>OY728130.1:1344438351-1349438351 GCA_963277665.1 Viscum album
TGTATGAATGTATGTATGTATGTATGGATGTATGTATGTATGTATGTATGTATGTATGTATGTATGTATGTATGTATGTATGTATGTATGTATGTATGTATGTATGTATGTATGTATGTATGTATGTATGTATGTATGTATGTATGTATGTATGTATGTATGGATGGATGGATGGATGGATGTATGTATGTATGTATGTATGTATGTATGTATGTATGTATGTATGTATGTACGTATGTATGTATGTAGGTATGTATGTAAGTATGTATTTAGGTATGTATGTTTGAACGTATGTATGTATGTACGTATGTACGTATGTACGTATGTAGGTATGTATGTACGTATGTACGTATGTATGTATGTATGTATGTATGTACGTATGTATGTATGTACGTATGTACGTACGTACGTAGGTATGTATGTATGTATGTATGTACGTATGTATGTACGTATGTATGTATGTATGTATGTATGTATGTATGTACGTATGTACGTATGTATGTATGTATGTAGGTACGTACGTATGTATGTATGTATGTATGTATGTATGTACGTATGTACGTATGTACGTATGTATGTAGGTATGTACGTATGTATGTATGTATGTATGTATGTATGTATGTATGTATGTATGTATGTACGTATGTACGTATGTATGTATGTATGTATGTATGTATGTATGTATGTATGTATGTATGTATGTATGTATGTATGTATGTATGTATGTATGTATGTATGTATAACTATAATCTATCTCACCAAGGCTTACTCAAAAAATCAATAATAGTGTAAAAAAATATTTTTTCATGAAAATTTATTAAGAAGGTGTATCACACTCACTTCCCCACTCATATAGTTTTCCCTATATCCCAAAAACATATATTTTAGAGATTCTATATCCATATGACACGATAATATACTAGATCAGAACCATAAGAGAATAACCATACCCACATATTATATACAAAAACCATGATTTTCAAACTTTAGAGTCTAATTAGACACATTTGAAACTAGAAAACTCAACTCATAAACTGGGATTATAGACTCAAAAGAGTCTATATTGACTATATTGACTTCTAGGTTTGATATTTGCATCAAATATATCTTTTATAGTGTCTATATGATATGAGACTGAAATATTCCATGATTGATTCCGAGAATTTTATCGTAAACTAAACTCATATACAAATAAGTGTTGATGAGTTTACTAAAAAAAATTTCTAAAAAAGAGACCATAAGTGAGTCGACACACTAGGCCAAGTTGGATCACAAACTCATAAGAGTTTATGAGTAAATTAATGATTTTTACTGCTATATCCACAACCATTTATCACATACCACAAAAAAATATTGTATTACCATCTTATAACTACTTCTCTACCACATAGCCACGTCTCGACCACATGACCACATCACTTCCACATAACCACATATTTACCACTTAAATCTATTACCATGATATATTTAGAAGAGTGAGTGGTAGAGGGAGAATAATATGACATCCACATTATCCACATATTGGATATTTATGGTAGATATAAAACCCAAAACCCTATATTATAATCGGTAAGTTTATCCAACTCAGGTGGTAGTGTATAAGAAATTAAAAGGTGTAATGGATAAATAATAATCACACAAACCCATTATAAGGTTTATTCCTTATAAAAAAACTATAACCACTACACATCACCACATATCCAAATTTGTTGTCACCTCTAGACATACAACAACATAACTACCACCCAACAAGCACACAATGAGAACAAAACTACCAGAAAACTTTTTCCCATTTAATATATCATTCCTAATTCAATATTAATGATTTAGAAACCATATTAATTCATATGAAATATTATTTATCATAATTACACTTTCTATATTAACCATGGATAAATTACCACACATTCCATCGTTCATATTCAATTATCACATTATTATCCCGCTACTTTAATTTTTGATTATTCTGCACTGTAATTAATTTCAACACATTTATATTCACAATATATATTATTTTATTAATTTATTAATTCTAACCATTCCACATCTGGGACCAGTACAATGCACTATCCACACTATCCTTACAACACTACCACACCAATAATCCACATTATCACCTGTCAAAATTTCATTCCAACACCTCTATCACATTCTTGTCAAGAATGCATAATAAACTACATAAATTTCATCAAAATTACATAAAAAACGAATTAACACATCCACCTCTACCACAAAAATATACCACACCATAACCTATTATACAACCATAAAAAATCCACAAAATGTAACAAATACAACAAAAAATGATAAGAGATATCATTTATTCACTATTTGTATAATGGTTTATCAATTTATTCTAAACACAACAATATCAAACAAAAAATTTAGTTTTATAAATTTTCAAAACATTATAATATTTTAATTATTTTACAAAATTAAGACACGATTCAACCCATTAACAATAAATCTAAATCAAAACAATATTCTTAACCTAGTCACAAAAATCAATATAAGTAATAATATAAAAATTATATAAATAATATTTGACTAACTTCTCAATTTAATTCATTAATTTATCATTATTAAGGATAATTTCATCTCCTTACCCAAATAAAGTCCAAGGTTTGAAAATTCCACACTATTATAGTAAAATATAAGAGAGAATATGAATCTCTTTTCTTGAAAAAATATAAAATAGTACAATGTTATGATAAAAGTGAGATAATTGATGATCAAAATCCCTAAAATTAATAATGAAACTCCACTAAACCTATAACACCGCAATACCCAATTAGTACTCCATATAAATTATATCAAAATTTAGGACCATACACTAACATAATTCCTTGATAAATAAGAACAAGTGAATATTAAGATAAGAGTGTGAGAATAGACCCTAAAACCACAATAAATCAATTATAAGAGTTCAAGGGTTTAAAGATCCACCAAGGGATTCTAAAATATCTAAGTTGATGACCCATAACCACCAAATGTTTAAGAGAAGGAAACATAACCAAATGAAAGGAGAGGAATAACTAAATTTATAGTTAATAAATGGGTTACCAAACCATGATGGGTTACCAAACCATGATGTAGATAACATAGACCATGATGTAATTTATCTCCGTTAACATCAATCAATAACAAACGAGATTTATAATTACAGCCCCTTAAATATCACCAATTATTTTTATTCCTCGAACATGCCTCAACTAAACCATGACATATTAACATTGGACTACGACACAATATTTAAATCCTCCATTTAAACCATAGACTAACAATGACTTACAATCATTAAAACATATCATTTCATACCATGATGATTTAAATGAGATTTTTTCTCTCCTTTATAGAGAAGAGAAGTTTCATTACCCAACCATGACTATGAAAATAAATATATCACAAAAACATTATATGGTTTAGACCATGCAATAGTTTCTCCAAAAAATAGACCAACATTAAACCAAAATCCTTGTTACTAGAAAAGAAAACAACCGTAACTATATATATAACCATAGAAAAACTTGGAAGACAATGATGTTGTGAAGAAAAAAATAAAGACATGTTCTTATATAAAAGACTAAATATATTATTTTCACTCATAAACTAAGTAAAAAATCTCTTCCACCGTCTTCAACCCTTGAAAATACAAAAATTATATGACTTGGAAAATCCAAGCTTCTACATGTAGAATATATATATTTTAATTATATTAAAAAAAATTAATCTTTATTACATTTATAATATCCAATAATATCACCATGGGGTATTTTTTATTTATTTTGTATTATATATATTATCTTGGTGTATGAACTAATTTTTTGAAATTATGAAAACTTTCAAGATTCACAGTCAAGATGCACTAGAAAAGAGATTATGCAAGAGGATCGAACATGTTATGAAATTAGGGATAGTGATTTTTCATGGTCTCAGGTGTTTTTTAGAAAACCAGGTAATTAATATATTATTTTTATTCAAAATTCAATAATTTTTAATTTATATATCATTTTTACCATATAATATTTTATAATACTATTATTTGGTGAATCCTTTAACTAGGTGATGCTCCAAACTCTCCATCATCTCCTACTTTGATTTTGGGATTTAATCTTGGTGAAGTTTCAAGGTTTGGATCTATGATTTCCTCGTTTCCATCTATCCATATTTTTCTTATCCATTCTCATGTTTTCATACTTTTTCCATAGTGGAATTGGGATTTTTGAAGGGTTTAAAAAATTTAAAGATTTTGAATGTTAAGATGCGTAGTCCTATTTTCAGGTTTTGTATATTCTTTATTGTAGGAATAAAATTTATTGCCTCATTTTTTTATAGGTTATTATATTCTCCCTCCACTCTTTATTATAAAACCTAATAAATGATATTTTTAATTACTTTCTTTGATATTGTAAGATCAATTAAAGTGGTTCATACTATATTAAAAGTTATATTATTTGTGAATTTGATAAAATTTTTTATTTAATTTTATATGTATTATATATATAACCACTTAATTTTTTATCCTTTAAATATGTGAAGTGGAATCAATCAATGTTGGTTATTCTTTTTTGGTATTTCCATAATGCATATTTTATAATAAAGTGAATTTAAAGTGGTTGTTAAAAGTTATAATTTTTTTGGTTTTTAATGCCTGGTTTGGGTTGTGATAAATGAACGTTATTTGATTTTTTTATACATTTAACTGTTACATGGTTTAAATTTAGCTACATGTGATGTTATCCATTATTTTATCATTATAGTGAATGATTCTTATGAAAATGAAGAAATTTATATTAATAGAGATTCAATTTGAAAGATGTGTATTTTTTTAATAATGAAATTCTTGAGTTCTATAATTTTGAAACTTGATTGGATGGTAGGGTTTAGTGAGAGCCTTAGATATAAATTATACACTGGTTAATCATGTTTGTATGTTGGGTGCCCCAGACCATGGTTATGACATCTGAGTTATGTTAAATGGTAGGAATACATTATTTATAGTGGGGCAATTCCATTTAGTAGAATTATATATTTGGTCCCTTGAGAGATTAACCCAGGATGAAATGGTTTTCTTTTAATTTTTTTCTAAAATGGTGTGATAGTTTTATATTTATATTTCTTATTTTTAAAATTTTTTAGATATGAATGTTATTAAAATGATATTTTTGAGGTAATTTTCACTTTTTTATTTATAATAATTATATCTTAAAATGAAATTTGATATTTTTTAATTTTAAATATATTATGTTAGTTTTGGTTAATGGGAGGGAGTTTATAGAATATTTTTATGCATCCTACTATATTTTTTACTCAATCCTTTCGAACTCATTTTGGTGTGCAAGAATAATTTTTTCTCATGACTCATGTTACACACTAATTTTATATTTTTTTCATATATTTTAATTTTATTGATAATTTATGTATGAAAATATTAAGGTTTTTCAATTATTATATATTTTGGGAGATGTATAGTTAGTGCATGGTCCCTGTGACCATGAAAAGGGATTTTTCATGTCCTCATATGGGCCTAAAACATCAATATTGTTTTTAAGGACTTCCTGATACTTATTATAGTTATCTATTAGATTATTATTTTATTATTTTGGGTGTTTATGATGTTAAAGTAATTGATTAATAGTGTTTTTAATGTTTAATTTGTTCCTATTATATAAAACAAATTTTTTAATAAGTTCTTTGCATAATTTGTGTTATATATATTATTATTCATATATTTTGGTTAATATATATTAACATGAGATAAAAAATAAAGGTTTTTAGTTGGATTATTTGAGTATGGAATGATAAAATTCTATTATATATTATATGGAATTCTAGAACTCTATTTTGATTATATTTATTATAATAATATTATTAATCATGTTAAAATGGGTTAAAGGAGAGGATAAATCCCCTTCTCCATTTATTATGGTTGATAGGCCCAAATGGGAAAGATAATCTAGCTCATTTACTTTCAATGATCTCATGCATCCACCATGGATCTTCTAAGTAAGTCCCTATTTTTGGTCTACTTATTATTCTATTTCCTCCCCTTCCAATTCTATTCATCCCTCATTTATAATCCATGTCTATGGTTCATGGATTTCTAGGGGGTTTACTTATTTCTTGGAAAACACCCGAAAACTATGGGGAATTTTATCATTGGAGTAAGAATAACCCACTATGTATCATCAACATAAGATTAGAATCCTCACATTCAATCTCATGGGTTAGTGTTCAAACATATAGGGTGTAATGTCCCGAATCAGATCCCTATGAATAATAACTAGACTAGTAGCACCATGTGACATTAGGAAGACTCCCTCATATGCCCCATGATGCTGAATAGTATATAGGGTCTAAAGGTGGTGTTGTGAGGAGACTATACCCACATATCAGATTGAAAAAATCATAGATAAATAAACCTAACATCATATACATCAGAGTTCATAGAGATAATAAATAAACTAAACATACAATAACTAAATGAAATGTAGGATAAAGGTAGGAATCTAAAACTAGAAATCCACCAGGACGATGCATATACAAGATAAATGAAAATAAAAATAAATGTGTAAAATGATCTAATACTAACTTTCAGCCAAACCACATACCCAATTTCCTAAGTAGTCAAACTAATCTAACTCATTGTAAGACTCCACATGAGAAACACTTCTCGATCATGTAACACTGGCCCTCTACCCAAATTATGATGCATATATTCTCAACTTGAATGTAGATATATGGTATATACGAGAACCAATGTACACATATAAAGAGTGAGAATATAATCCTCAGTAGTCCACCCTCAATAGTGGTCCTATAAATTACTATCATAAGTTCATTATAATGAAAGATTTCCAGCCAAATTGATACAAAAATAAACTTAATAATAAAATAAATAATTATAGGGATAAACCACCACCTAGAGGGACCAATTCCTACCTTTAAACCAATTACTTGTGCCAATCCTCAGGTCCATGACCCCAATCAATCATATTTTCTTTCACTAGTGCCAGAGTGCCTATGAGTATGTTGTGATGATCTTTCAAACCATAATAATGATCCATTAGTCTTTCATCTCAGTATACCATGATAATTACATATGGTCTCATCTCACTTTGTTATACAATTTAATGACCTTAGAAAGTTCTATCCTAGAATAAAAACTCAGTAAATGATCTATCCTATTATATAATGGTTCCTAGTAGTTTAGCATCATTAGAAAAAAAAAGGATCAACCACAATCACTGAATACCTCCACAAGACCTCAACAACTAGCACACGGTGGGAACTCCATCCTCCAAAATGCTCAAAAACACCCATAGAAGAGGGTGTTTTCCATTTATTCTAGAAGAACACCCATTAACATTTTACATTTCAAACAATATACACTACATGGAGAGATTATTCTATAGATACCATTACCAACACAAGGGTTCATGTCATGTCACATCATAACTGACTCTAAGGTGTATAATATAGTGTCACTATCATCTCATAGGCATTTTCCATGCCATTTTAAAAAATAAAAGTAAACAAGTGTTGGTCGAAATCCTAAACCCATATCACTATACTAAACTAAGAATGATAAATATAATCAACCATTTCACCACTGATACTTGATTAAAAATGCACTTTAAAGGGAATTCAATTGTACCAACATTCTAGAAAGGGTGTTATAACTAATCCAAACCTCAAACACAGGATTAAAAACTTAAACAACCAGACTAATAACCCGAATACAAGGAATAAATGGGCCAAATATTCAAGAACCATATAACATTACATCAAAATATCACCTTGGAATACTCAATAAAAGTTCAACAAAAGACTATAACCCCCACTCTGGATACACCACTCACAACCCAACCCACATGAGAATTTTGAATCTAAACCCCATGAAACCCTCACACCAAAACTAACCAAGATCCAAAACACCATACAGAAAACCACTAAACACCAAAAAGATATCACCATTGTGATCTATTTGTAAAAAAATTTATAAAATGACTACTCACAAGTATAATTTCAACCTAGCACTAAAAAACTAGAAAAACACCTATAAGGAGGGACTATACGACATATACTTCATGTAAATAACATGTTCCTCCAAAAATCCTCCTTGGAAATGTATTCCGTATAACTTAGACTGTTCTATTAATAGTACACAACTTTTCCACCTTATACGTGGAATTTACCCCCACATAGGATGAAAAACAATGTACCTGGATATATACCCCAGATAGGATCTTTCAAACCGTAGTATATATCCATAGGTTGTATACCCCACATGGGGTCCGACCATGTACCCAACATGAATAAGTACCTCGAGATGGAGTATCTAGAAGATTTTCTGATCACACCCTAATGAACCCCTATATGGTGGTGTAAGCCTCATCTTCATCCCTTCTCTTAATGAGAAGAAAATATGACTTGTGTTCATAAACTACACGCAATGTGATCAAGATTTCTTAAAAAAACCTTTTAGTCAGGTCAGAACCTCCAATTTCTCCCAAAACCCATGGGTCAACTCTATAGGGGGCCCAAAAATCATAAAATCACTTTAAAAAATATATTTAAAATACATTGATTATGGTGAAAAAAATAAAATTGGATTACCATTAGTGAAATTCACGGTAGGTTCGGTAAGATCCTGCTCTACAGCCATGATGACTTGATTTGGCTTATCTTGAGCTCCATGACACACATCTCTTCTTCCCTCTCTCCACAAATAAATATACACACACACACACAAATATATATGCATATGCCTTTACCAATCCTATCTTTCCTGTAATAAAGATAAATTCCTAGGAGTCGAGTGTTAGAAGTAATTGAAAGGGAAATCGAGGAAATGAAAAAGAAAAATGAAAAATGAAAAAAAAAATAAAAAAAAAGAAAAGGGTGTTTTGGCCCAAACATAGTACCCATGATTGGATTATGAAGCACTTATGAAAACTCCCCATTATATATTCAATTGTGAAGTCATAATTTCAATCAACCCCTAAAAATATAAGAAATCACAAAAACAAACACCCATGAATAAACTAATATTTAATTAAATGAATATTTAATTATTTTTTAAAATTTTAATGACTAAGAATTCAAAAATTCCTTTATACTAGGGTGATAATACTCTTTTAGGACCAATAAAGTGGCCTAAAAATTATATGATATCATCTACTAGGAAAAATGACTATTTTCTTATTATATGCATCTAAAACCAAAAATTAAAATTCTCACTAAATTTCACTGCCTATAAAAGTAAGGGTCTTTAAAAACTCCCTAACATATGAATACTTATACCTAATAAGTATTTATAGTCATAAAACCACATGATCTAATTTTAAGCATTGAACAAACTGATTCCATCATGATCATCCATCGACGAATATCATAATGCCCAAAACTCTCCCAACACGAGAGACATTTAACTATGTCCAACCTACCACTCCACACTATAAGTGTATCCTTATTGTTAAATAACTAAAATGGGTTTATGATCAGTAAAAACCAAACTCCATACATTATTGAATGTGATGGCTGTACTTTTCCATTTTGCTCATACCAAAGCACCAATACCTCTAACCATTCCTATACTATACATATGTCCATCTAAACAGATTCACCCTCAATGCACCTATTATAAATCAATATATCACTTATTCCATGGTCTATCACATGATCACCCACAATCATCGAGTCTTTTCAAAATCATAAGTGTCCACCCACACTTGACCACTACACCACTCATAAACACATCCATAATATACAGAGCCAAGAATCCTACTGATCCTTCCCTCAAAACCATACCTTTATACTAGATTCACCAAAACTCAAGGTGATTTCATGTTCAATATCCTCTAAGTCATCACCATGACAATTCCATACACCTGGAAATACTATATAGAAACTAATATCATAAACCCAATTATTTACCTTGATTTTGTTTCTACAAGATTAAAAAACATTGTCTAACCCCTCACTCGGGTTTCTTTCTTAATAAAATCTAAGAAATGACTCACTAAAAAACTTAGTTATATCCCAAGTTCATTATATCCTCTCACTTGGACAATAAACTAAGCATCACCTGGACAACTTTCTCAAACCATCCATGATATTCAAGGTGCCCAACCACCCACTCATGAGTCTTAGGTAACACCTCTAATATCCCATGATAGGAATCAACTCCCACTACAATGTAACCCACCCTCTCTGAGATTCTGCACATCAGATTGCTCCCTCAAGAACCACATCTCATCCACAAGCATATATATAACCAAAACCACCCCAAGATGATTTGTATCTAGTTAGTCACACTCACCTAGTTTGTATAAGATAATTACATCCAATGATATATGGTAAAACACTATATAGGTTATTACTAAAATTTTAAGTAAGAAAACCTAAATAATAACCAACCCTAATGAGTCTATCATGAAGTCATCCAATGCCTGTGTTGACCTATGGGGGTCATCGCACTCCCTCTACACTGAGGGGTCATAATATTGGCATCAAAAATAATTATATCACTATAGAATACACCTGAATTGTCATCAATGAAAATATATTCTTTTAGTCCTAACTAATAATAATTCCAATAAACAATTATATGTAAAAAATTACACCTGATCTATTGTTGAAAATTTAAATACTTAAACCTCTTGTCTGTGAAAATAAGCACACTAGCAGCCCTATATGTCATTTAAATCCTATATACCTAAATATGATGCATGAATTGAATCATCTTTCAACAAGTACAAGAGTAAAATAAAATATTTTTTATCTTTCCAAAGGGATAAGATAAAAATATATTATACATAAAAAATCATATCCAAACATTATGTGTGTCACATGAGGTGAAATCGGTAAAATGTAACACTAAAATTCTAAAACATCAATCCAATACCCTAGTATCATTAATATACCTCTATAATGGTGCTCATGATGCACAGAATTGAATTTCATAAAAATCTTTGACACATTACTATATATCATATTTACCATCTCCAAATTAGTAAAGAAAAAGAAAAGATCTAATACCATTTTTAATGTATCAAAGAAAATCACTATGAATAATAACCAGAATGGTGGTTCCATGTTACCTCAGGTGTGCCTCCTTGATGCCATAGGTTGTTGACTACCAATGGGGGTATAAGGGTGATAGTGTGAGGAGATAATACCCCCATATCAGAGTGCAAAATAAAATTTAAATAAACCAAAAATCATACACATCAGATCATGTATATATATCTAATAAACTAAACATATTATTAAAAAAATGAAATATAGCATTAAAGAAGGCATCTGAAACTGGTTTCCCACTAGGACGATGTATATACAGGATAAACGTAAAGGAAAATAAAAATATACAAGGAACTACTACTTACTTTAAGCCAAAATATATACCCAACCATCCCTTATGTCAAACTACTACATATCGATCTAATACTCCGGACAAGAAACTCCACCAAATCATGAAACACTAGGCATCCTCCCTGACCATGATACTTATATTCCTAACTCTAGAGAATACATAAGGTCTATAAAATCACCATGGATCCCATACAAGGGGTAAGACTACAATCCTTATTAGGATACCTCTAAAAGTTGACCTATAATATTATTTCATAAGTGCATGGACATTAAATATTCCAAGCATAGTCAATATATAACTGAAGGAAATATTAAAATGATTGAAAACAATTAATGACCACCCATGGAGATCAAGTTGTACATTAGAATCAATTAACATTTTTGATTCTCATGCCTGTGGCCCTAATTAACCATACCAACTTTGGCAAGTGTTGAAGTGTCTCTGAGAACATCATGATGACTATGCCATCCAAAATTATGACTGGGGGGTCACCCTAGTATACTATGATAATTAATTGGGGTACTCATACCCTGATATATAGTATAATGACATGTGGAATTAAAATCATATAATAAAAAATTGGTGAATAATCCATCCTAGTATATAATGGTTCCTCGAAGCTGAGCCTTGAAATCCCTAAAGGCTCCACCACACCAACCAAAGATTCTATAAGCCCCTAGAAGCTAGTACATGGTAGGAATACTTTCCTTTATGAGGATCGACCATGCCCAACTATGACCCAAAAAGAACATGGAAGCTTGGAGATGGAAGGAACCGCCTTATCTTCTGAAAAACAAAAAACCTAACTCCAGATCTATGGAATCCTACCTGGTAGTATCACTGACTTCATTAAAGGAAATAATCACAACCTCCTTGAAGTATTTACAAACTCTCCATAGGGAGTATTCATGAACTCTTAATAGGGAGTATTTATGACCACCAAAGAGGATATTTCCAATTTATAATAACAAACATCCCATTGTAATTTTCCATTTCAAATAATATACACTGCCTGAGGGAATTTTGCAAACATAAAACACCTTCCATGAGGTGCATGCCATTTCACATCATAACTGACTCCAAATAATATACTATAGGGCCATAAATGCTTCATTGGGGTTCTATATATCATTTATAAAAATGAAATGAAACAAGGGTAATTTTAATGCATAATCCCATCATCACTATCCATATTCTAAACTGAGAAACATCCTAAAGAATCCCTTATTTACCCTCTAGTAATATTCAATCAAAAATACTCTCTCATGGGAATCCAAGAGAACCACCTAACCATAAAGGGAATTCTAAATGGAACTCATAACCTCATCAAGAGCATGAAACCCTATAAGGTCCTCCAAAAAAACAAGAAACCCCTTAGGGATAATTCTTCATAAGAAAATCCCATCCATCCTCCCTGACATACCCATCATTGATATTACCTATCCCATAAGGGAATCTATAATGTCCCCCTCGAAACCATCTTAATATCTCCCAAATGGTCCCCAACCATACCTGTCACCCCATGATGTCAAATTTTCACAAAGGACCTAACTGATCCAAACCTAAACTGTAAGATTAAAATACCAAAAAATCAGACAAATAATCCCCAATATAAGATAACACATGGTCCCATATTTAGGAACCATCCAAAAAAAGCACGAGAAGATCCCTATGGAAAACGCAACCCATATTGAACAAAAACCCCTAACCCTCACTCAATTGTCACATCTCACATCCCAACACGTATGAGGATTCTGAATCAAAACCCAAATAAAAAATCCCAACAAAACATTCCCAAATCCAAAACAACATCCAAATGACCAACAAACGAAAAAGGATATCATCATCATGATCTAAATGGAAAAGCAATTATAAAGGGCTAATCCCAAGTTCAATTCCAACATCAGGAAAAAAATCAGTGACTCACCTCTAAGAGGTAGTACATATAAATAAAGTGTTCCTAGATAAAAAAATCCTCCCTTTTCATGTATCACATATGATATGTCTTTTACTCTTCAATGTAAACAACATGTCATTCTCATATACATTGTGTACCCCACATGGGGTGACCAAACATGTACTTGGATATGTACCCCACATGTTGTTTGGATAACCATAATACATGGACACTGGTTGTGTATCTATCATGGGGTCTATATGTGTACACTACACTACCATATTCCCTGACATCGGGTGTATGGACGAGCACTTGCCAAACCTCAAGTCTCCCCTACAGTTGTGTCCTAAAAAACATGTTGTGTAACCCTAATATTTTTCCATTCATATAAAAAATATATGATATGTTTTCACAAACTACTCACCATGTGATCTAGATTTCTTAAATATAAACTCCTAAAATCATCCTGAAACCCCCGATTTCTCCCAAAAACACATGGATCGACCCTATAGTGGTATCTATTAATCATAAAACTTTATTTAAAATCATTTAATAATTAAAATAATTGAATCCGGGTGAATAATAATAAAATTAGACTACCTTGGGTGAAATTTTATATATCTTTGGTTTGATCCACACTCCATATCCAAAATATATTGATCTGGCTCCTCTCAAGATCAAAATAGACACCTCCCTTCTTCCCTCCCTCCCATCCCCCAAATATTTATTTCCCCATCCTCTATTGGTTGTAACAATAATAATACCCTATGGTTAGTGTTAAATAAGGAACCGAAAGTCAAGGGGATGAATGGAAAAGAAAAAAGGGAAAATATAAATAGCAACATAAAAGGGAAATGAAATAGAAAATGGGGCACAAGCCTATGCATGACAACCATGATGGAATTAATACACACCTAATAATAAAAATTAATTATAAACTCAATAAATGAGTTATAATTTCAACATGAATCTGTGAATAGAAGATATCACTAAATGAACAGAAATAAATAAATTAATGTTTAATTTATTAAACACATAATATTTTCTGAAAATTCAAACAACATTGATTTCGACCAAACATGAGTTCTAAGGTAATACACTATTTCAAGATTTATATAGTAGTCATAAAAATTTTGAGATTATATAATATGATAAAATGACCATTTTACACCTTTTACACATTTAGAACCAAAAATTCAAATTCCTGCTAAATTCCACTACCCTTAAAAGTGAGGGTATTTATATAGGTTCTTGGTAGATTATTTTCTTCTTATGATTCTGGGTATATACTTTATTTTTAATGATTCCTTTGTTTAATGAGTAGTGTTATATCAATAAAACCCATTGTAACTTATCAATTTTCCCTAAGAGATAGTTGGGTCTATGTTTCTTTTTTTACCTAGAACCATAAATACTTGGTGATTGTAAAAGTGATTTATTTAAACTATATATAGATTAAGTCCTCATGTTATGATTAAAAATTATTTTTATTTTTGATGTTTTTTCTTGTATCTAATTTATTATTGTTTTATTCTTAAAATGAATATGTTTTTTGGATTAATATAATCCAAATGGTGTTTTCAAAAATGTCTCACATGTATTTTATTTGAATCAGTAATGGTTTTTTTGAGAAATTGGTTGTTATATATGATAATAAATTATACTGATACACTCCTAATGAATTTTCATGGTTGTAATAGTACTTTAAGTCATTGATATTCCATTACATGTTTCTTTTGAAACATACTAAACCTCATGGGATGAACTTTGGGTGTTAGAGAGTGGAACCTAGGATAAGTGTTAGTACTCAATAAAGTGGTTAATATTCGATAAGGTGATCCATTAAAGAGTTTATTTGGGACATGATTATTCATTAAATTCATATTTTCACTAAAATATAAAAAATACTTTGTGGATATTTCAAAAATTCACCGTTAATTTAAAAATATGTGATTACTATCCTTTAAACCCACTGTTTATGATACTTTCTACCATGGTTGCACATCACTTGTGTTTTTTACCGAATTCCCAATTTCCAAATGTGGAAGAATTACATCACCATAATCACTAATTTTGGATACTTGATCAAAATGAGATGATGGGATGTTATTTCCTCCTTCCATGTATTCCTCCTTGGAGCACATCCCCTACTTCGGGTCTCCCTCGTAGACTTGAGTAATGTTTATGAAACTCTATTCCAGTTCCATATCAAGGTGAAAACTAGTTAATTATGATTATATATATATATAATAGAAAACCTTTGTTAGTGTATGAAGTAGCATTGGGAATTTATGCACATATTTGGAGGTTGGGCATGATAGGTATCTAAAAAGACTTAGACTATTGGAGGGTGTCCCATATATGAAACATCTTAGGTGTGGAACCCAAGGCATCCTATCTTGATCACTAGGTAGTTGATGCTAGGGGTGTAAGGCATCTGAGACTTTTTACCACATGCATCTCTTGTTTATTGTTTGGGGTAAAGGTTCCAAGTGAGTCAAAGGTCTAACGTCTTATGGGGAAAATTTGATAGTTAAGTGTGTTACCTAGGGAGGGGTGGGGAGGTTATCACACTTTAGGAATTGATTATTTGTATCCACAGGGAGAAGATTTCACACATAACGGTTTAGTTATATGTGTTCCCAATGGGGAATATTTTACACTTGAGGGTTTGGATATGTGTGTCCCTAGGGGGAAATATTTCACACTTGAGGTTTTGGTTAAGTTTTTCCCTAGTGGGGAATATTTCACACTTTTGGGTTTGGTTAAGTGTTTCCCCATGGGAAATATTTCACATTAGAGGTTTTGGTTATGTGTTTCCCAAGGGGGAATATTTTACATTTTATGGTTTCATTTAGTGTGTCCCTAGTGGGAAAGATTCCACACTTGAGGGTTTGGTTATGTTTCTCCCCTGGGAGAATATTTCACACTTGATGTTTTGGTTTAGTGTGTCTCTAGGTTTTGTTTATGTTTTTAATAGTAGGGATGATTTCAAACTTGAGGGTTTGGTTAAGTGTGTCCCCAAGGGGAATATTTCACACTTAATGGTTATTTTGAGCATTTCTCCAGTGGTAAAGATTTCGAACTTTTGGTTTTGTCTATGTGTGTCCAAAAGAAGAAGATTTCACTCTTGAGGGTTTGGATTAGTGTGTACCTAGAGGAAATTGTTTACACTTGATGGTTTGTTTATGTGTGTCCTTAGTGGGGAAGATTTCACACTTGGTATTTAGTGGTAATGTTAGAGGTGTTTTAATTAAACCTCATGGAGTTACCCCATGTCTATTAGGATTTCATGATTGAACCTCATTGAAGTATCTTACATGCACTATTTAGAAACTAGGATAAAACCCCATGTAGTTTTATTCCCAAGTTTAAGTTTGTGTGATAGGACTAGTCCATGAATTTTAACATCATGCAGTAATGATTCTTGTGTTGTAAAATGAGCGTTAATGAGGGATGGTTTGGGCCCACACATATGAGATGCATGTAGTTGCTGCTTCATCCCTTGGTAGGATGATCATACATGAGGCATACTTTGTTCATCACACATGGTAATAGGAGTGGGTTCATCCCATGCCATCCATACACAGGGTATACAATGTTCGCCATATAGGGAAAGGCTAAATTTTTACATCATGATTTGAGGTAATTATTATTTCTTTTAACATCATACAAGTAGAACATTGGGATAGGTAGTTTTACATCATGAAACTTGGGCACCATCTTAGACTACACCCAGGGTGACCATTTAGAAGTAGGAGAGTAAGACGCAGAATAAGGATACCCTACCAAGAAAAGTGGATTGTTTCCCTCGATGATATCATCCATGAGACTTATGTATCTCTTGATCATTCACCTCTGGGTGGGTAAAGTCATAAACACCACCATGAATGAGTGGAAATCAGAGGTATTGATTTTTGGGAGACTATTCTTAAAAGTAATAGGAATTAGGGTACTAATTTTTAGGAGAATAAGTAAAGGTAATGGTCCATTCCATGCTTAATGAAAGGGAAGTGGAAAGAATAGTTGATAATATTGGTAAAATGTGAATTCGGGGTTTGGGATAATTATTTATAAATGGTTATAGGGTCCCTAGTAAATCAAATAGACATATACTACATGGATATTACCACCTAAACCTCTACACGACTTGGAAGTTACATGAATTGATATATGATACATGTTGGTCAACATCTCAATCTCTAAATGGCCAGTGATATTCATGAGGTTACAGAATTTAAAAAGGATTTAACATTTGTTATTACATACCCTTGATGTGATTTTTGAGATATTTTGGATCTGATTCACTTTGAATTGGATATTCCTTACTTGAAATTTCCCATAACATGTTTATTTCATCCTCAATAAAATACCCCCACAGAATTTAATCTTACAAGTGATATGAGGGGTGGATTTTAAGGGAAAACCACCAAAAATATGTGATCTATATTCCCTATACAAAAAACTTGGATTGCTGCACTGGAGAAGTGAACACTAGCATAGTCCACACTCTAGGTTGAGATTTTATCATTAAAAAAACATGTTACTAGTGGAAGGAGTTTGATATTTGTTGGAAAAAGAATAATTCCTAGAAAAACCATGTTATTGAGGAGGCTTAGGATAAAATTTCTTGGCTATAATATGAGGTGTGACAGACTATATCTATTTTCAATAATCAATCAGTTATTATCTTCCATTTAAAAGATTAATTGGTAGCTGATGAGGATAGGTCCACATAGGTGCAATCTTTGGTGGTTGAGTTCTAGACCAAGTGGGAATGATCTTGAATTAATTCCAATAAAGTTCACTTTGTTTACAAAGAGGAAGCAACTAAGTCATAAGAATGATATCAAACCCTAGTGGCTAATCAAAATAGTTTGGGCAAGCTTGAATGCTCAATCATTAGGGATACACCTTATGTAAATTTATCTTAGTTTGATTTAAAATAGAGGATCTAGTGTATGGATGAACCTCCTCTAACTTTTGAAATTGTATTATTCTAATTTCCCATATTCTTAAATGTGATATTTTGTCTACATCTTTATCACATTAACAATACAATAGAAAGTAAATATACAAGACCATGTGAGTCATTTTTGGTGTGGGGTATAAGGAAAAAACAATAGATTTATCATTTATATAATAGTTCCTAATATGGGTGATACACTTAGAGAATGAATAGATTATTGACCAGTAGGTGTATCCAGATTGGGAAATCTCTGGTTGGAGAGTAGGACTCTCTTCTCATCAAACTTACTTCCTCAATGTGTGCTAATACAAAAATGGTGTAACACCAAGGAAATTTAATTCTATCCAAACGATCGGTATAAGGAGCATGAATCACAAATCATGAGAATTGGAAGACAAAGGGGACATGATGATAGAGGTTTAATGATTACCATGTTAAAAATATGATTCCACTATGGTTCTTTATAGGATGGAGAAAAAAATAACAGTCAGGCATTGAACACGTTTGAAACATGGATCCTATCAAAATTTTGTCAGATGTATTTTGGATAATGTATCTAAGAATGTAGGTGAGTTAGTGTATCCAGGACCCATTTCTATTAGGGGGGAATTCAAACATCAAGGATTGCAGGGATATAGATTAAGGAATATGGGAAGCATGGGGATGAATTGAGGGAGTATTTTTATGAAGTTCAACACTCAGAATTACACCACCTAGGCTTTGAGAACATTTGGTAGGCGTGTTGGTCTGAAAAAATGTTATACTCATATTACAAAGTTAGAATCATCATGGATATGAGGTGATGTTAGAAGAACGTAAATGGTGTGGTAGGTAACCTGAACTAAAGGGGAAAAGGGTTTCTCATGAAAGGGAATGAGATATTTTATAGTACTACATCATTCATTGAGGATAAGTGGAATGTAGTTTAATATTATGTGTAAAGGATATTAAACACATTGATTAAAATATTATGGTGAGGATTTTGTTCCATATAGTTTAACATCATGTGATTTGGGTGTTTATAGAGCAATTTAGCATCATTTTTTCAAGTACATGAGAACCATTGTGAATAAATCCCACCCGATTAGGGTAGTGGGATGTATAAATAGGAAACACAATGGGTAGTACCTCATTGAGTATGTCATGAAGGAAAGGGAGATAAGATTTGGTTCTAAATTTTTCTTAAACCAATGTGGTCCAATGAGTATATCTTGGTTCTTACTGGTTTCATGGTGGGTCCCAAAGTATTTGTACCTTCTTATTCATACCCTCATTTTTTCACAATTCATAAGATAAATGTGGCAGGTAGGAGTCTGAATTTTTATCCAGTTTCTTATATGAATTTTCATCCTGATAGACACATGAACCTCTTAAACAGGGTAGTTTCAGGTGATCAAAGTCAAACTGGGACTGTTAGTTTATGTTTATATATCTCATATGAGGAATTTCAAAACATTTATGTTCATAATTCTTTGACCAAGAGTTGGAAATAGTTTCAGGTCGTAATTCTTGGACCATAGGGGGGTGACTCAAATGAGTTTTTGTGTCATATAATAGAGGTAACCCAATTTTAATTGAGGGCCAAGGAGGCTAGTTACGACAAAAAACATTTCTGATAAAACTTTTCTGCTTTTTAATGTCGCGATGCTTTGACATGGACACATAGTTTATGGTTGTAGTGTTTTATAAAAATATGTGATTCTCTATTAAAAGGGTTCTTATACATTTCAACCTTTTCTTTCGGAAATTCCTCAATGACTCCTAATCCCACATGAGAAAAATCCGGATCTGAGAGAAAAGGGGTTGTATGAAGTTCCTATTATTATCATGGGAGAACCCAATAATGGGAAAATTTTGGCTGACCAAGGGAATCCCTCAAAAGGTGTTGACTTATTTAGACTCCAAAAGTATGTATACAGAGAAATGAAATAGAAGGTGTTGGGTTTCCAATAGGATTAAAGGGAAGTGAAAAGTAAGTTATATAATGTATTCTAAGGATTAGATAAAAAAGGGGATGATGGACATGTGGGGAAAAACTATTGACTATATTTGAAACATGGTTTCCTCACTATCACCATTCAAAGATTGGGTGAAAAATATATAATCGACCACTGACCATATTCAAAACATTGGAACCATCCTCTATTACTAGGGTTATTTTGAGGCAAGCACCCAAAATGGAAGGTGGAAAATTGTTGCAAAGAATCATTGCCATTAGGGGGGGTTGTTTATATTTAGGGGATGATGAGGATCCAAATTGAATGAATAATTAATTTTGAAAATGGAAGTGGAGAATGTCTTGGGGGGATTTTGAGTTCCATAGGTGCTATCCCACCATGTGCTCTAATGTTCTGTATGAACTTGGTGATAAGAAAGGATCAAGACTCACCTAGAGTGGGAGGAGCCTAGAATTATTTTGTGGTGGTGATTGACCAAGGATAAGAGATTCTAGAATCACTACACATCCCTTGAGAATGGGAATCAATAAAAACATAGTTCTTGAACATGTCTTGGTTGGGGACTAATGTCAAAAGGGTGGTGTCCTTTCTACTGAGGATGATAAACCATACCATAGTTATGAATTTTTGCATCCTATGTTCATCACATAGGGAAAGGATATAGTTTAACAACATGTGTTTAGGATGCTGGTTTTTGTCAACCCATATTTTTTATATGAGGCATCCCATGATAATCACATAGGGTAAGGCTATAATTTAACATCATGTGTTTAGGGTGTCGTTTTTGGTCATACCATATTTTTTATATGAGGCATCAAATGTTCATCACATAGGCAATGGTCAAGTTTGACATTATTTTCTAAGGATTTATATATTTATAATTTAGAGTCGTACAACTCAGACTAAGGATGCTTCTAGTTTGAGGTCCTAGACTTCGGGCCAAAGGATGTGGGTGTCTTGAAAAGGATTTTATGACAAACAAGATTGATAAATTTTTGTGAATGTAGGGACAAGGAGATCTGCATCCATGAAATATCACAAGAAAATTTTGCTTAGGCTAAAGCCATAATGTTAGGCATGGGGGGTCCCCACAATGATTTGATGGTGGTGGATGGACCTGAGATATGAGATATGAGATATGGGAATTTCTACGTATCACATAGGAATGGGAAACAAGCTACATGCTGTTTTGGAGTATGGGGTGGTGGGTGTCCAACAATGAAAGGGTGGTTCCCTCATGAATGAGGATGTGATTAAAAGATAAAGGGGACTGGTTTGCTAAAACACCAAGGGTGAATCAAATTAGGTGAATGAGGGGCCATAAGGGGCTACATTCTGATAAGTTTAGGTCATAATACTTATAATTAAAGAGTAGTATAAATATCAAGGATGTTTAAGTGGTTTAAAATAGTTAAAAACTATGTGAAAATGTAGATATGGAGTCCTTGTACTATACAAAGCAATTTGAAAACCAATTGCACATAGTTTAAGGTCCTGAGGCCTGGAATAGGGGAGGACCCAAAATAGATTTGTGTTGATTTTGGGACCAAGATGTTGTATCCAAGAATACCTATGCATCCTGTCCCACATGAGAATTTGGAACATGCTGTAGTGGGAGACCAATTCCTCTTGGGTGATGTTATCTCTGGAAAGGAAAATGCATCAGATCATAGTTATCATATGTGGCATCCCATGTTTTTTACACATGGTAAGTCTATTACTTAACATCATGTGTAGAGGAATTTGTTTTTATTCATCCCATATTTTTTATACAAGGAATCATATGTTCATGACATAGGGTTATGATAATGTTTAATGTCGTATAATAAGGTTGTCAATTTTTTTATCTCTTATTTACCATATGAGGCCTCTCGTGTTTGTTATATAGTGTGTTTATACTATTTAACATCATGTATTGAGAATGTTTGGATTTGTTCATCCCATATTTTTTATATGATGCATCCTATGTTTATAAAATACGGTAAGACTAAAATTTAACTTCATGTACAAAGGATGTTTGTGTTTGTTGTTTAATTTCATATGGATCTAACTCTAGAAGTTGCAAGTTTCTAGTCATAGATCTTGAACTAGGTTTGTCAGTTTCTTAAATATTCTTATATTGAAAGAAAGAGTGATAAAATAATATGAAATAGGGATAATGAGACCCATTAACTTGAAAGCTTCCAAAACAAACTATGCATAGTTTAAATTCACGATGCTTGGACTAACAATTTTATTTTAAGGCTTTAGATTTCAGACTGATGGGTATGAAATGATTAATCCTAAAAATGTTGGGGAGATCTTGGGATAGTTTTTAGTGATAGGTAATTATCCATGAAATGTGATCTAGTCATCACTACATATCCCATTGTAATTGGAATCATGCATATGTAGTTCTAGAACATAGCTTCATAGGTAACCAATACTGGAAGGATAAAATCCTCTATTGTGAGGATATTGAGTCAACCCATGACTATCATGTAGAATCCCCTATTTATTATATAGGGTAAGGCTATAGTTTAACATCATATGATGAAGACATTTTTGGGTCTTATACATTCAGCTTCCCATTAGTTTTTCCTCATTTCGGGTCATGAGAGAATCTCAATTTACTGATGGATCTAGGGATATGATCAGAGATTACACTAGATTAAGAGGATCATGGCATCTTTTCTCAATCTAGGAAAGAGGTCATAGGGGATAAATGTTGAATATGAAATAACTCTGGTAGAGAAAACTTGTGGTCGGGCCCAATGAAAATGGGTCTTGGTGTCACCGTGTATCCCATTAAGCTGGGAATTAGGACACAAATAGTTCTAGAACATGGCTTGGTTAGAGACCATTCCAAAGGGGGAGAATAATATCCTCTCTAGTGAAGACCCATGGTATCATGTAGTTTTATATTGTATAATAATGAAATGAAAACATCTCATTTTTTCAAATGAGGCACCCTATGTTCATTACATTGGAAAAGGCTTCAATTTAATGTCATGTGATGAGGAAATTATTTTTAGTCATCTCACATTTTCATGTGAGCTATCTTATGCTCATCAAATAGGTTAAGGATAGATTTTATGATCATTTCCTATAGATTTTGGACTTTTTAATTTAGTGACATATTTCTCGGACTAAAGCTACTGTTAGTTTAAGGTCATAGATCTTCGACTAAAGGGGTAGTTGCTAGTTTAAGGTTGTAGAGATTAAAAAAAATTATGATGCAGTTTAAGGTCACATAGATTTGACCATGGGGTTCATTAATAATACTTCCCGAGAAACTAGGTATTAATAATATCTATGATGTGCTCTCCTCCCATGATGATTAATGGTTATTCACCATTGCGATATACCTTGTGAACAAATTAATGTCCTTCCAACTCAGGTTCTAATTTTGGAGGATTTTTCTAGGAACCATCGGTGTTCTGAGAGACAATACCATGTCACCATAAGAGAATGATTAGAGAAAAACTTCTTTTTAAATTCTAATTCTATCATATTTTGGGGCCTCTCCAAATTATTTATCCCTTGCATACTATTTTCCTCAAGGGATTCAAGCATATAAAAAATTTCAATACCTTGTATGGTGTTTTCTGGTCACAAACATCCATTCCGAGTGATATCAACCAAACCAATATTAGTCAAACTAGATCTATTCCATACAATAGGAAGTATGGGGTCCCCTATGTGTAACTTTGAGTCATTTTATGATATTCCCATAGGGAAATAGTGATTTTATTTGGAAAATTATTTTTTTCTGACCCACCATCTTCTAGAGGATGTTAGATAGGGTTATTTGGAACACCCCAATCTTCAAATTTTCTTCTACATGGTAGTGATATGTTTAGTTGGGATGAAATTTTTATTTGAAAAAAAAATCATCTTGTCATCCTGGATGTTGGTTCCATTATCTGTGAGAATATTTTGAGGAAACCCAAAATGATTAATTAAGTGGTAGTTCAAAAACAAGGTTTAAACTTCTTTTAGGGGAATCATTTTTTCTGCTTTGAGAATAATTCCATTATGGTCAAAATGAACCTAGACTATTGATCCATCGTTGGTGGGTAGGGGTATACAATATTAGTTCCCCAAAATATGAAGGGAAAAGAGTATTTGGTAATGAATAAAAGCTCAAGTTTTTTATTCATAATGTTGGAATTACTCTAGCATGTATGATACCACTCAGTGAATTCGATGCAATCATGGACCATGATGGGCCAAAAGTAGCCCAACCACTGAATTTTTTGGGAGAGATTCAATCTTGTATGATGGGATCCATAGGATCTAGAAAGTTACTCTTATATGAAAAAACTTATCTCCATCACTTAGATGATGTAGAGAATAATTCTATCAAACCAATGTATGTATAGAGTTTTCTCAAGGTTAGGGACACTCTGAGAAGAGAATTTTACTGCATGATTATGAATCCATCATGTTCGGATAGGTCTAGTGGGATAATTTCATGAAACAGATACTCAATGAAGAGATTCAAACAATCAATAATTTCCTCATCTGTGTAGGAATTTGAAGGAACTTAAATAAAAGTATTAGCAACCAACTGGTATACCTATTGGTTTCCATCATTTGAAGTGGAGATGATGAGGAACCTTTGATTTCCAACATGAATGATTAAATCAGTATAGTTGATCCCTTCAAGAGATGCATCCTAGCTTTCCAAAGAATCCTCTTGGACATTTTATGAATGAGGAACATGAGTCACCTTTGAATAGGTAGGGATCTATGCAATTACCTAGTGAGTCCATTCTCGTAGGTTTATATTTTCTTTCATTCTAATGACGTAGTCACTCTTGATCTAATTTATGACCAACTCTGAGTCTCATTTCATATGTAAATAAGGGACTTCAATTTTGAGGGACATAAAAATACCAGTAATAATATCTTGAAACTCTACCTCATTTTTAGTGAATCTTTCTAAAAATATAAATGAGTATGTAAATATCATCTATGTTAGAGTAATTAAGGAAATCCATAAGTCTACCATTTTTATTTTGGGTTTTTTTACCATTCTGCTAATTTGAATTGAGGAGGAACCATAGAAATGCATCTTCCAACATGTAGAAACCTAATATACAGAGAGAATTGTTTCATATGGGAAGTCAATATCCATGGGGAATTCCTTTGGGGTTGGTTCCTCAACCAATAAATCTACTAGTGCCTAGCCCTTGATATCATTATATGAGAAAAATTAGATATCAAACTTCTTTAGGATTACTAATTTTCATTCCAATTTTCCTATCAGTATGGGATGGTTAAGTATGTAATTTAGTGGGTCAAAATGGGACACCAACTATATCTCAGGGGGCTATAGGTAATTCTACAAATTTTGTACTATGAAGACCAGTGCAAGACAAATCTTCTTGTTGGAGGAGTATCTGGTATCCATGTAAATGAGAAAGTTGATGAGATAATATATGTTTTTCCCTACTCCTATTGTTTTATTGAGTTAGAAGGGAACTTATGGACAATTATAGGACATTCACATAGAGTACTAGAGGTTTTTTTATGATATGGGTAATTATAACCAAAGGTTATAGAATAAACTTCTTAATATATTCAAAGAAAGTCTTTCAACCCTCACACTACTAGAATGTGTCCCATATCTTTATGATACTTAAGAGGGAATTATACTTGTTGACTAGGTTTTCAATAAATCGGTGAATATAGTCTAAGTGAACTTAGAGGCCTCATAATTCCCAAAGGTTTCATAGAAGAAGCATTTGGCTGATAGAATTTATTTTCTAGGGACCAATCATGAATCCTCTAAATATAAATATAAATCTAATAAACCTTCCATAGGTAACCCTAAATTCAAAAAGGGTTCATTTTCATGTAGTCAACACAACAAAAATCCCCACAAATTTTCAAGATCTTTGATATTTTCTAGGTGTTGGTAATATTTAACCCCCATGTCATCCCTATAACACTCCAACAATAACTAGAGTATCAATTTGAAGATATAGTGCATCACCAACTGGTAAGTGGATCCAACATTCTTCAAACCAAAAGGCATCACCCATTAGTAGAAAGTCCCCTCAGGTACCCTAAAGGTGGTGGTTTCCTCACCCTTGATCGGAATCTAGATATTATTATACCTGAAGTATCTTTCTCTGAAGTTGGGGGACTAGAATATATCCATAACATCAATCAATATATCTATCATTAGAATGGTAAATTCATCCTTTAGACAACATATGTTTAGTTCTCAAAATTCAATGTTGACTCTGATTTTACAATTCTTATTCCTCACTGAGAAGATGTTAGCCAGCCATCTAGGGCATTGGACCTATTTGATGAATTTTTCATTAATAATATTTTCAAATTCAGCCTCAACCATGGATCCATGAGAGGAGTACATTTTTTTGGGTGGATTTTTTAACCGACAGTGAACCACTAGGAGGACAATGCAATGGATGAAAATTATGGGATCAAGTCCTATCTTATTTCGATATCTCTAGGCAAACACACCGCCAAGCTACTTAAGGAAATCTATACATTATTGTTGCTCATATGTCTATATATATTTATTTATTAGTTTCTTCCTCGTATTTTACATAGTTACCTGGTTTGTCTGATCCAACTCATCAATAATAGTGGAGACACCATCATCAAACATAGAAGGGGAACCCTATAGATCCTCTTTATTGTATGGGATAATAGATTCATGGGAAAAATCTCCCAAAACTACAGATTCAATGATGGCATAAGAACCCAATATGACCTGGGATGATTCTTACCCAAGGTAATATTACTCCATGGAGACTACAATGATAAAGGATGATGATCTAATTCCACTTAGTTTCCAACCAAGATATCTATTTTTTATGTGAAAGTAATTACGATGGGCTGATTTATATTGTGTCATCCATTATTTTTGGAACATTAAAGATTGTTTTGGACCAATTTCCATGGCAAAAACATATTATTACTTTATAGGGGAAGGTTTTTTCAGTACTAGCATAGACCATCCCTTGTATGTGTTTAAGGTAATATGTGAGAACTCTTTAGGGACTATGAAAAAACTTCAGAGTTCTGGTGGGGTGGGTTCTAACTGATGGATTGGGAGGAATAAGATATTTTTATAGTATTCCTAAGGATCTATAATATTGGATGTAAGATCATTAGGGAATTTATATTCTTAACCCCATTAACCTAGGACTATTTTTATTCCCTTTTATAGTGCCCAAAATCCACATAATGAGACTCACAAGACTCTAAGGGAGAAGTATCACACGGGACTACCCCCACTCGACCATCAAGGGAGTATTTAAAGAACTAGTGGTACTAACATGGGACCACATTATTAAAATGAAGTGAGGTCCTTACCAATAGGGCATTGTAGGGTGTACCATGAAAGGCTACCATAAAATTGAAGCTTTCTACCAGGCCATCGAATTGAGTCTTCATCTGAATTTTTCCATATTACTTCTACTTGCTCCAATCATACCCTTAAATTTTCAGGCTTGAGGAGATTATATATTATTCCATGAATTCTAGATTGTGGAGTGTTCAGGTCAAGATATGATTGATGTCAGAGAAAATACCCACTAGGAAGCTGTGGATTTTCTCACCGTTGAGCTAGCTAGTGATTTACAATGACCACATGTTCCCCTGAAGAGTAGCACCTTCATCTACTTTGGAAGAAGAAATGATGGCCTGACTATACTCATAATTAGATTATTCAATATAATATTCCATGGATTCATATACCTATGTCTCAAATTGAAGGGGGACTTTCAAGGCTTTAACAAGGGCCTCACACATCTCCTTTGATAGGTGGAGAGCCTCAAGGATTAGGACCCTCACTTCTATATTTGACAAGGTACTTAAACACATCATATTTTTGTGTTAGGGGTATGTTTTTTAATATAGGTAATCCTTGTTTAGTAAAGAGCATAGCAAGTTCTGTTGTGTGAGGCGCTAGGGCTTGGATAGTGCTACGTTTACTCTTCTGTTTGTTAAACAGTTTTCTATGAACATATGACAGATGGGAAAAAACGGTCGAGGTAAGGCCTTAGCTAGGTATGGTTTATCAGGAAGTGGTCCTAACTGATTCATGTGGTCAAACAATACAATTGGATATAGATTTAAAACTAATGACGTAGGATGGAAGGACTGTGCTTTTATAGCCCTACGTTAGTACTGATTTATGGTTTTATTAGCATGAATTTCCAATTTTTAAGTGTTTTATAAAACATTTGGCCTATTAGAATATCCACTATAACTCCTTTGATGATGACATGCAAATGTTCCTATAGTTTATTCATGGATTTCCTTATCAATGTGTATCATATATAGATCTATCTGTTCGATAGTGTTGAAAAATGAATACTCTAGTTCCTCTTTAGTAGAATACTCTATGGATGAATAAATTATGAACATACCTCAGAATTCAGAATTCATAATGTTTTAAATGGTATTGTATGGTTTCCACATCGATGGAGGACTCTGATTTCTATTACACTACTATTTCCTTTTATTTTTAGATTTGGAAGGTTGCAACATATATACAAGGGTGACGAAAAGACAAGTCGAGTAGCTGCAGAATGGCTTTATCTACTCATATGGTCACATATTTTATCATGTACATGACAAAATTTCATTTGAGATAAGAAGTCATTCTACATATACATTCCAAGGATGGGGTCCAAGTACCACTCACCATAATTTTCACTATCACTTTCAGGGGAAGAAGAGAGATGCACAACTTGTGTTGAGACATTCTCTAATTCGGCTTGGATCAATCCACCAGGTCCTAGATCAAATCTTTGAATTTAAAGAAATATTTTATTTTTCATACCCGTATACTATGGTATGGATAGTGATTGGATCAGTTGGGGATTTTGTCCTCTCGGGGTCTCTCGCATTCCATATATTTCATAATCCATTTTTATGGTGAACATATGAAGTACCATGATACATGTTCATCCTTCATAGAGTAGGTCAGGTTCTCTCTTCTGACAAAAGGATCCATGGAATTTTTTACTTGAAAAGGGGATGGTGAAAAATTATCTCGATGATGTTGTAATAGGCCAAAATACACCCAACAAGGGAGAATTTGGTGAGGTTATACCTGGAGAGGCTCATTCAACAAAAGAACATGTAGGTGAATTGGTTTAGGAGCCTCTTCATGAACAAAATTGGACATTTATTCTCTCACAATACTTCACATGGGAGATAGAAGTGGTGATGGGAATAAATTTTTCCTGGTCAACTGCAAATATTAATCTAGAAATTGAGTTTTTTTGGACAACTTAAGAAATATTCCAACATAATTAAGGGAGATGAGGGTGGGAACTAGGCCATATTTTACATTCTTCATGAACATATTAAAAAACTAATCATGGGAAAGAGACATGTTGAGTGATTGAAGAGTCCATTCCATCAATAAATGAAGTTAGCCACTCACTTATTAGACCTCTTTTTGAATTTGGAGAGGTTATTGATGATGTTCTTTCATGAGCTAGGGTTGAACTTCTAGATTAACTATCTATGATGATCCTCCTAGACCAAAATGGACCACTTGATAAGATGGCTATAGCACAAAAAATATAGGTCCTTAAAGGATCTATGAAAAACATTGTATCTTGGATGATTCATGTTATTATAGAGTCCACAACATTAGGCCACATCATGAGTCGTAGTGGTCCATATGCTGTAGCAGATCACCCATACCATTGAATCGGGTGGAGGTTATATTTTTTAAATATGGTGGAGGAAACATCTGGTCTACCCATTCTGGAAAAAACTTTCCTTCATGTGAAATTGAAACCTAAATCATTTACAAAGCCTCGTTGGGGGAAACAAGAGAATCTATCACATCATCCTTGTGAGTATTTCTGCTAAACAATGCTTTGAATGACTCTTTGGTCCAAGGGATGGGGAATAATTTATCTTGATAGGGATAGTCACACTACTCCAATATAGTGGGTGACTCATATTTCAGCTACTTTTTGTAGCTAGTGACTTTTGACCAAATTGGATACTTGGGGCCACCTAGTTCAAATCTAAGTTCATGGACAAGAAGTAATGGTTTCCCGACTATGGAAGAGATGGGGTCCATTTTGACATTTTCACATCCAGAGTGCTGCTCGAAAATGAGATCAGTGGTAAGCCTCTTGTATCCCTCTATCTCTTGGACCAAAATGGACATATTAGAATCCAAATCATTTTTCATTGTGATATTAGATGGACCAATATTCTTAGTGCACCCTTTAAATTTTCAAAATTTAGATAGAAAGGTGACAATGTTTCATTATGAGGAATCTAGAGGCCTTGCACCAATCTCTACTGAAATGTGAGAGAACCCTTTAGGGGATCCACTTGGTATCGTGCCACCCCCTGGGGAAGATTCTCCCTATCACACCATGTGTTTATAGTTTGGTTTCTTTGATCACCAATAGGTTCACTAATTAAAACATTCACCATGGAAATGGATAGATACAAACATTTAGTGTTAGTGGATAGGCATATAGTTCGAGGGGAGGGAAGATGTGGTTAGAGAGACGGTTGAACTATGAGTCCCTAAAAGGAGTATTGAACATCCTTGAACAATAAGTACCTACAGAGGGACTTTTTATAACTCATCTTGAGGGATCATAATCCTCCGTTGACAGGGTTCAATGCCCTGGTCTTGTAGTAGGGGTAAAGGCTCCCTCATTTATTAATCAGTTGTCTCAGAGTATGAGATTTCGATGGTGACATAACACTTCCCAGGGTCCTACATATCACATTTCAATAGTTATCCAAGAACAAGTTTGTGGGAGTCTCTAGGGTTCTCTCCATGCATGTTACAATATATGATGTAGGCATGGCCTCTCTGGTGGTTGTTCTCCCTCCAACCCCATGAAGGATCACTATAGATGGTAAAATCTTTGGCATGGGGAGGATGTCAACACTGTTTGGTGGTATAATGGGGTGGAACTCCACATTGGAATTATTTATTATGGGATGGATTGTAATAGTTTCTAGAGGCCCAGATTATTGAGAGAGTCAACTTGTCCTTCCTAATAGGAAGATGGGGTCTCGATCCCAAGAGGGTGAATACAGGCCCCCACCAAGTTATCACAGGGGTAAGATAATATACACTGATGGAGGATGGGGACAATAGAATCAAAGAATAGGCCTCCAATTAGATAAGATTTGTGGTATAAACTTGATGTTGGTGTTGAGTGTTCTAGACTAAGGATAACCGAGTGGGGTTGGGATCAATCTTCTCGTTGACCTATGGGGTTGGGTGGTTTTGGAACTGATGCTTCTAGGTGGGGGCCCTACATGATGGCTCTTGAGTGGTTCCCATGATTTTTGCGACTCAAATATCCCATACCTCCTCAGTACAGGATAGTGGGAAATCAGAACACTCCCAACAAATAATATTCAAGTAGTTTTACATTGAAATGAGGGGTGGTTTCTCCCAACATTCCCCTCAGTGGTGGTAGTTCCAGTGAGGTTCTGATACTTCAAGATACTGGTGGGACATATCCCCAATGGGAATAGACCCTTCCTGTTCATATTTATGAACAAGTGAATTTATCATGCTCCCATAGATGATATTAGAGGTTGAAATGTGGAAGGGACACCCAATAAATAAAGATTTGGTGGATGTCATGGTAGGGACATCATCATGTCATATTTCAACAGAAACATTCATCCTTCCACAAATTTTATTGTAAATAGGTTTTTAATATCTCATAGATTGACTTATGTGTTGATGATATCATAGACTGAGGATGCCCAATATTATCTTCCCTAAGTCACATGAGAGTTTCTTATTGGTTCAACCACTCATTTGGTGGGACTTGATACTGAATATATGGATCTAGTGACAGAAACTCTTATGGTTCTCTAATGCTACCACTTCACACAGTTTATGGAGAATGTGTTTCCCTTTGGGTTCACAATTTTTTCTTCTGATGATTTCCACTAGGGCCACGTGTCAATTTTTCCCCTAGTATTCCTAATTTAAAAAGTCTTGTTACTTATATCACTAAAATCAGTGACATTAGATCCTTGATAGAAATGGGGTGATGGGATTTTAGTTCCACTTTATATAGATTCCTTTTTAGAACTCCTCACATCATTCGGGTCTCCCTCATATATTTTAGTTATGTTTCTAAAACTCATTCTTATAACTATATCTTGGTGTACATTAGTTAATTATGATACTACTATCATGACAGGGCAATAACCTTCAATTAGAGTGGATAATACCATTGGGCATGTCTGGGAATCTCTGGAAATTGGGTGTGCTTGGCAGAGGAAAATTCTTTCTCTATTGGGTGGCATCCCATGTGTGAGGCATCTTAAGTGTGGAACACAATGCATCCCATGTCGACCATGGGGTGGTTTATGTTAGGGGAATATAAAATATGGGATTTTTTACCACTTTCATCCTGTGATTATTGTATGGGGTAGATTTCTCAATTGGGTTATAGGTTTAATGTCTTGTGGGGACAGGTTGGTGACTAAGTGTGTCCCTAGGGGGGAGATGATCACACTTGAGAGTTTGTTTAAGTGTGTCCCCAGGAGGGATATTTATCACTTAAGGGTTTGGATAATGTTCCCCTAATGGGAAGATTAAAAACATGATGGTTTTGTTAAGTTTATCCCCAATGGTAAGGTTTAACACATGAGGGTTTGGTTTAGTGTGTCCCTATTGGGGAAGATTTTAAAACCGAGGGTTTGGTTAAGTGTGTCCCTATGGGGGAGATTTCATAATTTAGGGTTTTGTTAAGTGTGTCCCTAGAGGTAATATTTCACCCATGAGGAATTTATTAAGTGTGTCCCTAGTGGGGAAGATTTTACACATGATGGTTTGGTTATGTGTGTCCATAGGGGGAAGATTAATCAATTGATGGTTTGGATAACTATGTCACCATGGAAACGATTTCACACATTAGGGTTTCATAAAATGTGTCCCTAGTGGGGAAGATTTCAAACTTGAGTGTTTAGTTGAGAGTGTCCCCGGGGGGAAGATTTCACACATGAGTGTTTGGTTATGTGTTTCCCCATGGGGACAATTTCATATTTGAGGGTTTGGTTAAGTTTATGCCCATGGTGGAAGGTTTCACATTAGAGGTTTTAGTTAAGTGTGTCCCTAGTGGAAATATTTTACACTTGAAGGTATGGTTATGTGTGCCCCCAGTGGGGAATATTTTACACTTTAAGGTTTGTTTTAGTGTGTACCTAGGGGGAAATTTCACAATTCATGGTTTGGTTAAGTGTGTCCCTAGGGGAATGATTTCACACTAGAGGGTTTGGTTATGTTTTTCCCCACTAGGGAAGATTTCACACTTGGGATTTGGTTGTAATGTTTTTGGTATTGCTATTTAACCTCATGGAGGAACCCCATGTGTATCAAGATGTTATTATTAAATATCATGAAGGATTCATACATCCCCTATGTGAAAAATGATCAAAACCCATGTAGTTTTATTCCCAAATTAATGGATGTGGGTTAAGATCAGTCCATGTAGTTTAACTTCATGAATTATGGATGCTCATGTAGTGGAAGGAGCATCAACAAGGGATGGTTTGATGTTTACCCATATGGGATACTTTTAGAAGATACTTTTTCCCTTTGTGTGAGAATAAGTTACACATAATGAGTATTATACACAAGGAATCATATGTAAACTACATTGGGTAAGAGGTGTGGGGTTGTATCATGTCAGTTATATATGAGGCATCCTATGTTCACCACAAAAGGAAAGGAAATATTTTTACATCATGATATGAAAATGTTATTATTATTTTAATCATATTTCACCTAGGATGTTGGTCTATGTTGTTTTATGTCTTGAAAATGGGAATTTTTCGTGTCCTGCACCAAGGGAGATAATCTTTATGTAGGAAAGCATGATCTAAAATTAGGCCTCTATATTAGGAAAATTTTACATTTACCTATAATTATGAAACCTTTAGGACTTTTGTGTTTATTACTCATGCACCACCAGGTGGGGAAAGGTGTAAACACTATCACGGAGGAGTGAAAATCAAGGTTATTAATGTTAGGGTGCCTATGTGTAAGAGAAATAGGCATTGGAGTAAAAATTATTAGGATAAAAAGGAATGGTAATGTTCTAGGCTATTCTTGAAGCCAAGGGGTGGACAAAAAAGTTTATGATACTAACCAAATGATAATTTGGGTTGCAGATAAACCAATTCTAGATAGTTACGGGCTCTTTGGGCACTCAAATTTAATGAAAGGGTGTTGTCTAAAAGGAGGAACCATGGAGAGGCCTGGAGTATTGGTTTTTCTAAGGTTGGGGTTCATGATGTTTGGAAGCCCTGCAAAGGAAACAAGTATCATGAAGGTGAATATTTCACAAAATAACATTACCCTACCTTAAATTAAAGTCTTGGTTCCCAGGGGGTGGCTTCATGAAGGATAATTATATCTTAAAACACCAAGTGCCGCAATAGGATTTCCTCTTTAAAAAAGGATGAGGGGCTTCGCAAAAGAAATGTCTATAATGGCCTAAAGTAAATAGGAACCCATTAGAGTGTAGAACATGAAATATGTATGATGTGTGAAATATATATCCTCTTTGTCTTGTGAAAGTTAGAGTTCCAAGAATTTAGATATTTGGATAGAATTCTAAAGGTGGCATCCATTGATTTTTTTTTGTTGGGAGGTATTTATAGGCCTAGAAGAGGTGGGGTAATTTGTTTTTTAAAAGATAGAGGTCATAACAGAATATTATGACTTTTTATATGGGAGGGTAATTCCACACAATGACATATGTTTCATGGAGGTTACCTCCTCGACCTCTGCATGATCAAGGATTTTCACAAAAGGAAATATTTTGTGTAGAGGTTACCACCCCAAGAACTCCAAAACCAATGTTCTTTCTACATGGCCACAATTCCTGATGGTTTTGAGCTTCACAAACACATACCCTTATGTGTATATTTTGACCTATTTTGGACCAAATTCTCTTATAAGTAGAAATTCCTTACTCAAACTTTCCCATGACACATCTATTTCAGTGTCAAAACCCACTTTATTAGTGATTATTATATTAATCATTTCATAAAGGATATATTAGTTATTGTTTATTAAATAACCAATCATATTATTCCTATTAGTGATGGTTATCTAAAAACCATTATTAGTTAAACCAAATTTTCTCCCCATGGATCCCCCTTTCCTCCTCCTATTTCCCCTTATACATCTTCATCCATCACAAGAACCTCCCATTATCATTCCATGTAACACCCTATGTAATACCCTAATATTTTAGTTTATATTTAATTTTGGAAATAAATCTATTTTTGATGACATAAACCATGAAAAACACCGATCTTAATCAAACAAAAAAATAATATTAATTAGATATAACTATTATAACAAATATTGTATCATCCCATATTTTCCCAAAGGTGCAGACCAAATTTTTTATGTTTTTAATTCACTATTTTGGGAATAATAATGTTTCCTAATGAATTCAATTAGTTCTCAGGGGGTATCCGAGGACTGTTCAGAGCCTAGAGATTTGGAAATTAAAGAGGCATACTAAACCACCCAGTTAGTAGAAACTATGCCTCTTAGCCCGCATAGTTTTTCTAACTGCGCGGTTGCAGACCGTGGAGGGATCGAGGCTGCACAAGTTCTCTGAAACCATGAGACCCTAGTTTCACAATAGTGTGTGATTTTATTCTATTAGGACAAATCAATTTTTCATAGTTTGTGAATGGTTATACAAACTGTGTGCCTAGCTATGTAGGTTTCACCTTTGAATAAAAACATAGCACACGATTAGCGAATGGTTTGGGAAACCGTACTGTCAAACTGTGTGCCCCTATATTTAATGGTAAATTTATAATTTACACTATTTAATGATTTAATTCAACCTTTATTTATACCCCTTTAATTTCCATTAGTACCCTCCTTCTCTTTATGCATGAAGATACTTTTCCCATTTCCATAAGGTTTTTATTGCTCCTCCATACATACATTGTTTCGCTCGTAGTTAGATATATCAAAAAGCCAAAGGTTTTCTCTTAGATCCACTTCAAAATATTTGATGATTCTTCCATACTCTAATGTTCTATCTTGGCTCAGGTTAATTTTCCCTATTTCCATGGAATTTGAGGATTTATTTGATTTCTACCATTCTAGCTTGAATCAAAGTTCAACAATGGATGAGGGAATAATTATGAGGTTGAGGTAGGTGGTATAGTTTCTTTCCCCTTGTTTTGTTGCATTTTGTAAAATTAATTGTTGTTCTGTGAGCTAGAAATTTCTGGAAATTCTTTATAATTTCTAATTAAATTAAATGGAAATCCTTTCCATGTCTTTTTCTACTCAAGTTAGCAGTGAATCAACTCCTTGGGTTGATATCCTTGATTAATGTCAACCTGATAGGTGTGATTCACCTTTAATCATTATCTTCCCTTATTCTTTAGTTGTTTAAATTAACTTGATTGTGTTTACATACAATTAATGCTTTGAGAAAGTTAATTAAGTTGAGACAATTAAATTGTCCATGAGGTTAGGCCATGCACCTTATGCCTTATGATATAAATGGATTGTACAATGGAAATTCAATGACCAATATGCCTATTATGATATAAGTTCTTGAATTAATTGAAACAAACTTTCATTTATAATTTTTATAAATGTATATATTTTTTAAATTCCTTCACCTTACTGATGAGGGTGACACAAGGAGTTCTGAATTAAGAAACACTTTGAAGGAATCTTCATGCCTTTTTATTATAATAGTAAATGCATTATAAATGCATTGTGAGAGACACTAGCTATGATTGGAATGAGCTTTTCGATTATTAATGCTTTTAACTCTAGACAAGTGATATCAGTTACCTAGGGGAGACCAATGGATTGGATCGATAGCATGATGGTTGTACCATTACATGAGAGAGACTTAGGCCCCTTCGTGTGATTCCAGTGACAAACTCAAAGGTTAGTTCACATTATCATCACACCGTTCCTAGAGTGACACTTGAGACTCCATTCTTGGGTCACCTTGGATAGACCCCGTTGGCATTGGACTTATGTCGTGCCCCTAGAGTGATACACGGAATTATTTTAGGATTCCCACGGACGAGATCTAGGTGACTCTATTTATTTTTAGAAAAAGGTTCAATATAAATAAAAAGTAAATAAATGTTTTTAAAATTTAGAATGATACTTTAGTTTTTGAAAACATAGGGATGTTTCCCCCAAGACCAATCACAAGTTTTTGGGTAGTCCACCATATTACACATTTTATCACTTACATTACCTTCAAAGGACACTATGCTTCAGACTGACCAACATAGGACGTATTAGGTAGATTTGGAATGATGTCCTATTGGAACCGAGTCCAATTAATTATTTATTTAGTTATTTCTGTCTTTCATTTATTACTTATGTAACAATATTCATTATATGTTTCATGAGATGGATTTATCTAGACACCATTGGTGGTGGCCTACTATGATTTTATCTCACACCCTACTCATGCGGCCTTTGGAGTTGACTTTATGACAATATGTATAGATAAAGGGAAGCGGCGAGCTTCCGATGCTTGATTGACAGTTCTAGGATGAAGTTGGGGGAGGAGGACTGAGCCTGCACTCGAGATTCTATTTTTAGCAGCTTTTTGGAATTTTTGATTATTTTGTTAGAAAGTGTAATATGACTATATCTCATACCCCTTTTATAATAAATTTTGTATAGAATCATTATCAATTGTATCTTTTTTTACCCAGTTTCCACTTATTGTTCATTTATATTGAATGGTTTATTATTATTGTTCCAATGTCTTATGTTTCTTCTTTATGATTCTTTTATTTTTTATCACTAACTACTATTTTGATAACTATTATTTATGATGTAATATCCTCCCCATAGACTCACCAAAGGCCCTCTCTACTAGTCAAAAACCTATGGCATTCAAGGAGGCGTTCTTGAGGCCTTATTGTCATCGAATTGGGGCATTTCTAACTGGAACCTGGGGTGGGATGCTAAAAAGTTTCATCAAAGCCTTTTCATTTTTTTCTACCTATTTGGGATTAGATCTGAAAATAGGATATTGAAATTTGATTATGATTATATGCATGGGATTAGCTAACCCATGTACATGGGATATCCAAATTTCCTGGGATGGGTAAATGTAGTTATTGTTTGCACTGCTAAATTCAATTAGACTTCACCATTGGATGATACAGTTTCTTTGTACTGTTATTATTTTGATGGGATATAATTTACCTTGGACTAATGATATGAGAGAATATAATGTTCATGCATTATACTATGCACAATAGGCCTTACATGTCATGCATTTTTTGGCCACATTTATTTTCTACGTGCATCGCCTATATTTCATGTGATTGCAGTGGGTGACTTGATTGTTATGTTATATAGTTCTCTTGGTTATTTTCACTAGACACATTATGATATTTCCTTGTAGGACTAATAAAATTAAATTGTAATTTAAAGTGTTTACCATAACCTCACAATGTTTTCTTGTATAGGTTAAGAAGATGTCTTAAGCATCTAATTGTGGCATATTGAGCTATAGACCATTAGTCCCATGGGATGAAATGTGTTATGGTTAGTATTAAATAGTCTCCATTGTTAAATTTATAAGGTTTATGGGCCCTTATAAATTGGAAGTGGCAATCCAACTAATGCAACCATTTAAAAGGAAATTAAATACATAAATAAATTAAAATTAATACAACCTATAAAATTAATAAACCTCTTACATGTGTGCTATAAGACCTTAAACATGGCCCAAAATCCATACTGGATAGTGGGTCTTATATTAAATGATCTTTCTAGGAATTTTATTAAACTTACTTTAGGATTTGGAAGAGTGGTGTGCTTCACTATCAGAAGGGAATTGTATATATCCTTTCTTATATCTTTCCCTATATGTTATAAATCTTATCTGAGGTGTGCACTTGGAAGTTTTAGATCTATTACACCATTATGAACTCATTATATATTCTAAGATATTAGTGATGAAAATAATCTTGAGGTGGTGGGTCTTATGACTCCTGTGAAACCTTCTATAGTGACACATGATACACCTCCTAGAGATCTTCCACTGGGCATTAATGCTCAGTTATGGGATAACTTCCTTCAGTTTATGAAGTCCATTCAGGGTGCACCTTGACTAGTCCCTACCATGTAAGAGTTTACATGTGAGTTCCAATAGCTTCATCCTCCCACCTTCATGGTGCATGGAAGACCACAAGCTTCTAATTCATTACTAGAGGACATGGTGTCTATTATAGAGTATATCAAGATGCCTCCAAAGGATATGGTTACACTCACAAACAATATGTTGCATGAATCCACCGAGAATTTGTGGGAAATTCTCACTCAAGCAGGTTGAAATTAGGTTATGGTTTGGGGGTAATTACAGATATCCTTCTTTGACTATATCATTCCTCATAACTTGATAAAAGACCATGTTCGAGAGTTTGTGCACCTCTAGTAAGGTAACATTTCAATTATGGAATACCCATATCGCTTCACATAATTACAAAAATTTTCCCTGAACTTGACCAGGGATGAACTGAATACAATGAGAAGATTCTAGGATGGTCTTGAAATTTTAGTCCTCTCGTAGTCTAATTCCTATCTACTAACCACAATTTTAGAGATATTGAACAAAAACCTAATTACTATGAAAAACTTTAGGGAATCAGACGACATGAAACGTGGAAGTTTAGCTTCCAAAAAGAGTAGTAGTTTATCCAATGGTAGGAAGCGATGTTTTGAGGCTACATATAAGGGAAGTACTAGACAGGTGGTATGAAATGAAATTTATGTGGTGTGTCACTAGTGTGGAAAGACATGACATAAAAATCTATTGTGTATGAGGAACCCGATCGAGTGTTTGGTTTGCAGAAATATGGGTCATCTCAAACATTTATGACAATCCTCTTTTCCAGTTCCAAGTGAACGTGGTTATGTTTCCACACTGCCTTCAGGATCCAGAGTAGCGACACCATGCCAGATTGGATGTTGGTATTCTACAGGCCATTTGGGCAGAGCAGATGGTGGTGGATGAGGTGGCCATGCCTAAGAGTTTTAGTGAAAGTTGGGTGAACCTGATCAGGCTACCCTAGAATAATATCAACAATTTAGTTCAGGACACATTAATGATAGACAACCTACACCATAGGATTATAATCCCAATCCATCTACATTTAGTGGTACTATTTTGGAAGCCTCCAATCTTGTTTCAACCCTTTTTGATATAGGTGAGTCTCACTCTTTTCTATTTTGTGAAACCTTGGGAAGTATGGGATCAGTGATAGTGTAATCTAGTCATTTTATGACTATTGATACACCTCAAGGAGTTTAATATGAATGTATATGCTAGTGTAGGGAGTACGCCCTTGAAATAGGTGGGTACCATTTTCTATGAATATTCTTCCTCATCAGGATTACCAGATTTGACGTTGTTCTATGTATAGACTGGCCTGAGCCCTATCAATCCTAGATTGATTAATATATCCATCTGGTATCTTTCACATCACTCGGGGAAATCACAAATTTATATAATGGAAAATGTGATATCTACACAAGTTGAGTGGGAACCAAGCATACTAGACTAGCTAGAGTGACAACCCAGATGTCCAGTCTCCTTATGAGTGATCAGGGAAGGAAACTCAAGGAATTACCTCCATTTGTGGATTATTTAAAGTACTTCTTACCTAATGATTTCTCTAGCTTACCTATAGAGATAGAGGTTGAGTACATCATCGATATTGTTCTGGTTTTGGCACCAGTATCCATTGCTCCCTATAGTATGGCGCCTACTGATATCCAAGAACTGAAGAAGAAGTATGAAGACCTAGATGATAAGGGTTTTATCCCACCAACACATTTATGTGATTCAATATTTCTTTTCTCTAATAAAAAGGAAAATACCCTTATATATTTTTTGTGTATTACCTCCAACTGAACCGACTTACAATTAATAAAATGCATTGAATTCCTCATATAAATGACCTCTTTGACCAGAACTGAGGAGAAATTATTTTCTCCAAGATTTATTTGAGGCAGTGATACCATCAGGTGTATGTTAAACTATCATATATACCACATTCAACATTCCAGTGTAGGAATGAATTTTTTGAGTATCTAGTCATTCCATTTGTTTTTAAGAATGTACTGTAAGTCTATAGACTTTATGAATCTATTTTCCCCCATATGTTGATTAATTTGTGGTATTCTTCATAGAAAAAATATTAGTGTAATATCACACTATAAAAGACCATTCCCATCACTCAAAGATCATGTTTATTACACTTAAGAAGTAACATCTTTATGAAAATCTTAGTAAATACCACTTTTTGATCAACAAGGTTCACTTCTAGGGTTATTTCATATTAGTGGTAGGCATATCTATCGACCCCGATAAGGTGAGCACCATGGTTTCCTAGGATAATACCAATAATATATTTGATATATGTAGCTTCGTAGGGATGGATGGCTATTACATGAGACTCATCAAGGGATTATAATTCTTGGAAGTGCCACTTATGGGATTAACCAATAAGGGTGTGAAATTTGATTAGACTAAATCTTGTGAGATAGTTTTTAAGGAGTTAAAGGGAATACCAAATTCAAACATGATCTTGATACTGACTGAGTAGGGAATAAAATATAATGTTTATTGTGATGATTCCAAAATCTATCTGGGGGGAGTTCTGAGGTGGGATGATTAGGTTCTAGCATACATGCCCTACCAACTGAGGCCTTGCAAGAGGAACTACCCTATGTATGACTTCAATCTGGAAACCATTGTTCATGTTTTATGTTTTCAGAGGAAAAAACTATTGGGTGACTGGTTTATTGTGTACAGAGACCATAAAAGTATCAAATAAATCTCCAAAAAGTGATACATGAAACTGAGATAGAACAGGTGGGTGGAATACCAACATTAATTTGAGGTTTTCTTTTTTCAACACTGGTAAGGGTAATTAAATATATGATTCCTTAATATAGAAGACTCAGAAACAATCTATTAAGGAGAAAAAAATATGAGTGAAAGATGAAGTATCTATTTTCTATGATGCACATGGTGGTTCTGGAATAACATGGGAAACTAGTCTTAGCATCTCTCGCAGTTCCATCCTCTCTTCTGTAGTGGGTTATTATGAGACAATTGTTAGATTTTCCGGGCATCATCTTGTGGGAGAGCATTATAGGCGAGAACCCACCTTCTATTTGGTTTGTTTATGGAAATGATACCTTAATCTTTTGTGGGAATGTATGGTTGCCTTAAGATAAACTGGAAGAGTTGATGAGGGAATCACATGCCTCTATTTAGGGATTTTACATTGGTTTTACCTAGATTTATAGATATATACATCATCAGTATTGGTGGTCATGTATGAAGAGGTAGATAGAAGGCTTCATCAGTTGGTTCTCCACATATTAGTAAGTGAAGGCAGAGCACTAGGGACATGTTGGACTTCTATAGCCTCTGTCCATTCTTGTGTGGGAATGGAACAATTTCACCATGGATTTTGTTATTATATTTCCAAGATCACAATGAGGTGGAGAGGTATTATGTGTAATCATTGATAGGTTGCATAAGTTTTCACACTTATTAATGATCTAGGGAACCATATTTGTTGATGTGTTAAAAAAGAACTACATTTAGGAGATAATGTATCTTCATGGTTTTCCCCATTCTATCATATCAGATCAAGAAGATCACTTTACATTGCGATTCTGGGAAGGGTTGCAAAAGGCACTGAGTTCACAAGTACTATTGAGTAAAACATATTACCCTCTGAATGATGTGAATTATGAGAAGATGATACAGGTGTTAGAGGATATGATTGGGGCATACATCCTTGATTTTGGAGGTTTATGGGAAAAAACCATACCTCTAGTGGATATTTACTACAACAAGAGTTTTTAAAAAATGATTCAGATGGCTCAGTATGAGGCCCTTTATGGTAGGCTATGTTGTTCACCTATGTGAAGGTTAGAGGCAGGTGAGTCAACTCTATCGGGTCCTCATCCAAATCAGGAGTCTTAAAACTAAGTCTATTTGATTAAGAAACTTATGGATACAACTCAGCCAAGGAAGAAGTCATATATTGATCATCATTGTATACCTCCAGAGTTTGAGGTGGGATATAAGGTTTTTCGATGTGTATTTCCTAGATTAGGTCACAGGTGAATTCGTATATAGGGAAATTTATCACCTTAATATGCCAGGCCATTTGAGATAATGAAGATAGTTTTATCAGTAGCCTATCAGTTGTAGTTCCATCATAGGCACCATTCCATGCATGAAGTCTTCCACATATATTAACATAAATAGTATCATGTTGAACCATCAAATTCAGTTGACCCTGAGGATATTGACCAGGAGGCCGATGTGTCCTTCAAGGAGCATCTGATATGTATCATTGGTAGGATTACGAAGGATATTAGAGGTAGGTCAGTTCCACTAGTTGGGGTTATATGGAAGCATAGATACATATAGGAAGAGACCTAGGATAAGGAGGCCTATGTATATGCACAGTGGATAGACCAATTCATAGAATAAGTTTTACCACCTTTAGAAGGGAAAAACGGGGATGGGTTGTCTTAAGGAGGGGTTATTGTAATTTCCCAGTTTTCCTATTAGTATGAACCATTTTTTGGTTCTAAATTCATTTTTATCCCTAATAATGTTTCATAATGGATTCAAGGATGTATCAGTGGTGTATAGGGCTTGTTCATATCCCAAAGCCCCAAACATTTAAGAGACATACTAGGCTACACTGTTAGTAAAAACTGTGCAGTACATCCCATATAGTTTCACTAACCATGTAGTTGAAGACAGTGGTGTGATGGGGGCCGTATAGTTTTTCTAAAAATATGAGACCTTAAGAGAATGACCATGTGTCATTTTATACCCTTAAAAAAGAGTGGGTTTTCATGGTTTTTTCACAGTTATTCAAACCATGTTCCTGGCTGTGTGGGATGCCCCTTTGAAGTAGATCTTGGCGCATAGTTGGCACATGGTTTGTCTAATCATGTGACCAAACCATGTGCCCATGTATTTGAGAGTGAATTCAGGATTTCACCTTATTTGATTAGTTAATTAAACATTTATTTATCCCCCTTTCATTTCCAACAGGCTCCTTCTCCTCTCCACACACTCAGATTATTCTAGCCTTTCCATTGGGTTTTTGATTTCTCCTCCACACAGACTCTATTTTACTTTCCATTAGGTCCAATATGAATCTAGAGATATTACATTCAATTACCTCCCATATATTTCATGTTTCTTACATCCTTTATTGGTCTATCTCACTACATGCTCATTTTACCTATTTTATGGAATTTGATGATTTCATCAATTTCTCCCATTCAAGATCGAATCAAAGGTCGGTGATGGGTGATAGAATCACTATGAGGTTGAAGCACATGGTCTTGGTTACTTCCCCTCATTTTTTTCATTATATAAAATGTTCCATTGTGTCATGAGATGGGCCTTTCTAGAGATGCCTTATAATTTCAAATTAAATTAAATAGAAAGCCTTGTCATGCCTTTTGCGACCTGAGTTAGTAGAGAATCAACCCAATGGGTCGATCTCCTTGATTGATGTTGCCCGATTGGGTGTGATTTTCCTTTAAACCTAATTTTACCTTCTTCCTTAGTTGTTTAAATTCCATTAAGGATGTTTCATTGCAAGTAATACTTTGATAAATTTAATTAAGTTAAACCAATTGAATTGGTCATGAGGTTAGGACATGGTCCATATGCGTTATCACATAAATGGATTTCCCAACAGAAATACTTTGACCAATATATTGATTATGAAATAAATGATTGATTTAAATGAAAGTTACATTCAATTATACTTTTTGTAAATTCATTTCCTATTTAAATGTTTTAACCTTAGTGATTAAGGTGATACAAGGGGTTCCAACTTAAGGACCCCATGGATGGACTCTTAGTGCCTTCTTGTTATAATTGTAAATGCTTTGCAAACACACCGGACGAGACACTAGATACACATGGGGTTGTATCCTTAGGTGTTGTTACTTATACCTCTAAAAAAGTGATCCCAATTACCTAGGGTAGATCCCTTGGATGAGCTTGATGGAAAGATGGTTGTATAATTCCATGGGAGAGACTTGGGCCCCTACGTGCGATACTCAGGACAAAATCGGAGGCCAGTTCATGCTGTAATCACAGTATGCCTGGAGTGAAACTTGGGACTTCATTATTGTGTCAACTTCGATGGAATCCTTAGGCTTTGTACCTATGATGAGTCTTCATAGTGATACATGTAATTATTTTAGGATTTCCATGGGTGGGATAAGGATGAATCGCAATGTTTGAATAAATTAAAAAGTAAATAATTATTTTTAAAATGTGGAATTATCCATTGGTTTTGGAAAATGTAGGGATGTGTCCCCCAAGCCCAATCACATGTTTGGGGACAATCCATCTTCCTACACCTTTTCTCAATTACTTTACCTTCACAGGATACAAAGGCTCATACTCACTGAATTAGGCTGAAGCAGGTAGATTTGGGCAGGTGTCCCATTGAACCTAGTACAACTACTTAATTATTTAGTTATTTCAATCTTTCATTTATTAATTATGGAACACTATTCATTATATGTTTCATGAGATAGATTAATATAAACACCATCGGTGGTGGCCTACAAGGATTTTATCTCACACCCTACTCGGACCACATTTGATACCTGATTTTACTTTATGAATGCACGTATATATAAAGGTAAGTGGATAGATTTTGATGCTTGATTGATAGTTCTAGGATAGAGTTGGGTGTGGGGGACCAAGCCTATGCTCAAGATACTAGTTTTAATAGTTTTTGGAATTCTTGTGTTTTATGTTAGCATGTGGTATATGTCTATATCCCCTGACCCTTGTATATTATTTTTTTGTATAGAATCATCATCATTTTTATCTATTTATTACTCAGGTTATGCTTATTGTTAACTTAGCATGCATGTTTTATTATTATTATTCTACTTCCATCTATTTCTTATTTATGATTCTGCTATTTAATACCATTATATGTTGTTTTTATCACTATAATATATAAGGGAATAGTATCTTCAGGGGCACACCCTAGTACCTCACTTCTATTCGAAAGCCTATAATATTTGGGGTGGCACGCTTGAGGTCTTGTGGCTACTGGCTCGGGGAACTTCTAAGTGGCACCCGGGGTGGGATGCTACAAAGATGAATGGTTGGTGGGTATGAATAAGAATAACGAAATTATGAAATAAATGTATAAAAATTTTACATAAAAATAATTATTTCAATAATAATATTTAATGATTGTATATATTTTTCTGAGGAAATGAATTTTAATAAATTCTTTTTATGATTTCAAGTTAACTTTCATGACAGATTTTTTTATTTAATTTTATTTACAAATATTAAAATTAAATGCAAAAATGTTATAAATAGCATTTTTTAAAATGAATATCATTTTTTTAATCTTAATTTTAGTATTATATTAGGTTATTTTTTTGTTTTTCTAAAAAGATTTATTTTTCTGTGAATAGTGAAAAATATTGATTTTTGTAAAACATCCATTTAATTTCATTAAATTAAGTAATTTTAAAGTCCAATTCTACATTTTATTTGACATTAAAGTGATATAAGATCTGTTTGATTTAAAAGAATATAAATCATTTTATTTGGATCATCATTTTAAATTATTTTGAGATAAGTTAATGTTTATGATTAAAACACATTTTTTCTAAAAAATATTTTTCATTGCATTTTACACATTTATATTAAAATTAATTTCAACCAATTATACAAATTTAATCATAAAAAATAGATAAAATATTTTTAATTAGGAGGTTGATTTTTTATAAATATGATGATTTTATTTTTAGGCATTATGAATAGTAACCGTGATAAAATTTATCACCTTGAAAAAGGGGTAAATCAGGTGATTATGGTTAAAAATAATGTCATAAGGCATAAAAAATATATACAACACTTAAATTAATTTCATCTTATGAGATTAATTTTACTATATCCATCATAAATTCTAATATATGGCATTCTGGTGGCATTTTTCATTGATAATGTTTTTATATTATTTTAAGTGACGAAGCATACAAAATATCCCTCTATTGCCTTTAAATATCTATTATATGTTCAAATAAGGAAAAAAAATTGTTTTGAAAGAATATTAAAGTTTATTTTTATCATAATGAAATTATTTTTCTAATTATAATTTATTTTTTTAGTGATAATATAATTACTTTAAATTCTTACACAATGTTAACACATAGACAGTGAAAACTGTCGAAAAATTAAAGTAGTTATTTTAAAAAACATCAAAAGTATTATTTATTGGAAGTAATTATAGTTTCATAAGAATTTTATAGTTGATAATAATGTATAATTGTTAGTGAAAGATTTTATATTCAAATTCCAGTCCTATCTTTATGAATTTAAAGTAAAATTATGTGAAAGGTTCTTATAATGAATTTAATAACATTTTATGTTAAATAACATTTTATTAAATTATTTTAAAATAATAAAATTCATGAAGGAGGACCATAATTATTATAAATGGTCAAAAAGTTTATCCTTTATCCATTTAGGATAAAATTGTAATTATATATTTAAAATTATAAAACATTAATCTTAAAAATTTAATAATTATAGTTAATGTTAATATTGGGCAATAAAGGGGTTAAACTAGGATATATGGTTTAAAATACCACTTAAACCTATCAAAATTCTATTGGTTGAAGGTATTTCAACTAATAATATCATATATTCTAAATTCTGGCCATGTGGTTCTACTTTATCTTGAAAATGAGTTTATTATAATTATATCCTTTTATTAATTCCACAAGATTCTTTTCATTCACTATAAATGGCATCAACCATCAGAATTTAGAAAAACCATAAAATAAAGATTAGAGAGTCCTAAAAAAGGAAAATTTCAAATTCAAATGGATTTCCAATGAGGATCCAGCGACTGACTTATGATGTGTTGATCCCTGGACCACTATGATGAATGAGTCCACAATGTCCGAGGTGTCACCATCGACTTCCAGACATCATCGATAAATACTAATCCAATAACACAATGTCGTCGACTTTGGGGACAAAACTGATCCATAAACACAAATAACAATACCAAAAGAAACTAAAACCGCCAACAAGGAAGTAGAAACCACCATAGATGAAGTTCTAGGTGGCGAAGTGACACCAAAGATTCCATGGACAACACCAATCTCTTGAGATGTCTTCTTTCAATAGATACAAGAACCTCATACAATATTTCCAATTCAAAAGGCCACAAACACATCACCCGAAATTGTATGTCGTCACCAACATATTCCCATTTTTTGAGATCTAGAACTTCTCCCCAGTCTCAAATTTCTACACTATTGACTCAGGGGGAGCAAGAGTAGCACCAAAACACAACCAGGCAAAAGAGGATGGATCGACACTACTCTAGGTTGGATGGAATTCCTCTTAGTACAAGAGGGATCCTAGATAATGGGAAATGATATTATCAAGATAGATAACATATCCTAGAGCTTGTACATGAACCAAATATAAAACAAAATAATTTAATATGAGGTGTGTGAAAGATCTTACCAAGCATAAATATGAGTGGTAAGCATGGAACACCAGGGGATAAGTTAAAAACACAAGTGGAACCATATGGATCAAATATATAAAAACAAAACAAAGTTCTAAAACGGTGAAATTATAATAAAATAGTGATGCATCAAGGGGAGGGGTCAATAATAAGGAAGAACGGAAAATAAGGGGAGGGGGGATTCATCACCGAAGGACGAGATCCCCCCTATGAGTCATCACCCAGAGGGAAGCCTAGAACCTATATAAAAAAGGCACCACATCTCCTCTATTATTCACACCACTTTGAGAAATTTATCTCAACCAAACGCAACCAAAATATATCCCGAAAATCACTATCCATGTTCTAGATAATTTGGTTTAAGGAACTGACCATAAGGATTAAATATTCTTGTGTTTTTTAACAAAAATTAACTTTCATAAAATTATGAGGATCATTTTAGTTTAATGTTTTTGAGAATTGGGAAAAAATATTATATAGTAAACTCATACATTACAAGTTGATACTTATACTTAATGTCATTTGTTTCTCAAAAAAACAATTAAAAAAACATGAATTCTGTTCATGAAATAAATTTAAAATTTTATTCATGAACACAATCTTGTCCCTACACTCCATTAAATAGTGTGAAAAACATTTTAAAACATGGGAAGAGCCTATAAAACTCACTAAGGTACATAAAAAAAAGAAAACCACCTTTCCAGTTAGAAGCATAAAAAAATAATAATATATTTACCTTTATCACATTATTATTTTAGATTATGGAATTAATCATTTCTATTTGAAAAATATAAAAATTGTTCTCAAATAAATATTTTAAACCCCATAGAAAGAATAGATACAACATGTTAGAAACATGGTACATCAATAGATAAACTGACACTTCTACTCAGGGAAGGATTTCGTAGTTAGCTTTTGAACAGTTCATCAGAGTAACAAACCAATATACTCTTGATTAACCGTAATATTTAATCGTGGAATAACCATTATACTATATTCCCATTATCTCTTAATAGAAACCTAATCGGTTATCTCCATCTCATTCATGGAATAACCATACGGTTGACTTAAATACATGTAACTCTTATAAATGGAATAACTATTTGGTTGAATTAGATAACTAATGAATTGGAGAGCTATCATGGACTCACTCGTATTTGGTTTATAACAGAACCACCCATTATCATAAATAATTCCCAAAAACCATAACATAATCATAAAACATGACCTATTGCATCATAAAAACATTCCTTTAAGAATATAACTAATTTAAATAGAAACTTGTGCACATATAAATAAAAAAATTAATTTAAAATTACTATGTAAGCTTTTAATGGAATCTTTAATTAAAATATTAGTCACAAATATGGGAAAGGGTTCCCATGATTTACAAGTTAAGAAACATTCATTCTGTATTTATGTTAGAAAAGTCACAAAGTACCTCATTTGGAATATGAAAAAAAATATTTCTTTTAGATCATTTTGTAAAAAGTAAAACATGGGTAAAAATAACTTTTAAAAATAATAGTATGATAGTAAAAAAATTATTAGAAACATTTTTTGAAAACAATAATATTAATATAGATGAAAGATATAGTTTTAAGGGAAGTGTAAAAAGATTATTTTTAAAAGAATGTCCCTTACCAGGATTCCGAATAACCACATAATTTTTTTTATCTTACTAAATAATAAAATTATGTTAATTATTAAATTTATTAAGTACCTTTTTAATGTTTATTATTCATTTTATTTCACTTATTATCATGTTATATAAATATAAAAAAATTAAGTATGTTCCCTTAGAACATTTTGATGATATTTAGAACATAATCTTAAAATGACTTGGCTGGTTGATGAAGGTTAAAGAGATAATTATTTCATAATCTATATAATAATAATCATTAAATAATAATAATTTTTATATATCAATTATAATTTTAATTTCATCCATTAAAAATGGTTATAAAAAATGAATTATGTTACAATCATGAAGATGGTAGGTTGTACATAAGCATGAGTAACATTTTTATTTCTCAATGATCAATATAAAAATAAAGTATTTTTTTTATATTACCAGAATTATTATAATATAAAAAATATAATATAACATCTTTAAATATAATCATATATATCATCCCTGTGATGTGGTGATAAAAAATAAATCACATCACTTCGTGGAGGTGGTAGTTCACACGTACACACAGACGACATTATCATTTTTATGTGAATGGAAATCTAAGATTTTAAGTGTTATATTATGTTTTTAGAATTATAAATATTTCATGAGTATAATATATGAACATTAATTCCATAATTATAACCAATATTTAGAGATGGTGATAGAAAATGAATTACATCGGTTTGCTAGGTGGTAGTCCACCATACACACAAACAATGCATTCTTTTCTCATTTGATGGAAGAGGAGATGGATATGGGTCATTAAAAAACATGATAGAATATTTGTAAATATAGGATATTTTATTTATTTTTATATTGTGTTTTAATATTATTTCATGGAGTTTGGATAACAAAAAAAAAGTAAAATTTTCAGTTGAAAATTATACCTCTTATTTGGAAAACCTCATTTTGTTAAGACCTTAATCCCTATAAATTCGGTATAATGCCTAAAATAAGACCTCAAAAATTAGGGTAGGTATTTTGGAATAGAATTTGGTTATATATTTATAGGAAAAATTAGATTTTAAGAGTGAATGAATGAGAAAAAGAGGTGTCTTTTTACAAAAGAGGGGAGGGGCTCTCTTGGAATTTCTAAAAATATTAAATTAATATAAATTAATATTTAATTAAAAATTGTTAAAAACTAATTTATATTGAATATAGGAGGAAAATTTGTCAAAAATAATTTCATAAAATATTTTTCTGACAATTAGATTTCACACTTTTAACATTATCATTTGGTTTTAACCCTTCTTTAACCTCTTGAATGCATTCCTCGATGATAATTATTTTTACCCTTTGGAGGCCATAATAGTTACTATAAATGAAAAAACAGCACCTGAATGGACCATGGTTGATCTTATGAACCATATTATGACTAGTTTGACAATTATAATATTTTTTCAGTATTTTATATCATTTAATAAATAATTAATTATTATAATATAACATCAATGTCACATTTTAGAAATTTTTGTTATTTTGACATTAAAAATATCAAGATAACACATATAAATAGAAACAATATTATTTAAATACATTCCTAACATGTAAAGGTAGTCTAAAGTTTTTTTATTACATTAAGTATCTCAATTTATTTTTATTTTTATATTTTTTATATATTTTTTTTTTTATTTTTTCAATAATTACCTGATCGGTATTGTTAAAGAATATAAATTAATTACTTATTCAAAAAAATTAGAAATAAATTATATTTCAAAATAATAATTGTATTCAAACCTATACTCTAGATAAAAACATATTAATATTATTACACTTATTGAAAAGAAGAGTGTGACATGTTTGAATTTTCTTTAAATAAAATAATATAATGGTTATAATAATTTCTAAGTGGAATAAAATTATCATATAAAAAACATTTATTGATTAGGGATGAAAATTATTCATACAATAAATTTTTTTAAAGTTTTAGAATCATTTTATAGACCTTATCATTTTATTTTTACCATTAATCACATGATTTACCCTTTATGGTGCTAAAAAAATTACCTTATTCAATATTCATATTGAGAAAAAAAAAAGGTGAATATATACTAAATTTGGAAACACCAATTCCTAATAGGGACCCCATTTTTAAAAATTAAAATAATAAAATTTGAAGAAATTAATTTAAAATTAAATTGGTAAAACTTAATGGAAAAAAAAATTTCAAATAAAATTCCCTTTTAATTATAAAATGTTTTATACTAAAATCTTTTATAAAATTCATTTCAAAAAAAAATTGCAATATTTTGAATAAAAATTAACTAATAATAGTTTAGAACTAATCCAAAACTTAATTATACAATGTTAATAATTTATGTTAAAATATATTTTCAACAAAAATCAGTATTTTAAACTATTCATCAAAAATTCATTATTTAAGAAAAATATCAAAAAATTATTTTAAGTTAATATTTAAATTATTAATTAAAAATGAATTTAAATTTTTTCAAATAAATTTTATGAAACATTGAGAAATTAATTATAATATTTCCTTATAAAATTTAAGAAAACTATTTTTAAAAAAACATATTTTTGGAGAATAAATTGAAATTACTAAAAATTGTGTTATTAGTTTATAATAACATACCCATATATTCATATTGAGTTGGAGATTTATATTTATTTAAATAAATTAGTTATTATTATTCATAACCATGAATTTAAAAGTTATGTTGTAATGGTCACATTTAAATAAAAATATTTCATTGTTCATTTAATCAAAGATGTGGCATATATTGTACGTTGTCGAACAAATTGTTTCTTTTTAAAATATAAGGATATTACACTATCTCACAAAATTTTTAAATTTCATCCTCAAAATTTAAACTTAGGCTCAGTTTCCATGGTGTGAATTTTTAAAAATACTTTTTTTGAAAACCCACATCATAAAAAGTATCAATAAAGATTCATTAAGAAAATGTAGAAAGGGAAGTACGATGGTCACCTAAGATAACACATAATATGTTTCCATTTATGAAAACATATACATGGAAGGGAAATTATAAGAACAAAGTAATGAAAGTGTGTGATAGGAAATAAGTTCATAAGAATGTTAACATCCAAAAAATAGTAAATCTTTGATAGGTTAAGAGTCCATTGAATACTCTATCAAAAAGTAAACGAATAATGTTTTTTTGTAATTTGTTTCCTAAAGTTAAGAAATTATTTTACCAACTATAAAACAAAACTAAATAAATATACTTACTTGACATGTATAGTTTGATAATTTAATCAATTTCCACCACAAACTCATATTTTACTCCAAATGATGAGTATGAAGTTAATATTCCTGGAGAACTAGAATTAACTAAAATGGAAAAAATACATAAAATAATCTCTATCTATTCCTCCTGTATTTAGACACTGACCACAAGATAAATAGTTAGTAAACAATATTTCAATTCTATAAAAACAAAAAACCTTTACATGATGAAAAAAACTTTCATCTCTAAAATTCAATTTTAATACCCATTGTTCAACCAATATCATTCAACAAATATCTATCATTAAAATTACTCAACAAATATTATAGACTAAGTTTGAAACTGTAAAAACAAAAGGATTTGATCATATTATCTTCTATGATATATTTTAACATTTATCTCTATATAATATCAATCAATAATAAAGTATCACCCCACAATGTATATTCCCAAATCATATAATCTCCAAGATTTGCTAACTATTTCCATAAATAATCTGAATCCCCAAAAATCTACAATAAAATCATATATGATTTCAAAATATAAATCAACATTTATTCCTAAAATAAAATACCATAGTGTTCTATTTACCTTAATCACATAGGGTTACCAAAATAGTAAAAATCTTCTGAAATAGCATTAATCACTTAATAACCAAATCATTTTCCAATCCCATTATTACCTATATAATAAATCGTATATTCTGAAAATGATATTAATTAATTTTTTTCAAGTCATTTATATAGAAAAACAATTTCATACCAACCAGGAATTTATGTAAGAAATTGGTAGGTGATACACCCTTTTTTCCCATTTGGTTATGGTTTCAATCCTCGCAGCATTACTGAACATAGTGAGTTGTAACCCATCTCATGAGTTTTACATTTTCAAAAAATATATTATTATAATACTTTTGAAATTTTAAAAATTTGAGAAACATCCTAAAAAATAACATTATTATATTCCACATTAATGAAAAATTTTATCCTTAAATGTTATCTCAAACTTATCATTTTTCATCCAAAATGTAATAACCCATAATTACCTTGAAAATATATTTCACCAAAAATATCATTTGTCTTCTTAAAATTTCAAAACATAAATCCTAAAAAGTGGTTTCTAATACATTGAACTCCTGATCAACATTAAAATTATAGGCCTATGTTAGTACATATAACTCTTAAAAACATCCTAATATCCAATGTTTTTCCAACCCTTATTTAATACCAATTATAAGGACCCATAATTAAACATTACCTATTCTTTTTTTTTCTCAACAAGAATTCACTTTCTTAAAATTCCAAGGATCTTTTAAGTTTAGAGTTTTAGATAATTAATAAAAACTATTACATAGTAAATCCATACATTACAAGTGTATACCTATACTATGTTTCAATTTTTTTCACATTTTTTTAAATAAAACATGGTTTCTTTTCATGAAAAATCTTCACAATTTTGTTCTTGACCTCATCCTTGTCCCTAAACTCTTTAAAACCCTAAGAAAAACATTTTAATACCTGGTATTCTCACAAAATTCTCAATAAGGGATATAGAGAGAGAGATAGAGAGAGAAACTTTTATAGTGAAAAACATGAAAAAACATAATATGTATACCTTTATCGCATTATTCATTGAGATTGTGGAATTAATCATTTATATATGAAAAAATATACATTTATTTTTGAATAAAAAATTTTAAACCCATATAAAACATAGATAAAACTTGTTGGAAACTTGGGAATTATTTGAGTAACCCCCACATCTACTCATAGAAGGCATTTAAATGCAACTTCTGAAAATTATCTTAGAGTAACCATCATAGATACCCATGATTAATAATAATAGTTAATCTTTTTATAAATGTATCAGTACATTCCCATTATCTCTTAGTAGAATATTAATCGGTGAAATCCATCTCATTCATAGAATAACCAAACATGCGACTTCCGTACATGTCACTCTTACAAATGGAATAAACATACAACTAAATTCCATACCCAATTTATTAAAGGGATATTACATACCCACCAAGAATTTTTTATAATATAACCACTCATCATCATAAATAATTCCCAATAACCATAATATAATCATACAACCTAAATTCTTGCATCATAAAAACTTTCCTTGAGGAAAATAACTTATTTAAAAAAAAATATGTGCACATACAAAGGAAAATTTTCTATTCGAAAATAACTATATCATATTTTAAAGGAATATTAAAATAAAATATTAGTCATATAGGAGGTAAAATATGATCATGCCTTATAAGTTAAAAAAATATTCCTTCGGTATTTTTATCATAAGTCACAAAGTCCCTAGTTTAGAAAATAACAATAATATTCATTTCAAACCATTTTGTATAAAGTAAAATGTGGGTAAAAATAAATTTAAAAAATAATATTGAAATAGTAAAATAAATATTTAATACAATATTTTAAAACAATCATATAAATATGAAATAAAAAGAGGGCTTTAATGGAAACATTAAAAGATGATTTTTAAAATAGTGTCCCTTACCTTGAGTCTGAATCAACACATAATTTCTTTATCTTCATGAACAATAGATATATATTAATTATTCACATTATTTAATTCCCTTTTCAATTTTATTATTTCTTATATTTCACTTATTACCATTCTATAGACATTTACATAATTAATTATGCTCACTTCAGTCATTTTTGATGATATTCGGTACATAAGATCAAAATGAATTTGTAGGTTTATGATGGTCAAAGAGTTCATTATTTCATAATATCCAAAAATAATAATCCTGAAATAATTATCATTTTTATATATCTGTTATACTTTTAAATTCATCCATTACATATGGTTATAAAAAATGAACTATGTTATAATCATGAATATGGTAGGTTGTACATACTCATAAGTAACATTTTCATTTTTCAATGATTATTTGGGACAAAATCAATCATTAGGTTATATTTATATAATTATTATAATATCATAAATATTATATTAAATCTTTAAATATACTTATATATATCATTTATTTGATGTAGTGATAACAAACGAATCACATAGCTTTTTGGAGGTGGCAGTCCACATGTACGCAAGAACGACGTCATCATTTTACTATTCATGTAAAGGTAAGGAATTAATTGATACATTACCTTTTAAGAATTATAAATATGTTATAATTATTATATATAAATATTAATTTCATGTGGTTGGCGTGGCACCTGAGTGGTAAAACTCGTAATCCTATATCCAATGGACTAGTGTTCGAATCCTAGCATGCCCCTTGAGGCATTTGTGATACACGCATGACACAAGAAGTAATGTCAGAATGATGTTGTAAGGTGTTTACAGAGACATTATGTAGGCATGATGATGTAGGCATGACACTACACTGGGAATTCGAACCATTTTCTTGGGCCACTTAACAATGGACCTATTTGTTATGTAATAGGTCTCCATATACCCTGATAGAAATTGGTCTTTTATTTCATAATAAGAATATTATTCCGCCCTATATTTTAAAAAAATCATTAAATCCATCATTGTAACTATTATTAGGTTATGGTGATGGAAAATGAAATACACTTGTTCATGAGATTGTAGTTCATCGCACACATAAAAGATGAATTCTTTACCCACTTTATAGAAAAGGGGATGGATATGGGTCATGAAACAAACACAATAAAATATATGTTTATGGAATATAATAGTGTTATTATTTTATCATGGTTTAAGAAGATTTTAAGGATGTGGAAGAATAAAAAACATTAAAATGTGGAGTTGAAAACAATACCTCTTATTTGAAAAACCTTGTTTTCTTAACACCTTAAGACCTATAAGTTTGGTCTTATAACTAATGTAAGACCTCTATAATTAGGGTTGTGATTCGAGGATTGTATTTGGGGAGATATTTTCTATAAAATTATTTTTTAAGTGTGAAGGATTTATTATAAGAGGTTCCATTTTATAAGAGAGGGGAGGGGCACTCTTAGAGTTTCTCAAAATATTAAATTGATATAAATTAATATTTAATTTTAAATGGTGAAAACATGATTTATGTAGAACATTGGATGGGTGTGGGTAAAAATAATCTCATAAAATAAATTTTTGACAAGTTTAGATCACACTTTTACCCTTATCATTTGGTTTTAACCATTTGTTAACCTTTTGAACACTTACCCTCATAACATGGATTTTGACCCTATGTGGGCCATAATAATTAATATAAATGAAAAAATAGACCATAAATGGACCATGGTTAATATTATCAAACATATCCTGATAAAGCCTCTAAATATAAGTTTTTTATGAATTTTATATAATTTAATAAATTATAAATTATTATAATATAACATTAATGTCACTTTTTAGAACTATTCATTAGATTGACTTTAGAAATATCGAGATAATGCATAGAATTCAAAAAAATTATTTAAATAAATATTTAAAATTTTGAGATAATTATGAAAATATTTTTATGATACTAATTATCTCAAATTACATTTATTTTAAATTTTTTAATATCATTTATCTGATTTTTCCATTAATTAAATAATTATCACATTAGTGTTGTGAAAGGATTTAAGTCAATTATTTATCCACTAAAAATTAAAAATAAATTAACATGATGCACATAAATCTATTATATTTCAAAATAATATTTATAATTCAACATATGAGGTGAATAAAAATATATTAATAATATTACACTTATTAAAAACAAGAGTGTACTTGTTTGACTTTTCATTAAATAAAAAAATATAAATTTTATAATCATATCAAAATGGAATAAAATAGTAATATAACAAAAAATTAATGATTATGGATGAAAATTAATCATACAATAAAATTTTATAAAGTTTTATTGTCATTTTATTGTCCTTATCCATTTTTTACTCTTAACTACATGATTTACACATGATCGTTGTAACAAAAATTACTAAGTTTACTATAAATATCCCCAAAAAATAAAAGGTAACAATTTAATTAATTTTGAAACACTAAATATAAACATGGAATCAATTTTTGAAAATTCAAAAAAAAATTCATAATTTAATTTAAAATTTAATTCTGTAAAACACAATAAAAAATAGTTTTTTCAAAAAATGTGTTTTTAAAATTTAAAATGTTTTATACAGGATTCAAGTACAAAATACATTTAAAACCCCATAATTAGATTATTTTTAATCAAAATGAACAGATTAAAATTTTAAAATAATAAAAAACACAATTTGACCATGTAAATACTTTAAAATAGCATATAGTTTTCAATAAAATAATTATTTTTAACTATTCTTAAAAATATTCATTATTTTTAGAAAATTTACAAAAAAAATTGTTATATAATTTTTACATTCTGAATTAAAAAAATGAAATTCATTTTTTAATTACATTTTACAAAACATTGGGAAATTAATTATAAATTTACTCATAAATTTTAAGAAAACCAATTTTGATAAAATCACATTTTTTTAGAATAAAATGACTTTACTAAAAATTGTGTTATTATTTTCTAAGAACATAAAAATACATTCATATTGAATTGGGACTTTATATTCATTTAATAAATTAGTTATTAATATTCACGCCTTTTAATTTAACAACTAGGTTATAACGATCAGATTTATATAATAATATTTCTTTGTTCGCTTAATGTCAATGTGACATATCTTGTATGTTATTAAACATAGTTTTTCCTTTTAAAACATCATGATGTTACATCTAGTCTTATAAAAATACTAATACTAGGGCCCTTAATTGAATATATAAAGTAATTTTCAAAAAGAATAGGTAATAATTTTTACAAACTCTTTCAAAGTTAATTTCTTCTTATAATTCCTCTAAATATATTGTACGCATCTAAAAATAATTAATCAAATATCATCAATATAAACAGTTTTTAATAATATTATTGGAAAACCATTTCCATTTCTTTTCCATCCTATAGAAAATTAAAACATTTCTTATGTGCACGTATGACCTACGGTCTCCAGGTAGCGATGTAATTTTTTTTTTCAACATCATTTTCGTGGATGGATATAATTATGAAAATAATGTATATATATTATATTTCTGAAAAAACAATTATTATGTAAATGTATGATATCATTGTTATTCTAACATTTTCACCTATTTATGCATGATATTCCGCTCATAAATATGTGCATGCTACCACCTCCATGAAATATTGTGAATCATTTTTCAGGTCTACATTTAATGTTTAACATTACGGAGATGATAGAATCATGATCAAGACATTAAGAACCTAACTATCGAATCAAACCATACATGAAAAATGAATCAGGTAACACCTAAAACAATGATAATAATGAAAGATTATTAATAAACACATGATAAGATATTACAAGTGGATCATATATGGTATTTTAAACATGTATATTGTTTTGGTATATAATTTAAATAAATTTAAATTTATTCTACATAAGGTTAAAGAATTTTTAACTAAGTGGAAGTGTGAGGTATGGGGTATCTTAACTCAATTTCCATTTCCTAGGTTATAATTATATTTAATTGAATATGATTTACCAGTAATATGTGTGAAATTAACTCTCATTACATGATGTTGTTTTTAATTTTTTTTGTGTAAATTTACATTTGTTACACATAATTAATTCGTTTATTAATTCTGAATTCAATGATATGATTATTTTAAGGGGTTTCATAACTCAATTTTTATTCATTGGATAATAGATCTACTTATATGGATATGTTATTCCATGATTATGTATGAAATTACCTTTGATTTTATAATATTTTATTTCATATGGTTTTGTGTGGATTTGAATTTGTTACACATAATCAATTTATTGATTAATTCTCACTTCAATGATACAATGTTTGAAAAGGGTTTTCTTAACTCAATTTCCATTCATTAATTTATATTTGTATATCATTGAATATATAATTCCATAATTATGTGTGAAATGATGTAATATTTTAGTATATTTCATTTACACTTGTTTTTTTATATTTTAATTTTGGACACATTATCACTTAATTGATTAATTATCACTTTAATGAAATGATATTTTTAAGGGGTTTCTAAACTAAATATATTTTTATTGGGTTATTATAATTTTCCACTATATATTTAATTATAATAATACATTTATAATGACCTCATATTATTTTATGTTTTATTTCCTCATGTTTTATATGGATTTAAATTTGTTATATAAAATCACTTCATTGATTAATTATTACTTCAATGTTATGAAATTTATAAGAGATATCGTATCAATTTGCACTCTATTAAGAAATTTTTTTATCATGAACACATTTTATTTTATGTTTTTTATATTCTACCCATTTTATGTATATAACAAGATAATATATATTTTATTATAACATAATGTTTCAAATAAATTTTACTGTTCCAAGGGGTAAAAATTTAAAAGTTAACAAAGAGGTATGAATTTATTTTACAATCTCATATTTCGGATTGCTTATATTTTTTATAGAATATTATAATATATCCTTCATAAACACCCTAAATTTTATTTTAATCTAGATATTTAAGTATTTTCCATGGTTTTTTATAACTTTTCCACTCTTTGGAACTTAAATCAAGAAAAAAATATTTAAAACAAAATTCGATCATATTTCTCATTTTGATTTAATATATTTTTTTACCTGAAAATATCTTTCATAATTGTTTTTAAAAATTCCACCTTATAAAATCAATTGATTAATTAGGAACATTTAATATTATCCTTGTATTTTTAAATTGTATGAAAGTAATATTTATAATGTCTTCTGAAAGTTTCATTTTTTATTTTATTTACAAAAATTCAAAAGGAATGTTTATTTTTAACGTATATGATGTTAATAAATTTTCATCCCTCTATAATCAGTTTAATCTATTTAGATTACTATACAAGTTTAAAATGGTTTTAAAAATTAAATTCTTTAATGAAAGATAATTTTAAAATTTTCTCTTTCATATTCTTATATTCTCCAAAAGACAAGATTTAACTAAAAAATCTACTTTTCTAAAGAATTTATGATCATATATCATATCTTAATTGATTTTCGGTCATTAAAATTCTATTGAAACTTTAATTTTATAATGATCATATTCATTGTCAATTTCATTTATCTTTTATATCTACATTCTTTGTATCTTGGGTATTATAATATCTTAAAATGTATATCATTTCTATATATGGGTTTTTACGATTAATGTTATATGAATGATTGTTTAAATGTTTATATTACATAATATTTACTCAATATAGATATTTTTTTGATAAGGCATATTTTTTATGAATTAAATTGACTATTTAGTAAATAGAGAATTCATTGTACATGCAGTGACATTTGGGACCTATGATCGCATTGCACCTTGATGAATCAATAGATTTCAAGAGAAAAACTAGTTGTATAGCCTTAAAAAATGTATTTTTTGGTGTATACCTACCAATGTATTAAACTATCATTGCATAGGATCATGATGTTAAAGATATCATGATTTCTGACACCAAGACATACAACATTAATCATTTTTTTCATTTATAATTCAATTATTATTATCCATGATATTATTTCATTAATATTATCCATGAATGTATTTTGGTTCTCATGTTATCGATTAAAAGGAAAAATGTTTCAGTTATTCACCTTTCTATATTGATTATACCATATTTATTCATTACTTATTCTATTGTAAATAACCCTTACTGAGTGATTTACCTTACACATATTTTTTTTCCTTTCCCAAGATATGACCAATTAATCATTGATTGATCTAAAGGAAGTAAAATTTCTATTATCACTATGTTTTTTTTGAATTATCTCTAATTTAAAATTGGGAACATGTTTTTATCTGGTACATACAGACTTGTAAACCAATGAGTTCTTTAGGGTGTGGTCCAATGTATCTTATAACAACGTAATAATGTAGAAACTAGATCCATGTTAATATAGTTGGGTTTGTTACATCATGAGATCTAAAATTATATTTTCCTTTAAAACCTAATGTATTTGATATCTTGCTTCACATGGAACACCAAACCAAAACAAACCATGGAACATTATATAAATTTTAATATTTATCTGTATAATTGGAGGATAAGAATATATGTAACTAGTTTATTAAATATTTATAAATATAAATAATTTTCATTATCAATGTTAATCCATTAATAAATTAAATTAGTATATCTAAATAACTAATAAGACTAATTTATGCTTTAAAATGATACCTTTCTAAAAATTGAATTTTTTTTTTTTTTTATTTAGAAAATAAATATATTTTGGATAATTTTTTTAATATGAATAATATATTAACAATAATTTTATATTCAATTTATAGGATATAATAATATTAATAGTTAATATTTTTTTATAAAAATATCATTTTTCTATGAAAATAGTTTTCATTTTATTTTTATATCTTTATTTAAAAGTTAAATTATATAATTTTTGAATTTTAATTTGATAAAAAAAAATATTTTTTATATTCAAAATTTAATATTATATTAATATGATATTTTTTTATTTTTCTAAAATATGATATTTTTATGTGAATAGTGAAAAATATATTTTTTACCAAAACTATATTGATTACGACTTTATCCTTATATAAAAAATCATAGATGTTTATAAAACCTTTTAATTGATCATATATGTATTTAAAGAGTAATAATTTGCATTTTTAAATTTCATTCTTAATTTATAAAAACTATTTTTAACATTTAATGAACTTAATACATATTTCCAATAAAAGAAACTTTTTTGGTCTTCTCTTATAATTAAATATTATTTTAGTAAAATTAGGTTTTGGATTAATATTAAATCATAATTAATTTAATTATTTTTATAATATACTAATATCTATCATTAAAACAAAATAAATGGAAAATTTTACCCTATACATAAATTTTAAGCTTAAAAATACATTTTTCCTACAAGGCGGATTTTAGGCATTACATGTACTAATAATAAAATTTATTTTTTTACATAAATAATTTTAATTTAATAAAATGGTGTCCATATTTTGAATAATTATCTCCAAATTATTTAATAATTGACATTATTTTTTTGGCATAAAAATGGTTTACATAGGTAAAAACTAGTTAGCATGGTAAAACCAAAAAAAATAAAAGTATTAAATCTAGTGGTAAAGAGCTTGAAAAATGTTAAATACGTGTTTATAATTAATTTTTTTGTGATATTATAGACCTTATATCATCCACCAATCAATTATTTTCTATTTTAGATCCAAATGACATATGAAACATATGATCTCTTAAAATTAAGTTAAAATATTTACAAAAATACTATTCTGATCACTTTTAAAAGGGGCCTCTCACCACCCCTTCAATACCACTAAAAAATTTGGTTTATTCTTTAAACTCATCCATTATTACTTAAAATATAATACTCTTTAACCCTATTAAGCTTCTAGTCATAATATATTATCCTAATCCATCCCCTTCAAAGGAGTCCTCCTAGGGAAAGCATAGGTCTTGAGCATGCACACTCATTTCCAAAAATTTATTTTCTTTTATATATTAATTTTACTAAAATATTTTTCTCATTCATATTTAATGAAATAATTATTTATTATATTCTTAATTTTATTATTCTGATGGAATAATTACCAACCACCATTCACTTTTTTTCCTTAAGGAAAACAAAAAGGACATTCGCCCATGTCTGCAGATTAGCACCTCCATGAAGCGTCTTGTTTCATTTTCCATAACCACCTTAAATTAATGGCCCTAATATTGAATTTAATAAATATTTATTATATTTATAAAATATTTTATATTCTTAAATGATGATAAATAATATATATTTCAAATGTTATTTTTGGAAAATTGAATTATCAACCATGTGCACGTGTAGACTACTGCCTCTATGGAGTGATTGATTTCAGTTTTTTATTTTCATAACCTATTTGAAAGAATTATCTTGAGAATAATTTTTATGGATAAATATAATTTTTTTGAAATTATTAAGGCTCTATAATTAAAAAATGGGAAATCTACTTACTATATGAGCAATAAACAACTGTGGTAAATTCAACCATCTAAAAGGGAATTCTAAGAGAAAAAAATGGTATTTTCATACAATTTCATGACATTGGATCGATCACACTCTTCATATAATTATTTCAAATTAATTTTATATAATACTAATAAAAAATAAATAAGGACATTATTATTTTTTATAATGATATGAAATCTAAATCACTTCCTAATAATCCATTAATTATAAAATGTTCTTGTTTGGGACTTTTTAACCACCTACTTGAACAATGATATAAATCTATACCATGGGTGACTATAGGGATTTAATTTCATGTAATATATGAAATAAAAATGTCAATATTGGTTTTATTTTATTTATGTAATGGAAACCTTAATATTGAACTCATTAGTTAAAATACCAATGCATGCTCGTGAAAAAACACCAAAACATGCTCATTATTGATTTCATCTTTTTGGATTATACCTAAATACCACATAGAATAACATTATTTCTATATAAATAAATATAAAACATAAATTAAATAAATTTTTATAATATATTAATAATTAAATTTGGGAGAATAATGAATAATTATATCGTTATTTTAAAATATATTCAAGATTACTCATGCATGCTATTAAAAATAAATAATTACTAAGTAAAATATATATAGAGAATAATTATAAATTAATTATATAAAATGTTATTTATAAGGAAAATTTTCTAAATTGGGTGATTTAGATGGTTTGTTTTCTTATACAAGAGTTTGGAGTGCATTTTGTCTATAAAATAATTAAAGTAACGGGTTCTTTGTCTCAAATCACAATTCCTTGAGACATGTTTATGTTATGATCCATGTTTAATATTTATGGTGTACTTAATACCCCTTAAATAATTTATATCATTATTCACTCATAATTGATGATATTTAATTTTCATTTTAAAATATTTTCCTTCAATGTATTTTTATTTTAATGTTTATATCGCCATATGTGTTTTCTTGGTCTCAATTCTGGTTCTTTGAGACATGTTACATTTTATACACCACGATTCCATTTTATAGTGATTTTCTATACCATGGGCATTATAAACATTATTTACTTTTAATTAATTGGATATACTCATCTAAATTGTTATTATTATTCTTTAAATGTATTTTTAATTAAGTGTTATCGTATTCTTAAGTGTTTTAATAACTAAATATCTGTTTATTGAGTTATGATCATTATCTTGAACTTATTTTATATAAATTGGGTAAATTATTAATTTTAATTATACCATGTGATATTATATCATTATTATATTTTTTTATCACAGAAAACACATTCAAAATGTTTTATTCCTCATGATATATGATCCCCATAAGGGGAAATGATAACTAAATTGTCCTTTATTCGAGTTATAATGTTTTATCATAAATTTTAATTTTCAATTATTGAGTTATTCCAAAATAATATTTTATTATATTTTACATTCTAATTAACCATTGGGTAAATGTCCCATTTACTCCAAATATTTTACCTTGATTGATATCTTCCCCAAAAAGTATATTATTATTAAGAATAATTCCCATAATATTTAATGACAGTTTCCCATACTTATCCATAATTTCATTTCCCCCTAATGTTATCCATTATAATTGGAAACCTAATTTTGTTTTATCTCCTCCAACCTAAAAATTTATCTTCACCTCTATTGAAAATGAAGTTTTGTTACTCTTTTTTTCTAGTGGGGTTTTTATCAAATGTACATTAAAAAAATAAATAGGTTTTTCCTTCCATGATAAAATGTTTTTTATCGAGAACACATTTCTCTAGATACCATTATATATTATTCATGTATATGTTATTAGAGATTGTTTTTAAAATTAACGTTTTTATAAATTTTCACTTCACTTTTTAAAAAAAATTACTTTTAAAATTGACTTATAGCTTCGTCTTTACAATAACGTTGAGAATGTTTTATAATAACCCTATTATGTTTTAACTTCTATTTTCCTTTTCATATTCAAAAGTATTTTTGTTCATGGGACGGATGTTTCTTGACATACCCTCTATTTTATATTATTACATTTATCTTTTAGGGGTATTTAACTCATGGTATCAAATAATTCATTTCTTGATCCTTTCTTGTGTGGAACTATTCAAAGCATTCTTCAATAAAGGGTGTTTTCCATCTATGTTGACATGGTTATATATTTAATTTTTCACACTAATGATATGAAATTTTAAAACCATAATCCTAATTTATATTGATGGATTACGATCATTTTATTCCATTTATATAATGGTTAATGTTTTGATACTCTTTATAAATTTTAGATGCATAAGGATGATTATTAGAAAAGATGATTATATTTTTTATTAATTTTCTCATATGATGAATTCAATAGACATAATTGGTGATAGGTCAGCCTAGTTATTGATAGACCCTAGATGCATCAATAGGTCTCATTAGAAAAAATGGTTTGGGAATTTTTGTGGATTCATACCCAAAACATAATATTTCCTAAAATTAGGGCCTTAGTGGTAAGTTCGTGATGCCTATTATATTAATGTATTGTTATAGGGAATTGAATTAGCTATATGGATTTATGTATTTCATAACTAAGGATCTAATCATTTTTATCCCTGTGATATTTTCATTTCCATTATTATCCAGGGATATATTATGATTTATGTTTCATTGTATCATGGAATTCTAGTACCTCCAATTTATTTTGGATCATTTTATACTCACTTTATGTTATCACTTATGGTTACCCATAATAAGAATTTGAGCTCACCTTTTTCTATGTTTATATTTCCCTATGTTATGATGAAATTATTACACATGATATGTTTAACAAAACATATTGTGTGGAGAATTTTTGGGAGATGTTGATGTCCTATTATAGATTAAATAATTTTGTACATAGTAAAAAATAACATTCATTAATTGAGAAACACATGGGCTTTATTAGTTTATATTTTTTCTTAATTTCCTAAATATTATACCATGTAACTTAAAAAACACTTAATTATATGATTTATAGCAAGGGTTTCAATTTATTAAAATTCAATATTCTTATTGGTTTAGATATTTAGAAAATTAGGAAAAAATATTACATAAAAATTTTGACACTTTCACTCAATGTCCTTTTTTTCCACAAAAATAGTATTCCAAATTTTACAGTATCATTTAATTCATGAAAAAATAACTTCGTTAAAGGTCAATTTAATTTATTTAGATATAGAATTTATAAAAGTTTCTACTCATCCTTAGGACCTATTAAAAATATTTAAAAACATTGGTATGACCACAAATATTTCATCAAAAGATGTAAAAATAATGTAAACTTGTTAAACCATTTAAAATTCTTAAAAAACAATTAGGAATACTGTATTTTTAATTAATAAACTTTTGATGTAAAAATAATCATTTACCCACCCATGAAATAAACCTCATAGAAAAAAATATTTCATAAAACATTTTTTAAGAAAGAAAAAAAAAGAAAAAACGTAATTCATGAACACTTTACCATGAAAACAATCCTTTTTACTTTAAAAGATAATAAATATTCATTAATATTATGAAACAATTATTTAACTTTTCAAATAAAAATATATTCATGAAATATAATTTTTATTCATTGAGAAAACAAGTTGGAAACTTGGTACAATCATCATGTAATCACTGAACAGGATAATTACAACATTTACTTTAGAGTAAAATATATCAGTTAACACCCCCACTTCAAATGAGTAATTAACTCCATCCACATTCTCTTAGGGTAAACATAAATAAGTCAACTGCATTTCTTTAACCAATGAATTAGAGTCATTTAATAGACCCACATATCACATAATTGATATATCCCTATAAGGTTTTGGGTTCACTCCACATCCCCACATTCATCAATTATACCCATGTGTCATATTTTAAAATAAAATCATTTAATAACTTAAATGTTTAATAATATATTGAATTGAAAACATTTTATAACAGGAAATTTTTATTATATTTTGAAAAATAGATTTTATAACTTTCACTTTTCATCATAAAAACAAAAAATGGCATTTTAACTAACAAGAAAAACCAATTACAATTATCTTATAAATATGAGAGGAAATATTTTTTTTTATTTTGAAAGTATTTAAAAAATAAACATTACTAAAAAATTAGGGAAAGTAAATTCTTTGAAAAAAAAATGGAGAATTTTTTAGTAATATTTATAATTAATAAAGTATTTGTTAGTGATAAAAACCATTCATGTTGTATATGTTAAAAAAATAATATTTTGCACTCTTGTAAAAGTAGTCAAAAGTGGCCCGTTCTAAAAATATTTGAATGATTATTTTTTTTAAAACTTTATATAGAGTAATTTATTGATCAAAATTTCCTTTGAAAATATTTTATAGACATTATTGAATTATTTGAAGGAATATATACAAGTAAGAGAAAGATTTTGATAATAAAATTTTAAAAAAAAGGTTTTAAAGAAAATCTCTTTCAACTTTAGTAAATTTTTAATAAAAATTGAATTGAAGAATAGAATTTTAAAATAATTCATAAACCAATAAAATATAAATAAATTAAATATAAAACAAATCCCTATTTAAGTATATACACCTCAAAAATAAAATAGGTTGTAAAAATGACATAATTCTCAATGAAATGAAATTGAGATGATAAATCTTATAACTCAAGTATAACTCAACACATACATTCTTGAAATATTTTATAATAAAATTACACTAATTATTTAATTAAATAAGAAACATTTATAGGTGTATTCTACTATCTCAATACCTTTTATTTCTTTTATTACCATATATTATGTAGTTACTAAATCAATTAAGTTCATGTCTAACATTTTGAGGATGTTATCTTCCTAATAAAAAAAACATCAGTAGAATGACCGGGTTCAAAGGGGTTATTAGTAAGAAATATCTAGAATATTAATCAGGACATAATTATCATTTTTACACATTAAATAAATTTTATAATCATCCATTTTAGGTGGTCATGATAAATGAATTACATTATTTCATAGAGGTGGAAATACATACATATACACTAACAATGTTTTCTTTTTTCAAGTGGTTGAAAAATAAAGGAAGTAGAAAATATTTTTACTTAATAAAATAATAAATATATTATAAATTTTATATTTATTCATTATTTTTCATAATTATGATTTTAAATGTTATATAGTAATGAAAAATGAAGTCCATCACTTCATGGTGGTGGTATTTCCCATATACGCAACAAAATGTAAGGGTAAAAAGGTACGTAAAATTTTATATATCCAAAATCATAATAATGTAATAAAAATTTATATATTTAATAATTAAATATTCATAACCATCCATGTGAAGCACTAGTGTAAAAGTAAAAACATTCCATTGTGGAAGTGGTAGTCCCCATTTACACATGAATAATATTTTCATTTCTAGTAGGATGTAAAATAATATGAAAAAATAGTTTTAAATTAATCATAATAACATTTAAGTGTATTAATATAATAATGTCATTAATTAATCTTGGTTAAATATTATTTTAAAATGTATAAGAAGAAATAAACAAGAATCACTCGGTTAATAATTTTACCTCTTCATTGGATAACCTCCCATAGAGTACACATTGAGCCTTATTAAGTTGGTCATTTGATGATAATTAAACCACTAAAACAAGGATAGGAAGGTTCATAAGGTATTTTTGTAGGTTATTTGTTGATATAAATGGCATTAGAGGTGTGAGTAAGAGAGTATATGAGATACCCTTTTATAATTGAGATGGGAGGAAAACATGAAAATACTTGAAATATTATTATATAATATGAGTATAACTCCTGAAAAATATCACAAAACTACCATATTTTTTAATATTATGAAGATAAGTTATAATTATAATAAACCAATCATTTTTAGATATGTTTTTTTGTTATTTTTATCCTAATTATTTGGTTTACCCCATCGTTAACCCAGTTTAACCTTAACCATTATAACAGATATTTCATTATTTAAGGGACATGAAAGTAATTTTAAAATTCAAAGTCTCACATAAATGAAACATTCATGTTAGGATGAAAACATTCTCAAAAAATATATTTAGTATAATATATATATAATTTTATAATGATTTAAAAATAATTTTTTATCATTAAATATTATTTTAGGTCATTTTCTATACTATTCATTTATCTTGAATATAAAGGTATTGATATAGAATTTTAATTTTAAAATAAACTATTAAACACAAATATATACATTTTCATTATCATATAAATTCATGGAACAACATAATTAATCCAGAATATATTATTTTTAATGTTTTTAAATCATTTATTTAATTTTTATTCAGCTTGTATAAGTGTTACATTGGCACTGTGTAAGTGTTCAAGACAATTAGACTATCTCTAAAAATTAAAAATAAATTACTATAATAAAAATAATTTATTCCTTTTTGATATAATAATTTATAATCCCTAATATATTCATCTTATCCCTATGAAAAAATATTATTGATATTAAAAGAGAGAGTGAAATTATGTAATTTTTCTTAACTTAAAATAATATAAAGGTTATAATCAATGTCTAGTATAAAAGATTTCATATATTCAAATTTATAATGGTTATGGTTGTGTAAATCCCATAGAATTAAATAAAGGAAAGTTTTATTTTGACTTTGAGAACTTATTCTATAGTTTTATCATTAATAAGATTGTTTTACCCATTACCATGGTGATGAACTTTAACCATGGTTACTATTCATTATAACTAAAAAATATAAATATTTACAAAATTTGAACCGCATAATTACAAAAATATGAAATCTATTTTTTAATATTTAATTTTTATAATTTTTATAAATTAATTTTATCATATGTGTGAAAAATTCAAAGAAACATAATTTTTAGAATATTACATTTTAAGAATAAAAATGTCCTAATACGAAAATAAAATATAATTTTTATTCCTAGGAAATTAGGTTGATATTTTTTAATAATATGAATATTATTTTACTATAAAATAAAATCCAAAATATAATGATACTTTTAAAATAGATTATTTAAAGAAAATAAATGATAGTTTTGCAAAAATAATTTTTTTACTATTCAATCATAAATAAAACATTTCTAAAATATATTTAAACATAAGGTAATCAAGTATTAATGAAATATAATTAATTATAATTATATAATTAGAGAAAAATGTTGGGAGAAGGAACTGGTGATTTTCAATTTGGTGATGATGATGATCTACGATTTGAGATTAGTTTTAGATGATGGGTTTGTTTCATCCAGATTAGGAATTATCCTACAAATATGATTCACAATTTTCATCACAAATAAAGGGACATGTAGTGGAAATATCTTATTGTAATCATTTGAGGAAGATGGGTTTCTCATTCCTAGAGGATTTATGAGGCTTTTCAAATATTATTAAAGAGGATGTGACCATATCAACTAATATCAACAAACTTTATAATGGTGGATACTCAGTTGTGGTGGATCTGTAATCCCTTAAACCAAGGTTTTATATTTGAAATTTCTTTCTTCTTGGCTATGTTATTTATTCGAAGGGAGATAGGCCATGGTGTTATACAGATCCCAAGAATAGGATCTCTCATTTCAAGTGCATGTATGACTAGAAACTCATTCCCATCAAAAGAGGATATTTTCATATTATCTTTCAAGTTAATAGGGATATGAACATAGCTTCAAATCATGGTAATCTTCAACCCTATCTAGGAATGTTTTATAATTTCTTAATGGGATTTCTATTTTAATCCCCTTAAACATAAACAATCCAACGACTTGATATGGACCAGACTCCATGGTTGGAATTGGTTGTATTGGAACCCAAAAATCCTCATTGATCTTGCTTCCTACCATGGTACCCTTATCAAATTATAGTGGATATTAATTTGGTTTCTAAGCAACCAGATTATATTACTCTAATTTCAAATGAAAACTAGTTTTATATAAATATTCAGTATGAACTCATCCCTCACTTCTATTATTTCTTAAAGATAATGGGTCATTCAATTAAAAATTGAAGAGTGATTTAGAGAAAGGTAAGGTATTCCCTTAAAGATAGGTATTGGAAGGAGGTTAGTAATAATAACAATAATAAAGTTGTTTTTCTTGAGAAATGGGAGAATTCCAAGTCATAAAAGATAATTAATATATAGACAACTCTCTTTCAATGATCCAATTGAAAAAAAATCCTCAGTATACATTATAGAGGAAGAGGCAAACCAGTACTCTAATATCTATTTTCCTCCAAAGATGGCAGGGCCTGGTGTTACTTCTGGGATGGAAATGGAATGTCTTGATGAGAAAAAGGAGTTAACTTCTCCAAATATTATCAAGTATTATTCCTTGATTGTTAATACTAATAACATTACTTTGAATACAACATTTTTATAGGATCATTCTGTATTATAAGCCCCTTTGGATTCTCTGACTATGGATTAAAATGACTTGGATAACAATGAAATTTTACTTGAGTATGGGGATTCTAACATTAATGGGATACTTATATTGAGCGGATATCCTTGGAATTCACTTTGGTGTTCTATTTGGTTAATGACCCCTGTGATAGAGTAATTTTAAATGCTTCACTAGATAAAGGAACTGAGGATATTTTGATTAAAGGTGCTGACATCAGTACTTTACTTCAAATTACTCTAATCCCTAAAAGGAAAGTAGGCAGGCCTCCTAAATATTTCAAAATGGATGAAACTAGGGAAAATAAAGGGGGTGGGGGTCTAACCTCGGATCCAAGTCCAAATGAGTACTCTTTTTCATAATTTCCAAGGACATGAAAATAAAGATATAGACAAGCCCCTTAGGCTACATGTCCATAAGCATAATCCTATTTTATATGGTTGAATGAACCTAAAAAAATATTCTCAACTAGAATTTCCATTCATGGAATTATGTATTTTCATCTATTGGATATTAATAGCTACTTGGAATAAGTTAAAAATCTTGGGTTCATGGTTTACTGCTCTCTTGTTGAACCCTCTTTTGTTGCCTCATGTGACCAACATGCCACTTGTTCTTTTAAAAATATGGGAATTCAAAAATTCTACTCCATCATATATTCTCAAAATAGGTAGTAAGACCATAGAAGATTATGGTTGGATATGGAATCTCTCAAAACTAGTATCATTTGTCCATGGCCCATTCTTGGTGATTTTAACACAATTCTAAATCCATATTGGAAATAGGGTGTTGTGACTAATTTCATTTCCTCTAGGGTGTTCAGATCTCGCATTAGACTCAATGTCTTGATTGAGATAAATCAGGTTTGAGATAAATACACCTAGTACAGTAAACATTTCAATGGTATGGTTTCCAAGAAAACTTATATGGATTTTGTTAATGAGGCACTCCTATATTATTGGGGATCCATCTCATGAAAAACTTTATCAAAACTCAAGTTATAACATCGACCAATTTTTGGATGATTTTGTGAGAAAATGTTCCATGTATTCATTCCCCATTGTGTTCAAAAACTCTTGGGTGACTCATCCAAGGTGTGGTAAAAAATTTCAAGATGTTTAGAGTTCTATTGACTATAGAAATGATTCTATTTCATGCATCCTCAAACATGAATTTCATAAAAGGAAGATGAAAACATGGAACCAGGAATTTTTTCTATTTTGATGTTGAAATAAACTCTCTTTAGGTATCACTTCAACAAATTCAAGAAAAATCACTTTTAATGATTTATATGAAGGAATTGTGGATTAAGATGAAGTTTCATTCAAGCCAAAAAATCATCTTAACCATAATGATGCTATGTAGAGTGATGCTTCTAAATAAAAATGGATCCAGTGATAAAAACACTTATTTATTCAACTCCCTTAAAAAATATAGAATGGTCAGAATTAATTTTTCATTACTTGGAAATGGTGATAAGGTTTTTGTAAAATAGGAAGGCCCTCACTGATTAAGTTGTATCTTATTATAGGGACTTCTTTAATGGATCCTCCATCATCTTTAAGCCTGTGGATGGTATCATTCAGAATATTATTAATTTGGAGGAAAATTGTAGGCTCACTTCCATCCCTTTGGATTTAGTGATTAAGGAGGCTATCTTCGGTCTCAAAACTAAAAGTTCACCTAGCCCATATGGCTTTAGTAATTTCATCTTTCAGTCATATTGGGTTATTATTCAAGTGGATTTTTTTAGGAATTTCTATCATTTCATTAATGGTGGTTCCATTCTACATGGAATTAGTTCCCAATTCCATTACCTTATTCCAAAATTGGATATTTAGAATGATTCTCATCCCTTTAAACCATTTTCTATGGTCAATAATATCTAGAAAATTATCCTTAAAATTTTTGCTAACAGGTTGGCCTTTTTCTCAAACATCTTTTTCTCCCTAAACCTTTGTGGCTTCATCAGATATAGGCCCATTTAGGGTTGTATCATTTTTTCGTTCAAATGTTTCAATCATATCATGAATTCTGTTAAAGGAGGTAAAATTTCCATTAAAATTTATATTGAAAAGTGTTGGTCAGAGTGGATACTCAAGAGGGGGTGAATTGAGTTCCTATTAAAAAAATTTGTTTAAAAGATTTCTATTAAAATCCCCCTATTAAAATAACAAGCTAAACTGTAGTGAATTTGTAAAACAGTAAAGGTTCAGTTAGTTTCTCAAGATATTGATTAGTTCCCAGTTAATCTAATCTGAAGATTAGATTAACTTTTGAACCAAACCTACTGGTTTATAATAAATACAAACACTTTCTAGTTTAACTATCAGAGTTACCCTTTTCAAAATAGATTTATATTTAAAGTACTTAGAAATAGTATATTCGAGATAGTTTTAACTAAAATAAAAATGCACAATAGATTTAAACAAGAGGTTCAGTCTCATGAATAGACTTAGTCCTCTCAAACAGTTTTATATAAACTATGATCCACACCCTGGATCGGGGTTTTACAACAATGTACAGACTGTCCAAGTCATACTTGACCTCTACCACAGTTCTTCGTGGGAAAGATGAACAACAGCACAAAGGTTGTCCAGGTCACACTTTACCTCTACCACTATCCATAGTGGGATACAAGTGAGTAAGGAAGATTAGAAATCCTCCAGTTCATAGGAGATAGTGTGTGCTTAACAATACAGAGCACACACACTACTCAAAATGTAAATAAATGAAACAAAATATATCTGAACAAGTATAGATGATTTTAAAATGCTCTACGTGTTTTCATTGAAGCTCTGGACTCCTTGGATTGAAACATATTAAGCTTGAATCCTTTTCTAGAAATTGTTTGAAAAATAGAGTATCATTTTTGTTCTGTAACTTCTAGGTTCAGCTTGATCAGCTTGATTAGCTTGAGTGTAAGTGTAGTCGTTGATGCTTTTCACTCTTTGAATGTTCAGGTTCTACATATTTATCTTGTGTTCTTCCTTCTTCTTCTATGAATATATCTCAACGTGTATATCCAGAAAACTTATTTTGTATATGCGTCGAAGAAGTTTTATATCTCCCTTTTTTAGTAACTCGATGTTCCCTTTTATATGTTCCTTGAGATCTAACAATAGGAATGCTTTGTACGAGGTACGGTTTCCTGACATCCAACAACTATCATTAATTAATATAGGTTGCATTAAAAGCACAAAATATGACCATTGTTAATGACCAAACAGAGATAGAGTTTAGAGAAATAGTGACTGATTTCCATCGGTAGCTCTTTGTATCATTGAACTTGTAGCGGTGGACTTTGTAACAGTTGATATTGCATTGGTAACTTGCTTGTATCAGTAGCTATTTGTGTGGTGGTAGCTCTTTGTGACTACAAGTAGCGTTGACCTATTTTAACTATCTCTATTGGTAGTGGTAGACTTATGTACCAGTGACCCATACCGGTGAGCTTGTAACAATAGACTTCATAACAGTAGTTGTTACTCTGTATCGGTCAACTTGTTCATACCAGTTGACTTAATCTATCAGTAGCTCAGGTGTAATGGTAAATGTTCGCATACCGGTGACCTTTCTGTATCGGTAGCCCATATGCATACCGGTGACCTTTCTATATCGGTATTTGTTATGCATACTGGTGACCTTTCTGTATCGGTAGCAGTTCTGCATACCGGTGACCTTTCTGTATCGGTAGCTGTTAGTTTGTTTATGAAAACTATCTACAGATTAAGTTAGGATAAAACATTACGAGGATTAACCAAATATTCTTGAATGAAAAATATATCATTTGAATATATTTCAACAGTATGTATATTTGACATTAAGCACTTAAACAGTAACTAAAGTAATGAACAGTTTAATCAATAAACATCATTTGGGATTATCAAAACACAATTAATCATAATTTATATTATCAAAATAGGTGAGTCCAATAAAAAATATTTTGAAACAATGGAATAGAAATTCATTTACAATATCCTTTGTTATTTTGGTTTTGATGGTTTTTTATCAATTAGGCTAAAAGAATTTTGGTTTTAGATCATATATCTGTTCTTGTTAATCGATCCCTTGAAGGATATTATGTCTATTCTAGATGAGTTATGAAATTTGATCCCCTCTATGCTATTATTTTTTATTTATAATAGGATTTCCCAAATAGTTTTTTCTCCATCATGGTAGGAAATGTGAAACTAAAATTTATTAATGTTAGATGTTGTCTTTATACCCCTTATCATATAATATATGTAGATAAAATCATCATATTCAATCAATGGGATACGAAAAATATTAGAAACATCAATAAATCCATCATTCATTATGAATAGGTCTCATTCCAGGTAGTTAGTTAGAAAAAGTTTTTTATGTACTTTGGAAGAGGAATTCCTATTGCTATGAAGATTGAAACTATCAGAGAATTGGGAATTAGATAGGGTGTCTTACCTTTTAAATATCATGGAATCTCTATGTTCAGGGTAAGAATAAAAGCCTCTTATTTTGTTGGTATTATTAATTAGATCAAAATACAACTTTCTTTCTAGAAATGTAAATATCTTTCCATAGTTAAACATGCTTTTTTGGTGAAATATGTCATCACTTCCATATTTTTCTATTCATTTATATTTTATGAATGGTCTATTTATCTCATTACAAATATTAGTGTTTCAATTATTAATTTAATTTGGAGTAGTAGTATTCTGGAATGAAGGTTAGGCACATTCTCTTGGAAAAACTGTTACATGCCTTATAATTCTAGGGGATAGGGAATCAAAAGTCTTCAGTTATTTGATCAATCATTGAAAGTGAATTTTATATGGTATCTCATTAATGGTAAGCCAAAGGTCCTTAGATTACTTTATGAAAGATTTATGATTAAACTCATAATCAAGAATCACATACATATGAACTCCTCTATTTGGCTTTCCTTCAAGACTATTTTCTCTTCAATTTATTTTAATTTCATATGGTTGTTCTCTAGGGACTCGACCCTTAATTTCTAGAACAAAAATTGAACTAGTGATCCTTTAGTTAAATAAATCATAGGAGATGTAGTGAATTAGTACTTGGATATATCAACTAAATATCAATTGGATAATCTAGATTCTCTTCTTGATAACATCCGGGCCACACTATACAGTTACAAGTTATCACTAAGGGCTAAATTTTGGGTGTGGTAAGATGCTAGGAATGGTGCCCTCACTTACAAACAATTTTTCCAGCATATTTTTGGTTCTAATGTGGACCTACAGTAGCTCAAAAATATGAATATGAGAATCATTCATCCCTCCAAATTAGTTCTTTTTTAGAGGATGATGCATGGGAAACATCTGATTGATGATTACCTATAGATCTATGGTTTTTCGATATACTTATCATGTGCCCAATGTCATCACCACATACACATCATTGAGAATATTTTCATGTTTTTTTCTATGAAATCATTAATGTGTTGGGATCATGGTGTCATATTTGAGAATAAACTACCTCGAACCACTTACATCCATGATTTTATCAAGGGATGGATGAACATGTTACTTTCCCCTCATATATTTAATATTTTTCAGGTTTCAAATACAGAACCAATTTTTATTTTCTAGAAATATCACACTAAATAGATTCATGATATGTATAATTTCATACCAAAAGCTACATTAGATTGATTTCTGGTTGTAGTAAGAGAAGAAAATCTATCCTAAAAGGAACATTGCCAATGATCAATTCTGGATCTTTCTATCTTCAGGCAGCTTGGAATTAGTTGTAATTTATATCCTCCCTATAGAACACTTGAAGTATTTTGGAAATCACATTTTATAGGGTGGATTAAAATCAACACTGATGATTCATCAAGAGTTAATCTAGGTTCAACAGGTTATGGTGCTATTTTTATAGATCATAATAGGTATGTTTTATGTTTTCTTTATGTGTTCATGTGGATTCGCTTATTATCTTAAGGTATAAATTTTTGGTATCATTATTTATAACTATAAAGACAAACATAATGGATAGAATAACTTATTTTTAATGAATTTATTCTACTATTGTTAAATCCACCATAGAATTCATTGTTCATATTTCGTGGAAGTTAACTACTCATTGGATTATTTTCTTGGATTTTATTTCATCCATTGATTAAGTAATAACCCATGTCTATAAAGAGTCCAATTATCTTGCATATTGTATTTATAACAAGGGTTCTATGGGAAATGATCTATTACTTTTTATCTTAAGGGACCATTGTAAAATTACACTCTTTAGAATTTTGTAACTTATATATATTTTTCTAAGAAACAAGTCTTTCTCTCCTAGGAAAGGTATCATCTTCCTTTAAAAAAATTCAAACAAAATTAAAAAAATAATCCTAAGATAATTATGAAATAATTATTTCAAAAACTATGTCTATTTTTTCAAATAAAACTTATAAAAGTGATAAAAGGTAGTTATAATATTTGCACACTAAATGAAATTAAAACAATTTTTGGGGAAAATATATTTTTGAAGAATAAAAATGAATTTATTATAATTACATTCCTAATAACCATAATTAAAAGAATATTAACTCATTAAATTGAATATAAAATATACATATTTCATTATAATTATCTTTCAATATTTATTAATTTAATTTTTCTAGATAAAAATATATTTATCACATAAAACAATTTTATGAAACATATCTCTTTAACAATCAAAATAATTTATCTTAATTTACAACCAATTTATAATAAATATAAAATTGATTATCCATTTTACTAAAAACAAATTCTGAAAAATATCTTATTATATTATTATGCTTATTCATACCTTATAAACTAAAGACTATGTCATAATTTTCATATTTGAATAATAAATTTTATTATAGTATTTAATGGTTTTTTAAGCACTCTATTCAATATAAAACACTCTATCAAATATTTTTTAAATAAAATATATTATAAAATATTTGTTTTTTATATTAAAAAACCTTGAAGAAATTTAATCCTCACAATTTTATCTTAGGTCCCATAAAAAGAGTTTAAATTTTTAGAAAAACAATTCCAGGGATTAGAAGATAAAACATATGATCATGAAAGGAAAAATCATTTTACTATTTAAAAATACATTTTCTGAAAGCTCGCATCCTAAAAAGGGATAATAAATACCCTTTATGAAATTGGAGAAGATAAATATAATGTTCACCTAAAATAACATATAATGTATTTCCCAAATAATGAGAATGTTGGAGAGAAGTTAAAATAAGAAGACGAAGGATAAAAATAACATCCAAATACTAATAAAGAGTGATTGAGAATATGATCACGAGAATGTTAGCGACAAAAAAACCATAAATCAGTAAAGGATAAATAATACCATCAATTAATTAGAGATGAAGGTAAAAGGATGAAATTTTTATTCCAAGATTCATTTCCTAGAGTTGTTGGATTCTTTTACTATCAAGATAGAGAATATGATAAAATATACTTACTTGATTTCATTCCATTTTCTAATAACAATTTCATCCATAGGATTTATATTTGACAAACTTAAATTTTAATTTCATATCATACTCTAAGAAATGAATATTCATGATTAACTTTTCATGGTTTAATCACAAAAATTAATTTTTAATGGATCACAAGACTCACAAAAGGTTAAGGTGTTATTTATCCAACCATTAAAGATTACCCAGAACCAAAATTTTTATTTCAGTATAAGATAAATTTTAATTTGAATAATATTTCATATGAATAAATAAAACATTATTTTTTATATCCTCAACAATAACTCCCAATTTTCAAATTAAATCATTCCATAACTAACTAATATTAAAAGTCATCAAAAATTATTGATCGTGTTTAAACCCAAAAATTAGAAATATTTTATCACATTTTTTCCAAGATAAACATAAAATGTATCTCCAAATAACATAAAGGATTCATAAATTCACATACCAAAAATGTATATCCCCCAATCATATAATCCAAAAAAATATTTAAATAGTTTCTGTAAATATACTAAATCCCCATAAATCCACAATAAAATCATATAAACTTATAAAATATAAATCATTATTTATTCCTCATGTAAGCACCCATATTTGGAAAAAAAATATTTCCCTTTACCTTAATCATATAATATTTCCAATATAGTGAACTTTTAAAAAAATAAGTTTAATCATATTATCACAAAATCACTTTTCAATACCATGATTATATATATGATAAATCATATGTTTCTAAAATATAATGGACCATTATCGAAATTACCCATAATTAAATCAACATACAAGATCATATTAACCCCAATGGTTATCAATATCATCCACATTTTGTGTAAAAAATATAAAAGGATTCTTTCTTAAATAATCGTTTCACTATATCAGATGTTAAACATAAGGGTTTCATATTACTTAATCATTTGTTAAAACTCAATAATTTTCTATTAAAGTACTACCATCATGAAAAAACTCAAATAGATATCTATGTATTTAAACTTATGATCAAAAATATACTTATTAACCCCTTTTGGTATAAAAAAATCAAAAAATATCTATATTAGAATCACCTTAACCTCTAAAGTTATCTAAACCTTTTTTTGGCACCAAATATAAAACCTTATAACATAAACACCCCATAATTCAATGATTTGTGATAAGGGTTTCACATTATTATATTTTAGAGATCTTTTTGGTTTATAGTTTCTGATAATAAGGAATAAATATTAAATAAAAAACTGGACACTTCAACTCAATGTCTATTTCTTCCAAAAAACATGATTCTTAAGTTCATATTCTAATTTAATTCAAGACACACTTTCATTATTCAAGGACAATTTCCTTTATTTGGATACAAGTATCATAATAGTTCATCTTCATCATTAGTACCTTTTAGAAAAATTAGAAAATTTTATGTGAGAACATATAAATCAATAATGGGTATAAATAGAAATAATACTCCTTAATACATTTATAATTCATGAAACCCCATAAGTAAAATTTCCTTTTTTCATAATTAACTTTTTTCACTCAAAATAATCATTTATATAATACTTAAATAAACATTAAAGACCAAAATTTTCATTAAAAATTTTGTGAGAAAGAAAGGAGAAAAAAATCACAATTCATGCGAGATTTACTATGGAAACCAACATTTCACATTTAAATGATCATAAAAATTCTATAACAGGACAAATGGCCTAAAGGCCTTCAATTTTTTTATTCATTTTTGATAACTCCACTTTTTAGCATTGAAGGGGAACCCTTACATGGCCCATAGGCTTCATGACATTACCAGACCTGAAGGTCTTAAGGAAATCACCCAGACTATGACTACTTGAAACTTCCCCTCTCCAAAATCAGCATCATGATTATCTCTCCACCTTTGAATGGTTTTTCAGCTAACTATCATATGTAGAGGTGCACAGGCCTAGAACTGATGGATAATTCTATACCCACTCATTCTTCAATAAAATATATCTTTGCTCTGGTGAATATGCCTACTTTGAATCCTCCTTTAGAGCTTGTTCCTTATAGAATCTATCCGGTTAGCATCTGCACATCATGTCCCCTAATGGACTTAAGGTGGGAGGAAGGCCTTTAGGTATCATGAAGGACTTAATGTGGCTTGAAATACATACTAACTTGAAGAGTTGGGTGGCACGAAGGCCCAAGGGACTCCAGGCCCAACCCGGTGGCCAGAATCTAAATAGTTTTGGTTGCTACAGTACCGAACAAAACCTACAACTGTTCCTACTACTGTACTGCTATAGTACCCACAAATATGCCTCTACCTAGATTTAAAACTGGTTCCCATGGATGAACGTAAATATTACTCACCAACTAGGTTGAGGCTCATGTATATAATCAATATTTAAATCATCAACAAAATGTTTACATTTTGAAATAAAAATATTTCCACTAAAACCTATTTTAAATTATAGATAAAATATTAATGAAACTTTGGAAATCACACATTCATCATGGAATTATCTAATGGGATAATTAAAATATTCACTTAGGAGTAATATATTAGATAACTCCATCACTTCATATGAGTAATTAACTACATCTATATTCTCTCAGGAGTAACTTACATCAATCATATCCAACATTATACCTAATTAATTTTAGGCCTTTTACAGACCCACCCATCATATAATGTAAATTGTCCCATAAGGGTTTGAGTTCACTCTTAGTTCCCACATTCATCAATAATTCCCATGTTTCATAAAATCATAATATTTAATGACTTGTAGTTTTCATCATATCTTGAAATCGAAATGGTTTATATATTTAAATTTTAATCATATGTTGAAAATAAAACATTTTTTAAATTTTAATTTTTAACATAAAAACTATAAAATGGGAATTATATCCCAGAAGAAAAAACACTTTGAGTTATCTCATAAAAATGGGATGAAATATCATTGTCTTTTGAAAACATTTAAAAACTACCAATACCCAAAAATCACAAAAATTATATTCTTTGAAAATCATTGTAAAATATTAGAGTAATAATTGTAATTAATAAAGGAAAATATTAAAAGAATATCCATCCTTTTTGTATATGTTAAAAAATTATTGTTTTTCAATTTGGTAAATAGGGTGAAAAGTAACCAATTCCAAAAAAAATTAAAATATTTATTTTTTAAAAACTATTTTAAAGAGCCAAAGATAGTTAAAATTTTACTTTTTATAATATTTTAATAACATTATTTAAATATTTTAAAGAATAAGTATATCGAAGAAATATATTTTTATTAGAAAATTTTAAAATAAGGTTTTAAATAAAATATCATACCACTTTGGTAAGTTTTGAATAAAAAGGGAATCAATGTGGATAATTTTAAAAGGATTTATAAAATACGTAAATGAAAGTAAAAACATGTGGTGTAAATGGAATAAGTCTCAAAGAAAAGTAATTGAGATAATAAATCCCTTACCTCAAGTCTGACATGCCATGTAAATTATTTAACTCGTATATAATAAAATTATATTAATTTCATACATTCTTAAGAACGTTTTTTAGGTTTATTACCTTATCATTTTCCATTTTATTTCATTTATTACCATATCATATAATGTTTCTAAGTTAATTATATTCATGTTATATATTTTAAGGATGTTTGGTTTATAATCCCAAAACAACATTGGTAGGTTGAACCAGGTCAATGGGGTCAGTGTTCCATGATATAAATAATACTAATCTTGATATAATTATATTTTTTATAAAAAAATAAAACTTTATAATAGTCCAATTATGGTAGTCATGAAAAATTAATCACAACATTTCATGGAGATGGTAGTCCGTAAGTACGCATGAATGTTGTTTCATTTTCCTACTAGATGGAAAAGAAATAAAGTAGATAATATTTTTATTTTATAAAATAATAAATATTATTTAAATTTTTATTTATTAACTATTTATATCCTTATGAACATCCATGTGATATGATAATGAAAAATGAATCCAATCACATCATGGAGGTGGTACTCCACATGTTCTCACAAACAATGTTATCATTTTACAAAAGATGGAAAGGGTAAGAATATAATTAATATATTTTTTAGAATCATAATAATATAATTAACATATTATATATTTATTATGTCTATATTTATAATTATCATTTATAAGTGGTTATGTAGAATGAAACACATCACTTCATGGAGGTCGTAGTCCACATGTATGGATGAACAATGTTTTCTTTTCCATAAGATGGAAAAGGATATGTAAAATGGTTTTTATCACTATAATAGAAATATTTAATTATATTAAATATAATTATGTTATTATTTAATCATGTATAAATAATATTTAAGATAGGTATAATAATAAATAAATGTGAAACACTAGGTTAAGAATTATACTTATTGTTTTGAAAATCTCTGTAACACCCCAAGATTTTATAGTGTGCTATTTCTTCAAAATAATTCAATAACTTTCATTACACGCAACACCGATTTCAATTACACCATGACTTACCAAACAAGCCATTCAAAAGAGGTTATGAATAGTATTAGATAAATTTTAAAGTTTATGTAATCCTTATAATTTTAGAATCCATATTATGAGTTTCTTAGATATAATGCAAGAACAAATTCATTTTCAGTATTGCACTTTTATCAACTTTTAATAGTGAACCATTTTTAAATACTATATTTTAAACTTTTTGACTAAATGGGGACATCAAAAATTTAAAATGAAACATCCCAAGCTTCTACGGTACGCTTCTCTTTGAATAATGTGATAGCGTGAGTTGTACGCAACACCGAGTTCTAACAACCAATTAAACTAGCCGTTATGAATAGTAATAACTACTTTTTGAAATTATATATATATATTATATTTTAAAATGGACTTCATTTTTGGATTCGGAATATCTAATTTATCCTAAGGTGAAATTTTGGTACTTTTCGGATAACTTTCATTTTTTGATGAATAGTGAAAATTACTAAATTTTAATTAAAAAAAACTTTTTTAATCAAAATAATTAATAGTGATAAATTATGAATTTGAGTGGTTTTAAAGTATATTTAGAATATATTTTACCCATTTAATATAATCTTGGTCATTGTACATAATTTTACAATTAAACCGAACATAAACAAGTGTCAATCTTTTGATAGTTATTATCTCTTAAAAACACGCTTTTTGTTTTAACAGCGGGAATTAATTTTAAATTAATTTCTGCCACTTCTGTGTTTTAAATTTAGAAAAATGGATTCCATATTTGGAATCAGGATGTCCAAATTGTGTAAATAGGTAACTTTTATTTTTAGACATTTTGAATAATTACTGTGGTAAATATTTTATTTACCATTGTTAAGGGTAAATCTGGTAAATAAGGGTTAACAAATAATATTATAATAATACAAAATTACCCTAAAACGTGTCCTAACCTTATTGGTGGACACATACCCGACCATGGGCATCCTTGGTCGATTTGGGGACCCCTTGGATCCACTTGTATGTGGTAGGGACACATTATATTAATAAAGTTAAAATAAAAATAAAAATGGCATAAGCTTACATCTTTTAGAAGAACAATTTTTACATAGGGTTATACATGTTGGATTTTCAAGTATAAATATTCATTAGAAATATAAAAAGATTTCCTACATAATGATGTTTTATTTATAATTTTTAGACATCAAATAATTTAAATTATTAATGACACAATAATGATGCAATGTTTACCTCATTAATAAATCATTTAAATAAATAAGATTATAATGATTAAAATATTATCTAAAACCTGTCCAATTCTTATTGGTTGATGTTATTTAGAAAATTAGTCATCTTATCTTCGACCTCAATGATTTTTGGACCATTATAAACCGAATATAATTATATTATAAAGTAATACTTTCACTCTTTCCTAAAGAGCCCCTCCTCTCCCTTATAAAAGGAGACCACTTCTACTCATTCCTCACACCTCTAAAGCCACTTGGCTCGTCCAAACCCTGACCAAATACTCTTCCAACTACCCTCACTACAACCTAGAGGCTTTATTTTGATCAGAAAGCCAACCTAAGGATCCCTTTTGATCAAATCAAAAGGAAGAACCCGAAGAAGAGGTAATGTTTTCACCACCCCTTTTCAAGTTCCTTTCTTCTTCCACTTCTTCTTTCTTTGTTCTTACCATTCTAAAATAATAACTCCAGTATCTCACATATACTGTGATGTTATTATAAATATGGTACAACCATATTCAGTTTTCTATCCACCCTTTGAATAACATGTCACCATACGTGCGTACGTACGGCTTACCGTCTCCACGTCGTGGTGTAATTGTTATTCAATATATTATTATTTGGATGGGTATAATAATGATGTGTAACTCATGTAAATAATAAATATAACATGTTAATGATTCTGTATATATGATATACCATCAATTTATATATTATTTTAATATCAAAAGAATGATATTGTCGCTCGTGCGTACGTACGGACTACCGTCTCCACGAACGCGATGAGATTCATTCTCCATCGTATCCATTCAAGTATAATTATCATTTGATGATTTAAAAATGATGTTTAAGGACTTGATATCATTCTGGATATGAACAAGATACAACAAACATGGCTTATGTAACAAAACATATAAAAGAAAATGAGTAAGTTAACACCCGAAACGACGATAATTCTAAGATATTATTAACAAATCAATGTTAAAAGATCATATATGATATCATATTAATATATATGATTCTTGTATAATTTAATAATTATTATTTCACCATTATACAGGAGGTTAACCTACCCCAACCAAGGAAAAGTACAAGGTAAGGGGTTTTCATCTCACTCCTTATTCCCGTGAGATTCATGCCATATTGCCACCATTACCTTTTGTGTGGTGTATATACTGCCCATAATTATATTCTTTGTGTAATACACTCTAATTTATGTGTACTTACATATTCATTGTATGATACCTCTTTCATGGGTTGTATGTTTCATAAGTTACCAAATTGGTAAGGGTTATTTCACAATCTCTTCATTATCCGAGGTTGTTTATACGTAATAATCTACTGGGACCTCGTTATCATCCACGTCCATGTTTCTTCAAAATGTATTTCAAAACATTTTTAATATTTAAAAGAATATGGGTTAAAGTCATTTATACCCTTGTTTTACCTTTTATAATAGGTTTATAAGGGAATCTTTCCGTCATTTTCCAAACAAGGTTCTTTTTAACCTTTTCGACAGAATTAAGATAAGAATGTTTTTTTTAACTTATACGGCGGGTGCGGTTATTTTCCGCCATTATAAAATCGTCAAAGCTTCCCTTACAAGCTTATAAGAATATTTTCAAGAAAATGTTTTATTTTATATGGCTCTTAAATGATTTCAAAAATACAAAGAGATATTTCTCTAAAAAGTGTTTTGATTTCATCTATGTCAACATCCTTTGACGAATTTTACGCTTATTTGAAGTTGATTTATTATGATACAAAACTTCTATATTTTATTGAAGGTTTTGTGATATGTTTGACTGTGAATGTTCTAATTTTATACCATTCATAGTTTATGGTGAAATTATTGACATTTCGTATGCTAGTTTTAATAAGAATGTTTATGTTATGTTTAAACCTTTTCATATGGGAATGCATTAGACTTAGTAAGTGACGGGTGGAGCCTGCTATAGCTCCTCGATGCATCGGTAGGTCTCATGAGACAAACTAGTGTCTTGTCACAAGGCCTTGGAAAAAATCTTATTTGTAGTCTTGGAACGAGGCCTTGGCTATGTGGTTATGATAGTCTGGCATTATGCATTCCAACATTATGAAAGTGGTTATTGATATTGCATGTGATTATTCGATTAGTAGAATATCCATGTGAACAAGTAAATGGCATTATTTCATTTTACTTTTTCCATACTATGTTGAAGTTCAAGTTTAAAAGGCTTTTGTTTTAGTAATTCATTGCCTTAAATGTTTATGCTTATTTTTGAATGTTCCGCTATATTGTTATCCTTACTGGGCATTTGAGCTCACCCCTTTTCTATGTTTTATTTTTCCCAGGATGTGAAGATGTAAGTTATGAATGACCTACAGGGATATTATGAGGGGATTATAGTGTGGACTGTGGAAACATTATGTTGTTGTAGTAGTTTTTCTTTTTATGATGTAATGTAAAACTTATGAATATATCTAGTGTTTCCAAGGCTACTAAACCAATCGGTCTTTCGAGATTTGTTCTTTCTTGTGATCATGCCGATGTTATGTAATAATGCACCGACTCTGGGTAACTGGGGTCGGGGCGTTACAGTTGGTATCAGAGGAAGTTTAGTACAAACCTTGGAAGCTAGATTTAGATAAACTCTGATTAGAGCACGTAGAACTAAGATGAACTTTGAGGATTAGTATAGAAGAACTTCCTAGAATTTTGGTATTGTAGAGATTTTGTGAGTTTTCTGAGGAATACATCCCTGTCTGGATACGAGCAGGTAGAGGCGGCTCTGGCACAGATGTACCTAGGGGTAAAATCCGAAAACACCGCTTTGAGATAGACTCGAATGGGAACTGGTGCACGACAACGGGCCTTGCTGCACTCTTGGTTACGACACTCCCGGGGGATATGCTTAGGATAACTCTCATTTTCTTTACAAATCATTATGAAGGGTTTATGAGTATATACTTCCTCAAAGAAAACATTTTTATGATTATGGATTATATCCATAAATAGTTCAATTTATGTTAAGTGTTTTATAAGTATGGGATTATGTATTTTGATTCATAAACTGATCTAGTGTATTCCATTGTTTAGAAATGGCGCCCGGTAGAAGGAATGAGAACTCCAGAAATGAACCTGATCCAAAGAGAATGAAGGATCATATCTTTCATGGTCTTAAGCTAGAATTTATAAGAGAAATAGTCTCCCATGTATTATCATCATATGAAGAAATAATATCATGTGTTGATAAGATAAGTAAGAGTTTACTGAGTCTTATGACTTTAAAGCAAAGCAAGAGAAGAAAAGGATGGAAGAGAGAAAGATGGATAAAGGGAAGAGGTAAAAGAAGAATTTTCCAATATGTGGTAACTGTGGAAAGAAACACCCTGGAACTTTCCTGAAAGGAATGGGAGTTTGTTATAAGTGTAGAGGAAAAGGGCACAAAGTACGTGACTGTAAGGGTAAGAAAATGGTTTCAAATGTACAATGCTTCATTTGCAAGGAGTTTGGACACTATGCGAACCTATTTCCCAGTCATCAGAATATGTCGCAAATGATGTTATTGGATAATAATCAAGTTATAATACTACCACAGATGAAGAGGAATGATTAGAGTTCTTATGTTGATTATGTCAATTGAGTGTTGTATCAACAATGTACTTGTTATAATAATCATGGAGTATATAAGGATTGTATTGAAGTACTATTTCATTAAGGACTTGAGATTGTGTGGAACAAAGAAAGGTGACTCAACAGCAGGATAAATTTTTGGAAAATATATGGTTGAGAGAATGATAAACCATAATATAGTTCTGATACCGAGTTAGTGATTTTGGAATAATACATGATTGTTTTGGAAAAATTATATTGGATATTCTTGACTACCTTGGAACTGATTAATGATCTGTATATTCCATTATTTTTGGGGTTTAAAATATTTTTGTATTGATGAGGTATATCCAGCATTCTATATGGAATAAGGGAGCATTAATGTAATCAATAAGGAATATGGTAATTCAGGATGTTTCAGTGTATTAAAAGAATACATGATGAAGGTATTCATATGCTATTACGTGGTAAAAAGTATCTACATTATGTTTACCTTCCTTAGAAATGTTGGACTGTGAGTTTGGACATAAGTATTTTGGATAGTTCTAGTTTGGATTATTTTGGATTGCCATAAAAGGATAACCCGGAAGTCGGGCGGCAACCCGTCGCGTCCGGCAAGGCTGTGAGACTTGAACCCGCAACCGAAGGGCGACAAGGGTGTATCACCTACCACTGGCCCACGAGATGTCCTGGATTAAATAATGTAGTTTTTATTAAAAGATCTTGTAGATGAATTATAAATTCGTTTATTTTGGAACCCTATACGAATAGTGTAAATAGAATTTTTTTTTACATTCTATTATCTTTTAGAGTGAAAGATGAGTTTGTGGTAGAAATTTATTAATGGATAAAACTCTAATTATAAAGTAAGTATATCTCCTTATGATCTTATCCAATCTCATAAATAAATTCCACAACATTAAGAAAAGGAACTTAGAACAAAAATGTTGTCCTAGATGGTACCTTAAATCATCACTAATTTATGGCTTTGGGATTGTTGGCCTTTTCATATCCATGTTCTCTACCACTCTCCATCAGATAATTGATGGTTAGATTTCTCCTCCATATCCATATTTTCCTACATGGAACCCTAGTATGTGTTATTTTCGGTAATCTTCATACTTTCCACTCTTTATTTTAAATAGAGGCCTCATTAATTCATTTTTCGATGTGGGATTTCAACTAAGATATTTTGAAACGTCAAAAATGTGTTATCCCAATACCCTATATTTTGTTGAACCGATGGTACTTCAAATCATCATAGATTGATGAGTTTAAGGACCTCAATTTTATACTTGTTTGTGATTGATGACCTCAATCACTACCTATAAATATTTACATTTTTCCTCCAATTATATGTCTCTAATTGCCACCAATGTTCTCCTAATCGAGATCATAATTTTGTGGTGACCCTTTCATTTCTCTTTTCCTCATATTAAGACTAAATTTTAGTAACCCAATTTCCGATGTGGGTTTTCCCACAAAGATATTTTCTATTTTCAACCTTCTATTTTCGAAGAACAATTTCAAATTGCGAGGACGCAATTTATTGAAAGAGGGGAGAATGTAACACCCCAAGATTTTATAGTGTGCTATTTCTTCAAAATAATTCAATAACTTTCATTACACGCAACACCGATTTCAATTAAACCATGACTTACCAAACAAGCCATTCAAAAGAGGTTATGAATAGTATTAGATAAATTTTAAAGTTTATGTAATCCTTATAATTTTAGAATCCATATTATGAGTTTCTTAGATATAATGCAAGAACAAATTCATTTTCAGTATTGCACTTTTATCAACTTTTAATAGTGAACCATTTTTAAATACTATATTTTAAACTTTTTGACTAAATGGGGAAATCAAAAATTTAAAATAAAACATCCCAAGCTTCTACGGTACACTTCTCTTTGAATAATGTGATAGCGTGTGTTGTACGCAACACCGAGTTCTAACAACCAATTAAACTAGCCGTTATGAATAGTAATAACTACTTTTTGAAATTATATATATATTTTATATTTTAAAATGGACTTCATTTTTGGATTCGGAATATCGAATTTATCCTAAGGTGAAATTTTGGTACTTTTCGGATAACTTTCATATTTTGATGAATAGTGAAAATTACTAAATTTTAATTAAAAACAACTTTTTTAATCAAAATAATTAATAGTGATAAATTATGAATTTGAGTGGTTTTAAAGTATATTTAGAATATATTTTTACCATTTAATATAATCTTGGTCATTGGACATAATTTTACAATTAAACCAAACATAAACAATTGTCAATCTTTTGATAGTTATTATCTCTTAAAAACACGCTTTTTGTTTTAACAGCGGGAATTAATTTTAAATTAATTTCTGCCACTTTTGTGTTTTGAATTTAGAAAAATGGATTCCATATTTGGAATCAGGATGTCCAAATTTTGTAAATAGGTAACTTTTATTTTTAGACATTTTGAATAATTACTGTGGTAAATATTTTATTTACCATGGTTAAGGGTAAATATGGTAAATAAGGGTTAAAAAATAATATTATAATAATAAAAAATTACCCTAAAACGTGTCCTAACCTTATTGGTGGACACATACCCAACCCTGGTCATCCTTGGGTCGATTTGTGGACCCCTTGGAGCCACTTGTATGTGGTAGGGACACATTATATTAATAAAGTTAAAATAAAAATAAAAATGGCATAAGCTTACATCTTTTAGAAGAACAATTTTTACATAGGGTTATACATGTTGGATTTTCAATTATAAATATTCATTATAAAGATAAAAAGATTGCCTACATAATGATATTTTATTTATAATTTTTAGACATCAAATAATTTAAATTATTAATGACACAATAATGATGCAATGTTTACCTCATTAATAAATCATTTAAATAAATAAGATTATAATGATTAAAATATTATCTAAAACCTGTCCAATTCTTATTGGATGATGTTATTTAGAAAATGAGTCATCTTATCTTCTACCTCAATGATTTTGGGACCATTATAAACCGAATATAATTATATTATAAAGTAATACTTTCACTCTTTCCTAAAGATCCCCTCCTCTCCCTTATAAAAGGAGACCACTTCTACTCATTCCTCACACCTCTCAAGCCACTTGGCTCGTCCAAACCCTGACCAAATACTCTCCCAACTACCCTCAATACAACCTAGAGGCTTTAGTTTGATCATAAAGCCAACCTAAAGATCCCTTTTGATCAAATCAAAAGGAATAACCCGAAGAAGAGGTAATGTTTTCACCACCCCTTTTCAAGTTCCTTTCTTCTTCCACTTCTTATTTCTTTGTTCTTACCATTCTAAAATAATAACTCCAGTATCTCACATATACTGTGATGTTATTATAAATATGGTATGACCATATTCAGTTTTCTATCCACCCTTTGAATAACATGTCACCATACGTGCATACGTACGGCTTACCGTCTCCACGTCGTGGTGTAATTGTTATTCAATATATTATTATTTGGATGGGTATAATAATGATGTGTAACTCATGTAAATAATAAATATAACATGTCAATGATTCTGTATATATGATATACCATCCATTTATATATTATTTTAATATCAAAAGAATGATTGTCGCTCGTGCGTACGTACGGACTACCGTCTCCACGAACGCGATGAGATTCATTCTCCATCGTATCCATTCAAGTATAATTATCATTTGATGATTTAAAAATGATGTTTAAGGACTTGATATCATTATGTATATGAATAAGATACAACAAACATGGCTTATGTAACAAAACATATAAAAGAAAATGAGTAAGTTAACACCCAAAACGACGATAATTCTAAGATATTATTAACAAATCAATGTTAAAAGATCATATATGATATCATATTAATATATATGATTCTTGTATAATTTAATAACAATTATTTCACCATTATACAGGAGGTTAACCTACCCCAACCAAGGAAAAGTACATGGTAAGGGGTTTTCATCTCACTCCTTATTCCCGTGAGATTCATGCCATATTGCCACCATTACCTTTTGTGTGGTGTATGTACTGCCCATAATTATATTCTTTGTGTAATACACTCTAATTTATGTGTACTTACATATTCATTGTATGATACCTCTTTCATGGGTTATATGTTTCATAATTTACCAAATTGGTAAGGGTTATTTCACAATCTCTTCATTATCTGAGGTTGTTTATACGTAATAATCTACTGGGACCTCGTTATCATCCACGTCCATGTTTCTTCAAAATGTATTTCAAAACATTTTTAATATTTAAAAGAATATGGGTTAAAGTCATTTATACCCTTGTTTGACCTTTTATAAGAGGTTTATAAGGGAATCTTTCCGTTATTTTCCAAACAAGGTGCTTTTTAACCTTTTCGACAGAATTAAGATAAGAATGTTTTTTTTAACTTATACGGCGGGTGCGGTTATTTTCCGCCGTTATAAAATCGTCAAAGCTTCCCTTACAAGCTTATAAGAATATTTTCAAAAAAATATTTTATTTTATATGGCTCTTAAATGATTTCAAAAATAGAAAGAGATATTTCTCTAAAAAGTGTTTTGATTTCATCTATGTCAACATCCTTTGACGAATTTTACGCTTATTTGAAGTTGATTTATTATGATACAAAACTTCTATATTTTATTGAAAGTTTTGTGATATGTTTGACTGTGAATGTGCTAATTTTATACCATTCATTGTTTATGGTGAAATTATTGACATTTCGTATGCTAGTTTTAATACGAATGTTTATGTTATGTTTAAACCTTTTCATATGGGAATGCATTAGACTTAGTAAGTGACGGGTGGATCCCGCTATAGCTCCTCGATGCATCGGTAGGTCTCATGAGACAAACTAGTGTCTTGGCACAAGGCCTTGGCAAAAATCTTATTTGTAGTCTTGGAACGAGGCCTTGGCTATGTGGTTATGATAGTCTGGCATTATGTATTCCAACATTATGAAAGTGGTTATTGATATTGCATGTGATTATTCGATTAGTAGAATATCCATGTGAACAAGTAAATGGCATTATTTCATTTTACTTTTTCCATACTATGTTGAAGTTCAAGTTTAAAAGGCTTTTGTTTTAGTAATTCATTGCCTTAAATGTTTATGCTTATTTTTGAATGTTCCGCTATATTGTTATCCTTACTGGGCATTTGAGCTCACCCCTTTTCTATGTTTTATTTTTCCCAGGATGTGAAGATGTAAGTTATGAATGACCTACAGGGATATTATGAGGGGATTATAGTGTGGACTGTGGAAACATTATGTTGTTGTAGTAGTTTTTCTTTTTATGATGTAATGTATAACTTATGAATATATCTAGTGTTTCCAAGGCTACTAAACCAATCGGTCTTTCGAGATTTGATCTTTCTTGTGATCATGCCAATGTTATATAATAATGCACCGACTCTGGGTAACTGGGGTCGGGGCGTTACAGTTGGTATCAGAGGAAGTTTATTACAAACCTTGGAAGCTAGATTTAGATAAACTTTGATTAGAGCACGTAGACCTAAGATGAACTTTGAGGATTAGTATAGAGGAACTTCCTAGAATTTTGGTATTGTAGAGATTTTGTGAGTTTTCCGAGGAATACATCCCTGTCTGGATACGAGCAGGTAGAGGCGGCTCTCGCACAGATGTACCTAGGGGTAAAACCCAAAAACACCGCTTTGAGCTAGAATCGAACGGGAACTGGTGCACGACAACGGGCCTTGCTGCACTCTTGGTTACGACACTCCCGGGGGATATGCTTAGGATAAATCTCATTTTCTTTACAAATCATTATGAAGGGTTTATGAGTATATACTTCCTCAAAGAAAACATTTTTATGATTATGGATTATATCCATAAATAGTTCAATTTATGTTAAGTGTTTTATAAGTATGGGATTATGTATTTTGATTCATAAACTGATCTAGTGTATTCCATTGTTTAGAAATGGCGCCCGGTAGAAGGAATGAGAACTCCAGAAATGAACATGATCCAAAGAGAAGGAAGGATCATATCTTTCATGGTCTTAAGCTAGAATTTATAAGAGAAATAGTCTCCCATGTATTATCATCATATGAAGAAATAATATCATGTGTTGATAAGATAAGTAAAGAGTTTACTGAGTCTTATGACTTTAAAGCAAAGCAAGAGAAGAAAAGGATGGAAGAGAGAAAGATGGATAAAGGGAAGAGGGAAAAGAAGAATTTTCCCATATGTGGTAACTGTGGAAAGAAACACCCTGGAACTTGCCTGAAAGGAATGGGAGTTTGTTATAAGTGTAGAGGAAAAGGGCACAAAGTACGTGACTGTAAGGGTAAGAAAATGGTTTCAAATGTACAATGCTTCATTTGCAAGGAGTTTGGACACTATGCGAACCTATGTCCCAGTCATCAGAATATGTCGCAAATGATGTTATTGGATAATAATCAAGTTATGATACTACCACAGATGAAGAGGAATGATTAGAGTTCTTATGTTGATTATGTCAATTGAGTGTTGTATCAACAATGTACTTGTTATAATAATCATGGAGTATATAAGGATTATATTGCAGTACTATTTCATTAAGGACTTGAGATTGTGTGGAACAAAGAAAGGTGACTCAACAGCAGGATAAATTTTTGGAAAATATATGGTTGAGAGAATGATAAACCATAATATAGTTCTGATACCGAGTTAGTGATTTTGGAATAATACATGATTGTTTTGGATAAATTATATTGGATATTCTTGACTACCTTGGAATTGATTAATGATCTGTATATTCCATTATTGTTGGGGTTTAAAACATTTTTGGATTGATGAGGTATATCCAGCATTCTATATGGAATAAGGGAGCATGAATGTAATCAATAAGAAATATGGTAATTCAGGATGTTTCAGTGTATTAAAAGAATACATGATGAAGGTATTCATATGCTATTACGTGGTAAAAAGGATCTACATTATGTTTACCTTCCTTATGAATGTTGGACTGTGAGTTTGGACATAAGTATTTTGGATAGTTCTAGTTTGGATTATTTTGGATTGCCATAAAAGGACAACCCGGAAGTCGGGCGGCAACCCGTCGCGTCCGGCAAGGCTGTGAGACTTGAACCCGCAACCGAAGGGCGATAAGGGTGTATCACCTACCACTGGCCCACGAGATGTCCTGGATTAAATAATGTAGTTTTTATTAAAAGATCTTGTAGATGAATTATAAATTCGTTTATTTTGGAACCCTATACGAATAGTGTAAATAGAATTTTTTTTACATTCTATTATCTTTTAGAGTGAAAGATGAGTTTGTGGTAGAAATTTATTAATGGATAAAACTCTAATTATAAAGTAATTATATCTCCTTATGATCTTATCCAATCTCATAAATAAATTCCACAACATTAATAAAAGGAACTTAGAACAAAAATGTTGTCCTAGATGGTACCTTAAATCATCACTAATTTATGGCTTTGGGATTGTTGGCCTTTTCATAGCCATGTTCTCTACCACTCTCCATCAGATAATTGATGGTTAGATTTATCCTCCATATCCATATTTTCCTACATGGAACCCTAGTATGTCTTATTTTCGGTAATCTTCATACTTTCCACTCTTTATTTTAAATAGAGGCCTCATTAATTCATTTTTCGATGTAGGATTTCAACTAAGATATTTTGAAACGTCAAAAATGTGTTATCCCAATACCCTATATTTTGTTGAACCGATGGTACTTCAAATCATCATAGATTGATGAGTTTAAGGACCTCAATTTTATACTTGTTTGTGATTGATGACCTCAATCACTACCTATAAATATTTACATTTTTCCTCCAATTATATGTCTCTAATTGCCACCAATGTTCTCATAATCAAGATCATAATTTTGTGGTGACCCTTTCATTTCTCTTTTCCTCATATTAAGACTAAATTTCAGTAACCCAATTTCCGATGTGGGTTTTCCCACAAAGATATTTTCTATTTTCAACCTTTTATTTTCGAAGAACAATTTCAAATTGCGAGGACACAATTTATTGAAGGAGGGGAGAATGTAACACCCCAAGATTTTATAGTGTGCTATTTCTTCAAAATAATTCAATAACTTTCATTACACGCAACACCGATTTCAATTACACCATGACTTACCAAACAAGCCATTCAAAAGAGGTTATGAATAGTATTAGATAAATTTTAAAGTTTATGTAATCCTTATAATTTTAGAATCCATATTATGAGTTTCTTAGATATAATGCAAGAACAAATTCATTTTCAGTATTGCACTTTTATCAACTTTTAATAGTGAACCATTTTTAAATACTATATTTTTGACTTTTTGACTAAATGGGGACATCAAAAATTTAAAATGAAACATCCCAAGCTTCTACGGTACGCTTCTCTTTGAATAATGTGATAGCGTGTGTTGTACGCAACACCGAGTTCTAACAACCAATTAAACTAGCCGTTATGAATAGTAATAACTACTTTTTGAAATTATATATATATTTTATATTTTAAAATGGACTTCATTTTTGGATTCGGAATATCGAATTTATCCTAAGGTGAAATTTTTGTACTTTTCGGATAACTTTCATATTTTGATGAATAGTGAAAATTACTAAATTTTAATTAAAAACAACTTTTTTAATCAAAATAATTAATAGTGATAAATTATGAATTTGAGTGGTTTTAAAGTATATTTAGAATATATTTTTACCATTTAATATAATCTTGGTCATTGGACATAATTTTACAATTAAACCGAACATAAACAAGTGTCAATCTTTTGATAGTTATTATCTCTTAAAAACACGCTTTTTGTTTTAACAGCGGGAATTAATTTTAAATTAATTTCTGCCACTTATGTGTTTTGAATTTAGAAAAATGGATTCCATATTTTGAATCAGGATTTCCAAATTGTGTAAATAGGTAACTTTTATTTTTAGACATTTTGAATAATTACTGTGGTAAATATTTTATTTACCATGGTTAAGGGTAAATCTGGTAAATAAGGGTTAAAAAATAATATTATAATAATACAAAATTACCCTAAAACGTGTCCTAACCTTATTGGTGGACACATACCCGACCATGGGCATCCTTGGGTCGATTTGGGTACCCCTTGGAGCCACTTGTATGTGGTAGGGACACATTATATTAATAAAGTTAAAATAAAAATAAAAATGGCATAAGCTTACATCTTTTAGAAGAACAATTTTTACATAGGGTTATACATGTTGGATTTTCAATTATAAATATTCATTAGAAATATAAAAAGATTTCCTACATAATTATATTTTATTTATAATTTTTAGACATCAAATAATTTAAATTATTAATGACACAATAATGATGCAATGTTTACCTCATTAATAAATCATTTAAATAAATAAGATTATAATGATTAAAATATTATCTAAAACCTGTCAAATTATTATTGGTTGATGTTATTTAGAAACTGAGTCATCTTATCTTCGACCTCAATGATTTTTGGACCATTATAAACCGAATATAATTATATTATAAAGTAATACTTTCACTCTTTCCTAAAGAGCCCCTCCTCTCCCTTATAAAAGGAGACCACTTCTACTCATTCCTCACACCTCTCAAGCCACTTGGCTCGTCCAAAACCTGACCAAATACTCTCCCAACTACCCTCACTACAACCTAGAGGCTTTATTTTGATCAGAAAGCCAACCTAAGGAGCCCTTTTGATCAAATCAAAAGGAAGAACCCGAAGAAGAGGTAATGTTTTCACCACCCCTTTTCAAGTTCTTTTCTTCTTCCACTTCTTCTTTCTTTGTTCTTACCATTCTAAAATAATAACTCCAGTATATAACATATACTGTGATGTTATTATAAATATGGTACAACCATATTCAGTTTTCTATCCACCCTTTGAATAACATGTCACCATACGTGCGTACGTACGGCTTACCGTCTCCACGTCGTGGTGTAATTGTTATTCAATATATTATTATTTGGATGGGTATAATAATGATGTGTAACTCATGTAAATAATAAATATAACATGTTAATGATTCTTTATATATGATATACCATCCATTTGTATATTATTTTAATATCAAAAGAATGATATTGTCGCTCGTGCGTACGTACGGACTACCGTCTCCACGAACGTGATGAGATTCATTCTCCATCGTATCCATTCAAGTATAATTATCATTTGATGATTTAAAAATGATTTTTAAGGACTTGATATCATTATGGATATGAATAAGATACAACAAACATGGATTATGTAACAAAACATATAAAATAAAATGAGTAAGTTAACACCCGAAACGACGATAATTCTAAGATATTATTAACAAATCAATGTTAAAAGATCATATATGATATCATATTAATATATATGATTCTTGTATAATTTAATAACAATTATTTCACCATTATACAGGAGGTTAACCTACCCCAACCAAGGAAAAGTACAAGGTAAGGGGTTTTCATCTCACTCCTTATTCCCGTGAGATTCATGCCATATTGCCACCATTACCTTTTGTGTGGTGTATGTACTGCCCATAATTATATTCTTTGTGTAATACACTCTAATTTATGTGTACTTACATATTCATTGTATGATACCTCTTTCATGGGTTGTATATTTCATAAGTTACCAAATTGGTAAGGGTTATTTCACAATCTCTTCATTATCCGAGGTTGTTTATACGTAATAATCTACTGGGACCTCGTTATCATCCACGTCCATGTTTCTTCAAAATGTATTTCAAAACATTTTTAATATTTAAAAGAATATGGGTTAAAGTCATTTATACCCTTGTTTGACCTTTTATAAGAGGTTTATAAGGGAATATTTCCGTCATTTTCCAAACAAGGTGCTTTTTAACCTTTTCGACAGAATTAAGATAAGAATGTTTTTTTTAACTTATACGGCGGGTGCGGTTATTTTCCGCCGTTATAAAATCGTCAAAGCTTCCCTTATAAGCTTATAAGAATATTTTCAGGAAAATGTTTTATTTTATATGGCTCTTAAATGATTTCAAAAATAGATAGAGATATTTCTCTAAAAAGTGTTTTGATTTCATATATGTCAACATCCTTTGACGAATTTTACGCTTATTTGAAGTTGATTTATTATGATACAAAACTTCTATATTTTATTGAAGGTTTTGTGATATGTTTGACTGTGAATGTGCTAATTTTATACCATTCATAGTTTATGGTGAAATTATTGACATTTCTTATGCTAGTTTTAATACGAATGTTTATGTTATGTTTAAACCTTTTCATATGAGAATGCATTAGACTTAGTAAGTGACAGATGGAGCCCGCTATAGCTCCTCGATGCATCGGTAGGTCTCATGAGACAAACTAGTGTCTTGGCACAAGGCCTTGGCAAAAATCTTATTTGTAGTCTTGGCACGAGGCCTTGGCTATGTGGTTATGATAGTCTGGCATTATGCATTCCAACATTATGAAAGTGGTTATTGATATTGCATGTGATTATTTGATTAGTAGAATATTCATGTGAACAAGTAAATGGCATTATTTCATTTTACTTTTTCCATACTATGTTGAAGTTCAAGTTTAAAAGGCTTTTGTTTTAGTAATTCATTGCCTTAAATGTTTATGCTTATTTTTGAATGTTCCGCTATATTGTTATCCTTACTGGGCATTTGAGCTCACCCCTTTTCTATGTTTTATTTTTCCCAGGATGTGAAGATGTAAGTTATGAATGACCTACAGGGATATTATGAGGGGATTATAGTGTGGACTGTGGAAACATTATGTTGTTGTAGTAGTTTTTCTTTTTATGATGTAATGTAAAACTTATGAATATATCTAGTGTTTCCAAGGCTACTAAACCAATCGGTCTTTCGAGATTTGATCTTTCTTGTGATCATGCCAATGTTATGTAATAATGCACTGACTCTGGGTAACTGGGTTCGGGGCGTTACAATCTCTATTGGATTACACATTAAGACTTATTAGGATGATCTTTTGGTGAGACCTGAACCTATAGAAAATGTAGAGGAAGTTTGGGAATATATTTTATTAAGTATTGGATGAGATAAATGGATCATGATATGTTAGTTGGGGAGATTATATGCACATTTATTAGTGAGTTGGGTAGAAAACTTGCAAATGTTTGAAATATTAATATATAATAAGGGTATAAAAAATGAAAAAATAGACAAAAATGAACTATAATTTAAAATAATGAGGATAAGTTCTAAATATAATCAAAATAAATTTTATATAGGTTTAGGTTTCATTTTAAACCTTATATTTTTGTTTATCACCTCATTAACATTGTTTAATGTTAATTTTTGTAATACATTTTTCACACTTTAAGGGTTATGAATGTAACATTAAAATTTTCAAGTGGAAAATAAGTAAATATTTTATGATATAATTGAAAATTTATAATTATATTGATTCCATATATGATATATATAATTTTATAATGATTTAATAATCCTTTTTAAACATTAAATATAATTTAAGGTTATTTTCATGACTATTCAAATATCTTGAATTTAAAGGCATTTAGATAAAAATGTAATTAAAATATAAATAATTCAAAAAAAATTAAAAATTATAATTATCCATGAAATTTCATTTACACCATAAGTGATAAAATATTTGTTACATTTAATGTTTTTAAAAACTTTTATTTAATTGTTCTACTACTTTCACAAGTGTTGTGTCTGCATTACTATGTTTTGAAGACAATTATACTATATTTAAAAATTTATAATTATTTTCTATAATTATTTTCTTATTAATAGTTAATATAAAAATTAATAGTCATTAATATCTTCTTTTTTCCATATGATAACATATTATAAGTATTAAGATAGAGATAGAGTGGCATTTTCTTATATTTCTTAACTTAAAATAAAAAAAACATCATAATCAAAGTAAAGTGGAAGGAAAATGTAAAATTTTATAATTTAGGATGTTTATGTTTGAATTATTCACATTAAATTAAATAATATCATTTTTTGGGGTGAATTTGATACCTTACCCCATTATTTTAACATTAATTAACCTATTTTATGGTTACCATGGTTAAAAAATTTAATGTGGGTATTATTCATTATGACTAAAAATGAAATTGAACTATTTACCAAATCTGAACCTCCTAATTAAAAATATAAAATCTAATTTTAAAGATTTAATTTTTATAATTGGTATAAATTACTTGTAATATAAGTAAACCAAATGCAACAAAAATCAGTTTTTTTAAAATTAGGTTTTTGAGAAAAAAAAGAACTTATTAAAAAATAAATGATAATTTTTATTCATATAAAATTAGTTAATTTTTTTATTAAAAATGGATTTTATTTTATTTAAAAATAAAATATTAAATTTAATTATACTTTTAAATCTATTTATTAAATGAAGACAGTTCACCGTTTTAAAAAAAACATCATTTTCACTACTCAATTAAGAAAAAATATTTTCAAAAAAACCCAAAATCTAATCCTATGAATATTATTCAATTATGATTTTAAAAATTATTACCATTTTCGAAATAAATTTTCTAAAATTGGTAGATATTAATTATAAAATCTACCCACAAATTGTAATATAAACTATTTTCAAAGCATAAATTGACTTTATTCTCATTTTATTCCAAATAACCTTAATTGAATGAATGTAAATTAATTTAATTGAATATATAATCCAATTATATCATTATAATCATTTACCAAAAGTTATTAATTTAATCTATTAAGATAAAAATACACTACGTACATTGAACAATTTTATGAAAAAATCGCTTTTACCTTTAAAAGATTGTATCTTCTTTTATAAACAATTAATAATCAATATAATATTTATTATTAATTTTAATAATAAATAAATTAATATATATATATATATATATTTCATAATATATTTATTCATATTAATAACTTCTAAACCAATTAGTATGTCATAGAATTAATTTTTAGATAATAATATTTCTGTAGTATATCATGGTACATTTAAGATTAGTAATTCATATAACACATCATAAAAATATTTTTTTTAATTAAAAGAAATTCCAAAACAAAGGGATTTATAGTAAATATATAAAGCTAAATGTCATTGGTAATTTTTTAATGCAATGTTTTCTTTATGTTTTGTAATTACGGGATACTTATGTTTGGGAATCAATATTTGGTATTGAATAAAGTATTTAAAGTACGTGTTTTAGGAATCAAATATTGGATTGAAAGTCCAAGGAACTACATTATTGATCTCACATTTTCTTTCCTCATATCTGATACACCTTATCTTTATTGAACTCATTCTTCATATTTATATCACATGAACCTCTTATCCTTCTTCATCCATTGCTTCTGGGTGTAAGGTATGTTCTAGAAAGCTATACTTTTATCTTATAATTATTATTCTCTAATTTCAAAAACCTCCATGATATTTGAACTATAATTTAATATTAGGGATTTTGGTATTTTTATTTTTAATACATAAAAGTTTTGTTTTATCTTGTTATTAGATCATCCTATAAAAATGAATTATTGAGAAATTTGTAGTGACCAAAAGTCTGACATTGTCCCTCATATCCACTCTCCCCCCCTACAGTCTGAATTCACTGACCAATTAATGTTTTTATGTTTTGAATTTATTATTATTTTTGTTTTTTATATAATATTTATTTAATATTTAGTATATTATTTTTGTATTTTTTGGGTAATTTTTCTTTTTTTTGAATTGTTTTTGTTTTATGCATTCTTGAATCATGTTCTTATTTTCCTTTTTTCTGTATTTTATTTTTCCATGGGTTATAGTGTAATCATTATTTTATTATTTAATATATTTTTACATATATCATACAATATATATATTTCACAAAATATGAAATTATAATATAAATTAATTTTAATTATATAAAATTTAAATTTTTTCAGATAGGTTTTACAAATGCATTTTTTATATTCTGAGTTACATTTTTTTAAAAGAATTTTATTTAATTAAATCTCATTATTTTTTTTATATATATAATGATTAATGGTGTATAAATGAATAAAATTATGATTATTTTACCCCATGAAACACCTCAATATGTCAAGGGGTAGATGAATTTTTAGATATTTCAATTTCAAATTGATCCATAAATGGAAGAATAAAATGTAAAAGTCATAATTTTGACTTCAGATTATATTAATAAATATATAAAGTTTACGAGAACATGATATTAAAATAATTTCCTACTATATATGTAAGATGGATTTTTTATGGGAATTGAAAATTTCATAATGTTTAATGTTTGTAATTCTTCAAAATAAACAACCTACTTACCTAATATTAGATAATGAAATTCAGAACTTGATTTACAATGTTTTTAGTACTACAACATAACATGATGAGGATTGAAAAAATTTAATTAGGGTTCTATAGATAATAATATAAGAGATAAGTTAAAACAAAATATTCAAATGAGATTTATTAATTAGTGGATAATGGAAATTAAGAGTTGTATAAAGGATATATATCTTTTACTAAACCATCCTTTCCATTTAAGTTATACCATATAATGTTCTTATATAGAATTACAGATAAAATAATTTTGATTATATTGGATATTCTACATGATAAACTTTTTTGAATTTAATATTCCTCAAAAAAATTATTATGTGAAGAAATATTTTAATATGCTTGGTCTCAATTATTTAATAATACATGCATGTTCAAATGATTTAATGTTGTATTGGGGGAAGATTTAGATAGATATAGTTATAAAAGGAGTTATATTTCTAGATAGAAATTGGTGAATCATGATGATTTTCTTAATGTACATAATATGTAAAATAATTGAAATAATATTGTTGTGAAGGTTCTACATACTTTCTATTAAGATAGTTATTTTAAGGATTGTTCATGATTTTTGAAACAATATAGAATATAAAGTGGCATGCCATTGAAACCAATAAAATTGAGTTTATATAACATAAAATAAATTCAAAATAATGGAAATTATTTGATTATTATTATCTAAATTTCACTACATATCTTAGGAATATGAATTTGGGATTTAATAACGGTTAATTTAATCTATTCGAGTCATTATGTACAACTTATAACATATGGCTAATTATTTTGACCCCTAATAATCCACCTATCTGTATTTCTATAAAACAAACTACTTTAATTATTTTTATAATCATTATGAGATATTATATTCATATAAAAACATAAATTTATACCTTCATCCTCTTATTCAAGAATTAAAGGACTTATGAGACAATGGTGTAGATACATATAATGCATCTATAGCTGAAATGTTCAAAATTCATGATGTTCTAATGTGAAATATTAGTGATTTCCTTAGATCTAGAAACTTGTTTGGTTAGATCACTCATGCTATCCATAAAAGTGTAGTTTGTAACTTTTACATTGACTGCAGAACACCACCATATAGTAGAAAGGTGTTTTTTCATATGTTATCATAAATTATTGGATGCATCTCATAGATATCATCATAAAAAAGTCATGATTTGATGAATGAAATAACTTGATACCACAACTAAAATAATTATTAGGATTATAAATAATTTTAATTATTAACTATTGATTTATAATTTTTCATGCAGTATACTTTGAAAAATTCTTGGAAAATAGTTTAATTTTTATTAAACGTTATTGACACACACAAAATGAAAAAACATATTATTTTTTCAAACTACCTTATTTTAAATATCAATTATTACATCATAATATTTATGTTATGAACATTATGAATAATGTATGTGAAAATTTGGTTTCCACAATATTTAATGATAAGGTAATATCAACATATCATATTAACACTCATAATTATTTATAATAAATGAATATAAATCATAACTAATGGGAAAATGATAATGAAAATATCTTGAAATGATTTTTACATTGAAAAATCAATGAAAATTTGTTTTCTATAGAAGGATAAAAAATGTAAAAGTGATTAATGAATATTAAAGTAACATTTCATGATGTTTCCAATTAAAACATTATAGGTTAAATGATAATATAATTAAGAACATATATATTTTTATGGGGTAATTGATATCTTTTGGAATTACATAATGTTTTACATGATAAAATAATAGTACTAGTAATTCAGTTATGCGCATTCTTAAAATATATTTAATAAAAAAATTAATTTCCATTAATCTTGAAAAACATTAAGAAATAAATATAATTAAAAAAATTATTTATATATGATATTTCCCCCATATTTCATCATTTTAATTATTCAACTAATTGTGAATTTAACCCAGGATGTTAAAGTTCTAGGGACCATTCATTATCAGTGGATGTATCCCATAGAAAGGTATTTTTATCTCAAATTTTTATCAATACTATATTAAAATTTTCAAATTAATTACATATGTGGTTTATTCTACTATGTTCTTTTTTTTATTAGGATTTGAGGTAATTTGAAGTACTTTTTGAGAAAAAAATCTCAACAAAATTGATCTATTGATTAAATATATATACCCAAAGAGTGTTTTACCTTTTTTGATATATTTAGATAATATTGAGAAGTGATTCAATCATTTTTAATGTTTTGATGTTTTTAAAAATCAATTTTAGTGATATATTAAATAAATAAGTATTCAATGATAAGTAATCATGTCGGTAAAATATTATTCATTACATTACAAATGTATTTTATACAAACACATAAATATATGCCAATAAATAGTTGAATTACATATCCTTTAATTTTATAATTAAGTTAGAAGAAAAATAGATTAATTTAATGTTTAATATCATATGAGAAAGTGATCAAATAAGGCATTCACAAAGACATTATCTATTGGTTTGAACATCATATAAGATCATAATCAATTTAATAGAGAAAATATATTAATAAAATTATCTTATATAACTAGTAGTATTTTATATTTATACATGCCGATCATGAATATTGATAATTTATCTATAGTTCTAGAAGATTTTAAATATTTTTCCAATGATACTTGAAGTATCCTTGAAGATTTGATGAGTTTAATATTAAAAACTTCATATTTTGTATAGTTTTTCATGAAGAAGGTTTGGGAACACAATAATAATGGAATATTCAAAAAAAATTATAGCATCAGTTTACTATATAAAGTTAATTTCCATAACATAATTAAATTACAATTAAAAAATTTTAGTGTTATTAAAATGATACTAGGTCAATATTTAAAATGATATAAGTAAATTTTCATTAAAATTTCTTTAGTTTAACTTATCTCGGATGATCGATACTGGTTAGTGTGAAGAACATGATCTGTATATTTTGGCTTCAAAAGATAAAATGGAATATTATGTGGATGATGGAGCTAATAAAAGGTGTATTTTATTAGCTTATGTCAAGTTGAGAGACTTATATAATTTGGTTAGTAATATTGATGAACTCTTTTATGATAGTGAACCACATAAAAAATATACGATTTATCTCTCTATCCATGATGATATTGAAAAATTAGTCTTTTAAGGGAGATTAAAGATGATGAAATCACTTTTATGTTGGAGGATGGGAATGATATGGTCAATGATGAATTAATTGATCATATATTCAACCCTCCTTTAACTTATCTATTATTTTTTATTTAGAATATATGAATTCAATTAATATATATAGAAAATTTCAAAATCATTTTCTTGTTTTATATCATATATCAAGATCTAACTTATTTTATATTATTTTTAGATGTAGGAATGAAAAAAATGATTTAAATGTATCAATTGGTCTTCCATAACTACTATTCCATTAGAACCATCTAATATTCTCACACCTTCATCTCGTACACTCCTTATTTTTAGTATTCCACTTTTCTTCCATTTGATTACATATGATATGCTCCCGTTTTCATCAGGTAAACTCCATACATTTGGCACATCACCTTATACTTTAGGGTTGTTAGGGGTAAAATTTAGCAAGTTAAAAGTAATTTTCATTTAAAAATGTGATGTCATTGTTACCATCATGAGGTTATTAGAGGATGACTTTTAATGGTATGTAACTGTTAATGTGAAAAAATAATTTATTATATAAATATACCAATTTTTGAATAATTTATTGAATATATTTTGATAATAAAAGGATATAAATAGATTTCAATACATCTTATATTTGGAGTCAAAAATAATTAAAAATATTTTTTATATTTTATATGTGTGAGGCACCTATTGTTGATGTTGACAGTTTATACAATTAGATTTTTGGATAGTTATCATGTAAGGTGATGTCCCTTACCATCACATATCTTGACTGGAGGCACATTTACATCAATTAGAAGAATGATATTTTTGATAAACAATTGATTGTAAGTTAAAATATATATTTTTGATTATTTTATCTAATATTTCATTAAAATGTATGAATAGTTATATTTATATATTCAATATATAGATACCTTTTCATTTTGAGGTGAATAATAGGCATGTACATAAATGGACCGAGAATATTTTAGGTAATAAGTGGAAGGACATTAAGTATTGGTTATGGAACGAGTTCAATGATACCTCCATGATTTTCATTCAAATGTAAAAAATTTACTTTAAGGGATATCATGCGATTAGTTGAAGTCTGTTGTGGATTTCAATCATTCTAATTATTATAATGTATCGATATTATCTTTGTATATTTATAACAATATAATATCAGCAATGAAATTTTTATAAATGTTGAATTTTATTTGGTATAACCTTTTAAAAAATTTATCAAGTACAGGGAAAAAATTCATCCCACACATAGTTGGTTCCAAGAGTTATTCAAATAGAGGATCAAACAAGGTAATATTCTAGTTATTATTAAATAAAATTTTGTTATATTTTAAGTTCATAGGTTTTTATGGTTATTAATTTTTTCTTAATGATATACATGAAAATGGTGTCATGTGGTCATCCAAATGTAATTGTGGTTTTATGTGCATCAAAAAGATGATAAGAGTTACATAAATGAACCCGCTGAAATATTTAGGGTAAAAAATATAAATTAAAGTCCACTATTTTTGAAGTATTGTATGTTATTAAAAAAAATCTACTTTGAGTGAAAAACTAAAGATGCATGTGATGAAAACCCCTAACAATCATTATCAATCTATCATAGTGATTCTATTTCTTATTTCTTGGGAAAATATCATGTTAGTCATGTTTAAGGATTTTCTATTGGACCATACCCTTCAGAAGTTTTTGAGATTAAATCATATTCATTCACCATGAATCCTCCTATAGCAAGTCCAAGTAAGGTTAGTATTCTTGATAAATTAGAATCACATAAAAAAATTAGATTCTTGAGAACAAAATACATGATCTTGATCCATTATGGATAGCCTGAGATAAATAGTATTCATTAATGAGGAGTGAAATGGATACTCTATTTCTAGTCATGACTGAGATCACCCCTCTGGATATTTCATATTTTATATGAGTTGTACTGAATCTATTAAATTTACTTTAATATGTTCATATTATTAGGATAAATTTTATAAATATATTTTTCATGGAAAATGACTAATTAAAAAAATTATATTCTATAATCTATTTAATATAGGAATGAGATGCACTAGAGTGTGGTAGTCGAAATAAAATCTAGAGCATGCATCATCTAGGGGGCCCCACCCGAACTTATGGGATATATTCGATGTTAGATCCCCCTATTCATGTGTTATATATTTTTCATATTAACTTATATTTTCCTCATATACAGTATATGACTCAAATAAAAAACTTTTTATGTTTAAAATATAATCTGAGAAAATGTTTATAATTGTTGTCAAATTTGTGTTTTGTCTCTTTTTTGAAAGTATTGAAATCTATATTTTATAGATATATTTTTATTTAAAATTTTAAGTTTTGTCATATTAGTGTGAATGTATCCTTTATTAATGTTTATTAGTTTTCAGAGGCTGTTTATAAGGTAGATAAATAATAAAACCAACAATAATTATTTAATGGCAATTTTAACTATCACTATATAATACTAAAACACTATAATATTGTTATAAAGCATCACTCATAATTTCATGGTGGTTATAAGTTCCACTAGTTTATATAAAAATATATAATAGATATAATTTACAATATTTTTCAAAATAATACCAGATATGAAACTTCCATATTCATTTTAGTTGTAGTTTAAAAAAATAATACCAACTAATGATTTGCGATGGTTCCGTAGTACTATTTCAAAAAAAAGAATAATTGTGAATTAATTCAAGAATCATTAAAATTGTGTGGTTTAAAAAAACCATGAATAAATGAGTGTCTATTTAAACCACCACATAAAATTGAAAAAATCCTTCTGAAATTGTTTTTCTATATAGTGATTCAGAAATTGCACTCACTTAGTTATTCAATTAGGTGGATACAATGATTCAATGTGAATTATTTTAAGATCATGTTATTAAAGAGGGATTTAGGATTTCACCACCTTATACCTTTTGTTTTTTACCCATGTTCTATGTTTTAATCATTCTTTTTGGTTTTATATATTCAATTTTATCTTTATTTTTTTAAAATGGAATTTTATTCTCACTGGCTTATGTACTTCCATTATGTTATTAAAATTATATCCATTATATTTTTTTATAAAAGAATTTAAAATTAATTTTCATTACTTTTAGTTCATATTATCATGGTTTGGTTTATTTTAAAAAGTATTTGCATAGAGTACTTGGGGGGATTGAAGTGGTCTTATTCATTCACTACCTATCCACCCCCAAAAGTATATAGATTGACTTTACTATAAATATTTGGTAGGTTCACATGTTAACTATTCCTTCCTTATGGTAAGTTATGTTTATCATGTATCCTTTAAAATTAATATTTGTGAGTATATATTATATTTAACATGTTTTTATTTAGATTATTTATATTGTCAAATTATTTTGGTTTAATTAATTTATTATCATTTTAATAGGTAATATCATTCTCTATTACGACATATTATTCCTAAGAAACTTGTTACCACCCTAAGTCAATCAAGAATTAAACTTTGGCCTTATGATGAACCGACGTGAGTATTAAGACAAGGTGGAATAGGCTGAATCATTACTAATTGAATCCAAACATGAAAAATTAGTTTGTCTGGTGATAAGTTTCAATATGGTCATCAAAACATGAGAATTAAACCATAAACAAGCCTGATAAAAATCTATATAGTGTAATATAAAGTTACTAGGGTAGTCTAGGATTGATTGGAGTCATCAAACCTTTCCTAGATTTAATTTTCTTTTACATTACATAGAAATGTGTCTTGAATGTTTAATTTCAAGATGAACGAATTTATTTATTACTTCAATTTCTTCTAAAATAAATTATTTTTGATTGATAAGATTTTTATAGTAAAAATTCGATGATTTATAAAATCTTATTTGTGTTAACCTGATTGATAATGTGTTTTAAAATGTTTTAATGGATTTATTGATTATCTAAATTATATATGTATGGTGAAATATTGATTTTTTGGTGTCTTAAAAATTTAGAGGAATGTGAAATCTAGGATTTTATATAAAAATTTCCTCTAATTATTTAAAAATGTACTAGATTTTTATTAGAAAAAACCAAAATGAGGATTTTAAATGAGTTCTATATGGTTTTTAGTTTTAAAGGATTTACATTTTTATTTTCTAGAAATGTTTCATAACGAACATAATGCTCTGAAAATTAGTTTGGAATAGGATGATTTATTTTTTATACATTAAAAAACATTTAAACTAAATGATTGGATAATGAATTCCAAAATAATAATGGTAAAAAATAATAGGTTTTATATTAAATAAACAAAATATATATTTTTAATGATTTTTTTAAACTTTAAAAAAAATTACATGATTTGACCTTAATTAACGGTTTTCATATATTATTTTGTTTATTTAAAGGAATTGTATAATGTGTTCCTTGACTTTTTATCTTGTTTTGTATATAAAGTGTAAATAATTTACTAAATTATTTCTTGAGTTATGATATCGTAAATGATACTGAATCTTATGAAAATTTATATGTAATTAAATCAGTTTTATAACCGATTTAAATGACTTATTTCAATGGATACCTAATCAAAATATTGGTTATCGGTTTATTTTGTAGATTACTGTATTCTTTGTATAATTATAATTAAAGTAATAAGTTTGAGTGATTATATTCTCGATATTTATTTACTAGAGTTTTCATAGATATATATTCTAATTTTTGGATTTCAAGATAAATGTATATATCATTTAAAATAATTTTTAAGTAGAGATATGTGGTATTTTTTAAGTATTTATAATGGTATTTTGGTTGTAATATGGATTTGTTTAGAAATGTATGTGAAATATGTTTTAATGAATGAATTTTAATAATGATATTAAATATATATTGGACATTATAGTTAACTGTCATATACATATGATGTAAGGATTTAATAATAGAGGTTATTATAAAGTTTAATAATGATTTAATGATTAATTTCATAACTAAATTTAAAATCTTACTTTTATTTAACTTTCTGTTATTTGTGCATATCAAAAAAATAAAGATAAATACTAGAAGTGGATTGTTTTAAATATTGGTCATTTTTTACCATTTTAGTATCAAGTTAATTTCTAGAATATTTATGATTTACTTTCAATATTTTTGTGAATTTGCATATTGTGTATCTTAACCCAGATATGAAGGAAGGTTGTTTAGTGAGTCTAATGGCTCATATTTGAATGACATACTTAAAAATTATTTTTTTTTAATGAGAGGTATTGAAAACCTAATTCACTAGGATTATTTTGGTGTATTTACCATTATGAATTTTTTAATTCCATTGATTGACTTGTAAAGTGTGTTCTTATTATTCTTAATTAAAACTTTAATGATATATATTTATCAATTATATTTTTTTTCTAAAAACTACTACATTGTGGTGTAAAAATTATCTGAATTTTTTAATTAAGTGGTTTTAATATTTTAGTGTAATTTATTTGGGGAAAATATATAAATTAATTGATCTTGGTGTGGAGCTTATTTTATTTTAATATGAAACAAAAATTTTCCATGTTTTATAAAGATTTGATCATAATATATTTGATAATGTTTTAAAATAAACATGAATTTGAGATTAAATTTTTAGAAATGTTTCTTTACATTTTCAAATATTAAGTTAAATACTAATTTCTCAACTTTTCATCCTAAACTAATGTTTATTTGTATCTTTTTTAGGGAATCATTTTATTTGATAGTAAATATTTTGATTATAATTCCAAATTATACTAATATGTTTATATTTTGATATTTATTTTCATTATATGTGGTGATGTTTAAAATATGAGGTATGCTTGGTTAGTTTTGTAAGGTTTTATAGAGTTTAATTTGAATGAGTTAATTGGTTGAAAATGGATATAAAATTAAGAATGATTTAAGTTCAAAGTATTTCGAATTTATATTTTTCAAGTTACATCTAATTGAGCTATTTTTTCAATTGGTTTTGAGGATTTTTTTTGAATTCTCTACTAATATATATTTTTGGTTATTGAATATATTGTGAAATTCATTTTTATGATTTGTTTTTACGACATATGAGGCTATGTGTTTATTTGGGAAACATATGTATTAAAAAATTTCAATTTAATTATAAAACATCAGTAAAATTCTGGAATTGGAATTTTTTTCTGTTTCATTGATTTAATTCTTGTTTTGAGAAAATTCCATGTTCAGTAATTTAAATTAAAAAAAACTTGTGATGTTTCATGAAGAAACAAATGGTGTGATGATAAAAATCCATTCAATACTTTTTAGTGATGTTGTAATACTTCTCCATTGGTGAAATTTTTATTTTTAAAATTTCATGGTATTTTTTGTGGTAAAAATTATTAACAAATGGTGAACATCCTGAATTTTTGGAATATACACTAGTTCTTCATAGTTAAGGTGTGAGAATACTATTTTCTTATATAGGTAGCTTGGAAATGTTTTTATAGGTAGTGATTTTCATGTGTAACTTTTATGGGCATTCATGTTCAAAAATAGCACTTGGTTGAGGGAAGTGTGTTGCACTTTTAGCATATATGTTCTAGGGACCATGCATAGTACCCCTACAACATGGAAAATACATAGAAATCATTTTTTATTCCAAATTTAACCATAGAAACTCCTCTAGGCTTTGGTTATTTTCTAAAAAAATATCAATTATCCTAATATAATTTGTAAATGTAAGTCCAACTTCAAACAAAATTTCATTTTTATATGATATATTTCTTGATCTCTAAGAGCTATAAAATCAAAGATTATAATGAGATATATGACATTTATTATCCGGGTTACCTTTTAAATAGTTTATTTTTTGGAAAAAATAGGTCAAGAAGACCTTAAAATATTGATTTTTAAGTAGGAGTATGAAATTTTTAATGCTTAGGGGAAAATATTTGGTACTAATATGGCATATTAAATTTCCATGTTAACTATTTTCACCTTAAACATGTTTTTTCATAAATTTTTATTGATTTATTACTAAAATGTTTTAAGTGGTTTTAAATTATAAATTAAATGATCTTTATCAATGTACATGTGTATCTTTTAATAATAAAAAGCCATGATCTCATAACTTAGTAACTAGTGAGAATATATTGCACTTTGATGAAAGATCCATTTGTCCAGATATTGATTATATGGTGTTTTCTTATAGTAGAGAGTAACCACCTAAGTTACATTGTGCCACTACATGAATCCATTGTATGAATTATTGTGTAACATGATAATTCATATGGTGGGGACAATCCATCAGTTGAATGGAAGCACTATTCTTGAAGTAATATTTTGATTAAAAGTGTTCTGAATTAATAACATTTTTATATAGGTTCTTAAAAAATTACTTGGTTATAGTATTTATAAAATATTTATTTCTTATTTACCCAAAATGATATATAGATTTAAATAATCAAGAATTTTAGGGTATTTTTTAGGGGAATAAAGTGTTAGTGTGGAAAGAATTATAACACCCAAATTTTCTTTTTGGGGTATATTTTAATTTTAATGATAATTTGGGTGTGAAAACATTGTGGTTTTTAAATTAATATAAATTATGGGAATCGTGTAGTAAATCCATAATCACATTGAACAAGCAAAGAAATATTTTACATCCTCACATGGACCCAAAACTTTAATGTTTCTTGTTAGGACTTCCCGATATATGCAATAATTATCTATAGGATTATCATTTTATTATTTTTTGCTTTTGGTAAGTTCAAGTAATTGATTAATAGTGTTTTAAGTATTTAATTTGTTTCTATTTATAAAATAAATGTGTTAAAAAGTTCCATGCATATTTTGGGTTATAATAATTTTATTTACATAATAAGGTTACATTATAGTAACATGGGAAAAAATAGAAATTTTTTTTAGTTGGATATTTTATTATGAATGATTGATTGATATTATATATTATATTGGGTTCATGGAATAATTTTTTATTATTATAATTAAAATAATATTATTAAATAATTTTGGTAATGGGGGAAGCTATAAAATAACTATAACACCTTGATATTTTTAAAAAAATAAAATAAAGGAAAACTATGCACGATACCATATATTACATGCAACATCGTGCCTAAACAAAACATGAAATAATATAATTTAAATATGACTCTTATTACCTTGAAGTTAAATTGGTGGGAATTAATAGAATTATCTTATTTATTATGCACACACACACATAGATATATATATAAATATATATATATATAATTTTCATTCTAAATAAAAACATATAGATAAATACATATTAAATAAGTACTCAATTTTTACTAAAGTCATTTAATTTTTCAAAAACACATTTTCTTCATGAAAAATTATTACTTTTTAAGAGAATATATTAATATTATTTTCTAGAAAATTTATAAATTTTAATTTATAAAAATTATATCATTTTTTGAATCACCATATCAAACTTTTCTTAGGGTGATTTTTTTTTATTTTTCTGAAAATTTTGTTTTTTTAATGAATACTGATGAATACTAGTATTTATTGAAAAATATATTTTATATTAGATTTTTTAAAAAGTAAAATTCTATTTTGGTTTAGTTTTAAAATTAATCAGTTTATTTGGATTGAAAATAATATAATTATATTCATTTGAATTAAATTTATTCTTTAATTTGGTATAAAAAAATTTATACTTAAAAAGACATTATTTTAAAAAACTATTTTTCATTACATTTTTTTAATATTAAATTAAATTTTTACACCAATGAAAATAAAATCATGAAAAATGGATTCCATACTTGGAATAAAGAGTTCAAAATTTGGTAAACATGCCCATTTGATTTTTGGTCATTATGAATAGTAACAATAGTAAAAAGTTGTCACAAAATTAAAGTAAAATCAAGTATTTAAGATTAAAAATATTATGATAAGGAGTAAAAATTGGTAATAGAACATTCCATTATCCTATTTTATGAATGGGATTCATCCATTTTAATCCAATTTTCTAAAATATGGAAACTAGGAGCCATATTTCTTTGATCGTTATGTTTATATTATTTTATGTAAAGAAAAGTAAAATAAATGTCAATCTATTTATTTTATTATCTCTAAATATTTGACATAGGGAAAAAAAGTGGCTAGGTTATTTTAGAAAAAGGCTATTAGAATGATACATTTTTTTCTATCATAAAAATTTATTTCTATTTTTAGTGATTAAGCAATTCTTGTAAATTCTTACACAATGATGATATTATTTTTATTCAATTCATAGAAAAATAAAATAAAATATTTTAGAAATTATAAAGGAAATATCTTTAGAGTGATTTATAGTGAATAAATTTTTTAAGATATATATTAAATTTTATATAAGTTTAAATGTCTATATTTTAATTTCCACTATTTATTGATGAATTTAAAGTTAAATTAAATGAGTAGTGTCAACAATGCCATTAATGTTATTTTGTAATAAATAATATATTTTTTAATAAATCAAAATTACTAAAAATATTATATTAATCTAGTATATTTCTAAATATTTAAAATATCATCAATAGACCATTTATGGACCAATTTTTATTTTATAGTAACTATTGTGACCTCTAATGAGTAAAAACTTTGTTATCATGCTAATTGCCAAAAAGGGTTAATGCATGTTAAAACAAAGAGATAAGTGTTAAAAATATTGAAAAATTTTAAAAGATTTATTGTATGATATTCTTTCAACACATAATCATAATTTATTAAAATATATTAGTTTTTAGGATTTTTTTACATGAAGATTAATTTATATTAATTAAATATTTTATGTAATTCCAAGAGTTATCCCAACTTAAAAAAGGATAAATCATCTCCACTTTTATTAACACCTAAAAATCAATTTAATTCAAAATATTTTTACCCAAATACCTTAATAATATCCCTAACATCACTCTATATGTATTATTTTGTAATAATACCAACCTTAATGGGAATAAGCTGTAAATAAAAGAATATTTTTCAAAGAAGATATATACGTTATAACCGAATGTTTTTATTCAATTTCATATTCCAAATTATTTAAATATTATTAAACCAGGATTATATAAAAACAAATGTATCTAAAATATATTGATACTTTATTATGTTAAATGGAATAGCCTATATACAGTTCATCTTCCATCAAATGGGAAATGAAACCATCGTTCGTGTTTACGGTGAACTACCACCACGTGAACCGATGTAATTTGTTTTCCATATCCTCCTATCATAGATGATCATAATGATGTATTTAATGAATATATATGATATAAACTAGTTATTTATCATTTTTAAAAATTAATATATCAAATATTTTATTTCCTTTATTTTTACTAAAAATGATAATGTCATACATGAGTAGGTGTGGACAACCACCTCTACAAAGCAATGTGATTCGTTTTTCATCACCACATCACATGATGTAAATTGATATGTTTATAAGAAATAATATTTTATTTATGATAAAATTATAATTATTTATAGATGAAATAATATTTCACTTATTTATATCATGTTTGTTAAATAATGGAAATGTTATTAAAGCGTATAGACGACCTTCCGTCTCTATGATTATAATGTAGTTCAATTTTCAAAAAAAATCATTATAGGTTAGTTTTAATGGTATAATTAATGTATAAAATAATAATTATTTGATGAATACTATTATAAGTACTATGTACTAATAAGAAATGTGACCTTAGTCAAGTTACCAAAGTCATTTTAGATATATGTTCCAAATATCATCAAAAGTCCAATGTGAACTTATTTTAATAAGTAACTTTATACAACATGGTAGTAAAATAAAATAAAAGGAATAATGAACTTGAAAAATTTTATTAACAAGGTAAATAATTAAAATAATTTTTTAATTCATGATTTAAATATTGTACATGATGAGTCAAACCCAAGGCAAGGGATTTCATCTCAGTTTCCCTTACCTGAGGCATACTTTATTGTTATGCATCTAATTTCATTTATTTCATGAATATATCAAACCTTTTAAATATTAAATCATGATTAATTCATAATTTAGGGTAATTTAAGATATATCATAAATAAATTTTTATTCATGGTATCTAAATTTTCATTTGAATTAATTCTTTCATGAATTATCGATCGGAAATTTACCAAAGTGTCAAGGGATTTATGTTTCAATATCATTTTAATCGAGATTATTTGTGATTGAATTTAAATTAAAGGAAATTATATGATGTTTTGATAATAACCCATTTTATTTTCTTCTTCGATTTTTATTCATGAAATTTTCAATTAATGGTACCATTATACTCTTTTTGGCACATAAAATGATGGATATAATATTTTTTAATAAATCAGGGATTTATTTGTCTTTTTGGTCAAAAATTATCTTTCTTCCATATGAATGTTTTATAAAAAAAAATTCCCGAATTTAATTAATATTTTCCAATGATTTTTAAAGGTAATATTTACCTATGTTTTAATTTAAAAAAATGGATTAAAATTAATCGTTTATTAAATTTCTAAATGTGGTACTTTTTAATTTTTTTACAAAAGTGTGAATGGAATGTTTTCATTTTATTCATGCGACATGGATAGAATTTACCACCATAATAACCACTAAATAATTTTAATATTATATTATAATTTTACACGGTTATTTTAAAATAAAAATATTTTCTATAATTTTTAGGAAATTTTTAGATTTTAAAGAAGTAACATTAAAGTGGAAATAGGAATTTCCTCAAGAAATATTCAATGTGATATTTTAAATCCATTTACATAAAATAATACAATTGATGTTATGGATTGATTCCAAATTCTATTTATATGTCTCTTAAATATATTCCTAGATCATTGTCCCTTCCTTGTACGGATTAATACATAACTTAATTTCATTTCTCAAATTCCTTCTTCATGAAATCTATTTTTATTATGATATGAGAAAATATTATAAAACCCATTTATTTACATATATAATTCTTATGTTTATGACTGATCATTGGTTTATTTTTATGGAACACATAAGAATGTAAATTTCATGAAGGTTTCTCCTATATAGTTCTCCAATGAGTTGGTTGATCTTTTTATATCATGAGACATTATGCATGGGACTAAGTAGTAAACATAATCCATTATGGGTCTTTGTCCCCCATGTGATGTTGTCTTGGCAGTTTTCCATGGATTATACTTTTGTATTTTTATATGATGCAACCAATTTTTTATTTTTCTAGGATCTTATGATAAATTTTTGTTTTATTTTATGATTACATGTGATCATTATCAAGCCTTATCTTATTTGATATAATTTCATGCCTCACTATCATGATTAATCCTTCACCGTGATTTATATCCCACCCCTTTTTTATGCATTCCCTAGGGTACCCTATGTTGTATTAGGAGATCATAGGAATTTTAAATCTCACTAAGGAGAATAAAAATAAATATATTATGTTTTACTTTATTTTTGATGTTTTATGTACCTAGTCTTCCAAAGAAATTGGGACTCATGTTCTTTGGGTTGAAATATTTAGATGTTTATAAAAAAAATCATGTAATAATGTGTGTTAAAGGATTGAGTCTCTATAATAACCACCTATTCTCTATTATTGGTTGATTGTATACCCAAATGGGAGGAAGAATATCTCTCTTTAACCTTAAAAGATCATCTCTGCCTTCCACCCTAGAACATCCAATTAAATCCATATTTCTCTTATTATTCTCCTCATTCTTCCATTTCCTCTTATATTCCTCCATAAAAATTTATTAGTGTCTAGGGTTCTCTGATTTGTTGGTTCTTATATGTCATAGTGAAAAAAAAATAAAAAACATGGTTCTTTACCCCCATATTACGATCACCCCTCTTTGTATCATCCACACCTAGTTCGAAGTTCCTTATCTAATATATGGATTGACATTAAATTTTATCGTTGTTAGAGTCCAAACTGATTGTTTTATTCTTCTTATTTTCTATTTGTAATATATTCTTGAGGATTTCTCAAGTTTTAATGGGTGAAATTATATCAATAAAACTTGTTTTAATTTATCTTGAAACACAAATACATAGTTGGATGTATGCCAAGATTTTTTCCCTTGATCCATTGATGATTGATGATTTTAAAAGTGGGTTCATTAAACTATAATGTGATTTAATCCTATTGATATGATTAAATATTATTTTTATTATTGATGTTTCTTCTAGTGTCCAATTTTTTTTAATTTTTTTCTTAATATTTATATTTTTTTCTTAATTTAAATGAATCCCATAATGAGTTTGTAAAAATAAATCATAATTATTATCTATTAATAAATAGATTATATTCTTGGAAAAATGTTTTAATATTTTATAATTAAATTTTCTATTGTTTCTTTATGGAATTTCCTTGGTTGGACTAGTACCTGATGTTATCGAGATTGTATGACATGTTTATTTTTTAATTCTTGTAAACCTAAAGGGAATAACTTTGTGTGATTAGAAGTAAAACCTAGAGTAAGGGTAGGATCTCAAGGAATTGGATAATATGGGGCATGGTTCTCCCTTAGAGTGTTGACATGGTACATGATTCTCCCTTATGTTCTTAACATGGAACATAAATGCCTCTTAGTTATTCAACCATGTGAAAATACTACCCTATGGAAATTTTCTTCTTGCTCATTTTATTATAGAGGACCTTAGATTTTACCACCTTATACCTTTAGGTGTTAACCTATGTTCCTTGATTTTATCTCCCATATTTCCATGTATATTTTACATTGTAATTATTTATTTTAAAGGAATGTTATTTACACTTGTATATCCACTTTCCCTATGATATGAAAATGTTTTCTCTGATAATTGTTTTTACTAAATAAGTAAATATAAATTTTCATTACATATATTAGAAAATAAAATGATGTATGTTAATTTAAAAATTATTTTCATAGAGTACTTTATTGTATCATACTGGTTTTGTTCACTCTGACCATATATACACCCCCATTGTATGTATATTCTATTTAATGAATATGTGTTGTATGTGTAGATGTTATATTTTGATTCTATAGATTTTGGAACATTGGATCATTGTGCATAAATGGAGGAGGATTCATATGAGGAGTTTGTGTTTAATTATGAGTTTTTATAGTTGTTATATAACGACCCACACTTTACATACATTGTTAATACTTCAAAATTGAAGCACACTTATTACAACATATGACAAAACCACAAAGGACCGTATAGGTATAGTGTCTTTAGAAACTGGGAAACATAAACAACTGGTTCATAAATCTTCTATAGTGTCTCCCATTTATTTCATCATATCTAGGGTCCCTTTTAGCATATTCTACTTAATATCCATCTTCCTGACCTGGGGAAAAGAAAACATAAAAGGGTGAGCTCAAATGCTCAGCAAAGGCAAATAAAGGAAATAAAAATCATATCATATCTTTATGAAAATCAAAACCTGCAAAAGAGATCATAATATCTTAACATGGAATAAATCATAGAAGTGAAAATGAGATCCCCATAATCATAACATAAAACTTGAAACTTTGTGGCATGCACACATAATCATGGAAAATCATTTCTTGTTAGTCATGACTCATTTCCAAGACTATCTTAGTGGACAAAGTCCCTTTCTGAACCGAGTTCACTCCTCGTTTCAGTCCTGTATCACTGAACCGAAATAACCTTCCATTCCAGCCATGTCTATCTCATGAGATATAAAATCATTACCCAATGCATTGGAGGGAGATATAGGTCCCACCCATCTTATAATGAATCCTTTCTTATGTGTGCCACATAATCATAAAACATACATCATCGCATAACACATGTAACAAAAATGGGATTCTTGAAACATCATGACATCATAAATCAATTCATATAAGATAAAGGAATTCATAAACATAATTCCATCACAACATAGTCAAATCAATGTAAAAATATGGATAGAAACAGAACTCTTTATTATCTTAGATGGAAAATAATTTTGATAAAACACTTGAATTGAATTCTTGAGGAAAATATCCTTTCTTCTTCAAAATCAATTTCTTTTCACAAAACATCATGCAATTTTAAAAGAAAGAGATTTTATTGAAAATAGTCATGAAATATTTTAGAGGAAGCTTCATGAAAATAAGGCTTTATAAAACAGTAGAAATCCGTTCGTGCCGTATAAGTTAAAAAAAACATTCTTCGTACTTTTGTCGGAAAAGTCAAAAAGTACCTCGTACGAAAAACGACAAAAGATTCCTTTCATACGTATTACTAAAAACTCACCGAAGGGTAAAAATGGATTTAAACAATTTTAGGTGTATGGAAATAATATTACATATTGATAAAACATGGATGTGGATGATAAAATGCACCCCAGTAAATACTTACGAATAAACAATCTCGGATAAAAATGAGATTGTGATATTTCCCTTACCTTAGGTCCGATTTGCTTTGTTCGTGTCCGAAGCTCCTGTATAATGGTTTAAATAATGTTATTGACTTATTCCAGAATCATACATATTGATATGAGATCATATATGGTCATATTATTAGCTTCTTGTTAGTAATATTTCATTGTTACTTGTTACTCGGGTCTTTATAACTTTTTGTTCTTATGCATGTTTTGTCGAATAAATTCGTATTCTTATCTTTAGGTTATAGATAATTCATTTCCAGAATGGTATTAGTGTAGTATATACCATATTCATTCATTCAATTCATTTATATAATCATTATGAAATGAAGATCATGTAGAACGATTCACATCACATCGTGGAGACGGTATTCCGTACGTACGCACGAGTGATGATATCGTTCCTATGATCGTGGAATTGTATTGGAGTATATATATATATTATTTCAGTATCAATATTACTTAATAATAATCATATATAGTTACTCATTACACCATTATACCCATCCTTGTAAGGTGATGGTGGAAAATAGATTACACCACGGCGTGGAGACGGTATTCCGTACGTACGCACGCGCGGTGATTTCATTTTTCCGTAGGATGGATAGAAGGTGAATTAGGGTTGTTTCATATTTATAATAACATATCAGTATGTAAGTAATACTTATGTTATTACTTTATCATGAAACAACTAAAGAAGAAGAAGTTGAAGAAGAAAGAAATTGAAAAGATCGGTAATGGATATTACCTCTTCTTTGGAACGCCTCTTTGAATCCTCCACTTAAGGAACTAAGATTGGTCTTTGGAGAAGACCAGGACCTCTAGGATTATTCTAGGGAAGTGGAGAGGAGAAAATGGCAGGGGTTGGCCGAGCTTGAGTGCTCAAATTGGTGTGAGGAGGAGGGGGAGGAGGTGCCCTTTTATAAGGGAGGAGAGGGGCACCTTAGGAATATCTCAAAATATTATTTTATATTAAAGTCAAAATCGGTTTATAATGGTTCTAAAGGGTCTTATTTCGAAGCTAAAGTGGGGATGGGTCGAAATCCTATCAACCAATAGGATTTAGACAAGTTTAGGGTATTATTTTAACCTTATCAATTAGATTTAACTCTAAGTTAATTAATTTAACTTTTACCGTGTCTTTTTGTTTTCTTTCACTATATGGTTAATACACTTACTATAACATGCCAAACGAACCCCAAATTGTTTATTATTAATATATATATCCTTATCTAAGTCATTTGGCCGAACCTTAGATTTTTAGGAATAAAATAACAATTAATAATATAATATTTGATTTAAAAACTATTTTGTGTCAATTTTGACACTATTTGATATATGATTTTTGTGAAAGTCATAACAGAATTATATGTTCGAACCAAGTTTATTAAATCAATACTAATATATCATAGTAACCTAGAAAATTAGTGGAATTCATAAAAAGTCTCAAATTACATTTATTTTGGTATTTATATTATCAATTTTGTCAATATTTCATTAATAAGATAATTACTGCATCATCTTTGTGTCATAAATAAATTAACTTATTTGATGTCTAAAAATTACAAATAAAATACCATCATGTAGGAAATCTTTTTAGCTTTCTAATGAATATTTACAATCGAATTTATCTTATGTATAACCCTATATTAAAAATGATTTACTTATTAAACTTTGATTTTAACTATTTTAACCCTTCTTTAAATAAATTAATAATAAATGTCCTAATCTAATCCAAGTGGGCCTAAATGGTCATATTTTATTCCTAAGTTTGTTTTTGGTCGAATTACACGTGTCCAATAGAATTAGGACATGTGTTAGGGTAATATTAATATCATATTTACCCTTAGTTACCCTATTTACTATTAACCGCGGTAAAAATAGTAAAAAGTTACTATTCACCAAAAAATTATTTTCATCTCATTGAACCACATTTTAGTCCTTGATATTAACCGTGTCTCTCGGATTTTTGAAATTCCATTCACATAAGCGGTAAAATTAAGTTTTATGCAAAATTCAGTTTTTAACCTACCACTTAGTGGTTTCACTATTCATCAAAAATTGAAAGTTTTCAGAAAAATACCAAAATTTCACCCTAGGCTAATTTCGATATTCTGAGTCCAAAAATGAAGTCCATTTTGAAAAATAAAATTTATAAAATTTCAAAAAGTGGTTATTACTATTCATAACGGCTAGTTTTAATAGCATATTGTTGTTTAGTGAAACTCGGTATTGCGTACGACGCAAGCTATCGAGGAAGGTCGCGATTGCGTGTAAAGCAAGCCAAGCAAGTGTTGTGTAGAAAAAGATTCCTTTGATGATTTATATAACATAAAAGTCTCGGTTGTTACATTCTACCCCCCTTAAAAAGAATTTCGCCCTCGAAATTCGTCACTTTGCAACAAACAAATGAGGATACTTCTCCCTCATCATATCCTCAAGCTCCCATGTAGCTTCTTCAAGTTGGTGGTTTCTCCATAAAACTTTCACCAAGCGAGTGGTCTTGTTTCGTAGGACTTTTTCGCTACGATCCAGAATCTCTATCGGCTGTTCTTCATAAGAAAGATCTTGCTCCAGCGGTACAACTTCTGAGCTGAGTACATGTGAAGGATCTGGTATGTACTTTCTCAGGAGAGATACATGGAACACATCGTGAACTTGAGAGAGATTCGGAGGAAGCGCCAATCGGTAAGCTACCTTCCCAACACGATCCAGTATTTCAAAAGGACCGATATATCTAGGGCTCAACTTCCCCTTCTTTCCAAATCTCATAACCCTCTTCCAGGGAGATATTCGTAAGAACACTTTATCACCCACTTCAAACTCTAGGTCTTTTCTTCGGTTGTCGGCATAACTTTTCTATCGACTCTGAGCTGCTCTTATGTGTTGTTGAATAGATCTGACCTTTTCTGCCATTTCATCAACGAGATCAGGTCCTAATAGCTTTCTTTCCCCAACTTCATCCCAGCAAGTTGGAGTCCTGCATTTCTTTCCATAGAGAGCTTCATAAGGAGCCATCTGAATACTGGAGTGAAAGCTATTATTATAAGAAAATTCCACCAAAGGTAGGTGTTGATCCCAACCTCCTTTGAAATCCATAGAGCAAGCTCTCAACATATCTTCTAGGGTTTGAATTGTTCTCTCAGACTGACCGTCTGTCTGGGGATGATAAGCAGTGCTGAAACTCAACTCTGTATCCAGAGTATGCTGAAGACTTCTCCAGAACTTCGAGGTAAATCTCGGATCTCGATCAGATATAATAGAAAGTGGTACTCCATGCAATCTTACCACTTCCTTTATATATATCCTGGCAAGCTGATCTAGAGAGAAATCCTCTCTAATAGCAATGAAGTGTGCAGACTTTGTAAGACGATCAACTATGACCCAGATAGCATTATTGCCTTTGGATGTTTTAGGAAGTCCTGTGACAAAGTCCATAGTGATGTTTTCCCATTTCCATTCGGGTATGGGTAATGGTTGTAACATCCCCTTAGACTTCTGTCTCTCAGCTTTAACTTGTTGACAAACCAAGCATCGAGAGACATATTCAGCAACATCTCTTTTCATGCCATCCCACCAGAAGTACTCTTTCAGGTCCCTATACATCTTCGTGCTTCCAGGATGAATAGAGAATGAAGAACTATGAGCCTCATCCAGCAGCTCTTTCTTTAATTCGGGGATGGGAGGAACGCAAACCCGATTCCTAAACTTTATTATCCCATCACAATCAAGGTTGAATTCAGGAACATTTCTCACCTTCTTTTGTAACTCGACATCTTCTTTCTGTGCCTCTTTAATCTTCACATGTATAGATGGTTGAACATTCATTTGAGAAAGATAAGATTTTTCCCCTTCCATTATAATTCCAAGATCCATCCTTTGTAAATCCATAAATATTGGATCTTTTGTGATCCTCATCATGGATAAACTAGCATGGTCTTGTCGACTTAATGCATCTTCCACCTTCTTTGCTTTCCCAGGGTGGTAATGGATTGAGCAGTCATAATCCTTAATCAGCTCCAACCATCTTCTTTGGCGCATATTCAGCTCCTTTTGTGTGAAAATATACTTTAAACTTTTATGATCAGTATAAATATCACACCTTTCACCATAAAGGTAATGCCTCCAAATCTTTAATGCAAAGATTACCGCAGCCAACTCCAAATCATGTGTTGGGTAATTTTGCTCATGGATTTTCAACTGTCGTGAGGCATAAGCTATCACCATATCATTTTGCATAAGAACACACCCCAATCCCTTCTTGGATGCATCACTGTAGATCACAAACCTTTCTCCACTACAAGGCAGTGTGAGCACAGGTGCACTGGATAACCTTCTTTTCAACTCCTTGAAATTCTCTTCACATTCCTCTGTCCAGACAAACTTAACTCCTTTCCGAGTCAACTTGGTGAGTGGATTAGATAATCGTGAAAAATCTTTTACAAAACGTCGATAATATCCAGCCAAACCAAGAAAACTTCGGATCTCAGTTACTGTTGTTGGTCTTGACCATCTTTCGATAACCTCTGTTTTTGCTGGATCCACAGATATCCCCTCTTTTGAGATTATGTGACCCAAAAATGCAACTTTTTGAAGCCAAAATTCACACTTGGTAAATTTGGAATAAAGCTTCTCCTTTCTCAGGGTCTTCAATATAATTCTCAAGTGATATTCATGCTCTTCCTTGCTCTTTGAATAGACAAGAATATCGTCTATAAAGACTACCACAAATTGATCAAGATAGTCTCTAAAGACTCTATTCATTAGATCCATGAAGATAGCAGGGGCATTAGTAAGACCAAATGGCATCACTATAAATTCATAGTGTCCATACCTTGTACGGAAAGCCGTCTTTGGTAGATCCTCCCTTTTGACCCTTAATTGATGATACCCTGAACGAAGATCAATCTTGGAAAAGTATTGAGCTCTGCGTAGTTGGTCAAATAAGTCATCAATGCGTGGGAGAGGATATTTGTTCTTGATAGTGATCTTGTTAAGTTCTCGATAATCAATGCAGAGTCTCATTGATCCATCTTTCTTCTTAACAAATAGAACAGGTGCTCCCAAAGGTGACGCACTAGGGCGTATGAATCCCTTATCAAGATTCTCTTGGAGTTGCTTCTTCAATTCCTGCAACTCAATTGGGGCCATTCTATAAGGTGTCTTTGAAATAGGCAAAGCACCCGGTACGAGTTCTATTGAAAACTCAACTTCACGATTTGGTGGAAGACCCGGTAATTCCTCCGGAAAGACATCATCAAACTCCCGTACAATGGGCATATTCTTAATCGTGAGTTTCTCACCAACTATTTGAGATAAATAACCTTCATTTAGTGGAATCAATACCCATAAGATGGAAGAAATTTCCACTGGAAGGTTATGTTCATCCTTGTATTGATAGACGATCGTAGGTTGATCTGGAATATGAAATGTGACTTCCCTTCTTTGGAAATTGATATGAGCTCCATGTAGAGAAAGCCAATCCATGCCAAGAATCACATCAAATTCCACTAAAGGAAGGATCACAAGATTTGCAGGAAGCACTTTCCCACAAACTTCGATCGGAGAAGAATTATAAACTTCTGATGCGATTGATGTGCCATTAGGTGTTGTCACAGCTAACTCAACATCTAATTGTTGAGGTAATACAGTGATACCCTTAGAAAATTTTTCAGAAATAAAAGAGTGGGTGGATCCAGAATCAAATAAAACATTTGCTACTTTAGAGTGGATGGTAAGTGTACCTTTCACCACATCGTTATCGTACTCCACATCGCTGATAGAAATTGCATGTGACTTTCCTTTGTCTTTAGCCTTAAGAGTTTGTTGACGTCGACCATCATCATCAACCCTTGGATTTGGGCATTGATTGGCATAATGCCCCATCTCCTTGCACTTGAAACATTGAAGTGTAGTAGGTTCATTCTGTGTATCCCTTCCTTTGTTTGCATCATTAGACATCTTCTTCCCATTATCATGGCATTCAAATGCCCGATGACCTTCCTTTCCACATTTAAAACATTTACTTGTCCCTTTAAGACAACTCCCTCCATGTTTCTTTCCACACTTTGAGCATAAGGGAAAGTTCATCTTCTTTTTCGTGTGCTCTTTAGATTTTTCTTTGAATTCCATCTTCCTCTTCTTATCAAACCCATGTTACTGATGGGTTACTCCAATCTCCATCTCGACTTTGAGAGCACATCAAACGATTTCCTCGTAGCTATTGAAGTCCCTTATGGCTAACGCCCTTCGAAGACTTGGTTTTAAGCCACTAAAGAATCGATCGATCTTACTCTCAGGTTGGATAATAATACCAGAAGCGTACCTTGCAAGTCCTGTAAAATTTTCTTCATAGGTACTAATAGATTCATCATCCCTTTGCTTCAGTTCAAGGAACTCTTTCTCCATCTTTGTTCGGAGAATACGAGGGAAGTACTTATTGAAAAATAAGTTCTTGAACTCGTCCCTTTCCATAGACTCAATTTCATCCCTTTGCCTCGTATTCTTAACAAGATTCCACCATTGATCCGCATCTCCTTCCAAACGATACACTACTAGGATGACTTTATCATGCTCAGAACATTGAAGAACTGAAAATATCTTTTCAGTAGTACTAATCCATTGTTCAGCAACTAATGGATCAGTAGACCCGCTAAAAGATGGTGGACGCTGCCTCATGAATGATTCAACATAATGTTGCTCCCTCCTTTGTTCGTTTGGAAATCCTGCATGATTCATAGCTTGAGAAAGTTGTGTGAGCATGGCTACAAGATTTTGCATTCCAGCTCCCATATCGTTTGGTTTCTCAGGGGGACAATCATTTCATTGCCCATCGCATTCCGCATTAACACGGTTCCTTCGGGTTCCAGCCATTGACTAAAACCAAGAAGAATAGTGTGAGCAACACTAATTATAATAGGAAACCACATAATTCAAGAAAAAAAAAATTCATGCTTATGGTCTTATCCTAGGTTATTCATGGCCATTTCTAAGATTGTGTTCTATGCTTACACTTATCCTTAGGGTTCTTACTAAGGCTTTCACATCCTAGTTTCCAAAGGTTGACTATACCTTTCCTCTGATACCAACTATAACGACCCACACTTTACATACATTGTTAATACTTCAAAATTGAAGCACACTTATTACAACATATGACAAAACCACAAAGGACCGTATAGGTATAGTGTCTTTAGAAACTGGGAAACATAAACAACTGGTTCATAAATCTTCTACAGTGTCTCCCATTTATTTCATCATATCTAGGGTCCCTTTTAGCATATTCTACTTAATATCCATCTTCCTGACCTGGGGAAAAGAAAACATAAAAGGGTGAGCTCAAATGCTCAGCAAGGGAAAATAAAGGAAATAAAAATCATATCATATCTTTATGAAAATCAAAACCTGCAAAAGAGATCATAATATCTTAACATGGAATAAATCATAGAAGTGAAAATGAGATCCCCATAAGCATAACATAAAACTTGAAACTTTGTGGCATGCACACATAATCATGGAAAATCATTTCTTGTTAGTCATGACTCATTGCCAAGACTATCTTAGTGGACAAAGTCCCTTTCTGAACCGAGTTCACTCCTCGTTTCAGTCCTGTATCACTAAACCGAAATAACCTTCCGTTCCAGCCATGTCTATCTCATGAGATATAAAATTATTACCCAATGCATTGGAGGGAGATATAGGTCCCACCCATCTTATAATGAATCCTTTCTTATGTGTGCCACATAATCATAAAACATACATCATCGCATAACACATGTAACAAAAATGGGATTCTTGAAACATCATGACATCATAAATCAATTCATATAAGATAAAGGAATTCATAAACATAATTCCATCACAACATAGTCAAATCAATGTAAAAATATGGATAGAAACAGAACTCTTTATTATCTTAGATGGAAAATAATTTTGATAAAACACTTGAATTGAATTCTTGAGGAAAATATCCTTTCTTCTTCAAAATCAATTTCTTTTCACAAAACATCATGCAATTTTAAAAGAAAGAGATTTTATTGAAAATAGTCATGAAATATTTTAGAGGAAGCTTCATGAAAATAAGGCTTTATAAAACAGTAGAAATCCATTCGTGCCGTATAAGTTAAAAAAAACATTCTTCGTACTTTTGTCGGAAAAGTCAAAAAGTACCTCGTACGAAAAACGACAAAAGATTCCTTTCATACGTATTACTAAAAACTCACCGAAGGGTAAAAATGGATTTAAACAATTTTAGGTGGATGGAAATAATATTACATATTGATAAAACATGGATGTGGATGATAAAATGCACCCCAGTAAATACTTACGAATAAACAATCTCGGATAAAAATGAGATTGTGATATTTCCCTTACCTTAGGTCCGATTTGCTTTGTTCGTGTCCGAATCTCCTGTATAATGGTTTAAATAATGTTATTGACTTATTCCAGAATCATACATATTGATATGAGATCATATATGGTCATATTATTAGCTTCTTGTTAGTAATATTTCATTGTTACTTGTTACTCGGGTCTTTATAACTTTTTGTTCTTATGCGTGTTTTGTCGAATAAATTCTTATTCTTATCTTTAGGTTATAGATAATTCATTTCCAGAATGGTATTAGTGTAGTATATACCATATTCATTCATTCAATTCATTTATATAATCATTATGAAATGAAGATCATGTAGAACGAGTCGCATCACATCGTGGAGACGGTATTCCGTACGTACGCACGAGTGATGATATCGTTCCTATGATCGTGGAATTGTATTGGAGTATATATATATATTATTTCAGTATCAATATTACTTAATAATAATCATATATAGTTACTCATTACACCATTATACCCATCCTTGTAAGGTGATGGTGGAAAATAGATTACACCACGGCGTGGAGACGGTATTCCGTACGTACGCACGCGCGGTGATTTCATTTTTCCGTAGGATGGATAGAAGGTGAATTAGGGTTGTTTCATATTTATAATAACATATCAGTATGTAAGTAATACTAATGTTATTACTTTATCATGAAACAACTAAAGAAGAAGAAGTTGAAGAAGAAAGAAATTGAAAAGATCGGTAATGGATATTACCTCTTCTTTGGAACGCCTCTTTGAATCCTCCACTTAAGGAACTAAGATTGGTCTTTGGAGAAGACCAGGACCTCTAGGATTATTCTAGGGAAGTGGAGAGGAGAAAATGGAAGGGTTTGGCCGAGCTTGAGTGCTCAAATTGGTGTGAGGAGGAGGGGGAGGAGGTGCCCTTTTATAAGGGAGGAGAGGGGCACCTTAGGAATATCTCAAAATATTATTTTATATTAAAGTCAAAATCGGTTTATAATGGTTCCAAAGGGTCTTATTTCGAAGCTAAAGTGGGGATGGGTCGAAATCCTATCAACCAATAGGATTTAGACAAGTTTAGGGTATTATTTTAACCTTATCAATTAGATTTAACTCTAAGTTAATTAATTTAACTTTTACCGTGTCTTTTTGTTTTCTTTCACTATATGGTTAATACACTTACTATAACATGCCAAACGAACCCCAAATTGTTTATTATTAATATATATATCCTTATCTAAGTCATTTGGCCGAACCTTAGATATTTAGGAATAAAATAACAATTAATAATATAATATTTTATTTAAAAACTATTTTGTGTCAATTTTGACACTATTTGATATATGATTTTTGTGAAAGTCATAACATAATTATATGTTCGAACCAAGTTGATTAAATCAATACTAATATATCATAGTAACCTAGAAAATTAGTGGAATTCATAAAAAGTCTCAAATAACATTTATTTTGGTATTTATATTATCAATTTTGTCAATATTTCATTAATAAGATAATTACTGCATCATCTTTGTGTCATAAATAAATTAAATTATTTGATGTCTAAAAATTACAAATAAAATACCATCATGTAGGAAATCTTTTTAGATTTCTAATGAATATTTACAATCGAATTTATCTTATGTATAACCCTATATTAAAAATGATTTACTTATTAAACTTTGATTTTAACTATTTTAACCCTTCTTTAAATAAATTAATAATAAATGTCCTAATCTAATCCAAGTGGGCCTAAATGGTCATATTTTATTCCTAATTTTGTTTTTGGTCGAATTACACTTGTCCAATAGAATTAGGACATGTGTTAGGGTAATATTAATATCATATTTACCCTTAGTTACCCTATTTACTATTAACCGCGGTAAAAATAGTAAAAAGTTACTATTCACCAAAAAATTATTTTCATCTCATTGAACCACATTTTAGTCCTTGATATTAACCGTGTCTCTCGGATTTTTGAAATTCCATTCACAGAAGCGGTAAAATTAAGTTTTATGCAAAATTCAGTTTTTAACCTACCACTTAGTGGTTTCACTATTCATCAAAAATTGAAAGTTTTCAGAAAAATACCAAAATTTCACCCTAGGCTAATTTCGATATTCTGAGTCCAAAAATGAAGTCCATTTTGAAAAATAAAATTTATAAAATTTCAAAAAGTGGTTATTACTATTCATAACGGCTAGTTTTAATAGCATATTGTTGTTTAGTGAAACTTGGTATTGCGTACGACGCAAGCTATCGAGGAAGGTCGTGATTGCGTGTAAAGCAAGCCAAGCAAGTGTTGTGTAGAAAAAGATTCCTTTGATGATTTATATAACATAAAAGTCTCGGGTGTTACATGTTATAAATGAAATTATTCCATACATCGATAGTTTGCTAACCATGAAACTTGTTTCTATCCTGCAGTGATGAATAATGAACCTTCATCATTGTGATAGATCGAATCAGGCACCAGAACATGTTTGATCAGCATCATTTGTTACAACTCAATTATATGGAAATATATAATTTACACATGTGGTAGTTCCCTGTGTTATTTAGGCATCAGTGGAGGTGAAAAATGATTGATGATCACATTTTATAAGGAGATATATTTTTTTATTCTTGTATTTATGTACTTTTATATATCATTTATTCCATATATTTTTTTCTTATGATTATTTACCTTTTTGGTTATTATATATATGAAACTATCCTTTGGTGTAGATATTTTATTTTTTCTTAATTTGTGTGTGTTTTGAATGATAATTCTATTGGTTTATGGTTTTTTATTTTTTATATAATTGAGTTATATGTTATTTATTGTTTTTTACATTTAGTTTTCAAATTAAATATATTTTGTAATGACTAGTCTAATATATATACACATGATACCAATTTTTTTATTGAACCCCATTACTTAATTTTTAGCTTTAATTAGGTAAAATTACCTCACAATATATGTGTTTGATACCCTTGGAACTTTTTTCAGCCTATCGTAACATAGAACATGATTTAGGGCATGTGGAACCCCATATTGAGTCTTGATTTAGGATATATCAGACTAATTCGTGACATTCTTATTTACTGATAGTTAAATTTGGCCTATATGTTTCAATAAAATATTTAATCAAAAGATAATTTTATTTTATGTAATTTATAGTGCTTTCAATGTTTGAATATTGTTTTATAAAATTGAAAATTTTATAGAAATTTGTAGAAGTTAGATGTGAAGACTAAAAAACCATGATTTGGAAGAACCAAAACTATATCATGGTTATCATTCATGGTTTAACTTTAAGATCATGAATCTATATTCATGTTAGTATTTAGGGAGTGAAAAATAAAACCACAACTATTGAAGATATTAAAAATCACATCATGGGTAGAGAGGATAAAGATTTTTTTCAGTCATTTTTTCTAAAGTTATATGATTCTTTATGGAAACTTGGTTACCATATTTTATCATAACCTTGCCTGAAAAAATTTGAAAATTTCCATGTAAATGGGGAAGATTTATTAAAACCATGCCATGGTTTACCTTATGGTGACAGAATTGAAATTCAAAAGGATAAGATCTCATCATTTCTGGATAGTCTTGAACAAGGATTAAACCTTTTTTTATGTTAGATAGGTAAATAAAATCATAGATTACACCACCTCATAATAGTTTATTTATGTATATAAATAAGGGTAGTTTAGATAGTGTTGGGAAATTCTGGTTGATTTTAGAGTTTGGTTTCAAAATGTTCCATTACAGAAGACTTCATTTCCATTATTATTCTTGTATTTTTGTGAGATTTAATCTTTATTAATTTTATCAATTCTATTTAATCATTTCAATCTTTATTCCATAAGATTAGTTTTTAAGATGATCAAACCATTGATTTTTGAGTGTCATTTTTTAATGCGTGACTTGTCTCTCTAGAAGTAAGAAGTCAATAGTAGAGTGAAGAGAAACATATTATTTTATTGGGTTCATTCCTAAAGAAGTTTTAATAATTAAGTATTGTATTTTGAATAAGAAAATTTATTCTTAATAAATTATTTATAAATGAGAGTTATTAAGGGTGTAAATACAATAAAATTAAGAGGATTGGATTATAATAAATAATTTCTTTTAATATTTTTATAAAATGGTTTTATTTTTAATTTATTTATTTTCATTTGATTCATTGAATAAAATAATTTAATTACTATTAAAGGATTAAACCATATTTAAATAAATTACTCAAAACACCCATGAAAAAATTAATTCAATAGATTTATGAATGGAGGAGAAAATATATTTTCATAAAAAACTGTCCGTTATAATAGATAACTCAATTCATACTTCATTAATTATTTTCAAATAATTTTCATATTTAGTTTTGGTAATGTTAATTTTGATATATGAATATTGTGATTTGCTTAAAAATTTATATAAGAAATTGTTTTAAGGAAGTTTTTATCATAATGGGAATGAAATAATACTTGATCTAGATTACTCTAGTGTATTTTTAGTATTAAAGAAAAGTAATATAAATACTTAAATTTGAAAATATAATAAAACTATGGAACCAGCCAAGATATCATTCATAATAATGTTCAAGGAAACATGATTGTTTTGTAAAGAGTTTCAGTATAATGTAAAAAATGAAAATAAAACCCTAATGTATTATTTCATAATGAAATGTAAATAAGTTAATCTAATGAAACTAATATAGATGCTTTACATGGAATAAGACAAATTCATAGTACCAAAATAGTTAAAAAATGAAAAATAGTTTACTGGAAGAATCGATGTAGAATATAATATGAATGATATCTATGGTGAGAATAATAAAAATAATTTTTTTATCATATGAATTATAAAAATAATCAAATTATATTAGTTTATGAAAATAAAAATGAGTTATAATATAAATTTATAGAGAGTGATATAGGAGGTAGTTGCTATATAACTATTGAACTAATATATAACATATCCAGTATAGGATCAATAAGGTAAATTTTATATGATCAATTAGATAATAACTACATATTAAATAAAATTATATTTACATCCTAATATGTCATATAAAATATGTCTTACTTAACTGTAAAATAGAAATTTTTTATTTTTTTATTTCTTGTTTTTGATGTTTTTAAATAAATTTTTAAATTTTTAAATATTTAATAGATTTAGTTTTTATTGAAAAATTAAATTTCCATAGTGTAATTAGGATATTTAAATGAATTAATGTTATACATATTAAATCATATTTTATTAATATTGAAGTAGATCAATAAATGATGAAATATGAAAAAATATGATATGTTATGACAGACATTGATTTAAATAAATATGAAAAAAATAATGTTTTTATTAATTAATTATACAATTATTGTAATCTAAATATGTGTTCTACACAATGTTTTGTTATGATATGATCCTCATCTAAGAGATGTAAGTCAATTTTTAGTAGAGAATTATCTTCATGAATGAAGAAGAATAAAATGATATCTACATGTTTTATATGATTTATCAATCACTACGGGATGAAGATTAACCAAAAAACTTTTCTTAGTATAGTGAGTGGTGGTGAGAACCACTTATTAAGATGATTCCATTTATTCTATCCATTACTGAAAAAAATGTTTTCAAATCTATAAAACTAATTTTTTTAGTGTTTTATGGGCACTTTTTTGTCATAGAAAAAACTATTATATATTAAGATGAAAACATTTGGTCTTATTAAAACTTTTAAGCTTATATTTGAGTAATAATATAGCTAATAAGTACTTACAAATCAAAAGTTATTGCCATTTTAAATTTGAAAATGTTTTTCCAAATTTTGACTAGTTCATGCCCTGAAGAGCTCCACACGCATCCTATGTTAGTATGTGCCCAAATCCATGTTCACCCTCCTATAAGCATAACCTATATTTCAAGAATTTCTATTTAATAGATTTCTTATAAAAGGACCCTTTAGCCTCTCATTTTTATACCAACGAAGTGCATAAATAGTCCAAATTGGATCTAGAGCAGAGTGACGAAGTACATAGACACAAAAATCTCATGGTCAAATGATTTTAAAATACAAAATGAGAGAGAAGGGAAACATGATGCATATAGGCCCTCCTAATTGGATCTATTCCATGGGATCTAGACTACCTGAGCACCAATACCTCATCACCACATCACATGAGTTGCCAATACATGGGATTCATTCTTTTGTGTCAAACCACTTGAGAACTCGAGAACCTGAGCACTGACCACTTGGCTTCCAGCCCACTTGATCACCCAACCAACTAAGTATATGACAACCAAGGAACCCTGATACCATAGTGACCACCACTTGGGAACCAGAAAACCTAATCATTGAATACCCATGTTCCATATCAAATAACTGATCACCACATCACCCAAGAACCCATACTAAGGAGACTTTTTTCCAGTTTACTATTCTAAGGAGACCCTTTCCCCTAACTCCCATATTAGGGAGCCACTTCACTTTGGTCACCTACCTAAGATACAATTCCTATGTCACCTACCTAGGTTCTACTTATACCAGGTAACCTACTTGGGTGGTCATTTTTACATTCCACTAACTTGGGAACTCTTTCATCCTAGTTAAATACCAGAGTTCCCCTTAGTCCATACCATGGAAGATTCACCCCCACACCCTTATTTGTAATAGTTTATTGGATATGGTCCCCATAATTTATCTTTACCCCTTATTTTATATCATTTAATCTGATGAATTCTTAAGAGTAACACATAAAAAAATTTGGTTCAGGTCAAACATAATTTGGGTTGCAATACCTATAACACCAAACATCCCCCAATAAAATCCCCTTAAATTTCCATTACCTTCCAAGATTCCAAATATACCTTGATTGAGGTGGCTCCACTTGGTTCTTTGAAAATAGATTGAATTTAGATACTCTCCTAGTTTTCATAATACACCTAGAGTCAATTTTCTCATCATTTTTTCTACATATTCCTTAGGATTTGATGTTCTCCTCTTAGTTTCCTCAAATTGAATAAGTATAGATTCCCCTATTGGTTACCAAAATATCATAACCTGACATATATGTTAGGTTAACCCCAAAAGTGTATCCCAAAGTATAAGTTCCACTCTATATATTGTTATATACCTTCTCATGATATATGTATCCTCACTACATGAAATTAAACTACATTGACTGATCTTATCGCATGAACTTATATTATAAAACTCAAACTATATGTATTTTGATTCTTATTTTAATAGAATATTATAGACTCTTATTTGAGGCTCAATATCGATATCCCAAAATATTACTATCTCTGCATCCCTAGAGGGTTGATACCACTCATACCTATTCCCCACTAGACATTAATCTGTTAGTGGACACACTTTTTTATAAAATTTGATATCCATATTATTTGGATTTAAATATATTGACATATCTTCATATGATTGTGGGTGTGTGGTAACGTAATCATCATCAAGTGATAATACTAGGATGATCCACCCTTCCTTAGGCGAAAACCCTAAGATGACCTAATATTCTATATATTATGAAAATAATATGCCTTATGAGATGAGCATAGGATGCCTCATGTGAGTATCCTTGGATGAACCATTTGTTTTTAGGAGTTTATCTTGATATATTCTTTCCATATGTATTGAGAATATATGATTTATGTGTTGATCATAAGATGAACTATCTTTTCATATGAGTAGATATTTTATTCATGTTTACTTCAAAAAAATTGTAGATATAATCCTCTTTATTATTAATGTTAATTCAACCAACATATACATTTTTAAACAAGAAAGGGTCATTTCATGCCTAATCCCCACACCAACCACTTGTTGGTGTCTTTCACCTTGTATTTTACTCAACATGACTTTGGAATTATGGTTAGTAGTCCTAGAAGAAATAACTTAAATATAAATAATTTGGTACAAATTGCATGACTTTAGAATTTATGTCATGTCTAATTAAGTGACACTAAACTATATAGATATTGATTATATTAATGAGAATATATAGGAATCCCCTCTCATTAGACCAATCCAAACTCTATAAAAACATATACTCCATTTCATGGGATTCAAATGCCTCCCTAGATGAAAAAAAAATCCAAAGTTCCTACATATAAGGCTTTGAACACTATAGTGAAAAAATATATTAATAATGAGAGATAATAAAATTCCAATGTGTAGTGTTCTTTTAAATTAATGATATAATCCAATCAATTTCAACTTGGTAACTAGTATTTTCACTTGGAAATATTCACAAGAATGACTTAAAACTATAAGAGAGCCCTTGGGTAGGTAATAATCCCCTATAAAATCATGTAATGAGATAAAAATATCACCCCTTCAACCAATAGACATTATAATATATTTATAGTATTCCCCGGTAACTTCTTTCCATTTAAAAGTAGGTTCATGGATGAGTTAAAAATATATTCGTAGAAAGTCATCAAATAAAGAATGGTGAACCTCATTTGATTCATTACTTTGGAAAAAATATGATTGAACATGAATTCTTATTAGTGATACTACAATAATGGTTTTATTTTTCACCTTTTGAATCCTAATGGAATATGTGATGAACAGACCATAAGAGATCTAGATCTCTAGCAATCCTTGGGGGATTTGTAACGAACCAAAAATTCATTAATGAAAATTCCTCTTGGTCTATTTAAATGTCTTCTTGCGGTTATGTAAAAGGTAAGGACATATTTGGTTTTATGTTTTGGATTTTAAAATACTGTTAAGAATTTTAATCATTGATAATATAGTCGTTGAACACTGACCACATTATTAGTATAAATATAGGGCTTTAACAAATCCAATTTACTCAAACAAAATAAGTGATGGCCTCATCAAGTAGACTTTCCTTATATGAAGCCCATTTTTCGGAGATCAGAAAGGAAGTGGAGTAATTAGGATTCACTCTTGAGTAAGAACAAGCCGAGCTTGAATACATTAAGCTTAAGTAGAACTGCCTATGAGAGAAGTGGAAGTTGATAGAGAACACCACTCGAGCAATGTTATCCGAGCCACCCCAAGAGTCTCTCACCATCGCACTCCTTAACCTAAGGTCTTATTCCAGTGTTATAAGGGGTTATGTAACAACACATTATCACTATGATTATGTGTATTATTTTTTATATAATAATGAATATACTTTGATTTTATTATTGTTACTTTGTAAATAGTTTTAAGGTGCAAATTAATTTAATAGTTTTAGGGTTTTAATAAAATACTATAAACATTATGTTTGGGAAAATATACATTAATTTTAACGGATTTCAAACCTACTTTGTGATATAATGAGCCAAGGCTCCATGTGAAAATAGTTTTAGGGTTTTCTTGAGGGAATTTAAAAATTATCCCCTAAGAATATATGTTAGATAACATAGATCGAAGCCTATAGATTCATAAGTTAAGGAAATAAAAGCTATGTATAAGTCATCTATTTTCTCCTTGGATTACCCTTTATGTGTTACCTCTAACTATCCTTTTATTCCAGCAAATGGCCTATAATTGGAGGACTTGGGCTAACAACCAATGTGAAGTTCAATGTTATGAATGTGGTAATGAGATTCCCAATCTGATGGGGGCGGGAATCGTGAACTTTTACATGCTTCTCTCTCAGTTAACTCAAGCTTTTAATAGAATCATGGGTCAAGAGGAACTTTCAACCCCCCCTAAGAAAGAACAATTCCCTATCGAGAGCTTTATGAGACAAAGGCCTCCTACTTTTAATGGATCATCTGATCCCTCAATCATCGAAAAATGGATCAAATCCATTGAAAAGATCTTCTCCATCCTTCAATGTTCTAAATAAGAGAAGGTTATCATGGATTCTTATCGTATGGAGGGTGAAGCTGATCGATGGTGGATGTTGATAAAAAACACAAAGCCTGAGGAGGATATCGAGGTGTTTTAATGGAAGGATTTCTGAAAGATGTTTTTAGATAAATATTTTATGCACACCATCTGACTTAATATGGAAAGGGACTTCCTTGCCCTCAAGAAAAAAGACGATGAGCCTTGGCTCATTCTATAATAAATAGTTTTAAGGTGAAAATTAAATAGTGATGTAATAAAATACTATAAACATTATGTTTGTAAAATATATATTTTACCATTAAAATAATGTGATTTTGGATTTTTTTGGTTTATTTTACAAAGTTTTAGTGGACCCTTCAAGTCTTATAAAACATTTTTCTTTTTTAAATTGTTTTCCTTGAGAGTGTGACACACCTCCACATAAGCAACCCTATTATTTTATGAAGTTAGGCCATTTCCCTTACAAAATATTTTTTTTCCACTCCCCTTTGGAAAAATCCATGGGCAAAAACCATGGGATGGTTTTTGGTTTTGATTAGTTTAATGTGTGGTGACCCAAACCTAAATAATAATGAATTCCCTCTCCTTTCCTATATAAACCCACCCAAGATCTCACTTCTTTTTCACTCAAAGCCTTTGGAGTTCATCCAACCTCTGTCCTCCTCTATCTAGAATCCCCCCAAGGTTCCCCAAACTCCCAATAAGCCTCTCTTAAGCCTCTCCCAAGCCTTTGGGATCACACTTTCAAGTAAAGTATTTCTTCCTTTCTCATTTTTGTCCAATTTTCTTTAAGTTGTTATGCCATTTTGTTTTCAATTAAAAATGTTGGGGGTATGATTTATCACCTCACCAATACTTCCCTATTTATTTTTTTATGATGGGATACCCCTTTATCTCTCATTAATGCTTCCCATGTACACCCGTTACCATGCCGAAATTCAGTGAGGGATTTCTCTCTCCTCTTTTACATCCAACTAGTTCTTTTGTATTATGCATCTAAATTCCATTAAGTTTGTTAATATATGTATCTATATAACCCCCTTAATTTCAATTTAATGTACATATGATGAGACACCCATTTTTATCTCATCAACCATTTTCATGAATCCTTATGTCACGACGTTATGCTGCCGAAATTGCACCGTGTTTTTTCCAAGCCTAGATCATTGTGTAGTGAATACCATACCCATGTATCTATCAAGGGTATTAACCTTTATGAACATATACATATTTAATGGTACTTTCATGTATTTATTCCACATTACTTGATCATGGAATAACTTATGATGTCGATTGATTCCATGTTATATGATACATGTGCACACTTATGCATGAAATGAAATCTTTAAGAAGGGTGCGCCCTGATAGCGCTCCAATGCATTGGGAAAAGTATAATATCATGATACATAATGTGAAATGAGTGTTGACTCATACTAACTCAAGTTCAATGAGGGTTTTCTTGTGCTTCATGTGCAATGAGGGTTTACTCATGCTCCATGTGCAATGAGCCTTGGCTCATTCTAATTCTATGTTAAGTGTTGTTGCCACATTTCAATGTTATGATTATCAAGATTTTTCATGACTTTATGTTCATGTTTCTATTTTGATCTATTGATATACCTATTGTCTAACATGTATTGTATTCCTTGTGTTATTCCATGTTTATTCCCTTACTGGGCTTTATAGCTCACCCTTTTCTTATGCATGTCCTCTGGTTATACCATGCAATGATAAGTATGAGAGAATGTAGAGGTCATATAAACAAAGTTTTCAATAAAGATGTTTTATTTCATGTTTTAAGTTGTTATGTAATGATCCTAGGCCCCAAAGACACTAGACCTCTCAATATTCTATGTTGTAACAAGTGACGTTTATGTAATAAATCACGTTTTAGTGTGTAATAAAGCTTAGGTTGTCATAGTTGGTATGAGAGGATAGGTTTAGTTATTTTTGGGATTAGAATTAGAAAACCCTAGAAAATAATTAAAGACAATACTATGTATAATAAAAACATCCATAAGTCTTGGTGAGTATTGAGTAAGTGGTTTATCAAGCAAATACATCCTAGTCTGGATACGAGTAGGTAGTGGTGGCTCTGGAACAGATGTACTTAGGGGTGAAAACCCTGACAAGGAGTTTTAGTCTTAACCTGGGGTATCCTGGTACACGACAATGGACCTTGAGGCACTCTTGGTTACAAAACTCCCAGGGGATATTTTTTGGTAAATTCATAAGCTTAGTATAAACCCTTATTAATGGAATTTAAAAATTATCCCCTAAGAATATATGTTAGATAACATAGATCGAAGCCTATAGATTCATAAGTTAAGGAAATAAAAGCTATTTATAAGTCATCTATTTTCTCCTTGGATTACACTTTATGTGTTACCCCTAACTATCCTTTTATTCCAGCCAATGTCCTATAATTGGAGGACTCAGGCTAACAACCAATGTGAAGTTCAATGTTATGAATGTGGTAATGAGATTCCCAATCTGATGGGAGCAGGAATCGTGAACTTTGTCATTCTTATCTCTCAATTAACTCAATCTTTTAATAGAATCATGGGTCAAGAGGAACTTTCAACCCCCCCTAAGAAAGAACAAGTCGCTATTGAGAGCTTCATGAGACAAAGGCCTCCTACTTTTAATGGATCATCTGATCCCTCAATCGTCGAAAAATGGATCAAATCCATTGAAAAGATCTTCTCCATCATTCAATGTTCTAAACAAGAGAAGGTTCTCATGGTTGCTTATCGTATGGAGGGTGAAGTTGATCGATGGTGGATGTTGATAAAAAATATGAAGCCTGAGGAGGATATCGAGGTGTTGTAATGGAAGGATTTCGGAAAGATGTTTTTAGATAAATATTTTACGCACACCCTATGACATAAAATGGAAAGGGACTTCCTTTCCCTCAAGAAAAAAGATGACAAATATGTCAGAGCGTACAAGGAAAAATTCACAAGGCTTGCACGATACACCTCCTGCTTTTTCATTACCCCCGAATGAAAGGTTGACCGCTTCTTTGGTAGGCCGAAACTTAGATTTCGAAAAGCGCTGGCGATCCGTGACTTCGACAGCTATAAATAAATTGTCAGATTTTACCTCAAGGTTGAAATGGAGATCAGAGAATGTTAGGGGTATCATGGGTATAAGAAGTGTAAGGTGGACTTCAACGTTGGAAGTTTTATGGATAAATCCAATGGTTCTAAAAAGATCCAGCACCCCACTTCCCAAAGGTGTGGAAAGAAGCACCCTGTAAATTTCCTGGAGGGGACGAGGAAATGCTTTAGGTGTGGAAGATAAGGGCATCTAGCTATTAACCATCAGCAAGAAAAACTCAAGGTTTTGATAGAATAGAGTAATGATCCACTCGACCCTTAATGCGTTGCTCATTGCTTCCACTGCAAAGAACTCGGGCACTTTTCAAATTAGTGCCCTAAGACAAGGGTTTTCGAAGGTGATCAACAACCTCCAAGGTAGCAAGGGTGAGATTTTTCCATCACTACTACCGAATTTAACCCCAATAATGAAGTGGTGATAGGTACAATAGTTATTTATTCAAGAATAGGAAACGTACTTTTTGATTCTGGTTCTACGCATTCTTTTATATCCCAAAAGTATAGTAGAATAATCCCAGTATCACCAAAAATCATGGAAGTGAAGATTTCAGTGAGTATGTATAATGGGGAAATCATTTCATCCCATGAATATAACTCCACCCCTATCATAATATGTGGATTGGATTTCCCGGAGAACCTCTTCATACTCCCTCTATTGGAATTTGATGCAATTCTTGGCATGGATTGACTTTCCTTATATAGAGACAGCATAAATTGTCATGAGAGGGAAATCACTCTCCATGTGGAGAATTGACCCCCGATTCTATACAAGTGGAATGAGGAAGATGAATCTTCTTTAGCTCCATCATCTCAAGAATGTATTTTACTACCCTATGATCACATGTATATGGCTCAGATGATTGATTCCAAGGAAGCAACCATCTTGGAAGACATGCATATTGTGAGGGAATTCGCTGAACTGCTTCCCAAGGAATTTTCTTCTCTTCCTCCTAGAAGAGATGTTGAATTCTCAATTGACCTTATACCTGGGGAGTTTCCAATATCAAAGAATTCGTATAGAATGGCTATTGTGGAGCTTGAGGAGATGAAAAAACAACTACAAGAGAATCTGGAAAAAGGGTTTATACGCCCATGTGCTTCACCATGGGGTGCACCAGTCCTCTTCATTGATAAGAAAGATGGGTCAATGGGCCTTTGCATCGATTATCGTGAGCTTAAAAAAATCATGATAAAGGAAAAGTATCCTCTCCCACGAATTGATGAATTATTCAATCTACTGGATGGAGAACAATACTTCTCCAAGGTGGATTTTTGGTCAGGATATTATTCGTTAAGAGTGAAGAAGGAAGATATTCCCAAGACTGCTTTTCGTATAAGATACAGGAACTATAAATTTATAGTAATGCCTTTCAGAGTCACTAATTCCCCAACAATCTTGATAGACTTTATGAATAGGATCTTTAGGGATTACCCTAACAAATTTGTGGTAGTCTTTATAGATGATATTCTTATATATTCCAAAACCAAGGAGGATTATGAAAAGCATCTAAGAACTATACTCGAGACCTTTCAAAAGGAGAAGATCTATGAAAAGTATAGCAATTGTGTGTTCTAGATTAAGGAGGTCTCATTATTTGGCCATATCATCACAAGCAATGGGATATTTATGGATCCCTCTAAGATAACTGCAATAGAGGGATGGTCAAGGGAAACATCGATAATGGATATCCGTAGCTTCTTGGGGTAAGCTGGATATTATCGACGATTTGTGAGAAATTTCTCACGATTGTCCAACCCTCTTACTAAGCTAACTCAGAAGGGAGTAATGTTTTCATGGGGTGATGGATGCAAATAAATCTTCAAGGAGTCGCAAAGGAGGCTTGTAACTACACCCGTTCTCACTTTACCCACAAGTGGATAACTTTTTGTGGTATTCAGTGATGCTTCAAAGAAGGTCTTGGGATGTGTGTTGATGCAAAATAACAAAGTCATTGCCTATGCTTCAAGGTAATTGAATGTTCAAGAGAAGAATTATCCAACACATGATCTAGAGTTTCATGTGGTGATATTCACATTAAAAATTTGGTGGCATTATCCCTTTGGGAAGAAGTGTGAAATATATATGAACCACAAAAGCCTCAAGTATATATTCACAAAGAAAGAGTTGAACATGCAACGATGAAGATGGTTAGAGATGATCAAAGACTATGACTGCTCAATCCATTACCATCCTGGGAAAGTGAAAAGGGTGGCAGATGCTCTAAGTATAAAGGACCCAATGATTCTATCACTGATGAGAATTGAGAAGGATATGCTCTTCTTATATTTGATGAAGATGGACATGGGAATTATAAGTAAGGGAACATCATCAATCATTTCACAAATTATTTCTCAACCATATCTTTTGGAAAGGTAAAAGGATGCTCAAAATGATGATGTGGGAATTCAGAAGAAAGTTGAAGCTATCAGAAAAGGTAAATCCTCAGATTTCAATGTTAATGAAAAAGGAATTGTGAGATTTGTGAAAAGACTATGTGTTCCATCAAGTCCGGAGCTGAAGAAGGAACTTTTGGATGACGCACATTGTTCAAATTTCTCTATTCACCTAGGAAACACAAAGATGTATCGAGATCTCAAAGATCATTATTGGTGGGATAATATGAAGAAGGAGATCTCTGAGTATACATCAAAGTTCCTGGTGTGTCAGAAAGTGAAGGCGGAGAGGTATAAGTCTAAGGGGATCATGCAACCATTTCTCATACCAACATGGAAATGGGAGAACATCACCATGGACTTTGTCACCAGACATTAGAATACATACAAAGGCAACAATATAATCTAGGTTGTTTTGTATTGTCTTACAAAGTCTACACAATTCATTGCAATTCAGGAGGATTTCTCATTGGATCAACTGGCACGAATATATATCAGGTAAGTGGTAAGGCTGCATGGAGTACCGCTATCTATTATATCCGATCAAGAACCAAGATTCACTTCAAAGTTTTGGAAGAGTCTTAAACATGATCTCGATAATGAACTGAACTTCAGTATGGCCTATCATCCTCAAACGGATGGCCAATCTGACTGAACTATTCAGACACTGAAGGATATGTTATGATCATGTTCTATGGACTTCAAAGAAGGGTGGGACCAACAAATTACATTGGTTGAATTCACCTACAATAAAATTTTCCACTCAAGAATCTAAATGTAACCTTATGAAGCCCTATATGAGAAGAGGTGAAGAACACCGGCATGTTGGGATGAAGTCAGTGAGTGTAAGCTGCTAGTACCAGAAATTGTCGAAGAAATGGTGGAGAAGGTATAAACCATTCAACAGGATATCAAGGCAGCCCAGAGTCGATAGAAGAGTTATACATATAACTGTCAATGAGAACTTGAGTTTAAAGTTGGAGACATGGTATTAATACACATATCTCCATGGAATAAGTTTATGAGGTTTGGAAAGAAATGAAAGTTAAGTCCTAGGTACATTGTCCCCTTCGAGATTCTTGATCATGTTTGGACTGTGGCCTATCGACTAGCACTTCCACCTACCATGGCCAAATTACATGATGTCTTTTATTTATCCCTCTTAAGGAAGTACTTACCACACCCTTCACATTTACTCTATTCAGAGATAGTACAGCTAGAGGATGATCTTTCTTATGAGGAGAAACCAGTGAAGATCTTAGATTGTAGAGAAAAAGTTCTACGAAATAAGACAATTCCCCACATCAAGGTGTTGTAAAAAATCACAAGTTTGAAGAAGTGACATGGGAATTAGAGGAAGTGAGGAAGAAGAGTTACCCACATTTGTTTTAGAGAGGTAAAAGGAAACTTCAAGGGAGAAATTTCTTAAGGGGGGAAGATTGTAACGACCTAAAAATTCATTAATGAAAATTCCTCTTGGTCTATTTAAATATTTTCTTGTGGTTATGTAAAACATATGGAATTATTTGGTTTTATGATTTGGGTTTTAAAATAATGTTAAGAATTTTGACCTTTGTTAATATCTCCATTTAACAATGACCACATGATTAGTATAAATATAGGGATTTAACAAATCCAATTTACTCAGACAAAGGAAGTGATGGCCTCATCAAGTAGACTTGCCCAGTACGAAGCCCATTTTTTCGGAGCTTGGAAAGGAGGTGGTGTCATTGGGATTCTCTCTTGACCAAGCCCAATCCAATCTTGAATACGTTAAGCTCTAGTAGAACTGCCTATGAGAGAAGTTGATGTTGATAGAGATTACCACTCGAGCAATGTTATCTGAGCCACCCCAAGAGTCTGTCACCATCGCACACCTTACCCTAAGGTCTTATGCGAGTGTTATAAGGGTTTATGTATCAATACCTTAGCCTTATGATTATGTGCATTATTTTTTATATAATAATGAATATATATTCATTTTATTATTGTTACTTTGTAAATAGTTTTTAAAGCACAAATTGTATTTTTAGTTAATATTCAACCAAGAAATCTATTTTGACGAATTAATGGATTTCTAAATTAAATAATATTTTAAAAAATTATTATTATTATTATTAAATTAATTTTTATTAAATATAAATGATCATATAATTTTATGAATGAAATTGTAATTTTTGTTAAGGTTTGAAAGTCGTTTATGTCAAAACCCATGAATTTTTGATAAATGTCATTTTTTATTTAAAAAGAAAAAATTCACATATTTAGAAAAAAAATTAGATTAAATTAATATTATTTTTGGAATTATGATGTCAAAATTATCCAATGGTGAATTTTTCATAATTTTCTGAGATAGTCAAATTTTTGGGTAAAAATTAAATACCGTTTAAATATATAATGTGTTTTATGACATCATAATGACCCAATAGTGATGTAATAAAATACTATAAACAATATTTTCGTCCAATATATGTTTTACCATTAAAATAATGTGATTTATGGTTTGTATGATTTATTTTACAAAGCATTAGTGGACCCTTCAAGGCTTATAAAACATTTTGTCTATTTAAATTGTTTTCCTTGAGAGTGTGACTCACCTCCACATAAGAAACCCTATTATTTTAAGAATTTAGGCCATTGACCATATAAAATATTTTTTCCACTCCCCTTTGGCAGAAACCATGGGCAAAAACTAGGTGTTGGTTTGTGGTTTTGATTAGTTTAATGTGTGGTGACCCAAACCTAAATAATAAAGAATTCCCTCTCCTTTCCTATATAAACCCACCCAAGATCCCACTTCCTCTTCACTAAAAGCCTTTGGAGTTCGTCCAAACTCTGTACACATCTCTATATAATCCTCCCAAGATTCCCCATTCTCCCAATAAGCTACTCTCAAGCCTCTCCCAAGCCTTTGGGATTACACTTCCAAGTAAGGGATTTCTTCCTTTCTCATTTTTTTCCAATTTTCTTTAAGTTGTTATTCCCTTTTTCCAATTAAAAATGTTGGGGTATTATTTCTAACCTCCCCCATACTTCCCTCTTTATGTTTGGATGATGGGAGACCCATTTATCTCTCATTAATGCCTCCCATGTACACTCGTTACCATGCTAAAATTCCTTGAGGGATTTCTCTTTCCTCTTTTACATCCAAGTAATTCTTTTGTATTATGCATATAAATTCCATTACGTTTGTTGAGACATGTATCTATATGAACCCATTAATATACATTTCATGTAATTTTTATGAGACACCCATTCCTCTCTCATCAACCATTTCCATGATTCCTTATGTCACGTTATTATGCTGCCGAAATTGCACCGCGTTTTTCCAAGCCAAGATCATTGGGTATTGAATACCATACCCATGTATCTATCAAGGGTATTCACCTTTATGAACATATACATATTTACAGTTATTTTAATGTATTTATTCTACATTACTTGATCGTGAATAACTTATGATATCTATTTATTCCATGTTTTATGATCTATGTGGCACACTTATGCATGAAATGAAATGTTTAAGAAGGGTGTGCCCTGATTGCACTCTAATGCATTGGGAAAAGTATAGTATCATGATACATCATGTGCAATGAGTGTTGACTCATGCTAACTCAAGTGAAACAAGTGTTTACTCATGCTTCTTGTGCAATGAGGGTTTACTCATGCTCCATGAGCAATGAGCCTTGGCTCATGCTAATTCCATGTTAAGTGTTGTTGCCACATTTCCATGTTATGATTATCATGCTATATCATGCCTTTATGTTCATGTTTCTCTTTTTCTCTATTGATATGCCTATTTTATGACATGTATTTTATTCCTCATTTTATTCCTTGTTTATTCCTTTACTGGGATTTATAGCTCACCCTTTTCTTATGCATGTCCTCAGGTTATCCCTTGCAATGCTATGTACGAGGGAATGTAGTGGTCATGTAAATAAAGTTTTCAATAAATATGTTGTATTTAATGTTTTTAAGTTGTTATTTAATGATCATATGCCCCAAATACACTAGACCTCTTGATAATATATGTTGTAACAAGTGAAATTTCTGTAATAAATCATGTTTTAGTGTGTAATAATGCTCAGGGTGTCATAGGATTTGTGTAATATAAATTGGTTCCATGATCCACCACTTGATGGAACCTCAATCCCTTTTCATATTCATTAAAATACATTCCTAAACTATGGAAAACCAATGTACATTTTCACTAAAACCGTGCATATAACACAATATGATCAATTTAATGGCACAGAAATATATAAATGGATGGTTAATTCCAACCATGGAAACATCCCATGATAATATAGAGTGGATGAATCCATGGAGGATTTTACCATTTTGACAAGCTAGTAGAGGGTAGGCAACCTTGATCTCAACATTCATCCACTTCAGGAGTCTATCCTTGAAGTAAGTCAATACAAACCTTATATATCTTATGGAGGTGGTGGAGGACTCCCACCCGGTCTAAGAAACCATCCATTAGTTTCTTAGGATGTCTCTTATCCACCATGGTTATCATCACCATTGTATAAATATAATTATAAATAAGATGTAGCGGTATAATTTCAATCCCTAGTAATTTATACTTGGGACCCCAATTGTAGATCCCTCTAGGGGAAGCTATATATTGCTACTCAAGAGCCAGTTTTTTCCCCTACAATTACCAATGTCCATAAGGCCCATTTGTATACCATTATAGTGGCACATGGCTAGCATCAAATCAATATTATCTATAAGCTTACAAATTTTTTAGTGTTGTCCTTGGTGACTATATACATAGACCCCGCACCAATGAGAGAGATCATTTACCCATATATTATTCCTCATAGTGGTATCCCACCACATTCAACAACCAATAGAATATACACGCCGAAAGTATAGAGAGTTGTAACTGAAACTTCAGAATCTTAGGGGAAAACTACACCCATATGGATATGGGAATTTGTATCCCCATATTCATCTCTATTAGAATTTATCAGATAATAACATAGCAAAATTAGGGACATGACTTCCATAATAAAATCCATATTTCTTTATATAGAGATCACATTAGTATATTTCATCACCATTAACCAAGAAAATTCTCTAAACCATGATACATTTAAGAGAATAAAAAATAGAAGTCATTCGTAGTGAATTAAAGTCACATATAGGTTTACAAAGAATTTGTATATAATTGAAATCCAGGTAAAACCCATGATTTTAGATTTCATTCGATTTTTCTACTATCAAACACTCACTGAGCTAGTGGAAATGAAAAAAAATGTGTGTCTATATCCATAGTCCTCCCACCACCTAAATATGGTGATACCGTCTCAATAGAAGTGAACATTGAAAAATTTAAGTCTAAAATAGATAATCTTTAATTGATCACTATTAAATTACTTCAGGGAAACATTCCCATTGAGTTAGATCATTAGGCCAAAGCTATTATTCCACATTTTATGTAAACAGATTAAATGAGTAGAGATTTATCAATCCACACAAGAATAATAAATACACCTTTCCAATTTGATATCATAACAATTAATCTATTTTATTATGAAAATAATTGATTATCATGTTTTCCATCCCATTTGTAAATATCAAGAACTACTTTAGGAAATTCACTCGAGACTATCTTCAGAAGTGGTAGAATTACTAGATGTTCTTATTACTCAGAAATATTATTTGTAAGCACTATGTGCACAAGTATGACTAGATATAAAACTATATCACATGGGGGTGAGTTTGAATCCTACTACTCCTACCAACATTATAAATCAATTATTCTCAGTATTAAATTGAATGAGAGGTCTAAAGTGGTATCTCTCCCATTCATATTCCCATATGCTACCCAAAGTTGGGATCCCTAGAACAACAAGAAAGAACCAAACTCAGATTCTTCACGTTGACCATATAAGATCATGCATTTTTTGGGTAAAATAACCATGTATATAGTTATATTTTTTGGTTAGAAGATCTCCATAAATTATTACTTTACCCATTCTTATATATGCTAATGAAAATAGCTATCCTTGAACTCTCAAATTGCATGAAAAAAAGAATGATGGAGTCATGGATTTCAGTTCAAGATAGAAGGGCTAGACATAGTCCTTGTAAATATATATTACCCATGAAAATATTATTGTAGATCTATATAGATAATATATGGATTTAGTTTTCAACCATGAAAAACCACCCATTGTATTTATGAGATCACTAGGGTGGTGATTCATTGATACATATTCATTTGTATGCTTACCTAATAAACATAGTCTACACCAACTAGAGATATATGAATCAGATATAACAATATGAAAACATGCAAATACAAACAAGGAAGAAAATAATTTTCAATGTTTATTACTCAATTGGAGTATTTAATCATTGGTATGACCCATAAATAAATCAATATCTCACAATCCCCTAAAAAATCCTATGGATTATAGAGATTAGTTTATATCTATAAAATTCATTTTAATTTTGTATCCTAGTAGTGCATGTTAATCCTTCATATTTATAATAAAAGTGTAAGTATTTACAACAATGTGAGATCCCTTCACCAATAGTCTTTAACAAGTTTCCATGGTGATTCTTTTATTCTTCTCTATTTCACTCCTATAATTATGTTCTTTCGGCTTCTTCAATTTTCTATACATTAATGAGTAATAAGTTCTTCTCCACATTAATTCATCTTTAGTCTCTCATCAATACAGTATATGTTCAATGATATAGTGTATTTTTTATTCTCTGAAAATTTTCAACACCTTTATTATCCTTTTATTTCACCTTTTATATTCACTAAATATTTTAGAATATTATTTCCTAAAAAATTATTTATTAAAAATTCCATGAATTTTGGCATTCTTTATTTATCTAGTCTACCATTAATAAATCCATCTATAAATTTATCATTGTTTTTACTTTGAAATTCCCCCTTACAATACTTGATATTATCTCTTTAAAATTAACCCAAATATTAACCATAACATATCGTGAAGTCTAGTATTTTAAATTCTTTTATAATAGCCTCTACATGTGCATGTATATATGCAAGGTACACCAGATAAAACCTAATTTGTACCATAGAATCATTGAACATCATCTTGAATGACCACATGATGTTGTAATTTTTTTATTTCAATAAATAATATATCACATAACATTTATATATTTTCTTTAAATAAACATTTTTAAAAACATGATTTTCATTCTATAGTATTCCAGAATTTTATTTAAGTGTTGAATATCACATTCATATCACTAAAATACACATAAAAATATTCTAATGACTTGTACATAGACTTTAATGGCTGATATGTTAGATCCAATGACTCATATGAAGATCCATATATCTCACACATAAATATATATCAATCATACATAACAGTAGAATCACTTATACATAGAGTGAATTGGGTCTTACACACTTAAATACATAGATAATATTAAGTTTAACTTCTTATTACATAATTTTTAAAAATAATTATAGATTTATTCCAAATTATTAAAAAATAATTCCAATAAACATCAAACACTCTAGGATTTTATAATGACCTTTACCACAAATGTATAAGAATACATCCCCTGGATCTGAACATGATTTATGTGTTGATAATAAAATAAAACATAGACACAATATCCACTTCAACCTTGTACAATCACACTTCTATAGATGAATACTATAATCAAGAGGAACTTTTTCAATCTCACAATATGTCATCTTCTTCTTAGGTCATAAAAAATATCCCCAAAAATCATCTTCTTCTTAAATATTCCCAAATTTAAAAATCGGTCTCAAAAATACCCCTATTATATTTTTTTCAAAAAATGAATAAAAATAACTTTAAAACTTATAATTATAATTAATTAATCATCAATAAATAATTTTAATCCAACATGAAAAAACTATTTGTAGGAAATAAGAATATTTTATAAAAATATCGCCCCTTCTAAAAAAGCTATGATAAATGTTCAACCTATTAAAATTATATTATATTGAAGATTATTAATGAAATGATACCACATAATAATGAATTAGGGAGTAAAAATTTATTGAATTAATACTTTATCATCAAAATAATTTTTTCATCAACATGAAATATCTATCCAAAGAACCTATTTAAGAATAAATTGTTGCTTTCACTCTATTAAACTATAAAAATAGTTGAAACATGATCCATTATGAATACACATATTACCCCTTTTAAAAAATATCATTAAAACCTTAATATAAACACATATAAATGTATATACACCTACAACTATTCACCCCCATTTTAAAAATATAAAGAAGATAAATACAGAGGAAAATTTATATTTCCATGTTTTCTATCCCTTTGACAATAATATCTAAACACTGGATGACAATGGGGATTGAAACACCATACCATAACCTTGATATGGGTGAGGTTGAAATCCTAAAATCATCCTAAAATCTTGAAATACATCATTTGGTGTTGGATTGGTGAAAATATATTATATTTTCTCCTTGTAGAAACAAACTCCAATTTTAGTTAATTTCTCTACAAAGGCACCTTGATGATGTGATATTTGATATTTTTGTGCGGAAACATTGAATTATGAACCATATTACTTATAATATTTATATATCATTTATTATAATTACTAATAAGTTGTGGAAACATTACATAAACATTAATATCCTCTAAACATGTTCTAATCCACAATAATTGAGTTAAAGATTGAGTTATAGCCACATAACCAACTTAATATTTTCTTAGATTCACATAATTATACTTATTAATGTTTCAAAAAATACACCTCAATCTATGTAAGAAAAACTCTACCATATGAGGACCATCTATCTTCAATACAACCAGTCCAATCTATATCTATATATCCAAAAACAATTAGTAACTCACATGCTGTCATATTTTATCCCAAAATATACGATACCATTAACATACCTCATAATATATTTTTTATGCATAGAAATGAGTCTATTTTGGTGAAATTTGGTATATGACACAAATGGTACAAACAGACACCAAATATATTACTACAGTTTTCAAGTATAATATACTTATAATTATCTTTCAAAACACCATTAAGTTAACTTTTTTTCCCTGTTTTTCTTTGGAAAACATTTCCCAATTAAATTGGTGTAGAATCAGGATTTATGTCATCTATACTAAACTATTTCAATATTTTCTTAGCATACTTATCTTGAGAAATAAATATTTGATATTTATCTTGAGAAATATATAGTACAGGTAAGTACCTTGTCTCACTAAGCTTAGAAATATCAAATAACACCTTCATTTGTTTGGGAAATTATTCACAAAAATAATCAATATTTATAAAAAAAATATAATTCAATTTAAAAAAATAATAACAAGGAGTGATATATTTTTGTCATTTTTAATATATAGTTTCATCTCCTCTCTTCCTTTATTTAAATTCAATCTCTTTAATCAAGTGTCTAACTTAGAATACAAAGCTCTTAGGGATTTCTTCTGCCCATATAAAGACTTCATCAACCTAAAAATTAAATTCAAATCTTCTCCAAGAAATAAAATATAATGTTTATTAATTTATACCTCATCTTCTAACTCACCATTTAAGAAGGAAGTCTTGATATCCATTTGAAAAATATTTTATTTTATTTGTGTTGAAATAATAAGAAACATTATTATAGTTTCAATCCTATAACCCAGTCGAAAGGTATCATCGATGTCAACTCCTTCAACATGATAACAACCCTTACACACAATACTTTATCAATTTCAAAAAAAAACTTTATTTCAATTCATCTTTTTTCGAAAATTACATTTTGTCCAATGATTTTATTGTCTTCATGTTTGGTTACTAACTCCCATGAATTATTCTTCTTTATCTAGTATAATTATTTATTCGCAGTGTTAACCCACTCTTGATGCTACAATTCATCTTCGAAATTTAGTCCTTTAAACTATGATATATATTAGTGAGGTTTGAGAGGTTTTCCTAATGATTATACTTGTTTAATTTTTTTACTTGATATCCAGTGATATTTTGGGCCTCCATTTAAAATCCTAAATTTGGATGATATGAGTTACATTTCCTTGCATCACTAGAGTTAACTAAATTTTCATATCCATCCTACACAAATCCTATAACTTTACCCCTCTGTAAAATTTCATCCTATTATTTTACAAAAAAAATAATCTTGTACCCTTTTAGAATCTCCTACATCATGTGTGTCTTATTTATTTTAGAATTTCATCACTTTTACATTATTAAATCAACGATATTTTCTGTTTTCTTATTTCAGCATTGGTATCCCCTTACATTTGGAGTTTAACCTAAAAAAGATAGAATAAACACCACTTCTATCAAACATCCTGTTATTTTCACCCACGACTTTGATAATGTAGAGGCATCAAAAAAATCACATGTATTTCAAACATGGGTTCATATTGTAATACATATTAACTAGTGAAATGTTATCATTTGGTCAATATAAGTACTGATTTTATATATAAAATGTTTATACAATTTTCTTTATCCAAAATAACTAAGAATTATCATGTTGAATCAACATGGTTCACGCCATCTCCAACAAGCATATATTTTTTCATCTAGCCACACAATTTTGATTTAGTGTTTTTGGTGCACTATGTTAATGGAGAATAGCATGATTCTCATGGTAATATTCAAACCTCTCATTAATGTATTCAACACCATTATCTATCGTGATATTTTTAATGAGAAACCAAACTATTTTTGGAAATTCTTCTAAAAATATAGAACCTATTAAAATCCTTTAAATTATGTTTCAAAAAAATTAAGTAATGTGAGTGAAATCGTCAATAAAGGAATTAAAATAACTATATATTTTTTTTATTATTTCTCAAGGACCAAAAAATATTAAAATGAATAAGCCTCAAGTTATATCATATATTAATCTCATTAATATTATGAGAATAATTTATAATCTTCTATTTATGGAAAGTATAGAATATCCAGTCCCATCTTCTAATCATACGATACATGAAATTAGTTCAAATTGGTTTACTATCCTCTTGTAAAATTTCTACCAAGATTAACTAATTTTAATATGTAAATTTGTTTCATGAAAATAACCTCATTTACTTTATCACATAGTTGATAAAAACATAACATGTTTTTTTATCCCATCAATAAACAAGAAGACTTTAGCTTCTCATTTCCAATCATAACTAACCCTACACCTTTTGTTTTGAGTGACTCATCAAACAAAAATTAATGGATCCTTCTTTTAATCTTTCAAATTCTTTAGTATCCTTAAGTCTAATAATATGTGATAAACATTTACTCTTCAAAATATATGGATGTTCTCCTTTGGTATCCTTATGATTAGTTTCAAAAACATGAGTTTTTTGTTTCCCTTTTCCCTTAAATTGTGGATGCCATTGAGTAATGTTATTAATACTCTATTGGAATAGTAATATGGAGAAAAAAACATTAGAAATATAAAAATGATGATAAAAAATTTTAGAAATAACAAATAATATTGGAAATGTATTCTTAGCCTATTGTCTATATTTTTCAAGATGTTTCTAGATCTATCTTCTTGGAATGGAATGAATCCCCATTAGATATATCCTCCCAATAGTTCTTGATTTATTATTAAATGAATTATTAAACAAACAAATTTTAGAACTATTCTTAAATCCTTTTTAGTTCCAACAATATCCATAAAAAATATTTTCCTTTACAAGTTGTGTGATGTCTAGAACTGAATACCCTTCTTTCAACCATATTTTGACCATCCACATTGAATCCTTTTTTCAAAAACAAATTTTGATGAACCTTAATTTATTTATTATTCATACGGGAATTAGTTTCAAACATTTTGAGTTTTCATTGTTTTAGATTTTATATCATGTTGGTGCTCCTAGAATTTCTTGATTTTGAAGCATCCCATGTATTTAGTATATTCACTATCTTCCATACTTTTTTATTCTTCATAGTCTTTTCATTAATATATTTAGTATTTTCTTCTTTTATAAAGGTGATTTTTACTATCCTGCCCATGAAAATACCTTCATTGAGATTTCTATAATTTCTAGGATAAAATATTGAAAATGAAGTCTATGTTTATTCAGTTCTATCTAAGAAATAAAAAATTTATATTGAGTGATCTCAATATCCTTCTTTTTTTCCTGCATGTTTTCTTCAATATTTATGTTCATAGTCTTATATCCATTATTAAAAATTACCAGGTACCAAATATCTTTTTTAAACAATGATTTTTCTTCTATAGATTCAGATTCTTTGTAACTACAAGACTCATCATCCTTCATTAACTTCTGGTTTTATATTTCAATATTTAAAAATTTTGAGAGAAATTATTTCAACTATTTATTCAGTGTAAAATCCATTGTATTTTCTTCTTATTAACTTATAGATTCACCACTTTTATACTTAGTTTAATTTCCACCACTCACCTTAGAATTGAGAATCTTATCACTGGATTCATCCCAAGAATCCAAGATCCCTCTTATTCTCCAGTATCATTGCATCCTTTATATTTATATGATAAGTTTATCTTTTTTTAATTATAGAAATTATTACCCTTACCTTTATAAAAAAGACTTTACTTATCATCCTTCTTCTTCAAGGATCTTCATGGTATCTCACCTTCTTCATCATTAGATTCTTATTCTTTTAATCATGGTCAGTTTGTAGGAAAAAGATGAATACCTCCACATTTAAAACACTTTATTAGAATATTTCCTTTTTAATTTACTATGCCTATACTTATTCTCCTAGTGTAAAAAAGACATATTTTTATCAAAAAATTTATTAACATCTTCCCCCAAATCTGAATCACCGGATTCATCTTCAATAGCCTATTTCATTAATCTTTTTTCTTTGAGTCTTTAAAAATAATTTTTTTAAACCTCTCTCTTTTTTTAATAGCATTATCTCTTTTTATCACATATGAAATGAGAATACTATTTAAGTTATCCAAAAGAAGTGCCTTTTTATATATATCTCCCAAGGTCAAGTCTTTAGCATCAAACTTGTCGTGAAGAATGTTCAAGATTTTTTTGATCACTATAGAAACTTTTAACTTCTCACCAAGGCTTATGATAGTACTCAAAATATCCTTTACCCATAAAAATATTCCATATATCAACTTACTGTATGTTATTTTCAAATATTTATATTTAATTATCTAAATATGGGACATTTCTTTTTTTCACTTTGGTTCTCCCTTCATAAATATTCTCCCACTTGTACCAGATTCCATTATCTGTTTTGATTCCTTTAACTTTCATAAATTCAGTCTCTGAAGGAGAGGAAAACATAGCATTTCAATCATTTCCATCATTATCTAAATTCTTCTTATTTTCTATTTTTAGTGAAACACATTCAATGTGATGGATTAAACTATAAGTAACTCCTTCCATGAAATAATTCTTTTTAGATAATAAATAAAAAATATTGTCTTTATAGATATTGAAATTGTTCCCATCAAATATGTGAGTCCCCTTGTTATTCATTGAGATTAGATTATTCATTATTGATAATGGGAATCATTGACTGAATAAATTCATCCTCATCCTTAAAAAAACCTAAGTCAATAAAGGTCTCAAATATTATACCACTGGAAAATATGATCTTAGGATCCATGAGACCATTAAGGCGTGGTGAATCCGGGATCTATATTCATTTTTATGTTTCCCTAATTAACCAATATTCACCATAAACTATAGTGATATGAATCTTTTTGTAGCATCACACACTGATAAGTCACTATATAATTTAAAAGTTTCACTACCCAATAAGAGTTTCTAATCCTTAATGTGATGGGGAAAAAATCAAGGATCACACAATACACTAAAAAAACCCAATGAATTATAGGAAGTATGGTATATACATAAATTTAATTTCACATTATTCCATTTATAGTTCATGTGCCACACAAGAATTTATAATGATAAAAAAATCTTTTCAAAAATGATTGTGTCATCGAATAACAGGCTTTCAAAAAAAATTGTTGTGCTTATTTGTATCTTCACACTTTCACTCAAGTATTTTTTTTCTTTCTTATTCTTAAATTTTTTCTATAGTTGTGAAAAATAACTACTACTTCTTATTCCTTTCTATTACAACTCCCACTTTAGTAAAAAATACAATCAGTATTGTTGGGTATTAGACATTCTCTCAAAATTCTCAACACCTTTATTATCCTTTATTTTTTTCCTTTTATATTCATTTAATATTAGTTAATATTACTTCCATTAATATTATTAATATAAAATAACATGAATTGAAACCTTATTTCTTTCTCACAGTAACCCTTCTTTAATCCTTCTTTTTATTTCTTATCACTTTGAATTTTAAATATTTAATTTACAATTACCTTCAATATTGTACATTATATTATCTCATTAAAATTCTCAAAAATATTATCCCCAACATCCCACAAATATTTATACATTTAAATTCTTTCCAAAAAGACATCACGACTATGTGTCTATATATAGGACATGTTTCAAAACTCCCCTTTTCACTATATAATCTTATAAAAAATCATGAATCACAACAAGTTTTTTTTTATATTTTTATGAAACAAAATCATATAACATCATCACATTGAAATTATTTAGAATAATATTACTATAAATCTCAATTTTTAATTATATATTGTTCCTAAAATTTATCTAAGTGTTGAAGGACACATATAAAATAGAAAATTTCTTCTACATATCTACCAATGACTTATAAAAATACTATAATTACTCATACAATAGATAAAAAAACGTACTCATAGCCATATGCATCACATGAAAATCTAGATCACTCATATGAAGTAGTAAAATCTCTTGTACATAGTGTTAATTGACTCACAAGAACCTCCATATTTTGATTTTTTTATCTTGACTCCAACTTATATAAAACACTAAAATACTTTGTGATTTGTTATAAATTCCTAAAAATTTATAACAATCAACCTCTAACACTCTATAATTTTATAATTAACTTCACCTAAACCGAATTACCCAATTCCACTTGAGTTTAAACATGATTTAAGTATTGATAATGAAGTAAAAAACAATAATATTTACGTAAACCTTCTCCAATTATACTTATCTAGATGAATACCATAATCTATAGGGACCTATTTAATTTCACCATACAAAATCATCATCTCAGGTTTTCAAAAATATTTTCTAAAATCACCTTTTTCTCAAACATTCCCCAACTTAATACTTTCACTCAAAATACCATTATAATCCCCCCGAAGTATCCTGGTAAATTCCACAATTTCATGGAAATTAAACATTTAGATAATTATGTTTTAAGAAAGAAGGAAATATCATTTCAATTATCCCCACTATTGATAAATATTTCAGGGAATATATATATAGCTTCTTTCACCCTCATGATGATAGGTTGGGTTGTTATGAATTCTAAGACATGTACAACAATTTATTCTTCATAAAGTGACTAGGTTCCATAGTATTTTTTCTCAATGTTTGAGAACAACCAGATGAAATTATCAAAAATCAATAATTCAGATGAGGTATGGTATAATTTTCATTCAAATTATTCCCCTTAATATCATATGCTATGTCACAAGATCCAAGAATTATTTTAATTTAAAGACATAATATAGAGGATGGTTGACATGGGTCATGTACCATTAGACAGTCCCAAAGAGCATGTGACTTATATTCCATCCCTTCATTTAGAATAAAAATAATAATAGTATTGGGAAGAGGCCCTATATGTGAATAAAAAATATTTTATAACTATATTGTTGAAATAGTGGGTTCCCTAGACCGAACTATTATGTGCATTTGATTACCATATCGTGTATAGAGTTAACTATGAATGATTTCATCTTACCATTATAGTGTAGAATTTTCTACGTCCACTATTGAAATGGTAATGTCCAAAGATTAATTTTTGTATCGAAAGGTTATAGTAGTTCCCAGGATATAATGAGAACCTCTAGATACTATGACATTAATCTTAAATATATGTTCTATGGTCTAGATACATCTTACTAATTGGACATAGTATATATCTGACCATCAGGTGATGGGGGCTCATAAGCATTGAGACTTCTTCTCATGAAGTTCGCACTTGGTGATCTCTAGTAGGGAGATCATTAGGACTGACCCGCCAATATGAACTCCACATGTTTTGGGTGTCATTGGACGTTCCTATATACGATCATGTTTAATGGTCTCTTGAATTGAGATCATTACCAATGTATGTAATTTTATTATGTACTTTGATGAAAGACGAAAACCATGGCGATGAAGTCGTGATGAGGTATTTTGTGTCGGGTGCATCGTTGGTGGCATAACATTGGTTGAATGGTCAAGAAATGATTTGTCGCTTCTGGGTTATGGAAGTAATATATCTATGGCCATGTTGATATGGATGGAAATACCTTTATAAGACCATGTCCATGGCAGTCGAGGGTAAATCCATCCAGTTACATCAATAAACAATAAAGAAAGAAAAGGATGATGACACAAGAGTGCATCCTGCTTTATGAGATATTATAGACAAAGTGATTATATTACACAGTGTGTGTTTGTAGGTTGGTTTTTGTTGCTGTGACAATACTTATTTCTTCAGGGGCCATGATGGGTTGCTAGATCCCGCTCTTGGTCTGTGAATACTATTCACAACTATCGAAATAAGGTCTTAGAGAGCCAAACACAATAGCATATTCACGAATCTACCCTATTCATTTGAATATGATTTTTGGACATGGTGGGCCCCACCATAGGGGTTTGGGATTTTCTGAAAGTTAAATGATCACCAATGCATAAAATAAATTCATATTATTCGAGTTTAGAATAATGAGTATTGAATTTATTTATTAAATGTATTTATGAGTTTTTAGTAAATACATGAAAAAATATTAATTGATGAATATTAAATTATTCAAGGTTCAATTAATATTTATGGGAGGGATGAGTTGGGTTAATGACTTAATTATTATCATGTAATATATTTTAATATATTACAAGTAAATGATAATAATATTTATGGCTCAGTTTAGTAGTCATAAAATGTCATTAATAGTGTGCTAATTATTCGGGGTCAGCGAGGCAATACCGGGTATTTTAATTGAGCACTATAAATAGAAGAGGAGGGGAATTTTCCAAACACTATTCATGGATTTTATCTCTCCTCTCCTCTCTCCCACATTCTAGAGAGAGATTCTCAATATCCAAGGAGCTCGGATGGAGCTCTCTCTCTAGTATCGCTAGCGATGCGATGCGGTGATCATTGGAGTGTCGAAGGCATCGTCACAAATCTGCGCTAGCACCCAGATTACGAAGAACGGCGCTCCCGCGGATTCCTTGAAGCGCGTGTGGAAAATCTAGAGGAATTCGACTTCGGATTCTTCGAGCAGCGATCGCCAACGACGAGCAGATGTCGTGCGCGGATTTGGATTTAAACCAGGTATTTTACGGTTCAATTTTGTGCTTAAAATCCTCCACACGTGGTCCTCGGCTAAGACCGGGCTGCTCTTCTCCGACGTCGACAAATTTACGTTGAACATTGCTGAAAAAATTTTAAAACCCACTATTTGGGGCTTCTGTTGCATATCTGGTTCCAACAAGTGGTATCAAAGAGAGAGCGTGTTTATTTTAAGCCAAGAAAAATTTAATTTGCATTAAAATATTAAGAGGGTGTCTATATGGTCCCAACGCCACCAACGGAATATGAATCGGATTTTGGATGTCCAGTCTGTGGACATCCAAAGATATGAATTCAGATTGAAAAATTGTGGGTCACCGGAATAGTATTTTCTGGTGATCCAAATAATTGCTATTATTATAATAATTATATTATAATAATAATATTGGTTTTATATCTTAATATTAATTTGATTATTATAATTTTTATTATAATAATTTTTAATATTATTATTAATTTCTAAAGCCTAAATAGGATTTAGAAATTTTAATGGGTATAAGTCTTTGTTTTTTTTAAGGAGAATAAAGACTTGAAAAAGAAAGTCTATTTAAAAATAATAATGGAAAGAGCCAAAGACCTGCATGTGTAGGTCGTGAAAAAAATTGGGATGAATGGGGTGGCAGGACCTTCCTAACCAGGAAAAAAAATTAAAAGAAGGGGAAAGTGTGGTGGACCTGATTTTGCAGGTCCCCTGAGAAAAAAAAGGAAGGATCCTGCTTGGGGATCGAGAGGCCCCCTATTCATGCACAGATGTAGCTCTAGCCACCGCCTCTCCCTCCTCGCCGCGGTGCAGGAAGACCCAGCTCACAGCCACCAGGTCGTGCCGTCCTGTATAGGCTCCACACCGAGGGTCGTCTCCTCCCTGCTCAGCTGCAGCAGCAGCGCGTCGGCACCCCTCCAGGCCTTCTCCAATGCTCGGTGCTGCAGCGGGTTTTCGCGGAGAGGGAAGAACCACTGGGGTGCAGCGGACCCGTGGACCTGAGTCTCCCTTTCCAGCCGAAGGCTAGCTCCTTCTACCCTACACCTCCATCCTAGTCCTGGTCACGGCTCCTCCCAAGGCTAGCGAACCAGTAGGCTCAGGCCACCGCACCAGGCACTCCATCAGCCTCTCGCTTGAACCCGTTGTAGCAGGCCCAGGCACCACACCCCATGCAGTAGGCGTAGGACCTCCTTCCTTACATCGTGTGGCTCCCCAGACGCGTTGCATGCAGCCAGCAGCAGGTGCCCTACCAGGCACTACACTGAGACCAGGGTGAAGCCCCCCCTCCCTTTGCCTTCATGTCGCGGCACACTAGGCTTCCCTCCGGCATCATCTCAGACGCGCAATAGGAACCGCCATCCCGATGCCTCCCTGTTTGAGCCCCAAGACCACTGAACCACCTGCCACAAGCCACCTTGACCACATCCTCTGCACTCTCCAGCGGAGACCCGCACACCGGGTGCACCACTGTAGTGTGGAACGAACCACCATGAGGTACCCTTTGAGGGTTCATTTTGGTGTGCACTTACTGGATTTTCCTTTCCAGGTGACTGGGCGGGTCTGCCCAGCTAGAAACGAGCATGGTCGGGCCTTCTCGATCTAGAACAACCCCGCACGGGATCGGCACTTCCCGGGATGGGCATGCGCAGGTTCCCCCCGACCCACACAGGCCATGCCCGGGGTTTATGGGGCTCAGTAATTTTTTATTTGAATAAAAGGTTAATTAAAGTAATTAATTTAATTTTGGTTCAGAATTAAATTAAATAACTATTAACTTTGGTTAATAATTAATACAGTGTAATTAATTTAATTGGGAGATTAATTAAAATAATTAATCAAATTAATTTTAGTTTTAAAATTAAATTAATTGATTGGGACCGAACGACGTGATAATTGAATTAAAAATAAGAGTGAATTTTTAATTCAATTAAAATGCCCTCAAGTTCATTTTAATTCAAGTTTAATTTTTATTCTGTACTTATTTAATATATGCAAGTTTAATGCGTATATGACTGATCATGAGCTGAGACCTACCAATGCATGTCTGGTGTTTGTTTATTTATTTAATTATTTATTTAATTATTTATTTAATTATTTCATGTGGTTTTGTAATAATTATTTTAAATTAAAAAGGTGATCTGTGTGTCGTCTCAGAGTCGTTATATGTATAAGGACCTACGCACCCATTCTCAGAGTTGTATATTTATACCCCGAGACCCTCTCGTCTGCGTGAGAGTACAATTGTATAATGACGAGACGACCGGTGATGCATTTCATGCCAAGTGACAGCGACACACCAGACAGGAGTTGGATGCATTGGATGAGCAGACATTGCTATTCAAGTTGCAAGCCATGTGACTAAATGTATTTACCCCTAGGGTTTCAGTTGGTCCGTTATTCACTCAACGGATCAACCAATAGTACCGGCTCATGATCAGGTGTTCATTTTATTTCTTCATGGTTTATTATTTTTGTTCATGTGTAATTTATTGCGCGATCACATAGTATAATAATAAACAAGCATGCAAGATAAAATGAAAATGTGACGCGATGAAATTTCTATTTCTTGCACGGTCAGTTGTGAGTGCGATCACATAGTACGTGCTTATAAAATTAGAAAATTATTTCTTTTGTCACACTAAAAATAATAAAACCCTCAAAGATATATTAAGTTTAAACAGCCTGCTGTCATTCAAATTTGGACAAAACCAGCTGTTTGAGGTGCCAGTCATGCCTTAGCTGAGGGTGCCTCTTACTACTGGGGAGTCCTTATAAGAATGATGGGTCAACTTAACTGAAGTGCTAGTAAGGATTATCCATATCTAACTTACTAGAATTTTAGAGAAAAGCGTTGATTAAATAAAATTTTGATTTTAAGAAGATGTTACTTCACTAAACAGATCAAGGAACCACAAGTTAAAGCGGTCGGCCAGCCAAAAGCCTACCTAGAATCCTCCAAGTAGTGGTGTAGCCTTAGCTTGTAGACTATGAGGGGTGGTTCCAGGATCCTTGCCACTAGAATACTCAAGCGATAGAGTATTCCGATAATAGCACAGAGGGTTCCTAGAATCTGATAAAATAGTGGGAGACATTAAATGATTTAAGTAATTAATCAAAATGTCTAAACTAGTAATCCAGATAAAAGGAACTCATCTGCTAAAATTTTTTTTGTAGAAAAATGGAAAGTTATACCACAAGATTAAAACTGTAATATTATAATTTACAAAGTAAATGTCCACAATGACACGAGTATCCATGAATAGTACAGGTGCATGCACATAGTACTATGATATAGGAAACTCAAGGTGTTAGTGTCCCCAACACTGTTAAACTACCTCAAGAAGCAAGGGTGAAAATTGCTTACAGGAGACTAATATACAAAGCATATGATAGTTATATCATTATGCTTTCATCAACGTCTGGTGTCAGTTGCGGTCGTTACACCATGACATAGATGATATAACATAAAGTCTCATCTCCGAGATGTTTGTAAGGAGAAAGTGAAGCAATTATATGAATAAGGCGAAGTTTACACCGGCATGTGTAAATTGAAAGATCTATCATGATCTTTAAATATCATTTTCACCACATTACTCAAGTCTCGTTTTATGTTACAAAATGAACAAGTATTGAGTAAACGCTTCATTACCAATTTAGTTAAGGTTCTCTAAGTGAATAAGAATAAAAGACAATTTAGAATTAATTCTTATTGCGGATAAATTGATAGACAATGTGAAAAAGGTCAAAGGCATTTAATTCCAATGACATATTCACGACGTCCTTCAATTAATGAGGTATTAATGGAGGATATTTTCATTGAAATACTATGGAAGTTTAAAAGCAATAACCTTATTTAAAGAAGCAAGTTGTTGCTTCTACATCATGCGTATTCATCAATGTAATGTTTCCTTTTACTACTTGGGTATTAAATACAATATGTTGGTAACATATGTGTATTCTAATACGATAAACAAGTTAGTATAGAAACCTTACTAGAAGTCATGTGTATTATCCAAGTGGATGTGAAAGGGTGATACCTAGGACAATGGTGAGAAGTACACGACTTCTTTAATTTCCAAGTGAAAGATTTGTGTTGAACTATTTTTTAGTATAACCAAAAACATTAATCTCATGTTTCCTTGGACGCAAGGATACATTCTTTCAGTTTCTAAAATGAATGTTGTTTTTGGTAAACTCAATCACTAGTTCAGTGATACATGAATCATAGGAAATTAGTGATGAATATAAATATAAGACTTATACCCAGTTGTGACAGGATAATTCTTTGTCAAGTAATACTAAAAATGGACGTCATGAATATACCAAGTATGGTATTTAGGATCAGCACAGCTAAATACTTTTGGTATTATCGATTTCTTTAGTTTGGAAAAAGGATCCATTAGAAATAAAGGTACGTCACAAAGCTTTTGGAAATAGTTCAACATGAAAGTATGAACTATTCCAAGTATAAGCTAGAGGTATATGTACTTCATAATATTCTTTTAAGTAATTAAGGAATATCAAAGTGAAGTATTTTCATGGTCAGGAGATATGATTTGCTTCGAGTTGGGATACCGAAGAATATCTCGACCAAGCATTCATCAATCATGATAATGTAGCGTAGAGAAATTCCTAAATGCACATTACCTTATCGACATCACGACATTGATGTTAGTGGGGAGGATTTTTTATGAAGTCTTACATATCAAAATTGATCAAAAAAATGTAGCGTGGAGTAATTCCTAAATGCACATTTTATACATCAAAGTATTGATGTAAGTAATATCAATTTTGGAACTGGTAGAAACTTCCATTATATTTTATGAAATTCTATGCAAATAAAAGCAATATCCCACAACCATATTCCAACTATAATGACAAATGGATATCATACAAGTCATAGTAATATGTAAACCCATTATGTCATAAGAACATGTGTTTGGATGCAAAGAGTTTGTTAGGACATAAACAAACTTGCGTCAAGACAAACACATTGTTCATTTAGTGTAATAATCCTAACAGTTGTTTAGGATGTTACATAAATCCCTAATAAAGAAGAGTAGGTAGTAAAGTAATAGACTACACTTCTATATAAGGGTGTGCATCTCTATTAGAGATAGTGGGAGCTATATTGACTTGTGTTTATTCAATGCTCAAAATGAACAAGTAGTTGGCATAGGAACTAGTTCCACAAGCGCATGTGGAACAAAGAATGTTCCGGAGACACATACTGCGTAGGAAGGATAAAACCATGGTGATGGTTTTTATATTCATTGTGGTCAGTGATCTATTATTCAAAGTGAATAATATTTCCTACAAGTAAGCAGTATATGGAAATTAGCTAAAATTGATAAGACTAACTAAAATTCAATTAAGGGATTCCATGTATCAAAGTAAAAAATGGGCTATTATTTTGAATACTGCGGTGGGTATTCAAGTGAGTTGATACATGGATGGTACGAGATTAGTACCAATAAGGATCGATTGGTTTCACCAAGTTGTTATGCCTAAATCCATTAGAATTTTACTTATCATAGCTAATATTTACGATCAATTTATTTATCATTGGATTTCATGACCACCAATTGTGGATGGTGTCTATACGACGCAACCAGAAAGGGATGGTCACATCACAGAATGATAATAAAGGTTGCAAGTTACTGAAATCTGGTTTAGGATTAAAGTAAGCAACATGATCATAGTATAGACATTTAAACCAAATTTTTTCCATGTGTCTACCAGAGGTTAGTGGGAGCGCTATGGTTTTCCAATAAGAAATATGTTCAGTAACATATGGAAAATAGACATTGGTCTGACAGTTAGTTAAGACCAAAATGAAATTTACTCTCCAATGATTGACTTAAAGTAACAGCCTAAGTTCTGGGGAACAGGATCTACTAAGGTAGATCTATAGGTTTCTTGGTCCTAGTCAATCATACATATAGTGACATTGTATTGAAAAGTACATGTTGAAACAATTCAAGAGATTATTATTTCCTATGTCACAGGGCATAATCTCTCTATATTGACATGTCCGTGACATGGGAAGAGATAAATGTGGTGATTTGAAATCCATTCGTCGGAGCGATGGATCAATCACTTATGCCATGATATGTACAAGAACCGATATTTCCAAGGTATATTTTACAATATGAAAATATCAATTATATCCAAGAGCACTACAAGGAATGCAGTCAGAACTATATAATTGTACTTCAGCAAGTAGAAAAGATATGTACCTGGTAAGTAGAGAAGAAAGGATACTAGTTTTCGGGGATAAAAACTAGTCTTCCATAGATCAAGAGATCTAGTATTCCAGTTAAGTTAAAGGTGATGAGCGAGTCAATATCATATAAGCCTGTGGTGGCCATATCAACAAGACCGAGTACATTGCATCTTCTAAGATATCTAAGAAGAAATTAAATGCAATGATTTGTTCCAGTTATTGGAATATCACCTGGTGAGAAAAGTATTATCATAATGTAGATTGTGATATTATTACTAGCCAAGATGTCAAGTTATGAGAGTGGACAAAAAGGTATATACTCAGGATACCATCTCTAGACAAGTTTTAATCAAAGGGATGAGGTCACTGTAGAAGAATAGCCATGTGGTGGAACCGTGGTGGACCTAGTATCTAAGGCCTTTACTCAGTAGAAACATGATGCTTATCATGTGAGTAGCTAACAAGTTTGGTTAGCAAGTTGGCTCTAGTGAAAGTGGGAGTGTTGAAATAGTGGGTTCCCTAGACCCAACTATTATGTGCTTTTAATTAACATATTGTGTATAGAATTAACTATGCATGATGTAATCTTACCATTATAGTGTAGACTTTTATGCGTCCACTATTGAAATGGTAATGTCTAAAGATTAATTGTCGTATCAAAAGGTTATAGCAGTTCCCATGATATAATGAGAACCTCTAGATACTATGACATTAATCTTAAATATATGTTCTATGGTCTAGATACATCTTACTAATTGGACATAGTATATGTCTGACCATCAGGTGCTGGGGGATCATAAGCATTGAGACTTATTCTCATGAAGTTCACACTTTGTGATCTATAGTAGTGAGATCATGAGAACTGGCCCGCCAATAGGAACTCCACATGTTTTGGGTGTCATTGGATGTTCCTATCTACGATCATGTGTAATGGTCTCCTGACTTGATATCATTACCAATTTGTGTCATTTGATTTTGTACTTTCATGTAAGATGAAAACCATGGCGATGAAGTCATGGTGAGGTAGTTTGTGTCGGGTGCGTCATTGGTGGCATGACATTTGTTGAATGGTCAAGAAAGGATTTGTTGCTTTCGGGTTATGGAAGTAATATATCTCTGGCCATGTTGATATAGATGGAAATACCTTTATAAGACCATGTCTAGGGCAGTTGAGGGTAAATCCATCCAGTTACATCAATAAACAATAAAGCAAGAAAAGTGTGATGACACGAGAGTGTGTCCTGATTTATGAGATATTATAGACAAAAAGATTATATTACACAGTGCATGTTCGTAGGTTGGTTGTCACTGCTATGACAATCCTTATTTCTTAAAGGGCCATGATGGGTTGCTAGATCCCGCTCTTGGTCTGTGAATACTATTCACGGCTGTCGAAATAAGGGCTTAGAGGGTCACACACAATAGCGTATTCAAGAATCTGCCCTATTCTGTTGAATAGGATTTTTGGACATGGTGGGCCCCGCCACAGGGGTCTGGGATTTGCCCAAAGTTAAACGATCACCAATGCAATAAATAAATTCATATTATTCGAGTTTATAATAATGAGTATTGAATTTATTTATTAAATGTATTTATGAGTTTTAAGTAAATACATGAAAAAATATTAATTGATGAATATTAAATTATTTAAGGTTCAATTAATATTTATGGGAGGGATGAGTTGGGTTAATGAATTAATTATTATCATGTAATATATTTTAATATATTATAAATAAATGATAATAATATTTATGGCTCAGTTTAGTAGTCAAAAAATATCATTAATAGTGCGTTAAGTATTCGGGGTCAGCGAGGCGATGTCGGGTATTTTAATTGAGTACTATAAATAGAAGAGGAGGGGCATTTTCCAAACACTATACATGGAGTTTATCTCTCCTCTCCTCTCTCCCACATTCTAGAGAGAGATTCTCCGGATCTAAGGAGCTCAGATAGAGCTCTCTCTCGGGCATCGCTAGCGATGCGATGCGGTGATCATTGGAGCGTCGAAGGCATCGTCACAAATCCGCGCTAGCACCCGGATTACGATTAATGGCGCTCCCGCGGATTCCTTGAAGCACGTGTGGATGATCTAGAGGAATTCGACTTCGGATTCTTCGAGCAGCGATCACCAACGATGAGAAGACGCCGTGCGCAGCTTTGGATTTAAACCAGGTATTTTACGATTCAATTTTGTGCTTAAAATCCTCCACGCGTGGTCCTCGGGTAAGACCGTGCTGCTCTTCTCCGATGTCGACAAATTTACATTGAAATTCAGTGAAATTTTTTTAAAACCCACTATTTGGGGCTTCTGCTGCATGCCTAGTTCCAACAATATATCCTATATATTAGTTTCAAACACATGCCATCATTAGGGAATGACTGGATCAACAAGTATTAACTCTGATTTCTTCTTCAACCAATAACATATCACCTTCTACTTCCCAGCCTCCCACTTTTTGATTAATCTATTACAAGAAAATAAAATATATAGATATATACTCAATGATTTCAGAACTAGTCTAAACATTTAAGGACTTTATGAGGTAGATATTCGGATAATTTGAACTATCCCACTAAATTTGGTAATAGGGATCATATAACCAAAGAACACAATATGAACCGCCCCTCTAAAAGAGACAATGTTAATTGTCTTCCCAAATGATTCAATGGTAAATATACTAGAAAATGATCTTGTGGGAACTATCCCATGAAACAGTACAATGGGAACTATTGCACCAAATGATCCAACATTCACTATCCCACCAAATGAGTCAATGGGAAGAATCCCAAAAAATGATCCCATTTGAATTTTCCCACAAAATGATATACTCAAATGATGAGGAGAACCAATTTCCAACAATTAATATTATTTTATAGATAAACAAGTGTTATGGTAAATAAATGTTTTAAGAAATGGGAGCCTCTATTTTCACCAATATAGTATCATCCTAGTCTAAAATATGTTCACATGGTATTGATGAGTGAACTATTGGAAGAGATGATCGTGTACTTATTCAATTTTCTAAATCTCAATAGTTTTTTTGTTTCTATAATATTATAATTGTTTAGGAATATTTTGGTGACACCCAAACTACCGCTAAAGAAGGAATATCCAACCCTATTGATTACTCAACACATAATATTGATCAATTATATACTATATATCAAAGGATGACCTAGTCACCAGGATCCACACATGGACTTACATTCATATCAATTCGTCATAACATTTGGAATATCAAGAGTGCTTTCATGTTTTCTAACTATCACCTCCTAAATCTTTAAGGTTTTATCTACTTAGAAAATGATTTCCCAATTTTAGTGTAAAAATAATAAAAATTGCATTGTAATTATAGAGTTTTTTCAACAATATTTTCCCCAAAGTGATATTCTAATGTCTTACTATAGTGGTCCTCCCTATATAGAAGTACCCCATCACACAGGGTTAGAGGAATTATTATTATATCCACCCCCTCATCTGGTGCATTCTAAACATACATTGACCATGTATATCAACACATAATTTCTTAAACAGAAAATGTTATTTATCCTAGGTTGACACTATCGATGTCCCCATCAGAAATTTATTTAACATATTCCCTTGAATCAATTAAGGTTACAGAAACCTATTTCAATCATACACCCATGTCGATCAAGGAATATATGGAATGCATAGGAAAACATATTATCATCATAGAATGGGTAAATAGAATAAGGTATATTCCATTAAATATGATCAAATTTATGGGTATATTTCCTTTTCCATGAAGAATAATTTGATTTATATTTGAACAATAAATATTCCAAAGGAGTAAAATGTGAGTTATAATGTAATTTACTTCATATACCATCAACTATTAGGGAATAAAATCAATAGATGGTTTTTTTAAGTATTGTCTTCAAGAGAATGTACATGAGGGGATAATGGAGTTTGTTGCATCGAAATATCCACTTTATCCACGTAAACATCTTTAGAATAATACATAAAGTGTATGCAAGAATTAGAGTCACTAATCACTCAATAAAAATAAAAATATGTTTCATTATTTTGGTCCTAAGAATGTAGATAAATATTTCATCTGTTAATTATACCATAACATTCTTGATGTTCCAAAAATCAAGATACTTGAGGAGGATGTTGTGATTGATCATCCAAATTATTATCCCTACTAAAAAAATTTTACATACAATTGATGGATTATTTAACTCCAAATATTGGATCTAGAAGTAGGCAAGTCTTGATAGAGTTAGAGAATCTTGAAATGAATAAAATATATATTCGATTTATTCTTCATACAATAGAAATATATTATTCCTAACAAACCTAGTCAAGTGAATAAATTCCTATTTACATGAATCTAAACTAAAAAGAATAAAATTCATTCCTCGTGACTTTAAACTACAAAGAGTTGGTTCTTGGCATATGACCTTCTGCTGAAAGGAAATATTTTTCTTATTTTTTAACCTTAAATTGTATGATATAAGGTCCTTGAAAATAGATCATAACCTATAAGAAATGATTTCCTTACCACATGATCATAAACTGTGAGATGCATGGTACATCCCATGTGAACTTAAACTAATTTGAGTGTTTTATCATAGATTCCCTTAAACTATGTGCCCCTTTCTTTTGGTTTATATGAACTATGAACAAGATTAACAACATTACATCTTAATACCTCACTCTATTTCTTGTGAGTTTTAAATAACTCCCCACTTGAATATATTTAAAATCCCCAATCTGAAATATCATATTTTGAACATGATGGTGTCGCTACAATGAACTCCAAATCTGTTTTCAATGCCTCTTCTTCCACCCAACCTACATTATACCATTTATGTCTAAGCCATACTCACCTAAAAATCATTTTTTGAGATTATCCACATGAAAACCCACAACCTTGAGTTGAGAAACCCCTCTTGGTTTACTCCTTCATTGAAATTTATAATGAGTATATCCAACTCAAAAAATACCCCTCTATTTATAAACAATATATGGCCCATTAATATGGATAGAAAACTATAGGTATGTTTTCATCATATGGAATGATTCTATAATCCCATGTTCTATTTTTGATGGTGTAGTGATGGTTTATTCATTACTAATGGTCAAACCATACCCTTTAGTCAACATTACATCATCTCCAATTTATAAATTTTATGACATGACTTACATTATTTTTTCCACTATATCCAAGTAAATTTGAAATATATCTATGTTTTATACCTTTATAGATTACATATACTATTGATTAGTCTCAAAGAAACATGAGAGTATATTTTGTGACACACTGGTCAAGGATTCACATCCTTAAACTAAAATTATCATATGTCCTCATTGTAAAATCCTAAACTAAATGACATGTGGCCCTAACCATGTAACGACCCAATCTTTTTGAGTAGTATATTAACTTACTCTTATTTATTTAATAAGATGTTAATGGTTAATGCAGAAAGAGGAGTCGATGGCTTCATCCAGTAGACTCAACCCTTACGAAGCCCACTTATCAGAGCTTGGGAAGGAGGTAGCATCTGTGGGCTTCGCTTTGGACCAAGCCCAATCCGAGCTCCAGCGTGTCAAGCTTGAACGAAAACGCTTGCAGGAGAAGTTCAAGTTAGTGGAGATTGCTACTAGGGCAATGTTATCTGAGACTCCCTCAAATTCTATCACCCTAGCACACCTTACTCTTAGGTCCTATGCTGGTATTATAAGGGGTTATGTAACGAGACCGTAATTGCCTTGTGTAATCCTTTTTTTAAATAAAAATTTGGATTTCTTCTTATGATGATGTTTATGAATTTTCAAATGACCGGATAAATATTGTATGCATATTTTTGATGAATTTTTGAAAAAGGGATATTTTAAAATATTTATGTAAACCCTAAATAACTAATGATGTGTAATGATTTTCAAAAAATGGTCTTCTACAAAAGTGTTCATTAAGGAATTTGGAGTCTAATAAGATCAACTTAATTTTTGATGAATAGTAAATTATGAATAGTGATTTTACGCTTAGGATTAGTAATGTGACCAAATGGATTAGTAATTTTCACTTAAAGAAAGTTTTAATATAATTTAGACACCTTGGTTAAGTAATGTGATTCAATAAAATGGGTAAATAACGGTTTCATAAATTATTAATCAAGTATTAGTTTTTTCCGGATGAATAGTGTTTTTTAATTAAAAATTTAATTAAAAATAATTAGAAAATTATTTTTATAAAAATGACTTTATTTTTGAACTCAAAGCATCGATATTATGTTAAGGTAATTTTTGGGGATTTTTCTGAAAAAAATGAATTTTCGATGAATAGTGTTTTTATTTAAAAATTAAATTAAAAATATTTAGGAAAATATTTTTATAAAATGGATTTCATTTTTGAAATCAGAGCATTGATATTTGGTTAAGGTGAAATTTTGGGATTATTCTGAGAAAGTTGAATTTTCAGTGAATAGTAAAAATACCGTTTTAGGGTTTCTGTATGTTTAATGACATCATAATGATGTCATGATGATGTCATGAGATCTTTTGAGGGTTGGCCGGCCAAGGGTGATGAATAATTGTTTTGGGGGCCCCATGTGGCCTAACTCCATGATAAATTCCAAGGGAGAGCCCATGGGTTTGAGAAAAGCACATGTGAGGTGTCCTTTGGCCATTAATGCCTTGTCCCCTCACTTTCCCTATAAATACCAAGCCCTCCTCTCATCCATTCGACTCCCCACTCATTCCCAACGAATTTCTGGTGTCATTACCTCCCAAGGAGTCCTCCCAAGGTGCCCTCAAGCCCTCAAGGTCCCAACCTTTGAGGTTTAAGAGTTACATTTTAAGGTAAGGGATCCGACCCCTCTCTTTCTTTTCAAGTGATCTCTTTTATGTCATTCCTTTTATGCTCCATGTTATTATTTTGGAGGATGTTATTTTATACTCCTCTTACTGCCCTTTTTATGTTCATATGATGAAAGACCCCCTCTTACTCTCATCATTTCGTTTTAAGAAAGTTTAAGTGGCGCCGTTAGGCTGCCGAATTTTCAAGGGATTCATTCACCTCTCTCTTTTTCAAAGTTCTACTTTCATGTCAATTCTTTCAAGTTCATTTTAATTATGTTGGGGTATGATCTCTATATCTATCATACTGGACTCTTATGTTCATATGATGAGAGACCCCATTTGATCTCTTCAATTCAGTATTTTGATGTTTTAAGTGGCGCCGTTAGGCTGCCGAATTTTTAAGTGGTTCTTCACCCTTCTCGTTTTGAAGTTCTACTTTCATGTAAATTCTTTCAAGTTCCTTTCTATTATGTTGGGGTATGATATCTATATATATCATACTGGACTCTTATTTTCATATGATGAGAGACCCCATTTGATCTCTTCAATTCAGTATTTTGATGTTTTAAGTGGCGCCGTTAGGCTGCCGAATTTTTAAGTGGTTCTTCACCCTTCTCGTTTTGAAGTTCTACTTTCATGTCAATTCTTTCAAGTTCCTTTCTATTATGTTGGGGTATGATCTCTATATCTATCATAATGGACTCTTATGTTCATATTATGAGAGACCCTATTTTACCTTGTCAATTCAATTTTGTTGAAGTTTAAGTGACGCCGTTAGGCTGCCGAATTTCCATAAGAGAAATCTAATTTTTGTCTTCCTTCCATGATTTCCATTTCAAATGGTATGTCCTTAAAATTTCATTACCATGTACATATATCCTTCTTATTCTCTTCCCCTACTGTTTTATGGATCATTTATGAGTGGGTGACCCATGTCCCCTCTCTTTTCAATGTTTTCTAAAACCTTGTAACATAGCCGTTATGCTGCAGAATTTTCGTCTCAAAATGCCTCTCTCTTTTCTCAAAAATTATTTTATGTTATAAAGTGAATACTCAAAGCTCTTATTTCTACAAAGGTATTCAAATATATACCAAAATGTTCTATTTTAAATTCTGGGATTTACATACATGAGACCCACCTTCCTTTTCTGTGGGTTTTAAAGTGGCGTAAAGATCATGTCTTTAAAGCAGTTTTTAAAACGTTATGATTATGAAATGAAACCCATTTATTTTATGCTATGTGGGTTATTTATGAAATGTTTGATGATGATATATGTGGCTCACATGATAATAAAGGCAAATTTAAGGGTGCGCCCTGATAGCGCTCCAATGCATTGGGTAATGATGTAACCACTAGAGATTACAATTTTCACGATACCTTGGTGAATAACCTTGGTAATTTTCAAATGACACCTTGGGGATGGACCTTGGTGATATGTTCATGATTGTCTATGTTAAATGATGTAGCCACATCTTCAAGTTATGAAAAATGTTATTTTTATTATGAAATGCCTCATGATTTCTTCCTCATTCCTTAAAGTTCTTTTCATGTCCTTATTGAAGTATCTCATGTTCACATGTAAAATGTTCCTCTTGTTTCCCTTACTGGGCCTTCTGCTCACCCTTTCTTTTGATGTATGTCCCCAGGTTATGAGATGCAGTAATGAACCTAGAATGAACATAAGGAGACGCCTTGCAAGTGTTTAAGAAGAATGTTTTATGTTTTTTTTTATGTATTATGATCCTTGTTTCCAAGACACTAAACCTTAACGATCCTCAGATTTGTGTAATGTAATGAAAGTTTTTGTTATAAAATGGCGGGATGCTATAGTTGGTATCAAAGGCAGAAAGACAACTTCCTAAGGGGGTATTACAACCGCTACCCATACCAGTATGGAAGTGGGATAATATCACTATGGACTTTGTAACTGGTCTCCCGAAAACATCCAAAGGGAACAATGCGATATGGGTTATTGTGGACCGTCTCACCAAGACAGCCCATTTTATCCCTATTCGGGAAGATTTCTCTCTAGATCAGCTTTCCAAGATATACGTGAAGGAAGTGGTAAGGCTGCATGGGGTACCACTATCCATCGTATCTGATCGTGACCCAAGATTCACATCAAAATTCTGGAGAAGTCTTCAGCATGCTCTGAATACTGAATTGAATTTTAGTACGGCCTATCATCCTCAAACTGATGGCCAATCTGAAAGGACTATTCAGACACTCGAAGACATGTTGAGATTATGCTCAATGGAATTTAAAGGTGGATGGTATCAACACCTCCCATTAGTGGAGTTCTCTTATAACAACAGCTTCCATGCGAGTATTCAGATGGCACCCTATGAAGCTCTGTATGGAAAGCGGTGTAGAACTCCTACTTGTTGGGATGAAACTGGTGAGAGGAATCTTCTTGGGCCTGATCTCGTGCAAGAGATGACAGAACAGGTTCATGCCATCCAACAACACATAAAGGCTGCTCAGAGTCGGCAGAAGAGCTATGCTGACAATCGTCGAAGGGACTTGGAGTTTGGTGTTGGTGACAAAGTCTTCCTTCGAATTTCTCCATGGAAGAGAGTCATGCGGTTTGGGAAGAAAGGGAAGCTCAGCCCTAGGTACATTGGCCCCTATGAAATCCTTGATCGCATAGGAGAAGTGGCCTATCGTCTAGCACTTCCACCGAACCTAGCTCAAGTTCATGATGTCGTCCATGTATCTCTCTTGAGGAAGTACATACCCGACCCTTCGCATGTACTGAACCCAGAGGTGGTACAACTTGAACATGACCTCTCTTATGAGGAGCAGCCAGTGGAGATCTTGGACCGTAGAGACAAGGTCCTACGAAACAAGACTACCCACCTTGTGAAAGTGTTGTGGAGGAATCATAAATATGAAGAAGCGACTTGGGATCCTGAGGAAACGATGAAGCAAAAGTACCCTCACCTTTTCAACTAGGCCTCAAGTATAAATTTCGGGGACGAAATTTCTTAAGGGGGGAAGAATGTAACGACCCAATCTTTTTGAGTAGTATATTAACTTACTCTTATTTATTTAATAAGATGTTAATGGTTAATGCAGAAAGAGGAGTCGATGGCTTCATCCAGTAGACTCAACCCTTACGAAGCCCACTTATCAGAGCTTGGGAAGGAGGTAGCATCTGTGGGCTTCGCTTTGGACCAAGCCCAATCCGAGCTCCAGCGTGTCAAGCTTGAACGAAAACGCTTGCAGGAGAAGTTCAAGTTAGTGGAGATTGCTACTAGGGCAATGTTATCTGAGACTCCCTCAAATTCTATCACCCTAGCACACCTTACTCTTAGGTCCTATGCTGGTATTATAAGGGGTTATGTAACGAGACCGTAATTGCCTTGTGTAATCCTTTTTTTAAATAAAAATTTGGATTTCTTCTTATGATGATGTTTATGAATTTTCAAATGACCGGATAAATATTGTATGCATATTTTTGATGAATTTTTGAAAAAGGGATATTTTAAAATATTTATGTAAACCCTAAATAACTAATGATGTGTAATGATTTTCAAAAAATGGTCTTCTACAAAAGTGTTCATTAAGGAATTTGGAGTCTAATAAGATCAACTTAATTTTTGATGAATAGTAAATTATGAATAGTGATTTTACGCTTAGGATTAGTAATGTGACCAAATGGATTAGTAATTTTCACTTAAAGAAAGTTTTAATATAATTTAGACACCTTGGTTAAGTAATGTGATTCAATAAAATGGGTAAATAACGGTTTCATAAATTATTAATCAAGTATTAGTTTTTTCCGGATGAATAGTGTTTTTTAATTAAAAATTTAATTAAAAATAATTAGAAAATTATTTTTATAAAAATGACTTTATTTTTGAACTCAAAGCATCGATATTATGTTAAGGTAATTTTTGGGGATTTTTCTGAAAAAAATGAATTTTCGATGAATAGTGTTTTTATTTAAAAATTAAATTAAAAATATTTAGGAAAATATTTTTATAAAATGGATTTCATTTTTGAAATCAGAGCATTGATATTTGGTTAAGGTGAAATTTTGGGATTATTCTGAGAAAGTTGAATTTTCAGTGAATAGTAAAAATACCGTTTTAGGGTTTTTGTATGTTTAATGACATCATAATGATGTCATGATGATGTCATGAGATCTTTTGAGGGTTGGCCGGCCAAGGGTGATGAATAATTGTTTTGGGGGCCCCATGTGGCCTAACTCCATGATAAATTCCAAGGGAGAGCCCATGGGTTTGAGAAAAGCACATGTGAGGTGTCCTTTGGCCATTAATGCCTTGTCCCCTCACTTTCCCTATAAATACCAAGCCCTCCTCTCATCCATTAGACTCCCCACTCATTCCCAACGAATTTCTGGTGTCATTACCTCCCAAGGAGTCCTCCCAAGGTGCCCCCAAGCCCTCAAGGTCCCAACCTTTGAGGTTTAAGAGTTACATTTTAAGGTAAGGGATCCGACCCCTCTCTTTCTTTTCAAGTGATCTCTTTTATGTCATTCCTTTTATGCTCCATGTTATTATTTTGGAGGATGTTATTTTATACTCCTCTTACTGCCCTTTTTATGTTCATATGATGAAAGACCCCCTCTTACTCTCATCATTTCGTTTTAAGAAAGTTTAAGTGGCGCCGTTAGGCTGCCGAATTTTCAAGGGATTCATTCACCTCTCTCTTTTTCAAAGTTCTACTTTCATGTCAATTCTTTCAAGTTCATTTTAATTATGTTGGGGTATGATCTCTATATCTATCATACTGGACTCTTATGTTCATATGATGAGAGACCCCATTTGATCTCTTCAATTCAGTATTTTGATGTTTTAAGTGGCGCCGTTAGGCTGCCGAATTTTTAAGTGGTTCTTCACCCTTCTCGTTTTGAAGTTCTACTTTCATGTAAATTCTTTCAAGTTCCTTTCTATTATGTTGGGGTATGATCTCTATATATATCATACTGGACTCTTATTTTCATATGATGAGAGACCCCATTTGATCTCTTCAATTCAGTATTTTGATGTTTTAAGTGGCGCCGTTAGGCTGCCGAATTTTTAAGTGGTTCTTCACCCTTCTCGTTTTGAAGTTCTACTTTCATGTCAATTCTTTCAAGTTCCTTTCTATTATGTTGGGGTATGATCTCTATATCTATCATAATGGACTCTTATGTTCATATGATGAGAGACCCTATTTTACCTTGTCAATTCAATTTTGTTGAAGTTTAAGTGACGCCGTTAGGCTGCCGAATTTCCATAAGAGAAATCTAATTTTTGTCTTCCTTCCATGATTTCCATTTCAAATGGTATGTCCTTAAAATTTCATTACCATGTACATATATCCTTCTTATTCTCTTCCCATACTGTTTTATGGATCATTTATGAGTGGGTGACCCATGTCCCCTCTCTTTTCAATGTTTTCTAAAACCTTGTAACATAGCCGTTATGCTGCAGAATTTTCGTCTCAAAATGCCTCTCTCTTTTCTCAAAAATTATTTTATGTTATAAAGTGAATACTCAAAGCTCTTATTTCTACAAAGGTATTCAAATATATACCAAAATGTTCTATTTTAAATTCTGGGATTTACATACATGAGACCCACCTTCCTTTTCTGTGGGTTTTAAAGTGGCGTAAAGATCATGTCTTTAAAGCAGTTTTTAAAACGTTATGATTATGAAATGAAACCCATTTATTTTATGCTATGTGGGTTATTTATGAAATGTTTGATGATGATATATGTGGCTCACATGATAATAAAGGCAAATTTAAGGGTGCGCCCTGATAGCGCTCCAATGCATTGGGTAATGATGTAACCACTAGAGATTACAATTTTCACGATACCTTGGTGAATAACCTTGGTAATTTTCAAATGACACCTTGGGGATGGACCTTGGTGATATGTTCATGATTGTCTATGTTAAATGATGTAGCCACATCTTCAAGTTATGAAAAATGTTATTTTTATTATGAAATGCCTCATGATTTCTTCCTCATTCCTTAAAGTTCTTTTCATGTCCTTATTGAAGTATCTCATGTTCACATGTAAAATGTTCCTCTTGTTTCCCTTACTGGGCCTTCTGCTCACCCTTTCTTTTGATGTATGTCCCCAGGTTATGAGATGCAGTAATGAACCTAGAATGAACATAAGGAGACGCCTTGCAAGTGTTTAAGAAGAATGTTTTATGTTTTTTTTTATGTATTATGATCCTTGTTTCCAAGACACTAAACCTTAACGATCCTCAGATTTGTGTAATGTAATGAAAGTTTTTGTTATAAAATGGCGGGATGCTATAAACCACGTAATGATAAACTTTACAATAAACAAACCATCAAATATTACATTAAACTATTCAGGGTAAACCATCTCATATGACCATAATCTTCTTATATTTTCCATTTATAATGTGACCTAAAATTTAAAAATGTCCTCTTATATATGATATTGATCAAAAATTTAGTTCCCTTTCTTAGGAGAGTTTATGGATATGGATATAGCTACCTTAATGTCATGGTTTACCCAACCCATGAAAAATGAAACTTTACCATACCATTTTTTGGATTGATTCCCAGAACCATGTGATATATAATTATGCATGGATCTATCGTCATAGACATATCAGCATATTCTATTTCAATTTATAATTATTCCTTGGTAATGAGGCCAATGGAATTTCACAATGAGTTTCATCCTTCATACTTTTACAATGGAACCCATACAATTATCCTCTTATCTCATATATGTGGGAATAATCTATATAGAGATAATCTCTTCCACGAACTACAAGTATATTTATTATTTTCCAAAAAAAAGATAAATAGTTATACGTGGATCATATATCCTAGGCCCAATAAGAAATTTATATCTCGTTCCATTGCCTCAGAGGTATTATCCAAATCTACGTAGAGGGCCTTGAGGTTTACTACTAGTGTGGGTGAATCATTCATGTTAGGTTATTTTTCCCTTTTGAATATAATTATATTCTTTTTGGTAAAGGTTTTATGACCTTTAATACTATACACTTTTTAGTTAAATATATATTTCCATAAACATTAGTCACATTTAGTCATTACTATATGAACATAAACTATATCAACTATTGTTCTAAGATGTATAACCAAAACACTATTCACCTAATTCTGGTCTAAATTGAAAGATATTAAGGGTAAAAATTAATGTTTCATAATGTTTTTTAGGTTTTAAACCCATAAATTTCATCCCTTGAAAAATTTAAGTCTCCATTCACTTAGCCTTCCCCTTTCATGGCTTAAAAAATTAATAGTGTAATAAGAATAAAAAGTGATGCAAATTCTTGCCAGTTTTCAAATCTATAAAGGTATTCCTAAGAAAAATTAAAATATTTTATCACTAAGTCTCCCACTTTAATGGATTTAGAAAATGTTAGAGTGAAAATGGAAAATAAAAAAGGCTTTTAGGGACCAATTATTGGCTCATTAAAATGACAAGTTGTGATCTCTGGATCCACTCCTCTTGAAAAACGTTAGTGTAAATCAAGATTTTTCTCTATACATAAGATTAATCTATTGTATGGGTAAATTAAAATTCTCAAAAAGGTCACTTCTTCACATTTATTAGTCCCTCATTTTGAGATTATCAAGTACTCGTGAAATTTCAATTTATATTCTGTCACCTTGAGAACCTCTTCAATACATTGTGGAATAATGTTTATGGTGATTGAACCTATATTAAATAACGTTTTCTATAAAAATAATCTATAGAATTGATGTATGAATCATCACCAACCCAAAATCCTTGAGTGTAGATTCTACTATTAGTATCCCAAAACCATTAATATATCCTTTTAGCTCCCACTTTTATAGAATTTTGAAAAAAAAGTGTTTGGTTAATCTAAATAGCCCCACATTGAATAGGTGAAAACAAAATTTTCTAGGAGCTACTAAGTAACCCATAGGGGATGTTTTTGGTCTTGATGAAAACCCCCCTTAACCCCAAGTTCAATTTTTTAATAGTTTGGTGGATATCTCTCCATTTACAAAGGTTAACTTATTCCTACATGGATTAATTTCCATTTGTCCCAAATATTATTATGTTATGATTCTCAAATTCCATAACCCAACTATTTAAGTGGATTAAATACCCTTGATGTTACATGTTTATTCTTCGTATCCATTTTGAAAGAATTATTATTATAGCATACATCTTGTAAACATTCATATCTAGGTATATATATTTTTTAAGAATAAAATTACATGAGTCGAGATACTTCTCTATTTTCCCAAAATCTATAAGTTGAGATAATCCCATAAGAAACCCTAGAGCCTTGAGTTGAGATGCTCATATTGGTAAATTCTCATTCTATACATGGTCTTCATCATATGAACCTAAACTGCATGACATAAAGTCCACCATGCATGTATTTAATTTACTTTGATTGTTTTATTATATATCATTTGATCCACTTACTTTTTAACCTTTTCTACATAAGATTTCATATTGTACAAGTTTAACGATTCATGCTAGGTCATTTCAAATAGCCATGAACTGTGATGGAACTATTTTATTTTCTCTTATTCAAAAACTTGTTCGGTATAGATAAACCTTATCAAGAACTATGTATGTATTGATTATTTTTTTAAGGATAAATAGTGTTGTTTGGAATGTTTTCCTCATATAAAATATAACGTTATCTTTCATAAAAACTCTTATATTGTATGGTATCTACATTGATATTAAAATTTCTAAACCAACCATATACTAGGACATTATATGATGAAACCGGGATCTCTTATATTTGGTATAACTATAAATCATCTAATAAATTAGATTTATAAGAATGAAAATTCCTCTATAAAGAATTATTTGTGGATCGATTCCTATTCTCATAGGATATATAGTGATATCTTGAACTCCAATATTAGATTTGGCTACAAATTCCATTTTAATTCAATTACCCCTACCAACCTAGAGTTTGGTTCGACCAATTTACATTAGCTTTTTTCCCATTAACCCTATGTTAGGATATCGAACAAATCAAGTCAATTATTCCTCTAGGAGTAACCAAACACCTTGAGTTGAGATCATAATATTGGTGACTCAAAATCCTTGAGTTGATATTCTCTTCATGGTGATAAAAATTCCTCATATTGAATTTTCCACTTGGAGACTCGATCACCATGAGTATATATTCTTATATTGGGGGAAAATAATTAAGTTTATATCCTATTATTTATTAATATATTCTTGATGATCCTATACCTGAATCCCACATGAGGTCTAAGGAATGAAAAAATTAGATCATACTACCTCAAAACCACAATATTTTAATACTTAAAAAAATCTAATTTTGAGGGGGGCATATTTTTGTCACTTAAGAAATTTTCCACACATATTTTCATCGAATAAATTATATGACCCTAATCCATGTAATGTAATTCAAATTTGAGTATATAATTTTTTTCATGTATGACGAAAAAGGAATTGTGGTCTAGATGTGCTAAATTATTTCTAACTCATTGAGGGATAAAACATTCATAAAATTAATTTTCTAGTCTGGCGACATGGTGGTGAGAAACTCCCATTAGTTATAGGATATGTATTTAATCCATTTTTTATGAGAGTGATGTCGAACCGTAAGTTATTTTTTTTGGTTTATAAATACTTTTTCATTGGAAGAAACATAATATGTTGTGAAATAAGTACATAGGGAAACAAATTGTTTCACATACTTTGATTTGACTACATATAAATGTAAAATATAATTTAGAATAAAAAATATTTTTTTTTGAAGTTGGAAGATGTTTTTCCAAATTATAGATAATTTGTACCCAAAAGAGCTCCATATAGCCTACTATACATACGATCCACCCCACATCACACATAAACCCAAATCCATGTTCTCCCTCCTCTGCATGTGACCTACTTCATGTGTTCACCTAGATATGTGTGAATGTTTCTCCATGCATGACTATGCCAAGGAATGACTATAAAAGGACCACACAACCTTCCATTTTAGACACAATGAATGAATTGACCAAGTGATCACTTGATCTGGAAATGATAATTTGAGTAATTTCACACAAAGTTCCATATTTCAATGGATTTTTAAATCGATACCAGTGGAGAGTTAATTGAAGTTACACACTTAGTCCTTCCTAATTGGAGTCATTCCCTGTTCACCATACCATATGGATGCCCATACCAAAGTACCACACCACCTAATCACCCAATACCCGAGTGGTGATACTTGAGTAAAAAAAATTAGAACCTAAGAACCTTTGTGTTGACTACCTGTGTGTGAAACCACCCGAACACCAACCATTTAAGAATCCAATCACTTGAGATCTATAATACCTGAGTGAAAAAAACCAAATCATCTCAACACCTTAGCACAAAATACCCAAGAACTTGGTCACATACATGAGAACCACTTTTCCTCGGATCCCATACTTGGTAGAACCTTTACCCAAGCACCCATACATGGTAGAACCTTATCCTAGTCTACCATTTTAGGTATCTACTTCACCCAGGCCACCCGTCTGAGTTCCAAATCACCTCTATCAAGTATTTGGGAACTACATATCCATGAAAACCTAACTAGGAATCCATTCACCTAGGTCACCTACCTTGGTGTACATTCATCAAGGTCACCTACTTGGGAACCCTTTAGTTTAGACCACAGGGGATTCTCCCCCCACACAACCATTATGGATTAGGGATGGGTTATGGTCCATGCCCTTTAACCTAATCCTTTCACTACAATCGCTAACCTCTATCAAAATTCAAGAGCTACACCATAATATTTTCAATCTAGGTCTAACAAAAATTTAGTTACAATACTGACAACCCCAACCATTACATCAAAGAATACCTTACAATTGAGATTATTATATTGGATTCCAAAAGTAATATATCTTAAGATACCCCTATTAGTTCCTATAAATAACTTGATTCAATATACTACTCTTGGTTTACTTAAATTCCTTCAGATGAGATTATTACTTTTATTTTCTCATACTAATTGATTCTATATTCAACTCCTGGTTTCCTCATATACCATAAGATGACATTATACTCTTGGTTTCTAAAATATCTTCACTTGAATCATATATCAATTTGAACTTGAAATGGGACCCAAATTTATAATCCCCATTCAATCCCTTATTATCACTTTTTCATGACCCAGGCATATTTATCAAATGAAATTAAGCTAAATGGACTATTCATATCATAATACATTAATATTTAACTTGAAATATATAGGTTTTTATTTAATTTTATATAATATATGTAGGAAACGTCATTTAGTATTAATAATAATACACTAATTCTATTAATATCCCATCATCCCTGAAGGTATGGTGTCACTATACCCTAGTTCCCACAGTACATTAAACTATGAGTCTATCTACTAGACTCTAAACTGTGGTTCCTTCTTTATTATATTTAAATATATATACTTACAATCCTTAGGTGATAAGTTTGATACTAACTAATATTCCTTATGTGATGATCCTAGGATAATGCACATTTCAATAAGGTACAAGACTAAGATGAATTACCTTTCCCTATGGGATTAGAATATGATTCACTATGCGATGAGTATACGATGACTCATGTGGAGACCATGGGACAACCCATTTCTTCATAGGAGATAGTCTTGAGACAATGTTTCTTTATGTGATGAGCATAAGATGACTTATGTGATGAGAATAATATTACTTTAGTGATGATTCAATGAGGATCCATCTATACATATGATTTGAGATTCTCCTCTTAGTTCCTTCAAACACCTTGATCCAAGATAATACCATTGGTTCCTATTGTTTATCCACAAGACTTATATGTTATCAAAAAAAAAGAAAGGGTTTCTTTATTTTTAAGTCCAACACTATCCATTACTAGGTACATTTTACAAATTAATCCACTATGCATGAATTTAAAATTATTATAAGTTTTCATATATGAATGGTTGTAAAAGTAATGACTATGGTACTTATCAAATAATCATAAATGGTATGACGTGTCCTGGTATAAGAGTTGAACTACCTAGGTTTTGATTCCATTCAGGAAGATATGTTCAAAGATTCTCTCAAGGGACCACTCCCAACCTTAAAATAGCTACTTAATCCTTTAATGGGGTTCCATCGCCTCCTTGGATAACAAAAAATTACCAATTCCCAACTAATAAGTCATTAAACTCTATAGTGACCAAATAATTTGATCAAATTATAGACAATACAATTATCATGTTTATTATACTATTAAATTTATATTATTATGAAATAAATTTAATAAGGGTAAATGGTATTTCCAATATTAAGGATTCATTAACATGGATTAAATCAAAAAGAGAGTCTTAGAGTAAGAAACAAGAACTTACAAAACTAAGGTATGTGACTGAACTCCCATTATCTTGGCAATTATGCATTACGATGTGTCACTAGTATATTCCAATAGTCACCCGCCATTAGAAATAAGGTCGATGAAGGAAAAAGAACTCTTTAGGGTAGAAATATATAGAAAATAATTATATAATGTATAAATATCATATTAAAATAGTAGTTTAATTGATATTTTAATAATAATAATGTTATTTTTTAAAAACATGTTATTATGAAAATCTTTTTAATTTATAAACAATTTTTGTTATAAGATATTATAAAAAATTAATAAGAATATATAAGGGTTTTAATGAATAATTTTATAAACAATATATATATATATATATAATAGTATTTCATAAAATGAAAAAAAGTATATGATATGGTGATTACCTAATCACATACCCAATGAAAACTCAAGATCTTAGGCAATATAATATAATTAAAAAATGGTGTATTAATTGGTTCAAAGTTTTAAGGATGATATGTGTCATGATATTTCATATATTTAAGTGATAACAATGATGGGAAATTGATGATCAAAATGTTATGAATTTATTCTTTAAATATTACATAACTATTTTTTAAAATTAAATTATAAAATTAAACCTAAATATTTCAATAAATATGATTTTTTATCTGATTTTAAACACATCACATTAAGGTGTGAAATGTTCCCATTACCAATTATTAATATACATTGACTTTATTTATTTAGACCTTCAAGTATATTTCAAAATGAATTTTATCCCAAAAAACTGAATCAAAAAATTCCTTTTTGAAGGCCAGTGAAGGTAAGATTCACCCTTTTCTTTCAATTAACATTTTTATTTGTATTTTATTTTTCAATAAGGGATAACCTTTTTTTGGATTATTAGGATATCAAAAATTAATTTTTAATCCTTTCTAATTTATTATTAAAATATAAAATATTAAAATAATAACTTTATTATATGTAACATTAAATTTTTTTATTTTATTTTCATTCACATTTTTTTATTCACTATTATTCATAATTTTTAATAAACTTCTAGTAAGGATATATTGTTAATGGGTTGGGTATTAATATATATATTCCTAGATGTTAAGCCTATGTAGTTTTGAAAACATTTCTATTTGTTGCTATATATTAATATAAAAAATATGCTTATGGGTTGATTAAATATCTATATTGTTTTTTATCTGTTCATATAATTTATAACCTTTTTATTTTAGATTAATCAAATTCTCATTTGTGGTAAATCAATTACCATGACATATTACTAAGTGTATATAAGTATATATTAATCCTGACTTGATATCACCACCTTATGAGATTCATTTACTTATATACATGTTTAATGGTGTTAATATAAAAATTTAAAAATTAACTTTATAAATAAATAATTCATTGGTAATGGATTATTTTTAAAAAATAAAATACCACGAATATTAAAATTATTAATCCATTAACATATAATATTCAATATATATAATTATTTGATATTTGAATATATAATGATATCAAATTCTATAAAAATTTAAATTTCAATTAACATGATAATAAAAATTCAATAACCATAAATATCATTGAGTTGGAGCATCACATTGAAATTAAGATATAGCTTAAATGAATTAAAATAATTATATGGAACTGGATCTTATTTTTTGGTAAATTTATTTTGATATTCTAGAAATGTATAGCACACAAAAATTCATTTTTATACAGGTATAGGAATGAAAAATCATCATATAAAGAAGAGGTACACTAATCAATTAATATAACATTGGTTAACATTCATATATATATATATATATTTTATAGAAATGTATTTATTATTATTAAAGAGTCATATTCATCACATTTTTAGTGACCTATTACCATTATTCATCTTTATAGTATGAATATCTTTCATTTTCTTCTTATTAGTGAATTTTACAAGTCATTGGACTATTTTCCTTCTTCAAACTGATAATGTTTACCTTATACATTGTATTATATTTTTTATATAGGATTCAATGTGTTATTTTATTAGAAATAATTTTTTTTCATGTAATAATGAAATTATATATCTCCCAATACATTGGGAAATGATTTTATTCTTCAGAGAAGTTATGTTGGGATATGCCAGGAAGGATTTTATATTTGAAGATATAATGTTGGTCATAATTATTTAGGAATTACCATTATGGTAATAAATCAAGTCTCCTTTATTCACTATATGAATATAATAGCCAAGAAATTCTTAGAATAATTTTATTGATTCTATGTTATATATATTATTTTTTTGTATTATACAATAATAATTCACTAAATTTTGTTATTTCCTTGCTATGAATTATACTTAACTAGAGTTATATGTGTTTTATAGTATATCATACTTTTTATCTTTATTTATCACTTGTTATGATTTATATTCTCCCCCTAGATTTCATATAATAATCACAAGGTTTTAGAATGATTTGGAATGATATGGGAGTTAGGAATGAATCAAAGGTTACAATTCTTTAGTGAAATTTTTATACTAATGTTTCATGAAAAATATTCTAGCTTACTAGGTGTAAAATATGTGAAATTTATTAAGAAATGTTTAGGGTTGGGTTTTTTTTCTAATCCACTAAAACTCTAAATTGTGGTTTTAGGCATGTGAGTGTTTCAATATTTATAAAAAAAATCATCAGATTATGGGATTATTGTATTTGAAACATTATATTTGGTGTCAAATAAAGGTGTAAATAACTTTTCTGGGTTATTTCAGGAGATATTACCTAAATACATAAACTCATATGTTCAGATTTATCCATAATATTTTATATGATATAGACATATCTTTGGACATAATATTTCATAAACACTACATATGCATGAAAGGTTCATGCATGGAAGTTTAATATTATAGGATAATATTTTAATCCCTTCCACTAATAGACTATGATTACAAAAATATTTATTTAAATGAAAATCATGCGATAATTAGATGATCAAGGTTTATAGATATTCTTTAACCACTTGTATAACTATTAATATACGAGTTAATGTAATATATTCTCTAGTTATGTTTCGAGAGTCTATATAAAGAAATAATAATTAATATATGGTGATTGTTCAAGCCCTAACCCATTCTCATGGTAACTCTCCCTTCTTCACTCATTACCTTGAGTGGCACAAACTTGGAATGAGAATAAAGGAGGGTACTCCTCAAGCTATTGAGTAATTAAATGTAATGACCTAAAAACCTATATATATAAATTACCTTATATATATCTATGTCTGACACATTTAACAATTTAGTGTAATATGAAAAAAATGATGACACTTTATTTGAATTTTTGAGAAAATTGAATTTACTAAGTAATCAAACATAGAAAAATTAATAACATCATAGTGTGAAAATACATAGAGAAGATAAAATAACTGAAATAATAAATTTTTTATAACCTTAATCTCTTAGGATTATCAAACTTGTGTACAATACTATAAAAATGAACCATAATGTTAATTATATAATATTAATTTTAAAAATGAAGAATATTAAACTCAAATAGAAATTAAAATTATATATGAATGAATAAAATATGAAGCATTTATAGGAAGTATAAAACCATTATGGCCATTGGGTATTATGACCATTGTCTATTATGACCTTGGGGAAATATAACCATCGGTAATTTATCCATTAAAATTTGACTACTACAATCAATGTTTATTGAGGATAATTAAGATAACTAGTTTATAAATATTAGTGAAATGATGGAATCAACAATTATAATTATAAATTATGAGGCTCATTGATCGTAGCATGGGAGGGAGGTATAATCATTAGGGTTCATACATGACCAATCCCATGTAGTGCCTCAATACATGAGGCATGGGAGGGGCTGCTTATGGGAAGATTTAAAGTTATTAGAGATCACCACTAGTTCGATGTTAGCTAAACCACCCAATGAAAGTACCACCATCACACAACTTACCATTAGAGCGTATATCAGTGTGATAATGAGTTATGTATCTATACCTTAATATTATAATGGTGAAATTTTCTTTTAATAAATGAAATTGTAGTTTCTTTAATCCATTTTTCATTATTATTTTATAAAATACACATGAATATAAGATGAATATGATAAATATACTACTAGATACAATGAAAACAAAACTATATTTTTTTGGAAAATACTTAATTTTAATTAAAATTCACATTTATGATAAATTCATGTATTTTAAATAAAATTTAATTTTTATGAAATATTCTTATAAACACACTATTTATTTAAATATAAATTATAATATTATTTTATAATACCCCGTGAAATTTTTATTAGTGCAGTAAATTTGATTATGTCATAAAAATTGATATTTTCAATATATTAGTATATATAAAAATGTTAAAATTACCATATTTAGAAATTTATTTTGATAATATAAATATCATTTATTAAATTATCACATTAAAATTAGCCAATGGTGACTTTTTTATAATATTCTAGGAAGTCAAATTTGTTAGAAAAACTTAAATACTTTAAGAATATACAGTAATAATTATGACACCCTAATAACCTAAAAATGATCTAATAAATTATATATAGGGTTTAGTCGACCAAAAATAGTTATTCATTAAAATATTGTATTTTAATGTGATAAAATTATTTTTCCATGCCTATAAATAACCATTCGAAACCTAATATATATTTTTAGATTTTAAAATCAATTCTTTATAGACACAACTCACCATGAGGTTGTGAATGATTTTATTTTAAGGATTTAGATTCATAAACTAGTAAAATATTAAAAAACACTCCTATTTAGAAAATACCATAGAAAAACCAAGGGAACGCCAATGAGTTTTTATTTTTTATTAATTAGGTCCCCAAGACCTAAATTTAGAAATTAATAAACAATATTATCTCCTTTACTATAAATACCCACCCATTATCCCATTTCACTTTAGTCAAAAGCATTGGAACCTGAATGTACTCTCATTTGACCACTATAGATTCATCCCATGGAGTACTATGTTTCCAAGGAGATCCTCTCAAGATTTAAAAATAAACCACTCTTGGTAAGGGATTTTTTACCTTATCTTTTAAATTCAAGAACTTATTTATAGTAATACACTTAATTATCAATTTATTATATTTTATTATGTTTATGAACATTCCTTTAAAGTAAAAATGTTGTGAAAATAATGAGAGACTACCTTCCGCTCTCATTTTCCCCTTCTATAAACATTTATGTATAGATTTTATGCTATAATAATTATCCCTTGATTTTCCAAGTATTACCTATATGTTATAAATACCCCCTCTTTATTTTCACTCAAGGGTATTCACATTGATATAAACATCCATCATATATTGTGTACTTCAATTTTTTAAACCCAGATTCCTTAATAATGGGGTTGAAATGATGAAATACATTCTTTTGTTATATGATCTATGTGGTGCATGGGAAGTTAGAAATATGAAGGGAACATCCTTATAGTTCTCCAATGAATTGGATAACGTTTTCATCTCATGATATTGAATGTATAGCATAGGAGTGGTTAGGTTTAACACACTATTTTTATAACGACCCACACTTTACATACATTGTTAATACTTCAAAATTGAAGCACACTTATTACAACATATGACAAAACCACAAAGGACCGTATAGGTATAGTGTCTTTAGAAACTGGGAAACATAAACAACTGGTTCATAAATCTTCTACAGTGTCTCCCATTTATTTCATCATATCTAGGGTACCTTTTAGCATATTCTACTTAATATCCATCTTCCTGACCTGGGGAAAAGAAAACATAAAAGGGTGAGCTCAAATGCTCAGCAAGGGCAAATAAAGGAAATAAAAATCATATCATATCTTTATGAAAATCAAAACCTGCAAAAGAGATCATAATATCTTAACATGGAATAAATCATAGAAGTGAAAATGATATCCCCATAATCATAACATAAAACTTGAAACTTTGTGGCATGCACACATAATCATGGAAAATCATTTCTTGTTAGTCATGACTCATTGCCAAGACTATCTTAGTGGACAAAGTCCCTTTCTGAACCGAGTTCACTCCTCGTTTCAGTCCTGTATCACTGAACCGAAATAACCTTCCGTTCCAGCCATGTCTATCTCATGAGATATAAAATCATTACCCAATGCATTGGAGGGAGATATAGGTCCCACCCATCTTATAATGAATCCTTTCTTATGTGTGCCACATAATCATAAAACATACATCATCGCATAACACATGTAACAAAAATGGGATTCTTGAAACATCATGACATCATAAATCAATTCATATAAGATAAAGGAATTCATAAACATAATTCCATCACAACATAGTCAAACCAATGTAAAAATATGGATAGAAACAGAACTCTTTATTATCTTAGATGGAAAATAATTTTGATAAAACACTTGAATTGAATTCTTGAGGAAAATATCCTTTCTTCTTCAAAATCAATTTCTTTTCACAAAACATCATGCAATTTTAAAAGAAAGAGATTTTATTGAAAATAGTCATGAAATCTTTTAGAGGAAGCTTCATGAAAATAAGGCTTTGTAAAACAGTAGGAATCCGTTCGTGTCGTATAAGTTAAAAAAACATTCTTCGTACTTTTGTCGGAAAAGTCAAAAAGTACCTCGTACGAAAAACGGCAAAAGATTCCTTTCATACGTATTACTAAAAACTCACCGAAGGGTAAAAATGGATTTGAACAATTTTAGGTGGATGGAAATAATATTACATATTGATAAAACATGGATGTGGATGATAAAATGCACCCCAGTAAATACTTACGAATAAACAATCTCGGATAAAAATGAGATTGTGATATTTCCCTTACCTTAGGTCCGATTTGCTTTGTTCGTGTCCGAAGCTCCTGTATAATGGTTTAAATAATGTTATTGACTTATTCCAGAATCATAAATATTGATATGAGATCATATATGGTCATATTATTAGTTTCTTGTTAGTAATATTTCATTGTTACTTGTTACTCGGGTCTTTATAACTTTTTGTTCTTATGCGTGTTTTGTCGAATAAATTCTTATTCTTATCTTTAGGTTATAGATAATTCATTTCCAGAATGGTATTAGTGTAGTATATACCATATTAATTCATTCAATTCATTTATATAATCATTATGAAATGAAGATCATGTAGAACGAGTCGCATCACATCGTGGAGACGGTATTCCGTACGTACGCACGAGTGATGATATCGTTCCTATGATCGTGGAATTGTATTGGAGTATATATATATATTATTTCAGTAACAATATTACTTAATAATAATCATATATAGTTACTCATTACACCATTATACCCATCCTTGTAAGGTGATGGTGGAAAATAGATTACACCACGGCGTGGAGACGGTATTCCGTACGTACGCACGCGCGGTGATTTCATTTTTCCGTAGGATGGATAGAAGGTGAATTAGGGTTGTTTCATATTTATAATAACATATCAGTATGTAAGTAATACTGATGTTATTACTTTATCATGAAACAACTAAAGAAGAAGAAGTTGAAGAAGAAAGAAATTGAAAAGATCGGTAATGGATATTACCTCTTCTTTGGAACGCCTCTTTGAATCCTCCACTTAAGGAACTAAGATTGGTCTTTGGAGAATACCAGGACCTCTAGGATTATTCTAGGGAAGTGTAGAGGAGAAAATGGCAGGGTTTGGCCGAGCTTGAGTGCTCAAATTGGTGTGAGGAGGAGGGGGAGGAGGTGCCCTTTTATAAGGGAGGAGAGGGGCACCTTAGGAATATCTCAAAATATTATTTTATATTAAAGTCAAAATCGGTTTATAATGGTTCCAAAGGGTATTATTTCGAAGCTAAAGTGGGTATGGGTCGAAATCCTATCAACCAATAGGATTTAGACAAGTTTAGGGTATTATTTTAACCTTATCAATTAGATTTAACTCTAAGTTAATTAATTTAACTTTTACCGTGTCTTTTTGTTTTCTTTCACTATATGGTTAATACACTTACTATAACATGCCAAACGAACCCCAAATTGTTTATTATTAATATATATATCCTTATCTAAGTCATTTGGCCGAACCTTAGATTTTTAGGAATAAAATAACAATTAATAATATAATATTTGATTTAAAAACTATTTTGTGTCAATTTTGACACTATTTGATATATGATTTTTGTGAAAGTCATAACAGAATTATATGTTCGAACCAAGTTGATTAAATCAATACTAATATATCATAGTAACCTAGAAAATTAGTGGAATTCATAAAAAGTCTCAAATTACATTTATTTTGGTATTTATATTATCAATTTTGTCAATATTTCATTAATAAGATAATTACTGCATCATCTTTGTGTCATAAATAAATTAAATTATTTGATGTCTAAAAATTACAAATAAAATACCATCATGTAGGAAATCTTTTTATCTTTCTAATGAATATTTACAATCGAATTTATCTTATGTATAACCCTATATTAAAAATGATTTACTTATTAAACTTTGATTTTAACTATTTTAACCCTTCTTTAAATAAATTAATAATAAATGTCCTAATCTAATCCAAGTGGGCCTAAATGGTCATATTTTATTCCTAAGTTTGTTTTTGGTCGAATTACACTTGTCCAATAGAATTAGGACATGTGTTAGGGTAATATTAATATCATATTTACCCTTAGTTACCCTATTTACTATTAACCGCGGTAAAAATAGTAAAAAGTTACTATTCACCAAAAAATTATTTTCATCTCATTGAACCACATTTTAGTCCTTGATATTAACCGTGTCTCTCGGATTTTTGAAATTCCATTCACAGAAGCGGTAAAATTAAGTTTTATGCAAAATTCAGTTTTTAACCTACCACTTAGTGGTTTCACTATTCATCAAAAATTGAAAGTTTTCAGAAAAATACCAAAATTTCACCCTAGGCTAATTTCGATATTCTGAGTCCAAAAATGAAGTCCATTTTGAAAAATAAAATTTATAAAATTTCAAAAGGTGGTTATTACTATTCATAACGGCTAGTTTTAATAGCATATTGTTGTTTAGTGAAACTCGGTATTGCGTACGACGCAAGCTATCGAGGAAGGTCGCGATTGCGTGTAAAGCAAGCCAAGCAAGTGTTGTGTAGAAAAATATTCCTTTGATGATTTATATAACATAAAAGTCTCGGGTGTTACATTCTACCCCCCTTAAAAAGAATTTCTCCCTCGAAATTCGTCACTTTGCAACAAACAAATGAGGATACTTCTCCCTCATCATATCCTCAAGCTCCCATGTAGCTTCTTCAAGTTGGTGGTTTCTCCATAAAACTTTCACCAAGCGAGTGGTCTTGTTTCGTAGGACTTTTTCGCTACGATCCAGAATCTCTATCGGCTGTTCTTTATAAGAAAGATCTTGCTCCAGCGGTACAACTTCTGAGCTGAGTACATGTGAAGGATCTGGTATGTACTTTCTCAGGAGAGATACATGGAACACATCGTGAACTTGAGAGAGATTCGGTGGAAGCTCCAATCGGTAAGCTACCTTCCCAACACGATCCAGTATTTCAAAAGGACTGATATATCTAGGGCTCAACTTCCCCTTCTTTCCAAATCTCATAACCCTCTTCCAGGGAGATATTCGTAAGAACACTTTATCACCCACTTCAAACTCTAGGTCTTTTCTTCGGTTGTCGGCATAACTTTTCTGTCGACTCTGAGCTGCTCTTATGTGTTGTTGAATAGATCTGACCTTTTCTTCCATTTCATCAACGAGATCAGGTCCTAATAGCTTTCTTTCCCCAACTTCATCCCAGCAAGTTGGAGTCCTGCATTTCTTTCCATAGAGAGCTTCATAAGGAGCCATCTGAATACTGGATTGAAAGCTATTATTATAAGAAAATTCCACCAAAGGTAGGTGTTGATCCCAACCTCCTTTGAAATCCATAGAGCAAGCTCTCAACATATCTTCTAGGGTTTGAATTGTTCTCTCAGACTGACCGTCTGTCTGGGGATGATAAGCAGTGCTGAAACTCAACTCTGTATCCAGAGTATGCTGAAGACTTCGCCAGAACTTCGAGGTAAATCTCGGATCTCGATCAGATATAATAGAAAGTGGTACTCCATGCAATCTTACCACTTCCTTTATATATATCCTGGCAAGCTGATCTAGAGAGAAATCCTCTCTAATAGCAATGAAGTGTGCAGACTTTGTAAGACGATCAACTATGACCCAGATAGCATTATTGCCTTTGGATGTTTTAGGAAGTCCTGTGACAAAGTCCATAGTGATGTTTTCCCATTTCCATTCGGGTATGGGTAATGGTTGTAACATCCCCTTAGACTTCTGTCTCTCAGCTTTAACTTGTTGACAAACCAAGCATCGAGAGACATATTCAGCAACATCTCTTTTCATGCCATCCCACCAGAAGTACTCTTTCAGGTCCCTATACATCTTCGTGCTTCCAGGATGAATAGAGAATGAAGAACTATGAGCCTCATCCAGCAGCTCTTTATTTAATTCGGGTATGGGAGGAACGCAAACCCGATTCCTGAACTTTATTATCCCATCACAATCAAGGTTGAATTCAGGAACATTTCTCACCTTCTTTTGTAACTCGACATCTTCTTTCTGTGCCTCTTTAATCTTCACATGTATAGATGGTTGAACATTCATTTGAGAAAGATAAGATTTTTCCCCTTCCATTATAATTCCAAGATCCATCCTTTGTAAATCCATAAATATTGGATCTTTTGTGATCCTCATCATGGATAAACTAGCATGGTCTTGTCGACTTAATGCATCTGCCACCTTGTTTGCTTTCCCAGGGTGGTAATGGATTGAGCAGTCATAATCCTTAATCAGCTCCAACCATCTTCTTTGGCGCATATTCAGCTCCTTTTGTGTGAAAATATACTTTAAACTTTTATGATCAGTATAAATATCACACCTTTCACCATAAAGGTAATGCCTCCAAATCTTTAATGCAAAGATTACCGCAGCCAACTCCAAATCATGTGTTGGGTAATTTTGCTCATGGATTTTCAACTGTCGTGAGGCATAATCTATCACCATATCATTTTGCATAAGAACACACCCCAATCCCTTCTTGGATGCATCACTGTAGATCACAAACCTTTCTCCACTACAAGGCAGTGTGAGCACAGGTGCACTGGATAACCTTCTTTTCAACTCCTTGAAATTCTCTTCACATTCCTCTGTCCAGACAAACTTAACTCCTTTCCGAGTCAACTTGGTGAGTGGATTAGATAATCATGAAAAATCTTTTACAAAACGTCGATAATATCCAGCCAAACCAAGAAAACTTCGGATCTCAGTTACTGTTGTTGGTCTTGACCATCTTTCGATAACCTCTGTTTTTGCTGGATCTACAGATATCCCCTCTTTTGAGATTATGTGACCCAAAAATGCAACTTTTTGAAGCCAAAATTCACACTTGGTAAATTTGGAATAAAGCTTCTCCTTTCTCAGGGTCTTCAATATAATTCTCAAGTGATCTTCATGCTATTCCTTGCTCTTTGAATAGACAAGAATATCGTCTATAAAGACTACCACAAATTGATCAAGATAGTCTCTAAAGACTCTATTCATTAGATCCATGAAGATAGCAGGGGCATTAGTAAGACCAAATGGCATCACTATAAATTCATAGTGTCCATACCTTGTACGGAAAGCCGTCTTTGGTATATCCTCCCTTTTGACCCTTAATTGATGATACCCTGAACGAAGATCAATCTTGGAAAAGTATTGAGCTCCGCGTAGTTGGTCAAATAAGTCATCAATGCATGGGAGAGGATATTTGTTCTTGATAGTGATCTTGTTAAGTTCTCGATAATCAATGCAGAGTCTCATTGATCCATCTTTCTTCTTAACAAATAGAACAGGTGCTCCCCAAGGTGACGCACTAGGGCGTATGAATCCCTTATCAAGATTCTCTTGGAGTTGCTTCTTCAATTCCTGCAACTCAATTGGGGCCATTCTATAAGGTGTCTTTGAAATAGGAAAAGCACCCGGTACGATTTCTATTGAAAACTCAACTTCACGATTTGGTGGAAGACCCGGTAATTCCTCCGGAAAGACATCATCAAACTCCCGTACAATGGGCATATTCTTAATCGTGAGTTTCTCACCAACTATTTGAGATAAATAACCTTCATTTAGTGGAATCAATACCCATAAGATGGAAGAAATTTCCACTGGAAGGTTATGTTCATCCTTGCATTGATAGACGATCGTAGGTTGATTTGGAATATGAAATGTGACTTCCCTTCTTTGGCAATTGATATGAGCTCCATGTAGAGAAAGCCAATCCATGCCAAGAATCACATCAAATTCCACTAAAGGAAGGATCACAAGATTTGCAGGAAGCACTTTCCCACAAACTTCGATCGGAGAAGAATTATAAACTTCTGATGCGATTGATGTGCCATTAGGTGTTGTCACAGCTAACTCAACATCTAATTGTTGAGGTAATACGGTGATACCCTTAGAAAATTTTTCAGAAATAAAAGAGTGGGTGGATCCAGAATCAAATAAAACATTTGCTACTTTAGAGTGGATGGTAAGTGTACCTTTCACCACATCGTTATCGTACTCCACATCGCTGATAGAAATTGCATGTGACTTTCCTTTGTCTTTAGCCTTAAGAGTTTGTTGACGTCGACCATCATCATCAACCCTTGGATTTGGGCATTGATTGGCATAATTCCCCATCTCCTTTCACTTGAAACATTGAAGTGTAGTAGGTTCATTATGTGTATCCCTTCCTTTGTTTGCATCATTAGACATCTTCTTCCCATTATCACGGAATTCAAATGCCTGATGACCTTCCTTTCCACATTTAAAACATTTACTTGTCCCTTTAAGACAACTCCCTCCATGTTTCTTTCCACACTTTGAGCATAAGGGAAAGTACATCTTCTTTTCCGTGTGCTCTTTAGATTTTTCTTTGAATTCCATCTTCCTCTTCTTATCAAACCCATGTGACTGATGGGTTACTCCAATCTCCATCTCGACTTTGAGAGCACATCGAACGATTTCCTCGTAGCTATTGAAGTCCCTTATGGCTAACGCCCTTCGAAGACTTGGTTTTAAGCCACTAAAGAATCGATCGATCTTACTCTCAGGTTGGATAATAATACCAGAAGCGTACCTTGCAAGTCTTGTAAAATTTGCTTCATAGGTACTAACAGATTCATCATCCCTTTGCTTCAGTTCAAGGAACTCTTTCTCCATCTTTGTTCGGAGAATACGAGGGAAGTACTTATTGAAAAATAAGTTCTTGAACTCGTCCCATTCCATAGACTCAATTTCATCCCTTTGCCTCGTATTCTTAACAAGATTCCACCATTGATCCGCATCTCCTTCCAAACGATACACTGCTAGGATGACTTTATCATGCTCAGAACATTGAAGAACTGAAAATATCTTTTCAGTAGTACTAATCCATTGTTCAGCAACTAATGGATCAGTAGACCCGATGAAAGATGGTGGACGCTGCCTCATGAAGGATTCAACAGAATGTTGCTCCCTCCTTTGTTTGTTTGGAAATCCTGCATGATTCATAGCTTGAGAAAGTTGTGTGAGCATGGCTACAAGATTTTGCATTCCAGCTCCTATAACGTTTGGTTGCTCAGGGGGACAATCATTGCATTGCCCATCGCATTCCGCATTAACACGGTTCCTTCGGGTTCCAGCCATTGACTAAAACCAAGAAGAATAGTGTGAGCAACACTAATTATAATAGGAAACCACATAATTCAAGAAAAAAAAATTTTCATGCTTATGGTCTTATCCTAGGTTATTCATGGCCATTTCTAAGATTGTGTTCTATGCTTAGACTTATCCTTAGGGTTCTTACTAAGGCTTTCACATCCTAGTTTCCAAAGGTTGACTATACCTTTCCTCTGATACCAACTATAACGACCCACACTTTACATACATTGTTAATACTTCAAAATTGAAGCACACTTATTACAACATATGACAAAACCACAAAGGACCGTATAGGTATAGTGTCTTTAGAAACTGGGAAACATAAACAACTGGTTCATAAATCTTCTACAGTGTCTCCCATTTATTTCATCATATCTAGGGTCCCTTTTAGCATATTCTACTTAATATCCATCTTCCTGACCTGGGGAAAAGAAAACTTAAAAGGGTGAGCTCAAATGCTCAGCAAGGGAAAATAAAGGAAATAAAAATCATATCATATCTTTATGAAAATCAAAACCTGCAAAAGAGATCATAATATCTTAACATGGAATAAATCATAGAAGTGAAAATGAGATCCCCATAATCATAACATAAAACTTGAAACTTTGTGGCATGCACACATAATCATGGAAAATCATTTCTTGTTAGTCATGACTCATTGCCAAGACTATCTTAGTGGACAAAGTCCCTTTCTGAACCGAGTTCACTCCTCGTTTCAGTCCTGTATCACTGAACCGAAATAACCTTCAGTTCCAGCCATGTCTATCTCATGAGATATAAAATCATTACCCAATGCATTGGATGGAGATATAGGTCCCACCCATCTTATAATGAATCCTTTCTTATGTGTGCCACATAATCATAAAACATACATCATCGCATAACACATGTAACAAAAATGGGATTCTTGAAACATCATGACATCATAAATCAATTCATATAAGATAAAGGAATTCATAAACATAATTCCATCACAACATAGTCAAATCAATGTAAAAATATGGATAGAAACAGAACTCTTTATTATCTTAGATGGAAAATAATTTTGATAAAACACTTGAATTGAATTCTTGAGGAAAATATCCTTTCTTCTTCAAAATCAATTTCTTTTCACAAAACATCATGCAATTTTAAAAGAAAGAGATTTTATTGAAAATAGTCATGAAATATTTTAGAGGAAGCTTCATGAAAATAAGTCTTTATAAAACAGTAGGAATCCGTTCGTGCCGTATAAGTTAAAAAAAATATTCTTCGTACTTTTGTCGGAAAAGTCAAAAAGTACCTCGTACGAAAAACGACAAAAGATTCCTTTCATACGTATTACTAAAAACTCACCGAAGGGTAAAAATGGATTTGAACAATTTTAGGTGGATGGAAATAATATTACATATTGATAAAACATGGATGTGGATGATAAAATGCACCCCAGTAAATACTTACGAATAAACAATCTCGGATAAAAATGAGATTGTGATATTTCCCTTACCTTAGGTCCGATTTGCTTTGTTCGTGTCCGAAGCTCCTGTATAATGGTTTAAATAATGTTATTGACTTATTCCAGAATCATACATATTGATATGAGATCATATATGGTCATATTATTAGCTTCTTGTTAGTAATATTTCATTGTTACTTGTTACTCGGGTCTTTATAACTTTTTGTTCTTATGCGTGTTTTGTCGAATAAATTCTTATTCTTATCTTTAGGTTATAGATAATTCATTTCCAGAATGGTATTAGTGTAGTATATACCATATTCATTCATTCAATTCATTTATATAATCATTATGAAATGAAGATCATGTAGAACGAGTCGCATCACATCGTGGAGACGGTATTCCGTACGTACGCACGAGTGATGATATCGTTCCTATGATTGTGGAATTGTATTGGAGTATATATATATATTATTTCAGTATCAATATTACTTAATAATAATCATATATAGTTACTCATTACACCATTATACCCATCCTTGTAAGGTGATGGTGGAAAATAGATTACACCACGGCGTGGAGACGGTATTCTGTACCTACGCACGCGCGGTGATTTCATTTTTCCGTAGGATGGATAGAAGGTGAATTAGGGTTGTTTCATATTTATAATAACATATCAGTATGTAATTAATACTGATGTTATTACTTTATCATGAAACAACTAAAGAAGAAGAAGTTGAAGAAGAAAGAAATTGAAAAGATCGGTAATGGATATTACCTCTTCTTTGGAACGCCTCTTTGAATCCTCCACTTAAGGAACTAAGATTGGTCTTTGGAGAAGACCAGGACCTCTAGGATTATTATAGGGAAGTGGAGAGGAGAAAATGTCAGGGGTTGGCCGAGCTTGAGTGCTCAAATTGGTGTGAGGAGGAGGGGGAGGAGGTGCCCTTTTATAAGGGAGGAGAGGGGCACCTTAGGAATATCTCAAAATATTATTTTATATTAAAGTCAAAATCGGTTTATAATGGTTCCAAAGGGTCTTATTTCGAAGCTAAAGTGGGTATGGGTCGAAATCCTATCAACCAATAGGATTTATACAAGTTTAGGGTATTATTTTAACCTTATCAATTAGATTTAACTCTAAGTTAATTAATTTAACTTTTACCGTGTCTTTTTGTTTTCTTTCACTATATGGTTAATAAACTTACTATAACATGCCAAAAGAACCCCAAATTGTTTATTATTAATATATATATCCTTATCTAAGTCATTTGGCCGAACCTTAGATTTTTAGGAATAAAATAACAATTAATAATATAATATTTGATTTAAAAACTATTTTGTGTCAATTTTGACACTATTTGATATATGATTTTTTTGAAAGTCATAACAGAATTATATGTTCGAACCAAGTTGATTAAATCAATACTAATATATCATAGTAACCTAGAAAATTAGTGGAATTCATAAAAAGTCTCAAATTACATTTATTTTGGTATTTATATTATCAATTTTGTCAATATTTCATTAATAAGATAATTACTGCATCATCTTTGTGTCATAAATAAATTAAATTATTTGATGTCTAAAAATTACAAATAAAATACCATCATGTAGGAAATATTTTTAGCTTTCTAATGAATATTTACAATCGAATTTATCTTATGTATAACCCTATATTAAAAATGATTTACTTATTAAACTTTGATTTTAACTATTTTAACCCTTTTTTAAATAAATTAATAATAAATGTCCTAATCTAATCCAAGTGGGCCTAAATGGTCATATTTTATTCCTAAGTTTGTTTTTGGTCGAATTACACTTGTCCAATAGAATTAGGACATGTGTTAGGGTAATATTAATATCATATTTACCCTTAGTTACCCTATTTACTATTAACCGCGGTAAAAATAGTAAAAAGTTACTATTCACCAAAAAATTATTTTCATCTCATTGAACCACATTTTAGTCCTTGATATTAACCGTGTCTCTCGGATTTTTGAAATTCCATTCACAGAAGCGGTAAAATTAAGTTTTATGCAAAATTCAGTTTTTAACCTACCACTTAGTGGTTTCACTATTCATCAAAAATTGAAAGTTTTCAGAAAAATACCAAAATTTCACCCTAGGCTAATTTCGATATTCTGAGTCCAAAAATGAAGTCCATTTTGAAAAATAAAATTTATAAAATTTCAAAAGGTGGTTATTACTATTCATAACGGCTAGTTTTAATAGCATATTGTTGTTTAGTGAAACTCGGTATTGCGTACGACGCAAGCTATCGAGGAAGGTCGTGATTGCGTGTAAAGCAAGCCAAGCAAGTGTTGTGTAGAAAAAGATTCCTTTTATGATTTATATAACATAAAAGTCTCGGGTGTTACAATTTTATGTTAATATGGTAGTTTGATTTAAATTATGCTTATAATTTTACACTTTATATTTTTACCACATTCTAATGATACCTTGATATTATGATACCATTCAATCATGTCATGATTAAATGTTTACGATTTTAACCATTATATGTTATTTTGATATGCCTCTTAAATTAAATGTTTACATTTTCATAATTACATGATTTATTATTCCCATATTTGGATTTACAAATCACCCATTTTTTATTAATATCCCTATTAGGATGTGACGACTTGTTCTGAGAATTAGAAGTTCGAGCATCAGAATTAAATTCATCTGAATTTTGGTAAGTGGTGGAAATATGGACTCAATGTGGAGGAATCAGTAGTAGGTCTTATATAATCTATATAGTCCCATTAGAAGTTCTCATCTATATGTGGTTCTATGGTGCAGTTCTTAGAGTTCCAAAATTTTAGAAAAGATGACAGGTCATCAGTTTAGTAAAATTGACTTGGAAGCCACAACTTATGATTTGTATTTTTAGTAGAGAAATTTTAATATGTTTGACTACTTTCCCTTAGTATATTATTATGTGATGCCTTTAGTGAAATGTGTGAAAAAAAATAAGGTGGATTAGTAATGGTTCAATAGGGAACTTTATCAGAGAGCTAAGAAGTTGATGAGTATTAGTTCTCATTGTAATATTTTTTCACCTATAATATTATAGTTATACTAAAAACAAGTAGTATTTTTATTTCCCCCATGAACATAGGAAAAAATGCGAAACACGTTATTAATTTTTTTTATTTCTCTGGTTTCCTATATTTTTTTTCATGTAGTACTGTAGAATTTATTTATAGTTCAATGTTTGTACTGAGGCCTGTGTGGGAGAATTAATTTTTTTGGTGTGTTGAGTGGAGATAATACCTAATTTTGGTATACTTAGAAGAGGGTTATTTAACCTCTAGTTATTTATTTTTCTACTATGCTATTTAATTGTGAGAATTTTTAGTGTACCTATCGGTCGTAATTCTTGCTATCTATTGGTAGTACATATATTCAGTTTTTTAGGAGACTTGTGTTTCATAGATTATTTTCCTTCAAAAAAGTGGTATAATAATTCAAGATTCTTACTCAGGGTTCGATATGGTAGTAGTAGTTAATACATTGAATCAGTGGAAGATAATATCTTGATTGATGAATTCTATAGATCTGATTTCAAATTTCGGTGAATGTTTATTAAAAACTATATGATTCATAATGACTTGGTGGTTCTCTTTTCAAGAGTGAAAAAATGTTTGTGGAGAATAAAGAATGGTATTTCATGGATAAGAAATCACATTCACTGAGAAGGATATCTCTCATAATGAATGTTTCATTGAACATACATGAGAATAATACCACACTATATTTTCTAAAGGAATTGGTAGATGTGTACGGAAAATCGACTGCCTTGAGCAAGGTTTTCTTATGGTGACTATTTTTTGGATTAATATTTTTGAAGGAATACCCAAAAAATATCATATTAGTGACATCATCATGATTTTTGGGAAACTTTAGTTGGTGAAGGTTACTTTTAATAATGATGTATGTGCATTTATACTTTTAATTTCACTTTTTGAGAGCATGAATTAAATGGTTACTACGCTTAATAGTTCTAGTAGAAAAACATATAGTGCTTAATTGTATAAGGAATGTAATACACAATCAATAACATCAGTGAAGTGAACTTCATAAAACATAGGTTAGTGAACATAATACTAATGAAAGGGGTAGGTCAACCCATTGCAAGTAGGATTATCAGAATAATTAATTGGTGGATAAGACACAATAACAGAAATGGGAGAGGATCCAAGGTAAGTCATATGATCCTGGTATTACCTGATAGAAGTGTAGGAAGTAATTAAATATCAAGAATTATTGAAAAAGGTACATGGAGAACACTGGAAATACTTTTACCTCTAGAATTTGCGACTCTTTCAGTGTAATTAAAGTTCTAAATGACTATTTTCTAAGTGATAACACACTAGTAAAAGTTTGGGTGGTTGATTCTGGAGCACAATTCCATTCAAATAGAAATCATAGATGCATATTAAAATCTGTATATGTAATGTTTGGTAAAGTCTATTTTTATGATGGTGAAATCAGGTATATTTTCATAAAAGGATATGTCAACATCAAAATGAATAATGGAGGATTATTGAAACAATAATAAGTTCACCAAATCTATGGCCTCATGAGGGTTATAATTTTTTTCGGAAATTGGATGATGCTGGATGTAGAACAAGATTTGAAAATGGGGTATTTAAGGTTAACTAGGGATCCATGGTGATTGAAAAAGGAGTAAATCATGGGACCCTTTATATAACCAGAAATTATGATGGGGTTGATATTATCTAAAGTTCATATTTTGATGATACAAATTTATGGCATTGTAGGTTCGATCACATCAATGATAAGAACATTAATGTTTTAAATTTACAGGTAATAATACATCATGATGACATTGAAATAGAAAGTTTTGAATGTTGTGTTCTAGGAATGAAGAACAGGGTGTATTTTAACATATATGGTTTGAAGCCTAGGGACCAAAAGTTGGAGTTTATACACATAGAAGTTCAGGGACCGACCCCTATTCAATAATAATGTGGTTGACTTTATTTTATTATATTAATCGATTATACTATAAGGAAAGAATGTATTTATATTGTGAAAAATAAATCTGATATATTTTTGGACTATGAAAGCTTAGGGCTGAGCCCTTATTTATTAAAAGGAAAACAAGAAACCCTTTTGAACTGGGAAGGGGAAATCTGATATATTTTTGGAGTTTTTTTAGTGTAAAGTGTTGACTGAAATGGGATAAGGATAAAATCCAAAGTGTATAAGAACATACAATGGTAGTGAATACACTAGTAAAAAATTCTATAATTTCTTCAATTAGGAATGGATAATTCATGAGAATAAGGTACCCAAAACCCCATAGTGGAATAAAATGGTTGGTATGATTAATTGGACTTTAAAATAGAAATATAATAGCATGAGTCTATACTTAGGAATTACTAAGGTGATTTGGGAAGAAGAACTCAACATGGTTTCTTATATCACCAATAGAAGTCCACATCATTAGTTTGGTAGGAACTTCCTAAGGATCCATATTCTGGAAAATGACTAGAAGTTCATTCTCATTGAGTATTCAGTTGTTTATTATATATATGTGTGTGTGGGTGATAAAGACCATGGAAAACATGAATCAAAATCGAAATTATTTATTTTACATTTCAATGGAGATAAGAATTTTGGACATCATTTGTGGAACAGTGAACGAATAAAAATAATCATAATTTAAGATGTTTTTCTTATGGAGAAGGTTTTATGGAAGGACTAGAACTTTATAGAGCTAAACTTTTACATAAAATCAACTGTATAAATCTAGGTTGATCATTATAATTGTAATTTGAGAAAAAATAACATTGATATAGTTGCTGAAGGCATCGAAATTCCATATGTAAGACCATTATAAATACTAAATACTTCAAGAATAGTTGAATATCGAGTTGGATCACAAAAAGGTCAAGCACTCAAAGTACGATTACTAAATTTTTAGGTACTGAAAAAATGAATAGTACAAAGAAGTTTTGTTCAACTAATTCATTTGAGGAGATCAACTAGAATTAAGATATTAGTAAAGAGGAATGGGGATGACATGAACTTTCTAATCCCAATAGATATTGGAGAAATTGAAAATTTGGAGGTGGTGGCTTCACTTAATTAATCTAAGAAGTGATAGTTATCCATAAATGAGGAGATCGATTCATTGAAGTTCAATAGAGATTAGGATATGGATAAAATATTATAGGGTATAAAATGAACTTGAAAATTATGGGTTTACTAGATCATGTAAGAGGATGATGAGAATAAGAGATACAAATAATGGATAATGGGGAAGGGGATTGAACTAAATAAGGAGTACATTTCTTAGAAACATTCTCACTATTAGTTAAAATTTATACCATACAAATAGTGATAATCATAATTTTATTGACTATCAATATCTTGAGTATATGGACATTAGGATGAGTTTCCTTTAAGATGCCTTAGAGGAGGATATTTATATGAAATATCTATTAGGTATACCACATCTAATAGGTGTAATAGAAATTGGGAATAAAAATTTGGTATTTAAACTAAAGAAAATCCTTTACAAGCTAAAGAAAGAATCATAATAGTATAATACTAAATTTGATTCATTAATGTTATAGGTAGGGTTTATAAGGTGTGGTGTAGATCAATAATATTACCAAGTCAATGGGAATATGAGAAATTATTGTTATTTAATTTGTATGTTGATGAAATATTGATTACAAGATCATAAGATCCAAAAATAAAAAGTTTGATGTTTTATTTTTTATAAGATTCAAGATGAAAGGTCTTGGATAGGAAATGAGGATTTTGGGGATGAAAATTGAGAGCTAAAGGAAAACTATAACTTGTTCATATATCAATAATATTATATTTTAATGATCCTGGAATGGTTTAGGATGAAAATAAGTAAGCTACACTCCACCCCTATTGTATCTCACTTTAAGTTGTCCATATCATAGGCACCAACAACTGGCTTTGAGGCTAATCACATGGAGAAATTTCCATATTCATCAGTAGTTATAAGTTAGATTTATGAAATAGGTTTCACACATATGGGAATTGAAAATGTTTTGGGAGTTGTTTGTAATTTTATGGAGAAACTAGGGGAATTTTACTAGGATGTTGTGAAGTGGATCCTTTGGTATTTGAAAGGATCATAAGTTCAGGATATTTTCATTGGGAAATAAGATCTGTTATTATGATTTTTAGACTATAACTACACTAGAGATTCAGATACTTAAAAGAGTAAAAAATTGTTTGTTTTTATATATGTATGGTTTATAGTTAGTTGTATTTCATGACTTATAAAGTAAGATACAATGAGTATAATAGGAGAAGAGTATATAGTTGAAATGAATGGATGGAAAGGAATGGTATAGTTAAATAGATTGCTACATGATAGAGGAAGTGTTCAATTAGAAGATCTACATTACTGTGACAACCAAAGTAAAATCCATTTGTCAAAAAATCTAATGTTTCATGTGAGGAAAAATTTTATTGACCCAAAGTATCATTTTATTAGAAACTTTCTAGGGGGAAATGAGTTGGATATATGGAAGAAAGTAGGAAGCCAAAATCCAATGGATATATTAACCATGGTGGTAGTTTAGGAATGTATGTAGTAGTATCAAGCCTTAGTTGGACCTGGGTAAAGGAGGAAAAAGGGGGGATAAAATGGAATGCTCTATATACAAGTTGTCCCAAGGTTTTTCATGGAACCGGTCTTCAAGTGGGAGATTTTTGGAATATGAATCCATTTTATGATAATCAGATTATCAAAGAATGAGAAGTTTAAACATAAGTATTATGTTCAAAAAAATTAGTTAGTGGAATGATTCTGAACTCAATATGATTTTTGGGGTAGTGAGACTTATCTAATGGAATTGGGTCTAATAGAAGTTTGCGTCTACCAATGGTTTCACAGTAGAGAACTTGGAGTTCCTATGGTTTAGCAAAACTGACACGTCACTTGGTTTGTACACCTGTTTTGGTGATTATATCTTACAATATAGGTTTCTTATGAGATAATGATTAATTATTTTAACCTTTTGTGATTTTTATTTAAGTATATGTGACCTTCAATACAAAGTGTGTAAAATAAAAGTTGATTATAGTGGTCCAACTAGGCACTTTATAAGATAGGTGATAATTTAGTGAAGATTGAAAGTCTTTGTAATCTATTTTTAACCTATAGTATTTTGGATATTACAAAATAATGAATCAATGTGTTTTACCTCATACACATAGAAAAAATTCTAAATTATGTTAAAATTTTGTGTTCATTCTCAGAGTTTTTTTATTTCCATTTCATTTAACACTATTAAATGTATTTTCAGTATTTTTCATATATTAAGGGGTTAATGAGAGAATGAATATTTGTGGTGATTAGGTTATAGTATCTTCATACTTATGGTATAATATTTCGAGGATTAATAAATATTCAAATATTTTATTTTCTATTGCAATGATATAGTGTTTGGATTTTCAATGGATCTATCGATTATACATAGAGAGGTCTATAGGTAGTACACAAGATCCATTTTTCATCTAACTAGTGTTTCATTGATCAGTTTCTTTCTAATAGTCATCATTTTACTATATGATGTATTAATAGTATAAAGGAACCAAGGAGAACAAAATAACGATTTAAATATTTATATTGTATTTTATTTTAAAGTGAATTTTTTTGTAACTAATTTTCCAAAGACAACATGCCTCTCAATTTTCTAGGATTTTATTTTATTGATCATTATGTTTAAAATCATGAATAAAATTATATTAGAAAATATAGGAAGATATAATTTGTATTAGATAGGGGTATATTTGTTTTGGGGGATTATTTTTGAGAAAACATGAATAAAAATTGTAGTGATAAGTCTAAATATAGAAAAAATTCCTAAAATTTGGTAAAGTATATAGTATATGGTTTCCTAGAAATTACATCCCCTTATAGATACTGGTAATTGTATGTTTATGGGACATAGATCAACCTATGTTAATCACCTTGAAAAATGTTGGTTGAGAACTGACTTGATCTTCACTCGGTGCATGATGAGTGGGTCTGAGACTGCACACCTGGCTAGACACTACTAGGGGATAAGCTTGGGTCAATTTGTATTCTTTTTAAAAACCATTATTATTGATATAGATAAAATGTTAGGAGAGATATATTAATAGGAAATAAACCATTTATAACCAAAATTTAAAACTTATAGATTAATAAGTTAGGGTATATATATCACTACTTTTAAGTTATGTTGTTTTCCCTTTTTATATTCTTATTGAATTAATTATCCTTATCCAAAACATCCCTTTATTTTATAATATTTTAGGAAATGGGTGGAATATATCCAACTACATATGTGATGGAAAATGTGATGATTCTTATAATGAAATAGAGAATATTAGTGGAGTAGGATTCGATGAATTCCATGAATTAATAACACAACTGGATCAAGTTATGAGTAATAACATGAATCATACCGAACTTCATCCTACCCCTAAGAATAAGAAAGTAGCAGTTGAATGCATTAGGTAATAAATCCTTCCAAATTTTATTGGATCTTATGACCCTATAATTGCATAGCAATGGATTGACACCATTGAGAAGTTATTTTCTACCATAAAAAAACTCTAAGAAAAAGAAAGTCATAATGGATGTTTATCCCCTTGAGGGGGAAGATGAGCATTGGTGGACATTTATTATGAATAAAAATCCCAATAAGGATATTGATTCCATTTAATAGTATGGATTCAATAATATATTTTTTAATTAATAATTCACATTACTATCTATCTTAAAATGGAGAGGGAATTCTCTAGACTCAAACAAAAAAAGGATGAATAATTTTGGACTTATAAAGAAAACTTCACAAGTATTTCACAATTCATCTATGGATTTTTCATGGATGTTGAAAGTAAGGTTAATATATTATTTTGTGTAGTAGAGATGAGTCTTCAAAAATACTTATCAATTTGAGAGTTCAACAGTTATTAAGAAGTTTTCGGATGTGCCCTCAAAACTGAGATAGATATTTTTTAGGAAAATAAGTTTTTGATCAATCCTTAACCAATGGTCTAATGATTAAATTACAAGGGACATGGACACTATGTGGACTAATTCCCTAATCCATGGGCTTTCAATGATAACCTATTATATCAACCACCAAATCCAAGGGAAAAAGTGTCGTCATGTTCCTTCACTACTACTTAGGTGGATATCGATAATTAAGTGGAGACTGGTACACTATATAATCATTCAAAAATGGTGAAAATATTATTTTATGGTGGTTTTACATATTATTTCGTTTCATGAATGTTTAATAAAAGTATCCAAAAACTATCTCAGAATATAAAGGATACGGTATTAGTGAAAATAGTAAACATGGAAATTATTGCATCTCAAGTATATAATTACTCCCCAATTAATGATTGATGGTTGAATCTATTAGAAAATATCATCATACTCCCTTTAGTGGAATTTGATGATATATTTTTCATGTATTAGTCGTACTTGTATATGGAAAACGTTAATTATCATGTGAAGGAAATCTCTATCCATATCCTAAAATTATCCTCTGATTCTATACAAGATAAAATAGGAGGATGAATATGTTTTGAAAAATTCATCTCAGCCATGTATAATATTTCCTTACGAGTAATAATATCTATCAAAAAATTATTGATACAAAATATATGAACACTCTTGAAGACACTCCAATTATATGGGAATACACTAATTTATTCCAAAAAGATTTTCATATCCTCCACCCAAATAAATAGGTTGAATTTGTAATTTTACTTATTAGTAGAGATATGCTAATATTCAATACTCCCTATTGAATGAACCTGATTAAACTGGATAATCTAAAGAAGAGCCTATAAGAGAATTTAGAGAAGGTCAGTATATTTCTGATTGATTCACAATGGGGTGCACCAGTTATCTTTGTCAAGAATAAGGATGGGTATAATAATCTATTCATTGGTTACCATGATCACAAAAAGATCAAGATAAAAAAGTACCCCTTCCATGAATTTATAAATTTTTTTTTAGGGTCGTGGGCCTCAATACATTTTTAATGGGGAAATTTAGTTAGGATATCATCAATTAAATTTGATGAAGGAGAATATTCCTCATACTGCCTTTCATATAAGGTATATACACTATGAGTTAATAGTGATTCCATTAAGACTCGATAATGCTTCATAAGTATTCATTTACTTACTTAACAGAGTCTTTAGATATTACTACAAAAAAGTTGCGGTAGTTCATATAGATGATATTCTCATATACAAAAAATGCATGGTGGAACATGAAGATAATTTATGTATTGTACTATAAAATCTATGAAATGATAAATTATATCTAAAGTATAGTAAATATGAGTTTTGGATGGAGTAAGTATCATTCTTGTTAAATGTCGCCCCAAAAGGGGATATATGTAGATACTTTAAAGCCAATGGTAGTTGAGGAATGACCCAAATCCAACATATGTGACTGATATCCATAGTTTCCTAATATTAACAAAGTACTAGTGGTGATTTATGTGAAACTTATTATGATTATCAAAAACACTACCCTTGCTTACCTGGATGGGAATGAAGTTTTTTTGTCCTGATTAATGTGAATAGAGATTCAAGGATCTGAAGAAGATGTTAATAATTGCATCTTTACTCAAACTACCAATGTGTGGGAAATAATTTCTATTATATAATGACACTTTATATAAGGGAATTATTTGTGCCTCATATAAAATGCTAATATGATAACCTAGGACTCTCAATAATTGAAGGTACCAAAATATAATTATTTTACATAAGGTATGAAGTTATCTATAGTAGTATTTTCAATGAATATTTTGTGACATTACCTATATAGAGTAAGGTGTGAAATATATTCATTTTATAAGATCCCATGTATTTTTTCACATCATAAGAGATCAACATTCACCAACAAAGGTGGATAAAGAAGATTAAGGATTAAAACTATTTAATCCATTACCATTATTGGAATAGGAATAAAGTGTAAAATACTTTGAGTATAAAATATCTTCAACCATAACCATGTTGAGGATTGATAGGTATCAAATATTCTTGTACATGAAAATGGTGGACAATAAAATCACAAATAAAGGAATTTCATCCTATATTTCTCAAAATATTTCGCTACCACCACTTCTTGAGATGATTATGGAAGCTCAATAGGATTATGTGGAGATATAAAAGATGGAAAATTCCATGAGGAATAGTAAATCCTCGTTAATAAATATTTATAAAGATAAATTTGTGAGATTTGGAATGTAACTATGAATACCATTGGATCTTAATATAAATAAGGAGTTATAGGACAATGCTCACATATCGATACTTTCAATCAAACTATGGAGTAGAGATATTTGTAGATATATCCAAAATAAAAAATTTGTGGGATAATATATAGAGGGGGATTATATAATTTATTTAAGAGTGCCTAGTATGTCAGAACATGAGGTTAGAAAGGAAAAATTCCAAAGGGATGATGCAACCACAACCCATATCTATATGGAAATGGGAAAACATTTCAATATATTTTTCTATGGGAGTTCCAAATGAAACAAAAAGGAAAAATTAAATATTTGTTGTGGTGGACCATATAATAATGATTTATTGGTTTAATACCATTTGATATTAATTCTCACTCTATGAACATTAAAGTATAGACTTTAGTAAATTAGAGAGGTTGTATGGACAACCAATATCGATTGTATTAGATAGTGATTCGAGATTCACCTCAAAATTCTTAAAAAAAAATATCCATTATTTTCCAAACACATTGTTGAGATCCAGCATGTCGTATCATCCTTAAACTAATGGAAAATTTTTAAGAAGTGTCTAGACACTTGCAGTTATGTTGAGAGTATAGTCAATAGAATTTAAAGGAGGCTGGGATCAATAGAATCTTATGGGTTAGTTCTCATACAATAATATCATTCACTAATGTATTCAAATGGATAATTATGAAATAGTCAATAGAAATAAATAAAAAACTCTTACAGGTTTGTATTGATGTGGAGAACAAAAGTTATTGGGTATAATACTCATAGAAGAAATGTTTGAGAAGGTCAATTCCATTTTGGTACACATAAGGGAGAAAAAAGTTCAACATAAGAATTATTCTAATAATCATCAATGAGACCTATAGTTTAAGGTGATAGATATGTGTTCCTTCATATAAATCTCTAAAAGAAATTTATGAAGTTTGTGAATATGGTAAAGCTATGTCCTAGGTATGTCTTTCCATTTGAGATTCTTGATCATATAGAAGCTATGAAATATCAACTGACACTCCCACCAAATACATAATAGATCCCTCAAATATAATAATTCTTGTGGTAGTATAGTTAAAGAATGATCTTTCTAATGAGTAGCATCCAGTGAAGATCTTATACCATAGAGAAAACGTTTTATGCAACAAAACAACTCACCTTGTCAAAGTTATTTAGAAGAACCATAGATTTCAAGGAGAAATATGGTAACGCAAAGAATTTTTTAAATATAAGTAACCATGTTTTTTATCCTTTGCATGAGAAATGGAATTTAAAGGGAGATATTTTTAAGGGTTAAAGGATGTAACCACCCAAAATATATATATATATATATATATATAGAATTTCCATTATATATATAATAAAAATAGGCCACATAGAGTGATACTCTAGGGACCAGAAAATTTTATAAAAAGAAGTATGATCGAGTTTTAAAAATTTCAAGGAACAATGATTCCTAAATCTGCTCTATAGTAGAATAATTCCAGTTATATTCTCTTAAAATAACACCCAAATTGGATAAAAAGTGATACATTCTGTTAAATTTTCTAAATATTTGAGAAAAACATTTATATCACTATAATAATCCACAAAACCCTCCCAAGATGATGCAAGAAAATAGGAGGGATAAAAGTATTTAACTAGATTTCCTACGTAATGAAGGAGGAATCAGGCATAAGGAAAAGTTTAGTGTTACCATTGAATCTGAAAATTTGGATCACTAGAATCTCTCCTTCCACTTTTTCTATAAAATAAATACCAATTCCAAATTAGATATAGAAACTGGAGAGATAATATTATTTAATTCCCCTGGAGATACCACCACACTCGAAAGGCCCCATATTTTTTTAGAACTTACATCCATGTTAACCTTGATCCACACAAGAATTGAAGGTTTCCAGATATCAAGTATTCATCCATTGTAATATTTGAAGAATCATCATATGCCCATCCAATTTGAGAGGTTCTTTTTTAGAGTACTTGTAGTCCATATAGAAGATAAAACATTCTTCATGATAGTGTTCAGCTTGATTGAGTGGAAATCAAACATGATGGTATTAATGTTCTACCAAATTAGAATTAAAGTTTCATTAATCATTTTCTAATGAATGCTCAAATATGTTAGGAAAATTCCAAGATGAAATACTGGTCAATGAGATATTACATATCAATAACATGGAAAGACCCAAATTCAAAAACATTAGCTACAAAATTCCATAGATTTTTTGAAAAATTACATTGAAAAAAACATGGTCAAGAGAATATGGAACCTTCTTGTAGGCATTGCTATGATTCCCTAAAACATATATCTCATGTAATAATAATATTTTGGTTTTATTTTGTTTAATTTTCATGTTATCTAAAAAAACTTAAAAAATAAACATGAGTGACGGCGTGTTCATGGTGCGTTTAACCCTCTAGTGGCGGCTTTGTGTGGGCTCATCTCTCTCGGTGTTCTCCATCATTTGCTGCCCTCTTCTTGCCCTAGCGGCTAGGGTTTTCATGGTGGCGTGGTGTTCTTCCAGATATTGATCTCCAGATACTGCGGCCTAAGGTTTCCATCGCATTTCATGTTGGATGTGGATGTGCTGGTAGTATTTGGTCTTTCTGTGTGGGTTCGAAGGGGGCGTCAGGATATGCGACTCTGGTTTTCCGTGAGGTCTTCTTCCGGAGAAAATTTGGAGGTACCCATTGTGGTGTTTGGTTTGTTTTTCTTATTCCTTATCTACATTTTCTTTTGGTTTTGGTCATGCGATGGTTCGATGCCACCGACATTTCTACGTTGGTTCTAGTTTTGATTTATGGTCAAGGGTGATGTTTGCTTCTACTGTTGAAATTCTATGTTGAAGTGAGTTGCTGAAGGCATTGGAGCAGTATGGACTGGTTCTGTGTTTGAGATTATGATTTGGGATTTCTACTTTTTTGTCTTGGTATCATTGTTTGTGATGGATGTTTGGATGTGAATTCATTGTAAGGTTTTCTGATTTTTGTCGGATGGAGAGGAGTGAAGGTTTTCTGAAGGTTTGGTCTCAATGGGCCTCATCTCCAAGGATTTTGCAATCATTATCTTTCAAGAAGATCCTCCAGATGAGGTTCAGGTCAAAGAGCTTTCATGGTATCATGGATTTTCGGAATCAGATGTTTTAGAGGGTATGGCCTTGGCCATCGGTACCAGGCTCGTGCTCTTTGGAACGGGACAGCTTTTCGTGCTACGATGGAATAATGTAATCTAGTCTTAATGGTTCTTTTTTCTAGGAGGAGCTTCTATTTTTTAGTGAGCGCTACTTTTGTTCTGGAGGTTCGGTCAGTTGAATACTGTTTATTTTGTTTAATTCTTGATGTCTTGATGGTTTTCCACTTAGCCCTTAAAAGGGGGTTTATTTCAATAAAAAAAATAATTTTCAGTCAAAGGAAAACCATACTACCCAAAAATACCTATTAAAAGACATATTAGAATTAAAGGGAGACCAACCAATACAACCAAAACTCCAAGAAGATAGTAAGGGTCCTTCAGATCCATCACAATAAGCATCAGTATGGCCAGATCTACTGCAGCTACACAAAGAATCAATTGAATGATGTGCACTATCTTTTTCAATTTGTCTTGATTTTGGAAACACCTTAAATCATGGTTTTATAAGGGTCTCAATTCGACTGTTTCCCTTAGGAGACCATTTAGTTCTAACGACTATAATAATAGTTTGGTCTTTTTGGTGGAAAAAAATTAAACTATCTAGGTATAATTTAGTCTTTATTTAGTCTTCCTAAATATTAAAGTTATGTATTTAAATTATAATTTTGAGCTACACTTAGTGTGATTTTAACATGAGGTGAGGATTTCAAACACCTTTAAAATATTTCAAATGTCTTGTAAATGTTTTCATTCTTAATGCTTAAACATGATTTTAACTAAAATATGTATTTGATATTTATAATACTAGTATAAATATTTCATTATGATGTATTACATTTTAATTTATAACTTTGTGTTTTAAAACTTTTGTGTTTATAAAAACATGGGGAAATATTGGTTTGAAAAAAACCCTATATATGTGTATGGAAACCTTTTATAGTTAAAAAAAATAAACCCCTTAGGGTCCATCCCTCTTGCTAAGTAGGAGGAGGAAGCACACGCTAGAAGGTTGAGGCTAGCCTTCAGCCTCAGCACAGGCCTGCCCTAGGGTGTGTACATGTGCCCTAAGCATGCACAGAGGAGCCCAGTAGAGCGCAACCGTACGGGGCGCATCACAGCGGCAAGGTGTCGGTGAAGAGCGCGCCCGTAAGAACACCGGTATGGGGAGGTACTAGGAGGGAGGTAAGGAGAATTATGAGCACATGGTTGGAGTCCCAAGCTTATAAAAAATCCATGGAGGCTCCCACCATTTCGATGTGGGAAAAAATCGTCCAAGATCAAATCCAGGTCTTTGGATCATGTCGCGCATGATTTGATCCGTTGGATCAGTCTAGATTTTGATCCTCAGTAGATGCAGATATCCTCTGCATTTTTGTTGCTCCTTCTGATCCATCGGGGATCTAGTATCGGTCATCTGAGTCTTTTAATACATTTCATCCCATCGTAGCCATTCGATCACATTCATCATCTAATCCTAGCCATTATTCTCTTTCAAAATCGTGGACTCATCCCTGACCATCGGATCAAGTCCATATCTAATCCTAGCCATCCGTTCATTTTTCATATTTTCCTCCCCAGGGTATCTTCTTCTTCCTCCGCTTTCGTCGCACCAGTGTCTTATTCCACACCCTGTTACATCGTTTTTCTTCACTAGTGACAACTTGTGGTCCCTTCCATGCTCTCTTTTCCACAAAGACTTACCCTCAGTATATTTTTTTAATTTGGGTAGGTCTCAGTTTTCCCAAAAAGTTGTAATGAATAAATAAAAAAACAGTTTATATATTATATCATGTTTTTCATACGAACCTTATAGGTGTTCATCTTCTCTCAAGTCTCCTTCGAGGTCTCTAGCGCCTTCTTCGGGGCTTTCCCGAGCCTCACCTCCTCCTCAAACCAGGTAAGGGATTTATGTTTCCTTAGTTGTTGTGTTAAAAGTATAACATATATATTTGTATGTAGAATCTTATATATACATACATCCTTTCGGTTTGGATAAAAACCCTCTCATACCTGATTCCAGGACATCTGGATTTTGGGTTTATGTAGTATTTTTAAACCTGAAGGACTATTTTTCTCATGAAAAAATTGTTTATATACCTTTTATATTTGTTTATATTTGTACACATATATATATATATAACCATGCAGTTTTAAATAAACCTCTATTATATCCGGTTTTAAGACTTATAAACATTGAGTTTCCAATTTTAAGTATAATTTTAAAATTTAAGGAATTATGTTTTGTACAAAACTTATATATATATATATAGTATACATGGTCATATATAATTATATAATTTATATAAATCACCATTTGGACCAATTTTAAGTCTTTTAACATTTAACATCAATGAAAAATTTATGTTTTTTGATAAACTTGTAAGTTTCAATTAATTTTGGTGTAAGATCCTTATGTATACTCGGTTATAAATATAAGTTGTATATGTTTACATAGAGTTTGTTTCATAAATAATCCTTTTAAATTTTATATTATGTTTTAAGATTTAGGAGATCTTGTTAATTAATGTGACTAATATATTAAATTCATAAGTGTGTTAATGGATTTTTGGTTTAAACCCATTAATACATAATGTATATTCAGATATGTGAATAAATGTGTATACATGTAAATTTGATCCTTAATTTTATTTAGAATTTTCCAAGGATTTCTAAGAAAGAATGAAACGTGTTTTTTTAAATGTGTTTGGTTATTGTTTAGAAATACTACTTTTTATATACAGCCTTGTGTATAAATAGATTTACACAACACTAAACCCTAATTTTGGATATTCCAAATATTATACTTTTGATTCGTTTAGTAATTGTGGAGAGTTCATGAGTATAATATTTGGGTTTTTCTACTCTTAGATACATGTTTATGAATCACTTATTTTTATACATATATTAAATGGTATTATTTATGGTTAAATTTCATAATTTTCATATTTAACATAATGTGTACCCTTGTGATAAGTTAAACATAAGAATACTAGTAATGAATGTTTGGGAATCTATGTGTTTAATACCCCATATGAAATATTTGGTTTATCTTTAAATTAATTAATCACCCAATCCCTGATGAAATTCCAATTTGTTTTTTATTAATAAGATTTTTTCATTTTGGGTTATCATTTTATGTGAAAAAATTTGTATTTTTTTGTGCATTAGTTGTTATCATATATGCAATAATCTTCTTACCAAAAATATCATTTATTGCCAGGCAATTGATAGTATTGTTGTTAACACTTATATGCATGATTTACTTTGTATATGTAAATTCTAAAGAATGTAATTAAAACTCCTACCTTTTATGTAAATATGAATTAAATTATTCAAGGTGGTATGGGACACTTTTAATAATAGGAAATGAAAAATTAAATTTTCAAAGTGGTATGATACACTTTGAACATATGAACTTACTTGGAATATTAGAAATGTATTGGACATAGTAAGTGTCATGTGGGGCCTTCTACAACCCCTCGATTTATCGGTAGGGCTCATGAGAAAAACTACAGTCTTGGAACAAGGCCTTGACGAAATGATTATTTATGGTCTTGGAATGAGGCCTTGACATTATGGTTATATTTTCCCGCATTATACATTCCCTCATTATGTTTTTGATAATTAATTAACCAAGTGTATATTCAGCTAGTAGAATATCCATTGTTAAGATCCAGTACTTATGACTATTAGAAGAAGTAAATGCTTATGGCATGATGTTTATTCAGTACCCAGAGAATTCATTATCCAATTACAGGTTATAGTTAGTAATTAAGGAAATTGAAGTTATTGTTATGCGCAACTCTGATCATGTAATACTCTTAGTTATAAATTTTATTCATATTAAATTTGGAATGCCTTTTACTTATTACTCTGAATGATCATGCCTATAATTTAATCTTTTTTCCTTGTAACACTATTAGTATTCTTTAAATTATTCTCTTTAAATTCTTATACAATTTTTATTTTATGATTCATGTGTTACCGCATTTCTTAGGAAAATGTTTTATAAAAAAATTTAATGGAATGTTTTCAAAAGGTTATAATTGGTATATTATGTTATTTTTTGAAACCCCTTACTAGGCATTCATAAGCTCATCCAATGTTCTTTTAAATAAAAAATTTTAGGTATCAGTTTTTATCTGAAGAAGCATGTTAGAAGAGGTTGGTTTCCTAGAACATGAACTATAACGATCCTCTCTGCGGGATATGATGTGTAAAATATCAATACATGTTTTGTTTAAAATTAGACATCATGTTTTAAGGCACCAACTCTAGGTATTCTGGAGTCGGGTCATGATAGTTGGTATCAGAGGTTCGGTTTAGATAACTCTAGAAAACTAGAAAGGAAGAAAAAAAATTAATCATTACTAAGTATGATGTTTTCTTAATTTTCAGATGAAAAAAAAATTCTAGTCTTTTTCCTCTTCTTATTGAGGCTCTAGAAACCATAGTTTCATAACCAGCCACGACAACTTAGTAAAATATGCACACATTAAAATTACATGCAAACACCTCTACGATATGTCAAACTCTCCCCATGTACTTAAACTCCACCGAGGAGTGGGTTAAGACTACCTCTTTATGATGAAAATCCAATTTCAATCCTACGCACATCGGGGAAAGTACTTCAAGGGTATTTTTGGATGTTTCACCGTAGAAAAAGGCATCCAGTCCCTCATGGATTTCCAAGAAGCTTTAGATGTGGGTGACCTCCGCACAACATATATGTGCCAAAGCCTGTCCTTTGGCCATTATGGTCAAGTAATGGACTTTAAAATATTTGAAATTGAGGCCTTCCATTCTTTGTATATGTATCAAGTACATACTGTTGTCTCTCATCTTTACACCCCTCATGTCTCTATTTGGAGACACCATAAGTGTACCCATGATATTGAACTAGATATCTCGGGTTGCATTTAGTTTAGGGAGATCGAGAGTTTCAAAATTTTTTTGGGGAATCATTTAACCAAGAATTGGGGAAACCATTAGTCATGGGAGTCATGCACCAGTAGTTTTATGAAAATAAAACTTTTTGTTTCTTCTTTCCCTTACCTTTTTAGTGTTTGTGCTTTTTGATGAGTTTCACTGATTGTAATTTCATGTAAAAATTTTATTTTCAGATAGAAGGAAAAACCCATAACTTATTTATTCCTATTGAGGTACTGGAGGACATTATGTTCAGAACATGTGAGGAAGAATACATTCTCTTCAAAAATCTATGAAGAATGTGAAAGAAACTTTATGAAGTATCGAACAGTACATATATTATCTAGTCCTGCCAAGCGAATACTTGTATCTACCACTGCATATCCACTGTCCAACTCGCTGAGTATAGGATAAGGGGAAAGTACCATGAAGTTATTTTCCTATGCTTCACTCTATCTCAAAACTTCACGGCCAGGGTAAGGTTTCAAGAGGATTCCTTGGAAGGGAATCATCACACAACCTATATGTTCCAAATCCTAAGCTTTAGTTTGTATGACCATGTCTACGGCATTGAAATTCTCGAAAAAGAGACAGTTCGATGGGTTCTTAGAGATTTTTTCCATTCGAACATCTCTGAACTTTCTACCATTAGATACTCCCTCTGGAATCCCGAGTGTGAAATGCATGAGTTTAACCCTTTCTATATGAGGTGTGTTTGGGCCAATGAAGTGGAAAAAATAAACACCAACTTGGTTATTCAGCTGACCACACCTGAGGGTCCTCTACGATGGGGGATGTGGTGAAGCACCTCAGAGAGTCTTTTTATCACGGTTATATGAAATTAATTGTGAGGACACAATTCTTTGTGGGGGTGGAAAATTTGACCCCCCCCCCACCCAAAACTTATATCTCATGTAATAATAATATTATGGTTTTATTTGGATTAATTTTCATGTTATCTGAAGAAAACATACAAAATAAACACAAGGCATTTTATTTAATTAAACACCTAAGTGTTTAAATTTCAACAAGATCAAAAGAAAACCATACTACCCAAAAATACCTATTAAAAGACCTATTAGAATTATAGGGAGACCATCCAATACAACAAAAACTCCATGAAAATAGTAAGGGTCCTTCAGATATGTAAAAAAACATCCGGATGGCCAGAGCTACTATAGCTGCACTAAGCATCAATGGAATGATTTCCACCATCTTCGTTAATTTTTCTTGATTTTGGAAACACCTTAATGAAAGGTTTTATAAGGGTCTCAATATGACCTTTTTCCTTAAGAGACCGTTTAGTTATAACAACTATAATAATAGTCGTTGGTCTTTCTAGTGGATTAAATTAAACTATCTAAGTATAATTTTGTCTTCATTTAGTCTTCCAAAATATTTAAGTTATGTATTGAAATTGTAATTTTGAGCTACACTTAGTGTGATTTTAAAATGAGGAGATGATTTCAAAAACCATTCAAATATTTCAAATGTCTTGTAAATGTTTTCATTATTAATGCTTAAAAAAGTTTTTAACTAAACTATGTCTTTGGTTTTTATAATACTAGTATAAAGCTTTCATTATGATGTATTAAATTTTAATTTATAACTTTTTTGTTTTAAAAATTTGGTTTTTAAAAAACTAGGGGAAATATTGGTTTGAAAAACACCTATATATGTGTGTGGAAACCTAGTTTTATAGTTAACAAAAATAAACCCCTTAGGGTCCAGCCCTCTTGATGAGCCAAAGTATGTAGAATGCACTAGGTGGATGAGCCTAGCCTTCAGCCTCAACACGAGCCATCACTAGGGCATGTGCACATGCCTCAAGCATGCACAGAGAAGCCTGGTAGAGCACCACCATGCGGGGCGTGGCACAGCGGAAAGGGGTGGGCACAGAGAATGCTCGCAAGAACACAGGTACGGGGCGGTACTTAGGGGGAGGGAAGGAGAATTATGAGCATATGGTCAGAGTCCCATGATTATAAAGAAGTCATGGAGGTTCCCTCTATTTTGATGTGGGACAAGGAAAATCGGCCAGGATTGAATTTAGGCGGTCGAATCAGGCCGCACGCGATTTGATCTGTTGGATCAATCAGGCTTTCAATCCTTAGCAGCCGCAGATATCCTCCGCATTTTTTGTGTCCATCCAATCCATAATGGATCTAATCTTAGTCATCCGAGTATTTTAAAACTCCGCATTAGTCTATAGTCGTTCAATCACGTTCGTGATATAATCCCAGTCATTCTTCGTTTTCAAAACTGCAGACTCATCCCCGACCGTTGGATCAAGGCCAGATCTAATCCTGGTTGTCTGTTTGTTTTCCTGAATTTCCTCCCCATGGTATCTTATTCTTCCTCCCCTTGGGCCACACCAGTGGCTTATTCCACAACCCCTAGCACTATTTTTCTCCACCCATGACAACCAGTGGTCCCTTCCTTGCTCTCTTTTCCACAAAGACTTACCCTCAATCTTTTTTTTAATCCGGGTAGGTCTCATTTTTCCTCAAAAGTTTTAATAAAAATATAAATAATATGATTTATATAATATATAATGTTTTACATATGAACCTTATGGGTGTTTATCTTCTCTCAAGTCTCATTCGATGTCTCCAACACCTTCCTCGAGCCTTTCCCAAGCCTCTACTCCTACTCAAACTAGTTAAGGGATTTATGTTTCCTTGCTTGTTGTGTTAATAGTATAACACATCTATATATATATATATATATATGTATACTCTTCTATATATACACATCCTTACATTTTGGATAAAAACAATCTCATACTTGATTCCATGACTTCTGGATTTTGGGTTTATGTAGTATTTTTAAACCTGAAGGATTATTTTTCGTAGGAAAAACATGTTTATATACATTTTATATTCGTTTATATATGTATATATATATATAACCATACAATTTTAAATAAACCTTTATTATGTCCAGTTTTAAGACTTTTAAACATTGATTTTCCATGTTTAAGTAGAATTTTAAAACGTAAAGAATTATATTTTCTACAAAATTTATATACATATATATATAGTATACATGGTCATATATAAATATATAGTTTATATAACTCACCTTCTGGACCAATTTTAAGTCTTTTAACATTGAACTTCAATGATTAATTTATTTATTTTTTTATAAACATGTATGTGTCAATTAATTTTAGTGTAAGACCCTTATGTATACTCGGTTATACATAAATGTTGTATATGTTTACATAAAGTTTGTTTAATAAATATTCCTTTTAAATTTTATATTAGGATTTAAGATTTAAGGGATCTTTTTAATTAATGTGACTAATATATTAAAGTCATAATGGTGTCAATGGATTTTTAGTTTAAACCCTTTAATACATAATGTATATTTGGATATGTGAATATATGTGTATACATGTAAACTTTGATCCACAATTTTATTTATAATTTTTCAAGGATTGCTAAGAAATAATGAAACATTTAGTTTTTGAAATGTGTTTGGTTATTGTTTAGAAATTCTACTTTTTTATATACACCCTTGTGTATAAACAGATATACACAACACCAAACTTTAATTTTGGATATTCCAAATATTCTACTTTTGATGCATTTAGTAATTGGGTAGAGTTCATGAGTATAATATTTGGGGTTTTCTACTCTTATATACATGTGTATAAATACCTTATTTTCATACATATATTAATTGGTATTAGTTATGGTTTAATTCCATACTTTTCATATTTAACATAATGTGTACCCTTGTGATATGTTAAACATAAGCATACCAGTAATGAACATTTGGGCTTCTATGAGTTTAATACCCCATATAAAATATTCGGTTTATCTTTTACCTAATTAAGCACCCAATCCATGATGAAATTCCAATATGTATTTTATTAATAAAATTTTAGAATTTTGGGTTATCATTTTATGTGACAAAACTTGTATTTCTTTTTCTGCATTAGTTGTTATCACATATGCCATAATGTGCTTACCAAACTTATCATTTATTGCTATACAATTGATAGTAATATTGTTAACACTTACATGCATGATTTATATTGTATATGTGAATCATAGAGAATTTAATTAAAACTCTTATGACCTTTTATGGAAATATGAATTAAATTATTCAAGGTGGTATGGGACACTTTGAATAATATGAAATGAGAAATTAAATATTCAATGTGGTATGGGAAAAATTGAACATACAACATTACTTGGAATATGAGGAATGTATTGGACATATTAATTGTTGGGTCTGGCCTGCTACAGCCCCTCGGTGCATCGGTAGGTCTCGTGAAACAAACTACAGTCTTGGCACAAGGCCTTGACAAAATGATTTTTTATGTTCTTGGCACAAGGCCTTGACATTATGTTTATATTGTCCCACATTATACATTCCCTCATAATGTTTATGACAATTAATTAACCAAGTGGATATTCGACTAGTAGAATATCCATGGTTAAGAGCTGGTACTTATGAGTATCAAAAGAAGTAAATGCTTATGCAATGATGTTTATTTAGCACTCAGAGAATTTTTTATCCTATTACGGCTTACAGATAGTAATGAAAGAAATTGAAGTTATTGTTATGCACAACTTTGATCATGTAATAATCTTAGTTATAAATTTTGTACCTATTAAAGTTGTAATTCCTTTAACTTATTACTCTGAATGAGAATGCCCATAATTGAATCATGTTTCCTTGTAACTCTGTTTTTATTCTTTGAATTGTGCTCTTTAAATTCTAAGACAATTGTTATGTTATGATTCATGTGTCATCGCATTTCTTAAGAAAATGATTTATGGAAAATTTTAAAGGAATTTTTTCAAAAGTTTATAATTATTATATTATTATTTTTTAAACCCCTTACTGGGCATTTGTATGCTCAACCTACGTTCTTTTAAATAAAATTTTTCAGGTATCAATTTTTAACCGAAGAAGCATGTCAGAAGAGGTAGGTTTCCCAGAGCATAAACCGTAAGGATCTTCGGTATGGGAGATGATGTGTAAAACATCAATGCCTATTTTTGTTTAAAATTACACATCATGTTTTAAGGCACCAGCTCCAGGTATTCTTGATTTGGGTCATGATAATTGTGCAATGTACAAATGTGATATCCAATTCCCATAAGACTTATGTCCATGGTAAACCTATTATATGTCACTCTCTATAAAATAAGGAATTATGAAATAGATATATCCAGGGATTATAAAATTTATTCAACAAATAGGCCATAGGAAGGGGACTACCTATATAAAATGTATTAAAAGCTTATAGATGAGAGTACCATGACATAAAATTTCCCAAATTAGTGCATATTTATTGTGCATGAATGGATAATTATAGATAGACTATCTAAGTATAGTAGGAAGATACTATAAGGATTACCTAATAATGTCTATAATGTTGAAATTGAGATCTCAAATATCTAAATCCAATTAATATTGGTGAACAATAGTGTTGTATTTATTATCCTAGTATGTCAATATTTGTTTGGTGAGTGTGAATGAAGTGATGATTCCTGGAGATTTGTTATGGATAATGTGTAGATTCTTAAAGAATTTTTATGGATTTATCTAATATAATTAGATGTAAATTTTGGACAATTATTCTTTATATGGAATTGGATTTCACTCTTAGACTATTCTTCATGATATTTTAATTGTGATGGTTGATTGTGTTGAGATTAAATGTCTAAGAAAAGTTTCACCAAGAAAACATTGGTTACAACAAGTGTAAAATATTTGAAGGAAATAAATGTTGGATTGGAAGTTTTTATAGTGTATGGAGATTTTAAATGATAATTCTTTGGATTTTCATTTTATACCGTGTATTTATAAGTAAATTTAATGATGGAGTACTAAAAAAATTTCTAACGAACTAGCAATCCAATAAAACCTCAACCAAAGATTTTTTGGGACCCATAGGTAAACCAAACCCATGGGATGAAAGATAAATACAGAAATAAGGTGAAAGGGGATGTTTATATGAACCAAGGGATAATGACCACATATATGGAACACAGAGCGCAAACCCACATGCATGAATTGTTTGGCCCAGAATCCCATAATGACAGGAGGAGGCACCACACACTACCACAAAACTGGGCAAGGCATGCACCTGCCTTTATCAGCGCTAATGGAAAAGCGCTGATAAAGGGCCGGACCTTTATCAGCGCTAACAAAAGCGCTGATAAAGGCTGTATTTATCAGCGCTTTTCATTTTAGCGCTGATAAATACACCCTTTATCAGTGCTTTTTACTAGTGCTGATAAAGGGTCCCGCGGATTTATTAAAAACCCGCGGGTCCTCTTCCTCCTCCCTGCACACAATCAAGCTCTCGCGGAAGCCCTCGTCTGCGCCGCTGCCGCCGCTGCCGCCGCCTCCTTCTCCTCCGTCGCGGCCGCCGAAACCCCTCCCCCTTATCTCCTTCTCTCTCCCTGTGGCCCCCCTCCTCTGCGTAGCAGCCCAGCCGAAGCGCTCCCCCTCCGGCGCGCTCCCCCTCCGGCGCGCTCCCCCTCCGGCGCGCTCCCCCTCCGGCGCCGCTCCCCCTGCGGCGCCGCTCCCTCGCGCGACCTCCTCCGGACCCCGCTGCTCCTGCATCCCCTTCACCGCGCCGCCGGTCCCTGCGCGGCTCCCTTGGCGATCACGGTGCCCTCTGTTGCTCCCCGGCCCAGCAGACGCCCTCCTAGCTTGTTCCCTCCATCGTGCGACGCTGCCTCCGTCGATGCCCTCCCACCAGATTCCGGCTGCCGCACCTCCTCCTTCTCCCTACATAGCCCGACCGCCACCCTTGTCGGCGCCGCCCCTTCCGGTGTCGTGCCGCCCTTTCGAGCATCATCCCAGACTTTCCACACCCTGTTGGCATCGTTTCGGCTTTTGTGCGCCCTGTTGGTACCGTTCTGGCCAGCGTGCGGCCTGCCGGCGTCGTTCCGGCCAGCCCACGCCTTGCCGGCGTTGTCCTGGACTCCCGTTGTGAGTCCCGCAGCCCCGGTGAACCCCGCCCAGACCCTTCTAGTTGAGAATACCTCTGTGCCGAGGTGAGGTTTGCATTGTTTTTTTGTTTGTATAATTTTAGGTCAATATTTTATTCTGTTTATGAGTCCCTAGTTTACGTCTTCTTGCATCTGCGCCAATATTCTTGTTTATGTGCCAATATTTCTTATTAAATTAATTTGGAACAAATGTGTATTGTTTTTCAAGAAGCGAAATTAGTTTTGATTTGGTTATTTGGGCGTTTGATTTGTTAGTGTTATGTTTAGGTGATGTTAGTGTACGTTTTCTTTTTGAAAACTCACTTTGGGCTGTTTATCAGCATCGATAGTTTGTGCAGTTGTGTTTTTGAAAGTGTCGTGGTGTAGTTGACTTTTTTTTAGTGTCAAAAGCGTGTTTAGTCTTAAAAGTGGTTTTGTAAATAATGTCGATGGCGCAAGTGATGTTTTGAAAATGTATCGAGGTGGTTCTTTCACGTTGTTGCTCGTTTGGGTTGTTTTAAGGCTTTGTTAGTGTAATTTCAGTTTTCGTACGTTTGTTGCAGCGTGTTTGCGAGATAACCTCGCGATATTGTGGTCGTCGAAGCTCTTGCGGAAGCCCTCGTCTGCGCCGCTGCCGCCGCTGCTGCCGCCTCCTTCTCCTCCGCCGCGGCCGCCGCCTCATCATCTGCTCCTCCTCCTCCTCCTCCTCCTCCTCCGCCGGTGCCTCCGCGGCCTCCTCCTCCTATGCGGCCTCCTCCTCCTCCATTGTGCGGTATGCTATGCCTGTAATTTGCTTTGTTTTTTGTTTTTGTTCTATATTTCAACTATCATGATTTGTGTGAATCAATTTTATTTGAAGTGGGGGGTGCAGGTGCTGCGGGTGTAGTGGGTGGGGGGTGTTTAGGTGGGGGTGTTTAGGTGGGGGAGATGTTTAGTGGGTGAACATGTAGGTGGGGCGTATAATGGGGGGTCCAAATACCGTATCTTCCTCATCCTAAAAGGTGCGATCTTTTTCAATACCATTTTATTTCACTGTCCATAAAACATAGCATTCGCCCGTTTTCTCTTTTCCCGTCCAACACTATCATATCCAGTACCATTACCTATAAAATAACACATTTTGCATGCGTTCTTAAAAATATAATAAGCGAGTAGTAAAACTCTGCCACCTCCTCCTCTTCTCCTGCTCCTCCTCCTCCTCCACCACCGGCCTCATCCTCCTCCTCCTCCGATGCCTCCGTCGATGCCTCCTCCTCCTTCGTCGGTGCCGCCGGTGCCTCCGCGGCCTCCCCCTCCTCCGCCGGTGCCTCCGCGGCCTCCTCCTCCTCCGCCGTCACACCGCGGTCAAGCTGCGGTCACGCCGCGGTCACGCCGCAGTCACGCCGCGGTCACGCCGGTGCCTCCGCGGCCGCCGCCTCCTCCTCCTCCGCCGCGGCCGCCTCCTCCTCCTCTGCTCCTGCTCCTCCTCCTCCTCCTCCTCCACCGACCTCATCCTCCTCCTCCTCCGCTGCCTCCGCTATCTTCGCTGCCTCCGCTGCCTCTGCTGCCTCCGCCCTGCCTCTGCGTTGCCGTCGGTGCCTCCTCCTCCACCGCGGCCTCCTCCTCCTCCACCGCGGCCTCCTCCTCCTCCCCCGCTGCCTCCGCTGCCTCCTCCTCCTCCTCCGCGGCCGCCGCCTCCTCCTCTGGTCCTTCTCCTCCTCCCCTCCACCGGCCTCATCCTCCTCCTCCTCTGCTGCCTTCGCTGCCTCCTCCCTGCCTCCGCCCTGCCTCTGCCCTGCCTCTGCGCTGCCGCCGGTGCCTCCGGTGCCTCCTCCTCCACCGCGGCCTCCTCCCCCTCCATCGATGCCTCCTCCTCCTCCGTCGGTACCGCCAGTACCTCCACGTCTCCTCCTCCTCCACGCGTTGCGGTCACGCCGCGGTCACGTCGCGGTCACGCCGCGGTCACGCCGGTGCCTCTGCGGCCGCCGCCTCCTCCTATTACGCCGCGGCCGCCGCCTCCTCCTCTGCTCCTGCTCCTCCTCCTCCTCCTCCACCGGCCTCATCCTCCTCCTCCTCCGCTGCCTCCGCCCTGCCTCCGCCCTGCCTCTGCGCTGCCGCTGGTGCCTCCTCCTCCACTGCGGCCTCCTCCTCCTCCGCCAATGCCTCCTCCTCCTCCGTCGGTGCCGCCGGTGCCTCCGCGGCCGCCTCCTCCTCTGCGGTCACGCCGCGGTCACGCCGGTGCATCTGCGGTCGCCGCCTCCTCCTCTACTCCTGCTTCTCCTCCCCTCCATCGGCCTCATCTTCCTCCTCCTCCGCTGCCTTCGCTGCCTCCGCCCTGCCTCTGCCCTGCCTCCGCGCTGCCGCTGGTGCCTCCGGTGCTTCCTCCTCCACCGCGGCCTCCTCCTCCTCCGCCGATGCCTCCTCCTCCTCCGTCGGTGCCGCCAGTGCCTCCACGTCTCCTCCTCCTCTGCGCGCTGCGGTCACGCTGCAGTCACGCCGCGGTCACGCCGCGGTCACGCCACGGTCACGCCGCGGTCACGCCGCGGTCACGTCGGTGCCTCCTCCTCCACCGCGGCCTCCTCCTCCTCCACCGCGGCCTCCTCCTCCTCCACCGCGGCCTCCTCCTCCTCCTTCGCTGCCTCCGCTGCCTCCTCCTCCGCCGCGGCCGCCGCCTCCTCCTCTGCTCCTGCTCCTCCTCCTCCTCCTCCACCGGCCTCATCCTCCTCCTCCTCTGCTGCCTCCGCTGCCTCCTCCCTGCCTCCGCCCTGCCTCTGTGCTGCCGTCGGTGCCTCCTCCTCCACCGCGGCCTCCTCCTCCTCCGCCGATGCCTCCTCCTCCTCCGCCGGTGCCGCCGGTGCCTCCGAGACCGCCTCCTCATCTGCGGTCACGCCGCGGTCACGCCGGTGCCTCTGTAGCCGCCGCCTCCTCCTCTGCTCCTGCTCCTCCTCCCCTCCACCGGCCTCATCCTCCTCCTCCTCTGCTGCCTTCGCGGCCTCCGCCCTACCTCCGCGCTGTCGCCGGTGCCTCCGGTGCTTCCTCCTCCACCGCGGCCTCCTCCTCCTCCGCTGATACCTCCTCCTCCTCCGCCGGTGCCGCCAGTGCCTCCACGTATCCTCCTCCTCCGCGCGCCGCGGTCACGCCGCGGTCACGCCGGTGCCTCCTCCTCCACCGCGGCCTCCTCCTCCTCCACCGCGGCCTTCCTCCTCCTCCTTCGCTGCCTCCGCTGCCTCCTCCTCCGCCACGGCCGCTGCCTCCTCCTCTGCTCCTGCTCCTCCTCCCCTCCACCGGCCTCATCCTCCTCCTCCTCTACTCCTCCTCCTCCTCCTCCTCCTCCTCCTCCTTCTCCTCCACCGTAGCCTCGTCCTCCTCCTCCTCCACCGGCGCTTCCTCCTCCTCCTCCTAGTCCGCTTCCTCATCCTCATCCTCCACTGGTGCATGGTGGTATCATATTGATGTGAGGCTTGGGGATTGTAGTGGTTCCCAATATATTTTTTATTTTGGTATTTATTTATTCCTTTATTTCCTTGATGTATCTTGTTTTTTATCTAAATTATACTCATATTACTTCTCCTTTAACCTATATACTTATCCTATGGATTTTAAATAGGATGAATATAAATAAAGAATGGATGAATGCCAATCGGTTGACAAAAGAGTATGAAGAAGGCGTGAAAGAATTTATCAAGTTTGCAATAGATCATGCATGTGACTCTTCTCAAATCCTTTGTCCATGTTTACACTGTTGTTATTCAAAACAAATTAGTCCAGATGAGTTGGAAGAACACTTGATCTGTCACGGAATAGATCAAAGTTATACATGTTGGAATAAACACGGGGAAACAATGAATGTAGGTAGTTACTGGGGTGACATTGCGTTTTATGGATCATCTGATATAATTACAAACATGAACAATGAAGATGACCGTATGGAGGATGTGATTACAGATGTGAATGATGATGAAGATCATATTGAGAAAATGACAAGGACCTTCGAAGATGAACTTCGTGATTGCCCAAAATTGTTTGAGAAGTTAAAAAGTTGTGCAAAGACGCCATTGTATGCTGGTTGCACTAAATATACAGCATTGTCAGCCGTACTGAAGCTGTATAATTTGAAAGCAGATAACGGGTGGAGTGACGACAGTTTTACGAAACTACTTTCCCTCTTGAATGACATGCTCTCAGAAGACAATGAGCTCCCGAGCCGAACATACGATGCCAAACGAATGCTACGCTCTATGGGTATGATCTCTGAAAGAATACACGCCTGCCCAAATGACTGTATACTGTTTCGCAAGGACCACAAATCACTTAAAGAATGCCCAAAGTGTGGTGCTTCTAGATACAAGAAAGATGAATCCAGTCCTACTAAAGTTGTATGGTACTTTCCAATCATTCCAAGGTTTAGACGCCTATATGGAAGTGAGGAGACTGCAGAACAATTAACATGGCATGCAGATACAAGAATTAAAGATGGGATACTACGTCACCCGGCAGACTCTCCTCAGTGGAAGAGAATCGATCATGAGTATCCTGAATTTGGAAACGAGTCGAGAAACCTTCGTCTTGCGTTATCTACAGATGGAGTGAATCCTTTTGGTTTTCAAAGCATCAGTCACAGTACATGGCCGGTTATGTTGATTAATTATAACTTACCACCGTGGTTATGCATGAAACGAAAATACATCATGTTATCTATGCTTATATCAGGAACAAAACAACCGGGTAATGATATTGATGTTTATTTAGCTCCATTGATTGAAGATTTGAAATTATTGTGGGATTCAGGTGTTACATTTTATGATGATTACAGAAAGGAAGATTTCACTTTGAGAGTCATGTTGTATGGGACGATAAATGACTTCCCAGCGTATGGAAATTTGTCAGGATATAGCATTAAAGGAACTCAAGGTTTTCCCGTTTGCGAAGAAGGTACACAATCAATTAGGTTGAAACATTCATTGAAAACCGTGTTTCTAGGACATCGCAGATTTCTACCGCGATGAAATAAGTATCGTTCTTGGAAGACATCATTCGATGGAAGTTCAGAAGAACGTACAACACCGTCTCCACTAACAGGCGATCAATTGTTTGAGAAAGTTAAAAATTTGGACACTACTTTTGGTAAACCGGCTTCGAAAAACCTTACGAAAATCGGTTGGAAAAAGAGATCAATTTTTTTTGAATTACAATACTAGAATTGTCTGTATGTAAGACATTTTATTGATGTTATGCATGTAGAAAAAAATGTATTTGACAGTGTTATCTGCACGTTGCTAAATACATTTGGCAAAACAAAAGATGGAATTAAGGCTAGGTTGGACATGGTTGAGATGGGAATACGAGAAGAGTTGGCACCAGTAAAGGGTGAAAAACGAACATTTCTTCCTCCTGCTTCTTACACTCTTTCCAGGCAGGAGAGATATCAGTTTTGCAACTTCTTGAATGACGTAAAAGTTCCAGAGGGGTATTCGTCAAATATCAGTAACCTTGTGTCAATGAGCGACTTGAAGTTAAAAGGTTTGAAATCACATGATTGTCATGTTTTGATGCAAAATCTCATTCCAATTGCTTTACGTTGCATTTTGCCCAAGAATGTCCGCCATACATTAATGAAACTGTGTTTCTTCTTCAAAACTATATGCAGTAAAGTTATAGACCCGGCGAAATTGCCAGCTATGGAAAAAGAAATTGCCGTCATATTATGTGAATTAGAAATTTTCTTCCCGCCTTCATTTTTTGATATGATGGTTCATTTGATGGTCCACTTGGTGAGAGAGATTCGACTATGTGGTCCTGTACATTATAGATGGATGTACCCCATTGAACGATATATGAAGATTTTGAAAGGGTATGTCAAAAATCGAAGTCGGCCAGAGGGTTGTATTGCAGAGCGATATATTGTTGAGGAAGCCGTTGAATTCTGTACTGAATACTTGTCTGGTGTGGAGAGAATTGGCTTACTGAAATCTCGTCACACTGGGCGGTTAGAGGGTGAAGGAATTTCTGGAAGAAAGGTTGTCACAATCAATATTACAGATCGGGAGCAGGCCCACCTTTATGTTTTTCATAACAGTTTGGACGTTGACCCATATGTTGAAATCCACAAAGAAATTCTTAGGCAATTGAATCCATCAAGGGCTGAAAAATGGATATCAAATACACATAATGGACAGTTTATAGTATGGTTTCGAGATCATATTTTTAAGAATTCAGATGAAAATCCAAAGTCTATTTCGGAATGAATTCGATGGCTAGCCGGAGGACCAAGTGTATATGCATTATCTTTCAATTCTTATGTAGTTAATGGTTATACATTTTATACTAATGAACATGATGAAGACAGTACCATGAAAAATAGTGGGGTTACACTTATGGCTGAAGCGATGCATGTTTCCGGTGCTAAGGACAGAAATCCAATTTATGTGAATATGTCATACTTTGGCATCATCAAACAAATATGGGAGTTGGATTATACGGAATTTCAAGTTCCGATATTTCAATGCAAGTGGGTTGATAACAGGAGTGCTGTTAAAATAGATGATTTGGGATTTTTGAAAGTTGATTTCAGTAAGGAAGGGGAGAAAGATGAACCATTTATAATGGCATCACAGGCAGTGCAAGTATTTTATGTTCCCGATCCCGAAAACTGAAACTGGTCAATTGTTCTGTTATCGACCAAAACAGCTGAAGGGTCAGATGAAAATTCAACGGAAGATGATCCTTTCATTGGAATTTCGCAATCATTTCGCAGTGGTCTCAATGTAGACGACGTTTTGTATGTCAGAGGAGACCACAATGAAGGGATATGGATAGTTGATAGAGGGGTCAAATCCCTTCAGCCTTTTAAAAAAAAGGGAGTTCAATAATCAGGTTATTGATTTTTATTGTAATATAGATTGTGTTACATTATTTTATTATCTGTTCGCTGCTGATTTTATGTGATCTAACTTAAATTTTAAACCAGTTCTGCAGATAATGACTTCTTCACCTGCTGATGCACCCAATCCTGAGACATAACACGTCTCTCAACCTGTTGCAGCTGGTCCCATTGCTGAGAGACAACAGGTCTCTCAACCTGTTGCAGCTGGTCCCACTGCTGACGTACAAGAGGTCTCTCAACCTGTTGCAGCTGGTCCCACTGCTGAGAGACAACAGGTCTCTCAACCTGTTGCAGCTGGTCCCACTGCTGACGTACAATAGGTCTCTCAACCTGTTGCAGCTGGTGTCAGTGCCGAAGCTAGTGTTTCAGAGAAACATAATGATGATGCAGAAACTGAGGAAATGGTAGGCGATGAAACCCCAGCGACACAAAAAAAAACAGGTGCGCCGTAGTTTGACAGTTTTAGCAAAAATCCTTAAGGCAAAAGAAAAAGGCATCAAATTTGAGGTGGGATGGAATAAGCTAGGCCAGCATGTAAACCCCAACAAAGCCATGTTTAGTAGCTACATTGGAATCGTCACTCGACAACGCGTGCCGATTGACGTAGAGTCATGGCACCATGTTGTCAGCGGGTTGAAAACATTAATGTGGGAAGAGATTACGGTAACATTACGATATCATCTATTTAATTTATTAAAATAAAATAAAATATTGAAATATTGACTAACCCTTCATCATCTCTTGTAGAGTGCATTTATAGTAGATGTTTCGCACAAAGAATATGTTTTCAGACTGGCAGGAAGGATTCATAGAGGCTTTCGCACCATTTTAATGAAAAATCATCTGAAAGATGCCGAAGGGAAAATAAAGCCACACCCGCCTCCTCTTTATGCACACTTGATATCCCAAGGAACGTGGGATGCGTTTTGCAACCGTCGTGCGGAAAAGAATTTTCAGGTACATTGTGTTTGGTTACACGTTGTGTAACGTTGTTTGTATTCATCACATTGATTGATAGGTTTTTATTTATGAAACAGCAACTGAGTGCTGGAAATAAAGAACGGGCAGCAAAACCAGCGTACCCCTACCATAAAGCAAGGTTGGGGTACGTTTCAATTGAAAAACAATTGGTATGTATTTTAAAAGTACTGTAATAATTTTATGTGACATAAAACAACACTGTAACCATGTTTCTCTGCTTATAAGAAGATTGATGAAGCAAAATCTCAAGTCACTTCCATTCCACGCCATGTGCTATGGAAGGAGGCTCGTGTTAATAAAAAGGGGAAATTGATAGATGAAAACACACAAAAAGTGTGGGAAACATGTGTAAGTATGACATAATATAAACTTGTTTTGCTTTAAATCACTATTACATAACGATGCTTACTTATTTTTTCATATTTTCTATTTGACATAGTCACAGGAAACATCAACACCCGCACCGGATGCAGACATACTTTCAACGGCCTTGAAACAGCCAGAACAGTATGGTCGCGTCAGAGGTGTGGGTTTTGGGGTGTCACCCAAGACATATTTTAAGAAAAAAAACAAGAGGATGAAGAAACTAAAGAATTGCATGTAATGAGAGATAGAGTAGCTACCCTTGAAGAACTAATCCAAACTCGGGGAGAGATGCTAAAGAGTTTGATGGAGGAGAGGTGAAGAGAACAAACAACTCAAGAACAACCCACGCGAGAAGATCCACCCCTCACCAGCTTTGAGGCGAGCCATTCCCCTCAAAGACCTGACTTAACCGAGGTAATAAATGTTATAATATTCGTTTTTGTGAGATGTGAATCACATAGACACTGATACCTTTCATTTAATGATATTCTGCAGGGTGAAAATGACTGTGATTTATATCTGTCAACTCCCACTCATCGCCTTGTAGCGAGGGCTACGGTGTTCAATATGCAGAATGACACGCTACACTCCAGACCACTTCCAACCGGTCATGTCAAAGTGTCGATTAACGTAGCTAATGAGCCAAGCGCCGAGCTACCCATGCCAAATGACGATGACGACATTCATACGGTGGAAAAAGCTATTGGAACATTCGTTGCATGGCCGTCGAATCTTGTAAAAAAACACGTCAAGCAGGAGGTATTCATTTCCAGTTCATTTTTCAAGCAGAACCTTTAACATTAAATTACAAAATGGATGAACCGATGAATGTTATTACAGAAGGATAAAATGGAGAAGCTAAAACGAAAGAGCGGCTCCAAGATTGGATCAACCAACCGATCAAAACGATCTACTGAGAGCACGTTCACCCCGACCGTTCTATATCCACATTTAATATCATTGCAAGCTCATGTGGATACGAAAATGAAAGACGGAAAGAATCATACAATTTTTTGTGAAAAAGATATGTACGGAGAGGAAACAATGGATTTTGTTAGTGCAGACGCTGTTTCTGAGATCATCACATACGACTGGCTAGGCGCCTCAGTTATAAATGTATACATGAGGTATGTTTTCATGATTTGATTTTACAGAAGCTGATATACTTTGATAATTATGGATAAATACATCTCATATTTTTCACAGGCGTATATATGAAAAACAGTTGAAGGGATTTTCCCATGAATACAAATTTGGACTCGTTAGTCCTCACACCATTTCTACACAACGAATAGAAATAGATTCTAATTTTCAGGCTGAATTGATGTCAAATCTGCTCAGAACGTTTCAAAGAAGAATTACGACTGACAGGCTCTTTTTAATACCAACGATGCAAGGGTAAAACTCTACATTTTAATCATATCAATTATATTTTAATTTCTATCAGTACTTATTTCTTTTTGTGTTTTTAGGGAACATTGGATGCTCATTGCAGTCAATTTGGATACTCCAAAGATTTATTTTCTGGATTCACTGCATGGATATCCAACTAACCGGCCACACATGATGGAGATTGTCAATTTGTAATACACTAGATCCAACATTTTAGAACTAAATATCTAGTTATATAATTTATATTTTCTTTTACTGAGGATTTTGTTATGATAGGGCGGTGTATGAATATCGTCAAAAGGCTGGAATGAATCCAGGGCGTAAGGACGACAATGCCCAAAAGATCTACAAATGGAGAATTATCTGGGTATATATAATTATATTTCACTATCCAAATACATATCAAAACAAATTACTTATTTTTCTTAATGTTTCTGCAGTGTCCGAAACAAACAAATGATAAGGACTGCGGTTATTATGTTTGTAAATTTATGAAAGAGATCGTATTTCATGGACAAACTAGCATCCCTGAAGAGGTATTTTTGAAAATAATTACTAATTTATTTAAAATAATTATTAATCCCTTGTGTATTTATATTTTTTCATTACTACTATGACTGTCACAAAAACTCCTATTCAGAAGATGATATAAATGTCTTTAGAAACGAATGGGCAGCGTACCTGATCGAAGAATGTAAACAAATAATACAATGAAGGTGAATTCCTAATACTTATGTTATCTTTATATGGTCATTGATATCTCCCTTTACACTTATTGAGCATCTATGATCTCCCTTTCTTATGTTTCATATCCTTAGATTAGTGAATTCCTACTACTTAGTTTGAAAATGATATAAACTTTGGAAAACAACACCAATGACATACGCCAAACCAATAAAACGCGTTCGGATTGTTTTGATACTTTAGGAAAATGATCCACGAGTCATTTGTGACGCGTACGAATCGACCGCACCACAATCTGACGCACGGTGTGACCGGTATGGCTAAAATTGTCTGATATCAGTTTGAAAATGACATGAACTTTGGAAAACAACACCAATGACATACGCCAAACCGAGCAAACGCGTACGGATTGTTTTGATACTTTAGTACAACGATCCACGAGTCATTTTTGACGCGTACGAATTGAACGCACCTCAATCCGACGCACGGTGTGACCGGTATGGCTAAAAGTGTCTGATATCAGTTTGAAAATGAGATAAACTTTGTAAAACAACACAAATGACATACGCCAAACCGAGCAAACGCCTTCAGATTGTTTTGATACTTTAGGAAAACGATCCACGAGTTATTTGTGACGCGTACAAATTGAACGCACCTCAATCCGACGCACGGTGTGACCGGTATGGCTAAAAGTGTCTGATATCAGTTTGAAAATGACATGAACTTTGGAAAACAACACCAATGACATACGCCAAACCGAGAAAACGCGTTCAGATTGTTTTGATACTTTAGGAAAACGATCCACGAGTCATTTTTGACGCGTAAAAATTGACCGCACCTCAATCCGGCGCACGGTGTGACCGGTATGGCTAAAAGTGTCTGATATCAGTTTGAAAATGAGATGAACTTTGGAAAACAACACCAATGACATACGCCAAACTGAGAAAAAGCCTTCAGATTGTTTTGATACTTTAGGAAAACGATCCACGAGTCATTTTTGACGCGTACGAATCGACCGCACCTCAATCCGACACACGGTGTGACCGGTATGGCTAAAAGTGTCTGATATCAGTTTGAAAATGACATGAACTTTGGAAAACAACACCAATGACATACGCCAAACTGAGCAAACGCCTTCGGATTGTTTTGATACTTTAGGACAATGATCCAAGAGTCATTTTTGACGCGTACGAATTGACCGCACCTCAATCCGACGCACGGTGTGACCGGTATGGCTAAAATTGTCTGATATCAGTTTGAAAATGACATGAACTTTGGAAAACAACACCAATGACATACGCCAAACCGAGAAAGAGCGTTCTTATTGTTTTGATACTTTAGTACAATGATCCACGAGTCATTTGTGACGCGTACGAATCAACCGCACCTCAATCCGACGCACGGTGTGACCGGTATGGCTAAAAGTGTCTGATATCAGTTTGAAAATGAGATGAACTTTGGAAAACAACACCAATGACATATGCCAGACCGAGTAAACGCCTTCGGATTGTTTTGATACTTTAGTATAATGATCCATGATTCATTTTTGACGTGTAAGAATCGACCGCACCTCAATCTGACGCATGGTGTGACCGGTATGGCTAAAAGTGTCTGATATCAGTTTCAAATTGAGATCAACTTTGGAAAACAACACCAATGACATACTCCAAACTGAGAAAACGCATTCGGATTGTTTTGATACTTTAGGAAAACGATCCACGAGTCATTTTTGACACGTACGAATCGACCGCACCTCAATCCGACGCACGGTGTGACCGGTATGGCTAAAAGTGTCTGATATCAGTTTGAAAATGAGATGAACTTTGGAAAACAACACCAATGACATACGCCAAACTGATAAAACGCCTTCGGATTGTTTTGATACTTTAGGACAACGATCCAAGAGTCATTTTTGACGTGTACGAATCAACCGTACCTCAATCCAATGCACGGTGTGACCGGTATGGCTAAAAGTGTCTGATATCAGTTTCAAATTGAGATCAACTTTGGAAAACAACACCAATGACATACGCCAAACCGAGCAAACGCCTTCGGATTGTTTTGATACTTTAGTACAACGATCCACGGGTCATTGTTGACGCGTACGAATCGACCGAACCTCAATCTGACGCACGATGTGACCATTATGGCTAAAATTGTCTGATATCAGTTTGAAAATGACATGAACTTTGGAAAACAACACCAATGACATACGCCAAACCGAGCAAACGCCTTCGGATTGTTTTGATACTTTAGGAAAACGATCTACGAGTCATTTGTGATGCGTACGAATTGACCACACCTTAATCTGATGCACGGTTTAATCGGTATGGCTAAAAGTGTCTGATATCAGTTTGAAAATGAGATGAACTTTGGAAAACAACACCAATGACATACGCCAAACTGAGCAAACGCCTTCGGATTGTTTTGATACTTTAGGAAAATGATCCACGAGTCATTTTTGACGCGTAAGAATCGACCGCACCTCAATCCGACGCACGGTGTGACCGGTATGGCTAAAATTGACTGATATCAGTTTGAAAATGACATGAACTTTGGAAAACAACACCAATGACATACGCCAAACCGAGCAAACGCGTTCGGATTGTTTTGATACTTTTGAAAAACGATCCACAAGTCATTTGTGATGCGTACGAATCGACCTCACCTCAATCCGATGCACGGTGTGACCGGTATGGCTAAAAGTGTCTGATATCAGTTTGAAAATGAGATGAACTTTGGAAAACAACACCAATGACATACGCCAAACCGAGCAAATGCCTTCGAATTGTTTTGATACTTTAGGACAACGATCCACGAGTCATTTTTGACGCGTATGAATCGACCACACCTCAATCCGACGCACGGTGTGATCGGTATGGCTAAAAGTGTCTGATATCAGTTTCAAATTGAGATCAACTTTGGAAAACAACACCAATGACATACACCAAACCGAGCAAACACCTTTGGATTGTTTTGATACTTTAGGACAACGATCCACGAGTCATTTTTGACGCGTACAAATCGACCTAACCTCAATCCGACGCACGGTGTGACCGGTATGGGTAAAATTGTCTGATATCAGTTTGAAAAAGACATGAACTTTTGAAAACAACACCAATGACATATGCCAAACCGAGCAAACGCGTTCGGATTGTTTTGATACTTTAGGAAAACGATCCACGAGTCATTTGTGACGCGTACAAATTGACCGCACCTCAATCCGACGCACGGTGTGACCGGTATGGCTAAAATTGTCTGATATCAGTTTGAAAATGACATGAACTTTGGAAAACAACACCAATGACATACGCCAAACCGAGAAAATGCGTTCGGATTGTTTTGATACTTTAGGACAATGATCCAAGAGTCATTTGTGACGCGTATGAATTGACCGCACCTCAATCCGACGCACGGTGTGACCGGTATGTCTAAAAGTGTCTGATATCAGTTTGAAAATGAGATAAACTTTGGAAAACAACACCAATGACATACGCCAAATCGAGCAAATGCGTTCGTATTGTTTTGATACTTTAGGACAATGATCCAAGAGTCATTTTTGACGCATACGAATCGACCTCACCTCAATCCGATGCACGGTGTGACCGGTATGGCTAAAATTGTCTGATATCAGTTTGAAAATGACATGAAACTTTGGAAAACAACACCAATGACATACGCCAAACCGAGAAAATGCCTTCGGATTGTTTTGATACTTTAGTACAATGATCCACGAGTAATTTGTGATGCGTACGAATCGACTGCACCTCAATCCGACGCACGGTGTGACCGGTATGGCTAAAATTGTCTGATATCAGTTTGAAAATGACATGAACTTTGGAAAACAACACCAATGACATACGCCAAACCGAGAAAACGCGTTCGGATTGTTTTGATACTTTAGGAAAACGATCCACGAGTCATTTGTGACGCGTACGAATTGACATAACCTCAATCCGACGCACGGTGTGACCGGTATGGCTAAAAGTGTCTGATATCAGTTTGAAAATGAGATAAACTTTGGAAAACAACACCAATGACATACGCCAAACCGAGCAAACGCCTTCAGATTGTTTTGATACTTTAGGACAACGATCCACGAGTCATTTTTGATGCGTACGAATCGACCGCACCTCAATCTGACGCACGGTGTGACTGGTAAAGCTTTTCATTAGATAAAGAATCAGTATTTATTAAATTAGATAAATCAATCAAAAACATATTGATTTTACATTATTCCCTTTCATTGTTATGAAAATGAAAACTTTTGAGTTTAAAATTTAATATTTTAGTTTCACATTTCCATATTAATGTATTCTTTCATATTCTATTTTAATTTCTTTCATTATTTCATTACTAACATAATATTTGTTTTCTTATATAGGTGATTTTTTTTCCTTGAGTTCGGATGCTTTGTTCGGCAACAAATACCATCGAGAGTGGATCACGAATATCAAAGGATGAAACATGAATGTTTATAACTGTTGTTGAATAATTGTAAATGTAACCATGTAAAACAATTTTTGAAATGTATATAGCAATGCATTTTTTTTGTATTCATGATGTTAAGTAAATGTATATACCGTTTTCAGTCAAAATATTTGGTGTGGGTGCTATGGTGTGCAGGTGTGCATGTGCTACTTTGTGCAGGTATTCTGGTGTGTAGGTGTGTAGGTACTGTTTTTTAGGTGCAGGCGCTGGACCCTTTATCAGTGCTTTTTTAGCGCTGATAAAGGAAACCTTTAACAGCGATAAAGGAGCGCTGATAAAGGAACCTGTATCAGCGCTCCAAGAAGCGCTGATATAGTTGACCTTTATCAGCGCTCCACCGCGCGCTGATAAAGGACCCCTTTATCTATGCCGGAATTAACAGCGCTTTTCTAGCGCTGTTAATGATGGTTTTTAGCGCTGATAAAGGCGCAGGTTGTAGTAGTGACACAAGGGGGTGGCACAATGGTCGAGTATTCCTGAATCATGGATGATTAGAATTTGGGATTTATTGTTAATCCTTGTACTTTTTAAAATCTGATTTTGATGTGGGATGGAAGTATGTGGGTTCTATTCACATACCGATTAAAAATATTGAAATTCCATCATCCATCCGATCAGATCTCCCTATTCAAATTCGATCCATTTGATCTTGGTGGGGATCTTATTAGTCATCCCCATGAATCGTCCCTTAATGGACAAGTCCCATGTGGTCAAGGGTTGTACATAAATCTCTAAAGAACACTCTAATTCCTTAGGGGATGCTACAACACTCTTTGGGAGTTCTAATTTTGGATGAGAAATATTTCATTAAGGCATCAAACATGATTCGCGATGATGAGTGCTTCATGAGAAGGTTGTATGTGGAGATGAATAGTTCGTGGATGAAAGAGATACTTCCATGTAGATATTACTTCATGGTGAAAAAATGTCGTGTAACTATCTACAAATGAAATGATTCATGCATGTTGTTTCTTCATGATAATTCTTAATAGAGAAGTCCTTTAAATGTTTCTATATATATATTTCATGATGAGGTGCCTTACAGAAAGTGGTTTGCAATGAAGTTCCTTGTAGATAGTGGTTCATGGAATATATGCTTTATGGAGGTGTTTTATGCATACTTATATATAGTATTCGGTATAGATAATACCATTTTTTGGGTTTCAAGAAACACTATATGATGACCCTTCTTGGATGATGAGATGATATGTGGAAGATGAAAAATTATTCATGAACTAGTAGGGATTCCAAGTGAGGGTTAAGTTATCCACCAACAAGGATTTTTGATGTGATAATTGATCCATGTAATACATGGTGAATTTAATGACTTTTATATAAAAAAGATATATGTATAGAATGCTATGTTATAGTAAAATATAATGTAGAGAAGAAGAGTTTAATGGATAGTGGTTTTAGGATAAGGTGTTTCCATGAAATTATACAGAGACGGTCCACTTTAAAAATCTATGAACATTTTTGGTGTTATCATTTGATAAACACCTAAAATAATGGGAAAATGTTTGATTATAAATATCATGTTGATACATGGATGATTTTTTTTGAATATACTTTTGAAATAATTTTTAGAAACACTGAGAAGTGAGAAGTGGTGTTGTAGTACAATGTAGAGAGTTTTCAGAGAATTTTTTTCACCCATATTGTTGAGATATTTCATGCAAAGAAAAAAAATTATTTTCTAAAATTATGATATAGTGTATTTTAATGTAGAAATATATTCATGAAATATTTTATTTTTTCATAAAATATGAGTAGTATGTAAATTAGAAAACAAGAGTCATAGTTTTAAAGAAGAATATGTACAATGGAATTATTCATTTTTGTGATCATATGATATTTTATTTATTATGATGGATTGAATGAAAGATTTTCATTAGTTTTTTTAGAACCATTAGACATTAAAAATTTTACTTTCTTGTGTTATTGTGTTATAATTTTTTTTACACGGAAGTGTGAAACTTTTGTTCTAGTCAGACATTGGAAATCATAGTGGAACTCTAATCTAGTGAAAAATGTATGTTGTAACCAGTTTTCATTGTAGTGTAGAATCTATTATTGGGTAGTCTAATTAATAACCACAAGGATTAGGCTCATTTTAATACCAAACCTTATAAAAATACTATGTATTAATTCTATTTCATTATACTTCCTTTAGGATAGGCTGGGTTATTATTACATTGGATCAGATTCTTATAGGTCAATAGAGGTTAATTTCAAAAGAAAAAAATTCGAAAAAATCACCATATATTCAACCCCCCCCCCCTTCTTCATTGGCGCAAATCCTCCTTGACAATTCAAATAGTATCAACTGGAGGTTAACTATTTTAGGATTCTCTAAGTATTTGAGATAGAAAATATAAATTCAATTAATAGTGGCGGTGTTCATACTTTCTAAGTCAAGAACTATCGCATTGGAAGAATAAGATGTTCCTTATCGTCTATCTATTATTCTTGATGTTAAATATGTAGTTACTATTGGATTTCCATTGATTTCTGATATAGTAGTTATGAATTTTAATAAGAAAAGAAATAGGGAAGTTGACATAAAAGGTCAAAATTCCATTTTGATGTATCTTTTAGAAAAATTTTACGCAAAGGCTTTGGGACTCAAAAATTCTGAGTAAATATGGGATAAATTGGAAAGTAGTTATGAAGGAAATTTGAATTTCAACGAGGAAAAATTTAAAATTTGGAGATGAATTATTGAAGATATTATGATGGTTAAGGAATAAAATATTGATTACTACTTCAAAAGAGTCAATGAAATTTCCAGTAATATTCAAGTTTTGGTGAAAAGTTAGATGATTCAACTATTGTCAAAAAATTATTGAAAAAATTTCCCTAGAAGTTTTGATCCTAAAGTATCATCTTTTGAAGAAAAAGATGATATTACTCTTGATGAATTATATAACATACTAAATGCACATGAAATTAAAAAGATCCTAGTCTTCAATAAAATATCAATGATGGGATTTCTTTTAGATTCATTGGAGTTATTAAAATCAAAGATGATGAAATTTCAGAATCAAGAGAATCTGTTGATGAAGATGAAGATGAATATTTCAATAAAATCATTTCTCTTGTATCCAAAATATTCAGGAAAGGAAATTTTAGTGGTAAAATTAAATATCCTTCAAGGTGTTACAACATTAATGAAATTAGACATTTTGCTGTAAATTGTCCTTAAAAAGTCTATGGATATTGAGATAGTTAATGAAAACCCTTAGAAAAATATATGGTGGAAGAGATCAAAATGAATAACCAAGTCTTATGGAATAAGGAAGGTATTATTTAAAATAAAAATTTTAGTAATACAAAAATATGAAGCTATATTCACTAAAATTATCCAATCCAAAGATGATACTAACTTCATGGATCATATTGAAAAGGGGTTTGAAACATCAATAAGTGATGATAATTAAAGTGAAAAAATAGAGATAAATAAAATTTAGAAAAATAAATTCTAATAATATATTTAGAAAAAAACAAAGCTCAATAAGGATAAGAAACTATTATTGAAAGAAAAAGTGTCACAAACCAGCCCGAGTTGACCCAGAATAGGCCACCTAATCCAGCCCATGAAAAGTCCTTAGATGAATTCATGATCCTCCTGGAATGGCGACTCTCACATTTGGCATCAATATAGTACACAAGGGAATGATTTTTACCAAATATAAACAATCAAACAAACAGTGGAAGAAAACAATCAACCCAAAATACATTTACATAAAAATTGAACTAAACATTATTTGTACAAGAAACTGAATGTATAACTAAACCAAAAACTCAACTGACCAAACATGAAAACCAAATAACTCCATGTGACCCCACTGGTCACTCTCCAACACAATGATCAAATGTCACCCAAGGCTATCAAACTCAAGTTGAAACCTACACAAAGGCAAAAAATAGAAGAAGACTATAGGTGTGAGTATTAAAACTCAATAGGTTAGCCTGATATTCTATTCCCAATGAAAATAATTTATAATAAAATAAACATCAATTTCAATTCTTAAATTCAATATATAATGTTTTCCAAATGTGGTTCCATGCTATAAAAATTACCAAACAAAAACTTCAAAGTTTTATAAATAAGAATGCAAGTTACAAATTTCAAAGAGCCACAACATAAAAATGAAAATAGTTTTCAAGAGGGATGATTTAAATAATGTACACTTTTAAATAAAACACACATGCTTTGGAATTTACCAACCAAATACACTGTATGTCGATGGTGTGTACAAAATCACCGATGAGCACAAGTCACAGGAACACCCCTAGGCACTTGTTTGTTATAATCCCTAGGTACCTCAGATCTCGGTGAAGGTAACAATAATAGGTATCCATTCTCATTCACACAATACACTAGTAGGAAAATCATCCATAATCTAGTGGTCACCAACATCATCATTATAATATTTTAGTTAGTGTGGTCATCCTCAAACATGCTATGTGAAATAGGGATGAAACCCCTCCAGATCAGTAGCATACTAGTACACGTCCAACCACCTAGATACTTGGGTTCCCCTTTAGTGCTCAATCAAGTTCCTTATATTATAAAACAAACTTTTCAAATGAAAAATACATTCACAGATAATACACACACAAAAGAACCCATATAGATGCCTTACAGTTCTTTCACAGATCAATAAACCGCTTAAAATTTTCATAAAATAATTTGAAGAACTATAACAAGGTTTTGCACATAAAATCCATTTAAATATTAACTTGTAAGGCCACACACCCACCAATAAAATATAAAACCAAATTTTGAATCCCCAACACTATTTAATAAATAAATTTCATGGATCATAAAATGGACCCACATGGTGCAACATTGAACACACATGAAAACTTTTTTTAAGAAAAATGCCAAACAGTTCTTTAATCATTTTACCAAACCAACGTGGATCCACGATAAAAATTAAAACTTTCATAAAGTGGGGTAAAACACCATTATAATCTGAAAAAATATTTACATAATTGATTTGAAACACTTGGGTTACACATTCAAAGTTCAACCATTTTCTTAAAAATGATGAATGAGACACTTACCCGAAACTCTTGCCAAAACATGTCAAAAACTGATACCCATATCTTTATAAAACCAAAACCCCTTTGGAAAGCCATAAAAGGACCCCAAAATATCACTTTACATGCTTCACATACTTTAATAAATTCAAACAAGTCATTCTATATCATATTTAGGACACAAAATCCAACCGGGTACTTTTTCGAATACTAGGCATGGAAAATTTTGCAAAACAACTTCTATTTAACACCCAAATGGGAAAAAACACAATTTTTCATGCCAGAAATTTGTTATAGTAGTTAAACCATGTCATAAAAATCACAATCCATATGTCAAAATAAGAGGAACGTGTGTTTAAACAAGCATTGGACACATTTATAACGAAAAAACTCCATTTTACACAAAACAAGGCATAAATAACCATTTTTTACACCAAATAGAACATAAAATGGTTTTAAAGAAATAATAATCATGTATAAAAGGTGATAACCACATATAAAAGATGATTTAAGAACCTGGATCTTCGTTTCAGGTATTTTTTTCCTTTTCTGGTCATTTTTTGAGGTAAAGAGGAAAATCTGGAAATTTTCTAAGTACACATCGTGTACTTTATAAGTACACGCCATGTACTTTGATCCCAAACGAGATCGTGTGCTGGCCGTGTCCGGGCCACACACATGGTGTGTAGGGGTTATGTGGAGGCCCCTTAATGCAGTGTACGGAAAAGGCGAGTACACGCCGTGTACTCAAGAAGTACACGCCGTGTAATTTTCTTTTTATTTCATTAAACAGACTGGGGTTTCATCTAATCCCTATTTCTGTCTTCTTCTTCGCCTAATTACGTCTAGAGAATTAGAGGAGGCCGAATCTTCTCTAAGCCACTGATCTGTCACCAGTTATCTGAATCGATCATCATTGGTTGCAATAGAATCGCAGCAGTGTGTTCTTGGTTCTTCCTTGGCCACGTTTCATGATTCTTTCTCTTATGAGAGTTATCTCAGGTTGAATGTTTTAGACGTTTTTGCAGATCTTCTCCATTCTAGGCTGATTAATAGGCTGAGGTTCAAGTATATTGATCTCCTAGGATCGAGGTAGGTGGTTTGTTTCCCTACGTTGAATGTTTTTGAGTTTTTGTACAAAAAGTGTCGGATTCCCATGTATCGGGTATCTCAGGTTAGAGTTTTGAGCCTGTATTATTACCTGCCTTAGATTGACCGTATGCTTAAGGTTATTAAATAATTAATGTTGATTTTTATCATGTTTTGGGATCACCCCATGGTTGTTTCCCTTGTTTTGGTTGTTTACCGCCGTTTGGCTTAGATTGCATGTGAGGCATACCTTGTTGCATTGATTTTCTACCTTGAGATAATTGATTGCATGTATTGCCTGCTGTATATATGATTTTGATGCATTGTAGCTATTAGCCAAGTAGTCGTTTAACTTACTTAGGGCTGCTGACAGTCGATTACACACGGCTAGACTGCTCAGGGCTGTGTGAACCTGGTGCAGTAGACTAAAGAGGGAATTAACAATTAAGGGCTTCCCTAGAGATTCTGTTATAAATTAGTATCATTCGCAGGACCTATAGGAATTGTAATTTGTTCTTCCTCAGAGTTTCCTTAGTTATGTATTGATATTATAGTGGGAATTAGACGTAAGTGATTCCTCAGAGAGTCTATACCTATCGTTGTAAGACCACAGGGGAATTGACGGTGAGTGCTTCCCAGAGTGTCTGTGCCTTTGTATGATTACTTGACTATAGGGTTCTGCCAGTATGATCCACCCAGAGAGTCAGTGTGAATATTGTTTGGTTGGTTGTGACGAGTCCACCAAGCCAAAGAACAAGCTTGTGTTTTGTACTACTTGTAGTTTAGGTAGTCTACTGGGATACCTATTGTGTTACTTGCCATGCCTTGGGAATGTAGAGTTGATTCTAGGTTCCTTGGTTGATAATTAAATGATTGAATTGAATTAAATAATGAGTGTGAATGGAGATTTATAGGATTTTTTACTTTAGTGTATTCATATTTCTCTGCTGCATTTATTTCCATTACTTTTGCTATATTGCTCACTGAAAGTAGGGCACAGATCTTGTGGTGGTTGCCTACTGGGATTAGTCTCACACCCTATTTGGGTCCTCCTTTTCATCCCAAACAGGTTATATGGTTGCAGGTGTGGATAGGTATTATGGCCCTTCTACTTCAGGTACATGATTTTTTCTTGGAGCTGGAGAGCACAGGACCGAGCTTAGGCTTTCAATACTGCTGGAGTTTCTATTTACTTTTAGAACATTATTCTCAGTTGTATTTCAGCATGTTGTTGTGTTTGCTGCTTTCCTTAGATACTTGTACCTGATGCATCATTATCATCATTATCATATGTTCATTTATTCCACTGTTTAGTTTCAGTAATTGTATGTTGTTTATTGCTTCCGCTATTGAATGTTATTTCATTTTTCTTGTATACCTTACCAAATGAGGGCATAGTTTCCCTAATGACTCACCAAGACCCTTACTACTAGTCGGAAGCCTCTGGCATTTGGGGAAACGCGCTTGAGGTCATGTGGAAAACTGGGTACGGGGCACCAGTTGAGTGGCTCCAGATTCGGGTCGTTACAAAGTGGTATCAGAGGGGTTCTTTCCTTTTCTATTGACTTATTGTTTAGAGACATTGGACAGGGATAGGATGGAATAAGTAAATGGTCAATAGTTGTGCCCAGGAGTTCTAGAACCCGTGTACAGGGAGAAATCCAGATTACCTCGAATGTTGCAATTTTCAAGTTTTGAAAATGTTACAATTTACTTGATTTCGCCGTTGGGTGGTGCACTTGTTTTGTGTTGTTACTATTTATATGATTGTGGTTCTATTTTTTTGCAACCCGATGAGATGAGGGTATTCCATTTCATGCATCGTATAGGCACTTGTTAGAAAATCTCATGTCATTCAATTTTCCATGCCATCTAGGTTTCATTAGAGTTTTCATGTTGTTGTGATAGAATTTTTGATAGACGATGCATACTGTTGTGATAGTCATTGTGATAGAATACCTGCCATGTTGATAAGGTATCCTTTTTTTAGAGCTTCTTTATCATGGACTCCAAACTTGGACTTAGAGGTGTTATGGGCCCTCAAGGATCGGAATTTGGTGGGTCATGAGTTTTTTATACTGTTTACTTGTTATATGCATTGTTATGATGCCAAGATTTGATTCACGGGGAGTATGGGCCCCAACGGATCGGAATTTGGCACCTAAATGCTTGTTTTCTGTGTTTTCTGGGTTCCGGTGCAGTTCTGAGGCTACTGTCCGAAAAAACCCAGAATACACGGTGTGTACATCATGAATACACGTCGTGTAGGTTTTAGCCGTGTCACTGACTGTGTGGAAAAGGACATGGGGTTGTGAAAGTTCTTGTAGGAACATGGTGTGTACTAGTTTACACGCCATGTAGTATGAATTGGGTATCCAGTTGTGTCATGAACAACACGGGCCGGGGGTTTCCTTCAAGTACACGCCGTGTCTATCTGGAACACGCCGTGTATGGTCGGTCATGTGTCAGGCTGTGTCACTAACAACACGGGCCAGGTAAGGCATGTCTAGTACATGTCGTGCCTCCTTTGAACACGCCATGTAGTTTTGTCATAGGGGGGCCGTGTGACCACGCCATGTAGCTGAATACATGGGTTGGGAAATCCGCAGGGAAACACGCCATGTACCATGTTGACATGCCGTGTAGTAGTGGTCTGTGTACCAGTCTGTGTGACCAATGACACAGACAAGGGAAAAATCTTAAGGACACACCGTGTAGTAGACAAACATGCCGTGTAGTTTCCTGCTGGGACAGACCGTGTTCCTAGCTGTGTAAGAGTGATCGAGCAGGGAGAAAAGGGGGTTAGTACATGCCGTGTAGTTTGAGAACACGCCGTGTAGCTGGGTGGTTTACACAGCCATGTAAGGCCAAGGTATACGCCCAGGGTAAAAATTTCCAGAAAACACGCCGTGTAGTGGTACTAACATGCCATGTAGTCGTGTTTTTATAGATTTTTAATGTTTTTTCTTCCTCCTGTTCCATTTTTCCCTCTTATGTTGCAACTGTGTTCATCGTTAAAGAAGGTGTGCTTTTGACTTTTCAGATCTATGGCACCAAGACGCCCTCTCGTTGCACGTCAGGAACTAGACAGTGACCGTATTCCTGATACGGAAGATCAGGGACTACCAGTAGTTCCGCCAATCATTCGGGACATGGCACCAGCAATGATTCCAGACACTGGTTCCAATGCTCAGTTCAGAGAGGATTTCATGAGATTCATGCAGACCTTCTAGGGATCTCAACATCTTGCCCCATATATGGCAGATCTGACGCGGTTTTTTCAACAGCAGCATCCTCCCACATTCACAGGGGAGGGAGGACCACAGGCTGTGGAGTCATGGATAGAAGCCATGCTATCCATCTTCGAGCACCTGGAGACACCTCTGGAGATGAGAGTGAAGCTCGCGACTTATATGCTACGAGATTCCTCTAAGAGATGGTGGGATGTGGTTTCGTAGGCAGGGCGCCAATAGGCTATGGATTGGGACGAGTTCCAGCATATGTTTTACGACTACTTCTACCCGGCGACGCTGAGGGATGACAGAGCTAGAGAGTTCATGAACCTACAACAGGGTACTCTCACAGTTATGGATTATTCCTCTCAATTCATAGAGTTACGGCATTTCTCTCCCGTTCTGGGGAATGACGAGCTGTTTTTAGAAAGGAAGTTTGAAGAAGGCCTCAGACCGGACATCAGATCACAGGTGAACATCTTTAAGTTGACTTCTATTACTCTGATAGTCAACCAGGCGCTTATCACGGAGAGAAACTTGAGGGATACTGGACCAGGGCGGTTCAGCTTCCAGGGATGAATCTTTTTAGGTATATGGAAAGAAGCGCCACCGAGAGTCTACACGAGGTGACTCGAGCAAACAAGGCATTCCTTCTAGTAGATGAGCTCTTCCTTTTGGAAACCAAGTGGTGTGCTATCAGTGTGGGAAAAACGGGCATAAGAAGCCTCGGTGCCCGAGAAACCCAGTGGAGTGCCAATCTAGCGGCAAGATGGGTCATCTGCAGTGTTTCTGCAAGGTTCTTCTTTCAGTGGCTAGTGAATGAGGATCAGTTTTGACTCTGCGTACCGGATCATGATTACCAGTTCCGCAGCAGAAGGGGGGATGAAGTTATTCAGGTCATTCAGGCCAGGGTAGAGGCTGTGGACGCAGTGGTCAGGCTCAGGGAGGGTCATCTCAGGGATCTCAGGATGCTACACAGGGTTGCGGTGCATGCTAGACTTTTGCGGTAGAGCATATTTATCAGGAGCAAGATCCTAGAACTTCCACAGTACGAGGTACGATTTTAGTAGCCTAAGTTTTATCCTATTAACTTTTCAATATAGGATATTCTCATAGCTTTATTTTTGTGCATGTTGTGGAAATACTTAGACTTATTGTTTATACTTTTGAGGATATGATGACGCTAGACACTCCCTTGGGAATTAGAACTGCTAGTGTGTGTCAGTGCTTAGACTACCCCCCTTGAGGTTATTGGGTGTCGTTTTTCATGGAGTCTCTATGTTTTGTAAATGACAGGCTATGATGTCATTCTCTGGATGGACTGATTAGTTCCCTTCTAGGCCTTTGTCAATTTCTATCACCGTAGGGTGAGTTTTACATCACCAGAGGGTGGATCTTTTCTTCACAAGGGAGAATGGGATGTCCAGGCGAGCAGAGCTGGACCAGAGCATCATGGGTTGGGTGGTGTTACGGACCTGATTACTAGATTATATCTGGATGACCATGGGACTTATTAGATAGATTTTCCTCCAGTGGTTAATCGCTTTCCAGATGTCTTTCCAGAAGAATTTTCTGGTTTTCCTCCGGAGCGAGAGGTAGACTTTTCTATCGAGCTTGTGCCAGGAGCAGCACCGGCATCTATTCCTCCTTATAGGATGGATACACCTGAGTTTCATGAGCTCAAGAAGCAGTTGGAGGAGTTGCAGGCAAGGGGTTTCATCCGACCCAGTACTTCTCCTTGGGGTTCACATGTCCTGTTTGTGAAGAAGGAAAATGGAACCCTTAGGCTTTGTGTGGATTATCAGAAGCTGAACTAGTTGATGGTTAAGAACCGATATCCATTGCCACAGATAAATGATCTCTTTGATCAACTTCAAGGAGTCAGAGTGTTCTCGAATATCGACTTGAGATCCGGCTATCATCAGTTGTGTGTCAGACCATCTGATATACCTCTTACAGCCTTCCGGAGTAGGTATGGTCTGTATGAGTATTTGGTTATGTCGTTCGATCTCACGAATGCGCCAGTAGTTTTCATGGCGCTGATGAAAATAGTTTTCCATCCTTACTTGTATTCTTTCGTGGTGTTTTTCGTGGACAATATCTTGGTGTACTCTTATACTCAACATGACCATGCTACCTATCTTGAGATCATTTTGAGTACACTGAGGGAGCATCAGTTATATGCTAAGATCTCAAAGTGCCACTTTTGGATGGACGAGATTCACTTCCTGGGTCATGTCATCTCAGACATAGGAGTATCAGTAGACCCCGAGAAGGTGAAAGCAGTAGTTACCTGGGAGCATCTGAAGAATGTCTTCGAGGTACGAAGTTTCTTAGGGCTGGCTCGTTACTATAGGCGGTTTATACAGGACTTATCACACTTAGAAGTGCCACTAATGAGCTTGACTAAGAAGGGGGGGAAGTATAATTGGTCAGAAGGCTGCGATTCATCCTTTCAGGAGCTGAAGGGGAGATTGACTCCAGCACCGATTCTAGTTTTTCCGGAGCTAGGAAAGAGTTATACAGTTTTCTGTGATGCATCTGGCATCGAGCTTGGAGTAGTGATTATGCCGGAGGATCATGTTGTTGCATATGGATCTCGGCAGTTGAGGCCACATGAGAGGAACTATCCTACGCACAACCTGGATTTGGCTGCGGTTGTTCATGTTTTGCGTTGTTGGAGACATTATCTTCTGGGAGAGCATTTTTTGGTGTATACTAACCACAAGATCCTCAAGTATATCTTCACGCAGCTTGACTTGAATCTAAGACAACAGAGGTGGGTTGAGTACCTACGGTCTTTCAATTTTGAGCTTGCTTATACGCCTGGGAAAAGCAACGCTGTGGCAGACACACTGAGCAGAAGGACACAGATACAGGCAGTTCAGGAGGCCAGCAGCGAGTGGCAACTTATGGCTCTGTTCTCTAAAATGCATTTGGAGGTGCACGACAGACGGAGTCAAACTTTTCTTTCTTCTGTAGCTATTACCTCTACCCTTATTGACCGAATTGAAATGAGGCAGCTGTCATACTCTGAAGGCCTAGTCCTACGGGAAAGCATGTTAGGATGGGACCCTCTTCCCAGATGGACCGTAGGTGAGGATGAGATCTTGCATTTCTAGGGATGCGTATGGGTGCCAACAGATATACGCAAGGAGCTGATGCGAGACTTCCATTCCTCAGTTTGGGCAGTTCATCCTGGCGTCACCAAGATGTATTGTGATCTACACCACCAGTATTGGTGGCCAGGTATGAAGAGAGATGTTGTTGGTTTTGTCATGAGATGTTCCACCTGTCGGCAGTTGAAGGCAGAGCACCAGCGACCAGTAGGGCTTTTACAGCAGCTACCCATTTTTGAGTGGAAGTGGAATGATGTCATGATGGACTTCATGACAGGGTTACCGATATCACCTCGAGGGAATGACGTGGTATGGGTTGTCATTGATAGGATCACGAAGGTTGCTCACTTCTTGCCGATTAAGGAGACCTTCAGTGTCGATGAGCTTGGATGGTTGTACATCTGTGAGATTTTACACTTGCATGGGGTTCCAAGTACTATCATTTCAGATAGGGATGCCTGCTTTACGTCGCATTTCTGGAAAGGGCTACAGAGGGATTTGGGTACACAGGTACTTTTGAGTACAACTTACCATCCTCATACAGATGGTCAGTCATAGCACACGAAACAGGTGCTAGAGGACATGCTACGAGCATGCGTTCTTGATTTTGGAGGTTCTTGGGAGAAACATATACCTCTGGTGGAGTTTGCCTACAATAATAGTTTTCAATAAACTATTCATATGGTACCTTACGAGGATTTGTACGGTAGGCTGTGCAGATCACCCTTGTGTTGGCTAGAGGCAGGAGAGGCAGCTATGTTGGGACCTCGTCTTGTTCAGGAGACCACAGAACAGGTGGAGTTGATTCGAAAAAGGATGGTTACTGCACAGTCTTGATAGAAATCTTATGCTGATCAGTAGAGACGACCTTTGGAGTTCAGGGTTGGAGATCAGATTTTCCTACATGTTACCCCGAGGTTGGGAAACAAGAGGATTAGGAGGTAGGGTAAGCTTTCACCGAGATACGTTGGGCCGTTTGATATTCTAGAGAGAGTCGAGCTGTTTGCTTATAGGTTGCAGTTACCTCAAAGGTACCAGGCTATTCACGACGTCTTCCATGTTTCTCAGCTTCGAGGTTATTTCTCAGACACATCTCATGTCTTTCAACCCGAGGAGGTTGAGCTGGAGCAGGATGAATTGTTCGAGGAGCATCCTATCAGGATTGTTGATCGTAGTGCAAAGGTACTTTGTGGCTGATCTGTTGCTCTGGTACGGGTGTTATGGCAGCACGACCATGTGCAGGGCGAGACTTGGGAGAGGGAGACCGATATGCGATCACAGTGGCCAGAGTTGTTTGAGGTTTCTTCTTCGCCACCTTGCTAGGAAAATTCGGGGACAAATTTCTTTAAGGGGGGAAGTTTTCAAGAACTCAGATATTCGTTTCAGGTATGTTTTTCCTTTTCTGGTTGTTTTTTGAGGAAAATAGGAAAATCCAAAAATTTTCTAAGTACACGTCGTGTACTTTGATCCCGCACGAGGTCGTGTGTTGGTCGTGTCTGGGCCACACACACGGTGTGTAGGGGTGATGTGGAGGCCGCTTAATGCAGTGTATGGAAAAGGCAAGTACACGTTGTGTACTCAAGAAGTACATGTCGTGTACTTTTATTTTTATTTCATTAAATGGACCGGGGTCATGTCTAATCCCTATTTTCGTATTCTTCTTCACCTAATTACATCCAGAGCGTCCGAGGAGTCCGAATCTTCTCCGAGACGCTGATCCGTCACCAGTTATCCGAATCGAACGCCTTCGGTTGCAATAGAATCACATCAGTGAGTTCTTGGTTCTTCCATGGCCACGTTTCCTGATTCTTTCTCTTATGAGAGTTATATAAGGTTGAATGTTTTAGACGTTTTTGCAGATCTTCCCTATTCTAGGCCGATTCACAGGTCGAGGTTCAAGTATATCGATCTCCTAGGATCGAGGTAAGGTGGTTTGTTTCCCTAAATTGAATGTCTTTGACTTTTTTTGCAAAATGTGTCGGATTCCCATGTATCGGGTATCTCAGGTTAGGGTTTTGAACCTGTATTATTACCTGCCTTAAATTTCTTGTATGATTGAGGTTATTAGATAATTAATGTTTCTTTTTATCATGTTTGAGGATCACCCCATTGTTTTTTCCCTTGTTTTGGTTGTTTACCGTCGTTTGGCTTAGATTGCCTGTGAGGCATACCTTGTTGCATTGATTGCCTGCCTTGAGATAATTGATTGCGTGTATTTCCTGCTATTTATATGATTTTGATGCATTGTAGCTACTAGAAAAGTAGTTGTTGAACTTACTTAGGGCTGCTGACAGTCGATTACGCACGGCTAGACTGCTCAGGGCTGTGTGAAACTGGTGCGGTAGACTAAAGAGGGAATTGATGATTAAGGGCTTCCCTAGAGAGTCTGTTATAAATTAGTATCATTCGCAGGACCTATAGGAATTGGAATTTGTACTTCCTCGGATTGTCCTTAGTTACGTATCGAGACTATAGGGTGAATTAGACGTAAGTGCTTCCTCAGAGAGTTTATACCTATCGTTGCAAGACCACAGGGGAATTGACGGTGAGTGCTTCCCAGAGTGTCTGTGCCTTTGTATGATTACTTGACTATAGGGGTCTTCTAGTATGAGCCACCCAGAGAGTCAGTGTGAATATTGTTTGGTTGGTTGTGATGAGTCCACCAAGCCAAAGAACAAGCTTGTGTTTTGTACTGCTTGTAGTTTAGGTAGTCTGCTGAGATATCTGTTGTGTTACTTGCTATGCCTTGGGAATGTAGAGCTAATGCTAGGTTCCTTGGTTGATAATTAAATGATTGAATTAAATTAAATAATGAGTGTGAATGGAGATTTGTAGGATTGTTTACTTTAGTGTATTCCTATTTCTCTGCTGCATTTATTTCCATTACTTTTTCTATATTGCTCACTGACAGTAAGGCACAGATCTTGTGGTGGTTGCCTACTGGGATTAGTCTCACACCCTATTTGGGTCCTGCTTTTCGGCCCAAACAGGTTATATGGTTGCAGGTGTGGATAGGGATTGTGGCCCTTCTACATCAGGTACATGATTGCCGGTTGGAGCTGGAGAGCACAGGACCGAGCTTAGGCTTGCGATGCTGCTGGAGTTGTTGTTTACTTTTAGTACATTGTTCTCAGTTGTATTTCAGCACGTTGGTGTTTGCTGCTTTCCTTAGATACTTGTACATGCTGCATCATTATCTTCATTATCATATGTTAATTTCTTCCACTGTTTAGTTTTAGTAATTGTATGTTGTTTACTGCTTCCTCTATTAACTGTTATTTCCTTTTTCTTGTATACCTTACCAAATGAGGGCATAGTTTCCACAATGACTCACCAAGGCCCTCGTTGCTAGTCAGCAGCCTCTGGCATTTGGGGAAACGCGCTTGAGTTCATGTGGCGAACCGGGTATGGGGCACCAGTTGAGTGGCTCCATATTCGGGTCGTTACAGATGAAACTTAAATAATAAAGGCAAGTTCTTGGGAGAACCTATCTCAAAGACTTGGCGGAATGTAAACACACAACCTAAATCACCCATTGTGGTTTATAAACCCTAAATCATTGAATACCAGACCTAAAACAACATAAACCCATAAAAATCATGCCAAAATAGAAATAAATGTCTTGAATAAATAAGTGGAGGAAGTGGGAGGAGAAAATAGAAATAATTTCACCTTGGAAACTAGATAACTTTTCAACTTCCCTTATATTCACACACTTAGAGGAGATGGAATGGATTTAAATTAAATGCAAGGTATCCTTAGGTCTATATAAACCATGGGAAACAAATTTGGGGGAATATTTTAAAAAACTATTTATTTATGAATAAAACAAATTACCTTTACAATCTGGATGATTTGAGAAATTTTGATGCAATTCACCCTAATCCATGATTAAGATGAGCTAAAAATAGGGATAATGGAACATGGGTGTGCGCCTAGGTTTTATGGGCTTGAGTGAGAGGTGTAATTACCAAAAAGGTTACTAAATGAATGATATATAAAAGAAATAAAATACTTTCCTTCAATCTGAAAATGGGATCACATGTTTTCCCAATGTCTAAATAAATCACACAAGTACACCATGATTATAAGCTCCTAAGGTGTCCAAATGGATATGGTGGTTTGACTAGGTCTGTGAAGGCTAAGGGGGAAGTGTAATGTGTGGAAAATATTGAATAATGAATGTGTTATAAAAGAAACAAATTTGATTTTTAAATCTGGAAATAGGCTCATGGTTGACCCAAATCTTGAAGTAACCATCCTTTTCTCAAAAACTACCAAACAAAATATTGGGAACCCATGGTAGGATTATTATACATAGATGGAAGTTAAAATCTCATAATTCATCTCACCCAAAACCCAAGAAAATTATTGGGATTTCCAATGAATAGGGTCAAAACCAAGAAATGAAAAAAATGGGTGTAACAATTTTCCCCACCGTTAAAGTTTTCTGCCCCCAAAAAGCCACTACACATTCCAGCTAATTGATCAACAAATAAGGATTCCTTATCAATATGGTCAAGCCTCCAAATACAATGAAACTTCATTCGCCATTAACAAAACCTAATCCTCTTACCACAACCAAAACACCAACTCCCAACCACTTCCTGAGAATCAACCGAAAGATCGAGTCACTACCTCCACAACCAAACTAAGAACTAGATTATTGGGCCTTCTCCCAATGAACCCAACGATCAACCAAACAAAATGGATCTCAAAAAATAAAAATATTCTATAGGAGTCCAGAATGGAATCCACACTATTGAGAAAAAACTAGCACTTGACAAATTCTTAGGAGGAAACCCTATAAGACCCATGGTGGTTCTCCCCACCATTTAGAACCAACAATCAATAACCAAAGGAGAATTCAACATGAACTAGGAATAGGTATCTCCAACAAAATACAACCCAAACTCTCCCACAACAACCTACCAAACCATATTAAGAGTAACACAAAATGAACATTTATACCCCCCACTCCCGAAGAAATGAGACAAGAAATGGGCCAACAATTTCTGCACAGATCCAGACCCCCCCCCCCACTCGGGGAGGGGAGGGAAGGGGACCCAATAATTAGGCCACTGAAACCACAAAAGAAACAAAGGAACTACCCAACACTCTCCACCTACAAATAGGTAAAACCAATACTGCACCTGATTTACACAGGCGGTCCACACAGGGACATTGATTGGAAACCCACATCCATGACGTCATAACCATATACATGGTGTAAGGGGTAAGTCCAACACACTCTTTGTGAAAATATTAAATTCACAGTGATGAGGAACCATAATAGAGACTTCGAAACTATGTTACCACTATAGTGGAGGTCGGAGCCTAGTCAAGCTCCCCACACCTCTGGCGATTTCCTGACTACGTGAAAAGCTTCACTCTGAGGCTTATGACTGGAGCCCTGATGCTTGAAGAATCTACTGCACTACAGTCAGGTGATAAGGATCATAACACCCCTCAAAACTCACTTGATCAACAATACACCTTCATATAAATAGGAACTCATGAAATACATATCTCCACTATCTCTCACTATAAACGAGGAGCAGAATGGACAAGTAATACTATGAAACACATAAATATCACCTAATACAACTTCCATGTCCAAAAGAATCATCACAGCCCAGGATCACTTTAAATCAATTCAAAAAATCTCTCTATTCCAACAAATGGGTCGAGTCATCATTCGAAGAGGTGGATTTAACATTTTAAATGAATACTTAGGTCGATCAACTGGAAGTATTTCCAACAGAGATCTATCCATGGACACATGTAAACATCCTACACATCTTTAGAAACCCACTGACTATCACTCCAAAACCGAGCCACCAACAAGATCCCATATCAAGAGACAACAAGATTATAACTTTAAAATCTCAAGGAATAAATCTGAATAAACAACTCTTCTAAGATATAGAATAATCTAGGAACATAACCATCGGTTTATAAAAAAAATCCATAATTTTTCAGCTCAAAACACTTTTGAAAAACAAACTAACTGGGTGGATTTTCACATTCACCAATGGTGCTTCATCAAGTATCACCCACATGAACATTTCCATGCCACCCCAGGCACCTGACCACCATACCATATAGTCCATCCTTCCAGATATCAATAAAACCACGCAAGTGAGCACCCATGAAAACTCTAAAGGCTAAAACAAAACAACATCATTCCAAAAATCATGTACCTTCCAATGGAACACTAACCACAAAGTCAAAGACCCTTATCAGATTTCACAAAAGAAACCACACTTCATCAAGAACCATTTTTTTAAAAACCTACCCCTTTTCATTTTAAACAAATTTCAAAACAACCATGTTTCTCCAAACAAACCCTTCCCATTTTCTAAAATTCAGCAAGGTATCTTTTCATATTCAGATGGCCATTGAGACCAATACCCTTTCTAGGAAAACAAAAATCGCTCATAACCAATTTCCAAAACCAATTCATCATATTCAAACACTTTTCAACATCCCAAAACATCCCATTTAAATCAAAGACTCAGAATCACCTTAAAAAGATTCACACATTCAAAAAAAAATATTTCAACAAACCAGAAGTTTAGATTAAGGAAAATCCAATCCCATTAAATCATTTCCACTTCCTCCCTAAATTTTGATTCACAAAAAAATAAACTTCCAAAACCATTCTTATATTTAATTTTTGAAAATCACTTTTTTCACTTTTCAAAATCCAATCCTTCCTTTAAAACCCATTTCCACAATTCTCACACAAGGATTTTCAAAACCAAAATTCATAATTCAAGAAAGGTCCAAGAAACCCAAAAAAGGTAACTAGTGTCGATGGGTGACTTGACCATATGGTTGGCAGCCACATGTCAAACACAACACCAACACAGAGAGAATTATTAGGACCATTTCCTGGCTCCACATGGATTTCCAGGACCTGCAAGCTCATAGAGGCCATTATTCAGACTCCCCTTGTCATATCCCAACACCAAACAATCAACAAGAACAAAGGACACTGATAAAATTGAACTTCCTATGGAAAACCAAGGATCAAAACGAGCAGGGGTTCACAACGCTCTTCCCACACCTACCCCTGAAGTCCCAAAAATCTTAATCCATCTACCTTTACATCCCTTGAATAATAGATGCACTTTAAAAAGCATGGTCCGCTAAGATCCAACTTCCTTTGATACCATTTTGTCATGAACTCACCCGAGTCGACCCTGAATCGGTCACCCATGCAAGACTGTGACAAGTACTAAGAGGCGTTCACGATCCTCCCTGGATGGAAACAAGCACCGATGGAATCAATAGAGTACACAAGGGAATGATTTCACCCAAATATAAACAATAAAACAAATAGTGGAAGGAAATGTATTTCCCAAAATACAGTTACATAAAAATTGAACTGAACATTGTTTGTATTAGAACCTGAAAGTAAAACTAAACCAAAAAACTAAACCGAAAAAACCTGAAAACCAATTAACTCCATGTGACACCACTGGTCACTCTACAACATAATGGTAACATGTCTCCCAAGAAGATCAAACTCTATCTGAAACCTGTACAAAGGATAAAAACATAAGAAGACTATAGTCGTGAGAATTAAAACTAAGTAGGTTAGCCCGATATTATATTCCAAATGAACTTCCTTTAAAATAAAAGAAACATCAATTTAATGTTTTAAATACATTGATACTAACGTATGTTTTTTAAATGAGGTTCCATGCTGTAAAAATTACTAGACAAAAACATTCAATTTCTATAAATAAGAATGCTAGTAACAATTTTCAAAGAGGTCCAACATCAAAATGAAAATATTTTTCAAGAGGGATTCTTTAAAGAATGTAAACTTTTAAATAAAACACACATGTTGTTGAATTTACCAACAAAACACATTGTATGCTGACAGTGAGTAAAAAATAGCCAATGAGCACAAGTCATGGGAACACCCATATGAACTAGTTAGTTGGGATCCCTAGGTACCTCGTATCTCAGTGAAGGTAACCATAATAAATATCCATTCTCATGCACATGAGCCACTAGTATGAGAATCATCCATAAAAAGTGGTCCCCAACATCATAATCATCATAGTTTAGTTAGTGTTTTCATCATCAATCTTGCTACGTGAAATAGGAATGAAACCCCTCCCGATCACTAGCATACTAGTACAGATCACCCCACCTAGAAACATGAGTTTCCCATTAGTGATCAATCAAGTTCCACATATTATCAATTAAACATTTCACATGAAAACTTTATTCCCAGATCATACATACATAAAATATCCCACACACATACCTTACATTTCTGTCACAGATCAATAAACTGCATAAAATTTTCATAAAATAATTTGATGATGTATAAAAAGGCTTTGTACATAAAATCCATTTAAAATTTATATTTTAAGGAGAAATAGCCAATAATAACATATCAAACCAAAGTTTTCTTCCCCAACACCATTTAATAAATACATTTAATGGATCATAAAATGGCCCCACATGGTGCAACATTGAACACACATGAAAACTTTTTTTTAGAAAAATGTCAAAGGAGCCTTTAATCATTTTACTAAACAACGTTCAAAAAAGGTAAAAATTACACATTTTATAAATTTGTTTACACACACCATTAGTATCATAAAAAAATTAACACAATTCCTTTTAAACACATAGGTTACACATTCAATGTTCAACCATTTTCTTAAAAATGTCGAACGAGCCACTTACCGGCAATTATTGCCAAAACATGTTAAAAACCAAAACTCATATCTTTATAAAACCAAAATCCCTTTGGAAATCCATAAAAGGAAACAAAAATATAAATATAAATTCTTTTTATACATTAATAAATTCATACAATTCATTTTATATCCCATTTAGGGCACAAAATCCAACCGAGCACTTTTCCGAAAACTAGGCATACCACATTTAGAAAAAAAACTTCTATTTAACACCCAAAGGGGTAAAAACACAATTTTAAATTTGAACCATTTATTATAGTATTTAAAACATGTCATAAACATCAAAATCCATGTTCAAAAACTAGCGGAACATTTATTTATACAAGTGGTGTGCTCTTTTATAACGAAACAACTGCATTTTACACAAAACAAGGAATAAATAACCATTTTACACACCAAATAGAACATCCAAATCTTGTACATAAATACTAATCTTGTATACAAGGCTAGAAAAAAACTAAAAAGATGAAACATAAATAATAAAGGTGAGTTCTTGGGAGAACCAACCTCAAAAACTTGGCAGAATGGAAATGTAAAACTGAAATCACCCGCTGCGGGTTTATAAACTCTAAACCTATTAAGACCAGACCTAATCCCACAAAACCCCATAAAAAATAATTCCAAAATAGAACCCCAGGTCATGAATAACCATGGGATAATAAAGAACAATTAAATAATGGATGGAGGAGGATGTGGGTGGAGAAAGGAGAAGGAATCTCACCATGGAAACTATAGATCTTTTCGTCTTCCCTTAGATCCACACACTTAGAGGATAGGTAATGGATTTAAACTCAATGGAAGGGATCCTTTGGTCTGGTAGAACTAGGGGAACAAATTTTGGAGAAAAAGATAAAAAAATCTATTTATTTATGAATGAAAAAACTTTGCAAATCTAGATGATTTGAGAAATCTTAAAGGAATTCGCCCTAATCCACGATGGAGATGATCTCCAAAGATGTTAAATGGAACATGGAGGGTGATACTTGGGTTTGTGGTCTCAAGTGAGAAGTTTAATGACCAAAAGAGGTTAAAAATTGAATAAGATATGAAAGAAATAAAATAATTTCTTAAAATTTGAAATGGGCTCACAGGTTGGCCCAATCCCTGAATAAATTACATGAATCCACCATGATTATGAGCTCATAAGGTGTAAAAATGGATATTTTCGTATTAATAGGTCACTGGAGGCCAATTGGGAAATGAAATTAGTGAAATATGTTAAACAAATGAAGTATTTATAAAAGAAACAAATTTTATTTTTAAATATGGAAACGAGCTCACGGTTGGCCCAAATCATGAAGTGGCCACCCTTTTCTCAAAAACACCCAAACTAGATACGGGGAACCCATGATAGGATGATTAGACATAGATGGAAGTTAAAAAGTAAACTTTATCTCACCCAAAACCCAAGAAATGGATTGGTATTTCCAACAATCTGGATCGAAACCAAGACATGAAAAAAATGAGTGTGAAAAAAAGAAAAAAAATTGAGGGAAAGAAAGAATGTGAAAAGAAATAGACACTTTACATTAATGAAATCAAAAAACACAAACTGAATGTGGATTAAATTGAAAATGTAGTAAAATTCCTTGAAGAAAAACACTCTCTCAGTGAAGAAGAATAGTTGAAGACTCAGTCTTAATTTCATGAAGCACTAAAAAAATTGAAAAATGTTAAACAATATTTTAGTAAGCTTATTGAGGTTAGGGAAGAATTGTAACACCTTGACCCCAGAAGCCTGGAGTCGGTTCATTACTTTAATCCATTGGAATGATTATAAGGAATCCAGTCCCGAAGGATCGACTAATTTAGCAATCATGGAAAATAGGTTACATACAAGAATGTTACATTGCACTATATAACATACAACACAACATAAATAATCCTTCGAGAATGCCATTATTCCCTTAGCTTAACACTGCATATCAATCATAATACACTTCTAGGAATCCTAGGAAAATAAAACATAATAAAGTGGTCAACTCAGATGCTTAGTAAGGGTAAATAATTTAGTGGAAACTATACACTTTTAAGACAAGATGTGTAATAAAAACAACAGCCTTTTTAAAAAAAATCACGAACATAATATGGTAAAAATAAATCAAAACACCATATAAACAAGCACATGGACATTCTAATAGTCGAATAATCACATGTAATAACTAATTTAATATTGAGGGAATGCCTAACACTGGAAATCATTACCACATGGTCAAGCCCTCATGCAAAGAATACAATAAAAAATTTTGTCAAGGCCTTGTTCCAAGACAATAGTTTGTCTCATGAGACCTACTGATGCATCAAAGATTTATAGTGGGATCCACCCATCACTTACTAAGTCCACTACATTCCTCATATGAAATTGTTGAAATATAACATAAACATTCGTATTAAAATTATGATACAAAATGTCAATACATTATCCATAAACCATGAATGGTATAAAAATAGCACATCCATAGTAAAACATATCATAACTCATTCAATACAATATAGAAAATTGTATTATAAAAAATCAACCTCAATCAAGAATAATATCCAGTAAAGGATGATGATATAGTTGAAAATGATCAGTAAAAATCCTTGAGTGAAATACCCCCTTTCCATGAAATCATTTAAAAGTCACACAATTTATAAAGGATGGCATTTAAAATATATTTTTGAATCAAATTGTCTCATACCACTTTGAAACGTTTTAAAGAAATTAACATTTTAAAACATTCATTTCCAAATAAATAAATCCTTAAAACCATTTTGAAAACATGGACATTAATGAGAAAGATCTATAAGAATAAATATTTAAAACATTTAAAATGATGTTTTAGTTAAAGAGTACCTTACAAGAATAATTTTGAAAAGGTATTTTATGAAACATGGACCTGGATAATAAATATTTCCTAAAAAATACTTACACATAAACATTCTCGGATAATAATGAGATTGAAGAATTAACTCTTACCTTGTACTTCCCTTTGGTAGAGGGTAAGTTTAACCTCCTGTATAATGACCATAGTATGTTATTACATTATAAAAGAACCATATTAATATTTTTGATATCATAAATGATTCATTTATGACTTTATAAGACCCATTTACTAATAATTTCCATGTTAAATTAACATTTCGGGTAACAATCACTTTCTTTATCGTACGTGTTTTAACTTGTTATTCTTGATCGTATCACTTAGATCATGATTTAAATAATTCCAGAATATAAAACAAGACTTATATATCATATATTTTTAGAATATAAATTTGTATAATAGATAGATATATGAAATGGAAAACACGGTTTATGGAGACGGTAGGTCGTACGTACACATAAACGTAGTTTTCGTTTTCATATCGTATTGAACTGAACTAAGTGAATAAGATATATGTAAATACATACATACACACACACACACACACACACACACACATATATATATATATATATATATTTCCAGTAGAATTATTTTGTCGTACATTACATACTTATTAATAATATATATTTTTATAATCATCGTTGAATGGTGAACATGGAAATGAATCTCATCGCGTCGTGGCGACGGTAAGTCGTACGTACACACGAGTGACGATATCATTTCCTTAATGATTAAAAGGTGTGGGATTGGGTGGTATGTTAATTATACTGAAACATTATCATGTTATTTTCATTATTTATATACATATTACTCATCATTATTTCCATCCAAAAAACATAGTGTTTAATAACAAATTACACCACGATGTGGAGATCGTAAGCCATACATACGCACGCATGGTGACATTATCATTCATAAGATGGATAGAATAATGAGAATGGTTGTACCATATTTATAATAACATCACAATATATAGAAGGTACTAGAGTTATTATTTTGGTATGGAAATAATAAAGAAATAGAAAGTGGAAGAAGAAAATAACTTTGAAAGATGTGATAAAATAATTACATCTTCTTTGGTGTTTTCTTTTGATTTGAACAAAAGGTCTCCTTAGTTTATCTTTATGCTCAAGGGAAGGCCTCTATGTTGAAGTGAGGGAAGCTGGGATGAGATTTGGGCAGGGGTTGGACGAGCCAAATTGCATTGGAGGTGTGATTTTTAGAGAATGGGAAGTACCCTTTTATAGAAGAGGTGAGGGTCACTTTAGGAAAAGTTTGAAATATTATTTTATTATAAAATCATATTCGGTTTCTAATGGATCAAAATTGATTTATTTCAAAGCTAAGGTGTGTATGGATCGAAATTCTCTCAACCAATAGGTTTTACACAAGTTTATGTCACCATATTAACCCTATATTTTATATTTAACTCTTAGTAAAATAGTTTATCTTTTATCATGTCCCATTGTATTATTATAATAAATGGTTAATAAACTTACTATAAAAACCTAAGAGAACCTCAATTGGTTCATTAATGACAAATTTATCATTATATAATCTCTACCTTACCAAAATTCTAGGATGTACTTATATTCTTATCCTCAAAGTATATTTTATGGTTATGTTTCCTAATCAATATTTTCTAAATCTAGTTTTCAAGGTTTCTACTAAACTTTCTTTGATACCAACTGTAAAGACCCTGACCCTAGTAGTCCATAGTTAATGTCTTACTTATTCAAATTGGTATAATAAAAAAGGAAGTTTCATCCTGAAGGACTGAGTAGTTTAGAAACTTTGGAAAACCAGATACAAACATAAGCTTTACATTACAACTTGAAAATCAAAACAACATAGCAACATCATTGGTAACATCCATAACTCCTAGATTATCTCTACAATTCATTCATAATATACACCTTCACATCCTAGGAAAAAATGAAACATATGAAAGGGGTGAGTTCATATGCTCAATAAGGGTAAACAATATAGTATAAGCTATCATAAACATAAACAATGAGGCAAGGTGAATAACTAAAACATGTTCCAATAAAACATAATCTTTATAATAATATGGAAGGAATAAAAACTGAATAAATAATGTCATATAAATAATCATATAAAACTTAACTGTGGATATTCTATTAGTTGAATAATCACATGATTTATCAATTACTAATATCATAATGTGGTAATTCATAATATCAGACATCATCAACATATCATCAAGGCCTCATCCAAGAAGTCTACATAAATGGTAAAGCCTCATCCAAAACTCATGAGACCTACCGATGCATCGAGAGGCTATAACAGGCTCCACCCGTCACTTACTAAGTTTAATACATTCCTCATATATCGAATAAAAATATATTATTAAATCAAAGTGTCTCATACTAATTTGAAATATTTTAATCATAATCATTAATGAAATTACTCTAATAAAATCATTGAAATATTTTTGAGAGAAATACTATTTTTCTTTGAAAATAATAGTTCTTTTGGAAAAACATTTTTATTTGTTATAAAAATAAGATTGTAAACATGTATATCCCATAAAAGAAAAGCGAATGAAATTATATTTGAGGAAGATGAAAAGAAAAATCATACTAAAATTTAGAAACTGAAGTGAAAACATGTAAAACGTGTGTCTAAGAAACTTTAGAAAGTAGCCACGTCAGTTCGGTTTAAGGAAAAATATAAGAGCCGTTAAAGTGGAAAAAATACATAATTGTTTGCATAAAACCAGAAATGAACAAAGATAGTTTTTATTGATAAAAATATTGATTTTAGAATAATATTGGTAAATTAAAATAGATTATGGATTATACTAGAAAATGGGTAAGAAATTGAAAAGATCTCTTAAATCGGGCTTTCTTATTGGGAGGAATTGATAATAGAACCTTATAAAACATATGTTTCCCCGTCAAAATAAGATGAACTAATGTGGATAATTGAGTTTTGGAATATGTAAACATAATTTAGAAAAAATTGTATACAAATAAAGAAGAATTGCATTAGGGTGAAAAGAGAGAAAGCACAACCCAAATGATAGAGGTTCAGGAAGAAACTCTTACCACTTTGCAGACAGTCGAACCATATGCCCCATAAAATTATTGATCACGAAATAAGACATTTAATACCATGAAGATAATTATATTCATGATATGATACATCAATGTTTAGTATAAATACACCACACACAATAAATAGTGGCGAATAAGGCACATTCACAAAAATAAGAGTGAGATGAGAAAACTCTTACCTTATATCTGAAAGTGTTCCGCACTTGTACTTAACATCCTGGATAATGAAATTAGATTCATTAATAAATTAATTAATAACTTATTCAACAATTATTTGATTTAGTATAATTTTATTAAGTTTATTTATGTCCTTCTTGATGAGTTATAATATTCAATTTCATCGTTCAGGAGCGTTTGTTTCCTTGATTTTCAGGATTAATTCACTTGTATACATGTATGAAAGATCATGTAAAATGAAAATAATTCTCCAGAATTGAAATTATATGTTATTAATGAACATGCAGAAGATTTAATAGTCTTATATATTATTTTATTTCCAGATATGAGGATGATTCATTAGATATAACTTTAATGATAATCGTTTAGATTAATTTGGTGGGTTTTCAATCAACACAAATTAGTTTTGTCTTATTAATTAATATCATGTATATATACTGGTTCCAGAACACTAAATAACTTATAATATGTATAATAAAGTATGTTTTAACCATAATTATGGTTTTATAACCAGTCTTGAAGGTGGAATTAAAAAACGAAAACACGTCGTCCATGAAGGTAGTAAATCAACACCTGTCAGACAATATTTTCATCTTTAAAATAAAAGGAAAAGAAGAAGAGAATTGATGGTGGATTTTCCATTAACATAATATCATTCCAGTATATAAAATATTCTGGATTTATCATATCACTTTGGACAGGGGAGGTGAGGAAAGGATGAGAAAAGAATATAAAAGAAAAGAAAGAGGATTTTTACCTTAGGATTTATCCTCCTTGAGAACCTCTTTAAGAAGATTGGTTTTGGTCTTTTGTTGAGACCAAAGGCTCCTCGGTGTGGGGGAAGAGATTGGGAAGAGTATTGGATATAAATTGGACAAGATTCAAAGCTTGGAAGGTGTGGGGAGAGGAGGAGGTGAGGGTGGTATTTATAGTGGATGAGAGAGGTGTTTTTTGGTTATTTTAATCATTAGTTTATTATTTTGGCTAAAGAGTAAGAATAGTTTGAGAATTGTCACTAAATATATTAAAATAATGAATGGAGTTCGAGATTATGATAATTACTTCAGTAATGAATTAAGAAATTGTGTATTTAAATTATAATATATTTATACCATAAATTACCTGTAAAGACCCAGATTTTCCATGTAGTTTTTCTTAAATTATATGGAATTATTAAGAGTCTGTGAAAATTAACGGTGCATGATTCAGAGGCCCGGTGTACCTGGAATGAATTTCTAAACGTTTTTAAGTTACGTTCAGTAAACGCGCAAGCGGCGTTTTCTAACTTTTGAACCGGTGTTCGGATTAAAAATCTGAGGGCACCATTGAATCTACAGCATCGAGATTCGCTTAAGGGAGGATTCACTTCAACCACAGTAGGTCAGGAGAAAAAGATAGATTTTGAGACTTTTAGAAGAATAATAAAATAACAAAGTTATTTTATTTTCTTTCTTTTTTCCTCCAACGGACAAGCAGCGGTGGCAGGACCAACGACGTGTCAAGACATTAAATGGTTTGACTCCTCAATTATTTGTAACAGCACCGTTGAAATTAGAAAGGTTCCTTAATTAATTGAACCCCATTAATTCCATGTGCGTTACTCACCCTCCATGTATCCTATTTATATGGAGCTTGGGGAGGAGAATTGACACGACTTCACCAAGCGACGAAGTTCTGATAAAGTGTCATGACTCCAACCAATTGGAGGACAAGACTGGTTCCAGTGAGGGGTGACGAGTGCCACTGAATCACGAACCAAAGAACAACGATTGAGTGACATCATTGGAGGCTTGTTGTGGGAACGGCGAACGATGACTCTTCCTCAAACACGGACATTCTCCAACGATCTTGAGGTAGGGATTTATCTTATTTTAATTTCAAGAGATTGTTGAATGTTATTCTTCCCTCATGTTATAAAGCTAACGCAGACGGCGCGGGCCAAACGAATAAGGCCTAGACCCTCCGCTACCTTGTTTATCATTGCGTTCTTTGCGGGTAAATTTTTGGGTTGGACGGAACCCAAACCCAGGGGTCACAAAGCGAAGGAGATGACCCGTGGAATACCATCGGCGCAGCACCGACGCAGCGGCACCAGCCAGCCGCGATGGAGGGGGTGCGACGTCGCGGGACGTAGGAGGAGGCCGCGTCGGTCAGCAGAGCGGCCGGCACCGGCCGGCCGCGGAGGAGGTGTGGCACGCTGTCGCGCGCCGATGGAGGGGAAGGCCACGATTTTTCATCCACGGCGTCAAGCAAGGCGGCCGACACCGGTCAGCCGCGGAGGTGGAGCGGCATGTCGTCGCGTGCCGCTGGAGATGGTCGTGGTTCGAAGCCACGGCAGAGGAGGGACCCTCCCCTGTGGGTCCCGTAGTGACCAGGTAGTGTCACCGCTTCACCCCCCCCCCCCCCCGAACGGCTTAGCCATTCGGGAGAAATAGGGAGTGTTGCCCACCGCGCTAGCTAGGGCGGGCCCCAGCCAGCGGGCCGCACCCTCCGCAAGTCGGGTCGCGTGGGTCATGCCCCTCGTGGGCCAAGTCATGCCAGCCCAGCGGGCCGCGGCCCAACGCTGCAACCCTGCCCAGCCGGGTCGGACCCGGACCAGGTCGGGTAGACCCAAAACGGGTCGAGTCGGCCCAGACCAGGACGGACCGGACCCGGACCCTTCCAGGCCCAGTTTTACTAAAAGAGTCATATCTTGAAATCCAGGCATCCGTTTGACAAACCGTCTACGGTGCTGGGACCCTTAGAGCGAGATGGTCCTTTTGGTATACTCCAATTGAGTTTTGGAGAAAGTTGGAGTATGGCCGGGTTGGATCGGGTCCGAATCCAACTAGGCACTCAGAACTAAAACACTTATAAGTCACAGATCGGGTGTCCGATTGACGCGTCGTCTGTCAGGTTGGAACCCTTACGACATGGATTTCCTTTGGGATACTTCTTCATGGATCTTCGTGGTTATTGAGGTATGACCGATGGATTGAGGATCAGATCCTCCCGGAATCAAGCATATTATGAGCAGGAATCCAGTGGCAGGTAGTGAGGCGGAGGTTGGAGACAGATCATACGGAGGTTGGTACCTAGAGATCATGTGTGGATCAGCACCGATCCTATGTGGGTAAGATCCTATGTGGGTCAGCGCTCAGCGATCCTGTGTGGGTCAGTGCTCAGCGATCCTGTGTGGGTCAGATCCTATGTGGGTCAGTTGGGGTTAGTACCTATCAATCCTATGTGGTTCAGATTCCGTATGGTCAATAGCAGAGATTCTCGATAGAATAAGATGATCTTTATTTATGACTAATCATTTGTACTTCATTACTTATACCTGGTGTGAGCTAAGTCTTTACCTTTGTGGTACTTTTACCTTCATGGTGTTACCTTTGTGGTGTGACCTTTGTGCTACTGTTACATTCATGGTGTTACCTTCATGGTGTTAGCTTTGTGGTACTTTTACCTTCGTGGTGTTACCTTCATGGTCTTACCTTCGTAGTTCTTTTACCTTCGTGGTGTTACCTTTGTGGTGTTACCTTTTTGGTATTCTTTCTTCGTGGATCAGTTGTGCAAATGGCTTAAAAGTTGGAGTCTTAAGTTTCCTCATGAATGAGATGAGTATCTTTTGATAACATAGGTATATGTATGGGCATATAACTAAGTATAGTTGATGATTGCTTTGTGTTTTGTGATTGAGGTCTTTCTTTGTGGTTTTTCCTTTTTTGAACTTTGGGAGACCTTCGGGGGTCTCGGGGTCCCTACTGAGTATTGTTATACTCACCCCTACACGGACTACGCCTGCACCTTGTTGTGTCTTGTGCAGACGACAGACAGCGTTGATCAAGGCTAAGGGAGCCAGGACTAGACGGTTCTTAGAGGTGGACCATTTGACGTGACATGTCGTAATGTCTACAGATTATGAGTTGTACCTAACCTTCAGGTAGGATCCTCGATAGACGATCCAGGAGCTGTTTTCTCTTTTCATTTGTACTCGTACTTTTCATTTGGGCTTGTATTTCGGCTCCTTTACTTTCAGTACACTTTTTACTACAGTAGTTTACTTCATAGTTACTTCTTGTTGTACTCTTGGATTGTGTTCTTGTATAGGTTTAAAGGCAATGTCTTCTCGTTATAGGGATACGTCTTTCCTATGCTAGTCGTCAGCCACTGGCCTATGGAAGGCGGGCTTGGGGTAGTCACGGCACGGGCCCCGGGGGATGGGTCTTGAGAAAGTGTTATCAAAGGATTCGGTTCTACCAAAGAACTAGGACTCTGATCTTTTCATTGTGGAAAAAGTGTTTAGTGTTATGAGTGTGGTTTTCACTTTGGGGAATCCAGTGTTGGTGCGGCAGTCGACGTATCCATACACCAGGACCCTAAATTCTGATTTTTGACTCTGTGCACGAAAACATTGATTGCGTGTGTTTTTGAAAAAAAAAATTATTATGATCTCTTGAGTCAGCTCACCAGGTATAACTTATTGACCATGGCACACCTGTTTTCTTTAAGGATGTTTCCACATAGAAAGCCAGCCGGGATTCCTGATAAAGTACATGATGACGGCCCACCAAGCAATGAGGCTTCGGTGAAGGGCCCTCTTACGGTGATAGTACCATCGGGTGGTGCACCAGTAGCACCACCACCCATTAGGCAGCAGATGCCACCAGCCCCACCAGTAGAGGGTGCACGCCGACTGAGCGCGTTGCACGAGTTTCAGCGACAGAGGCCTCTGAGGTTTCGAGGTGAGATGGATTCGCAGGTGGTTGAGGACTGGCTGGAGGTTGTGGCCAGAGTTTTTCGCTTAGTTGGGACACCAGCTGGTCTGATGGTGATCCAAGCTACCAGTCTCTTCCAGGGAGTAGTTGGGAGATGGTGGATTCTGACACTCCAGTTACATGATGAGGCGACCCTCACCTGAGCAGACTTCAAGGGCCTTTTCAGGGAAAAGTTCATCTCAGCGACTCTATGCTTTGTGCGTATAGAGGAGTTGCTGCACTTACAGCAGGGTAGCATGACCGTGGCCCAGTACTCAGCGAGGTTCACTGATCTCTCCTGCTACTCCACTGACATGACACAGGACCCTTTCTTTAAGGCTCAGACCTTTAAGCAGGGTCTCCGACAGGAGATCAGAGCATCGATGATATCGCTCAACATTCTGACTCAGGCTAGGGTGCTAGAGCAAGCACTTTTGGTGGAGAACTTCCTAGCTGAGCAGGCACCGACAGTGAGAGCCACCACCGGACGTCAGGTAGCAGAGTCATCTGCAGTAGGCAGTAGATGGATAACGCAGGGGCCTAAGTAGGCCAGACCTTCTGGTGGACGACCTCTGGATATAGGGTCAGTGGTGAGGGGCTCACGGGACAGAGGAGGACAGATGAGGAGCAGGCAGTGCTACTCGTGCGGCGGGCAGGGCCACATGGATCGTGATTGCCCAACCCGTCGTACGAACGACCAGTTGACGGTTGAGGGACCGCCGAGGCAGAGGCAGAGGTTCGTAGGGCGATGGGCGGCAATTCGATGTTCTACCGCCACTACCTCCAAGTGGTCCACCCCGACCATAGGGAGCAAGTGGACAGGAACGAGCATAGCTCCAGGCAGCTGAGGCCTACGACCATGGTGCTCCAGAGATGATTAGAGGTACAATCTATGTCTACTCCACCCTAGCTGCAGTACTTATAGACACAGGTTCCAGTCACTCTTTTATTTCCATGACCCTCGTTCGGAGCTCGGAGATTCTGATGGAATCGTTGGCTCGATCCTTGCAATTAGAGACTCCTACGGGAGAAGATTCGACGATTACACACTAGTGCCGACAGTCTGAGCTTACTCTAGGAGGCGAGAGCTTCGGCTGGGATCTTCTAGTAGTGGCGTTGAGGCTTTACGGTGACATCTTGGGTATGGATTGGTTATCCATAATCCATGCTCAGATTGACTGTATTAGGCGTTAAGTGTGGTGTGTCCGTGAGGATGGGACTAGGTTTTCTTTCATTGGCGAGAAGGGAACCTTTACATCATAGGATGGACTTACCCGGAGGAGGGTGCATTCGATCACACTTCAGTTGGCTAGCCTTACCCTCAGAGCAGTTGATGTTGAGAGTCTGAGCTATCCTGTAGTGGTAGACCAGTATGCCGATGTCTTCCCTAATGATGTTCCGGGACTACCCCCTCATAGAGAGGTGGACTTTTACATTGACATATACCCTGGGACAACACTGATATCTACACCAGCATATCGGATGGCTCCCACAGATCTTCGTGAGTTACGGGTACAGTTAGAGGACTTGTATAGGAAGGGGTTCATAAGGCCCAGTGTTTCTCCATAGGCAGCACCGATTTTGTTCGCCAAGAAGGCAGATGGGAGTTTGAGACTCCATGTGGACTATCGGCACCTGAACCAGGTAACCGTGAAGAACAAGTATCCACTTCTGAGGATTGATGATCTTTTCGATCATTTAAAGGGAGCTCATTGGTTTTAGAAGATAGACCTCAGATCAGGCTATCATCAGCTCAGGGTACGAGATGAGGATGTGAAAAAGACGTCCTTTAGATGTTGGTATGGCCACTATGAGTTCTTGGTTATGTCATTCGGTGTGACCAACGCCCCGGAAGTGTTCATGGGACTCATGAACAGGATCTTCCAGCCATACCTCGATCACTTCGTGGTGGTCTTCATTGACGACATCTTAGTGTACTCAGCGATGGAGGAGGAGCATGCTTATCATCTGCAAATAGTTCTGGATACACTCTAAGAGCACCAGATTTATGGTAAGCTCTCGAAGTACCAGTTCTGGATACGAGAGGTCCATTTTCTGGGACACGTTATCACGGAGGATGGAGTTGCAGTGGATCAAGAAAACATAGGGGATGTGCTAGCTTGGGAGCCACCTAGGAGTGTGACTAAAGTGCGGAGTTTCCTGGGGTTGGTTGGGTACTACCGAAAATTCACACCCGACTTTTCGAGAGTTGTGGCACCCTTGTCAGTGTTGACAAAGAAGGGACAACCCTTCATGTGGATGGAGAGATTCCATCATATTTTTCAGGAGCTGAGACAGAGATTGACGAGTGCCCCCATCTTGAGCAGTGATCGCTTATGGTTCACGACAGCTGAGACAGCATAACCAGAACTATGCCACCCATGACCTAGAGTTAGCAGCAGTGGTCTTCACCTTGAAGATGTGGTGACAATACTTGATGGATGAATGTTTTATAGTCTACTCTGATCACAAGAGTCTCAGGTATATCTTCTCACAGAAGGACCTGAACCTGAGACAGCAGTGTTGGATGGAGTTCCTCCATGACTATGACTTTGAGATAGTCTACACTCCTAGGAATGAGAACGTAGTGACAGACGCACTCAGCAGGAGGTCTGGTTTATAGCTATTGAGTGAGGCGACGGAGCAGCTAGCCGCGTTGCAAATAACCTTTGTGGATAGAGATGAAGCAGATTACCTCCAGTCTATGATTGTCACTCCCTCACTTATTCAGTGAGTTCGGGAGGCACATCTTGGGGATGTTGACTGCGAGGATCGACGTGCTCAGATATCCTCAGGACAGGCACCTGATGGATTTTCTGAAGGTGGGGAGCATGTCATCCTCTTCAGAGGATGTACCATGGTACTAGTGGCGATACAGGAGGAGGTGTTGAGGGAGTTCCATACGTCCCCTCTAGCGGTACATCCTGGTGTGGCGAAGATATACCAGGACCTCCAGCGTCAGCACTGGTGGCCAAGGATGAAAAAATGTGTGGTAGAGTTTGTTTCACGATGCCTCACTTGTCAGTAAGTGAAGGTCGAGCATCAGGTTCCAGTAGGCTTAGCGCAGCCACTAGAGGTGACAGAGTAGAAGTGGGATGGTATCTCTATGGACTTTCTGACAGGGCTTCCACGTACGTCCAGGGGACATGATTCCATCTGGGTGATTGTTGACTGACTCACCAAGTCGGCTCACTTCCTACTTATCTGAGAGTAGGGATCAGTATAGGGATTGGGATGTCTCTACATACATGGGATTGTGCGACTTCATGGGGTGTCATAGACGGTTGTCTTTGACCGTGACGCACGTTTTACATCCCGATTGTGGAAGGGATTACAGGAGGCGTTCAGGAATCAGCTACGTTTGAGCACCGCCTTTCATCCACAGATGGATGGTCAGACGAAGCAGACCATTCAGACACTAGAGGACATGCTTCGTGCTTGCATCCTAGATTTTGGCCGCAGTTGGGAGGATCACTTTCCTTTGGTGGAGTTTGCATACAACAATAGCTATTACTCCACCATCGGTATGGCACTATTTGAGGCCTTGTACGGTCGACCATGTAGATCACCTCTATGCTGGACAGACCCAGAGGAGTCAGCACTTATGGATCCAGAGTTGGTACAGGCTACCACTGAGAAGGTGCAGATCATCCAGGAGCAGATGAAGACTGCACATAGTAGGCAGAAGTCTTATGATGACAGAAGATGGAGACCTTTGGAGTTCGAGGAGGGAGACCATGTCTTCCTGCGGGTTTCACCTTGATGAGGTTTGCGGAGATTTGGTTGAGGCAACAAGTTATCACCGAGGTTTATTAGACCTTTTCAGGTTCTCAGCAGAGTTGGAAAGGAGGCGTATCACTTGGCTCTTCCCCCACAGATGCATCGGGTGCATGACATTTTCCACGTGTCGCGGCTGAGAAGGTACATGCATGATCCATTGCACGTCATCGACTGGGGTGAGCTGGATATCGACGATGGGGAGACTTTTATGGAGGTTCCAGTGGAGATCGAGGATCGACAGGAGTGAGTCCTTCGTGGACGATCGATTCCTCTAGTGCGTGTTCGCTGGCAGCATGGGAACCTCCATGAAAGCACATGGGAGCGGGAGGCTCAGATTCGTGCTCAGTACCCTCATTTGTTTCTTTAGCCTCTGTTGTGGCTTTTGGGGACAAAATGCCCTAAGGTGGAGAGAATGTAAAAACCCGGATTTTCCATGTATTTTTTTAAATTATATGGAATTATTACGAGTCTGCAAAAATTAACGGTGCATGATTCTGAGGCCCGGTGTGCCCGGAATGAATTTCTGAACTTTTTTTAAGGTACGTTCAGTAAACGCGCGAGCGGCGTTTTCTAACTTTTGAACTAGTGCTCAGATTAAAAATCTGAGGGCGTCGTTGAATCTGCAACACCGGGATTTGCTTAAGGGGGGTTTCACTTCAACCGCAGTAGGTCGGGAGAAAAAAGATAGATTTTGGGACTTTTAAAAGAATAATAAAATAACAAAGTTATTTTATTTCCTTTCTTTTTTCCTCCAACGGACAAGCAACGGTGGCGGGACCAACGACGTGTCAAGAAACTAAATGGTTTGACTCCTCAATTCTTTGTAACACCACCGTTGGAATTAGGAAGGTTAATTAATTAATTGAACCTCATTAATTCCATGTGCGTTACTCACCCTCCCCTCTCCTATTTATATGGAGCTGGGGAAGAGAATCGGCACCGCTTCACCAAGCGACGAAGTTCTGATTAAGTGTCGCGACGCCAACCACTTGGAGGACGGGACCGGTGAGCGGTGAGCGGTGATGAGCGCCACTGAATCACAAACCGAAGAACGACGATTGAGCGGCGTCGTTGGAGGCTTGTTGTAGGAATACCGAACGCTGACTCTTCCTCAAACGCGGATGTTCTCCAGCTATCTTGAGGTAGGGATTTATCTTGTTTTAATTTCAAGAGATTGTTGAATGTTATTCTTCCCTCGTGTTATCAAGCTAACGCGGAGGGAGCAGGTCAAACGAACAAGGCTTGGACCCTCCGCTACCTTGTTTATCATTGTGTTCTTTGCGGGTAAATTTTTGGGTTGGATGGAACCCAAACCCGGGGGTCACGAAGCGAAGGAGACGACCCGTGGAAGACCGCCGACGCAGCACCGTCGCAATGGCACTGGCAACCCGCGAGGGCAGGCGAAGGCGGCGGCCGGCACCGGCTAGCCGCGATAGAGGCGGTGCGCCGTCATGCACTGCAGGAGGAGGCCACGACCAAGGTCGTGGCGGTAAGCAGAGTGGTCGGCGCCGGTCGGTCGCGGAGGTGGTGTGGCACGCCGTCGTGCACCGCTGGAGAGGAAGGCCGTAGCTTTTCAGCCGCAGCGGTCGAGCAGGGTGGCCAGCACCGACCGACCGTGGAGGCGGAGCGGCACGTCGGTGCACGCCGATGGAGAAGGTCACGGCTCAAAGCCGCAACGGAGGAGGGACTCGCCCCTGCAGGTCCTGTGGCGACCAGGCGGCGCCACGTGGCGATGCCGCTTCACCCCCCAAACGGCTTAGCCGTTTGGGCGAAAGGGGGTGTGTTACCCCCGAGCCCGCTAGGGTGGGCCCCAGCCAGCGGGTCATTCCCTACGCGGGCCGGGCCACGCGAGCCCAACGGGTCGCGCATCCAGCTGGTCGTGAGTCGGGCCGCGCGAGCCCAACAGGTCACGCCCTCCGTAGGCTAGGTCGTACCCCTCCGTGGGTCTGGTCGTGCCAGCCCAGCGGGCCGCACCACCCAGGCAGATCGGGTCGGGTCGGGGCAGTCCGACCGGGTCGGACCGGACCCGGACCCTTCCAGGTCTAGTTTCACTAAAAGAGCCATATCTTGAAACCAGGGCGTCCGTTTGACGAACCATCTGCAGCGCTGGGACCCTTGGAGCGAGACAGTCCTTTTGGTATACTTCACTTGAGTTTTGGAGAAAGTTGGAGTACGACCGGGTTGGATCGGACCCGAATCCAACCGGGCCCTCGGAACTAAAACGATTATAAGTCAAAGACTGGGCGTCCGATTGACGCGCTGTCTGTCGTGTTGGAACCCTTACGACATGGCGGTCCTTCGAAATACTTCTTCATGGAGCTTTGTGGTGGTTGAGGTACGATCGATGGCTTGAGGGGCGGATCCTCCTAGAATCAAGCGTACTATGAGTGGGAATCCAGTGGTTGGTAATGAGGCGGAGGTTAGAGACAAATCATACGAAGGTTGGTACCTAGCGATCCTGTGTGGATCAGCACCGATCTTGTGTAGGTCAGATCATGTGTGGGTCAGCGCTCAACGATCTTGTGTGGGTTAGCACATACTGATCCTGTGTGGGTCAGATCCCGTGTGGGTCAGTGGGGGTTAGTATCTATCAATCCTATGTGGGTCAGACTCCGTATGGTCAGTAGTAGAGCCTCTCGACAGAATAAGATGATCTTGATTTATGACTAATCATCTGTACTTCAGTACTTATACCTGGTGTGAGCTGAGTCTTTACCTTTGTGGTACATTTACCTTCGTGGTGTTACCTTTGTGGTACTTTTACATTCGTGGTGTTACCTTTGTAGTACTTTTACCTTCGTAGTGTTACCTTCGTGGTGTGACCTATGTGGCACTTTTACGTTCGTGGTGTTACCTTCGCGGTGTTACCTTTGTGGTACTTTTACCTTTGTTGTGTTACCTTCGTGGTGTTGCCTTTGTGGTATTCTTCCTTCGTGGATCAGTTGTGCAAATGGCATAAAAGTTGGAGTCTTAATTTTCCTCATGAATGAGACAAGTGTCTTTTGATAACTTAGGTATATGTATGGGCATATACCTAAGAAGAGTTGATGACTGCTTCGTGCTTTGTGATTGAGGTCTTGCTTTGTGTTTTCTCCTTTGTGGAACTCTGGGAGGCCTTCGGGGGTCTCGGGGTCCCTACAAGGTATTGTTATACTCACCCCTGGATGGGCTAAGCTCGTACCTTTTTGTGTCTTGTGCAGACGACGGGCAACGTTGATCGAGACCGAGGGTGTCACGACCCGTCCCGATGGGGCCCAAGTCGCAACTCCCCAAGCACGCCACCAATAGGCCAGGGGTTGGTGACTAGCACCGAGTAGGCATGCTACTAACATGGGAGGCATTGCCTATAAACCTGTACACACGCACATACATCTCCAAACCCACAAAGATGAAAAGTAAAACTACTAAAAGGAAAAGATGCACGCATATACTAAAACCCAACCACAGAGTACGACAGGAAAGTAAAGTACAATGAAGTAAAACCCTGGGCCAAGAGTACAAGCCTACCAAAAAGAAAGTTTGTAACAAAGTCCAACCTGGAAAGAAAAGTGCTGGAACTGCAGTCTGTAGCCGTAGGAACACACCTCGTCCCGTCTGATCTCACTGAGTACCGCCCGGTCCTGGTCCGCCTAGAATCCTATCAAAGGCTCGCTCGTCTGCACAAGACACGACATGTGCGGGCAAAGCCCATGCAGGGGTGAGTATAACAATACCCAGTAGGACACCCCGAAACCACAAAGGAAATACAACAAAGGAAAATATCACAAAGAAAGGTACAGTCATCTCTACATAGTATATGTCTACGAAACATATAACAAGAATATCCAGATATACTCATACACAAACGACCTTCACGAAACCGCCACTAGGATCCAGCTCGAAGATTCCACTAAGCATACCATCAGAAGAACACACTCCTAGGTCTGAAGAGAGAGATACGAAGTACTCGTTCCGGGAGAACACACTCCACAAGTACCTTGGGAAACAAGATGCTCAGATGAGGATCACAGCCAAGTCATGGGGTGATTCCGACAACTCAGTCTGAGCTAATCCGCTAAGCAGAGGATCGGTGCACGGGTAAAGTTGGTCACGTCGATACCAAGAACTCTACCTAGGGTTCCAGGAATGAATAGAGGATCCGGCTCTAGGTCTCACAGAGGGGATTCCAACAACTCTATTCAGAGAGTTCTGCTGAAGGGATCATACTGCATGAAAGAGTTGATACCAGAACCTTCAGGGGATTGCCAAGGGTACGAACCCTAAGAACTAGTCCAAGTCACAGAAGGCAAGTGGCTCAAGCCATGAAAAAAAAGTTACACGGCGTGTAGTATGGTTACATGTCGTGTTCCTTGACCCCGAATACTGCCTATGTAAACGGCCTGTGTCCTTCGTTCAAGCCATGAAAAACCAAACTACACGGCGTGTAGAAAAGTACACACCGTGTTCCTTGACTCCGGGGGCTGCCCATGTAAATGACCCGTGTCCTTTGGCTTTGCTGGATAGAAAACAACTACACGGCGTGTAGGAGAAATCACACGCCGTGTTCGAGCACCTGGGCTCGCTCCGTGTACGCTGGCCATGTGCCCGTACACGGTCTTTGCCTGTGTCTGTGCCGCCTGCCCGTGTACTAGTAAATGGGGTACCCCGTGTATCTGGCCGGGTCTGGCCGGGGAGGGGTATACACGGCGTGTCCATGGCCGTGTACCCTACCCGTGTCCGTGTACTCCCAGAGTACACGTCGGGTAACCCTTCCGGCGAACACACACCGTGTAGCCCATACTACACGGCGTGTAGTCGGGAAAAATTCCAGAAACCGCGTCTTCCTCCGCGCGCCTCGGCCGATCTTCCGGATCTCGATTCTGTCGTCTGTTCGCCGCGAAACTCCAGATATCGGGTGGCCTCGTCTCCGTGAAGCCGAATCCGTGGGTTTCTGGCCTTCAATCGGCTCCAAAATCCGATTCCGGCCATCCGAGCAGAAATCGTCCGAGGAACGATTTCTTCTGATCCGCTTCGATCTGTCCGCCGAAACTGTCGTCGCACCTCCGCAAGACCGCTGCGGTGTTGATCCTTCAATTTGGGATCGTTGCGTCGCAGAACGGACGCGCAACGATCCGTTGTTCATTGCCCTGCGAAGAACGCGAAGAACGCTCACGAAGAACGCGAGAATTTGGGGAAGAACACACAACAAATCGAGAGGGACGAACCTCGATCGATGTTTGTGTCGATCTTGGTTCGTCACCGTTAGAAGGTTGAACGAAACCAAACAAATAATAAGAATCAAATCCCCAAAAATCCCCACAAAAGCCCACCCCGCAAGAACGATCGATCCGCAGGCTAATATGTTCGCGGATTAGTCTGCGTTCGTCGTGGAAATCAAAAACGGGGAAGAATTAAAATCACAACAACATCCTACCTGGATTCGCTGCGTTTGCCGGCGAAGATCCGCTCGTCGCGTCGTCGTCGCCGTCGAAATCCGTTTAGAAAGTCGTCGTCGCCGCGTTGGGGGTTTCCTCCAGAGCCGCCAAGGGTTTTCAGGGTTATGGGGTTTGTAACCCTGGACCCTGGCGCAAGCCTCTATTTAAAGAAGAGAGAGAAAAAAAGATTTAAAAGATCTCGCTACAGAAATAAAATATTTTTATTAAATATTTTATTACCGTTGCGTCCAAAAATTAGATTTAACCACCGACCCGCGCCGGCCGAAGTTAGGCCTCCCCTAAGGTAAAATCGTTGTTCTGAACGCAACGGTGCCCTCGAATTTCTGATTCGAGCACCCGTTCAGGAGTTATCCACTTTTTCAGGAAAACCGCACGCGTGCGTAATTTAATTATTAAAATAAATTCAAACATTTGTTCCGGGCTCACTGGGCCTCGGAACTGCACGCTGTCTCAGAGCCTGGTCTCGAAAGAAATTCCCATATAATATTAAAATAATACATAGAAAAATACGGGACATTACATCACACCCACCTTAAGGCTTTTACATCCCCGAAAAGCCAAAACAAGGACTACTCAAAAAGGTGTGGGTACTGCACGCGAATCTGAGCCTCCCGCTCTCACGTGCTCTCCTGGAGATTCTCGTGCTGCCACCGGACACGCACCAAGGGAATAGCTCGTCCACGAAGGATCTTCTCCTGCCGATCCTCGATCCCCACTGGGTACTCAGCAAAGGTCGCTCCATCGTCGATGTCCAGCTCGCCCCAGTCAATGACGTGCGATGGATCATGCACGTACCTCCGTAGCTGCGACACATGGAAGATGTTGTGTACCCGGTCCATCTGAGGAGGTAGAGCCAAGCGATACGCCACCTCGCCAACTCTACTCAGAATCTGAAAAGGGCCAACGAACCTCGGAGATAGCTTGCCGCCTCGGCCAAATCTCTGCAATCCCCGTCGAGGTGAGACCCGAAGGAACACATGGTCTCCTTCCTCGAACTCCAAAGGCCTCCGTCTCCGGTTGGCATAAGACTTCTTCCGACTCTGTGCAGTCTTCATCCGCTCCTGGATGACCTGCACCTTCTCTGTAGTAGCTCTCACCATCTCTGGGTCCATGAGTGCTGACTCCCCCGGGTCAGTCCAGCAAAGTGGTGACCTGCAAGGTCGCCCGTATAGAGCCTCGAATGGTGTCATACCAATAGTGGAATGATAACTATTGTTATAAGCAAATTCCATCAGTGGTAGGTGATCCTCACAGCTACGACCGAAGTCAAGTATGCAAGCTCGTAGCATATCCTCCAGGACCTGGATGGTCCGCTCTGTCTGACCATCAGTCTGGGGATGAAACGCTGTGCTCAAGCGTAACTGAGTCCCAAAAGCTTCCTACAATCCCTTCCACAACCGGGATGTGAAACGAGCATCATGATCTGAGACGATCGTGGATGGTACTCCATGAAGCTGAACTATCTCCTGCACGTAGAGGCGTCCCAAGCTCTCTACTGAACTCTACTCTCGTATGGCTAGGAAGTGGTCCGACTTGGTGAGTCGATCAATGATCACCCAGATGGCATCGTGTCCCCTGGACGTACATGGTAAACCCGTCACGAAGTCCATGGATATTCCGTCCCACTTCCACTCTGGCACCTCAAGGGGCTGAGTCAAACCTGCTGGAACCTGGTGCTCAGCCTTTACTCGCTGACAAGTAAGGCACTGAGAAACAAACTTTGTCACACTCTTCTTTATCCCTGGCCACCAAAACTGACGTCGGAGGTCCTGGTACATCTTTTTCACGTCTGGATGCACTGTCAAAGGGGATGTATGGAACTCCCTCAGAACCTCCTCTCGCAACGTCACGGGTACTACCGTGCGCCCTCTGAAAAGAACAACGTGCTCCCCACCTTCTGAATATCTACCAGCAATATCACCTGTGGATATCTGAGCACGTAGAGTCTCACAGCTATCATCTTTGCGTTGTGCTTCCCTGACTCGCTGTAAGAGTGGAGGGGTAACAACCATCGACTGTAGGTAAGCTCCCTTATCTCCATCCATGAAGGACAACTGTAAAGAGGTCAACTGCCTTGTCGCCTTATCCAACAACTGCGAACTGGATTTCCTACTGAGAGGATCTGCCACCACGTTCCCCTTCCCAAGAGTACAAACGATCTCAAAGTCGTAATCCTGGAGGAACTCAAGTCATCGCCTCTGTCTCAAATTCAGATCCTTCTGAGAAAAGATATATATGAGACTTTTGTGATCAGAGTAGACGGTAAACCGCTCGCCCGTCAGGTAGTGTCGCCACATCTTCAATGCAAAGACTACCGCTGCCAACTCAAGATCATGGGTCGCGTAGTTCTGCTCGTGTGGTCTCAACTGACGTAAGCCATAGGCAATCACCGCTTGCCTCTGTATCAGGACACAACCAAGCCCGGTTCCTGATGCGTCGCAGAACACTACGTACTCGACACCCTCCTCCGGTAATCTCAAGATCGGGGCGCTCGTCAGACTCTGTCTCAACTGCTGGAAAGCCTGCTGGCACCTCTCGGTCCACACAAAAGGTTGTCCCTTTCGGGTCAAAGCTGTCATGGGTGTTGTAATCCTGGAGAAATCATGGATGAATCTCCGATAGTAGTCTGCCAACCCAAGGAAACTCCGCACCTCCGTCGCACTCCGGGGTGGCTCCCATGCTAGCACTGCCTCCACCTTTGTTGGGTCCACTGCTACACCATTCGCTGAGATAACGTGCCCCAGAAAGTGGACCTCCTATAACCAGAACTAACACTTCGAGAGTTTCTCATACAACTGGTGCTCTCGAAGTGTGTCCAGAACCATCCTTAGGTGTCTCGCGTGCTCCTCCTCGGACGCAGAGTACACAAGGATATCATCGATGAAGACTACTACAAACCGGTCTAGATAGGGCTGAAAGATCCGGTTCATGAGTCCCATGAACACTTTCGGGGCGTTCGTCACGCCGAAGGGCATCACCAAGTACTCATAGTGACCGTAGCGACATCTGAAAGTCGTCTTCGGTATATCCTCCTCCCGTACCCGCAACTGGTGATAGCCTAATCGTAGATCAACCTTCGAGAACCACCATGCCCCTCTCAACTGGTCAAAGAGGTCATCGATCCTCGGTAGTGGATACCGGTTCTTCACGGTCACCTGATTTAAGCGTCGGTAATCCACACACAACCTCAAGCTCTCGTTCGCCTTCTTGGCAAACAGCACTGGGGCCGCCCAGGGTGAAACGCTGGGTCTCACAAAGCCCTTCTTCTGCAAGTCGTCCAGCTGCATCCTCAGCTCACGAGCTCTGCAGGAGCCATCCGATAAGCTGATGTTGATATCGGGGTCGTCCCAGGTTGCAACTCAATGCAGAAATCTATCTCCCGACGGGGAGGTAGCCCAGGGACATCCTCCGGAAAGACGTCCTCGTACTCAACCACCACTGCTGGAAACCAGAAACTCGTAACATCTGTCGCGCCAAGGGCTAGGCTATCCAACTGATGTGAAATCGGTTGTGCCCTCCAATGCACGAGTCCATCCTGTGCTGCCTGGGTCTCTCTTTCACCGAAAAAAGAGAACATCATTCCATCACTGCGGACACACCGCACCCTTCGCCTAAAACAATCAATCTGGGAATGAACTGCGGATAGTCAATCCATACCAAGAATGACATCATAAGGCCTCGACGCTACCATCAAGAGGTTCCAACTGAAACTCTCGCCTCCAAGGGTCAGGTCACACTACCTGCAAAGGTGTGTGATCTCTGAATCTTCTCCAGTCAGTGTTTCTAAGCGTAAGGGTCGAGTCAACGGCTCAACTGGAATCTCAAGGTCTCGAACAAGATAAGTAGCCAGAAAGGAATGACTAGCACCTGTGTCTATCAATACGGCAGCCAAAGTAGAAAAGACACAGATAGTACCTCTAATCATTCCGGGAGTACCTGGGTCATAAGACTCTGTCGCCTGCAGCTGCCCCTGCCTCTGTCCACCAGCTCCCTAAGCCTGAGGTGGACCTCCTGGGGGTGGTGGTGGTAAATGGTCGAAATGTCGACCACCTCCAGCTACTCTCCCCGCTCCTCTGCCACATCTGCCGCCTCGCGAATCTGCCTGCTCCATACGTTGCCTCTGCCTCGGTGGTCCATCCACTGCTCCCGTGTCAGTAGCACGGCGGGTCGGACAATCTCGAGCGAGATGTCCCATGTCGTCACATGAGTAACATCGCCTCTCTCGAGGCTGGCTGGAAGTGCCCTGTGAACCCTGTATGTCTGATCCGCTGTCCTGGGATCTCCTCTGGAAACGCCTCCCACGCCTGGGTCCCTGACGTCGGCTCCCTGTCGCCGAGGTCTCTGCTCCAGCTCGCCCACTACTGACAATTGTCGGCTGTCCCTGCTCAGCCAGGAAGCTCTCGACCACCAAAGCCCGCTCGAGCACCCCAGCATAAGTAGGAATGCTCATAGGGATGATGCTAGCTCGGATATCTCTGTGCAAACCCCGCTCAAAAGTCCGAGCTCTGAAGTACTGATCTCTGACCATATCCATCGAGTACCGCGAGAGGTCGGTAAACCTCGACGAATAGTCAGCCACCGTCATGGTTCCCTGCTGGAGTGGAAGAAGCTCATGTATACGTACTGCTCTCAGGGTAACCGGTGAAAACTCCTCTCTGAAAAGATGCTCAAACTCTGACCATGCAAGAGTTGCCTCGTCGTGAGTTTGGATGACCAAACTCCACCATCGCCCTACCGAGCCCTGCAGAAGGCTCGCTGTCAGGATCACCATTTGGTCTGCTGGTGTCCTGACCAAACGGAAGACTCTGGCCACCGCCTCAAGTCAATCCTCTGCCGCCTGAGGGTCAGGCTCACCTTGAAACCTAAGGGGTCTCTGTCTCTGAAACTCGTGGAGTGTGCTCAGTCTGCGCTCCTCCTCCACTGGTACAGCGGGCGCTAAACACTGCCCCACAGGTGGTGGAATAACTGGCACGCCACCTGGTGGTAAAACTGGAGGATCTGGTCCCTATATCGAAGCTTCATCACTGAGGGGGTCATCCTCATGATCGAGCTGTTGGATCCTAGCGGGTACGCGTCGCGGAGGCATCCTGTTTAAGAAACAAGATGTATCACAGTCAGTGAGTATATCTGGAGAGCTGACTCAAGAAGGACATGGAAACCACAACCCATTCCTATATGATGCATGTACCACTATTTTTCCCCATGCAACTAGTGTTTTCATGTTCCGAGTCGAAAAGCAAGTTATCAGAGCCCTGGTGTATGGATACGTTGACCGTCGCACCAACACTGGGGTCCCTGGCCTGAGAGCCGAACTCGAAACACTTAACAATGTTTCCCCAAACCAACTCACAGACTCTCGGTCCTAAGGTAGAACAGACCAGCTCTGATACCACTCTGTCACAACCCGTCCCGATGGGGCCCGAGCCGCAACTCCCCAAGCCCGCCTCCAATAGGCCAGGGGTTGGTGACTAGCACCGAGTAGGCATGCTACTAACATGGGAGGCATTGCCTATAAACCTGTACACATGCACACACATCTCCAAACCCAAAAAGCTGAAAAATAAAACTACTAAAAGGAAAAGATACATGCATATACTAAAACCCAACCACAGAGTACGACGGGAAAGTAAAGTACAAGGAAGTAAAACCCTGGGCCAAGAGTACAAGCCCAACAAAAAAAAAGTCTGTAACAAAGTCCAACCTGGAAAGAAAAGTGCTGGAACTGCAATCTGTAGCCGTAGGAACACACCTCGGCCCGTCTGATCTCACTGAGTACCGTCCGGTCCTGGTCCACCTAGAATCCTATCAAAGGCTCGCTCGTCTGCACAAGACACGACATGTGCGGGCAAAGCCCCTGCAGGGGTGAGTATAACAATACCCAGTAGGACACCCCGAAACCACAAAGGAAATACAACAAAGGAAAATACCACAAAGAAAGGTACAGTCAGCTCTACATAGTATATGTCTACGGAACATATAACAAGAATATCCAGATATACTCATACACAAACGACCTTCGCGAAACCGCCACTAGGATTCAGCTCGAAGATTCCACTAAGCATACCATCGGGAGAACACACTCCTAGGTCTGAAGAGAGAGATACGAAGTACTCGTTCCGGGAGAACACACTCCACAAGTATCTTGGGAAACAAGATGCTCAGATGAGGATCACAGCCAAGTCATTGGGTGATTCCGACAAATCAGTCTGAGCTAATCCGCTAAGCAGAGGATCGGTGCCCGGGTAAAGTTGGTCACATCGATACCAAGAACTCTACCAAGGGTTCCAGGAATGAATAGAGGATCCGGCTCTAGGTCTCACATAGGGGATTCCAACAACTCTATTCAGAGAGTTCTGCTGAAGGGATCATACTGCATGAAAGAGTTGATACCAAAACCTTCAGGGGATTTCCAAGGGTACGAACCCTAAGAACTAGTCCAAGTCACAGAAGGCAAGTGGCTCAAGCCATGAAGAAAAAGTTACAGGGCGTGTAGTATGGTTACACGTCGTGTTCCTTGACCCCGGGTACTGCCCGTGTAAAGGGCTCGTGTCCTTCGTTCAAGCCGTGCAAAACCAAACTACACGGCGTGTAGAAAAGTACACGCCGTGTTCCTTGACTCCGGGTGCTGCCCGTGTAAACGGCCCGTGTCCTTCGGCTTTGCTGGATAGAAAACAACTACACGACGTGTAGGAGAAATCACACTCCGTGTTCGAGCGCCTGGGCTCGCTCCGTGTACGTTGGCCATGTGCCCGTACACGGTCTCTGCCCGTGTCCGTGCCGCCTGCCCGTGTACCAGTACACGGGGTACCCCGTGTATCTGACCAGGTCTGGCCGGGGAGGGGTATACACGGCGTGTCCATGGCCGTGTACCCTGCCTGTGTCGGTGTACTCCCGGAGTACACGCCAGGTAACCCTTCTGACGAACACACGCCGTGTAGCCTATACGACACGGCGTCTAGTCGGGAAAAATTCCAGAAACCGCGTCTTCCTCAGCGCGCCTCGGCCGATCTTTCGGATCTCGATTCTGTCGTTTGTTCACCACGAAACTCCAGATATCGGGTCGCCTCGTCTCCATGAAGCCGAATCCATGGGTTTCGGGCCTTCAATCGGCTCCAAAATCCGATTCCGGCCATCCGAGCGGAAATCGTCTGAGGATCGATTTCTTCCGATCTGCTTCGATCCGTCCGCCGAAACCGTCGTCGCACCTCCGCAAGACCGCTGCGGTGTTGATCCTTCAATTTGGGATCGTTGCGTCGCAGAACGGACGCGCAACGATCCGTTGTTCATCGCCCCACGAAGAACGCGAAGAACGCTCACGAAGAACGCGAGAATTTGGGGAAGAACACACAACAAATCGAGAGGGGCGAACCTCAATCGATGTTCGTGTCGATCTTGGTTCGTCACCGTTAGAAGGTTGAACGAAACCAAACAAATAACAAGAATCAAATCCCCAAAAATCCCTGCAAAAGCTCACCCCGCAAGAACAATCGATCCGCGGGCTAATCTGTTCGTGGATTAGTTCGCGTTCGTCGTGGAAATCAAAAACGGGGAAGAATTAAAATCACAACAACATCCTACCTGGATTCGCTGCGTTTGCCGGCGAAGATCCGCTCGTCGCGTCGTCGTCGCCGTCGAAATCCGTCAAGAACGTCGCTGCCGCCGCGTTGGGGGTTTCCTCCAGAGCCGCCAAGGGTTTTCAGGGTTATGGGGTTTGTAACCCTGAACCCTGGCGCAAGCCTCTATTTAAAGAGGAGAGAGAAAAAAAAGATTTAAAAGATCTCACTACAGAAATAAAATATTTTTATTAAATATTTTATTATCGTTCGTCCAAAAATTAGATTTCACCACCGACTCGCGCCAGCCGAAGTTAGGTCTCGCCTAAGGTAAAATCGATGTTTTGAATGCAACGGTGACCTCAGATTTCTGATTCGAGCACCTGTTCGGGAGTTATCCACTTTTTCAGGAAAACCGCACGCGCGCGTAATTTAATTATTAAATTAAATTCAAACATTTGTTCCGGGCTTACTGGGCCTCGGAACTGCACGCCGTCTCAGAGGCTGGTCTCGAAAGAAATTCTCATATAATATTAAAATAATACATGGAAAAATCCGGGACATTACAGAGGGAGCCAGGACTGGACGGTTCTCAGAAGTGGACCATTTGACATGACGTGTCGCAGTGTCTACAGATCGTGAGTTATACCTACCCTACAAGTAGGATCATCGGTGGACGATCCAGGAGCTATTTTCTCTTTTCAATTGTACGCGTACTTTTCAGTTGGGTTTGTATTCCGGTCCCTTTACTTTCAGTACACTTTTTACTACAGTAGTTTACTTCGTGGTTGTTTCTTGTTGTACTCTTAGATTGTGTGCTTATACGGGTTTAAAGGCAATGTCTTGTCGTTATAGGGATACGTCTTCCCGGTGCTAGTCGTCAGCCCCTAACCTATGGAAGGTGGGCTTGGGGGTAGTCACAACACGGGGCCCGGGGGACGGGTCGTGATATTAGTGTATTTTACTATTCACAAAAAATTCAAATATTTTAGAAAAATCCCAAAAATCCACCCAAACCATTTTTCAATGTGTACAATTCAAAAATGAACTTCATTTTATGTAAATAAATTTCTAAATATGGGAAATTAAAATTTTAATTAAAATTATCATTTACTTGGAAATACCAATTTTAAAATTATACCTGATTTTATAACACTTTGACAAATTAATTAATGTCTCGTAAAATTATATTATAATCATAAGACAACACAATATTAATTTTTGAATACATTTTATGAAAATACCTTTTCATTTAAACCATTATATTAATTATAAAATTGAAAATAAACATTTATGTTTTATAAAAATTTCAACATTTAATTAATAATTTTTAAAACATTTATTTACTTATACTATGATATAATTATGTCATATTACTATTTATAAGATGCCTAAATTTTATTTATACTTTTATAGATGAGGTTACTATTCAAATCATAAATATACTATTAATATAATCAAAATGCCAATTTTATAAAAATCGGGATTTTTCAATTATTCACTGGAAAATAGATATTTTTAGAAAAATACCAAAATTTCACCTTAAGCAAATTTCGACATTTTACTTTTAAAAATGAAGTTTATTTTGTTCAATAAATTTATAAATGTGTCAAAATTTAGTTTTAAAACAAATGCACCATTAAAATGAGGTAAAACTGTCTTTAAAAAATAGTCTTTTAATACATAAAATTGGATTCATTAATTTCTAATGCTTATAAAATCATTTGGATGAATATCAAAACATTTGATTAAATATATAATATATATAAATTTCATAATTTGGTCAATACTATTTATTCTCACCAATTTAACGGTTAGTTTGTAACGACTGTTTTAAAATAATGATATTTAATTATATATCATTGTTAAATTATTGGGGTGTTACACCATCTGAATAAGGTGGTTGAGCTCCTATGATAACAAGATTCTTGAGTGGTATCTAGTGAGGTGGTTTTTTGGACAATCCTTTTTCTCTCCTCTCCAGGCTAGGTTTTGAAGTTCTGAGGATGATAATGGTTTGAGAGATATCCGACGTAAGGACCCGGATCCCAATAGCCCTTCCCTTTGTGAATTTTGGGTGTTGGAAGAGCCTGGAGGAGGTTCCAAGGAGTTTGGAGAGGAAATGAGAAAAACAGGGGGAGCCACCGCCATTTGAGGCTAGGGTGCAGCGTGGAGTGACAACGTAGGATGTTAACTACGTGCAAATTATTTATTTATTTCCCTATTAAAAACTAGTATAGCTCGTGTGTAGGGATTTTAACCATAAAGAAGACACAAGTGTGTGGAGTGACCAAGAAAGACATAAAAACAAACAACAAGCGGAAACAAAAACAATACTCAAAGAAGTAGCAATACAGACAGACAAGAGGTGCAACAAAAACGATGGCAAGGAAGTTGATTGGTATTAATCATTCACAAAATGATCAAATTGGTATTCAAAAAAATCAATTTGTCAATCGATCTTCTTGTGTTATTCTCGCTAGCAATCTCTTATCAGAATATTGAAAATGAAGAATCACCTCTCAATGAATTTAATCCAAAACAATTTTCATTGATTCTCAAAGAAAGAAAATATGTAAATGCTTCAAAAAATCATTCGAGAGAATCACCACCCCAAAAAAAATTATGCATAAAGTAGTAAAAGTTTAACCAATAAAACATTGTCCCCCAAGAAGTTTAGCGGGAAAACATTTTGGGATTTTCCATTACAAAATAGTTCATTGCAAATAACAATAAACAAGGAAAAGAATGAGGTAAAAACCTTCTCTGTCAAGGTTCCTGGTTCTTTTTCTTCGCTTCTACTCTCTGAAAATGTCCATCCTCAAAAAAATGAACCAGATCAGCTTGAGAATATAGACACAAGTTCATCGGTATTTCTCAAATGAACCAGATCAGCTTGAGACAATTATCTTCAAATCAGGCTCTCTGTTCAATTTCTGTGTCTTCCTCAACAAGCCAGGCATCGAATTCAACAAGATTTTCTTCTTCGTGGTGGATCTTGGCTTCATTCATCTTCACAGTTGAAAAAAACTTGGATCCTGTAGATTAAAAACAGTGGTGTATCGAAACATTGTCAGCAATCGATATCGAAACATTACAGCTGCCTCGACGCTCGACCTCGATTCAACAGCGGAACTCCAATCAAGATTGGCGGTGGCTTGAGTGGCGTCGAGCATTCCTTCGTAGATCTGGAAGAATCAACTTGTAGCTCGGCATCGGCCATCGGCTCAAACCAATCCTCATTAAAAATTTCTCGGCCGACCATAATGCATCTCCTACAAGCTTCGGTCATCCACAACTCGAGGGATTCGCAAATCTCAGACGACTTTGCCTTCACAGGAAGCTTTGGGAATTTACCGGCAGCGTCTTCAATGGCGGTTCGATGTCATCTTCGGTCTCCTAGTTCGGGTTCTTCAGCTTCGGCTAAATCTCCATTAATGAACCCTAATTCATTTTCTTCCACTCAGTCTCGGTTTCAATGGTTGAGCGTTATCTTCCTCAGTTTGAATCGTCTGCTTCAATCTCGGATGTCTTTGTGATGCTTAAACCAAATTCGAAGAAACATCTCTGTATTGATTTCAATCGGTTCGCAGATACGGTGTTCATCCTTCTTGGGACCTCGATTTGCGAAGGTTTGGTAGCAACAGGTTCGGCGTTGTGCTTTCAATTCTCCTCTAGGAGCTTGGGTTCAATTAAATAAATTATTTAAACACAAAATTTACAAATAAATTAAACTTCTACTAATTAATTATTGGACTATTAATAAAAACAAAGAACAGGTTATTTAATTAAAATAACACCGGAATTAACCATAAACACTAAGAATTGAAACTTAAAAAGAAAATTAAGTAATATAATTAAAAAAATAATTTAAAGAACAACGATAGAATATTTTAAACTTGAAAACACACAAAACAAACATAAATTTTCAATAATTATTGATTTTAACATAAAATGAGTTTTAGATTATAAATTACCATTAAAAGTTTAAATTAAGTCAAAATATAGAAAAAAAAACCCAAAAAGGATGTGACAACACAAACATTTTAATGTCGCATCAAATCCCCCTACACGTAAACATTGTTTGTCATGAAACAGTTACTTAGTCAATTTCAAAGGAAAATAATAAATCTAAGAGTGAAAAACCGAAATGCCACAAAGAATTAGTTTTCAAATAAAGTTCCCCCCATGTACTCTCTCAAGTTAAAAAAAATGATTGAAATTGAAAATTTCGAAAAATATTTAACAAACATCAATTTTCATCCAACCGAAAGTCCAGAATTCTCTTTACCTCCAGGTGAACCGACTCATATGATTAGAATACATAATAAATAAACACTCTATTTGGATGACAAGTTTAATAGTTACAAACAAGACAAATACCTCATCCAACAACTTGAGAATTAAAGAATGGAAGGATGAAAGAATAGTGGCTCAACCTGGATTAGGATTTTCATTTCATAATCCATTTGGATGAATATCTCATGAGTTTAAGTCCCTAGTTAAACTCAGTGGTTGTTCAACTTTCTAGAACAGAGATGACATCCAAACCCTTTAACTACCCTTCAAAGTAATGTTTAACTCTATAACTGTAAGGGCTTGGATCTGTCTAGTCTAACCCTTTGCGTGTTTCCAAAACCCATGGTGCTCAGAGGAGGCCCAGAGCGGGTCTGGAGGTGTTTGGGTGCTAAAAAGCTGGAAACAGAGAGGATTCACGATGTGTAAAGATTTCATGTCGTGAATGTGTGGTTCACGGTCAGTCAAATCGGTTACATGAAGCAATTGGCTATATGGAGAAATCAGCTATGTGGAGCCATTGACAACGTGGAGCAATCGTCTAAATGGAGCTATATGATAAGTGGAGCAATCAGCTATGTGAGCGATCGACTACATGATTCAGATACATGGCTAGATCGACTACATGAATTAGCTATGTGGATTGATCAACTATGTGAGTGATCATATGCATTGAACAATCAGCTACGTGAATCGAGTACGTAGATGGATCAACTACGTGAATCGGCTACGTGGCTGGATCATCTATGTGAGCGATCGACTGCATGAGTGATCGGCTACGTGAGCGATCAACTACAAGAATGAAACAACTACGTGGGGTTTTTGGCTACGTGGGGAATTCAACTATGTGGGGCTTTGACTACATGGAGAATTCATCTACTTAGGGATTTTGGCTACGTGGAATCAACTACCTGGAGTTTTCTGCCAGTTCTGTGGAAACAACCATGGGGGTCTTCCGCGCCGCTTCGGCGGTGGCATAGTGGTGTGTGGTCGAGTTCCACAACAACGGTGTTCGGTGAGGTCTGGGGTTCGATTCCTGGGAGCTGCTCTTGGGCGAATTTCCGCCTCCCATGTACCGCTCGCCTTGCGGGGTCACCCGGTGTCTCACTGGGTGGGCAGAAGGGCGCATTTCACCTGGCTGACAGATTGTTGGGACGAACCATCACTGATCGAGATGTAACCCCGCGGGACGCTCTGTCATCTCGGCTGACAACGACTCCTCTCTGGCTGAGGCTTCTCCGGATGATCTCTTCGTGGGGAGGGGGGTTCCTGGGTGTGGAGGGTTCAAAAAGGCCACTCCTGGGAATTCCCTTAAAAAAAGACCATGCGGGTCTTCCGATGGCACGAATCAAGGGCCTTCAAAGGCTATTTATCAAAGATAATTACATCCTTGATTTTCTAAGATGGCTGAGGCTATAAATGTTTCCTTACGTGTGGAGTTTAATGAGATCCGCAATAGTTAGAATTAAATCTTTTCAATCTAAAATTCCAATCATCCTTGACTCGAAAATGAGGTTCCTTTAATTTCTTCCTTCGTAGTTTCATTCTCTCGAGACCGAACGTTCTATAACCCTTCCCTTGGAGTCATGGAATCCTTCTGTTGGTGGCTTGAGTTCTCCAACAACGATCCCCTCTTGCGCACACCCCCTGTTTTTGGTGCAGCGGGTCATGGGGAGCTTCTTTTTTCCAGGCAGGGGATTCATTGCTTCTCCTATTTATTTACACAAAATCATAAAGTTAACATGGTTTATCCCTTTGGATGTCAATAGAATTAACCTAATAGTTATTTAACTAGATTAATAAAGAATTGGTTATAGCGATCGCATGTTGTTACTTTTGATCATGATAATAGTTTGCCTCTTGATTTTTCTAGATAGTGTGTTATCTATGTTATGCTTGTTAGCATGTCTTGTGATGTTATTTATTAGCATGTTGTTCTTGAAGAAAATTGATAAATAACATAAATCTGGAATTAATTGATTAATTGGATTAATAATTAAAGAAGAGGCATGTTGAAATGAATCTGATGTTTCTTATAATTTGATGATAATTAAATTGATTCAATGTGCATTGTTAATTAAATGTGGTCTTCCATGATAATGGAATTGTTAAAGAATATGAAGCATGATAATGCTTGTTGAGAATACTGATAATAATGAAAAGGAATGTTAATGAGAATGACACTTATCTAATTTTTTTGAAATTAGTTTTAATGTTAAGAGCATGCTTAATTTTTTATAGCTTGTTATAGATTGATGCCTTAGGTTGCCCATAGTTGGAACCTATGAATAATGAATCAGTTAATTCAAGATAGAATAAGAACTAGTTATGTGATAAAGATAATTGCTAGGGTCTGAGTTGCTCGTCTTCCTAAGAAGACTGAGAGCCTTATGTTAGAGTCGTGAGAGCTCGTTTTCGTGTGAAGGATAGATGCGTTGTTTTAGGGCCTAGATTTCCCTGTTGACTATATTTATTTCCTGCAAATTTTGTGATGTGTTCTAGATGTGAGATTCATTATGTGATGTGATACGAGTCTAGGATGGCTGAGTCTGGGATGGTTGATGTGATATGGGGCGGGGAGGCTTGAATGATGTGGCAATAGTTGACGTCTGTGATGGTGAGATGCATCGGGATATGCATGTGGGTGTCAGGGATGGAATAAGAGATGATATAACGGGTTGAAGCTAGGATTACCCATTGATGTGATAAAGCTGGATGATTTCTTGAAATGAATTTGTTTAATGGTTGATGGATGAGTTTCTTGTTTTATCTGTATTCCTTTCCCCATTGTTTTAGGCAACAGGATGTGCTTGGTTGCATGTTTTCTCTTAGTGGTAGCTTAGGATGGTTTTCCTAGAGTACCTGAATAATGGAATGATGTTAATAATGCTTAATAATTATTAACCCACATGGTTGGTGTTTCTAGAATGTAAATGACATGATCTTGAGAAACCGTGGACTCGGTTTGGATTATGCCTGGAGGGCATGGACTTTACTCTGATGTTTAATGTAATGTATTTTGGAATAATGAGAATGGTTAATTAATGGATAATGAATTAATTAACAGAAGAAAATGATAAAAAAGAAAAAAGTAATTAATGTAGCTCTTTAAAATGCTTGTGTGCATATAGGATATCTAGTCTTAGTAGTGATAACCAAGATTCTGAGTGATGTTAGCTGTAGTTGAGTCTAAGACTAAGTTATTCTCATAGTGTGTTTGTGAGTTATATTATATCTTGTATATTTTTTGATTTCATATGATACCCCTATAACACCCCTAGGTTTTCTAAAAATAAATTGAAATGCTTGAAATTTTGTTTAATGTAGATTTTTATAAGTAGCCTTTAAACATAATTTTACTGCTTCTATATTTTGAATTTCAAAAAATGGTCATCTACAATTGTGTTCAGTATGTTATTTGGAGTCTATTGGAAGCAACTTGTTTCTTTGGTGAATAGTAACATACCCTTATGAATAGTAATATGACCCTAATGAATAGAAAATTGTATTATTATTTTATTTTCTTAAGGATTTAAGATAATGACATCTTGAATAAATTTTAAATGTGATATAAAAGCAGTTATAGTTTTTTAATTATTAATTTTTGAATTAAGTATGATTTTATTTAAAAATTAAATTAAAAATATTTAGAAAATTATTTTCAAAAAATGGACTTCATTTTTGAATTCTACATATCAATAAATGTTTAGGGTGAATTTTGAGGATTTTTCTGAAATAGTTGATTTTTCGGTGAATAGTAAAAAATACAGTTTTGAGTTTCGGTGTGTTAATGACATCATTAATGATGTAATAATGATGTAATAAATTTGGTCGACTTGTGTACATTAAAATAAGTTATGAGGTGTCCCAAGTGGATTATACCATGGGAAAATACCATGGGAAAATACCATGGGAAAGCCCATGGTTTTGCAAATACCACTAATGAGGTGTCCCTTAGAAATTATTAAAATAATCCCTCACTTTTGATATAAATACCAACCCATTCCTTCATTAAATTCACTACAAATTGCTCATCAACAAAACTCTGGACTACTTACCTCCCTAGTAGCCCTCCCAATGTTTCCTCAATCCCCCAAATTCCCAACCTTCACGTTCTAGGAGTTACTATACAAGGTAAGAAAATTCTCAATTTCTTTCTTTTTCCATTCAAGTTCTCTTTTATGTGGTATAACTTTCAAGTTTCCATACCATGTTATTATTTCCTTCTTATTATTGATATATTTTGTATTATGATTTATTTCAGGATGGGTGACCCTTTTCCCCTCTCTTTTTAATATTTTCTAAAACCATGTTACATAGCCGTTAAGCTGCCAAATTTTTGTAAGGGATTTCTCAATTATTCTTTTATTTTGAGTTTATTTATTTTCTTATTCTTTCTTCATCTCTTCTTACCCAAGAGACATGAAATATACAGAAATCATGTATATTCTGGATGTTCTCATGTTCATGGAAAATTCATCATCATCATTCTTCTCCTCTCCCACTTATTCAAGGAATAAAAAACATTGTTCGCGATGTGTCGAATTACTGACATCGTGGACGATGTGATTTTAATTTCCATTAATTATTTCAAGTCTGGTCATGAAACAATTTATATGGTTAAAACAGGTTAAAATATATGTATTATGTCTCATCCATGGTTCTTAAATTCTTTTGAACTCATGGTTTTAATTTATAAGACAACATAAGGTTGTTATTATCAAAGAACCACTAAAATGATCTAAACGAACATCATTAATGTTTCAACTTATGGATCATCCTAATATAAAACATCAAAGTGATAAATGGTATAAATTATGGTACTGGAAATATTTAAATAACTTTCCATTCAAACTCTAGAGTTTCACATCCAATCGACAAGAACATCCATCATGAACCGATCATGAAAATCATGTAAAGAACTCACCCAAAACAGTGCAAGGAACAAAATACTAACAATTAAAGGGTGAAATGAGGTTATTAAATGATCATATAAGATGTTATAAACATGAACATGTTTCTGTAAAATACTACTAACACTCTTTTAACCATTATACAAGAAGTTTAAACAAGTTTGAAGTAAGACAAGCCCGAGGTAAGGGAATTCTTAACCCGATTTCTATTCTTTGGGTTAACCACCTACTTCGTTATTTATGTGGTATTAAAATTGTTTGTGTGATGGGTTTTGTTTATATTATGCTTAATTATGTGTATTTACAGTGTATATACATATTCTATATACTCTAATAAGTCTCGCTTCAATTATATGATTTATATAAGGGGTTTTTCCTTTAAAATCCTCTTTTAAAATTCTATTTTACAAAATTCAAAAGAAATGTTTTTATGAAATTATTCATGTTGTATGATTATGTTATAGTTCTTGGGAATTGTTTATGATTAAGGGTGAGACCTATATCTCCCTCAAATTCATTGGGTATGTGTAATTTGGAGGTCGGCCATATGGTTACTTCAAGTGTAATTACGATGGTTACACAAATAGTAAGGTGGCTGTGAGGGTTACAAATTATAAGGTAGCTGAGAGGGTTACAAGATTATGTAAGTAATGCCCCAAGATACATTTATGGTTCTACTTTTTTTCTTATGTATTGTGTAAATCTCATGTTTCACAAAGTAAGTATATATATACAGGTGATAATTATGTCTTTTGAAAATGTTTTCATATGTTACAAGTATTCATGGACTAATGTGTTATTTCCTTCTTTTTATATCCCTTACCGAGTTTTTGTGCTCATCCCAAGTTTTAAATTATTTTCATAGGTTAATGTATGTGTAATAAAAAAAAGGAATCCATGTTAAATGTTGAAGAATTGTCAGGAAATCATGTTTTAATTTTTAATGTTTTAAATTTTGAAAAAAATGGAAACTGTTTTTATGGTATCCACTCTATAACAATCTGTAATGTTATGAATGTATTATGTCCTAATTATCTAAATATATAAACTTGAAAATATCCTCAATGTAAAAGGAAGTGTTTTCTTGACTAAATTCAATATTATGTATGTAATAAGGCCGGGTCCTTATAGTTGGTATCAGCATATGGATTAGATAACTTTAGGGGTTAGGATGATGTTAAAAGAATACCATAAATGATTTTTACTCTATGATTAATTTGAAATATTATAGAATTTACAGATTACCATGTTTCTTAGTCTAAGATATGTTTATTCAAAAATGGTTTTCCGTAGAATGAATAGGGATTCTGAAGAGGAGAGACACCGAAATAATGATATCCTTTGGGATCTATAGCCTGGAATGGTAGGGATTGGAACTGAGCAGTTTGTGACAGTAATGGATTAGCTAACGGAAGCAATAAATGGTGGTGGAATCCATGAAAGAGAACAACTATAGGTACCACAACAGAACATGACAATAGTGGAACATTTTATAAGACAAAACCCTCATGCTTTCAATGGATCTTCTGACCCAGTAGCGACTCAAGGATGGATTAAAGCCCATGAAAAGATATTTGACGTAATGGGTTGTTCAGATAATCAAAAGGTATGTCTTTCCATTTATCTTTTTGAAGGTGAAGTTAATCAGTGGTGGTCAATGGTAAAGAATATCATGGATAGAGAGGACATTGATGCCTTTGAGTGGGATGAATTTAAAAGTCTTTTCCTTGAAAAATATTTTCCTAAGGTGGTGCAACTTAGGATGGAGAAGCAATTACTTGAATTCAAGCAAAAGGAGAAAGATTTAGTGGCTATGTATAAAGAAAACTTCACCCGACTGGCGATTTATGCTCCAAAACTTATTCTGGATCTTGATAGAAAAATCAACCGCTTTTACTCAGGATTGAAGCCAAGGTATCAAAGGGTGATGGCCTCCCATGAATTAAAAAGTTATGAGAAACTTGTTCGATGTGCTGAGAGGGTAGAGATGGAGTTTGTTGATGATCACGTGTATTTTGGCAACAAGGAGAAGAAGAGGTCCAGGTGGCAAGTGATGAGTAAGAATCAACCAAAGAAATATGATGGTAAGAAAATCCAGTTTCTAGTTTGTGAAAAGTGTGGCAAGAAATACCCTGGGGAATGTCTTAGAAAAACTGGGAAGTGTTTTAAATGTGGTAAGTTTGGACATATGACCTGAGATTTCAATGAAAATTATCCTAAGAATAATCCTGATAAGAAAAATGTAAAGTGTTTTAAATGTGGTGAGATGAGTCATTATGAAAATGTCTGCCTAAAGAGAGATCCGAATGATGAAAATAATCCATACTATAAGAAGAAAGGTGTAGTGAGATCCTTTGCGACCACGTCAGTGGATTTCGGGCCATCCAATTAAGTTGTATCAGGTACTTTGTTTGTTCACTCAGATTTTTCTAAAGTTTTGTTTGATACGAGGTCTACACATTCCTTCATCTCTGAGAAATTTTTGGGTAAATTCGAAATATCACCTCAAAATATGAGACTTGAACTTGTTGTTAAAACACCAGGGGAAAATATTATAACAAAGATGAATAATAAGAATCTTTCGATTGTGGTCTGTGAAAAAACTTTACATGCAATCCTTGTTGTTTTACCCTTAGTCGAGTTTGATGTTATTCTGGGAATAGATTGGCTTTCTGTTTATCATGCTAAGATTGACTGTAGAGATAAAGAAGTTGTTTTTCATAAAGAGTTTCAGTTTGTATACAAGAATGAACTCATACAATTGATAAGATATCAAGAAGATGAGAAACTGTTGAAATATGGAAATGAAAGTTATCTTGCTCATATTGTTGAAAACAAAGGAACTATTCAGATTAATTATGTGCCAGTGATAAATAAATACCTCGATGTTTTTCTTGATGATTTACCCAGTGTTATACATGATCGGGAATTCAAATTCACAATTGACTTAGTTCATGATTCTAATCCAATTTCAAAACCCCCTTATCGTATGGCTCAAATAGAACTTCTTGAATTGAAAAATCAGTTGCATGATTTTATTGATAAAGGCTTCATTCGTCCTAGCACTTTACCATGGGGAGCCCCTATTTTGTTCATTAAAAAGAAATATGGTTTCATGAGACTTTGCATTGATTATAGAGCTTTGAATAAAATCACTGTTAAAAACAAGTATCCTTTTCCTCACATCGATGATTTGTTTGATCAGCTCCAAGAAGCTCAGTACTTTTCCAATATTGACTTGAGATCTGGATACCATCAGCTGAAGGTGAAGGGGGATGACATCCCGAAAATAGCCTTTCATACTAGATATGGGAATTATGAATTTGTTGTTATTCCATTTGGGTTAACTAATGCACCAGTTGTATTCATGAATCTTATGAATAGGGTATTTCATGAGTTCTTGGATAAGTTTGTGGTTGTGTTTATTGATGAAATTCTGGTATTTTCTAAAAATAAATAGGAGCATGAAAAACATCTAAGGGTTATTCTACAAACCTTAAAATAAAGGAAACTATATGGAAAATTTAGCAAGTGTGATTTTTGGTTGCAAAAAATTTCTTTTCTTGGGTACATTGTAAATAAGGATGGAATAACAGTTAATCTAGCCAAAACAAGAGTGGTTGATAAATGTCCAAGACCAAAAAATGTTACAAAGATTCGTACTTTTCTTGGATTAGTGGGTTATTACCGACGGTTTGTTAAGAACTTTTCACGGTTATCTAGCCCGATAACTAAGTTAACACAAAAAGGGGTGAAATTTTTTTGGAAAGAAGAATGTGATGTTTGTTTTCAGGAACTAAAGAAGAGATTGGTGAATACTCTGGTTTTGGAATTGCCTTCCCAAAATGGTGATTTTTTCATCTACAGTGATGCTTCTTTAAAGGGACTTGGTTGTGTTTTGATGCAAAATGATTAGGTAATTGATTATGCTTCAAGACAACTTAAACCTCATGAGTTTAATTATCCCACACATGATTTGGAATTAGAAGCTGCGGGTTTTTCTTTGAAAATTTGGAGGCATCATTTATACGAATCCAAATGTCAAATATATACTGACCATAAAAGTTTGAAATATATATTCACTCAGAAGGAATTAAACATGAGGCAGAGGAGATGGATAGAACTGATAAAGGATTATGATTGCACGATCAATTACCATCCTATAAAATCAAACAAAGTGGCAGATTACTTGAGTCGAAAACATCATGCATCATTAACCATGTTATGTTTGAAACATGATCCCTTGATTAATGATTTTATGAATTTTGGATTAGAAGTTGTTGGTGCAGGGAATATATCTATTTTGTTTCAGGTTTTAGTGCATTCATCATTATCAGACAAGATTAATCAAGCATAGAAGGAAGACCGTGATCTACAAAAAAAGGGTAGAATTGGTTAAATTGGGTAAGTTTCCAGAATTTAACCTTGTTAAAGATTGTGTTTTAAGATTTGGTAAAAGGTTGTGTGTGCCCTATGATTCTAATTTGAATAAATATTTTTTGTGTGAAGCTCATAGTTCTCCATTTTTGGTTCATCCTGGCAGTACTAAGATGTATAGAGACCTTCAGGAGTATTACTGGTGGGCTAAAATAAAAAGGAATATTGCTGATTTTACCATGAAATGTTTGACATGTCAGTAGGTTAAAGTAGAGTGACATTTATTGAAGGGGATTCTTCAGCCTTTTCCAGTGCTAGATTGGAAGTGAGAGAATGTATCCATGGACTTTGTGATGGGACTACTTAAGACATCTCAAGGTAATAATGCAATTTAGGTTATTGTGGATCGACTGACAAAATCTGTACATTTTATTTCTATTCTAGATACAATGTCTTTAGATCATATTTCTCGACTGTACCTTAAGGATATTGTTAGGTTACATGGAGTTCCTCTTTCCATTGTATCTGATCAGGATCCCAGGTTCACTTCTAACTTTTGGAAGGGACTTCATAAGTCATTGGGCACAAAATTAAATTTCAGTACATATTTTCATCCTCAAGAAGATGGGTAGTTAGAATGAACGATTCAGACATTGAAGGATATGCTTCGAGCTTTTTCAATGGACTACCAGGGAAGTTGTGATCAACATCTTTCTTTAGTTGAGTTTTCTTATAATAACAGTTTTCATTCCAGTATTCAGATGAAACCTTTTGAGGCTTTTTATAGGAAGTGGTGTTGGACTCCAGCGTTTTGGGATGAATCCGATAAAAGAAAGTTGATGGGGGACAGAATTAGTAGAAGTGTCTGAGAAAGTGAAGGTGATCCAACAACACACGAGGACAACTCAGAGCAGATCGAAAAGTTATGCAGATGACAAAAGGAAAGAATTCTCTTTCGATTTAGGTGACCATATTTTCCTTAAAATCTATCCTTGGAAGAGTGTGATGCATTTTGGTAAGAAAGGAAATCCAAGTTCACGATTCATTGGTCCTTTTGAAATTTGGGAAAAGTGGGACCAGTTGCATACCGAGTAGATCTGCCTCCAAGTTTGTCTCAGGTACACAATGTTTTTCATGTTTCTATGTTGAGAAAGTATGTACCAGATTCTACTCATGTTTTGAGCCCAGAAGCAGTACAGTTGGAGGAGAACCTTTCATATAAAGGGAAACCAATTTAGATTATTGATCGAAGGGAACTGGTATTGTGGAATAAGGTAATCCACCAGGTAAAGGTTTTGTGGAGAAACCACATGGTTGAAGAAGCAACATGGGAGTTCGAAAATTCTATGAGGGAAAGGTACCCTCACTTGTTTAATAAGAAATAAAATTACGAGGACACAATTTCCAAAAGGTGAGGATAATGTAACACCCCAAGGTTTTCTAAAAATAAATTGAAATGCTTGAAATTTTGTTTAATGTATATATTTATAAGTAGCCTTTAAACATAATTTTACTGCTTCTATATTTTGAATTTTGAAAAATGGTCATCTACAATTGTGTTCAGTATGTTATTTAGAGTCTATTGGAACCAACCTGTTTTTTGGTGAATAGTAACATACCCTTATGAATATTAATATGACCCAAATGAATATTAAATTGTATTATTATTTTATTTTCTTAAGGCTTTAAGATAATGACATCTTGATTAATTTTTAAATGTGATATAAAAGCGGTAATAGTTTTTAAATTATTAATTTTTGAATTAAATATGATTTTATTTAAAAATTAAATTGAAAATATTTAGAAAATTATTTTCAAAAAATGGACTTCATTTTTTAATTCTACATGTCGATAAATGGTTAGGGTTAATTTTGGGGATTTTTCTGAAACAGTTGATTTTTCAGTGAATAGTAAAAAATACAGTTTTGAGTTTCGGTGCATTAATGACATCATTAATAATGTAATAATGATGTAATAAATTTGGTCGACTTGTGTACAATAAAATAAGTTATTATGTGTACTAATTGTCTCATACCATGAGAAAATACCATGGTCAAGGCCATAGTTTTTCAAATACCACTAATAAGGTGTCCCTTAGAAATTATTAAAATAATCTCTCACTTTTACTATAAATACCAACCCATTACTTCATTAACTTCACTCAAAATTTTTCATCAATGAATATATTACCTCCTTACCTCACTAGTAGCCCTCCCATGGTTTCCTCAAGCCCCCAAGGTTCCAACCTCCATGTTCTATGAGTTACTCTACAAGGTAAGAAAATTCTCAATTTCTTTCTTTTTCCATTCAAGTTCTCTTTTATGTGGTATAACTTTCAAGTTTTCATACCATGTTCTTATTTATTTCTTATTATTGATCTATTATATATTATTATTAATTTATGGATGGGTTACCCTTTTCCCCACTCTTTTTAATATTTTCTAAAACATGTTACATAGCCGTTAGGCTGCTGAATTTTTGTAAAGGATTTCTCAATTATTCTTTTATTTTGAGTTCCTTTCTTTTCTTATTCTTTATTCATCTATTATTAACCAAGAGGCATGAAATCTACAGAAATCATGTATATTATTTATTTTCTCATGTTCATGTAAAATTCATCATCATTATTCTTTTCCTCTCCCACTTATTCAAGGAATAAAAAACATTGTCCGTGATGTGTCGAATTACCGACATCATGGATGATGTGATTTCAATTTCCATTAATTATTTAAAGTCTGGTAATGAAACCATTTATATGATTGAAACATGTTATAATATATGTATTATGTCTCATCCATGGTTCTTGAATTCTTTTTTACTCATGGTTTTAATTTATAAGACAAAATAAGGTTGTTATTATCAAAGAACCACTAAAATGATCTAAATGAACATCATTAATGTTTTAACTTATAGATCATACTCATATAAAACATCAAAGTGATAAATGGTATAAATTATGGTACTGTAAATATTTAAATACCTTTCCATTCTAATTCTGTAGTTTTACTTCCAATCGACAAGAACATCTATCATGAACTGATCATGGAAATCATGTAAAGAACTCACCCAAAACAGTGCAAGGAACAAAATACTAACAATTAAAGGGTGAAATGAGGTTATTAAATGATCATATAGGATGTTATAAACATGAAAATGTTTCTTTAAAATAATAATAACACTCTTTTAACCATTATACAAGAAGTTTAAACAAGTTTGAAGTAAGACAATCCTGAGGTAAGAGAATTCTTAACCCGATTTCGATTGTTTGGGTTAACCACCTACTTCATTATTTATGTGGTATTAAAATTGTTTGTGTGATGAGTTTTGTTTATATTATGCTTAATTATGTGTATTTACAGTGTATATACATATTCCATATACTCTAATAAGTCTCACTTCAATTATATGATTTATGTAAGAAGGTTTTCCTTTAAAATCCTCTTTTAAATTATGTTTTGCAAAATTCAAAAGCAATGTTTTTATGAAATTATTAATGTTGTATGATTATGTTATTGTTATTGGGAATTGTTTATGATGAAGGGTGGGACCTATATCTACCTCCAATTCATTGGGTATGTGTAAGTTGGAGGTCAATTGTATGGTTATTCCAAGTGTAACTGCAATGGTTACACAAATAGTCAGATAGCCGTGAGGGTTACAGATTATAAGGTAGTCGAAAGGGTTACAAGATTACGTAAGTAATGCCCCAGGATACCTTTATGGTTCTACTTATGTTCTTATGTATTTTTGAAATCTCATGTTTCACAAAGTAAGTATATATATATATATATATATACAGGTGATAAGTATGTATTTTGAAAATGATTTCATACGTTACAAGTATTCATGGAGTAATGTGTTCTTTCCTTATTTTTATATCCCTTACCAAGTTGTTGTTCTCATCCCACGTTTTAAATGATTTTAAAAGGTTAATATATTTGTAATATAAAGAAGGAATCCATGTTAAATTTTGAATAATTTTCAAGGAATCATGTTTTAAGTTTTAATGTTTTAAATTTTGAAAAAAATTGAAACTGTTTTTATGGTATCCACTTTGTAACAATGTGCAATGTTATGAATTTATTATGTCCCAATTATCTAAATCTATAAACTTGAAAATATCCTCAATGTAAAAGGAAGTGTTTTCTTGACTAAATTCAAGATTATGTATGCAATAATGTCGGGTCCTTATAACCCCACCCATGTTAGTTAGGGAGACTGACACCTAGTGGACTATGAGAGGGTTGTTTCACCAACATTTTGGTGGGAGGATTGATGGATGACTACCCCCTATAGTTCTGCTCTCTTCTCTTGGTAGTTACTTATGCTTGTATGCATAACAGTTAGTTTCCCAAGATATGTGTCTAGAGGGATGTGATGACTTATGGTTATTCACACACACGTATCCCTATATGTAATATCTAAAGTATTATTATAGGTATGGAATGTATAAACTATGATAGATTGAGGTACTTACTTGGTGTATGGAACATGATGGCTTGAGGTATAATACTTAATGTATGATACACGTCATACGAGTTTCTGTGGCTCCCAGAAATTACTTAGTTACTATATATGGATATGTGGATGGTATGATGTGATGATGTGATGCATGAGGTGCATGTTGTTATGACTTTCCCAAATGTCTTCAGGCTGGATTATTTTGGAGAGATATGGATCTGGACGTGCAACATTGGGACATAGTGGAAATTCAGTGGGGAAGCGGTAGCGGGGTACCCTTGATGTGTCATTATTATTTTATATGCTCTCTTATATGCGATACTTGGTGAGAGTTAGCCATGGTGAGGTTGAGAACTTAGTATACCTATTTAGGTGATGAGTTAGTTTCACTGTGCTTCAACATGCTTTCTTTGTTTTTTACATGAGAGGCTCTGGGGAGGATCCAATTGAGTATACTATTTTGATCACAGTACATATATATAAATTTTTTTAGGTCATATTGAGCAGGTTGGATATCAGGATGGATATTACTAGATTTTAGTTTTGTAGGAGTTGTTTGGGCTTCGTGGTCACTCTCATCCTTGCCTTTTTGGCACTTGTTGTTTTTTTTCAGTTGTTTCAGTACTGTATGAAATTACATGTATACAATTGAGATTTATTTTATAAATGTATGAGAAGGTGTTGATTGGTGTATCTGCCTTATCTCTCTCTTTTGCATGCTCTCTATAACATCCTAATTTTGGATACCACTCAAAGGTGCTCTGAGCTCGATTGGCAACATGGCCTCAAGCGCATCTCCCCAACCGCTAGAGCCTACTAACTAGAAGTGAGAGCCTTGGAGAGTCTGTGGGGAGACTATTCCTTCAAAACTAGAGTGTATTGTAGTGGAAATATCATAGAAAGTAGTGAAAGAAGTAATACAATTAGATAACATAAGTAAACAGTAGAATACTGATAGTATAAATAAAGCCAGAAGTCATATCATATACAAGATGATGATACATTTAACATGTTTCTAAAAAAACAACCAAAACATGTACACAACAGTTATATATAGTACATGTCCCAAAAGTACAAAATAATCCAAAAGTATCCCATTAGCATCAAAAGAATCAGCTTGGTCCCATGCTCTTATTCTCCTAACTGTAAATCAAGTACCTGTAGAAGGGTTTATTACTTTATCGACACTTGAAATCATATAGTTTGTTTAGGTCAAAAAAGTGACCCAAACACAGTGTGAGATATAATCCTAGTAGGAAAACACCCAAGGTCTGTTCCAATCAATCAGTGAATATATATAAAAAGTGTGCAGACAGTATGCAATAAAAAAGGAAGTACTCAAAAGTAAACATCCTATAATATCTAGTTCCCATTCAATGTTCAAAACATTTAATAAACTTCATTTAATTTATAAGTTTTGAGACTTAGATCAAAGGCCAGATTCCCCTATGATAACATAACTATAGGATTCCTAAGAAGGCCACCCATAAAGGTATAATTCAAGATCGAATCCAAGATTGCGCTTTGGATTGGAAGATGCGTCATAATAGCCATTTCATTTATAATCAATTTAGAACCTGATCCTATCCTTGAAATTCCTAAGTTAGAATTCAAGTATTGTTCCGGATGAAATATGAACCAACACCCTACAAGCCTATCCATGGTGAACCACTCAAGTACCCAATATTGCTCTAGGTGAGGTATAACATTCCAGGAAATTGAGTTTGTCCTCGACACTCCTCTAAGGAAGCCGAGTATCACCCATGTAATAATAGACAATTTCCTTTGAATCTATTCATGAAATTGTAATATGAATCCATGTTTAACTCGACATATAAGTCAAGACTCACTGATTCCATCCATGGCTTCCCTAATTTGGGTCCATGTATCACTCATGACATATATAGGTTCAAGCCATTGAGTCCATATTTGTCATTATAATGTGAATCCATGTATCACTAAAGTTGTAAAATTCAATAGGCACAAGAGTCTGTCCATGACATTACAAATTCGATTCCATGTATCACCCTCTCCTATTAATCATTTAACCAATTCTATTTTATTTAAACAATTCATTAAACATAGAAAGGTCAAAACCAAATACATTCAATATAACTCACCTCAAAAGGGTGACTCAAGCAAGGACCAAACTCAGAGGCTTGTCCTTTCATTTACTCACATGGTCATAACAATTTATAGGCCATTCAAATACTCACATGAACATTTTTAATATTACAAGTGAAGTTACCCAGTCAGGATCCAAGTATTACTGAGAGGGGGAGGGGGTGAATCAGTGATGTCTTTTTCTTTTATGTTTCTATTTTTTGAAACAACCATCAACTCCTATTAAGGAGTTATTTCCTTTCTGAACACACACAACCATAGGAACACAAGAAGTACAAGGTTCACTACTCAACAAGAGTATCTACGTCCTTGGTATGGTACAAAAATAATCTAGTACCACGCAATCCACTAGAAAAAAATCCTTTGATGTGGAATACAATGAGTAGGATATTCCCTTTCACTCATGTAGTACTTGGGATATAATCCTCAAGTATGTGTGAACCCTTTTAGCACAAATAGGGTAAAGCAATATCTCTATGCTTCTTGACAACCATTCAAAAATATGACATTTGAAAACAAATCTTATCTTTCCTATCTAAAAGCTGATAGGAACTACTTGGACTTTGTAATAATACTTAGTCCTATACCCCAATCATATCTTGATCCACTTGAAAGCACTTATCACTTAATTTGGGTACTCAACTCTTTAACTTGCAGAGCTCCATCGCGAAGCTCCCAGCTTCGCGGAGCACTCTAGTTCGTAAAGATCCATAGTTTGAAAAGATCACTAGATCATAAATATCACTATTTCACAGAGTACATATTGGTATTTGTGAAGTTCTTGTTTCACAAAGCTCAATGGCTCACCGTGAATCTTCTTTCCTTCGCAGAGCTCGCTTCCTCCACGAACCTTCTTCGCAATTCGAGAGCTCTAAAATTCTCGTTAAGTCTATCTTCATCTCTCGAGGGGGTAGGGGACTATTTATAGGCTTTTCCAACTGACTCTAGAACCTTCCAGCCACCTCAGTACCATGTCAGCATCAAATCGTGGAGCTCCATTTTTTTTCTTCTGAAATTCAATATGTTTCGCAAAGCACAATGACTATTTTCTGGATTCACGAATCTCGTCGTAATCTCAAATAATTACATAAAATACTTTGTGTTTCCACAATTTCCTTTCTTAATTTGCACCATTGTGAAGCTCTTTCTTCCTTCACGCCGCCACAATTCTCCTTCTTCCTTTGTACCATAAAGCTTTCTTGTGAATCTCTTCACCTCTGCCATTTGCGAAACTCATCGTAATCGCGAAGAACACCATCAAATTTATTCACGTCTTCAAAAAATAATCTTTATGAAGCCCATCTTTGTGAAATTCATGACTTTTCTATATTTTGATATGATTTTCAGGAAAATCCACTTTTTGTGATGCTAGCCCAACTCTAAATTTTTAACCCCAAAAATTTGGTAAACACTGGGAAACTATGCCACCTTAGGCACCTGCTTCTGCAAGACCAACCATGATGATTGGATACATAATTTCTCCCCATTTTCTTCATAATTATTGAATCATAAGTTCTCCAAACAACTTATGATTTTTGTGAAATACAGACCAATAATGCATCGTCAAATTTACCATGGAAAGTATTGTGACTTTCCTATCTTTCCTCACTCACTTATACAAAGTGAAGTGATTTTCTTTCTTCTCAAAATTACTTGAAAACAAAAGAAAATACTTTGTTCATCCAAAAACATCATAATACAACTTGGTCCCAAGAAACAAGCCTAATAATCATATCAAGAAATCACATGGATTATTTATCATATAACTTGCATGGGAAAATCAACGATTAGATCAATTCAATCTAATTGCATCAAATCTTGGCATAGAATCTACTTTACTCACATGGGCAAGGAAATAAAAAGAAATCATGATTTAAAAAAACAATGAAATATAAAGTCCAAGGTCAAACATACATTCCATGATTTAATTAATTTTAATTACAATTCATAACATTGAAATTTAGTTGATAATAAAAACCACTTTTAAACATCCCATGACCAAGGGGAAAAAGGCATCCAAGGACGAATTTAATAAAGGGTCATTTCAAGATAACTCATCCATGGGGTGGTTCTTATTCAAGGTATACAACCTATAACAATAATTATTAATCCACTTTAACTAAATAGGGAATACCTATCAATTATAGTTTTTAAATTCAATTTAGGCAATGCTTGGAAAATGGGTGTGCGACACCTTGACATATATAAATATCCTGACTTTAAGCGAAAAGCATGAGACCACCTACCTTAGGTCCGTGGTAGATATCTATTCTAGTATTTACTATTGATTCGACCTAGATTGGGAGAAATATAAATAATGAATAAAGAAATATAATTTAGGGCATATGATCCTAAATCTAAATAGTGAAAGTGATTCCCATAATCATCAAGAATGGATAAAAAGGAATCGAGGTCGTACCATTACAGATTCAATGAGATGAACCACATTCGAATCAGAGGTTAGACTGACAACATAACTCAAATCATAGAATATCCTCAAAGGGGAGTTCAAGAAGGTGCTCTTTGCTGTGTAATGGGTGAAGGGAAATTAGGTTTTAATTTATAAAATATTTTAGGGAAAAAATTATCATTTTACCCCGAAAAACTAGGCCACACGGTTTAGGTACACGGTTTGTCAAACTATGCGCTAGGTTGCACGGTCTATTATAGGAAAAAGGGGAACTCGCATGGTTACCCTACATAGTTTACTAACCATGTGAAAACTATCCAAAATGTATATTTTAATATCTTCTAAAAAATGAAGACCTGGCCACACAACCGTGCGACCTCCTCTCTTCACCCAAAACTTGGGTTCTGGGCTCCGGACCAGCCCTAAACACCCTTGAGTTATCTATGACCTCAATGAGAATTCATATTAGGCCATATTTAAGATATTAAACTATGAATTGATGGAATAAAAAGAATCCATACCTCATAAAAGATCCAAGTTCTTACAAACTTCCCCCTTAAAGCAATTCGTCTTCGAATTACCTTCCCAAGGGCGGTGAAACATGATCAATGAATAAATCCAGAAATTGCAATCATATATCAGCCCCCCTCCCAAGTCTCATCTTTTACTCAGTCATGCTACCATAGAACTCGTACCAGTGGAATAGACCAACCTCTAAGAACCTTCACGCTATGATCCAAAATTAGTATAGGATGCTCCTTAAAGGATGAATCTACCTATAACTCAATCTCCTTGGGATGAAAGGCATGAGACGAGTCTGAGTAATAACTTCATAGCTTAGAAACATAGAATATTTAATGCATGGATCAGTACCTCTGATGTAACTACAACCAATAGGCCACCAGCCCAACTCTCTCTAGAATCTCAAATGGACCAACATACCGTGATGAAAGCTTACCCTGTCTCCTGATACTCTTATGTCCCAGCCTCTGTGAAACACATAGGAATACCTGATCCCCAACCTCAAACTCCAAAGTCCATTTGTAGTGATCAACGTACGATTTCTAATGAGACTGTGTGGTATCCTTCTGCTTCTGAATCAGCTGCACCTATTCTATGGTCTCCTGAAGAAGATGAGGTCCCAACAAAAATGCCTCTCCTACTTCTAACCAACATAGGGGTGATCGACATGTCCTACTATAAAAATCCTCATATGGAACCATATATATAGTATCATGAAATATATTTTTATAGGAAAACTTAACTAAGGGTATATGCCTCTCCCAAGAGCCCCCAAAATCCAGGACACATGCTCGCAACATGTCCTCTAGCACTTGAATCGTGCGCTCTGACTGACCATCCATCTGGGGTGATATGATGTGCTCAAAAGCACCTGTGTACCCAATTCCATATGTATCCCTTTCCAGAATTGATAAATAAATAGGGATTCCCTATATGAAATGATAGTATGAAAGACCATGTGGAGTCGTGCTATCTCGCTGATGTACAACCTCCCAAGCCCATCAACACTAGAGGCTTTCTTGATCGGTAGGAAATGTGAAACCTTCGTGAGCATGTAAAAAACAACCCATACAACATCATTACCCTGAGTCAACCTTGGTAAAACTATCATGAAATCTATTGTGATTCCATTCCATTTACACTCTAGAATGGGTAGCTGCTATAAAAGTCCAGCTGGTCGCTGGTGCTCCACCTTCACCCATTGACAGGTGGAAAATATCATGAAAAAACTAGCTAAATCTCATTTCATACCTAAACACAAATACTATTGATGCAAGTATTGATATATCTTGGTGAAACCAGGATGAAATGCCCAAGATGAAGCATGAAAATACTGCATCAGCTCCTCGTTCATGTATTAAGAGACACATATGTGACCATGTACTCAAAGGATCTCATACTCTCCTATAGTCCAACAAAAAGGAGGATCCTCCCCTACCACACTCACTCATATAACTAGGATTTCTGAGTCTGATAGATACCTCATAAAAACCCAATCCATATGGTTAGAGGTAATAGTTAAAGAATAAAGGTACGTTTGACCCTGACTATTGTGACCACAATGCTCGGGTACATCTCAAATCACCTGGACATCCCATTCACCCTTGTGAATAAACTCTAAACCCTCTAGTGATGTGAACCTCACCCTATGATGATAGTAATCAAAAAAATATTGAAAGGGAACCAACTAGTCCATTCCAAGAATGACGTCAAAACCTATCATCTCGAGGATATAGAGGTCCCATATGAAGTGACACCCACCGATCCCAATGAGCACTCCCTGCACTGATGCAAATCTTCCATTATAATTCCTAACAGAGTGTTTAGTGTCATGACACCATCAGAAGTGTGAACACAGAGTCCAAGGCTCTTCAAAATAGGTATATATATAAAACTATATGAATCCCCTATATCAAAAAGTGAAGAAGCTAAAACAGAGGCTATTATAATAGTACCTCTAACACCACTTTGTAATGTCCTGGTCCCAGATTCCACTCAAAGTGATCTGAATCCACTGGGACATAAGGCCTCAGGAACATCTCTCCAAACTACAGAGGCTACTGACTAGAAATGAGAGCCTAGGTGAGTCTATGGGGATACTATTCCCTCAATACCAAAGTGTATTGCAGTGGAAATATCATACAAGTAGCAGAAGTAGTAATGAAATTAGATAACATAAGTAAACAATGGAATACTGATAGTATAAATAAACCCATAAGTCATATCATATACAATATGATGATACATGCCAAATATTTCTAAGAAAATAGCCAAAAAAGTTACACAATAGTCATATACAATACATGTCCCAAAATTAAAAAAGAATCCAAAAGTATCCCATTAGCATTTCAAGCCTCATCTTGGTCCCATGATATCCTACTCCTAACAACAAATCAAGTACCTGTAGGAGTGAACTTTTCCTTATCGACACATAAAATCATATAATTTGTTTAGGTCCAAAAAGTGACCCAAATAGGGTGTAATATATAATCCCAGTAGGAAACCACCCAAGGCCTGTGCTAATCATTTAGTGAATCTATATAACAAGTGTGCATGTAGTATGTAATAAAGAAGGAAGTACTAAAAAGTAAATATCCTATAATATATAGTCCCCATTCAATGTTCAAAACATTTAATAAACTTCATTTAATTTATAAGTTTTGAGACTTGTCTCAAAGACTAGAGTCCCCTATGATAGCATAACCATAGGATGTCTAAGAAAAACACTCGTAAAGGTATAAGTCAAGACTAAATCCAAGATTGTGATTTTTCTTGGCAGACACATCATAATATCCATTTCATTTATTATCAATTTAGAACATGATCCCGCCATTGACATTCCTAATTTTGAATTCAAGTATCGTTCCAGGTGAAATATGAACTGACACCCTAAAAGCCCATCCCTAGAGAACCTATTAGAAACTCAATATCTATCTAGGTGAGGTATAACATCCCAGTTAATCGAGTCTATCCTCAATGCTCCTATCATGAAGCCCAAGTATCACCCATGGCATAATAGTCAATTCCCTTTGAGTCCATCCATGGAATTATAATATGAATCTATGTATCACTTGACTTATAAGTCAAGCCTCACTAATTCTGTCCATGGAATCCCTTATTTGGATCTACGTATCACTCACGACATATATAGGTTCAAGTTATTGAGTATGTCCATGGAATTCTAATGTTAATCCATATATCACCCAAGGCGTATAAGTCAATAGGCACAAGAGTCCATCCATGGAATTTCAAATCTAAATCCATGTATCAGTCTTTCCTATTAATCATTTAACCAATTCTATTTCATTTAAACAATTAATTAAACATTCTAAGGTCAAAACCAAATACATTCAATATAACTCACCTCAAAAGTGTGACTCAAGCAAGGACCAACCTCAAAGGCTTTGCCTTTAATTTACTCACGTGGGCATAAAGATTCATAGACCATTCAAATACTCACATGGACATTTTTTATATAATAATACTAATAATCATATCAAGAAATCACATGGATTATTCATCATAAAACTCCCATGGGAAAATCAAATATTATAGAAATTCAAGCCAATTTCATCAACTCTTGGCATAGCCTTTACTTTACTCACATGGACAAGGAAATACAAAGAAAGTATGCTTTAAACAAATAATTACATATAAAGGACAAGGTTAAACATATATTCCATGACTTTAATTAATTTTAATTACAATTAATAACATTTTAATTTAGTTGATAATCAAAACCACTTTTAAACGTCCCATGATCAAGGGGTAAAAGGCATCCAAGACCAAAATCCATAAAGGTCTATTTCAAGACAACTTACCCATGGGGTGGTTCCTATTCAAGGTATACAACCTATAACAAACATTATTAATCCTCTTTAACTGAATAGTGTATACCTATAAATTCTAGGTTTTAAATTCAATTTTTGAGATGCCTGAAAAAATGGGCGTGTAGAACCCTGAAATATATAAATAACCCGAATTTAAGCGAAAGGCATGATACCACCTACCTTAGGTCCGTTCTAGATAGCTCATCCAATATCAGCTCTTGATTTGACCCGGATTGGAAGAAATATGAAGAACGAATGAAGAATAAGAAATTAGAGCATATGATCCTAAATCCAAATAATGCAATTAATTCTCAAAATAATCAAAAATGGAATAAAGGAATCAAGGTCTTACTGTTACAGATCTAATGCGATGAACCATGTTCTAAATGGATGTCAAACGAACGATGTAGTAAAAATCCAAAAATAGACTCCAAGGGGAGCTCAAGAAGGAGATAATTACCATGTAATGGGATAAGGTAAATTAGGTTTTAAGTTATAAATCATTTTAGTGTAAAATTATCATTTTACCCAAAAAACTGGGCCGCACAATTTAGGCACACAACTTGTGAAACTATGTTCTAGGTCAGATGGTCTACTGTATGAAAAAGGGGCACTTGCACAATTACCCCAAATGGTTTACTAACCATGTGGAAACCATGAAAAAAACCTCTATTAAGATCTACTAAAAATTCATACCTAGCTGCATGGACATGCGGCCCAACCCGCATTGTTTACACTAACCGTGTGATCTCCTCTTTTCACCCAAAACTTGGGTTCTGGGCTCCAGACTAGCCTTGGACTCCACCAATCCCTCTATGAAATCAATGGGTATTCATATTAGGCCATATTTAAGCAATTAAAATACGAATTGATAGAAGACAAGTGATCCATACCTCATAGAAGAATCGAGTTCTTACATTCTATTAGAGGGTAATTCCTCCCATATATATGCTTATTATACCCTCGGTGCTAGTTTCCAACCTGGGGCCTACTAGAGGTAGGGCTTGGGTAGTCACCATCTCCCTTATCCCATTTTCAGCCTAGGATGGGTACTCTTTTGGGGGAGGGGGTCATGATAGAGTGGTATCATTGGTTTAGGTTGTGGGATATGATGGAGTCTGAAGTTAGGCATAGGTGAGTGCATGAGTTGGTAGGGAAATGGTGTCAGCTAAGTTTAGTAAGTAGTGTAAACATGGGATACCAACTTAGAAATGGGTATTTAGGTACCTCATGATCCGATACATGAACCTTTAGTTTTATTAATCCTACTAAATGAAGAGATACTGGTTACAGAGTAGATACCTAAGAAAGGATCACGCATTATTCTTCTATGCTCCTATGTTTGAAATGGGTATACCTTTCAATAAGTTAAAATATTAACAAGATAATAAAATAATTAATTAATTAATGTTAAGTATTCCATATTCTAGATTTAGTAGTCTAACATCTTATTATTTTGCAGGCATGGATCTAAGTCAAAGTCCTATTCAGGTTCATGCCAAAGATGTTCAATAGGATGTTCCAGTAGATCACCATAGAGTGGAGGTCAATGATGACAACACTTGGAGGATGAAACTCTGAGAGTTTCAGTGCTAGAGTTTTTAGAAGTATAAGGGAACAATTTCAAATTCAGTCATGGAAGACTGGTTGGAGGAGGTTGAGATAACTTTCAATTCAATTTGTACTCAGAAGGAACACTAAGTTTCATTAGCTATGATGATTCTGCGTGAAGTAGCAAGTTAGCAATGGTTCTTTTTACTCAAGGATAGTGAGGATTCATCGGTATCATGGGAGAAGTTTTGAGACCGGTTCTGAGAAACTTTTCTTTATTTGACCATGAAGGTGGCTAATTTTTAGGAAATTATTACCCTTTGATAGGGGATTTCTAGTGTGAGAGATTTTGTTATCTATTTTAGGACCCTTCTGTGATATGCTTCATACTTGTTTCCAGATGATGAGGCCAAGGTGAGGCATTTCAAGGAAGATTTGTATCTATATATCCAATTCTAGGTCACCCCGTTTATGATGAAGATGTATCTCAAGGTTTTAGTGAGAGAATAGGTTATTAATAGGACACTATTTAGAATAATATAATCATGAGAGGGGAGTCATAAAGATTCCTTATGAAGAAGAGTTATGGTTTGGGGTTCCCAATTTCTAGAATAGAAGAGCTTTTGGTCAGTTGAGGGTAGGTACCAACCCTCATCATCTCATTTATCTGGGGGTAGTTGCTCTTAGACCTATGCCAAGGGATTATATGCATTTTTTTATGAAGGTTGAGTTCATCAGTGGTGAGAGTGACCGACCATTTTGAGAATTCAGCATGCACTGGGTGTTCACATTCAGGTTCCTCCATTGGGGTAGTTTTAGTTGAGAAAAAATTAATAGGGTGTTCCAGTTTGGGATTAGTAGATAAAAGATGGGGAAGACATAGTACATCCCTGAGACACTCCTCATCCTCATATAGTAGAGTGCGGCCATGTAGGCGTTCATTAGTAGGGTCAAAGAGGCAGTGGGGCAAGTTGTGGTCACCTTCATGCTTTAGTGTTTCTAGTGCTAGGAAAGTCATGCATTGTTTGAGGTACCCTTTTATTGTTTACTACATGATTTCATGCTTTAGTAGATTCAGGATCTACAAAATCCTTTATATCACGTACCCTCATCCATGCTTTGGGAATTGAGGTAGATAGGCTTCCAGTACCCTTGGCATTGACTACTTCAGTTGGAGGTTGAGTTGAGCTATATGAAGTATATAGATATTTTGAGCTAGTGTTGAGGAATAACCGCCCTTGAAGAGATTTCCTATGGTTATAGATACAACCATATGACATCAACATTGATATTGATAGGTTTTATTCAGTGCAGGTTGTGTTCCATAATGATGATGGAGAGCCAGTGGTGTTTGTCGGTGAGTGAGACCCTTATATGGGTTATAGGTGTGTTCATTCCTTGTCTTTCTTGATGTATGTGTTGATACTAATTTCATCAAAATTTCATCAGTTAATGTTTTATAAGGTTGTAGAAGAGTAACCTGATTTATTTCCATAGGAGGTTGTAGCATTACCCCCTTAATGGGATATTGAGTTTGGGATTAATCTAAATCTAGGTTTGTCTCTAATATCAATGTCTCTATATAGGATGGAACCTTTCAAGTTATGAGAGCTGTGAATACATCTCGATGATCTATTACAGTGAGGTTTTTTTTCAGTCGAGTGTGTCACCTTAGGGTTCACCAATTTTGTTCATAAAGAAGACTGATGGAAGTTTGAATCTTTGTATCGATTATCATCACTTGAACCAAGTGACAGTGATGAACTTATATCCTATTTTGTAAATTGATGATTTATTTGATCAACTGAAGGGAGAAAGTTGGTTCTCAAAAATCAATTTTCAGTTAGGATATCATCAGATGCATGTGAAAGATGAGGGTATTATAAAGACTACTTTCTATTATCATCATTGGCGTTACGATTCCATTGGGATGCCATTCGAAGTGATGAATTCTCCAACCATGTTCACGGGGTTGATAAAAATAGTGTTCAGAGATTTCCTTGATAAGTTCATGGTGGTTTTCATCAACGTCATCCTTGTGTACTCCGCATCTAAGGAGGATCATGCAGAGCATCTGCACATTGTTTTGGGAGTTCATCATGAGCAGTTGTTCGGGAATTTTTCAAAGTGTGAGTTCTAGGCTTTAAAATTTCATTTCTTAGGGTATGTAGTGTCCCAACAGGGATTAGTTGTAGACCCTTCAAAGATAGAGGCATTTGTGTCTTGGTAATCCCCCAAGACGGTGGCAAAGGTGTGGAGTTTCCTTAGTCTTCTGAGCTATTATAAGTGGTTCATAGCCATTTTATTACGGGTTATGACTCCTATGATATCCTTGAACATAAAGGATCAGACATTATGGTAGAATGGAAAGTTCTAGGTAGCTTTCGAGTACTTAAAGGAGAAGTTGGTCAGTGCTCTAGTCCTTTGTTTTCTAGCTGAAGGAGTTCATTTTGAGGTTTTATGTGATAATTTACATCTTGGATTGGGTTGTGTTCTAATATAGTAGAGATGAGATGTTTCTTATGGGTCTCAAGATTCACATCCCCATGATAGTAACTATGACACCCATGATCCTGAGTTGGAAGTAGTTGTGTTTTCTATGAATTTGTGGTGACATTACCTCATCAATGAGAATTTTGTGGTTTTTACTGACCATAAGATCTTGAGGTATGTATTATCCCATCATGAATTAAACTTGCGTTAGCATTGATGTATTTAATTCATGTAGTATTGTGAATTTTAGATTTCATATATGTTATTAAATGGAAACATTATAGTTGATGTGCTAAACAGGAATTCACCTAGTGATTTTGTGTGAATCTGGAGATTCCTATAGAGTAATGGAAGAAATGTCAGTGATGAATCTAGATATGGGAGAGGTTTTAAGAATAGGTTGTATTTTCTAGATAATAGTGTATTAATCTTTGGTGTAATGGTTGGAGGAATCCCAAAGTGGGGATTTTGAGGTGGAGGTATGGAGGGACCGAGTGTTTTTTGGAAATGCCCCTGATGGTTGGTCTGAGGAAGGAAAAAAATGGGTGTTGTTCTAGGGAAGTATTTTCATTCCTTTGACGATGCGTGATATGGTTCTATGTGATTTTTATAGCTCACCTTTGGTAGTATATCCCAATGTGAAAAAGATGTACTGATCTTTGATTGGTTTTTTTGGTGGCCTGGGTTAAATAATGCAGTTTTAGAGTTTTATTCTTTATGTTTCATCTTCTAGAAGGTGAAGGTTGATCACCTTGTTCCTAGTGGTTTTGTACAGCCATTATATGTTCCCTAGTGGAAGTGGGAGGACATATCGATGGACTTAGTTACCAGTTTACCTTGATCTCAGGGGGTCTATGATTCTATATGGGTGATAATGGATCTTTTGATGAAATAATCCAACTTTATATCGACTAGGGAGTTAAAATCAGAAGTGGTTTTATTAAGGAAGTATCTGGAGGAGATGGTGTGAATCCACATATTCTTGAGAACGATCATCCATGATTGAGATCCTCATTTTACCTTAGGGTGTGGAGATTTGTCTAAAATGATTTTGGCTCTCATTTATTCCTTAGAACTTATTTTTATATGTATCTAGATGTTCAGATAGAGAATACTATCTAGACTCTTGAATATATTTTTCTCTCTCGTGTCCTGGATTTTGGAGGTTCATGGATGAGGCACCTACCCTGGTTAACTTTTCTTACAATAATATTTTCCACTCTACCATTGGTATGGCACTATTTGAAGCTTTGGATGGATGAACTTTATGTTTTTAATTGTGCTAGAACATGGTAGGAGAGGTATAAATTCTCAGGTAGGAATTAGTACAGAATATGATAGATATGGTACAGGTAATTCATGAGAGGATTATGGAAACACAAGATTGTCAGAAATCCTCTGCCGATCATTGGATGACACTTATGGAGTTAGACGTTGGAGATCACTTATTTTTGAAGGTTACACCTTTCTATGGGAAATAAAGGTTTGGTTGTGGGAGTAAGATTTCTCTGCTTTTTTTTGGGCCTTTCAAGGTGTTGGCTAATGTTGGAGTTGTAGTGTATTGGATAGAACTTCTATGTAAATGAAATGAATAAAAAATGTTTTCATGTGTCCTAGCTCCATCATTATCTTCATGATGAATTTTTCGTCATCGATTGGGGTGAGATTAATGTTGATGATGATACGACCTTTGAGGAGCGACCTGTAGAGATCTAGGACCCATAGAAGAAGGTTTTTTGTGGGTGTTATATTTCCTTGGTTCGTGTATTGTGATGGCATGGTGGCATGGAGGAGAGTGCCTGAGAATGTGAGTCATAGATGAACACTCATTACCCTGATATATTTTATGTTTATCTCTTCTCTTGTAATGTTGTTCTCTTCAAGATGTCGATCCTTTTGGTTTATGAGATGGTTATCTCTTATCGTTTGTTGGTAACCTTGATCTAGTTTGAGAGGTATCTTCTCTGGGAGAGTGTTTAAGATCTATTTGTTTATGTTGAGTGGTTTTTCACTTATCTCCTTAGAGTGAGGCAATTGAGATCCTATAATGAAGAGATCCTTGAGAGGTACTCATGGGGTGGCTGTTTGGACAACCCCCGTTTCATTTTCTATCTTGGTTTGGATTTTGATTCTCAAGGATGAGAATTGTTTGAGAGGTATCTGATGCAAGAGACTAGATTCATCTAGTCTGGCCCTTTGTGTAATTATGAAGCCTGTGGTTCTAATAAAAGGCCTAGAGTGGGTTTGGAGGTGTTTGGATGCTAAAAAGATGGAAGCAGGGAGCATTCATGATGTATAAGGATTTCATGTCATGAATGTTTTATTCACAGTCAGTCGAATCGACTACATAGAGACATAGAATACGTGGAGAAATCAACTATATGAAGATATCGGTTACTTAGATCCATCAGCTACGTGAGTGATCAACTATGTGAGAGATCGCCTACATGAATCATCCATATGGCTGGATCGGCTACATGGAGTGATCGACTACATGAGTGATCGAAGACATAGAACAATCATCTATGTGAATCAGCTACATGGAGGGATCAGCTACATAAATCGGCTATGTGAGTGATTGGCTATGTGAATGAAACAACTATATGGGAATTTTGGATACATGGGGAATTCGACTATGTGGGGATTTTGGATACATGGAGAATTCAACAACATGGGTATTTTGGCTATATGGTGATTCTGGCTATGTGGAATCCACCACTTGTATTTTTCCACTAGTTTTGTGTAAATGGTAATGAAGGTCTTTCAGTGGTGCAGATCAAGGTCCACTAGTGAAAAAACAAAATTTAATGTTGGGTTTTTACCGATGTCTTTAATGGAGATGTAAAAAATAACTTTTTGGCATTGGTTTTTTAAAAAACGATGTCGAAACCCAGTTAGAGCTCGATTTACAGCGTCTATTTTCATTAAAACTGACACAAAAAATCAAACTTCGGTGTTAGTTTTTATGAAAACCAATGCCAAAAACCACATGGGGGTTAGTTTTCAGAATCAGTTTTCATAACAACCGACGTCGAAAAATAGATGATGATCAATTTTCGGTGTTAGTTTTCATTAAAGCGGACACTGAAAATCAGGATTCAATGTCAATTTTTATGAAAAATGATGTTGAAACCCACATGGGGGTCGGTTTTTCTGAAAACCAATGGAAAAACCCAAATGGTATTTTTTTAATGTTTCAGCATCAGTTTTTTTGAAAACCAACGCTGAAAGTTATTATTTTTTAGAAAATTCAAAATATTACACTTCCCAAATAATCATAATCCCTGTAATAAAAACATAGTATACAACAATAAAACAATAATACTCATTAACTAAAAAACTACAAAACTTACATCCTTTTATCTAGTTAACCAAAAAATTATCGATGAATTTTATTATAAAGTAAATTTCAAATATACATATCTAAAATTTACAACATGTTCATTGTTCATTATTGTTGAAGCATTCATTTGATATCATTATGTTAAAACACCTATTATAACAAAATATTTTTTTTTGAACACATGTTATTAGGAAAATGTAATATATTATTCATAAATATTAGAATATACATACCTAAAATCGTAATCAAACTCCAAAAATAGTTCAAAAACAAAGATTGAAGATGGGTAAGTTTAGTTTGGGTATAAGACTTCATATCATTGAATGTATATAATAACATTTAATGATATTAGATTAAAAATATAATACTATGATAGAGAATATAAAACAATTAATATAACTAACCTTATGAAATTCAGTAGTTACCCTAGTTGTGATTATATCGTACATTAATCATAAAACATAATACCCACATTCAACATGTCCTTGTTGACTATGACACTGTGGTTATAAAACATTATCTTGATAATAAAAACCAATATATATATATATATATTAAAAAATTAGAACAATATATAATATAAAAAATAATTAACTTTACTTTCACATAATTTATTGTATCGGGTTTCTTTATCGACATGTGTTTTTTAAAAAAATTCCATGAACTTCATTTTCATATATATAAACTAATAATACATGTATAAAAAATGATAATTAAACATAATGAGCTTATGAAAAACTAAAAAAACTTACCAATCTAATAAGGTGGAAAAACTTTTACGAACACTCCCTGGTAAAGAGAAAAACCAATATAAGGTGCATTCACTTGGGAAAAATACTCCTAACATTCAAATCCCCCTACAATACAAATTTTTTTACAATTAATGACATTATAATGATCATTAGTTCATAATAAATTTTCTATTATTTCTTATCAAGAAATGGAAAAAACCAACAACCAATATATGTATGTGATAACCTATCACATATATATGCAACTCTACTAGGATTTTTCACATGTTTCACTTATATGGAAATGTATTATAGATCTATAAAATTATGAATGGTTCTTCTATAATTTTATACAAGAAGTCTGTGAAGATACCTAATTTAAAAATAAAATATAATTAGTCAATTTAAACTATCTTTTTATTAAAAAAATAAAAATTCAAACATCAATTTACTTACATGGAAAACAACTGCAACACATTTAGACTGAGCTATTCAAATTCAAATAGATTCATGATATATTATTTGAGTAACCTAAATGGATAATATCTTCTATATATATCAAAATTCATTCAAAACTCATATACATTATTCAAAAAATAAGAAGCTTGATATAATCTTTGTATCCCATAAAAAAAATCAGAAGTATCTACAGTTGATTGAACTAAAATGTTTTGTTTCAATTATTCAATTTATTTTGATCTCAGATAATCCTATATAAGTTAAATGTAATAAAAAAATTATAATTAATTTTCAATCTTATGTAATTAATATTTAAAAAAATTTATACCTCATATAAAATATAATGAATAAGACAAGTTGGCCAAACTAAAAAATGACCCAGACAATCCCCAAATTTGGTAATCTCTGCAGTAGGAAATGGTATTAGAGCATTAGGATTGATAATATCAAGTACTGATACTCTAACATGACCCATCTTTATAGGATGGTGATGTACAGAATCCCCCCAAAAATATATGAGTCCTAATGAAACAATATGTATATGATAATCTCCAGTAAACAAATCATAGTATATAGTTTGGTTCGAGAGAGGTGGTGGAAGATCAAAGTAGGCAGGTTAGGCAGGGTAGTTCAATTGGGATTGAGGTGGAGGATCAAAACAAGTAGGCCGTGCAGGGTATTCCAGCTGGGATAGAGGTGGAGTATCAAAGTAAGTAGGCTGGGCAGGCTGGGCAGGGTAGTCCAACTGGGATGGAGGTGGAGGATCAAAGTAAGCAGGATGGGCAGGCTGGGAAGGCTGTGCAGATTGTGAATTTCTTGAAAAGTGTTCTAACAAAGTCTAATACACAGCTGCTTGAATTTCATCACCTATATACTGGTTCATCTCTTTCATCTCAGCTTTTAAGGATTCTATTTCTAGGTGTTTTTATTGATTTCTCTGAATAAAAAATTTCTGAATACTAACACCCACCTGATATCCTCTAACACGATCGGTGCGTTCTACATTTCCTAAAGAAGTGGATAGGATATCCATCCTAACCTCAAATATAAAAGATACCTATGTCTCTTTCTCCTGAAGTTCATCCTAAAATTAAAAATGAAAAAGTTATATTAGTGTTTATAATTTATAAAATAAAAAAATTCATGACAAATAAATAATATTTACTTACAATTTTATCAGCTACTTTCTAAGCTACCTCTATAAGATACTTTTCATTTTCTTTCTTCTTTCTTGTTTCCATTTTTCATGGAGAGTGGGAGGAGATGGAGGACCAAACTGTACATCTTTTGAACCACTACTAGATTGATCTATTAATTCTTCAAATTTTTCTTCAATCATTTTCTACTCCAAATATCGATACCCTTCACGTGATAAAGTATGAGGGTATATATTTTTCAACTGTATATCTTGATGAGATATCCTGGAGTCCTGTTACATAAAAATAAACTAATAAGTAATTAGATAAATGCATAATAAATTTTAAAATATAAAATAATTATCATACCTGAAATTTTTCTTCATGTCAGGTGTCAACAAATTTCTTCTAGGTATTTGAATCTATATACGAATAGTTAAGGCATGGGTTTTCAAACTTTTTCTTTCCAAAAACATAATTTTTTGTCAGTTTTTTTTAAAATATATCTATAGAACCCCCACTAAAGAGAGATTTCTTTTATTAATTTCTTTTGTTTCCTCAAAATTGAATGTCAACTGTAATTGAATAAATGAAATATTTCATTTAAAATATTTAATATTCAAAAAATGAGATAAAATAAACCAATTGAGATATTTTACCATAACATCCTCTAAAAGTTTTTGTTTCCCAATCTTATCCACTGACTTCCAATCATGATATAAAATACTAATCCTACAATGGATCTACATTGATTTATAACTGATAAACTGAACTGCATTTGGGCCAATTGTATTATTATCATCATCAAAACGAATATGTAATCTTTCATCTCCACAAGCAAGTGATAGTTTTGGTAAATGTGTAATACCATATTTACCAACTTAAGAACTTTATTTCTCTGTAGTAATAGGAGAAGTCTCCTACGCTGAAGACGCATCAATAGTCCAACAAAAAAAATTTATAAATTAAAAATTTTATTTCATTAAATAAGTATATTACTGAATATTTAACAATATGAAAAAATAGATATACCTCAGTAACTGCTCCCCTATCTCTATATCTGACATTTACACAAACAAGTGTAATGAAATTTTGTATACCTCCATATTATTATAAAACTGAATATTTAGAAACAAGAATGAAAAAAATAAGTAAAAAAAGAGGCATAAATTTGTATGTTTCAAAAAGAGAAAAAATATATAAATAATTACCAAAAAAAATTAGGATACTAATTTAGTGTTTTCCCGTATGTCATCATCATGATTTTTATCTATTGCATGAACTACGTCTCCCTTGTAGTAATTATAATCATCCAAAAATTGTGTAATAGATGAATAAGACTCATGTAAATCAATAACATCATCAACATCATTCTCATCACCAAAATGGTATATTTTTACTTAAAAAACAACATACCAATGATCATTTGATGGATAAATGACATAAAATATCTATTTTTCATGCACCCCCATGATAAATAGTTCCTCATTGTAATTAAATATTTTCAAATCAGCTAGTGTAAATCCACAATCATCATGTTTCAAACCACTATTGCTATCAACCTAATTAAACTTAAACACAATGACTTGAAGTTTTGTATAATAAATTTCCTATATATCCTCAAGAACTCCAAAATATTCCAACAGAGTAGAAATTGGGTTTTTATCATTTTCATATGAAAAATGCGTTGCTTCAGCGATAACCATCACACTATTATTTTGAACGGTACTCTTTTCATCCGTTTTTTTGTGTAAAATATGTACCCATTAATATCAAAACCCGTCCATGTTATCACATTAATATATGGTCCCCCTGCCAACCATTTCAACATTTCTTATGCAGATACATATGTTCTCACTTCCTCTTTAAACCATGAAAAATGTCTTTTTATGTTCAATCATCAACCAATTTTCATTTCTTTTTGGATATCATCTCTTTAATTCAGTAATATGTGATGATATATATGATTGAAAATCATCTATGTTGTTCAAAATATATAAATGTGCCTGAATCACTTCATCACATGGAATGATATTTACCTTTAATCCTCGAATCCCTCTACCTTCACTATCAATTGTCAAATTTCAAGATATAGGGAGACCAATATGCTCCACTTCATACAAATATTCAGTATAGAAATAAATCACCTATTCTTATACTTATTTTTAAACAATAGAGGCCTCTAATCGATAAGTATTTTTAACATATCCCTTTAAAATTTTCATATACCTTTCAAAAGGATACATTCAACGTAAATAAAGTGACCCGTATATTCTTATCTCATGCACCAGATAAATCACCAAATGAACCATTATATCAAAAAATGTAGGTGAAAAATACATTTCTAGTTGAAAAATTATAGGAAAATATTCATTATCCAACTCATATAACAAATTTGGATCAATAAATTTGATACAAATGGATTTGAAAAAATTACATAACCAGATGATAGTCTTTTTGAAAGCTGAAGATAATATACCACACAATGCGACTGATAGTAGTTGTTGCCTATATACATTACAATCATGAGATTTCATACCTATTAATTTTCAATCCTTCATTGACATGAAATTATTCACATTTGAAGAATATCCACTAGGTACTTTTATACCATGTAGACACTGAAAAAAAATTCAACTTCTCACTCTTTCTTAATGTGTGAAAAGCCATAGGTAAATATGTTATGTTTCATTTCATTATGGGAGATAACTCCAAACGTATTCCCATTGATATCAAGTCCAATATAGAATTCAATATATCTTTTTTTTTCCTTTTATGTCTAATAAAGTTCCAATCAAACTGTCACTTATATTTTTCTCAACATGCATAACATCAATATTATGTTTTATCTCTAAAAATCTTGAATAAGGTAGTTTAAAAAAATAGACTGTTTCTTCCACTTATTTTTTTAATACCAGAACTACTTTTCTTTCCAAATGTCAAATCAATATTTTTTAGCCTGTTGTAATATTATTCAACTGAAAATGGTTGTGGGGTAAGATTGTATTTCTGTAAACTATTAACTGCCTTTTCCAATATACGATAAGGATGATCAATTTGAAAAAATCTTCAATGTCCCATGTACACTATATTTCTTCTATTTTTCAATTGATAATATAAAGTCTCTTCTTCACAAATTGTACAAGATTTATGTCCCTTAACATTGTATCCAAATAAGTTTCCATATAAATGAAATTCATTTATACTGAACATTATCCTAGCATGCAAAAGAAAATACTATTTCTTGTATGCATCAAAAACACTAACACCTACCTCCCATAGAAGTTTAAAATCATCAATAAATGGTGAAAGATACACATCAACATCGTTTTTAGGCTATTTTGGTCCAAAAATCATCAATCTCATCATAAAATATTTTTTATTCATACATATCTGTGTGGATAAGTTTTAAACTACCAACAAAATAGGCCAAGAACTGTGTTGGCTACTTAAGATCCGATATGGATTCATTCCATTTGTACACACTCTCATTCTAAGATTTCTAAATTCACTTCAAAAATCAGGAAATTAATTATCAAATATCTTCCATTGTGATGAGTCAGCAGGGTGATGTAATTTACCATCAGATATACGTTCATCTAGATGTTATCTTCACCTTTTTTCATCAATTTAATTTGAAAATAGATGCTTCAAATGAGGAATTATTGGAAGGTACCAAATTTATTTAGTAGGAAATTTAATTTTGGTACCTGAAAATGAATCAGATTTAATTTATCGGAATTATATGAATGGAATTATTGGAATAAATTCTTTGATTTAGCATGAGATTATATGTCAGTACCTGAGAATGAATTTGAATTGACTTTTTCATTCATCTTATAGTGTGATGTTCCATATGTAGGATAGTTTGATAAAAATTCATATTCTTTCCTATAAAACACACAATCATTGGGGAAAGCATTTATCTTTTTATACCCCAATACCATTGGGCATAATATTTTATTCACCTCATAATTTGAATCTGGAAGCTCGTTGCATTCTGGAAGTAGCTCTTTTAAAAGTGAAAGTATGTTAGGGAAACTTTTATCACCCCAACCATTACTTTATTTCAAGTTAACCAATCTCAAAATGGCTGATAACACTGTATGTTTACTACAACCTATGAATAATGGTTTCTCAGAATCTTCATACAATCGTTCAACACTTTCTGTTTTTCAATCATTTCGACACCTTAATAATGAATTAAATCTTCAATATGATCCTCTATCACATTATGAATATTGTCATCAACATTATCTGTTGAATTTATAGTTCTTTCACCATGACATATCCAACGTGTATAATTAAGGCTAAAACCACAACAAATTAGATGATTCTTGATTTATTTGGAGTTTAAATTTCTCATATTCAAACACTTCACACATGGACATAAAATCAAGTCAATGTTTTAAAGACTTTAGAAAATTCCAAGAATTCATCAACTCCTTTTTCATATTCATCAGTGATTCTTCGTAAATTTATTCAATTACAATGCACTAAATACCTGATATCACAATATAATTGGTGAATATATTAAAATATATAAACATTTAAATATATATATATATATAAACTGATAAACTGTAAGTAGAAACACATTTAATAAAAACTATTGATAATCCGATAGAAAACATCAGATATGAAACACAATTACAAATAGTAAACTTTTTATTTTCATATTATATACATGTGTTTTATTGATATTAAAATTTAATTATTTTTAATCATCTAATATTTATTAGTTCATTTTACACAGTTGTTACATTAGTTCAGTGTAGCATGTGTTAAAAGTATTTAAGATTGCATTAATTTATTAATTCATTTTACATAGTTATTGCTAAAGAGTGGGGTATGTTACAAGTGAAACTCACTAGTCATAATAGATATGGAATTCTCACATCTCATCACTACACCTCCAATAGATTGAAAAACATCATTAATACTCTCACATAGTTGTTTATCAGGAAGATGTAATACTATAACAATAAGATCTATATCAACATATGATGTTTCATACTCATTCATACCATTTGGGTGTTCAACTGGTGATCATTGTAGTAGAATTCTATTATAATAAAAATGTAATCATTTCACTCCACCTGACATTACATTATTTAATAACATAATGTTTCTTTGCAGTTATAGGGTATGGCATATAGGTATCATATAGTGAGGTAAATCTAAAATAATAATTTTTTTTTTCATAATCTAAGATATATGTGATATCATTCGCTATGAATAAATCTCGACTTGCACAAAAAATATTTTATTGAATCATATTGGAGATATATTTTATATCATCGATTACTATAGGCCCATGCATAAGATATTTTCTTATATATATATATAATATTTTTCATATTTTTTTTTTCCTACTATGTGATATATTCATCCATTTATGGGTTACTCTATATGTATGGTTTATGTCTTTGCATGATAGATTCCCTTATATATTGGTTACTCAAAAATGAATAGATTTTATTAAACTATAAATATAAAAACTAATATATATAAGGATTATATTATTCTTATATTGATTTAATTTTAATAATCCCCATGCAGCTATCAAAAATTAAAATAAAAAATAAAATAAAAAAATTAAAAAATGTGGATTATATTTTTATATTTTATAAATTGTTCACAAATAATAAGGGTTGTAAATTAAAAAACAACATAAAAAATTAGGATTTCAACTTTTCCTTGATCCTTAATACAAACTTCGTTCCTTAAATTCATTATAAGAATAAACATTGCCTGAAAGATCTATACGAAATTGATTGTAAAAATGAACATTAAATATGAACAAAAAACTAAAATCAAACCATGGTTTGGATTGGAAATAGGTTCTTGATTATAAATAATTTATCTTCAAAATTTTAAAAAAACTTACAAAATTCAGAGTTCAAATTTTCCTTGATCCTTAATCCAAACTTCATCCCTTGAATGTGTTGCAAGAATAAACATTTCCTGCCAGATCTATATGAAATTGATTGTAAAAAAAACATTAAATATGAACAAAAAACTAAGATCAAACCACATTTTGGGTTGGAAATAGGTTTTGAGAAGAAAATAATGCAGAGATGATGAAGAAATCAAAGAAGACGTAGAATGGAGACCAAAGATCATGAAAATCGAAGAAAATCAACAACAATGGTATTGGAGATTACCGGGTTGCCTTCGAAGTCGTCATGATTTGATAGGGATTTGTCGCGAGTGTGAGGGTTTCATAGATCCAAAAAATGAGGGTTTTCTAATCCTGAATGTTTTTGAAATTTTTTTGGCACCAGTTATTACAAAATCAATGCTGAAGAGTTCGAGAAATATATTTCGTGTTAGGTTTTGTAAAAACCAACATTATTTTTTTTCGTGTTAGTTTTTTCAAATACTGACGGGAAAAATATTGTTTTTTAATTTTTGGTGTTGGGTTTTTACAAAAACGATGTGATATATATATATATATATATTTATTTATTTTTAGCATCAGTTTTTTACAAAACTGATGACAAAAATAAATTCTTCAGTGGTTTTTGGTGTCAGTTTTATTAAAAACCAATGCCAAAAACCATGTATAAAAAAAATTTAGTGTTGGTTTTTAGTAAAACTGACTTCAACAATCTCCCGCACATAGTTTTTTTGCATCAGTTTAAAAAACTGACATCATTTCTCTGATGTTAAAAACACAATTTCCACTAAGGCCTTCAAAGGACACTCATCAAAGATAATTAAATACTTTATTTTATAATATGGTCGAGAATGTAAACGCATCCTTATACATGAAGTTTAATGAGATCTGCAATAGTTAGAATTAAATATTTTAGATTTTAAATTCTAATCATCCCATATCTATTGAATTAAAAACAAGGTTCCTTTCATTTATTAATTCATGATTGTGTGGGTTCCTTACCAAAGAGCCGTAAATAGATTATTCTTAGCGATGCGCTTGGCCTGCAACATTATAGGCCTTCGTAGTCCTTTTCGATTTTACCCTATCCTTGGGTACTTGTATTTTTTTTCCTTTTTTTTCTAATAAAAAAGTAATTTTCAGTCAGTCATGGAACCCTTCTGTCAGTGTCTTGAGTTCTCCAGTGGTGATTCCCTCTTGTGAGTGCCCCCTGTTTTTTGGTGCAGCAAAATGCATGGAGTTTCTTTCTTCAAGGTATGGGATTCAATGCCTCTCTTATTTATTTACATACAATCATAAATTTAACACGGTTTATCTCTTTGGATGACAATGTAATTAACCTAATAATTGTTGAACCGTATTAATAAATAACTGGATATAGTAATCATATGTTGTTACTTTCCACTATGATAATGATTTACCTCATGATTTTTCTAGATAGTGTGATATCTATGTTATGCTTGTTATAATGTGTTATGTTTATATGGATTACAATGTTGTTCTTGATATAAATTTGTAAAGAACATAAATCCTAAATTAATTGATTAATTGGCTTAATAATTAAATAAGAGGCATATTGTAATGAATCTGAGGTTTCTTATAATTTGTTGATAATCAAATTGCTGCAATGATCATGATTAATTAAATTTTTTCTTCTATGATAATGAAATTGTTAAAGAATGTAAAATATGATAATTTTTGTTTAGAATGTTGATAATAATGAAAATTAATGTTAATGAGAATGGTACTTCTCTAAGTTTGTTGAAACTGGTTTCAATTCTAAGAGCATGTTTAACTTTTGATTGATTTTTATAGCTTGATGCCTTAGGTTTCCCATAGTTGGAACCTATGAATAGTGAATTAGTTAATTCAATATGGAATAATAATTGGTTGTGTGATGAAGATAATTTTTGGGGCCTTAGTTTCCCATCTTCTTGGGAAGGCTGAGAGCCTTGTGTTAGAGCCGAGAGATCTCATTTTTTGTGTGAAGGTTGTATGCCATATTTTAGGTCCTAGATTGACCTGTTGAATATGTTTGTTTTCTGAAGATTTTTTGATGCGTTCTAGATTTGATCTTCTCTATGTGGTGTTATATAAGACTAGTACGACTGATCATGGGATGATTAATGTGATATAGGGTGGGGAGGCCTAGATGATGTGGCGGTAGTTGATCCCTGTGATGGTGAGATGCATCAGGATATGCATGTAGGTGTCAAGGATGGAACTGAAGATGATGGAATGGGATGAAGTTAGGATTACCCATTGATGTTATAAAGACACATGCTTTCTTTAAATGAATTTGTTTAATGGATGATGGTCAGCTTTCTTGTTTTATCTACATTCCTTTCTCCACTGCTTGAGGCAGTTGGATGTGATTGGTTTCATGTTCCCTCTTAGTGGTAGATTAGGATCGTTTTCCTAAAGTTCTTAGATTATGTAATGATGTGATTAATGTTTAATAATTATTAACCCAAAGGATTGGTGTTTTTTGGAATGAAAATGAGATGATCTTGAGAAATCTTGGACTCGGTTTGGATTATGCCTAGAGGGCATGGACTTTACTCTGATGTTTAATGAAATGTATTTTGGAATAATGATAATGGTAAATTAATGGGTAATGAATTAATTAATGGAATGGAATGATAAAATGGAATTAATTAATTAATGTAGCTCTTTAAAATTCTCATGTGCTTATAGGATGTCTAGTCTTAGTAGTGGAAGTCGGGGAGTCTGAGTGATGTTAGATGTAGTTGAGTCTAAGAATAAGTTATGTTCATAGTGTGTTTGTGAGATATATTATATCTTGTATATTATATTATTTCATACATTAATTCATCAATGTCAATTAGGGAGACTAACACATAGTATACATTGGGAGGGTGTTTTCCCCAACATCCTGGTGGGAGGATGGATGTATGACTACCCCCTATGCCCTATCTCTCTTCTCTTGGTAGTTACTTGTACCAGTATGCATGATAGTTAGTTTCCCACTATATGTGTGTAGAGGCCTGTGATGGATTGTGGTTATTCAAACACATGTATACCTGGATATAGTATCTAAAGGAATATTATAGGTATGAAATATATAATCTATGATGGATTAAGGTATGTACTCAGTGTATGGATTTTAATGGCTTGAGGTATAATAATCAATGTATGATACATGTCATACATGTTGTGGTGGATCCCAAAAATACTCCTTTACTATATATGGATATCTAGATGAGGTGATGAGATGATGTGATGCATGAGGTGCATGTTGTGATTCCTTGACCAGGTGTCTTCGGGCTGGATTATTTTGGAGAGAGAAGGATCAGGACATGCGATGTTGGGGTAGAGTGGGAAACCAGTGGGTAAGTGGTAGCATGGTACCCTTTATGTTTTATTATTATATTGTATACTCTCTTGTATGCAATAATTGGTGATAGTTAGTCATGGTGAGGTTGGGAACATAGTATACCTATTTGGATGATGAGTTAGTTTCACTGTTGTTCACTGTGCTTTAGAATGCTTTATTTATTTTTTCATGAGAGGATTTAGGGAGGATCCTACTAAGTATAATATTATTCTCACCCTAAGTATATATAAAATTTTTTCAAGTCATCCAGAGAAAGTTTTATATCATCATGGATATTACTAGCTTGAGGTTTTTCAGATCTTGTTTAGGCTTCCTAGTCACTTTCATCCTTACATTTTTTGTACTTGTAGTTTCTTTTTCACTTTTTTCAGTACTATATGAAATTGCATGTATGAACTTGAAATTTATTTTATATATGTCATAACAAGTGATGATTGGTGTATATGTCTTATATCTATCTTCTACATGTTTTATTAGAGGGTAATGCCTTCTATATGTATTCTTATTACACCCTCGGTTCTAGTCGCCAACCCAGGGCCTACTGGAGGTGGGACCCGGGCGATCACCATCTCCCTTCTACCATTGTTGGCCTAGGAGGGGTAATCTTTTTTAGGAGTGGGTCATGACACAAACCATTTATAAAAAATGGCCATTTTTCCTCTCCAATTAATTCCAAATCCCCATTCATAAGCACTTTCAGGATAGTAAAGGGTCCATACCACTTGATTTTGAGTTTCCATGAAAAAAATTTCAATTTAGAATTAAAAATTAATACCCTCTGACCAACCTCAAAGTACATATTTTGAATTATAGTGTCATGGAAATCTTCTGTATCTCTTTATAAATTCTATAATCCTTCTAAGACTCTCTTTAAATTTCTTCCATCTCACTTAACTATAACAATATACTCTCTCCAGCAAAATTGAAATCATAACCAAGGTATTTCACTACCCAATATGATTTCTTATGGAGCTCTACAATAAAATGAAAGGTTTTATAAAAAATAAATCTATATGGATACATCCCTATGAGAGTTTTATAATTAGTAATTTAAACCCATTATGCCTCATCCATATTTAAAGGCCAGTCCTTTGTTAAACTACTCATAGTTTTCTCCAGAATATATTTTAATTCTCTATTTGAGATATATGCCTACCCACTGGATTGCAGGTGATAGGAAGTACTGGTTTTATGAATAAAAATATAGTTTTTAATTAATTATTTAAATTTAAAGTTCTTAAAATTTATATCATTATCTGTGATAAAAGCTTTCGACACACTAAATTTGGAGAAAATAGTCTTCTTGATGAAATTCACACCAATACTAGCAAGATTGTTTGGAATATCTACTGCCTCAACCCACTTAGAGACATAGTCTACAAAAATAAGAATGTACTTATTCCCATAAGAATATGAGAATGGTATCATGAAATATAACCCTCAAACATAAAAAAATTCAACTTCTATAATCCCTTTCTATAGAAACTCTTGTTTCCTACCCACATTTCCCATCTGTGAATATTATGACTTTTGAACCTACAAGGTATTGTCTAAACTTGTAAAAGTCAAACATGATAGCAATTAACTCTTTCTCAGTAGTATAATAGTTTTTCTAGGAACCATAAATCAATTTACTAGTATAGTAAATCACATGTAGCCTCTTATCATTTTTCCCTAAAACTACCCTCACATCCTAATCAATTTCTACATAATCTCAAATGGTAGTTTCCAATCAGGGGTAGAAATTATTGGTAAATATGTAAGCTTTTACTTTAACAAATTAAACTATTCTTGGAACTTTTCATAAAAAAAGGTATATCCTTGACTAACAATGATCAAAGTGTCATTAACATTTTAAAAATGTATTTGATTAACCTCTGATAAAAAACGATATGTCCTGAGAAAATTATATTTCCTTTAACATTTATAGGAGGTGGAATATTTTGAACCACTTCAATCATAGCATTTTCTACTTCAATTACCCTATTATAAACTTTATGGCCTAAGAAAATTTCTTCTATAACCATGAATTGATATTTCTCTCAATTCAATACTAGGTTGGTCTCCTCACACCTTTATGAAGTCGTTTCTAAATTTTCCATACATCCCTCAAAATTAGAACCAACTATGGAAAATTTGTCTTTGAACACTTCAATAATTCTCTCAATCATATCAGAAAATATAGCCATCATACACCTCTGAAAAGTGATATGAGCACCACATAGGCCAAAGGGAATCCACCTATAGGGAAATATCATAAATAGACAAGTGAAGGTGGTATTTTCTTGGTCTTATGGGGATTTGGGAATCTTTTTGTAACTAAAATAATCATAAAAAATAGAAAAATTCATTTCTAGTGAAACTTTCATGAATTTGGTTAAGAAATGACATTGTAAAATGATCCTTTCTAGTGGGATAGTTAATCTTACAATAATAAATAAAAATACTCCACTTTGAACATTTCCTAACTTGAATTTATTCATTTTTATCATTAGTTACAACCGTGAATTCCCTCTTATTAGGGAAAACTTGTGCCAGACTTACCCAAGGACTGTCAAAAATAGAAAAAATTATTCCAACATAAATCAACTTAATTACTTTCTCTATAACTACCTATTTTATGTTTGGATTTAATTTTATTTACATTTTACCATAGGCTTGTGATATATATTTATTGTTATTTTATGCATGCAAAAAATATGGAATAATTCTATTAATATCAGCTATAGAACATCCAATAACAGACTTGAACTTCCTAAAAATAGACTGAAAACTCTCTTCTTGACTCACAGAAAACCTGGATAAGATTATGACAGGCAAGGTAGAAATTTCACCTATAAAATATTATTTAAGATGATAAGGAAGAAACTTAAGATCTAAAGTGGTTTCTCTATGACTAAAAGGAAGGAACCTGGGACTAGGAGGTATAAGATCCTCAATATGCTTCAAAAAAAAACGAGAGCTAAAGAAACCCTTATCCTTACTGATGTCTAGATTTGATAAATCCTTAAATTAAATTTCTAGTTTTGGCTTTAAAATATTTTCTATATAAAATTGATCAAGATTTTTCAAAAATTCACCCTCATAAGAATATTCTAGCTCTACCTATTTACTTGAAAAAATTCCCATGAAAGTCTCAGCTTGTGTGGTGTTACTATTTATATATTCAATAATGTTTAAAATTCTTCTTCTTCATCATCAAAATGTTCTTAAAATTCAAGTATCTTATCAAATTTTTTTTCTAGATTGTGGTAAACCTTTTCATTTTTTAAAAACATTAAACTCTTTACTCTGCTCTCCCAGATTTAAAATCAATTTTCCATAGGTAACATTTATTATTTCTCCTCCAATGGAAAGTAAGGGCCTACCAAGAATTATAGGGAAATCTTATCACCCTCCATATCCAATATAAGAAAATTAGTTGGTAAAAATAGTTTCCCAACCCCTATTATCAAATAATTAACTCTTCCCATAGGGTAGGTGATGGAGTAGTTTGTCAATTTCAAGAAAAAATGGTGGGAAATAAATCTCTTAATCTCAACTGCCTGAATAGTGAGTAGGGAATAAGATTGATACCAAGGTCAAAAAGGAAGTTAACTTTTCTACTATTTTCAAAAGTATATAAAATAACAAACTAATAGGATATTTGAGATTAGGAGGTATATTATTCTGAACTATATCACTACACTCATTTGTTAAACTATAGGTGGAAAACTCCTCACTTGTTTTCTTATTTAAATTTTTTTTAATCATTTTAAGATATTAATGAACCTAAACTAAATATTTTAGAAATGGGATATTAATGTGAATATTTTTAAACAACTCAAGAAATTTTAGAATTGCAAGTTTAGGACTATTCTTCTTAATTAGGCTAGGAAAAGGAATATATAGAGCCAAATTTATTAAAAATTTAGGTATCCATTCAGGTTCTTTCTCAAAAAAATTTCCCTTTTCTTATAATTATTTTTGTCTCCTTATCATCTTGCTTAACAGGTGGGATAATAGGTTGTTCAAAATTTTCAATGGGGTGGTCCATATTTCTAATTTCAATGGTTTTATTATTTTGGTTATTATTTTCTTCCAAATTTTTAGTTTCATAAGATTTAGGATCCCTATGGGATTCTTGGTGTGTCTAAAGACCACTACTAGTAATTATAGTCATGATATTTTCCATAGGATTGACTTTAGTTGTGTTTGGAAATTTCCATTTCTCTCTTTGATTGATTCCACTAGAAAGTTTCCCATTTGAATTTCCATATTTTCGTTCTTTTATTAGATTGAATTTTATCAGAATCATATTGGGAATTTTGTTTATTAAATTGAGTGTTGAAATTTTCATCTTGAGAATCCATTATATTCATATTTATTTTAGCTTATAAAACATTTTTTCCTAAAATTTCCCTGGAGAATTGGAAGGTCCTTCCCTTTCTTGTTTTTGGCATGGCTTCCTAGGATGCTATTGAAATCTAGGGGGTAAAGCAAGTCTGAAGATCCCATGCTCCTTCCAAGAAAGGTTGGGATGATTTATATAACGTTAATTGTAATTATTAGAGAAAGGATCCTACCTTGGTTGTAACCTATGTTCATAACCACCAAATTCAGGCTATTGGTAAGGCATATCAAATTTAGGGCAGTAAGAGTTGGAATGGTCATACATTCCACAGTAGTGGCACTGCACACTAAGTGTGTTTTTTTATCATTTTCATTAAAATACCCTACAATATTGACTTGAACTTATTCAACATGATTATTCTATTTTTTAAATATTATCTTTCTCCTAGAAAACTTATGTTGAGTGTTATGTGAAAGTGTATTGAATATTTTCTTCAATTCTTCAGCAGTTTTATTGCTAAAATATCTTCCAAAAGCTTGATCAACTAAGGTTTGGTGATATGGGTTGAGGATATTGTAAAAGGTGTTCAAGAGGAATTGTTGATCATAGTGGTGATTTGTACATTGACTAAGAAGACCCCTAAATATGTCTCATGCCTCATGGAATAAATGACCCTCATATTTCAAGAAGCCAATGATCTTATTCCTAATTTCAATAGTCATTCTTCTCAGATAAAATTTCATTACAAAGGAATTATACATTTGATCCCAAGATTTGAAAATATCCTTATATGACTATTGGAACCATGACTTATTAAATTTATAATTTTAATCTCTTCTTAACTTAATCCTATTAAAGGATTATCCTACACCACAAAGTAAAAATATATAATGAACTCCAAATAGTCTTCATTAGGAATTCCATTATATGATAGAAGCATGGAAATATGGTATTTTTTGATCTTATAATTTCATGACCTGGTGGTGTGCCTTACACATGATGGATTACTAGAAACTTTCAACACTTGAAACTCTATAAGGACCAATCTCTCAGCTTACTCATTTCTAAGTGGTTGAGGATTCAGATTTTGATTTTTATTATTATTCAGATTTTCCATATTTTCCTCTTTTTTATCTTGTTTTTCTTTTTAATCACTGAACAATGAATGTTGATTTCTAAAATAATAGGTTATAATTTTTTCCCTTGATTTGGTGTACATCAACATGCATATTAATTATTTTTTTCATCAAGCTTATTTTTCATAAATTTAAGTTGTTTTTTAAATAAATTTTTTTAACAAGTTTTTTATAATTTCTTATCATATTTGACAGATTTTTTTTGAATTTGATTTTTTTAAATATTTATTTATTTTTTTATATTTTTCACTGGTCTCTTATGCATTCCCAAGAAAAAGTGCCAAAATTTGACACGGTTATCATTGACAATGTGAAAATTATTTATTTATTTCCATATTAAAAACTTGTATAGCTAGTGTATAGGGAGTCAAACCACTAAGAATGAATATGTGTATAGAGTGACAAAGAAATACATAAAAACACTCAATAAAACAATAAAAAACAAGAACACTCAAAGTAGAATAAATAAATATAGGTAAGAGGTGAAACAAAAATAATGGCGGGGAACTCCATTGATCAGTTTTAATAAACGTTTCTTTTATTTATGCACAAAATTTTCACTGGAACTGAGATTTAAGGATGTTAACCAGAATTTTCAGCATGTTAAATAGTGATTGAAATAATTATCCAATTTTTTCAACTATATAATCAATCATTAAAAAAATGATAAAATCAATTTTCAACAAAATCAAATTTTCAATTAATATTTTGTGCCATTCCTACTAGAAATATCTTGTTATAAGATTGGAAATGAGGAAGTAGATCTAAATGAATTTAATAGAAAAAAATTTCATTGATTATTGATGAAAGAAAATATATAAATTCTTCAAAAATTGATTCGAGAGAATAAAAATCCAAAAAGAAAGATTTCTACATTAAGGAGTAAAAGTTTAACCAGTATAGCCTCATTCTCCAAAAGTTTATCTGGAAAATATTTTTTTATTTTCTATCACAAAATAGTTCATTGCAAACAATAAGAAACAAGGTAAAGAATGAGGTAAGAAGCTTCTCTGTCAAGGTTCTTCTTCCCCTTATACAGACCAGTTCTGTCTCTTCGCTTCCACTCTCAAAAAATGTTTATCCACAAAAAAATAATGAAAATACTCCTTTTATAGGGCTAAACCCACTGAATTAAATTTTTTATAGGCTGAATTTTCAATCTCCTATGATAGTATTTTTTCCCTTTTTCCTTATGTCGACACCACCTTATTTTTGTAAAACTCTTCAAGCAGGTCTACCACCACTACCACTTGTCAACTCTTAGTGCTCCTATTGACACTAATTTAAAGAAAAATAATTTAATTCTATAAAAAACTCTTACTTAACTCAGCCTCCACATCATATGTTGTGGAATTTTATTTTCAACTTCACAGTATCACTTGTATACAACTTATCACAAACAAATAATCTAAAAAGAATCAAATTTAAACAGGTTTTGTTCTTAGCAGTGAATATAAACTTCATTCATATTCACATTAGAAAATAAATCATATCCTATAGATTAAAAATGGTGGTGTATCAAAACATTATCAGTAATTGATCTTGGAAGATCAGTGATGTTGACCTTTAAACATGGTGTACTCAGTTTTGGCTTCGTCGGTCCTTAGCAGTTGGACCTACAACCAAAACAACAAGATAGATTCATCACCTACAGTAGCCTCGACACTTGAACTCAATTAAAAAGTGGAACTCCAATAAAGATTTATAATGGATTGAATGGCATTGAGAATTCATTCGTAGATCTAGAAGAAGAATCTCATAGTTCGACATCAACTGCCAAATCAAACCAATCCTCATTCAAAAGATATCAATCAGTTATCATGCACTTTCTACAAGCTTCAGTCATCCAAAACTAGGGGGATTCACAAATATCATATAGTTTTTTCTTAACAGGAAGCTTCGGAAATGTACCGGCGACATCATAAATAGTGGTTGAATGTCATCTTCGGTCTCATGGTTCAAGTTATTTGGCTTCTACTTGATCTCCATTAATGAACCCTAATCCATTTTCTTCCACTTGGTCTAGCTTTCAATGGTTGAGTGTTATCTTCCTTGGTTTGAATTGTCTTCTTCAATCTTGAAAGTCTTTATGATTCTCAAACCAAATTCAAAGAAACATCTCTGTATTGATTTTAATAGTTTCGTAGATCTAGTGTTCATCCTAATTGGGACGTCATTTTGTAAAGGTTTGGTAGTAATTGGTTCAATATTGTGATTTCAATTCTCCTCTAGAAAATTGGGTTTGGAAATCATGTAGCATAAATTATTTTATGTGATATTTATGTTATGGGATTCTTGTTGGGTCAAAAGTGGATCGACCCCAGAATAAAACTCAGTTGTGATAATAATAATTGTGAGAATCACCAACATAAGCGAAGAAAAAAACAAAGTAGTATAATAAAAAATGGGGACATAGATTTTTAAAGTGTAAAACCCTCCTTGATAAGGATTAAAAAATCACAGGGAAACTCTGAGAAATATCCACTATGAATTAGAGAGTACAAAAATCCAAGTAAAACCTGAGACTTTAATTACAAATACAAAGTAAAAATATGTGTGAAAAAACACACCCTAATACACCTCCATCGCCTTTATTATAATAGTCCATGACAAGGAATCTCCCTTCAAAGATCAAAATTGAACTCGCGGTGTCATTGTAGCACCTCATTGCACAACCCGATTTTCCCTACTCGTAGCTTTGCACACTCAGAAACCATCAACCAAGTATCTGCTCTCCTTGGGTTGTTGCGCACCACAAAATTTTATCATTCATCAAGTCACTTCATCCCCTTTTATAGGGTCCCATATTCCACATATCTTATTTTAAATAGATATCTGAAAACAACTAAAAAAAATATATCATGAGATATCACCTGAATCTCATGTTGGCAGATATAAAATGGAAGGATCTTGAATTTCCAAAAAAAAATATCTTCAAATCTAAAATATAGAAATTTGTGGGCTGAACCCCCCAACAATACCCCATTTATCCCATCAAATAATAATATTGCATCCAAAAAACTCATTTGGAAAGAAAACTAGTTGGTATCGCACCAACTATCATTCTCTGTAGAAAATATGACATCCCTCCTTTGCATATCTGATGGAAACCTGAAAGACCCCCTACAAAATAAATACAAATGATGAAGTCGTTTTCATATCTATGTCTGAACCGTTAATACAAAAATAAATAATATCTAGCTCCCCTATAATTGTAATTTCCACTTAATCTAGAGCACCTATAGGAATTAACTACTTCCTCATCTCAAAATCCCCTGATCAATTTGAAACTCTCAATGCATCACCCTGATCTTTGATTTTCATTCTTTCATCACTAGTGGAACTCTTTTAAGAAAAATAATAAGATGTAAGAACTAAAATACCTGACCTGACATGCTTCATCTTCCAAACCTTCTTTATCGTATTCAATTATCTTTAACTCATTCGTGATGATCGCCTATGCCACAAATATAATGAATTCCTCTTCATAACTATATTCATCACATCACCGCACATCTTTACATCTATCATTTAAATCATGTCATCCATTTTTCCTCATGCATAAACCATCGATCCTCTATACAATCTCTATCTTACACTGCCAAATAAACTCTTGAATCCATCATTATCAAGAGTACAAGTCGATAAAAAATTATGGCGTATACCTAGAACATGCCACACATCCCTTAATGTTATCATACAAACTACATTAATAGTGATACAAATATCACCAACACCAATGTCATTAGAAGTATATCCATTTCCCATATTCAAAATACCAAAGGTTCCTTCTTAGTATGAATAAAATAAATCCCTCTTCGGTGTAATATGGCACGATGTTTCTGAATCAACCACCCATTCGGTGTACGGATCTGATATGTGATAATAAATTCCAAATGAAAGTAAATCACCCTCACCCTGAATAAGACTTACATTGGTATCCTCAAAATAGGTTTCGTGCACCTTCTTTTCCTCCTTAATCCTTTTCAATTCACAACAGTATCTCTGCACATGAACCCCCTTATTGAAAAAGAAGCACTTGAACTTTATTCTTGTCTTTGACCGACCTCTATGATTACCGCATCCATCTTCCATAGCTAGAGTACCACCATTACCTAAAGATTCACCATGGTCTTTCGTCAAGTCTCATTCACTAAAAATGATGAAATCACATCATCCAACTTCAATGTGTATTTCCCAAAGAGCAATGTGGTGACGATATTATCATATGAATCAGGTAATGATCCCAAAAAAAGAAAAGTCTTGTATTCTTCTTCCATATCAATAGCTACCAAATTACCCTTATCATCAATCTTGATTGCCACCGAAGATATCTCTGTTATAAGTTTGGTGAACTCATCCAGATGGTTACCTAAATATCCATTCTCTACAATTCACAAATGATACAACCATTTTTTTAGATATAAACTATTTGTGAGGGATTTTGATTTATACATTTTCTAAGATTCACCCAGATCTCCTCCATATCTATCAGATCCATCACTTACCACATTGTATTATCACCTAAATACATATGAATCATGCTTGTTTCCAACTCTATCATATCCTTCCGATCACCATCACTCATCATCTCTACCTTCTCTTATTTGTTTTTCAATGCCTTCATTGTCTTCTAATGGACCAGAATAATTTTAAATCTTTGCTGATAAAGTGTAAAATCATTTTTCTTGTTAAAAAGTTCAATTTGGAAAAAAATCCCACAACATGAATCCACCATATTTAATCAGTAATAAAACACAAATAACCTCTTCTGATACCATATGTCGAGTCAGAAGTGGATCATCCCCAAAATAAAACTCATTTGAGACAAAAATAGTTACGAGAATCACCAATGTAAGCAAAGCAAAAAACAATGGGGGAACAAATTTTTAACATGAAAAAACCCTCCTTGTGAAGGAATAAAAAACCATAGGACAACTCTGAGAAATATCCACTATGAATTAGAGAGTAAAAAAATCCAAGTAAAATATGAGACTTGAATTGAAAATACAGAGTAAAAACTTGTGTGAAAAACCACACCCTAATACGCCTCCATCACCTCTCTGATAATAGTCTATGACAAGATTTCACCCTTTATAGATTAAAATCAAACTCACGACACTATTGCAATACCTCGCTGCACAACCCGACTCCGCCGCTGATCGCAACTACACACACCTAGAAACCATGAACCAAGTATCTTCTCTCCTTGGGTTACTACATACCATAAAATCTTCTCATTCCTTGAGTCGATTCCTCCACTTTTATATGCACCCATATGCCACATATCTTGTTTGAAATATATATCTAAAAATAACTGAAAAAAAGATATCATGAGATATCACGAGATATCACCTGAATCTCATGTTGGCAGATACATAGTTAAAGGATATTGAATTTCCAAAAAAAAATATATCTTCAAATCTAAAAGATATCAATGTGTGGGTTGAACCCCAACACTTCCTTCAAATCATCTTAAGCAGGTTTAATTCAACTACTTATAATTTCTTTGACACACACATGGATAGAGAAAATTATTTTATCCAAACTAAATTTATCTTATGCCAATTCTATTATGCAAAAACTCCCTTAATTAAATTCATTTAACATAAACTGCTAGAGATTCTTATATCCAGCTCATTATTAGATACCCAATTATCTTATACAAGATGGAAAAAATTCTCATGTTGCTATTGTCACACAAGAAAAATAAACAGATTAAAAATAAATTATTAAACATTTAGAAATATATAATTTAAACTAAGTATCTCATGTTAAATTGAAATAAAAATGAATTACTAAGAATTATTAAACTAATAACATTAAGATTAAAAATTTAGATTCAAAATATTTTAAAATAACTAACTAATTAATTAATTAATAAAAACAAATCAATAATTAAAAGGAAGATAAAATTTTAATTAAATAAATCATTTAAACACGAAATTTACAAATAAATTAAACTTATATTAATTAATTAATTATTTATTAATAAAAAAAATATTATTTAATTAAAATAACATAAGAATTAACCTTAAAAACTAATAATTAAAACTTAAAATGAAAATTAAGAAATAGAATAAAAAATAACAATTTAAAGAAAAATGATAGAATATTTTAAACTTGAAAACATCTAAAACAAACAAAAAATTTCAATAATTACTGATTTTAACATAAAATAACCATTAGATTATAAATTACCATTAAAATTAGAAATTAAGAAAAAATTTATATAAAATACCCTAAAAAGGATGTGAAAAATCCAATGATTTTAATGCCATATCATGGAGCCATAGGTTTGACCATAAGAAATGCCTCTCCATCACAGTCTCCTGCTTGCAGCATAAGGGGAGCTCACGAGGAGAAATGGGGCTACTGCCTTTTGAGGGGTGGTTATTGCATGGTGGGAGGTTGTAGCATAACATGCTTCAAGGGATATTTCTATTTTAGGGGAGTATAGGACGTGGTGCTTAAGGCTGGACATTAGCCCCAAACCCCCTTTTATATAATTTGTACTGTGGATCCATCTATGGATCCCTAATGTAGTTTGAACGAGTGGGTTGTGGCATGGTCCTTTGTACTGTTTCGTGGTACCACTATGTTAAATATTTCTATAGGGTGTCCATGGGGGTTGTATAAGGCCCCAGCCTTAAACATTACTTAATCTTGAGATATTTCAAGAATACACCTTGAGGATCTTTTCAGGTTTAGAGTTTTAGAGAATTAGATCATAAAACTTGCATTACATTCCACATTTAAACAAAGTGGTTACATAAAAGATAGTATTCATTTTTCCCATCAATGGAAACATATTTAAAATAAAACATGGATTCTTTCTTGACAATTCCTTGACACTATCATCATATCATGTACCCTTCCCTTGACCTGTGAAAAACATTTCAAAAACTTGGGATGAGCTTAAAAAGCTAAGTAAGGGTTATAAAAATATGGAAAGGAAACATGAGTTCATATATACATAAGAATGAAATCATACTTTACCCATAAAACATAGGCACTTTAACATACCTCATCAAATCATGAATAAATCATAGAAATCATAATACATAAAGGTAACTTGAGGCATTCATAACATTCTTACGTAGGGAGTAACCGTCTTGGTTACGTTTGGAATACCCATCACACTATATTCCCCAAATCTCTTCTGAGAAACCTTAATGTTTAACTCCTTCGCTTTACCCAATGCATTAGAGAGCTATATCGGGCTCACCCACCCTTAATTTATCACGGAACCACCCGTCTTTATAACAATGCCCAAGAACCATAACATAATCGTATCACATAAAACATACATAAAGGGAACATAACATTTCCACTTTTCAATCACAAGATATAAATACAACACATTTATATAAAAACATTATGAAAACCATTTTCAATACCAAAATAAAAGAAAAGTAAAACATGGTATTTATTTTTCTTAAAAAAAGGTATGGCTTATAGAGGAAGCCGAAACTCAAATAATGGTCATGACGGCGGAGAAGTCGTTGTCGCCGCATACGTACGAAAAAAACATTCCCTTTTTTCATTTAGTAAAACGGTTCATATAAAATGATTCCTTTTGGATAAACGTAAAAGTCAAAGGGGTTTATACACCATATAAAAGAAGGTTGTGTATAAAACAAAATATTCCTCAATGAAAGGAGATTGAGACGAAGTCCCATACCTCGGGTCCGACTTGACTCTATCGTTCTTTAACCTCCTGAATAATAAACTTGAGTTAATTTATACTTGCTTAAGAACCTTTTTCAAGTTCATTATTCCTTTTATATCACTTATTACCATGTCATGAACACTATGTAATTATTTAAGTTAATAACGGTCGTTTTAACGATCATTGGTACTTGAGTCAAAAATAAACTCTTTATAATTACAAGTTGTTCATGTATCCATTATATCCAGAGTTATACTCATGATGTAGATATCATATATATCATATATATCCAGTATATACATACATTTTTAATATAACATAACGTTTAGAGATAAGAAATGAAATGCACCGTTCATGGAGACGGTAAGCCGTACGTACGCATGAACGCTACTTTCATTTATATTTCGTATTTTATGGAATGGAATCATAATGATATAAAGGGATATTATAATTCCAGTATAATATCATATATAATATCATTAATTACATCCTTTATACATCCCACATATGGCATTAACGAATCAAATCACTTTGAGGGGGCGGTAGTCCACACTTCCTAAAATGAAGATATCGCGTTTACCCATAATGGAAACCATAAAGGTATTCCATAAATGAAAAATACAGAAGCTTAAGTAAAGCATAAACATATTATATATCATATATAAATATAGTTTCATCTTAATGTCCACCTTTGAAGGTGTTAAAAGAATATTGAACAATCATTGTTTCGTGAGGCAGAAATTCTCCATCCACGGAAACAGTGCGTTCTTTAACCATTAGATGTAGGTGTGTGTAAGTGTAGCTCGAATACTTATTATAACAACATCCTATTATATGGAAGATACTGGTGTTTTTACAAAAGAAATGAATAAAAAGATTTTAGGGGGTTGGAGAAGCAAAATAAAACATAAGAACACAAGAGAAGACACTACCTTTAAATCGGGTAACTCTTTTTGATTTGAGCTCAAAGGATTCCTTGGGAAGAATTCTGCCCAAAGTGAGGCTTCTAGGAGTAATAGAGGGATTTGGAGAGAAAAAATGAGCAGTTTTTGGCTGAGACAAAGGCTTTGGAAGTGTGGGTAAGGTGGTAGAGGTGGGGGCCTTTTATAAGAGGAGAGGAGGGGCACTCTTGGAAAGTTATAAAAGGTTACTTTATTTTCAAATGAGTTTCGGATTTTAAAGGTCCCAAATTGATGTAGTTCGAGGATAAGGTGATAAGGGTTCTAAATATACTCATAAAATAAGTCTTTGACAAGTGTAGGTCTTAGATTTTACACTATCTTTTTATTTTATTTAAATCTTTAAATAATGAGGTAATCGCTGCATCATCATGATGTCATAAATAATTTAATTTATTTAATGTCTAAAAATTATGAAAAAAATACTATGATGTAGAAAATAGTTTTATATTTCCAATGAATATTTATAGTCTAAAATATCATTTATGTAGACAAAATTAAAAATGATTTACTCAGGTGATACATTCTTTGTTATATTTAACTTTCTTTAAAAATAAAAAGATAAAAAGTCACTTTCACACAAAAGTGATTCCATGGGGTCCCCAAGTTTGGCACAAGGCATCAAATAGTCGGCCATGAGACAACCAGTAGCATTAGGACACATGATGGTGTCATTTTTTTTATTATGATATTATTTTATTATCCTTAACTACCCGATTACTCATTGATCAAGATAATTAAAGATAATTACCGTCGTTACTATTCATACTGTCCAAAAACAAAAGAGTCTTGATTAAATAATTTGGACCTTATGATTCCAAATATGTAATCCATTTTACCAAATTAAAAACACATAAATTTCAATAATTTATTTAAAAATAATCCCCGTTGTCAAAACAAATAGCGGGTTTTTTTTGAAACAATATCTATGAAAAGTTTGGCATTAGTTTATGCCCAATTCCAAAGTGAAATTAATCATAATGACCACCATTGGATTAAATGGTAAAAATATATTCATAATAAACTTTAAGACCAATTAAAAAGATAATCTAACCATATAATTAAATTACATGAAAAAGCAGTTTTGATGTAAAATGCAGTATTTTTCACTATTCATTAAAAAATGAACATTGTCAGAAAAATACCAAAAATTTATCCAATGTAAATTTCTATGTCCCAGTCATAAAGAGTATGTTTATTTTTACAAATAGAGATTATAATATTGTCAAAATTTTTATTTAAAAATGGTTTTCCATCAAAAGGTAGTAAAACAATCTTTTAAAAATATTAGTGTATTCCATGCTTAAGATTGGATTTATTCTCATTTTAAGCCTCTAAAACACTATCTAATTCATAAATAGACATAGATAAGAATATATATTATTCATTACTTACTTGGGATGTTACATCCTTCCCCCCTTAAGAAAATTACGTCCCCGCAATTTATTTACTTATCGAATAAGTGGGGGTATTTAGCCCTCATTGAATTTTCAGATTCCCATATTGCCTCTTCAATCATGTGGTTTTTCCAAATAAACTTTACCTGATGAATCACCTTATTTCGTAATACTTGCTCCCTGTGGTCAAGAATCTGGACTGGTTGTTCCTCATAAGATAGGTTCTCTTCCATCTGAACTACCTCTAGACTCAAAACATGAGATGGATCTGGCATGTACTTCCTTAACATTAAAACATGAAAAACATTGTGTACCTGAGATAAAATCGGAGGTAAATCCACTCAGTAAGCAACTTATCCAACTTTCTCCGGAATTTCATATGGTCCAATGAATCTTGAACTCAGATTTCATTTCTTACCAAATCGCATCACACTTTTCCATGGTGAGACTTTGAGAAAAACATGATCACCTACCTCAAAAGACAGATCCTTCCTCCGGTTATCCGCATAACTCTTCTGCCTGCTCTGAGCTGTTCACATGTGTTTCTGTATCAGCTGAACTTTTTCTGCCAACTCTTTTACCAATTCTGGTCCCATCAGCTTCCTTTCACCCACTTCATCCCAGAAAGCTGGAGTTCGATATCGCTTCCCATATAACGCCTCAAATGGTGCCATCTGTATACTGGAATGAAAACTGTTATTATAAGAAAACTCAACCAAAGAAAGATGTTGGTCCCAAATTCCCTGATAATCCATCAAATAAGCACGTAGCATATCCTCCAAATTCTGGATTTTTTGTTCTGATTTCCCATCTGATTGAGGATGAAAATCTGTACTAAAATTTAATTCAGTACCCAACGACTTCAAAAGGCCTTTCCAAAAGTTAGAAGTGAACCTCAGATCACGGTCAGATACAATAGAGAGAGGAACTCCATGTAACCTGAATATATCTTTAATATACAGACGGGAAATTTGATCTAGGGAAAAATTATCTCGTATGGAAAGGAAATGAGCAGATTTAGTCAAGCGATCAACAATAACCCAGATTTCATTATTACCTCGAGGTGTCTTCGGCAATCCCACAACAAAGTCCATGGATATATTCTCCCATTTCCATTCTGGTACTGGTAAATGCTGAAGCATCCATTTCGGTAACTACCGCTCTGCTTTAACCTGTTGACATGTTAAACACTTCATAGTAAAATCAGAAATATCCCTTTTCATTCCGTCCCACCAGTAATACTTCTGAAGATCTCTATACATCTTAGTACTGCCAGGATGAACTGAAAACGGAGAACTATGAGCTTCAAATAACAACTCTCTCTTCAATTGTGAATCACAAGGCACACAAAATATCTTCCTAAATCGCAAAACAAAATCATTATCAATGTTGAATTCAGGCAACTTACCTTTCCGAACCAGCTCTACCTTTTTTTGCAACTCACTGTCTTATTTCTGTGATTGCTTGATTCTGTCTGATAGAGAAGATTTCACTGATACCTGAAACAAAACAGAAGGTCATCCTTCACCAACAACTTCTATTCCAAAGTTCATCAAATCCTTAACCAAAGGATCATGTTCCAAATGCAACATTGTTAATGAAGCATTACTTTTTTGACTCAAAGCATCAACCACTTTATTTGCTTTTTCTGGATGGTAATAAATTATACAATCATAATCCTTGATTAATTCCAGCCATATCCTCTGTCTCATGATCAATTCTTTCTGAGTGAATATATACTTTAAACTTTTGTGATTGGTATATATTTTACACTTTACTCCATACAAATGATGCCTCCAAATTTTCAAAGAGAAAACAACAGCAACTAATTACAAATCATGTGTAGGGTAATTTACCTCATGAGTTTTCAACTGTTGTGAAGCATAAGCAATTACCTGATCATTCTGAATTAGGACACAACCAAGTCCTTTCAATGAAGCATCACTGTAGATAACAAACTCACCATTCCTGGAAGGTAGTGCCAAAACTGGAGCATTCACCAATCTTCTTTTCAATTCCTGAAAACAATCATCACATTCTTTTGTCCAGATAAACTTAACACCCTTCCGAGTTAGCTTAGTCATTGGACTAGATAACCATGAAAAATTTCTAACAAACCTTCGGTAACAGCCTTCCAAACCAAGGAAACTACGAATCTCAGTTACATTTGTGGGTTTTGTCCATTCTTCAACAACCTTTGTTTTTGCAGGATCAACAGTTATCCCATCTTTAGAAACAATGTGACCAAGGAAAGAAATTTATTGCAACCAAAACTCACACTTGCTAAATTTCCCATACAATTTATTTCCTTTTAAGGTTTGAAAAATAACCCTTAAATATCTTTCATTCTCCTATTTACTTTTAGAAAACACCAAAATATCATCAATGAAAACCACCACAAACTTATCCAAGAACTCATGGCAAATTATATTCATTAAGTCCATGAATATAGCAGGTGCATTGGTTAGCCAAAAAGGCATTACTAAAAATTCATAATGGCCATATCTTGTACGAAACGCAGTCTTCAGAATATTTGTTTCCTTTACCTTCAGCTGATGGTACCCCAATCTCAGGTCAATCTTTGAAAAATACTGAGCTCCCTGGAGCTGATCAAACAAATCATTGATATGAGGCAAAGGATATTTGTTCTTAATAGTGATGTTATTCAAGGCCCTATAATCAATGAAAAGTCTCATTGAACCATATTTCTTTTTAACAGATAAAATAGAAGCACCCCATAGTGATGTGCTAGGTCGAATGAAACCTTTCTCTAATAAATCTTGCAATTTATCCTTCAACTCTAAAAGTTCAATTTGAGCCATTCGATAAGGGGGTTTTGAAATTCTCTTAGCATCAGGAACTAAGTATACAGTAAAATCAACTTCCCGATCTGGTATTATTCCAGGCAACTCTTCAGGAAAAATATCAGGATACTCATTTACCACTAGCACATAATTAATTTGAACAGTTCCTTTGTTTTCAACAATATGTGCAAGGTAACATTCATTTCCATATTTTACAAGTTTCTCAGCCTCTTTATAAGTTATCAACACTAAGGGTTCATTCTTGTACACAAACTGAAAGTATTTCTGAAAAGAAACTTCTTTAACTCTATAGTCAATCTTAGCATGGTAAATAGAGAGCCAATCCATACCCAGGATAACATCAAACTCTACTAGAGGTAAAACAACAAGGTTCGCAAGTAGGTTCTTTCCACGGATAAGGATAGGAAGATTCTTATAAATTCTTTTTGCCTCAAAATTTCCCCCAGGTGTTTTTACCACAAGTTCAGGAGTCATTTCTTGAGATGGTATTCCCATTTACTAGAAAAGTTTTCAGATATGAAAGAATGTGTAGACCCCGAATCAAACAACACACTAGCATAATCTGAAAAAACAAACAAAGTACCTGATAAAACTTCATTTGATGGCCCGACATCTGCTGAAGTAGTTGCAAAAGATTTCACCACCCATTTCTGCTTGTAGTCTAACTGCTTCCCATCACTCAAGCTCTTTGCCAGACACTTGTTTGCATAGTGACCCATCTCATTGCACTTAAAACATTTCACCAACTGTAAATCAAATTTGGTCTTACCATCACCCTGATCTTTTTCAGTGCAATCAAGAGCCTTATGTCCCATATTACCACATCGGTAGCACTTTATATAATTCATAATACATTCCCCAAAATGCCTTTTACCACATTTATCACAAACTGGAAACTTAGTTTTCTTACCATCAGACCTTTTTGAAGAATTCTTTCCTTTCTCCTACCACCTCGGTCACTTTTTCTGTTGGTTGTTATAGAACACTTGATCATCGACAAACTCCATTTCCACCTTCTCAGCACATCGAACAAGCTTTTCATAACTTTTGAACTCACGAGAAGCCAATGACCTTCGATATTTTGTCTTTAATCCTGAGTAAAAATGATTGATTTTACTATCAAGGTCTCAGATAAAATTTGTAGCATACCTTTCCAATCGAGTGAACCTCTCTTCATAGGCAGCCACTGAGTCTTCCTCTTGCCTCAATTCCAAGAATTGTTTTTCCATCCTAATTCGAACAGCCTTAGGAAAATACTTCTCAAGAAACATACCTTTGAATTCATCCCAGTCGAGAGCATCAATCTCATCAGCGTCCCTGATATTTTTAACCATCGACCACAACTGATCTGCTTCACCCTCCAAATGGTAAATAGCAAGACTAACCTTTTGATTTTATAAACACCCCATGACATTGAAAATCTTCTCCAGTGCTTTAGTCCACCCTTCAGCTAGCATAGGGTCAGATGATCCTCTGAATGATGGGGGATGTTGCCTCATGAAATGTTCCACCACTGAAATGTTCCGCTGCGGTTGATCTGGCTGATCTCGTGCATGGATACCACCAACATTTATCTCTTGAGTCAACTGTGCCATTACTGCAAAAAATTGTTCAGTTCCAATTCCAACCATCTTAGGATGCTGATTTGGAAGGTTATTTCCTTCTGTATGCCTTCCTATCACTGCTTCCCTGTTTCCTATGTGGAAAACCATTCTGAACAAACATGTCTTATATGAAGCAACATGGTAATATTCAAATGTTATATCATTTCAATTTGACCATAAAAAAATATTTTTGGATAATCATTTAATAAAATTCTAACTCCTAAAGTTATCTAAACCGACATCTGATACCAACTACAAGGCCCCAGCCTTAAACATTACTTAATCTTGAGATATTTCAAGAATACACCTTGAGGATCTTTTTAGGTTTAGAGTTTTAGAGAATTAGATCATAAAACTTGCATTACATTCCACATTTAAACAAAGTGGTTACATAAAAGATAGTATTCATTTTTACCGTCAATGGAAACATATTTAAAATAAAACATGGATTCTTTCTTGACACTTCCTTGACACTATCATAATATCATGTACCCTTCCCCTGACCAGTGAAAAACATTTCAAAAACTTGGGATGATCTTAAAAAGATTAGTAATGGTTATAAAAATATAGAAAGGAAACATGAGTTAATATATACATAAGAATGAAATCATAATTTACCCATAAAACATTAGCACTTTAACATACTTCATCAAATCATGAATAAATCATAGAAATCATAAGACATAAAGGTAACTTGAGGCATTCATAACATTCTTACGTAGGGATTAACCCTCTTGGTTACGTTTGGAATACCCATCACAATATATTCCCTAAATCTCTTCGGAGAAACCTTAACATTTAACTCCTTCGTGTTACCCAATGCATTGGAGAGCTATATCGGGCTCACCCTCCCTTAGTTTATCACGGAACCACCCGTCTTCATAACAATTCCCAAGAACCAAAACATAATTGTATCACATAAAACATGCATAAAGGAAACATAACATTTCCACTTTTCAATCACAAGATGTCAATACAACACATTGATATAAAAACATTATGAAAACCATTTTCAATACCAAAATAAAATAAAAGTAAAACATGGTATTTATTTTTCTTTAAAAAAAAGATATGGCTTGTAGAGGAAGCCGAAACTCAAATAATGGTCACGGTGGCGGGGAAGTCGTTGTCGCCGCATACGTACGACAAAAACATTCCCTTTTGTCGTTTAGTAAAACGCTTCATATAAAAATATTCCTTTTGGATAAATGTAAAAGTCAAAGGGGTTTATACACCGTATAAAAGAAGGTTGTGTATAAAACAAAATATGCCTCAATGAAAGGAGATTGAGACGAAGTCCCATACCTCGGGTCCGACTTGACTCGATCATTCTTTAACCTCCTGAATAATAAACTCGAGTTAATTTATACTTTCTTAAGAACCTTTTTCAAGTTAATTATTCCTTTTATATCACTTATTACCATGTCATGAACACTATGTAATTATTTAAGTTAATAATGGTCGTTTTAACGATCATTGGTACTTGAGTAAAAAATAAACTCTTTATAATTACAAGTTGTTCATGTATCCATTATATCCAGAGTTATACTCATGATTTAGATATCATATATATCATATATATCCAGTATATAAATACATTTATAATATTACATAACGTTTAGGGGTAAGAAATGAAATGCACCATTCATGGAGACGGTAAGCCGTACGTACGCATGAATGCTACTTTCATTTCTATCTTGTATTTTATGGAATGGAATCATAATGATATAAAGTTATATTATAATTAAAGTATAATATCATATATAATATCATTAATTACATCCTTTATACATCCCACATATGGCATTAACGAATCAAATCACTTTGAGGGGGCGGTAGTCCGCACTTCCTAAAATGAAGATATCGCGTTTACCCATAATGGAAACCATAAAGGTATGCCATAAATGAAAAATACATAAGATTAAGTAAAAAATAAACATACTATATATCATATATAAATATAGTGTCATCTTAATGGCCACCTTTGAAGGTGTTAATAGAATATTGAACAATCATCGTTTCGTGAGGCAGAAATTCTCCATCCACGGAAACAGTATGTTATTTAACCATTAGATGTAGGTGTGTGTAAGTGTAGCTCGAATCCTTCTTATAACAACATCCTAGTATATGGAAGATACTGGTGTTGTTACAAAATAATTGAATAAAAAGAGTTTATGGGGTTGGAGAAGCAAAATAAAACATAAGAACCCAAGAGAAGACACTGCCTTTAAATCGGGTAACTCTTTTTGATTTGAGCTCAAAGGCTTCCTTGGGAAGACTTATGCCCAAAGTGAGGCTTATAAGAGTAATAGAGGTATGTGGAGAGAGAAAATTATCAGGGGTTGGCCGAGCCAAATGCTTTGGAAGTGTGGTTAAGGTGGTAGAGGTGGGGGCCTTTTATAAGAGGAGAGGAGGGGCACTCTTGGAAAGTTATAAAAGGTTACTTTATTTTCAAATGAGTTTCAGATTTTAAAGGTCCCACATTGATGTATTTAGAGGATAAGGTGATAAGGGTTCTAAATATACTCATCCAATAGGTCTTTGACAAGTGTAGGTCTTAGATTTTACATTATCTTTTTATTTTATTTAAATCTTTAAATAATGAGGTAATCACTGTATCATCATGATGTCATAAATAATTTAATTTATTTAATGTCTAAAAATTATGAAAAAAATACTATTATTTTGGAAATCTTTTTATCTTTACAATTAATATTTATAGTCCAAAATATCATTTATGTAGATAAAATTAAAAATGTTTTACTTAGGTGATACATTCTTTGTTATATTTAACTTTCTTTAAAAATAAAAAGATAAAAAATCACTTTCACACAAAAGTGATTACATGGGGTCCCCAAGTTTGGCACAAGGCATCCCATGGTCGGAAATGAGATAACCAGTAGAATTAGGACAGATGTTGGTGTCATTTTGTATTATTATGATATTATTTTATTATCCTTAACTACCCGATTACTCATTAATCAAGATAATTAAAGATAATTATCGTCGTTACTATTCATAATGTTCAAAAACAAAAGAGTATTGATTAAATAATTTGGAACTTCTGATTCCAAATATTTAATCCATTTTTCCAAATTCAAAACAAATAAATTGCAATAATTTATTTAAAAATAATTCCCGTTGTCAAAACAAATAACGGGTTTTTTTTGAAACAATATCTATGAAAAGTTTGGTATTAGTTTATGCCCAATTCCAAAGTGAAATTAATCCTAATGAACACCATTGTATTAAATGGAAAAAATATATTCAGATTACATATTAAGAACAATTAAAAAGATAATCTAACCATATAATTAAAATACATGAAAAAGAAGTTTTGATGTAAAATGCAGTATTTTTCACTATTCATTAAAAAATAAACATTGTCAGAAAAATACCAAAAAATTATCCAATGTAAATTTCAATGTACCAATCATAAAGAATATTTTTATTTTGACAAATAGATATTATAAAATTGTCAAAAGTTTTATTTAAAAATGGTTTTCCATCAAAAGGCAGTAAAACAATCTTTTAAAAATATTAGTGTATTCCATGCTTAAGATTGGATTTATTCTCATTTTAAGCCTCTAAAACACTATCTAATTCATAAATAGACATAGATAAGAATATATTTTATTCATTACTTACTCGGGATGTTACAGGTTGTGCCATGGTCTTTAATAATCCCATATGCCTATAAATACCCCAACCCCCATTTGATCCTAGTTTTCTCCCACTTACTTCCTTTGAAACCTTGGAACCACAAGGTAGTTTTTAAAGGATTTGATTAACATTTAGATAGGGATTGATCCATGATTCATAGAGATCAATATATGGTAATATAATATGAGTTATACCTCTTTTTTCTTGTATATTCTCTCCGTTTGATCTTTTTTTCCTTTGGTTTCCTCCTACCATGTTATGGAGGTTTATATTTATCATTATAAAGAAGTTTTATTGTTTTTTTTGGTGCAGTTGTGGCTTGAAGTCCTTAGAGGGACGTGGTTTCTTATGGGAGAGGTGATTGGAGATCCGCAACATTGATCTATTCTCATGCGAAGAACATTGATATTTTTGAGGTAGGAGATTCATTAATTCTCCTTTATTTATTTTCAATCATAAAGTTAACATGTTTTATCCCTTTGTATTGCAGAGGAATTAACTTAATAAATATTGAACTAGTTTAATAAATAAATTGGATAGTGATCACATGTCGATGTTTTATACCATGATAATTATTTGCCTCTTGATTTTATAGATAATGTTTTATTCATGTTATTCTTTGTGTGGAATGTTGTTATGATTGGTTTATCATATTGAGATTGGTCAAATTAGATAAAGAACATAAATAAAAAATCAATTGATTAGTTGGATTAAGAATTAAAGAAGAGGTATGTTTTGTAATACAATGTTCCTTGTAATTATATATTAATCAAATTGATGAAAATTTTATGTTTATTTTATTTTTTTCCATGTGTTAATAGAATTGGTTAAAGAACCTAAAGCCTGTTAATGCTTGTTGATGATAATAATTAAAAGGGCATGTTAAAGGATAATTGTTCTTCTCACAGTTTTTTGAAACTAAAATTAATGTTAAAAGCATGTTTAAATACTTGTTATAGCTTGATATAGTTGATGAATTAGGTTTCCCATAGTTGGAACCTATGAATAATTAATCAGTTAACTCAATAAGGAAAAATAATTGGTTGTTTTGTTAAATATAAATCTTTGGGTCCAAGAGTGTTTGTTTATAAAGATTTAATTCCTTGTGTTTGGGGATGTGAGAGTCTGTTTGTATGTGACAGATAAATGCCTTGTTTTAGGGACTATATTGACCTATTGACTATTCTTGTTTGTTTTATGACTTTTATGTTCTATATATGTGAGCATTTATTTTTTATGTGATATGAGCATGGGAATAATGAGCCTGAGATGGCTAATGAAATATGGATGATGAGGCCCAAGGTTGTGGCAGCAATTGACACTTGTGACAATGAGATGTGTGGGGATATGCATGATAGTGTCAGGGATAGCACACAGATGATAGAATGGGTTGAATATGGTCTTACCCATTGATGTGATTAAATTTAAATGGTTTCTTGATAATGAATCTGTTTAATGTTTAAATGACTAGGTTGTTTGTTTTATCTGCATTCTTTTCCCCAATACTTGAGGTAGCATGATGTGATTAGTTGTATCACTCTTGGAGGTATCTTATGATATTTTCCTAAAGTTCCTAGATTCATAGAATGGAATTTTTTATTAAATTACTTAACCCATGTGGTTTGTGTTTCTAGAATATAAATGAGTTGATATTGAGAAACTATAGAGTTGGTTTGGGTTATGCTTGGAGGTCATGGACTTTTCTTTATGGATAAAATAATGTAATTGGAATAATTTTAATTAATGTAAAATGAATTAATTGATAAAATTTTAAATGTTAAAAAGAAAATAAGTAATTTATTATAGATCCTTAAATGCTTGTGTTCTTATAAAATGTCGTATTCCTAATAGTAGTAGCCGGGTGTCCAAGTGACGATAAATACAGTTGAGCCAAGGACTAGGTTATGACTATAGTGTGATTGTGAGATATATTATATCTAGTATGATTTGTTAATAAATATAATATTACACCCACGTTAGTTAGGATGACTGAAACACAGTGGTCTTTGGGAGGGTGTTTTCCCCAACATCTCCATGGGAGGATGGATGGATGACTACCTCTCTCATTCAACTCTCTTCTCTTAGTAGTATTATGTATCGGTATGTATAGTGGTTAGTTTAACCAAATACATGTGTAGAGGTATGTAATGTCTTGTGGTTATTTCACACACCTCTATCTTTAGATATAGTATATAAAGGAATATTATAGGTATGATGTGTATACACTGTGATTGCTTGAGGTACCTTACTTTGTGTATGGGATGTAATAGCCTGAGGTATAATACCCGATGTATGATACATGTCATACAGGTTGTGGTGTAAACTATAAAATACTTTTTTTTACCATATATAGAGACATGGATGGTATTATGAGATGATGTGAGAAGGTGGTCGAGACCTTCAGATTGCATGAGCCTTTATAGGAATCGTGATATTGTGACCATTATAAGTTCACGAGAAGACTCCAAACGTTGCGCATAACCTACAATGGATCCCATGGAACCCATTTCAACAAGACCTACTACTATTTTGAAGGCACTTTATACAACTAGTGGCCACACAATGGTAGATGGATAAGCTTCCCTAGGTCACATGGTTTGTTGGAATAAAGCACCTGACAATCCAACCTGAAAATCCAAATATAGAGGAAAAATTACAAATTACAGAGTCTTATTATGGATGCAAGGATCATGAAATTCATCACTGATGGGAAGGGTAATAATCCTTGATAACATCCAAACAAACTTGAAAGACCCTCGAGCATATGTGGAATAAAAACAAAGGAAATAAAAGGAAGGAGGCAGAAGCATATAACGGTCACTAAAAATCAAGTGACATATCCCTGATGACTCACAAGACATCGAGAGACTATGATAACATGTACACCTCGTCTTGCACATGCCCTTTGGATTTCTATCCTCACCACATGAAGTGCCCCAATTAAACCCAAGTGGCTTCATGCTCCCCCTTTGGCTCACTAAGGATAAACATTTGGATTTTTCCATGAAATGATCATCCAACCCCATAGAACCTTTATTGGTCACATGAAGCATCACAAGAAATAGATAAAATTTCCTCAACAACACTTATTCAACTTATCATAATCCCCGACATTTTTCAAATAAAACAAAGGTAATAAAAAGGGTGGAAGAAGTAGCTCTTGCAGTAATAAAACGTTTGTGACCCACTGAGGAATTCCATGGTGTGGTCCTATGAGACTCTGGGACAAGCCATCCAGATCTCCTGGATACCACCAGACAAGCCACCCTCGCCTCATGAAATGTCCTAGGGAAGGCATCGAGCATCTCACAAATGCCTTTCAACATGCACTTTGATCTCGTGAAGGGCCTTGGACATGTCAATATGACAATATATAAATCCTTCAACATGAACACATGATAAAAATAGTTCCCATTAATTGGAAATAAACCAATAACAGAGGTGCTGACGAAAGGGGATCGTGGTTTATAAAAATTAGGTGACGCCCTCAGAGAAATCCATGGAAAAGGATCGCAAAGATGCATGGTAATGGACCCCTTCAGTGTCAGTTTTTATGAAAACTAATGCCAAAACCCACATGGGGTCAGTTTTTGGCATCAGTTTTCATAACAGCCGATGTCGAAAACCAAATGGTGCTCGATTTTTTGTGTCAATTTTCATTAAAAATGACACCAAAAATCAGGATATGGTGTTTGTTTTTATGAAAATTGATGTTGAAACCCACATGGGGGTTAGTTTTTCTGAAAACCAATTCCAAAACCCAAATGATATTTTTTTAATGTTTCAGCATCGGTTTTTATGAAAACCAACACCCAAAGTTAATTTTTTTTAGAAAATTAAAAATATTACACTTCCCAAATAATCATAATCCCTGTAATAAAAACATAGTATACAACAATAAAACAATAATACTCATTAACTAAAAAACTACAAAAACTTACATCCTTTTATCTAGTTAACCAAAAAATTATCTATGAATTTTATTATAAATTAAATTTCAAATATACATATCTAACATTTACAGCATGTTAATTGTTCGTTATTGTTGAAGCATTCATTTGATATAATTATTTTAAAACACCTATTATAACAAAATAATTAGTTTTTTGAACACATGTTATTAGAAAAATGTAATATATTATTCATAAACATTATAATATACATACCTAAAATCGTAATCAAACTCAACAAATAGTTCAAAAACAAATATTGAAGATGGGTAAGTTTGGTTTGGGTATAAGACTTCATATCATTGAATGTATATAATAACATTGAATGATATTAGATTAAAAATAGAATACTATGACAGAGAATATAAAAATATTAATATAACTAACCTTATGAAATTCAGTAGTTACCCTAGTTGTGATTATCTCGTACATGAATCATAAAACATAATAACCACATTCAACATTTCCTTGTTGACTATGACACTGTGGTTATAAAACATTATCTTGATAATAAAAACCAATATATATATATAAATATTAAAAAATTAGAACAATATCTAATATAAAAAATAATTACCTTTACTTTCACAAAATTGATTGTATCTGGTTTCTTTATCGACATGTGTTCTTTGTTAAAATTTTCCATGAACTTCATTTTCATATATATAAACTAATAATACATGTATAAAAAATGGTAATTAAAAATAATGAGCTTATGAAAAACTAAAAAACTTACCTGTCTAATAAGGTGGAAAAACTTTTACTAACACTCCCTGATAAAGAGAAAAACCCATATAAGGCGTATTCACTTGGAAAAAATACTCCGAACATTTAATTACCCCTAAAATACAAAAAAATTCACAATTAATGACATTATAATGATCATTAGTTCATAATTATGTTTCCGTTCTTACTTATCAAGAAATGGAAAAACCCAACATCCAATCTTTGTATGTGATAATCTATCACATATATATGAAACTCTACTATGATTTTTTACATGTTTCACTTCTATGGAAATGTATTTTGGATCTATAAAACTGTAAATGTAACGCCCCTATCCCAGAAGCCGAGAGTTGGTGAATTATTTTAATACATTGACATGATTACAGGGAATCAAGTTTCGAAAGACCGGTCAGTTTAGCAGTCTTGGAAAATAGATTACATATATGAACATTACATTACACATTAGAAAATAAAACACAACATAAATGATCATTTGATAATTCCATTAATCCCATAGCTTAACCCTCCTTATCAACCATAATACACTTCTTGGAATCCTAGGAAAAATAAAATATAGAAAGGGGTGAGCTCAGATTCTCAGTAAGGATAACAATATTGAAAAAACTTTTATAAATAAACATAAACATTTAAGGAAATATATAAGACTAAAAAAAAGAATTTTAAACTTAAACTCTAGCATAATATGGAAAAGATAAATCAAATAATTCCATTTACTTATTCACATGAATATTCTACTAGTCAAATAATCACATGTAAAATCAATATCCAATTTCATAATGTTGGAATGCATAATGCCAGACTTCATAACCACATAGTCAAGGCCTTATGCCAAGACTAAAAATAAGATTTTGTAAAGGCCTTATTCCAAGACACTAGTTTGTATCATGAGACCTACCGATTCATCGATGAGCTATAGCGGGCTCCAGCCGTCACTTACTAAGTCTAATGCATTCCTCATATGAAAAGTTTCAAACATAACATAAACATTCATATTAATTCTAGTATACTAAATGTCAATACTTTATCCATAAATCATGAATGGTATAAAAATAAAACATCCATAGTCAAACATATCACAAAACCTTAAATACAATATGGAATATTGTTATCATAATAAACCAACTTCAAACAAGTTTAAAATCCATCAAAGGATGTTGACATAGATAAAAATGATTTGTAAAACTCTTTGAGAGAAATAATCCTTTTTCATAAAAACATTTAAAAGTCACACAATTTAGAAAGGAATACATTTAAATACATTTTTGAATCAAATTACCCCATAAAACTTTGAAAATTTTGAAAGGAATTAACATTTTAAAAACATTCATGTCCATATAAATAAATCCTTAAAAACCATTTTGAAAACATGGATATTAATGAGAATGATTTAGAATAATAAATATTTAAACCATTTAAAATGACGATCTAGTTAAATATTCCCTTCCATAAAACCTTAAAATATTCTTTTTGAAAATATTTTTATGAAACACGGATTTGGATGATAAAGAGGTCCTAGTAGACACTCTTGTAAAAAAACCCTCAGATAATGAAGAGATTATAGAATTAACCCTTACCTTGCACTTTCCTTTAGTCGAGGGTACGTTTAACCTCCTGTATAATGACCATAGTATGTTATTAAATTATAATAGAACCATATTAATATTTATTATATCATAAATTATTCATTTATTTTTTTATACTACCCATTTAATAATGATTTATATGTTAAATTAACAGTTCAGGTAATAATCGCTTTCTTTATCGTACGTGTTTTAACTTGTTATTTTTGATCGTATCATTTAGATCATGATTTAAATACTTCCAGAATATAAAATTTGATTTATATATCATATATATTTAGAATATAAATATTTATAAAATATATATATATGAAATGGGAGGCACCGTTTATGGAGACGGTAAGCCGTACGTACGCATAAACACTGTTTCTGTTTTCATATTGCATTGAACGGAAGTAAGTGAATAATATTTATGTAAGTATATACACACACATATATATAAATATATATATCTCAATTAGAATTATTATGTCATATATTACATAATTATTAATAATATATATTTTTATAATCACCGTTGAACGGTGAACGTGGAAATGAATCTCATCGCGTCGTGGAGACGGTAATCCGTACGTATGCACAAGCGACAATATCATTATATTGATGGTGAAATCATATGTAATTGGATGGTATATAATATATACAGAATAATTAACATGTTATATTTATTATTTACATAAATTATACTCATTATTATACCCATCCAAATAATGAAGTGTTTGAATAACAAACTACACCACGACGTGGAGACGGTAAGCCGTACGTACACACGTATGGTGAATTTTTCATTATAGGATGGATAGAATAACGAATATGGTTGTACCATATTTATAATAATATCATATTATATATAAGGTACTAGATTTATTATTTTAGTATGGAAATAACAAAGAAATAGGAAGTGGAAGAAGAAAATAACTTGAAAGAGGGTGGTGAAATTATTACCTCTTCTTCAGGTGTTTCCTTTTGAGTTGATCAAAAGAGATCCTTAGGTTGGATTTCTTATCAAATTACGGACTCTAGGTTGAAGGGATGATAGTTTATAAGGTATTTGGGTAGGGTTTGGCTGATCCAAATGGATTTTGAGGTGTGAAATTAAGAGAAGGGGAAGTACTCTTTTATAATAGAGGTGATGGTCACTTTAGGAAAAGCTTGAAATATTTTTTTATAATAAAATCATTTTCGGTTTATAATGGCTCCAAAATGATTTATTTAGAGTCTAAGTTGAGTATGGGTTGAAAAACTCTAATAAAATAGGTTTTATACAGGTTTAGGTCACCATATTAACCTTATTGTTTTAGATTTAACTCTTATTTAAATAGTTTGACATTTACCACATCTCTTTGTATTTTTATATTATATGGTAGTAGGGTACTGTTTGTTCCAACCAAATGAGCATCAAAAAATAAAAAAAAGAAATACATAAACAAGGGTATTATTTTACCTGAAAAGGAAAAGGAAGAAGAAGGTGGTCGAGACCTGCAGATTGCATGAGCCTTTATAGGAATCGTGATATTGTGACCATTATAAGTTCACGAGAAGACTCCAAACGTTGCGCATAACCTACAATGGATCCCATGGAACCCATTTCAACAAGACCTACTACTATTTTGAAGGCACTTTAGACAACTAGTGGCCACACAATGGTAGATGGATAAGCTTCCCTAGGTCACATGGTTTGTTGGAATAAAGCACCTGGCAATCCAACCTGAAAATCCAAATATAGAGGAAAAATTACAAATTACAGAGTCTTATTATGGATGCAAGGATCATGAAATTCATCACTGATGGGAAGGGTAATAATCCTTGATAACATCCAAACAAACTTGAAAGACCCTCGAGCATATGTGGAATAAAAACAAAGGAAATAAAAGGAAGGAGGCAGAAGCATATAACGGTCACTAAAAATCAAGTGACATATCCCTGATGACTCACAAGACATCGAGAGACTATGATAACATGTACACCTCGTCTTGCACATGCCCTTTGGATTTCTATCCTCACCACATGAAGTGCCCCAATTAAACCCAAGTGGCTTCATGCTCCCCCTTTGGCTCACTAAGGATAAACATTTGGATTTTTCCATGAAATGATCATCCAACCCCATAGAACCTTTATTGGTCACATGAAGCATCACAAGAAATAGATAAAATTTCCTCAACAACACTTATTCAACTTATCATAATCCCCGACATTTTTCAAATAAAACAAAGGTAATAAAAAGGGTGGAAGAAGTAGCTCTTGCAGTAATAAAACGTTTGTGACCCACTGAGGAATTCCATGGTGTGGTCCTATGAGACTCTGGGACAAGCCATCCAGATCTCCTGGATACCACCAGACAAGCCACCCTCGCCTCATGAAATTTCCTAGGGAAGGCATCGAGCATCTCACAAATGCCTTTCAACATGCACTTTGATCTCGTGAAGGGCCTTGGACATGTCAATATGACAATATATAAATCCTTCAACATGAACACATGATAAAAATAGTTCCCATTAATTGGAAATAAACCAATAACAGAGGTGATGACGAAAGGGGATCGTGGTTTATAAAAATTAGGTGACGCCCTCAGAGAAATCCATGGAAAAGGATCGCAAAGATGCATGGTAATGGACCCCTTCAGTGTCAGTTTTTATGAAAACTAATGCCAAAACCCACATGGGGTCAGTTTTTGGCATCAGTTTTCATAACAGCCGATGTCGAAAACCAAATGGTGCTCGATTTTTTGTGTCAATTTTCATTAAAAATGACACCAAAAATCAGGATATGGTGTTTGTTTTTATGAAAATTGATGTTGAAACCCACATGGGGGTTAGTTTTTCTGAAAACCAATTCCAAAACCCAAATGGTATTTTTTTAATGTTTCAGCATCGGTTTTTATGAAAACCAACACCCAAAGTTAATTTTTTTTAGAAAATTAAAAATATTACACTTCCCAAATAATCATAATCCCTGTAATAAAAACATAGTATACAACAATAAAACAATAATACTCATTAACTAAAAAACTACAAAAACTTACATCCTTTTATCTAGTTAACCAAAAAATTATCTATGAATTTTATTATAAATTAAATTTCAAATATACATATCTAACATTTACATCATGTTAATTGTTCGTTATTGTTGAAGCATTCATTTGATATAATTATTTTAAAACACCTATTATAACAAAATAATTAGTTTTTTGAACACATGTTATTAGAAAAATGTAATATATTATTCACAAACATTATAATATACATACCTAAAATCGTAATCAAACTCAACAAATAGTTCAAAAACAAATATTGAAGATGGGTAAGTTTGGTTTGGGTATAAGACTTCATATCATTTAATGTATATAATAACATTGAATGAAATTAGATTAAAAATAGAATACTATGACAGAGAATATAAAAATATTAATATAACTAACCTTATGAAATTCAGTAGTTACCCTAGTTGTGATTATCTCGTACATGAATCATAAAACATAATAACCACATTCAACATGTCCTTGTTGACTATGACACTGTGGTTATAAAACATTATCTTGATAATAAAAACCAATATATATATATAAATATTAAAAAATTAGAACAATATCTAATATAAAAAATAATTACCTTTACTTTCACAAAATTGATTGTATCTGGTTTCTTTATCGACATGTGTTCTTTGTTAAAATTTTCCATGAACTTCATTTTCATATATATAAACTAATAATACATGTATAAAAAATGGTAATTAAAAATAATGAGCTTATGAAAAACTAAAAAACTTACCTGTCTAATAAGGTGGAAAAACTTTTACTAACACTCCCTGATAAAGAGAAAAACCAATATAAGGCGTATTCACTTGGAAAAAATACTCCGAACATTTAATTACCCCTAAAATACAAAAAAATTCACAATGAATGACATTATAATGATCATTAGTTCATAATTATGTTTCCGTTCTTACTTATCAAGAAATGGAAAAACCCAACATCCAATCTTTGTATGTGATAATCTATCACATATATATGAAACTCTACTATGATTTTTTACATGTTTCACTTCTATGGAAATGTATTTTGGATCTATAAAACTGTAAATGTAACGCCCCTATCCCAGAAGCCCAGAGTTGGTGAATTATTTTAATACATTGACATGATTACAGGGAATCAAGTTTCGAAAGACCGGTCAGTTTAGCAGTCTTGGAAAATAGATTACATATATGAACATTACATTACACATTAGAAAATAAAACACAACATAAATGATCATTTGATAATTCCATTAATCCCATAGCTTAACCCTCCTTATCAAACATAATACACTTCTTGGAATCCTAGGAAAAATAAAATATAGAAAGGGGTGATCTCAGATGCTCAGTAAGGATAACAATATAGAAAAAACTTTTATAAATAAACATAAACATTTAAGGAAATATATAAGACTAAAAAAAAGACTTTTAAACTTAAACTCTAGCATAATATGGAAAAGATAAATCAAATAATTCCATTTACTTATTCACATGAATATTCTACTAGTCAAATAATCACATGTAAAATCAATATCCAATTTCATAATGTTGGAATGCATAATGCCAGACTTCATAACCACATAGTCAAGGCCTTATGCCAAGACTACAAATAAGATTTTGTAAAGGCCTTATTCCAAGACACTAGTTTGTATCATGAGACCTACCGATTCATCGATGAGCTATAGCGGGCTCCAGCCGTCACTTACTAAGTCTAATGCATTCCTCATATGAAAAGTTTCAAACATAACATAAACATTCATATTAATTCTAGTATACTAAATGTCAATACTTTATCCATAAATCATGAATGGTATAAAAATAAAACATCCATAGTCAAACATATCACAAAACCTTAAATACAATATGGAATATTGTTATCATAATAAACCAACTTCAAACAAGTTTAAAATCCATCAAAGGATGTTGACATAGATAAAAATGATTTGTAAAACTCTTTGAGAGAAATAATCCTTTTTCATAAAAACATTTAAAAGTCACACAATTTAGAAAGGAATACATTTAAATACATTTTTGAATCAAATTACCCCATAAAACTTTGAAAATTTTGAAAGGAATTAACATTTTAAAAACATTCATGTCCATATAAATAAATCCTTAAAAACCATTTTGAAAACATGGATATTAATGAGAATGATTTAGAATAATAAATATTTAAACCATTTATGTCACGACCCGTCCTCGGGACCCGTGCCGTGACTACCCCAAGCCCGCCTTCCATAGGCCAGGGGCTGGCGACTAGCACCAAAGGCGTAAAATCCCGATAACTGGGAAGGCATTGCCTTTATAAAGAAAACAAGCACCACAGAGTACAAGCGGAAGTAAAACACTAAGTACAAAAAGAAGAGCTGAAAAGTAAAAAGGGGCCGGAAATACAAGCCCAAATGTAAAGTACAACTCGAAAGGGAAAACAGCGACTGAAAAGTAAAGCTGCTACGCTGAGATGTCCACTGGAAATCCCACCTGAAGGGTGGGTACAGATAGCTCCTCTGATCCTCGGGTCCCGCCATCCGCTCCGAGTATGTCCCGCCTAGTGGTCCTCCTCCGGGTACCGCCTCGTCGTATAGTCCACCTCCAGGTACCGTCCAGTCCTCGAACCTTCGGCTTCTGTCAGCACTGTCTGTCGTCTGCAACCAACACAACGAGGTGCGGGCATAGCCCGTGCAGGGGTGAGTATAACGATACTCAGTAGGGACCCCGAGACCCTCAAGGTCTCACTAAAACCAACAAGGATAAACACAAGAAGTTCTCAACAGATAAACCCTACTTAGGTATATGCCCATACATATACCTAAGTTATCAAGTAACCCATTTCAATCATGAGGAAACACAAGGATTGTGAAATCGACGGATAACCACTACCCGGGGATATGCCCATACATATACCAAAGTTAGCAAGTGACCCATCTCAATCATGAAGTAAACACAAGGTCAAAAGTCTCATCTCAAACCAGGATTTTCATTATCGAAACCGTAACTGCTGAAGAGCTCCGTCTCTGGAGTGTGCAGTGGTCCTGTCACGACTCCGAGGTACTGCTCACTAACCTAAGAATACTAAAGTACTCCTCCTGTCGAGTACCGCGGGTCAGCCACCCAGACACAGTAGTGCTTCCTGCCGAGGTATGTCACCCAAACTCCGAAGTGCACACCCCCTAGTAGCCTGCTGAGGTACTCTCCGGACGAGCACCGCGGGTCTGCACTGTCACACAGGTAGTGCTCCGTCCGCCATGGGTCTGCACCTCTGAAGGTAGTGCTCCGTCCACTGGGCTAGTCGACTCACTCCAAGTCGAGTCGGTCAAGCAGTCGTCAGGTCTCAGCCAGTTACACGGTCTCCGTACATCGCACGATCGTCACTGGGAGGGTCCGCTCCACGAGCTACAGGTCGATACTCCAAGTATCTCAAAGTCCCACGAAGAAGTGTCTCAAAGAACCGTCTCGTCACAGGGGTCTCAACGCAACAGACGGCGCGTCGATCGGACGCCCGGTCTGTGAGTTATTAGCCTTTTCGTCCCAGGGGCCCTGTTGGTTTCGTGATCGAAACCAATCCCGGCCGTATCTCAACTGTACCCCGAACTCCCATAGGGTATACTCGAAGGGACCGCTACTAAACGTAACCACCAACGCCGCTGACGGCTCGTCAAGCGGACGTCCTGTCAGAAAGATATCAGCTTTCCCGTTCCAGGGGCCCGGTTGGATTTCGGGTACAATCCAACCCGGCCATACTCCGACTGTACCCAAAACTCGGGCGGAGTATGTCAAAAGTTCCGTCACATCAATAGGAAGTCAACGTAACAGACGGCGCGTCAATCGGACGCCCAGTCTGTTAGTTATTGGCTTTTTCGTCTTCGGGGCCCGGTTGGTTTTTAAGGCAAAACCAACCCGACCGTACTCCACCTGCGTCCAAACCTCGGGCGGAGTATGCCAAAAGTTCCGTTTCACTAAGAGGAACGCAACGCGACTGACGGCGCGTCAATCGGACGTTCGTAGCTCAAGATATGAGCGTTTCCGCTCCGAAGGCCCGGTTGGTTTCGTGAACGAACCAACCCGGCCGAACTCAAAGTAACCCGAAACCTTGAGTGCGATATATCGAAACGACCGTCTCGATCCAAGGATCGCGTTGCCGCAGACGGTTCGTCATTCGGAGGTCCGAGGCTCAAGTTATGAGCCAAAAACCAAATCTGGTTCGAAACGGGGGGGTCCGGGTCCGGGCCGACCCGGCCCGACCCCCCCCCCCCCCGGGGGCGGCGCGGCGGCCGGCGGCGGCGGCGACGGCGGCGCGGCGGTGGCGGCGCGGCGGCGGGCCGCGTGGCGGCGGCGGCGGCGCGCCGCGTGGCGGCGGCGGCGGGCCGCGGGGCGGCGGCGGCGGCGTGCCGCGTGGCGGCGGCGGCGGGCCGCGTGGCGGCGGCGGCGGCGTGCCGCGTGGCGGCGGCGGCGTGCCGCGTGGCGGCGGCGGCGGCGGGCCGCGGTGGCGGCGGCGGGCCGCGGCGCACGCGGGTGGCACGCGGGGTGCCGCGAGGTGGCGGCACGGTCGGCACGCGGGGGCTAAGCCCCCGCTTCTTCAAGGGCGGCGCGGCTATGCCGCGCCGTTTTGACAAATGGCCCCCCTCCAGGGGGGCCCGCTTCTTGGAAAACCGGGGGGCTGTTGCCCCCCCCCTTGTCATGGAACCGCCCCCCTCATTATGAGGGGGGTTTTTAAGAACCGGCCGGGGAATTAAATTCCCCGGTTTTAAGTCATCCGGCCGGCCAGCTGGCCGGCCGGTTTTTACCAACGGGACCGGAAATTCCGGTCCCGCCTTTGACTTCCGACGCCGGCGGCCCGGCCACCGGTCTCCTCTTCCGCCGCGGCCCGGAACCGGCCGCGGTCTTCTCGTCCCGCCGCGGCCCGGAACCGGCCGCGGTCTTCTCGTCCCGCCGCGGCCCGGAACCGGCCGCGGTGTTCGTCGTCCGGCGCGGTGCGACGGCACCGCGCCCCTTTCGCCGTGCCATGAATCCTTCCAACGCGGCGCGACGGCGTCGCGTCCTTGAAGACTCTCCTCGGCGAAGCGTGACGGCGTTGCGTAAAATATTCGCACGTTCATCCGCGTGGTGCGACGGCACCACGCTACTTGCTTCCACCCGCATGAATTAACATGAACATTGGAGGGGGGAATTCGGCCGTGTTCGTGCGGTCCGGCCCCCCTCACGTTAAATTAAAAACGCAACTTAAAAATAAATCAAGTCATACGTTAGTCTTGATAGATTCACGATCAAGAATAAATTAAGGAAACCAAAAGAAAACGACAACCCCTACCTCGGGTTTAGGATTCAAAGGTTCTGCTACGCTCCGCGGAAGACGGCGTCGCGGAGGTCGGGTGTCGCGGTCGTCGTTCGTCAAATCCGTTGACGAAGTGCTATGCCCGAAGAGACACGACGTTGGCGGATCTTCGTTTGCCGACGAAGGTTGTCCGAAGAAGAGATGGCGTCTCCTTCGTTGTCACGGTGAACGAAGAAAGGAGTTGCGGCGTTCTTCGTCGGAAAAGAGAGCGTTCCTCATCAAGTCTTGAGGAAAGTCAAATTAAAAGGAAACAACGAACTCAAGAACCCTTACCTCGATAGTCGCACGTTGACGGAGTCGTGGAATATCGGTGTTGATTCCTTTGACGTCGGAGGAAGATTCGTTGTCGATGGCGTTCGTCGCGGAAAATATGATACGGAAGAAGAACGTCACGTCGCGGATAAGGCGTCGCGGAAAGTCCGTGTTCTTCGGCGAAGAAATTCTTCGTTGAAGAACGACGTTCTTCGCGTTCTTCGTTCTTCGAAGGTTCTTCGTCAAGTTGAAGAAGAAGAAGAAAAGCTTCCAAAGCTCTCAAGAAAACAACGATCAACCCAAAATAAAATAAGACAACTTCTTATTTTATTATCACATAACACATTAGAATTTCAAAGGTTTGAAATTCAAAATGGATAACTCAAAAATTAACTCACTTATTTAATATACATGAATTGTATAATTAAATATAAGTTAACTTGTCAAACCATTAAGAGGGTGAGTGGGGAGTTTAGAGGGGTTAGGGAATTTGAAAAGTCTAGGGGTTCGTGTGGGCCCCACCACACTTAATCCTCCCAAGGGAGGTTAAGTGGGTGTGGGTCCCACTTCCAACCACCTTTGGTAGGTTTTTAAAAAGTTAAAATAAAATTTGTCTTACACAAATTTTATTTAACTCAACTGAAAACCCCCAAAGCTAACTTTCAACTCGCAACAAACGCAACTCCCGAAAAGGTCTCTTTAAGCGAATATCGGCGCTGCGAGTTCATCGGTGCCCTCGGATTTCAATTCCGAGCAGCGGATCAAAAGTTAGGAATTCCCGCTCGTTCGTTCACTGAACGTACCCGAGCCAAACTTCGGAAATTAATTCCGGGCACTCCGGGCCTCGGAATCAGGTGCCGTCTGAAACCGCGCTCTTGTAAAATTCTAAAGAAAATTAAGAAAAAATTTCCCTTGAATTTTACGGGTCTTTACAATTTAAAATGACGATCTAGTTAAATATTACCTTCCATAAAACCTTAAAATATTCTTTTTGAAAATATTTTTATGAAACACGGATTTGGATGATAAAGAGGTCCTAGTAGACACTCTTGTAAAAAAACCCTCAGATAATGAAGAGATTATAGAATTAACCCTTACCTTGCACTTTCCTTTAGTCGAGGGTACGTTTAACCTCCTGTATAATGACCATAGTATGTTATTAAATTATAATAGAACCATATTAATATTTATTATATCATAAATTATTCATTTATTTTTTTATACTACCCATTTAATAATGATTTCTATGTTAAATTAACAGTTCAGGTAATAATCGCTTTCTTTATCGTACGTGTTTTAACTTGTTATTTTTGATCGTATCATTTAGATCATGATTTAAATACTTCCAGAATATAAAATTTGATTTATATATCATATATATTTAGAATATAAATATTTATAAAATATATATATATGAAATGGGAGGCACCGTTTATGGAGACGGTAAGCCGTACGTACGCATAAACACTGTTTCTGTTTTCATATTGCATTGAACGGAAGTAAGTGAATAATATTTATGTAAGTATATACACACACATATATATAAATATATATATCTCAATTAGAATTATTATGTCATATATTACATAATTATTAATAATATATATTTTTATAATCACCGTTGAACGGTGAACGTGGAAATGAATCTCATCGCGTCGTGGAGACGGTAATCCGTACGTATGCACAAGCGACAATATCATTATATTAATGGTGAAATCATATGTAATTGGATGGTATATAATATATACAGAATAATTAACATGTTATATTTATTATTTACATAAATTATACTCATTATTATACCCATCCAAATAATGAAGTGTTTGAATAACAAACTACACCACGACGTGGAGACGGTAAGCCGTACGTACACACGTATGGTGAATTTTTCATTATAGGATGGATAGAATAACGAATATGGTGGTACCATATTTATAATAATATCATATTATATATAAGGTACTAGATTTATTATTTTAGTATGGAAACAACAAAGAAATAGGAAGTGGAAGAAGAAAATAACTTGAAAGAGGGTGGTGAAATTATTACCTCTTCTTCAGGTGTTTCCTTTTGAGTTGATCAAAAGAGATCCTTAGGTTGGGTTTCTTATCAAATTAAGGACTCTAGGTTGAAGGGATGATAGTTTATAAGGTATTTGGGTAGGTTTTGGCTGATCCAAATGGATTTTGAGGTGTGAAATTAAGAGAAGGGGAAGTACTCTTTTATAATAGAGGTGAGGGTCACTTTAGGAAAAGCTTGAAATATTATTTTATAATAAAATCATTTTCGGTTTATAATGGCTCCAAAATGATTTATTTAGAGTCTAAGTTGAGTATGGGTTGAAAAACTCTAATAAAATAGGTTTTATACAGGTTTAGGTCACCATATTATCCTTATTGTTTTAGATTTAACTCTTATTTAAATAGTTTGACATTTACCACATCTCTTTGTATTTTTATATTATATGGTTAATAAATTTACTATAACAAGACAAGAGAACCCCAATTGGTTCATTATTAATATATATAACCTTATATAAGTCCTTTTTCCTAAACTTATATTTTTAGGAATATTATATCAATTAATAATACAGTATTTGTTTTAAAAACTCAATTATGTCAATTTTGACACTATTTAGTATTTATTTTTTTTGAAAATCATAACAACATGATTACTTCAAATTTTTTTTTATCAACCCTAAAATTTCATATTAACCTATAAAATTAGTGGAATTTAAAATAAGTCTCAATTTAAATTTATTTGGTTATTTATAATATCAATTATTTTAATATTTCATTAATAAGGTAATTACTGCATCATCATTGTGTCATAAATAAATTAACTTATTTAATGTATAAAAATTATAAATAAAATACCATTATGTAGGAAATATTTTTATATTTCTAATTAATATTTATAGTTTAATTTTTATTGTGTGTAACCCTATATTAAAAATGGTTTGGTTATTAAACTTTGAATTTAACTCTTTTAACTCTTCTTTAAATAAAATAATAATAAATATCCTAATCTAATACAAGTGGACAAAAGAGGATAATATTTTATTCATAAAGTTTTTTTGGTCGAATTATACTTATCAAATATAATTAGGACATGTGTTAGGGTAATTATAATATCATTTTTACCCTTAATTAACCTATTTACTTCTAACCGTGGTAAATAAAAGTCAAAAGTTTCTATTCACCAAAAATTATTATTATCTTATTGAACCAAATTTTACTTAAATATTTCAACCATGTCTCTAATATTTTTTAAATTCAACTCACAGAAGTAGTAAAATTAAGGTTTATGCAAATTTGCAAATGCTCCTAGAAGTTGGGTAAAAGACGGTAAAAAGTTCAATAAAATTTTAGACATCTAATTTTGTTATAAAATGAATCCAATGAATTACACTGAAATTATATAGGTATTATATATATTTTTTGACTTAAAATAAATTTAAATAAAATAAATAATTATTTAAATAAAAAGTTGGTTTTAAACTATAACGTAGTGTTTTTTACTATTCATCAAAAATTGAATTTTTTCAGAAAAATACTAAAAATTAACCCTAAGATAATTTTGATATTCTGAATTAAAAAAATAATCATATTTTACCAAATTAAAAACATAGACATTTCATTAATTAATTTAAAATTAATTCCTATTGTCGAAACCGAAAAACGTGTTTTTAAAAAGTAAAAACTATCAAAAGATTGACACGTGTTTATGTCAAATTTAAATGTGAAATTACTTATAATGAACTAAATTATTTTAAATGATAAAAATAGAATCAATTTATACTTCCAAACCATTCAAATTCATTATTTATCCCTATTAATTATTTCTATTAAAAAAGTTTTTTTTCAATTAAAATTTAGTATTTTTCAGTATTCATCAAAATATGAAAGTTTTCAGTAAAGTACCAAAAATTTATTCAAAGTAAATTTTTATGTCCTGATTCTAAAGAAGAATTTAATTTCATTAAATTAAATATATAAAATTGTCAAATATTGGTTTTAAAAAGGGTTTTCCATTAGAAGGTGGTAAAATTTCATTTTTTGAAAAATACTTATTTTATCTGAAAAAATGAATTTTTTCTTATATTATATCTATGAAACACATAATATGGATTCTAAAATTATATGGTGTATATAAAATTCAAAATTAAGTTAATAATATTAATAACCGCTTTTGAATGACTAGTTTGGTAAGTCGTGGTGCGCTCAAACTCGGTATTGTGTGTAGCGCAAGCTATTGAATTACTTTAAAGAAAATAACTTACAATGAAATCTTGGGGTGTTTCATTCTTACCCCTTTTTGAAATTGCATTCTCACAATTTTAAAATTGGTCTTGGGAACTTCATTGAAAGTATTACATCAGAAAAAGAGTCAATAAAACTATCACTTTAAAAGAAAGAAAGAGAATTACAAAGGTCACCCGAGATAACCCATACTAGGATTTCATGTAGGAAAACATGGATATGGAAGATAAACTAAGTGTCAAGTTATAATGGAGAGTGATAGAAAACATGATCAGGAGAAAGTTAACAATAAGAAAACCACAAACTTGTGATGGGATAAATGGTCATTAGTTTCCCAGTAGGAAAAGTATACGGACAACATTTTTTTTTGTTTTAAGTTCCATTTCATAAAGTTGAGGAATTTATTTATGAGATTGACTAAGAACATAAAGAGATATACTTAATTTTTAAGTAGAGTTTTATCCTTTAATAAATTTCTACCAGTAACTCATCTTTTTTTCAAACGATGAGTATTCAAGATGACTTGGTCACACTTGAAGTGCTAAAATCAACTTCTAAAGAATAACATGATCCAAAAAGGATAAACTATATATTTACTTTGTCTTTAGAGATTATACAAAACCAAAATGGTTAGTACAAGATCAGATGGTCCCCAAAAAGGGTAATCCTTTAGAGAAAGAAATACTCATCTTAATTTCTAAAATTAAACCAACAATACCCAAAGTTTAATAAATACCATTCAATAAACAATTGTCCTTAAAATCCTTCAATATAATCCAAAATAATATTGAAACCCAAAACTTAGAATAATTTGATTACATAGTCTTCCACGTTAAATTTTATCTCCAAATAACATCAAATACTCTTAAAGTCACATACTTAAAGTAATTAACCTAATCACATATTCTCTATGATAGGTTAATAATTTCCATAAATAACCCAAATCTCTATAAATCCACAATAAAAAAAGATAAAAATCCACCATTACACCTCAAATGAAATCTCATAGTATTATATTTTCCTTAGGCATATAGTGTTCCCAACAGAGCGAACGTCTTCCAAAATAACATTTATCACTTAATCACCAAATCACTTTCATATGCTAAGGATATATATTTTATAAGACATAAGATCCCAAATCAACTTATTATTGAACAATAAAATCATTTAACTAAAAATAATTAGTCACACTAACCAGGTACTTGACGTAGTCCAGTGGTAAGTGATCCACCCTTGTCGCCCTTTGTTTGCATGTTCAAGTCTCACAGCCTTACTAGACATAACAGGTTGTCGTCCGACCTCCGGGTTATCCTTTTTATAAAAATCCAAAAAAAATAATATTAAAAAGTTTTTTTAACATTAAACAATAGTATCCAATGTTTAACTTAATCCATTCCAACTTTTAGACTTATCCAAAATACTTATTTCCAAACTCATAGTCCAAAATTTATAAGGAAGGTAAACATAATGAAGATCATTTTTTCCATGTAATAACATGTGAATACCTTCATCATGCATTATTTTAAAACATGGTAACACCCTGAAATACCATAAAACCTTATTGATTACATTCATTCTCCCTTATTCCTTATAGAATACTGGATATACTCCTTATATCTAAAAATGTTGTAAACTCCAACAATGATGGAATATACAAATCATTAATCAGTTTCAAGGTAGTAAAAAATATCCAATATAATTTATCCAAATCAATCATATCTTATTCCAAAATCACTACCTCAATATTAGAACCATATTAAGGTTTATCTTTCTCTAAACCATATATTTTACAAAAAACATTTAACCTACCATTGAGTAACTTTTCTTGGTTCCACACAATCTCAAGTCCTTAATGAAATAGTACTGCAGTATAATCCTTATATACTCTATAATTATTATAACATGTAAATCATTAATACAATACTCAAACGACAAAATAATTTAATAACAACATAAGAACTATAATCATTCCTCTTCATCTTCGATAGCACCATAACTTGATTATTATTCAATAGCAACATTTGGGGTATACTCTGATGATTTAGAAATTGATTCACGTAGTGTCACAACTCCTTGCAGACGAAGAATTTTACATTTGAAACCTTTTTCTTACCCTTGAAATCACGTACTTGGGGCCATTTTTCTCCACACTTAAAACAAACTCCCATTCCCTTCAAGAATTTACCAAGGTGATTATTTCCACAGTTATCACCTATGGGAAAATTCTTCTTTCCCCTCTTCCCTTTATCTATCTTTCTCTCTTCCATCCTTTTCTTCTCTTTCTTCCCTTCAAATCCATAGGACTCAGAGAATTCTTTACTTATCTTATTAACATAAGATACTATTTCTTCATATGATGAGAATACGTGGGAGGCTATTTCCCTTTTAAATTTTTGTTTAATACCATGAAAGATATGATCCTTATTAATCTTTCGATCATGCGTATTGCTGGAATTCTCATTCCTTCTACTAAACACCATTTCTAAATAATGGCATACACTAGGTTAGTCTGTGAATCGCAATTCATAATTCCAAACTTGTAAAATACCTAACGTATGTTGAAAAGATTATGCATATAATCTAAAATAATAAAATGATTTCTTTGAGGAAGTATTTACTCCTAAATCCTTCATAATGGATTGTAATGAAAATGTGAAATATCCTAAGAATATCCCTCGACAGTGTCATAACCAAGAGTGCATCAAGGCCTATTGTCGTATATCAGGATACCCCAGGTCAAGCCCGAAACTCCTTGTCATAGTTTTCACTCCTAGTTACATCTGTACCAGAGCCACCTCTACCTGCTCGTATCCAAACTGGGGTGTATTGCTTGAAAAACCCACATAATATTTACATTACCATTTTTTTTGATGTTCTTATATACTAATCCTCAATGTCTATATTAGGTTAGTGTTTCCTAGTCAGAGTTTTTTTTCTAAATCTAGATTCCAAGGTTTGTACTAAACTTCCTCTGATACCAACTGTAACGCCCCAACCCCAGAATCCCAGAGTTAGTGCAATATTTTAATACATTGGAATCATTATAGGGAATAAAGTCCTAAAATACTGATCAGTTTAGCAGTCTTGGAAAATATATTACATACATGAACATTACATTACACATTAGAAAATAAAACACAACATAAATGATCCTTTAAGAATGCCATTAATTTCATAGCATAACCCTTCTTATCAATAATAATACACTTCTTTGAATCCAAGGAAAAATAAAACATATAAAGGGGTGAGATCAGATTCTCAGTAAGGATAACAATATAGTGGAAACTTTAATAAATAAACATAAACATTTAAGGCAATGTATAAGACTGAAACAAAATCCTTTTAAACTTAAACTGCAGCATAATGTGGCAAAGATAAATCAAATAATTCCATTTACTTATTCACATGGATATTCTACTAGTCTAATAATCACATGTAATATCAATATAAAATTTCATAATGTTGGAATGCGTAATTCTAGACTTCATAACCACATTGTCAAGGCCTTGTGCCAAGACTACAAATAAGATTTTGTCAAGGCCTTGTTCCAAGACACTAGTTTATCTCATGATACCTAACAATGCATCGAGGAGCTATAGCGGGCTCCACCTATCACTTACTAAGTCCAATTCATTCCTCATATGAAAAGGTTTAAACATAACATAAACATTTGTATTAAAAATAGCATATGAAATGTCAATACTTTATCCATAAACCATGAATGGTATAAAAATAAAACATCCACATTAAAACATATCACAAAACCTTCAATAAAATATGGAAGATTTGTATCATAATAAATCAACTTCAAAAAAGTTTAAAATCCATCAAAGGATGTTGAAAAAGAGGAAAATGATTTGTAAAACTCTTTGAGATAAATATCCCTTTTTCATAAAAACATTTAAAAGTCACACAATTTATAAAGGAAGATATTTAAATAAATTTTTGAATCAAAGTGTCTCATACTAATTTGAAATTTTTTAAAGGAATTAAAGTTTCTCATAGATATTATTCAAAAAAGTTGAAGCCTGAGATAATATTTGTATCACATAAGAAAAATCAGAAGTATCTACAGTCGATTGTTCCAAAAAGTTTTGTTTCAATTATTCAATTTATTTTGATCTTAGATAATCCTATATAAGTTAAATGTAAGAAAAAATTATAAGTAATTTTCAATCATATCTAATTTATATTTAAAAAAATTTATATGACATTTGAAATATAATTAATAAGACAAGTTGGCCAAACTAAAAAATGACCCACACAATCCCCAAATTTGGTAATCTCTGTAGTAGGAAATGGTAGTAGAGCATTAAGATTGATTATATCAAGTACTAATAATCTAACCTGGAATATATTCATATTATGGTGATGTACATAATCCCCTCAAAAATATATGAGTCCTAATGCAACAATAAGTATATGAGGATATTCAGTAAACAACTCACAGTATATGGTTTGGTCAAAGCAAGGAGGTCGAGGATCAAAGTAGACTGGTTAGGCAGGGTTGTTCAGTTGGGATGGATGTGGAGGATCTAAATAAATAGGTTGTGTAGGGTAGTTCGACTAGGATAGAGGTAGAGGATCAAAGTAAGTTAGCTGGGTTGGGTAGTCCGACTAGGATGGAGGTGGAGGATCAAAGTAAGCAGGCTGGGCAGGTCGGGAAAGCTGTGCAGATTGTGAATGTCTTGAAAAGTGTTCTAACAAAGCCTGCTATGCAACTACTTGAATTTGATCACCTATAGACTAGTTCATATCTTTCATCTAGGATTTTAAGGATTCTATTTCTGGGTCTTTTGATTTCTTACTCTGACCAAAAAATTTCTGAATACTAACACGCGCCTGATATCCTCTAACATGACCGGGGCATTCCTCCTTTCCTAAAGCAGTGGCTAGGATGTCCATACTACCCTTAGAGATAAAATAGAACTATCTCTTTCTCTTTAAGTTCATCTGGTTGGGACCAATTTGTGTATGATGATTGTATTTGTTGTCAAAAGTTGTCAATATCGATCAAAATGAAGAAGGACTCCAAAGTTAATGGAGATCGGCTGAAGTGTGGATGCCTAGAGAATTGTTATAAAATCATATCAATGAATGTCATACTTGGGAAATTATCTATGAAGGAATTCATAAGATTGTTGAACTGATACTAAGTTCAAATAACTTGTTTCAAAGGTGACACATTGTTTTCAACAATGAAGAATGGTGAAGTATCATCCATCTAAGGATGATTGAAGAAGAATTAAGAATTATAGAAGACCATGAAATGCTTCATGATTGCATGAGAACCATGCAAGATCTTACTTTAAGAAAAGAATCATATGATTTTAATGAAGTAGATAATGAAGGCTGAATAATAAGAGAGAGAGAGTGGAAGGTTTTGGCATTCTAATAAGGTCATGAATTACACATTTCCTTAAAATCAGATGATTTTTGCACTGTTCTTAAAGTTCCAAATACATGTATCAAAGGTGATACATTGTCTGCAACATTGAAGGTATTTAAAGAATCTTCAAGCCTCCACTTTTGGATGAAGAGAGATTATTGGAGTTATTTAGAATTAACACTCCAAAATTAATTGAGGATTTGAAGTGAGGATGAAGAAGTACTTTGGAATTCATATTCCAAAAATAATGGAAAAACTATGACGATGCTTTGTTGATATGTATTTCAAAAATATCATAAGTTTGGAAAACTTGTGATCCAAGCCTTATGAAGGATAGGGGGAGTAAAGAAGTGTTTTTTGGCAAAGTAAAGAAAGTGGCGTGAAAGTCAAAAATGGAACGCAAGTGTGGCACACAAGTATAGGTGGCGTGAAATTGTTTGTTGCGCAAAAGTCATATTTCAAGATCATCCCATCAAAATATGACAAAGGAAATAAAGTGGCACGCAAGATAAAGATTGGCACGCAAGTCAAAGGTGGCACACAAGTGTGTCACACAAGTATATGTGGAACGCAAGTGTATGTTGCATGCAAGTCACTTTTCAACATCATCCTATCAAAATATGACAAAGGAAAGAAAGTGTCATGATAGTGATGGAATGACACGCAAGTGATGGAGCGGCGCACAAGTGTTGGAGCAGCGCACAAGTGTTGGAGCAGCGCGCAAGTGTTGGAGCGGCGCGCAAGTGCTGGAGCGCCGTACAAGTGTATGTGGCGCGCAAGTCACCAAAATTCCTATAAATAGACGACTAGCCTACTCATTTTTAAAGCTCAACACTTAAGAGAAAATTTGATCTCTGATCGCGCAAGTAGTAGAAGCGGCGCACAAGATGAAGTGGCGCACAAGTTGACGGTTATTTATAAGGCGCACAAGTTGGGTTGCGTGCAAGTAGGTTGGCACAGAAGCAGAGTGGTGCACAAGAAAAAGTGGCGCGCAAGTTGTCAGAGGTGCGCAAATAGAGAGGTGTGTTCCAGAAGTGTGTTGTGTATAATCCAAACGTGGCGCGCAAGTTGTGAGTTGTGAACAATAGTGTCACACAAGTAGTTAGTGGCACGCAAGTAGGTGGCGTGAAAGCTGAGTGGTGCACAAGCAGATGGCGCGCAAGCTGTGTGGCGCACAAGCAGGTGGCATGCAAGCAGGGTGGCACACAAGTAAGGATTGGCACACAATCTAAAGAAGAATAAGAAGAAGAGCTTGGTGTATATGTTTTTTCACTAAAAGAGAACATGTGGAGAAGAGTAGGTTTCAGTGCAGCTGGTTGTGCATTGAAGAAGAAGAAGAAGAAGAGTGTGCAACTTACAGGTTTGCTGCATAGAAAGAAGAGAAGAAGAAGAAGAAGAAGAACAGAGTATGCCCAATTAAATCCTACAATTATTTAGGGAAGTTCAATTCAGATGATGCTATGTGAGCGGATCATCAGTGTCTGAATAATCACATTGGTGTATGTGATTCTAGCCAAGAAGAGAGAAGAAGTTTTAGTGCAGTTGGTGTTGCACTAGAAAAGAAGAGAAGGAAAGAAGGAAGAATTGCTTTCCTACTTCTTTGCAAGTAATCAAGTGAAGATAAATAAAGAAGACCAAGAGCAGAACCTACCTTTTGAAGAAGGAAGAATACTGTCTCCATAGGCAGTATAAAGAACTAGCTAGAGGCTGCAAGTTGGACTAGCATCACCAGTCCAGGGAAAAGGATTGTTTCCCACCCCCTCTAAAGTGTAGGGACTCACACTGGCTATAGGATTGCTTTCCTAGCCACTCCATTGTAACATCATATTACATTATAGTAGAAAATCCATGCACTGGTCATTTCCATGCATGTCAAGGATGTAGCTACTCTTATTGAGTGGTGAACCTTGTAAAAATATCATGTGCATATTTTTACTACTTTCTGTTATTTCATGCGACAGGTAAAAGAGAATAAGAGAATCAAGATCCTAATAGGTCAAGAGGTATATGGATAAAAATTAAGAATTGGTTGAATAAGTCCTCAACACTGATTCACCCCCCCTCTCAGTGTTAGGTATATCCAAAACTGGTCCTCTCAATTGGTATCAGAGGGGAAGGTTCACCTCTATTGGATTCTCTACAGTGAAGTTATTATCTTTTGAAGACCTAAGTTTCTTTCTTTAGTTATCAATGAAGTGAAATTTCAATGAAGATTATATTATTTCTTAGCAGAAGACTATATCTACCAAGACCATGATGAACAGGAAAATTAAGGAGAAGAGAAAGTTGAAGAAGAATTCCCTCTTATCTAAAGAAGAGAAAGTATCTGGTTCTCCATATCTGGCCGACATTGAAGAGACACCAGACTTGAAAAGTTATGAAAAGGTGGCTCAAGTTTCCACTAAGAAGATGGATAACCTTCCTACCTCAAATAATAAGGAGGTATGTGTTAGTAAATTTGGAAATTATTCTCATGATGAAAATACTGGCACAAGTGGTGATGATAAATCTACAACATCTCAAGAAATATCAGTTGAAAAATTAAGAATTATTCTTCATGGTATTCCTAAAGAGAGTTCATCTCTTGTTTGTGGAGTATTTCAATGCATGTAGGAAAATATAACTCAATTGGAAGAAGAAACTAACATTTTGGAGAAAGGCTTACAAGCAAAAATTATCGAATGTTTAAATCTCTCCAGATAGTTTGGAGCCTTTGAAGCAACAAAGAGGGTATTTGAAGTAAGTTCTTTAAAGTCGTTCAAAGATGTTGAAGAGAAAGAGGGAGTCAACAAGAATCTAGAAGAGAAGATCCATGCACTTGAAGATGAGATGAAAAAGAGAAATGACGTCATGGAGATATATTTGGAAGAAAACTCCAAGAAGATCAAAGAATTTGACTATTTGTTACAAAACAAAGTAAAGATGCATGAAGATGAAGTTGAAAGATTAAATAAGGATTTTGAAGAGAAGATGACTATGATTGAATACTCAGAATTCATCCTCAATATGAGATTCCTAGAATTGGAAGCTGAGTTTACCAATCATGAGAAGACACATATTGAGTCTCCACAAAAGAAGGAAATAGTTGCTGCTAGTATTCAATGCTCAATAGAGGATTCTACTGTCAAAATAACTCCAACATGTGATAAGAAGATCATGGCTTCACTCATTGATCTATCAAAAGCAGCTGAGAAAGTAAAGGTACCATCCATACCAACTTGTACTAATGTTTTTGTTTATACAAAAAGTATAGGTTGGAAGAAAAATTCTAAACAAGTATGGATGAAGAAAATTGAGAAGAAACCTACCACCATGGCTATGGTGGATAGGGTAAAGAGTATGGAAGATAGCTCCCCACATAAAGCACAACATACTAAGAAGAAGATTCAACAACCTTATAAAGAAGATGGGAAGAAGTCAAGGTTTGTTGGTCAATGCTGGCATTGTAATAGATTTGGGCATTGTGAACTAGATTGTTGGTACAACCCCTTAAATGTAAAAGCACAGAGAAAGATCATCTCAAGGGGGATAAATCTAGAGAAGAAAAAGCAACATCCACAAATCCAGAAACATATGTATACTGCAAAAATATTTGGAATGTTAGATAAAATCTGTGATGTATGCAATGGGAGTGGTCATATGAATGGTGCATGTTCATTTCAACATGTACCCAAAACTAATAATAAAAGAAGACCACATAAGCTGGGTAAGAATGAAGAAGCATCCTTGGGAAGAAATCAGATGAATAATGTAAAAACAAATTCTACCAAGAAGATTTCAAGAAGAAAATATGAGAAGTCCTTGGATTCTAAATCCATGAAGGTGAAGGGTGGTGCATCCAAAAGAATTAATAAAAAGGAATACACTCAGAAGAATCCATGTAGAAGATGAAATCTTGATACCTCAGTCCCTAATGATATAATGATGGTTTGGCCAGAATATTTGGAAAGAATGAGGAAAATAGAAGATGCACAGGATAAGGCTAGTACTAAAACCAAAAATAAGATTCTACATGAAGACAAATAAGGTATGTGTGTGAGGTATAATAAGGCTGGTCATACTGTCAGAAAGTGCTTTGAATTTATTCTATCCCAACAAGAATTCATTAAGAAGATGGAAGTTGCACCGAGATATTCTAGTGCTTGGAAATCTATTGAATAAAGAATATTCACACACAAAGAGATAGAAGAAGTATTGAGATCCACACAACCACATTCAAAATTAAAGATCAAATGTGAAAGTGTGAGGAGTGGAGAAAATAGAGAATCTTGGTTTAAAAAATCATATAAGCCTTCCTGCTCACATTGAAGAAGCATGGGAGATCCACCTTATTCCCTTAAATATTTGTGTATTGTATCTGTTCTTTAAATACAGGGAATTGGAGGTGAAGAAAGATCTCAGGGGGAGAACCAAATATTTAGTGATGAGAAGTGTTCCCTTGAGAGGTAGATACATGAAAAAGCTTCCAGAGTCATTATCTCAATCAGTATCAACATCAGTTGGTATAAAACTCAATTACTCTGAAGTTTTTCTGAAGATCATGTCACTGTAAAAGGTATGTTATTTCTAAATATATCACCCTTGGTTACTCAAAATAAATATCATTATACACAGAGAGAATAACAAAGTTAATCAGTGGCATAAGAAGAATGAAAGTGCCCTAAGTCCACTTATCCATCCAATTGCACTTGAATGTTTTTGATCCGTTTGTTGAAGTGAGTGTAGGAATTTCAGGTTGATTATTTCTTATCACATTCAATATATTCATCCTGGAATAAAAGTGTAAAACCCTTGAAGACAAGTGTATAAGTTCTCATATCATGAGGTTTCATATTCAGTGGGTTATGGAAAACTTTGTTGTCTAAATCAAATCCTCTTATTTTCTACACCGAGCATTGATCAAGTAGACTTAGAGTGAAATTATTGATGGCACATTGATTAAGTATGGAATGATACCCTCTCTACCATTAACTTTGTATTTCTTGTCAATAAGGGGGAGAGAAATAAAATGAATGTCTAGGGGAGAGACAGAAGTAAAGGGGAGAGATAAGATTCTCATTTTGACATTGAAACATTAATTTGAGGAGACTTTAAGGTATCGAAAAAAAATACATAGGGGGAGATTGTTGGGACCACTTTGTGTATGAAGATTGTATTTGTTGTCAACAGTTGTCAATATCAGTCAAAATGAAGAAGGACTCCATAGTTAATGGAGATCGGATGAAGTGCGGATGCCTGGATAATTGTTATGAAATCATATAATTGAATTTCATACTTGGGAAATTCTCTATGAAGGAATTCATACGATTATTGAACAAATACTAAGTTAAAAGAACTTGTGTAAAAGGTTACACATTGTTTACAACAATGAAGAATGGTGAAGTATCATCCATCTAAGGATGATTGAAGAAGAATGAGGATTTAAAGAAGACCATGCAATGCTTCACGATTTCATGAGAACCATGAAAGAGATTACTTGAAGAAAATAATCATATGATTTGAATGAAGTAGAGAATGATGGATGAAGAATAAGAGAGAGTGTGGAAGGGCTTGGAATTCTAAGAAGGTCATGAATTACACATTGCCTTGAAATCAGATGATTGTTTCACTGTTCTTAAAGTTCCAAATACATGTATCAAAGGTGACACATTGTCTACAACATTGAAGGTATTTTAAGAAGCTTCAAGACTCCACTTTTGGATGAAGAGAGATTATTGGAGTTATTTGGAATTAACACTCCAAAAGTAATTGAGGATTTGAAATGAGGATGAAAAAGTACTTTGGAATTAATATTCCAAAAAGAATGAAAAAACTATGACAATGCTTTTATAATTTGTATTTCACAAATATCATAAGTTTGAAAAACTTGTTATGCATGCCTTATGAAGGATAGGGGGAGTAAAGAAGTGTTTTTTGGAAAAGTAAAGAAAGCGACATGCAAGTCAAAAGCAGCGCGCAAGTGTGGTGTGCAAGTATTGGTGGTGCACAAGTGTATGTTGCACGCAATTCATCTTTCAAGATCATCCCATCAAAATATGACAAATTAAATAAAGTGGTGCGCAAGATAAAGATTCACACACAAGTCAAAAGTGGCGTGCAAGTGTGGCGTGCAAGTATATGTGGCACACAAGTGTATGTTGCGCGAAAGATAAAGATTAGCGCATAAGTCAAAAGTGGCGTGCAAGTGTGGCACGCAAGTATATATGGCATGCAAGTGTATGTTGCGCACAAGTCATATTTCAACATCATCCAATAAAAATATGACAAAGGAAATAAAATGTCATGCTAGTGATGGAATGATGCGCAAGTGATGGAGCGGCGCGCAAGTGCTGGAGCGATATGCAAGTGCTGGAGTGGCACGCAAGTGCTGGAGAGGTGCGCAAGTGATGGAGCGGTGCGCAAGTGTATGTGGAGCACAAGTCACCAAAATTCCTATAAATATATGACTGGCCTCATCCTTTTTTAAGGCTCAACACTTAAGAGAAAATTTGAGCTCTGATCGCACAAGTAGTAGAAGTGGCATGCAAGATGAAGTGGCGCGCAAGTCGAGGGTTATTTATAAGGCATGAAAGTTGGGTGGCGCACAAGTAGGTTGGCGTGCAAGAAGAGTGGCGTGCAAGCAGAAGTGGTGTGCAAGTTTTTAGAGGTGTGCAAGAAGGGAGGTGTGTTCAAGAAGTGTGTTGTGTATAAGCCAAAGGTGGAGCGCAAGTTGTGAGCTGTGCACAATAGTGGTGCGCAAGTAGTTAGTGGCACGCAAGCTGGTGGTGCACAAGCTGAGTGGCGCGCAAGCAGGTGGCGCACAAGATGAGTGGCGCGCAAGTAGGTGGCGCGCAAGTAGGGTGGCGCGCAAGTAAGGATCGGCCCGAAAGCTAAAGAAGAAGAAGAAGAAGAGCTTGGTGCAGATGATTTTTCACTGAAAGAGAACGTGTGAAGAAGAGTAGGTTTCAGTGCAGCTGGTTGTGCATTGAAGAAGAAGAAGAAGAAGAAGAAGAGTGTGTAGCTTATAGGTTTGCTGCATAGAAAGAAGAGAAGAAGAAGAAGAAGAACAAAGTATGACCAATTGAAGCCTATAATTATTTAGGGCAGTTTAATTTAGATGATGCTATGTGAGTGGATCCTCAGTGTCTGAATAATCACATTGGTGTATGTGATTATATCCAAGAAGAGAGAATACGTTTTAGTGTAGTTTGTGTTTCACTAGAAAAGAAGAGAAGGAAAGAAGGAATAATTTCTTGCCTACTACTTTTCAAGTAATCAAGTGAAGAGCACTAAAGAAGACCAAGAGCAGAACCTACCTTTTGAAGAAGGAAGAAGACTGTCTCTATAGGCAGTATAAAGAACCAGCTAGAGGCTACAAGTTGGACTAGGTTATCACCAGTCCAGGGAAGAGGATTGTTTCCCACCCCCCTCTAAAGTGTAGGGACTCACACTATCTAGAGGATCGCTTTCCTAGCCACTCCATTGTAACAACATATTACATTATAGTAGAGAATACATGCACTAGTCATTTCCATGGATGGCAAAGACGTAGCTACTCTTATTGAATGGTGAACCTTGTAAAAAAATTTTGTGCATATTTTTAGTTCTTTCTATTATTACATACGAAAGGTAAAAGATAATAAGAGAATCAAGATACTAACAGGTCAAGAGGTACAGGGATAAAAAGTAATAATTGGTTTAAAAAGTCCTCAACACTGATTCACCCCCCACTCAGTGTTAGGTATATCCCAAACTGGTCCTCTCACATCCTAAATTGAAAAATGAAAAAGTTATATTGGTGTTTATAATTTATAAAATAAAAAAATTCATGCCAAATAAATAATATTTACAAAAAAATTTATCAGATAATTGTTGAGCTTCCTCTATAAGATACTTTCATTTTCTTTCTTCTTCCTCGTTTCTATTTTTCATGGCGAGTGGGAGGAGATGGAGGACCAAACTAGACCTCTTCCGAACCACTGCTAGATCAATCTATTAATCCTTAAAAATTTTCTTCAATCATTTCCTGCTCTAAATATGGATACCCTCCACATGATAAAGTACGAGGGTATACATTTTTCAACTGGATCTCTTAATGAGATCTCCCGGAGTTCTATTACATAAAAATAAACTAATAAGTAATTAGATAAATACATAATAAATTTTACAATATAAAATAATTATCATACCAGAAATTTTTCTTCATGGTAGGTGTCAACAAATTTCTTCCATGTATCTGCATCTATATACAAATAGTTAAGGCATGGGTTTTCAAACTTTTTCTTTCCAAAAACACAATTTTTTGTTAGTTTTGTTTTAAAGTATCTATATAGAACCCCCACTAAAGAGAGATGTATTTTATTAATTTCTTTTGTTTCATCAAAATTGAATGTCAACTATAATTGAATAAATGAAATATGCCATTTAAAATATTTAATATTAAAAAAATGAGATAAAATAAATCAATTGAGATATTTTACCATCACAAAATCCTAAAGTTTTTGTTTCACAATCTCATCCACTTAATTACAATCATGATATAAAATACTAATCCTACAATGGATCTACATTAATATATAACTGATAAACTAAACTGCATTTGGGACAGTTTCATTATTATTATCATCAAAATGAATATGTAATCTTTCATCACCATGAGCAAGTGATAGTTTTGGTAAATGTGTAATACCAGGTTTACCAAATTGAGAAATTTATTTCTCTGTAGTAACAGGAGAAGTCTCCTCCTCTGAAGACGCATCAGTAGTCCTGCAAAAAAATTATAAGATAAAATTTTTCTTTCATTAAATAAGTATATTACTAAATATTTAACAATATGAAAAAATAGATATACCTCAGTAACTGCTCCTCTCTCTCTGTATATGAAATTTAAACAAGAAAGTGTAATGAAATTTTTCGTACCTGCATATTATTAGAAAACTAAATATTTATAAACAAGAATAAAAAATAAGTAAAAAAAGAGGCATGCATTTATATGTTTCAAAAAAAAGAAAAAAATATAGATAATTACCAGAAAAATAAGGAGACTAATTTAGTGTTTTCCCATATGTCATCATCATGATTGTTATGTACTACATGAACTATTTCTACCTTGTAGTCATTGTAATCATCTGAAAATCGTGAAATAGATGAATAAGACTCTTGTAAATCAATAACATCATCAACATCCTTATCATCACCAAATGGTATATTTTTACATACAAAACAACGGACCACTGATCATTTGATGGATCAATGACAAATAATATCTATTTTTCATGCATCCCCATGACAAATGGTTCCTCATTATAATTAAATCTTTTTCAAATCAATAAGTGTAAATCCACAATCATCATGTTTCAAACCACTATTGCTATCAACCCAATTATACTTAAACATAGTGACTCAAAATTTTTTATAATAAATTTCCTATATATCCTCAAGAACTCCAAAATATGATAAAAAAGTAGAAATTGGGTTTTTATCATTTTCACTTGAAAAATGCACTGCTTCAGCGATAACCATCACACTATTATTTTGAACGGTACTCTTGTCATCCAGTTTTTGTGTGTGTAAAATGTGTACCCATTAATATCAAAACCAGTCCATGTTATCACATTAAGAGATGGTCCCCCAACTAACCATTTCAACATTTCTGATGTAGATATATCTGTTCTCACTTTCTCTTTAAACCATGAAAAAATGTCTTTTTATGCTCAATCATCAACCAATTTTCATTTCTTTTTGGATATCATCTCTTTAATTCAGAAATATGTGGTGATATATATGATTGAAAATCATCTGTGTTGTTCAAAATATATAAATGTGTTTGCATCACTTGATCACATGGAATGAAATTTACCTTTAATCCTCGAATCCCTCTACCTTCACTATCAACAATCAAATGTTAAGATATAGAGAGACCAATATGCTCCAATTCATACAAATATTCAATACAGAAATCAATCACCTCTTCCGATACTTATTTTTAAATAATAGAGGCCTCCGATCGATAAGGATTTTTAACACATCCCTTTAAAATTTTCATATACCTTTCAAAAGGATACATTCAACATAAATAAAGAGGCCTGCATATTCTTATCTCATGCACCAGATGAATCAACAGATGAACCATTATATCAAAAAATGTAGGTGAAAAATACATTTCTAGTTGAAAAATTATAAGAGCAGCTTCATTATCCAACTCATCCAATAAATTTGGATCAATAAATTTAAAATGGATTTGAAAAAATTACATAACTAGATGATAGTCTTTCTGACAACTGAAGATAATATACCACACAGTGTGACTAATAGTAGTTGTTGCATCAATACATTATAATCATGAGATTTTATACCTATTAATTTTCAATCCTTCACTGACACAAAATTATTCACATTTGAAGAATATCCACTGAGTACTTTTATACCATAGAGACACTAACAAAAATTCAACTTCTCACTCTTGATTAATGTGTGACTAGCCATAGGTAAATATGTTCTATTTCCTTTCATTGTGGGAGATAACTCCAAACATATTCTCATTGATATCAAGTATAATCTAGAATTCAATATATTTTTTTTTCTTTTATGTATAATAAAGTTCCAATCAAATTGTCACATATATTTTTCTCAAAATTCATAATATCAATGTTATGTTTTATCTCTAAAAATCTCCAATAAGGTAGTTCAAAAAAATAGATGGTTTCTTCCAGTTATTTTTTTGAAGACCAGAACTAATTTTCTTTCCAAATATTGAATTAATATTTTTCACCCTGTTGTAATATTATTCAACTGACAATGGTTGTGGGGTAAGATTGTATTCCTATAAATTGTCAACTTCCCTTTCCAACCTATGATAAGGATGATCAAATTGAAAAAATCTTCTATGTCCCATGTACACTATATTTCTTCCATTTTTCAATTGATAATATAAAGTCTCTTCTTCACAAATTGTACAAGCTTTATGTCCCTTAACACTATATCCAAATAAGTTTCTATATAAAGAAAATTCATTTATACTGAACATTATCATAGAACTTAAAAGAAAATACTATTTCTTGTATGCATCAAAAATACTAACACCTTCCTCCCATAGAAGTTTCAAATATCAATAAATGGTGAAAGATAAACATCAATATCGTTTCTAGGATATTTTGGTCCAAAAATAATAAATCTCATCATAATTTTTTTTTCATACATATATGTGGGGATAAGTTGTAAACAACCAACAAAATAGGCCACAAACTGTGTTGGCTACTTAAGATCTCATATGGATTCATTCCAGTTGCACACACTCCAATTCCGAGATTTCTAACTTCACTTAAAAAATTAGGAAATTGATTATCAAATATATTCCATTGTAATGATTCAGTAGGGTGACGTAATTTAACATCAGATATATGTTCATCTAGATGTTATCTTCACCTTTTTTCATCCATTTAATTTGAAAATAGATGCTTCAAACGAGGAATTATTAGAAGGTACCAAATTGCTTTAGTAGGAGATTAGATTTTGGTACCTGAAAATGAATCAAAGTTAATTTATCAAAATTATATAAAATGGATTATTGGAAGAAATTTTTTGATTTAGCATGAGATTATATGTTAGTACCTAAGAATGAGTCTGAATTGACTTTTGTATTCATTTTATAGTGTGATGTTCCACATGTAGGATAGTTTGATAAAATTCATATTATTTTCTATAAAACACACAATAATTGGGGAACTCATGTATCTTTTTATACCAAAATACCATTAGGCATAATACTTTCTATGATTTATAATTGGAATCTGGAAGCCCGTTGCATTCTGGAAGTATCTATTTTAAAAGCACAAGTAAGTTAGGGAAACTTTTACCACTCCAACCATTACTTTCGTTCAAGTTAACCAAACTCAAAATGGATAATAACATTGTATATTTAATACAACCTAGGAATAATGGTTTCTTAGAATCTTCATACAATCTTTCAACACTTTCTGTTTTTTCAATGGTTTCAACACCTAAATCATGAATTAAATCTTAAATATGATCCTCTATCACATTATGAATATTGTCATCAACATTATCTATTGAATTTATAGTTCTTTCCCCATTCCAGATCCAATGTGTATAATTAAGGCTAAAAGCATAACAAATTAGACGATCCTTGATTTATTTGGAGTTTAACTTTCTCATATTCAAACACTTCACACATGGACCTAAAATCAAATCAATGTTTTGAATATTTCCTTTAGAAAATTCCAAGAATTCATCAACTCTTTTTTAATATTCATCAGTGTTTATTCATAAATTTATTCAACTATGATCCATTAAATACCTGATATCACAATATAATTGGTGAATATATTAAAATATATAAACATTTAAATAAATAAATAAATAAATATATATATATATATATATACCGATAAACTATAACTAGAAACACATTTAATAAAAAATATTTATAATCAGATAGAAAACATGAGATATGAAACACAATTACAAATAGTAAACTTTTTATTTTCATATTATATACATGTGTTTTATTGATATTATAATTTTATTATTTTTAATTATCTAACATTTATTAGTTCATTTTACATAGTTGTTACATTAGTTTAGTGTTTCATGTTTTAAAATTATTTAAGATTTCATTAATTTATTACTTCATTTTACATAGTTCTTGATAAAGAGTGGGGTATGTTACAAGTGAAACTCACCGGTCATAATAGATATGGAATTCTCACATCTCAGCACTACACCTCCAATTGATTGAAAAAAATAATTAATACTCTCACATAGTTGCTGACCAGGAAGATGTAATACTATAACAATAAGATCTATATCAACATATGATGTTACATACTCATTCATATCATTTGGGTGTTCAACCGGTGGTCATTGTAGTAGAATTCTATTAGAATAAAAATGTCATCAGTTTACTCCACCTGACATTACTTTATTTGATAACATAATGTTTCTTTACAGTCATAGGGTATAGAATATAGGTATCATATAGTGAGGTAAATCTAATATAATAGTATTATTCTTTTTTATAATCTAAGATATATGTGATATCATTGGCTATGAATAAATCTTGACTTGCATAAAAAATATTTTATTGAATCATATTGGAGATATATTTTATATCATCGATTATTGTAGGCCCATGCATAAGATATTTTCCTATATATATATATATATATAATATTTTCCATATTTATTTTTTTCCTACTATGGGATATATTCATCCATTTATGGGTAACTCTATATGTATGGTTTATGCCTTTGCATGATAGATTCCATTATATACTAGTTACTTAAAAATACAAAGATTTTCTTAAACTATAAATATAAAAACTAATATATATAAGGATTTTATTATTCTTATATTGATTTAATTTTAATAATCTCTATGCATCTATCAAAAATTAAAATAAAATATAAAATAAAAAAATTAAAAAATATGGATTATATTTTTATAGTATATAAAATTTTCACAAATAATAAGGGTTGTAAATTAAAAAACAACTTAAAAAATTAGGATTTCAACATTTCCATGATCCTTAATCCGAACTTTGTTCCTTAAATGAATTTCAAGAATAAACACTTCCTGCAAGATCTATTCAAAATTGATTATAAAATGAACATTAAATATGAACAAAAAACTAAAATCAAACCACGGTTTGGACTGGAAATAGGTTCTTGATTATAAATAATTTATCTTCAATATTTTAAAAAAACTTACAAAATTCGGAGTTCAAATTTTCCTTGATCCTTAATCTGAACTTCATCCCATGAATGCGTTGCAAGAATAAACACTGCTTGCAAGAGCTATATGAAATTTATTGTAAAAACAAACATTAAATATGAACAACAAACTAACATCAAACCACAGTTTGGGTCGAAAATAGGTTTTCGAGAAGAAAATAATGCAGAGACGATGAGATGATGTGATACATGAGATGCATGTTGTGATAATTATCCCAGGTTTTTTGGGTTGACATAAATTGGAGAGAGATGGATCAGGATGTGTGACAATGTGAAAAAAGTGAAAAACTAGCGGGGAAGTGGTAGTAAGGTACTGTTGATTCCCACTAAATGAGCATAAAAAAATACCTAAACATGTGTATTATTTTACCCAAAAAGGAAAAGGAAGAAGAAGGTGGTCAAGACCTGCAGATTTCATGAGCCATCAAAGGAATAGTGATCATATGACCATTATAAGTTCACGAGAAGACTCCACACCATGTGATTAACCTACAGTGGATCCCATGGAACCCCTTTCAACAATCCTTACTACTATTTAAAAGGCACTCCAGACAACCAGTGGCCATACAGTGGTAGTTGAATAAGATCCCCTAGGGAACGTGGTTTGTTGGAAGCAAGAACCTGATAATCCAACCTAAAAATCCAAATAAGGAGGAAAAATTCCATATGAAAGAGTCTTATTATGGATGCAAGGATCATGCGATGCATCACCGATGGGAAGGGTGATAATCCTTGATAACATTCAAACAAACTTGAAAGAACCTTGAGCCTATATGGAATAAAAACAAAGGAAATAAAAGGCAGGAGGTAGAATCCTCCAACAGTCACTAAAAATCAAGTGACATATCCCTGATGACTCGCAAGACCTCGAGAGACTGCAATAACATGTACACCTCGTCTCACGCATGCCCTTTGTCTTGTTATCCTCACCATGCGAAGTGCCCCAGGTATACCCAGGTGGCTTCATACTCCCCTTTTGGATCCCTAAGGATAAAAATATGAATTTTTCCATGAAACGATCATTCACCCCCATAGAACCTTTATTGGTCACGTGAAGCATCACAAAAAGTAGAGAAAAGTTCCTAAAAAACACTTATTTAACTTTTCATAATCCCTGACCTTTTTCAAATAAAATGAAGGTAATAAAAAGGGTGGAGGAAAGAGATCTTGCAGTCATAAAACGTTTGTGAACCACTGAGGAATTCCATGGTGTGGTCCTATGAGACTACTGGACGAGCCACCCTAATCTATTAGATACCCCCAGACAAACCACCCTTGCCTCATGAAATGTCCTAGGAAAGGCATCGAGCATCTCACAGATGCCTTTCAACATGCACTTTGATCTCACGAAGGGCCTTGGACATATCAATATGATAATATATAAATCCTTCAACATGCCCACATGATCAAACTAGTTCCCATTAATTGTAAATAAACCAATAAAGGAGGCGCTGACGAGAGGGAATCGTGGTTTCTGAAAATCAGGAGATGCCCTAGGAGAAATCCACGACAAAGGATTGAAAAGATGCATGATGCTAGAACCCTTCATCGACTCCATCTTGGATCTATTCCAGATAAACCACTCAAATATGTGAACAATATTGGTGGCGATACCTATAAATCCCCCACCCCAGCCTCGGAGAAAGTGGTGGGAGTTTTTGAATCCAGGTGCATCATCATACCCAAGAATCAGAGTGGATTTATATGAGCAGCTGATATCACAATCTAAAAGTCTTCCATTAGGTAATATACCCTTGAACTGTCATAGTGATCATCCTCTATGCATAAAGAACTTCATGTGATCATTCATAGATAATGCTAAGGACTTATGCAAAGATGTGCGAAGAACATACTGCACATATGCCGGATCATGTGAGACTCAAAATAACTGGTAATAAATAAATCTAATATATTATCATTACAAAGGCTATAAAAAAGGCTAAAGGTGGAATAATTAAGTGAAAAATATGTTTACTAACCCTAATGCGCTCCGTGTGAACCATCCAAGACACGCGACAGCACCGAGACATGTCATCCAGCTCTCGCAACACTCCTTCAACATTCTATTTGGGTCATGTGAAATCCTATAGGAAATTTTAGATCAAGTCATGCGGTTCCCTCTGGGAACACCACTTTTGTCTTGCGATAATCCCCCTAGGCTCATCACTCAATCCTTGCAATGTTCTTAAGATACATTTTCTGACTCATATAACGACACCCACTCATGTCATCCGAGTCATGGTAGCATCCACGCATGCCAACTAATCCCTCATGACACTCTATGGGAAAGTCAGTCAAGACTTTCAACACCCTCCATACATGTCAGAAAAGTCTCGTGATGCCTTCTAGGGATGTTAGCAAAGACATGAAACACCCTCTTTGATATTTAATATTAACCCTCACGACACACTCCATATGTGTCAATCCCACTTTTTCAAATGACACCAGGACAAGTCTGTTGGGTCATGCAATAACTTCTGGGATATACCACTTGGATCTTGTGATGTTATTTGGACAATTCAACTTTGATCATGTGAAAAAACTCAGATATTATACCTGACTTTCATGAATTACTTTATAAATACTAACTAGATCATTTAGTTTTCTTCAGATATTCCATGAATATATTCTCTTATATATCAGGATAAGCAGACAATCAGCACATGTCAGGCAAGAAAGAAAGACCAAGGAAACCTCAGAGTGTAAGCCCTGACCAACGACATAACATGATATGTCCCAAAAGACCAAGGAAACCTTAGAGTGTAAGCCCTGACCAAAGGAACTATGAAAAATATGATTCTATTCATATTCAGGATATGTTGGACACCTCTTCAAGGTTTGAGCTCCATAGGGATGTCCCAATACATAAGTCTCTCACTCTCCAAGTATTGATATTGATCATTTTCCATACCTTGTTTCTCACATCAAGCATATATGACATGATATTAGGTATTTGAAATAATTATATCATTCGCATTGTGAGTCTCCAACAACCAGGGCAACATATGTGTGTAAATCCCCAACAAGTGGGATGAAACATTAACCTCAACACAAGGTATTCTACCTTGGGGATGATCCCAAGGGTGTGATTGAACTATGAGAACTTTTATTCCTATAATAAATAGGATATATATGATTCCTTTCTAAGGCCTGAGTTCAAATGAAAATTTATTTTGATGTAATCCTTATGAAAATGTTGTTTTGACCATCGAGACCTAATCATTCCCATGGGATGATTACTCTACATCATCATTTAGAAAATAGTGAAATAAACTGAACTATGATGACTTTTATTCCTACCATATCTAGGATATGTAGGAAGTATCCATAAAACCTAAGTTCTATAATAAATCATCTCAGGGTAGCACCATCATATTAGTCCCATATCATGAATAATGAAAATGATCATTTTTCATCCCTTATTTCTCACACTGAGCATAGATCATGCGATCTTAGGGAATTTTAATAATCATTTCATCTTCACCATGAGTCTCTACAACGATAGGAGTAACCTTGGTATATAATCCCTGAAAAAATGAACTATGGAAACTCTAATTCTCTCCATATTCAAGATACATAGTAAGTCCCTCTAGGACCTAATCTTCAAGGTTTGAGATCCCTAGGGATTTCCCAATACATAATTCTCTCACTCTCCAAGTAATGATATTGATCATTTTCCATCCTTTGTTTCTCACATTGAGAATAGATCACATGAGCTTAGGGATTTAAAATAATCACATCATTTTCATCGTGAGTCTCCAACAACTAGGGAGACATATGTATGTAAATCCCCAACAAGTGGGATGACACATTAACCTCAACACAAGGGATTCTACCTTAGGGATGATCCCAAGGGTGTGATTGAACTATGAGAACTCTATTTCCTATAATAACTAGGATATATATGATGCCTTCCTAAGGCCTAAGCTCAAATAAAAATTTCCTTTTATGTAATCCTTATGAAAATGTTTTTTTGACTATCGAGACCTAATCATTCCCATGGGATGATTACTCTACATCATCCATTAGCAAATAGGGAAGTAAACTGAACTATGATGACTTTGATTCCTACCATATATAGGATATGTAAGAAGTCTCCATAAAACCTGAGTTCCATAATAAATCATCTCAGGGTAGTCCCATAATATTAGTCCCATATCATGAATAATGAAAATGATCATTTTTCATCCCTTATTTCTCACACTGAGCATAGATCATGCGATCTTAGGGAATTTTAATAATCATGTCATCTACACCATGAGTCTCTACAATGAAAGGGGTAACCTCGGTATATAATCCCTGAAAACATGAACTATGGAAACTCTAATTCTCTCCATATTCAAGATACATAGGAAGTCCCTTTAGGACCTAATCTTCAAGGTTTAAGATCCATAGGGATTTACCAATACATAATTATCTCACTCTCCAAGTAATGATATTGATCATTTTCCATCCCTTGTTTCTCACATTGAGAATAGATAATAAGAGCTTAGGGATTTAAAATAATCACATCATTTTCATCATGAGTCTCCAACAACTAGGGCGACATATGTATGTAAATACCCAACAAGTGGGATGACACATTAACCTCAACATAAGGGATTCTACCTTAGGGATGATCCCAAGGGTGTGATTGAACTATGAGAACTCTGATTCCTATAATAACTAGGATATATAGGATACCTTCCTAAGGCCTGAGCTCAAATAAAAATTTATTTTTATGTAATCCTTATGAAAATTTTGTTTTTGACCATCGGGACCTAATCATTCCCATGGGATGATTACTCTACCTCATCCATCAACGAATAAGAAAATAAACTGAACTACTATGAATATGATTCCTTCCATATATAGGATATGTAATACGTCTCCCTAAGACCTGAGTTTCATAATAAATTATCTCAAGGAAGTCCCATCATATAAGTCCCATATCTTGAATAATGAAAATGATCATTTTTCATCCCTTATTTCTCACACTGATCATAGATCATGTGATCATAGGGAATTGAAATAATCATGTCATCTACACCATGATTATCTACAATTTCAGGGGTAACCTCAGTAAATAATCCCTAAAAACATGAACTATGGAAAATCTGATTCTATCCATATTCAAGATACATAAGAAATCACTCCAGGACCTGATCTTGAATACTTGGTGTCCTAGAGAACCCATATAATTCCTCTCCACAAGATGTTAAACTTCATGGGTCCAACGAACTACATGGGTTTTGATTCCTATAATAAACAGGATACATAGAAAACCTCATAATGGATTAATACCCTCGTTGAAATATTAACCTCATCCTTGCATGGTATCACATTCCAAAGTAGTTTTATATATGGATTCATCACATAAGAAACCAAACATTAAAAGAGAATGATGGATAAACTCATATACATATAAATGGATTCACTAAAGAGACCCTAGTATTTTTTATATGAAAGAGAATTAACCCATGATCATTTTTTAAAGAAACTGATCCCACATCAAGATTAGTAAGAGATTCACAAACATATCTTAAATCTATAAAAGAGTCCCAGAGTAGAAAATAATTCCCCCCAAAAGGGTGTGATGAGCCCGACCTTCCATCTTATCTACCAATGTGATTTTCCAAGAGTAACTGGGCCTAAAAATCTAGGTGACCACCTGCCACTAGAAATAAGGTCTGTACCCAGTTATAAATAAGGGAACCATTGGGAGTTTCTAGTAATAGAGACAATGGTAATATGATTTTCATGATTGTGAACAACAAAAATACCCCACAATAAAATTTTCGGATGGATCCCATCCATGACTCAAAAACCCCAATGAAACAAAATTGGTGAACCCGATGTGAAAATCTGTAATAAAAAAATGATAAGTTATAATCTGCTGAGCCATTTTGTTTACACCCCATATGCAAACAAAACTAACATTCCTGGTGCCAATCTCTCAAAAAATAGAATAATCATGCATCAAGATACTTTTTTTTCATACCCTATACAAACAAAGCAGTAAGGTTGGCATGATATTTCAGATGATCCTCTGTAAATGGTGTTCCTATAAGTTCATCCTCACATTGAAATGTCCATGTGAGTAGAATGGATGGATCTGGAATATTAGGAAAATTGTGTTAACCATGCATATATAATTGAGAACATCATGCCTAACATATTTCACTAATTAGTAAACTTGTTACTTATTGACACATGAATAAAAATACTAAAAAAATACAAATTCAAGATAATTTATTCTTCATACAGTGTACGATTCAATATACCATATGCGACTAAAACCCCCATGGGATAGAAAGCGATCTCACCTACTCGGTAGCTCTAATGAAAAGTGGAAAATATGATGGTTTGAGAGTACCACCGACACAATATCATCCTAACTATGGAATTTGTCCATGAGGTTCTCCAAGCATGACAACCGGTGAGTCCACATATCCCAGGGAAGACAGCTATTGATCCGACAAGTGTGAAAAATTCCACTTTCAGTATATGATGAAGGTAGAATGAGAATCCAAATACGACTCTCATATAGTTCAGGTGCCGCTGATGAGGGCCTATTTCAATTGCCATCGCCAACACCATCCAGCTGGTACCCACCAATTTCTTACTGAGGGTACCACCTGACATGCTTCCACCTGTGATGCCCATGCATGGGCAGTAAGGAAGGGTCATCGAGGGAGGAAGGTGTTGGATATCTAGGAGAGGTCTTATATCCCCACTCCCACTGACGATGTCTGCTATCATATCCCAACAGGAACCAGCTAGCATGATCATAGTCATGATAACTTGGAACAAATTTGTGGGAATATTCCCATAGTAGGAATAGGGGAGGCGTATATCCTTACCCCCGTGTATGAAGCCCATCATCATATTCCAATGCCACAAGGAGAAAAAAAGTGGGTACATATCCCTACTTCAATTGAAGACATCTACCAGTGTATAATAGAGGAAAAAAAATATAGACTTATATCTCTACACATACTTTACTAAAATTACAATATATTCTAGCAATAGATGAAGAACTCTGCCGACATATTCTGGTACTATTGAAGATAAAGGGAAAGTCACATAATTTTGTCCCTACATCCAGGGAAACTCAACATTCTGATCATCGAAAACAAGTGGTTGTACTGAAGAAAGTGCACATGCTTGATCCCATATAGGATGATTATCGTTATATTCCAATAAAGGATGAGGCATCATATAAGGATCATACTCCCATTCCAATTGAGGCTCACCAGGTGAGAGCGACATATGCCTCTAAACAGGGGAAAATAACTATCAAAAAAGTCTGGAAACATATTCCAAAGTCCCAGGGTCGGGCTTATATCCCTATTATGGATAGGGCTCACCACATGAGAGGTCCAAAAGTCTCAGGACATGCTCATATTTCCATCAAATAAGTCTAGGGACATAATAAATATTCCTCATATTGGGTATATATCCTCATTCTAGCTAGGTCTCACCAAATGATAATGACACAAGCTTTGGGACATACTCATATTTCTATCAATGAATCTGCCTGGCATATTCAAGAAGATTACAGAACCAATGTTCCTATTCATACTTCTGCGGACGAATAACTGAGACATCATCATTCTAAGGCAACACAAGAGGAGGATCATATTATTTATCCCATTCTAGAGGTCTGTCAGCATATTCTAGTGGGGAATGCATATTCGGACCAAGCTCATATTCCTATTCCAAATGGGGCTAATCAAGTAAGAGTGGAACATGCCTCGGGGCAGACTCATACTCTGACCAAGAAAGACCAGTGAAATATCCCAAAGGCATAGGATCGAGATTATACTCCCTTCTTGACTAAGGCTCACCATGTGAGAATGGAAAATAACTCAGGACATGCCCATATTCCTGTCAATAACAAGAAATCTTATTGGCATATTCCAATAGATTCTTAGTAGCAGGCACATATTTTTGTAGCACCAGATAGTTATATACAAGTTCTAAAAACCGTCACACATTAGGCTCATATCCCCACACAATTATAAAAGGTAGGTCGGCATATTCTAACCATTATGTAGAACATGGCCCATTCTTAACACCATGAGGGTCCATCGACTATTCTATTGAAGTGGAAGTAGAATATGTTCATTGCCACAATAGTCCTCCTCATGGTAGTGTGGAGATGGATCACAGGGACTCTACTCCTAACATTCACTGTGGTCAACCTCCATATGGAGATATCTCCCATAGATAAGGAAATCCTCCCCTTTCTCAAACACCTCCATATAGAGAGGTGTTCAAAAATCTGACACCTTCATATAGAGAGGTTCTTGAAACATTGAGATCAACTGTATATTGTTCCCCATCAACTTTCAGCGGCAATACACTCTCTTCAGAAGGCGACCATCAGAGCCACATTCTATGTTCTAATCATATGGAGGCGTGTATGTCTAATAAGGAAGATATCAACATTGAAATATAGAGAGAGTTAGCTGGAAACAACCTACCCATCATGTTTTGGCCCCTCTTTATTTCTAGCTATGAGATCCCATATGATATAGAAAAGGAGTTCATTCCTGATCCACACTAAAATATTTTGGCTACTCATTAGGGACTAAAGGCTCAATATCCCCCTTATCCAGAATATGAGTGTCACCTTCAGAAAATCAAGATACTATGTTGTTAGTTAAACCCAACCACTATCTCCATAACCTGGTATCCAAAACCATAAAATCACAACATCAATATATTACACGATTGCCTCCATTACATCATGAAACTTCAGTAGTTGATATCCAAGGCCAATTCAGGCATCCATATTCTAGAATGGGGAGAGTATGGAGTGTTACCCTTTTCTGTACCCCTGGAACAATAGAACTCCTCAGATTCAACATCCTATAATTTTATAAATTTTAGAGAAATATGTGGACCGGGAAATGATCGGGATAGTTGGTTTCTACAATGGAATTACCCCACTTTAATGATGAAAAAACATCATTAATTGAGGGATAGGATAGAAAAAAGAAATCAAACTAGACCCCTCAAAGCAATGTGAATGTATTTCAGACACGGAGATCGAAGATGTGATTGTCTAGAAAACTTCCCATAAAGAATGGATCTCATCATGGGAAATCATCGCAACCAAATCCTACATGAGAATGGTTGTATCATATAAAAAAACTACAATAGTATCTTCCATAGGATCCCTATAGGATTGGACCCACCCCCTGGGCCAGGAGAATATCTATCACCACCTCCACCCCTCAGTTCATCAATTCCTAAGAAAATTTAGGATATATCCTTAGTAGCTGAGAGAAAACCCCAACCTACTAGGCTAGAGGAATTTATATCTCAATCACCATATCCATGTTCATAATCTCATGAGGGGGTCTTGGAAGAAACAATGGTGATTCCAAATCACCCCCATCCCACCAGGTAGGGAGCATTTATATCTTTATGTATGTCTTGGGAATCATCAAGTCCCAGAATGAAATCATTGGATCCTCAACAATAGGACCAATAGTGCTAATGTGACCCCAAATGACCCCCAACCCATAAGTCTATGGGCCTTCTCATCATCATTATCACCACTGAGAGAATCATTTTTCTCTAGGTTGGGAGGGAAACAATTGGTGTCCCACCTATCCCTCTCACCGTAGGAAAAACCTCTGTTGGTTGAGTCCCATTCGGAAACCATGACCAGAAACTCCCTCAAGGTCATTACTCATAGGCCAAGATAGGAGGAATGTATGAAAAATCCAATCAGACCCCTAGGGGTTGCAAGCTAAAATGGACCAACATGGCCAAGGGTTCAAATAACGACCTTAATGAGCATAGTGCAAAATCATCCTGTTGTTTTAAAAGTAATGACATAACCACCATTTCTTGATATGCCTCTATTAATGTATTCACTATCAACATGGTAGACATTGTGAATCAAGAAAAAAATATAGAGGGTCGGAACATGGAAAATATTTTCCAGGAGGAGGGTGATTTGGATGCACTAAATGTAGTTGCGTGCACCCAGAACCAAAGAAGGATTCAAAATTTAGCACCACAGAATAATTAGCTTCCATCTCTTCGGTTGAATTCTTCCAAAGAAAAAGGAAAAGGTGTGACTATATCCTGATCACTACCTAGAAGAACTAAATTTACTTCAAAGAAGAAACAATTATCACAATATGAGAGTGAAATACATGTTCTCCAAAAAATCAATGAGGAGATACTTGGGGTTAATATTCTCGTTGGGTATCACCTTAAAGAATATATGAATATTCCCTCTCCCATAGTCGCTCCACTAGAGAGGATGGTATTTGAGCATCATATTGGCTCCAGATCTAGAAAGATAGTCAACATAAATTAGGAAATCTAAAACAATTATGACTTCCCTCCATTACGGCGAAAACATTTCACTCATTAAGGAAATCATTCAATCATAGGAAAAATCTATAATCAGCAGGAGATGAAAGTGGGAACACCTCATCAGCACCCACTCACTCCCTATGGACAAGAGACTACTCTGACAGTATTTCCCCCGGAGTTACTTAGCATCATTGAGTCCCTAGATACTTGAATGGAATCTATGTAAGGGAGACTCACACTTATTCAGCCTGTGATGAATTCATATACTGAATGGTTGGATGATAATACACATCCCCCAACTTTGGAAATCCTAACCTCTCTAGCTTTGACGGTGCAGGAAACCCCGAACAACATCTCACACACTTCGTATCCCAACGTGGGATGATGATGGGACCTTGAGATCAAAAGGAGACAACAAAGCCGAGGTGTTTTATACAAACTCTGATAGGGCCAACCTTTGTTTTGTATAATATTATTCCAATAGGATCCATTGTAGGATTGGAAGACCTTCATCATCAGTTCCTTTATCAGTTCTACTCCATGCTAAGGAAGGAAATAGTTTTCGACCTAACAAATTGAAAGCAACGTGAGAATGAGTGGGTGTATGATTTCACAGAAAGGTAGAAAATTTTAACCTATTCACTCAACATCCCTCTCTCACAAAAGTAACTACTATAACTCTATACTGAAAATCTCTCGGATGATTTTCAAACACCTCTAATCCCTATGAAGCATCTCAGTGGGTTATGAGAGTTCAATGAAATTGCATAAAGTCTTGAAGAATCCATTCAGTAGATCCTATCCAAGTCTCTACTCATGCCCACAACATAGAGGAAAATGCCAGGTAGAGAAGAATTTTTGGTTTTCACCCTCAATCTAGAAGTAGTGCCCATCCAGGAACCTAGGCATACTCCAAACCACCCAATACCTCCTATCGAGCAGCAACAACCACAGATTCACCCTCATCCAGAAGCATAGAGAAATCAGGGTCACTCGGAATTTGAGGAATGGATGAAAAAGTATACTCCTTATAAAATGAATAAGTCCTCAGTTATTTCTTGGCCACCATGGATAATAAACTTATCAAGATTACATATCCTAGAAAGCCTGATGAGGTCAACCTCACTAACCGTCCTAACTACTACCCTTTCCATAGAAGGCTAGGTCATAACATCCAAGACTGATTCATCTTTAAATATGTCCTTAAAGGCATGGTAGATCTTGGATAAGTGGTTTTAGAAAACTCTCCATAGTAGGTGGAATGCATAACCATTTTCTGGTTAAAAGAAGAGGATGGTTGGAAGAAAGTTCTGGCAAGGCGTATTAAAAAATTCGACAATTGGATGACTCAAAAAATAGTTGATCAATTTCATGCCACCCTGAAAGAATAGTTACATAGACCCTCAATAACTCCACAACCTAATATAGAAACATAAGAAGTACCTCCCAAAGGTGGGCATGGCCATCAGAATTAGGAAGAAATGGAAGATGAGGAATCATATTCTGCTCCAATGCAAAACCTAACTCTTATATATTTCTTCCTCGTAATATCTAAAACACTAGAACCACCCCACCAAACAGAATCATCATCATATGAAGAGATCATATTTGGTTCTTTAAACATGATACACTTGGAAGAATCCTTCTCTAATGATGAAAATTCCCCCACATATGGTTTTCCAATGCATAACCGGGGAATGGGAAGCTGCATGTAGTGAAACTGAGATACATGGGACAATGTAGATGTGGTCAGGCCCAATATTCTGATCATATCCCCATAAAGGACATACATATAGCTGATACCCATGGTTAATAACTCTAGTGGGCCCAAAAAAGATAGGTAGGTGTCCCAGAACCCTCTAATGACCATTCACACCCAATTGTCTTACATGATCGCCTAGAAGGGGTTTGATCATCCGATCAACCCAAACAAAAGGGAAGGCCAACATGGACCACACCGCCAACATCTAACATCCCCTCAACTTCTGCATATTCTCCAGGCCCATCCACCTTAGATGCCTCATCTCCTGAATCACATTATCTGGAGTAACCTCATATCCTGTATCACTGACCTTTGATAGAAAAGTATGATGTTCTAAAATAGTTGGCCGTTTTCCCAATAAAGATCTTAATCCTTGATGAACTCTATCTTTCAAAAGAACTCAGGGGGGAACTTGTTGAATCCCTTCGGATCCCACATGAGTTTAAGAAACAATTTGTTTCAGCCGATGTCTATTGAGTGGAGACTATGTCCTTGGAATGTCATGTCACTATCTCATTCACTGATCAAGATTAAGAAGTGGCCATCCAAGGGAACATCAGGACCCTATATGATTCAGGAAAACTTAATAATGTTGATGTCCAAATGGTTCTAATTGATAATGGATCTAGGATCAATCTCAACCCTATTCAGACTCTCAAAAATTTATGACATGGTGAAGGGAACTTATCTCTCACTAAGATGACCATTCAAGGGAATGATAAGCATGAGAAAATGCCCCTCGGGAAAGTAAAACTTGAATACTAGATTAGGGAACTCACATATGATGTTGAGTTCATGGTTATCTATCAATATACCACATATAATGTCCTTCTCGGAAGGCCATAGATCCATAGTCACTTGGAGGCACCTTCAACATTCTTCCAGTGTCTGAAGTATCCCATCGATGGAAATATTGGCATACTGCATGGTGATAGTGAACCCTTCAAGACTTACAGAGCCACATATTCTGAAGTAGATTTATAAAATAAGGTAGGAAAGCAACCAATAGTAGATGATGATATATAGGTTTCAAATTCCAATGGCTTGGGGACCACCCCTCTAAACCCATAGAGTATGCTTGATAGTGGCCATGTGCTCCCCATAAATCTGTTTAAGGTAGCAGATCTAATCCCAGAGGTCCAATCTCATCCTATCCTTAGTTACAATGTAAAATTAAATTATCTTTGGCATCTCTCTACGATGACTCAGATAGAAAGGGACGATAATGTCTCTTCTAATTGCTTCCCTCATCCTGATAGTGATGGAGAAGTCCCCAAATTTCTATCTTTGACTAAAAAAGGATCCATAGAATCATAATTGGAGGAGGATGAGGATGAACTTAGAAATACCCCACCCACATTTTAGGATGGTGTCTCCACTACCATAGATGACCTCAGAAAAATAAATCTGGGAATGAATGAAGACCCACGACCTACTCTGATTAATGTCGCCATGCCCCTTGAAGAGCAATAGATGTACATTTCATTTCTAAAGAATCACTAATATGTGTTTTCCTAGAATTATACAAAAATTCTCATATTGAGTCCAGATGTGGCTACACACCATCTTGGACTTCCCAATGAGCCTCAAGGCTTCAACAAGGTCACCAAGAGGATGCACCCCTATCATGCCACCAATGTAGAGGTGAAATTTGACAAGTTTATCAAATCCAAATTTGTATAAGAAGTGAAATACCCAAGATGGATTGAAAACATAATCCCCTTCAATAAAAATAATGGGAAGATTAGGGTATTCATTGATTTTAGAGACCTTAATAAACATTACTCAAAGGAATATTTCCCATTACTGATTACAGAACTCTTGATCAATGCGACTACTTGATTTAAATCCCCCCCATTCATGGATGGGTACTCAGGGTACAATTAAATCAAAATTTCCCCCGAAGATAAATAATCCACTACCTCCAGAGTGACTTAAGGGATATTTTTCTATCAGGACATTCTATTTGGACTAATGAATGTTGGCACTACATATTAGCATGCCATGCATCACATCTTTAATCCATTACTAGAAATGATAGCCAAGTGTTATGTTGATGACCTGGTTGTTAAATCCCGACATTGGTGTGATCACATCATGGATATTCAGACAATCTTCTACAAGTTGCAACATCATAGTTTGAAGATGAATCTACTGAAATCTTCTTTTGAGGTAACATCAGGAAAGTTTCTTGGATTTGTGGTATGCCACCATGACTTTAAGGTTTATCTAGATAAGAATAGTGTTATTTTATAAATGTTACCCCTATAAATATCAAATAATTGAGGGGAATCCAAGGGTACCTCACCTACATTCGGCGATTCATAGCCAACCTAGCCAAAAAATATCTCCCCTTTACCAAGCTAATGAAGAAGGGAATTACCTATTAATGGGATGATGACTGTAAAAAAGACTTCAAAAGTCTCAAGAAATAATTGTTTCACCAATCGGTTTGATGCCTCTACTAGAAGGGAGGCCACTCATCTTATATATGTCCACCATGGAATGCTCAATGGGTTTCATCATTGCGTAGAAAAATGGTGCAGGAAGTGAAAATAGTCTCTACTACCTCAGTCGAACGATGCTAGGTATTGACACCAAATATTATAATGTCAAGAAGAATTTCCTTGCACTCATCTTTGCAGTGAAAAAGATGAGGCAATATTTGTTGCACCATGAGGTCCACCAGGTATCTCATATTGATCCACTCAAGTACATCCTTGGTATCTTATGTTAACTAGGAATTTGGATCAATGGTTCATCATTCTACAACAATATGACATTCAGTTTATATCACAGAAGTTTGTGAAAGGGAAAGCCCTTGCTGATTTCCTCACAACACATCCTACCCAAAAAATACATCAAAGGACACTGAGCTTATAGATGGGGAGATATTCTATGCCTATAAAACCCACCAGAAATAGAATATGTACTTTTATGGTGTCTCCCAGAGCCCTTTCGACACAAGGATGGAAAACCCGAAGCTCAATTAGGTTAGTCTAGGAATTGTATTTGTCTCTCCAGACAAATCAGTTTTTCCCTAATCTTTCTCACTATCTGAGGGCTTCAAAAATAATGAGGCATAATATCAAGCCTTGATCACTGGATTAGAACTATCCCTAAAACTTCACATAGCCTACCTGAATATCAAAGGGGAATCAAAATTGGTGATACAGTAGATAAATAGTGAATATTCCTTTAAAAAGGAAGAACTATCCCCTCTCACTTGCTACATCTGGGAATTGATGGCATAATTCCCTATGGATCCCACATTACTTCATGTTCCCCGATCATAGAATGTTCATTCCAACACATTGGTTAATTCATCCACCATCCCAGCCAACCCTGATTAGGAGGAAGAAATATTCTTTATCACACATTGAAGAATGGTCTCATTGATCATCACATGTGATATGAAAGAAATCAATTAGTTCAGCACCACACCATATCTTGATTTTCCAAAGACCACCCCTATATGGATGGATCCCATAATTGGATATCTCTAAAATGAGATTATCCCAACACATCGTGCTGGAAGGGGACATATTTAGCGTCAGGAAACAAATTTCACTTTACAATATGGTCTAAATGAGCAGAAATCCCTCTAAAAAAAGGCTATGATGGAATCATCCTCAGATGCATAATATAAGGAGAGATTCTTGTCATCATGGGTGAAGTCCATACAGGCTCTTATGGAACCCATCAATATAGAACTGGGCTCTCCCACCAAATCAAGAGGTTGGGATATTATTGTAAAACCATGATATAAGATTGTGTGGAATTCACCAAGAAATTTCATGCATTCTATATCCATGCAATATTCATCCATTAGCCCCCAGAATTTCTACATACAACCAAATATTCTTGACCATTTTCTATTTGGGGGATGTATGTTGTGGTTCTATATCCCCCATCCATATATAAGAAGTTCAAGTACATCCTTACTGCTACTGACTTCTTTTACAAATGGGTTGAGGAAATACTCCTCAAGGAATTTAGGACAAAAAATATCATTAACTTCATAAATTACTATATCATCAACAATTTCGAGGTCCCTCACACAATATTGACAGACAATGGCACTAACTTCTATTCTACATAATTGAAGATATTATACCTGGAGTATAATATCAAGTCTAATCACTCATCTCACTATTATGAAGTAGAAAATGGATAGATAGAGGCCTTTAATAAGACTTTATCAAATATATTCTAGAAGATGGTGAAAAAGGATAAGAATTCTTTTCCAAACAAGATCCTCTATGCTTTATGGGCCTACCATACTACCACACATACTGCCACACAGGAAACACCATACTCATTTGCATATGAGACAAATGTAGTGTTACCAATATATGTCTATATACCTTCACTCTTACTAGTCATTTGTGGACAGCTCTCAAATGATGAATAAATTTAAAAATGGTTAGACAAATTGAAATGACTAGATGAGAACAAATTTCACACACTGCAAAACCTTGATGTCCATCAGAATCAGATTGCATGGGATTTTAATAAAAAGGTTCTCTTTCATTCATTCCTCCAAGTGGAATTGGTGCTAGTTCTGAGAACCATGATGATACCAGGAAAGAAACCCCCAAAAATATAACCCAAGTGGGAAGGGCCTTATTTCATATATAAGGTTTATTGTAATGGAGCCTAATCATTGGGAACCATAGATGGATAGCATGTCACACTACCTACCAATGTAAGATTTATCAAGAAATAATTTGCATAACTATCATCATATGGGCATCCACATCAGATTAATCCCTATAATTAATCCGAACCACATTAAGTTAAACTATACAAAGCTCATATTGAATACATGATGATTAAATGTATGGAGTTCATCCTAGTCATATGATGTCAAACTGCACAGTTCCTTAAGAACTGTGTATGGATTGATTCCTTCTATTATAGGATACATAGTGACACCCAAGGCACTATTCTTGGGCCCAACTATAAGATTACTTTACTTTCATATCAGGTGATCCAATGTCCTTACCACATGACATTAAAATTTAAGTAAAATGTCCTCATCGCATGATGTAAAATTTCATGGATCCACAACCTCCCTTTTCATTCATATCAGGTGATCTACATCCTTACCTCATGATGAAAAACTGCACAGATCCATAATATACATCTTCATTCACATTGATTCATCTACATTTTTACCACATGATGTTAAAATTAACAGGTTTCCTAGAACTATATGTGGATTTATTCTCATTTCCAATGAGATATGTAGGGACACCTCAATATTATATCTTGGTCCATCCACCACATGATACAAAATTCCCCTATCTTGATCTTGAATGCTTCTGCATGGTGAGAGGAACCCTTTCTATTATTTTTTTCTAACATTGAGAACAACTCACGTGGGATTAGGAGTCTCAGTAAGGGCTTCCTCACACAAAAAACAAATACCAATTTTCAATAGGCCCGTCTCGATCCTGAATGTAAGACTATAAAAGGAATACCATTAGCCTCACTGCATGAAGTTAAATTATAGAGTTAATGTTATTTGCACCACATAAAATTTCATACTCCTATGAACCCTTCTTGAGAGGACCATTTTAGTTGGTGTGGGTCTTCTACCACACCTCCATCCTGTCTATCCCTCTTCACGCCATGGAGCCCACATCCTTTCTGCATGATGATAAACTGCATGGTTCTTCAAGAACTACATGTGGCTTTATTATCAATTTCATGATAGATGTATCGATTCCCTGACTTCCATACTCAGGACCAGCCGCAACATCACCACCTTTCCACATCGTCCCATCTCCATCCTTTACACATGACGTTAAATTGAACGGTTTCTCAAGAACCATATGTGCCTTGATTCCTATTATTACAGGATATGTAGTGATGCCTGGGTCTTCAATCATAGGCCCAACTACAACAATTAACATAAATAATACCCACCTCTATATATGTGATAGACCTATATAGTGTGTTTCCCAATCAAGAACTACATGTGACTTGATTCTTATCCTCATGGGATATACAGTGATGTTCGAATTTCCAACACTGGGCCCTGTCACATCAAATCAATATAAATATTCCCCCATCTTCATGTATGGGTCATACCTATCCAATGGAATTCATTAAGAACTACGCGTTCCTTGATTCCCATCACCATGGGATACATAGCGATAAACATAATTCCATTCATGGTCCCAACCATGATACCACCATTTCATATTGGGGGATCTGCATCCTCACCACATGACATTAAACTACATGACTTTTTAGAACCAAATGTGTTTTGTTTCTCATTTCCATGAGATATGTAGTGATGCCCGAACTTACAATATTGGGACCAACCACAACATCTCCATCCATTCACATCGGTTCCTACGTCTTTACCAAATGATGATAAACTACATGTAAAATATTCTTACCACATGACATTAAACTACACAGAAAACATACCCACTACAAGACAATAAACTGTGCAGAACATCACCCAGTTTTCATTCCTTATCAAAGGACCACAAGAGCCTTAACTCAGTTAGCTAGAGTACAAGGTGCTTCTAACGTATTTTTAAATCACCTCAACCCATGTACCGTAATTCATGACTTGATCCCCTTAGGTCACCACTAATCTTTCACATCACTTGGAAAGGAAAACCGACTTCTAGGGATCCTTTTCTTGACTATTCATGTATTCCTATGGCTCAGGAATATGTGCCTATGGTTGTTAACCAAATGCGTCACTATGAAAAAGAAAATTCTGATCCTCGTGAGCACAAACATCACTGTTGCAACACTTAACACATCAGTGTGTTTGAACTACTCCTAGTACGATTGTCCCATATCATTACTCATAACCTAAGAACCTTGATCCATGATTTACAACATTTACATCTCCTGATTAGAAGGATGTTGGAGTGATCTTGACCCTAGATATCCTAATTAAGCTCTTTTATAACATCTCTCATATTAGGCCCATGTAAGTCATGACCTTAAACTAACTATGCTTCAGCAAAAGCTATAAAAACTTAAACTCTAGCCTATGATGGTCCAAATCTGAAGACCCTAAAATTATAGCAAAAGAGACACAAAACTTGTCAGGTTGAAAAATCGAAAAGGGTGACCTGATAAAAAGTAAAGTCTTCACTTACTAGACTCATCACCAGGGTTAAAGAATAAATTAGTGAATAAATAAATAAGCCATAAAGATAATAGTTCCTACTTTTTATCCCTAGTAAAATTAAAGCTATGCTTTCTGGACCCCTTGGTCTAGGAAAAAGTTATACCAATGATTTGTCACTTCTCCTCACCGCGAGAATATGTTAGCTAGGTGGTGAAACAAACTTTAGAGTATTCAAATCCTTCTTCGATATTACACTTCCCAAAAATAACACTTCATAATTTAGGTGCCTCAAATCACCATAAACCATTCATGGAATATGGAAAAGATATCCATCTTCAAGGAACCATTTTCTTGACTATGCATGCATGCTTTTGGATCATGCATATGTGCCTATAGTTGTTAACAAAATGCACCAATCTGTAAAAAGGAAATTCTAATCCTCATGAGCCCTAAAATCATCACAAAGGAACTCAACACCTTAGTTTGGCTAAACGACTCCCAATATGACTATCCCATATCATCCTCCCGATCCAATCAATTTGGACCATGGTTTACAATCCCCATACCAAACTATCCGAATAGATTCGACACCCTTGACATTACGTTATAATATTTTGTACCCTTTCTTAATGCCAGAATGCAACATTCTATTCTCTAACCTTTTATATCCCAAACCTCATGATTTAAAACCACATGGCATAGGGATTGAGCTTTATAATCAAGAGCTAAACTACCCTAAGGTTCTAGAACCCTTCGTGGATAGCTTTACTCCCATACCCAACCTCATCATCTGGAATTTTGAGTCTTTATAAATCTCTCATAGCACTCAGAAATAATTATAGATCACACTTTTCTTGGCCATACTACTGAAAGAGTGTTGTCGTGGGTGCCCTCAAATGATTAGTGGTTTTTGGGATACTTAGGTGCAGTATAGTGGATGACCAAGGTCGTTTCTAAAAGGAGGAAGTAATTTAAAACAAATTCTTAAAGGTATTATAAAAATAAAATAAAATATAATTAAAACACTACTTGAAAGGATGAGGGTTCTTTATAGTTTATAAATCTAGAAGAAGTTTTCTGGAATAAGATTGTATTTTTTTATTTTTTATTTTGAAATGTAAGTTGATTAACAAGACGCAACAAGAAGACGTTTTTTTTAAATATTTTAAAAGGAATAATTGATCTAACTCTACATATTCATTTACTTATTAATCATTATCATTTAAATAAATATACACATAATTATAATCCCCTAATTTGTTAACCCTTGAACCCTATAAGAGTTAACTTAACCACAAAGATGAAATTACTTAAACCCTAGGCTAGCTTCGGAACACGCAATCGCAGCACCCTATATTGATTGTTATTATAAGGTTAGATTATGGTAAGTGGTTAATTAGAGAAAATATACATTATGTAAATGAGGATGAATTGTATTTAGGGATTATATTTTAACTCTACAAATTTATCCCGGGTGGTCTTGTATTACTGATTAAGATCACGCTCTCACAATTCACAAAAAATCTCGACCTCACGTGTTTTTGTGTTAATTATTCAATTTCTTTCTTAGATTATTATAACTTAAAAAAACAATTCATGGATAATATAAAGTGAATTACAGTATCTCAATGATTCAAAATAATTAAATTAAGAGGTTAGAAGATAGATTGATCACTAAGAGAACTACTCTTCCATGGGCGGTGTGGTCATCGTGGAGACGTTTTGCATGAGCAAAGGATTGAAAGGGTAGAACCCAATATCGTCTCCACTATTGATTCCAAAAAATTAGGAATATTAAGATAATAAGAAAAGGGAAGAACATGGAAGATTAATTGAAGAAAAATTCAAGATACAAACATTAAAGAAAATAAATACAAAGAGGAGGTGGGAGAGGTGATCCTTTTTAGAAGAGAGTATTGCACAAAGCCTTACTTCTTCCAAGAGTTGTGAGGGGATCCCAAGAGAAAAACTTTCATTCACACCTTCCCAAAGCCTCTATCAGTCTTCCCAAAGAGTGAAAACTCCCTTTAAATATATTTTGTGAGGGCTATGGTTATATAACCTTTTTAAGTGTGAAATGAAAAATCGGCCAAATATTTTATTCTAAGTTTCACCACATAGTTGACCTCCAAAACACATGAATCGGCCAAACTTATATAATGATGATTTGTGAATAATCATTTCCCTGAGATTCCCTCAAAATTTGGGCCCAATAAAATCCCAGATGAAGAAGATAAGTCCCAAATGGTGAAGTGATGTCCAATCTGGATAGTTCAGTCCATATTTGTCTTCATGGACCATTTACTCCACTAAAATGCATGATCTAGCTCCCATGTCCTAAATAGAATTTGTAACCAATTAAATAAGGAACACAATTACAAAATTTTAAGTCAATATATTTTAAATAAAATTATTTATTATCTAAATACTACAATAAATTTTAAAAGGGTAATACTGGATTTTTCATCAAATTTACAAATGAATGATCTAATCCCAAATATTTCATAATTGATCATATTTAGCATAATGTGAGAAAATTATATAATTTATTATTAATAAAATATTAAATAAAATTTTGTTTTATTAACTACCAACACATAAGGTCCCTGAACTGCTGATTAAAGGCATCTATTCCTTGTCAGAAAGGAACTTTAATCCTTGTGATCCTTGGGAACACCATGGTGAAACTCAAAATCTCAGAGTGTTATGGGTCATATCTGATATGTATTCCCCATATCATATTCAAAATATCAAACTTTTGGGTTAGGATTTATATCACCCACATTCCAACAATTCAGGAGGACCTAGTATCCCTATTATTTTTCCCTCAACCATATTAACTCCTTAAATCCTCCATGGCCTCTAGGAGAGATAACCGAATTTAAGGACCCTTTTATTGAATATGAATGCATGCCTATGGATCATTCATATGCACCTATGGTTATCAACCAAATGAGTTGACCTAAAAAAAGGGAATTCTAACCCTTGTGATCCCTAACATCATTACGAAAACACTCAAAACCTCAGTGTGTCTGAACTACTCTTGGAATATTTGCACCATATTCCATAAACACATCAAGGTCCAAGCTAAAAGATCATAAACTACAACACATCAAGGTCTGAGATAAAAGAACTTAAATTGAAGCAATATATGGTTCAAGCTAAAAGACCCTAAACTATAACAAATCAATGTCTAATCTAAAATACCCTAAAATAGAGCAACATCAGGTCTGAGCTAAAAGAACCTAAACTACAACACATCAAGTTCAGAGCTAAAAGACCCTAAAATATATCACATCAAGGTTCAAGATAAAAGACCCTAAACAAAAACACATCAAGGTATGAGATAAAAGACCTTAAAATGAAGCAATAGAAGGTGTGATATAAAATAAATTAAACTGAATCAATAGAAGGTCTGAGTTAAAAGACCTTAAACTAGAGAAATGTTAGTTCCGAGCTAAAAGACCCTAAACCACAACTCAATGGGGATTTATCCTATAAAATCTTGTAAGGACTTCTATATGTCCTTAGAAAAATTAAATATTATCTAAACAAGCCTATAGGATTCAACTAAAGATAGAGAAATCTCCCTCTAAGACATATATCCTACACAGATGATCCATCTACAAACCAAGTGATCACAAGATAGCTGGAAAAAATTACCAATATAGAATCTCGTGTTGGTGGGAATTCACAAGAATCTCTCAAAGGGAATCTATTAGAATTTCAACATTCAATTCTAGTCATTAATGTTCATTCAATATAAAATAAAAGGATGGGTATTGTTATAAATTCTCACAATATTAGAGAAATGAGATATAATTTACATCATGAAGGAAGGAAAACTAGATGGTAGTATATAAGGTTTATAAAATTCATCCATTCACAGTGTGAAAAAGAGAGAGGAATCTATAAATTTTGGAGTCTCTCTGAAGTGTCATAAAAAATGGAATGCATTATAGAGGTTGAACTATGTTAACAGTCGATTTGTGGCAATTCAAATATCAATAAGAGTCTGGTGAGAAGCGTCGATGGAATGATGGAGTGTCGATCTCCCCACCTCCTCTGCTTTCACCCTAGGACGGAGAGTCTTGAACAAAGTGGTCAAATATTAAACCCTCTTTCAAGCAGTATTCAATGAGGATGATGATGTATAAATATCATACCTTAGACGAGCAATAATATACTCACATCTCTATATCTACATAATCCAAGTGTCCATATGATTTTTCAATTTAGATATCAATTGATAAACCTGCTCCAATGCCTCCGACGTATCCTTAATATATATAAAAAGGGGATCCTCATCTATAAGATCGTGAAAATCTATTTCATGGGTGGCCATACTTTTCCAATTTGAGACTATTTGCATCATGATATCACATAATGGTTTCTGATCAAAAACCACCTGCCCCCAAGTAATAAAATAACTAATGGTGGTGGTCCCCTTGGTCATGAAATGTTTCCAAGGTAGTCTCAGTAATCAAAGAATGGATCTCTTTCCAAATCATCCTATGTTGCGTATAATCCTCTATGACTGATGAGACAGAAATTGTAGGGGGAGGAATAACTAGTTGAGTTAGTAGGACATCAGAAGAGTAAACCTCATGTGCTCTTCTATCGATAGGAACATCATCCATAGCCTATGTTGAAGGAATAAATTCCTCAACAAAGTTTATTTCACCATCATAATAATCATTTTTGGAATGAGGTTTCTTTCTCCACATCTTTCCCAATCCTTTAATTATCTCCATTGTTTCTACAAAAAGAGGGTTTGGTGAAGAAAAAGGTCTGTCCACATGACAGACTAGATGACCTAGCACACCACCTGGATAAGACGCTAACTAGACCTGAGCATAATCTTGGGTAAGGAGGGTAAAGGAATCAGAAGGTGGAAGTGTGATCTCAGCCTCAGTATCTTCACATGCTAGCATGTTCCAAAATTGACCGATGACTCCAGGATGTTAGTCCCCTCAAATGCTGACCAAAGGAAGAGGGGGTATCCTTTAAATTTAGAAAAAATGATTAAAAAATCGATAAGGTGAATAAGGTTCATAGATAAATAGCTCATCCACTCTGGATGTGAGAACCACATCCTGAAGAGAGATCATATATGACCTTTTATCAAGTTAACTGCCACCGTTATCAATAATAGATCCAAACAGTGCATGAAAGGGAGTATAATCGAAGCTTTTAGATTGGATCATTTCATCTTTAACCTTAGCAGGGATTAGATACATGACTCAAACTCTCGATATATTCAATAATATTGGTAGAGATGAAGCATTAAGGATCCAACTAGAATTGTAATATTCATAATAATGAAAGTTCTCCCCTATCTAGTAAAAAAGAAACTGTAAAGGACTGCTGATCCTTTAAGGGGTACTAATTTTTTGAATATAGAATAGGAATTAGTAAAAGAATTCAAGGATTGGTACTTCCAAATTAAGGCTTTTTCCTTCCACAAGTTGCACCCCCATCACCAATGTGCTAACTCGAATCCCTAAGTGTGCATTCCCATCTGGTAAAATATACCCATTGAAAAACATAGCCATAAATCCTTCCAGTCTTAGTATTAGAGAGATCTCTGAGTTCACACAATATCCCTATGAGGTATAATCTCCAGCCTCTAAAATGGCCCTATATGATCCATCACTATCACTAACTTGTTGATAAGGGCACCGATGAGGACATATAATAGCTGCCTTAACTCTGCTGCTACAGAGGAAAATATAAACCCAATCCTTGAAAGAGATAAGTGAGCACATATTCATCTCCTTTTTCATATTATACTTAACAACAATAAACATGTATCTCTCCAATACCAGAGTCTATGAGGGATCATCCTAGCCATCATAGTTGGGAGGAACTCGTTTACATTTATTTAAGGGGGGGAATTATGCATGGTTGATAGATGTCCCATAGTCTAATGCCCACTTCACCATGAGAAAAGTGAAATGTGTTGGTTCCAAGGCACCAATGACTGATCATCTCTTGAAGGATATTGGGATAGAGATAGATGATGAAATGGGAGATCCACACAACTTCATAAAGATCAACCCTGTATAAATCATTAGGAAATTCCTAGAAGATTTTCCTAACCCATTAGGGTAATTCCCACTCATTATAGAAATTACCATCGGGATGGAGATCCCATTTTGAGTACCATACACTACCTACATTGTTTGGATAAGAAGCAAGTATACTTGAATAACTCTGAGCAATAGGTTTCTGAGTTAAGTCACATCCATTCGGGCCCAGAGAAGAGTTTTCCAATAGGTAAGATGAACCCTAGGGTCAGGACATAACTAGCTGGCCATCCTTAGTGGTATTTGTCTGAATGTAGTTAGAAAAAGATGACACCCAGTGAGATGGTAGATTGAAATCTGAAGGAGGAATGATGGAATCATCTAGCAAACCAAACTTGTACAGAGGTAGTCAGTGCGATAGGGGGTAATCCCATAGCTAAGACAAAAGTAACTTCTTCAAAACTTAATTATCAAAATCCACACAATATCAAGGATCCGCGTTGTGATTCCTAGAAATCATGTACTTTTGATTGGCTATAGCTGGGGAAGATTGATGATAACTAGAAGCCATCTAAAAATAAATAAGTGGAATATGTCAAAAAAAGATAATATGAAATCTTGTCAAAAACAAAGACATAAAACCCAGCATCATCATGCACATCGTATGATTTATCCAGGCATTAGCGAGTCTCCCTAAAGGGTTTACAAATCTCCTAACCTATGAAGGAATCATGGGTTTCATGACCCCCATAGGGCATCATGAAATCACATAACCACTTTGGAGACTCAAGATTACATGACCTAGACATCGTTACATGAATCACATGATGATCAATCGATCATATGATCAAACCATCATATCCTGTGAACACCCTTAAGACAATCGTAGCACCTCATGGTCAAAATAATTACCAAAGTATGGTTTATATTCAGACCAAAAAAGTTATTGACCAAAAGTGATCTTATGGGATATATTTCATGATGAAGGATCGCGATGAGGTCTCACAATCAGGTTTTGAAAAACAATCTTGCGACATGAGTATATAAAAGAGGCAAGGAAAGAGAGCTCTAGAGAAATGTTAGCTGGTGGATAAAATTACCCTTAATCCAACTATATATAGGGTGTTTTGCAGAATACCAAGCATCACTCAGTAGACCAAACGTCACCCAAGACACTGATTCATGACACTGCCAAATACTCTGGTGGGCATTTACTTTACTCAAAACCGAGCCCTTGTCCCCATGGATATCGCTCTTGAGGGGGGGGGGGATTTTATTCTCAACAAATGAGAATTGAAAAATTAAAAAGGGAATTAATATCTGAATATGGGCATTAGTTTTCTCACAAAGGAAAAGGAACAAGAAGGTGGGTGAGACCTGCAGATCGTGTGATCCTTCAAAGTACTCGTGATCGCATGACCATTATAAGGTCACACGAAGACTCCACACACAGTGCATAACCTATAGTGGATCCCATAGAACCCCTTTTGAAAATCCATCATGCTCTTGAAAAGGAACTCTAAACAATCAGTTTCCACGTGGTGGTAGTCGAATAATATCCCCTATCCCACATATTTTTTCGATAGTAAGGACCTGATAATCCAACCTAAAAATCCTTTAAAAATAAGGAGGAAAAATTTCCAAATGGTGGAGGCTTCTTACAGATGCAAGGATCATGTGATTCATTGCTGATGGGAAGGGTAATAATATTTTATAACATCTGAATAAACTTTCAAGACCCCAAAGACTTTGTTGAATAAAAATAATGGAAATAAAGGGGAAGAGATAGAAGCCTCTTGCGGTCACTGAACACCATACAACCCATCCTTGATGTCTCACAAGACACCACATGACTCAGGAAACATGTCTATCTTGTCTCTTTCAAGTCCTTTTTCTTTTTATCCTCGCCACATGAAGCACCTCGGGCACACCCTGGCGGCTTCATGCTCCCCCTTCATCTCCCTAAGGATAAAAAGATGGATTTTCCATGAAATGTTCACGCACCCCCATAGGACCTTTATTGGTCACGTGAAGCATCACCAAAAAATAGATAAAATGTTCTCAATGAAATTTATTCAACTTCACATAATCCCTGAACTTTTTCAAATAAAAAAAGAGAATAAAAAAGAAGGATTTTTGAGATCTCATGGCCATAAAATGTTTGTGACTCGTTGGGGAAGTCTGTAGCATGGTCCCGCAAGACTCTTGGATGAGACGCCTTGATTGCCTGGAGACCCCCATACAAGCCACCCTCACCTCATGAAATATCCCAGGCAAGGCATTGAGAATATTGAGGATGGATTTCAATAGGAACTTTGATCTTGTGAAGGCCCTTATATATGTCAATATGAAAATATAGAAATCCTTCAACATGCCCACATGATCAAACAAGTCCCCATTAATTAGAAATAATCCAATAATGGAGGCATTGATGAGATGGACTCATGGTCGCTAAAAATCAAGTGAAACCCTTAGATAGATCCATGAAAAAGGCTCATGAAGATGTGTGATGCCAAAACCATTTTTCAACTCCAACCTAGATCCGCACCAAATATTCCATGCTAACCAGCAAAAAATTGGGGTGGTGATACCTATAAATCCCCCACCCTTGCCTCAAAGAAAGTTGTGGGATTTTTTTCATCCAGACACATTAGCATTTTCTAATCATCAAAGAGTATTTCTTAGAGTAGTTAATATCATGACTGGAAGGTCTTCCGTTAGGTGATATACTGGCGAAATTACAGAGTGATCATGCATTATGCATAAAGCACTTTGTATGATCATTCATAGATCACATGAAGGACTTCTGAAAATAAGTGAGAAGAACATACGACAAATCTGTTAGATCACATGAGACTCAAAATAACTGGTGCTGAATAAATCTATATAATTATCATTAAAAATGCTAGAACAAAGACTAAAGTTGGAATAATTAAGCAAAAAAATGTTTTCTGACCCTCATGTTCTTCACATGAACCATCCAAGACATGAAAAAACACCAAGAAATGTCATCCAACTCTCACGATTATCCTTAAAAATTCTATTTGGGTCATGTGAAATTATACAGGGCATGTCAGAGTAAGTCACATGGTTCCTCTTGGGCACAACACTTTAGTCTCGCGAGACCCCCTGGGCCCATCACCCAATCCTTGCAATGTCCTTCAGATACATCTCTTGACTCATGTAACGGTGCCCACTCATGTCATCTGAGTCTCACAGTAGCATCCACGCATGCCAACTAAGCCCTCACGACACCCTTTGGGAAAGTTAGTCAAGACTTGAAACGCCCACCAAACATGTCAACCAAGTCTCGTGATTCCCTCTATGGATGTTATCCAATACATGAAACACCCTATGATACATGTCGTATTGACTCTCATGACACTCTCCATATATGTCAAGATTTCTCTTGTGAATGAAACTAGGAAAATTTGTCTGGATCATGTGATGGATTCCAAGACAAACCACCCAGATCTTGCTATTTACTTTGGAAAATTCATCTTTGATCATGTAAAACCCCTCAAATATGCTACCCAGGTTACACGATGTCCTTTAGAAAGACTAACTGGATTGTTTAGTTGTCTTTAGATATGTTAGGTAGATACTCTCTTACATATCATGATAAGGGGACAATCAACGCATTTCAGACAGGCAAGTAAGACCAGGGAAACCTTAGAGTGTAAGCCCCGACCAGTGACATAACATGAAATGTCCCAAAAGACTAGGGAAACCTCAGAGTGTAAGCCCCGACCAAAAGAACTACAATGAATCTTATTCCTACCATATCCAGGATACGTAGGAAAACTATTCAAGGTTCAATATCCACAAGGTTATCCTAATACATAATTTCCTCACTCTCTAAGAAATGATATTGATCATTTGTCGTCCCTTATTTCTCACACTGAGAACACATCACGTGAGCTTAGGTAGTTGAAATAATCATATCATTCGCATCATGAGTATCCACCAAGCAGTTCAATATATGTATGTAAATCCCCAACAAGTGGCATGGCATGTTAACCTCAACACAAGGGATTCTAGCTTAGGGGTGATCCCAAGCGTGTGATTTAACTACAAGAACTCTGATTACTACAATAACCAAGATACGTAGGACATATTCCTAAGGCCCGAGTTCAAATAAACACCCATTTTTATGTAATCCTTATGAAAATTCTATTTTCTACCATCAGGACCCAATAATTCCCTTGGGGTAATTACTCTACCTCATCTATCAACAGATAGGTAAATAAATTGAACTACGATGAATCTGATTCCTACCATAACCAAGATATGTAGGATGTATCCTTGAGACCTAAGTTCCATAATAAATCATCTCAAGGATGTCCCAAAATATATTTCCCACATCATGAGCAATGAAAATGATCATTTATTGTCCCTTATTTCTCACACTGAGCATAACTCATGTGATATTGGGGAATTTTAATAATAATTTCATCTTCACCATGAGTATATTCAATGATAGGGGTGATTAGTCACTGAAATTGTCTAATATTAATTGTTAATATATTTATATTCATTTTTAAAATGTCCATAAACATTGTTTTTAGTGCATTACATAAATTGAACTTCATTTCGCATCTTAAATGCAATTCATGTTTAAAATGCAAATTTGGGCCCAATCATTCATCTGTTTGTGGACAACATTATATTAATTTTATGAATTTTATATTTTTGGATATGATTGATCACTTTTTTTGGAACATTTTATCTTTTAGGTCCAATGGATGAATCCCAAGGGAAGATGGATATTTTTGCGCTTGAATGCAGAAATTTGCTGGAGAAAGCATAATGGGTCTAATGCCCATCAAACAAAAGTGGGGCCCAAAAACCAAGCCCAATGAAGCTTAAATTTTTACAGTAGAAATATAAAAATTTGAGGATCATTTTATTCAACTTTTTCCAGAGCTAATTCTGAATTTTTCATGATGATAAAGGGATATGAAGTTGAGATTTAAATGGTGGGCCCGATATTAATGCACATAAAGTCGTCCCACCATTTACACCATAACTTCCAAACGGCTACACAAAATTTCCTGATATTTTTATAGATAATACAAGACATATGGAAGAGAATATTTCTATTCTACGACCCCTCCGGATTTGGCTTCTATCAATTAAAAATTCACATGTCAAAACGGTGGACGAATCTGGATTAATTTTTAGGTCAACTTCGAAATGTCAAATTCCCTTGATTTTCTCACTCTCCTTTTAACTCTCCCAATTAATGGAGATGTAATTTACTGTTGGGGGGTGTATCTAAGTCTCAAAATATTCCTATATAAAGATCTTATGCTGAAGGGAATAGGGATTGAATATATTTTTTTTGGAATGGAAGTTTTTATTTTCTTTCAATTGTATTGTCATGCTTTCATTTTGTAATCGATTGTCAATTTTTCCCAAGTAAGTTTTTCATTCACCTTCATTAAATTAATAAAATATCATCATCATATTTTTCTTCTTAATTTATTATTTTTTTATATATCATGTTGATACCGTTGCCTTAGGGAGTGAGTTTATTCACATTATCTTTTGTGAAACTCTTCACACAACTGTGGAGTGATTGTTTTTTTTATTCTTCTCTAATTCTACCATTATAAGTCTACTACCCGTTTTCATTGATATAATATCATAAATGGAGGGATAATCCTATAATGGGTTGATCTAAGGGAGTATCAAGGGGTGAATTGGATGTTATTTTTTAATTTAATAATTCTTAATCAATTCTATTTTTGAGATTTTAATTCAATGATTTACATTATCCTTTGAACTCACCAATTTTAAGGATACACATCCCGAGTGCTAAAACGATCCTCTACCTTGGAGTTCTCATAAATATGATCCTCCAAGTGTATAGGTTATTAGCCTTAGGACAGTGAAAACTCAAAATTGGTGAGTGATTTGGGATGGTTGTATTTCGTTAAAGGAAACACTCGAATTTAAGACATTGAAATAATTTAAAAAGAAATTCATCCAATACACCTCATGCGATAACCAAGGATCAAATCATGATTTTAAATTTAATTCACTTAAGTCTTTAAAATATAAAATAATCCAATCAATTCAAACCAAAGTTGGACACTTCATTGCCAAATAAACACCATCAAATCACCTTCTTAGAATGCATGTTTCTTAGGTTTCTTCTTAGGTCTGTGAGGATCGATAACCCAAGCCGTACTACAATGACCTCTTACACCATACAACATGGGTAAATTTGGGCGCAACCAAAATTTGGCACCGTTTTTGGGGACCAAGTAAGTTACCTTAGACACTCATCTTCTTTTCTCACCCCAAATTATCTATTCTCACCCTAATTTCTCTTCTCTATTCTCCTTTCTATTTCTATGTGTCCAAAAAATCCAAAAACCAATTTTCAATCAACTCAAATGAATTATCTTCCACAATACCCATTGATAGACCAAGGTTATAATCAACTGGAAAATCAATATTTTGAATCACCTCACATAGGTAATTTCATTGACCAAACCTTAATTGAATATACCACACCAGATGATATGTACGATCAATGGGATGCTGATTGTTTAAAGGATCAATTTCCATACCTCTTGAGTATTATTGAAGAGATCAAACTTAATGAAGTTCATGATGTCCAAAAATCTATCAATCCTAATTCTGAACAACTTCTTGAACAATTATGTCAACAAATGGAGATAATGACTTCTAAGGTTTCATCCATGAGAGTAGAACTACGAAGCATTGAATCATTTTTGGAACCCACTCCAACTCAGGTTGTCCCTTCCACATCACTTATAGAAGAATCTTGTTACCAATATAACTCATTTGAATTTAGTGAAGAACCCACTTAAGAATCTTGGAAAACAGAGTTGGATAATGAAGATAATTGGTCATGTAATGTTGAAAGTCAAACTAAAGAACATGAGGGAATTGTTAATGAGTGTTTAAATTAGGATGAAATTGATTTCATGAATTCACAAGATGGAAATTTTTCTTCATGGATTGAATGTCTGGAATATTTATCCAATGATGATTTTTTAGAAACACCAATCATTGAACCATTAAGTGAAATCACAAACATAAAATCCATATCCATTCATGAAACTCATCTAGAAAATTTTGGGGTTGAATCTTCAATTCAAAGGGAGCCAATTTTGTTGGGAAATTTTGAAAATAAAATTGATTTTGATTCAAATTCCTTATCTGTGTTTGAATTTCGTATCCAAAATGAACTGAAAATCAATGTCCTTACTTCCCCACTCAGGAATCCCATAATAGGTGATAACCATGACCTTTCATTAGTCTTTCATTCATCTCATGAAACCCAAAAAGGGGGGTTAACCCTTGAAATATTAGGAAAGACTATAGAAGAAACCGGATCAACCATTATTGAAATTTCTTGGATTTTCACACTCCTTGTTGAAAATGGGTTTTTACATGACAAAAAATCAAAGAAAAAAATCAATATAAATCTTTTTGAAGTGGAGAAATATGGGTTTGTTAAAGTTTTTAATGTTGGTATTAGATAAGTTGGGGGGTTCAAGTTGAGCTAAAGAATTTAAATTAAGCGCTTTCTGGGAGGCAACCCGGCTTCTGTATTTTTTATTTCATTTTGTGTGTTTTTGTGTGTTTTCATGTTTCCAATCCTTATGAATCATCTTTTATTTTTCAAATAGAATTAATAAATAATTTTTATATATAACAAAATAAAAAAAAATTCAAACTCTGAATAAGACAGTACCATAAACTATTGACCTGTTCTTCATTTATGAGTAAGGATGGGTATGAAAGGGGAGCACCGTATTCATCCGTGTCATGCGGTGTGATCCCTGAGTGATACCTTACCCAGAAAATATAAATAAGACAATGTATCATTAGTTTTATTTTTAATTTTTTTTAAAAAAACAAGGAAAACCATAAAAATGTTGATACTTGGTTTTAAATAAATTGTTGTGTTGTTTGTTTTGTCTGGTTTGTTCTTCTTTTTATAGTTCAGTGACTGTTTTGGGTGATACATATTCGATAAAGGAGGTGCCTACATCTCCCAAGAGATCAAAGGAGTAATCTAGAGCATCTTGAACTTCAACTTCAAAAACCAGGTGAATTTGTTCCATGTTTATCATTTTCAATTTCCTCTTTAAACTCCTCTCCTACCCCCATCTAACTTTTCTTTTCTTTAAACACTGGGGAAAGTGTTATTATTTATTGGGGGGAGATTAAATAAAAAATTATTTTTTTAATAAGAACGTGCATGTAAAGAAAAATTCGATTAACCTTGAACATGATAACACACATTGCAAACTCTGAAATTGGATATAAATGATTTTTTATGCCTTGATTCTGATTTTAATGCATGTTTAAGTTCATGAGCATAGTTTTTGGAAAGTGCGGTTGTCCGATGTGATTTTTCAAAGTTTACATTTTCATTCTCTTAATAAAAATGCCATAATACACGTCTAATGGATTGTGGGTGTAAATTTGTGTTCTTGGGTCCCTTTCATTATAGCATAGGGTTTTGCGGTCACTTTTAGTTTAATTTGAGTATCCAAAAAAAAAATTGAAAAAAATAATGACCACATAGAGCAATGTTTTTTCCAAATGTGTGGCATCCGACACTTGGGTATCGTGACTCCATAGTTTTATTTCCCAGATTTAGGCTTTATATATCTATTGTAGAGCATGGAATTGACAATATGTGTGGCATCTGACACTTGGGGATCGTGACTCCATAATTGTCTTTCCCAGGGTTAGTATTTTCATATCTATTGTGGTAAAAAAAAATGGATATTCATTTTAAGGTTTAATGTGATTCCCACCTAGCGCTTCCATTTTTTCCCCTTGAACAATAAAATGGGCCCCATATCTTTTGTGATGCACCACACTTTATCATGCTTAATTGAAATTGGATGAAATGTGGTGATGAATTTAAAAAAAGGAATGGGCTTGGGCTTGGGATATGATTATGGACCTAGCTTGTTTTAAATGATTTTGATGGGTTTCATAATTTTTTTTGGTATGAGGCCTTTGGGTGAGCAATGTTTATTAAAATGTTTTTGGAAAAGGGGATTTGAATTTCATATTTGTAATATATTTTGCTCAGGACTAGAAAAAATCAAGTTTGGGGGTGTGATTATTCACTAAAAGTGGCTAATATTAATTGTCAATATCTTTATATTCATTGTTCCAAAGTCCATAAACATTGTTTTTAGTGCGTTACATAAATAGAACTTCATTTCTCATCTTAAATGCAATTCATGTTTAAAATGAAAATTTGGGCCCAATCATTCATCTATTTGTGGACAACATTATATTCATTTTCTGAATTTGATATTTTGGGATATGATTGATCACTATTTTTTGGAACATTTTATCTTTTAGGTCCAGTGGATGAATCCTAAGGGAAGATGGAGATTTTTGCGCCTGAATGCAGAAATTTGCTGGAGAAAGCATAATGGGCCTAAGGCCCATCAAACAAAAGTGGGGCCCACAAACCAATCCCAATGAAGCTAAATTTTTTACAGTAGAAAAATAAAAATATGAGGATCATTTTATTAAACTATGGTCAGAGCTAATTCTGAAGTTTTCATGATGATAAAGGGATCTAAAGTTGAGATTTAAATGGTGGGCCCGATATTAATGCACATAAAGTCGTTCCACCATTTACACCATAACTTCCAAACGGAAACACCAAATTTCCAAAAATTTGTACAGATAATAGAGGACCTATGGAAGAGTGTGTTTCTCTTCTACGACCCCTCCGGATTCTACCTCCATCAATTAAAAGTTCACATGTCAAAATGGTGGATGAATCTGGATGAATTTTCGGGTCAACTTCAAAAACATCAAATTCCCTTGATTTTATCACTCTCCTTTTAACTCTACCAATTAATGGAGATGTAACTTATTGTTGGGGGGGTGTATCTAAGTCTCCAAATATTCCTATATAAGGAGCTTATACTGAAGGGAATAGGGATTGAATATTTTTGTTTGGAATGGAAGTTTTTCTTTCTTTTAATTGTATTGCCATGATTTCATTTTGTAATCACTTGTCAATTTCTCCCAAGTATGTTTTTCATTCACCTTAATTTAATTAATAAAATATCATCATCATCATCTTATTATTTATTTCTTATTTCTTTTTCCATATCATGTTGATACCATTGCCTTAGGGAGTGAGGTTATTCACATTATCTTTTGTGAAACTCTTCACACAACGGTGGAGTGATTGTTTTTTTCTTCTTCTCCAATTCTACCATCATAAGTCTACTACCTGATTTCATTGATATAACAACATCAATGGAAGGATAATCCTATAATGGGTTGATCCAAGGGAGTAGCAAGGGGTGAATTGGATGTTATTTTTTCATTTAATAATTCTTAATCAATTCTATTTTTGAGATTTTAATTCAATGATTTACCTTATCCTTTGAACTCACCAATTTTAAGGATACACATCCCGAGTGCTAAAACAATCATCTAGCTTGGAGTGCTCATCAATATGATCCTCCAAGTGTATAGGTGATTAGCCTTAGGATAATGAAAACTCAAAATTGGTGAGTGATTTGGGATGGATGTATTTTGTTAAAGGAAACACTCGAATTTAAGACATTGAAATAATTTAAAAATAAATTCATCCAATACACCTCATGCGATAACCAAGGATCAACTCATGTTTTTAAATTGAATTCACTTAAGTATTTAAAATATCAAATAATCCAATCAATTCAAATCAAATTTGGCCACTTAATATCCAAATAAACACCATCAAATCACCTTCTTAGAATGCATGTTTCTTAGGTTTCTTCTTAGGTATCTGAGGATCGATAACCCAAGCCATAATACAATGACCGCTTACACCATACAACTTGGGTAAATTTGGGTGCAAGCAAGGGTAACCTCAGTATATAAGCCCCAAAAAAATGAAATATGGAAAATATGATTATCTCCATACTCAGGATATGTAGGGAATCCCTTTAGGACCCAATCTTGAATACTTGGTGTCCTAGAGCACCCATATACGTCCTCTCCTCAAGAGGTTAAACTTCACATATCCAATGAACTATGTGGTTTTTTATTCCCTCAATAACAAGGATACATAGGAATCCTCATAATGGATAAATCCCCTCTACAAAATATTAATCACCTCCTTGCATGAAAACACATTCTCGAGAACTTGGTTATATTGATTCATTACACAAGAAACTGTCCATTACAGGTGAATGATGGAGAACCTAAAATACATATAGATGGACTCACTAAAGATACCCTAGTATTTTGAATATGAAAGAGAATTAACCCATGATCATTGTATTAGGGAAACTGATCCAATATTGGGATTAGGAAGAGATTCACAAACATATCTTAAATCTATAAGAGAGTCCCAGAGTAGTAAATAATTCCCCTAAGAGGGTGAGATGAGCCCAACCAACCATCCTCTCAACCAATGCAAGTCCCCAAGATTCACTGGGCCTGAAAATCTAGGTGACCAATTTCCTTTGGAAAGCAGGTCTATACCCAGTTACAGAGGAGGGAACCATTGGTAGTTTACAATAAGATCAAAAATTTTAATCCTATGTTCATTATTGTGCACAATAAAAATCCCCCGAAATCAAACCGTCAGACGGATCCCATCTATACCTCAAAAACCCCAATGAAATAGGTACCCTTGATTTTTCATCACTGTAATAAATGGTCTCTTATATATAATACTTTGTGAGAGATAGTCATGGTGAGGCTGATAACTTAGTATGTCTATTTATGTAATGAGTTAGTTTCACTAGTATTAACTATTATTTAACATGCTATATTTATCTTTTTCATGAGAGGATCTAGGGAGCATCCCACTAAGTATACTATTATACTTACCCTACGTATGTATAAATTATTTTCAGTGTAGTAGGAGCGGGTTGGATATTGGGTTGGATATTATTAGCTCATGGTTTTATAGGAGTTGTTTGTTTTTTGTGGCAACTTCCAAGTTTACCTTTTTGATACTTGTAGTTTCCTTTTAGTTGTTTTATCATGGTATGAAATTGCATGTATGTACTTGGTATTTATTTTATCTTTATAAGAAAGTGTTGGTTGGTGTATTTGTCTTATCTCTCTCTTCTGTATGTTCTATTAGAGGGCAATGCCTCCCATTTTTATGTTTATTATACCTTTGGTTCTAGTTTCCAACTTGGGGCCTAATGTAGGTAGAACTTGGGTGGTCACCATCCTACTTTTCTTATTTTCGGCCTAGGAGGGGTTCTGTTTGGGGGGAGGGGGTCATGATAGAGTGGTATCAAAGGTTCAGGTTAAGGGATAGAATGGAGTTTGGAGTTAGGAATAGGTTAGGAAAACATGGTTTGGTAGGGAAATGGTATCAGATAAGCTTAGTAAGCAACCTAAAAATAGAAGAATAGATGAAACATGAGTATTATGGGCCCTTTTGATCTAATACTTGAATCTTTAAGTTTATTGAGCTTACTAAATGAATTGATACTAGTTGTGGGGTAGAGAGCTAGGAAAGTATCATGCATATTTCTTATTTTTGTCCATGTTTGAAATGGTTTAACCTTGGGATAGGTTAAAACCTTAAACAAGACAACACAATAATTAATTAATTAATGTAAAGTATTTCATAGTCTAGGTTTAGGAGTCTCTAACCATTTGTTCTCCTGGTAGGCAAGTCTAAAAATCAACATTATCATTAGGTTCACACCAAATATTTTAAATAAGATATGCTAGTAGATCATCATAGAGTATAGGTCGATGATAATGAAACGTAGAGGAATAAATTTAGAGATTTTCAATGACAGAGTCTATAAAAGTATAAGGGATCCCTTTCAGTCTCAGTGAAAGGAGACTAGATGAAGGAGGTTGAAATATCTTTATGTTTGATCTTTTCTTGAAAGGATCACTGGGTTTAATTGTCCATGAAGATTATTCATAGATAATAAAGGTAGTGATGGATCTTATTCATTGAATAATGAAAAGAATCTATAGTCTTTTAGGAGAAGTTCATAGACCAATTTCGAGAAGAGTTTCTTTCTTTGAACGTAAAGGCATCTAGTTACTAAGATCTTCTTACCCCTCATCAGGAGATTTCTAGTTTACCGGAGTTTGAAATCCATTTTATAACCCTCATCCAATATTCTTCAATTTTTTTTGTATATGAGGAGGCAAGATAGAGGCATTTTTAGGAAGATTTGTATCCATAAATCCAACGCCAACTCACCCTATTCACATTGACGACATATATCGAGTTGTTGGTGAGAGAATGGGTTATTGAGAGGTATTTAGATAGAACCAGATCATTTTTATAGGGGAATTTTCAATATTCATCATGAAGTAGAGTTGTGTTTAGGGGTTCATAGTTTCCCAGACAAAAAAGTTTTGGACAGCCAGGGGTAGGTCGCAGCTCTCATTATCTTGTTTCTAAAGGGTTGTGTTGGATATATAGAGTTTACAATGAATATAAGGGTGGTGGATTTTAGTTTAAATATTAGACTAAGATAGAACACAAAAATTATTAAGTAAAAATGACCGGACTCAAACTTTCTCCAATGATTAGAGTATTACAATCAGATCTAGATACTATCGGACTAAATCAGAGTTGTTTATCAATATCAAAGTTACATTTATAAAATGTTTTGTTAGAAGGATAAGTATAAAACTAAATTTCTAATAAACATGAACAATAGAAAATAAATCTTGTATAAAAAATAAATACAAAAGATTATAATGGTAATAATGACTTACAAGATTAATAAAATAATTTACCCTTTAACCTTAAGAGTTAAGGTATTCAGAAATCCTGACTAAGGATATCTATATTTTTAAAACATATTATAAAAGGTATTACTTTCCTTACCAAGAAAGCCTTCAATATGATAGATCAATATGGCCCTGTCTTCCAATCCCCTATAAAGCCTCAATCCAATGGATTCGTATCATATTTTTCTTTCTTAACCAAGAAAGCCCTGGATACGATGATCAATGTCAGCTCTATCCTCCTAACCCCAAAATTTCTTGATCCAATGGATCAGATTCACCATATTCATATCATCATAAGTCCTCAATCAGTACCACAATCAGATTCAAAAAATACAAAATAAAATATTTCTAAGGAACTTACAATCCTCATAATAATTCCTTAGAACTTCAACTCTCTAAAATATTACAAAACTTAATAATGATATGTTCACGCAGATAAATATTTAGAAGACTTGGGTTGTGAATGAATCATCTCCAATCTCTTCAGATGAACTTTTATTTATAGGTTATTCTCCCAATGGTTATATTTCTGAGTACGTTGCAATGGCCTCAAATAACTTTCACTTTGACATTTCTTAATGATATAGATCATGAACTCGACAGCTAAGAATGATTTGTACTTAATTTTTTTCATGTTCTTTGGTTTGTCACCATTACAATGCTATTTTTTATTCCATATGATATATATAATTCCAATCATTCTGATTATAAAATTTGAATAGTCCAATGGACTTCATTATTGATTGTCAATCTGATAAAATGGACAAAGGTATGTCTAATGTATTAGTAGCAATGTCAGTATGATGATGATAACTTTTTCAGTCTAATAGAAAGAACATAATCCTAACCGCTGGTCAGAAAAAAATTTGTTCTGATGAATTAGATACACATTCAATCTGATTGATCAGATTTAATAATAAAATTTTATATTCATTTTACATTAGAACTATTTCTATGTTCGGAATACAACAATTTTTTTTCTAAAAAAACATGATAAATCACTTGGGAAAAATTAAGTTAGTAAATATAGTTTTAAGAAAGTATTTGTGATTTCCAAAACTAAGGAAAGTAAAATTAGAAAGTATAACTTTATACTCAACTATATCCCCCCATTTTTGAAAGCACAAACCACAACAATTTGAATGAAAAAAATAATAACTTTGAAAAACTTACACCCCTTTATTCTTTTTACAACTTTTAAAGACATACTACATATCTTAACTCCCCCTGAGTTTATTAATTGTTTATGATATGATGAAAATTATAGATAGATACTAAGTATTCTCCCCTTTATTATAATAACCCCCTTAAAGAAACACTTTTAAAAAAATCAGCTAAAACCTTTTCAAAGGCTTCTCCCCTTAGATATCTCAAAAACTTCTCCCCAAAAACTTCTTCCAAAAACATAAAAATTATCCCCATTTTTGATTTAAAAAAATGTGTGGGGAAATAATTATAATTTCCTAAAAATTAAGAAAAGTAAAAACATATAAAACAATTGTGTATGAATTAACTATTCATATAAGGTATAAAGGAAATAACATTCATCCAAAAAGTATTTAAAGACATTCAGAAATAATTTATTTGGATAAAAATTCATTCACATTAAACATTCATTCAAAAATATATATTACATTTAAGATTTCAATGAAAAATAAATAATTCTTTCTTATATAAATTATTCACAACCACCTTCAACTTCTAGATCTATTTATGATCCTTATGAGCTTTAGAACTAATGACTCAAGATTCACAATTTTATCCTCCATGAATGATTGCTTTTGAATATCTACCTTCAACCTTTCAACTTCCTCACTGATTTTCTTATTCTATTCCTTTAAAAGGAACAACTCACCTTCACATGTTCAAAATCTGATATTTTATAATTATATGTTTTAAACCTTTTATTTCAGAACTTTCACTACTTCATCATGATCATTTGTCATGTCTCTGAAGTCTTCTACTATCTTAACTCTATCTGAAACATTTATTGATAAAATTTCAAAGTATTTATCAATTTATATAGAAAGTTTCTTCACTTCTATAAACTAGTCATCATGATCTTGGATATTATTATAAACTTGGTTTGACTATTTTACCATATGATTGTAAGATATATTTTGTGACTTGATCTTTTATTTTAAATATTTCAAGTTAGATTCAGTCTGAACAAATGGTTTTTTCAAAACATTTAGTTAATATAATTTTTCATTTAGTCCATTCTGAATCAGTTTACATCTTGCCTATATGTTTGGACGATGTGGTATTGAATCACTTAACCATTTCAAAGTTTTTAAAATATAATCAAAGACTTTCTAATCTACTATTGATTCAGAGTATGATGATTATAATAAATTTTGAGGAGCATGAGGAAAAATTGGTCTGATAACTATCTTCTTTATTTCTTCAAGTTTTAATTTCTTAGAAACTTTCATAATATCTATATCCTTATTTGTTTTAACCTTGTATAATACTTTTGTGTGAGATTTTTGATCTTTTTCTTTATCTTTAAAAGATAACTTGTATTTCTCTTTAGATGATTATTTAACTTCCCTTGAAACATCTATTTATGCATTCTTATCGAACTGATAAGATATTTGGGTTGATTTAGAAGATAAATACAAAGTACTTCTTTGTTTATTTGTTTCTTCTTGAGTATTTATTTCTTCTTATTCTTCCTCATATTCTTATTTTTTTCTTCTTCTTATTTTTCTTGTTATTATTATTCTTTCACTTCTTCTTATTCTTGAACTTCTTCCTCTTTTTTTACTTCTTCCAATTATTTTTCCAACTTCCATGTAAGTTTTAGTATTCCTTTTCCAACTTTCTTAACAAAATATGGTTTTTCTTTCTCAAAGAATTTCTACAAAATTTTTGGGATTGATTTTAAAACCTAATCTATTATATATTTACCTTTTCTTTTATCAAATTCTAGAACAACTGTATGGATTATTTATGTTTCAACAAAATCTAATCGAGCATCAGGGACTATTGGATTGATATGGGGAAGTTTTCTGGACTGTTGAACTAGCTACACACTGATAAAGGATAAATTGATAGAGTTGGGTTCTTTGAATCTTTTTCAACATTTTTATTAAATTTATACACTTTTATCCCCCGAAAACCTTTTCTTTTGTTTATTTTTCTTTTCTTACTTCTTCAGACCATATTGAGTTCTAATTTGTAAAGCTAAGACCTCAACCATATCAGGACCAAACTCAAGATTACTAGGTTTCTTTAGAGCCTTATGATTCATGAGTTACTTGAACTCATCATCTATCATTTTATTTGTTTTATTCCGAGGTTTAGGGGGTGAGGATTTAACTTTCCTCTTTTGTTTAACAATTTCCTTCTCTTTATCTGGTCCTATATCGGATTCAGTTCTTTACACTCTATCCACAAACTTTTTTAACATTTAATTGAAAAAAAGTTTCATTCTTGACATGGTCTCTTCACTGATTAGGGAAATCTTTTCCCTCATGGAATAAGTCAGATTCTTAATCTAGAAGACTTTCATTTAGTACACAAGCATTTTTTATAAAATATGGAAACAATAATATCTTCAACTTCATAAATTAATTATTAATTGATTATACCATTAGAAAAACAAATTTAAAAAGATTGATCTACCTCAGGTTTATTAGGAAATTAAAAAAATACAAAACTTTTAAGGTATCTCTATCACCGTTCCTCAGAATCAGATTTCCCTACAGCCACAAATTTACTACCCTAGCATCTAGTGTGAGATGAGAAACCTTTCTAACTTTCTCAGAATATGTGAATAAGGATGCCTTATCCTTCAACTTCATGAAGCTTCCAAGCTTATTATGTAATTTTTTATAAGGAATATTCGCTTCACCCACAAAGGGTACTTCAAATAACTCTGTGAATTTTTGGTATTAAAGTTTACACTCTTGAAAAAAATAGTAAAAAATATTTCTTCCTTATCATTATCTGAAATAAATTTAACTGAAGCATTAAATTATCTAACAATAACATAAAACTGTTTATTTAAATCCTTATCTAGTTTTTCAACACAAATTTTCTCTCGGCCTTTACAAATAATGATATTTTTAAGAAATGAATAATGTTTTTAATACCAGGATCTCTCGATCAATATTTCTCTTAAAACTTCTTTCTTTTCAAAATTTTAAGTAGTTTCCATATTCCTGAGTCTGATACCGACAATAGGAAAAATGAAAAAAAGGTACTGAGAACTAACAGAGGTTGAGAGAGTAGAGAAAAAATTATCTAAATATTGATATGGGACACAAAGTTACCCACCCTTATATAGGCATGAGAGGCGATGGTTTGAATTACAAATAAATGAACATATCAAATTAGAATCCCTTATCCGATCTGACAATTTAGATTTAATTAAAGACTATTTTAAATATAAATTAGAACTCTTAAAGTGTTTTTAAGAAAACATTTACTAGAGTAATGAATACTATAATTTAAAAAAAACTTTTATGTTTTTAATAAAACAAGGTTTATAAAATTTAAAGATATATAAATAATAATATTAATAAACTTAAGTAATGAATAAGTGTAAAAATTAAAGGAAAAATACCTTTCAGATTTAAAATGATTCATTGGTATGAATAACCTATTCTTCTTGGTTTTTGTAATGAAAAATTATTTTGATAATGTTTATAATAAAAATATTTTCTGGAAGTTTTATAAAAAAATCTGAGTCTGGAAAGTTTTTATCTCAGGAATATGTTTATAACATATTTTGGTTCTGGAGTGTTTTATGAAAATTCTAACTCCAAAAGTTTTATAAATTATTTTGATTCTAAAAAATTTCATAATGATTTTTAACTCTAAATAATTTTATAAAAATTTTCAAGTCCAAAAAACTTAAAGATACAAAGCATAGAAAACTTGTTAGAAAAAAGAAAAAAACTAAAATCTTTGGAAAAATAAATTTTTTTGAAAACCAAAGATTTAGAAAACCAAATAATATATACTCCTCCTATTAAAAGGAGTTCATTAATGTTATTAGATCAGTAAACAAAGATTAGATATGAATAATCACTTAGAATTTATCATTTCTAGCTTCTGTTTAATATATTCAAATATATCAGAACTAAGGGGTTTTGTAAAAATATTAGCAAGTTGTTCTTGCATTTTGATGAATTGTAAAATTATATCTCCTTGATAATTATCTCCAAAATTTACTTTTCCACCTTTCATATTTATGATATTATTAAATAATTTTTTTTCCAGTTGTATGTTTGGAACAACCACTATCCATGTACCAAATATTATTATTGTTGGTACATTTTTTATTTTCCTTAAAAATATTAGTTTTTTGGAAGCTAAACCTTCTTGGGTTTGTTATTATTAGAAAATAAAATTTTTGGTAACCATATTTCTCCAATGTAAATATTTTGATAAAATTTCATTTCATTTGAAAAGTAATATTTATGAAAACCTAAAAACTGAACTTTATTTGGAGAACAATTTTTTTTACAATGTCTACCACTTTGACATTTTGTGAAAAATTTATCACTTTTTGGAACAATATAATGATTTATAAAAACAATTTTATTATTAGTAAAACCCATTCCAGGAATATCATTATGTGATCTAATTTTTTATACATTTTATCATTTTTTCACCCCTAGAGGTAAAATTAGAAAAAAGATTCTTCAAAATATAAATTTCATATCTTATTTTGATAAATAAATTTTTATCCTCAATAATAGATTTTTTAGAAGAAATATTTAAAAAATTATTTTTCTAAGAATTAGATTTTTCAATATCTTTAGAGAGATTTTATTTTCTAGAATTATACTTATCAAGATATTTAGAATGATATGATATTAATTTTGTTAAATTAGAAATTATTTAATCTTCTTTAACAAGTTTTTCTTTGACATTATCAAGTTTTTTAAAAAATTTATAATTTTCATTTTCAATAAGTTTAGAAAACTTAGATACTTCTTCGAAACTAGGTAGGGTATTATCCTCATCAGGTGAGGAAGATTATTCATTTGAATATGTATAATTATTATCATCATTAATGTCTGGTTAATTATCATTTAAAGTAATATTGGTAATGGATTCAACAATTTATAACTTTTCTACAATAAATTTATTCACCTTTGGTATTGTTTCAAATAAACCAATGTTCCTCTACCCAAAACTTTCATTGTCAAAAGAATTCTCTAATGAACTATCTTTTCCATTTCCACTCCAACTATCAGATGCTTTTTAACTCTTATTGTAATTATGCTTATAATACTTAATAGAAGTTATATCTATATTCCTCTCTTTATTATCCTTACTTTTATGCTTAGGGCAATAATATATGATATGTCTTGAATTTTTTCATTCATAACATATATCCTCAAAAGATTCATTCTTGTCATTATTATCCTTATGAATTTTCTTATATCTGTACTGAAAATATTTCTTACCAACTATTTTATTCATATTTCTAGAAAGATTCAATAACTCATTTCCATTCAGTTATGAAGAATTAGAATATGATTCAACAATCAATTTATTTTTCTTAGAAGATTTTATAAAATTTCCAGTGAACTAAACTTTAGTAGGAACAACAGATGTTGTTTCAAAAGAAACACCTCCATTCTTATTTTTCATCTTTTCAACATATCTTTTAAATATACCTTTGTATTGCATGAGAGTACTAATAATATCATCAAGAGTTAGATTTTTAATCTTCCATGAATCATCCAAGGATATCCTTTTGTATTCCCATTAATTAGGCATTATTTCTATATTATTTTCAAATATAATTCCATTTGTAATATATTTTTATCCAAGATAATGTAAGATATTAACAATATTCATGTAACAACCTGAGATTTTATGAAAAATATTCTTTTTAATTTCATTAATGTCTTGTGTTGTACGCTACACCAAAAGGAGCTTTCTCAACACACATCCTTGACTTGACTTTCATTACACGCAATCACGACCTTCCTCGATAGCGTGTGTAGTACGCAATACTGAGTTTCACTAAACACCGTTATGCTATTATTAAAACTAGCCATTATGAATAGTAATAACCACTTTTTGAAATTTTGTAAATTTTATTTTTCAAAATGGACTTCATTTTTGGATTCGGAATATCGAAATTAGCTTAGGGTGAAATTTTGGTACTTTTCGAATAACTTTCATATTCTGATGAATAGTGAAAAATACTAAATTTTAATTAAAAACAACCTTTTTAATTGAAATAATTAATAGTGATAAATTATTAATTTGAGTGGTTTTAAAGTATATTTAGAATATATTTTTACAATTTAAAACAATGTTGGTCATTGGATGTAATTTCACATTTAAACCAGTTATAAACAAGTGTCAATCTTTTGATAGTTATTATCTCTTAAAAACACGCTATTTGTTTTGACAACGGGAATTAATTTTTAAAATAGTTAATGTAACTGATATGTTTTGAATTTTATAAAATAGACATCATTTTTGAATTCATAATATCAAATATAGATTAGATCTAATTTTTGTTATTTTTTCTGGAAACTTTCATTTTTTGATGAATAGTGAAACCACTAAGTGGTAGTTAAAAAAACTGAATTTTTCATAAAACATAATTTTACCGCTTCTGTGAGTGGAATTTCGAAAATCTGAGAGACACGGTTGATGTTCGTAAGTAAAATGTGGTTCAATGAGATGAAAATAATTTTTTTGTGAATAATAACTTTTTACTTTTTTTTACCACGGTTAAAAGTAAATAGGGTAATTGAGGGTAAAAATGATATTATTATTACCCTAACACATGTCCTAATTCTATTGGATAAGTGTAATTCGACCAAAAACAACCTTATGAATAAAATATGACCATTTAGTCCCACTTGGATTAGATTAGGACATTTATTATTAATTTATTTTAAGAAGGGTTAAAATAGTTAAAATCAAAGTTTAATAAGTAAATAATTTTTAATATGGGGTCATACATAAGATAAATTCGACTATAAATATTCATTAGAAAGCTAAAAATATTTCCTGCATAATGGTATTTTATTTGTAATTTTTAGACATTAAATAATTTAATTTATTTATGACTCAACGATGATGCAGTAATTATCTTATTAATGAAATATTGACATAATTGATGTTATAAATACCCAAATAAATATAATTTGAGACTTTTTATGAACTAAATTAATTTTCTAGGTTAATATGACATGTTATTGTTGATATAAGTAAGTTGTTTCGAACGTATCATTCTGTTATAAATTTCATAAAAATCATTTACCAAATAGTTTCAAAATTGACATAAATTAGTTTTTAAAACAAATATTATATTATTAATTGTTATTTAATTCCTAAAAATCTAAGGTTCGGCCAAATGACTTAGATAATGATAGATATATTAATAATAAACAACTTGGGGTTCTTTTGTCTTGTTATGGTAAGTTTATTAACTATATAGTGTAAGAAAACAAAAAGACACGGTAAAAGTTAAATTATTTAACTTAGAGTTAAATATAATTGATAAGGTTAAAATAATAACCTAAAATTGTCTAAATCCTATTTTATGAGAGGATTTAGACCCATCCCCACTTTATCTTCTAAATAAGACCCTTTGGAACCATTATAAACCGAATTTGACCTTAATATAAAATAATATTTTGAGATTTTCCTAAGGTGCCCCTCTCCTCCCTTATAAAAGGGCACCTCCTCCCTCTCCTCCTCACACCAATTTGAGCATTAAAACTCCACCAACCCATACCAAAATCTTTTCTAAACTTCCCTAGTATCATCCTAGAGGTCTTGGTCTTCTTCAAAGACCATCCTTAGTTCTTTAAGTGGAGGTTAAGTGAAGGCGCATTAAAAAGAGGTAATATCCATTACCGATCTTTTTTAATTTCTTTCTTCTTCAACTTCTTCTTATTTAGTTGTTTCATGATAAAGTAATAACATCCGTATTTATTATATACTGATATGTTATTATAAATATGAAACAAATCTAATTAACCTTCTATCCATCCTACGGAAAAAGGAAATCACCGCGCGTGCGTATGTACGGAATACCGTCTCCACGACGCGATGAGATTCATTATCCATGTTAACCATTCCAGAATGATTATAAAGTATATATAATGAATAACAATGGAATATATGACATGTTAAATCTACCATATTTATGTATATATATCATCTACTTACTTCCATTCAAGACAATAAGGAAAGGAAAACAGCGTTCATGCGTACGTACGGACTACCGTCTCCATGAACGGTGTGTTTCATTTCATTTATCTATCTATTATATATATATATATACTGAATATATATGATATATAAATCATATTTTATATTCTTGAAGTAAGTAAATCATGATATAAGTAATAATAATGTCAATAACAACAAGTCCAAACACCTTCGATAAATGAAACGATTTTACCCAAAACGCTTCTTTAACATGGAATTTACAAAAGAACGGGTAATATAAAATCATAAGTGAACCATATATGATATCATAAAAATGAATATGATTCTGTAATAAGTTAATGAAATTATTTAAATCATTATACAGGAGGTTCAGATACGTACAAAGCATATCAGACATAAGGAAAGGGAAATATCACAATCTCATTTTTATCCGAGATGGTTTATACTTTGGTATTTACTAGGGTGTATTTTATCATCAACATCCATGTTTCCTCAATATGTAATATTATTTCCATCCACCTACAATTGTTTAAATTCAATTTTACCCTTCTATGAGTTTTTAGTAAAAGATATGAAAGGAATCTTTTGTCGTTTTTCATACGAGGTACTTTTTGATTTTTCTGACAAAAGTACGAAAAGAATGTTTTTCTTAACTTATACAGCATGAATGTATTTTTAAAACATTATTTCCAAGAATCTTCCTTTACAAGTTTTCAAGTTTATTTTTAATCAACTTCTTTTAGTTTATTATTTTATGACATGTTAAGAAAGGAAAAGTGTTTTTGAAGTAGAAAGGATATTTTCCTCAAGAATGGAGTTCAAGTGTTTTATCAAAATTATTTTCCATCTAAGATAATAAAGGGTTCTGTTTCTATCCCTATTATTACATGGATTTCATTGTGTTGTGATGGAAATATTTTGATGAATTCCTTTATCTTATATTAATTGTTTTATGGTGTCACGATGTTTAAGATTCCCATTTTTATTACATGGGTTATGCAATGATGTATGATTTCTGATTTTGTGGCACACATAAGAATGGTATCATTATGAGATGGGTGGGACCTATATCTCCATCCAATGCATTGGGTAAAGATTTTATATCTCATGAGATAGACATGGCTAGAACGGTAGGTTATACCGGTTCAGTGAAACAGGACTGAAACGAGGGTGACTCGGTTCCGAAATGGACTTTGTCCACTAAGATAGTCTTGGCAATGAGTCTTGACTAATGAGAAATGATTCTCTATGATTATGTGTGTATGCCACAAAGTTTCATGTTTTAAGTTATGATTATTGGGATTTCATTTCACTACTATGATTTATCCCATGTTATGAAATTATGCTCTCTTTTGCAGGTTAAGATTTCCAAAATGTTATGTTCTTATGAATATGATGTGATTGATATTTCTTTTGTTTACCCTTAATGAGCATTTGAGCTCACCCTTTTATGTTTTCTTTTCCCCAGGATATAAAGAAAGGTTTTAGGTAAAAAAAAGAAGATCTTTATGGGAGATGTTGAAGATCTTTCTCCACGATTAGAAGATTATATTCTGAGTTTCCAAAGACACTAAAATATTACGATCCTTGTGTGTGTGTTTTTGTTATGTACTAAATATTCCGCAAAAGTAATGTAATGTCCATGTACATCAAGCTTCGGGTCTCTACAGTTGGTATCAGAGGAAAGGTTTAGTCAACCTTTGGAATCTAGGATGCGAAAACATTAGTGAGATCCCTAGAGATATTTCTAAGGTATGTCTAGGGATGTCCCTAAGGATAAGTATACGTATAGGATACAATCCTAGAACTACGGTAACCATAATAGAATTTTACCTAAGATGTTAGATATTGAGGATACTCCCCCTTTATTATGTTGTTTTCCCTAGCATGATTTTTTCCTCTCACACTATTCTTTTTGGGTTTTAGACGATGGCTGGAACCCGAAGGAACCATGTTGATCAATTCAATAGACAATGCAATGATTGTCCCCCTGAACAAACAAAAGTTATGGGATATGGAGTGCAAAATCTTATTTCTATACTTACACAAGCTATTAATCATTATGGACTTCCAAATGAGAAGAGAAGGGAACAATATTCTATTGAGTCCTTCATGAGGCAACATCCACCTTCTTTCAGTGGGTCTTCCGATCCAATTGTTACTGAACAATAGATCAGTACCACTGAAAAGATATTTTAAATTCTTCAATGTTCTGAACTTGATAAAGTTATCTTAGCAGTATATCATTTGGAAGGTGAAGATGATCAATGGTGGAATCTTATCAAGAATACGAGGCCAAGAGATGAAATTGAGTCCATGGAATGGGACGAGTTCAAGAACTTATTTTTCAATAAGTACTTCCCACGCATTCTTCGAACAAAGATGGAGAAGGAGTTTCTTGAACTAAAGCAAAAGGATGATGAATCTGTTGGTATATACGAAGCGAATTTTACAAGGCTTGCAAGGTATGCATCTGGATTTATCATCCAACCTGAAAGTAAAGTTGATCTATTCTTCAGTGGCTTAAAACCAAATATTCTAAGGGCATTAGCTATAAGAGACTTCAGTAGCTATGAAGAAATTGTGCGTTGTGCTATCAAGGTAGAAATGGAAGTTGGTGTTACTTATCCATCTCATAGTTTTGACAAGAAACGAAAGATGAAGTTCAAGGAGAAATATCAGAATAATGTTGAAAAGAAGATGAATGTTTCCTTATGCTCAAAGTGTGGAATGAAGCATGGTGGAGATTGTCTTAAAGGGACTAGAAAATGTTTTAAGTGTGAAAAAAAAGGTCATCGAGTAGCTGAGTGTCGAAGTAATGGAAAAAGGGTTTCTAATGATGTGAATAAAGAAAAGACTGCAGAGAACAAACCAACAACACTTCAATGCTTCAAGTTCAAGGAAATAGGGCATTATGCTAATAAATTCCCTAATCCAAGGGTTAGTGATGATCGACATGAACAACCGCTTAATGCAAAGGACAAAGGGAAGTCACAGGCGATCACTATTGGCGATGTTGAATATGACAATGATGTGGTGGAATGATTAAGTAATGGGATTCCAAAATAATTTTGTATCATGGAGTATTGGAATATTTATGTATTGGTCGAATGTGGTATTCAAAGTGATTGAGATATTTTTGGAAATAAGACGATATGCGCATAATGAAGGGAAAATAAGAAAATGAAATGTTTAACAGTATTCATGATCTCATGGTTGATATAAGGACTGAGTGATATCATGGTTTGAGTATATAGAATTTTGAGGATTTTGGTATGTGGAAAGTGTTAACTTTTAACTGCATTCATGTTTTCACTATGGTTCAATGGGTATTCATTTTTTTTCAAGAGAATACATGATTAAGGTATTCACATGATTGTAATGTGACCAACAATATATATATATATATGGGGGATAAATGATGGTATTCACATGCTTGGTTGATGACATTTCAAGTTATTGATAGAGTGCTGTCGTGGGTGCCCTCAAATGATTAGTATGATTTTGGGGTACTTAGGTGCAGCAGAGTGGCTGACCAAGGTCGTCTCTCAAAGTAGGAAGTGAATTAAAACAATTTTTAGAGGTATTCTAGAAGTAAAATAAAAAAGAATAAAAACACTACTTGAAAGGATGAGGGTGTTTGTTTATAGTTTATGAATCTAGAAGAAGTTTTCTGAAAGAAGATTGTATATTTTTTTGTTTTTAGTTTTGAAATGAAGTTTGATTAAAATGACACAACAAAAAGATGTTTGTTTAGACAATATTTAAAAGACGTAATCGATCTAACTCTACCTCTTCAATAATTTATTAATCATTATCATTTAAATTAATATTCACTTAATTATGATCCCTTAATTTGTTAAATCCCGAACCCTACGAGAATTAACTTTACCATGAAGATTGAAATGAATTTTAACCTTAGGCTAACTTCGGAACATGCAATCGCAACACCCTACTTTGATTGATGTTCTAAAATTAAATTATGGTCAGTGGTAAACTAAGGCACATAACCACTCTGGAAATGAGGATTAATTGAGTTTAGAGATTATATTTGAACTCTACAAATTGATCCCATGTGGTTTTGAATTACCGGTTAAGGTTGCGCTCTCACAGTTCACACAATTCCCGACCTCGCGTGTTTTGTGTTAACTATTCAATTGCTTGCTTAGTTTCATTTAAATTAAAAACTCAATTAATAGATCATAATATGTGAATTACAGTATCTAATTGATTCAAAATAAATGAATGAAGAAGGATAGAGGTCGATCGATTACTAAAAAGAACTACTCTTCCATGGGTGATGTAGTCCTCGTGGAGACGTTTTGCATAAGCAACGGATTGAAAGGGTAGAACCCAATCTTGTCTCCAATCTTGATTCCAACCCAATTAAGAAGATTAAGATAAGAAGAAGAGGGATGAACACAGAATATTATTTGAAGAAAAAAATTCAAGAAACAAACATGAAAGAAAAGAAATACAAAGAAGAGGTGAGAGAGGAGAGCCTTTTTGGAAGAGAGGTTTGCACAAAGGCTTACTTCCTCCAAGAGTTGTGAGGGGATCCCAAGAGACACCCTTTCGGCCACACCTTCCCAAAGCCTCGACCAGCCCTCTCAAAGAGTTAAAACCCCCTTTAAATAGAGTTTTTGAGGGCTAGGGATACATAACTTTTTAAGTGTGAAATGAAAATTTCTTCCAAATATTTTATTCCAACTTGCACCGCCAATTTGACCTCCAAAACGCGTGAATTGACCGGCCTTCCAGAAGGATGATTTGTGCCAAATAATGTCCCCGAGCTTTCCTCAAAGGTTGGTGAATGTCCCAGGATCCTTGCACTTTGTTGGCATTGCTAGAGTTGGTGAAATGAGTGCTGAGACATTCCTTCCAAGGTTGATCCTCTCATTTCCCTTGATCCCTCTTTGATTGGTGCAGAGTTCTTTTAAGAATTTGGCATACCTTGGGATTTTCTTAATGGATTAAAGTAGAGGAATGTTGATCTCCACACGCTTGAATGTGTCCAAAACCTCCTTTTGCATTGCTTCTTCAGCCATATTCTTGGTTTGAACAACCCTGTTTGGAAAAGGAAGGGGTTTAGGAGGAACATCATCAATCTTTTTCTTACCTTTATCTTTCTCCTTGGATTGGTCATCAGTTGGTATGGAATGCGGCTTCTCTGAAGTTGAGGTGAATCCCGGTGGAATGGTAGGTGCAGATGTATCGTTCATTTGCTTCCCACTTCTCAATGTGATGGCACTAACATTCCCCTTTGGAGTTGGAGTGGGTTGGGAAGGTAGATTTCCAGAATTTTTACTCACAAGTTCATGGAGGGCGGTGGAAATCTGGCTCATTTGAGTCTTCAACTCCCTCAGCTCCGAACTTTTACTCTTCATCTCCTTCTGTTGATTAAGAACAATTTGCTTCAAAATATCATCAGTATTAGAATCTACCTTTGGTAGATGAATCCCTTGTTGCTGACTTGTTTATGTTTGAGCTTCAAATCTCCTTTGGGGTTGTTGGAAACCCTGCTGGTAAGGCGGAGGCTGCTGGAAGTTTTGTTGAAAGGGTGGCCTTTATTGTTGTCCAGAGCCATACCTCATGTCCAACTGATCTTTCCACCCTTGGTTGTATGTTGGATCAAACTTCTTTTGGGGATATGGTTATTGTTGTTGCTGCTGAAATGGTCTCCCAGGGAACACTGCTGCACAATCTTCTGTTTCTTGGGGTTGTGGGCAACAGTCAGTTGGGTGGCTTGTCTCAGCGCAAATACCACAAGGCCTTGAAGGAGGGGGTAGAGATGTATTTTGTGCCAAAGCAATTTGCCTCACCATAGTGGTCAATTCTTCCAACTTAGTATCAATCAAATGACTTTCAAGAGAAGAAGGACTTACCTGATGTACTCCCCTGACATGTGGTGTACCTCTATCACCAAATTGTTGGGAGTTTTGGGCCATCTTGTCGATCAACGCACGTGCAGCTACTGGTGTCTTGTCCACCAATGCTCCTCTAGCCACAACATCTACCATGATTCTCTCCATAGGTGTGAGTCCTTCATAGAAGTACTGAATGAGGAGTTTCTCACTGATTTGGTGATGTGGGCAGCTTGCACAAAACTTCTTGAATCTCTCCCAGTACTCATACATTGACTCCCCTTGGGCTTGCTTGATCCCCGATATCTCCTTTCGAATGGATGTTGTCCTTGATGCTGGAAAAAATCTTTGCAAGAAAAGACGTTTCAAATCATTCCAACATGTTACATCTTCAGGTTGCAAATAATACATCCAATCTTTTTCAGCTCCATCAAGTGAGAATGGGAATGCTCTTAATTTAATTTGATCTTCAGAAACATTTCTTGGTTTTAAAGTTGATCAAACCACATTAAATTCCTTAAGGTGTTTGTTGGGATCCTCACCAGATAAGACATGAAACTTTGGAAGAAGGTGAATTAATCCAGATTTCAATTCAAAGTCCGATTCGAGATTTGGGTATGCAATACAATTTGGTTGATAATTAATATCAGGTGCAGCCAATTATCGAATGGTTCTATTAAGTTCATTTCCATTGTTTTCAGCCATTGGTTCCTCTTTTATGTTTGAATTTGAATAGCTTCCAATTTCAATGTTTCCAGAAGAGAGGAATTCACCAACTGGTTGAATATTGAAATTTCCCGTAGATTGAGAATGTCTGATTCGTGCCCTAAGGCTACGTTCAATCTCAGGTTCAAGATCTAAGAGATCTTCGGGATTAGTTCGTGTCATAGATCAAATAAAAATGAAAAGAAAGAAGGTGGACCATAGTAAAATAAAAATGAGAAGTTTGAGTTGATGGTCCAAAAAGAAGTAGAAGAAAATAAAAGAAGAAGAAGAAAAATCAGATTGGGTAAAGAAGGAAGAAAGAAGAGAGGAAGAGAATAAAATGTAAAATAAAATAAATACTTCTAATTGGTTGAAATAATTACTTGCCTCCCCGGAAACGGCGCCAATTTGATAGAGCGCTGTCATGGGCGCCCTCAAATGATTAGTATGATTTTGGGGTACTTAGGTGCAGCAGAGTGGCTGACCAAGGTCGTCTCTCAAAGGAGGAAGTGAATTAAAACAATTTTTAGAGGTATTATAGAAGTAAATTAAAAGAGAATAAAAACACTACTTGAAAGGATGTGGGTGTTTGTTTATAGTTTATGAATCTAGAATAAGTTTGCTGGAAGAAGATTGTATATTTTTTTGTTTTTAGTTTTGAAATGAAGTTTGATTAAAATGACACAACAAAAAGATGTTTGTTTAGACAATATTTAAAAGACATAATCAATCTAACTCTACCTCTTCAATCATTTATTAATCATTATCATTTAAATTAATATTCACTTAATTATGATCCCTTAATTTGTTAAATCCCGAACCCTACGAGAATTAACTTTACCACGAAGATTGAAGTGAATTTTAACCTTAGGCTAACTTCGGAACATGCAATCGCAACACCCTGCTTTGATTGATGTTCTAAAATTAGCTTATGGTCAGTGGTAAATTAAGGCACATAACCACTCTGGAAATTAGGATTAATTGAGTTTAGGGATTATATTTGAACTCTACAAATTGATCCCATGTGGTTTTGAATTACTGGTTAAGGTTGCGCTCTCACAGTTCACACAATTCCCGACCTCGCGTGTTTTGTGTTAACTATTCAATTGCTTTCTTGGTTTCATTTAAATTAAAAACTCAATTAATAGATCATAATATGTGAATTAAAGTAGCTCATTGATTCAAAATAATTAAATGAAGAGGGTAGAAGATAGATCGATTACTAAAAGAACTACTCTTCCATGGGTGGTGTAGTCATCGTGGAGACGTTTTGCATAAGCAACAGATTGAAAGGGTAAAACCCAATCTTGTCTCCACTCTTTATTCCAACCCAATTAAGAAGATTAATATAAGAAGAGGTGGGATGAACACAGAATATTATTTGAAGAAAAAAATTCAAGAAACAAACATGAAAGAAAAGAAATACAAAGAAGAGGTGAGAGAGGAGAGCCTTTTTGGAAGAGAGGTTTGCACAAAGGCTTACTTCCTCCAAGAGTTGTGAGGGGCTCCCAAGAGACACCCTTTCGGACACACCTTCCCAAATCCTCGACCAACCCTCTCAAAGAGTTAAAACCCCCTTTAAATAGAGTTTTTGAGGGCTAGGGATACATAACTTTTTAAGTGTGAAATGAAAATCTCGGCCAAATATTTTATTCCAACTTGAACCGCTAATTTGACCTCCAAAACTCGTGAATTGACCGGCCTTCCAGAAGGAGGATTTGTGCCAAATAATGTCCCCGAGCTTTCCTCAAAATTTGGTCTCAATCCAATCCCTTATGTAGAATATATGGCCCAATTACAGAACCCATGTCCATTCTGCCGAGTCCAGCCCACCATTGGATTAATGGCTCATTTACTCCATCCAAATGAAATCTTTAGCTCTAGTGTCCTGAATGAAAGTTGTATAAAATGAAATTAGGAACACTGTTACAAAATTTTAAATTCAAATAATAAATATAAAAATATTTATCTTCGAAAGACTACAGTGCACTATAAAGGGTAAAACTGGAATTTTCATCAAATATTCAAATGAATAATCTAATCCCAAATATTTTATAAATAAACATATTTAACACAATGTGAGGAAATTATATCAGTTATTATAAATAAAATATTCAATAAAATAGTGTTTTATCAACTCCCCCACACTTACCCTTTTGCACACCTGGGCAAATCCTCATATCAAGTAAACATCAATATCAAATCAAAACCAATTTTAAAAGACATATCCTTAAGAACAATCAATTTCACACCAAGAATAAAAAGATATCATGCCTCATAAAAAACCTTATTTCAAGTTCTCCATTTATATCATTCAATATATTTCCTCTTCATTTATCCGCCCATGCACAAAACACTTACCTCGCTTGAATTTTCTCTCATCACTCAAATATCATTTTTTTGCAATGTATTTCTCATCCAAACTCATACAAGGGTCACCATAGGCTTGATAGATTCCTACATAGCTACCCGATGTGAGTCAAGGACATATGTTTATCATGAGGACTTTTCAGGGTTGTTCTGTGGCTTTCGGTTGGTAGGATTAAGATGTGAAAAACTCTGAGGCTGAATGAGGAGGGCTTGACTCTTTTGAAGCAAAATTGCATTAATCTAATTTTCACTTAAATATGGTCTTCTCTTCAATCCCCATAGTATCAATTCAGCTCCATCATCATGAAAAGTCATGAAAGGTTTACACCATTCATCATTTCAGCATAAAAAATGTCAATCTTCTCAAACATGATTTTCTTGAAAGCTCCAGATGGGCAAAACTTTCCACCTCAATTAGAAGCTCCAGAAAAAGGCACAGCTTCACTTGTCATGAAAGCTCCAGAAAAGGAACAGCTTTCAATATAATGACTTTCTTTAGCAGCAAACACATCTCTTCATAATTTTATTTTCCACCCAAAGTATCACAGAATGTGGTGGAAAAACCCAAGACAACTTCCCCCACACTTAAGCTCAACTAGATTATGCAATTTCACTTCAAGAGTTGGTTGGATAGGGAAAATTGGCTTGTAATGTGGCTTAACCTAACAGGCTGTGCATGGATTCTAAGGGCTACAAGGATTAAATATTCAAGGTAGGCCATTATAAAAAAAGGATTCTTTGAAATAGGGGCTTTAATACCAAACAAATGCCTCAATAATTTAAACATAAGTACCTCAAACCCTCAAGTTTTGACAGGAATAGATCAAATTCTGGTTAAATCAAGTATGGTTTGGTTCTCTCAAGAAGTGAGTTGAATGTAAAGAATATGGAAATAATGGTTTAGAAGCCTCACAAGAAAGTGATTTCAAATATAAAGACAGTGAGATTGGCATGGGATTCAAAATTCAGCGTACTTTTCATGAAATTACTAAATATTTGAATTTGAAATAAAGTCATTTCAGTATTCATTTAAGCTTAGTTTCAAGGGGTAAATTGTTTCACTTATTGATATGGATTTAAAAATGGTGATGAGAATCATTTTAGCTCAAAATGTTTCAAAAAACACAGAAAATTGTAAAATAAACACACAAAATTTGAAAAACACACAATTTTTTTTTGGTTTTTTTAAACAGGAAAACAATTGAAATTACTAAACTAAAAGGTTCCCTCCCCCACACTTAAAATATTGCATTATCCTCAATGTGAACCTATGAGATGATATATGCACATGAAATGCAGAATTTTTAAATAGGACAAATAATATAAAAGTTAAAGGGTTAGGAACAGACTGATGTGATCAAGTGATGATGGGGTCATGCAGTGTGATAAAATCCACTGCATCAGTAGGAAGTCCCTCAATGTATCTCTTCAAACGTTGCCCATTGACTGTAAAGCTCCTTCCAGTGTCCTCTTGTGTGATCTCCACTGCACTATAAGGAAAAACATTAGTCACAACATAAGGACCTAACCATCTGGAACGCAACTTACCAGGCATCAACTTCAGTCGTGAACTATAGAGAAGGACTTTCTCTCCAACATGAAACTCCCTTTGTTGGATCATTTTGTCATGAGATTCTTTTGATCTTTCCTTGTAGAGCCTTGAGTTCTCATATGATGATAATCTAATCTCCTCAAGCTCTTGAATTTGTAGCTTCCTTTGGATTCCAGCTTGGGCCAAATCCATGTTGCATTTCTTTATAGCCCAATAAGCCCGATGCTCGACTTCCACGGGGAGATGACACGCTTTCCCAAAAACAATCCGAAATGGGGACATACTAATGGGGGTCTTGTATGCTGTCCTATAAGCCCACAATGCATCATCCAAGCGCTTGCTCCAATCCTTCCTATTTGGCTGCACGGTTTTCTCCAAGATTTGTTTCAACTCACAATTTGAAACCTCAGCCTGGCCATTTGTTTGGGGGTGGTATGGTGTTGATGTTTTGTGTGTCACCCCATAATTTTGAAGGAGGGAAGCAAAATTCCTATTGAAAAAGTGTGTCCCTTGGTCACTGATGATGGCCTTTGGTACTCCAAACCTGCAAAAAATCTGTGCTTTGACAAAGTCCACAACAACATGAGAATCGTCAGTCCTCGTGGCCTTGGCCTCCACCCATTTACTCACATAATCAACAGCAACCAAAATATACAAAAAACCAATTGAACTAGGAAAAGGACCCATAAAGATGATGCCTCATACATCAAAAATCTCACAAAATAGTATGGGTTGTTGGGGCATCTCATGTCTCCTAGAAATGTTCCCAGTGTCTTGGCAACGAGAGCATGACTTACAAAACAAATGGGCTTCATGGAACAAGTTAGGACAATATAATCCAGAGTCTAAAACATTCCTAGCTGTCCGTTGGGGTCCAAAGTGTCCACCACAAGCAAGTGTATGACAGAAATGAAAAACAGACTCAAACTCATGATCGGGAACACACCTCCTAATGACTTGGTCACTACACATGCGCCAGAGGTACGGATCATCCCACACATAATACCTAGACTCACTTTTTAATTTTTGGACTTGATGCTTCTTCAAATTTACTGGGATTTCAGATCCAACAATGTAATTAACTAAATCAGCATACCAAGGATGCTTACCTGAGATGGTATAGAGATGCTCATCGGGGAAAGTGTCCCGAAGTGGTACCTGGTCCAAGGTGTCACCCTCTAGTGTGTGAGTAAGCCTACTCATGTGGTCTGCCACCAAATTCTCTGACCCCTTCTTTTCCTTTATCTCAAGGTCAAACTCTTGAAGAAGGAGCATCCAACGGATAAGTCGTGGCTTTGCATCTGGCTTCTTTAGGAGGTACCTCAAAGCTGCATGGTCAGAAAAAAAAACTACTTTAGAGCCCAATAAATATGAACAGAATTTATCTAAAGCAAATATGACAGCAAGAAACTCCTTTTCTGTGGTAGTGTAGTTTGATTGGTCTGAATCTAGTGTCCTCGATGCATAGGTGATCACATGTGAACGTCCCTCCACCCTCTGAGATAAGACAGCTCCAACCGCGAAGTTGGAGGCGTCACACATAAGCTCAAATGGAAGGTCCCACCGTGGGGGCTGTATGATTGGTGGAGTGGTCAGACACTTCTTCAGCTCATCAAATGATACCCTGCATGAATCATAAAAAATTGAAGTCAATATCTTTTTGAAGCAATCGAGATAAGGGTAGAGCGATCTTACTAAAATCTCTAATGAAGCGTCGATAAAATCCAGCATGCCCAAGGAATGATCGAACATCATGCACACATGTAGGATATGGGAGGGATGAAATAATGTCTACCTTAGATTTATCAACTTCAATTCCATGTTGTGAGACTATATGACCTAAGACAATTCCCTTTTCGACCATGAAATGACATTTTTCAAAATTTAAGACCAGATTCTTCTCAATACAACGATGCAACACATCACCCAAACTAGAGAGAAATTCATCAAATGAGGACCCATAAACTGTAAAATCATCCATAAATACCTCCATGCAGGTCTCAATGAAATCTGAGAAAATACTCACCATGCATCTCTGGAAGGTACCTAGGGCATTGCAAAGTCCAAATGGCATCCTTCGGTAAGCAAAGGTACCGAATGGGCAGGTGAATGTTGTCTTCTCCTGGTCCTCTACTGCAATGGGAACCTGAAAATAGCCAGAAAATCCATCCAAGAAACAATAGTGTGTCTTCCCAGCTAGTCTCTCAAGCATCTGGTCAATGAATGGAAGTGGGAAATGGTCCTTACGAGTGGATTGATTTAGTTTCCTATAATCGATACACACTCGCCAACTGTTTTGTACTCTCACAGGAACTAACTCATCATTTTCATTTTTTATAACAGTGAAACCAATTTTCTTTGGTACAACCTGAACAAGGCTAACCCATTGTGAGTCAGAAATAGGGTAAATGATACCCGCCTAAAGTAATTTTTCAACTTCTTTCTTAACAACTTCTAGGAGGGTGGGATTAAGTCTCCTTTGTGGCTGTCTCACCGGTTTAGCCCCATCCTCCAAGAGAATCCTATGCATTCAAATGGAGGGGCTAATACCTGATATGTCTTCCAATGTCCAACCAATTGCCCTAATTTTATCTCTCAAAAGATTCAAAAGTTTTTCTTCATGTTCAAAAGAGAGATTGTTAGCAATTATGACAGGTAATCTATCACCACTGAGCAAGTATGCATATTTGAGATTTGGGGGCAATGGCTTGAGTTCCAATGTAGGTGGGTGATGTATGGATGGAGAAATTGATGCAATAGACATATCTACACAATGAACATCAGTATCAGAATAAAAATCATCACAATCAGAGAATAAAGCACCAAATCCATCAGCATACTCAATAGCCATGTCATAATCAGAGTTCACATGATCAAAATCAGAATATGATTCCATTTCAAAATCAAATCTTAGAGAGTCTTGTTCCTTAAAAATGGGTGTAGAAGTATTCTTAGACATCAAACTAGAACCAATACTCATAATCTCCCTAAGCATAGGACAATCCAATTCCATGATGTTTTTACTTGGTGGTTCAAAATGGGAGATAACAAAAGCAGAATGGTCCTATGAGGGGTACTTCATGGAATCCATAACATTAAATATCACAACTTCATCTCCAAACTCCATGGAAAGTGTACCTTCATTGACATTTATGATAGTTTTTGCAGTTTTGAGGAAGGGTCTACCTAATATAATGGGGGCATGAGAACTTACCTGATCATCCTCCATGTTAAGAACATAGAAATCTGCTGGAAAGATCATGTCTCTTACCCGGACAAGTACATCCTCAAGGACTCCTGCTGGATATGCCATAGCTCTATTCGCCAATTGCACCACTAATCTTGTTGGCTTCAACTCACCAACCTGCAAGGAAGATAATACAGAGTGAGGCATCACATTTATGGAAGCTCCCAAATCACAAAGAGAATCAGAGAAGTGCAACTCCCCTATGGTACATGGGATGGTGAATGTCCCGGGATCCTTGCACTTTGTTGGCATTGCTAGAGTTGGTGAAATGAGTGCTGAGACATTCCTTCCAAGGTTGATCCTCTCATTTCCCTTGATCCCTCTTCGATTGGTGCAGAGTTCTTTTAAGAATTTGGCATACCTTGGGATTTTCTTAATGGATTAAAGTAGAGGAATGTTGATCTCCACACGCTTGAATGTGTCCAAAACCTCCTTTTGCATTGCTTCTTCAGCCATATTCTTGGTTTGAACAACCCTGTTTGGAAAAGGAAGGGGTTTAGGAGGAACATCATCAATCTTTTTCTTACCTTTATCTTTCTCCTTGGATTGCTCATCAGTTGGTATGGAATGCGGCTTCTCTGAAGTTGAGGTGAATCCCGGTGGAATGGTAGGTGCAGATGTATCGTTCATTTGCTTCCCACTTCTCAATGTGATGGCAATAACATTCCCCTTTGGATTTGGAGTGGGTTGGGAAGGTAGATTTCCAGAATTTTTACCCACAAGTTCATGGAGGGCGGTGGCAATCTGGCTCATTTGAGTCTTCAACTCCCTCAGCTCCGAACTTTTACTCTTCAGCTCATTCTGTTGATTAAGAACAATTTGCTTCAAAATATCATCAGTATTAGAATCTACCTTTGGTAGATGATTCCCTTGTTGCTGACTTGTTTATGTTTGAGCTTCAAATCTCCTTTGGGGTTGTTGGAAACCCTGCTGGTAAGGCGGAGGCTGCTGGAAGTTTTGTTGAAAGGGTGGCCTTTATTGTTGTCCAGAGCCATACCTCATGTCCAACTGATCTTTCCACCCTTGGTTGTATGTTGGATCAAACTTCTTTTGGGGATATGGTTATTGTTGTTGCTGCTGAAATGGTCTCCCAGGGAACACTGCCGCACAATCTTCTGTTTCTTGGGGTTGTGGGCAACAGTCAGTTGGGTGGCTTGTCTCAGCGCAAATACCACAAGGCCTTGAAGGAGGGGGTAGAGATGTATTTTGTGCCAAAGCAATTTGCCTCACCATAGTGGTCAATTCTTCGAACTTAGTATCAATCAAATGACTTTCAAGAGAAGAAGGACTTACCTGATGTACTCCCCTAACATGTGGTGTACCTATATCACCAAATTGTTGGGAGTTTTGGGCCATCTTGTCGATCAACGCACGTGCAGCTACTGGTGTCTTGTCCACCAATGCTCCTCCAGCCACAGCATCTACCATGATTCTCTCCATAGGTGTGAGTCCTTCATAGAAGTACTAAATGAGGAGTTTCTCACTGATTTGGTGATGTGGGCAGCTTGCACACAACTTCTTGAATCTCTCCCAGTACTCATACATTGAATCCCCTTGGGCTTGCTTGATCCCCGATATCTCCTTTCGAATGGATGTTGTCCTTGATGCTGGAAAAAATCTTTGCAAGAAAAGACGTTTCAAATCATTCCAACATGTTACATCTTCAGGTTGCAAATAATACATCCAATCTTTTTCAGCTCCATCAAGTGAGAATGGGAATGCTCTTAATTTAATTTGATCTTCAGAAACATTTCTTGGTTTTAAAGTTGAGCAAACCACATTAAATTCCTTAAGGTGTTTGTTGGGATCCTCACCAGATAAGCCATGAAACTTTGGAAGAAGGTGAATTAATCCAGATTTCAATTCAAAGTCCGATTCGAGATTTGGGTATGCAATACAATTTGGTTGATAATTAATATCAGGTGCAGCCAATTATCGAATGGTTCTATTAAGTTCATTTCCATTGTTTTCAGCCATTGGTTCCTCTTTTATGTTTGAATTTGAATAGATTCCAATTTCAATGTTTCCAGAAGAGAGGAATTCACCAACTGGTTGAATATTGAAATTTCCCGTAGATTGAGAATGTCTGATTCGTGCCCTAAGGCTACGTTCAATCTCAGGGTCAAGATCTAAGAGATCTTCGGGATTAGTTCGTGTCATAGATCAAATAAAAATGAAAAGAAAGAAGGTGGACCATAGTAAAATAAAAATGAGAAGTTTGAGTTGATGGTCCAAAAAGAAGTAGAAGAAAATAAAAGAAGAAGAAGAAAAATCAGATTGGGTAAAGAAGGAAGAAAGAAGAGAGGAAGAGAATAAAATGTAAAATAAAATAAATACCTCTAATTGGTTGAAATAATTACTTGCCTCCCCGGCAACGGCGCCAATTTGATAGAGCGCTGTCATGGGCGCCCTCAAATGATTAGTATGATTTTGGGGTACTTAGGTGCAGCAGAGTGGCTGGCCAAGGTCGTCTCTCAAAGGAGGAAGTGAATTAAAACAATTTTTAGAGGTATTATAGAAGTAAAATAAAAGAGAATAAAAACACTACTTGAAAGGATGTGGGTGTTAGTTTATAGTTTATGAATCTAGAAGAAGTTTGCTGGAAGAAGATTGTATATTTTTTTGTTTTTAGTTTTGAAATGAAGTTTGATTAAAATGACACAACAAAAAGATGTTTGTTTAGACAATATTTAAAAGACATAATCAATCTAACTCTACCTATTCAATCATTTATTAATAATTATCATTTAAATTAATATTCACTTAATTAGGATCCCTTAATTTGTTAAATCCCGAACCCTACGAGAATTAACTTTACCACGAAGATTGAAGTGAATTTTAACCTTAGGCTAACTTCAGAACATGCAATTGCAACACCCTGCTTTGATTGATGTTCTAAAATTAGCTTATGGTCAGTGGTAAATTAAGGCACATAACCACTCTGGAAATGAGGATTAATTGAGTTTAGGGATTATATTTGAACTCTACAAATTGATCCCATGTGGTTTTGAATTACTGGTTAAGGTTGCGCTCTCACAGTTCACACAATTCCCGACCTCGCGTGTTTTGTGTTAACTATTCAATTGCTTTCTTAGTTTCATTTAAATTAAAAACTCAATTAATAGATCATAATATGTGAATTACAGTAGCTCATTGATTCAAAATAATTAAATGAAGAGGGTAGAAGATAGATCGATTACTAAAAGAACTACTCTTCCATGGGTGGTGTAGTCATCGTGGAGACGTTTTGCATAAGCAACAGATTGAAAGGGTAGAACCCAATCTTGTCTCCACTCTTTATTCCAACCCAATTAAGAAGATTAAGATAAGAAGAGGAGGGATGAACACAGAATATTATTTGAAGAAAAAAATTCAAGAAACAAACATGAAAGAAAAGAAATACAAAGAAGAGGTGAGAGAGGAGAGCCTTTTTGGAAGAGAGGTTTGCACAAAGTCTTACTTCCTCCAAGAGTTGTGAGGGGCTCCCAAGAGACACCCTTTCGGCCACACCTTCCCAAAGCCTCGACCAACCCTCTCAAAGAGTTAAAACCCCCTTTAAATAGAGTTTTTGAGGGCTAGGGATACATAACTTTTTAAGTGTGAAATGAAAATCTCGGCCAAATATTTTATTCCAACTTGAACCGCCAATTTGACCTCAAAAACTCGTGAATTGACCGGCCTTCCAGAAGGAGGATTTGTGCCAAATAATGTCCCCGAGATTTCCTCAAAATTGGGTCTCAATCCAATCCCTTATGTAGAAAATATGGCCCAATTACAGAACCCATGTCCATTCTGCCGAGTCCAGCCCACCATTGGATTAATGGCTCATTTACTCCATCCAAATGCACTCTTTAGATCTAGTCTCCTGAATGAAAGTTGTATAAAATGAAGTTAGGAACACTGTTACAAAATTTAAAATTCAAATAATAAATATAAAATTATTTATCTTCGAAATACTGCAGTGCACTATAAAGGGTAAAACTGAAATTTCATCAAATATTCAAATGAATGATCTAATCCCAAATATTTTATAAATAAACATATTTAACACAATGTGAGGAAATTATATCATTTATTATCAATAAAATATTCAATAAAATAGTGTTTTATCAGTAATCGTTTTCTTTATACTATGAGCTTGGAACGAATTATTTTAGATAAGCCTAAATATTGGAATGGATTATGTTGGACAAATGCTAAGTATTGTTTAAGGATAGAACTTTTTTCGATATTACTGATGGGATTTTATAGTAATGTAGTTTTAGAAAAAGTACAACCTGCAGGATGGGTGACAAATCATCGCGTCAGACAAGGCTGTGGGAATCGAACCCACAACCGAAGTGCGACTGGCCTTTATCGCCTACCACTGGCCTACAGGAAGCCCCTGTTTAGTAGAAACTAGTTTTATTATATTAAGCAGTATGATATATGAAGTATAAGTCCATTTTAGGAACCATATATGATTAATCTCACTATAGATGGACTTATTTATTTTTTGATAACTTTTCTAACATTTTGTTTGAGACAGATGGAATGACCCATCATTCTATCACATGATCTGCTAACACATCACGAATGACAAATTCAACCTCATTTCTTTAAGAGATGAAGTAGAAATTTTCCAAAGAACGACAAACGGTGAGACTATACCAAAATCACGAAAGTATTTCTTCTAATTCCAATTTCATCAACTTTAGGGAAATGATCTTGAAAACCAAAAATGTTTTCCTAGTTCCCTTATATCTGATGAATCAGATGTACCTTAGATCATCAAAAATTTATAGCTTTTTGATTGCTGGATTTTCCATAGCCATGTTCTCTACCACTCTCCATCAGAACATGATGGTTAGATTTCTCTTCCATATCCATATTTTCACCTATGTGGAAACCCAATGATTAGTTTATTTGGGTAATCATTACATTTCATACTTTAGTTTTTAAAGCCAAGTTTTGGTATTCCTTTTTACGATGTGGGTTTCTATTAAAGAAACTTTCGAGTAGTAAACCATTTATAACCCCGACGAATTTTGAGGGCGAAATTCATTTTAAGGGGGGTAGAATGTAACAGCCTGAGATTTTATGAAAAATATTCTTTTTAATTTCATTAATGTCTTTTGTTGTACGCTACACCAAAAGGAGCTTGCTCAACACGCATCCTTGACTTGCCTTGAATTACACGCAATCGCGACCTTCCTCGATAGCGTGTATAGTACGCAATACCGAGTTTCACTAAACACCGTTATGCTATTATTAAAACTAGCCGTTATGAATAGTAATAAACACTTTTTGAAATTTTGTAAATTTTATTTTTCAAAATGGACATCATTTTTGGATTCGAAATATCGAAATTAGCTTAGGGTGAAATTTTGGTACTTTTCGAATAACTTTCATATTCTGATGAATAGTGAAAATTACTAAATTTTAATTAAAAACAACCTTTTTAATTGAAATAATTAATAGTGATAAATTATTAATTTGAGTGGTTTTAAAGTATATTTAGAATATATTTTTACAATTTAATACAATGTTGGTCATTGGATGTAATTTCACATTTAAACCAGTTATAAACAAGTGTCAATCTTTTGATAGTTATTATCTCTTAAAAACACGCTATTTGTTTTGACGACGGGAATTAATTTTTAAAATAGTTAATGTAACTGATATGTTTTGAATTTGATAAAATAGACATAATTTTTGAATTCATAATATCAAATATAGCTTAGATCTAATTTTTGTTATTTTTTCTGGAAACTTTCATTTTTTGATGAATAGTGAAACAACTAAGTGGTAGTTAAAAAAACTGAATTTTTCATAAAACACAATTTTACCGCTTCTGTGAGTGGAATTTCGAAAATCCGAGAGACAAGGTTGATGTTAGTAAGTAAAATGTGGTTCAATGAGATGAAAATAATTTTTTGGTGAATAGTAACTTTTTACTTTTTTTTACCACGGTTAAAAGTAAATAGGGTAATTAAGGGTAAAAATGATATTATTACTACCCTAACACATGTCCTAATTCTATTGGACAAGTGTAATTCGACCAAAAACAACCTTAGGAATAAAATATGACCATTTAGGTCCACTTGGATTAGATTAGGACATTTATTATTAATTTATTTAAAGAAGGGTTAAAATAGTTAAAATCAAAATTTAATAAGTAAATCATTTTTAATATGGGGTTATACATAAGATAAATTCGACTATAAAAATTAATTAGAAAGATAAAACGATTTCCTACATAATGGTATTTTATTTGTAATTTTTAGACATTAAATAATTTAATATATTTATGACACAACGATGAAGCAGTAATTATCTTATTAATGAAATATTGACATAATTGATGTTATAAATACCCAAATAAATATAATTTTAGACTTTTTATGAACTAAATTAATTTTCTAGGTTAATATGACATGTTATTGTTGATATAAGTAACTTGTTTCGAACTTATCATGCTGTTATGAATTTCATAAAAATAATGTACCAAATAGTGTCAAAATTGACATAAATTAGTTTTTAAAACAAATATTATATTATTAATTGTTATTTAATTCCTAAAAATCTAAGGTTCAGCCAAATGACTTAGATAAGGATAGATATATTAATAATAAACAACTTGGGGTTCGTTTGGCTTGTTATGGTAAATTTATTAACCATATAGTGTAAGAAAACAAAAAGACACGGTAAAAGTTAAATTATTTAACTTAGAGTTAAATATAATTGATAAGCTTAAAATAATAACCTAAACTTGTCTAAATCCTATTGGATGAGAGTATTGCTACCCATACCCACTTTATCTTAGAAATAAGACCCTTTGGAACCATTATAAACCGAATTTGACCTTAATATAAAATAATATTTTGAGATTTTCCTAAGGTGCCCCTCTCCTCCCTTATAAAAAGGCACCTCCTCCCTCTCCTCCTCACACCAATTTGAGCATTAAAGCTCGGCCAACCCCTGACAAAATCTCTTCTCCACTTCCCTAGTATCATCCTAGAGGTCGTGGTCTTCTTCAAAGACCATCCTTAGTTCTTTAAGTGGAGGTTAAGTGAAGGCGCGTAAAAAAGAGGTAATATCCATTACTGATCTTTTTCAATTTCTTTCTTCTTAAACTTCTTCTTATTTAGTTGTTTCATGATAAATTAGTAACATCAGTATTTATTATATAATTATATGTTATTATAAATATGAAACAACTCTAATTAACCTTCTATCCATCCTACGGAAAAATGAAATCACCGCGCGTGCGTACGTACGGAATACCGTCTCCACGACGCGATGAGATTCATTATCCATGTTAACCATTCAACAATGATTATAAAATATATATAATGAATAATAATGAAATATATGACATGGTAAATCTACCGGATTTATGTATATATATATCATCTACTTACTTCCATTCAAGACAATAAGGAAAGGAAATCAGCGTTCATGCGTACGTACGAACTACCGTCTCCATGAACGGTGTGTTTCATTTCAATTATCTATCTATTATATATATATATATACTGAATATATATGATATATAAATAATATTTTATATTCTTTAAGTAAGTAAATCATGATATAAGTAATAATAATGTCAAGAACAACAAGTCCAAACACCTACGATAAATGAAACGATTTTACCCAAAACGCTTCTTTAACATGGAATTTACAAAAGAATGGGTAATATAAAGTCATAAGTGAACCATATATGATATCATAACAATGAATATGATTCTGTAATAAGTTAATGACATTATTTAAATCATTATACAGGAGGTTCGGATACGTACAAAGCATATCGGACATAAGGTAAGGGAAATATCACAATCTCATTTTTATCCGAGATTGTTTATACTTTGGTATTTACTAGGGTGTATTTTATCATCAACATCCATGTTTCCTAAATATGTAATATTATTTCCATACACCTACAATTTTTTAAATCCAATTCTACCCTTTTGTGAGTTTTTAGTAAAAGATATGAAAGGAATCTTTTGTCGTTTTTCATACGAGGTACTTTTTGACTTTTCTGACAAAAGTACGAAAAGAATGTTTTTCTTAACTTATACGGCATGAATGGATTTTTAAAACATTATTTACAAGAAGCTTCCTTTACAAGTTTTCAAATTTATTTTTAATCAACTTCTTTTAGTTTAGAATTTTATGACATGTTAAGAAAGGAAAAGTGTTATTGAAGTAGAAAGGATATTTTCCTCAAGAATGGAGTTCAAGTGTTTTATAAAAATTATTTTCCATCTAAGATAATAAAGGGTTCTGTTTCTATCCCTATTATTACATGGATTTTATTGTGTTGTGATGGAAATATTTTGATGAATTCCTTTCTCTTATATGAATTGTTTTATGATGTCACGATGTTTAAGATTCCCATTTTTATTACATGGGTTATGCAATGATGTATGATTTCTAATTTTGTGGCACACATAAGAATTGTATCATTATGATATGGGTGGGACCTATATCTCTCTCTAATGCATGGGTAAAGATTTTATATCTCATGAGATAGAAATGGCTGGAACGGTAGGTAATACCGGTTCAGTGAAACAGGACTGAAACGAGGGTGACTCGGTTCAGAAATGGACTTTGTCCACTAAGATTGTCTTGGCAATGAGTCTTGACTAATAAGAAATGATTCTCTATGATTATGTGTGTATGCCACAAAGTTTCATGTTTTAAGTTATGATTATTGGGATTTCATTTCACTACTATGATTTATCCCATGTTATGAAATTATGCTCTCTTTTGCAGGTTAAGTTTTCCAAAATGTTATGTTCTTATGAATATGATGTGATTAATATTTCTTTTGTTTACCCTTACTGAGCATTTGAGCTCACCCTTTTATGTTTTCTTTTCCCCAGGATATAAAGAAAGGTTTTAGGTAAAAAAAAAGATCTTTATGGGAGATGTTGAAGATCTTTCTCCATGATTAGAAGATTATATTCTGAGTTTCCAAAGACACTAAACTATTACGATCCTTGTGTGTGTGTTTTTGTTATGTAATAAGTATTCCGCAAAAGTAATGTAATGTCCATGTACGTCAAGATTCGGGTCTCTACAGTTTGTATCAGAGGAAAGGTTTAGTCAACCTTTGGAAACTAGGATGCGAAAACGTTAGTGAGATCCCTAGAGATATTTCTAAGGTATGTCCCTAAGGATAAGTATACGTATAGGATACAGTCCTAGAACTACGGTAACGATCATAGAATTTAACCTAAGATGTTAGATATTGAGGATACTCCCCCTTTATTATGTTGTTTTCCCTAGCATGATTTTTGCCTCTCACACTATTCTTTTTGGGTTTTAGATGATGGCTGGAACCTGAAGGAACCGTGTTGATCAATGCAATGGAAAATGCAATTATTGTCCCCCTAAACAAACAAATGTTATGGGAGATGGAGTGCAAAATCTTATTGCTATACTTAAACAAGCTATGAATCATTCTGGACTTCCAAATGAGAAGAGAAGGGAACAATATTCTATTGAGTCCTTCATGAGGCAACGTCCACCTTCTTTAAATGGGTCTTACGATCCACTTGTTACTGAACAATGGATCAGTACCACTGAAAAGATATTTTTAGTTCTTCAATGTTCTGAACATGATAAAGTTATCTTAGCAGTATATCGTTTGGAAGGTGAAGATGATCAATGGTGGAATCTTATCAAGAATACAAGGCCAAGAGATGAAATTGAGTCGATGGAATGGGACGAGTTCAAGAACTTATTTTTCAATAAGTACTTCCCACATATTCTTCAAACAAAGATGGAGAAGGAGTTTCTTGACCTAAAGCAAAAGGATGATGAATCTGTTGGTATATACGAAGCGAATTTTACAAGGCTTGCAAGGTATGCATCTGGATTTATCATCCAACCTGAAAGTAAAGTTGATTGATTCTTCAGTGTCTTAAAACCAAATCTTCGAAGGGCATTAGCTATAAGAGACTTCAGTAGCTATGAAGAAATTGTGCGTTGTGCTATCAAGGTAGAAATGGAAGTTGGTGTTACTTATCCATCTCATAGTTTTGACAAGAAACGAAAGATGGAGTTTAAGGAGAAATCTCAGAATAATGTTGAAAAGAAGATGAATGTTTCCTTATGCTCAAAGTGTGGAAGGAAGCCTGGTGGAGATTGTCTTAAAGGGACTAAAAAATATTTTAAGTGTGGAAGAGAAGGTCATCGAGCAGCTGAGTGTCGAAGTAATGGAAAAAGGGTTTCTAATGATGTGAATAAAGAAAATACTGTAGAGAACGCACCAACAACACTTAAATGCTTCAAGTGCAAGGAAATGGGGCATTATGCTAATAAATGCCCTAATCCAAGGGTTAGTGATGATCTACATGAGAAACCGCTTAAGGCAAAGGACAAAGGGAAGTCACAGGAGATCACTATTGGCGATGTTTAATATGACAATGATGTGGTGGAATGATTAAGTAATGGGATTCCAAAATAATGTTGTATCATGGAGTATTGGAATATTTATGTATTGGTCTAATGTGGTATTCAAAGTGATTGAGATATTTTTGGAAATAAGATGATATGCACATAATGAAGGGAAAACGATAAAATGAAATGTTTAACAGTATTCATGAGCTCATGATTGATACAAGGACTAAGTGATATCATGGTTTGAGTATATAGAATTTTGAGGATTTTGGTATGTGGAAAGTGTTAACTTTTAACTGCATTCATGTTTCCACTATGGTTCAATGGGTATTCATTTTTTTTCAAGAGAATACATGATTAAGGTATTCACATGATTGTAATGTGACCAAAAATATATATATATGGGGGATTAATGATGGTATTCACATGCTTGGTTGATGACATTTCAAGTAATCGTTTTCTTTATACTATGAGCTTGGAACAAAGTATTTTAGATAAGCCTAAATATTGGAATGGACTATGTTGGACATATGCTAAGTATTGTTTAAGGATAGAACTTTTTTCGATATTACTGATGGGATTTTATAGTAATGCAGTTTTAGAAAAAGGACAACCTGCAGGACGAGCGACAACCCATCGCGTCAGACAAGGATGTGGGAATCGAACCCACAACCGAAGTGCGACTGGCCTTTATCGCCTACCAATGGCCTACAGGAAGCCCCTGTTTAGTAGAAACTAGTTTCATTATATTAAGCAGTATGATATATGAATTATAAGTCCATTTTAGGAACCATATATGATTAATCTCACTATAGATGGACTTATGTATTTTTTGATAACTTTTATAACCTTTTGTTTGAGACAGATTGATTGACCCATCATTCTATCACATGATCTGCTAACACATCACGAATGACAAATTCAACCTCATTTATTTAAGAGATGAAGTGGAAATTTTCCAAAGAATGACAAACAGTGAGACTATACCAAAATCATGAAAGTATTTCTTCTAATTCCAATTTCATCAACTTTAGGGAAATGATCTTGAAAACCAAAAATGTTTTCCTAGTTCCCTTATATCTGATGAATCCGATGGTACCTTAGATCATCACAAATTTATGGCTTTGTGATTGCTGGCTTTTCCATAGCCATGTTCTCTACCACTCTCCATCAGAACATGATGGTTAGATTTCTCTTCCATATCCATATTTTCACCTATGTGGAAACCCAGTGATTAGTTTATTTGTGTAATCATTACATTTCATACTTTAGTTTTTAAATCCAAGTTTTGGTATTACTTTTTACGATGTGGGTTTCTATTAAAGAAACTTTCAAGTAGTAAACCATTTATAACCACGACGAATTTCGAGGGCAAAATTCATTTTAAGGGGGGTAGAATGTAACAGCCTAAGATTTTATGAAAAATATTCTTTTTAATTTCATTAATGTCTTGTGTTGTACGCTACACCAAAACAAGCTTTCCCAACACGCATCCTTTACTTGCCTTGCATTACACGCAACCACGACCTTCCTCGATAGCGTGTATAGTACGCAATACCGAGTTTCACTAAACACCGTTATGCTATTATTAAAACTAGCCGTTTTGAATAGTAATAACCACTTTTTGAAATTTTGCATATTTTATTTTTCAAAATGGACTTCATTTTTGGATTCGGAATATCGAAATTAGCTTAGGATGAAATTTTGGTACTTTTCGAATAACTTTCATATTCTGATGAATAGTGAAAATTACTAAATTTTAATTAAAAACAACTTTTTTAATTGAAATAATTAATAGTGATAAATTATTAATTTGAGTGGTTTTAAAATATATTTAGAATATATTTTTACAATTTAATACAATGTTGGTCATTGGATGTAATTTCACATTTAAACCAGTTATAAACAAGTGTCAATCTTTTGATAGTTATTATCTCTTAAAAACACGCTATTTTTTTTGACGACGGGAATTAATTTTTAAAATAGTTAATGTAACTGATATGTTTTGAATTTGATAAAATAGACATCATTTTTGAATTCATAATATCAAATATAACTTAGATCTAATTTTTTTTATTTTTCTGGAAACTTTCATTTTTTGATGAATAGTGAAACCACTAAGTGGTAGTTAAAAAAACTGAATTTTTCATAAAACTTAATTTTACCGCTTCTGTGAGTGGAATTTTGAAAATCTGAGAGACACAGTTGATGTTAGTAAGTAAAATGTGGTTCAATGAGATGAAAATAATTTTTTGGTGAATAGTAACTTTTTACTTTTTTTTACCACGGTTAAAAGTAAATAGGGTAATTAAGGGTAAAAATGATATTATTATTACCCTAACACATGTCCTAATTCTATTGGACAAGTTTAATTCGACCAAAATAAACCTTAGGAATAAAATATGACCATTTAGGCCCACTTGGATTAGATTAGGACATTTATTATTAATTTATTTAAAGAAGGGTTAAAATAGTTAAAATCAAAGTTTAATAAGTAAATCATTTTTAATACGGGGTTATTCATAAGATAAATTCGACTATAAATATTCATTAAAAAGATAAAACGATTTCCTACATAATGGTATTTTATTTTTAATTTTTAGACATTAAATAATTTAATTTATTTATGACACAACCATGATGCAGTAATTATCTTATTAATGAAATATTGACATAATTGATGTTATAAATACCCAAATAAATATAATTTGAGACTTTTTACGAACTAAATCAATTTTCTAGGTTAATATGACATGTTATTGTTGATATAAGTAACTTTTTTCAAACTTATCATTCTGTTATGAATTTCATAAAAATCATGTACCAAATAGTGTCAAAATTGACATAAATTAGTTTTTAAAACAAATATTATATTATTAATTGTTATTTAATTACTAAAAATCTAAGGTTCGTCCAAATGACTTATATAAGGATAGATATAATAATAATAGACAACTTGGGGTTAGTTTGGCTTGTTATGGTAAGTTTATTAACCATATAGTGTAAGAAAACAAAAAGACACGGTAAAAGTTAAATTATTTAACTTAGAGTTAAATCTAATTGATAAGGTTAAAATAATAACCTAAACTTGTCTAAATACTATTGAATGAGAGGATTTATACCCATCCCCACTTTAGCTTCTAAATAAGACCCTTTGGAACCATTATAAACCGAATTTTACCTTAATATAAAATAATATTTTGAGATTTTCCTAAGGTGCCCCTCTCCTCCCTTATAAAAGGGCACCTCCTCCCTCTCCTCCTCAAAACAATTTGAGCATTCAAACTCAGACAACCCCTGCCAAAATATTTTCTCCACTTCCCTAGTATCATCTTAGAGGTCCTGGTCTTCTTCAAAGACCATCCTTAGTTCTTTAAGTGGAGGTTAAGTGAAGGCGCGTCAAAAAGAGGTAATATCCATTACCGATCTTTTTCAATTTATTTCTTCTTCAACTTCTTCTTATTTAGTTGTTTCATGATAAAGTAATAACATCAGTATTTCTTATATACTGATATGTTATTATAAATATGAAACAACTCTAATTAACCTTCTATCCATCCTACGGAAAAAGGAAATCACCGCGCGTGCGTACGTACGGAATACCATCTCCACGACGCGATGAGATTCATTATCCATGTTAACCATTCCAGAATGATTATAAAGTATATATAATGAATAATAATGAAATATATGACATGGTAAATCTACCAGATTTATGTATATATATATCATCTACTTACTTCCATTCAAGACAATAAGGAAAGGAAAAGAGCGTTCATGCGTACGTACGGACTACCGTCTCCATGAACGGTGTGTTTCATTTCATTTATCTATATTATATATATATATACTGAATATATATGATATATAAATCATATTTTATATTATGGAAGTAAGTAAATCATGATATAAGTAATAATAATGTCAAGAACAACAAGTCTAAACACCTACGATAAATGAAATGATTTTACCCAAAACGCTTTTTAACATGGAATTTACAAAAGAACGGGTAATATAAAGTCATAAGTGAACCATATATGATATCATAACAATTAATATGATTCTGTAATAAGTTAATAACATTATTTAAATCATTATATAGGAGGTTCGGATACGTACAAAGCATATCAGACATAAGGTAAGGGAAATATCACAATCTCATTTTTATCCGAGATTGTTTATACTTTGGTATTTACTAGGGTGTATTTTATCATCAACATCCATGTTTCCTCAATTTTTAATATTATTTACATCCACCTAAAATTGTTTAAATCCAATTTTACCCTTCTGTGAGTTTTTAGTAAAATATATGAAAGGAATCTTTTGTCGTTTTTCATACGAGGTAATTTTTGACTTTTCTGACAAAAGTACGAAAAGAATGTTTTTCTTAACTTATAGGGAATGAATGGATTTTTAAAACATTATTTCCAAGAAGCTTCCTTTACAAGTTTTCAAGTTTATTTTTAATCAACTTCTTTTAGTTTAGAATTTTATGACATGTTAAGAAAGGAAAAGTGTTTTTGAAGTAGAAAGGATATTTTCCTCAAGAATGGAGTTCAAGTGTTTTATCAAAATTATTTTCCATCTAAGATAATAAAGGGTTATGTTTCTATCCCTATTATTACATGGATTTTATTGTGTTGTGATGGAAATATTTTGATGAATTCCTTTATCTTATATGAATTGTTTTATGGTGTCACGATGTTTAAGATTCCCATTTTTATTACATAGGTTATGCAATGATGTATGATTTATGATTTTGTGGAACACATAAGAATGGTATCATTATGAGATGGGTGGGACCTATATCTCCCTCCAATGCATTGGGTAAAGATTTTATATCTTATGAGATAGACATGGCTGGAACGGTAGGTTATACCAGTTTAGCGAAACATGACTAAAACGAGGGTGACTCGGTTCAGAAATAGACTTTGTCCACTAAGATAGTCTTGGAAATGAGTCTTGACTTATAAGAAATGATTCTCTATGATTATGTGTGTATGCCACAAAGTTTCATGTTTTAATTTATTATTATTGGGATTTCATTTCACTACTATGATTTATCCCATGTTATGAAATTATGCTCTCTTTTGCAGGTTAAGATTTCCAAAATTTTATGTTCTTATGAATATGATGTGATTGATATTTCTTTTGTTTACCCTTACTGAGTATTTGAGCACACCCTTTTATGTTTTATTTTCCCCAGGATATAAAGAAAGGTTTTAGGTAAAAAAAATAAGATCTTTATGGGAGATGTTGAAGATCTTTCTCCATGATTAGAAGATTATATTCTGAGTTTCCAAAGACACTAAACTATTACGATCCTTGTGTGTGTGTTTTTTTATGTACTAAGTATTCCGCAAAAGTAATGTAATTTCCATGTACGTCAAGATTCGGGTCTCTACAATTCATAAATATTTTATGCATCTTTTCAACTGACTCTCGAGGTAAGAAATAAAAATCTTGATAGTTAGCTCTCATCAGAGCTCTTTTAGTCTCAACAACTTTAGAAGTTACCAATTGAATGACTAATAAAATTTTCTAAATACTATTTGTATATTCACATGAAGAAATTCGAATATATATATTCCTAGTCATAGAACATAGTAGATTATTACTTACATTATAATTCAGTTTATATTATTTATTTTCTTAATGATTAAAGGTAGTAAATTATTTTTCTGGAATCTTATAATCAATAGTAATAATTAAAAAGTTTTCAACTCCAGTATTGATAAAAAAATATTTCATTATATCTCTCCAATACCCACAATCATTTATAACAAAGATAGGTGGATGATTGGGATTCATATTTTCTAAAGTGCCAACATTTAGACCTGTCCTTTTAAATACAATAGATTTTTTTTTCTAAAAAGATTCTTATTATAAAAAAATTATAAACAAGTAGTTTGTAACAAAACTTAATAAACTTGTAAATGAAAATGGAAGTAAAAAAATCAGAAATTAAAGAAGTAGAACCTACTCTGATACCAATTGTTGGATCTTAAGAGTTTACAATGGATATAAAAAGGGGGTGAATTGTTGTTTAAAAATTAAACTAAAAAAACCTATTAAGTAAAAATGATTAGACTCATACTTTGTTTGATGATTATTGTATTATAATCTGATCTAGATAATTTATACTTAAATCAATGTTGTTCATTGATATTATAGTTACACTGAGAAACTATTTTGTTAGAAAAATAAGTATAAATTGAATTTCTAATAAAAAAGCATAGTGTAAAATAAATATTTAATAAATAAGAAATAAAATATATTATAATAGTAAGAATAGATTACAAGCTTAAAAAATAATTTACTCTTTAACCTTAAGTGTTTGGGTAGTCAAAAATCCTAACTAAGGATATCCATAGTTTTAAAACCTATTATAAAAGGTTTGTATTTCCTTACAAGTAAATCCCTTGATCCGATAGATTGGTATGTATTTGTCTTCCAATCCCTTGGAGTCCCTCAATATAGTAAATCAATATACATTCTATCTTTATTCACCAAGAAAGTCCTTGATATTATGATCACTATCAGCCCTGTCTTCCTAGCCCCAGAATCCCTTGATCTGATGGATCAGATTCACCATCTTTATATCCCCAAAATCCCTCGACCAGTACCACGATATATTTTAGTGAATAAAAAAGCAAATAGTTATAAGGATTTTATAACCATTACAAAGATTACTTATAACTTAAAATCTATAAAAGATTATAAAACTCATGAAAAATATGTTCATACAAAACAATATTTAGACGACTTGAGTTGCGAATGAATCAGCTCCAAGCTCTTCAAATAATATCCTATTTATAGGAAATTATTTCAACAATTATATTTTTCATTTGTTCAAAATGGCCTCAAATAGATTTCACTTTGACAGTTCATAATGATTTGGATCTTAAACTTGATAGATAAGAATGAGTTGTACTTCATTTTTACAACATCATTTATTTTAGCACCATTACAAAGCTATTTTTTATTCTGTCTGATAGATATAATTCTAATCATTCTGATTATAAACTTTTAATAATATGATGGAATTCATTGTTGATTGTCAATATGATGAAATGAAAAAAGGTTAATCTAATGTTTCAGTACCAATGTCAGTCTGATGATTATAATTTTTTTAGTCTAATTAACAGAACATAAGTCTAACCACTAGTCAGAATAAGAGTTATTCTGATGAATCATATGCACATTTAGTCTGATGGATCAGATTGAATAATAAAAGTTTATATTCATTTTATATTATAACTATTACTATGTTCAATATAAAATAATGTTTTCTAAAAAAATGTACTAAAAAAATTTGGAAATATTAAGTTAGTAAACATATTTTTAGGAAAGTGCTTTTTAATTCCAAAACTAAGGAAATAAAAATTAGAAAGTATAAATTTCAACTCAATAGGGTGGTGGATCTCATACCTAAATTAAGGGTTTGTTCATGTGTTTTTCTTGTGGAGAATGAGGTAATCAATGGTGGTATTACTTGACCTTTATAAGAAGTTAGCATGCACCAGGTTTTCTACTTCATGTTCCTCCATTAGGGCAATTTTAGCTGAGGCAACAACAGTAGGGTGTTCCAGTTTGGGATCAGCAGAGAGGAGATGGGGTGGGTAGAGTATAGCCTTGAGATGCTTCTCTTCCTCAGAGAAAAGAGTGCGGTCATGGAGGTGGTATTCAAAATGTTTTAAGAGGTCATGGAGTAGGTCATAGTTAGCATCATTCTCTAGCACTACCAGCTCCAGGTGAGACAAACATCGTTCAAGGTACCGTTTTATTATTATTTTTTACATTGGTGCATGCTTTGTTTGATTTGAGATCTACACACTCCTTTACATCACAAAACCTTTCCCATGATTTGGGAATTGAGGTGGAGAGGATTATAATTCCCTTAACATTGACTACAATAGTTGGAGGTTGAGATTATCTATATGAAGTATGTCAAATCTATAAGGTAGTATTGGGGAAGCACCACTATTCAAGAGACTTCCTGTGTTTATGGACATATCCATGCAACATCATCCTAAGCATGGATTGGTTGTATTTAGTATAGGTTTTTGTGGATTACATTAGCATTCAAGTTATGATCTATGATTCTAATGTAGATCTGGAAATGTTCATTGGCAAGTGAGACCCTTGGATGGGCTAGAGGCATGTTTCTTCATTATCTTTCTTAATATTCAATCTGATGCCGAGTTCATCGGAGGTTTATCTATTGGATTTTCTTAGGTTTATTGAAGAGTTCCCTGATGTTTTTCTTAAAGAGGTTATGGTGTTACCCATTGACAAGAGATCAAGTTTGGGATCAAGAAACACCTAAGTGTTTCTCCAATCCTAATGTCTTTTTATAGGATGATTCCTTCTAAGTTTCAAGATATATGAGTACAACTTGGTAATATATTACAGTGGGGTTTTGTTTGGCCGAGCATGTCACCTTGGGGTACACCGATTTTGTTCATGAAGAATGTCTATGATAGTTTTCATCTTTGTATCGATTATAAATGATTGAATTAGGTGACAGTAAAGAACTTCTACCATATTACATGGATTGAAAATTTATTCGATCAAATAAAAAGAGAAAGTTGGTTCTCAAAGATCGATATGTGGTCATGATATAATCAGATATTGGTGAAAGAGGAGGATTTTTCAAACACCACTTTCTAGTGTTGATATAGGAATTATGATTTCGTTTTGATTCTATTCAGTGTGAAGAAATCTCCATCCATGTTCACGGTATTAACGAATTCAATGTTCATGGAGTTTCTATATAAGTTTATGGTGGTTTTCATCAACGACATTCTCATGTACTCTGTGTCTGAGGAGGAGTATGTGGAGCATATGCGTACCATTTTGGGGGTTATTTATTGTCAGTATTTTTCTAGGAATTTGTTGAAGTGTGAGTTCTAGGATCATGAAGTTTGTTTCTTGGTAAATTTTATGTCCCAACAAGGACTCTATGTGGATCTTTCAAATATTGAGGAAATAATTTATTAGGCATCCCCCAAGATACTTGCAGAGGTGAGAAGTTTCCTTGGTCTTACAAGATATTATATGAGGTTTGTAGCATATTTATCTTGGTTGGTGGATCATATAATATCCTTGACCATAATGGATTATGAATTACTATGGGCTAACCAGTGTTAGGAAACTTTTGAGTACATGAAGAAGAATTTAGTCAGTGCTCTAATTTTTCATCTTCTAAAAGATGGAGTTCAGTTTGAGGTTTTCTATAATTCTTAATGTATTGAGTTGGGATATTTTATGATTTATAATAGATCATTTGTTTCTTATGGGTCTAGACAATTACATCCCCATGAGTTTAATTATTCCACCCATGATCTTGGGTTGGTGACAGTTGTGTTTTCTTTGAAGTTGTGGAAAAATTACCTCATCAATGATCTCTTTCTGGTTTCTACTTATCATAAGAGCCTGGGGTATCACTTCTCCCAACATGACTGAAACTTGAAATAGTTATGGTAGATGAAATTCCTATATAATTATGATTTCAAGATTTCATATACACCAGGAAAGAGTAATGTTGTAGTTGATGCACTGAGAAAGAAGTCACATAGTGATACTATATGTGAATATGGATATTCTATGAGAGTGATGAAAAAGATATCAGTGATGCATCTTGATATGGGAGAGGTTGGAGGTAGAGGTTTTGTTTTATAGATGATAGTCCAATCATATTTAGTGAAATAGGGGGAGCATTCCTATTTGAGGGATTATGAAGTAGAGGTTTGTAGAGACCAGGTTATTTTTTGTGATGCCCCTGAAGGTTGGTTTGAGGATGATCATCACCATGTGTTATTTTAGGGAATTATTTTCATCCCTTTAGAGAAGTGTGAAATGGTTATCTATGAATTATATAGCTCACCTTTGGTGGTACATACTGACATGATAAATATGGTCAATATTTGAGAGGTCAGTTTTAGTGGCCTAGGTTGAAGCGTATGTTTTCATAGTTTGTGTCTTAATGTTTGTTCTTCCAGAAGGTGAAGTCCAAGAACCATGTTTTCAATTATTTTCCCAAACCATTAGATATTCCTTAGTGGAAGTGAGTGGACATATCTATGGAATTAATTACCGGTTTACCTCAAGTTCATGGAAGATATGATGATGTATGGGTGATAGTGTATCATTTGAAGAAATCAACCCACATTATAGAGATCAGGGAGTTGAGATCAGTTGAGGTTTTGTCTAGATAGTATCTAGAGGAGTTGGAGAGATTATATAGAGTCCCAAGGATGATCATATCATATCGGGATCCTTGTTTTACTTTTAGGGTGTGGAGAGGTCTCCAGTATGTTTTTGGATCTCATTTATTCCTTAGTACTACTTTTCATCAAGATATGGATAGTCAGATAGAGTGGACTATCTAGACTCTTGAAGTCATGTTGTGTTCTTGTATCATGGATTTTGGAGGTTCATGGATGAGGAACCTACCCTTGGTTGATTTTTCTTATAACAATAGTTTTCACTCTACCATTGGTATGGAAACATTTAAATCTTTGTATGGCTAACCTTACCATTCTACATGGTGTTAGACTAGGGTTAAAGAGTCAATAATCATCAGGCCATGAATAGTGTAGAATAAGACAGTGATGGTTCTAGGGATATGTGAGAGGATGAAAGTAATAAAGGATTGTCAGAAACCCTATTCTAATTATAGGAGACATCTAGAGTTAGAAATTGGAGATCATGTGTTCCTAAAGGCGACTCTATGTCATGGGCAGTGAAGGTTTGGATGTTGGAGTAAGATTTATCCCTAGTTTGTTAGAACTTTTTAGGTGTGGATTGTGTTGTATTCATGGTGTATCATATAGTGATTACCTTACATGTGAGATGGGTATATGATATTTTTAATGTGTTTTATCTCCATCATTACCTCCATGAAAACTCTCACATCAATGAATGGGTAAAGATCAATGTTGAAGATGATGCAACCTTCAAGGATCAACCCGTAAAGATCCAGGACCACCATGATAAGGATTTTTGTGAGAATTCTAGTCCCTTGGTTCATGTCTTGTGGAAGCATGATGGTGTAGAATAGAGAACACAAGAACATGAGTCATAGATACCTACTATGTACCTCGAACTGTTTGATGTTTATCTCTTCTCTTATTGTAATTCTTGTTGTGGTTTTTGAACCTTTTCTGGTTGATGAGATGGTTTCATCTTGTTTCTTGTTGTGGCCTTACTCTCATTTGAGGGTTATATCCTTGGGAGACTATTTATAAGTTAGTTTTATTTTTGTGTGGTTTAGCGCTTGTTCCTCATGAGTGAGGTGGTTGATCTCTTGTGATGGCGAGATTCTTGAGAGGCATCTCGTGAGGTGGTTGTTTGGATAATCCTTTTTTCTCTCCTTCTATCTAGGTTCGGTTTTGAATTATATAAGATGAGAATGGTTGGATAGATATTTGATGTAAGGGTATGGATCCTGATATCCCTTCCAATTTTGAGTTTTGGGTGTTAGAGGTACCCAAAGGAGGTTCCAAGGAGTTGAGGGAAAATGAGAAAAATGGGGGGAGCCACTAGCATTTGAGACTAGGCTGCAACATGGTTCCATAGGTTGTGTCATAAGTAAGGAATCCAAGATGTGGTATCCTAAATGTGGTGTAAGGGGAGATTATGAGTGGAAATGGGGATACTGGATTTTAAAGGGTGGTTGTAGCATGAAGGTTAGTTATGACATAGCGAGATTTGAGGGCTAATGCCTTTTTAGGGGTGGTAGTAGTGTAGTTCTTAAGGTTTTGTTGTCACCCATAATCCCCTTTTATAGGATCTATTCTATGGATATAACCATGGATCCCAAATTCTATTTTATTGGGTGTGTTATGGCATGGTCCTTTGTGTTGTTTCGTGGTACCCCCTATGTCAGATAGTTCTGCGGCGTGTCCAAGGGGTGTGTGTTGTGGTATTTAAAAATCCTATATTCCTATAAATACCCAACACCTATTCAAAACTAGTTTTCTCCCTCACAATTCCTTCAAACCCTAGGTTCCCTAATGTATTTTTTTGAAGACTTTGAAGTCCCTATTGATGGGGATTGATCCTCGACTCATAGAGATCTATCCATGGTAATACAAGGTGAGTTCTACCTCCTTTTTCTAGAGGTTTGTCTCTATTCGATCTCATTTCCTCCTGTTCCCTATTTCTATATTACATTTGTTTTTATCCATCACACTAATGGAGTTTTATTGGTTGTTTGTTAGAGAATTTTAGGTGTTACATCCTTGAAGGGATGCAGTTTCTTATGGGAGAGGTGATCGAAGATCCGCGACATCGATCTGTTCTTGTACGGAGAACGGTGAGGCTTTTGATGTAAGGGATTCATTTCTTATTTTTTATTTATGTGAAATCATAAAGTTTTCTTGTTTTATACCTTTGTACAGTAGTGTAATTAACCTAATAAATATTGAACTAGTTTAATAAATAAATTGTATAACGATCGCATGTCGATGTTTTATACCATGATAACTATTTGCCTCTTGATTTTCTAGATAATGTTCTATGTAGGTTATTCTTTGTGTAGAATATTGTAATTCTTAGTTTAGAATGTTGAAATTGGATAAATAACATAAATCCAGAATTAATTGATTAACTGGATTAATAATTAAAGAAGAGGTTTGTTTTGTAATATGGTGTTCCTTGTATTTTGATAGTATTCAAACTCATGAAAAATACATATTTATTTGAATTGTGTTTTCCATGTGTTAATGTAATTGGTTAAAGAAGCTGAAGCATGTTAATGATTGGTGATGATAATAATTAAAAATATATGTTAAAGAGGAATTATTATTCTCACATCCTTTTGAAACTGTAATTACTACTAAGAGAATGTTTAAATAATTTTGATAGCTTAATATAGTTGGTGCCTTAGGTTTCTTGCAGCTGGAACTTGTGAATAATGAATTGTTTAATTCATAATAGAATAAAAACCAGTTGTTTTTATAAAGATTAATATTTTCGGCCAAGAGTTCCCATTTTTTATAAAGGTTGATTGCCCTGTGTTTGGGGTTTTGAGATCCTGTTTGCTTATGAAGGATGAATGCCTGATTTTAGTGAAAAGTTTTCCATTTTGACTATTCTTGTTTGTTTTCTTCCTTCTCTGTGATCTACATGTGAGATTTATTATGTGATGTAATATTATTATGGAATGGTTGAGCCTAATATGGGTAATGAGATATGGGTGGGGTAGCCCGAGTTTGTGACAACAATTGACATCTGTGATGATGAGATTCATGGCGATATGCATGATGGTGTTGGGGGTGACACTAGGATGATGGAATGGGTTGAAGTTGGGATTACCCATTTATGTGATGAAAGTTTTATTATTTATTTATAATGAATGTATTTAATGGTCAAATGACCATGTTTTTTCTTTTATCTATATTCATTTCCCCAATGGTTGAGGTAGATGGATGTGCTTAGTTGCATCTAACTTAGAGGTATCTTAAGATATTTTCCTAGAGTACCTAGAATTATTGAATGTGAATTTTGTTTAATAAATGAATTAACCCATGAGGTTTGTGTTTTTAGAATGAAAATGAGTTTATCTTGAGAAACCGTGGACTCTATTTAGGTTATGCTTGGTGGAAATGGACTTGGATTTATGGTTAAAGTAACATAATCATAATAATGTTAATTAATAGATAATGAATTAATTAATGAAAGGTTAAATTTTAAAAAAGGAAAGAATTGATTTAATTTATCTTCTTAAATGATTTTGTGCTTATAGGATGTCTAGTCCTTAGTAGTGGTAGCTGGGTGTACGAGTGAAGATAACTACAATTGAGTTTAGGACTAGGTTATGCCCATAGTGAGGTTATAAGATATGATATATCTTGTATGTTTTTTGATTTCATACACTACCTCACTCAGGATTTTTAGGGAAACTGAAACCCAGTGGACTATGGGAGGGTGTTTCCCTTAACATATTGGTGGGAGGATGGATGGCTGGCTACCTCCTCTGGCCCCAATCTCTTCTCTTGGTATTTTTATGTGCTGGTATACATGGTGGTTAGTTTACCCATATACATTTGTAGAGGGTTCTGATGGATTGTGGTTATTTATCACACATGTATCTATGAATATCGAATCTAAAGTGTTATTATAGGTATGATGTGTATAGGTTGTGATGTATTGATGTACCTTACTTAGTGTATGGGTTGTGTTGGATTGAGGTATAATACCTGATGTATGATACATGTCATATGGGTTGTGGTGGATCTTGGAAACTACTAGGTTACTATACACAGATATGTGGATGTGATGATGAGATTATGTGATACATGAGATGCATGTTGATACTTAACCCAGGTGTTTTTGGGTTGACTTATTTTGGAGAGAGATGGATCTGGATGTGTGACGTTGGGTAAGAGTGAAAAAATAGTGGGGAAGAAGTAATGGGGTGCCCTTGATTTTTTTATTACTATAATAAATGATATCTTGTATGTGATACTTGGTGAGAGATGTCCATGGTGAGGTCAGAAACTTAGTATTATTATTTAGGTGAAAATTTAGCTTCACTGTTGTTCACTGTGCTTTAGCATGATTTCTTTATATTTTTCACAAGAGGCTTTAGGGGGGATCCTAATGAGTATACTGTTATGATCACCCCATGTATATAAAAACTATTTTCAGGTTAGCAGAAGCAGGTAGGATATCGAGCTAGATATTACTAGATTGTGGGTTTTTAGGAGATTTTTGGGCACATGAGCCTTAGCCCAGTTGGTGAGGACTCCTTAAGTGCATCCATGAGACCCGGGATCAAATCCAGGTGGAGGCTAATTTCTGGGGTTACTATAGCAGTACTGTAGCAGGAACTGCGTAGAACTATAATAGGTAATGTAGCGGGAACTGTAGCACCCACTGTTTAGAACTGTAGCAGCCATGAATATTCCCCTGTTTGGACATTCGGGCCACTGATTTGGTCCCCAAGTCCTTTAAGGCCTTCGGTCCAACTAGGCTTTCGGGTCAGTAAGGCCTTCGGACCACCTTAAGGCCTTCAGGCCACCTTAAGTGCAGATAAAAACTTTAAAACCTACAAAGAAAAAACTTCAGAAGGAGGATGAGCAAGGAGCTTTCACCATAGAAAATGCTAAACAGATTGCAAGAATGAGAGGGTATGGCACCTGCCATCGGGACAAGCCTGTGCATGCATATGAAATCCTAGCCGAACAACCATGTGAAGGTGGAGAGCTCATTTCATGATGAAGATGATGGGGAGGAGCAGTTCCAAGTAGTTAGTATTGGTTGTATGTAATGTTTGAAGCCTATGGAAAATGAATTCTTCTAAGGCCTATGGGCCATGTAATACTTACGCCTATAGGCCTTTTAAGGGTTCCACCTCACCCCTTGAAAGGTGGATTATCAAAATTAATAAAAAATGAAGGCCTTCAGGCCATTGGAGGAGGAGGATATTTTTGGTCTTTGTGGTCACATTCAAGTTTACCTTTTTAGTACTTTTAGTTTACTTTAAGTTGTTTTATCATTTTATTACATCACATGTATGTAATTGGGATTTCATTTATCATTATTAGTAGGTATTGGTTGGTGTATATGTATCATTTTTCTCTTATTCATGTTCTCTTAAAGTTTAATACCTCCCATTTATATGTTTATTATTACCTTAATGCTTGTCTCCAACCTAGGGTCTATTGGAGGAGGGACTTGGGTTGTCATCATCCTCCTTCTCTCATTTCCATCCCTGGAGGGATACTCTTTGGGGGGAGGGTGTCATGAAAAATATTAATATGGATTTTTTCAAGGATATTAATATTGATTATTAACTACTGTATTAATTTTTAGAATCTTTTTTATCTCTGTACAACATGTGTTTTATATAATAGAGATAGATAGAGAGAGAGAGATCTCACAAAGTGAAAATTTTAAAATAGAATTGTCTGGGAATATCAATTGATAGTCTTACATGAGTTATGGGAGTATTTCAAGGAATTTATTATCAACTTTTATAGATGTATTAATTATTTATTTATTATTCTAATGATTTTTTTTGTATAGCATGGTTTTCACTTTTACATTATATCCAAACTAATTTAAAATATGCTTCCAAATGAAGATCTTATTGTTAGAATTTATGAAGTATAATTGTGGCACTTAAAGTGGAAAAAATAACCACTGTTATTTTGAATATAAAAAGACCAAGGCATGCAGTGAATATTGAATAGACATGAATTTTATTTACTATTACATGTTGCATAGTTTACAACCAAGTCCTAGAGCTTCATTATTCAACCGGTTACTAAAGTAAATTATTGGCTACCTAAGCTTCATTGTTTCAACACCTTAAAGGGCCTGAGAACCATCTGATTCAATTTCTAGTATCATCATCAACATTCATTCACTGTGTTAAATTGTTTTATTATTTATTTGTGTTGTAACTGTCTGTATTTTATTTTCACACTTAGTACATATTGTATGGGGTTATACTATCCAAACAAAAGGTATGACTGATTTTGATATCTCCCCTTAGAAGAATGGTTTTAATCTATCCCATTAAAATACCAGGTTCCAATTAACCTATCAAATAGAAGTGGAAAGGATCACTCTTATAAGGGTCCAAAATTAGTCTATCCTCTTATAATATTGGGTTCCTCTTGATCCATAACATAGAAGAGGTTAGGGATGAGACTTTGAAATTCTAGGTTGGGTCTGCACCTGTAAAAGACTTGGTTAGGTTTTACCCTATAAAATTTTGGGTTCCATATAAACCCTTAAAAGTAAATATGTTAGTATTGAGCCTATAAAATTATAGGTTAGAGCTTCTCCTATAAAAAGATGGGTGGTTGTTTTAAATTATAAAAGACAATGGAATTGGGGTAATCCTCCAGGAGTGAAAAATAAAAATGTAAAGACTTTTCACTCTAATTCAAATGTGATAAACCATAGTGGGTGTCATCTATTTAAGTTCAGAAGAGGGGTATAGTGCATTAGGGTCATTTAGATTTGGAACACTATAAAATTATTATCTTCATATTTTAATTTATTACATTTTCTTTTCTCTATATTTTATTATATCAGTGTAGTTGAATTGTTCAATATTTTAACTGATCAATTTCCACTCATAAAGTTTAAACTCAGATTATTTTTTTAAGGAAATAAAATTTACCCCCATCCATTGTGACCACCCCTCCAGTACCTAATAGAAATATCCCTATTATCACTTAATTCTTGTTTACCCTCCCCTTTCTATAAATACATTTAGGTAGGTTTCCTCTATTTTGGGTTTAGGTATCGAGCAAGTGGTGTCTTATCATTCTTAGGTTTCAATGGTGTTTCCTTCGGCAGTGGTTGTTTCTCAATTTTTTGTTCTTAATTGAAGAATTTTTTACCTTCTAATAAAGCTAAGGGGTCTATTAATTCTATTTTTTTCATGTGAAAGTGTTAATTAATCAAGTTTTGAATCCTTTTCTAAATGGGTGTGATTGAACTTAATAAGATAATAGTTCTAAAAGAGAATCTCATATAGAATGATTATTCAATAATATGAAATTTTTGTTGCATGATTTTTTTTAATTTAACCTTTAGAGTTTATTGCGTACCTTAGAATAATGTTTTGTTATTAGTTCAAGAATTAAATTAAATTTTTAATCACATGTCATATAAGGGTTAGGCTTCTTTAAATCTCGAAGTTAAAATAACAAAGATGGTATCGTATAGTGCATCGTTATCTTCCTTTTTTGTCTTATAATGAGAATTGTTTGAAATTTTTTCAATTAATGAATTGAAATTGGAATTATCATGTGTTAAGATGATTTATATTTATGTGGAGAATTAAATGGATATTTGGGTTGTGATCACTCATGCCTTGTGTTTTTATTGATACCGCCTCTTGTTTTTTATTTGGTAGTGTGGCCTTTATGTTTGGTAGTATTTATCTTATTATTGTTTGTTTAGTATGGTTTAAATGCTCTAATATTATAAAAATAAATCCAAATGTTGATAAAATTTAACAGAAGAGGCATGAAAAAAGTGATTTATTCTCATCTTGTATTTTTTTTTAAATATGTGAAATAATACTTGAAAGCATGTTTACTTTTGTTGATAGTTATATAGTTAATTATTACTTTTATGTTTTTGTGTGCAGATAACCTATGTTTAATAAATCAATTAATTCAAGAAAATAATTAAAATATATTTTGATCAAAAATTAATTTTTGGGGTTGAATGAGATAATTCTTTATTACAGGAGGCTTTAATGTCTTAATTCCATAGACTTAGGTTCTTAGTTTGTGTGTGGAAAATACATTTTAAATGTATGTGTGCTCTAGGGATTTAGAGTATTGTTTGTTTTTTGATAATTTTTTTTGTGGTTAGAAACCTTGATGAGTAATGGGATGGATGTCTGAGACTATGTTTTTGACAATTGACTTGATGAGCGATGGGATCACTGCTAAAAATAAGTCCATTGTTAGTGCTAAAATAAGCCATTGTCATTGCAAAAAAGGGATGAAAATTGGAGTGTGATTAAAATCCCTATGATTTTATCAGTGCTATAAAAGACTGATAAGGGGACCCTTTATCAGCACTAGAAATGCATTGATAATGATAACCCTTTATTAGTAATTTTATTTAACATTGATAAAGGTATCATTTATTAGTGCTAGAAAAATCACTATTAAAGGGGTTCTTTATCAGCCCTACTAAAATAGATGATAGATTATCCCTTTTATTTGTTCTTTTAGTAGCACTGATAAAGGGGAATACAAATAAAGTGTGCTATTAAAATTACAACACACTATAATAGAAGAAAAAGGTTTTAAATGCAAAATTTCATTGAAATAAAATTTACAGCACAAATATAAGAAAAAACACTATATTATAGACAATTCAAAAAATATTTTGTATAATTACACGAGTAAGTATAAATTATCGTAGATATTAAAAAACATTAATGTTCCTTTGTCTTTGGCCCCTGAAACCCAGTCATTCTATTTTAAAAAAAACCACCCAGCTCGAGAAAAAAAAGAACCTATATAAGAAAAAATTATTATATTAGAAATACTATAAAGAAATAAATTAAACACAAAGTTTCAATTTTAAACTAAAAATATATACTTTGAATCATACTAGGAACATCGTGTATTGAATTGAGTTGCAATTGGTTCTTACACATAACATCTTTTATTTTTGTTCTCAAAAGAAGAAACTATTGAATTGGATTTCATCTGTGGTGATAAAATAAGCACTATATATGAGAGTCAATTTTAATAGCGCTTGATTTTTGAGAACAAGCCTTTAACTATCACACCATTTATTGTTTATCTCCAAGCATTTTATATGTAAAAATTAACTAAACAATTATAAGATAAAAATGATAAGGAAATTAATAGTTAATAGCATATAAAATTTTGAGAAAACAATCTAAGCTCGTTTTTTCAGTTTTGGCAATGTGATGCATGTTTTAAACTAAAATGGAACTTATATATTGAAAACATGCAATTTGAGTCATACCAACCACATCATGTGTCAGATTAACATGTGATAAATTTTTATATGTCACAAATGAATTATGGATCATTTTCATAAATTTTGAAAATAATAAAAGCTTTTTTTCTTGGTTTTTTCTAGTGACATGTTTTTTAAACAAAAATTACACCTTTATATTGAAAAAACACACTTTGAGTTATATCGATCACATCATATGTCAGATTGATATACAATCAATTATTACATGTCACAAATGAATTACGGTCTATTTTACTAAATTTTGAAAACAATATGATCTTATTTTCTCAGTTTTGGCTATTTGATGTGTGTTTTACACTAGAATGACACTTTTGTATTGAAAACACACACTTCAAGTCATATCGATCACATTGTTTGTCATAATGAAATGTAGTCAATTCCTACACATGAAAAATGAATTATAGATTATTTTACTAAGTTTTAAAAATAATTTGAGCTCATTTTTATTGGTTTTGGATATTTGATATGTGTCTTAAACTAAAATAGCACTTTTTTTTGAAAACACACACTTCAAGTCATATCGAATACAGCGTGTGTCAGATTAATGCGAGGTCAATTACTACATGTGAAAAATGAATTATGTATTGTTTTATTAAGGTGTAAAAAATATGATATTGTTTTCTTGGTTTTTCCTATTTGATGTGTGTTTTTAACTAAAATTACACTTGTTTTGAAAACACACACTTTGAGTCATATCAACCACATCGTGTGTCAGATTGATGTGAGGTCAATTCCTACATGTGAAAAATGAATTATGAACCATTTTTCTAAAGTTTGAAAACAATCCGAGCTCATTTTATTGGTTTTGGATATTTTATGTGTGTTTTAAACTAAAATGATACTTATATTGGAAACTAGAATTTCAAGTCATACTGAACACATTGGTGTCAGAATGATGTGTGGTCGATTCTTACTGGTTAAAAATAAATTATGTACTATTTTCATAAAGTTTCTAAACAATATGAACTTATTTTTTTTGTTTTGGATATGTGATACATTTTAAACTAAAATGAAAGTTTTATATTAAAAACACACACTTCAAGTCATATCGACCACATCGTGTGTCGGATTTGTGTGTGGTCAATTACTATATGTCAAAAATGAATTATGGATTTTTTGCCATAATTTTGAAAAAATGATCTTTTTTTCTCTATTTTGATCATGTGACATGCGTTTTAAACTAAAATAAAAATTCTCTATTAAAAACGCATAATTAAAATCATACCAACCACATCAGGTGTTGTATTTACATGAGGTTTATTCCTACACCTCAAAAATACATTATGGATCAGTTTCCTAAATTTTGAAAAACATTTGAGCTTCTTTTCTTGGTTTTGACTATGTGATGCACATTTTAAACTAAAATGACACTTATAAATTGAAAACATGCACTTCAAATCCTACCGACTACATCGAGTGTCAGATTGACGTGCAGTTAATTCCTACATACCAAAAATGAATCATGGATCATTTTCCTAAATTTTAAAAACAATATGATCTTGTTTTCTCAATTTTGACTAAGTGAGGCATGTTTTAAACTAAAATGACACTTATATTGAAAACACACACTTTGAGTCATACCGACCACATCACATGTCGAATTAACATGTGGTTGGTTCCTACATGTCATAAATATATTATGGATTATTTTACTGATGTTTGAAAACAATATAAACTCATTTGGTTGGTTTTGGCTATGTGATATGTGTTTTAAACTAAACTAACACTTCTATATTAAAAACATTAACTTTGAGTCATACCAACCACATTGTCTATCAAAATGACATATGATTGATTCCCAAACATCACAAATGAATTATGGATCGTTATCCTGAAGTTTTCAAAATTCCAAGATCATTTTCTCAATTTTGGTTATGGAATGCATATTTTAAACTAAAATGACACTTCTATAATGTAGTCACACACTTTTAGTCATACCAACCTTATCATGTGTCATTTTGATGTGAAGTCCATCCCTACACATCAAAAATGAATTATAGATCTTTTTTCCTAAATTTTGAAAACAATTCGTGATCGTTTTCTTAGTTTTGGTTATTTGATGTGTGTTTTAAACTAAAATGACACTTTTTTATTGAAAACACTCACTTAATGTTATATCGAATAAATCATGTGTCATATTGATGTGCATTAAATTCCTAAACATGAAAAATGAATTATGCATCATTGTCCTAAAGTTTGAAAACAACCTGATTTCATTTGCTCAGTTTTGGCGATGTGGCATGCATTTTAAACTAAAATGACATCCTATGAACTTAGTGTCATATCGACCACATAATTTCTTGGATTGATGTTTGGTTGATTTGTATATGTCATAAATAAATTATGGGTTGTTTTCCAGAAGTTTGAAAAAAATCTAATATTGTTTGCTTAGTTTAGTCTATTTGATGATTGTATTAAACTAAAATGGATTTTTTATATTGAAAATGCACACTTTGAGTCATATAAACCACATAGGGTGTCATATTAATGTACAATAAATTCCTATATGTGAAAAATGAATTATGGATTATTTTCCTAAAGTTTAAAAACAACCAGGCTTGTTTTCTTGGTTTTGGGTATGTGACATGCATTTTAAACTAAAATGACAATTTTTTTATTAAAATCATGCCCTTCGAGTACTACTGACCACAACATGTGTCATATTGATGTGCAGTCAATTCTTAAATGTCAAAAATGGCTTATGGATCATGATTCTAAAGTATCAAAACAATCTTATTTTTTTCTTAGTTTTAAGCATGTGACATGTGTTTTGAACTAATGTGTAAATTTAAAAAATGATTATCAGTTAAAAATTATAAAGAAATTAACTAAAAAATTAGATAAAATGATGAGAAAATTAATTAAATAAGTAGTGGGAAGTCACATGTTCAATATTTTTGTATATATTCTGCACCATATATTATGTTCATTCATTTCTAAAAAAATTGATTTCCTCCATTATACTTCCATTTAAGAAACAGATCAAAAATAATATTTAAGCATTATGGTACTAATGTTTCACACCCCAAATATATTTCTAAGTTCATAGATTATACTAGATCACAAACATAGTTGGTAATCACCTAAATTTTATGTTAGCAAACATTCTGACACCATGTATACTTCCCACTCATCTCTAAACAAATTTTCTTCTTCCTTTGAGTATGTAGATTGTTGTCATTCTTGGTAGCACTAAAAAAATATAGATAAAAAAGTTATTAAGAAATATTTTTAATGAAATTATAATTACCTTAGGAAATTACCTATTTTGGGATGCTAGTATTTTGATGGTATATGATATCTTTCAAAATTTTTAAAAAATAATATTCACAATCTTTGTTGTTATCTTGCATAAAACACTATAGAAGCATTGACCAAAATAAGTAAATTGTTTTTAAATATGTTTTGATAGTTAAATATTTCTATATATACCTTAATATATTTCCATTTAAAGTAATCCATAGTATTCTTATTTTTAGTCACCAACCTCATACCATGATTTTTTCTATATTTAGCCATCTTCCTATCATAATAAAATTCTTATTAAAACAAAAACTAAATCATATAATTAGATCTTTATCTATAAAATATTGGTTGCAGTGCATTAAAAATTCACAATACACATCATGTGTAGTCATTTTTTTGGAAATTCATGCATTATATTCAAAAAAAATAAATAAATATTTGGGGTATCCAAATTGATTGAGATCAACATCCAGTGCTTCATAAATAAATAAAACAAATAAGTAATGAAAAAATAAAAATATATTTTATATGATCAGATTACAAAGTTTTACCCCTACATTATAAGAATAAAAAAGAGTCCATTGTCTATTATTTTTGTCTACAATTCCTCATTTATCTAATCTTTTTTCTTATAAATTTATTTCAACTCCAATGAAATTTTTTCTATAGAAATGATATAAAGATTAATGAATACAAACCATTCTTTGTAGGGCATTCCCTTTTTATACTAGTAATATAAAGACCTGTAAAAAATATGAGTAGTTATTAACTTTAATGAACATATTATATCATTTTTTGGGAAGGCGTATTATGAAAATATACCTTATGTATTTATTAAAAACCAAGACTCACAGCCATTCAAACTTGATAATCTCAATTATTCTCTCAAGACCAATCATGTCTATAATGACTGTTATAAATATTTCTTCTTCATATAGAATGTAGGACACATCTGCATCTTTGAATGTGGTTTATACATAAAGTTGTAATGATAATATATGTTGTAGTGGAACTGGTGAGGGGAAGGTACTCTCAGAATGTTTTTTTGTTTTCTTAGTTGATTCACTAGATCTTCTTGATACGAAATTTTGTTTCCCCATCATTTTATCCATATATAATACCATACATCACATCATATATTTTTTCATTAATTGTTACACATTTTTAATTTAAAAAAATTTGTTTAAAGACATATCTCATGTATCATTATAATATTAGATGATCATTCTATGAAAGTTACAATAGCATTATTGACCATCGTAATATTTGAATCATCAAGTGGAACATGCAACTCAACGCTCCACTCTTGAGCTACTTCAATCCTCACTCGCATGTGATATTTTGGAAGTTCTTTGTTTTTTAGTTTTTCTCCTAGGATATTATAAACTGTACCCCTCGCAACAAGGTGGTGCATGGAAATAGAAATCACATACAAATTTACCCTATAAAATTTTAGCAATATAATGTTATTAAAAGTTATTTGATTCATATTTAGGAGAAATATTAATGAAAAAATCGATTACCTCGAATAATATATATGGTTGAGGGGAATGACAAGCCTCAAAGTTAGTGCGGTAATTTAGTTGTTCAGGTGCTGATCTTTGTTTCACTGCCAGTTCTCTTTGATATTTTTGCATATATTGGTATACCAAACCAAACCAGATAATAATATATTAAAAATCATCTATTTGTGTCTCCAATCCTTTCATAATCTAATATGTATTTTCATACAGTTTTTTCTTCCCAAAATATGTTTGAGGAGACACTCCAAAACCCACACCTCTAATGCAACCATATTGTTCGAGCCACTTCAAAGTTGTTAAAAGTATTTTTATTATAGTATGGCTATTGCCGATTATTGTGTCTAAACCATATAAAAACATACAAAAATAAATAGATATTTTTATGAAATAGTGTTATAAAGCATAATGAATTACTATTATGTCATACTTACACATATATATCATACTGCTTTTGTGTTTTCATTAACTAGTTTACCCTACTTATTTATGTCGAATTTCTTAATTATATCGGCCTCCTTCCATAGCTCATGACATGTGATGGAAGTGGCTTTAGATTTTGATTCATCAATATATATATAAAAAAAGGAACATATTTTGTTTTATATCACATAAAACTTTTATTATTGATTTAAAATACATACCATTTTCTTCTCTAGTGAAGCATACCCCATCCTTGTTTTGTGATAGGGGTACATTGGTGTTAATACATGTTGTTTATTTTCATAACTCCTTTAATGTTTCATAAACTAAAAATTTATAATAAAATTAGATAAAATAAATAATTTCAAATAATATATTATTGACTACAATGCACCTAAAATGATTTCTCAATGCGACGACTAATGAAATAATTCCATATTTCCTACTTTATAATATGTGTATAAGTAACTGCTGGGTGGAGGTTTAGTTTCCCCTCAGCATACCTATGATGAAACTCAGTACGTAGTGTTTGGAAGCCTATATAAGATTTCACTGTAGCCATTAAGACATATTTCTTTTAGAAATTTTCTAAAATAAATGAACTATATAGGGAATAATGAAAATAAAACCAATGTTGCATTATATAATTTTTCGGTAAAATAGAGAAAGTATACCATAACATTACCTTAATATATTCCCAAAGGGTTTCCTTAATTATAGGTTTGACATGGTACCATGAATCTATATCAATAAACAAATTCATCCTTATTATAAGCCCAAAATAACTATTGAACATTGACTTTTTGGGGTCAACAAGTTGTTTGCATTGATTAAATCCAACATAAAATTTTATCCCTTCTCTTATTGCCTTGATAATTTTAGGAAACAATGTGATGCTACACCATTCTTGTTTTTTTTCATTAGTGTGGTGTTGATCCCCTGATAATTCTATAGTTTCACTATCAACTACTTGTTCTTCCCTAAGATTGGTAACATTATCATGTACATAAGTCAATTTCTAAATGATTAGTGAAACATTTAATTTATATTACATAAATATATTACAAAACACATAATATTATGTGGAAATACATAATATATTAAAAAATAATTTAACCTTCTCATTGAACTCTCTTTCTTTTCTTTAAAAGTTAAAAGGATTTGGATCATCTATCAAGAATCCAAATCCCTTATTTGTGGTCTCCTATAACATATAATAAATTGTCTACATTGGGAAAGTAATGAAATGATTGTGATCTCTAAATTAAAGGGTCATCCATGATTGAATTTTCATCTGACCCTATAATTGTTTTAGTCTGCAGCGGGACAATTGACTGATTCATGTTTGCTGGATCTGAGACAAAACATACAAGCACTTCTTGTGATTCCATTATGAACGACTCATCCTTTTCCCCTTTCATACTAAATTTCACCTTCATGAATCCCATTTCATAAAATTTCATTGTATTTCTATTATTACTCCATTTTTAATGGAAAATAAGCACTTAAAATGTTGTATAATACAACTCATATATCTATTTGATTATACTGAAATACGATATATTCATATAATTTGGATTTTTATCCTTGTAGCCAAATATGTGCATCGCTTACACCACAAGCATAACTCCACTATCTTTCATCATACTATGGTCATTGTGTTCTTTTTTATAGAAAATTGAACCATTAATTATAAAACCAGTGTAAGATATAACATTTTTATTTGGTTCCCTGGATAGACATCATAGTCATTCAATAGTTGAATTTTTATTTTTAGATAACTCCTTATAAATATGATCTCGGAACCATCCTATAAACTATTGATTATGTGTATTTGATATCCATCATTTATCCCTTGATGGATATAAATGTTTAAGAATTTATTTGTAGGCTTCGATGTATAGATCAACATCTTTACTATTATATAAAATGTAAATATTATATTTCTCCTACTCTCTGATGGTAATTGTAACAACATCTCTTCCAAAAATACCTTTGACCATAAGGCGTCCACTGGGACGAGACTTTGGGAGACTAATGCTATCAACATCTGATAAGTAATTGATAAAGAATTCAACAGATTATTCAATAATACATCATCTACAATACAACCTCCTAACCAACTTCTATCCATGATGTAAATTTTCAAAATATTCATATATCATTCAATGGGGTACATCCATCTATAATGGAAAAGACCACATAGTTGAACCCCTATAACCAAGTGAACCATCAAGTGGACCATTATATAAAAGAATGATGGAGGTAAGAACATCTATAATTCACATAATATAACTACAACCTCATTATTCATGATTAGAAACTTCATCGAGTCTATAAATTTACAGCACATGGATTTGAAAAATAAGTAGAGTTTGGTTAATGTATGTCATACATTTTAGGCATAATGTAATGTAAAGTGACGAATATCAAATCTTGCATCAAAACATAGAAGTTTTGTGATTTTAGTCCCCATAACTTCAAATTAGTCATTAAAATTAAATTCTTGATATTTGATGAATACCTCTCTATAAATTTTTCACCATTAAAGAAAATTCAAAATTTCAATTTTTCTTGTCTGAATAAAGTGTAAGCTACCAGAGGAAGAAAAGTATGAATTTTACCCTTCATAGGTGTCAACTCTTCCCTTATCCCCATGAAAATCATGTCCAAACAATCCCTTATGTCATCTTTTGTTTTATGATGAACATTTAGTAATGTTCCAACAAAACTATCAAATAATTTTTTTTCTACATGCATGACATCAAGAAAATGTCTGACGTACAAACAATTTCAGAATGGCAATTAAATGAAAATTAATCTTTTTTCCAACCCGATTTTGTAAGGTTTTTTTAAAATGGTTCATAAAAAATAGTGTCAATATATTTTACTTCATTAAACAGTTTATCACCCATTAATGAAGATGGTGTTGTACCTTGTTTGGTATTCTTATCGAATGTTGTCATCTAAGATCAGTATTTATGTCATCAAGGTAAATATTTCTGATGTCCTAAAAACACATTCTTCAAAGAATGTTTCAACTGAACTGGATGTGTGCATTGTTCCCAAATGAGACACCCCAACATTAATTTAATTCTATAGCCTAATAAATTTCCATAAGCAGGAAATTCATTTATCATCCCATACAAAATGGACTTCAATGTGAATTTTTCACTTCTATGAGAATTATAAATTGTAACACATGTATCCAACATAAATTTTAAATATAAATCAATATAATTACAAGGTTTTTTTGGTATATATATAAGAAAATACAACATAATGGATTTTCACTTCATGCATAACCATGTAAGAAAGATATAATTTACCAACATAACTAGCCATGTATTGTGAGTACTTCTCTTTAAACCAAAAGGATTTATTCCATCTATATATAACACAAGACAAAAGTTTCTTGGATCATTTCCAAATTCAGGATAATCATAATCAATTTTATTACACTGAGAAGAGTTTATTAGATGAAATAGTTTCTCATCTTTAATTATTGTATCTATATGACATATTAATTATCTTACGATTTCCTGAGATTCATATAGTCTTATAAACTGTGGAATGATAAGAAAGTACCATAAAGATTTTTAAAGACATGATTCATCTTTATTTTATCGATTAAAACAATAATTAGGGAATTTTATGAGTGATTCATGATCCTTTTGAAACAATATGCAATATTTTGGACAAGCATGTATTTTTTTAGAGACCATGCCCATTGAATGTAGCATTCATTTAGCATTATATGTTTGACAAGGAAGTTCATTTTCTTCTGGTAGAATATCATTCAGGAGAACAAGTAGTTCTATAATTATGATGTCACTATCCTCTACTAGATTTCAAATTATATAACTTCAATATATCTGAAAATGTTGTGTATTTAGTAGAACTAGTATAAAATGGTCTCTTCACACAACTATTTAACTTCCCAAACAACTTTGGACTATCACGATGTTCATCTTCAATTGTCATTGTCATTTCTTCCATTAAATATCCACCATCATTTACACTAGTATCCATATCAAACGATCCATAAATCATAGCGTCATCCCAATCAGTGTGAACGTTCAGTTTTTCACCATGTTTAGTCCAACATTTATAGTTCTGATCTATTCTACAACAAATAAAATGTTCTTCCAACTCTTCTGAACTAATTTGTCTTGAATAACAACAACATAAACACGAAAAAAGTATTTGAGAAGGGTTGTATATATTATCTATTGAAAACTTGATGAACCAAAAATGGATCAATACAATATAGATTAGGCAGAGAATCGGTGAGGTAGGTCAAAGAAAAATAAGATCGCTTGTATGCACGCTATTCAAACCATTTGGTAAAATTAAAAACAAAAAAATATATTCAAGGGGGGAATGGATCACAAGTGATCACATACCTTGATTTTAATATATAATTATAATTTCAAGACAAAAAAATTAGATAAACTTTAAACTGATAAAAATATAAGAAAACTCATTTATTTCGAATAAAACATTTGAAACCAAAGAAACAAATAAATTTTCAGCTTTAAAAGTCTTAAAAACTTTTTATTTCGAATAAAGATTCTTAAACAAGAAATGTAACCATAAATTTAATTTATAAACACTTCAAGACTCATAAAAATATCCCATTAGATAAAAATTTATGTATATATTAAAATAATAATCAGTTTAATATACGTATATGAGACTTTATTCAACAATAATTACTTTACCTCACTTTAAAAATCCAATTTATAATTTAAATCAACCAACAAAAAACTTATACTCTTCCCTTAAAAATTGCATTGCATAGTAAGAATAATTTAATAAATAATTTAAGCATCTTTTATACTAAAAATTAATAGTTTTTGAAATCACTATACATGGAAATCATAAATTTAGATATATACATGAAAAATATAAATATAAATTAACCAAATACTTAAAAAAATTAAAGGAAAAAAATACGAGAATCACTTAAAGTTTCTTGAAGCCCTTTGAACATAGAATATTCTAAAAACAAAATCCACTAAAAGAGAGTTATATTTTCAATACATTAGTTAAAAAAATTCACATGAAATGATAACATGGTATATTTTTACCCTTTATACATAAAATGATATGATTTAAACCTATCAAACTCAATTTGGAAATTAGAATATCTTTAAAACTAGATCCCCCTATAAGAGGGTTTTGGAAATTTAGAATTAGAATTTTGAAAACATTTTTCCCTTACATAAAATAAATATTTTAAAATAAAAATATTATATAAATAAAATTTTAATTTTTAAATGAGACTTCAATAAAAACATTTTTCTCTCTTACCCTATGCTTTTAACTGACCCTTTCTTTTCCATTTTCGAACACCCTCTTGAAGGCAGTATCCCATGAAATCCACTCTCTTACTAACTCTATTGGAGACTAAAAACATGTGTTACACTGGACATAACTAGGAAGAACTTGACTTGATTGATGATGCCTTTAATTTTTTGAACATATTCTACGTCTGAATTAATATTTGAGGAAAAGAAAAAATAATAAATGTTTAAATCATAAAAATATATGTTTTATTCTTTGAGTATTAGTAGATAATAATAAACACTTTAGTGAGATATTTTCTAAGATATAATATATGAAATATTTATTAAAATATATTTTGACCATAAGAAATCCTTAAGAGATATGTTCTTCCACCATGAGGTAGCGACCACAATCTACCATAGCAAACTTAGGAAGTGGAGAAGTGGAAAAGAACCAGTATGAGGTAGTGCTTGAGAGCTCTTGGAATGGGGTGACACTAATACTAGGAAGAAACTAATGTTTGTGGAGTGGTTTGGCAACACAAAAACCAAAACACAACACTATGAACCAAGAAAAAATATGTGAGTCGTAGTAGGGTAAAATCAGGAATGCAGAGACCCACAAACAGGGAACTGTCATAGGAGGATGAACGATCAGGGGGTGGGGCTTCATCGACAGAGCTCTTAAATGTGGAACCATGAGACCAATGAGCCAAGATAAAGCTGCATGATCACATACCATTGAACCCAAACAAGCAATAAATGAGAGAGGAGGATAAAAAAATAACATACCTTAAATTTGAGAGCTGATTCGTTTAAGAAAAGATCGAGGGGGAGCGGTGGAAGAAATTACATTCCGCAAGAGCTTGAATGGCGGGACGAAAATCAATTGGGTTATGGTTCTTTTTAAAAGACTGGGGAGGGTTTTATCAGCGCTAAATTAATAAATGCGGATAAAATACCTCTTTATTAGCACTGATAAAGATTTATAATTATAATTATAAATAAATTTATTTTTTAAATATATTTATAGATATTTGTATATAATTATTAATATATTTATATCATTATATATATATATTTATATAATTATTTATATAATAAATTAAATATATTCATTATTTAAATATATTTATTATAATTTTATAATTATTTTCTTATAATCATATAAATACTTTAAAAAAATTATATTTATTTATTTATAATTATAAATATAAAATTTTATAAATATAATAAATATAAATTTATAGATATATTTATTTATAATCATTTATTTACAAATATATTTCACATGTTATTAATGAATATATAATATTAAATTTATGAATGTTAAAAATGAGTAGACTTTAAAAATATTAAAAAATGGATAAGTTTTATTAATTATAAAAATTATTAAAAAAATAAAATATGAATATATATTGAAATTAAGATGAATGTATATTGAAAATATTAAAACATAATAAATAAAATTTTTCAACTAAATATTAGAAAGTGACTAAAATGAATAAATTTGAAAAATTATTAAATTGTAATAAATAGTATATATTGAATAAAAATATAAAAATTATAATCTTTAGTGATTAGAAATGTAATATATGTTAAATATATTATGTTAATAATTATAATTCTAAAGTGGATATTAGAAATTGAATAAATTGCAGAAATATTATGTGTGTGCATTGTATATAAAAATGAATTAGTTATGTATATGTATGTGTGAAATCAATGTAACACGTGTTTGATATATGTTGAAATGAAAAATCAAACGACATTCCATTAAATTTCCATTACTTGATACAATTAGTCAATATTTTTAATTAATATTAATTTTTAATTATAAACCATTTTCCATTAATATGACTTAGTTAAGGTAAGCATAAATATTTTGTATTGTATGTATCATATTTTTGAAAAAATTATATATATTGATATATATTTATATATAAATATATATATATATATATGAATATATTTCTATATTAAAAATATTAAATATATTAATAATTTATTATGTATAAAAATCATTAAAAATGAATACGACATTAATATGTTTTTAATTATTACATTTTATTCATTTTATATATTTATATTTAATATATATAATTTATTACTATTTATAATTGATATATATATATATATGATTTATTCATTTTTATTAATAATTGTTTCATTAATAATTTTTTAATAATTTTTTAGTTTATTCATATTTATTTTTTTGTTTAATTATAACAATTTATTCATTTTATATATCTATATTTAATATATACTATTTATTAATATTTATAATATATATGTATATTAAATTTATTCATTTTTTATTAAAAATTATTTAATTAATAAAGTTTTTTTTAATTTACTCATTTTTAATTTTTATTTATTTAGTTATTTCAATTTATTCATTTTATATATCTATATTTAATATATAATATTTATAATTTATATATATGTATATTTATTTTATTTAATTTTATTAATAATTATTTAATTGTTTTTTTAAATTTACTCATTTTTAATTTTTCTATGTTTAATTATTTCAATTTATTCATTTTATATATCTATATTTAATATATACTATTTATTAATATTTATAATATATATATTAAATTTATTAATAATTTTTTAATTAATAAAATTGTTAAGATTTTTTTTAATTTATTCATTTTTAATTTTTATTTGTTTAATCATTTCAATTTTTTAATATGTTTAATACTATTATTTTTTTAATTGGATTATTTTTATTATTCATTTTTAATTATTATTTGTTTAATTATTTTAATTATTTTAATATTTATAATTCTTTTATTTTTTTATTGGGTTATTTTTATTATTATATAAAAGATAAGGGTCATGGCCCATAATGGGAAGGTGGGTCAGGCTATGTAAGACCCGCCCGTGTGTATGTGGGTGGGCGACCGGGGGAAGAATAGGGAGGCCAAGGCCCACGCGGGCCCGTGCATATAGGCCCAGGTCCATATGGGCGTTCGTAGAGTGTATGTGGGAGCTCATACCTATAGCAGGATTCTGAGGTTGGGATGCGATAGAATAATATATAAAGAAGCAGTTGAATATCCACTATTTCAATGTGGGACTCGTGCATGCGATCAGGACCTTTATAAGCACTAGAAAACGCGCTGATAACGGTTACCCTTTATCGGTGCTATAAGTAAATTGCAGATAAAGGCTAATGTTGTATATTTCACATTCTATTGTAGTGGATGGGAGCTTTGGCTATAGTGATGGTCGATGCTGATGATGACAGGATGACTTTTATGTTATGCACAATGATGCGGGACACCAGATGAACAAGAAAAGTTCAGAGTTGAGTTTTCTCGTCAATATGTTTAATCTTTCTTGATGCATGTTTGATGCTTGTTTGGTAGCCATGAAATTGGAAGAGGTTTACATGGTCAGTATCCAATTGTTTGAGGTCATTTATTATTATGCACTGCAAGTGAATTTCTGAAGAGGGAGTTAGGCAGAGTCCTAGGGTACTCGAATTATTTATGAAATGATAAATGAACTAATAAATGAACAAGGTTGATTCATGGTGTTCCCAAAAGACGATGAAATACTTGGGAATATAAGTATGATAATTAAAGATGATGTCATCAGTGCTTGGATTAATAATATTAAAATTCCAGTCTTTGAAAATGTTGACATGAATTAATTAGTGGTTAGTTAATTAATTAAAAATTAACTCATTGCTTGTATGATTGTATGATATCTAGTCTTTAATAGTGGTAACAGGGGGTCCAGTGTTACAATAATGGTAGATGAATCTAAGGCTAGGTAGTTTCCCTTGGTGTGGATGTGCATGCTATTATTATATATTTTCTGATTTCATATGCTACCCCACCCATGTCAGTAAGGCAACTGAAACCCAAATGTTTTGGGGTGTGGGGTGTTTTCTACAACATCCAAGATGGTGAGGCAACAAATGATTGACTTCTCTATCACCCTAACTCTCCCTCTAAACATAGATGAGTAGGCATATATCAAGCTATAATGGATTACTATATAGGGATAATTCCTTCCAGGTATGTGATGGCTCATGATTTTACTAAAAATATATGTATGGGTTGTAATAGATTAAGGTATAGCATATACTTGTATCCTAACATGGTGGTTATAACTTCCCATGAGTGTACTTGCATGGATTTTGATTTCTTTAGGTATAATACATGTACACAGGCTGTATTTTCTTCCAAACATACACCTGGTTGCTTTTAGGATATGATGACGATGAGATGTCAAGCTTCACAAGATACAGCAAGGGATGTGATATTATTGTATGAGGTTCAGGATGAATTATAGGAGGGATGATCACAAGATGTAACCATTGGGGCACAAGAGTGAAAATAAAGTGGATAAGTGGAAGCAGGGTGCGTTTATATATATATATATATATTTGTGTGTGTGAGTGTGTGTGTGTGTGTGAGTGTGTATGTGTGTTTTGGTATAGAATGGTTAACTTTTATGCGTTACTTGGTATGAGAGTCAATGGTGATAATTGGAAACCAGTATTACTTGTTTAGGTGATGAGTTTGTTTTATTTGTTTATTCAATGGGCTTTATTATGCTTCTTTAATATTTTACGTAATAGGTTTCAGGGAGAATCCTATTAAGTATACATGTTATTCTCACCCTACATATATATAAACTATTTTTCAAGTCATAAGGAAAAGTTTGGTGATCGGGTTGGATGTTACTAGCTCAGAAGGGTGGTTGAGCAGCTGTTAGGAGTTTCTCGAGTTTGTAGTGAATTCCAAGTCTTACTTTTGATAATTTCAGTTTCCCTTTAATTTTATGTATTTAATTACATATATTGGTATTTCTTATGGTTTATGAATGGTTTTGGTTGGTGTTTCTTCTCATATAATCTATTAAACCTTAAAATTATATAGGATAATGTCTCCTATGTTTGTGATTGATATACTCTAAGTGCTAATCGATAACTTGTGGCCTATTGGAGGTGGGATTTGGGAATCATTTTATTTCTTTCTTCATTTTCAGCCCGAGAGGGGTAACTTTAGTGGGAGGGGGTTGTGATAGAGTGTTACCATAGGTGATGGTTGAGAGATGAGTTAGAATTTCGAGTTAGAAATTGGTGAGGATGCATGGGTCAGTAGGGAAACAGTACCAGTTGGGATTGGTGTGTATTGTAAACAAGGGAGACCTGCTAGGACATAAGATTTTTTGGTCACATGTGATCCAATGTAAGGGCCTTCAAGTTTAATAAATATAATAAGGTAAGGTATGTTGTTTGCAGGGTAATGACTTGGGTAAGCATCATATATCATGATGTTATACTCCGATGTTTGAATTAGGGTGGACAATTGGAAATAGGTTAAAATTAATTAATGAGTTAATTAATCAACCTTAAAATTTTCTTTTTTACTAATGTTTGTTTCATTGTAGATATGGAACCAGGTCAATATCCCCATCAGGTTCATGTTGAATACATTCAGCAGGATGTTCTAGTGTATAGGTGAAAAGTGGAGGTTGATGAAAAAAAAACTTGGAGAAGAACACTATGAAAGTTTCAATGCTAGGGTCTACAGAAGTACGAGGGATTTTTTTTTCGGATCAAGATATAGAGGATTGGATGAAGGAGGTGGAGATAACCTTCAGTTTGATCTATGATCAGAAATAGAACTAGGTCTATTTAGTTGTGATGATGTTGCATGTGTGAACATGGCAGTGGTGGATTTTGTTCTTCAGGGATGATGAGTAGTTGGTTGTTTATTAGGACAAGTTTAGGGATCAGTTTTAGGTTTTTTTTATCTTCTAACACTAATGAGGCTTGTCGGAATGATATAATTAACATTAAATAATGGAATTACATTGTTCAAGAGTTTATTATCCACTTCAATAACCTCCTATGTTATTTTTTAGACCTTTTTTAGATGAGGAAGCTAGAGCGAGACATTTCAATAAGGATTTACACTTAGAGACCCAACATCATGTACTAAAGTACTGGAAAAGGTAGAGTTCATTGAGAGGATGTTGTCTTGGACTGAATCATCATGGGATGGGAGTTTTCAGGACTCTTTGTAGAGTAGAGTTGTGATCGGGGGTTCTCAGTTTCCTAGTTAGAAGAAATTTTAGTCAGCAGGGAGGAGGTTCAACCTCTTCAACCCACTTCACAAGAGCTAGCAGTTCTTGGGACATCGATAATGGGTCATATATGGTTTTCTTTTCTTTCATAGGTCAATTTCATTAGAAGTGGGAGTGATTAACTTTCATTGGTAGTCTACATACAACTATTAGCCCATTTTAGGCCCAACCCTTACAATATTTTCAGCAAAGGCAGCAACAACAACAGTAGCACGTTCTATATTTTGATCAACAAAGGATATGAGGAAGGTAGAGGAAATCCCCATGATATCTATCATCCTCATGAACAACGAGTAGATAAAGACTATGGATGTGGTCTTAATTAGTTCCATAGAGTCTATAGAGAACGATATGCTCAGATACATTCTTTAATGATACCAGTACTAGGTGAGTTGAACATCGTGCGAGGTACCATATTTCTGTTTTTACATGAGTTTATGATTTGTTTGATTCTATAGATAAATGGTACTTTGTTTCACCCACTCTAGTCTATTATTTGGGTCTTTTGGTGGAGATACTTTCAATTCCCAGGACATTGACTATTCCAGTTGGAAGTTAACTTTATCCGACCTGTGAAGAGACCGTGAATTGGTTAAAGGGAAGCATCACTCTTAGGTAGATTTTCTATTTTTCAGATACAATCATATGAAATCATCATTGACATGAATTGGTTGTATTCGATGTAGTCTATTTTGGATTTCTTCAGTTCTTGAACCATATTCTATATTGCTGATGGAGACCGGGAAATGTTTATTGGTGAGTGAGACCCTCAGATGGGTCCGAGGTGTGTTGATTATTATCTTCTTTGATGGATGAGTTGATAATGAGTTCAATGGAGGTTTAGCTAGTGGTGTTTTCCAAAATTTTGTAAGAGCACCCTGATGTCTTCCCCGAAGTGGTTATAATACTTCCCCCTCAATGAGAGATTAAGTTTTTGATAGAGATAAAGTCGAGTGTTTCTCCAACATCGATGTCTCTGTATTGAATAACCAATTCTGAGTTGTGGGGGTTGCGAATTTGGGTTGATGATATCTTGAAAAGAGGATTCATTCGACTCATCATGTCACATTGAGGAGCCCCAATTCTATTTTCAAAGAAGGCATATGGAAATCTATGATTGTGCATCAATTCCCATTATTTAAATCAAGGGATGGTGAAGAACCACTGTCCTCTCCCATGGATTGATGATTTATTCAATCAGTCGAAGGGAGAAAGTTAGTTCTTAAAGATTGAACTATGGTCAAGATATCACCATATACAAGTAAAGGATGAAAATATCCCAAATAATGCATTCAGATGTCATTATGTGCATTATTGTTATGAAAGAAGGTGAGAAAAATAAAGACACAGATGATTTATAGAAGAGTAAAAGGGGAAAAAATAATGATAAGAAGATCTTCGGACATAGAGATTTATGTGGTTTGGTAAATGATCCCTACATCCATGGAGAAGTATAATTTCACTAGTTTCAGGGGCATAAAATATAGGGAGATCTCAAAGTTTCACACATGATCCCTATCCAAAATTGGGATAATAAAGAAGAGGAATAACTATGTCACCAACCACATAGAAAGTCTGCATTTCCACATTGAATGATGGTTGGAAGTCCTCATTACTACAATGTCGTGGTCACCCAAGTCCAAGTAGCTACAGTGGCTGGTAGCTAGAAGTCTACAGATCTACAATACCATTATCTCCAAACTATAACTAGATACAATAGAAACTTGGACTTGGGTGGTTGTGACACTATAGCAATGAGGACTTTCATACATCATTCATTATAGAAGTGTAGAATTTTTATGCGGTTGGTTGCAAAACTCTTCATCTTATTTATTAGCCCATTTCAGGATAGGGTATTTGGGTTCTAGAAACACTGAGATCTCCTTGTAATTGTGATCCTAAATTTCATAGTGAAGTTATTCTACCTCTCCATGGATGTAGGGATTATTCCTAAACCTTGTAAATTTTTTGTGTCTGTGTTCTTCTTATTCTTCTTTTTTTTCGAATTTTCTTCATCCATAAACTTGTTCTGTCACAGCGACTCCCAGATTTTCTACAACACGACCATCAAAGTTGTATCCTAGTGTACAGTATGAGCCATAAGAATTCATCCCAACATCATCTAAGAGGACTGGGCTACACCAATCCAACAATTATGATTTCATTTTGATGTCGTTCGGTGTAACTAATGCTCCAATTGTGTTCATGGGGTTCATGAATGAAATGTTCCATGAGTTCCTAGACCGGTTTTTTTGTAGTTTTTATTGATTATATCCTTATGTTTTCATCATCAGAGGAGAACACGGAGTATCTATGGGTTATTTCGGGAGTTCTTCGGTTTCATTAGCTGTTCATAAAGCTATCAATGTGTGAGTTATGAGCTAGTGAGATCCGTTTCTTGGGTCATGTCATGTGTCAGCGTGCAGTAGTCATAGATCCTTTGAATATTGAGGAATTGGTTTCTTGGGTAGCCTCCAAGAATATTGTAGATGTGTGGAGTTTACTTGGTCTATGTAAATATTAGAGGTGATTTATACCCAACTTCTCCCAGATTGTGACTCCCATGAAAGAATTAACTATAAATAATTAGGTGCTAATATGGACTGAATAATGTCATGTTGCCTTTTAGTATTTAAAGTAGAACATGGTTAGTCCTTCAGTCCTTCAAACATCTAGACAGTTCTTTTATAAAGAATCCCCAATCCTCCTGATGAACTTCCTCTCGAACCAAACAACTACATGAACTTCATAAAAAAGTAGCAAAAAAATACCATCCCAATAACATTGAATGAAGCTCACCTAGTAACCAAATATTGCATTGGAGTTTAATCAAACACCCACTAGGCAAGAAACACAACAAATCTTCAATCTTCTAGTTGGAAATCCTATGATCTTGGTAAACACTGCAAAATTGAACACTGACCAGCAAATGAACCCCTAAAATCCCATGGTCCAACTAAAATCTATGAAGAGAACATACCAGTATCCGCAACCTCCTCCTCCAACAAAAAATCCTCCAGACATCTAACCATTGATCTACATGAACATTCCATGAGCCACCCTTGTGGATATATAATACAAAACAATAACTAAACAATATCCTCCTATAAGTACTGAACCACATACCCTCCCACCATTAGAAAAGAATGGACCCCTAAAACCATAACCCAAAAATAAATTATAATCACCCTTTGAGTTATATAAGTCACACCAATCCACCATCACTTTCTTCTATGGAAATAGTGAAACACTAGACCATAACAATTCTATGATCTCATGTCTTACAAGCAAGAAATCACATTTACCATTACTACCCTATTATCACACCTTTCCCATGCTACCATGAGTATTATAACACTCAATCTAGGATCATCCGCTTATTAACCCAAGTTAGGATCCAATTGTTTTTACAAGTATACAACTCATATATTTCCTAAAAAACACTAACTATTTCATCATTCACAACAAACCCAAGGAACTTAACATGAATCACTCTACCCAATCTAGGGTTTCTAATATATTTTGGCCCCTCATGCCCATACTGATCTATACAAAAAACATCACATGACTAAATCAACCTATTCCAAGACCTATAAGGCCTACAAAACTCTATATACTGATACATTTTTCCTAAAAGTGTTCTGATAATAAAAAATTAACTTTTAGGTCAAGGCATACAATGCCTTCCCCACTCATTTAATAGTTTTCATTACAGCACATGCATATATAAAAAACCATCATCATGTAGTAATGGATAAAGAAAATCCCCATAGGGTTTAGTTAATTAGAAAGATCCAAATTAGTTATTCAATAAAACACTGAATAAATTATCATTGAACTTTAATTAACCAACATCTCATTCCAAAACTATTTTTGAAAATATTTCACTCAAAAACTATTTTATGAAAATACTTCCCCTAATCATATACAGTTTTTCATATGTTCATGTGAACCCATGTGTCAAGTATTATGTATCACACACACCCTCTTGTTGTATTTTCCTAATTAAAAATCAAATAAATACATAAATATAATTATTTTAGAAAAACAAACTTGATGATAATAGTAAAAAACATAAAAACTTCAATCTTACCACCTTGGTAACTTTGATGTCCACCATATCGGTGTTCACAATGAGCAAGGCCAGTGTTTGTCCAAAGTTTTGACTAATCCTATATTCTTATATCATAGAAATAGATCACAATTCAAAGAAATAAAAAGGTTTTATAATGCCATTTGTAACATCTCTGGTCTGATTCACCAGAATAGTAAGTAAGTGGGGTCATCACATCAACTCATGTGTGTCTCCTCATATGTCAGATGATTTTTTCTAGTAGTGAAGGTCTAATTCATATAGTTAATTGACTATAACCTCGGTATAAAAACTTTTCAATCATGATAAATTACTAAAACATAAAACCAACTATCAAGACATAATATGGAATTACATCATAATGTTAACTACAATAATAACATATCATATGTTATATCAAAATGAAACTCATATAGAACATAAATTTGTTATAATGTAATGACTTATACTTTAATAAATTAAATTATCTTTTGAATAAATTTATGCCTTATTAAGTAATGCAGTTTTAGAAAACACATACACTATATTTCATATTTTATTTTGGATCATTATAAAATATTGTCATAATTTGTCTATCAGACTAAAAACACCATTAAGCATTATAACCACTATTAATATAACTATTTTATAGAAAATATTAATATTAGTATATATTAATATTAGTATATATTAATATTTATAATAAAATCTAATTGATACATAAGGAATAAGTGATGACCTCAACCAGTAAAATCATACCCTATAAAGCTCATTAGTCTAAGATTACGAGGGATATGGTCTCAATGGGATTTTTCTTTGACCCAAATCAAGTTGATATTCAACAAATTAAGTTCGAAAGAATTCGTTTATAGGATAAGTTCATGATTATAGAGATCACCACCCAAATCATGTTCATCAAACCATCACAAGAAAGTGTTATCATCACACACCTTACCCTTAAGACATACATTGGTGTAATAATAGGTTATGTATCTAGAACTCAGTGGTATACTTTTTTATATTTTATTTTTAATAAAATAATGATTATATTGATACATTTTCATTATTACTATATATATACATGATTATATAATGAGGTTGATAAAAAATAGATTTTGATATAAAGAAACCAAAATTGTATTTTTGAGAAATATATACTTTCAACACTCTTTTGGTAAATCCAAGAAATTTGAAATAAATTTTATATAGTCTTATTAAATAAAATTTATTTAAATATAAAAGGTAATATAATTTAATGAAGTTTCATCTAATTTTTATAAGGGTCAGAAAGTTGTTTGTGTCGAAAAAAGTAACATTTTTAATAAATAAGGGTTTTTATTTAAAAGTGGGAATTTATATATTTATAAAATTATTTTGGTAACATAAATATCATTTTTAAAATCATCATTCCAAAATTATCCAATGGTTAGTTTTTCATAATTTTCCAAGACATTCAAATTTTTGGGTAAAAATTAAATACAGTATAAATATATGATGAGTATTATGACATTGTAATGGTATAAAAGTGATGTAATAAATACCGTAAAGGTAATAAAAAACCCAAAATATGTTTTCCCATCATAATAATGTGTTTTTGAAGTAATTTTATTATTTTTACAAACCTATAATGAATCCTCAAAAAACCTATATTATATTTTAAATTTTTAAACATAATTATTTATGAACATGACTCACTTTGACATTATGAATGGTATTATTTTAATGAGTTCGGTTCTTAACATAATAAAATATTTTAAATCATTACTCTTTGGTAGAAATCATGGACAAAAACCATGGAGAGATTTGTGCTTTTGATTATTTTATTACTTAGAGTCCAAAACCTATGTTTAGAAATTAATAAAGAATTATCCTCATTGTTACTATAAATACCCAACCAAAATACCTTTCCTCTTCACTCAAATCCTATTGAGCATGAATTTCCTCTCCCTATCACTCTCTAAATCCCTAACAAGGTGTTTCCAAGCTCTTAAGAATCACCTCCTAAGATTTTAAAATAAACCTCTCAAGTAAGGGATTCTATTCCTTTTCCACTTCATTAAAGTACTTCATTTGTATTTAGCCTTTTGATTTGAAATTTTTCATGTTTTAATGTGTTTTTATACATCCCTTTACCATCATTATTTTTTCCAAGTAATAAGATACCACCTTTCACTCACATAAATCTATACCATGTGTTGGATTGGTGCAGCCCGATCCATTCTGGATGATTATTGGGTCGATTGCTTCTGGGCCATACTGTACACTAGGCTGCAACTCCATAGGTCAAGATCTACAGTGAGTTCATTGGGGGTTGTAGGGGGAAACACACCCCTACTCCGGGATTCCAGGGGATGAAGGCCCCAACCCAATTTTTTAGGTCACTGTAGCAACACTGACCAACTGTAGTAGGGCTGACCACCCGACACCAACAGGGCACTGTAGAAGTGAAAAATTTAGAATGACTACTATAGAAGGTTATATTTTTGAGGCAATAGTACTATAGCTACACAAACTTCCAGCCATAGTCCACTTTAGAATCCTTTACTCAGGTGGCCATGAAAGTGTAGCGATGCAGACTTCCAGCCACCTTTCACTATAGCACATTGGACTTTCTGTGTGGTTGGTGGAATAGTGTTTTATCTTCTTTATTAGCCTATTTAGGGCTAGGATTTTTATGTGTATAAAACTCTAAGATAACTATGCTCATGAAACTAGTGAAATTTATGCCTCTCCATGGATGTCTGTATCATATCCCGAACCACATAAATCTATGTGTGTAACACCCCGACCCCAGTTACCTAGAGCCGGTGCATTATTTTAATACATTGGCACGATTACAAGGAATCAAGTCCCGAAGGACCAATAAGTTTAGGAGTCTTGGAAAATAGATTACATACATTAACTTTACATTACAATTTGAAACATAAAACACAACATAGATAGTTCTTCGAGAATTCTATTTTTCCCTGTAGCTTAACCTTGAATATCAATCATAATACACTTCTTAGAATCCTGGGAAAATAAAACATAAGAAAGGGGTGAGCTCAGATGCTTAGTAAGGGTAAATAATTTAGCGGAAGCTATAAAATTTTAAGGCAATATGTGTAATAAAAAAATCCTTTTAAACATAAACATGAACATAATATGGTAAAAATAAATGAAACATTACCATATAAACATGCACATGGATATTCTAATAGTCAAATAATCACATGTAATAACTAATTTCACAATGAGGGAATGCCTAATACCAAACATCATTACCACATAGTCAAGGCCTCTTGCTAAGACTACAAATAAATTTTTTTTCAAGGCCTCGTGCCAAGACACTAGTTTGTCTCATGAGACCTACTCATGCATCGAGGAGCTATAGCGGGCTCCACCCGTCACTTACTAAGTCCACTGCATTCCTCATATGAATAGTTGAAACATAACATAAATATTCGTATTAAAACTAGCATATGAAATTTCAATACATTAACCATAAACCATGAATGGTATAAAAATAGAACATCCATAGTCAAACATATCATAACTCACTATTGGAAAATAGGTCTATACCCACGGTTTTGAAAAAAATCGTGGGTATAGGGGTAGTATGTGAACCTATACCCACAGTTTTCCAAAACCATGGGTATAGGCCACCTATACCCACTGTTCTACCAAAAACCATGGGTATAGTTTTCTTTTAAGACCTATACCCACGGTTTTGGAGAAAAACGTGGGTATAGGGTATTTTCCAAAGATCTATACCGACGGTTCTTCATAACCGTGGGTATTGGTGGTTTTTCTTTTCAATACCTATACCCACGGTTCTCCAGAACTGTGGGTATAACTTTTCCGTGTTATGGAGGGGAAATAAAATTAGGTGGGACACGAAAAAAACTTAGCGGGGGACATTTTTTCATGGTTTATATTAATATATTTACCTTAATATAAACAAATATTTTTAAAAATTCTGTAGCTCGGTTGGTAATCCTTTATATGCGGGATTTGTAGGTCGCGAGTTCAATATCCGCTGTTAGCATTTTTCGAAACATGGATAATATTAATATATATTTATAAATATATATATATATATGTATATCAAATGAAATGTATAGCTTGGTTGGTCGTTGGCTGAGGCGCTGGCGTCTCTCCCTTGCGAGACCCGGGTTCGAATCACCCTACAGGCGCCTTTTTGGAATTTAATTAATAGATGTGGATAATATTAATATATATATATATACTTGCATATATGAAAGGTAAAAAATGTGGCTCGTTTGGTCACTTGGTTGGGCACGCCTTTGAGGCTTAGCGCGAGGTGGGGGTTCAAATCCTCCCCCATGCGCTTTATTTTGGAAAAATAAATACCCCACGGTTTGAAAACCATGGGGTCTCTTGTCTGCCACGCTGGAACAGTGGTGTGGCACAATTTGACTCCCCTATACCCACGGTTCTCTAAAACCGTGGGTATAGGTTGAGACCCCTATAACGACGCCATTCCAGCCCATGGTTCACAAAACCGTGGGTATAGGCTATACCCACGGTTTTGGGGGCTATACCCATGGTTTTGAACTGTGGGTATAGGTATTTTTTCCAGTAGTGACTCATTAAATACAATATGGAATATTGTATTATAATAAATCAACCTCAATAAAAAATAATATCCATTAAAGGATGCTGACATAGTTGAAAATGATGAGTAAAACGTTTTGAGAGAAATATCATTTTTTGTAAAATCATTTAAAAGTCACACATTTATAAAAGAATTAATTTAAAAGATATTTTTGAATCAAAGTGTACCATACCACTTTGAAACTTTCTAAAAGAATTATCATTTCAAAACATTCATGTCTATATAAATAAATCCTTAAAATCATTTTGAAAACATGGACTTTAATTAAAAATATTTTGAAAGATAAATCTTTAAAACATTTAAATATCTGATCCTGATAAAGATTACCTTTCAAAAATCTTTAAAATATTCATTTTTAAATCATTTTTATGAAAAATGGTAATGGATGGTAAAAATTTCCTAGTAAATACTTACACATAAACAATCTCTGATAATAATGAGATTGAGGAATTAACCCTTACCTTGCACTTTCCTCTGGTCGAGGGTACATTTAACCTCCTGTATGAAGATCTTATTATGTTATTAAATTATACCAGAAACATATTAATATTTATGATATCATACATGATTCATTGATGACTTTATACTACCCATTTAATAATAATTTCCATGTTAAATTAATATTTCGGGTAATAAAGCTTTCTTTATCGTATGTGTTTTAACTTGTTACTCTTGATTGTATCACTTAGACCAAGATTTAAATACTTTCAGAATATAAAACATGATTTATATATAATATATATTTAGAATATAAATATGTATAATATATATATATATATGAAATGAAAAACACCGTTTATGGAGACGGTAGTCCGTACATACGCATAAACGCTGTTTCCGTTTTCATATCATGTTGAACAAAACTAAGTGAATAAGATATATGTAAGTAAATATATTGATTAGCCACTAAACGAGGCTAATATTCATTGTTAATATATAGAATATTCATGTGCCTTATTATTCATAAACACCATTTTAGTGCATTTTACACTTTGAACATCATTTCACATTATGATTGTAATACCTTCTTAAAATGCACTATTATGTGGTACATTTTTTGAACATCATTTAAAGTACCAAATGATTCATCTAATTATACATATTTTAATTTGATAATTTATCTACACTCCAATATGAACATGTTTCATTTAGGAATCAATGGATAATTAATGGAGGATGATGGAGATATTTGGCAATGAAAGGAAGCAATTCTGGAGAAGGCAGATTGAACACCATCCCACTGATGAGACTGTGGGGCCCAACATACAAGCCCAATTAACCCCAAATTTCACAGGATTCTAGAAGAAATTTTTAGGAACAAATCACTCTTCAGGGACCAATGCTAATTCGGCCTCTATCGTGGTTATTAAGGCACCCCAAATTAGAGATACAATTCTGGGACAGATTCTGCGGCCCAGAACAACAGCCCACTAATTTGATCATATCTCGGAATCCACAACTCCAAATGGGTCCATATTTTACAAGATGTTAGAAGACATCCGGATATCCATTTTCTTCTTCTATGGGCCACTCTGATGCGGCCGTCTAGAAGGTCTTCCAGACGCGTCTGTTCGATGAAGGAAAGCTGGCTTCCACCTCGGGTCAAATGTGGAAAAGTTCAAATTCCACGAACTTTCCACCACCTATGGCCTAAAAAAATTAATTGAGATGCTTTTTACTGTTGGAGGATCTACCCAAGGCTCCAAAAATGCCTATTTAAGGAAGTGGTGGTGAAGGAGTTTGAAATCTTGGATGCTTTTTTCAATTGTAATGTTATGCTGCATTTTTGTTGCCTCAAATTTGTCTTTCACATGTAAGTTGTTCACTTCACTTTAGTTTATTAATAAAAGTTCTTATTCTACTATTATTCTGTTTTTCTTAATATCACTTTTATACCGTTGGATCAAGGTGTGAATTTATTCACACCAACCCTTGTGAAATTATTCACACAATGGTGGAGTGAACATTTTATTTTTGTTTCTCCATTTCCTCCCTCATGAGCCTACTTTCCGCTTCCATTGAAACCATGGGATCAATGGAGGGATAACCCACTTATGGGTTGATCCAAGGGTGTATCAAGGGGATGAATTGGATGTTATTTATCACCTAATTAATGTATAATCACTTCTTTAATTGAGATTTTTATTTGATGATTTTTAAACTCCATCGTCCTTGTTGAATTTAAGGCCACACACTCCAAGTACTAATACGAACCTTTACCTTGAAGTGCTCAAAACATTGATCCTTCAAGTGTATAGGTGATTAGTATTAAAGGTTGTAGGCAATAAACCGGTAAGTGATGATGTTGTTTTATCTCCTTAAATGAACCCATCTCAGATTTAAGAAATTGAAATCATTAAAAAGAAAATATGTCCAATCCACCCCGAGTGATAACCTAGGATCAACTCATTATTTTAAATTGAATTCACTTAAATCTATTAGATATCTTTTAAACCCATCCAAAATCAATCCAATTTTTCCACTTCATAGACAAAAACAGTCCATATAATGTACGTGTCTATAGGTTTCTTCTTAGGTCTCTGTGGATTCAATAACCCAAGCTAAACTACAAGGACCGTCTTACCGTCTTCTCTTGGGTAAATTTGAGAGAGAATCAAATTTTGGAACTGTTGCCGGGGACCCAAGTAAGTAATATAAACACCCATTCTATTCTCCCCCATTTATTATTTTCTCATCCAAATTCTCTTATCTTGTCCCTTTCTCGTATTTTTTCTTTTGGCGTATGTCCGCCTACACCCGCGATCAATCAAACCGTCTAGTTAGGGTGGATAGTCCTGGGGTTGGGGAGTCAAGTACACCAAGGGAACTCATCCCACTAGATCCTAATCTTACTAATACTCTAGATTCCAAAATTGAGCCAATTTCAATGGAAGGTCTTCAAAGAAACCAACTCATAAACCCGGGTGGGAACCAAAATGGAAACCCAAATGAGGCATCCCCAAACTTGGGGAATGCAATTGATCAAACCATGAATGACTACCTCACAACTTCCTGGACCAATGCCCCCTCATGCATTAGACACAATTACCTAGGATATTCCAACTACATCTTTAAACCCCATGTCATAAACCACCTTCCCACATTCCATGGAATGGAGTCCGAGATGCCCTACCTGCACATTATGGAGTTCAATGACATTGTAGAAACCATGTGTCCCCCACATCAACTAGAATCTTCTAAGATGAGGCTATTTCCTTTTTCTTTAAAGGATCGAGCTAAAAATTGGCTAAACAATTTGAGACCATCATCCATAAACTCTTGGGACCAACTACAAAGAGAATTCTACAAAAAATAATTTCCCCACCACAAAACAATTGCACTTAAAAAGAGCATCCAAAACTTTTTTGAAAAAGAGGGAGACTCATTCTATGAAACATGGGATAGGTTCAAAGACACTCTAAACATGGTTCCACACCATGGTTTTTCTATTCCTGAACAAGTGAGAATTTTCTATGAAGGGTTGGGTCTGGGGAACAAACAATTCATTGACATGATGTGTAATGGAACCTTTAAAAACAAAGCTCCAAATGATGCTTATGAGTATCTAGAAAGCCTTTCTAAACAAAACCAAACATGGGGAACTTCACCTTATTCTGAAAAGCTACAAAGAACTACTGGAATTCATACACTTAGAGAAGAGGAAAGCCTTAGGGCTAAACTCGCAGCACTCTCTAGGAAGGTTGAAGAGATAGACCTTAGGAAGGTCCATGAAATCCAAACTGTTGACCCTGTTTGCACAATTTGTGACAAACATGACCATAAGACAGACAACTTCCCAACCATTCCATCCATCAAGGATGTTCTTTTAGGAGGACCCCCAGTGGAAGTAAATGCTTTGAAATTTTAAAAGCCTCAATACCAAAACAACTTCAACCCAAGGTATAACGACCACCCAGGCTTCCGCTGGAAAGATAACCAACAACCTAGCCAACCATAGGGACAAAATCCATACCCCCATCAGAACTACCAAAACCATAACCAGTTCCAAACCCAACCTATCCAATACCAACAGCCACCAGTCCATTTTCAACAAACCGTCCCACCTCCAAAATATCCCCCTGGGATAAACCAACCTACTCAAGCTCCCACCCAAACTATTCCACAAAGCCTACTAGAACAACTGTGAAAACAAATGGAGATGATGAACTCGGAGGTATCTTCCCTAAAAAAATAACTTCAAACCATAAAAACAGGAAAGGCGCCCATGCCTACTCAGGCGATGCCATCCTAAACTTCAAGGGGAGAGTCAAGTTGTGCTCAAACAACTCATGAAAAAATAAAGGCTGTGACTGTTTTAAGAAGTGGGAAATCAATAGAGAAACCTGAAAAACTAATTCAGAACCCACTTGAAGATTTAAACTTGGATGAAAATTCAAATGAACCACAAGATCAAACTGAGGAAACTGATAACATTGTAAAGAAAACAACTCTTCAACAAACAACCCCACAACCTGCACCATTTCCTCAACGCATAAGGGGAAAAACCAGTCCTGAAATGAGTGAAACATTGAGGGAAATCTTTTCACAAGTCAAGTTGAACATACCCCTTCTCGATACAATACAAACCATACCTGCCTACTCAAAGTACCTTAAGGACTTGTGCACTTTTAAAAGAAAATTATCACATAAAAAACCAAGTCCTTTTGGCTGCTAATGTGAGTACCACCATTCAAGGGACCATTCCTCCTAAGTTGAAAGACCCAGGTTACCCTTACATCAATGTTGAACTAGGAGAAAGTAAAGTTGTCAAGGCCTTGTGTGACCTAGGTGCTAGTGTCAATCTCATCCCATATGCTGTGTACTGCCAGTTAGGCCTAGAAGAACTCCAACCCACATCTGTCACACTTTAGCTTGCTGATCGTAGCATTAGGGTTCCAAAGGGGATTTTAAAGGACGTTCTGGTAAAGGTTGAAAACTTCATCTACCCTGCTTATTTCATTGTCCTTGACAACCATCCAAATTTAGGAAATAAGGAACAAACCCCAATCATCCTTGGTCGTCCTTTCCTTGAAACAATCAACTCTGTTATCCGAGTCCGAAATGGGAACATGACCATCACCTTTGGGAATATGAGTCTAGACTTGAACATCTATAATGAAAGCTCACAAATAGGGGATGATGAGGAAATTCATGAAGTAAACATGATAGGAAGCATTGATAATGAATCCATGGAACATCAAGGAATATTTGATGAATGTTTAAGTCAGAATGAGATTGATTTCCTTTGTTCATATGAAGGAAGTTTATCTCCTTGGCTTGAATCATTTTCAAATTTCTCTTATGATGAAGTCTTAGGTCCAAAAATCAATGAAAAATTTCAAGAAACCACTTTCATGGAGACCACTCCAATTTCCTTCCCTAAATATGATCAAGCCAATCTAGTAGCTGAAACTTCTACATGTGAGGAATCAATCCTATCTGAAACTCTAAAAAAAGAAATTTATCTTGATCCAATGTCCCAATCTTCTGCTGAAATTATGAACCAACCTGATCTTGAATTGAAGGAACTTCCTACTGCACTAAAGTATGCCTTCCTAGGGGGAAATAAAACACATCCTATTGTCATTTATTCTTCTCTTGAATCCAATCATGAGAGGATGCTTCTAGATGTCCTTAGGAAGCATAAGAAAGCCATTGGTTGGACCCTTTCTGATATTCCTGGGATTAGCCCACTTATCGGGACTCATAAGATTGTTCTGGAATCTGATTCAAAGCCATGCCGTCAACCTCAACGGCGACTCAATCCTAATCTCATGGAGGTAGTAAGGAAGGAACTTCTGAAATTGTTAAAAGCTGGTATCATATATCCCATAGCTGAGAGTGAGTGGGTGAGCCCAATCCAAGTGGTTCCAAAAAAGGCCGGAATCACAGTGATAACCAATGAGGATGGAGAGATTCTTCCAACAAGGGTGAGTAGTGGATGGAGGGTCTGCATTGACTATAGGAATCTAAACTCATTCACCAAGAAGGACCATTTACCCTTACCATTCATTGACCAAGTCCTTGATAGAGTGGCAGGTCATGCCTTCTAATATTTCTTAGATGGGTACTCGGGGTACAATCAAATTGAGGTCTCCCTAGAGGATCAAGGGAAGACTACATTCACATGTCCTTTCAGTACCTTTTCCTTCAAACGCATGCCCTTTGGTTTATGCAATGCCCCTATAACCTTCCAACGGTGCATGATGGGAATCTTCTCAGACATGGTAGGGGATTTTCTAGACGTCTTCATGGATGACTTCTCTGTGTTTGGGGATACATTTGAGGGATGTCTGAGGAATGTAGAGAGAGTCTTGTCAAGATGTGAATAAAAGAAACTAGTCCTAAACTGGGAAAAATGCCATTTCATGGTTAAATAGGGACTTGTTCTAGGCCATATGGTCTCGAGTAGGGGGATTGAAGTTGATAAAGAAAAGGTTGACATCGTTCGTCACCTTCCATCACCCAAAACTGTCAAGGAAGTGAGGTCTTTCTTAGTACATGCTGGTTTCTATAGAAGATTAATCAAGGACTTTAGTTCAATATCTCATCCCCTTTGTGCTCTCCTAGTAAAGGATGCTCCATTTGTTTGGACAGAAAGCTGTGAAGGTTCATTCTCAACCCTCAAATCCTCTCTCACCTCTCCTCCCATCATGAAATCTTCAAATTGGAACCTTCCTTTCGAACTTATGTGTGATGCCAGTGACTTTGCTGTAGGAGCTATGTTAGTACAACGTTGTGATAAAACTCCTTATGTCATTTTTTATGCAAGAAAATCCTTAAATGATGCCCAAATCAACTACACCACCACTGAAAAGGAGTTACTTGCTATTGTGTTTTCATTAGAGAAGTTTAGGTCCTACCTCTTAGGATCCCCCATCACTGTGTTCACTTGCCATTCTGCACTAAAATACCTCTTCCAAAAACAAGATTCCAAGGCTAGACTGATTAGGTGGGTCCTTCTCTTACAATAATTTGACCTCACAATCAAGGATAAAAAGGGTGTTAAAAATTTTGTAGCTGATCACCTCTCTAGAATGGAATTCAAAGATAACTCCAATCACCTTTCTATGTCTGATTCATTTTTTGATGAACACCTATACTCTGTGAGTGACTGCCCTTGGTATGCCGACATAGCCAATTTCTTAGTTACAAGAGTCATTCCAAAATTCTTAGGGACTCAAGCTCGAAGGAAATTCCTTTCTGATGTTAGACACTATGTGTTTGATGATCCATACCTCTATAAGTTCTGCCCTGATCAAGTCATTAGGAGGTGTGTTCCAGAATCTGAACAAGAGTCCATCCTTAAATTCTGTCACAGTGAGGCATGTGGAGGTCACTTTTCCTCTATGAAAACATATTCTAAGATTCTTCAATGTGTTATCTTCTGGCCCACCCTCTCAAGGGACTCCTACACATTTTTTCAAAGCTGTCCTAGGTGTCAACAAGTAGGGTCCATCACAAAAAGGAATCAAATGCCACTCACTCCCATATTAGTGGTTAAAATCTTTGACTGTTGGGGAATTGATTTCATGGGTCCCTTCCCAAACTCTCGAGGATACCTCTACACACTCTTATCTGTTGATTATGTCTCAAAATGGGTTGAGGCCATTCCCACTAAGTCCAATGATCATCAAGTTGTGATTCGATTTCTGAAAGAGAACATATTTTCAAGATTTGGAATTCCTAGGGATATAATCAGTGATCGAGGAACCCATTTCTGCAACCGCCCATTCTCTTCCCTCATGTATAAGTATGGTATTTCTCATAAAGTGTCCACTGCATACCATCCTCAAACCAATGGTCAAGCTGAGTTAGCGAATAGGGATATTAAGCAAATTCTTGAGAAAACTGTCAATCCTTATAGGAAATATTGGTCTGAGAAACTCTTAGATGATCTTTGGGCATATCGTACAGTATAAAAAACCATTTTAGGAATGTCCCCATATAGGTTGGTTTATGGTAAAGCATGCCATTTTCCAGTGAAGATTGAACATAAGGCCTTTTGGGAAATTAAGAAAATGGATTATGACCTCTCATTGGCCGGAACAAAAAGGAAATTAGATCTCAATGAACTGGAGGAACTAAGGATGGAGGCTTATGAAAATTCAAGGATCAATAAAGATAGAGTTCAAGCCTACCAATCTAGGAATATCAAGGTCAAACATTTTGAATCGGGAAAACTTGTGCTCTTGTATAGTTCAAAACTTCATTTACATCCGGGAAAGTTAAGGTCTAGATGGTCAGGACCTTTCATAGTGCATCATGTATTCCCCCATGGGGCAGTTGAGATTCAAGATCCCATAAGTGGTTACATTTTCAAGGTCAATGGTGAAAGGTTAAAACCATTCATTGAATCATTCAATAAACAGGAAATAGAGGTTGAGTTAACTGAGCCAACCTATGAACAAGGAACAAATTAATAGATTTAGGGTCCATGTCGGGCTAACGACGTTAAACAAAGAACTGCATGGGAGGCAACCCATTGTTTTCAAGTCTCTTATCATTTTTTTGTTTTAATAAACTTTATATTTTAAATAGGATTAATTAATCATTTTTATATTTAAAAAAAGGACTATTGACATGTTCTTCTATTATGAGTATGGATGGGTATGAAAGGGGAGCATTGTATTCATCTGTGTCACGTGGTGTGATCCATGAGTAATACCTTACCCAGAAAATTAAAAAGAAGACAATGTATCATTAGTTTTATTTAAAAAATAAATAATAAAAAAAATAGGAAAAACCATAAAAATGACGATACTTGGAATTAAATAAGTCGTTGTGTTGTTTTTTTTGTCTGGTTTGTTCTTCTTTTTGTTTAGGTACTATTTTTGGTGATACACGTTCAATCAAGGAGGTGCCTACATCCCCCAAGAGATCAAAGGACTAATTTGGAGCAGCAAGAACTTAAACTTCAACCACCAGGTGATTTCATTCCATGATCCTCAGTTTCAATTTCCTTTTTGAACTTCCATTATCTGCCTCTACTCCTTCTAAATTTTCTTTTCTTTAAACACTGGGGACAGTGTTATTTTAAGTTGGGGGGGAGATAAAATAAAAAATGATTTTGTGTAAAAAAAAATGATAAATGATTTGAATTTTTTTTGTGAAAATGGAAGGAAAAAATTCCTTTAACATTAAACATGGTAATACACATTGCACACTTTGAAACTGAATATCAAATAATTTAGCATACCCTGATTCTGATTTTAATCCTTGTATAATTTCATGATCATTGATTTTGGAAAGTGTGGCTGTCCAATGTGATATTTCATCATTTATATTTTCATCCAAATAAAAAAAAAGATCACAATGCACGTACCTTGGATAGTGGGGTATTAGTTTGAGTTCATGGGGTCCCCTAAATAAATATCATAGGTTTGGTGATCATTTTAGTTTAATATGAGTATTCAAAAAAAAATTAAATTTTTTTTGCGCGTAGAGCAATGAAATGACATAATGCGTGGCTTTCGGCACTTGGGATCATGACTCCATAGTTGTCTGGCCAAGAGTTAGTAATTTTATCTCTATTTTTGGTAATTTGAATTTGTTTTTGACTGAGTTAACTCGAGATGATGCCCGAGTATGTGGGCTTCACTTGGTGCCCTAAGGTCTTTGAGCTTGGGAGTCATCGGCAAAGTCTCGCTACAGGGGTTTACTCTTTTGAGTGCAACTTCAATTACCATGAAAAAATTGAAAAAACAAAAAAAGAACAAAAAAAATTATACAAAAAAATGAATATTCATCTTAATATTGAAATGTGATCCCACCTAGCGCTTCCGTAATTTCCCCCTTGAATAAAGATGAACCCCCATGTCTATTGTGATGCACAACACATCCTCATACTTAATTGATATTGGATGAAATATGGAAATGAATTTGAACAAAGGAATAGGCTTGGTATTGGGATCTGCTTATGAAACTATCTTGTATTAAAATATTTTTATGGGTTTCATGATTTTTTGGTATAAGGTTTTTTGGTGATTATTGTGTATTAAAATGTTTTTTGGAAAAGGGAATTCGAATTTCATATTGTTGAGATATATTTTGCTCGGGACTAGAAAAACTCAAGTTGGGGGGGGGTGTGATTAGCCACTAAACGAGGATAATATTCATTGTTAATATATAGAATATTCATGTGCCTTATTTTTCATAAACACCATTTTAGTTCATTTTACACTTTGAACATCATTTCACATTATGATTGTAATACCTTCTTAAAATGCACTATTATGTGGTACATTTTTTGAATATCATTTAAAGTACCAAATGATTCATCTAATTATACATATTTTAATTTGATAATTGATATACACTCCAATATGAACATGTTTCATTCAGGGATCAATGGAGAATTCATGGAGGATGATAAAGATATTTGGCAATGAAAGGAATCAATTCTGGAGAAGGCAGATTGGACACCATCCCACTGATGAGACTGTGGGGCCCCAAATACAGGCCCAATTAACCCCAAATTTCATGGTATTCTAGAATAAATTTCTAGGAACAAATCAATCTTCAGGGACCAATGCTAATTCGGCCTCTATGGTGGTCATTAAGGCGCCCCAAATTAGAGATACAATTCTGGGCCAGATTCTGCGGCCCAGAAAAACAGCCCACTAATTTGATCATATCTCGGAATCAACAACTCTATATGGTCCCAACTTTTACATGCGGTTATAAGACATCCTAAGATCCATTTTCGTCTTTTATGGCCCAATCTGATTCGGCCTTCTAGAAGGTATTCTAGATGCGTCTGTTCGGTGAAGGAAAACTGGATTCCACCTCGGGTCAAATGTGGAAAAGTTCAAATTCCACAAACTTTCTATCACCTATGTCCTACCAAAATTAATTGAGATGCTTTTTACTATTGGAGGCTCGACCCAAATCTCCAAAAATGACTATTTAAGGTAGTGGTGGTGAAGGAGTTTTAAATCTTGGATGCTTTGTTCAATTGTAATGTTATGATGCATTTTTGTTGCCTCAAATTTGTCTTTCACATGTAAGTTGTTCAATTCACTTTAGTTTCTTAATAAAAGTTCTTCTTCTACTCTTATTATGTTTTCCTTCATATCAATTTGATACCGTTGGATCAAGGTGTGAATTTATTCACACCAACCCTTGTGAAATTATTCACACAATAGTGGAGTGAACATTTTATTTTTGTTTCTCCATTTCCTCCCTCATGAGCCTACTTTCCGCTTCCATTGAAACCATGGGATCAATGGAGGGCTAACCCACTTATGGTTTGATCCAAGGGAGTAGAAAGGGTCTGAATTGGATTATATTTATCACCTAATTAATTTATAATCACTTCTTTAATTGAGATTTTTATTTGATGATTTTTAAAATCCACCGTCCTTGTTGAATTTAAGGCCACACACTCCAAGTACTAATACGAACCTTTACCTTGAAGTGCTCAAAAATTTGATCCTTCAAGTGTATAGGTGATTAGTATTAAAGGGTGTAGGCATTAAACTGATAAGTGATGATGTTGTTTTATCTCCTTAAATGAACCCATCTCAAATTTAAGAAATTGAAATCATTAAAAAGAAAATACGTCCAATCCACCCCAAGGGATAACCTAGGATCAACTCATTCTTTTAAATTGAATTCACTTAAATCTATTATATATATTTAAAACCCATCCAAAATCAATCCAAGTTGGCCACTTCATATCCAAAAATAGTTCATAGAATGTACGTGTCTATAGGTTTCTTCTTAGGTCTCTGTGGATTCGATAACCCAAGCTAAACTACAAGGACCGTCTTACCTTTTTCTCTTGGGTAAATTTGAGCGAGAATCATATATATATAAATATATATATATATATAGTAGAATTATTATGTCATATATTACATACTTATTAGTAATATATATATTTTTATAATTGTCGATGAATGGTGAACGTGGAAATGAATCTCATAGTGTCATGGAGACGGTAATCCGTACATACGCATGAGCGACAATATCATTTCCTTAAAGGTGTGGAATTGGATGGTATATTAATTTTACATATACATTAGCATGTTATTTTCATTATTTATATACATATTACTCATCATTATATCTATCCAAATAACATAGTGTTGAATAACAAATTACACCACGACGTGGAGACGGTAAGCCGTACGTACGCACGCATGGTGACATTATCATTAATAAGATGGATAGAATAATGAATAAAGTTATTCCATATTTATAATAACATCAACGTATATATAATATACTGGAGTTATTACTTTAGAATGGAAATAACAAATAAATAATAAGTGGAATAAGAAAAGAACTTGAAAGAGGGTGGTGAAATTATTACCTCTTTTTCGGGTTCTTCCTTTTGATTTGATAAAAAAGGCACCTTAAGTTGGATTTATGAATAAAAGAAGGCCTTTATGATGAAGGGAGGATAGTTTAGAGAGTATTATGTCAGATTTTGGCCGATCCAAATAGCTTTGGAGGTGTGAATTTGAGATAAGGGGAATTGCCCTTTTATAAGAGGGGTGAGGGGCACCTTTGGAAAAACTTAAAATATTATTTTATAATAAATTCATATTCGGTTTATAATGGATTAAAAATGTATTATTTAAAGTCTAAGGTGGGGATGTGTCGATAAAAACTCAACCAATAGGTTTTAGACAAGTTTAGGTTACCATTTAAACCTTATCATTTAGATTTAACTCTAAGTTAAATAATTTAACTTTTACCGCGTCTTCTTGTATTCTTACTCTATATGGTTAATAAACTTACTATATACTGCCAATAAAACCCCAATTGGTTCATTAATGTCATATATATTATTATATAATTCTTTTGGCCGAACCTTAGATTTTTAAGACCATTATATCAATTAATAATATAATATGTTTTTTAGAAACTATTTTATGTCAATTTTGAAACTATTTGGTATTTGTTTTTTGTTAAAATAATAACAAAATGATTACTTGAAAAACAAAACATTGAATCAATAATAACATGTCTTATTCACCTATAAAATTCTTGGATGTTATAAAAAATTTGAAATTATATTTATTTTAATATTTATAATATCATTTATTTGATTCTTTCATTAATAAAGTAATTACTGCATCATCATTGTGTCAATAATATATTTAATTATTTAATCTCTAAAAATTATAAATAAACTACCATTATGTAGGAAATATTTTTAGATTTCTAATTAATATTTATAGTCGAATTTATCTTATGTATAACCCTATATTAAAAATGGTTTAGTCATTAAACTTTGATTTTAACTCTTTTAACTCTTCTTTAAACAAAATAATAATAAATGTATTAATCTAATCCAAGTGGACCTAAAGGGTCATATTTTATTTCTAAGGTTGTTTTTGGTCGAATTACACTTATACAATAGAATTAGGACATGTATTAGGGTAATAATAATATCATTTTTACCCTTAATTACCCTATTTACTTTTAACTGTGGTAAATAAAAGTAAAAAGTTACTATTCAAAAAAAATTATTTTTATCTTATTGAACCAAATTTTACTCATTGATATTAACCGTGAATCTCAGATTTTTGAAATTCAACTCACAGAAGCGGAAAAATTATGTTTTATGTAAATTTGCAAATGCTCCTAGGAGGTGGGTAAAAGACGGTAAAAGTTCGATAAAATTTTTATATATCTAAACTTATTATAAATTGACTACAATGAATTAAAATGAACTTATATAGGTATTATGTATCTATTTTTACCTAAAATAAATTTAATTAGAATAAATAATTATTTAAATAAAAATTCGGTTTTAACTAATAACTCAGTGTTTTTTCACTATTCATCAAAAATTGAACATTTTCAGAAAAATAACAAATCTTCACCATAAGATAATTTAGATATTCCAAATCCAAAAATGAAGTCTATTTTACCAAATTAAAAACATAGAAGTTTCATTTATTAATTTAAAATTAATTCTCGTTGTCAAAACAAATAGCGTGTTTTTAAGAAATAGTAACTATCAAAAGATTGACACTTGTTTATGTATAATTTCAAAGTGAAATTAATTCCAATGACAAACATTGGATTAAAGGGTAAAAATATAATCTTATTATACTTCCAAAACATTAAAATGTATAGTTAAACACTATAAATTATTTTGATTTAAAAAGTTGATTTCAGTTAAAATATAGTATTTTTCACTATTCACCCAAATATGAAAGTTATCAGAAAAAACCAAAAATTTATTAAAACTAAATTTTTATGTATTATTATAAAGAAGAATTTTATTTTGTCAAATTTAATATATAAAAGTTTCAAATATTGGATTTAAAAAGGGTTCGCCGTTAAAAGGCGGTAAAATTGCATTTTTTGAAAAATATTTCTTTTATCTGAAAAAAATGTATTTGTTCTTACATTACATCTAAGAAACTCCTTATATGGATTATAAAATTATAAGGATTATATAAAGTTCAAAATTTAGTTAATAGTATTCATAACTGTTTTTGAACGGCTAGTTTGGTAAGTTGTGGTGTGCTTAAACTCGGTGTTGCGTGGAGTGCAAGTTATTGAATTACTTTGAAGAAATAACGTACTTTGAAATCTTGGGGTGTTACATTCTTCCATCCTTCAATAAATTTCATCCTCACAATTTGAAATTGTTATTCAAAAATAAAAGGTTGAAAATAGAAAATACCTTTGTGGGAAAACCCACATAGGAAATTGGGTTAATAAAATTTAATCTTAATAAGAGGGAAAGGGGAATGAAAAAGTCACCACCAAATTATGATTTCGATTAGGAGAACATTGGTGGAAATTATAGACACATAAATTGATGAAAAATGTAAATATTTATAGGGAGTGATTGAGGTCATCAATCACAAACAATTGTAGAATTGTTGGTCTCAAAGCCACCAATCTATGATGATTTAAAATACCATCGGTTCAAAAAAACGTAAGGTATTATGATAACACATTTTTGGTTTTAAGATCCCTTCACTAAATTTTAATAATTAATTTATCCATAAAATAAGAGGGAATATATATATATATATATATGTGTGTGTGTGTGTGTGTGTGTGTGAGTATACTTGACAAGTAGAGTTTCATCCTTCAAATAATTCCTTTCACAAACTGATCTTTCACTCTAAAAGATTTCAAAAAATAAATAAATAAATATTATATTTATCCTAATCTAATAAGGTTCCAAAAATAATGAATTTATAATTCACATATCAGAACCTTTAAAAAAAACTACATTATTCAATGCAGGACATCCGGTGGGTCAGTGATAGGTGATACACCATTTCCTCCCTTCGGTTGCGGGTTCAAGTCTCACGTCCTTGCCAGATGTGACGGGTTGCCTCCCGACCTCCGGGTTGTCCTTTTTATGGCAATACAAAAAAAACCTTAACAATAGTATCCAATTTCAAACTTAATCCATTCCAACCTTTAGAATTGTCCAAAATACTTATATCCAAACTCTCAGTCCAAAGTTTATGAGGAAGTTAAACATAATGAGGATCCTTTTTTTCCAGGTAATAACATGTGAACACCTTCATCATGTATTCTTTTACAACACCACACTATCCTGAATTACCAAAATCAACCATCTCTTATTCCAAAATTACTACCTTAGTATCAGGACCATATAATCTCAAATTCCCAATGAAATAGTACTGTAGTACAATCCTTATTTGTCTCCATAATTCATGTAACCAGTATACTGTTGATACAACACTCAGATGAAATAATTCTATAATAACAACATAATAACACTAGTCATTCTTCTTCATCTGAGGTAGTATCATAACTTGATTATTATCTAATAACATCATTTGCGGTATACTCTTATTAATGGGATATTGATTCGTGTAGTGTCTCAATGCCTTGCAGATGAAACATTTTACATTTGAAAACTTTTTCTTACCCTTGAAATCACGTACTTGGTGTCCTTTTTCTCCACACTTATAACAAAATCCCATTCCATTCAAGAATTTATGAAGGTGATTCATTCCAAATTTATCACATATTGGAAAATCCTTCTTTCCCTTTATCCATCTTTCTTTCTACCATTCTTTTCTTCTCTGGATTCCCTTCAAAGCCATAGGATTCAGAGAATTATTTACTTATCTTATTAACACAAGATACTATTTCTTCATATGTTGAGAATACATGGGAGACTATTTCCCTTCTAAATTTTGGCTTATTACTGTGAAAGATATGATCCTTCTTACTCTTTGGATCATATGTATTGTTGGAGTTCTCATTCCTTCTACTGGGCGCCATTTCTAAACAATGGCATACACTTGGTTAGTTTATGAATCGCAATTCATAATTCCAAACATGTAAAATACCTAACGTAAATTGATCAGTTTATGGATATAATCCATAATCACAAAAAATGTTTTCTTTGAGGAGGTATATACTCATAAGCCCTTCATAGTGGTTTGTAAGGAAAATGAGAATTATCCTAAACATATCCCCTGGGAGTGTCGTAACCAAGAGTGCAGCAAGCCCCGTTTTCGTGCACTAGTTCTCATTCGAGTCTAGATCAAAGTGGTGTTTTCGGGTTTTACCCCTAGGTACAATGTTCTAGATCCCCCTCTACCTACCTGTATCTAGACAGGGATGTATTTGCTTGGAAAACTCACAAAATCTCAACATTACCAAAATTCTAGGAAGTCCTTCTATACTAATCCTCAAAGTCTATCTTAGGTCTATGTGATCTAATCAAAGTTTATCTAAATCTAGCTTCCAAGGTTATTGCTCAAATTCCTCTGATACCAACTGTAATTCCCCGACCCCAGTTACCCAGAGTCGGTGCATTATTTTAATACATTGGCACGATTACAAGGAATCAAGTCCCGAAGGACCGATCAGTTTAGCAGTCTTGGAAAATAGATTACATACATTAACTTTACATTACAATTTGAAACATAAAACATAGAATAAATAGTTCTTTGAGAATTTCATTTTTCCCTGTAGCTTAACCCTGCATATCAATCATAATACACTTCTTGGAATCCTGGGAAATTAAAACATAAGAAAGGGGTGAGCTCAGATGCTCAGTAAGGGTAAATAATTTAGCGGAAGCTATAAAATTTTAAGGCAAGATGTGTAATAAAAAAATCCTTTTAAACAGAAACTTGAACATAATATGGTAAAAATAAATGAAACATTATCATATAAACATGTACATTGATATTCTACTAGTCAAATAATCACATTTAATAACTAATTTCACAATGAGGGAATGCCTAATACTGGACATCATTACCACATAGTCAAGGCCTCGTGCCAAGACTACAAATAAATTTTTTGTCAAGGACTTATGCCAAGACACTAGTTTGTCTCATGAGACCTACCGATGAATCAAGAAGCTATAGCGGGCTCCACCCATCACTTACTAAGTCCACTACATTCCTCATATGAATAGTTGAAACATAACATAAACATTCGTATTAAAACTAACATACGAAATGTCAATACATTAACCATAAACCATGAATGGTATAAAAATAGAACATCCACAGTCAAACATATCATAACTCATTCAATAAAATATGGAATATTGTATTATAATAAATCAACCTCAATCAAAAATAATATCCAGTAAAGGATGCTGACATAGATGAAAATGATGTGTAAAACTTTTTGAGAGAAATATCCTTTTTTGTAAAATCATTTAAAAGCCACACATTTATAAAGGAAGTAATTTAAAAGAGATTTTTGAATCAAAGTGTCCCATACCAATTTGAAACTTTTGAATATAATTATCATTTCAAAACATTCATGTCCATATAAATAAATCCTTAAAATCATTTTGAAAACATGGACATTAATTAAAAAGATTTAGAAATATAAATCTTTAAAACATTTAAAATTATGATCTTGATAAAGAGTACCTTTAAAAAATCTTTAAAATATTCATTTTGAAATCATTTTTATGAAAAATGGTAATGGATGATAAAAATTTCCCAGTAAATACTTACACATAAACAATCTATGATAATAATGAGATTGAAGAATTAACCCTTACCTTGCACTTTCCTTTGGTCGAGGGTACGTTTAAAATCCCGTATGAAGATTGTAGTATGTTATTAAATTATACTAGAACCATATTAATATTTATGATATCATACATGATTCATTTATGACTTTATACTACCCATTTAATAATAATTCACATGTTAAATTAACATTTTGGGTAATAATTGCTTTCTTTATCATATGTGTTTTAACTTGTTACTCTTGATTGTATCACTTAGACAAAGATTTAAATACTTCCAGAATATAAAACATGATTTATATATCATATATATTTAGAATATAAATATGTATAATAGACATATATATGAAATGAAAAACACCGTTTATGGAGACAGTAGTCCGTACGTATGCATAAACGCTGTTTCCGTTTTCATATCATGTTGAACAGAACTAAATGAATAAGATATATGTAAGTACACACACACACACACAGATATATATATATATATCTAGTAGAATTATTATTTCATATATTACATACTTATTAGTAATATATATTTTTATAATTGTTGATTAATGGTGAACGTGGAAATGAATCTCATCGCGTCGTGGAGACGGTAATCCGTACGTACGCACGAGCGACAATATCATTTCCTTAAAGGTGTGGAATTGGATGGTATATTAATTTTACAGATACATTATTATGTTATTTTAATTATTTATATAAATATTTCTCATCATTATATCCATCCAAATAACATAGTGTTGAATAACAAATTACACCACGGCGTGGAGACGGTAAGCCGTACGTACGCACACATGGTGACATTATCATTAATAAGATGGATAGAATAATGAATAAAGTTGTGCCATATTTATAATAACATAAAATTATATATAGGATACTGGAGTTATTATTTTATAATAGAAATAACAAAGAAATAATAAGTGGAAGAAGAAAATAACTTGAAAGAGGGTGGTGAAATTATTACCTCTTCTTCGGGTTCTTCCTTTTGATTTGATCAAAAGGGATTCTTAGGTTGGATTTATGACTAAAGGAGGGACTCTGGGATGAAGGGATGATAGTTGAGAGAGTATTTGGTTATATTTTGGCCGATCCAAATGGATTTTTAGGTGTTAATTTTAGAGAAGGGTAAGTTCCCTTTTATAAGAGGGGTGAGGAGCACCTTTGGAAACACTTAAAATATTATTTTATAATAAATTCATATTCAGTTTATAATGGCTCAAAAATGTATTATTTAAAGTATAAGGTGGGGATGGGTCTAAAACCACTCAACCAAAAGGTTTTAGACTAGTTTAGGTTACCATTTTAACCTTATCATTTAGATTTAACTCTAAGTTAAATAATTTAACTTTTAACGTGTCTTCATGTATTCTTACACCATATGATTAATAAACTTACTATATACTCCCAATATAACCCCAATTGGTTCATTAATGTCATATATATTATTATATAAGTCTTTTGGATGAACCTTATATTTTTAGGACCATTATATAAATTAATAATATAATATTTGTTTTAAAAACTATTTTATGTCAATTTTGACACTATTTGGTATTTGTTTTTTGTTAAAATAATAAGAGCATGATTACTTCCAAAAAAATACATTTAATCAATCCTAACATGTCATATTCACCTAGGAAATTCGTGGATGTCATAAAAACTTTGAAATTATATTTATTTTAATATTTATAATACCATTTATTTGATTCTTTCATTAATAAGGTAATTCCTGTATCATCATTGTTTCATTAATAAATTTAATTACTTAATATCTAAAAATTATAAATAAAAAACCATTATGTAGGAAATATTTTTATATTTATAATTAATATTTATAGTCGAATTTATCTTATGTATAACCCTATATTAAAAATGGTTTAGTCATTAAACTTTGATTTTAACTCTTTTAACTCTTATTTAAACAAAATAATAACAAATGTCTTAATCTAATCCAAGTGGACCTAAAAGGTCATATTTTATTTATAAGGTTGTTTTTGGTCGAATTAAACTTATCCAATTGAATTAGGACATGTGTTAGGGTAATAATAATATCATTTTTACCCTTAATTACCCTATTTACTTTTAACCGTGGTAAATAAAAGCAAAAAGTTACTGTTCACCAAAAATTATTTTTATCTTATTGGACCACATTTTACTCCTTTATATTAACCGTGTCTCTCGGATTTTCGAAATTGAACTCACAGAAGCGGTAAAATTAAGTTTTATGTAAATTTGTAAATGCTCCTAGGAGGTGGGTAAAAGACGGTAAAAGTTCGATAAAATTTTTATATATCAAATTTTTTTTATAAATTGACTCCAATGAATTAAAATGAACTTATATAGGTATTATGTATCTATCTTTACCTAAAATAAATTTAAATAAAATAAATAATTATTTAAATAAAAATTCGTTTTTAAACGATAACTCAGTGTTTTTCACTATTCATCAAAAATTGAACGTTTTCAAAAAAATACCAAAACTTCACCGTAGGATAATTTAGATATTCCAAATCCAAAAATGAAGTCTATTTTACCAAATTCAAAACATAGAAGATGCATTTATTATTTTTAAATTAATTCTTGTTGTCAAAACAAATAGCGTGTTTTTAAGAAACAGTAACTATGAAAAGATTGACACTTGTTTATGTATAATTTAAAAATGAAATTAATTCCAATGACCAACATTGGATTAAAGGGTAAAAATATAATCTAATTATACTTTAGAAACATTAAAATATATAATTAAAAACTATAATTTTTTTTGATTAAAAAAGTTGTTTTCAGTAAAATATAGTATTTTCACTATTCACCCAAATATGAAAGTTATCAGAAAAACACCAAAAATTTATTGAGACTAAATTATTATGTCCCAATTATAAATAAGATGTTTATTTTGTCAAATTGAATATATAAAAGTTTCAAATATTGGATTTAAAAAGGGTTCGCCATTAAAAGGCGATAAAATTGCATTTTTTGAAAAATAATTCTTTTATCTGAAAAAATGTATTTTTTTTACATTATGTCTAAGAAACTCATAATATGGATTCTAAAATTATAAGGATTATATAAAGTTAAAAATTCAGTTAATACTATTTATAACTGTTTTTGAACGACTAGTTTGGTAAGTTGTGGTGCGCTTGAACTCAGTGTTGTGTGTAGTTCAAGTTATTGAATTTCTTTGAAGAAATAACGTACTTTGAAATCTTGGGGTGTTACAATATGTCCTGTGTGGTTTTCTCTTTTTTCTTTTCTTCATCTGTAAACCTATTCTATCATTGTGACTCCCAGTATTTTCATAACACCATGAACCTTTATGTACACCCATTTTTCTACCAAAATTATTCCATGAGTTTCCATTCCAAAATTTTATATTTTGAATACCCATCCTCATTTCCACTCAATGGTATTCAACTACATGTAACTATCCTTCATTTATTGGGGAATTCCATGTATGAAATTCACACTCCTTAATCATGGGGTTAAAAATGATGAATTCTTATGTTTTATTATCTATGTACAACACAAATGCATGTACATGATATAATTATTATGGGTGGGACTGAAATTATATAGTATTATAATTCATTGGGTAATGTTTTTATCTCCTGATATACCTTGTATGGTGCAAATGAAGTTAGCTTAATCACACTATGTTATGATGTCACAACGGTTAGCCCTAACTTATGTTTATGATTTGATGTTGTATGTTGTTGTCACATTACTATAATGCCTTGATGTTATCATCTTATATCACTCTCAGATGTTCATGATTATGATTATCAATTTTCTATGTCATCATGTTTTTCCTCTTAACTCACATGTATGACTTTAATTCATTCCATGCTTTGATTATTCCACTACTGAGCTTTATATCTTACCCCTTTCTTATGTACATCCTCAGATTATATCTTGTGCAGTATTATAAGATAAATGGAATTTAAGGGCATGTTATGGTGTTTTTAAATAATATCAGTTTATCCCTATTTAATGTTATTATTCCATGTGTCTAATTTCCCAAAGACACTAGGCCTCCTGATTTTATGGGATTGTATTATGTGTATCTTTATGTAATAAACCATAAAATAAAGTGTATAAAAGATATAGGTTTTCATAGTTGGTATCAAAGAAAGATCATGCTATTTTTGGGGATTAGGATTATAAAACATTAGTGAAAACCATATGGATAAGACTAAACATAGGAAAAAATACCTAAATTTTGGTAAAGTATACAGTGCTTGATTTTTCGAGAAAATATATCCATGTCGAGATACTGGAAAGTGGATACAGTTGTGGAATATATGTACCTAAGATTAATAACTTCAAAATGGATTATTGGGTATTAAATAAACCTATAACTAGTTCATGACAAAGATTCCTAAGATTTCACACTTTACTAGACACTCTTGAGGGACAGGTTTTGGTTAATCATGTTATTTTTACAAACCATTGTGAAAGGAAAAAATGCACAAAAAATTTAATGTTAGTAAATAAATCATGGTTAACATGGATTGAAACCTAGAAATTCATAGGATTATAAATACATGTAATTTATAGGTTATCCCTTAAATATTCATAGTTTCCCTTTTATATGTTTAAAAGTTCAAAAAATTTCATCCATAAAATTCCTTTATTTAAGTTAATGGCTGGAAATATGTGGAATCGCGTCAACAACCAATGTGGGAAATGTGATGAATGCCTAAATCAGATGTCCAACCTAATGGGAGAAGTAATATATGACTTCATAAAAATACATACTCATTTAAATTATGTTTTGAATAGAATATTTAATCAAGTGGAACACTCATACCCCCGTAAGAAATAAAAAGTTGCAATTGAGGTCTTTATGTGACAAAGGTCTCTGACTTTTTGTGGATCTTCTAAACCCTTAATTGAAGAACGATGGATCAAAACTATTGATAAGATCTTATCCATACTTCAATTATATTAGTAAGAGAATTTCATGTTGGATGATTATCGCTTGAAGTGATAATTTGATCAATGATGAGCATTAATCAAGAATATGAAACCCAAATAAGAAATAAAGGTAACAGAGTGAAAAGAATTTAGGAAAATATTTTTCAATAAATATTTTCCTCACACCCTATAATATAAAATGGACTGATATTTCCTTGGACTCAAGAAATAGGAGGATGAATCCATCAGATCTTATGAGTAAAAATTCACATAACTTGCATGATACACCTCAGGATTTTTCATTGACCACAAAAGTAAATTTAACCACTTCTTTAGTGGGATAAATTCAAATATATGAAAAGTTTTACTGATTTAAGACTTTGAAATCTATGAATAATTTTTTTTATATACCCTAAAATTTGAAATAGAGATTAATTAATTTTAAGAGTCTCATGTGACTAGAGATAGGAAGTGGAGAATGAATTTTAATTATAGGAAAAAATGGACAAATATCATGGTTGTAAGAAAGTATAACTTCCCAGTTGTCAAAAGTATGGTAAGTAGAATCCAAAAAATTTTCTGAAGGGAATAAAGAAATTATTTAAGTGTGGGGATTAGAGGCTCCAAGATAGCTAATGTCAATGGGAAAAACCTACCAATGTGATGGAATAAAGGAAAATTTCTGTCAACAATCAGCCTATTGTCCAATTTTTCGACTATAAGGAACAAGGAAAATATGAAAACCAATGCACTAAGTTAATAGTTTTCAAGATAACCAATGATAAAAACCTCTATGGCCTAGAGATCAGGGGTGAGAATATGCCATCACAACTACTAAGGTGGATCCTGAAAAGGAAGTGATAATAGGTATGATAATTATTCATTCAAGAATAGAGAATATACTATTTGATTCTAGTTCTATTAATTATTTCATATCATTAAAGTTTATTAGAACTATTCAAACATAACCACAAACAATGAAGTCAAGTTATTAGTGAAAATGGAAAATGGGTCAATTATTTCATCCCAAGCATATAACTTCTCCCATATCAATATTTTCGAGCTGAATTTCCCATTGAACCTTATGGACCCCATTTAGCAGGATTCAATGCTATCCTATGTATAGATTATCTTTCCTTGTATAGATCCAATATAAATTATCAAGATAATGAAATCACCATCCGTATCAAAAATTGGCCTCTGATACTATACAAGTGTAAGGAGAAAGAGGGATATTTTTTAGAATCATCATCTCAAGCATAGATATTATTTCATTATAACGAAGATTATCTATCTCAATTGATTGAAACTAAGAAAAATATCATACTTAATGGAATTCCGATTATAGGATAATATTCTGATGTATTCCATATTGAATTTTATGGTATTACTTTTAGTCGATAGGTTGAGTTCTCAATCAAACTTATACCCAGATCTTTTCCAATATCCAAGACTCCATAAAAAATGGTCACTATTGAACTTGAATAGCTGAAGAAGAAACTATAAGTGAATATGGATAAAGGATTTATATGCCTAAGTGTTTCACCATGGGGAGTTTATGTCATTTTCTTTAAGAATAATAATGGGTCAATGTTTATATGCATTAATTATCATGAGGTCAACAAGATCACAATAAAGAAGAGGTATCTTCTTCCATGAATTGAATACTTGTTTGGTCAATTACTTGGAACCTGATACATATCTAAAGTGGGTCTTAGGTTGGGATATTATCAAGTTAAGGATGATAATGAGGATATCTCTAAGACAGTTTTTATACAAGGTACGAGTACTATGTGTTCATAATGATTCCATTTGGACTCACTAATGCTGCATATATATATTTTGACTTAATGAATGGATTTTTAGGTATTACCTTGAAAAATATGTGGTAGTATTTATAGAAGATATTTTATTTACTCCAAAAGCATAGAGGAACATGAGAAGAATTCGAATGTTGTAATAAATACCTTACAAATGGAAAAGTTCTATGTGAAGTATAATAAATATAATTTTTGGATGGACCAAGTAACATTCCTAGGGAATGTTATCACCAGTAAATGGATATCCATGGATCCTTAAAAGATGAAGAAAATTTAAGGATAACCCAAACCAACATCTGTGATGAAGATTTGTAGTTTCCTTAGATTATTTGGGTACTATTATAAATTTGTGAGAAAATTTTCGTGATTGTCAAAATTGATAAGCTAACTTGAAATGGAGTAAAGTTTTTCTAGACTGATGAATATGAAGAGGGATTTAAAGAGTTAATGAAGAAGATAATCACTACATCTATGCTCACATTACACACTAGTGGAGAAGAATTTTTAATTTACAGTGATGCATCTAAATAATTATTGGGTTGGTAATCATAAAAAAATGATAAAGTGATAGATTATACCTCCCTCCAATTAAAGATCCATGAGTAAAACTACCTGATGCATGATTTTGAATTAGTTGTAGTGATCTTTACATTGAATATTTGTTTACATTATATCTATAGGGATAAGTGTGACATATATACGAATCATAAAAGTAAAAAATATATATTCACACACAAGGAGCTCAATATGTACCAACAAATGTGGTTAAGTATGATCAAGGATTATGACTATTCAATCCATCACCATTTTGGGAAGGCAAATAAAGTGACAAATGCTCTAAGCAGAAATGATCCTAAAACCATATTCATGATAAGGATTTAAAGAAATCTAATATTATTTGTCATGGAAAGGATGAACATGATAATCATAAAAGAAACATCATCCCAAATTTATCAAATAAATACTCAACCATCCATTCTTGGGAGGATCTAGGAGGCCCAAAATTATGATAACGATCTACAGATAAAGGTAGAAAATATTTAAGAGTTCAACTTTTCCAAAGATGGAGCTATAAGGTTCGGAACCCAGAAATATGTCTCATCAAAACCAGAACTAGAGAGGTAACTTCTAGATGGTGCATATAGACCATCCTTCTTTATTCATTTAAGAATAATTAAGATGTATAGATATTTGAAGCAAAACTTCTAGTGGGATAACACAAATAGGAAGATTGTAGAATTTGTATCTAGATGCTTGATATGCCAACAAGTTAAGAACATGAATGACATAATTCCAAGGGTATGATGAAACCATTTCCCATACCTATATGAAAATAGGAAAACATAACCATGGAGTTTTTTGTAGGACTCCCCTGGACATGTATAGTCCAGAGCGTCGTTTAAGTGATAGTCAACCACCTCACAAAGTCAACACATTTTATTTCTATTAATAACGATTTATCTATTGACCAAATCACTAATATTTACATTAAATAATCAGTAAGACTATATGGAGTACTACTCTTCATTGTATTTGATTGAGATTTGAGGTTTACCTAAAGGTTCTGGAGAAGCCTTCAGCAAGCATTGGATACAAAGTTATGATTTAGTACTACTGATCACCCTCAAATGGATGGTCAACCTAAGAGAACCATAAAAACTATATAGGATATTTTTAGATCATATTATATGTATTTTAAAGGTTATTGGGATAAAAAACTATCCTTAGTGGAGTTCTCATATAAAAATAGAATCTATTCTAGCATTCAAATAACACCTTATGAGGATATGTATAAGAATAGTCATTAGACTCAAACATGATGGGATAAATCTAGAGAGAGGAAGCTGATGAGAACTGATCTTATCCAAGAGATGACAGAGAAGGTTTAAACCATTAAATATCAAATAAAATCCCTGCAAATTTGACAGAAAAATTATACAAAAAATCATTTATGATATTTAGATTTTGGGGTCACAGATAATGTGTTTCTTCATATATCATCATGGAATAAAGTCATGAGGTTTGAGAATAAGGGAAAGTTTAGTCCTAGATACATTTACCCCTTTGATATCCTTAATCACATCAGAGTTATAGGATATCATCTATCACTCTCACCTAACCTATCTCAACCACATGATGTGTTCCATGTATCTCTATTAAAAAAGTACATATTGGACCTCTCACATGCACTAAATCTAGATATAGTAACTTTGTAGAATGATATTTCATATGAGGAGGTGTCGATGAAGGTCTTAGATCATAGAGACAGTGTTCTACAAAACAAGACAACTCACTTGGTTAAAGTACTATGGTGGAACCACAAGTTTTAGGAGGAAACATGGGAACTAGAAGAGGTGATGAAATAGAATAACCCTTATCTGTTTTAGCATATAAAATGATTTTTTTAGGGAAACATTTATTAATGGGGGATAAATGTAAGGAACCAAAATTTTATAAATAAAATATCCTTTTGAGTAAATGTATTCTTAATTAAGAAATTCAGTTATAGAGAACACATGCGATGTATTTCATTTGTTATTTTAGACCATTATAAAATATAACCATAATTTTCTTGTTGAGATTAAAAGACTGTATGAATCATAACTTTTATTAATATATTTATTTTGAAATGAATGTTAAATATTAGTATATATTAAAGGTTATAACAAAATTTAATTTATAGATAAAAAATAAGTGATGATCTCAACCATTAGAATTGAAACCTATAAAGATCATTTATTAGAGATTTCGAGGGAGATATAATAACTAGAATTTTCCCATGACCAAGCCCAATCCAAGATTCAATAATTAAAACCTGATATGTAACGTCTCGACCCGACTTACCATTAAACTCGATAGCCAGACCGGTTTCCACATGGCCTCAAGAGCATCTCCCCAAACACCAGAGGCTGCCGATTAGCAGTGATGGCCTAGGTGAGTCTGTGGGGAGACGATGCCCTCATTACCAAAGTACCACAGCATAATTAAAAACATACAATAGCAGAAGAAGGTAACCAGTAGAAAACACATAAACAACAGGAATAGATAACAATAGAAGGATCTGATATATATATATATATAAGATGGTTCAAGTAAATAAAACATAATACAAGTACACAAAATACCAAAAAGAAAACAAAATGTATCCCCAGTCGCATCATAAGCCTCAGATTGGTCCCGTGCACTCCTACTCCGAGCAGCAAGTCAAGTACTTGTACTAGGGCCTTTCCCCTTATCATTACCTGAAATCATATAATCTTCTTGGGTCCAAAAACATGACCCAAACAGAGTGTGAGACTAAATCCCAGTAGGCAACCACCAAATATCTATGCTAATCTGTCAGTGAATATATAAAACAGGAAGTGTAATATGGAAATAAGTAAACAAGGAAACTAGCAAGACCGACCCAAGCTTGTGATTTGTCTTGGCGTCGCTTCAAGTATCAATTCCATTCATTAATCACATCATTAAAGTGTTCAATACATTCCTTGAGCCAGTTCCTGGAATACTCAATTTAGATACTAGGCATCGCTCAAGGAGAGAATCCACCAACACCCTACAAGCCCATTCCGAGGAACCTCCTAGGTACCCAGCCTCGCTCTAGGTGTGGTATAGTCCGTCATCTGAACCCATACCCAGGATCCTATATATAAGATCCAGGTATCGCCCATGAAATATCATGCCCTGTTGAGTTCGTCCATGACATCTCACACTGGACTGATGATTCACTCGACATTTCATTAACAAGTCTCATATGAGTCCGTCCATGACAACTCACATTGGTTCCATGGTTCACCCATGACTTTGTTTCATATTTTAAGCAGTTCAAAAGAATTTAACTCATGTGGGCTAGAAATTCAAGAATTAGCATACAAGGGTCAAGGGGAAAAACTCCATCCCATACCCGAAACCATTTCAATTACAATTTCATCTTATTGCAATTCCATTCATATTCAATTTCCATTTTTAAAAACCCATATGGGAAAGAAAAGGCATGCCTCATAGGTATCCTGGGTCAAAATCCATAAAAGATTCATTCAAGGAAACACACCCAAGGGGTGGCTTCTGTCCAAGGTGTACAACCTAACTCACGCACATACCATCCTATTCAGATTACCTATAACATGCTAGGTAATAACAGGGTTAAATTTCAGTTTCAAGAAACACCCCAAAAGTGGGCGCGTGGCACTCCGGCATATATAAATAGCTTGACAATCAGAGAAAAGCAAGATACCACCTAACTTAGGCTCGTACTAGATAGCTCGTCCAGTATCAGGCTCTGATTCATCCTGGTTTGGAAGAAATCTGAAGAATAGACGAAGAACAAGAAATTAGGGCATATGAGCCTTAATCCAATTTGCGTTCATCATAACCAGAAGAATTGATTAGGATTAAAAAGTAATTGAGGACTCACCGTTGTGGATCTAACAAGAAGAATGGCGTTCGAAACGTAGATCAGATGAAGAGACAGGCTCAAATCCCTCCGTAGCCTTGTTTGAGAGCTCTCCCCTTCTGTCCGGTTGAAGAAATAGGGTTGGATTAGATTTTATAACATTTAATTAATTTAATTAAAAATTAATTAAATATCAAAACACAGAAGGTCGCATGGTTTACCCACACTTCCTAGACAAATTGTGCGGAGTCCGTGCGGACCTTGCTGGAAGGCAAGGGGAAACCGCAAGACCACCCCACACGGTTTCCTCAAAACGTGTGTAGGTCATGCTCCTACCTCTTCCAAGCCTGCACCAAGGCTCACAGTTTACCCAGGCTGTGCACAGGCCATGTGCAAACCATGTTCCAGGCCATTTCCAGCCTAAAACTTGGTTCTGGGCTCCGAACAAGCCCCGAACACCTCCGTAACTCTCTTGGTCAAGTTAGTAATCCACATTAGGCTTCAACAGAACAGCTAAACCAAAAATAAAAAGGATCCTTACCTCGTACGAAAACTCAGGTTCTTACATGATAGAACCCATTTATGGGATAATTTAATGCATGAAGAGATCACTACCCAAACCATATTTGTTAAACCACCCAAAGAAAGTGCTACCATCGTACACCTTACCCTTAGGGTATACACTGGTGTAATAGGGGGTTATATATTTAGACCCTAAAAGCATGAATTTATATTTTTTTTAATAAAATAATGATTATCTCGATCCTTTTACATTATTAATTTATATATATAAATAATTATATAATGAGTTTGATAAAAAATGGATTTTGACAATAAGAAACCGAAATTGTATTTTTGGGAAATATATAGTTTAAACACTCATTTGATAAATCCAAATGTTTTGAAATAAATATTAAGTATTATTATTAAATAATATTTATTTAAATATAATTGTTAATATAATTCAATGAAGTCCCATGTAATTTTTATAAGGGTGAGAAAGTTGATTGTGTCATAAAAACTAGTATTTTTCAATAAAAATGGATTTTCATTTAAAAGTGGAATTCCTATATTTATAAAATTATTTTGGTAAAAAAATTACCATCTTTTAAATCAGTATGTCGAAATTATCTAATTGTAAAATTTTCATAATTTTCTGAGACAGTTGAATTTTTGGGTAAAAATTAAATATGGTATAAATACACAATAAGTATTATGAAATCATAATGGTATAAAAGTGATGTAATAAATAATATGAAAGGTATACATGAACAAACACATTATTTCACTATAAAATAATGTGTTTTTAAAGTAATTAACTAAATTTACAAACCTATAATGAATCCTCCAAAACCTATATTATATTCTAAGGTTTTAAAAACAATTCTTTGTGAACATGAATCACTTACACATCATGAAAGGTATTATTTTAAGGATTTTGGTTATTACCCTAATAAAATATTATAAACCACTCTTATTTCATATAAATAATGGGCAAAAACCATGAGAAGGTTTGTTTTTATTATTATTTTATTACTTAGATTCCAAAACCTATGATTAGAAATCAATAAAGGATTCCCCAATCTTTTTCTATAAATACCCACCATGATTCCCTTTCCTCTTCACTAAAAACCCATTGAGAATAAATTTTATCTCCATATCTATCTCTAAATATCCCCAAGGTGTTCCCAAAATCTTAAGAAGCTCCTCCCGAGCTTTTAGAAGCAACACTTCAATTTAGGGATTCTCTTCCTTTTCCTCTTCATTCAAGTACTTCCTCTGTATTTAGCCATTTTATTTAAAAAATTTCACATTGTAATGTATTTTTACACGTATATTTAATGTACTTATGATTTTTAGGTAATTAAAGACCACCTTTCACTCTCATTAACCTCTTCCATGAACCTTTATATACTCCCATTACCTGAAATCCCAACGGCCATATATTTTATTTATTTATTTTTGATAACCCCCTTTATAATTTGGTTAATAGGGAACCTTACATAGACCATAATAACATTAGGGGCATGGCCAACTACATGACCCTTGAAGACCCTAAAGGCCTGATACCAATAGAGTATACCCTTTCCTAGAAGATACATAATGAACTTTAGCTTCTAACCTTACAAGCCTACACAACTAGAAATTCCTCATGTAGTGATTCATGAAGTCTGGTACCGATAGAAGATGTCATAACCTATCATTATTACAATATGATATCCTGAAAAGTTGGGTGATGCTGCTCTAAATCCCTCATCTGGATCTAAACTGAATGATCAAGGCCCGTTATTATTCTTTTACTTTCGTCATCGACAACATTGTGCATGGTCATTATTCCATATGTTAACGCCTATCCACACCTCTAGACATTGTGGATACCGTCATATGCCACTGATAGGGTCATCATTCTAATCGTAGATCACATCTACCATTCTCACTGCTTGACAATCCCCTTTGTGAACCAGCCTCTATCGCCCACCACACCGAGTCCGTCGAGGCTACCCCTCACCATCGACCACTCATTGTTGACGTCGCCACTACCTGATCCCATCATCCCCATTGATTTCTACCATTGGGTCATCTTTCTGGAGGCCCCACCAACACTCCATATGTTTTTGATGATCGATGATCCCTACTGACCTGCCTCCGTATACTACCAACGATAAGGAGCTTGAAGTCACCGCCAAACCTGCACACGGCTGATTCGCCTTCCACTTCCCCCAAAATTCATTGTTGTTGGTACTTGAACTCAGTCTTTAGTAAAAGATAATAAGGTTGCTTTTACACTAGGCTACAATCCCAACTGCTTATTTACTCTTGTTATACTGTTGAAATTATCCTATGATTTTTCATGCCAAACTTTTGTATTGTGAATACTCATCACCATTTTCACTGAAGGTAATTAACCTAGATAGAACCATAATTCATTGATTGAGGAATTCCATGTATGTGAGCCACACTCATTAATCATGGGATTAAAAATGGTGAAAGACATTTTTATGCTTCATGATCTATGTGGTATAAAAATGCATGTACATGATATGATTATGATGGGTGAGCCCACAATTATATAGCCCCTAATGCATTGGGTGATATTTTTATCTCATGAGATACCATGTATGGTGCACAAGTGATTATTCTAAACACACTAGGTTATGATGACTTGGTGGTTATATTGGACTTGATCTTAAGATGTCATGTTTTATGTTATTATCAAATTCCTACGATGGATTGATGTTATCATCTTATATCATTATTTGATGTTCATGATTATGATTTTTAACTTTACATGTAATTATGTCAAGTCTATTAACTCACATGTACTATTTTTATTCATACTATGCTTTTATTATTCCATTACTGGGCTTTATAGATCACCCCTTTCTTATGTACATCATCGGGTTATCTTGTGCAGTAGTATGAGATCAATGGAATCTAAGGGAATGTTATAGAGTTTTTAAATATTGTCATTGTATCCCCATTTCAAGTTACTATGCTATATATCTAATTTACCAAATATAATAGGACTTTATATTTTTTTGGGATTTTATTATGTGTATCTTTATGTAATAAATCATAAAATAAAGTGTATAAAAGATACGAGTTGTCATATATACAATACACGATCAACATCTATGTGTCAATAATATACATGGAAGGATATAATAAGTAAATAAATGAAATAAAACCAGAAACACAGTCACCAACATGGTCCTCATCCTTGCCTGAAAACCAACTCCCATCCATACTGAGCTACTCCATAACCAAATCAATCATTGAACTATTCCCATGACCAACATATCAAACAAAAGGTTTGTATATCCACTGGAATGAACATGTAATAAATGAGTATGAAACTTAGTATATAACCTATAATGGTTCCCCTAAAAGATACTATAATCTATACATGTGAGTGGATATACAAATAAATAAACAAATCTATAGCACTCAACATGAAATATTCAAGTCGGTCTGTAATGTGATAACTAGAACACCACGATGCTTGACCCTACCTGCTTTGACCAATTTTAGAGGGTAACTTCAATCATATCATGGATTTCATGAAATAATGTACCAGTATACCAAGTCAGGTTATAAGAACATTTTAGCATATTAATACTAGCAGAGGCTATATATAACAAGTACCTTGAGAAATGACCATACTACATCTGAATAATTGGAGTATCCAGCTCCCTCAAGAATCATTTAGGATGAATCTAAATAATGGGAGTTTCTAGATCCACCATGAATTTTCTAGGTTGTATCCAAATAATGGGACTCTCCAGCTCTGGTTAAATAATTCATATTTCATTTTAATAGGAGTTACCAGCACCTTTAGGAATTATCTAAGTTGTATCCGAATAACAAGAGTCGTCATCTCCCTTGAAAATTAGCATTCAACAAACACTACAATATATAATTAGGGGTTCATAAAATTTAATACCTATTGGAAATAACAAAAATAACCTCACCCTTTCCAAGACTCATACATATCCCTCAAATAATAGATATCTATTACTAATTCCATGTACAAAGTCTAACCATCTAAGCTACTAATTGTATTATTCCATGATCACCACCAAAAAAATAGCTCGGTCCACTAGTTATAAAGGACCTACTCAACCCCTAAACCATTACTCAATCACAACCAAGATGAATTTCTATATCTAAGGCCCCCCTTATATACATACCACATCCCAATGCCCTTAGTAAAATGTTTTATTAGATATCTTATTCATGGTCTAACATGAGTTAGTTATGCAAATACGATTCACCGCACTCTAGTCCATCCCTTAGACTATCTCCAAGAAACACCACCAGCCTCACAAGACTTATAACCATCAAACTCATTCCATACTAGTTAATCACCACTAAGGTGATTTTCCTAAGGTCCTAATACCATAACTCAACCTTTACATGAACCATAACCAATATAGATATCCCATTTCCAATCCCTCAATAACATAACTCACTCTTGTGTGAAGCCCTTTACTCGAACACCAGAGGCCAACCTTACCTCCTTGATTTGGAATTTCCACTCTAATACATATTGGATTTCTTTACTACAACCAACCAAAGAATCACAAGATGAAATGATTTCCAAATAATTACAAGTCCATTCTATTATGAATCTAATGTATATTCTATTCCTAATAGGTTTTACCTATTTATTTCACAAAACCAATCACTCTTAATTCCCACTTGAATCACCCTAACTCGAGTTCCCTTTCTCACATACCACCATGCACGTAATAACACACAATATACATGAATTAATAATTTAAGGACCACCTGCCTCATCATTGGAGTTATGGTCCTTTAGTCACATTCATCCAACCATTCCCCAGGCCTACACTAAGCATCGTCATGATTTTGAACTATTATTACATTTCATAAAGAATAATCAATTATTTACAAACATTTATAATTAATTCATCATAAATAATTCTATAGGCATAATTCACATAAACTCACTGAGTAGAGAAATGAAACAGAAACCACAACGAATGGTGTATGAAATCCCTATAACATGTCTATGTCACTCCCATGAGAAAAATCACTATGATTTAACACCCAATTGATCCTAAATTTTTTATAAGATTGAATAAATCCCTAGTAAAATTAACTGAGTAACTTACCTTTACTAAAATATAATGAGAGAGGGTGTGTTCTTCCCCTTTTTATATTCTCAATCCATTATATAAAAACCTCAACTCCAGTAATCCAGAGTCAGTGGTTACTTCATTACATTGGAATAAATACAAGGGTTCTAATCTCAAAGGACCGATCAGTTTAGTAGTCTTGGAGTGTCAAATACATACATGATATACATTTTACATTAGTTCTAAAATATAAAACATAACAAAAGTAAATGTTCTGCATCCTTGAAACTCATTCAAATAATTCTTCTTCATAACCCGGGGAATTGAAACAAAATAAGGGTGAACTAAAATTCTTAGTAAGGTTATATACATATGAATCTATTATGATTATATAAGTCATAATCAATATGGAATGTTAAATAACTAAAAACACATGTCATTTAATCAATAACTTGAGCACAAAATGCATCCATAGATCATATCAATGAAAAAATATCATAGACGATAATAACTGAATTCTCAATGAAGGAAATGTTTAATAATAGACATCAGGATATCATAAATCATGACATCTATACTTTAAAGACCTTTCACCAAGACAATATAATCAATGGGGATATATACACAAAAAACCATTTAATTTTATCATCTGATTTGTCTCATGAAACCTGTCGATGAATTGAGGGACTATCTATAACCGGGCCCCAACCATCAATACATATCCAACGCATTCCTCATATATTGAATAATAAATTCAATTCATTAACAATATTAATTATCAATAAATATTTGTATTGAATAAATAATACTGGTTTTTCAGGATTTTCCCTAATAATATAAGTTTAGGAGTTTTGAGTCAGTGATCACATTTTTTATATGTTAATTTACCCGAAACCATCATGTAGAACCAGGGTTCCCATCTATTCTGACCATATTCTGGTGGCTAGAATAGTATTCTCCAGAATGTTAAATTAATAAATTATTTTATTAATTTATTTAATAATTTAATATAATTAATTAATAAATTATTTTTCTACTAAGCCTATTAGAGCACACAGACCTGGCAGTGCCGCCTAACCAGCCTCATCCTGCCGGCGTCCGCCCTCCATTGTGCACACCCCGGACGACACCACCTCTCTCAGTCGACGTCGAGGTTCCTCCGACTGCTACTCTAGCTGGATCCCTACCCTGCCACAACCTAAGGATTCCGCCCTATGGATTCAACTGATTGAACCATCACGCCACCTGCATGAATCCCACGACCACCAACCGCCATGGGAATCAATCTGGACCACCCTCTATCATAGGTCCCCATGGTACCATTATTCCCCTAAATGGTTTCAGGTGGGTCTTCCCACCCAGGTATAGCCTTGGGTGGACTTGTCTAGCCGAGAATGCCACTGCATTCCATGGGGTATTCCTAATCCAGAGTGGGCATGTGTGTGTTCGGCTCGACTTGTACATTGCCTTGGGTTTTTGGGGCCGAGATAATTGTACAAAATCAAAAATTAATTAAACTAATTAAGTTAATTTTTGTTCTAAATTAAATTAATTAAATATTAATTTTTGATTTAAATTTATTTCTGTGGGTGAAAGTAATTTAATTTGGTGTTTAATTAAATTAATTAATTAATTTAATTTTTGGTTTTAAAAGTAAATTAATTTATCAGGACCGAATGACGTGATAATTGAATTAAAAATAAGGGTGATATTTCTATTTCAATTGAATGCCCTCAAATTTATTTTTAATGAAAGTTTAATTTTATTAATGCATTTATTATAAATACACGAGTTAATTTGTATTAGATTGGTCATGATCCATGGACCAACCAATGCATATTTGGTGCTTCTTTATTTATTTAATTTATTTCTTTAATTATTGCATGATGGTTTTTAATAATTAATTAATCAAATGATGATCTTCATATCATCTCTGAGTCATTATATGTACAAGGGCCTCTGTATCCACTTTCAGAGTTATATTAATACTCCCCAATTCCCCTCTCCTACGAGCGATTACTATTATATAATTAAAATATGGGGAGTTACACCTTTTGATCCAAGTTATGGTGATGCACCATACATGAGATGGATGCATTGGATGGGAGTTGCTGCAATTTGAGTCGCAAGCAACACGAATCAAGGTATATACCATAGGATCTAGGTTGATCCATTAATCACTCAATGGATCAACCATTAGTATCATCTCATGATCATGTCATTATTTTATTGTTGCATGGTTTATTATTTTTTGAATGTCTAGTTTATGCGCGATCACATAAAAATAATAAACAAGCATGTAAGAAAAAATCGACATGTGACGTGATTGATTTTTCTATTTTATGAATGATTAGTTGTGAGTGTGATCACATAGTAAATGATAAGAAGATAGAAAATTATTTATTTCATCACATTAAAAAAATAAAACACTCAAAGAAAATTAGGTCATAACTACATTACATCATTCAACTATGAACAAAAACGACTGTTTGGGATACTCATCATGATATAGCTAAGGGTTTCTCTTACTACTAGGGAATTATTATGAGAGTGATCGAGTGAATTAACTAATGTTTCAACAAAGAGGTAGCTAAATATATCTTGTTGTAATTTTATAGTCAAGTGTTGAGTAAATCAAGTAACGATTTAAGAAGCTGAGACTTCACTCAACAGATCAAGGAACCATGAGTAAATGCGGTTGGCCAGCCTGATTCCTACCTTGAACCCTGTAAGTAATGGTGCAACCAAATATTATAGACTATGAGGGGAGGTACATGTATCATTGACACTAGAATACTCAAGTGATAGAGTATTTCAATTCTATCTTAGAAGGTTCCTAGAATTCGACAAAATAGTGGGATACATTTAATGATTTAATTAATTTATCAAAATGACTAAACTGGTAATCACAATAAAAGTAATCATCTGCTAAAATTTACTTTTGTAGAAAACAACAACTAATACCATAATATAAACTATAGTATATATTGGTCAAAGTAAATATCAAAACTATCACGAATTTCCAAGTGTAGTAGAGGTGTTTCTTTACATTACTACAATATAGGAAACTCAAGGTGCTAGTGTCCCCAACACCTGTTAAAATATATAAAGAAGAAAGGGTGATAAATTGATTATGGGAGACTCATGTATAGAGCATATGATGATTATTTAATTATGATTTCGTCAACATTCGGTGTTATTTTCGGTCGCTACATCAGGATATGGATGATATAACATGAAGTCTCATCTCCGAGTTGTTTATAAGTAGAAAGAGAAGAAATGATATGAATAGGTAATGGTTACACTGGATCTGTGTAAATTGAAAGGAGGGTTATGATCTTTCAATACATCATATTCTAATATCATTTTCACCCAATTACTCAAGATTTTTTTTAGGTTACAAAATGAACAAGTATTTAATAAATGATTCATTACCTATTTAGGTAAAGGTTTTCCACGTAAATAATAATAAAGAGGAAAGATTCATCTTTAATTATTATGACGAACAAATTTAAAGGCAATGCAAAAAGGCCTATGAAAAGTAATACCAAAAGCACATTTTCAATCTCCTTCAATTAAATAGGTATTAACATGAGGATATTTTCATTTCATATTATACAATAATAACTATAGAAGTTAAACGCAATAAAATTAATTAAGGAAGCAAGTTACCGATTCTACTTCAGAAATATTCATCAATGTAATGTTTCAGTTTTACTTCTTTAGTATTAAATAAAATGCGATTATCACCTATGTGTATTGATATAAAATAACAAAGTAAGTGTATAAATATTAATAGAATTCAAAAGTATTTTCCACATGGATAATAAAGGGTGATACCTAGGACAATGATAAGAAGTACATGAATTATTTATTGACAAGTGGAAGATTCATGTAGAACTATTAGTGAGTACCAAAACATTAATATCATGTGTCCTTGGACACAAAGAGAAATCATTTCAGGTTCAAGAATTAATGTTTTTTCTGGTATATAATACTCATCCAATAGTTTATAAATACTTGAATTATAAGCAATACCTGATGAATATAAAAATGTAAGACTGTTATACCTAGTTGTGGAAAGGTAATTCTTTGTCAAGTAAAACTAAAATTGGACATCAAGTTTATACCTAGTGTGTTATTTAGGCTCGGTAAAGCTAAAAACCATTTTTCTGCTCAACATCATTAGTTTGGACGAAGAAACCTTTAGAAATAAAGGTATTTCAAAAAGATTTCAGAGATAGTTTAGAAAATGAGAGTGAACTATTTCAAGAATAAGGTAGTGGTATACATACTTTATATGATTACTTTAAGTGATTAAGTTATGTGATAGTGAAGTATAATAATGGTCAAAAGATATGAGTTGCTTTAATCTTGAATGACTAATAATATCTGGATCAAGTATTCATCAATCATGATAATGTAGCAAAAAGTAATTCTTAAACACACATTAAATTATCTACATCACAACATTGATTTTAATAAAGAGGATCAATGATGAAGTCTTACTTTTCAACATTGATAAAAAAAATGTAGCATGGAGTAATTCCTAAACACACATTTTCTACATCAGAGTTATGATGTAATTAGTATTAATGTTGAAACTAGCAGAGACTTCCATTATTTTTATGACATGATTTGAAAATAATAGAGATATCCCATAACTATATGCCAACTGTAATGATAAATGGATATCATATGATTCATAGTATGATGGAAATCAATTATGTCATAAAAACATGTGTTTAGATGAAAAGAGTTTGTTAGGACATAAACAAACTTTCATAAAGTACATACACATTGTGCATCTATTGTAATTATCCTAACGGTTTCTTAGGATATCACATCTTTCCCTAAGGTAGAAAGTTGTAGTCAAGTGATAGAATACAATTCTATATAAGGGTGCACATCTCTTCTTGAGATAGTGGGAGAGACATATTGACTTGGTTTTAGTCAATGATAGAGATGCACATGTAGTTGGTATAAGAACTAGTTCCACAAACACACGTGGAACGAAGTAAGTTCTAGAGACACATATTGCGTAGCAAGGATAAAATCATGGTGATGATTTTAATATTCACCGTGGCTGGTGATATATTATTCATTGCAAATAATATTTCCTACATGTAAGTAGTATATAAAAATTAGCTAAGATTTACAAGACTAATTAAAATTCAATAAATAGATTCCATGTGTAAATGTTAAAAGGGACTTCTTATTTTGAATACTGTGGTGGGTATTCAAATAAGCTGATACATGGATAATACAAGTGCAGTACCAATAAGGCTTGATTGGTTATACCAAGTTGGTATGACTAAATCCATTATAATTTTACTTTTCATAGTTAATATCTATGATCATATTGATCATTAGATGTCATGACCACCGAACATGGAAGGTGTCTATATGACACAATCATAAGGGGATGGTCATGTCACAAAATGCTAATAAATGTTCCAAGTTACTGATATACAATTTAGGATTGAAGTAAGAAACATGATCATATAATATTCCTTTGGAATGAAAGTTTTCCATGTATCAACCAAAGGAATGTGGGAGAACCATAGTTTTCCATGTAAAATATGTTTGGAAACATGGAAAACAGATTGGTATTATAGTTAGGTAAGACCAAGATGGAATTTATTCTCTAGTGATTAAGTTAAATAAGAAACCTAAGTTCTAGAGAACATGATTTAATAAGGTAGATCTAAAGGTTGCTTGGACCTAGTCAATCATACATATAGTGACATTGTATTGTAAAATTCAAGTTGGAAAAATTAAAGAGAGAATTGTTACCTATGTCACATGGAATAATCTATCTAATTTGACATGTCTAAGACCTAGGAAGAGATAAACATGGTGAGTTGAAGTTCACACGCTTAAGAGATGGATCAATCACATATTCCATGATATGTAAAAAAACTCATATTTCCAGGATATACTTTATAGTGGAAAAATGTCAGTTATATCCAGAAGCACTGCAATTGAATAATTAAGAACTATCTAATTTTACTTTGACAAGTAAAAAAGACATGTACCTGGTAAGTGGAGAAGAAAAGATACTAGTTTTGAGGGGGAATAAACTAGTCTTCCTTAGATCCGTGTGATCAAATATCTCAGTTAGGCTAAGGTGATGAGTGGGGAAATATCATATAAGCCAATGGTATCCATACCTACAAATACTGAGTATGTTTCAACTTCTGAGGAAGCTAAGAAGTAGTTATATAAAACAATTTGTTCCAGTTCTTGGAATCACACCTTGTAAAAAATGTTTTATCATAATGAAAATTATGATACTCTTACTAGACAAGATGTCAATTTATGACAGTGGAAAAGAGGGATATTCTTGGGGTACCATCTCTTGAGAAGTTTTACTTAAGGAGATGAGGTTTCATTTAGTAGAATTGCTACGCAATAGAATCGTGGAAGGCCCAACAACTAAAGTCGTGGCTTAGTAGAAACATGATCTTAATAATGTGAGATCTAACAAGTGAGGTTATGAAGTTGGCTCTAGTTCAAGTGGAAGTGTTGAAAAAAGGGTTCCCTAAATCTAACTATGCCATTCTTTTGATTACCATATCATGTATATAGTTTGTTATACATGATGTATGCTTACCATTATAGTGTAGAATTTTCTGCATCCACTATTTAATGGTAATTTCCATAGATTAATTATCATATCAAAATGTTATTGCATATCCCAGGCTCTAATGAGAACCTTAAGATACTATGAAATTAATCTTAAATAAATGTCCTATGGTCTAGATACATATTACTAATGGGACACAATAGGTGTTTTACTATCAGGTGCTGGGGGCTCATAAGCATTGAGACTTCTTCTCATAAAGTTTTCACTTGGTGATATCCAGTAGTGAGATCATGAGGAAAGACCCGCCAATATGAACACCACATGTTTTTGGTGTCATTAGATGTTCTTATCTACGATCATGTGTAATGGTCTCCTAACTTGAGATAATTACCAATGTATTCTAGTTGATTTCATACTTTGATGCAAGATGAAAACCATGATATTGAAATTGTGGTGAGGTAGTTTGTGTTGGGTGTGTCATTGGTGGCATGGAATTGGTTGAATGGTCAAGAAAGGATTTATCTCTTCTGTGTTATGGAAGTAATATATCTCGGGTCACATTTATCAGGATGGTAGTACCTTCATAATACCATACCCATCGCAGTTGAGGGTAAATCCATCCAGTTAGATCAAAAAATAATAATGAAAGGAAAAGGGTGATGAAACAGGTGTGTATCCGACTTTATGAGATATTTAAAGGCAAAAATATTCTATTACACAATGTGTGTTCATAGTTTGGTTGTCGCTGCTATGATAATCCTTATATCGTTAGGGTATATGATGGGTTTCTAGATCCTTCGCTTTGTCTATTAATAGTATTCACTACTATTGAGATGAGGCCCTAGAGGGTCACACACAATAGCATATCCAAGAATACTCCCTATTTAGTTGAATAAGAGTTTTGGACAAGGTGAGCCCCACCACTAGGGTCCGGGATTTGTCCAAAGGAGATACGATCACCAATGAAATAAATAAATTCATATTATTCAAGCTAAGAATAATGATCATTGAATTTACAGGCTTTAATGTAAATACATGAAAATATTAATTGTATGAATATTAGTTTAATATATTCAAGGTTAAATTAATTTTTGTGGGAATGACGAGTCGAGTTAATGAATCATTTATTATGAAATAATATATTTAATATATTACAAGAAAGTGATTATAATATTTACGACTCATTTTAGTAATCATTACATGTCATATATAGAGTGTTAATTATTCGGGGTCTGGGAAGGAATTACCATGTATTTTCTCAACACCCTATAAATAGAAGAATAGAGGAATTAACTTGTGAATATTCATGGGATTTATCGATATTATTATCTCTCCCATAATCCAAAGAGATAGGCTATGGATCTAGGAGCTCAGATTGAGATCTCTCTCTCACATCGCAAACAAGGCGATGCAGTGATCGTTAGAGCATTGGAGGCATCATCAGATCTCCACGCTAGCACTTTAAATTCGATGAATGGAACACCTAGAGTTTATTAAAGTTTATGTGGATGATATAGAGGAATTAGGCTTCATATTATTTGAGCAATGATCACTAATGATGAGAATACGTCGTGCATGAATTCAAGTATAAACCATGTATTTTTCAGTTTTAATATCGTTGTTAATCTCTGTCATGTGTCATTATGAGGAATTACTCTGGAAAAAATTCACCGACATTGAAAAGTTCAATTCGTACATTAGTGAAAAAATTTAAAATCCCACTTTTGGGGCTTCCACAACATGTGTAGTACCTTAAAAAAGTAGTTTCGCTGAAATTTTAGAGCATGTATGATTATAACTAGTTCAAGGTCACGAGATAGATAATTTTTCTTATGTGTTCATAACTAGTGAGGACCATATACCACTACATGATTGTTATTTATGAGAACACAACCCAAACCCATGTCTGATGCACTACAGTGAATGGTATAACCTTCACCAAGTTTTATTAAGATTAATATAAGAGGTGATATCAAAATCCTTTTGAGTTTGTCAAAATCTTTCTAACTGTTAATATTTTATATGAACATTTCTCCCTTAAGGGTAAGAGTGGTAAGAGGTGATTCCAACTTATAAAAGTCATATAAAAGTTAATTATAATATTTTTCCTATATAGGTAATATTTTAATCTCAAAAAAATTATTTGGAGTTGAAGTGCTCAAGTATGTGGTGATGTATCATTGAGAGGGGGGGATCACTAATACTATTTTTAACATTTATTATTCGAAAGAAACCTATTTGATTGATTAAATTATTAATCCAATCTCTTTAAATTTCACTATCATCTATTTTTAGTTGAAATTAATAAAATACAAGGCACACATGAATTTTTTAAAAGGTTCACTCCCAATGTGGGTGACTGATAAAATTAGATTTTATTAAAAAAATTCTTTGTAATTCATCATTAAAATCCCCTCAAACTAGTCTTAAACTAGGTGAATTCATTGATTTTTTTACATTGGATAATTATAAACATTATTTTTTAAAATGCTTAAAATGTGGATTTTTAGTGATGTATTCATTTTTTGTATTTAACTGAAGAAACCATACTTTGATTAAGAATTTTGGGACAACATTATTTAAAGTAATATACTTCTAAATTTTATTTTACAAATTTTAAATTAATTTGGATGAGTGAATGTTTTAGATGAATAAATTAAATTTGTTTTAAACTATGAATTTTAATAGTGACACATCAATTTAGAACTTGAAGGTGTTTTTAGGTAACGAACTGGAAAATAATTGTTCTTTGAAGATTGTGAATAGAATTTTAAATTTTAAATTATAAAATGGGGTTTAATTGGTAGTTGTTTTTTATTTTTAAATATTTAAACCATTCCAATACTCATTCAGAAAAATAAAATATTAAAAATATATTTTTATTGTTTCAGGTTCAAATATGGAGAAATGAAAAAGACACCCTTTTGTGGCCATGCTTCCATGGATACTGAGTTATTTTGTTTCAATTACTAGCTTTCATGAGAAGAATTTGATTATACCAATACTCATCATTTTCATAGTTGGTTATGTGACCTCTTTCTACCATGTCAATATTTCATGAAGCCTTCTTCCATGATAATACAATATCCTTCTGTGGCCTTCTTCCATGTGGCATAATATCTTTCATGAAATGGATAAGCACTCGCGATACCATCTTTTGTGAGATACCTTACTTCCACCCCCATCAAACATTTCATGAAGATCTTGATGGGATGATGAGATATACTTTATCTTGAATAATGAAGTATCAAGGTTGGATCTTGGGATTAGAAATTTCCATTTTTTCTTACAAATGAAGACATCATGTTGTGGAAATCAAATAAATCCAATGATTTATTTTGAACCATGTCAAGTCTGAGTACCCTCATTCTGATGCAGAGACTGAAGCTTGACAGATCATGATAGAATATGATCTGTAATCAACTTTTGTTCCCTGGGTTGGATCAAGAATAAAGGGACCCCAATCATACCCAATGATACTATCATAGGAATAGATAGGTGTGCACCCCATGTGCTCGATCAAATTCCTCCTAAGGGTTCAATGGAATCTGATTTTATATAAAGAGAGTGATACATATCTAATCCCTTTTTCAAATGAGGTTATCTATTAATCTCATTTTATGATAATGGTTGAGCTGATTCAAGACTGAATGAAGATTTAATGGATGCTGTTGAGGCTGGAATTTTGGGTGGATGAATGGGTAAACCATTGACCCAGATGTGAGCTTAACAAAATCAATAAAGATGATAACAGGTTAGTCTAAAGCTGTTGGGGTGTTCAGATTTATAACTGGGAGAACCATTAAAGAATCATGTTCAAGTTGGTCATATATGAGCTTAGGGTAAAGATGATGCACAAAATTCATGGGATGAGAATATGATGTTGGGGAATCCAGTTCAAAGATAAAGAATAAATATTTTAAATATATTTTTTTTGTTTCTATTACTATGTTATAGGAAGGAGGGACCTCATCACTCCACATTACATCAGTTGTGATTATTCATGGGATTATACTCTATATGTTCGACATAATGCCTCCACATACCATCGAATTGTCCTCTGAGTTTTGTAATGACAATCAGCGTGGAACCTAATCGACTATGCAAAAACAAAACCACAGACCTATTCCCAATATGCCTATACCCAAACTTAGGATAAATCACATCTAGTTTCCACAAACAAATCAATTGTAGAACCAAATATTGATATTTCATTGCCTCATCTAAGAATCACTCCATCCATGTCACCAGACTATTCACTCACTCAAACTTTAGCCCAAATAAAGGTAATCGACCCTCTTATGAAATTAAAATTTATCTTTGATTAAAAGGGGGAGCTTATAGTGATAAGAAATATGAATGAAAACCACTATACTAAACCAAAAAGATCCATGTGAGGATCATGTAGGTCTAGAGACCACCCAACCAAGTGCATCTCAAGATCATTTATTCCGTAACATGAAAGCTAATTGGATCCACAATTCTCTGCCAAATTATTACCTGTTTCATCTCAATTCAAATCAAAGTCCCATCAGTCTAAATTCTAGGCTAATTATTATCATATCAACCTAAGTTAAGTAAGAATAAGTCCTAGCATCATTAATACCACTTCAGGCTTGCTTCAATGAAGCTAAAGAAACACCAACCTCACTAATAAAACCCATGTCAACACAAGCCCCAAGATTACTTCAACTAAAACTCAAATCAGTTGTCACACTGAGCACTTCACCTCAAAAGGTGTACAAAGCTCAATCATGGGAGGAGTATAACTAGTTGTAAGATTACAGATTCCCAGGGAGTCCATTGTCACCATCAAGTTAGACACGTGTCAAACATCAGAAGAAGAGAAAATAATTTGATCTCAAAACTGAATTTGAAGAACATTTGTGGAATTATAAAATAACCTAAGGTGGTTAGAGAAGCTCATGTTACCCATGTAATCAATTTCAAAGCACTCCAGAGATCCTAGATCTTTATTTTATAAATAACCAATGTTACTTTTAGATGGGGCATTTTTTTGATGAATGATTGATTAATATTTGTTGCATATTCTTAATTTCATTCATTCATTTCTTCTATATTTATACAATGATGGCATAGTTTTCCATTATTAGTTGAGCTTAGGATAAATCTCCCACCACTATTAGGAATTCTAGTTTTTAATGATAATTCTTATATACTCATTTCTTTGGATTTTTTATATGCTTTTATGATATGATATTTCCATTTTTATTTTCATTGAAATTATTCTCGAACTTTTCACTGGTAGCACACACATGACACTTAGGAATTCTTTCACTACTTAAAATAATTAAAAGTTGGATGAATATTGAGTTATTGGTAATATCCAATCACTAGGACAGGTAAGGATAAAGAATGAATTTTTTTTTATCTCTCTATTCAACCCAAAATTATCAAGATAGGTTAATCAAAGAGATTTATCTTTATTAGAGAATGATATGGGAGTAAAATTGAATAATGATCCATGGGAAAGTGAAGGTAATCTAAGGTTAGACCTCTAGTTTTTAAACTGATTCCAAAACCAACTCAATTACATCCAATCCAATTTACCATTATTTTCACTTATACACTGAACCCAAAAAACAATATTAGAACAAAACCAAAGCACTATCGTCTCAAGAGAAAACTTGATTCCACTATAACTGTATATAAAACTTGGGTTTAAAATTTATTTTCTGGTGGCCTCGCGACAGGACATGAATCAAACTTTCACCATTTCTGGTGACACCAGTGTTTAGTTTTTATTTCTGTTTAAAAATGAATTTAGCACATTAACAGGTCTAGAACATCTCATCTCACTGGTTTTGATTCACAAGTTCAAAGAATCGTTCCAAAAAGACTCATATCTTTACAAATCATTTAAGAAGTGGAGAGATAGTTTGTCATAATTCCATTGACTGAATCTCCCTCCTTAGTTTCGTCTTCCACTAGAGTTACCCTAGGAAACAAAACCATGGAATAAAATCATAATCAATTAAACAGGAATTTAAGAGAAATGTATTCACCCAATTTCAACATTAATAATCATCTTCCACAACATAACAGTCAATAAGAATTTGAGCTTAAAATAGAATAATAAAATTCTTTCCGAAGTTTCATGGCTTGGTAAGAGAGGATCCTAAATGATATATAAGATAATTTAGTGAAATTTTATATAAATTAAACCCTATAGGATTCTTGGATGAATAGGTTAGCTCAAAAGTTTTCCTATTCTCCCTTGAAGGGTATTCCAAGGAATGGTTCTACAACCTCCAACTTAGATAGATCACCACCTAGGATGAGCTATACAATGTCTTTCTCCAGAAGTATTTTCTCACATTAAGGAGTTCTCAACTGAGGAATGTGGTTAATGAAATCAAAAAATAAAGTGGAGAAAACCTCTATGAGTATTGGAAAAGATTTAAGGGGTTAATAACATCTTTCCAACACGAACCCCATGACAAGCATCACTTCTTGGTATAATTTTACCAAGGATTAATAGGAAATGAACATAAACTACTAGATTATTCCTCTAGAGGATCACTAATAAAAAAATCCCCTATTGAAGCTATAAATTTGATTGAGAGGATCTCCCAAAATTCTTAGAAATTTTGTACAAGAACCACATTAGGTTGAGTACACGAGGTTTAAAGTTCTCACTCTTCTTTATTTGAAAAACATTTAGATACCCAACATCTCTTATCAAAAATTTAGTTGTGAACAAAGTTTATAAAAACAAACCCTCTACACCCCCTTGATTCTACCATCTTTGTATCTCTCAATACCACTACACTGATGGTTACCCTCAAGTTTGAGGAATTGAAATTTGTGATTTCATGTACCAAATACAATACTTATAGTATCCAAGCTACAACCAGAGAAGAAGAGAGTATTCCAATATTAAATATAGATCTAGGAACTAATAATGATAAATTACACCCTTCTAGAATTGTTTTTAACCACCTTTCTAGCCACCAACCTTGTAAATATAGAAATCTCAACCATCTACAAGTTACCAAATGATACAATCTCAAGAACCCTCAATGACATGACTAATGAAAAAACCTATGAAATATAACTACCAAATTATAACTATCATCAATGAATTGAAAAAACAAGGTATAGGTAAACTACTGACCATATTAATTATTAACCCTAAAGGGAATTTTAATTATATCACATTATAGGGTGACAAGAAGCTCTGAGACAGTGAAGAAGCACCATCTCAAGCTGAAGTTGGAAGTGGAAAACCCGCTGAACTTGTAGAAGTTATCCCATAATATAAACCTCAAGAGAAAGTGTTTGTAGAAACATCCCCAGAAAAGAAAGACAAGAGAAAGGCAAGGATGTAGGACCTAAATCACCCCAAAATCCCTTCCTATAAGGATTAAACCACCCAATAAATATAATGAATAGTCATTATAAAAAGATATCATGGAGATATTCAAAAAGGAATAAATCAATATTATTTTACTAGAATCCATCCACCAAATCCCAAGGTATGAAAAATTTATCAAAGACGTGCGCTAGGAAGAAAATATTGTAAGGACGCGAAAAGGTAAATTTATGTATAACTGTGTCTTCCCTTGTTACCCCACAAATATCTAAGAAATGAAAAGTCCAAGGTATATTCACTATCCCTTGAACCATAGGAGAACTCAATTTTTCTAATGCATCATGTGATTTTAGAGCATCACATGATGTAATGTTGTATTCAGTGTATTCTTCCCTACAACTTGGAGACCTCAAACCCACCAGAGTGGGTGAAATTGGCCAATCGAACCACATACTACATTTTTGGAGTACTGGAGGATGTGCTGGTAAAGGATTTTTGTTCCTTTCAGATTTTCACATCCTGAGCATGGAAGAGGAAAAAGGTAAAACTCACTCCCCTATCATTCTAGATATTCCATTTCTCAAGACTTCCAAAACACTAATAAATGTTAATGTGGGAACTCTTTCAATGACTTTTGGAGAATATATAACAAACTTTAACTTTATTTATTCAATGAAATACCCACATGAGGAGATTTTTTTTTTAAATTAAACCATTTTGAGATTCCATGTTTCTGTAAGTAAAATATTGAAATATTTGATGACATGATTTTAATAGGAGAAGATCTTGAAACACATGATATTATTGATGAATCTGTTTTTTGAAAATGAACCCAATTAAAAAATTGTTATGTGTGTTGATGATAATTATTTCAATGATATCTATTTTGATAATTTACTCAAGAATTCCACTAATTTTTTTATTTACATGTGCAAGTTGAAATAATGGAGAATATAAAGTTAAATCCATCATTAGAATAACTATTAGAACTAGAATTAAAAATACTGCCACAAAATTTGAAATATGGTTATTTAATGGAAAATGAGAAACTGGCTATAAAAAATTTAAAAGAATTTAAATCCCACTCAAGAACACCAAATTTTGGAACAAAAAATTAGGTCCCTAGGAATGTCCCCTTATATAATTTTCTATTTAAAACATCATCATTTTACTATTAATCTATAAAAAGGTCTATTGGGTTGTCAAAATAGTTAACCTAGAATTTGGAAAATTTGGAGGACAAAGGAAGTTGAAGATGATAAAACTTGAGGATTTGAGGAGGGAAGCAAACAAGGATACTATATTGTAAAATGAGAAGACTAAATCTATCCATAAAAAACTCATTCAGAAAAGAAACTTGGAATTTGGAGACAATGAGTTGTTGTACTCTTCAAAAATAAAGATGATGTCTGGTAAAAATAGTTCCAAGTGGATTAGGTCATACATAGTGACTAACAATTTTCCATTTTGTGCACTTGGGATCAAATGATAACATTAAATTTATCCATTCAAAGTGAATGTCCAATAAGATAACCATTACCATAAAGAATCATGGAAAGAACTAATGGAGGAATCTAAGCTCCCTCTTCTACCATTGAATAAATCACTGTCAAGTTGTCTCTTTCCTCTACATTATTATAAATACCTTTCATTTTTAAAACTATTTTTTTTGAGAAAAAATATGTAGACTAGAATAAATTAGAATGGTGTCTAAGATAAGTATAGGGGAGGGACAAACTTAAGATGTAAATAATTTTTTCTTTTTTCATTTGTTTACCATCTAGTTTTTTAAGCCTTAAATAAAATAAATAAAAAAGGATCCTGATTTGTTTTTAGGATCTATAAATAGTTTCTACATGTTTTTTTAGAGTGTCAATAAAAAAATTGTACTTTCATATTGTCTTTCATAGTTTAAATACCATTCCAGAGTGGAGGAAAATTCAGTGGTTTTGAAATTGTAAGATTTAAATTATTTCTGAGCGATTTTCCACTATATTCATTGAAATTTGGTCTTCGAACAAGGAAATAGATTGTGAGTGAAAGGATTTTTATGAAATAAGAATTATAACATTAGGTCACTAGATCTTTTAATACAATCCAAGGTAAATTAACCATTGAGAAAAAGAACACATTAATGAGCCTACTCAAAATATTTATAAAATTCCTTTGAAACTGGAGTAAAATAGGCAATTAGGATCCCAAAATGAATCTTTGAGACACCAGGAATTGGGTTATTGATTAATACCATTTTTTATATTCAATAATTTCCCTACACAATCATGGATGAAAAAAAATTCATTAAAGTTTCCAATTTTCAAAAATTAATTCATTCTGATGAGGAGAATATTGAACCCAGGTGAAGAAGGGGAAATTTACTTATAACAATTTCATTTGAGTTGTATCAAAGAAGTGAAAATTGAATCTTTGATTCAGAAAACATAAAATAGAGGGATAAATATAAGTGAAACTTTTTATAATTTTAATTCCACTTGAATATATTTTTTTCAATCCTTAAAATATAAATTTTCTTGCAATTAATTGAGACAAAGAATTGAAATAATAGAAGAGGAATGATGATTCAAATAATGAAGATACATGTGATTTTATTTTTCTCTGGTCTTTGTACTAAAGTATAGGTAGGAATATCTCATCATATAATTAAATTCACTATATTTCCTAAGAGTGTAATAAACTAAGTGCAAGGAAGTGATAAAATGATATTTTATTAAAAAAATTCCTTTTTAATTCATTATTAAATCCCCTCAAACTATTCTTAAACCGAGTAAATTGATTTATTTGTGTTACATTGGATAATTAGGGATTTTATTTGTTTATTGGATTAAAATTTGGATTTTTTTGATTTATTTATTTTATGTATTTAACTTAAGAATACATAATTTGATTAAGAATTTTGGGACAACATCGTTTAAAGTTATATAATTCTAAATTTTATTTTATAAATTTGAAATTAATTTGGATGAGTTAATATTTTGGATGAATAAATTGAATTTATTTTAAATTGTGAATTTTAATAGTGACACATCAATTTGTAAATTAAAGGTGTTTTTAGGTGCTGAACTAGAAATTAATTGTTCTTTGAAAATTTTGGATACAAATTTGAATTTTAAATTATAAAATGTGGTTGAATTGGTAATTGATTTTCATTTTTAAAAATTTAAACCATTTCAATACTCATTCAGAAAAATCCTATATTAAAAATCTATTTTTACTATTTAAGGTTCAATCATGGATAAATGAAAAATACATACTCTATAGCCTTTCTTTCGTGGATATCTACTTCTTCCATGCTAGTTCCTAGCTTCTGTGAGAAGCCTTTGACTGCATTAGTACCCACTATTTTCAGGATCGACCATGTGATCTCTTTCTACTGTGCCAATCTTGTATGAAACGTTATTCTTTGATTACATAATCACCTTCCATATCCTTCTTCTGTGCATCATTCCATCTTCCTTTCAATGTCGAAACATCCATGCTTCCATCTTCCATGAGCCACCTTGCTTCCTCCCCCATCAACCTTATATGAAGATCTAGCTAGGATGATGAATTAGAATGGATATGAACTAATGAAGTATTGATGATGGAGTATAGGATCAGTGTTTACTATTGTTGCTTATAAAGGAAGACACCAAGTTGTGGAAATCAAATGAAATTAATGATTGAATTTGAACGAGGTAAAGTCTGAGCATCCTCATTCTAATGTAGAGATTGAAGCTTGAATAATCCTGGTAGAAGAGGATCTATAATTGACTTTTCCCCCTATATAGGATAAAAAATGAAGGGACCCCAATCATCCCAAATGCTATAATTTCATAAACGGAGTGGTGTACACACCATGTGTATGATTAAATGCCTCAAAGATTTCAATATAAATCAATGCCATATGAAGAGAGTGAGCTGTATCTGAGACCTTTCTCAAATGAGGCTATCTCCTAAGCTCATTTGATGATCATGAACAAGATGATTCGAGACTGAATGAAGATCAAATTGATGTATCTGAGGATGGAATTCTGAGAGGATGAATTGGAAAACCAACTAAACCCAATGTGAGCCTGACCAAATCAATGAAGATGATAACAATTTACTCTAAATTTGTTTAGGTGTTCAGATTTTTTATTGAAAAAATGATGAAGACTCATGATCAAGCTGGTTGCATCCATGATCAAAGTAGAGATGACTTACCAAAGTCATGGGATCTGAATACGAAGTGATGGAGTCCAATTTAAAGCCGAATAATTGTCTTTTTGAATATTTGTGTTGTTATTATTGATCTATTGCAAGATAGAGGGGCCCCATCATGCCACATTTCACCATTTACGATTATTTATGGGAGTGTACTATAGATGTTTGACAAAATTCATCCACGAATCATAAAATTGTCCACCAAGTTCTGCCTTTACAATTAGTGCAACAAATGATTGATTGTGAAGCAACACAACCACCGACCTTCTACCAAGTTTCTTGCACCCAGGCTTAGAATAAATAACATCCTATTTCCATGATTAAATAAATTGTATCACAAGAGTTTTATATTTTACAACCTCATCAAAGTAACACTCCAACCACGGTGCTAGACTCTACACTCACTCAAGATTTTTTCCATACAAAGACAGCTGAACCTCTAATGAAATCCAAATATAGCTTCATTTAAAGGAGTAGCTAATGGTATTGAGAAATATGAATGAAAAAAACCAGACTAAACAATAAAGATCCATACAAGAAGCATGAAAGTCTAGAGACCAGCTATCCAAGTGCAGATCAAGCTCATCTATGCCTCCACATGTAAGCTAATTAGATAAAAAATTCTCTACTAAAGTCTAACGAGTTTCATCTAAATTCAAATTAAAGACACATAATCTTGACTTCTAGGCCTAATATCATCATCTTTTCCCAAGTTCAATAAGGATTAATCCCAACATATTGAATAACACCATATGGCTTCTCTGATGAAGATAAAGGCACACAAGACCCATTGATAAAATACATGCCAACAGAAGGACCAAGCTTACTTCCACCCAAACCCAAATTAGCTAGAATGTGCATCATATACCTTCTTTGAGCGTAAATAAATTTCTAATATAGCCATGAAGCACTGAAAAACTTCACCTCCAAAATTGTATGTAGGTTGATCATGGGAGGGGTGTGATGTAGTTATAAGATTTCAGATTATCAGGGAGTCCATTGGAACCCTCATGTTATACATGCACTAAACACTAGAAGAGGAAAAATTAATTTGATCTCAATGTTAAATTTTAGGATCATTTGGTTATTTTGAAATGACCCGAAAAATTCAAAGATGCTCATGCTAATCATGTGATAAATTTATAAGAATGCCACAGATCTAGGATCATTCTACTATAAAAAATAATCATTCATTGGATATGATGTGTTTTTTCGATGATTGACTGATCAAGAGTTATTTCAACTTCTTGATTTTGTTCATTTATTTCAGCTATGTTCCTCTACTGATGACACACTAGGCCATTACTGGTAAAGCCTAGGAGAATTCTCCCACCCATGTAATTAATTATTATTTTTAATTAAAATTCTTTTATACACATTTCTCTTAATGCATTTGGATCCTTATATGATAGGGGATTCCATTTGTCTTCACATTTAAATTATTCTGTGAATTCTTACTGGTTGCACATACATTCCACTTGGGAGTTACATCATTGCTTATGATAGTTAGTAGTGTGATGATTCAAGAGTGGTTTGTGATATCCAATCACTATTCTAGGTAAGTAAAGTGAATATAATGGTTGTTTATTATAGAATGATAAGGGAGTATAATTGAATAATGATACATGGGTAAGTGAGGAGGGCAATCCAATGTTGGACCACTAGTTTTTAAATTGATTCTAAAAACAACTCAATTATATCCAATCAAATTTACCATTGTTTTCACTTATACACTGAACCCACCAAACAAGAGAAGAACCCAACCCAACTACTCCCCTCTCCAAAGAAAACTTAATTCCTCTATAACTGAATTTAAAAATTGGGTTCAATTTTTTTTATTGGAGGCCCCATGATAAGATTAACATCAACCTAGCCATAGTGGAAGTCATACTCTTCTCACTATGCTTGAGTGATGAGTGGCCTGTCATAGAGCCCTTAGAAAGTGTAATTTTTAAAACATAGAATGCAATTGAGAGTCTGAGTATGGTCATATCTTAAAGATATGGGTCTAAGAGATTCACTATCTAACACTTATTTATATTTTATGTTGTTTTACATGTTTTGTAAGCAGGTGATAAATTTTATTTTTTCTTTGTAATATATAAATTTTAAATAAAAGTAATGAACAAATAGAAATAGGTCGGGGTGAAAGGGAATGATTCTGGGCTTAATTATAAGGGATCTAGTTATCCAACAATGTTCTTATACAATAATCAAGTCAATATCATTCCTCAATTTCCCCTTTCTATTTTAACTGTGGAACTAAACATATATAAGAAGACTACCTGATTCATATCTATCCCACCTCCTTCATGATAAAGAGGCGGTGACTTTACTCAGCCGACCCACTGTCCCTTTACCAAGATCCATCATGTGTCATTCATATTATAGTTTACATAGCTTCACCGATATGTTGTGTAAACTGATAGTATAGAGGGAGAAAGGGTTTGATATATTTGATAACACAATAGTTCATGAAAAAGATAAGATGGACAATATCTATCTACTTCTCCCCATTTCATTGTCACATCAAGGGAATGAATTATAAATTAATGAATTGAAAATAGAAATTTAGCATGTAAAATATTCCCCAAGGACCTATCCCTCAATCTATTTATCTATGATCATGGATCTAATATATCACAATTATAGAATGATGCAATATCAAAAAACACTAGTAGAAATAAATAATAAAATATAATTTCACTAAACATATTAACAAAATTGAAAATACAAGCGAAGGAAAGTTAGAACAGTCATCCCGTGAAGGGGTTATGATTTTCTCACTCACCTCATACACTTTTATATAGTTTTCCCATCTCATCTCAATGAATTAAAAAAACATTCCTATGATCATGTTTCATACTCATTCTTGAAAAATTTAATTGGAAGTGTTCCTTGTATTGTGGCTACATTGGAAATTAGGTACCATGTGAGGAATTCCCTTCAAGTATGCAAATAAAATCCTTGTGTGAGGAATAAAAGTGATGCACATTCTTGAGCTAGTTTGGGTTTCCAAATTAAGACTGGTCCTTACTTTACTTGGGTTGATATGGTTATATCGAGCTTGTAAGTCATGCATATAAATTCTAGTGTGGACTCGACTTGGAGGCCCAACCTCAGGTCAGTAGTCATAGGTTGAGATATCACTACACCGTGAGTGCATGGTGCTGCAACTTAGTGAAAATAACCATTTCATTTATTGGATTTGGAACTTAGGATTCATAGGAGAGCTAGAATGGGTGTCAATCCACTATACTAGAGAGTGTACTTCAATATGTAAGGTGATTGGCATCTCAATACTAGTGTGAAATCACATGTGTACAAGTTGTGGAGGTTTGGAGCTCAAGTAGATTGGTAATTTCACCTTAAAGGGCATAGGTGATTGATGGTATTGGCTTGGAAGAACCTTGAACTTGATCAGTTTTCCAAGATCATGGATAGTAATGCATGTGAGTCTGGTGATACACTAACTTGGGAATTGAATCTTGGGTTTAGATATCTCTTTGAGGTAATTCAAAAAACACCATGCGTGTGTAGGACTTAAAGCTTGTAACTAGTCACTACTGGAAAACTAACCTATACCAACGGTTTGGAACTGTTGGTATAGGCCTCCAAACCGTTGGTATAGCCTATACCAATGGTTTGGAGAACCGTTGACAAGTAAGCCATTGGTATAGGTCTATACCAACAGTTTTGGGAAAACCGTTGGTATAGAACTATACCCACAGTTTTGGAAACCATTGGTATAAGTAATATGAAAATCTATACCAACGGTTATGGAACCGTTGGTATATGTATTTCAAAAAAAAAACATTCGCTGGGATTTGATCCCAGGACCCCTAGTTTATCATTGAACGACTTAACCACTAACCTAACATGACTTTTATAAACATAATTACATAAATATATATATGTATTCTCATAATTATTTTAAATTTTGATTTATATAATGTTCTCAGTAAGAAGCTCTGATAAAAAATCAAAGGATCTATACGAACGGTTGTCAAAACCGTTGGTATAGACCTATACCAATGGTTTTGACAACCGTTGGTATAGATCCTTGATTCTGGGTGCAATTATGGGTAGAATGTTGATTTATATGGACCTTTACAAAACCGTTGGGATAGGTATACCCTTTCCCAACGTTTTGTCCAAACCGTTGGGGAAGGTGGCCACAAAGTGGACTTTTCCCAACAGTTTGGCCAAACCGTTGGGAAATCCATACCCTTTCCCAATGGTTTTGGAAAACCGTTGGGAAAGGTGTCCTCAATGTGGGATTTCCCAACGGTTTGGCCAAACCATTGGGAAAGGGGACCTATACCAACGGTTTTTACAAATCTTTGGTATAGAAGCATCGGGAAAGGTTAGATTTCTAGTAGTGAGTGCATGTGGAAGGTCAAGGTCCCTCCATTTTTGAACACATGCATATGAAGGAATCATAATAGATATTGAATTCAACTCAACTTCATTTCTTCTGAATTAACCCAAATTTATCAATCACACCTCCTTCAAAATATTTTTTTATCACCATGAAATGAATCTAGAAAATGTAAGTCTCATGTGATTCTTGATTTGTGGCTGATGAGATCTAATGGTTCATGGAAGAGCTGTGATGCGGAAGGGGTGAGCTATGATTTTATACAAGGAGAGAAGCATGATGATGTATGATGTGTGTTATAAAAGGTCTATATATTAATTTATTTCAAAAAAAATTATAAATAGTCCTAAACAGGTTGAATTCATTCCTCCGTACTTATTCATCAATACCACTTAAGTTCCATCATACATGCATAAAAATTAATGTGAATAAACAGTGTAAAATGATAGGTACAACCTAGTGTTATTTGACGTCAACGAGTTTGAGTGAAGATATTTACTCTATTTTTAGACAACATGGGATAATATCCTAAGATGCTTCCCATATTCATAAACCTATATAAAATAAAAAATACATAATAAATTTTATCTTAAAGTAAAGAAAGTGAAAAAGAAAATGAAGGGAAAATAATATTGGATTTTTACCTCTAAAAAGGGGTGGTTGTTTTGACTATCCATAGCTAGAAAAAACAAATGGTTACCCCAATCCATGTAGGATTTGGTTTGTGTGATTCAAACCACCATATCCTATTTCTTCCATGGTCACTCAATTTTATTTCTTCTTATAGGTTCCCTTGAATAAAGTTCTTAATTTTCACAATATTTTAATTGTGGTGTGAATAGTGAAGTGGGGGTAGAAAGAGAATATTGGTCCTCCTCATCCAAATCACTTATGGGTTCCTCTTACAGTGGATAATCCAATAAATTCTATTTGATATATACAACTGAGCAAGAGTCAGTAAAAAATTCAAATTGAATAAAATCAAAACAAGATGAGTTCAAATTGAAATTATCCACTTAATAAATAGAATATTTTTCTTCCAGTTCCTTATGAGGATACACCAAGAATTATTATATAGTAGACATCAATAGATTATGAAAATAATCTTCATTAATTTACACTTATTTCACTCTTCCCACCATATCTTCTTTTTAGAGTTCATAAGGGGGATCTTCACAAGACACCTCACCAAATGATGCTTCCAGTATTTCCATTTCTTTCACTAATTAATAATCCTATCATGTTTCTTTTACATCATGTTATTTCATTATATCATTAATATTCCCCTTATCCAAATCTTATTCAACTACTGGTATCATTGAACAACCCATTAAGTGTGTGCATACTACTCCCGGGAGTGGTACGTCTTTTGGTTTATCTTGATATGTGTTCATCAAGAATGTAATCTCTTGTGCCATATACTTCTTTTATCCTAGTGGATAACCATAGTGTTTCTTCTATTACTTCATATTTATCCTCTTAATCTTCGTCAAGGGAAAGCACAATTGTAGTGGAATCTATAATTTTAATACAAGTTAAATCAAACTACAGTTCTTGATTTATAAAACTAGAATTATATTAATTCAAAATAATGAATTCCCCCTAATTTATTTTGGATTATTATTCTTGTTCAAAACAAAAATCATCTTGGAAGTGTTCTAAGGTAGATTTAGAAAACACTGAGTATTCTAGATTTTCTTCCAAAAGGATCTCTCAAATTCTCTCTCTGTGAGCCTCTTTATTATTACCAAGGATAGGTTCCGGTTGATTTGAATATGTAAAATATAAATTGAAGAGATTAGTGGATAGTTAAGCTTCCATATAATTAGAGAAATAAAAGTTCAAATTAGGTTCTCCCTCCATAATTTCAACTTTTAATTCCTATTCAAAGTGTAGGGCTATTTGGAAGATGAATTTAGTTGTTAACATTGACATTTAATCCTATTCTTTAAGCTCTTCAAGCTCTCCCTCCACCTTGGTTGTTACAATAATGGTGAAAACCAATTCAGGTCCATATTCTTTAAACACATCATGATCCCAAACTTTTAATCTTTGATAAACTTCTATGACTTGATTATTCAAGTTCATCAGTTCATATAGAGTGAGTTCATTTTCAATATGTTTACCCTACTGAGGAGGGTGTATATGATGAGCTGTAACACTATTATTCTGCATTCAATTATCCACAACAGTGAATTCAAGAATCCTTTCTGAAAGGGTATCCATTTAATTAAAAAAATCATTAAAAAATAATTAAAATTGTTCATTAGACAGTGAAAACTTAGCTAAAATCCCCCAAAATTAGGCCAAGTTGATGAGCGACCATTACAAAAAAGTAGGAAGTTGTAGTGGTTTTTTATGGACTACTAATGATTTAAACAACTGCCTATTAGTATTGTGGTCATTTAAAAAACCATTGCATATTGCACGGTATCTAGTCATTTAGTGGTGATTTCAATAATTTCATAGTGGTTTTACTATGTTTTGTTTTTAGAGTATTCCCCTATAGTTTCTGTTTTATTTAGAAAATGTAAAGAACTACCAAAATTATTTTTAACGATAATTTGTTTTTGCCGCTGTTAATCCTAACTTTCGTTAAACATATTTTATTTAATTTATTTAATGGTGGTTTATACAAACCACTGCTAAATAATATTTTTTAAAATATTTAATAAAAAATTGTAAATATAAAAAAGTGACATGAAATAACTAAAACATCAATATATGATAAACCATCATACATACTTCAGACATCCATAACAAATATACAAACATCCACAGTCATCATAACCTTAATCGTAGTCAACCCATACATCTGTTAACTAATTCACTTGTCTACCTCAACTACATCCATGTCATGACCAATATACATCCACATCATGACCTGCACTGCAACTATCTACCTCCCCTTTATCTCATCAAATAAAACCAACAACGTAATCTCATAAAATATAACAAAAAATAAAACAAAAATTAAAACTAAACATAATAAATAATAATTACAATAAAATAATTGATAAAATTTTAACATACCATGGAAACTAAGAACCATCACGAATGTTTTCTGAATAATTTCATGGATTGGAATGGTCAACCTCTTTCCTACTTTCGACATCTTCCACCTACAATGAAAACCAGAATATTTAAGAAAAGAAATGCGAAAAAGAAAAGACTCTGAATATATTAAGAATGCTACACATAAAATATTTTATTTTGTTAATCAAATAGAATAAATTTTAACTTAAAAAAATAATATATAATGAAAAACACTTCAAAATATAAATTTAAAGGTAAAAATAAATATTCTAATTTATTGAAACTGAAAAGGAAACCATAAATATTCTAATTTATTTTTAAAGTGATGTGCGGTGTGCTTAAAATTTACTTAGTAAAACGATTTTAAATAATTTGATATCACAACATGTCTTATATTAAAAAAAACATAGTGGTGGGTTTCCAAATATTTGACTCTAATATGTAGCTATTTGCTTTGGTTTTAGCCATTCTACGCACGTTTTAGTGTTTTAAAACACTAAAAAAACATTTACGGTCATAATAGGAAAACCGTCATTTAAAATGAAATGCCACGAGTTTATACATTTCACAATTAAATATACAATAATTGTCCCATAATTTCAGGTAAATATGACACCATTTTCTTAGTTTTAACCCCTAGACACTTGTTTTTAAAGGTTTTTATACTTTAAAAAAGCAGTTACTAAGTAATTCCAGACACACTGCACATCATATTGACATGTTGTCTATGAGTACATGTAAAAAGTAACTTCACGGTTCTTTTTCAATGATTCGACATCAATCTGTGGTCTTTTTCTTTAGTTTTGACAATTCCATTCACATTTTAGTGTTTTAAAACACTAAAAACGTATTTACAACCATAACGGGAAAACCGTCATTCAGAATGATGTGATTTCAGTTTCTAAATATCCCAATTAATTATATAGTCTTCATCTATTTATTTTAGGGTAATATGAAATCATTTTCCTAGTTTTTGAACCCCCGAAACTTGTTTTTAAAGGTTTGTGTACCTTTAAAAAGTGGCTATTGAGTCATTCTAACCTCACCACACATCATATTAATGTGTTGTATACATGCACACATCAATAATAACTTAGAGGTGTTATACAATGATTTGAAATCAATATGTGGTTGTTTACAATGGTTTTGACCATTCCACACATGTTTTAGTGTTTTAAAACACTAAAAATGCGTTTACAACCATAATGGAAAAATCATCATTCAGAATGATGTTTCATCGATTCCTACATTTCAAAATTAAATATATAGACAATGTATCTTGATTTTAGGGTGTCCTGATTCCATTTTCCTAGTTTTGACCCCCTGACACATGATTCTAAAACTTTGTTATCTTTTAAAATTTCTTATTGGGTCATTCTGAGAACAATGCACAATGAATGAATGTGTTTTTTTGTGTATAAACATAAAAAATAACTCATCTGTGGTTTTCAATTATTTCATATTAATATGAGGTCTTTTTTTGTGGTTTTGACCATTCCACACACTTTTTAGTGTTTCAAAACACTAAAAATGCATTTACAACCATAATAGGAAAAACATCATTCAGAATGACATGATGTGAGTTCCTATATTTCAAAATTAAATATATGGTTGTTTCCCCTGATTTTAGGGAAATACAACAGCATTTTTTTGGTTTTGACCCCCCAACACTTGTTTTTAAGGGGTTTCGTACCTTTAAGAAGTGGTTACTAAGTCATTTCGACCACACAGCAAGTTGGATTGATGTGTTTTCTACGCATATGAATAAAAAATAACTCATTAGCGGTTTTCCAATGATTTTACATCAATATATGTTCATTTTCTATGGTTTTTACCATTTCATGCACGTTTTAGTGTTTTAAAACACTAAAAACGAGTTTACAACCATAAAAGGAAAACCATTATTCGGAATTGCATGTTATCAGTTCCTACATTTCACAATTAAATATATAGTCGTTTCCCCCTAATTTTAGGGCAATCTAGCATTTTTTATTGGTTTTGAACCCTAGACACTTGTTTTTAAAGGTTTTTGTACCTTTAAGAAGTGGTTACTGAGTCATTATGACCAAACCACATTTAATATTGATGTTTTGTCTGTACATACACATTAAAAATAACTCATAAGTGGTTTTTAAGGATTTTATGTTAATATGTGGTCGTTTTCTTTGGATTTGACTGTTCCATGCACTTTTTAGTGTTTTAAAACACTAACAATGCCTTTATGACCATAATAGGAAAACCACCATTCAGAATGATGTGATATTGGTTCCTATATTTAAAAATTAAATATGAAATCATTTCCGCATGATTTTAGGGAAATCCAACATCATTTGTCTTGTTTAGACCCCCTGATACTTGTTTTTAATGGGTTTTGAAGCTTTAAAAAGTGGTTACTGAGTCATTCCGACCACACTATACATCGGATTGACATGTTGTCTATGCGTACATGTCAAAAATAAATGAACAATGATTTTCCAGTGATTTTACATCAATCTGTGGTCGTTTTATATGGGTTTGACCATTCCACACATGTTTTAGTGTTTTAAAACACTAAAATCACATTTACAACAATAACAGTCAAACCATCATTCATAATGACATGTCTTCGATTCCTACATTTAAAAATTAAATATTCGGTCATTTCCCCCTAATTTTAGGGTGATATGACATCATTTTCCTAGTTTTTAGCCCCCAATACTTGTTTTTAAAGGGTTTTATACCTTTAAGAAGTGGTTACTAAGTCATTCCGACCACACCGCATGTCATATTGATGTGTTTTCTATGCGTACACATAAAAAATAAATCATTTATGGTTTTTCCAATGATTTTACATTGATCTAAGGTTGTTTTCTAGGGTTTTGACTGTTCCATGCATGTTTTAGTTTTTTAAACACTAAAAATAAATTTACAACTATAAAAAGAAAACCACCATTAGGAATGATGTGTTGTCAATTCCTACATTTCAAAATTAAATATATGTAATTTTTTCCTCTTATTTTAGAGAAATCTGACATTTTTTCCTAGTTTTGGCCCCCAAAAACTGTTTTTAAAGGGGTTTGAACCTTTAAGAAGTGGTTAATAAGTCATTTTGACCACACTGTACGTCAGATTGATGTGTTTCATACATTTACATGTAAAAAATAACTCATAGGAAGTTTGAAAATTATTTTAATTCAATATGAGGTAGTTTTCTATGGTTTTGACCATTCCATGCACGTTTTAGTGTTTCAAAACACTAAAAACATGTTTACAACCATAATGTGAAAATCATCATTCGAAATGACGTGCCATCGATTCATAGATTCCAAAAATTAAATATACGGTCATTTTATGATTATTTCAGGGAAATCCGACATCATTTTCCTAGTTTTATCCCCCTGATGCATTAAATATTTTTTAAAAATTATAATTGTATAATTAATATATTATTAATAAAACTAATGATTTAGCACACCCTGCCGAGTGGTGTACTATTTCAAACCCTATATTATCACACAAACCATCATGTCCTATTTAGTCACACCACACCCATTCCTGGTCTACCTCACACTTGTACAATATTCTCTTCTCAAAGGAACCAGGTGCTCAAAGATGTTATAAGAGGTACACTACAAAAAAATGTGGTCTATGCAGTTGTTTGTTTTACTACTGACAGTGGTTTAAACTTTCAATACATTATTTAGTAGTTGTTAAATAAACCATCATGTATTTCATGACCAAAAATAATTTAGCAATGATTTTTATAGTTGAGTGATAGTTTTTATATGTTTTGTTTTTTGGGTACTCAGAAGTGAGTTTTTATTCATTAGGCGATAAATTGTTTAACAAAAAAACATGTGGGAAGTTAATGGGAAAGCTCACCATCTTGTTAGCAAGCTGCCTAATAATTTGCCCTTATATTTCGGCAGTATCACCGTCTCTCTAGCAGTATCATGTACAATAGAATGAATATGATCAACAGAAGATGGTGGTAGTGGTGGCATGCTCTGAGATACTGATCATCTAGGATTCTGAATTTTGTTATTCTCGACATTCATTCATTTTAAATGGTTAAGGTATATTAAATGTCTAAAAAATGAAAAACTAAATGTTTTACAAAAAAACAATGAATATATGTACAAAACACTTATCAATGAGAAATTGTAATATATTTTCATTGCTAATTTATATATTCAATTATCTCCATATTCATTGTTATCAACCTCCATTATGACGAGTCCTTCATTTTCACCCTCTCTTGCAAGTTCTACTAATTTAAAATTTTTAGGAAAAAAACATTTCAATGTTCTGTGGTTTATGAGGTTCATTGTCACAAAGTACTAATTTAACTTCCACTCTCATATCATATAATTATCTCTATTTTAAGTATACAAAAAATATCCAACCTTCATGTATTTCATCATCCACATAATAAACCATATTTGATTGTGAAGCCAAGATAAATGGATCATGTTCTACACACTCATTGGTATCCATAAAATGAGAGAAGTTGATAGAATTAAAATCTAACAAATCTTTCATTATACCCCTATCAATGTTAACACACATTCATTTGAATACGAAAATTGAAAAATGGACATGATAGTTTATTTCAATTATATCATTCAGTTTCCCATAGTATACCACTTTGGAAAATGTAAATACACCACTATTCTAAGTTTTCACATTTTCTTCATGATAAATTTTACAAAACTTGAAGCCATGAATATTGTAGGCATGAAATCTCTTGGCCTGCCTTAGAGGAACTCAAGCCAAAAAATTCAAATCATTTTATATTTCAACCCGATTTTCAATATTTATTATCTAGAAAAAATATATAAGTTTTTACTTTTAACATAGAAAAAATAACTACACATCAATAATAATAATATTAGTATATACTTACATGATGGGAGAACCATTTTACAAGATCCTTAATAATATATTTTGTTAATTCCAGCTTATTTTGATCTTGAACCCTTAGTGTTATCTTTGTTTTTAGTCAAAAATATTCAATAAATGGACCTTCAATAACACTTTTGAGTAACACATATCTACAGGCTTGTAAAAACACCAATTCAGTCAATATAAAATTTGAACCCATTCGAATTGGTCATCCAATAATTAGAAATACTAATGACTAATTTTTAGAATGAGAATTAGTGGAGATTTCATCAGCACCTCCAGCATGATTGAATCTAGTATCAATATCATCAAAATAACTAGAACAAAAGATCGCGAACACTTTAGCTTTGTAACCTTCAACAATAGAGCCTTCTGGTTGAGCTTTATTCCTTACACGTTATTTCAAATGATCTAAGTACCTGATGGAAAAAAATGAGAATCATATTAAAAAAATTATGCAATGATTTGATAAAATTGAATTCACTAATTAAAATAAAAATATCAACGTACCTCTCTATTGGATATATCCATCTATAGTATATCGGTCCACCAAGTTTATATTCTTCAACCAAACGAATATTCAAATGAATCATGACTATGAAGAATAAAGGGGGAAATGAAATCTAAAAATTACATAGTGTAAAAAATATTCTTTCTTAAACTTTATCAAGTTTAGTTAGATTTAGAGTTTTTCCAAATAGTTCTCTGAAAAAGGTACAAAACTAAACTAGAAACGTAGTTAATTTTTTAGTTAAATTATTACGCAAAGACAACGACAACAACTACTCTATAAAAATATGTGAGTCATGAATTTTAAATCCATGTAACTTTTGATGTTTTAAGTCCACACAACATGATATGTTAGTTAAATATCCATCTGGAACATTTATATTCTTTAAATTTTGAAGGAATACGTCTTTATCATTATATTTCATTATAAAAATAGCTGCAGGATACTTGTAAATCTCATTTTCCTACAAACCATGCTTTATATTCATTGAATACATATCCTTATGAGCATTAAGGTGATCCTTTGATTTGACATACTCATTAAGAACTTTAAAAATTACATTGTCTCAGAGGTTCTTCTCAATATGAATTACATCAATATTACAAAGAATGAAATTAAACTCCCAATAAAGAAGTTTAAAAAATATACTTGTTTTCTTCTATTATTGTGTTCCAGCTTCTTTAGATACTGTACCTCATACCCTTTCCCCCTTCTTTAAATTGATGACATTTTCTAAATTCTTCAGTTACTTTCACTAAGTTTTCTAAGATTTATGAACCATATAACACCTTCATTGACTTTCTCATTTCAATATATCCATTGAATCATGACTTCCTAAACCTGGATTTATGGGAAGCATCAAGAAATTGACAATGACACATAAAACACCATTTTCTTCTATGAGGTAATCATTGAGGTTCAAAACAAAAATTATAAACTGGAGAGTCCAAACCAATATGAGTGTTCCAACTAGATAAAATTAATAGTTTATAAAGGTCACTAATTTTCCACATTAAAGAAAAATTCATTTTGAATTGTTGTCTCATTAAAGAATTATATGTTTCCATGCCATCGTCCCATAATTCTCGCAATTCTTTGATTAGAGGTTGAAGGTATACATAAATTTCATTTATATGAATTTGCTTTCTAGGAATAATAATTGAAATAATGAAATAAGTCTTCTTTATACACATCCATGGAAGTAGATTATAGGGTATCAAAGAAACTGGTCAAATGCTATAATTAGTACTTAAAGTACCAAAAGGGTTAAAACCATCATAATCCAATCCCAAACTTATATTCATAGGATCTGAAGAAAAATTTGGATATCAAAAATCAAAATCTTCCATGATGTTGAATATTTTGGATGTCTCATCAATCCATAGTTACTATCAGGATTATTCCACTTCATGTCATATGAAGTCTTAGACAACATGAATAATCTTTTCAAGCATGGTTTTAGAGGAAAATAACGCAATACCTTTGTGGTATTTTTCTTATTCTATTTATTCCTAGGGTTGCATTAATTTACCTTCTCATTGTTATTCATTGACTTCCATATAATTGTATGAAATCTTGTTCATTCTTCTTTATCTGTATCTTTTCCCCAAAAAAGCATGCAATCATTAGGGCATGCATGTTTCTTTTTATAATAAAGTACAAGTTCATTAATGATATTATTCATCTCATAGAAATATACCGGGATCTTAGTTTCACTAAATACATATTGAAGTAACTCTAAAATCATAGACATTTATTTGTCAGTAATTTCAAAGACACTTGATATGATACAAATTCAGTAAAAAAGACAACTTCAAATACTTGTCACACCCTTCATATAGTTGTTGTTGTCTGTATTCAAATAATTCAAAAAAAATCATTTTTTGTCACTAAAGTTCTAAGAAATATTTACCCGCTCAAGATCAATTGAAGATTATATTGATCTATTAAAATATTGGACATTGTATTTTGGAAAACCGAACACTTTATTTAATAAATTTATAACTAAATTATTCTCTACCGAGTCACTTTGTATTTTGTTGATAGTATTCTCATTTTTTTTACTTTCCATAACATTTTCTTCACCATTCTAAATCCAACATACTTATCGAGCACGAAAATATTTCAATATCAAATTCTCATATACTTAGTTTCTTTTCAACCAACACTTGAATTTACAATAAGGACACAAAACTTTTATTCTACCATCCACTTATTGGTTTGAAATTGCATAATCTAAAAATTCTTCCAATCCCATGGCATACTGAGGTGTGTTTCGAGATAAATTATTCCATCTTTTATCCATAGTTATTGGATTTTATTCTACCTGTACATTCAAATATAAAGATATAAATGTTTAATAAAATAGGTACAATCAAAATTAAAGTATAATCTATATGGGTTAGAATAATACTCAAGAGCATGGTATTTGAAGTTAGATACATGCTTGGAACAATTAATATTTAACGATGGAAGTGTGGAAAACAACCTCTACATTAAATATGATAAATATATATCAATTTTTGATATTTTATATGTATATGATATTATTTTTATGGGAGAAAAAGTTAATGGTGTATTCTACCCTAGTGTTGTAACTAATTATGGTTCATTCCATTGAAAAATTAAATACATTAATCAATGTCCGAACCATTTATCATGGTCTAAATAATACCAAGAGAACCCCTTTAAAAATATGAATGCAAAACATACTTTATTTGGATATAACATAATATTTGATGGCTAAAACAAATAAACATAGAAGTTTTTGGTTTTTATATGTGCTTATACTTCCTTTTACCATTTAAGGTCATTTTATATGTGAACCTAAATTTCCTTCAAAACTATACACCATTTCCCATGTTATAAAATAGAGGCCACACATCAGTTATCGCATAAGAATATAGGTAACCATTTAACATATAAACTCACCCCACCTCTATTAACCCTTTTAGAAACACCCCCTTCTCTTTAATTATGAACAATAATTAATATAAAAACTCCCTATGGGAAATCAACACACCATATCATTTCAATTTACAAAATATATCAAGAGGAATGGTTTATAATTAAATTTTAAGACTATTTATGAAATGTTGCAACCATAAAGTTGAATACACTTTGATAAACCTCTTTATAAAATTTCCTTTGAAAACTCAAATAATCAATCATCATAAATTCACTATATTCAAGGTAACCCAACATTGGTTCTTAAAAATCCATACACACCCTTGGAATTCATGAGCTTCCATTAAACATTATTTTACAGACCAAAATATCTTTTAAAGTTTTAAAATCACTTAATAAAACATATTCTAATATTTTATCAAATGTCAGGCGTGCATGGTAGTTGAAAATGAATTTAAAATTGATTTTTTCATCTAAAAACATTTTCATTTAATGTAAAACAAGTGAAACATGGTTTTACATTAAAATATATTTTTATATACATATAATAATTTCATTAGGAATCTAAAATCTAGCTTAAAGAGGAAAGAAATTAGTGTTTATTAATTTAATGAACTATGAAATAGAGAAAACCAACCTATGATCTTCCACTTACACAAAGTACGACAATAAATCACCACAAAGGCCAAAGAATCCCTAAGAGTCTAGAAGGAGGAGAAATGAGCTTGGGAGAGGGATGTCATGGGGGGGGGGTCATGGGGGGTTGGGGTCATCGCTGAGGATGGAGGGGGAGGTCAGAGGGGGGGGGGGGTTTCTCATCACCTTCGAGGAGAGAGAGGTCAGAAGGGTGGGGGGGGGGGGGTCGGGGTCGCGTGGGGAGTGGGGGGGGGGATAGGGGTCGAGGTCGGGGACAAATATAGGGAGTAGGGGAGGAGGAGGAAATAGAGTTTAAAAAAAAATCAAGTTAGTTTAATAAAAACCACTAATATATTATTATGATTTTTAAAATGAATTTATTTCATGGTGATTAGTAGAATCGCCACTAATAAACCTCCGCTATCAAGTGAATTTTTTTGTAGTGGACCTGTCGTCAGGACCTTAACAAACATAATTTATAAAACATTGAATGCGACCTAGTAGTTGACTAGGGTCATATCTTAAGGTGATAGGCCTAAGAGTTTAATCATCTAAAACTTATGTATATATTTTTTTGTTTTATATGTCTTGGAAGTAGGGGAGAAATTGAATGATGTATTTATAATATGTGAATTTGAAACAAAATCAAGGAACAAATAAAAATAGGTCAGGGTGAAAGAGAAGGTTCTCGAGATTAATTAGAAAAGATCTCATTATCCAAAAATGTTCTTATCCAACAACCGAATAAATATCATTCCTTGTTTTACCCTTTCTATATGAATTGTGGAACTAAACATACACATGAATACCTTCCAGTTCATATCTATCCCACCTCTTCCACAATGAATAGGTAGTTTATTTACTCAATTGAGACAACCATTGTCCCTTCACCAAAATTTATCTTGTTTTGTTCATCTCCCAGTCCACACAGCTCTACTGGTATGTTATGTAGACTGAGAGAAGGGAGGGAGAAATTGTTTGATAGATTAGATAATGAAATAGTTCATTGGAAAGAGAAGATAATTAATATATATAAATATCTTCATTGGGATACCATATTAAGGGAAATAATTGGAAATTTAATAATTGAAAACATGGATTTTCAGTTCCCATGAAATCTTCCACATTGAACTTTCCCTTGAGTTAATTTTTCATGATCATGGATTTAAGAGATCTCAATTACAGAATAATGAAAGATCACAAAATATAAACAGAAATAATTCATGGATTAGAATTTCACTAAATATATTAATATAATTGAATGTACAAGTAGAAGGAAATTTAGAAAATTTTTCCCAGGAAGGTTGAATGAATTTATCTCTCACTCCATCACTTTTTATAAAGTTTTCCCATCTACTATCTATTAGAAATAGAAAAATCATCCCCATAATCAAGATATGTACTCATTTTTGAAGCATCAAAGTGGATGTTCACCGTGTCATGACTATATTATAAATTAGATACAATATGAGGAATTCCCTTAAAGTTCATTGTTGAAAGCCTCACTTGAGGATTAAAAGTGATGAACGTGCTAGAGCTTGTTTGGGTTTCCAAATTGGGCGTGGTTTTCACTATACATATGCTGAGATGGTGATCTTGGGCCTGAAATTCATGAAGACAATTCTAGTGTGGACTCATCTTGGAGTCTTGACCTCAGTAATGTGGGGGAAACTCTATAATAACTTGGGTTTTGAGCCTGTAAGACTTTGAAATTTTCTGGATGTTATTCCAAGGTAGGGCGTTCAGATGGTGTGCAATTCCGAGCCCCGGTGTGGTCAGAATTAGTTTTTAAGTGTGTTTATACTGGACACACTAAATAAATAGAATAACTCCTAAATGGTTGCTTTTATGGGAAAACTGAGGGCAACTTTGAGTCCGGAGCATGCCATTTACACTAGGAGGGGTGTAACTTTCACGGGAGAGACCCTTCTGTGGAAAATGCCACCGAAGGCATTTTCAAAATTTAGCAGCCTCAGGCATGAACTTTATAACTTCTGAACGGAGGCTCAGATTAAAATTTTGAGACTTCCGTTGCGCTCAGAACATGGATTTTACCCTAGAGGTGGCTTAACCCCGACCCCACCGAACGTTCGGGTACGGGGCCTACTGGTGGGGGTTTAAGTGTTTCTATACTTACACACTTCTCCCCTATCCTCCTTCTCCCCTCCTCCTTCTTCTCCCTTGACTCTCTTGGGAGAAATCCCTCTCAACAAGCTTCAATCTTCCCCTCCTCTTCGAAAAGGAAGTGATGGCTCCGGCGGACCGTTCGTGAAGCTACGGGCTACGCCCAGTGAGGTATGAAGTTTGCGTTTTCATTTTTAATTTCCGCATCTTCCTTGAATTAAATTTATTGTGTTGAAATGCTATCAGATCTTCAAGAAAAGACCATAGATGCGTAGGGCTTGATCTGATCTTTCCGACACTCATTTCAGATCAAACTTTCGAGTCCCGGGGTGTCCGGGTTGATCCCAGAAAGTTTTCCGGCCAATTTCCCTATTTTACGGTGGTTCCAGGGGTTTCTGGCGGGCTTCAGGTGGTCCGGGATGGTGCTAGGCGGCGACAGCAGTCCCAGGCGGCGGCGGACTCCCAGGTCGCCGGTGCAGGGCACGATGGGGGTCATGGCGCGCGACCCCGAGCGTGAGACCAAGACCAGCCTTTGGCGGGTCTCCATGCGGGACAACGACCGACCACGAGGGCCGGTCGACCAGGTGGACCATGGGTCAGCGGACGGGCCACGCGGAAGGGCCACGGGCTAGCCCAGGCCGGGTGGGCCGGCTGGACCGGGCCGATCCAGCCCAATGGGGGTTATCCCCCTTGTCTTCAGACACACGTAACTTCCACTACGAGTGTCCGTTTTGCCTGCCGTTTGTGGTAGAACAATACTCAGCTTGGGATGGAGTTTTTGAGATGGTCTTGGGGATTTTTAATTCTCGAGACGGGGGCGTGGTGGCGTGACACACTTGTTAAGTACCTCGCCGGGATCCTTCTTTCAGATGGCGAGAACACATCCGAAGTTTGTTTTTGGCAGCGTCAGTAGAATTGTAACCCTGGAGTTGAGATGATGTATACTAGGGTGGTTTCAGGCATTGAATCCAGAGTTAAGGCGTGGACCCCATGGCTATCTTTTATGCTGTGAGTAGCGTTTTCTGACTTTTGCATCAGACGTCCGTTCAGGGCGAATGAGTAGTCTTTTTGACGTGTTTTTTTGAGAGAATCGCGATGGAATAGTTCTCTCGACATTTTTTGGAACCGAGGTGTGGGCCCCACATGATTCCGTATGGGTATAAAGCGGTGTTGAATAACTTTTTTCATCGGGTGTCTATTTCCAGTGAGTAAGTAGTCAATCTCGCATGTTTTTTTGCGAGGATTACAATAGTGTAATCTGTTTGGGAGTGCAGAGCCTCTTCCGAGATCTCATTAAATGTGGAAACATGAAAGATCATTGGTCGGAGGTCCTTTTGATGCACTCCGAACCAACGCACGATAGAGATATTAGTGACACCCAGAGATGGTTCGGGCTGTGCAGAGTTATCGAACCAATTCCAAGTTTACCCTCCAGGAGGGCTGGGCAGTGGGTTACCCACCATCTTATTAGGGTTTACCCACCAGCAGGGCTGGGAAGTGGGTTACCCATTGACTTTATGGTTTACCCTATATCAGGGCTGGACAGTAGGTTACCCATTGACTTCAGGGTTTACCCTCCAACAGGGCTGGGTAGTGGGTTACCCGTTAAATTTAGGGTTTACCCTCCAGCGGGGCTGGGTAGTGGGTTACCCGATGACCTCTTAAGGTTTACCCTCTAGCTGGGCTTGGTAGTGGGTTACCCGATGGCTTCTTTTAGACTCAGCCCTTTCTATGAGGCTAGTCAGTGACTTCTTTTCATGATTTCTGGAGTAGGATCCTTGGTTGTGCAATTCAGCGATGAGAAAGCTTTGACGTGTGGGACGTTTGGGCATCAGTGATGGATATCCTTAGAACTGTTGGTGACTTTTCCTGGTCTGATCTTGGAGATATAGATCCCCTTACACACTCGTTTGGGTTTCTTGTTGAGCATATATATATACAACCTACTTTTTCTCCCACTCCTTGGGTTCAGTTACTCTCCTTCTAGAAGGGGTGAAGACACACAGGGTATGCCACGTGCTTTCTGTCTCTAGCTCCTATTGGTTGGGACGAGTTTACTTCCTTTCTTTTTTGGGTTGAGCTTCACTCTCTCTATAGTACTCTTACACTATTCCTTGTTCTATATACTGCTCACCATTTTAGCACCTCCTTTGTTTCTCCCTTGAGCTTTTGGGGCATCCTACTGAGTTTCTTTATACTCACCCCTTCTTGGGCTTTTCCTGCACTTGGTGTGCCCTTGAAAACGACAGACAAGTCGATCGAGACTACGGAGGAGCGTAGAGGACACAAAATATTGGGCTGCGCTCAGTGGTCGTAGTAGGACTTTCAGGTGTGAGACTCACTAATTGTTTACCTGTTTCTGGGTTATGGCACCTTTCAGGTTGGGCACATGTTTTTCCCTTTTTCTGTTCAGTATCTTGTCAGTACTTTTTAGCACTTTACTCTTGTTTCTATTTAGAGGTTGATGCATGATTGTGGTTGGGTTATAGTTGTTTTTCCTTTGGTTTTCTTTTTTACTCTGCACTTCTGCATTGAGTGGGCTGTGTGTGTGTGTACAAGTACTTAGGCAAAGGCCTCCCCGAGGTTTTTACGCCTTCGGCGCTTGTCGCCAGCTCTTATCCTATGGAGGTGGACGTGGGGTAGTTGTGGCTTGAGACCGGTAGGGTCGGGTCATGAAAAAGTGGTATCAGAGGTGGTTCGTTCCTTGGGGAATTGTTCGGACGTCCCTAAAAAAGAATTGGTTAGGATTTAGGGCAACAAAGTCGACGTGTCCTAAGAGCGGCTCTCAGACCAGGGAGTCTAGTGATGGTATGGGCGGCCGACGTATCCATCCACCAGGACCCTGATAACCTGCTTGTCGACTCGGCACGCTGAGACACTTGTTGCAGGGAACTTTGGAACATGCATACAATAGGATTGAGTCTTTGAATATCCTTTTGAGTCAGCTCCCCTTGTTATTATTATTATATATATATATATATATATATATATGCGCATCTGATCACGGTAATTCTTGATAATTTTCAGGATGCCCCCACGACAACAACCATCCAGGTTACCCTCTCCAGTTCATGACGATGACCTGGCGAGTAACAAGGAATCAGTTAAGGGACCCAAACATGATCCCCTTCCACCTAGTGCTTCAGCAGTAGCCCCTCCAATTGGAGAGCAGCAGTTAGTACTGACAGCACAGGTCGAGGTTGAGCGCAGGCTGAGTGCGCTCTAGGACTTCCAGCATCAGTGGCCGTAGAAGTTCCGCGGGGACCTAGATCCCCAGGCATCGGAAGACTGTCTAGAGTCTGTGAACCGACTTTTAAAGCTGGTACAGACACCAGAGGACCAGATGGTAGCCCTAGCTTCCATCCTTTTCCTCGGGACGACCTGGCGTTGGTGGGGGTTGGTTACGCAGACCCACGACGAGTCGTCTCTCACGTGGGATAGCTTCCAGTAGCTCCTCCGGGAGGAGTACTCCCCCTCTTTTTTACACTCCATTCAAATTCAAGAGCTTTTATAGTTGAAGCAGGGGAGGATGACCGGGGCATAGTTCTCAGCCTGGTTCACTGATCTGACATGCTACTCGCCGGATATGATCCACGATAGTTACTTCCTGGTGCGGAAGTTTGAGCAGGGTCTTCGCAGGGATATATGTGCTAGCGTAGTGCCCCTGTGCATACCTAATTATGATAGGGTTCTATAGTGGATGCTTGTGATAGAGATATTCTTGGCTGAGGGACACCATCTGACAGGGCCTAGCAGTGGCCACTTTAGAGGAGGGTCTTCGGTGACAGGCAGACGACAGAGAGCAGAGCCTCGGTCGAGGAGGCCCTTCTGTGAGAAGACACAAGGGCAGGGTCGTTCACCCCAGTGGTGCCATGGAGCACCGGGGCGGTCAGGAGAGAGCCGGTACTATGACTGTGATGGACGGGGTCACCTAGCATGGGACTACAAGCCATCACGTTTTTTTAATGAAAAATAAATACAAAGTTTTAACTTTCTTTTATTCTGGTATTGAAAATGGTTTTGAAATCATTTTTATTATATCAATGTGTTGTATTGATATCTTGTGATTGAAATGTGGAAATGTTATGTTTCCTTTATCCATGTTTTATGTGATACGATTAAGTTATGGTCTATGATATGTTTAAACCAATTCATATGAGGAATGCATTGGACTTAATAAGTGACGGGTGGAGCCCGCTATAGCTCCTCAATGCATCGGTAGGTCTCACGAGACAACTAGACGTGGAATTGGCCGAGGACCTTTCCCAATTTGATTTATGGTTTTGGCCGAGGCCTTAATAATTTTAGACGTCTTGGTCAAGGCCTTGAAAAAATGTTTCCGAATGTCTGGCATTATGCATTCCATCATTATGAAAGTGGTTATTGATATTGCATGTGATTATTCGACCAGTAGAATATCCATGTGAAGAAGTAAATGGAATTATCTCATTTTACTTTTTCCATATTATGTTGATGTTCAAGTTTAAAAGGCTTTTGTTTTATTCATACATTGCCTTAAATTTTTATGTTTATTTATAAAAGCTTTCGCAATATTGTTATCCTTACTGAGCATCTGAGCTCACCCCTTTCAATGTTTTAATATTTTCCAGGATGTGAAGAAGTATTTTATGAATGACCTGCAGGGATTGTCAGAAGAGGATATGAGTGTGGTCTATGGAGACTTTGTTATTGTAGTTTTTCACTTTATGATGTAATGTAACATTTATGAATGTATCTAGTGTTTCCAAGGCTACTAAACTAATCGGTCTTTCGAGACTTGATCTTTTGTGATCATGCCAATGTTACGAAGTAATGCACCGACTCTGGGTAGCTGGGGTCGGGGCGTTACAGTTGGTATCAGAGGCAGTTTAGTACTAACCTTGGAAGCTAGATTTAGATAAACTCTGATTAGAGCACATAGCCTGAAGATAGAATTTAAGGATTAGTATAGAAGAACTTCCTAGAATTTTGGTATTATAGAGATTTTGTGAGTTTTCTGAGCAATACATCCCTGTCTGGATACGAGCAGGTAGAGGCGGATCTGGCACAGATGTACCTAGGGGTAAAACCCGAAAACACCGCTTTGAGCTAGACTCGAACGGGAACTGGTGCACGACAACGGGCCTTGCTGCACTCTTGGTTACGACACTCCCGGGGGATATGCTTAGGATAATTCTCATTTTCTTTACAAACCACTATAAAGGGTTATGATTATATACTTCCTCAAAGAAAACATTCCTTTTTATGATTATGGATTATATCCATAAATAGTTCAATTTATGTAAAGTGTTTTACAAATATGGAATTATGTATTTTAATTCATAAACTAATCTAGTTTATGCCATTGTTTAGAAATGGCGCCTAGTGGAAGTAATGGAAACCGTATCAATGCACACACTCCGTGTAGGGATTTCCCTCCTACTCAAGATAATTATTGTGGATCTGGAGATACAACTGGTGCTGATCAACTTATTACCATACTGGGACAAATCACTCAGGTTATGAATAATAACCTTACTCGTATGGAGCACCCTGATTCGCAACATGGAGGATCAATGTTAGACCGCTTCATGAAGCAAAAACCACTAACATTTAATAGGGGTACAAATCTGTTAGTAGCTGAGCAATGGATAAACTCCTTAGAGAAAATATTCCACACCTTGGGGAGTAGCGAAAGGGAGAAGGTTATCATGGCAGTTTACCACCTCACTGGAGATGCCGATCAATGGTGGTCATTGATTCAAAACACAAAGGAAGATGATGATGTATCGAATATGGAATGGAGGGAGTTCAAATATATTTTCTTATAAAAATACTTTCCTCATGACCATCGAGCAGATATGGAAAGGCAATTTCTAAGTCTAAGGCAGAAGGAGGATGAGAATGTCGCAAAGTATGAGTCTAACTTTACAAGGTTAGCGAGGCATGCTGCAGATTATATATGTAACCCAAGAAGTAAGATTGATCGTTTCTTTGATGGGTTAAAAACATTTCTCCTTCGATCTTTAGTATCACAATCCTTCTCATCGTATGAAGATATTGTCTCGTGTTCTATCAAGACAGAAAAGGAATTCTCTAAGTCTTATGACAACAAAGTAAAGCAAGAGAAGAAGAGAATGGTGGAAAAAGAGATAGATAAAGGGAAAAAGGGAAAGAAGGATTTTCCATTATGTGATAATTGTGGGAAGAATCACCCCGGTACTTGCCTAAAAGGAATGGGAGTTTGTTATAAATGTGGAGAAAAAGGTCACCAGGCGCGTGATTGCAAGGGAAAGAAAGAGGCTATCAATGTTGAATGCTACAATTGTAGAGAAATGGGGAATTATGCAAATGAATGTCCTAAGCGTCAAGGAAACTTATCTCAGAAAAGGCCAAGGGATCAAGGCCAATCTTATACTATGACTACAGTTGAAGAGGAATAATTAATGTATTGGTGCTTTTGGACTCAAGGATTATATTCTGGTTATAAGAATAATGTGATATATATAAGGATTGTACTGTAGTACCTTTTGATTTCATTAAGGTTTTAATATGATGAAGGTAATCATTTTTTAAGTATGTGACAATAAGAGAAACTTTACTTTGTTTGGGGAATCTGATGTTACAATTGATTTTGGAATTAAGAGACCTTTTAGAGAAAGTCTGGACAGAGGTATTTTGGATAACTATAAAGGTTGGAGTGGATTAAGTTAATCTTTGGATAGTATTGTTAAAGGTTAAAAAATTTATGAAGATTATTTTTGGAATATTATAATACTATAGTTTTAGGAAAAGGACAACCTGTAGGGTGTGTCATAACCGTCGCGTCGGACAAAGCTGTAGGAATCGAACCCACAACCATAGTGCGACATGCCTTTATTTCCTACCACTAGCCTACAGGAAGTCCCTGGTTATTAAAAAATAATTTTACTAATCTAAATGGTATGTGTTAACATTTGGAACCTTATAAAATTAGGATAAGTATAATATTTTTGAGTTCTATTAACTTTTTGAGTGAAAGATGAGTTGAAGGTTGAAACTCTAATTATCAAGCATAAATATATATATACCTATCTCTTATTCAATGAATAAATTAATTCTAAAACTTTAGTAAAGGGATATTAAAACAAAAAAATGTGTTATCCTAATACCTTATGTCTTGTTGAACTGATGATATTTTAAATCAACATAGATTTAAGGCTTTGAGGCCCTCAATTTGACAGTTTATTGTGATTGATGACCTCAATCACTCCCTACAAATATTTACGTTTTTCCTCCAATTATATGTCTCTAATTGCCACCAATGTTCTCCTAATCGAGATCATAATTGGGTGGTGACTTTTTCATTTCCCTTTCCCTCTTATTAAGGCTAAATTTTATTAATCTTATTTCCGATGTGTGTTTTCCACAAAGGTATTTTCTATTTTCAACCTTTTATTTTCCAAGAAAAATTTCAAATTGTGAGGATGCAATTTATTGAAGGAGGGGAGAATGTAACACCCCGAGCTTCCACAATATGCTTCTCATTCAATAATGCAATAGCTTGCATTGTACGCAACCTCGAGTTATAAAACACCACGACTAATCATAGTGGCCATTATGAATAGTAATAACCACTTTTTAAAATTATAGAAATTTTATATTTCAAAATGGTCTTCATTTTAGGATTCGGAATATCGAAATTAGCCTATGTTGAATTTTTGGTTTTTTTCTGAGAACTTCTAATTTTTTATGAATAGTGAAAAATACTTAAAAACAACTTTTTTAATCAAAATAATTTATAGTGATAAATTATACTATTTAGTGGTTTTAAAGTATAATTAGAATATATTTTTACCATTTTATCTGATGGTGGTCATTAGAATTAATTTAACATTGAAATTGGACATAAACAATTGCCAATCTTTTGATATAAACTGTTTCTTAAAAACACGCTATTTGTTGGGACAGCGGGAATTAATTATAAAATTAATTAATGCAACTTATATGTTTGGAATTTTGTAAAATAGACATCATTTTTGAATTCGGAATATCAATTATAGCTTAGGATGAAATTTTGGCATTGTTCTGAAAAACTTCAATTTTTGATGAATAGTGAAACCACTAAGTGGTAGTTAAATAACTGATTTTTCGTTTAAATGAAATATTACCAATTCTGTGATTTTATTTTCAAAAATCCGACATACATGGTTGTCATTAAGAAGTAAAATGTGGTTCAATGAGATTAAAATAATTTTTGGAGAATAGTAACTTTTAAGTTCTTAATCGCGATTAGAGGTAATTAGTGTAGTTTAAGGTAAAAATAATGTTTTAATAATATGAGATGAGCTTGACACATGTACTACCCTCATTTTATGTTCCATGTCAGACCAATACAATCCATGGGTCAACTTGGGGACCCCATGGATCCACTTTAGTTATAAAATGACATAAATACCTTTTATTCAATGTTAAAGTAAAAAATGACACAAACATGAAATGTTTTACTAAAACAATTTTTACATGGGGTTATACAAGTAATATTTTTGACCATAAATATTCATTGGAAAGATAAAAAGATTTCCTACATCATGATAATTTTTTTATAATTTTTAGACATTAAATAAATTAAATTATTTATGACACCATGATGATGCAGCGATGACCTCATTATTTAACGATTTAAATAAAATGAGAAGATAATGTGAAATCCAAGGCCTACACTTTTCCAAAGCCTATTGGATGAAAATATTTCTAACCCTTATCACCTTAGACTAGAATTATACAAGTGTGGGACCTTTAGAATCCGAAAAGCATTGTATAATAGAATAACATTTCATTACTTTCCAAAAGTGCCCCTCCTCTGCACTTATAAAAGGCCCCCACTACTCCCACCTTATTCACACTTTCAAGCCATTTGACTCGGCAAAACTCTTCCCAAATACTCTCCCAACTCTCATCCCTTACTCCTAGAAGCCTCAATTTTGGCAGAACTCTTCCCAAGGAAGCCTTTGGCTCAAATCAAAAAGAGTTACCCGATTTTAAGGTAATGTCTTCTCTAATGTTGTTTTGTTTTATTTTTCTTCTCCAACCCCTTAAAATCTTTTTTTTCAATTATTTTGTAACAAAAACAGTATCTAAAATATAATAGGATGTTTTTATGATAAGTATTTGGTTTAAACTTACACACACCTTCGTCTAATGGTTAAAGAACATACTGTTTCTGTGGGTGGAAAAATACTGCCTCACGAAACGATGATTGTTCAATATTCATTTAACACCTCTAATGGTGGCCATTTTGATGACACTATTTTCATATATGATATATATATTATTTTTATGTCTTCCTTATGCTTCTGTATTTCTCATTTATGGAATACTTTATGATTTCCATTATGGGTAAATGCGATAATTTTATTTTAGAAAGTGCGGACTACCGCCCCCTCAAAGTGATTTGAATCGTTAATGCCATAAGTGGGATGTATAAAGGATGGAGTAAATGGTATTATACATTATATTATACTGGAATTATATTATAACTTTATACAATTATAACATCATTCCATTAAATACGAAATAGAAATGAAAGTAGCGTTCATGCTTACGTACGGCTTACCGTCTCCATGAACGGTGCATTTCATTTCTTACCTCTAAATGTTATGTAAAATTATAAATGCATGTATATACTGAATATATATGTTATATATGATAACTACATCATGAATATAATTCTGGATATAATGGATATTTCACCACATGAACAACTTGTAATTATAAGAAGTTTATTGTTGACTCAAGTACCGAAGATCGACAAAACGACCGTTTTTAACTTAAATAATTACATAATGTTCATAACATTGTAATAAGTGATATAAAAAGGATAATGAAATTGAAAATGGTTCTTAATAAGGTATATATTAACTCTAGTTTGATATTCAGGAGGTTAAAGAATGGTTGAGTCAAGTCGGACACGAGGTAAGGGAATTTCTTAACCCAACTTCCATTCTTTGGGTTAATCTCCTACTTTCAAATTATGTCATGATATTATTATGTCCTATTTTGTATTTTTACTTTCTTTATGTGTACCTATAGTGAATACACAGAATAGATCTATTTTATTTTAAAAATGATCTTTTTAAGGGCTTCGTCTCAATCCCCTTTCATTGAGGCATATTTGGTTTTATACACAACTTTCTTTTGTACGTTGTATAAAACCCTTTGACTTTTACGTTATTCAAAAGGAATCTTTTTTATATGAAGTGTTTTACTAAACGACAAAAAGGGAATGTTTTTCTTTCCGTACATATGCGGCGACAACAACTTCTCCGCCGCCGTGACCATTATCTGAGTTTCGGCTTCCTCTACAAGCCATCACGTTTTTTAATGAAAAATAAATAAAAAGTTTTAACTTAATTTTATTCTGGTATTGAAAATGGTTTTGAAAGCATTTTTATTATATCAATGTGTTGTATTGATATCTTGTGATTGAAATGTGGAAATGTTATGTTTCCTTTATCCATGTTTTATGTGATACGATTAAGTTATGGTCTATGATATGTTTAAACCTATTCATATGAGGAATGCATTGGACTTAATAAGTGACGGGTGGAGCCCGCTATAGCTCCTCGATGCATCGGTAGGTCTCATGAGACAACTAGACGTGGAATTGGCCAAGGCCCTTTCCCAATTTGATTTATGGTTTTGGCCGAGGCCTTAATCATTTTAGACTTCTTGGTCGAGGCCTTGACAAAATGTTTCAGAATGTCTGGCATTATGCATTCCATCATTATGAAAGTGGTTATTGATATTGCATGTGATTATTCGACCAGTAGAATATCCATGTGAAGAAGTAAATGGAATTATCTCATTTTAATTTTGCCATATTATGTTGATGTTCAAGTTTAAAAGGATTTTGTCTTAGTCATACATTGCCTTAAATGTTTATGTTTATTTATGAAAGCTTCCGCAATATTGTTATCCTTACTGAGCATCTGAGCTCACCCCTTTCAATGTTTTAATATTTTTCAGGATGTGAAGAAGTATTTTATGAATGACCTGTAGGGATTCTCAGAAGAGGATATGAGTGTGGTCTATGGAGACTTTGTTATTGTATTTTTTCACTTTATGATGTAATGTAACGTTTATGAATGTATCTAGTGTTTCCAAGGCTACTAAACTAATCGGTCTTTCGAGACTTGATCTTTTGTGATCATGCCAATGTTATGAAGTAATGCACCGACTCTGGGTAGCTGGGGTCTGGGTGTTACATTATTTATTATATCCTTCATGGGAGAGTCCATTTTAGGCTTTATTTTCCTCCCTTCACCCTCACCATCTCCCACTTCTCATGTTTGGGTTTCTTTATTATGTTCATGAAACTCGTCCCTCTATCTATAAATTTTTCCCAAAGTCCCTATGTTGCATCTTTCTGGAATACTCTCATACCCAATGCAACTACCCTTGTTTATCTTCTTTCTTGGAACATTATATCATCTCTGCTGACATCTCATTCATTGATAACTATCAATTGTTACCCTCTCCACTATATCCTCATCCTAATCCCACCATCGATGACTGTCTACCTCTCACCATCCACCCAACCCTACCTCCATTGAACTAATTTTATGGTCTTTATTTTGTCTCTTTCTACTCTCATTGTCCATTAAACATGCCCCATGTCCCAACAGAGGACACCATTTCCCCACATTCATCCATCGCTCCTGCTACGAGTAACGATTAATTCCCAATATCATGGTGGAAAGGTACTTGTTATTTCCATAATAAGCCTCTTTACACAACTTCATACAAAGGATTATTTACTATGGAGATGATATTTTTTCCTCATATGGTTGTAGGGGATAAATCTCACCCTGGGTGGCTTCAAGAAATTCAGGTTGAATTAGAGGCCTTGGATGGAAATTACACTTAGGATTTAGTTTCCATTCGTGATGGTAAATATGTTGTTGGAAGAAAATTGTTTTATATGGTCTACATAAATAAATATTTCACTCTTAATAACATTAAATCCTCTCATGTAAAAAAGGCTTCGCTCAGACATATGATGTTGATTATTTCGATACATTCTCTCCGGTTGCTAAAATGGAATCTGTTCGATTATCCATCTCTATTACAGCTTCTCATCATTGGCATCTTTATCAAATTTATGTCAAGAAGGCCTTTTTATATGGTTTTATTGATGATGAATTATATCTACAATAACCTTCTATATTCCTTGCCTCAAGATTTGGTTCTAATGTCAGTCAGCTTCGTCACTCTTTTTATGGGCTCAAGAAGTATCCTCATGCATGGTTTGGTAGATTATGTGCTATCGTAAATGCATTTGAGATATCTTAGAATATGAAGGTCCACACTATTTTATACCACAAAACATCCTATGTTTTCAACCTACTGGTTATATATATTGATGATATCATTATTACTGGTAGCGAATGGCATGGAATTTCTCATATCAAGGTTTATCTTCAAAAACAATTTCAAACCAAATTCTTCGGTCCTTTGAAATATTTTATTAGAATTAAAGTCCCCCATTATCCAACCGTCTTCATTCTTTCCTAATGAAAATATGCATTGGATATATTGTAGGATACTGATTTGTCTCAAGAAACTACCATTGGAACTCCTCTTGAACCTGGGGAATAATCATTATATGATGTCACATACCCATATTATCACCCAGAGAGGTATCATCATCTTGTGAAAAAACTCAATTATCTTACCATGAATTATCTAGATATTTTCTATACTATCAACAAGGTCATCCAATTCATGGAACATCCAATGAAATATTAATGGGATGTTTTCCTTTTCATTATCAAGTACATTAAGAAAGACCCTACCTGTGGTCTTTGGTATTCACATCATGATCATATAAATATTGAGGAATTATATGATATTGACTATGCTGATTTCTTAGCTACCCAGAAGCTTAATTTTGGGTTTTCCATTTTCATGGATGGCAACTTATTCTCATAATGAATTAAGAAACAAAATTTCATCTTCAGATCCAGTGTAGAATCTGAATATTGTGTGATGGCCACTATCACAACTAAAATTATCTATCTTTTTCATCTTCTTTATGAAATTGGTTTCCCACCATAGACTTCTTCTCATATTTTGTGTGATAATTAAGAATCCATGAAGATTGCTTCTAATCTAGTCTTCCATGAACGCACGAAGAATATCGAGATTGATTGTCACTTTCTTCTCCATCACCATAAGAAAAACCATATCATTTTAAATAAATTATAATAGCTCATTAGTTTTCTCACATCTTCAACAAAGGATTTCTGGGAGATTGATTAGACTCTCTACACAACAAGCTGGACATGCACAAAATCAGTGACCCAGCTTGAGGGAGAGTGTGTGCAGTCTTATTTTTTGGTCTCTTTTTTTGTTTTTTGTGGGAATATTCTACCAAGATATACATGTTCTAGCTTGAGGGGGAGTGTTATACCTAGTTAAGTGTATTTCTGGGTTAGTTATATTTTTGAGTCCCACATCAGTTTCCTCCAACTTTTATTTATTTTCCTTTATCCATAAATAAAAGTATCCACATCTCTTTTAGGTAGGGATTGTACCATTCTACAACAACATTGAATTTATTCTCTATAAAATAGGATTCATTACCATGATTTTTTATCCCTATAATTCTTTTGATCCTCTAATGTTTGATTTAGAGAATAATTGAATTGGACCCTTTCTCCCATGGACATAGAAAACCCTTTCTGAACCACATAAATTGGCATGTTCTTCCATTTTTACTTCTCTGTTTGTGTTTATTTCATTTATTGAAACTTATGTTTCCCTAAAAAAGTGGAATAAGAGGCATCGGGGTTGAAACTGTGAAGGTACATAAGGGTTTTCCAAATAATGTAAGAATGAAGGTGTTCGAAAAAATTATTTTAGGTTGGATTCATGAATAGCTCATCAAGATGATTGAAATTGGGAAAATGATGTAAAAAATGAAAATGAAATGAATTCAGTAGAGTCGGTCAAACTTTCAGTCAACTCGGTGGTTCTACAATACCTCTTTTCAGAGAAGACTATACTTTTCACACCGACGGTGAATTTCTAGTTGGTTTTCTGGAAACTATTCCGGAGAGCCATGTCCTCACCACCTCATTGTCTGATCTAGGCCATTGAAATTGTTTTGTCACTACCTTCACCAATTAGAGTCCATTTCTAGCGATCCAAGAGATTTTACAGCTATTTAGACCATTCTAGATGCATTATTATAGTTATACTTTTGATATTATCACTTTATCAATGGAAGAAAACACTGATAATATGATTAAACACACCACTTTTAATTATATCATCTGGAAACCCAAAATGGAGGATCTTTTGTATATGAGATATTATTGGAAACCAATAGTGGAGACCACTAAGAATATTGTTGTGAAAGTAGAGGAATCATCAAAGTGGTAAATACAGTAAAAATACATCAACTAGTACCTCTCTAGTTGATGCGGAGTGGTTCATGATCAAAGGGAAGTGCACTGCCCAAACCAGATAGTGGATCGACAAGAGTATCTTCCATAATTTTTCCAATAAACACTATGCTTCTATTATATAGAGAAAATTAGAAAAGGTGTATGCAAGGAAAACCAAAAAAAACAAAAAAAACCTGATATGATAACTTGTCAACTTGAAGTATAATGATGGGACTAACATATTAGAGCACATGAGTGAGTTCCAAGGTATTTTTGATCAGTTGAATTCCATGAAAATAATGATGGACATTGAGTTGAAGGCACTATTTATGTTGAGTTATTTACCAATGATGTGGTACACACTTGTTTTTTTTGGTCAACAATTCAACTCTAGATAGAACCATCACCATGAAAATGGGGAAATATAGAATATTTAATGAAGAGTCCTGAAGTAAGAATGAGGGATGCACCCCTGAATCATTAGATTTTATCACTGAAAGGAAAAGAAAACAGAAATAGTAAGTAAGAGATATTGAAAGAAAACCCCATGACCAAAGTATTTAAAGGAAGAAGTGATCTAAATCCCAATTGGGATATGGCATGAAGTGTCACGACTGTGGAAAGACCAAACACTTCATCTGGGAATGTAGGAGGCTAAATGAAGAGTAGAGGAAGTAGGAAGATAAGAACCAAAATAATGATGTTGCATTTTTTAATGAAGAGATTTTTATCATTATGGATGGTAATTAGGTCATTATTGTAAGACAATACCTGACATGGGTGATTGATTCAGGAACCTCCTACCATGTCACTTCCATAATATATTTCTTCTCATCTTACACTTCAGGGATTTTTAGACATGTGAATATGGGAAATGATGGTGCATCCAAAATCACTAGTATTGATCATATTTTTCTAGAGACTAATATTGGATGTAGGTTATTGTTGAAGGATGTGAGGTATGTTCTTAATATTCAGATCATTCTGACACCCTCTAGAATTATAAATGATGATGGATAAGTCTGTTATTTCAGTGATAGGAAATGGAAGCTTACAAAAGGTAACATGGTAATTAAAAAAGAAAAGAAAGATACTTATATTTATCTTATAGATGTCAGACCATGTGAAAGAGAAGTCAATACAGCTTGAAAAGATGTTATTGTAGAAGTATGGTATAGGAATCTTAGTAACATGAGTGAGAGAAGAATTGGAATTGTTAGGTCAGAATAATATAAAGATAACACAAGTGGGGTGGGGGGAATTGTGTTTTTTTAAAAATATCAAAAAATTTTGGTTTGTAAATATTTTTTCAATTTATAAATATATAAACTGTTCTCTTCTATATGAAAGATAAGTAGACAATAAAAAAGAGGAATAAACATAAAAATTTTATAGTGGTTTGGGGCACAAACATTCCCTATTCCACTCCACCAACTCTATCTCTGTGAGCTTGGTGAATTTAATTGGAAAGGTTCTCTTATCACTAGAACTTCAAATCCACAACTGAGTGTAGGCAATTGACACCTTTACAAATAAGGCTAAATAGATCCATATGGTTCTTTTAAAGGGAACCAAGTATCCACAACATAAAACAAGAAGACGATACTTAAACCACAACCAAGTATGAGTAGTTGATACTCCAATAAATCAAAGGAATTTAATTTGATGATGGTTCAATCTGATCTTCACAATTACAACATCAACAATTGACAGTAGATAGATCTTCTTCTTCAAAAATTAAAGGCTTCAAGAAAGAACAACTCTTAAGAGATCTTCATTTCAAATGATCTTCAATTTTAATAGCAACAAATAGCAGTAGTAATCAAATAGAAGCACGAGGCTGAAAATTTATGTCTCCAAAGTGTAGCCTCTTTAGAAAATAACATATTTGATTATTTTTTGTAGCATCACTGAAAAATATAGTCACATGAATAAAATTGTATGATTATGTGTGTGTTATACTAATTTAAAGGAATTATGATAGAATATATAGAGAATAAATAATTATTTGCTATTCTAGATCCAAGAAAATCACCTTATAGAATGTGAATATTCAAATCTGAATTGACCAGGGGAGTCATAAATTCCCTTAAGAAAAATATTAATTTCATCTGATGAATATGGTTCTTTGAATTGATCATAAATGGCCTTTGAACCACTCATAGAGATGATTTCAATTATATTGTAAAACTTTCAAGACCATTGTATGAATCTCAGATAAAATGATGGCTTTAAAACTCTACTGTTGAATAGTAAAACACAGAGTTTAACTGTGTAGCATAGGATTCCATTGTGTAGGGTTCCTTAGAATAGGGTTCCTTTGCATAACATAGGGTTCCTACCAACACATGGTTCTTTAACAATACTCTCATCTACACGTAACATAGGGAACAAAAGTAATGTAGGGATGAAAATCGACACATTCATCCTTCCAACTCAATGGTTGATTCCAAACCTAGCATAGATTAACCACATGTTCAATCTCCCAAATATAGGGTATGAACAGTGTTTCTAGATTCCAACATAAGAATGACATTCCTTACATTTTTCATTCCTCTAAATGTAGAGTTTCTAATCTATACATTTAATATCCATCATAGGGATGACGATCCATATGTGAACTATCCAGTATAGCGTAGGGATGATGATCCATACGTTTATTCACCGAATGTATGGTTTGAATAGTGTTTCCATAACACATCCCATAACATTAAATTCCATCAAAGATATAAAGAAAGTTATGATATATATTCCTAAAACCTACTTAACACAACTTTAGTAGAAAATAAATAAGGGTATTTTTTAGCATAAAAATCATCATATATTATAAAGTATTGTTGAGGCAATATGTGCCCAAAAATTTACCTTTTTTGATGATCTCAAAACCCTATAAATTAATTTGAAGAAAGTATAGGATGAAGTGCCCAGATCAGTGTGATCACTGAGAGGGGAAGGGGGTGAATCAATGATCCTTTAAAACTTTTTACTAATTGATTCTTTATCAATTAAACCTCTATGGCTTGTTAAGGCCTCGATCCACTCTTCTTGTATCTCTCAGCCTTTCCTCGAGTGATGCAGTAAATGTAAAGGCATAGGACACAAGGATTTACAAGGTTCGGCTCCAAAGGCCTACGTCCTTGCCATGTTGGTTATACACCCCAACATGGTTTCTCCCATTATAACTTGTTAGAATTACAATGTCTGATACAGAGTCCCACTGTGTCTCTCCTGAGTCCCACAGGAGGGTCTTTATACTGCGTCCCATAGTGTTACCAGAGTCCCACTGGCCTGCTCCAGAATCCCACTGAATACTTCTTCCACCCTGAGTCTCACAGGGGGATTCTCCTGGCTCCTCGAGTCACACTAGTAGCTCTTCTTCACTTTAAGCTTCTTCAAGTATCTTCAGCAGTCTGGGATAAAGACTGCTAGCCTTTCTCTTCACTTCTGATCACTTGATCAGGTCTTCTCGTCTTGGTCAGGATTTATCTCTTTCTTCTCAGGATGACCTGGCCTCTCTCTTCAAGAATCTTCAACAGCCTCTGATAAGGTCTGTTGGTCTTGCTCTCAGCTTTTGATCACTTCTGTTGATCAGGGTCTTCTCAATTACTGAAAACTCAGGCAGCTGATGTCTTTAACTTCAGTCTGGCTTCAGTCTCACTTCACATCAACTTCATGCACCGAGTGCATGGCAACTCTTCTTTCTCATGCACTGACTGCATGGCCTCTCAAATTCTTCAAGAACTCTTGGTCTTGGACTCCGCAAATGCACACCACTGATTTAAGCTTTATTCACATGTGCACATGCATGCATTCATGCATGCACTCCCCTTTATTTTATCCTTGGTGCAATAAACCCACAAAGGGTGTAACACTTTTTAGCACACACCTTCTTACTTCCTTCACAAACTTTATTCCTTTTGGTTACACACTTAAATGTGTTGTTCTTTAGTGTGAGAGCCTCTTCTTCTTCTAAGTGTATACACACTTCTTAGTGCACACACTAGGTTCGGCCTCTTCACTTTGCACACACAACTTCTTCACTTTGCAGACACTTGATTTGGCCTCTCTCCTCTTCTTAAGGGTGTTCTTCAAATTGAATACACAAGGTGCAAGTATTCCTCATTTTGCACACACCCAAGGCTACGACATTCACTTGTTTTCACTTAGTACACACACTGCCAAGTGTGTTCTTCCATTTGCATGCACACCAAAACTAAGGCATCGGCCTTCTCTTGCTCACACCCGAACACCAACCCAAAGAGGTGCGCAAGTGGTGCGGCCTTATCCTCACTTTAAACACCACGTTGGATGTGGGTGTCACTGGCCGTGCAAGTGCACAAGGCCACAAGGGCGTGCAAGGGTGCACTGGCCGCAGGGCACACAAGTGCAACACTGCCGCGTGTACTTCCTCCTGCCACGCAGGTACACGGGCAGTGAGGGTGCCAACCTCGAGCGTGCAAGGAGATGCGGCTGGGGTTCTTCCTGTCGTGCAAGGGAGGTGCGCAGGGGACTCCTTCGGGACCTCAGGTGGCCACGAGTTCTTCAGCCGTGCAAGTGTGCGCGGGGCTTCTACTTCTCAAGGCACAAAGTCACTCACAGGTCTTCCAAGTTTTTCAGCAAACAAACAGAGAGCGTCGGCCTATATTTTTATAGGAAGAGGGATGCCTCATATCTTCCTCGGGATATAAATCCAAATTCCCGAAATTCTCAGGTTTTCAAGATTCTTCAAATCTTGATTTTATCCTCTGTTCTCCGCGGGTTCGTTATTTTTCTCCTTCTTCACGTGCATGCATTTTAGAACGTTTGCATGGCCTCCTTTAAGTCGATTCATGCAAAACATAAACCCCACATGTCGTCGGCACTTCGTTTTCCTCGGCCTTCTTCGAAAATCTTGTCTCGTTGCATGCGTGAGTATTTTTATGCATGTATGAGTTCCTCATGGAGAGATGAACTCGAAGGTGTATTTGGCTTGATCAACAGTAGCCGAGAGCTCGAATTCTTCATTCGGGAGGCCTCTGGTTCAGCGGCAGCTTCGTGGGGTGCCTCGGTCGAGATCGAGGTAGAGGACGACTCCTCAACCGTCGGATTTGGAGTTTGAAAGACATCAGACGGCCGCGATCAGAAGATCTCGCGCGGGATCGATCGTGCGGTCGAGATCTGGCGCGCGATCGATCGAGCGGCCAAGATTCACTCCGCAGAAAAATCCCGCGTCCCACATTGAAACGGATCCCGGTTTTTCTACGGTTTAACAAAGTTCAGCTTCTGCTGAACGTCCAGTTGAACTTATCCCTCCACGGTGCCGCCCCGCACCGTGTTCTCTCTGCGGGCGCGCTCTTGCGCCCACCCCTGCCACTCGGGCGCGCCACAGGCGCCCACTATGCACACACGGGCGCGCTATGCACCCACTATGCGCTCCTCCGGGCGTGCCCCTGGCGCCTACGCTGCGTCTTGCGGGTGCGCCCCTGCCTCAAGGCTGCTGCCTTGGCCTTGAGGGTTCCCCACAGCCATGGTGAACTTAAGTCCCACAAGAGCCTTGGGTGATGACCCTCGGCTGGCCTTCCTTGGTGGATACTTTTTTCTTAAGTATAAAACAAACACTTTGTTTAAAAACAATGTAACCTGGTTCAAATTCCAAATGCCACTCCCTTCACTTCTTCACCATTTCTTCTTCAAATGGATTCCTCCTCTCCTCATATAATGTATTTCTGCTTAGGATGGAATACCTGAAGGGTCTTTATCAACCAAAGCTCCTGAATCACATATATTCTTCAATGTTCTTCAGTGAACCAATCGGAGATCAAGTTGGATCAATTTCAATTCATCATGCACTAAGAGTTAGTGCATGGTCTTCATTAATCCACATCATCCACTTAGTAGTTGTGGATGGATCAACTTTCATCTCCTCATGCATTGTGAAGGCAATGCATAGACATCTAACATTGTTGTGACTTTGTATCATCAGGATACAAGTTCTATGAACTTAAAGATCAGCTCAACAATCATCAGATATAATAATGATGCTCCATCATCATCCATTCTTCAAGTGGTGTAATTTAATATCACCTCCTATGCCACTTAGTGAATCTCCTAAGTGACATTCATCTTAGTACCATGGCCATTCTCCATTCCTCACCAACACCACCTCATCCTTTGACATTCACATCTTGACGCTCCTTGACATCCATCCATTCCATGTCACGTTTTGACAACAACATACATAATTGACAACAAATTCAACACAGTACACTTCAATATCCCCCTTTGTATTTGTTGTCAATACACTTCTTCAGCACATATGAATGGGTCAATATGTGTGCCATTATTTTCTCCCCCTTATTGGAAATCAAATGAAAAGATGTGGTGTGGTTCACTTTCAAAAATATCTTCCTCCCTTAGATAAGAATTTTCTACAAAATCACTAAGAGAGGGATGATGCCACATGTTCTCTTTAGCAAAGAACCTTTAGTAAATCATCTCTAAGTCTACTTGGGCTAACCCGGTGTAGAAAACAAGAGTGATGTAACCAAGGAATTCAATGCTGTCCAACATTCACTGTACATGTGAAATCATGCTTCAGGGGTTTGAAAATTTTCAGATATAACAATGAATTGATAAATCCTGCACATACTTCACAAAACTCATTAGAAAGTTCAGGTGAAAATATAAAGCTCCCCCTTTCATCCATTTGCCTTCAATCAATACTCCCCCTTAATTGTCATGATGAATACAATTAAGAAACAAGGGATGAAAGTATGATTGGAATACCTTTATCTTTTCTCAAGATGGTATTAAATCTTAGAATACCATCTTCTCCAGATTGGCTCCCCCTCAAGGGGTGCACTCCATTCTTTCCAAACCATCCTCCAGTTGAGAATGATCATCGTCTTCAATTCCCTGCAATGTCAGCACATGTAAATACAAGTGATTAGGGAATAAGATGGAACCTCCTTGGTTCATCAATGTGAACAACAAGGTTGAGAAGATTCTCTCAACCGAGATGTCCCATTTTCACCATTCTTCACACTTCCACATTTGATCTTCAATGATGTTTGTACTGGTGTGGATCTCAACACATCTTCATGTGAAATCTTCTTCTTCCCTTTTTCCTTAGCAATTACCATAACTTCATCTTCAGCTCTTTGCAGTTCTCTGGCAAGTTGCAACTGATTAGGCCATATGACTAGTAAGTCATTTGGATGTGTGGCTTCAGTTCTAGAAGTTCCACATGGTTCTTTTGATGCTTTCAAGCAACATTTCTTAGGAAACTTGTTTTCAATCAATCCCTTCTACTTCATCTGGATTGATTGTCTGTTTGAGTCCAATCTGCCTCTATTGAATTTCTTGGATTGTTTACAAAGATCCATGATATGTCATCTCTTTCCACAGTAGAAGCATGTTTTCTTCTTGGTGGTCCTTCTGGATGCATCACCCTTCTTGGATTTCAAATCCAAGGACTTCTCTTCCTTTGTCAAAATCTCATTGGGAGCTTTTTCAGCTTTCTTATGCTTGCTTCCCAAGGATTCTTTCTGAGCCAGGTTCTGTGATCTTTTCTTCTTTTGAGCTCTGGATACAATTGGAGATTGAAATGTATCTTTTTGACCAATTTTGAAAACATCCCAGATGTTATCAAGCAATCCAAATCTATTTGTAGTAAACAGATGTCTCTGGACCTATAGATGCTTCTTCTTTTCCTCTGGCTTACTCCCCCTTGGCATGGGCTTCCTTTGTTCTTTGACATTCAGTGGATTGTACCAACAATCCTTTGCATAGTTCCCATACTTATTATAACACCAACACTGACCCAAAAATCTTGACCTCTTCAGTCCTTCTGATTGCTGGGTACTTTTCTTGACTTACTGTGTTGTTTCAGGAGAGCATTCTTTCTTCAATATCTTCATCCATACTTGTTCGGATTCATTCTTCCATCTTGCACTTTTAGTAGAAACACTTTTAGAAGTATGAGTACAAGATGGTATAGATGGTACCTTCTTTTTAGAAGATATTTCCCTTTCATTAGAGGATGTCTTTCTTCTAGAATCATCCTTCTCAAAGCATACTTGAGTAGCAACATTTCTTCTTTCAGTTGACTGGGAGGATTCAACTTTGGGTGATTGTAGATTTTTCAATATCACCTCCAGTTCTAAGCATTTCACGTTGAGAGAGTTCTTCTCATCCTCAACAAATATTAGCCTACCTTCCCATTTTTCTCCCAGCTGTTTCATCTGGTCTTCATGCACCTTATTCATTTCTTGTAATGAATTGTCAAGCTCCTTCACCCTGTTTACTTTGTCTTCAAGTTGAGCATCTCTGACAATCATTGACACTTTGTGCCTCTTTTCCAGTGCATGGAAAAAATCTTTGACCACAGTCTTAAAGAATTCTTTCTCAGAAAGTCTTCTTTGCAATTCTTTAGTAGTGTCTTCATATCTTTCATTGCAAAGCGATATTGTTTCATCTTTATCCTTCACCAGCTTTATGAGAGTGTTGGTTATGCCAACCCTTTTAGCCAACTGATCTTCCATTGCATTGGCTTCTTCTTCTAGCTGTAATTTTTCTTCTTGAAGATCAAGGATGCCTGTAGTAATACACATTGCTACTTCCCTGGGGACTATCTTCCGAAGATATTCGATTGCATTTAGAAGATCATTGATTCTTCCATCATCATCATAGCTAGGACATGCTTCATCAAAAGAGTGATAAAAGGAATTTTCATGTGTTTCTCTATCAGCAACAATATTCTTGGCCTGTTTCTTCTTTCTATTTTTCTGAGTCTTGGCAGATATCTCCATTTGAGGCTGGTCGCTCATTTCCTCAAATCTGCACTTCATAAAGACTCCCTTGGATCTTTTAGAGGTAACCTTCGCTCTGATACCAATTGAAGTGCCCAGATTAGTGTGATCACTGAGAGGGGGATGGTTTGAATCAATTATCCTTTAAAACTTTTTACTAATTGATTATTTATCAATTAAACCTCTATGGATTGTTAAGGCCTCGATCCACTCTTCTTGTATCTCTCAGCCTTTCCTCGAGTGATGCATTAAATGTAAAGGCACATGACACAAGGATTTAAAAGGTTTGTCTCCAAAGGCCTACGTCCTTGCCATGTTGGTTATACACCCCAACATGGTTTCTCCCATTATAACTTGTTAGAATTACAATGGTCAATACAGAGTCCCACTGTATCTCTCCTGAGTCCCACAGGAGGGTCTTTATACTGCATCCCACAGTGTTACCAGAGTCCCACTGGCCTGCTCCAGAATCCCACTGAAGACTTCTTCCACCCTGAGTCTCACAGGGGGCTTCTCCTGGCTCCTCGAGTCACACGAGTAGCTCTTCTTCACTTTAAGCTTCTTCAAGTATCTTCAGCAGTCTGGGATAAAGACTGCTGGCCTTGCTCTTCACTTCTGATCACTTGATCAGGTCTTCTCGTCTGGCTCAGGATTTATCTCCTTCTTCTCAGGATGACCTGGCCTCTCTCTTAAAGAATATTCAACAGCCTCTGATAAGGTCTGTTGGTCTTGCTCTCAGCTTCTGATCACTTCTGTTGATCAGGGTCTTCTCAATTACTAAAAACTCAGGCAGATGATGTCTTTAACTTCAGTCTGGCTTCAGTCTCACTTCACATCAACTTCATGAACTGAGTGCATGGAAACTCTTCTTTCTAATTCACTGACTGCATGGCCTCTCAAATTCTTCACGAACTCTTGGTCTTGGACTCCTCAAATACACAACACTGATTTAAGCTTTATTCACGTGTGCACGTGCATGCATTCATGCATGCACTCCCCTTTCTTTTCTCCTTGGTGCAATAAACCCACAAAGGGTGTAACACTTTTTAGCACACACCTTCTTACTTCCTTCACACACTTTATTCCTTTTGGTTACACACTTAAATGTGTTGTTATTTAGTGTGAGAGTCTCTTCTTCTTCTAAGTGTATACACACTTCTTAGTTCACACACTAGGTTCGGCCTCTTCACTTTGCACACACAACTTCTTCACTTTGCACACACTTGATTTGGCCTCTCTCCTCTTCTTAAGGGTGTTCTTCAAATTGCATACACAAGTTGCAAGCCTTCCTCATTTTTCACACACCCAAGGCTACGACATTCACTTGTTTTCACTTAGTACACACACTGCCAAGTGTGTTCTTCCATTTGCATGCACACCAAAACTAAGGTCTCGGCCTTCTCTTGCTCACACCTGAACACCAACCCAAAGAGGCGCGCAAGTGGTGCGGCCTTCTCCTCACTTTAAACACCACGTTTGATGTGGGTGTCACTGGCCGTGCAAGTGCACAAGGCCACAAGGGCGCGCAAGTGTGCACTGGCCGCGGGGCATGCAAGTGCAACACCGCCACGTGCACTTCCTCCTGCCACGCAGGTACAAGGGCAGTGAGGGTGCCAACCTTGAGCGCGCATGGAGATGCGGTTGGGGTTCTTCCTGTCGCGCAAGGGAGGCGCGCAGGGGACTCCTTCGGGACCTCGGGTGGCCCCGAGTTCTTCAGTCGCGCAAGTGTGCGCGGGGCTTCTACTTCGCGAGGCACAAAGGCACTCACGGGTCTTCCAAGTTTTTCAGCAAATAAACAGAGAGCCTCAGCCTCTCTTTTTATAGGCAGAGGGATGCCTCATATCTTCCACGGGATATAAATCTGAATTCCTGAAATTCTCGGGTTTTCAAGATTCTTCAAATCTTGATTTTATCCTCTGTTCTCTGCGGGTTCTTTATTTTTCTCCTTCTTCATGTGCATGCATTTTAGAACATTTGAATGGCCTCCTTTAAGTCGATTCATGCAAAACATAAACCCCACATGGCCTCGGCACTTCGTTTGCCTCATCCTTCTTCGAAAATCTTGTCTCGTTGCATGCATGAGTATTTTTATGCATGTATGAGTTCCTCATGGCGAGACGAACTCGAAGGTGTCTTTGGATTGATCAACAGTGGCCGGGAGCTCGAATTCTTTATTCGGGAGGCCTCTGGTTCAGCGGCGGCTTCATGGGGTGCCTCGGTCGAGATCGAGGTAGAGGACGACTCCTCAACCGTCAGATCTGGAGTTTGAAAGACATCGGACGACCGCGATCAGAAGATCTCGCACGGGATCGATCGTGCTGTCAAGATCTGGCGCGCGATCGATCGAGCGGCCAGGATTCGCTCCGCGGAAAAATCCCACGTCCCACATCGAAACGGCTCCTGTTTTTTCTACGGTTTAACAAAGTTCGGCTGCCGCTGAACGTCCAGTTGAACTTCTCCCTCCACGGTGCCGCCCCGCACCATGTTCTCTCTGCGGGCACGCTCTTGCGCCCACCCCTGCCACTCGGGCGCGCCACAGGCGCCCACTATGCACACACTGGCACGCTATGCGCCCACTATGCGCTCCTCCGGGCATTCCCCTGGCGCCTACGCTGCGTCCTGCGGGTGCGCCCCCTGCCTCAAGGCTGCTGTGTTGGCCTTGAGGGTTCCCCACGACCATGGTGACCTTAAGTCCCACAAGAGCCTTGGGTGATGACCCTCGGCTGGCCTTCCTTGGTGGATACTTTTTGCTTAAGTATAGAACAAACACTTTGTTTAAAAACAATGTAACCTGGTTCAAATGCCAAATGCCACTCCCTTCACTTCTTCACCATTTCTTCTTCAAATGGATTCCTCCTCTCCTCATATAATGTATTTCTGATTAGGATGGAATACCTGAAGGGTCTTCATCAACCAAAGCTCCCGAATCACATATATTCTTCAATTTTCTTCAATGAACCAATCAGAGATCAATTTGGATCAATTTCAATTCATCATGCACTAAGAGTTAGTGCATTGTCTTCATTAATCCACATCATCCACTTAGTAGTTGTGGATGGATCAAATTTCATCTCCTCATGCATTGTGAAGAAAATGCATGGACTTCTAACATTATTGTGACTTTGTATCATCAGGATACAAGTTCTAGGAACTTAAATATCAGCTCAACAATCGTCAGATATAATGATGATGCTCCATCATCATCCATTCTTCATGTGGTGTAATTTAGTATCACCTCATATGCCACTTAGTGAATCTCCTAAGTGACTTTCATCTTAGTACCATGGCCATTCTCCATTCCTCACCAACACCACCTCATCCTTTGACATTCACATCTTGACACTCCTTGACATACATCCATTCCATGTCACCTTTTGACAAAAACATACATAATTGACAACAAATTCAACACAGTGCACTTCATAGGATTTGTAAACACTAATATGATAAAATATTTTTATTTCACAGTATTATTTTGATAAAGGGAAAAAATAATTATAAATTGGAATTTCCCAAAAAAAATATAATGTTGTGGTACTCAAATATTCTCTCCCTTTTTGGGATACAAAAAAGAAGATTTGAAAGAATAAATGATAAAACCATAGTTATTATAGAAATGAACCATAAATTAATTTTGTAAGAAACTATGTAGAAAAATAAGATACATCATATGGTTGTGTAAATTTGAACATCAATAACATAAAGAAAATAAAAAACAATATTGAACCTATAAAAATATAAGTAAAGTAAATTTAAATTTATATACAATTCAAATGTTTCAAAAAATTACGAATACATCCCACAATCAACGTAAAAAGTATTCAAAATGAGGGGCTCTGGTCAGAAGGGTTTTCTGGATCAGGATCTCCATGGGCAGAAGGTGCAGATTAAAGGGGAATAGCTGAACAAAATTTTGAATCTCAAGCATCTTCACTAACAATCTCTAAAAATGATTGTTGAAGACATCCATCCACTTTTGAAGAATATTCTTGGAATCAAGACATGCCTTCAATATTTCCACCAAATTTACCTTAACAAAATCCTTCACTATTTATTCACATTGAATTAAGGTAGTCAACTTATCTATAAATTGATGAAGGACAAGTCCTAACTAGGATTCATTTGATGTCAGCTAACTTATAAAATCTCTTTGATTATCTAGAAGAACATTTAGGGGTGTATTATCACATTATATAGTGTGTAGTTGGTTATTGAATTCATCCATCATAACAATTATAGCTTCAAATATTTTGATTAGATCAGGAGAAGTTTGTTGAGAGGTTGAGGTTGAAGCCTAATGAATTTTTTTGATAGATTTAAACTCTCTGCTCAACATTTTATTCAACTCATCATAATTATACTTTTTCATAGATTAATCTTTCAAATATATAAATTATTTACCTAAATATCTGATAAATTCTTCAATATCTCCCACAAAAAAACAAATTTTATTGAACTTCTCTTAATTGATCTTGAAGTTCCTCAAATTAATCTCTTGGCACTATAGAACTTCTAAATTTTTCAATAGTTTTCCCTTCAATTTACAATTCTTGTCTTAGAGTCAGATTCTGTGCACTTACTTGATTAAAAATTTGAATGAACTCTTCAGTATATCTTTCCAATGGGTCATAAGACTTAGTGGATTGTGCTCTAGTTTGTCTAATTTATATCAAAGATAAACTTGGATCTTCCTCCTCTCTTAATAAATATTCTCCAGTATCAACCAAATTATCAATAAATAAATAAATATTTCTAGGAACATCCTGATCATCATTATGATCAGTTTCTCTAGATTGACCATCTTCATGAGAAAATTCTCCAAAATTTCTAGTTACCAGAGCCTCATTATCATATTATTCTTCTTCTATACCTTTCCTAACTTCCATTACGTCATAAATATTTATTTAAATTCTTCTTCTACATCGAATAAATTCCTCATCAATTCTTGATTCTTCTTCTTCCTTAGGCCTTGGTCTCACAAAATCAACAATGGGTAACTACTCCCCTGGAGCTCTATCTATCAACCTTTCGTGTTCATCTATGCCAACTAGTATAAGATGATTACAAGACTCACTCCATAAAAATCCTAGTTTTCTAAAAGATATGGATTTAAGAATATTGTTGTGATGACATCTCTGACCAAAATATATGTCTCTTATCTTTACCATCCTTAGCAACAATAGGGATAAAATCCTTACATAGGGGTAAAAATCCATCATTGCATCCTTATAACAATAATGATTCATATACCTTAACAAATATCTATTAAAGTTCAACTTAATATTGTTCAAGAATATAAATAGAATATAAATATCTTGAAAAATAAATTTCTATAACTCAGCCATCCTTGGGACTATTCCAGACTGAATGAATTTTATCAAGACTCTTTAATTAGAATTAAGATCCATTTTCATCATTTTATTGACACTTTTAGTTCCAAAGAGAAAAAACATGGTATCATATGATCTATATTTCTCATCTTCTATATTTTTTAGATCAAAATGAAATTCATTGAATAACTTTTCGATATTTCAACTGACGAACATGATCTCTTGGACCAACATCTTCAAATCTGCCTAAAGTTTCATTTCCTAAAGTTTTGATGAGGGAGGGTTCAAAGGTTTAGGGTTTTGGTAAACAGGAAAAGAGAATCTATGTAAACCGAAAGTAAATTAAGGAGTAGGAAGAGTGGGAGAAGGCATATGGTTTTCTAATGCTGATTTAGAATATACTCATTATTTTTTAATTTGAAAATATGAATAAAAAGGAATTGAAAAAATTATTTTTTAAATCTAATCAATATGTAATAAAAAAAATAAAAAAAATAAAAAAAATTAAATAAAACATATAAAGTTTAGAAAAATAAATATATAATAATTAAATATTCATTTAAAATTAAATAACCCAACCCCCCTAAATAAAATCAAAACGCGCACTAGGTAGTGGTTTAGTAAAAATATCTTCTAATTGATATTTGGTATTCAAAAATTCTAATGTTATATCCTTTCTAAGAACATGATCTCTTAGAAAATGATGCATGATATCAATATACTTTTTCCTAGAATTACTTATATAATTTATTGAAATATTAATAGCACTAGTATTATCACATAAAATAGGTATATTATTAAAATTTAGTCTAAAGTCCAGTAGTGTGCTTTTCATCCAAAATACTTATTCACAACAACTTTCATCAGAAACATATTCTACCTCAGCTATTGATTGGTTAAATGAGTGTTGTTTCTTGCTCAACCATGATACTAAATATTTTCTTAAAAAGTGATAGATTCCTGAGGTGAATTTTCTATCTAATCTAAAACCTACAAATTCAGCATCTAAATATGAAATTAAATTAAAATAATAAGTTTTTGGTCAAAGAATATATTAAAAAATAGTTCAGTTTAAATATCTAAAAATTCTTTTAACAGGAATAAGATTATATTCTTTTATATTTGACTGAAATATTGCTTATAAACATATACGAAACATTTTTTCTAGTTTTCTAGTAGTATGATACAATAAACTACCAATCATACCTCTATATAACTTGCTATCATCTAGTTTTCTAGCTTCATCAAAATAATATTTTATATTGGTACACAAAAGAGTTGTATAAGTCTTATTGTTTTCAAATCAAAACATTTTCAATAAATTAATAATATATTTTCTTTAATTTAAAATAATTCCATAATATTTTTTATAAATATGAAATCCTAAAAAGAGATTCAGTTCTCCCATCAAATTCATTTCAAATTATTTTTTGTATTATATTTGAAAAACCATTATAAAGTTTTTTTATTTTTGGAACCAAAAATAACATCATTAACATACATTTTTATTGATAAAATATTAGAACAAACTATTTTATTAAAAAGTGTTAGATCTTCTAATCCAATAGTAAATCCATTTTTCAAAAGAAAAGAACTTAATCTTTCATACTAAGCTCTAGGTTCTTATTTAAGGCCATAAAGAGCTTTAGTAAGTTTGAAAATAGAATTTAGTTTATGGGGGTTTTCAAAACCAAGAGGTTTTTCAATATAAAATTCCTCCATTAAATATCCATTTTAAAATCCATATTTTATATCCATCAGATATAATTTAAAATTCACATGAGGTGAATAAGTTAAAAGGATTATAATGTCTTCTAATATAACTAGAGGTGCAAAGGTTTCACCATAATCTATTCCTTCTTCCTGATTATATCCTTTAACTACTAATCTACCTTTTTTGGTTATGATTCCTTGATCATCCTATTTTCTAAAGATCTATTTGGTACCTATTAATAGATAATCCGATGGACTTTCCACTAAATTCTAAACTTCATTTATTCTAAATTGGTTTAGTTTTTATTACATTTATAATAGCCAAATCCCATCTTCTAAATATTCTTCAATATATTTATGTTCTAACTGAGATATAAAGGTAGAGAATTAAACCAAGTTTCTTACACTTATTCTAGTTATAATATCTGTATATAATTTTCCTATGACTATTTATAAATGATGGTTATTTAGGGTTATAGACTGTCTAGAAAAGACACTTTTTCGTTCTTTAGTTTCATGTTCTACTAAACTAGGGTGAATTTTATTTATATCATTTTCAAAACCAATTTTTGGTGAATCAAGTCTCATGTTATCAAAATAGTTTGTAATTTCAATAGTTTAATCTACCTTTTTATTGAAAGGGTCAGTTTCATCAAACTTTACATAAACCGATTCTTCAATAATACTTGAATTTTTATTAAACACTATATAGGAATTAGAAGTAGCAGGATATCATAAAAATATTCCTTCATTAGATTTTGGATCAAATTTACCTAGGTTGTCCTTAGTATTCAAAATATAAAACTTACATTAAAATACTTTAAAGTGATTTACTATAGGTTTTATGTTATTCCAAAGTTCATATGGTGTATTTTTAATAATAGGTCTTATTAAAACTCTATTAATGATATAGCAAGTTGTTCTTATAGATTCTTCCCATAAGTAGGTAGGAAGACTGTATTCTTTCAGCACATTGCTTGTTATTTATTTAATAGTTCCATTTATTCTTTCAACAATTCCATTTTATTGAGGTGTTCTTGGCAAAGAGAAGGTGTGTTTAATACCTTGGTTTTATAAAAAAGAATTAAATTATTGATTCTCAAATTATCCACTATGATCAATTCTAAATGAAATTATTTTAAAATCCTTTTCATTTTGAACATTTTTTTTCAAAAGCGTTCAAAAATAGTTAACACTTCACCTTTGAGTTTTATAAAATATACCCAAGTAAATCGAGAATAATACTTAGCTAAAACATAAAAATATAACTTACCATCCAAACATGCTACCCTATATGGTCCAAAAAACCCATATGGATAAGTTTTAAAGGTTTAGATGTAGAAATTTTGTTAACATATTTGAAAGAAATTTTTATTGTTTTCTGATTTGGTATGCATCACAAAATCTATCATTTTCAAACTTAAGATTAGGAAAATCAGAAACTAACTATTTCTTAGATAATTTATGTAAAGCATAAATATTTCAATGTACAAGTATTCTATTCCAAATCCATGACTCATTTGTATTAGCAGTTAAACAATTCACATTCTGTGTACATAAGGGATTTAAATCCAAAGTATAAACATTACCAGTTCTTGGTGCTCTAAATTTAAGCAGTTTATATCCGAAAATAGAGCATGAGTTGTTAGAAAAATCAAAATAAAAGCCATCATCAAAAAGTCAAGAGATACTTATCAAGTTGTGCTTTATCCCTTGCATATATAGTAATTTTTTGATTGATATAGTCTTTATATCTCCAACTATTCCAACTCGAATGATATTTCCTTTTACATTGTCACCAAAAGTGGGTAGACCTCCATCATTTTCAGTCAATGTATGGAAATTTGACAAGTCTCCACTAATTTGTCTAGAAAAAACACTATCCATATACCATATAACATTTTGGTTCCTATATAATTTCTCCTACAAACGAATTTAAACACATGTTTTTTTTGTTACCCATATTTTCTTGGGTCCAACAGTGTTTGCAAGTAGTGATATGGGAATACAAATCTTCTTATCTTTCCAAAATTTGAATTGCCCGCTTTAGAAATATTTTTCAAAATAAAATATTTTTTAATACCACTAATTTAAAGATTTATAAAGTAATATTTGTTAGTGTAATGACCTTTTATTCCAAAAAAATAACAGGTAACAATTTTTGAATTGGGCACAAAATAATTCTTGTGTAATTTTGATTTTTCAAACTTGGTTCCTATTCCAAATATTTCTCTTTTAATAAAATTATTTCCAATATTCTCATTTAGAGTATTTTCCCCTTTTATAAAAAAAGAGTATCACTTTTATATGATTTTACTTCATCCTGTAGTTCTTTTATCATTTTGCATCATCAATACAATGTGATGTTGATAAATTAAAAATTTTAACTAATTCTTGATGTTTTTTAGCATTGCCTCTCTTTCACCTAAAAAAACATTTTGAATATTTTTTTAATGATTTATTCTTATTTAATCAGGTATCATATTTCTCTTTTAACATTGAACAATATGTAGCTAGTTTACTATTTGAGAAACTACCAGTTTTAGAATCAGAAGAGTAATAAGATTTTACCTCTTCTTCTTCCTTATCCAAAAAACACATATTGGATTTGATATTTTGTGGCTTTTTTATGAATCATATCTTTAAGAACTACTGGAGGCTTCTGATATACCCCACATAGCTTTCTAGGCTGTTTTTCCTTTATAATCATAATCATAATTCTTCTCAAATTTCCTATCTTTCCTTATTCTTTCATCTTATAGTTGGGGGTAATCAAGTCTTATGCGACCCAAATTTTTTCATTCATAGAATCAAAATTCTCTAGGTTCTTTTTCATCCTTCTTATTGGATTTTTATGAAGCCTCTTTTCTTCTTCTAAAATTTAATGAATTTCCTGGCTAGATGAACCAATTCTATATCAGAATATAAGGAGTTTTATTTTTTTATTCTATTTTGTCTTATTGTCTTGTTTTTCGTTTATGATTTTAAGATGTCACTTTGAGAGCATTATTATCCCTTTTTACAACCATATTGTGATATTTAACTTCATCTTGAATTTCTGCTTCATACATCATCAATATCATGATTAGTTCCTTCATTTTAAAATTCTTAATAGGAGATGATTGTCAAATAGCTACAGATATTACATTCCATTTAGAGGGTAGTACTATGAGTACATTCAGTTATTGATCAGATTGATTGATTAGATTTAAAAAGTTAGTAATGTTGTTGAAAATATATATTAACCTTCTATTAATCTGGGTGATGATATCTCCATAAATCATTATAAAGGTGGAAAACTTGTGTTTTTCTATACATATCTCATTTTTTTGATGTTTTCTATTACTTCATAAGAAATTGAAATAGTTTTCTGCATTTATGGAATATGGTATTATGAAACTTGATTTAATTAATTAGGCCTAAGTCCATAGATAATAACATTCATTACCTTTGAATTGATTTCATATTCATCTTTTGTTTCAGAAGTCCAAGTCTCTAGTTTTTTAAGAATCACATAAAGAGTAACGATATATGAATATAATTTGAATACAAGATTCTTTAGATAGATAATCATCCATGATTTCTAGCATCCATTTTTTTCCATTAAATTATGGAGCATGAACCATAAAAATGACTTCATTCGAATCAACCAATGCCATATTGTCTGTATAGACCATATAATTTTTATATTTCAATAGATTTATTACAAAATATCACATTTGATACCAATTATTAGTTCAGAATAATACAAGGATAACATAAGACAAGGGGGGGGGGGGGGGTGAATTGTTTCTTTTTAAAAATCATGGTAGATTCTAGTTTGTAAATCTGTTTGCGATTTATATAGATATAAAACGTTATCTTCTGTATGAAAGATAAGTAGAATACAAATATATGGAATTAACACAACAATTTTATAGTGGTTTAGGAAAAAAGTATCCCCTATTCCACTCCACCAACTCTCTCTATACGAACTTGGTGAATTTCACTAGAAAGGTCCTCTTATCACTATAACTTAAAATCCAAAACTAAGTTCATGAAGTTGACACCTTTACAAACAAGGATAAATAGATCTTTCTAGTTCTTTTACAGGGAACCATTTATCCACAACTTAGAACAAGAAGCTGGCAGTTAAACCACAATGGAGTACGAGAAGTTAATACTCCAATAAATCAAAAGAGTTTGATTTGATTATGGTTTAGTTTTATCTTCACAATATCAGCAAAAAAATTAACAGTAGATTGATATTATTCTTCATAAATGAAATAATTCAATAAAGAAAAACTCTGAAGTAATCCTAATTGCAAATTATCTTCAATTTGGGTAGCAAAAAACAACATAAGTAATCAAACAAAAGTACAAGGTTGAAAATGTATGTCTCTAAAGTGTAGCCTCTACAAAAAACAACAGATTCTATTGTTTTTTGTAGAATCACTGTAAAATATTTTCACATGAATTAAATCATATGATTATTTGTGTGTCACACTATTTTAAAATAATTTTGATAGAATATATAGAGAATATAGTAGTCTTTAGTATTTTAGATCCAATAAAATCACCTTATAGAGCACGGATATTCAAATCTGAATTGACTAAGGGAGTCATAACTTCTCTTAAGAAAAGGAGTGATTTACTTAAATAAATATGATTCTTTGAATCGATAATAAACAACCTTTTAACTAGTAATATATAATCATTCAATCATCTTATAAAACTATCAATACCATTGTATTAATCTTGGATAGAATCACAGCTTTAAAAATCCACTATTTAATAGTTACATGTAGGTTTAGGTTTCCTTAGCATAGGGTTCCTTAGCATAAGGTTCCTTTGAGTAGAGTAGGGTTACTTTTTGTAGCTTATATTTCATTTACATAATTTAGGGTTCCTAACAATGTATGGTTCATACCAACATATTGTTCCTTGACCATACTTTCATCTACACATAACGTAAGGAACACAAGTAACATAGGGATGAGAATCTATAGGTTCATCCTTCCAACTCAAAGTTTGATTCTAAATACAGCATATATTAACAATACATTAAATCTATTTAACATTTTTTATGAACAATGTTATCATATTCCAACGTTGGATTGATATTCCATACGTTTTTCATTCTTCCAAATGTAGGGTTGAAAAAACATACATTTAATATCCAGCACATGGATGATGATCTATACATGAACTATTCAATGTAGTGTATGGGTGATGATCCATACATTCATTCACCAAACATAGGGTTTGAATAGTGTTTCCGTAACACATCCTGTAGCTTTTCATTTTATAAAATATATAAAGAAAATTATGAAATATATTCCTAAAACATACTTAACTCAACTTTATTAGAAAAAAGGGTATCTATGAGCATCACAATCATCATATATTATAGATTATTATTGTGAAAATACATTCCCAATAGTAATTATCTCCAAGAAGGATCTATTGTTAGGACTAAAAGTTACAAATTTGGATACCTATGTTGATTGTATCATGGGAAAACAACATAGAGTATCATTTCAGGGTTATTTACTATCCAGAAAAGAAAATATTTTAGATTTGATTCACACCAATCTCTATATGATGATAAATAAGTCAATGAGAGGTTTTATTTATTTTCTTACCTTCCCAATATGATCATTCTAGAAAAGTTTGGTACTATTCTTTGAAAACTAAAAATCAAGTGTCAAATGTTTTCAAGTAGTTTAATGTGAATGTGTAAAGAGAAACAAGAAAATGATTAAAGTGTGTGCGAGAAGGAAATGAAGGAGAATATTGTGGTTCATTTTAAGAGTAATAAAAGTGTTTCGACATTAGGCTATAAAAATTAGCACCAAAGAAATCTCATCATAACAGTGTTGCTGAGAGGATAGACATGACAATTTATGAGAGAGTCAAGTGTGTGTTTTTAAATGAAAAGCTGTAAAACACCTTTTGGGAGAGGTAACAAGGAACTCAGTTTATCTTATCAACCTTTATCCATTAGTTAAATTGAATTATGACATTATAGAAAGGGTTTGGATAGGTAAATATGTTTCATAAAAACACTTGAGATTATTTAGCTATAGGTCATTTGTTCACATCCTGAAAGATAAGTGGGCAGAGCTAGATAGAAAAGAAAATCAATGCATATTTTTGGGATACACTAATAAGGAGTTTGGATACCGAATCTAGGACCTTATCAAGAGGAGGCTAATTATAAGATAAGATTTGGTGTTTCTTATGGATTAGATGATTGAAGATTTTGAGAATCTAAAAAATCCATAGTAGTAGAAATTTGAGGAAATTTCAGTCAATCTAGAACCAGTCTCACCACCATAAGTTCCATATAGTGTGAGAGATATACATGACACTGATGATAAATCACTACCAAGTAATGTGTATCCATATTATAATATGTCTCTATCATATGATATTTTAGAATAGATTCCTCCTGAAGTGCAATTGAGGAGATCTACTATATAATGATAAATGAGTTGTAGATTCTTACCACATGAGTATGTGATTATCACTAATGGGGGAGAGTTATAATGTTATAATGATGAAATCAGGAGTATATAGAATATGGAATGGAATAATTCCATGCAATAGGAGATTAGATTCTTACACAAGAACCATATATTTGATTTGGTGGAATTATCACATGGAATAAAGACACTCAAGAACAAGCAGGTGTATAAAATCAAAAGCGAAGATGGAAGATCACAAATGAGCTATAAATATAATTTTTTTATAAAGTAATTCAGTTAGAATAAATGTATTAACTTTGATGAATTTTTTTATCATATTGTTAAAATATTTTCTATTATATTTTTTATGGATTGAAAGCTAGTTTGAACTTAGAGGTTCAACAACAAGATGTAAAGACAACGTTATTTCATGGTGATCATGATGAGGAGATTTACATGAAGAAACTATATGGATTTTAGGTGAAAATTAAAGGAAAAATATTATGAAAACTTAGGTAAAGTTTATATGGTTTGAAATGGGCACTGAGTTAATGATACATGAAATTCTACCCATTTTTAGAGAAAAATGATTAGAGGAGGATGACTGCTAATCATTGTGTTTTTATCAAACCGTTTTTGGATGGTGATTTTTTTTATCTTATTGCTTTATGTTGATGATATGTTGACTATTGTTAGAGATATTTCCAATATTGATAGGTTGAGGGATTTGAACAATTCCTTTGAAATGGACTTGGAAGATGCTACTCAGATTCTTGGTATGATGATTACTCATGATAGGAGAAATCATAATATTTGGTTATTTTAGGAGTGGTATATTAAAAAAGTTTTTAAAAGGTTCAATATGAGCCAGGAAAAAATAGTTAGTACTCCACTTGTGAGTAACTTTAGGCTTATGACTAGTCAATGTCTATAATCTGAGGAGGAGAAAGAAGAGATGAAAAAAGTTCCATATCAATCACCTGTTGGAAGTCTTATATATTCCATGGTGTGCATCAGACCAGATATTTATCATGTCATTGGTGTTGTGAGTATATTATTATTAAATTTAGTAAAGGATCATTAGATAGTGTTTGAATAGATATTTTGGTATCTCTGAGTTATATCTATTCACTTTTTATGTTTTTGATGTGATAAACCTATTTTAGAAGGATATAAAGATGGAGATATTGCTGGAGATGTAGAAAGGAGGAAATCCATATTTGGGTACCTGATATCATTTGTAGGGGGAGAAGTCTCATGGAAATCACAACTTCAAAAGTTTGTTTCATTTCCTACCCAAGAAACGGAGTATATCACAGTCACTGAAGGATGTAAGGAGATGTTGTGGATGAAGAAGTTTTTACATGAGTTAAGATAGTGTCAGAAGAATTATATGATATATTTTGATAGTCAGAGCTCTATTCATCTCAGCAATAACCTGAAATTTAATTCCATGTCCAAACACATTGATGTGCGATATCACTAGAACCGTAATTTTTTGGAAGAATGATTTTTAATGTTGAGAAAATCCACACCAATGATAATGGGGCAGGCATGATGAAAAAATTTCTATCGAAAGAGAAGTTGGAGGCCTATAAGGAGACTGAGGTATAACTTATACCCCAAATTGATCATGAGGGGGATATTTGTGGGGTTAAATCCTAATTAAATAGTTGATTGAGGGGGTTTTTTTTTCGGAAATAACCCCGACATGAGTCTTATTTAGTGGCCATCCAATGAAATAGATAAGAATCTAATGCTGATAAATTTTTCAAAAGGTTGTTGAACCAACCCAAACCAACCCTTGGCACCATTGAATTTATTCTCTATAAAATGGTATTCATTACCATGATTTTTTAACCCTGTAATTTTTTTGATCCCCTGATCATTTGATCCAAAGAATCAGATAATTTCCCCTTCTCCCATTGACATAGGAAACCTTTATCAAACCACGTAAATTTTCTTTTTATTCCATTTTTACTTTTCAATTTGTGTTTATTTTGTCGCCTAGAACTTACGCTGCCCCAATATGGAAGATAGTGATAGATGACACATCACTATTCATGGGGAGTTCTTGGTGCTGTAACTCAGTACAAAGAGGCATTGACATTGTAGGATTTGGAACATGGGATACATGGGAGAGTTTTCCTGGGAATCATTTCATTACACTAGAGAGGGAGTATTTCAATCTGGAATGTGATTGATAGCTTAATAATGTCATGCACTCGCATGTGTACAAGCTCTATAGGTGTTGAGCACAAGCAGAATAGTTTTTGTAGATTAAAGTACAAGAGTGAGGGTTGGTCATGGATTGGACAAACCTTGGTCTCAGTTAGTTTTTCGTGATCATGGAGGGTGGTGCTGGAGAGTTTGGTGATACACTAACTTGGTCATGGAATCTTCAGTATATAGATATCTTTAAGGAAATTCCATAAACACCATGTGTGCATAGGACTTAGAGCTTGTAACCAGTGCAAGGGAAAGGTCGAGGTCCCACCATTTTTGAACACCTACATAGGAAGGGTATTTGTTGGTTCATAGAAGATCTAGGATATGGAAGGGACAAGCTACAATATAAGGAAGGGAGAGAGGCATGGTGTTTTATGATGTGTTATATATATGGTTTTCACTTGAGCTATTGAATAGATTCAGGATGAAATTTCTTCCTTCTGGAACAAAATCTGTTGATTTGTTAAGAAATAATCAAGTGGGTACCTCAGATATGGAGGATTTAAGTGGTAGATCTGCATGATTTCACTAAAGGAGTTGTCATATAAGCAAGGTGGCATGGAAGCAGTGATGTTCAAACGAACGGATGGATGTGTGCATTTAATAATTTCCCTTCATAAATTCTTATGGAAGGGAATAGAGGTTCCTTCACTCATGGCCATGAAAACTTGCCTTTTTCAACTACTATTCTTCATGGAAGAAACATAGAAGTATGTGCACAGTCAAATGCCTATGAAATATCTTCCCTTTTCCAATTTTTTTCAACCTACATTACAAAAATATTTTATTTAGTATAATATTTTTTACTAATTTATTTTGAAATGATATAAAAAATCATAATCCAAATTTTATCATCTTAAAAAGTATACATATAAAAATAATTGAATCAATTCATGGGTTTCAATTAATTTAAAAATTAATTAGAATAATTACAAACCAATATTTTAGTCATTTCAAATTTTAATTACAGAATGTTTTAAGCAATGAAAGGATGATTTAAAAAAACCAATTATAGGTTTAATTACACGATTATGGCATGTTAAATTAACCCAATAATTGAGTAATCAATAAAAATCACAAACATAGTTCATTAAAAAATTGATTTCCATATTTTCAAAAGTCATAAAAATTACCATTTTAGCTGAGATTTACTTAAATTAGGGGGCTATAAACTATGAAAATCAGTTTACATTTACTTAAAGTTTGAGCTTTAATCACCCTCCAAACTTGAACTATTTCAATCCCAGGAAATATAGTAAATTAAATTTATTAAAAAATATCAATAAAAAGATATTCCTATCGAATTTCAAATACACATTACAGAATTGAAAGAAACAAAATTGACATATTAATTGAAATGTCATGCCTCCTATGTTACTTTTACTCACTTCATCACTCCAATTCCAGTTCCATGAGTGAAAATAATAATATTTAAATGGAAAATGAAATTTTAACAAGAAGTATTTCAAGTTATCATTTTACCCTAAATTCCATAAAAAAAGTTCAAATTTTCACCTCATTGATACAACTAAAATGAATTTGTTATAATTCAATTATAACCTTCTTCATTTGAGTTCAATATTCTAATCACCTGAATGAATTTATTTTTTTCAATTAGGAATTTATTAGATTTTTTCCCACCTTTATCATGTATAGCATTTTTTAAATATCTTATTTCATATAAATAAATGAAATTTATTACTCACACATAGAGAGCTTAATGTCTCATAGATTCATTACAAGACCTCAATTTCCCATTTTTCTATAGTTTCAAATGAATTAAATCAATTAATTTTGAGTTAGCTCCATGAGGTGTTATTTTTTACAAAGTCCAAGTTACTAGGATTGAGTTCAAACATCTAGTTTCCTGAAGTTATAATTCTTATTCTAAAAAGATCTTTTAAAAAAAAACTCAAATTATTAGTTCCCAAGAAGAATCTATAAAAAATAGAGGTCATTCTCACTCAATAATCATACAATTTCACCAAATTTAGAATACATGGATCCCTCATAACTAGTATTAACTCTTCTACTAGACATGGAATCATTGAAGTTCATATTTCCTAGCCTAAATACTCTCTTTAAAATAAAAAAATAGAAAATAAAATGTCATGCATATTTTTTTATATATAATTACATATTCCAAAAAAAATCAAAATACTCCAAAATAGGTTGAATTCCTCCCCCACACTTATTCATCATCATAAAAATAATTTCAGTAGACATGAATAAAAATTACAATGAATAAATGGTTTAAAAAGACATCCATAACCTGATATTATTTAATGACAACAAGTTTGACCTAAACTATTTCCTTGCTTGATTTGTAGATAGAATTAGCTAAAATACTAAGTTTCTATCCATTTTTGGATACTATAATAAAATAAGGCATAAGAAAATATATTATAAATTAAATAAAGTGAAAATGAAAAATAAGGGACGAGAATCTTGGATTTTTCCCTCCCAAGAGGGGTTTTCATTTTGAATATCCCTAGTCAGACAACCTAATGATTAACCAAAATCCACCCGAGGATATGGTTTCTATGAATAAAACCATCAGATCCTCATTCTTCTATCATTTCATAGTTTTATTTCTTCTTATAGGTCTCCTTGAATATAGTTTTTATTTCCACCCTTGGTCATTGTGGTGTGGTTGGTAAAGTGGGGGTGGAAGGAGAATATATGGGTCCTCCTTAACCAAATCACTTGTGGGTTCCTATCCTAGTGAATGCTCTAATAAATATTCTTAAACATATACTATTGAGGAGTCATTAAAAAATTAAAATTTAATTAAATCAAAATATTTTGAGTTAAAATTGAGAATATCCCCTTTATAAATAGTTATTTTTTCTTCTGGTTCATTATTAGGAGCCACTGAGAATTACTCCTTGGTAGACATCAATATATTATCAAAATAATCTTTATTATTTTCCTATTTATCTATTACTCCCTCTATATCTACATATTGGTGTTCATGAGGGGTCTCTTTATTAGAAACCACTATAAACGTCGCTTCTAGTATTTTTATTTCTTCTCTAATCCAACCACCCATTGTGTAGATTTTTATTTAAATTATTTCAATAGATCATTAAAATTACCCTCATCTAATTATTATTCAACTATTGGTATCATTGGACAGGCCACTAAGTGTATGCATAGAGCTCTAGGGAGTGGATTGTCTTATGGTTTATCTTGAACTTGTTGTTCATCAAGAAAGTACTATCATGTTCCCTCTTCTCCTTCAATCCCAGTGGGTAAACATAGTTGTTCTTCCATTACTTTATCCACAACCTCTTCCTCTTCTATAAGGAAAAGAAAAATTGTAGTCAAATATGCAATTTCAATACAAGTGAAATCAGAATGCAGTTCTTGATTTATAAAATCAGAATGAAATGAATTCAAAATAAGGAATTCCACCTTGTTTATTTTAGATTGTTATTATTATTTTGAATGAAAAGCGTCTAGGATGTATTATAAGGTGGCTTTAGAGAACACTGTGCATTCTATATTTTCTTCCAAAATGAGCCCATATATGCCATCTCTGCCACCCTCTTCATTATTACCCAATATAGGCATCAACTAATCTAAATATATAAAATTTAAAATATGAGAAATTAGTGGATTTTTGAGTTTCTATACAATAAAAGAAACAAATGTTCATAGTAGGTTCTCCCACTATGGTATTAAATTTTAATTCCTCTTTAAAGAGCTAATCCATTTATTAGATTATTTTAGTTTTAAACATTTTCATTTCATCATCTTCTCCAAACACATCAAGTTCTCCCTCCACCTTGGTTGTTATGATAATGTGGAACTTCAATTCAGGTTCATCTTCTGTAACCACTTCCCAATACTTATCTAATTATCTTTGATAATCATATATGACTTGATTATATAGGTTAACTAGTTAATCTAGAGTGATTTCATTTTCGATATGTTCACCCTTATTAAGAGGGTGTATGTGATGTCTTGTAGCACTATTATTCAGCTTTTTTTCCCACAACATTGACTTAGAGAATCCTTTCTTATAGAGCCTCCATTTTTTAAAAAGAAGTAAACACTAATTATAATTGTGTATTAGACGGTGAAAACTCATAATGAATCCCCAACAATGATGCTAAGTTGACTAGAAACCTATCATGGGTCCCTTAACAATTTTTTTTTAAAAACCTAAAATACAACAGATTAGCTGACCAGGGTTGTCTCTCAAGGAACTATGCCTAAGAGTTTCACTATTTAACACTTATGTATATTTTTTATTGTTGTTTTATATGTTTTGAAAGCAGGGGGAAATTTAATGATTTTTTTTCCAATTTATGAATTTGAAACAAAATTAAAGAACAAATAGACATAAGTCATGGTGAAAGGTAATGTTCATTTTCTTAATTAAAAGGGATCTCATTATTCAGTAGTGTTCTTATCTAAAAATCAAGTCAATATCATTTCTTTATTTACCCTTTATATATGAATTGTGTAAGTAAACATACATAATAATACCTTCTAGTGCATATCTATCCCACCTACTATACAATGAAGAGTTAGTGAATTAACTCAACTGAGACAACCACTATCCATTTACCTAACTTCATCATGTATAGTTTATCTTCTAATCCACATAGCTCCACTGATATACTTTGTAAACTGAGAGAAGGGAGAGAGGAAGTGTTTGATAGATTCTATAATTCAATAATTCTTTGGAAAGTGTAGATGATTAATATATATCCACTTATCTCCATTTTACTACTACATTGAAGGAATGAATTATAAATTAATGAATTAAAAATAGGGATTTTTATTGCTTGTGAAATATTCCATATGGACCCAGCCATCAAGTTAATTTTTCATGATCATGGAGTTAAGAGATCATCATTATGGAATGATGAAATATCACGAAACACCAAAATAAATTAAGAATAATTTTTTTTCACTAAAAATGTTAATAGAATTAAAAATACAAGAAAAAGGAAAGTTAGAACATTCTTCCTAAGAAGGGGGAATGATTTTGTTGTTCACACTATCCCCTTTTATAAAGTTTTCCCACCTCCTCTAAATGAAATAGAAATAAATAAAATCATCCCCATGATCAATCTCTATAATCATTCTTAAGGAATTGAAGTTGAAGTGTTCCTTACTATAGTGGAAATTAGGTACTTCATGAGGAATTCCCTTTGAGTACACTATTTAAATCCTCACATGAAGTGTAAAAGTGATTCACATGATGGAGCTAGTTTGGGTTTGAAAATTGGTCTTAGTCCTCCCTGTACTTGGGTTGAGATGGTGGTCTTGGTATTGGAATTAATGTGGATTATTGGAATGTAAGTGGTATTTGAGGATTGTTTCAAAGGAGGGGATTTATGTCTAGAGGTACTACTTTTGGGTGTAGGGATTATGATGGAAGGTGGGGTTGTTGCGGTGAGAGAAGGGGTGCACAAATTCTTAGTGGGGGTGACACAGGGAGTCACCGCAGGTGGGGGGTGGGGGTGGCAGAGACCCATCGAAGCTGGAGATGGGGGTGCATGATTAGGAATCATGAAGGAGGGAGGAGTGGAGGGGGTGGAAGTATATAATGGCGGCTCCCTAGCCATGAGACCACCCCCACCCCCATGGGAAAAATAGATCTATATGGAGAGGGGATAGATGGGAGGGAGAGGATTACAGTTATACCTCCTATGATACCATGTTAGAATGGAATAGTGATGACCAAATACCCAAGATGTCTCTATAAGGGAGAAATTTCTATTTATTGATAATGAATAATAAATATGATATAATACCTCAATTATAATGTGGGAGTTGACTCAACTTGACCTTTAACATGGATGGATTATGGCGTGGAATCATATTGGAGGCATGACTTCATGCCAATAGTGCTAGGTTGAGATATCGATTCATGAAGAGTGATTGGTGTTGTAACATGTAAATATGCTTTTACATTATATCTTTTGGAACTAAAGCTTCATGGTAGAGATTTCATGGGAATCAATGGACTACATTGGAGAGGTCGGCTTTCAATCTAGAAGGTTCTTAGTAGCTCAATGCTAGTGTAGAATCACATGTGTACAATATATGGAGGTGTGACGCTTAAGTAGGATAGTTGATGTAGCTTAAAGTGTATGGGTGAGGGTTGGTGTTGGATTGGATGTACCTCAAACTCAATCGGTTGTCTGGGATTGTGAAGAGTGGTGTTGGAGAGTCTGGTGATGCACTAGCTTGGGCATGAAATCTTGGGTGCATAGATCTCTTTGAGTAAATTCAACAAACACCTTGTGTGCACATGCCTTTGATATTTTAATCGATGCATGGGGATGGCCAATGTCTCTCTATTTTTAAACACCTACATTGGAAGAAAACATAACGACCATTGAATTTATGTTAACTTTATCTCTTTCAAATTAACCTAGGTTCATTAATCACGCAACCTTGGACAATGTTTTTATCAATGTAAAATGAATCCGGAAAATATAGGCCTTGTGTGATGCTTGAGTTACAGCTGAGGAGATATTATAGATCATGTAAGTGGTATTATTTGGAAGTGGAAAGATGTAATATCTAGTAAGGATGGAGGCATAGTCGAATTACCACCAAAGATTTTCTCTTTTCCATTTTTTTATTTTTGACCTGCAATACGTAATTTTTTAGTATATGATTTTGTTCTAATATAATTTTTAATGATATAAACAATAATAATTACAATTTTATCCTTTTAAATATCATTTATAGAAAAATAATTGAATTGGTTCATGGATTTCAATTAATTTAAAATTAATAAAAATAATTACAGCCCCATATTTGAGCCATTTCACATTTTAATTCTAAAAAATTTTAAAAAATGAAAGGACAATTTAAAAAACCTATTATCAGTTTAATTACAATATTTTGAATGTTCAATTAACCTAGAAATTGAGTAAAAAAATCATAAATAGTGTCAATTAAAAAATTTATTTCCAAATTTTCAAAAGTCATAAAAACCACTATTTTACCCAGGATTTACTTAAATAAGGGGTCATAAATAATGAAAACCAATTTAATTTTTTTAAATTTTGAGCTCTCATTTTTGCTTACTCCTTACTTTATTTGATTCAATTTTGAGATAAAATTTTTATCATGTGATTACAATAGTCATGAATGTATAATCTTCACCCTAACTCATACACTTGATGTTTTTTACTCTAAATAAAGAATTTGGGTAAGAACTATATCCAAATCCATAGGAAAATAACTATCTACCAATAATAGGAAGTATATTGGTTGATTTGGATAATATTACCTCAGATCCCTCCAATTTGTAATAATCATCATTCTACTATTATGAAAAAGATGTTAAGTGTGCCCTTCGATGTCTTCACAAGACAATATAAGATCTTCCTCCACAACTTGTAGGACTTTAACTACCTACATATGATTAGGAACAATGTATGAAAATATTCTCAAGAATTAAAAATGATCAAAATATGTATGGGAGCATGAAAAAACATATTGTATTATTTTTCCTCAATAATAAGCCTTCTATTTTTCTAACCCTTCAATCTGATTTCCTTAATGCAAGAGAATACCAGTAGTAGGAGATGCTTGTCAGTATCTCTCTCTCACTCTTTATTTCTATGATACTTAAAGTCTTATATAGGATTCAATACCCAGTTCTTAATTCTAATACTCTCAATATATTATTATTTTTTCTTTTATTCATAGAATAAATTAACTATTATATACATTATTGGAATATCGAACACACTCTCCTTAAACCGTGGAATCCTAATTAACTATTTAAAACATGTTAAATGATATCTTGATAAAGTCTCCAGATCAATCATCACTATTAGTTTAAAATCATATATTTGAAACCCCACAATTATTTTTCAAATATTTACTCAAATATTGACATTTCCTTTCATTCTTACTTTCACTAAATTTTCTTTCTTATTACCGCATGTTTGTATCAGTACAAGAAAAAACCCTTACGACATGGAAACCCTCATTATAACACAAACATATTCCTCTATTAATATGTCCATTATTCTTGGATTGAATCATGGATTAATCATATCATTGTTATATATAAGACTTGAATTAAAAAAATCATCATTTTACTTTAACCACCATATAACTCAAATTTTCACAACCATTTAAACTCACATAAGAAAAGTAATTTTTTTAATCACTTCTATAGGATCAAATATATCCACATGCTCAGAAGTCTCTTATGTATCATGTAAGGTTTTTTCCTTTTCCCCAATTTTTTACACACAATAAAAAATATCATACACATGAGTAAAATTCTCTTACATATGATAATCTCACATATTATCAAAATATTACGTATTATTTAAATCTTATATGTATATAAATAATGATTTTGAATTTTCCACATTTTATGTATAAGGCTCAACATATATATCTTTATTCTTATGAAATATCTTAAGTATCATGTAATATATTTTTCTTTTCCACATTTCAACATACTATCAACACAATATCTTAAATATGCTCAAATATCACATGTATGCACAAAATATCAACCATATGCTAAAACATCATACATATCATCAAAATATATGTTACTTTACCAATTTTTAGCTTTCTCTTAAAAAAACTTCTTATTCATGCACAATATATAATGTATTCCATGTGATTTCTAATTTTTATCTTCAATCACAAAATCCAATAACTTATTCAAATGAGTTGAGAACCATTTCAAACATTACTAGGGTCTCTCCAATAAAATCAAAAACACTATAAACACCTCAAAAACATCCTTAAAACCTTACAATGATTCTTGCATATGGTTGAAAAAAATAAAACACACCCTAAAAAATTCTATGGGTTTTTTAATCGCCCCTTGAATTTTTTTTTCAACCCCAAAAACTCATACCAGATTACATCAAATCACATAATTTCTAAAAAAGGAAATTTTTATACCCCATATTTCAATATAAAACATTGTTTTTAAAGATTTACACCCCTCAATGGAAAGAAAATTATGGCCAAGTAATTTTTAAACCCGGTCCCACAATTAATACACTCACTTCTCCCTATTTTTTAATAATATTATCTATACATTCAAAATAGTAATAAAAAATAGTTGTACAATTTTCTCCCCCATTGAAAAAAAATCCAAAGGAATATAGGTCATTCTAAACATCTCTTAAGTGAGAGGGAATGGTTGATATTTCATGTTCATCCTCAAGCCTTCAAATATTCCCTTTGTAATGGGAATTGTGAAAATATCTATAATTTGATCCCTTATAGGAATGAATTCTAACCAAAAATCTCTATTTTCATCATTTTATTTGATAAAATGATATATTATGATAATGTGTTTAAATATTGAGTGTTTCAATGGATTCATGGAAAGATAAATTGTAATTTGTTTACCATGTGAAATTCTTAATGGATTCTCAATTCCCACCTTCAAATATTACAACTTATCTCTCATCTTGATCATTTTTTATAAGCATGTGTATCAACCACAAAATTCTCCATTGTGGTGGTCAATGTCACTGAGTTTTTATTATTTTAATTCTAACTCAGACAAATTTCTCCCAGAAAGAATATACCACATGATGTGGATTTCATAACATCAACATCTCTTGTATAATCAGTTTCAATTCATCTAAATAGGTTTAGGTTCTCCCCATTTAAATAAAACAATAAAAAATTAGAGTCCCTTTGATATATCATAGAACTCTCTTGGTGTCCATCAAATGTAAATTTTTTGGATTAATTTTATACCTTGCACAAAATGTAATTGTATAGACTATTTTCAGTTTTGATGTATTGAGATTAATAAAATTATGATCCCACTTTCTAAATTTATTCTTATTTAAATTTTTCCCTATAATATCCTTTGTCTGATTCACCCCAACTTTTATGGGAATGGAAACCTCTTTAGGACCCTTCATGCTAAACTTTTTCAATAATTCATTACTCTATTTTTATTGGGATAAAAATACAAGATCTTCCATTTTCATAACTCACAATCCTAGGAATAAAATCATTTCTCCAAGAATAGAAATTTAAAATTTCATATTCATTTTTCTATAAAATTTCTCATAGTAATACTATATCACCTATAAAAATGATTTCATCAATATTTTTTTAATAAGAGTACTTGCGCTAATCTCATACACATAAATATTGTTATCAACATTACCTTTACTGAATTTCATGTCTCTCTAGAAACTTTCTAGTTTAGGATACCAGGATCCAAGGGCATATTTTATCCCATATAAATATTTCTTTATCCTGAACACCATAGTTCCATCATTGTCAAGAATAATACCTTATGGTTGTTCAATATGTAATTCTAATATAATTTCTACATTCAAGAAAGTATTCTTCACATCCATTTGATAAATTATATAATGCATGTGATTTTTAACATCTATGAACATCATTATAACTTCAAGTCATGTTATAGGATAAAATGACTCCTAAAAATAAACTTCTGGAAATTTAGTGTAGCCTTTGTAAACTAATATGGATTCCTTTCTTGAAACTACAACTTTATCATTGAGCATGTTTTTAAAACCCCACCTAGTTATGATGATATTTTTCTCTTTTGGTATTCAAATAAGATCTAAAGTGAAATTTCTTTCAATTTAATAAATCACCTCATTCATCATATCTATGCATTCCCTCAACATTCTTAATAACTAATAGTGACTCAACTTGATAAATAAGAGTTTCATAGTTATTAAGTTTCAAACTTCTTCTAGCATGAACTGGTGCATTTTTATTCTTAAATATATTTTATGATTTTACATGCTTCTTTACCCATTGATGTTTAAAATTTACATCTCCATCAATACCATTTTAATCACCGAACTTATCTGAATTAATATTAGGATGATCAATTTTATTCATAATTTATTCTTTACTAACTTTTCAATAAATATATATGTTGTATGATTTTGTATTTTAAAAATATTCTTTATTTAGATCAACAAAATTGTGTTTATTTTTAACAATCCTCACATAAAAATAATCTACAATATTATAAAGTCTCTTTTTCCAACACTTCTAGCCTCTTCCACTGGAAAAGAATCACATAAATATACATTCCTCAAATTTATCATAAAACATCCCAAATTTTTAATTTTTAGTCATCATAAAATATAGACCTATAAAAACACTAAAATAGTTTATTGTAGGTTTCTTATTATTCCACATATCAAAATAAATAATATTTTAGTTGGGTCTCAATAAAAATATATTTTGAATGTGAACTTATTTACACACAAATTATCTCCATAAAAACATTGCAATATTGAATTCTGATAACATGGTTCCCTTTATCTCAACAATTTTTTTTTTCCTTTATATAACTCCATTTTTTTGTTTCACAACCTGACCCCGTCCGAGGTTCAATCTGAAACTACCCCCAGCTCACCTCCATAGGCTAGGGGGTGAAAAAATGTTCTGAAAGACATATTCTAAATGGGAGGCATTTTCCAAAGTACCTATATGCACACACCCAACCATATCGATAAAAAAGTGTGGAGGAATAATAATAAAAATGAAAGAACTAGAATTTAGACCAAGCATGAATAACCTCTAGGGTGTATAAGAGTACGATAGTAAAAATTGAAAATTAAAGGGGAAATAATACCTACCCAACCGAAATATGTCCCAACCTGAAAAAACCAGAAAAGTAAACTGCTAAGAATGCCCATCTCTTGAATCCCAAACTGTGATCACCATACATGATCCAAATTACCATGTATCCCTAAGCTTCTATGAAGCCACCACTGATCTATCCATTGTCTACATAAGACACAACATGTGTGGGAAAAGACCATGTAGGTGTGAGTATATACATACCCAATAGGACACCCTGAAATATTAAGGGGGATTAGTAATAGATACAATAGGAGATAAAGACAACATATTCAAGATATAATCAAAGAGAGCAGCTCAACCCAAACCAAGAGAAATTAACCTCATCCAAGCACAAGGGGCTCTAAATGGTGAGTAGTTGAACTACATATCGAATCTTCTCTACCTATAACAGAAGAGTAGACTCATCCAACCATAAGACACTAAACCCGGAAATCATGTGACATACCTTGTGCATCGTTTCCTTCCATGGAAAGAGAGTAACAAAATATAAGGTGTGGATATAGAAAAATATGTATATATATATATATGTGATCAATCAAAATAACCCCAAAAGAGAGAGTAAGGGGATCTATATCTCATAGATCAACCTAGGAAGAAGTGTCACCAACAATTTCAAAAGTCCATCAATGATTCCCAACATCTCACACTTTTTCCAAAAAGAAACCATCCAAGTCAAGACATGTATCTTTACTGCACCACATAGTAGAGGGGTAAAAAACTTGAAGTAGAGGAACCACACTAGCTAGTACTTTAGGGGGTTCCACTCTGGTGGTCATTTAGGACCTACTTCCAAACTCTACTAGAGGGTACAACTCAATAATATTAGAAGACTCCACTGAATGACTCTACTAGAGGGTAAAATCAGTAGTCATTGAGGTCTCTACTTCCCAACTCTACTAGAGGGTCAATTCAGTAGTCATCAATGACTCCACTTCCCAGCTCTACTGGTGGGTGAACTTGGTAGTCATCAATATCTCCACTACATAAATCTAATGGAGGGTCAAATTAGTAGTCTCTGGTGACCCTATGTAATCCCTACCATTATCGATCATTTACTAACCAAGATTTGTTCCCATAACCTTTAAAATTGTATCTTGAGAGCCAAAAATCAGGGCACCATCACATTCTATGGGGAAAAAATTAGGATAGGCTACTCGTGGGACAAAATTTGAGTCCAAACGAAGAAGATACAGAACCATGAAGTTTCATAAAAAGGAAAAAGGGTACATGATGTGTGAGGGGACCCACAAAATATGTGGTCCCGCTCCACTTCCAATTCATATCCCTAGCCATCACACGACTCCCAACCATGTAGAAGTATACACCATGCAAGTGGACTACATGACCTGTCTAAGATACCCAAGACCAGGTTGTGTCCTTCTAGCCATGTCCGTGTACTGACCCCGTGTCCATGTACTTTGGTACATGAAATGTTTCTTCACATGAGGTGTCACCTATGTGATCTGGCCATGTCTACGTACTTGGATACATGACCATGTACCTGGCTGTGTACTTACACATGGGATCTTAGTCATGTGATCCATCATCCAAATTGTCCATCCGGGGAAGGGGCACATGACATGTAGGAGGGATAAAAACTATTCCATCCTTATAGATTACCAAAACCTAGCTTCCACACTTAGGGGGATACATGCCATGTGTTCATCCTTGTACATGATGTGTAGTCAGGTTTTTCAAAGAACCTCAGATCTAATTTCCGCTCCCTAATTCATGCCTCACCACTTCGAATCTAGCTTAAGTTTCACTTGGGATTAGTGGACCTGGACCATATATATCGTTTTCAGCCACTTCTCACTGGATAAATGGATTCCAGTGGTCCTTGGGGATTTCACTATTCATCATGTATGCTTCCAATCTATACAGCTTTGATTTATTGTTCTCAAATCCTTGAAACAATCATATTTACCTTGAAAAGATCCTAGATTTGGCTTTATTTCATCAATACAAACCCTATTCATCAATCCACCACAATTCCGAGGGTCTGATTGGGCTCAGTACCACTTGACAATGTTGAATTTGGACTATGAGGTCCTACTAGTGAAGAAAAAGAATCAAATCTGGGATACAAATACCATAAAAAATATTTTACCATCATTAGCCAATTGTTCTTTGCTAGTGATCAATAATGGTGATACTAAGCTTAGAAAACAAATCAAAAACCAATTTTAATTTGATACGTAGGTGCATGATTAGACCAGAATTGGCACAAATCAATAGAAGAGGTCAAACTGATTAATAAATTTAATCAAATAGGGCATAAACAACAAATTGATGAGACCTAATTGGATATTGTATCATTATTCATCGAAGAACACACCCACCAATGATTGAAGGAAGTCGTTGCATTCTCTACATCCCAATATGCTATGATCTGGAGTTTCATTATCATTAAAGGTGATTCTCTAATAAAAGAGGAAAGAGATGCTCTCAGAATATCCTAGGATAATGAGGTTGGCATTGGGAAAATCTCCATGGAATTATATTTATAAAAATTTCATTTAAGTTTAAAATGAATGAATGAATGAATTAAATAATTAATTAATCCATTGAACATACCTCCAATGAGTAAGGAGTCCAAATTCCCCATGCCGACCCATTTTATGTCTCTTCCAGTGTAAAAACCATGTTTCAGATTCATCTGTGGTCTCATATTTTTTATATGAGTTTCCTTTTAATATTTATTCTATTTTCTTTAAGAAACTATGTGTATTAAATATAAAACATATTTAATATTTTATAAAATTAATTTTAGGTGCACCAGGCCATATAATTACACTTCATATTAATTTTTATCCCCATAAATATATATTGGAAATTTTCAAAGTCTTATATGAAAAAATGGGTCTCTAAATCATTCCCTTGTTCAATATTTTCATCCCCAAAAAGAAAAACTAAACAGAAAACTCAAGATACTAATTCCACACTTGGCTCTCATGCTCTCAAGAACTCTCCTGCACGTTCCCATACTTCCACAACACACGGAACAGGGGGATGGTATGTACATGCAGGGTCCAATATTTTCGATCCTAGATCACCACTATTTTCTTCTCAAAGGTTGATTAATCCTCGTTGTCCATCTCAAACTAGTCGATAACGTGTGTGGGGCCATGCATGTATCTCCTCATCTACGACATGTAGAATATTCCATGCACTCGATCCAATTATATGGGTAGGGAAAGGTGATAATCAACCTATCAAACCCTTTTCATAATCTTTAACAGCCCAATGAACTATAAGGATCACTTTCCCCCCTGACCAAACTTCCACAATCATCATCGTGGGGAAACTCTCAGGAAAATTTGGTCACCTTGCTTGAACTCCAAGGGCCCACAACAATGATCTGTATAATATTTCTTTCTACTATGGTTTATCCTTATCCACTAATGGATGACCTTTACTTTATCTGTCATCACCTACACCGAATCAAGGTCCACAAGTGATGTCTCACCGATCCCTGTCTAGCCGAAGGGTGACTTTTAGGGTCTCTCATATAGGGAATCATAATTTATGATTCCAATAGTAAAGTGATAGTTGTTTTTATACACAAAATCTATAAAGGGTAGGTGATCCTACTAGCTTTAGCCAAAGTCCAAAATGAAAGCCCTCAGTATATCCTCTAAAACCAAGATAGTACACCTGGTTTTCCCAACAGTCTGGGGGTGAAAGGCTGTAAAAATCTTTATTTGGGTCTTGAATGCTTCATACATGACTCTCCAAAACCATGACATAAACCAAACATCACAATCAAATATAATAATCAAGGAAACCCCATGAAGTAAAATGATCTCTTGTATGTAAAATTTCCCCAAAATCTCCACTGAAATTTGCTCCCTGATTGAAAGGAAGTGCACCAACTTTTTTGAGTTGGTTAACTATCACAAGTTGTCATCATGAACCTTCACTATGTGTAGAATCCCTATCAAAAAATTCCATGGATCTGTCACCCCACTTCCACTTTGGTATCTCAAGTGGATATAACAAATCTTTTGGAACTTGGTGCTTAGAGTTCACCTTCTAATAAGTGAGGCATTGAGAGATGAAATCATCCATGTTATGTCTTAGGTCAAACCACCAAAACCACCATTTAAGTTATTTTTATATCTTCCCCACACTGGGATATACAACTAGGGGAGAAGTGTGGAAATATTGTATCACCTCCCCCCACAATGTGACTGGGACCAATGTTCATCCCTGGAAAAGGATGAAATGATTCCCTCCTTAGAATATCCATTTGGCGAGTACCCCATGGATATCTAGGCACGTAAGATCTCAAAACTGATGTATCCAAGTTGGGACTCTCTCACACATTCAAGAAGTGAAAGAATCACCACCATCGGCTGTGGAAAAGTTTTACCCTCCTGCTTTATTAGGGTCAACTTTAGGGAGGCCAACTGCTATGAAGTCTCCTGTAAAAAGTGATCCAGAGGCTTCCTGCTAAGGGAATATTCTACTACATTTCCCTTCCTTGAAGTATATACTATCTTGAAATCATAGTCCTAAAGGAACTCTGACCAGTGCCACTAACTTAGGTTCAAGTATATCTAAGTGAAGATGTAACTAAGACTCTGATGGTCTAAGTAAACCATAATGCACTCCACCAGAAGATAGTTTCCCCACATCCTTAGGGTGAATACTACTGCTTCCATATCTAGGTCATGAGTTACATAGTTTTTCTCATGGGGTGTCAACTACCTTAACCAGTATGTGATAACTTCCTGCCATTGAATTAACATGCAATCGATCCTAGCTCCCAAGGCATCATAATATACTATGAACTATACACCCTCCTCTAGTAGTCTCAAAATAGGATCACTCATCTGCCTTATCCTTAACTACTCAAAGGACCTATAGCACTTCTCAGACCAAGTAAATGGATACCCTTTCCATGTCAAGGTGGTCAAAGGGAATATGTCACGACTCCCTCCCCACAAGGTGTACCCCTCCTAGACCAGAAATATGAGAAGGGAGATAATGAACCTGGAGTCCCGCCTCCAGTAGGCCCTGGGTTGGTGACTAGAATTAAGTGTATATTAAACACATAAATGGGAGGCATTACCCTCTAAGAGAACACATGAAAAAGAGAGAGATAAGATAGAAACCAAACAACTCCAACTCAGAATATAATATAAAAGAAATACGAATTGTACATATGTAATTTCATGCAAAACTACTACAACTGAAATTTAAAAATTAAAGTACCAAAGGAAAGAAAAAACAACAAAAACCACAAGCTCGAAAAGGTCCTATAACCCCAATCTAGTAGAAAACAACTGGATCTCCAACCAGCTCCAAGTGACTTGAATTTTTTTATATATACATAGGGTGATTATAACAATATACTCAGTAGGATCCTTCTCAGAGCCTCTCATGCAAAAGTAAAGAAAGCATGCTAAAGCATAGTGAACAACAGGTGAAACTAACTCATCACCTAAACAAGTAAACTAAGTTCCCAGCCTCACTATGGATACTCTAAACCAAGTATTTCATACTAGAGTATATAATATAATAAAGAATATCAAGGTAACCCCACTACTACTTCCCTACTAGTTTGCTGCTTTTCCCCGATATTGTACATCCTAAGAATCTCTCTCTAATATGGGTTGCCCGCATACACTTGGGAGAATCACCACAACATGCAACTCATGCAACAAAAACACCACATCCATGCAAGAAAAGTAACCTGGTAGTTTCTAGGAGCCACAAAAGCTCAAATAACATGTATCATACATCGGGTATTAAACCTGAATCCATTATAGCCCATACACCGAGTAAGGACCCTCAAGCCATCATAACCTATACACGTTACACCTATAGTAGTACATAGGAAACTATATCCATAATATATGTGTGTGAATAACCACAATACATTACATCCCTCTACACACATATATGGGGGAAACTAACTGTTGTGCCTACCAGCACAAGTAACTACCAAGAGAAGAGATTGGGGCCAAAGGGAGTATTCAGCCATCCATTCTCCCACTAGAATGTTGAGGCTAATACCCCCTAGGACTCCGAATCTTCGGGGTGTCAGTTTCCCTAACTGATATGGTGGATTAGTGTATATAAACAAAAAAAGTACAAAATATACTATAACTCACAACCACACTATGGGAATAACCTTGTCTTAGACTCAATTGCTGCTAACGTCTCTCGGACTCCCGACTGCTACTTCTAAGACTATATATCCTATAAGCACACAACCATTTAAATAGCTCTATTACATCAAATAATTCCCTTTTTATCAGTTGCACTTTTCATTAATTAATTCTTTAAACATTAATTAACCATTAAAAATCACACATATTATTTCATTTGCAACACACCCAGAGTCCACTGTCCCTTTACATTGTAACCTCAAAATTGTGTCCCAGAAAGCTCCAACCCCTTGGGTTAACATAATTTATTCAATCATTTATTAACAACATTATTACTTTCCCATATTCCTAGGAATTGTAGAAAAAACATTCTAATCTACTAAACACAAGGGGGCTCAACTCGGTGTGTAGATGAACTAACCGTCATGTCTTTTCCACCCATAGAAAGAGCATAGACTCATCCTCCTTAGAGAAGCTAAACGTGGAAGGAACGTGGAATACCCCACAAGTCTTTGACCCTTTTTGGAAGGAGGGTAACCAACCAGCTACCTTGAACAACAGGGAAAGTAAAGAGGATAAACAACCAACAAGAATCAGTAAGCATCCAAACATTCACATCCAACCCATTTCATCATGCCTGGTGTCCTCCCTAACACCCACATGCATAAACTGATGCATCTCGCCACTCTAGGCATCAACTGCTGCCAAAACCAATAGGCCTCCTTACCCCCACATATTATAATAGTCTACTAGGCTCACATCATAACACAAACAGCAGAAAAACAAACATCATATCAATTGGGCTCTTGGCCCTTAAATAAGAAAGAGGGTAACCCAGAACCCTACAAGGAATTATCTTTTATCAAACAACCAGTTCTTTAATCCATATTGAATTAACTAATTTATTATTTTCAGGTTCCAACTATGGTAAACCTAAACAGTAAGCTATCAAAAATTGATTAAACATACTTATTGCATCAATTTGATTAGCATCAAATTACAATAACAACAATCGAATTCATTCACATGACTCCTTATCTTTATCCAAACAAATATCAATTAATTCTAGATTTACATTCTTTACAAATTTCAATCAAGAACAAAAAGATAAACAAAGCAAGCATAGATATCACACTATCTAGAAAAATAAGAGTCAATAACATATGATCAATATCAATTTATTTATCCGGTTAAAATATTTATTATGTAAATTCTATTATGATCCAGTGGGATAAAATATATTGACTATTCAATTGCATATAAAAGAAAATATAAGCAACAAATCCCCTACCTCAAATGGTTCTTGACGTTCTCTATACGAGAATGATCCACACAACGAGTTACGATCTCCTCCCCCTGTGACAACTGTATCCACCCGAGGATACAAAGACACCATCACACCAGTCAACACTCAAGAAAATCCCCTTAGAAACATGCAGATATCATTCCATAAAAGGGAAAGGAGAATAGAAGGAGATGAACCCAAAATAATGACAATAGATCATACCTTATATCGAAGATTGATCGATACTACTTGGTTGCATAAAAAACAGAGGGGAACCAATCCAAGGAGTAAAGTTTGATCACACAACTCCTATGTGAAGGAATGAAAGGTTTACGCATCTCACACTTGATAACAAGGAGGAAGAACTTGGGAGGAAGATATCTCATCCCTTAAAAAGTTTCAACAGAGCATCGGTTTAAGATATGCTGAATTTTCCATTAAAAGTGGATCACATTAAACAATATGATTTGACCAAGAAAAAGCATCCCGAGCCTTAGGAGGAAATTAATATAAGAGTTATGGACTTTGAATCGGCCTTAGAGTCCTTAAAATGAGGCTTCAAATTCATTTTACATCAAAGGAAACATCAAAGGGGTGAAACAGTAGAAAGTTAGAAAAACTGTTCATGGACTCAAATTTTGGAAAAAGAAAGAGAGGCTACCGTTGGACCTCACCATTTTGGAAATACTATTCATGAACTCAAAATTTGGCAAATGAAATAGTGGATACCATTGGACCTCACTTGTAACACCCCGACTCCAGTTACCCAGAGTCAGTGCATTATTACGTATCATTGGCATGATCACAAAAGATCAAGTCTCAAAAGACAGATTAGTTTAGTAGCCTTGGAAGTACTAGATACATTCATAAGGTTTACATTACATCATAAAATGGAAAACCACAAAAAAATTATTTCTATAGACAACACTGAGATCCCATAGACTATCCCTGCAGGTCAGTCGTAATATACTTCTTAACATCTTGGGAAAAATAAAACATACAAAGGGGTGAGCTCAGATGCTCAGTAAGGATAACAATACAGCGGAAGCTTTCATAAATAAGCATAAACATTTAAGGAAATGTATAAAAATAAAACAAAATCCCTTTTCAACATAAAATTCATCATAATATAAAAAATATAAATCCAAATAATTCCATTTACTTACTCACATGGATATTCTACTAGTCTAATAATCACATGCAATATCAATATCCACTTTCATAATGATGGAATGCATAATTACAGACACTCATAACCACATAGTCAAGGACTTGTGCCAAGAATACAAATAAGATTTTGTCAAGGCCTTGTTCCAAGACACTAGTTTGTCTCATGATACCTACTGACGCACCGAGGAGCTATAGCGCGTCCACCCGTCACTTACTAAGTCCAATGCATTCCTCACATGAAAAGGTTTAAATATAACAAAACAAATCGTATTAAAACTAGCATACGAAATGTCAATACTTTATCCATAAACCATGAATGGTATGAAAATAACACATCCACATTCAAAAATATCACAAAACCCTCAATACAATGTGGAAGTTTTGTATCATAATAAATCTACTTCAAATAAGTGTAAAATTTATCAAAGGATGTTGACATAGATGAAATCAAAACTATTTGATAGAAATATCTCTTTCTATTTTGAAACCATTTAAGAGTATCATAATTATAAAGAAAACATTTATTTTGAAAATATTATTATAAGATTTTAAGGAAAGCTTTGACTATGTTATAACGGTGGAAAATATCCGCACCCACTGTATAAGTTAAAAAAGACATTCTTAAATTAATTTTGTTGAAAAGGTTATAAAGTACCTTGTTTGGAAAATGACGGAAAGATTCCTTGAAAAAAATATAAAGTAAAATAAGGGTATAAATTACTTTAACCCATTGTCTAGTAAATATTAAACATGTTTTGAAATACATTTTAAGAAACATGGATGTGGATAATAAAGAGGTCCCAGTAGATAATTACGTATAAACAACCTCAGATAATGAAGAGATTATAGAATTAACCCTTACCTTGTAATTTTCCTTGTTTGAGGGTAGGATAACCTACTTTATAATGGTTAAATAATTGTTATTAAATTATACAAGAATCATATACATTAATATGATATCATATATGATCTTTTAACATTGCTTTGTTAATAATATCTTAGTATTATTGTCGTTTCAGGTGTTAACTGATTCATTTTCCTTTATATGATTTGTTACATAAGTAATGTTTCTTATGGATAGGATGTATCTTATTCATCTTAAGAATTATATTAAGTCTTTAAACATTATTTTTAATCATCTAATGAAAATTAGTCTTGAATGGATACGATGGGGAATGAATCTCATCGCGTTCGTGGAGACGGTAATCCGTACGTACGCACGAGCAACAATATCATTCTTTTGATATTAAAATAATATATAATTGGATGTTATATCATATATAAAGAATCATAATCATGTTATATTTATTATTTACATTAATTACACATCATTATTATACCCATCAAAATAATAATGTATTGAATAAAAATTACACTACGACGTGGAGACGGTAAGCCGTACATACTCACGTATGGTGAAATTTCCTTCAAAGGATGGATAGAATAATGAATATGGTTTTAAAATATTTATAATAACATCATAATGTATAGAATATAATGGATTTATTATTTTAGAATGGAAACAATAGAGAAATAAGAAGCGGAAGAAGAAAGGATCTTGAAAGAGGTGATGGAATATTTACCTCTTCTTCGGGTTCTTCTTTTTGATTTGATCAAAAGGGATCCTTAGGTTAGTTTTCTGACTAAAGTAATTCCTCTAATATGAATGGAGGACAGTTTAGAGAGTATTTGGGCAGGTTTTGGCCAAGCCAAATGGCTTTGACGGTGTGAATTAGAGAGAAGGGGGAGTGCCCTTTTATAAGAGGGGTGAGGGGCACCTTAGGAAAAGCTAGAAATATTATTTTATAATAAAATCCTTTTCGGTTTCTAATGGCTCTAAAATAGATTATTTAAAGTCTAAGGTGGGGATGGGTCTAAAACCACTCAAACAATAGGTTTGAGACAGGTACTGGTCACTATATTAACCTTATCTTTTAGATTTAACTCTTAGTTAAATAGTTTAACATTTACCATGTCTCTTTGTATTTTTATATTATATGGTTAATAAACTTACTATATACTTCCAAGAGAATACCAAGTGGTTCCTTAATGATAAAAATATCATTATATATGTCTTTTTTCCAAACCTTAGATTTTTAGGAATAGAATATCAATTAATAATATAATATTTGTTTTAAAAACTCTTTTATTTCAATTTTGACACTATTTGGTATTTTGTTTTTTCTAAATTCATAATAGAATTATTACTTCAAAAACAATTCATTTAACCAACCCTAGTATGTCATATTATCCTAGAGAATTAGTGTAATTCATAAAAAGTCTCAAATTACATTTATTTGGATATTTATAATATCAATTATTTTAATCATTCATTAATACTGTAATTACTGCATCATCAGTGTGTCATAAAAAAATTTAATTATTTAATATCTAAAAAATATAAATAAAATATAATTATGTAGGAAATATTTTTATCTTTCTAATGAATATTTATTGTCGAATTTATCTTATGTGTAACCCTATATTAAAAATGGTTTAGTTATTAAACATTGAATTTAACACTTTTAAGTCTTCTTTGAATTAAATAATAATAAATGTCCTAATCTAATCCAAGTGGACCTAAAGGATAATATTTTTTTCCTAAAGTTTTTTTGGTCGAATTAAACTTATCCAATAGAATTAGGACATGTGTTAGGGTAATAATAATGTCATTTTTACCCTTAACTACCTATTTTCTTTTAACCGTTGTAAATAAAAGTAAAAAGTTACTATTCACCAAATATTATTTGCATCTTATTGAATCAAATTTTACTTACTAATATCAACCGTGTCTCTTGGATTTTTTAAATTCAAGTCACAGAAGCGGTAAAATTATGTTTTATGTAAATTTGCAAATGTTCCTAGGAGGTGGGTAAAAGACGGTAAAAAGTTCAATAAAATTTTTATATATCTAAAATTATTATAAACTGACTCTAATGAATTACATTGAAATTATATAAGTATTATGTATCTATTTTGACCTAAAATAAATTTAAATAAAATAAACAATTATTTAAATAAAAATTCAGTTTTAAACTATAACTCTGTGTTTTTCACTATTCATCAAAAATTGAAAGTTTTCAGAAAAATACCAAAAATTCACCCTAATCTAATTTCAATTCTCCGAATACAAAAATGAAGTCCATTTTGAAAGATAAAATTTATAAAATTTCAAAAATTGGGTATTACTATTCATAACAGCTAGTTTGATTGGTTGTGGTGTGTTGAACTCGAAATTGCATACAACACACGTTGTTGTATTATTCAAAGAGAAGACTACCGTGGAAGCTTGGGGTTTTAAATTCTCCCCTCCTTCAAATAATTTTGTCCTTGAAATTTCTAGAGTATTACTGTGTAAAAATACTCTGATGGTTCTTCATCATAAGTTCCCCGGGTTCCCACATTGCCTCTTCAATCTTATGGTTTCTCCATAGAACTTTTACTAGACAAGTCATCTGGTTTCTCAACACTTGTTCTCTTGTATCAAGAACCTTGACAGGCTCTTCGCAATAAGACAGATTGGGTTCCAGTTCTAATTCCTCATACGTGAGTACATGCATTGGGCCAGGCATGTATTTTCTCAACAGTGATACGTGGAACACATCATGAACTTTGGAGAGACTTGGAGGAATTTTCAAATAGTAAGATACAACCCTAATTCATTCTAGAATATCGAAAGGTCCGATGTACCTAGGACTCAATTTAACCTTCTTACTGAAACATATAACACTCTTCCATGGAGATACTTTCAAGAAAACATGATCTCCTACCTGAAATTCCAAATCCTTCATTCGGTTACTGGTATAGCTCTTCTGCCTACTTTGAGTTGGTTTGATGTGGTTTTGGATTACCATCACCTTTTCCATCATTTCCTCTACCATTCCTGGGCCTACGAGTTCTCTTTCACCAATATCATCTCAATAGGTTGGTGTGCGACATCTCTTTCCGTATAACGCTTTATATGGCGCCATATGAATACTTAAATGGATGCTATTGTTATAGGAAAATTCTACCAGAGGTAAATATTGATCCCACATACCTTGAAAGTCAAGTGAGCATGATCTAAACATGTCTTATAAGGTTTGAATAGTCCATTTTGATTGTGCATCAGTTTGGGGGTGGTAGGCAGTGCTCAAACGAAGTTTAGTATCCCGGGCTTTCTGAATACTTTTCCAGCATCTTGATGTAAAACATGGATCATGATCAGAAACAATCGATAGGGGTACTCCATGAAGTCTCACAAATTCATTAATATATAGTCTTGTTATACGTTCAAGTGGTAAATCTTCTCTTATAGAAAGAAAATGTGTTGACTTGGTAAGACGATCAACAATGACCCATATTGCATCGTTCCTTCTAGGAGTCTTTGGTATCCCCATGACAAATTCCATCGTAATATCATCCCATTTCCACTCAGGTATGGGAAGGGGTTGCATGACTTTTCCAGGCTGTTGCCTTCCAGCTTTCACTTGTTGACAAACCATACATCTTGACACAAAATCAGCAATCTATCTCTTCATGTTGTCACACCAAAAATGTTCCTTCAAATTTCTATACATCTAAGTACTTCCAGGGTGTATAGAGAAGTTGGAACTATAAGCATCATCCAACAATTCCCTTTTCAGATCAGGTATATCGGGAACACAAAGTCTCTTCCCAAATTTCAAAATTCCATCTTCATATACGAAGTCACTCAATCTTCTGTTTTTCATAGCTTTAATATTCTTTGGAAACTCCTCATCATCAGCCTGAGAACTTTTTATCCTTTCTAGTAAATATGGTTTGGCAACCATTTGAAAAAGCATTGATGTTTCACCTTCTATGGTTATTCCCATATCCATCTTTACTAGATCCATGTATATAGGATCCTTTTCAACTCTCATCTTGTTCAAAACTCCATGATCTTTTCTGCTCAAAGAATTTGATACCTTATTTTCCTTCCCCGGGTGGTAGTGTATCGTGAAATCATAATCCTTGAGTAGTTCAAGCCATCTCCTTTGCCTCATGTTGAGTTCTTTCAGTGAGAAAATATACTTCAAACTCTTGTGAACAATATATATCTTACATTTTTCACCATAGATATAATGTCTCCAAATATTCAAATAAAAGATTAAATATGATAACTCAAGATCATGAGTAGGATTGTTTTTCTCATGAATTTTCAGCTGTCATGATGCATAGGCAATAACTCTATCATTCTGCATAAGGATACAACCAAGTCCTTTTTTCGATGCATCACTATAAATAACAAACCCATCATTCCCTGATGGTAGAATCAAGATAGGAGCATTGAAATTCTTCTCTTCAATTCTTCAAAACATTCTTCACACTCTTTTGTTCAAACAAATTTAACCCCTTTTCGTGTGATCTTTGTTAATGGGTTAGCCAATCGGGAAAAATTCAGGACGAAATGCCGATAATAACCTGCTAAACTAATAAAAATGCATACCTCAGTTATATTTGTTGGTGTTGGCCATTCTTGGATTGCTATTTTCTTAGAATTATCAATAAAGATTCCATCCTTAGAGATGATATGGCCAAGAAAAGAAATCTCCTGAAGCCATAATTCACACTTGCTAAACTTCTTATATAATTCATTTCTTCTAAGATTCTTCAGGATAATGCGGAATTTATTTTCATGATCTTCGTAGATTTTGGACTATACTAAGATATCATCAATAAATACCACTACAAATTCATCAAGATATTACTTGAAAAATCTGTTCATTAGATCCAAGAAGATAGAGAGTGCATTAGTCAATCCAAAAGGCATTACTGTAAACTCATAATTCATGTACCTGGTTCGAAATGCTATCTTCAGAATGTATTCCTCCTTCACACACAACTGATGATATCCAGATCGAAGTTCAATCATTGAAAAGTATTTAGCTCCATGAAGTTGGTCATATAAATCATCAATGTGAGGTAGGGGATACTTTATCTTTATTGTTATAGCATTGATCTCCCTATAGTTAATGCACAACCTCATAGATCCATCTTTCTTCTTAAAAAAAAGACAGAGGCTCCCCATGGAGAAACACTGGGGTGAATAAATCCCTTATTACTCAATTCCTCTCTTTTTTTCTTTAGTTACACTAATTCCACAGTGTCCATCCTATAAGGGGTCTTCAATATGGGACTTGATCCAGGAAATAAATCAATGGAAAAATCAATTTCTCATTCTGGAGGATGTCCAGGTAAATCTTTTGGAAACACATCAACATATTCTTTCACAATAGGTACATCCTCTATTTGAAAATTATTTTCCTCACCCACAGTTATTTCATTCTCTTACTACCCAATAATTTAATTTAGTTGAGAGGTGGTGATGATTCTTCTCTAAAGATAAGGTGTTCTTTATCATCATCATCAAAAATAGTAACCTACTTCTTCTTACAATTAATTTTTGCATCATGGTCTAAAATCCAATCCATACAGAGGATTATATCAAATTCAATCATGGGTATGACGATGAGATAAGTAGATAAAAAACATTTATATGCTTTAATGGGGACTAATTCACAAAACTATGTTTCAATGATACTTTCCTTAAGAGTTTTGACTGATAACTCCCTTGTTAAATCAAATTGGAAATATATAATTTTCTTAGAAAACTAAGAAGATATGGAACAATGCGATGACCCAGAATCAAATAAAGCATTTTCTAAACTTGAAGAAACCATTAAATTACCTACCACTATGTCTTTTGGAGCTTCAACCTCAACAGTAGTGATAACATAAGCTTGTCCTTGATCCCTTGGCCTTTTCTAAGGTAATTTACCATGATGCTTATGAAATTTATTCGCATAATACCCTCTTTCTCTAAAATTGTAGCATTCAACATCGACATCCTCTTTCTTCCCCTTGAAATCATGAGCTTGGTGGCCTTTTTCACCACACTTGTAACAGACTCCCATTCCCTTCAAAAAAGTACCAGGGTGTTTCTTCCCACATTTACTATAGGATAGCTATTCAACTTTTCCCTTATTCCCCTTATTTCCATTTCCAGAGTGTCCAATAGATCTCTTCTTCTCTTGCTTTTCTTTAAAGTCGTAAGACTTAGAGAATTATTTTTCTGTCTTGATATCACATGATAAAATATCTTCGTTCAATGAGAAGGATTGTGAGACAAATTCTTGACAGAGAAATGGTTTTAACCCATTAAATAAACGATCAATCTTACTTATTGGGTTACATATATAATTTGTAGCATGCCTCTCTAACCTTGTATAGTTATCTTCATACTTTGCGACATTCTCATCCTCCTTTTTCCTCAGACTAAGAGATTTCATTTCCATATCCACTTGATGGTCATGAGGAAAGTATTTTTCTAAGAAAATTTCTTTAAACTCCGTCCATTTCATATTTGATACTTCACCATCTTCCTTTGTGTTTTGAATCAATGACCACCATTGATCAGCATCTCTAGTGAGGCCGTAAACCACCATGACAACTTTTTCACTTTTGCAACTCCCCAAGGCGTGTAATATTATTTCTAAGGAATTTATCCATTTCTCAGCTACCAATGGATTTTTACTCCCATTGAATGTTGGTGGTTGTTGCCTCATAAATCGATCTAACATTGATCCTCCACACTGCGGATCAGGGTGCTCCATACAGGTAAGGTTATTATTCATAACCTGAGTGAGTTGTCCCAGTATGGTGATTAGCTGATCAACACTAGTTGCATCACCAGATCCACTATAATTATATTGAGTAGGAGGGAAATCCCTACATGGAGTGTGTGCATTGATATGGTTTCCATTCCTTCCACTAGGCTCCATTTCTAAACAATGGCATAAACTAGATTAGTTTATAAATCGAAATACATAATTCCAAACTTGTAAAACACTTAACATAAATTGAACAGTTTATGGATATAATCCATAATCATAAAAAATGTTTTCATTGAAGAAGTATATACTCATAAAACCTTCATAATGGTTTGTAAAGAAAATAAGAATTATCCTAAATATATCCCCCTGGAGTGTCGTAACCAAGAGTGCAACAAGGCCCGTTGGCGTGCACCAGTTCCCGTTTGAGTCTAGGTCAAGGTTGTGTTTTCAGGTTTTACCCCTAGGTACATCTATGCCAAATCCGCCTTTACCTGCTCGTATCCAGGCATGGATGTATTTCTTGGAAAACTCACAAAATCTCTACAATACCAAAATTCTAGGAAGTTCTTCTATACTAATCCTCAAAGTCTATATTAGGGTAATGTTCTCTAACCAGAGTTTATCTAAATCTAGATTCCAAGGTCTGTACTAAACTTCTCTAATACCAACTATAATGCCCCAACCCTAGTTACCCAGAGTCCGTGCATTATTATGTATAATTGTCATGATCACAAAATATCAAGTCTCGAAAGACCGGTTAGTTTAGTAGCCTTAGAAGTACTAGATACATTCATAAGGTTTACATTACATCATAAAATGGAAAACTACAACAACATTGTTTCCAAAGAAAACATTGATATCCCATAGACTATCCCTTCAGGTCATTCATAATATACTTTTTCGCATCCTATGAAAAATAAAACATATAAAGGGGTGAGCTTAGATTCTCATTAAGGATGAAAATATGATGGAAGCTTTCATAAATAAGCACAAACATTTAAGGCAATGTATAAAACTAAAAAAATCCATTTCAACATAAACTTCATCATAATATGGAAAATATAAATCAAAATAATGCCATTTACTTACTCACATGGATATTATACGACTCAAATAATGACATTCAATATCAATATTCACTTTCATAATGATGGAATGCATAATTCTATACTTGCATAACCACATAGTCAAGGCCTTGTGCCAAGACTACAAATAAGATTTTGTCAAGGCCTTGTGCTAAGACACTAGTTTGTCTCCTGAGACCTACTGATGCATCAAGAAGCTATAGTGGGCTCCACCCGTCACTTTATAAGTCCACTGCATTCCTCATATGAAAAGGTTTAAACATAATATGAACATTCGTATTAAAACTGGCATAAAAAATGTCAACACTTTATCTATAAACCATGAATGGTATGAAAATAACACATCCATAGTCAAACATATCAAAAAACCTTCAATAAAATGTGGAAGTTTTGTATCATAATAAATCAACTTCAAATAAGTGTAAAATCTATCAAAGGATGTTGAATTAGATGAAATCAAAACTATTTGAGAGAAATATATTTTTCTATTTTGAAACCATTTAAGAGTATCATAATTATAAAGTAAACATTTATTTTGAAAATATTATTATAAGCTTTTAAGGAAATCTTTGATGATGTTATAACGGCGGAAAATATCCGCACCTGCCGTATAAGTTAAAAAAGACATTCTTACCTTAATTTTGTCGAAAAGGTTATAAAGTACCTTATTTAGAAAATGACAGAAAGATTACTTTAAAAAACATATAAGGTCAAATAAGGGTATAAATTAATTTAATCGATTGTCTAGTAAATAGTACAAATGTTTTGAAATACATTTTAAGAAACATGGATGTGGATGATAAAGAGGTCCTAGTAGATAATTACGTATAAACAACCTCAGATAATGAAGAGATTGTAGAATTAACCCTTAACTTGTAATTTTCCTTGGTTGAGGGTAGGTTAAACTCCTGTAAAATAGTGAAATAATTGTTATTAAATTATACAAGAATCATATATGTTAATATGATATCATATATGATCTTTTAACATTTCATTGTTAATAATATCTTAGTATTATCGTCATTTTGGGTGTTAACTGATTCATTTTCCTTTATATGATTTGTTACATAAGTAAGGTTTGTTATGGATAGGATGTATATTATTCATATTCAGAATGATATTAAGTCTTTAAAAATTATTTTTAATCATCTAATGAAAATTAGTCTTGAATGGATAGGATGGGGGAACGAATCTCACCGCGTTCGTGGAGACGGTAATCCGTACGTACACATGAGCGACAATATCATTCTTTTGATATTAAAATATTATATAATTTGATGGTATATCATATATAAAGAATCATTATCATGTTATATTTATTATTTACATCAATTACACATAATTATTATACCCATCTAAATAATAATGTATTGAATAACAATTACACCATGACGTGGAGACGGTAAGCCGTACGTATGGATGTATGGTGACATGTCATTCAAAGGATGGATATAATAATTAATATGTTTGTACCATATTTATAATAACATCAAAATATATAGAATATACTATATTTATTATTTTATAATGGAAAAAATAAAGAAAGAGGAAGTTGAAGAAGAAAGGAACTTGAAAGAGGTGATGAAATATTTAACTCTTCTTCGGGTTCTTCCTTTTGATTTGATCAAAAGGGCTCCTTAGGTTAGCTTTATAACTAAAGGAATGCCTCTAGAATTGAGGGAGGACAGTTGATAGGGTATTTGGTCAGGGGTTGGCCGAGCCAAATGGCTTTGATGGTGTAAATTAGAGAGAAGGGTGAGTGCCCTTTTATAATAGGGGTGAGGGGCATCTTATGAAAAGCTAGAAATATTATTTTATAATAAAATAATTTTCGGTTTCTAATGGCTAAAAAATGGATTATTTAAAGGATAAGGTGGGTATGGGTCGAAAAAAACTCAACCAATAGGTTTTAGACAGGTTTGGGTCACTATATTAACCTTATCTTTTAGATTTAACTCTTAGTTAAATAGTTTTACATTTACCATTTCTCTTTGTATTTTTATATTATTTGGTTAATAAACTTACTATATACTTCCAAGAGAACCCCAAGTGGTTAATTAATGATACAAATATCATTATATAAGTCTTTTGGCTGAACCTTATATTTTTAGAAATATAATATAAATTAATAATATAATATTTTTTTCAGAAATTCTTTTATGTCATTTTTGACACAAATTGGTATTTTGTTTTTGCTAAATTTATAACAGCATTATTACTTCTTAAAAAATTCATCTAACCAACAATAATATGTCATATTAACCTATAAAATTAGTGCAATTTATAAAAAGTCTCAAATTATATTTATTTGGATATTTATAATATCAATTATTTTAATCTTTATTTAATACCATAATTACTGCATCATCATTGTGTCATAAATAAATTTAATAATTTAATGTATAAAAAATATAAATAAAATATCATTATGTAGGAAATATTTTTAGATTTCTAATGAATATTTATAGTCGAATTTATCTTATGTGTAACCCTATATTAAAAATGGTTTAGTTATTAAGCATTGAATTTAACACTTTTAACTCTTCTTTGAATTAAATAATAATAAATGTCCTAATCTAATACAATTGGACCTAAAGGATAATATTTTATTCCTAAGGATTTTTTTGGTCGAATTAAACTTATCTAATAGAATTAGGACATGTGTTAGGGTAATAATAATTTCATTTTTACCCGTAACTACCCTATTTACTTTTAACTGTGGTAAATAAAAGTAAAAAGTTACTATTCACCAAAAATTATTTTTACCTTATTGAACCACATTTTACTTATTGATATCAACCATGTCTCTCGTTTTTTTGAAATTCAACTCACAGAAGTAGTAAATTTAAGTTTTATTTAAATTTTCAAATGCTCCTAGGAGGTGGGTAAAAGACGGTAAAAAGTTCAATAAATTTTTTATATATCTGAAATTATTATAAACTAACTCCAATGAATTACATTGAACTTATATAAGTATTATGTGTCTATTTTGATCTAATATAAATTTAAATAATATAAATAATTATTTAAATAAAAATTCAGTTTTAAACTATAACTTAGTGTTTTTCACTATTCATCAAAAATTGAAAGTTTTTAGAAAAATACAAAAAATTCACCCTAAGCTAATTTCGATACTCCGAATCCAAAAATGAAGTCCATTTTGAAAGATAAAATTTATAACATTTTAAACAGTTGGTATTACTATTCATAACGGCTAGTTTGATTGGTTGTGGTGTGTTAGAACTCGAATTTGCGTACAACACACGCTATTGTATTATTCCAAGAGAAGCGTACCGTGGAAGATTTGGGTGTTACATCACCGTTCTGGAAACACTATTCATGAACTCAAAATTTAGAAAAGGAAATAGAGGCTACCGTTAAACCTCACCATTCTAGAAACACTGTTCATGAACTCAAAATTTGGAAAAGAAAGTAGAGGCTACCATTAGAACCTCACCGTTCTGGAAACACTGTTCGCATAAGGTTACCGTTTCACTGTTCACATAAGGTTACCATTGTGCTGTTCACATAAGGTTACCGTTGCACTATTCTCATAAGGTTACCATTGCACTGTTCACATAAGGGTACCATTGCACTGTTCACATAAGGTTACCATTTCACTGTTCACATAAGGTTACCGTTGCACTGTTCACAAGAGGTTATCGTTGTACTATTCACATAAGGCTACCATTAGAACTTTTCACATAAAGCTACCGATGAAACTGTTCACATAACCCTACCGATGAAACTGTTCACATAAGGCTACTATTTCACTATTCGCATAATCCTACCGATGACACTGTTCACATAAGGCTACCGTTGCACTATTCACATAAGCCTACCGTTGGACCATTCACATAAGGCTACTGATGACACTGTTCACATAAGGCTACCAATGTACTGTTCACATAAGACTACCGATGAAACTGTTCAAATAAGGCTACCGTTTCATTGTTCACATAAGCCTACCGATGACATTGTTCACATTAGGCTACAATTGCACTGTTCACTTAAGGCTACCGATGACACTGTTCACATAAGGCTACTGCTGTACTGTTCACATATGCCTATCAATGAAACTATTCACATAAGGCTACCATTGCACTGTTCACCTAAGGCTACCGATGAAACTATTCACATAAGGCTACCGTTTCACTATTCACCTAAGCCTACCATTGAACTGTTCACCTAAGGCTACCAATGAAACTATTCACATAAGGCTATTGTTGCACTATTCACAGAACTAGAAACACTGTTCACAAAATTAGAAATTTGGAAAAGTGTTGGGGATAAGTCACCGTGACCTCCTGGAACACCTCAGACACCATATTTTCGCACAGAAATAGACCAGAGAGGTCTGTGCCATTACATCAGATACCTCTCAAAACATTCTCATCCTCAATAATTCAAAACCAACCTAAAAGGAAATAGAAAATAATTCCAAACTTCCACCCATTGAAATACCTCTCAAAAGAGAGAAAGGCATAAGAAGCAACCAAATAAATCTATCTCATAAACACGAATGTTCTACGACCACAAAGTGAACATCATTACAGGAAAAGAGTTAAATATCAAACAAATCTGGGTACTGAGCACATATCTATGACTCACATTCCTAAGTACTATCCTCAACACCACCATGTTTCCACAGGACACGAATCAAGGGAATAAAATGCCCACTCAACACCTTCTCCTTGCGGTCTTGGATCTCTACCGGCTGCTCCTCGAAGGTCGCATCGTCATCAACATCAATCTCACTCTAATCTATGACATGAGAGTCATCATGAAGATAACAACAAAGAAATGACACATGAAAAAATTTGTGTATCCATCTCATCTGCGGGGGAAGTGCTACTCGATACGCCACAACTCCAACACGAGCTAACACCTAAGAAGGCCCAACAAACCAGGGAGAAAGCTTACTCCCATGACCAAACAATCGCTTACCATGACGGGGAGTCACCTTCAGAAACACATGATCCCCAACATCAAACTCTAAGGGTATCCTTCTTTGATCAACATATGATTTCTTATGATCTTGCGCTATCTTCATCCTCTCATGAATCACTTGAACCATCTCTGTTGTCTTTTGCACTAGTTTCGGTCCAAGAATTGATGACTCTCCAACCCCAGTCCAGAATAATGGAGAACAACAAGGTCGACCATAAAAGGCTTCAAATAGAACCATAACAATGGTGGAGTTAAAGATTTTATTTTAAGAGAACTCCCCCAAGTGTAAGTGCCTCATCCATGAACCTCCAAAATCCAAGACACAAGATCACAAAATGTCTTCAAGAGTCTGGATGGTTCGCTCTGTCTGACCGTCTGTTTGCAGATGAAAAGTAGTTCTAAGGCATAACTGAGAACTGAAATCATGCTAGAGACCTCTCCACACCCTGGAGGTGAAATTAGTATCTCGATCAGAAATGATCATCATTCAGACTCCATGAAGTCTCACCACCTCCTACAGATACTTCCTCGACATAAATTTCACTGAGCCTGACTCCTTGATTTCTATAAAGTGGGTTGATTTTGTTAAACGATCCACTAACACCGAAATAACGTCATTTCCTACCTGAGATCGAGGTAAACCAATAACAAAGTCCATTGAGATGTCCTCCCACTTACACTGAGGAACATCTAATGGCTAGAGCAGACCACCAGGAACATGGTGTTCAACCTTCACCTTCTGGAAGACCAAACGTCGAGACACAAACTCCACAACCACACGCTTCAGCCCAAGCCAACAAAACTGACTCTTCAAGGATCGATACATCTTTTTCATGCCAGGATGCACTGTTAAAGGTGAACTATGGAACTATATAAGAACCATCTCATGCATGGCCAAAGAAACAAATAGCCTTATGTGATACAACACTCAGTGTTGTTAATCCTCATACCAAACATCAGGGGCCTCGCCACAAATAACTTGGTCTCTCTAGACCTCCACCTCAAGACCCCCAACTGGGACTCTTCCACCTACTACACTAGAGATGACTGCACCACCATCTGTAAAAGACAACCTCTGCCCCCAACTTCTCCCATATCGAGATTTCATGCTAACAATTCTTCCATAACTCTCCAAGAATCACTAGATTCACGCATTGTGTCACTACATGATGTCCAACTCAGCGCATTAGCTACAACATTCCCCTTTCTAGGTGTATACAATATTTCAAATTTGTATTCCTGTAATAACTCCATCCACTAACACTGTAGTAAGTTTAAGTTACGATGGGAGAAAACATTCCTCAAACTCTTATGATCAGTGAAAACCAAAAAGCACTCGCCAATGAGGTAATGTCTCTACAAATTTAGTGAACACACCATGGATTCCAACTCAAGATCATGGGTGGGATAGTTACGTTCATTGGGACAAAACTATTGAGACATATAAGAAAAAAATGATCTCTGCTACATCAAAACATAGCCTAACCCCAGATGAAAATCATCGTAGAAAACATCAAATTGAACTCCCTCTGCTGGAAGACAAAGAACTGGAGGACTTACTAACTTATCATTTAGATAGTCAAATGCTGCTTAAAACTGATCAGTCCATATGAAGGCCTAATACTTCCTGTTCAAAGCTGTTAGAGGAGTCACAACTCGATAGAAATCAGCTATGAACCTTTTTTAGTAGCCTGCGAGACCAACGAAACCTCGCACCTCTGACACTGTCTTGGGGGCTGCCCAAGACACAACTGCTTATATCTTTTATTGGTCCATAGATACTCCCTACTGGGACACAACAGGCCCCAAGAAATAGACTTCTCAAGCCCAAAACTGACACTTCGAGAACCTCCCAAATAGATGATGTTGACAAAGAACTCCCAAAACAGCGTGTAGATGATTTTCATGCTCCTCATATGTGGAGTACACAAGGATGTAATCAATGAAAACCACCAAAAACTTGTCCATGAACTCATGAAACATAGCGTTCATCAATCCCATGAATACATCTAGAGCATTCATCACACCAAATGACATTTCATAATGCCCATAACGACAACAGAAAACATTTTTCGGAATATCCTCATCCTTCACATACATATGATGATATCCTGACCACAAGTAAATATTTGAGAACCAACTTGAACCCTTCAGTTGATCAAATAAATCATCAATCCATGGAAGAGGATAATGATTCTTCAGTGTCACTTTGTTTAAGCAATGATAATCGATAGACAACTGCAAACTACCATCAGCCTTCTTCACAAACAAAACTGGTGCACCCCACGGTGACACACTCATCCAAACAAAACCACACTGTAATAGACCATAAAGCTATATACATAGCTATCATAACTCAAAAGGGGACATCCTATATAGATACATAGAGATAGGAGACACTCTTGGTTGTATCTCGATCCCAAACTGTATCTCTTATCAAGGGGGTAATGCTAAAAACTCTTCTAGAAAGACATCAGGGTACTACTTTACGACCCTAGGCAACGCCAACTACTGAACCTCTGAATAACTCAGCATCAACACATCCATAATGGATGATAAGGGAAGATCATACCCCTGACCCATCTGAGGGTCTCGCTTGATAATTAACACCACTGACTCTCCATCCGCATCGAAGAACACAACCTGCCTCCTAAAGCAATCCATGATAGATTGTACCGAATACAACCAATCCATGATGAGGATGACATCAAATGATTGTATTTGTAAACATAGGAAATCTCCCCAAGAGTGGTGTTTCCCCAACACTATCGCACAGTCTCTACATACTTCAAACAATTCAGCTCAGCCTCTAACTAGCGTAGTCAACGCCAAGGGCACTGGAAGCCTCTCTACCTCAAGTCCCAAAGCATAGACAAGGGTAGAGGATATGAAGGAGTGTGTCTCTCCTAAATCAAATAAGGAATACACCAAGGTAGAAAACAATCAAAGAGTACCTTGAATGACATCTAGATCGCATGGTGCTAGAAACACTAAAGCATGAAGTTGACCATGACCTCCTCCACGACCTCTCTAACCCTGATGAAGACCACCACCATGATTGTGCTCTGCTCTCTAAGGATGAGGATCATCACAAGGTTGTCCTCTACCTACCCCATATACCCTATGCCGATCCAAATCTAGTGCAACCTGCTGCTGCTGCCTTGACTAGAGCTGCCTCAATAGAGGAACCTAGAGCAGAACACCTGGTGCACGATGACTGCTCTGAAAGGTCAGGAACTCTCACTACTGATGACCTCAACCACCACAAGAAAAACAAGATCTTGATACCTTTTCATAGGCCTAAGATTCGCTACCCCTAGAGAAATGAGATGCTAAGGGCTAAGACCTACCCTCGGTCGAACGAAAGCTCTTCTGCCCTAAAAATTGGGAACCCCGGACCACAACTCTACTTTGTGAGGAATCATGATGAATCCCCTCTCGTGATGATCCGATTCTATCCAATTTCATCTCGATGAACTCTACCCTTTCCATCACCACAATATATGCCTTTAACATAAATGGGGTGACCTGGCGCTGAATCTTTGGATGTAAAGCATCCTCAAAATGCCTTGACCAATCATCCTCATCTGAAAACAGGTCTAAAGCATATCGTAAAAGGTTCCTTAAATGGATTCCAAACTCTATCACACTAGAGATCCCCTGTCAAAAGTTAATAAGATCCTGGTGATTGGATGCCTTCGTAGTCGAAGAAAGAAACTCGACTATAAACTTGTCTTAAAACTCCTCCCATGAGATCTCTGACTCCTCACAATCCCCAAGGAACAAGAACCACCACTACCTCACTGCTCTATGCATCATCGTCACAACCAGGTACACCCAGTGCTCCTTCCGAGAACGGATCAAACTGAATCCTATATTGACCTCCTCTAACTAGTATTATGTGACTGCATCGGATATGGATCCCTCATACTTCTATAGACTCTGGCTCTGAAACTCTCCGAGTGTCCTCCTCCAAGTGTCGTTGTCATCAACCTCTACCCTGTGACGATCTACTGGAACAACCTACTGGAAATATTCTATGCGATCCTAATGAGGACATCAACTTGGATCCATATCTATAAAATAAAAAAATTTAGAGCACCTAGAACTGGAATATGGAAGAATCATCATTAATTAATTAATTTTTTTCTTTTATTCATTTTCAGTTAGCCTATCCCAAGGTCTACCCATTCAAACATAGGAACAAGGAATAATGATGCCCGATCCTTTCCTAGGTCTCTACCCTGAAACTAGTATCACCTCATTTAGTAGACATTGTAAAATTAAAGATTCATACATCAGATCCTAGCGGGCCCTAAATGCCTATGTCTCAGCTGGTCTCCAGTGTTTACATCACTTGATAAACTTGACTGACACTGTTGCCCTACCAACCCATGTAACCTCACATGTTCCTAACTCTAATCTCCATCCTATCTCTCAACTAGACCTCTGATACCACTCTATCACAACCCCCTCCCGACAATGTGTACTCCTCCTGGTCGGCAATATGAGAAGGGAGATAATGACCCCCCGAGTCCCGCCTCCAGTAGGACCCGGGTTGGCGACTAGAACAGAGGGTATAATAAACACAAAAATGGGAGGCATTACCCTCTAAGAGAACACCTTAGAAAGAAAGAGACAAGACATACACCAACCAACTCTTACTCAGACTGCAGTATAAAGGAAATCCCATGTGCACATATGTAATGTCATGCAAAACTACTACAACTGAAAGTGAAAATTAAAAGTACCAAAGGAAAGTAAAAACAATAGAAAGTACAAGCCCAAACAGTTCCTGCAACCCCAAGCTAGTAGAAACCAGCCAGATCTCCAACCTGCTCCAAGTGACCTGAAAAATAGTTTATATATACATAGGGTGAGTATAACAGTATACTCAGTAGGATCCTACCCATAGCCTCATTTTCAAAAGTAAAGAAAGCATGCTAAAGCACAATGAACAAGAAGTGTAACTAACTCATCCCCTAAATAGGTATACTAAGTTCCCAGCCTCACCATGGATACTCTCAACCAAGTATCGCATACAAGATTATATAATATAATAAAGAATATCAAGGTTACCCCACTACTACTTCCCCAATGGTTTTCCACTTTTCACCAATGTCGCACGTCCTAAGCATCTCTCTCTAAAGAGGCTTTCCCACAAACACCTGGGCAAAGCACCACAACATGAACCTCATGCAACAAAGCCACCACGTCCATGTAAGAAATGCAACCTGATAGTTTATGGGAGCCACCATAGCTCGCATAACGTGTATCATACGTTGGGTATTAAACCTCAAGCCATTATAGCCCATACACCAAGTAAGGATCCTTAAGCCATCATAGCCAATACACTTTACACCTATAGTACACCATTGAAAACTATACCAAAAATATATGTGTGTGAATAAGCACAAGCCATTACATCCCTCTACACACATATATGGGGAAAACTAACCATTGTGATTACCAGCACAAGTAACTACCAAGAGAAGAGAGCAGGGCCAAAGGGGGTAGTCATCTATCCATCCTCCAACCAGAATGTTGGGGAAAACACCCCCTAGGGATCAGAATCCCCAGGGTGTTAGTTTCTCTAACTGATAGGGTGGAGTACCATATAGAAACACAAAAAGTACAGAATATACTATAGCTCACAACCACACTATGGGAATAACCTAGTCTTAAACTCAATTGTAGCTAAAGTCTCTCAGACTCCCAACTGCCACTTATAAGACTAGGTATCCTATAATCACACAACCATTTAGAGAGCTCTATTACATTACATCACTCCGTTTTTATTATTTTCACTTTTCGATAATTAATTCTTGAAACATTAGTTAACCATTAACAATTACACATTATATTTCATTAGCATAACACCCAAAGTCCACTATCCCTTTAAATTGTAACCTCATCATTGTTTCCCAGCAAACTCCAACCCCTTGGGTTAACATCATTTAGTCAGTCATTTATTAACAACATTATTACTTTCCTATATTCCTAGGAATTATAGAAAAAACATTCTAAGCTATTAAACCTAAGGGGGATTAACTCGGTGAGTAGATGAACTACCCGTCAAGTCTTTTCCACCTATACGAAGAGCATAGACCCATCCTCCCTTGAGAAGCTAAACACGGAAATTGGGTGGCATACCCCGTGTGTCTTCACCCCTTTTTGGAAGGAGGGTAAGAAACCAACTACCTTGAGAAGTGGGGAAAGTAAAGAGGATAAACAACCAACAAGAATCAGAAAGCATCCAAACATTTACATCCAACCCATTTCATCACCCCGGTGTATTCTCTAAGTGTTAAATGCTGCCACAAACAATAGGCCTCCATGCAGCCACATATCACAACAACCAACCAAGAACACATCACAACACAAGCAGAAGGAAAACAAACATCATATCAATTGGGATCTTGTACCTTAAACAAGAAAGAGGGTAACTCAAAACCCAAAAGGAATTATCTTTTATCAAACAACCAGTTTTTCAATCCATCTTGAATTAATCGATTTATTATTCTAAGGTTCCAACTACAGGAAACCTAAATAGAAAACTATCAAAAATTGATTAAACATGCTTAATTTATTAATTTGATTAGCATAAAATTACAACAACAACAATCAGATTCGTTCACATGACTTCTTATCTTTAGATAAACAAATATCAATTAATTCCGGCTTTACGTTCTTTTCCAATTTCATCAAGAAATAATAGATAAAAAAAGAAAGCATAAATATCACACTATCTAGAAAAACAAGAGGCAATAACATATGATCAATATCAATTTATATAAACAATTAAAATATTTATTTTGTCAATTCCATTGTGATCCAGTGGGATAAAACATGCTGACTATACAGTTTCATGTAAAATAAAAGAGAAGCAACGAATCCCCTACCTCAAACGGTTCTTGAGGTTCTTTATACGAGAACAAGCCACACAATGAGTTACGATATCCTCCCCCTATGATAACTGTATCCACAAAAGGATGCAGAGACACCACCACACTGGTCAACACCCAAGAAAATACCATTAGGAACATGGAGATAACATTCCATAAAAGGGAAAGGATAACAAAGGGAGATGAACTCAAAATAATGATGATAAATCAAAGCTTATATCAAATATTGAGAGATACTACTTAGCTGCATCAAAAATAGAGGGGAACCAATCCAAGGAGGAAAGTTTGATCGCAAAAATCCTATAGTAAGGAATGGAAGGTTTGAGCATCTCACACCCGAGAACAAGGAGGAAGAACTAGGGAGGAAGATATCTCATACCTTTAGAATATTTAACAGAGCATTGGTTTAAGATATGCTGGATTTTCCATTAAAAGAAGATCACATTAAATAACACGATTTGACCAAGTAAAAGTATCTAAAGCCTTTGGAAGAAATTAATATAGGAGTTATGGACTTTGAATGGGCCTTAGAGTCCTTAAAATGAAGCTTTAAATGCATTTTATGTCAAAGGAAATGTCAAAGGGGTGAAACTCTAAGAAGTTGAAAACACTGTCCATGAACTCAAAATTTGGAAAAGAAAATAGAGGCTATCGTTGGACCTTACCATTCTAGAAACACTGTTCATAAAATCAAAATTTGGAAAAGGAAATAGTGGCTACCATTGGACCTCACTATTCTGGAAACACTGTTCATGAACTCAAAATTTGGAAAAGGAAATAGAGGCTACCATTGGAACCTCACCATTCTGGAAACACTGTTCACATAAGGTTATCACTACACAGTTTACATAAGGTTACCATTACACTATTCACATAAGGTTACCATTGCACTGCTCTCATAAGGTTACTGTTTCACTATTCACATAAGGTTATCGTTGCACTGTTCACATAAGGTTACCATTTCACTGTTCACATAAGGTTACCATTTCATTGTTCACATGTGGTTACCATTGCACTATTCATATAAGGCTACTGTTGGAACTGTTCACATAAAGCTACCAATGACACTATTCACATAAGTCTACAGATGACACTATTCACATAAGGCTACCATTGCACTATTCACATAAGCCTATCGATGAAACTGTTCACATAATGCTACCATTGCACTATTCACCTAAGGTTACTGATGACACTTTTCACTTAAGGCTACCATTTTACTATGCACATCATCCTACTGATGAAATTTTCACATAAGGCTATCGTTTCACTGTTCACTTAAGGCTACCGATGACACTATTCACATAAGGCTACTATTGCACTATTCACCTAAGGCAATTGATGACACTGTTCACCTAAGGCTACCGATGACACTATTCATAGAACTGGAAACACTATTCACAAAACTAGAAATTTGGAAAAGTGTTGGGGATAAGTCACCTTGAACTCATGGAACACCTCATACACCAGATTTTTACAATGGAATGGTCCAGAGAGGTCTGAACCATTACAGAATGTAACTCTAGAGAATTATACCAAAAACCTCCGGTAGTACCTTGCCTACCCAAGAAAGCTACGAACCTCTAAAAATCTCTTGGGTGGATCTTAAGTAAGCACTACTTCGATCTTCACTAGGTCAATGACTAAACCATGATCAGAAATAACATTCCCTAGAAAGTGAACCTCATATATCCAGAACTGTTACATTGAGATATTTCAATAAATATGGTTCTCTCAAAGAAAATCTAGAACCATTATCAAGTGTTTTGCATGTTCCTCCTTCAATGTAGAGTAGATTAGTATACCATTGCTGAATAACACCAAAAAATGTCCATGTATAGATAGAATACCTAGTTTATCAAATCTATAAACATGGTAGGGGATTTCTTCACAAAAAAAAGGCATAAATAGAAACTCATAATGTTTGTAGCGACATCTGAATACCAACTTTTGTATATCAGCACCACGAACTCTCAAATAGTGGTATCTGGACTGAAGATTGATCATCAAGAACCATATCATGCCTCAAAACCGATTAAAGAGGTCATAAATCCTTGAAAATAGGTACTTATTTATCATGGTCTGGTTTAAATAATGATAATCTTCACAAATCCATAAGCTCTTGTTTTCCTTTTTTATGAACAACATTAAAGATTCTCAAGGGGACACACTATGTTTGATGAAACATTTCTCTTAAAGTTCCTTCAAATTCAAATGAAAGTATCAAACTTCATTAGGGTCCATCCAATATTTCGTAAAAGATATTAGAGTGGTGCTAGGATGCAATTATTGAAAAAATATATCTCCCACCTCAGAGGTAGTCCTGAAACGTCCTCGGGGAAGGAATCCATATAATCCTCCACAAATGAAGGAACCTATATTCTTGAAGAGCTTGTTGAACCAAGGTTTATACTCACTAACTTATGGGTGATGGTCTATATCCTCCTACTCATCGAATTGACTTTCTTGGCCATGCAATCCCTCTTTCCAAAAATGGAAAATCCTATCCCATCAGTGTGTAGGCATCTGAATTGTCTGCGGTGAAATTCTATCTGGGCTCATACCGTGAAATAATAATAATCCATACCAATGATGAAATCATAGAGTTAAATTTTGAAAAAAAGGAGGTCCCATGTGAATCTCTCTCCACTAAGTGATAGCTTTCACTGCCGAAAGATGAAAGATACAGAAGAAACATTCCATGTATGAAACTCAAGACAAAACTTCTAGGCTAACACTTCAACTAAGAACTCCAAATATCTCATTGGGAGTAAATAGATAAAGGAATGAATGGAACCTATTTGTTATACTACTAAATCAAGAGTCGAAAACACATAGATCGTACCTTTGATCATCCCATGTGTTGTGGGGTCATAAACATCTAGAGTTCACAGCTTTCTGTGGCCCTAGTCACCAGCTCCCTGAGTTTTACATGGGATGTATGGTGGTTGCGGTGGAAGGATATTATAGTGGAATCACCCAAACATGGATCCTCCTACTCCTCTTCTAGCACAACCTCACTAGGGACCACCTTTCCCTTTTCTAGAAGATCCCTGATCATAGTACCGCCTCTGCTGTGGTGGCCCATCAAATATCTGTATATGATTCTCAGCACGTATGGTCGGGAAGTCTCATGCTATGTGACATCACTCATCATTAGAAAAACACCATCCCTCCCTGGGATACCCTAGTCCTCTGCATTGACCCTAACCATGTTCCTGCTTCTAATTGCGAAAGGGCTTCCTATACTGAGATCCCACCGATCGACGCCTGCAAGCTGGTGTAGATGACACAAATCTGTGATAGCCACCACCAGGTCTAGATATCTAGCATACCTTTAAATGAAATATATCTATCACTATTTCCCAATCCAACACCCTGGAATATGTGGGGATGCACAAAGACACCACACCGACATATATCTCTCTGCAGAGTCCCTACTAAAACATCAGTGCTAGGAATTAGCCATCACAGATCATGTCAAGGGAGTACTGCGTAAAGTTTATGAACCTAGATATGAACTTTTAAATTGTCATAACTCTCTATTATAGCTCCAGTTTCTCTTGGATCTGAACTAAACACAAACAGAAGGGGTATCCTCATGGAGAAACATCTGGAATTTAGTCCATGCGAGTGTCAACTCAGCAAGAATCAATGTTACAAGGATCCACCATCTCATAAATGCTTTGTGGAAGAGGATAGCTTCTAGTAAAACCAATTGGTCCATTAGGGTCCAAACAAGCATGAATATACAAACCACAGACTCTATCCAATCCTCTGTTTTCTGAGGATATGGATCCATATAGAACCTCAATGGAAATTGGAACTAGAACTCGTGGAGCGCACTAAGCCCACACATATCCTCAACTTAATCTTATAGAACGATCTGTTGCTCGATAGGTGGAGGAGTTGATACCTTCCCACCTGGAGGAAGGAGGTCGTGGGATGAACACTGAATTGAGGCCTCATTGCTCATCGAATCATCGTTACAATCCGGAACTGATAACTTTCTTGGTTTTCATCGTGGATGCATCCTAAGATTTATCAAGACATGCCACGATCAGATGAGCATACATATTTATATATAAAAAAATGGAGAGATGACTCAAGTAGGACATTCAAAGAATAAATCCTACATGATCAATGTGCTATTGATCCCTAGAACCAATGTCTCAGTATGCCGAGCTGACAAGTAGTTAGTTATGGTCCTGGGGAATCAATATATCTGCTGCTCAGACTATCAATGGACTCCCTAGTTTGAGATCCACACTCAAAAAAATCTGATTTTTTCACCTAAACTCAAACAAAAACCTCATAAGGGGACTAGTCCAGACAGTTTACCAAGGAATGAACTTTATTTGATACCAATCTTTCATGACCCGACCCAAGCCGGGGATCGATCTGAAACTACCATAAGGCCACCTCCCTAGTCTAGGTGGTTGTGAAAAGAATTTAAAGGAATATCCTAAATGGGAGACATTTTTTTATGTACCCATACGTACACACCCAACCATCTTGACGAAAAAGTGTATATGAATAATAATAAAAAAATGCAACAGCAAGAAAGTAAACCAAGAATGCATAACCTCAAGTGTGTATAAGAGTAAAATAGTGAAAAATGAAAAGTAAAGGGGAAAAATACACGACCAACCAAAAATATGTCCCAGCCTAAAAAAACTATAAATGAAAACTAATGTGAGAGACCATCTCCTGAATCCAAAGTTACAACCACCATACATGGTCCAAAGTACCAGGTATCCCTAAACTCCTCTAAAGTCACCGATGATATTTCCATCGCATGAATAATATATGACATGTGATAGAAAAAACCCATGTAGGGGTGAGTATATATATACCCAATAGGACACACCCAAATCTAAAGGAAGAGCAGAAAGAGATAAAATAGGAAAGAAAGATAGTAGATGAATGATATAGTCAAAGAGAATAGCTCAAACCTAACTAAGAGAAAGTAACGTCATCCAAGAACAAGGGGAAGGTATCAAACAAAGTAGATATGAAACCCTAAGGTTTACTAAAAAGAAACCAATGGGTATACTACCAATGGTCCTACTCCACCATCTAACCATGTCCCTAGCCGACACATGACTCCCAACCATGTAGAAGTACTTTCTGTATAGGTGGAACAAGTAAAATTTCTAAGCTATCCAGGACCAAGATATTTCCTTCTGGCCATTTCCATGTATTGAACCCATGTGCATGTACTTTGGTACACAATATGTTGCTTCACATGGTATTTCTCTCATGTTATCTAGTTGTGTCCATGTACTCAGGTACATAGACGTGTACCTGACTGTGTACTTTCACATGGGATCCCACCCATGTTATCTATTATATGGGTTATCCATCCGGGGAAGGGGTACCAGACATGTAGGAGGGATATACATTATTCCATATTTATAGATTCCCAAAACCCTAGCTGCCACACTTAGGGCTCTACATGCCATGTGTTCATCCATATACACAGAGTTTAATAGGGTTTTTTCATAAAACCACAAATCTGATTTTTATTCCTCTATTAAAGCATCAGTGCTTTGAATCTATATTTGGTTTTGCTCGATATTAGTGTATATGGACCAGATCTATCATTTCCAGCCACTTCTTGCTGAAAAAATAGATTCTGGTGGTCCTTGGGGGTTTCTCTGTTTATCATGTACACTTCAAATCCATACACCTTTGATTTGTTGATCTTGAATCATTGAAACAATCGTCTATTCCTAGAAATGATCCCAAATATGGCCTTATTTCATTGATCTAAACCTCATATATCAATCCGCTATGATTTCGAGGGTGAAATTGGGCTTGATACCTCCTGACAATGTCAAACCGGGATTGCAGGGTCCTACCGGTGAAGAACACAAAGCAAATTTAAGATAAAGGGACCATAATAATGGTTTTACCATTTTTTTCCATGTTTTATTTTCCCACGATCAAGAATGGTGATACTGGGGTTGGAAGCCAAATCAAATACCAATTTAAATCTTGTGTGTAGGCATATTATTTGTCCATAATTAGCATAAAACGATAGATGGGATCAATTTCCTCAATCAATTTAATCAAAGAGGGAGTAAAAAAGAAATTTATGAGTCCCACTGGGATATTGGATTATTCATGATAAAATAACTCACCCACCAATGATCTAAGGAAGTCATTGCATTTTCTGCATCCCGATCTACTTTGATCCATCATTTCATTGTCATTGAAGGTGATTCACCAACGTAAGAGGAATGAGAAACTCTCAAAAGATCCTGGAATTATGAGACTAACTATGGTAAAATAACCATGGTAGTATATTTATAAACAATTCATTTAGGTTGAAAATTAATTAATCAATCAATTAAATAATTAATTAATTCACTGAACGTACCACCAACGAGCGAGGAGTATGAACACCCACACTGACCCATTTTATGTTGCACCTAGGGTAAACACCACGTTTCAGACTCAACTGTGCTCTTATATTTCTGATCTAAGCTTCCATTTAAGATTTATCATGTTTTCTTTAAGAAACTATGCATGGGTAATACAAAACATATTTAATATTTTTATAAATTAGTTCCGAGGACATTGGGCCTCAGAATCACATTCTGTCTCTATACCTAGCATTGAATATATATATAGAAATATTTCAAAGTCTTACAAGGAAAAAATTGAATCTAAAAATAATCTATTTTTAATTTTTAATTATTTAAAAACAAATTATCTCCAGAAAAACTTTGATAAATAGAATTTTGATAACTTTGTTCTCCTTATCTCAAAAAAATATCTTCCTTTTTTTACTTTATATAAATTCATTTTATGGGATGCATATCGAGAACTAAATTGTTGTTTGATCCCTTACATGGAAATATAGGATTTGAATGAATTATTGGCAATCTCTCTTCCATTATCAGTTCTTAGATTCTTAATATAGACACCCAATTCTTTCTTAAATTCTTTTTTAAAGATATTGTACATCTCCAAAAATTCATATTTATTTTTCATAAACATAAAAATTATAATTATTGTAAAATCATCAATAAATGTGTTGAAATAAAGATCACATTTAGAGGACTGATTTCTCACCATTCCACATAAATTTGAATGAATAAGTTCAAGTTTATTTATTGACTAAATCTCCACTCTATTAGGACTTAATTATTTAATTTTTCCCTTTTCGAATGTTCAAATATGTATTTTATTTCAATTTTCTATTGGGTAATTTTTCTTACCACATCACCCTTAAATTGTTTAAACTGATTTGACCATAACAGTCATGTTTTCTATTCCATATTTCATTCTCTTATTTTGAGATCAAATAACATGTATCTTCTGAATTTCAATTATGAAATAAATTTTCACTGGTTCTTTCTCCCTCTATGATAAATCTTCTATCCTTTAATATCTTAATGGTGTAATTATTCCTCCTGAAAATTAATTCATTCCATAATCACAAGAATTAATGTCACTCAAAAAATTATATTTGAGTCCATAAAAAATATAAAATCCTTAAATTTCAGTTTTTAAGCATCAATGTTAGCTATCCCAAATACCTATGATCATTAAATATATTTCATTACCAAAAGTGAACTCACCTACATCATGTTATTCAATGTTATTTAATATTTTTTATCTCCTATCATATGGGATGAACAACCAATATCAGGTATCCGTGGATTGATTCTCTTACTTTCTTTAGGATGCACCTCAATAATAAGTGACTTTTGAATTTTATTTATTCTCTAAACCTTATTACCTCCATTATACTGAATAGTTTTCCTAAAATAATTATCATAAATTCATCATCAGAATGACCTTATTGGTAATAAATTCCAAAAATTTCATTCAAGCATTCAAATATATTCCTAATAATAAATCTACACAGATTTATGTTCATAGATTGATTCATCTAAGAATGGTGCCTCATTTTAATTGTATATATCCCCCTCAATTCATGAATTATATAACTAAATGGGAATGAAATGTTACACCATGAAACATAATATTTATGTTTAAAGACTCTATAACACCAATAATAGCCTCTAAAAATTGATCTTCTATGAAACTAATGAATTTTTTTAGTGAAATTATTCTTGAATTTTAAATAAATTTATGGTTTCTTATTGTTTTTTACTTAGTAAAAAATTATTTATTAAGTTATCTACAACTCCCCTTGATATAGAATAAATATTCTCATAATTTTATCAATCCTAACTTTTCTAGGTTTTCTATTATATCCTGTAATATTAGACAAGATAGATTTAACATTCTTATGATTCATAGGAGAAAATTTTACTTGATATTTTGTGCAATAATTTTTAAAATCTTTTTAAAACTCTACCTTTACTTCCATATATTTTTTATAGCAATCAATCATTTTTTTCTTGGGTCTATTAACATTTTCCAAAACTATGATTGTGTCTTGTTTAATTATTCTTCCTTTATAGTAGATTCCTATTTAAAATCATTCAATATTAATTCTTATTTAAATTTTTTTACTATGATAAGTTTTATTTCCTCAATATTGTTATTCTATTTTTGTAAATACATCTTTACCTTACCTTATATTCTCAAATTATTTCCTTAGACATTTTATTTACCTCTTGTATTGGGTGTTCTGGTTATGACATGCTTCAAGATCATAAGTCAACACATTCTCAATGTAGGTTTATTTACCTTCATCATCACTGCTTGAGGTTCCTTCATGTTTTCAACATGATCCATGATGTTACAAAACATTTCAGTAGTGTATTATTTAGATTGACAACATGATGTGAAGAAGTCATCCTCATCCTTTCTTAACATGATTATTATTTTCTTTATTGGTGATATTTTCTTGTTCTTGGTAGATTTATAAACTTCTTTATAACTTCTTAATTATTTATTTCTATGAGATATTTCTATATTCTCATCATATTCTCACTCTTCACATTTTTTTCTTTATAAAAGAAATTAAAAAAATTCCAAATTCCATCACACTTAAAACACTTCATTGGTGTCTAACTTTTTACTTACCCTTTCCTTCACTAAATTTATTTGAAATAAGATACATTATCCTCTTTCTCTCTTCATCCCCTACTTCATTATCTAGATATTCACTTGATCACCCATCTCCCTCTTGCTTGATTTTAATATTGTTTATATCTTTAAAATTCATACCCTCTTTAATATTTATTTTAAGCCCAATAATTTTCCTCATTTCATAGTTAACAAGGGTATTGTGTAACTCCTCAAGAGATATTTCATAATTTTTTCAAAATAAGGAACCTTTGTATGAAATGGATCACAAAAAATGCTCACTAGTTTCTAGAAATTAGTTTAGTATTGTCTCTAAAACCCCTAATATTACTGACAATATAATTCTCCCTTGTTTAGTGGTCATTAATTATCTCATCCTTATCCATTATAATATCTTCAAACGTTTCTCTCTATATCTATAGTATGGCTTCTTTTACATTTAAAATTCCTTTAAAAATGTTCTCAATATTATCTTACATCGATTGGGTAGTTTTTAATCCCATCACATTTGTATAAATTTTTTCAGATAAGGACATGTAAATTTCATTCATTTATTTTACATCAACTTCCAATTTTTTTATTGGAAAATATCATGGTAGAATCTTTCTCGAGTGGTGAAAAACCCACTATAACAACATCAAAAAATTCTATTCCATGTGAAAGAAGATAAGGAATCATATTATTATTATAACCACAAAAATTATTATTATATAATAGTGTAACACCCCTGATATTGATAGACTTTAAATCCTATTTCTAGAAATTCAAACAAAAATGTATCACTTAGAGGAAATATGGATTACATCTAATACCACTTGAAGTTCCTATGTAAGTGGTGATGCATCACTAAGAAGGGGGGATGAGTTAGTGATACTATTTTTATAATTTATTATTCTAAATCAACCCCTATGATTGGTTAGAGTATTGATCCACTCTCTTTAATTTTTTCTCTCATCTATATGAAAATAAAAATAAAGAAACTCAAGGAAAAATGAATTTTTTATAAGGTTTCCCCAAATGTGGGTGACTTTTTCTTACTGTGTTCGGGTCATACCAAAGACACATATTTTATCACTAATATAAAAAATGTGATTAAAATAGATGGAAATATACCATCCTTAACCCAACCTATAAACATGATGATTTTCACTCCATAGAAAACTTTATGGTAGGGTTTACATCCAAATCCTTAGGAAAATCAGTATCTCATGATAACAAATAGTCTCATGACTAATTTGGAAAAGATTATAAAAGATAACACCAATCCAAAATTATATTACATCTAATATTATGGATAATTTCTTCAGTGGTATCTTGGATATATTCACATCATAATATAAGATATTCCTACTCAACTTTTAGAACTTTGACTGCTAGAATATGATCAGCAATATTCATACATGTCATCCTTATTCTCAAGATTTTATAATGATCAACATATACCTGAGAGCATGTAGTAACACATTTTCTTATTCCTAGTCAAGAAAAAATCATCTATTTTTAACCCTTCAATTTACTTGCATCAATGAAATTGAATACCAATAATATATGGTACTTTTATATATATATATATATATATATATCTCCAATAATAATGGTCTTTTGTAGAATTTAGAATTAGGCTCTTATCTAGTCTCAAAATCTAAATAAATTATTTTTATTTCTTTTTTTATTGAATCATTTAAATATTATATTCATTATTGTAATATTGAAAACACTCTCTTTAAACCATGACAACCTTATTCACTATTTAAAACTAGTCAAATTATCCCCTAATAATGGTTCTATATCGATATATATAATTAGTTTCAAATCTTTATATTTGAAACCCTATAATTATTATTCAAATATCTCCTCAAATATTGATATTTACTTTCATTATTACTTCTACCAGACCCACTTTCTCATTAATTCATGCATGCAATCTAACATGAAGAAAGCCTTATGGTGGGGAAACTATCATCACAAAATAACCATCTTCCTCTATTATTTTCTACATTATTTTAGAATTGAATTATGAATTAATCACATCATTGTGATATTTAATACTTGAGGAGAAACATAAAATTATCTAACTTTAATCACAAGATATCTTGAATTTTCCTAACAAGTAAAACTTATATAAGAAATGTAATTTCTTACATATCACCTGTATGAGCTCAAATATATTATGCATTCTCATATGTATTTTACATATCATGTAAGGTTTTTTTTAATTTTCCAAATTTTGGTATACAATAAATAAAATATTCTATTCATGGGTAAAAATCACTTATGTATTCTCAAAATTTTATATATGTTCAAAATATATTATGTATATATATACGGTTTTTTGATTTTACACATTTCAATATGATCCTAAAAATATATATTTCATATTATTTTGAAATATCTTACATATCACATAATATATTTTCTATTAACACACTAATTCTTCATACCCTCATCACAATATCTTATGTATGCTCAGACATCATATATATGAACCAAATATATTTTGTATGTTGAAATATCTTATATATCAGCATAAGACATGTTTGTTTTTTAATTTTTAGTGTGAAATTCAAAAAATTTCTTATGAATGTAAAATATATTATGTATTACATGTATTTTCTTATTTTTAACCTCAATCACAGTATATAATAACTTCTTTAAATCAGATTAGAAATTTTTTAAACTTTCTTAAAGCATATCCAATTAAATCAAAACATTATCAACTCCTAAAAAAAACCCCTTAAAAACTTCTAATGATTATCACATATGGTTAAAAAAAATAAAACACACCCTCAACAATTACATGGGTTATTCAGGAGTCTCCCAAGATTTCATGACTTTAATAGTCTACAGATTGATTAATATACCATGTTTGAAGACTACTTCTCCAATAATTTAACTTCATGAAACCTAAAATGACACATGTATACTTTTTTATACATTAAATAACATTTAATAATTCCTATGAAAATTTGTAGATGAAACAAGTGTTGAGATAGTTATATAAGATGTGGTTTATTAATTCCATGAAGACCATAAAATAATTTATTAGTTTGAAAGGAATGAAAACTTATGGAAAATTATTATACCTACTATAAAAAGTATTATTTGAAATTTATTTATCCTTGACCCTAAATTTATGGTGCCCAAATTAAGGTTAATTCTTGAAAACCATATTTCCCCTTTCAATTCATCAAAATGGTCATCAATTAAGGATAAAAGATAATTGTTTTTTATATTCACCTGGTTGAGCTTCTAATAGTTATCACAATGGTTAAAACTTTTATTTTATTTCTTATAAAATAAAATTGGGGTTTCCCAAGTTTACATTCTAGGCTGGAAAAACCCTTTACCATCAAGATATTTTAATTATATTTTTATTATTATATATCTTTGGGAATGATGTGATGGTAAAATAAGAATATCAAACTCGTCCCTAAATGTAGATCGATCAGTAATTCAGCCTCATTCTTTGATGGAAATATATATAAACAATTAAAAAATAATTTAGTAAAATAATTTATTATAAATGTAAGTTCTTTTTTGAATACACATTAATATCACCCATAAGAAGAGCCACTAACAAATAAGACAATTATTAAATATCAAGAATATTAGGTCAAACCTGGCCTAAACTAGGATCTTATTTACCTTGAAATATATGGTAATTTTTCTTGGATAAAAAAACACATCATTTGGTGATAACAATCAATGTGATCTTATAACATGATCATCTGATCCATTCCCAAAATAAGTTAAAAGATTCCTAAGTCAAGATCATGAAAATCCCAAGGGTTTTTTAACATCAATGATTATAACTACAAAAAATGGAAATATAAATACTTCATCATTACCCTTTCCCAAATAAGTAGATACATTAATGATGTAAGATATAGGTTTAATTAAATATTAAACTGGTCCACTTCTCAAGAAGAAAACATATAGTGAGAAGCATTTATATAAAATAAAGAAATGTCCATAAACAATGTAATAATATTGGTACCTTGGATTATGGCAGGTCTAAATTTAGATGTAACTGACATGAACTCTACTATAAATTACCACCATGATTTGGTCTATGTTTGAAACTTTTCATGAGGTTGATCTTAATTTTTCTTTTGATTCTATCCATGAGAAGGTACACTCAATCCTTTACAATTCTGAGAATGAGAACTCATATATATAGATGTATCAGATTGAAACTAAAATTTATTTTGAGCTATCTAATCTGAATCACTTATTTATCAATAGTTCACTATACAAAACCTGGCCACATATGTCAAAATATTTAGGACCCTCTAGAAAATATGGCATAGAATTTTATAGCTTTCAAAATCAGTAATCTACAAGGGGTGTATTCCCCACCTAAGCTGGAAAATCATAACTAAGTGTTAACCTATAACTTCAATTACTTACCCACCTAAACTCATCATACTTCATTTTCCTTCCATAAAGGTCACTTATATCACCACCAGTATCATGAGAAATAATACCTATCAAGTTATTCCAACCAAATTTATCACCACTATCAAGGCCTTATTAACCAATTTTATATTTGATGTAAATAAAAAACAAAAATGATTTTGATCTAATATTAGGGAAGAGACCCATTTTGAAACATCTATATGTTAGAGCATCATTCATGACCAAATCTAGTGAAAATTGTACCGACTCAAAGAAAGTGGTAGTATACTTTACCAACATCAATTATTTGATTGAAAGTACATGAAATTCTTTTCGTTCACTATATCCACAGTCTTTGGATAATTAAATTTAGAAAAAAAATTATTAAAATCCTTTTAGGACCACTACAAAAAAATGACCTAATTAGAGGTGGTTATAACCCCTCTAAACATATTAGTATTGGTTATGAGTAACTACCGCTAATATTCTCACATTATGTTATTACAGATAATTTTCATTAACCGTTGGTAAGGTAAATTATATTTAGGGGTGGTTGAATTAGAATAGGTTTAAAACCCTTCTAATTTATCCTTAAAATTTTCAGAAATAGAAAATTTAGGGGAGGTTTTAACCTCCCCCAAATATGTGTATTTATAGGCAATTTGAGCCCACCTATAATTGACTTATAAGTCCACATTTAGGTGAGGTTTTGGAAACCACCCATAAATATGTATATAATTGGAGACAGTTTTAGTTCCCCTATAATTAAATTCTTAGGCCACATTTAGGGGCAATTTTGGGGGTGGTTGAAATCGACCCTAAATGAGGCTTTAAATATATATTTGTTTTCAGTCGATCAATTGTTAGCTAGACTGGTTCCCCCTACCAGAGGGGTGGGATGAATCCACAAGCCCTTCTATAAGGGATTGTGGCACAATGCCTTCGTACACAAACCCTACTGGCTGAACTTGTGGGAGGCTTAATTATAGGCTCCAGTGGGATACAAAGGACTTTCTCACATGCACTTGTGAAATGAATGGAGCATCACCGCTTGTTAGGGCACATTGGAATAGATGAGAGTAGATATATGTACTTGATTCTGCGGATGAACAAGACCGTGTTAACTTATTAACCGTGTCCCATCTTCCTAAATAATTGATACTGGACGATAGTAATATGTACTGTTCATCCCACATGAAACAAATACAACACACCTTGGTATTAAGCGGTCCGTGGGATTCGAAGTCCCATCCTACCACCTTCAAAAGAAACTACTTACCACTTCACCACATTAAAATCAACATATTTTTTTACACATTTTTATATTTATATATATTAAAATATTTATATAAATAAATATTTTTTTATATAATATATTTAAATAAATTTAAATATAAAACCTTATATATAAATTTATATATACATTAATGTATTCATATAAATATTATGTAAAAGTTAATATTATATACATTTATGTAATATATTAAATACATTATATTAATGTATTTATATATATTATTTACTATATTTATATGTATACAATTATATATATTCTATATTATATATTTATATATTATATTTATATGTACATAATTAAAAAATAATATATATATATATATATGTGGTTATTATATAATTATATATGTATACAATTTAATATATTTATATTATATTAAATTTAATATAAATATCATTAATATAATATATGTTTAATTTAATTATTGTTATATATAATATAATATTATATATATAATATAGTATAATATAATATATTATTTCTATATAGATAAAATTTTATGTATATTTATTTATAAATATATTTTACACATATAAATATAACTATAAATATATTTATATTCATATATATTGTTATATTATGAATACAAATATATATTTTATATATTAATTTAAATAATTTTTTGTATATTAATATATATTTATTAGTAAATATTTTTATATATATATATAATGTATTTATATATTTATATGTATACATATATTGTATATATATATATATATATATCTATATACAGTATATTATATATTTATGTACAATTAAAAGAATTTATATTATATATTATGTATACAAATATATACAACATACAGTAAATCAAATATATTATTTATATAACACATAAATGTTTAGTTTTATACATATGTGTAAGTATCTATATAGTTTATTATTATTATTATTATTAATATTAAACTACAAAGGTTTCTATATGACACATTTTTTAAATAAATTATATTTTTGTATGTATTTATATAATATATTTATGGTTTTATATTATAATAAATATTACATGAAATAAAATTTTATACAAATTAATATATATTAATGCACACATTATACAATTATATGTATGAATACATATAAATACGATTAAATACAATCAAATAAATTATATATATAAATATATTTATATAACATGTTCATATTATGAATTTAAATACATTTGTATATATTTTTTAATTATATGTGTATATATTTGTTATATGATTTTTTTTAAGAAAATAATGGGGGGGGGGGGGGGTTAACCCCCTCTAATCTCTTAAATTAGAGGTGGGGGGGGGGGTTGAATGCCCTCTAATCTCTTAAATTAGATGGGGGTTTTGAACCCACTATCATTTAAGACATTAGAAGGGGTTGAGAACAGATGCTAATATCAATTATTAGGGGAAATTAAGAATCCTCTCTAATTTCTTAAATTAGGAGGGGGTTCAAAACTCCTAAGGGGTTCAAAACCCCCTCTGATTTAAGAGATTATGAGGGGTTCAAAACCCCCTATAATGTCTTAAAAAAATTCCATATATATATATATAACTTCTCTAAAATCTAACCAAATATTATATATATATCACCATTAATTATTAAATTAGCGGTGATTTTTCCATAACCGTAACTAAAATCCAACTGAATATTAAAAAACAATGATAAAAAATTAGTGGGGGTTGTGAACCACATCTAAATTCAATGATTAGTGGGGATTGTTCATAACCCCCTATAATTTATATAGAAAATGAATTTAGTGGGAGTTGTGTATTACCATCTCTAAATAACCACCACTAGTATGCCATTTTTGTGTGGATAGGTACTCATGTACCACATCTTGTACTATACAGTCTCATCATTTCCTACTCAGATCCTTGAGCATAAACAAGATGAATTTAAACATAGAGGGATTATGAATTTTGAGAAAATTTAATACCCTTATGATTTTTCCAAAAACCGACCCGCCTATTGAGGGTCTTTGTTACCTATGAAGATAAGAGGATTATGCTAATGAATTTCTTATTCCCAATCCCTAACTATATCTAAATTTTCATTTGAACTTATTCCCAAAGCCTATATTATTCTAATAACTATATCTACAAAATTTATATTGATAGGAGTATTATCTCTTATAAAGTTATCTATAAATCACTCTCGAGGGTTCCCTAGGGACATTATAGGGGACAAGTTTCTAAAACTTCTAGGAAACATGAAACTTAATAAAAAAAATAAAAATAAAAAATAAAAACTATATTAAATAATATAAACCAATCTATATGATAGAAAAATAATATCATCACATCATAAAATTCTCAAAAAATGTATCATATATATTATGAGTGATTCTAAAGGTCACACAAAAAACATAAGGATAATAACCACAATAAGAACATAGTTTTTTCATAATGCATGATTAGAATTAATGGTCTAGTATCCATGAATCTATCTATACAGACCCTATTGGATTACTTAGAGTAAATTTCATGGTCCATATGCGCGGTCTTCATGCCCATGTATCAAGACTACACAATCTTTATTTTCTTATATTTTTTACTCTAAAACATAAATTTTCACAAAAATAAATCATTAAAATTTAATATAAATAACAATAACATGAATTTAATTAAAATTATAATGAAATAAATAAAGATTAAATCAATGGAAACTTTCCCAACATTCCCTAGAAACTCAAGGTTTATCACTTAGAGTGGTGTTCATAATTTTTTGGAAATATTCCCATTGAGTTTCAATGATCATATCTTCTATCTACCATGGACCCCCCAAATAACATGTTTAAATTAGGATCTAATATTATTTATAGAAAACATGATTTACAAGATTGAATCTGATTTTGCGTACTATATGGAAAAAATTCAGGCCAGATCAGTATAGGCTAGCAAAAGTGCCAAGGAAATGAAAAAGATAAATTGGGAATGATTTTTCCTAATTTAAACTAAAACATAATAAGTACATTTAAATAAAAAAATTATCATGATGAGACCACACCTTGGTCTAATAAAACCATAATAAAAAATAATTTTGAAATAAATTAAAAACCAAATGAGTCATACCATCAAACCCTTGACATAAGAATTAATTAACACAAAAAACAATAACATTTATACACATCTCTTGTAAAATAGTCAAAACATTATACATGCCAAAGATCACTCACATAAAAATATTGTAGAAAAAATAAAATAAATAAGAAGGATAAAGAGATAAAATGAATGATAATGATGAATACAATAGTCCAAAATAAGTGAAAAATAACCAAAATACTACTTCATTAATATGTGACATGTGATCATCCCTCACATGTAACCATCAAATAAATCCAAGAATCACTACACATCCCTCCACTAAAATGGGGGGGGGGGGTTATCCTAAAATTTATCATGGTAAACAAAATTTATATACAAACCATGGTGTGTATGTAGGGAGTGATTATAAACCAAGTAGGATGATCCAAAATATTATATTTACACCCACTCAAATATAAAACTAACGCGATAGTTTTTAAATAAGAAAAATTGAAACATGTATTCAATATATGAGAACTCAATATTAAAAATAGAGAGAAAAAGGATACTTCATCAAACAATTTTAAGAATTTATAAAGTTGATTGGATATTTAGATAACTACATAAAATAAATAAACCACACTCACATGATAACAAAGCTCAAAAATATAATAATCATAGACTAATCGGTTCTAGGGACCAAATCTATAATTCAAATTAATGGAACCACCCTACTAGTGATGATTTGATCTTAGATTCTCATATAACTCAAACTATCTAGGAATTATTAGGGAAACCCGACCGGTTCACATAATCCAGGCCTAACTAGTGGAGAATTTATCAATGGATCCCAACTAAGCACTACCATCCAATAAAGTTTCAAAACAAAGAATAAAATTAGTTCTTATATAAAAACAAATACATTTTATGGCCACAACTCCCTTAATATAAGTGGATAAAATAAAATAAAAACAACTACTTGATATATCAAATAAAATACAATATAATGAGTATATAATTAAATAGATAGGTACAAGTTATTAAAACTAGAATCCCAATATATTTCATTTATTATAATCCAAATATCGATTTTTTTCCAATAAAACACTTATTACAATTCATTAAAAACCCATTTGGAACATTTTAAAACCAATTTAACATTTATAAAATTTCTAACATAGTATAACAAAATATTAATAATGATTCCTTACACATTTCAATTATAAAAAACTCAAGTATGTATATTTTAAAAATAAAATAATTAAATAACTAACAAATAAGACTTGAATTTAAAAAACACACATTTGTTTCTTTAAAAACGAAAAATAAACTTATATAATTATCCAATAATAAAAAAATGAGGTAGAAACCATGAAGCATGAGATTTAATTTCAAAGGAGTGAAGTGATAATAGAATAATCTATTGAAATCAAGTTAATCAAAACCATTCCACAAAGAACAAGTATATTGAGGTTTGAAAAGAGATATGAACAACCCCAAGAACAAAACCCTAATTTTAGATTAATTTTAACTAAATCCACAAGTCACCATTTTCATTTTAAAGTAATGTGAATGCATAAGAAGACTTATTTTGAGTAAGAGTATGAATAGAGAATCCATAACCCTATAGAATCAAACATATTTGAGCTACAAATAAAAGTATAGAAATGAAGTAGAATAGATAAACAACTAGGTCTCTTTCTGGTTAAATTTTGAATCAAATAGAGGTAAATGAAAGGTGGAATCACAAAAAAATATAATTTAGATGAAAAATATATTTTTTTTAAAAAGGATTCATGGTCTAACAGCATAATCCTACAGATTGTGAAAATAACTATTTAAAGTTTACTAGAAACCACTTTCATGTTGCATGGTTTCCTTATACAGTCCCTCAACCCATGCCTAAACTCTAGATAATTTCCATTTTTTATAGTTTAAATATAATCTCAAAAATATAAATAAACAAATAATACACATAAAAAGTACACACTAGTGAAATTATGGTTGTCAATAGTTTGTTATTAAAAATTCTCATAGTCATGATCTATATCATGTAGTAAATATATAAAGTATCATTGAATTACTTGGTAGACATGGAGTGATTCTACCAGTTTATAATGTAAATAATAATATTTATTTTACTATGAATGTTGTGTTCTGATTCCCAGCTTTGAGAAATAGTGAAAGTTGATTTAATCCATGATATTTGATTTATCTACTGAGTTATGAAGAAATTAAAACAAGTATTGTGATATTCCACAAAGGAATGTGTCTAGGAAATATGTCAAGGATTGACCATTGTTATTTCAGTTATGATTTCAATTTGTACTTATTTTTTTATTACTTTTATCCTTAAATTTGATATTTCCTTTCTCTTTTTTTTATTCCACACAAAACAAATAATATAAAAAATCAACAACATTAAAAATATTAGGTTTGATAAAGTATGATTGAGATATATACAATGGATTATAATATAATACATTTCCTATTTTTATAAATATTATTTTTAAAATTTTTGAGATAAAACTTCATAAAAAAGAAGTTATTGTTTTTGGGGAGGCTAGATTTCTCTCACTAAATTTTCTTTTATATGAATAGGGTATTTGTTTTTATTTCTTTATTTATTTTTATTTTATATTAATTATTCTTTTTATTTATGGGATGTGATGTTCTATATAATAAAATGAATAAATGATGGTTTATTTGAATTTCAACTATAATACTAACACTTTCAATACACATTAAACTATGTATATAGAATTTTATTAAATTGGTATACCTATTTTTATCCATAGGTGCAATAATATGAATATTGTATTGAATATTTTTAATTAGATCTATACCCACAACCATAATATCCAGTATACCATGAAGGATGGGTGAATAGATTGAGTTTAAATTATAAATTCGGTTAAAAAAATTAGTGTTACCATTTGAACTAGGATTCCAACAATAATATTTATCTCTTTTATTCCAATAAAGGAAAATAGAAGTATAAATAACACCAATCATGGAATAATAATCGATACAGATCCTAATCAACTAGAATCCCAAATTTGAAGGACAAAAAATTGATTAAGGTACTCTAATATAGGATTTAAAAAAATAAGTAACATAAATGAATAATACCTTCCAATAGAATCTGATCCAAAGGTTAGGGAATTTAATAGAACTATTAAATGAAGAAGAATAAATCACTCTAACTTTTAATAAATAATCGGCATAGGTTGAGTTAGGCTACAAAGGAGTGTGTCTAGTTGGAGGGATTTATATATCTCAATAGATCTTACCGACCTTACTGACTGGATGGTGAACTCCAATGGTAGCTAATGGACTTCCAGTAGTTTTGGTTATTCTGTCCAGTGCAACCGGCTGGCCTATGGTACCCCACTGAGTGGCTGGTGGTTTTTATTACAATGGGTATTCAAAGGGGACATCCACACTCATTTTTATGACTTTTATTGGTCTGTTGATCCACTTCTATTATGTCTAAACATAAATACTAAAATTAAACTTAAATAAATTGGTTAGAAAAAAGGTGTTTAAGATCATTAAAACATTCTAAGATAGTGAGGTACGATAATATTCCCGTTTTTGATGATTAGAAACACTTAAAATATACTAAATAAAATTTTAAAATGAACTTCAATATTCAAGAGAAATATAATTGGATTTTAAAGGGATTAAAAACATTAAATTTCAAAATCAATTTGTTTTTAAAAGAAACAAAAATTTTATCATAAAATTATCCCCCAATTTAAAAGAGAATAACACAATGAAAATTATAAATTACATAAGGATACCATAGGTTTATCCCTCTTGTGATTATAAAAAAAGAACATAATCATGGATAAATACAAAGAGGTTAACATTAATATATGCAGAAATAATGAGAAAAAATAGATTATAATACTTAGTTACCAATTATTAATAATCCTTCACGATAAATAAAAGTTGATTTTAAGATTTCATAAAAACTAAGAATCCTTTTAATTTTCAAAAAATAAAAAAGTTTTGAAAACACACAAATTTAAAGTATATTAAAAATTTTATTGTTTTATTAAAATTAGATAATGAGTATTATCAAGATTGAAACAAAACTTTGAAGTACATTTTTTTATAAAAATAATCTCAATATTGAAATAAAAATTTTAAGTATAATTTTTTTTATAAAAATAACCTGAAGATTTAAATAGGTTTTATCCTCTATGAATAATTAAAAATTAAAAATATAAGCCCCCCTAATTGATACATTAAAAATTTAGGTATCCATAAAATAATGAAATTATAGTTAAAAATAAAATGATATAAAATATTTAAAATCAATAAAATATTATGTAAACAACACTACAAAATAAAGAAACATTTGTAATATAAAAAATATAATAGACAATTTGAAATTAACTCTTTACTTATAAAGTCCAATCTATTATTAATTCTATGATTGATTATGTGCATAATACAGAGCAAATTCCCTAGTATATTCAAACCATGGGTGTATTAAAGGACCACTTCTCATGATCTGGGTGAATATTAGATTAAAAATCTAATATTCCCTATTTGAGGTTATAACCTCTAAGTCCCTGTAATGACCCACCCCAATCACTCTGAATAGTAGCCAGAATAGACCACCATGAGACCTTAGGTAGTCCTCCTCGTATATTAGAGGCTACTGACTAGCAGTGAGGATTTAAGGAGGTATTTTGGAGAGACTATACCCCCAAATTAGAGTGTGTAAAAATCAATAAATAATCAAGAATCATAAATATCAGAGTATGAATAAATAATAAATAACTAGACATTTTATATTAGAATGAAAAGAAACAATACATGAATACATGTTCAATCACTGACTAGGCTAATCAAACATAAAAAATATGAAAAAATAAAATAAAATTACATAAAGCACAATTCTAGCTCTAAGCCATACCTCATTCCAAGCTCCACATAGACACCAAATGTAACACCCTAGAATTTACATATAGATTTATTATAGAATTCAAAGATAAACGAGTCTCTAAAAACACCACTTTGTTATAACCTTTCCATGTAAACATAAGTTTGTCACTTCTGTTATGTGAATTTCGAAAATATGACATACACTGTTGCGATCAGTAAGTTATTTGGAGCCTGATAAGAAAAACTTAATTTTTGTTGAATATTAACCTACCATTATTAATAGTAACATACCCTTATGAATAGTGATATACCATAATGAATATTAACCTTACATATGATAGTATATAAATAATATTGAAGTGTAAATATGATATACCTATGTTTTGGAATAAGTAAATAAATGTTTTAAAACTATTTTTTTTAGAATAAATAAATATTTTAATAAAATATTAAATTAATCATATTTATAAAATTATTTTTTAAAAATTTAATTCGATTTTGAATTATACACGTCTAAAAATGGTTAGGGTGAATTTTTGGTATTTTTCTAAAATACTTGAATTTTTGAGGAATAGTGAAATACGGTAAAATACCATATATACAAATTATTATTTAAATACACTATTTATGACATCATAAGTGATGTAATATCACATGGTTAGAACTCACATTCATTTATTACTATTAGTGGTCATGAAATTATTACTATTTATGGTATTGAGGGAAATTAACAAACTAATGATTAAACAATTATGAAAACCCTCCTCTCCTCCACTATAACCCCCCTAACTCCCTCTTCTCTTCACTCTTATAATCCTTGAAGCTCCTAAAATTTATGCCTAAATACACTTCCTTAGTCACTCCCCATGTCCTATATTCTTTTCGTATTTCCAAAATACCAAAATCCCTTCCCTTAAGAAGGTTCTCAAAGTGGTTATTTCAAGAGGTAAAACACCTTTCTTTTTCATTTACTTTCATTTCAATTTATCTTCTTTTTTATCCTATCCTCATATAATCTATCCAAATAACCATGATATATATAGTATCATCTATATACTATAATTATATCATGATAAATGAAGAACCATCATCTATATCCTCACACACTCTCTCTTTTATTTTATAAATGAAATCAACGTCCACGAGGATCCAATTTATAACCTTCGTGGACGAAAAAAATTTCATTCTCCAATTTCTTCTTCGTTAACGGTCATGAAACAATTTTTATTGTCGAACCAGACTTTAATATATTTATTATAACCTAATTAATATTCAAGAACCAGTATACATATTAAATCGTATGACTAAACTAGTTCATAATAATCAATATACCGCTAAAATAATCTTAGTGAATGTCATAAATATCTCATCTAATGATTCATCCTATTTACATGTAAAAAAATGATAGAAATGACCATTAACACTTCTGTATTTTCATAAATAATATGTAATTTAAATTCTGTAGATTTACATCCATTCCACATAAACTCCATTACTTAAGAACAAGTGAACCAATTATGGAAATAAAAAAACAAACACACCGGAACAACGAAATTCAATATAATAACTTATCAATAAGAGAATAAATGAACTAAAAATAATAATGATAAAATAAATAAATGTATAATAGATTCTGAAATAAGTTATTAATAAGACTAATTTCATATTCCTGGACCTCAAGTTAAATATCGTAACACATTCAGACTTAAGGTAAGGGTTTCTTCATCTCACTTCCATTTTTATGAGATTTTCCATATTCACTACTAATACTTGTGTATTGTGTTTGTATACTACCAATTTAGGTAACATATAAATAATATATTTATTTTAGTGGTATTTAATATATCATTTGAATATTATTAATTTTGGGGCATACAAATTGATTGATTACACAGTGGTAAAGGTTTTTCACTTGAACCTCCATTTCCATCCGGGTTACTTTTATTATCTACTTACCTCAATTAATTTATTATTAATTAATATTTACTCATCATAATTTCTATGTGAATGATATAAATATGTGTCCCAACCATAATCCTTTTTTATTTTTTGAGGATTTACATTTTTTAAAAGGATCATTCAAAAATTTTATCTCGATAAACAAACTTGATTCAAGAGATATTTTCATATACATACATATTTTCAAGTGTACACCAGAATATTTTTTATGCCACCATTATTTTTATAAGAACACTAATTTTCTAATAAAAATTATCTTGGATAATTTCTTGATTTAAGATAAAAAACATGTCTTTCCACTTTAAAATTTTCTTTAATACTTTCCTTAAAATGCTCTAAAATGATTTATTTCTAAAGAATCTTAAGAAATCTATTTAAATTATTTCACTTCAGTGGGACATCATTTATGCCTAAAATATAATTTCAATGTATTATTATTTTATTTATTGGGATATTCATGTTTGAAAACTGATTTCTTGGTGAATATAAAAGATTTTCCAAAAGAACTCTTCTTTCCAAAGTAAAAAGGATTTTTCTCATCTCACATTAACTTTTATGAGATATATGCCTTGTTCACACCTTATTTATTTATTGTGGTATATGTAATACCATTTTTAATATCATATAAAGAGTATCCTTATTCTAATGATATTCTAAGGGATAATTATTTGAATATTTAAAGGTGGTATGGGACAATTTGGAATGTTTAATGATTATTTCCTCAAGAATTTGTCAATGGTCTCATTTAAAAATATCTTTATCTATGTCAAAATAATTTGTTTAATATTGTACTTAATTGAGTTTTATCTATTAATATATCATCTAAAATATGTTTTTGAAGGGTTTTTGGTTATTTTGACAATGGATGTGCTGTTTTGACACCATTCACCATATTATTTCCTGTGGTTAGTGTTTATGTTAAATGATTGGGGAAAGTTATTTACATTTCATATGTTAGTTTCAATATGAATTTATATGTTATTTATGTTTATCCTCATTCATATGAGGAATGCATTGGACTTATTAAGTGTCGGGTGGGGCCCGCAATAGCCACTCAGTGCATCGGTAGGTCTCATGAGACAAACTATAGTCTTGGAACAAGGCCTTGAAAAAATTATTACTTATGGTCTTGGAACAAGGACTTAACGATATGGTGATGATGTACCACATTATGAATTACCTCAGTATGAAAATAGTATTGATGGATCATGTGGTCATTCGACTAGTAGAATACACATGATTATGTTTTATTATGGAATTACTTACTCAATACTTATTCCAACCATAATGTGTTCAAGTTTTTGTTAAAGGTATGTGTTTTTAGTTATTCAACTGGCCTAATGTTTACATATATTGCGTTGTATTTCTTACCCTTACTAAGAATTTGAGTCTAACCCTTTCTAATGTTTCATTTTTTCCGGACATGAAGAGTTTTATTATGAGTGACATGCTGAAATAACCTAAAAGTTATGGATGTTTTCTAAGGTGTTTCTATGTTGTATTTATTTTCAAGTTGTAATGTTGAACTTGTGTACGTATCTTGTTTCCAATTATACTAAACCACTCGATCCTTTTGGATGCCTATTCCTTATTTATATGCCAATGTAATCAAATAAGGCACCAACTTTGGGGAATTGGGGTTGGGTCCTTACAGATGGTAACAAAGGAAGTTTAGTATAAAACGTAGAAACAAGATTTAGAAAACATAGATTAGGGAACAAATCCCTAAGATAGTCTTTGTGGATAAGAATAAAATAACATCTTTCTATTTTGGTAAGGAATATATTATGTGGATCTTTCAAGAAAATACATCCATGTCCGGATAGAAATAGGTAGAGTGGATCTGGCATAGATGTAACTAGGAGTGAAAGATCCTACAAGGAGTTTTGGGCTTGACTCAGGGTATCCGGGTACATGACAATTGGCATTGTGGCACTCTTGGTGTTAAAAATCCTGGGGGATATGATTAGGATAATTCACATTTTCTTTAAAAACAATTATGTAGGATTTGTGCCCCAATGTAACTAAATTATATATGGTTTTAGGATTCAGGGTGCATAAATTTATGTTATATGTTATACCATGTTTAGAGATATAGAGAGTTCATAATTTTATGAGATAATATATAATATGGATTTGATTAGAAATGGAACCTAGTAGAAGGAATGAGAACCTCACCAATGAACATGATGAGAAGAGTAAGAAGAATCATATCTCTGATGATCTTAAGCCATCATTTCAAAGAGATATTGTCTCCCATGTATCCTCATCATATAGGGGATAATGCCATGCGTTGAAAAGGTATGTAAGGACTTCTTAGAGTCTTATGGATTTTAAGGGAAGAAAAAGAAGAAGTGGATGGAAGGGAAAAACATGGATAAAGGAAATAAGGGAAATATTTATTTTCCCACATGTGATAATTATAGAAAGAAACACCTCGGTATATGATTGAGGGGAAAAGGAGTTTGCTTCAAGTGTGGAGAAACAGGCCACCATGCTCATAATTGTAAGACAAGGAAATAATTTTCCTATAATAAATGCTTCAACTACAAGGATATGAGACACTATGAGAATCATTTTCCTTAGCGTCAAATGAATATACCCCAAATAATGATTTTGGATAATGATCAAGTTACGATGCTACCGCAGATGAAGTAGAATGATTAATATGCCTAGTCAAGAATCATGTAATTTGAATATTTTTTTCATTAATGCACTAGTTGTAAGAAGTATGAGATATATAAGGATTGTACTATAGTACTATTACATTTAGAATTTGAGGTTGTATGATGAACGGTACAAAGGAAACGTTATTTAGTAGAAAGATAAAATTTTTAGGAAAAAACATGATTTAGGGAAAGACAACCCTTAATATATATATGATGTTGAGATACCGATGAATAAATGATTGATTTAGATAAGTACTGACTACCTTGGAACTAATTATTGAATTTTCGATAAGTGGACTATGCTATCATCGATAGAGTTTACAGTACTTTTGGATTTAATGAATATATATAATAATATGTATCTTATATAAAGAATACATAAGAATGCAAGTTTCCAATATGGTTTTTACGGAAATTCAAGTTACTACCATATTTCAAGAGGATACATGATGAAGTAATTCACATGTTTGGAATGTGAAATTTAGAGATGCTTCATATTGATTTAGGGTTAATGACATGTTCATCTTGTAAATTTAGAGGACTTCATTATAATGTGTTGAATCATTATATTTTGTAATTTTTAACCATTTATGAAAGGGTTTAAGTTGATCATTGTATGAGTTTTTATAGGTTAGTGTATTGCTTCACCAAATGGCATAACCCATGCTAAGTGATGAGGTATTTATAGTTTAAGTGAAATAAAAGGACGAGTTTGTAAGTAAAAATGTATATTTATACTCTTATAGAGCTGAAAAATTCCTCGACTCAAGGAAAATAGTCTTAAATAATTTTTTTTCCTATTATCATAAATATTGATAATATCAATGATTTTTTTAGTTTGTAGTTTTGTAGTAATCAACATTAGTCTGAAAATGTCCTCTATCATGTTACATTAGAACTTCATAATGAGATTTTCTTCCATGTCCAGGTTTTTACTTCCAACTAATGTCACCTCATTCGAAAGCATACTTTTTGGGGTGACCACCTAATCTCCCTTAACCCTTTTTAGAAGGATATTTTTTAACCCATTTCTGATGTGGATTTCCATAAGAAAATTTTCAAGTGTCAACCATTAAATTTAGAAGTTCAATTTCAAATTTCGAGGATGAAATTTTACCAAGGAGGGGATAATGTAACACCCCTTGAATTTAAAAATAGATTTATTATAGAATGCCTGGATCACTAAGTCTCTACAAACACTGTAACACCCCAAGAATTTAAAAATAGATTTATTATAGAATGCATGGGTCACTGAGTCTCTAAAAACAACACTTTGTTATAACCTAGCCAAGTAAACATAAGTTTTTCACTTCTGTGATATGAATTTTGAAAATCTGACATACACGGTTGTCATCAGTAAGTTATTTGGAGCCTGATAAGAAAAAAATTAATTTTAAGTGAATAGTAACCTACCCTTTACGAATAGTAACATACCCTTATGAATAGTGATATAACCTAATGAATAATAACCTTACTTATGATTGTATATAAATAATATTCATGTGGAAGTACGATATACCTATGTTTTGGAATATGTAAATAAACGTCTTAAAACTATTTTTTTAGAAACAATTATGATTTTAATTAAATATTAAATTAATAAAATTTATCAAATTATTTTTTAAAAATGGAATTCATTTTCGGATTATACACGTCAAAAAAAGTTTATGGTGAACATTTGGTATTTTTCTAAAATAATCAAAATTTTGATGAATAGTGAAATATGGTAAAATAACGTATATACAAATTATCAGTTAAATACACTATTTATGAAATCATAAGTGATTTTATCCCACTTGGTTCACACTCACATGCATTTATTACTATTCTTAGTCATGTAATCATCACTATTTCTGGTCTTGAGGGAAATTAATAAACTAATGATTAATTTTTTTTGAAAACCCTCCTCTCCTCCACTATAACCCCGCCTCACTCCCTCTTCTCTTCACTCCTCTAAGCCTTTAAGATCCTATAAGGTCTGCCCAAACACCCTCCCTTAGTCACTCCCCATGTCAAATAAGCTCTTGGTCTTTCCAAAATAACAAAATCCATTCCTTTAAGGAGGTTCTCAAAGAGGTTATTTCAAGAGGTAAAACACCTTTCTTTTTCATTTAGTTTCATTTCAATTTATCTTCTTTTTTTATACTCTCCTCACATCCTTTGTAAAAATGACCATGATAGATCCGATATCATATATATACTGGAATTATATCATGTTAATTTAAGAACAATCATCAACATCCTTACTCTCTCTCTCTCTCTTTTATTTTATAAATGAAATCAACGTCCATGAGGTTCCAATTTATTACCTTCATGGAAGATAAAGTTTCATTCTTCAATTTCTCTTTCATTACTGGTCATTAAAAAATTTTTTTGGTTGAAATATACATTAATATATTTATTATAACCAATTATTATTCAGAAATGAGTTTACATACAAATTATTAAATCGTATGACAAAACTAGTTCCTAATAATCAAAATACAGCTAAAATAATCTAACTGAATGTCATAAATATTACATCTAATGATTCATATATTTTCCAGTAACCAAATGATATAAATGACCATTGAAACTTATGGATGTTAATAAATAATATGTAATCTCAATTCTGGAGATTTACATCCATTCCAAATGAACTTCATTACTTAATAACAAGTGAACCGATTATGGAAATAAAGAAAACAGACACACCAGAATGATGAAATTCAATATAATAACTTATCAATAAGAGAATAAATGAACTAAAAATAATTATTATAAACTAAATACATATCTAATAGGTTCTGAAATAAGTTATTAATAAGTCTAATTTCATATTCAATGACCTTATGTTCAAGATCAGAACACTTTCAGACTTAAGATAATGGTTTCTTTATATCACTTCCATTTTGTGAGATTTTCCATATTCACTTCTAATAATTATGTTTGGTTTATGTATACTACCCATTGATGCAACATATCATTAATATATTTATTTTCATGGTATTAAATTTATCATTTGATTATTATAAATTTTGGGGCATACCGATCGATTGATTACAAAGTGGTAAGGGTTTTTTCACTCGAACCTCCTTTTTCATTCAGGTTACTTTTATTATCTAATTATCTAAATTAAATTATTATTAATTTAAATGTACTCCAAAAATTTTCAATGTGAATGATCTATATATGTGTCCAAACCATAATCCTTCCTTATTTTATGGGTATTTACATTTTTTAAAAGGATCATTCAAAAGTTTATCCTGATAAACAATCCCGATTCAAGGGATATTTTCATATTCTTACCCCTTCTCAAGTGTACACCAGAATATGTTTTAAGACACCATTATTTTTATAGGAAAATAAATTTTATCAGAAAAATGATCATGTATCATTTCTGGATTTAATAGAACAAACATTTCCTTCCACTTTAAAATTCGATTTAATACTTTCCTTACAATGATCAAAAATGATTTATTTCTAAAGAATCTTAAGAACTATTTTAAAATTATTTCACTTCAGTGGGAAATAATTTATGACTAAAATATAATTTCAATTTCCTATTATTTTCTTTTCTGGGATATTCATGTTTATAAACTAATTTCATGGGGAATATAAATGATTTTCCAAAATAAATCATCTTTCAAAAGAAAAAGGAATTTTCTCATCTCACATTACCCTTTATGAGATTTATGCATTTTTCACCACTTATTTCTTTCTTTTGGTGTATGTACTACCATTTGGTATATCATATAAATAGTATCATTATTCTCATGATATTCTAAGGGATTATGAATTGAATATTTCAAGGTGGTATGTGACACTTTGGAATGTTTAAGGGTTATTTCTTCAAGAATTTGTCAATGGTATCATTTAAACATATCTTCATCTATGTCAAAATCCTTTGTTTAATATTATACTTTATTAAGGTTTATCTATTAAGATATCATCTAAAATATGTTTTTGAATTGTTTCTGGTTATTTTGACTATGGATGTGCTATTTTGACACCATTCACCATATTATTCCATGTAGTTACTATTTATTTTCAATGATTGGGGAAAGTTATTTACAGTTCATATGTTAGTTTAAATATGAATGTATATGTTATTTATGTTTATCACCATTCATATGAGGAATAAATTGGACTTAGTATGTTTTGGGTGGGCCCTCTATAGCCCCTCAGTGCATCAGTAGGGCTCATGAGACAAACTACGGTCTTGGCATAAGGCCTTGAAAAAATGAGTAGTTATGGTCTTAGAATGAGGCCTTGACTGTATAGTGATGATGTCCAACATTATACATTCCCTAATTATGAAAATAGTATTGATGGTTCATGTGGTTATTTGACTAGTATAATACCCATGATTATATTTTATTATGGAATTACTTACTGATATCTTATTCCATCCATAATGTGTTCATGTTTTTGTTAATGACATATGTTTTTAGTTATTCAACTTGATTAATGTTTACATATCTTCCAGTGTATTTCTTACCCTTACAGAGCATTTGATCTCACCCCTTTCTTATTTTTCATTTTCTCAGAACATGAATAAATTTATAATGAATGACATGCTGAAATAACCTAGGAGTTATGGATGCTGTCTAAGAAGTTTCTATTTTGTATTTTTTTTCAAGTTGTAGTGTTGAACATATATAAGTATCTTGTTTCTAAATATACTAAACTACTCAGTCCTTCAGGATTCATATTCCTTGTTTATATGCCAATGTAATCAAATAAGGCTTCTACTTCGGGCAACTGGAGTCAGGTCCTTACAATTGGTATCAAAGTATGTTTAGTAGAAAACCTAGAAACTAGTTTTAGAAAACGCAGATTAGGGAAAAAATCCCTAAGATAGTCTTTGAGGATAAGCATACAAGAACATCTAGGTATTTTGGTAAGGAATAGATTATTTGGATATTTCTTTAAAATAAATCCCTGTATGGATACAAACAGGTAGAGGTGGCTCTGACACATATGTACATTGGAGTGAAATCTCCGAAAAGGAGTTTTGGGATTAACTTGGGGTATCCTAGCAAAAGAAGATGGGCCTTTCTACATTCTTGGTATTGAAACTCTTGGGGGATATGCTTAAAATAATTTAAATTTTCTTTAAAAACAATTATGAATGATTTTTGCCTCAATGTAACCAAAGTATATGGTTTTAGGATTATGATGCATAAATTTATGTTATGTGTTATACCATGTTTATAGATATATAGAGTTCATAATTTTTTGAGATAATATATAATATGTATTAGATTAGAAATAGATCATAGTAGAATAAATGAGAACTTAAAAAATTCACATGAAGGGAAGAGTAAGAAGGATCATATCTATGATGATCTTAAGCCATCAATTCAAAGGAAGATTGTCTCCCATATATCCTCAACATATGATGAAATAGTATCCTGTGTTGACAAGGAATATAAGTACTTCTCTAAGTCCTATGTATTTGAAGGTAAGAAGAAGAAGAAGAAGAAGATGGCAAGAAAAAACATGGATAAAGGAAAGAATGAAAGGATGTATTTTCCCACATGTGATAATTGTGTAAGGAAACTCCTTGGTATATACTTGAGGGGAAAAGAAGTTTTCTTCAAGTGTGGAGAAAAATTACACCATGCTCATAATTGTATGACAAGAAAATAATTTTCCTATATTCAATGATTCAACTACAAGGAGTTGTGAGACTATGCAAATCAATGTCCCAAGCATCAAAGGAATATACCCCAAATAATGATTTTGGATAATGATCATGTTATTATTCTAACAAATATGAAGTATAATGATTAATATTCCTAGTCAAGAATCATTTCATTTGATTTTTTTCCAGTAATTTACTGGTTGTAATAATTATGAAATATATAAGGATTGTACTACTGTACTATTTCATTAAGGATTTGAGGTTGTATGATGAATGGTACAAAGGAAAAGTGATTCAGTATAAAGATAAACTTTTTAGAAAAAACATGATTGAGGGAAATAAAACCCTTAATATATATCTGATGTTGAGATACAGATGAAGAAATCATTGATTCATATAAGTACTAACCACCTTGGAACTGATTAGTGAATTGTCGATAAGTGGCCTATTCTATCATCGATGGAGTTTACAATACTTTTTGATTTAATGAATATATCGAATAACATGTATCTTACTTAAATAATATATAAGAATGCATGTTACTAATATGGTTTTATAGTAATTCAAGTTATTACCATATTTCAATAAGATACATGATGAAATCATTCACATGTTTGGAATGTGAAATTTAGATCGGCTTCCGGTTGATTAAGGGTTAATGATAAGTTCATCTTGAAAATTTAGAGGACTTCATTACAATGTGTTGAATCATTATAGTTTTGAATTTTTAACCATTTATGAAATGTTAAAGTTGATCATTGAATGAGATTTTAGAGGTTAATGTATTGCTTCACCAAATGGCATAACCCATGCTAAGTGATGAGGTATAGATTGTTCAAGTGAAATAAAAGGATGAGTTTATAATTAGAAATGTATATTTATACTCTTATAGAGTGGAATAATTCATCGACTCAAGGAAAATAGTCTTAAGTAATTTTTTTTCCTATTATCATAATCATTGATAATATCAATGATATTTTTTAGTTTATTGTTTTGTAGTAATCAACATTCATCTGAACATGTCCTCTATAATGTTCCATCATAACTTCATAGTTATACTTTTTTTCCATGTCCAAGTTTTTAATTTCAACTAATGTCACCTCATTCAAAAGCATACTTTTTCGGGTGACAACCTCATCTCACTTAACCCTTTTTTGGAGGATATTTTATTAACCCTATTTCTGATGTGGGTTTCCATAAGGGAATTTTCAAGTATCAACCATTAACTTTATAAGTTTAATTTCAAATTATGAGGACGAAATTTTTGTAAGGGATAATGTAACACCCCAAGAATTTACAAATAGATTTATTATAGAATGCATGGATCCCTGAGTCTCTACAAAAACTGTAACAACCCAAGAATTAACAAATAGATTTATTATAGAATGCATGGATCACTAAGTCTCTACAGGCACCACTTTGTTATAACTTATCCAAGTAAACATAAGTTTGTCACTTTTGTGAATTGAATTTTGAAAATCAAACATACATAATTGTGATTAGTAAGTTACGTGGCGTTCGATAAGAAAAACATAATTTTTGGGGAATAGTAACCTACCCTTATGAATAGTAACATACCCTTATGAATATTGATATACCCTAATGAATTGTAAATTTACTGATGATAGTATATAAATAATATTCAAATGGATGTATGATATACCTATGTTTTGGAATAAGTAAATAAATGTTTTAAAACTATTTTTTTAGAAAAAATTATGATTTTAATTAAATATTAAATTAATCATATTTAGAAAATTATTTTTAAAAAAAGGACTTCATTTTTGGATTCTACACATTGAAAAATGGTTAGGGTGAATGTTTTTTATTTTTCTGAAATACTCAATTTTTTGATGAATAGAGAAATATGGTAAAATACCCTATATACAAATTATCAGTTAAATACACTATTTATTACATCAAAAGTGATGTAAGACCACTTGGTTCAGCCTCACATTCATTTATTAATATTCTTGGTCATGTAATCATCACTATTTCCAGTCTTTAGGGAAATTAACAAACTAATGATTAAAAAATTATAAAACCCTCCTCTCCTCCACTATAAAAACCCCCCTCACCCCCTCTTCTCTTCACTCCTCTAAGCCTTGAATCTCCTCAAAGTTCTGACCAAATACCCTTCCTTAGTTACTAACCACGTCCAAGAAGCTCTTTTTCTTTCCTAAAGGCCAAAATACCTTCCCTTAAGGAGGTTCTCAAAGAGATTATATCAAGAGGTAAAGCAACTTTCTTTTTCATTTAGTTTCATTTCAATTTATTTTCTTTTTTTATCCTCTCCTCGCATCCTCTATCAAAATTACTATGACAGATCCAGTATCATCTATATACTGGAATTATATCATGTGAATGGAAGAACCATCATCAATATCCTTACTCTCTCTCTCTTTTATTTTATAAACGAAATCAACATCCATGAGGTTCAAATTTATAACCTTCATGGATGAAAAAGTTTTATTCTTAAATTTTTCCTTCATTACTGGTCATGAAACAATTTTTATGGTTGAAAAAGACTTTAATATATTCATTATAACCTAGTTAATATTTAGGAACTAGTATACGTACATAAAATTAAATCATATGACCAAACTAGTTCCTAATAATCAAAATACCGCTAAAATAATCTAAGTGAATGTCATAAATATTTAATCTAATTATTCATCCTCTTTCCATTTAAAAAAAATGATAGAAATGACCATTAAAAATTCTATATGTTCATAAATAATATTTTATTTCAATTATGTATATTTACATCCATCCCACATGAACTCCATTACTTAAGAACAAGTGAACCGATTTTGGAAATAAAGAAAATAAATACACCAGAACGACAAAATTCAATATAATAACTTATCAATAATGGAAAAAATGAACTAAAAAGAATTATTATAAAATAAATAATTGTCTAATAGGTTATGAAATAAGTTATTAATATGTCTAACTATATATTCCCGGACCTTAAGTTCAAGATCAGAAGACATTCAGACTTAAGGTAAGGGTTTCTTCAACTCACTTATATTTTTGTGAGATTTTCCATATTCACTACTAATACATGTGTATGATGTTTTTATACTGCCCATTTATGTAAAATATAATGAATATATTTATTTTAATGGTATTAAATGTATCATTTGACTATTATTAATTTTGGGTCACATAAATCGATTGATTACAAAGTGGTAAGGGTTTTTCACCGGAACCTCCATTTTCATTGGGGTTACTTTTATTATCTACTTACCTCAAATAATTATTATTAATTCATATTTACTCCTGATAATTTCTTTTGGAATTATATATATATTTTTACCAACCAGAATCATTCATTTTTTATGGGGAGTTACATGTTTTAAATGGATCATTCAAAACTTTTATCCTGATAAACAAACCCGATTGAAGGGATATTTTCATATTCTTACTCATTTTCAAGTGAACACCAGAATCTGTTTTAAGAAACCATTATTTTTATAAGAACACTCATTTTATCATAAAAAAATTATCTTGGATCATTTCTTGATTTAAGATAACAAAAATTCATTTCAACTTTAAAATTCCCTTTAATATTTCCCTTAAAATGCTCTAAAATGATTTATTTGTTAAGAATCTTGAGAACACTTCTTAAATTATTTCACTTCATTGGGATGTCATTTAGGAATAAAATATAATTTCAATGTCTTAGTATTTTATTTTCTAGGATATTCAAGTTTACCAACTGATTTCATGGCAAATATAAATGATTTTCCAAAAGAACTCTTATTTCAAAAAGTAAAAAAGGATTTTTCTCATCTCACATTAACTTTTATGAGATATATGCCTTTTTCAACACTTATTTCATTAGTGTGTTTTATGTAATACCATTTGGCATATAATATCAAGAGTATCCTTATTCTCATGATATTATAAGGGATTATGATTTGAATATTTAAAGGTGGTATCAAACACTTTGGAATGTTTAAGGATTATTTCCTCAAGAATTTGTCAATAGACTCATTTAAAAATATCTCAATATATGTCAAAATCCTTTGTAGAATATTGTACTTAATTTATGTTTATGTGTTAATATATCAAATAAAATATTTTGTTTATGGGTTTATGGTTATTTTGACTATGGATGTGCTGTTTTGACACCATTCACCATATTATTTTGAGTGGTTAGTGTTTATCTTCAATGATTGGGGAAAGTTATTTACACTTGATATGTTCATTTAAATATGAATTTATATGTTATTTTGTATTATCCCCATTAAAATGAGGATTGAATTGGACTTAGTAAGTGTCAGGTGGGGCCTGTTATAGCCCCTAGGTTCATCAGTAGGTCTCATGAGACAAACTACGGTCTTGCCACAAGGCCTTGAAAAAATGATTAGTTATGGTCTTGGCACAAGGACTTGATGGTATGGTGATGATGTACCAAATTATGAATTCCCCCATTATGAAAATAGTATTGATGTTTCATGTGGTTATTTGACTAGTGGAGTGCCCATGATTAAGTTTTACTATGGAATTTCTTACTCAGCTCTTATTCTATCTATAATGTGTTCATGTTTCTGTTAAAGGCATATGATTTTAGTTATTAAACTTGTAAAATGTTTACATATCTTATTTGGTTTTGTTTACCCTTACCGATTATTTTAGATCACCCCTTTCTCATGTTTTATTTTCTTAGTACATGAAGAATTTTATTATGAATGACATGCTAAAATAACCTAGGAGTTATGGATGTTGTCTAAGGATTTTCTATGTTGTATTTATTTTCAAGTTGAAATGTTTAACTTATGTACATATTTTTTTTTCAATTATACTAAACTACTCAGTCCTTTGGGATGCATATTTTTAGTTTATATGCCAATGCAATCAAATAAGGCACTCGATCCATGCAACTAGGGTCAGGTCCTTACAGTTGGTATCAAAGGAAGTTTAGTAGAAAACCTTGAAACTAGATTTGGAAACCATAGATTAGGGAAAAAATCACTAAGATAGTATTTGAGGATAAGACTATATTAACATCCTAATATTTTTTTAAGAAATATATTATGTGGAAATTTCTAGAAAATGAATCTCTGTATGGATACAAATATGTAGAGATGGCTTTGGAACAGATGTATCTAGGAGTGAAAACTCTGACAAGGAGTTTCGGGCTTGACCCGAGGTATCCTGATACATGACAATGGGCCTTGCTGCACTCTTGGTATTAAAATTCCGAGGGGATATGATTATGATAAATCAAATTTTATTTAGAAAAAACTATGAAGGATTTGTGCCCTAATGTAACCAAACTGTATGGTTTTAGGATTTATGATGTATAAATTTATGTTATGTGTTATACCATGTTTATAGATATAAAGAGATCCTAATTTTATGAGCTAATATATAATATGGATTTTATTAGAAATGTATCCAAGTATAAGGAATGAGAACTTCACCAATGCACGTGATGAGAAGATAAAGAAGGATCATATCTCTAATGATCTTAAGCTATCATTTCAAAGGAAGAGTGTCTCCCATTTATCCCCATCATATGAGAAAATAGTATCATGTGTTGACAAGGTATGTAAGGACTTCTCTGAGTCCTATGGGTTTTAAGGGAAGAAAACGAAGAAGATGATGGTAGGAAAAAAATGGATGAAGGAAAGAAGGGAAAGATGTATTTTCCCACATGTGATAGTTGTGGAATTAAACACCTCGGTATATGCTTGAGGGGAAAAGGAGTTTACTTTAATTTTGGTGAAAAAGGACACCATGCTCATAATTGCGAGACAAGGAAAGCATTTTCCTATATTTAAAGATTCAATTGAAAGGTTATGGAACACTATGTGAATTAATGTCCCAAGTGTAAAAGGAATATACCCAAAATAATGATTTTGGATAATGATCAAGTTATAATGCTACCACAGATGAAGTAGAATTATTAATATTCCTAGTCTAGAATCATGTCATTTGAATATTTTTTTAGTAATGTATTGGTTGTAATAATTATGGGATATACAAGGATTGTACTACAATACTATTTAATTATGGATTTGAGTATGATGACTCGTACAAAGGAAAAGTGATTCATTAGAAATATAAATTTTTTTTTGAAAAAACATGATTGAGGGAAAGAAAACCCTTAATGTATATCTGATGTTGAGGTACAGATGAAGAAATGATTGATTCAGATAAGTATTGAATACCTTGGAACTGATTACTAAATTTTCGATAAGTGGAATATGCTATAATCGATGGATTTTACAGTACTTTTGGATTTACGTAATACATCCAGTAACATGTATCTTACTTAAATAATACAGAAGAATGCATGTTTCCAATATGGTTTTTATGGTAATTCATGTTATTACCATATTTCAAGAGGATACAAGATGAAGTTATTCACATATTTGGAATGTAAAATTTAGAGCAGCTTTATGTTTATTAAGGGTTAATGATAAGTTCATCTTGGAAATTTAGAGGACTTCATTATAATGTGTTGAATCATTATATTTTGGAATTTTTAACCATTTATGAAATGTTTTTAGTTGATCACTATATGAGATTTTAGAGGTTAATTCATTTCTTTACCAAATGGAGTAACCCATTCTATGTGATGAGGTATAGATAGTTCAAGTGCAATAAAAGGATGAGTTTGTAAGTATAAATGAATATTTATACTCTTATAGAGTGGAATAATTTCTTGACTCAAGGAAACTAGTCTTAAATAAAATGCTTTCCTATTATCATAATCATTGATAATATCGATGATTTTTTTAGTTTATAGTTTTGTAGTAATCAAAATTCATCTGAACACGCCCTCTATCATGTTCCATCAGAAATTCATAGTCATATTTTTCTTCCATATCATGGTTTTTACTTTCAACTAATGTCACCTCATTCGAAAGAATACTTTTTGGGGTGACCACCTCATCTCCCTTAACCCTTTTTAGGAAGATATTGTATTAACCCTATTTCCATTGTGGGTTTCTATAAGAGAATTTTAAAGTTTCAACCGTTGACTTTCAAAGTTGAATTTCCAATTTCGAAGATGAATTTTTTTTAAGAAGGGGATAATGTAACACCCCAATAATTTACAAATAGATTTATTATTGAATGCATAGATCACTGAGTCTCTACAAATACTATAACACTGCATGAATTTACAAATAGATTTATAATATAATGCATGGATCACTGAGTCTCTACAAACACCAATTTGTTATAACCTAACCAAGTAAATATATGTTTGTCACTTCTGTGATGTGAATTTCAAAAATCTAACATACACATTTGCGATCAGTACGTTATTTGGAGTTCGATAAGAAAAACTTAATTTTTGGTAAATAGTAACCTACCCTTATAAATAGTACCATACCCTTATAAATAGTTATATACCCTAATGAACTGTAACCTTACCTATGATAGTATATAAATAATATTCAAGTGGAAGTACGATATAACTATGTTTTGGAATAAGTAAACAAATGTTTTAAAACTATTTTTTAGAATAAATTATAATTTTAATTAAATATAAATTAATCATATTTAGATTTTTTTTTGAAAAAATGGTCTTCATTTTTGGATTCTAAATGTTGAAAAATGGTCAGGGTGAATTTTTGGTATTTTTTCTGAAATACTCAAATATTTGATGAATAGTGAAATATAGTAAAATATTGTATATAAAAATTATAAGTAAAATACACTATTTATGACATCATAAGTGATGTAATCCCACTTGGTTCAAAATCACATGTATTTATTACTATTCTTGGTCATGGAATTATCACTATTTCTAGTCTTGAGGGAAATTAATAAACTAATGATTAAAAAATTATGAAAACCCTCCTCTCCTCCACTATACCCCCCCTCACTCCCTCTTCTATTAAATCTTCTAAGCCTTGAATCTCCTCAAATTTATACCCAAATACCCTTCCTTATTCACTAACCATGTCCAACAAGCTCTTTTTATTTCCAAAATACCAAAATACCTTACCTTAAAGAGGTTCTCAAAGAGGTTATTTCAAGATCTAAAGTTCCTTTCTTTTTCATTTAGTTTCATTTCATTTTATATTCTTTTTTTATTCTCTCCTCACCTCATCTGTCAAAAGACCATGATATATCTAGTATCATATATATACTATAATTATATTATGTGAATGGAAGAACCATTATCAATATACCTCATTCGAAAGCATACTTTTTGGGGTGACCACCTCATCTCCCTTAACCCTTTTTATGAAGATATGGTATTAACCCTATTTCCATCGTGGGTTTTCCATAAGGGAATTTTCAAGTATCTACCATTAAATTTCGAAGTCCAATTTGAAATTTCAAAGATGAAATTTTTGTAAGGATGGGATAATGTAACACCCCAAGAATTTACAAATAGATTTATTATTTAATGCATAGATCACTGAGTCTCTACAAATACTGTAACACCACAAGAATTTACAAATAGATTTATTATATAATGCATAGATCACTAAGTCTCTACAAAAACCACTTTGTTATAACCTATCCATGTAAACATAAGTTTTTAACTTCCGTGATGTGAATTTTGATAATCTAACATACATGGTTATAATCAGAAAGTTATTTGGAGTCCCATAAGAAGAACATAATTTTTGGTGAATAGTAACCTACCCTTATGAATAGTAACTTTTAGGACCAAAAGGGACCTAGATATCCTGAGGGGGGGGGGGGTGAATCCGGGTATAGATATTCTATTTCAAAAATTCTTCCTTCACTACTGGATCCTGACCTCTATATTATAAGGGTCACTTTTTTTTCTCTTATGTTGTTAAAATTTATCTTGTACTTTCATTATTTATCAAACACTAGTGCAGAAAACGTAATTTACGTCGGTTATTTTTCATTTTTTACGTCATTTTTTAGCCGACGTTAATACAGACGACATTATAAATAACGTTTTTTTCATCGGTTATTTAAAAACCGACGTAACAAACATAACATCACAGTGTTTATCACGTCGGTTAATTAATAACCGACATGAAAAAACCCGGGGGGGGGGGGTTTATAACGTCGGTTATTATATAACCGCCATGATAAACCGGGGGGGGGGGGTGATTTCCCACTTCGTTTATACAATAACCGACGTTATAAACACATGCGGGGGGGGGGGGGGGGGGGGGGGTGATCACGTCGGTTATTAAATAACTGATGTGATAAACACCAGGGAAATGGTTTATCACGTCGGTTATATAATAAACGACATGCTAAAACCAGTCCGGGGGGGGGGGGGGTTATCACGTCGGTTCTTGATTAACCGACGTGATAAATCATTTCCCCAGGTCCTTTATCACATCGGTTATTACATAACCGACCCTGATAAACCATTCTAAAAGTGTTTATCACGTCGGTTATGAAAAAAACCAATGTGATAAACCCTTCTCGATTTCTTTATCACGTCGGTTATAAAATAACCGATGTGGAAGACAATTTTTTTTTTAAAAAATCGACTGCAGTCCTCTGATCTCCCCCAAAATCAACCAGAAACCAAATCAATAATTCATACCACAAAAACAGAAGGAGATAAAAACATGAACTAAAGAAAATTTAAGCATTTAAATTGATAACATATAAAACTTACCCCACTTTATAACCCCCACCCTCAAGTATACCCCCTGTACAGCCCTCCCCCACCCCCATTGGAGCCCCCACCACCACACCCCTAGACTACCCCCCGACCCCCTAGAAAGCCCCAAACACACCTCGACAACCCCCCACCCTTCTGAATAGCACCCCTCACCCCCTCACCCCCACTTGACAGCCCCCACCACATCCCTGGACTGCCCCCGACCCCCTGGATAGCCCTAAACACCCCTCAACAACCCCCACCCTCCTGAACAACACCCCCTCACCCCCTCACCCCACTTGACAGCCCCCACCACACCCCTGGACTGCCCCCTAACCCCCCTGGCCAGCTCCAACCATCCCTGGACAACCCCCACACCCTCATGTATGCCCCCACACCTTGGACAGCCCTCCCCCACCCCATTGGAGCCCTCCACCACACCCCTGGACTGCCCCTAACCCCCCAGGATGGCCCCAAACACCCCTCTAAAACCCCCACCCTCCTGAACAGCAACCCCTCACCCCACTTGATAGCCCCCACCACACCCCTAGACTACCCTCCGACCCCCTGGACAGCTCCAAACACCCTGGGACAACCCCCCACCCTCATGTATACCCCCCCACACCCCTGGACAGCCCTCCCCCACCCCATTGGAGCCCCCACCACAACCCCTGGACTACCCCCAACCCCCTGGACAGCCCCAAACACCCCTCGACAACCCCCCCACCCTCATGTATACCCCCACCCCACCGGACAACCCTCCTAGACCCCTGGACACCCCAACCCCCACTGAACACCCCCCACACCCTTGAAACCCCTCCCCCCAGACCAGAATCCATACCAGAAAAACCATCATAAGTAGACCAAAACAAGAAGTAGAGAAAAATTAAACATTCACATATATAACATTCAAAACTTACACAGTCAACTTAAAAAAAACTAAATCCAACCTAAAACTACTACCAAATACACAATTACAACGACAATATTAAAAATTACATTTTACATTACAAACAACTAAAATTTAATCAAACCTGTAAAATAATTTGACCACTACACTTGTAAGTGTTTGATGTCTTCAGCATTATAGGGTTGAGGGTCATCAAAAAGATAAAAATGGAAAGGATAGAAGTTAACGTGTATAATGAATAAATCAAATTGAAATATTATGGAAAAGTTTAAGAGGAAATCTTACCAGGTCAAAATTCACAACTGCCCCAGTTGTTATTATTTCATACATAAATCTTAACATATAATATCCTCATTCGATGACGCCTTGTTGTTCATGAAAATTCTATTTGAATGAGTGTAAATTCAATATATTATTTTAATGTAATAAATCAAAAAGTACAAATTATAAATGGATATTTACCTTCGCATTTACATATTTGATCTTTTCATTCCTTTTCTGTGTGTTTTTTTGAAATTAGGCCCATGCCCTGTTAGAAAATAATACTAATGGGGTAAATTTAAAATTCATTATAATATATAAAACTATTGAGAAATTGAAACTTACTTTTCCAATATATTATTACAACTTTCCCACACATCATCATAGACAGAACATATCCAATAAAGTGCTTTCTCCCTTGGGAAAAAAACCCCTAACATCCAATGATCACTGATAAAAGGAAATTTAACATTAGTGGTTTTTTATGTTAAAAGATAATTAACTCTTTGAGAGAGATGTGTTTCATAACTCTCACAAAAAGGCATCATCCAACATTGTGTGACTATATTCTTGTCAAGTCTTTCAGCAATATAAATCATTCTTTGTTCCTCATCCGATGCATATGCTTCAGGGAAAATCAATTGCGGGTCCATGAATCCATATACATCTGTCAGCTCATTCCTCTCACATATTTTATAAAGAAACCTAATACAAAACCGACATAAGTATACATTTTTAATAAATATAACGTAGGGAAAAAGTGTTAAGACTTACATGGAAAATTTTTTCACTACGTTGATGCCCAACTAATCTCCAGTAACAAGCTCCATGATATCAGTTTTTATAATCCCCACATTTATTTCACATCCACAAACATGAGCTTCCATTGTAAACTCATAATGACCCGCCAACAAATTTGAATATCTTGACAATCTGTCAAGACTACTAGAATTTTATCTGATGTCATAGCCATTTGTCTTTGTTGTTGTCTATACAGTATTTATTTAACTTTGAAGTACTCCTGTAAAAATAAATTGAAAAATATATTAGTTTTCAAATGATAAAACAAATTAAATAAAAAAAATAAAATAAATGATATAACATTCATACCTCTATGGTAATGAGTCGAAGAAGTCTGGATGTCCAAATTAAAAAATGGTCGATACTATGTCAAACTGTCACCACCTAATCTGTAGGTAATGGTACCCGAGATGATCTATCTATAATATATTTTACAGTGACCCTCTGATTCTCTACCTATAATTGTTGATGATGAACTATATCTCCTATACAATATACCAACCCATATGCTACTATATGATTTTTATAATCATCAACATACAACTTTCAATAAGTAGGAAGCTACGGAAGAGGAGTAGGATAAAAAATGGGGTCATCAGGCTGAGGTGGGGGAGTGGGAGCTACTGGCGGAGGTGGAGGATAAATAATGGGGCCTGTCGGGGGAGGTGGAGGAGTGGGAGCTGCAGTCTGAAATTGTCTTTGCATGTCTGAAAACATAGACTGCACCGACGCTCTAATCTTGTCCTCCATCATCTCATTAATATTATGAACTTCAGCCACCAAGGATTCTATTTTTTTTATAAACCCCCTCAACGTCTGAAGTTGAAGAACATGGAAACACGTTTCTTTCCGATACACATTCCAGATATCCTCTTACATGACCAGGATGTTCGGGCCTTCCCAATGATACAGATAAAATATCTTCCCCCCAGTAGCTGTAAATGTCCCCTGTGAACTCTGCTCCTCAAGAAAGTCCTGTATTAATTAATTGAACATTTCTGTAATGATTGAAATTATATGAAGAAAATGGTTAACTTAAATAAATAAAATAGATATCTTACAATCCTCTCAGCTACAATTCTCGATTCTTCCAAAATATATTGCACTTTTTTTCCCTTTTGAGCTCTCTTCCATTTTTCATGTCTAGATGGAGGGGATGGAGGGGCCACCTCTCCAGAGCTTGAAGACTCAGCTCTTAGTTGTTGAAATTTTTCCGCCATCATTTTTTCTTCCAAAAATGCATACCCACCCCGAGATAAACTATGAGGGTATACATTTTTAGATTGGATCTCCTGATGAGCTTTTCTTGTTTGTTGTAAATTAAGAATAAGAAATCATTAACAAAACGTTAATAAGATCATTTATATAAGAAATCATATAAAAGTTTACACTACCCTTACCGAAAATGACTCTTTTCTTCTACTTTCAAAAAACTGTCTCCATGTCTCTGCATCTATAAAAGGATATATATAACATGGATTTTCATGACTCCTATGACCATAAATGAAATCAGATGAGATGGTTGATTTGAAATCCCTCCATCTCCTAGAATCCAATGATAATCATTTCTTCCTAACTCCTCCAGTGTCAGGAATATCAAATGTCATCTGATAAAGAAGCGTTTAAACATATTATATATACTAGAAACATTTAAAGAATATTCAAACAATAGAAAAAGATCCTACCAAAATCGTCTCCCACAACTGAGATATTATTCCTTTATCCACACTTCTCTAGTCATCATACAGAATGCTTACTTTTCTCTTAGCCTGAGTTGCTACAAAACTCTTAAAATCTTTTGCATTTGGACCTCTAGGAATATCATCATCATCAAACTCAACGACTATCCTCTGATCCTGCGTACGGGCAACTGATAAGTTTGGTAAACGTGTGCACCCACATTTACCAACCTTTGAACTCTTTGTCATAATAGGAGCATGTGAATGTTCCTCCCCAGATGTATGACCAATATTCTCATCTCCAGAATCATGTGGTTGATCAACTGAATGATATTTCATTATCCTTCAAATCAAAAAAACAAACATTAGTTAAAAAATATACAAATTTAAATATTTTAATACTACTGTAATCAGAAAATATAAAAGTGTACTAAGTTATGTAATAGTAAACATTGGTAATATGGTAAGCATGTTAAACAATGGTAAAGATGGTAAAGATGGTAAAGATGGTAAAAATCTTAAACCTGGTAAACATGGTAAAGTAATTGTCACTGAACAAAAATAATAGATATATAATTCATGTAATGGTAAACATGATAAAGTAAACTAAACAAACTTAAAACAAACCAAAACTTATATTTATTTTGTTTTAAAACATGTTTTAATAAATAAAAAACTTATAATATCTAACATTTATGAAAAACATAAATGTAAAAAAGAAATAAACATATGTTACCTGTAATTTTAGGAATGTAAAAATGGATTGTTTTCCCAAATTCCTTCGTCGTGATCGTTCCTTATGGCACAAACCATGTCTTCAATATGCTCATAATTATGTTCTGTTAATCTTTCCATGGAAGTAGGGATCTCACATAAATCAGAATCTTCATCAACTTCATCCTCACCAACATATTTCTTTTTCCCTTGTAAAAAAATAGCCCACTGCATATCTGATTGATCTACAAAATAGAATTTCTTTTTGCATGTGTTTCCATTATAAAAGAATCAACTGTGTCTTCCAATCTATTCAGATTAACAATTGTCATTCCAAATTCATCTTGTCTGACACTTTTGTTACCAATAAACCATTTACAGTTAAAAACAGGAACTTTAATTTTAAAGTAATCAACCTCCCATATGTCTTCAATCACTCCATAATATGCACTGGATGCAGAAATTGGGTTTTTGTCCATAGCACTCGAAAAATGCATTGCTTCTGCAAACACCAATACACCACTATTCTGAACTACACTTCTGTTGTCTTGAGCTTTCTTATGAAATGTATAGCCATTAATGTCATAACCAGACCATGTTATCACATTTAAACATAGACCACACACTATCCATTTTAATGTCTCTGATACATCTGATCTACCAAGCAATGTCTTTTTAATCCATGACAAAAAAGTTTTGTTATGCTCATTCAAAATCCACATTTCTTTCTTCTTTGGATGACATTGTTTCAACTCATTAATATGAAATGTGATATACGGTTGAGCATCTGCTATGTTATTCAAGATGTATGATTTTAACTTCTTCATCTATTCAGCTGACAATTATTTGAATTTCAAGCCACGAATCCCCTTTCCCTCATTATTAACTCGTTCATGGCGAGATGGAGGCAAACCTACGTGTTGCACCGCATCCAAGTAGCTCGTACCAAACTCTGATACCTCCTCAGAAATATACTTCTCAATAATGGAGGCTTCAGGCCGATATGGATTTTTAACATACCCCTTTAATATTTTCATATACCTTTCAAAAGAATACATCCAACGAAGATATACAGGTCCACAAAGATTTATTTCTCGAACCAGATGAATCATTAAATGCACCATTATATCACAAAAAGTTGGAGGAAAATACATTTCCAACTGAAAAAGTATAAAAATTTCATCCTTTTCGAAAATGTTCAAAGAATTCACATTAATCGCCTTGTTACAAATTGAATTGAAAAAATAACACAACTTCATCATAGTCTTTATGACATGAATGAGCAATAATCCATGCAATGAAACTGGTAGAATTTGTTGCATCATGACGTGACAATCATGTGATTTCATACCCATCAACTTCAAGTCCTTCAATGAGACAAAATTTTTTACATTTGAAGAATAACCTTGAGGCACTTTGATATCATGAAGACACAGACAAAAACTAATTTTCTCCCTCTTCGATAATGTATGACAAACCGAGGGAAGAAATGTTCATCTTCCTTTAGGAGTGGGAGCTAAATCCAAACGTATTCCCATTGATAGTAAGTCTAATCTTGCATTCAACCCATCTTTAGTCTTTCCTTTAATATCTAACAATGTTCCAATCAAAAAATAAAATATATTCTTCTCCACGTGCATGAAATCAATATTATTTTTAACTTCATGATACCTGCAATATGGTAGCTCAAAAAATATTGACCTTTTCTTCTAAATATGTCTATCATTACCAAATTTCTGTGTCTTTCCCAATGTCACATCAATGTTTTTCACCCTCTCAAAATACAAATCCAGGGATAAAGGTTTTGGAGCAGTATCAAATTATTTTGATCCATTGAATTCCTTTTTTAGTCTTCTATAAGGGTGATCCATAGGCAAAAGATTTCGATGACCCATGTACACTATTTTCCTCCCATGATGAAATTGACAATATGATGTCTGTTGTTCGCAAATTGGACATGCTTTCTTCCCTTTAACACTGTATCCAGAAAAATTTACATACACTGGGAAGTCATTTATAGTGAACAAAAGCACTACATGAAGTTGAAAATATTCCATTTTATAAGAATCATACACCCTAATACCATCAACCCATAACGGTTTCAAATCATCAATCAATGGTGACAAGTAAACATCAATACCATTGATGAGTTTATTTGGACCAGATATCATTACACTCAACATGACATATTTGCGCTTCATACAAAATTTAGGAGAGAGGTTTTAAATTACCAATAAAACAGGCCATGAACTATGTGTGCCACTGAGGGTTCGGTATGGATTCATTCCATCGGTGCACAACCCTAATCTGAGATTTCTTATTTCATTTCCAAATGTATAATACTGCGCATCAATTTTCTTCCATTGTGGATAATCAGCTGGATGACGTATTTTTCCATCACATACTCACTTATCAGCATGCCATCATAACATTTTTTCATCATGTGAATTAGTAAATAAACGTTTGAAATGATGAATTATATGAAGATACCAAAATACCTTTGAAGGGAGATTTTTAATCTCTACATCAGCCTGTGATTTTTCTTTCACCTTATACCGTGATGTCCCACATTTAGGACACTCTGACTGAAATTCATATTCCTTCCTATATATAATGCAGTCATTCGGACATGCATGTATTTTCTTGTATCCCAATCCCATCAGGCATAATATTTTCTTGGCCTTGTAATGTGGGTCTGGAAGATCGTTATCTTTTGGAGGAATGTCATTAATCAATTGTACCAGCTCTGTAAAACTTTTTTCACTCCATCCATGTTTTTCCTTCAGGTTAATCAATCTTAACCCTGCCGAAAAAACCGTAAAATCTGTAAAACTAGGATATAATGGTTTTTCAGCATCACCATATAGACATGCAACTGTCGGTTCTATCTCAATTTTTTCTGCTACAATATCGCGAATCATTTCTTAAATTCCATTGGAGTTACCATCTTGTGAATCATCATCATCAGTGACATTTCATCTAGTTTCACCATGACAAATCCAAGGGCTGTAACTCAGATTAAAACAATGACATATCAGATGATCTTTTATCTCTCTACTTCTCAACTTCTTCATATTCAAACATTTCAGGCATAGACAGAAAAAATGTCACTACTTGGAACATTTCGTTTAGCAAATTCCAAAAAGGCATCAACACCTTCCTCATATTCATTGCTGATTCGATGTGCTGTAATCCGACTTCGACTCATTATTATCTATAAAAAATATCAAAAATATATATTTTTAATATAAGAAAAATATAAGTTTATATGAAAGAAATCATAATTTGAATGAAAAACAATTTTGAAATATAAAACAAATCTATGCGTATTTAAAAAAATATGCTTGAATATTATCATCAAAACAAAATATAGTTAGATATAAAAGTTTTAAATTCCATTGAATAAAAGAAAACCATGGTGCCTACATGGTTGATAGAAAATTGGAGAAAAAGGAGTAAACCTGAGAATCAAATCATATTTAAAATAAAAATTCAGATGGAGAAAATCACAATGTAAATCCAATCATCATGACACAATCATCATGTCATAATATCATAAACCACGATGCATTTGTCAATCCCCCTGGACACCCCCAACCCACTGGAAAACACCCCACCCCCCGGACAACCCCCCAAACCCTCTAGACAGGCCCCCACCCCCGTGGACAACCACCCACACCAACCCACCCCCTTGGACACCCCCGGACACCCCCAACCCTCTGGGCAGCACCCCACCCCCTAGATAGACCCCACCCCTCTAGACAACACCCCCACCCCTCTTGGACACCACCTCCACCCCCTACCCCCTTAGACACCTCCCCTGGACACCCCCAACCCTCTAGACAGCCCCCACCCCCGGAAAACCCCCAAAACCTTCTGGACAGGCCCCACCCCCTTGGACAGCCCCCACCCCACACACACACACACCCCCTTGGACACCCCCCTGGACACCCCCAACCCCCTGGACAGCCCCCCACCCCCTGGACAACCCCCAAAACCCTCTGGACGGGCCCCCACCCACCCCCTTGGACACCCCCCTGGACACCCCCAACCCTCTAGACAGCCCCCCCACCCCCTGTACAGCCCCCACCCCTCTAGACAACACCCACACCCCTCCTGGACACCACCCCCACTCCCTACCCCCTTGGACACCCCGCTGGACACCCCCAACCCTTTGGACATCCCCCCACCCCCTGGACAACACCCCACCCCCTCCAGACAGCACCCCCCACCCCTCCTGGACACCACTCCCACCCTGACCCCCTTGGACAGCCCCTTAGACACCCCCAACCCTCTGGACAACCCCCACCCCCCGGAAAACCCCCAAAACCCTCTGGACAGGCCTCCACCCCCTTGGACAACCCCCTACACCCACCCACCCCCTTAAAAACCCCCTGGACACCCCCCAACCCTCTGGACAGCCCCCCACCCCCCGGACAACCCCCCAAAAAATGGTTTACATATAAAAACTAGGCATGATGAACAACTAAAAACACATAAATTTAATATATACTTTAGCATGAAATAGATGGAATTAAATATTATTAAATATGTCTACTTAAATGATCGTATGATAATTAAAAATAACCATTGATATTCAACTAGTCAAATGATCATAAGTTTTCTCAATAACTAATATCATAAGGAGCTAATGGATTATTCTAGAAATCTTAAACATATTGTCGAGGCCTTGGCCAAGGCCTCAAAAAATACTAGGGTAAGCCCTCAGCAGAACCCATTTTTATTTGGAATCATGAGACATAGCGATGCATCGAAGGGCCATAGAGTTCAACTGCCATTACATTATATGTCTAATAGATTCTCATATAAAAGGGGATAAACATAAGAAGAAACAACACATGAAATATCATTTTTGAATTCATACATTTAATCAATAACCATTCTATGCAGTAATATAGGTGAATGAGATCATTAGTTGTCAATGACAACAAAAATTACCATCAATGTCGGGCATTCGCGAAACAAAAACAAACTAAATAGAAGTAGTTGAGGCTTACACGAATATTGCAAGTCGATCTAATAGATATAGGGATGATAAATAAGATGATGATGGGAAAAAGAGGTAAGAGGGTTCGAAATCAAAGAATCTTACCTAGTTTAAACAAAAAAATCACAAAACATAAATATAGACTATCTGGGAAAAAAAATGAATGAAATAAATTCGTGGAAGGATTACTTGAGTGATGCGAGTTGAGATGATAGATCCGAGGAGAGTAAATATAATAAACGATGAAGGAAAAATGAGTTTAATGCAGCGAGATCGACGAGTTGATTAGGGTTTACCGTGCGAGAGAGACGAGCTGCCGGAATGTCGATCGAAAAATCATAAATGACAATCCAAGGGTCCTGTTAAATTTTTAAATGTTTTATAACATCGGTTATTTAATAAATTATATTATAAAATGTTTTTTTACATTAATAATGTCGGTTATTATAATAACTGACGTTATAAATTTATCATATATAGTTTTTTTACGTCGTTTATTTTATAACCGACGTAAAAAAATCTGCGTGTTGGTTTTTGACATCGGTTATTCTATAACCGACATAAAAAATACATCAGAAATCACAGTTTTTTACGTCAGGTATTGTATACATGACGTAAAAAACATTATGTGGGTTGTTTTGTTACATCAGTTATAAAATAACCAACGTCAAAAATGCCTCAGAAGCCGCATTTTTTACGTCGGTTATAAAATAACTGACGTAAAAAATGAGTTATCTACGAGTTTTTTACGTTGGTTATCAAATAACCGATGTAAAAAACCCCCATGCTTTGGTTTCTTATGTTGGTTATTTTAAAAATGACATAAAAAACTCGTAGATATCTCGTTTTTTACGTCGGTTAATTTATAACTGACATAAAAAACGAATGCACGCGATTTGTAACATCGGTTATTAAAATAACCAACAATGAAAATATACTCACCTCATTTTTTACGTCGGTTATAAAATAACCGACGTAAAAAACCACATTTCATAGATTATCACGTCAGTTATATATAACCGGCGTAAAAAATGGAGACATGAATAATGTTTTCTGCACTAGTGAAATAATGATGAGGGAAGTACACATACAGACAAAAAAGATTTTAACTTGGTTCACCCTCACTGGGTTACATCCAAGGAGCATATAATGGCGATGTGCCGCTATACCAAATCCACTAAAGCTCACTACCAATTTACAATGTTCGGTCTAGATCAGTTCAATGCCCAGGATCATTTCCTTTAAAATGTTTATGGATAGCTCACTACTTTCCCAAGGGTATCTCCCTGTCTCTCTCCCATTGGCTCACTTCTAGTAGAAAGGATCAACTTCTTCCTCTTCCTTTGCACACTGCTTTAGAAAGGATCCACTCACAGTTTATATACTTGTAGGTCCCCACATCATCTTGAATGAATGCATCTTCCTCTATATATAGATTCTCTGTGTATGTTTCACTTTCATCCACTGATGAATACAAATTTACCATAGGTGTACTTGGAAATCTTCCAACCTTTGTGCAACCCTAGTATTAATGGAACTATTCTATATGCCTAAATTAATTCTCTATGTTGAGCACGCTAATGTCACAATAATACTTGCGCAACACTCCCTTCTCCAACTTGGAACTTGGGCGACTCCACTCTTTTACGCCCAAACAAATATTGGCACGTAACTAAAAACCGGTGTGCTTCTATAAGCCTAGCGCACAAGTTTATCCTAACCACTTCCGTGACACTCCCTTAAACAACTTAGAACATGGGCGACCCACACCCATTTATGCCCAAACAAATATTGGCACACAACTATCAACTGGTACACAACTTCTAAATATCTTTATACTTGCGTGCCCATACCACCACTTGCGTGACCAAACCACCTGCGCGACTGTAGCTTGAATTTTTTCCCTAAGTGTTGAGCTTCCCTAAAAATGAGGAGGGTGGACCTATATTTATAGACATTTTTTGTACCCTGAACGCTGTGTGAAAGTATCCTCAAGGCACTCAAGTCCAACCTCCAAACACTCTATCACCCTAATCACCTTGCGCGCCCAAACCAAAACATGGGTGCCCGTATTTCCTTTTCTATATTTTGAAATTATGACCTTGAAAAAAATATGGCACACAAGTTTCTAAGCCTCCAAGACACAGGCATGTAATTCCCTTTTCCAAAAACACTTTTCTCCATTTGTTTATTTTGAGGCCCAAAAATTTGGATAACACTAGAAAATGATGCCACCTTGTACATGCCATTTTTGAACCACATCCATATCATTCATTCCTTTGTTGAGGTTCTTCTACCCATAAAATATTGTCAAAAACATCTCTTAAACTTGAAAAATCACCTTGAAAACCCCCTTTGTTAACAGATTTAACATCGTAGTCTTCTTTATAAACAAACACATCATGGTGGCCCACTTTTTCAACAAAAACAAGCACCTCAAAAATTATTCAATGATACCATGATGGATTTTTCCCAAAAATATCCCCCTTTGGGTTTGTTGACAACTCTTATGATAAGATGATACATCATTAATTCTTTAGCCACCATTTGCCTCTTGTATTTCTGATAGCGATCAAGGATTCACTCAACACATACTCTAAGTCCACATGAGCAATGCTCGGCATGAGAAACAAGAGTAAATGAACAGTTCATCAATGAATCACTTCATTTATGAAACCAATTTTTGATACCAAATTGATACCAATTGATGATCACAAGAAACATTATTACACCATTCCAACTCCACTCTTCTGCTTTTATCACGATCCTCAGCTGTCATGATATCTATTATTTGATCGATCACTTATAGCATCGTCAAATTTAAAAATATCCTTCTACACTTCTTGGGTTCTTGCATTGTCTAATCTAAACTTTGGATGATCAATTCGAACACAACATACACTCATCATGGTGATCCCCCTATCATCTTCTACATCTGTCTTGATAAAATACCCTATCTTACTACACAACCTATTTTCTTCTCCTAGTTTATTTGAAAAATACATTATCTCCCTTCTTTAGCCACACTTTCTCTTTCTTTTGGAGTCACTCTTTCTCCCCCTTTGTCAATGAACCCAAAGGGAACTCCTTTGTGGTCTGCAATAGAGTAGAGAGCATAGGTTAGTACAGTAAGGAAAACACATCATACCTCAGGGAGATGGGGGATCACATCCACACTTCTTATGTGTGGGGAGACTACTAGAATCCCAAAGCTAGCTGATGCCTCTCAAATGAATTCTTGGGTAAGGCCTTTTTCAGAATTTTCGCAACCTATAGAACTGTAGGAACATACTCTAACTTAACTACCCTTGATCCATATTCTCTTTGATAAAATGATATTTTATCTCAATGTTCTTTGTCCTTGAGTGATGGAATATATTTTTATAAAATTTACAGCACTTGAGTTATCACACTAGAGTCTTATCAGAGACTTCACTTCAACTCCCATATCATCAAGCTGCTGCTTCATCAACAATAACTATGTGCATTCTTGAGTGGCCGAAATATACTCATCTTCTGAGTTTCTTAATGAAATATAATCTTGCTTCTTGCTTATCCAAGAAATTCACAATCCACCAAGATATAAAGCACCTCCTGAGATTGATTTCCTACTATCCGATGAACTAACCCAATTAGAATTTGTATATCCCAATAGATCTAGCTGAGATTTTTAATTGTATATCAGGAAAAAATCCACATTGACCTTAATATACCAAAGTATTCTTTTCACTAAAATCATGTGCCTTTACATGGGATTACTTTGATATGTTTCTTCTTGGTATGTGTTAAATACAATGTCAGGCCTTGTTGCTGTTAGGTACAATAGACTTCGAATGATATTCCTTTATTCGGTGATATTAAATTCCATGATATCATCATCTTTGTACAGCTTAATCTAGGTAGCAACCAGAGTTCTCATCTCATTAGAGTTTTCCATTCCAAATATTCTCAACATTTAGGCTCTACCTATGATAAGTAACATTCTTGTTATAGATTTCCCATCTTCTTTGTCTAGACTCACACCATCTGATCACCAATGATACTATACTTGTCAATTTCAGATCAACTCTTTAGAATCTTTATAAATATAGACTTTACTTCCTCATGATCATTATCTGTATTTTCTTTGGAATCAATATTTCCCACTTTTTCTCCCCTTGAGTCTCTTTCCACTTCATCACTTTCAACAAGAATATTGTCACTATGTCAGCTCATTTTTTTCAACTTATTTTCTTAGATTCTTATTGAACAATTGTTGATATTCTCTCATAGCTTATTGGTATCCTAAAAACAATATTCTAAAACCACATTGTTAAAACAAAATAAATAATCCTTAAATGCATGATTGTTTCTACTTCACCACAATAAATCTTCTCTCAATGGGAAACTAAGACCTAAACTAGGGCATGATACCAATGGATATATATTCATTACAACTTAGAAACATAGGATCATCCATGTATAGCTTTGACAGATCTTCAGTTTTAATGTAGAATCCCCATCACATCATCGTTTTTTTTTCATAGTACACATCCTTCTAATACAGATTTGAAAAATAGAACCATTGTGTAACAACACCTGTTGAATTTGATTTGGAAATAGAAATCCCACCTATGATGTAATACTCTTCCAGTTATAAGGCCTATTGTTTAGATCCATAAACATTCTTCTTATCCTGCATCATCTCTTCTCATGTGATTATAGGATTGAGAAATTTCTCCAACTCACATACATCAAAGAGATCATCATTGGGTGAATTCAACACTTAGAAATGAGCTGTCAACAAAATATCTAAGCCTACTGAGTTGGAACTCAGTACAGGAAACAAGATATAAAGATAACAACATAATCCCTTTATATTTCACTTAGTTTATCCCTTTATTTTTCAATTTTGATTATTTGTTTTAATCAATTTAAACTCTGGAGCATATCACTTTATCACTCTTCATCTTTTGAAGCCACTTCCCCTTGGATCGTATCTCCCAAAAACCTGAAACACTTGAAACATTAGTTAACAACATTTTATATAAATAGGGTGAGGGGATTTTTTGGAATCCTCAAGATGAGGATTGTGGTTGATCCTGATGGGTCAACCCTTTGTTTCTTTCTTTCAGAGCATCACACTCATTCCCTGCTTCTTCTAGGTTCCTATCCAACTTCAACTACTCTATCCATATGACTAAGAATTCATTACCCACATGATGAGTCTTTTCTGATATGTAGATTCTACAGGTCTATAATTTCTCACCATTTGGGGTTTAAAACCACTAGAACACATTTCCTTCTTTGATTTTCCACTAAAATTTCATTTCCCTTGATTCCTTCTCTCAGTAATAATATCACTTCTTGTCATATTCCCTTTATCCTTCCTCCATTATAGGGATCTTACTCTTTCCTACACTTCTCTTCGTGACACATGACATTTGATTTTTTCAATGCATCCCTTTTTATTTTTCTTTTATTAGATATCTGAGTCACCACACTGTTTTTCACTGGTTTTATGTCCTCCACGGAATGTACATTCTTCTTACTCACAGCTATAGTGTTTCTTCCCTTTATCTTCCAGATTTGTTCATGTTCTTTCTGAGTGAGTTGTTGTGAGTGTGAAAGAGGAGGTGACTCATAAACCTTTTGTTCAGATTCTTCTGATTCCCCTGAGGCTCTAAGCCTATTATTTAACTTACCACTTTGTCTCCCAGTTTAGAATTTATCATTATGCATCACTGGATATGAGAATCTTCTTTCGAGCTCATTTTACTTTCCTACTTTCTACTTACTACAATGTCTTGCCAAATGACCATAATGAGAACATACAAGACATCTTCCATCAAAGGCATACCTTATTTCATCATTTCTCAGTTGATATGTTAATGAATTTTGATTTCTTCTTCTGATATTGATCTTCTGAGCTTCCTGACACATATTCATAGTGTTTCCCTTTCTTTCACAGAAATAGCATCTAATGAATTTTTTCCTCTAAGAGACTCTTCTCTCTGATTTCTCATGATGCTTCTTCTTATTCTTGGATTTAGTACAATTTATATCTTCACAACATGAAATGTATTCATGAGCCTTTGAACAGAAGCTTGATGTATAACCATGAGTCCCACATAAAATAGAACTTGCTGTCATTACTTCCTGTAAATGTCCTCTATGATCTGTCTCCAGCACCAACAAGATATTTTCCATTTCTAGAACTATTCACAGCTCTCTTTTTGTCTTGCACGAGAGGGGATTCATCAAATAGAATACTATTTTTCCCAAACTACAAGGTATTTGAGCTGAGAAAATATGCTGTTATTTTTCTTCATAAAACACATATTTTTTTTTTCATTTTATCATCACACGTCAAAGGATAATAAAATAATAAGTGCAAGGAAGACTTAATTTTAGTCATTCCTTTTGTAATGGATTTATCCAGTTATTAATTCAATAACTCTATCTCTTCTTACAACTTTTGAATCTTCATATCCCTTGACTCAATTTGAGCATTGATTTATCTCTCGATATTCTTCCAGCTACTCATATCATCTTCTAGTTCTCGTGTGAGCTTATATACCACATCACTTTTCTCCTTTACATTCAATTTTTCCTGAGCAATAGAATCAGAACAACATGAATTCTATTGTTGTACCCTTTGTTTCATCTAAACTGGTTCAGTTAGCTTTGAAACAAGATCCTTGTTTCTAGATTTCAAATTTTTAATGTTATCTGAGTTTAGATTCTTTCCCTTATTATCATCTTTTCATTTTTCTCTCATTGTAGACAACTTTTGAAATTATTCGGCATGATAATCTTTATTCTCCCTCAGATTAGTGGCCAAATCAATAATCCTTTTGTTTAATCCTCTTAGCTTCTTAACCTCAATTTCTATTTCTTGGATCCGTATATCTTCAGATTTAATCTCTTCATCCCACTTCGGATCCAATTCCTTTGTTTCTTGGACAACTTCCACTTTTTCCTTTTGGTAGTTTCTTCATCATCATTAGTTCCAATATCACTTGGAATATTAGGTTCTTCACACATTCCTTCTACATCATTGAATTATTAAGTATTTTCACTATATGATTTATCCAAATCATTATTCTGTTCACTACTTTATTCCTTCAGCTGAATCACACTCTTTCTATAGCCACTTCTACTCTAAGTAATTTCACTAGACTTCTCCTAATTACTTGAAGTTCTAACCTTTTACATGGAATACCAAGGTATGATCAAACTAAAATGTTAATTTTACCAATTAACTGAACCAAGTTATAGAAAAAAAATCTGATAAAAGAAACCATCGCTCTGATACGAATTGTTAGGACCAAAAGGGGCCTAGATACGCTAAGTGGGGGGGGGGGGTGAATCAGGGTATGAATATTCTATTTCAAAATTATTCCTACCCCAATTGATCTTCAACTCTATATTATAAGGGTCAATTTTTTGGAACTTATTTTGTTAACATTTATCTTGTCCTTTTCTTATTTATCTGATAATGATGCTTTGGATGCAATGCAGAGAAGCAAGTATGGAGACAAAAATATTTTTACATGGATCACCATCACTGGGATAAGTCCAAGGAGAATACAATGGAGATGTTACACTGTACCAAATCCACTAAATATCACAACCAATTTACAATGTTTATTCTAGATCACTTCTATGCCCAGAATCATTACGTTTACAATGTTTAGGGTCAGCTCACTGCTTTCCCAAGGGTCACTCCCTGTCTCTCTTGTACTGGCTCACTGCTGGTAGAAAGTATCACCTACTTCCTCTTCCTTTTCTCACTAATCTAAAAAGGATCTACTCATATTTTATGGACTTGTATGTCCCTTCTTCATCTTCAATTAATGCATCTTACTCTATATATAGATGCTCTGTTGAAGTTCCACTTTCACCCACTTATGAATACAACTTTACCACGAGTGTACCAAGAAATATTCCAACATTTGCAGAACCCTAGAATGACTAGCTTTATTCTCTATTCCTAGAGTGCTTCTATATGCCTGGCACGCAAGTATCATGACAATAATTGCGTGATACTCCCTTCACCAACTCAGAACTTGGGTGACTCACACTCTTTTATGCCCAAACCAATATTGGCACACAACTATCAACTAACACACTTTTATAAGCTCGGCACACAAGTGTCACCTAAAAAGTTGTGAAAAACTTCCTTCATCAACTAATAACTTTTGTGACCCACACTAATCTAAGAAGAAACCAATATTGGCACACAACTATCAACTGGAACGCTTCTTCGGAATATCTGTATACCTGTGCGCCCATACCACCACTTGCGCGACCAAACCACCTACACGACTGAAGATCAAATTTTCTCTAAGTGTTGAGATTTCCTAAAAATGAGGATGGGTGGACCTCTATTTATTGGCATTTTTGGTACCCTGAGCACTATGTGCAAGTCTCCTCCTAGCGTGTAAGTTTAGCCACCTTAGTCTCTATCGCAATAGTCACCTTGCACACCCAAACCAAAACTTGGAAGCCCATCTTTACTTTGGAATATTTTGAAATTATGATCTTGAAAAACATATGGAGTGCATGTTTCCAATCCTCCAAGACACTAGCGCATAAGTTCCTTTTCCAAAAACACTTTTCTCTATTTGTTGATTTTGAGGCCCAAAAATTTGGCAAACACTGGAAAATGGTACCACCTTGTATCTGCTCTTTTTTTACTGTCTCCAGATCGTTTATTCCTTTGTAGAGGTTCTTATACCAATAAAAGATTGTCAAAAACATCTCCTGAACTCAAAAAATGTACATGAAACCCCCCTTTTTGAACAAATTAAACATCGTGGTCTTCTTTGTCAATAAACACATCATGGGGGCCCACATTGTCAACAAACACAATCACATCAAAAATGATTCAATGATACCGTGTGGGGTTTTCTACCAAAAGTAACATAACCTTATTAATAGTGATATACCTTAATGAATAGTTACCTTACCTATGATATAATATAAATAAAATTCAAATAGAAGTATGATATACCTATTTTTTGGAATAAGTAAATAAATGTTTTGAAACTATTTTTTTAGAATAAAAAAATATTTTTATTAACAATTAAATTAATCATATTTAGATTTTTTTTTTGAAAAATGTAATTCATTTTTGGATTCTACATGTCAAAAAATGTATAGGGTTAATTTTTGGTATTTTTTTGAAATACTTGAATTTTTGATGAATAATGAAATATGGTAAAAGACCATATATACAAATTATCAGTTAAATACACTATTTTTGATATCATAAGTGATTTAATACCACTTGGTTCAAACTATAATTCATTTATTAATATTTTTGGTCATTAAATACTCACTATTTCTAGTCCTGAGAGAAATTAATAAACTAATGATTAAAAAATTATGAAAACCCTTTTATCCTCTACTATAACCCCCCTCACTCCCTCTTCTCTTAGTCCTATAAGCCTTTAAGATCCTCAACGTTACGACCAAATACCCTTCCTTAGTCACCCCCACGTATAATAAGCTCTTGGTCTTTCAAAAACACCAAAATACCTCCCCTTAAGGAGGTTCTCAAAGAGGTTATTTCAATAGGTAAAGCACCTTTCTTTTTCATTTAGTTTCATTTCAATTTATCTTATTTTTTTATCATCTCCTCACCTAATCTATCCAAATGACCATGATATGTCCAGTATCATCTATATACTATAATTATATCATGTTAATGAAAGAACCCTCATAAATATCTTTACTCTATCTCTACTTTATTTTATAAATGAAATCAACGTCTATGAGGTTCCAATTTATAACCTTTATGGACGACAGAGTTTTGTTTTTCAATTTATCCTTAATTACTAGTCATGAAACCATTTTTATGGTTAAATAAGACTTTAATATATGTATTATAACCAAATTAATATTCATGAACCAGTATGCGTACATATTATTAAATTTTATGAGCAAACTAGTTCCTAATAATAAAAATACCGCTAAAATAATCTAAGTAAATGTCATAAATATTTCATCTAATGATTCATCCATATTCCATGTAACCAAATGGTATAAATGACCCTTCAAACTTTGGTATTTTCATATATAATATTTAATTTCAATTCTATATATTTACATACATTCCACATGACCTCTATTACTTAGAAACAAGTGAACCGATTATAGAAATAAAGAAAACAAACACACCGAAACGATGAAATTCATTATAATAACTTATCAATAAGGGCATAAATGAACTAAATAGAATTATGATAAAAAAATAAAAGTATAATTGGTTTTGAAAAAGTTATTAAAAAGTATAATTTCATATTCCATGACCTTAATTTGAAGAGCGGAACACATTTAGACTTAAGGTAAGGGTTTCTTCATCTCACTTCCATTTTTGTGAAATTTTCTATATTCACTAGTAATACTTGTGTATGGTGTATGAATACTATACATTAATTTAACGTATCATGAATATATTTATTTTCATGGTATTTAATTTATCATTTTAATTTTATTAATTTTTGGGAATACAAATCCATTGATTACAAATTGGTAAGGTTTTTTCACTCGAACATCCATTTTCATTTGGGTTACTTTTATTATCTACTTACCTCAATTGAATTCTTATTAATTCATATTTAATACTAAATATTTCTGTGTGAATGATCTACATATATTTCCAAACCATAATCCTTCCTTATTTTATGGGGATTTACATGTTTTAAAAGGATCATTCAAAAACAATTTCCTGATAAACAAACCCGATTCAAGGGATATTTTCATATTCATACCCATTTTCAAGTGTGCACCATGATCTTTTTTAAGACCCAATTATTTTTATAAGAACACTAATTTTATCATCAAAAATTTTCTTGGATAATTTATGTATTTAATAGAGAAAACATGTCTTTACAATTTAAAATTATCTTTAACACTTTCCTTAAAATGCTCTAAAATGATTTGTTTCTAAATAATCTTAAGAACACTTTTTAAATTATTTCACTTCAGTGGGACATCATTTACGCCTAAAATATAATTTCAATTTCCTAGTGTTTTATTTTTTGGGATATTCATGTTTACCCTCTTATTTCAGGGTGAATATAAATGATTTTCCAAAAGAACTCTTCTTTCAAAAGTAAAAATGATTTTTCTCAGCTCACATTAACTTTTATGAGATATATTCCTTGTTCACCACTTATTTATTTACTGTGGTGTATGAATTTCCATTTGGTATATCATATAATGAGTCTCTTTATTCTCATGATATTCTATGGGATTATGATTTGAATATTTCAAGGTGGTATGGGACAATTTGGAATGTTTGAGGATTATTTCCTCAAGAATTTCTCAATGGTTTCATTTAAAATATCTTCGTCTATGTCAACATCTTTTGTTGAATATTGTACTGGGGTCGGGTCCTTAAACCAGGCAATCCCACTCGATCAATCTCAAGCCTCAGCCCAACCTGTGCCTGTATCCAAGTGAAAGATTCTTTAGTACCCAAGTTATATGGTCACTGAAGTAGGGTGTGAGTATATAAATTATTAGGGATCCCAAAAATAATTCTTTTAAGATATTGGAAATATAGTGATATGTTCTTGTGACATGCTCTAATCAGGTCATTTCTTTAGACATATAGATTTTTTGTGGTCCTATGAAAGGAAAATACCATAAATCATGGAATTTCATTATTTTTATTTCGACTCTTACTAAGGATCTCATTCTACTTTTTATTAGAAATAATATCTCCCTTACATTTATTATTAAACAATAAATCACAAAATAAGAGAGGTATATATTAGTTTTACTGTAATCACCCAAACCAGGATAATCTAAGGAAAACACAAAAGAATGATTCAATATTCCAAAATAATAAGCACACTACTTTTATATTCAAATGTGGTCGTATTGATTCTCTAGGCCCAAAATACACACAAATAAATAAATCTCACCATTCTCTATCACTGAGTGAAGTCACTTCTCTAAGAGTGCTCTATTTCTGTCTTTTACAAACTTGAAAATTGTATTAAACAACAATAGAGTACACATTTTTTTAAACTTCACCCCTTTGAATAAACTCACTATATTTCTAGTAAGATAATATATTTTAGTTACCTTTTCCATTTAATTTCTTTCAAATTATTGTCTTTTAAATCTCTTTTTATTTTCCATCTCTATTTTTTAGTCCTTGTTTTGGAATTTCTTATCCACTATATCCATACTCTTGTTCCATGATGCAATACCTTATTTTAAAAGAATATAATTCCCATATTTCAAAAATATTTATATATATATTTTATCCCAAAAATGATATGAACCATTTGAATGAAAATCCTTTCAAATAGGGTAATTCAACTCTCTATTTTTTACACTTCACAAATCAATCCAAAAAATCATAAAAATACCCTTTCACAGTGTACCAGCCCACTTTGTGATTCAAAATTTTTTCAAACACAAGATCTAAAAAATATAATGAATATATCATTTTTAATAACTCTAAAATTTCAGTATGAAGTTCAAAATCCACTTAGATTCTTGAACTATTCATGATGCAACCATCTTCTTCACAATGCGAGGAATTCTTTGAAAAACCAAATAAAATATACCCAGATACACTTACACCAAGACTCCATTCTCATGGAATGATAATCACCTATAAAAAATTCCTGATTTATATATACAAACCATCATGTCATGGATTTTTTATTCATAGTTTTTACCTTATATATAAAGAAGAACAAAAATCAGCTCAAATCATATAGCAACACAACTATTCCCTTCAAAACGAGAATGATTTTACTTAAATTAGTGAAATATAGAACTTTATTAAGTTATATAGAATATTAAAAATTGCCTTTCACAACATGAAAATTCTATTTATAGTGTGAAATAATCTTATAAAATCAAACTTTTTCAGTTTCCCAATGCCTTCTTTCTTTATGGCATGGCTAAAACCTTTGTGGCATGACCACTTTTCCTTAAATCAACAAAGTGCGATATCTTATGAAACCGTAAGGAATCTTAAAATTTCTGCAACATATCTTAGGAATTGAAACTTTGATATATTTTCCCATTACATTCCCAATTCAAGGTACAAAATCATACTTCAGGATGTGAATTTTTCCTTCCTTTTAATTTTTGGCAATTGAAAAGATCGCAAAATTTTTTAAACAATATACACCAAAAAATTCACAACACAAATGTTGTATACTAAAAATAGGCCTACAAGTATAATTTTAATTGTTGAAATATTATTCTGGTTAGACTAAGTAATCAATAGGTTGGGTGATTTACTTTTTAAAAATAAAAAATAAATTAACTGATCCAATTATGAAATTGAGAAATAAATAAAAATAATCAAAGAAATCATAAATATTATTGATAGGTGTATTGAAATTTAAAATAATAAGAATTAAATAAATGACATATCATTTAAGAAATTTATTGATTTATATATGTTAAAATATTTTGTAATTTATATGATAAAATTTTAATTAATTAATTTATTGATAGATATTAAAAAGAAAAATATAATAAAAGTTACAAAATTTGATAAGGGAGTTAGGAAATAGATAAACAAGAGAACCTAAGTCTCCCACACCAATTTATTGAGTATTTTTGAATTAATATACCTTTAAATTAATGGTATCCATAAAATAGAGAGAATGGACCTTCATTTTAGTGGTTTCTAAGAACCCGAAATGAAAGACCTTGATTATAATAGTAGTCAAGAACCCAAAGAGAAATAAAAATGAGGTTTTATTAGGAAAGAACCCTTTGAATAAATGATGTAAATTCTCTAGAAATATAGAGGAGACAAAATTGAGATAATTTGGGACATAAATATGGAAGATCAAAGTGTTTTATGAAATAAATAAAATAGATCTCAAGAGGAGGAACAATGGAAGCATTTTTTTCAAAAGTGCACTTTAGATTGATTTTCCTTAAATTTGGATAAATAAAGTTCATTTAGTTTCTTGGAATTTGGTTTTCAATCCTCCTATGGTTTTATTTTTAACCATCATGGGTCCATGAGTTGAGTAGGAGGAATTAATGGGTTAAAAAAGCTGTTTATGACCACCATAAAAGATCCATTTGACTTGCTGACTTGATGCCACTGACTAGACACTCGATGCCATCAACTAGTTATAGGGATTTATGTAGATAAAAAGTTCTTAATAGACCATGTTGACTGGATGGTGACCCTTAATGGGTAGAAAATGGACTTTCAGTAGTTTTGGTTATTCTGTCCAATACAACCGGCTGGCCAGTGGAACCCTACTAAGTGGTTAGTGGTTTCTCTTAGTAAGGTTCTTCAAAGTGTCTTTCCACACTCATTTTTATGACTTTGATTGGTCCATTGATCCACTAGGATAATTTCTAACATAAAGGCTAAAATGAAACTTAAATTAAATGGTTAAAAAAGGTGTTTTAGATCATTAAAACATTTTAAAACAGTGAGGTACAATAATCTCCCCCTTTTTGATAATTACAAACACTTAGAATATACCAGATAAATTTTTAAAATGAATTTCAATATTCAAGAGAAATATAATTGGATTTTAATGTATTAAAAAAATTAATGTTCAAATCAATTTCTATTTAAAAGAAAAAAAATTTTATCATAAAATTATCCCCAAATTTAAAAGAGAATAAAACAATGAAAATTATAAATTACATAATGATACCATAAGTTTCATCCTCTTATGATTATCCAAAAAATATAAACAGGGATAAATACATAGAGGTTAAAATTAAGATATCCAATAATAATGATAAAAATAGATTATAATATTTATTTAAACATTATTAATAATCCTTCAAGATATATAAAATTAAATTTTATGATTAAAAAAAACTATGAATCCTTTTAATTTACCAAAAATAAAAAAGGTTTAGAAAACACACAACTTTAATTTATATTAAAAATTTTAAATTTTTTTAAAAGTAGATAATGAGTATGATCACTATTGAAATAAAACTTTGAAGTATATATTTTTTTTAAAATTTTTCTCAATATTGAAATAAAACTTTTAAGTATAATTATTTTATAAAAATAACCTCAAGATTGAGGTAAATTTTATCCTCTATAAACATTTCAAAAATTAACAAGATAAGCCACCCCCAATTGCAACATTAAAAATTTAGGGATCCATAAAATAATGAAATTAAAGAGAATAAACAAATTATATAAAATATTTAAAATAAATAAAATATTTTTTAAACAACACTACAAAAGAAAAAAACATTTGTAAAATAACAAATTTAATAGACAATTTATAATTAATTGTTTACTTATAAATTGCAATATATTTTTAAGTCTAAGATTGATTATGTGAATAATACAGAGCATATTCCCTAATATATTCAAACCATGTGTGTATTAAAGTCCCACTTCTCATGATTAGGTTGAATATTAGATTAAAAATCCAATAATGGCTATTTGAGTTTACAACCTCTATGTTCATGTAATGAACCTACCCAAATCACTTAGAATATTAGCCAGACTAGACCACCATGCAACCTCTGGAAGGCGTCCCCATATATCAGAGTATACTAACTAGTAGTGAGGGTTTAAGAAGGTATTTTGGATAGACTATACCCCCTATCAAAGTGTGTAATACTCAATAAATAATCAATAATTATACATATCAGAGTATGCATAAATAATAAATAACTAAACGTGCTATATTAGAATGAAAAGAAACAATACATGAATACAAGTACAATCACCCATTAGGCTGATCACACATAAAAAATATGAAAAAAGAAAAGAAAATACATGAGGATAATATCAATATTTGATCCATACCTTATTCCAAGCTCAACATACACACCAAACTATCCCACTTGATCAATATCAGGCCTCAGCCCAACTAGTGCATGCATCCAAGTGAAAGGTTCTTTGGTACCAAAATTACATGGTCACTCAAGTAGGGTGTGAGTATATTACTTAATATGGAACCAAAAAAGAGTTCTTATAATATATTGGAAATATAGTGATATGTGCATGTGACATTCTCTAAATAAATAAATGAACCGATGAACAAAATAAATCAAACTACCAACAATACCAACTTTGGCCTGATGCTAGAATGTCTCTACGAATGTCACAATTATTATTATAACCATAAAATCAAAAATTCTCTAAGGTAATATACATATGAACTGGGTGACACCCAATAACCATCATTGATCCTTGGGTTCATGACCTCTACCAACCATACATACCTCCACCTGTGCTAGAGTATCTCTGAGCATGTGCATCATCTCATGAGAACCTCTATCCACTCATTGGGATTCCATGCTCACACCTGAATAATGATGAGTATCATACCTTAGGGAATAAATATTCATAACTCATTCTAAATACCTTAGGTTGAACCCCATGGTAGAACTTGAGATTTCATCACCACCCCCAACGACTTCTAATTCCAAAGAGGGGAGGCCCTAGGAAATCCTATACATCCATGAATGACTGATTCATGGGTGACCCATAAAATCAAGGAAATTACCCCTAGACCCCATATTCAATATCTTATCATCCAATAACATACAAATCCTCATATGAACTATCTCTGGTGAATCCACATAATCCTATGGGGTTTCCCATGCATCGATCGAGGGGATCCGATAGTCACTCTCAGTATGTCCAACATTCATGATCGGAGCTGTACACCCACCTAACACCTCATACCACCATTTGAATCCTGGGAAGCCGAAACATTTACAATATATTATAGGTATACCCATTCAAATCCTGAAACTCAAACATTTATAATGGTGTCAAAAAATTAAAAGAATCCCATCCATCCCAAGAATTCCTATATACATGGCGACACATACTTTCTTATTGGATCTTAAGAACCACATCTAGGAATACCATGCTACACAAACTAATTCATTAGATATTAAATGAGCTAGGAATTTTTCCCTAATATACCATGAGGCTGGAACATGAATATAACAGGAATCCTAGGGCCTCATCTATATCATCAGGTGATTCTCAGGCATCCCAGGTAATCACATCAGTTCCAGGCCCAACATCCAATTACCTGAAATCCTGGGAAACCACATATCATTAAAAATAAATAAATAAACAATTTAGGATGGTTGAAATCCCATTACCATGTAAATATACATATCCCATTGAGATTACATGATTAGTATGGGTCCAAGGTGACATCCACTACCATCTATACCCATAGCCACATACACCATATCAAGGACATTTTATAAAGGTAATTTTATGGGGTCCCTTAGGTCATCAATATAGTGAATACATCCCACTTGGTATACTTGATCACAATTGGTCTCTTAGGTCAATCCCGGATACTCATAGGAAATCCCATCCCTTGGAATAATCAAAGTTATCCCATGGCCTCATAGGCCTTAGGGGAATGCTACACTAGTGATAGTCTTGAGAGATGGATCAAGGCCCATCTTTATGTCTAGGGTTACTCCAACCAATCATCCCACCCAAACCATGAATACTATACCTATGTTTGATCAACCGAGTCTATACACATATGAAGGTTCTTTATGGGCCTACTAATAAGGATATTTATCTCAATCTAGGCCACACCCTCTACTTGGAGGTCTTTCAGGGATCGTATTACGAGGGATGCTATATTACATTCACTAAATTTAACAAACACCCTACATGGGGTATAATATCAACAAGGAATACATATAATATCCATGACTCAAGCATTGGTGACTGAGGTAAACCCACTGATGAATAAGGATCCAATGTGGTCCTTTTCACTATGTATTATCCACATGAATTTAATTTAATTTAAAGAAATTAAATTAATTTAAAATGATCAAAGACACGAATTCATGTGTCCAAATAAATCTCATGAGACATAATAATAGACATAAGACATAAGAGTAAGTACACATTACCATCCACCTTATCTTGAAGCTTTTATGTTTAATCCTCATCCCAACAACTTGTTGCCTAGGCTTATCCAAGTCCCAAATGATCCTGTACCACCACCCAAGCTCCACCACAAGAAATACACCATAAATAATTAATTATAAACAAATATAATTGATTATTTAATTTAACCTCAATAGATATAAATTCCAAATAACTCAATAAGCACTTTCACATCATCGGACCTCGACCTACCACACCCAAAGGTCCCACAACACACACCCGACACAATCCCAAGAAAAATCCCTAAAATGAAATGAAAAAATAGTTATAAATAGAAATTATATTATGGGAAAAACCCTAAATAAATTCATGGTGTGATGAAACTTTTTCAGAATAGAGAACTAAAACCGATGAATTTAATATCATAATGCCAATTTATCACGAACCGCCTTCCCCAAGACGAGGGATGGGATAACAAAATTCTAGGCCCTTTCTCCTTCAATTTGAAGGAGAGATAGTGACCCCCAGAGTCCCACCTTCAATAGGCCCCGTAGTGGTGACTAGAACCAAGGGTATAGAATCTCACATGAAATGGAATGCATTACCCTTTTTATAGAACAATATTGGGATATAAGATGGTAAATCAAAAAACAACTCCAAAAGATTAAAGTAAAAGTAAATTTGAAATATATTCCCACACGCATGTCCAAAATAAACTGATGTAAAAATAAAAGAAAAACTCCAAAGGAAAGTACCAAAGGAAAATAAAAACAGCAACAACAACTTCTGACGCCCAAGCTAGTAAGGTCTGACATGGTCCTCAGGGTCCTCCTAGAAACCTAAAAGCAGTTTTATATACCTAGAGTGAGGATACAGGCATACTGAGTAGGGAAAACCAAAGGCTCTCATGCACAAGTTGGGATACATTCTAATTCCCCGTGATAAAGTAGAGATAACCAATACACCTAGAAAGAAAACTATCCACCCAACCTCACCAAGGAACAATCCCCAAATAACGCAAGTCATGTAAAATAATAGTAATAGCAAATTGATATTTGGTTACCCCGCACCTCTTTCCCACTGGTTGATTAGGAAATACTATGCATTAGACCTCCCCCAAAAGTCTCACTCTAGTCCCACTCCCACCCCAACAATAACCTTATGGTACACCACCACACATACCACCCGTACACACCTGGGACACCACAACCACACACAACCACGTCTGCAAACACTAGGGCCACAAAAAACACATGTAACCATGACCACAAACACCTAGGCCATAACAACCAACACCACAACCAAAGAAACCTAGGCCAGAATAGCCACTACCACACCTGAAGACCCCTGGGCCTCATCTCAAAGGCACTTGAGAAATAAAACCTCCCACACACACCTGGGATAACAATCAACAAACACCTTTCCCAAAGTGTCTTGGGCTATAATGAACCTTAGGCCATCACACCCTACCTGAAGAGTCTTGGGTTACCTGGGAGAGGTACCGAAAAAGAGATAATGACAATAAAATCACAATAATGTTGGAAAAAACACCCTCCCTCATGAGATGGGGGTGTTCGACATGAAGTTCTCAACATGGGTGGGGTATGTATAAGAAACACCAAAAATAAATGTTATACATATAGGTAATCAAAAACTCATCCCAAACTATGGGTCCCAAAGTAGATAATCAGCCCGTACATAACCCCTCTTACTGCAATCTCTACATGCAAAAATGCACTACAACCACTACCACAACATAACCCACTCCTAGAAAATAGTTTACTCATCGAAACCATTCTTATTATTATGTTCAAGTGATTCCTTTGAAAATATTTATCCACTACCAGGCAACTAAAAGGCACAACCACAAGCCAAAACAACACTAGATTGAAGAATAAAATTACCAAGAAGCAATTTAAGCCTTCACACATGGTTCTCTTATGATGTCACAACAACAAAAGGGATATGTGAGATACCTTGAAGTACTGGAACCAGACCAAGCCCCAACATATGGCTCTACACGGCCTCAGATTCAAAAACCGATAGCCCTTCAACCAGATGTTCCATTCCCCTCTATGTAACCTAATAAGACATCAAAAAAATCCACCACACATATAACTGGAACTGAGTAAGCAAGTTTTCATATTTAATCACACAATTCATTAAGTTCCTTCTTTATGTTTGGTTAACCAGGGTGATCACACAAGGATTCTTATTCATTGTGAATACATTTAATCAATTGAGTTTATGTGATTAAAAAATTTCCTTGTTACAGTCCTTCAATTACAAGATTAGCTAGAAAATAGAAGTAAATTATTGTACAAGAAAGGAACACCAATGACCATGACTCTTAGTGGGAATGATCCCATACAATTCATAACATAAAAATAAAGATAAAAGAATACAGAAATGTCATCATCATTCACACCCCTTCATTCTTTAAAATCCCATTCATTATCTTCGTTATGATTTGGTTTCATATACATCCCAAGGGAAAAAATTATCACACCCACCCCGTATGATGCACATTAAAGAAATACGAAAGAAAAACCCCTACTTGGATGACCAACGATCAAAGTGTTCTCCTCGCGCCAAGAACAGGGGATGTGCTACTTGTTGAGGAAGAACTCCAAGGACTCCAAGGATGAGAAGGAAGGGTTTCTGGTGCATGATTCATCTTAGAAGGAAGTCTCCCGGATCACTAAGAGAGATTAAGAGGAAAAGGAAGAGAGGATCTGGGCTTAAGAAAAATCCAGATCCTAAAACAAGGGAGACGATTTTGAAGTACTCAAAATTCAGATCGTGGCTCAACCATGCTGTTGGATAGTTTCATATATTGGGATTAATTAAGATTTAATAATTCTCCTTGAAGATGGTGGAGATAATTACAATGACTTAATATATTTCATTTAAATGGAGAAAAACATGTAATAGGGGTGAAACTGTAAAACATGACAAAGGTGTGACACTGGGGAAAAAGGCCACACGTTTTTGTAACTCATGGGTCCCTGACTATTGGGGGTTTAGAAAATATTTTACAAGACTTAAAACAATTTGAAAGGGGAGTTTAAACAATTTATGTCAAAATATACGTTACTAGAGAGAAACTAGAAATTCCTTTAAAAACTAGGAATGACTCACCGTTAGGTGAGTCACCGTCGCCCTGGCACCACCGCCCTGGCACCGTCGCCCTGACACCGGCGCCCTGACATCGTCGCCCTGACACCGTCACCCTGGCACCATTTCCATGAAACCAATGCTTATTGGTGCTATGGATTATCCATCAGTTCCATTGACAACCATCGGTGCCACCAATGCCCATCGGTGCCACTGGTGATGATTGGTGCCACCGACGCCCATCAATGCCATCGATGACCATCAGTGCCGCCATTTGTTCGACCTGAATTTTGGAAAACTCCTCAATGGGTCACCGATGTTCCCCAGGATTCCCCAGTCACTAGAAATTGTGAAAATTAATGGACCAGGAGGGTCCAATCCATTACATAAAATACCTCTCAAACTGTTCTCGTCCTCGATAATTCAAAAGTACACCCAAAGAAAAGAGAGGGGTCCAAACAACCACCCCGTAAGATACCTCTTAGGGACAAACCACCCTAGAGTTGTTCAAAATCCAAAACAAACCTTAATATCAAGGAACAAGTCACCCTAATCTATCTTCTGAACAACTAAGGATACACTACTACTCTTCTCCCCCAAATAAACACACAACATATAAAGGTCATATCATCTACACTCATGGATCTGAGAGTCTTTTCCCATGTAAAGATACTATACGCTTTGGGAAGAACTGACTCACCCACATGAGTTTAATCGCATCCAAAATAATACATCTTGATTAGGGATTGGGTCCTCCCCTCCCTATAGTTAGAAAATTTCACACACATTCATAGAATAAGGAAAAAACCCATCTCATAGTTAAGAAGATCAAGCATTACATCACACCCAAGTAAAAAAAACAGAAAACAAAATTCAAAAAAACTCTGGTTAATGGGAACACATCTGTGCCTCCTACTCCTAGATACTCTCCTTGAGGCCACCATGACTCTACAACACACGAACCAAGGAAATTTTTCACCCATGAAGCACCTTCTCCTCACAACCCTAGATTTTCACCGGTCGCTCCATGAACATCGTATCTTCTTGAATGTCCAAATATCCCTAGTCTTGGATGTGTGATTCACCATGTAGAAACCTATAGAGTTGAGGCACATAGAAAATGTCATGGACCCTCTGTATTGGCGTTGGTAGGGCCAGCAGATATGCCACTTCACCGACCCGTCGCAACACCTCGAAGGGTCCGGCGAACCTGGGAGAAATCTTACCCCCTACCAAACCTCCACTACCACAAGTTCAGGTCTCTCTAAGAGAAGACATACCTCAATCTCTTGTTATATTTGAAGACAATTAAGTGTTCCCTAATTAGGTAATTCCTACAAAACAACAATGCAAACATGACCACTGCAATCTCCAGGTCATGGGTGGCATAGTTACATTCGTGAGGTTGTAACTTCCTAGACCCATAAGAGATCACTCCTCACTACTCTAGTACAAACCCCAATCCCAGACTAGAAGCATCACAGAACAATTCAAATTTTACCCATTCCTTTTACAACCTTAGCACTAAGAAACTTTCTAGCTTCCCATTCAGATAACTGAAATTTTCCTAACCTTGCTCACTCCATACGAAATCATGGTCTTTCCTGATCAAGGTTGTCAAAGGTGCTTCAACTCAAGAGAAGTTGGGTATGAACCTAAAGTAGTAACTTGTCAGTCCCAAAAAACTATGAACCTCTGCCAAATTCTTGGGTGCTACCCAAGAAACAACCGCCTATACCTTCAATGGGTCCACTTATATTCCCTACTGGGACACCACATGACCAAGGAAGTGCACCTCTCGTGTCCAGAACATTCACTTGGAAAACATCATGTAGAGATAGTGGTGTCGGAGGACATCCAAAACCATCCTCATATGCTTGACATGATCCTACTCTAATCTTGAGTATATCATAATTTATTCGATGAATATGACTACAAACTGGTTGAGATATTCAGGGAAAAGGATTTCATGAGACCCATGAACACGATTGGTTCATTCGTGACGCCAAACGACATGACCATGAACTCAAAGTTCCCATATCTTCACTTGAATGCAGTCTTATAGATTTCACCATCCTTAAACATCAATTGGTGATATCCAGACCACATTTTGATCTTAGATAACCAACACGATCCCATCTACTAGTTAAAAAGGTCGTTGATCCTTGGGTGGGGGTAACAGTTCTTGAAAATTATCTGATTCAGCTTTTGATAGTCTATGCACAGCCTGGGGCCACTGTATGACTTCTTTGTGAACAAGACTGGAGCACCCTAGGTTGAAATCCTTGGTCAGATAAAACCCATCTTCATTAGGCCATTAACTTTAATCCACAACTCTCATAACTCAAAAGAAGCTATCCGATAGGGAACCATCGAAATCAGACGGGCAACAGGTTGTAATTCTATCCTGAACTCAACATCATGTTGAAGGGATATAGTCACCACCTCTTTAGGAAAGACATCCAGGAACTCACTGATGATCCTTGAAACTCCCACAATCTCTGAGTCTGCTGATTCCACTGACAGATCAACTAGCGCGGAAAGAAGTGGCTCCACACACTAACTGCCCTCCAGAGAACCCTTCTTGCTGATGAAAGCTACATGTTGGCCACCCATATATGATAACACGACCCTTCTCCGGAAGCATTTGATAATATAGTGCATGGAAAAAATCCATTCCATGCCTCAGATGACCTCATATAGCTACATTTTAAGCGGAAGGAGATCCCCACTGGACTGATGTGGCCCTAACATTAGTCTACATCCTCAACAAACGTCAAACAGGCTAGTCCAAACTCCAATGGGCATACTCAACACCAGGGGTATGGAGAGTCTATCTATTTCTAGACCCAATTAATGGTCCATAATAGTTGCAACAAATGAGTGTGAAGCTCCTGAATCAAACAAGTCACATGCAATATTGCTAAACAAACTGACCATACTTCAAACAACCTCTGGCCCTACTAGAACTGCTGACTCTGTGGTGTGAAAATTCCCATGCCCAGATCCTCTAGACTACCTCCCTAACCATGACCTGGTCAAGGTACCTGAGGAGAACCTTGAGGTCGGCCTCCTTCTGCAATGTCTACTCTCAGAGGAGTGGGAGTTTGCTGCCCCTGCTACTGCTGCTGAAAAGGTCTGGCTAGAAACTACTGCTGCTAAGGTGGGCACTGAACCTGCCCACCTACATTGTACTATACTCAGTCCAAGCACTAATTCCAAAGATTCCCATGACTAAAAAGATAAATCATGTCGGTCCTAGGAAAGTAGAGATAGGGTGAGGACTGGGAGATCGAAATTGGAACTGCTAAGGCCTTCTCCCCGTTAGTAAGATCCTGGAAGGCCCTGATGTTGGTTGCCTACTTCTAACAACCTTCACCTTCAATGAGCTCAACTAGCCCCCATCATGTGAAACACCTCCCAACATGTCCATATTCTCCACCACTTCAGGCTTCTTCTAAACCTCCAAGTACACCGATAGAGTGAAGGGAGTAACAACGTACTACATAGACGGTCGACGTGCCTCCTCTAAGCGCCTTGCCTGTGATTCCTCATCTGAGAAGACGTATGGAAAAAAATTGAGGAGATCCTTGAACTTGATCCCTAACTATCTTACCATAATATTCCCTTTCCAGAGTGAGAGTGAATCTTGTATATTTTCAACCTTCGTTGTGGAAGAAAGGAATTCCTACCAGAACTCCTTCTCGAAGCCAGTCCACAAAACCTCTACTTTCCTCTTCTCCCCGAGATAGAGCGTCCACTGCTGACGTGACACTCCCCACATCTGTCTTAGAGCCAGAGGAACCCAGTACTATGTTGGATCCCAGATCAAGCTAAAATATATCCCCAGCTCCTTGAGCCAACTATCCATCTCCATGTCTGATATGCTACCGTCATACTTACCGAGGGTCTGCCACAGAAAGGTACGAAGTATCTTCTGCCATTGGTCATCGTCCTCCTCTCATCTAGTCCACCACTAATCATCCATATCATTTTTTTGGTCCTCAATCACCCATACTACTCATGGGTGTCGTCCGGGTGTCACAGTTGAAAGGTAAACAAGAAATGCCTAATCCCGAGTAGTGTAGAAGACTTATTTTAAAATATTCTTAAACCTTTTATTTATTTTAAGTTCCCAAAAAACCCAAAAAACACATGATCACTAGTCATTATGATTTATATACCTTCTCTAGGGTCTCTACCCTAAAATCATTGTGGCCTCACTTAGTTGTTCGGTAGGTCTAGAGTCCTAGCATCGGATCATGGGGGCCATAAAATCCTATGTTCTAGTTGGTCTTCACTAGCTTATTTCACACACCAAGATTTCCTAACACTGTCTCCCAACCATACCATGAAATAATCATTGTTCTTAACTCCAAACTCAATCCTATCTCTCAACCATCACTTATAATACCATTCTATAATGACCCATATTCACCTAGATGAGGGAAGGGGCAACAAACTGCCAGGCCCTTCCTCCTTCAAGTTGAAGGAGGGATAATGACCCTTGAGTCCCGCCTTCAACGGGCCTTAAAGTGGCAACTAGAACCAAGGGTATAGAATCTCATGAGAAATGGAAGGCATTACCCATTTTATAGAACAATATCAGGAGATAAGAAGGTAAATCCCAAACAAATCCAAAAGTTGAAAGTAAAAGGAAAGCCAAAATCCATTCCCATATGCATGTACAAAAATAATCTGATGCAAAAACACAAGAAAAACTCCAAAAAAAAGTACAAAAGGAAAATAAAATCAGTAAAAACCACTCCCGAAAGCCAAGATATTAATGTATGGAACGGTCCTCATGTTCCTCCTGGAAACTTGAATGTAGTTTTATATATGTAGGGTGAGTATACAGGCATAATCAGTAGGTAAAACCAAAATATCTCATGCACAAGTGCGGAGACATTCGAAATCCCAGTGAGTAAGTAGAGATAACCAACCTAGTAAGGAAACTATCCACCCAACCAAACTAAGGAACACTCCCCAAATAACGCAAGTCAGGTAAAGTAATAGTAATAACACATCAATATTTGGGTAACCTGCACCTCTTTCCCACTAGTTGTTTAGGAAATCCTATATATCAGACCTCCCCCAAAAGTCTCACTATAGTACCACTACTGCCCCAACAACAACCTTATGGGCCACCACTACGCATCCCGATCGCACACAACTAGGCCACTAAAACAACACACAACCATTCCCACAAACACTTGGGCCACAATAACCACAGGTAACCACCCCAAAAAACACCTGGGCCACACGAACCACCACCACACCTGAAGAAACCTGGTCCAGAACAACCACTACCACACTCCAAGACACCTGGGCCTCATCCTGAAGACACTTGGGAAATAAACATATCTGCACACACCTTGGCTAACCACCACAACACACCCTGTCCAAAGAGTCTTGTGCTATAATCATTTTTAAGCTATCACAGCCTACACGAAGAGTCTTGGGATACATGGGAGAGGGAGGATAAATGATCTAATAACCAGCCAATCATAAAATGTTGGAAAAAATACCCTCCCCCATGAGATGTGGGTGTTCATAATGAAGTGATTAACATGGGTGGAGTGCATATAAGAAACAAAATAATGAAAAGTTATACATATAGGTTGTCGGTTCCAAAATATTAGATGAAAAAGGAATGACAAAAAGAAGCCCACGCGCTACCTCGTGAAGCTCAGACGTGGAGGTCCCCCGACCAACGCGACCGCTGCGAAGCCCCAGAGGCAGTAACGCTCCGCGAATGCCCTGACGTTCGCGAGCCCTCCGTGAATCCCCAGAGGCGGTAACGCTCCGCGAACGACCTGACCTTCGAGAGCCCGCCGTGAAGAACCAGAGGCGGTAACGCTCTGCGACCGCCCTTGACGTTCGCAATCCCCCCATGAAGCAGAGGAGGCAGTAACCCTCTGTGAACTGGTTGATGTTCGCGACCTGCCATGAAGAAACCAATGCCCCCTTCGCACCGTGTGAGCCTTGATTCATGGCGCCCCTTGCCTATAAATACCGGGCTCCCCATGAGCTCAAAGGACGGACAATCCGACCTTTCAACTTCTCAGCTCCCGAATCATGAAGCACCCTTCACCCCGTGAATCATGAGCTCCACGAGGTATATTTGCTTTGCAAGATGTCTTCGCCTTGTCTCGTTTTGAGCCCCTCTTCCAAGAGGGATGCCCTTCGCGAAGCCTAAGGGCCTTCGCAAAGGAAGGGGATCCCCAAGGGGACCCGGGAAGCCGTGGAGCGTTCATGCTTCGTGAAACACCCATCTTGTACATGTGATCCACATGCCAAGGCAGGATCACTGTACTTCGCGAAACACATTGCCGAGCAGCACCATGATTCATGAGGCACCTCCGCTTCATGAGGCAGTGCTCCGCGAATGCTATTCCACTTCGCGAAGCACCTCCCATTCTCACCCCTGCCCCATGATAAGGCCAAGGAACTCCACTTCATGAAGCACACCCCTTTGCAAGTGCTCTCCACTATGCAAAGCAGCCGAGCTCCACAAGGTCCCTGACTGTGGACTCCTTTGCTTGGTAATTCCTCTTCCTGTGAGACCCTCCATGATTGCATGATGTGATTTCAAAGTCCCCTAGACAATACCACCTGTAGCGTTTCTTTGCCCAATGCTTCTTCACATAGGCACGCTAATGGCTATTGCTTCTTCGCATAGCCACGCTAATGTGGACCCATCGATGGTTCTCTCTACGACCCCCCTTTTACATGGCCTTGACGATGCCTTCCCTCCCACAAGGAGCATAGGGTACCGGTTATGTAAGTCCTAGGGGAGCGGAGTAAGACCACCTCATCCGATCTGCAAGACGTTAAATTTCCAAGAACCTCGCCCTTAACACGTGACTTTAAACTATGACCCGACCCCAGGCCTCGCACGCAGGGTCCCCCCGACTCGGACATTATTTACACCGCTCGTCTCCACAGGAATGGAATCTTCCTCACATGGAATGATATCCTACATTTTTGGAGTGGCGTTTGTCCACGGGGAAAGGGAATCCACCTTGGTATAAGCCCCTAGATTCTCATGCAGGAGGCACTACCCCCGCCCCTCCTCACTTCCTTGGTTCCAAGGCCAGTGAGAGACGTGATAGGGAAGAGGGACTCCTCCTTTATTGGGTCTCGAATCCCTCTCCCGCTGCGCTCTGTCGCACCCTGGGCCTCCATCCTGGAGTAAGTCCCAGCACCATGGGCCTCCTAATGCGTAATCCCCTCTTCGCTTCCCACAGACGCACTCTTCGTGACGTGATCGTCATGTCTCTACTGCCTCTTGTTTCTCACACCGAGAATGACTCATGTGGGCTTAGAGTAAGCATCGACCATGACAGTGCCCCGTCCCGCATAACGTTAAACTGCATCCCTGTCCAGCGGTAAGCCGTTGTGACCAACCCGAACTATGAGGACTTTGATCCATGATAAGGCATGGTACGTAGGAAGCCTCTACGAGGTTCAATACCACTACTCAGTCGTTTCTTCACGTCGAGTTCCACCCCCATACAACACGACGTTAAACTGCACACCCGAACTATGAGGACTTTGATTCATGTTATGGAATGGTATATAGAAAGCCTCCATGAGGTTCAAGACCACTACTCGGTCATTTCTTCACGTCGAGTTCCACCCCCGTCCAGCATGATGTTTAACTTCACACCCGAACTACGAGGACTTTGATCCGTGTCAAGGCATGGTACGTTGGAAGCCTCCATGATGTTCAAGCCCACCACCAGTAGACTCCCTAGGTTCACCTTCACGTTGGTTCACCGACGAAGCACCACCTGAATTATGTGGCCTTTGATCCTTGATAAGGCATGGTACGTAGGATGCCTCTATGAGGTTCAAGCCCACCACCCATTGGACCAAGGGCCTCCTCCATGTCGGCCTTCCGACAGCCAACCCGAAATATGTGGTCTTTGATTCGTGCTAAGGCATGGTACGTAGGAAGCCTCCACGAGGTTCAATCCCACTGCCTGTTGGTTATTCCAACCCCCTTTGCATCGATTCACCAACACCTGGGATGCCTAGATTGTAAGACCCACACCATTGGACCAAGGTTTATCCTTCACATCAGTTCACCAACCCCATATGCTTGGGCCGCCTCAGTGTGTAAGCCCCATTCCACATCGAACTACGTGTACTTTGATTCCCTTCCACGGGGATACGTAGGAAGTATCTTCGAGGCTCAGGCCCATCACCACCATCACCTCAATGACGACCCCACTCATCCCCCTCTACTCCATTCCCTTCTCCATCATCCACCCTGATTCTTACCCAGGACGCCACATCCTGGTGAGATCATGCCACCCCACTCCCCTCCACAGCATCCGGGAAGCCACCCACGGGATGACTCCGATATCGGTGTTCCCTCAAGAAGGGCCCTCAGTCTGATCCACTCCAGTTAGTGTTTTGATCAGCCTGATTCATATCTTCCGGACGTTAAACTTGCAGCATACCCCGTGTTAAACATGGGAAACTGAGGAAAACCTAAAATATATTCATATGGAATATGATTAACTATGTTCGATGTGGGATTCCTCGGGATTCTGTTCCCTTGAGAAGACCTATAATATGGGAGCAACAACAGACACGCCAATTCCACAGCGTTCAGACACGTTAATGATGCCTCGACGTGACTACTCCCCCAACTGAAGGTTGCTTCCCTGACTGGACCCTTTGGAATGTCCTGACAGAAGTAGTGTAATTAACCGACGTCCATGGAAATATGGAACTGGGAAGATTTTCATGAACAATGTATTAAATCTATGAGGGAGACCCAGACTAGGTGACGAGTTCTGAGGAGGAATCTGCAGAAGGAAGAACTGACATCCCATCATCCCAGTTTTGATCAAGGAGCAGACGTCCCTGAATAAGGAACGGATGCCGCCCGCATTCGGAAAGCGAGAATATAGGGTAACAAAAAAAAGTCGTGTCTGTCATGCCCAAGAGGACAGACACGTGCACCCCGACAAAAGCGTCAGAAACAGAAATGGTGAACCCGACGTGAAGTTCTTCTCCTCGATGTGGAAATTAGTGGCGCTCGAGACATCAGTCGATTGACGTGTCACCAGATCCAGATATCTGGCACCAGGCCCCTCTATGAAAATAGCGGGCCTGGTGTGAAACTCAGTATATGTTGGGGAATTAGAACGTGGGGAATTACGTTCTGCAACATTATTGGCGTGGATCCCTCTTACCGGCCATGGAAGATGGAATGGAGTTGGGGCACTGGTTGTCGATTCCTTTCCTTGCAGTGCTGACGAGTTAATCTCCCTACTTCCCAGGAACTAGATTGATGCTATGGATACACAATCACCGCCCGCTCGCCTACGCAGGGGTGGGGGAAATACCAGCACAGCCGCTCCACATGGCTCCACTACCGCCACAACGACATCTACGTCCATGAATGCAGGATTCCCACGTCCCCTCTCTCAGTCAGAGATTATCCAACGATGGGTGATCAACGACCTTGTACGTAGGTACGAGGAGGAAGGGGTCATCCCAACCCGGGATATGGCTCGCCTAGACCTGGAGGAGTCCATGTCCCACCGTCAACACCGCCCTCGAGGGCCGCACAGGTATCCGCTGCTCCCCACCCTAACGTTCAATCGTTTCGGGAGCCTATCCCTGTAACGCCTTGACGGCTCCCTGCCTTACGCTGATGGGGTGGGTGATGTCCGGTTCAGCCCTGCCTGGGCCCTGGTCCAAAGGTTCTAAGCAAGGGACCCCACTCGTCCACATCAGCACCAACGTCCGTCTTTGCCAGAGGAGTAGGGAGGCTACGCCCCTGCACCACCTGCACCGGCTCGTCTGACCCGATGCCAGTATCGGGCTCGAGCTGAGGACGCCCGTCAAGGGGCATTAACGTCAATAGCTACTGTGGACCGAGACATCACCGAGATGCACCGTGAAGCCCCTGCACGCACTGAGCAGGGGAACTCCTATGCCCGATCGAGATTGAGGCCCCAACCACCCCATGGGCAGACTGGGTTGACTCTCCGGGTCGCAAGCCTGAGTGGTGATTGCCGCAAAGAAATTCGCGGTGATGTCACCTCGTACGAAGGCCCTCCCCATACCACCACTCCACAGAGCGTGGGCCTTCCCCTCTCTAAATCTCTTCATGGAGGTATGCCTCGTGCTACCCCCATCTCGAATGAAGACCTGCCTCGCGATAGTGATACTCGCCGCGAAAGCCTCTCCTGCACCCACCACACTGGGTATGGAGTTCCTCCTCCTGCCCCCGACCATCGATGTGAAGGTATTTCCCATCCGGTCCTTCTGCAGTGTGGGGATCCTCCCTACATTCTCTTCGTAGCTGGCGAAGGTCCTCCTCGCCATGGAAACCAGAGGGGTGAAGGTCAACCTCGCTCCACCCGCATCAAGCATAGAGGTGCTCCCCATTCTCCTGTTGGTTCTAACGCCCATACGAGTGCTATTAATAGAGGTCCTACCAATGTACCCTTTGACATATGACCTGGTTCCCCTTGCAACCCGGCCGTCTCAAGCGGAAGTCCTCTCCACCCTTGCACCAGCGTGGCCCCAAGACTACATGTCTGGAATCATCCTTGTCCTAAAGAGCCATCTAGGGGAAGGAGAGTGGGTCTTCGCCGCCACAAGAAGAATCCTGGGAAGGCCCAGGCAGAGATCAAACCAGCCCGATTCTCGGATTTTGATGTAGAATGCAACTCAGCGATGGAACCTTCTCCCCGATCCTTCGTGTCAAGGACTGGGGCAGGAACAAGGTGTGTCAGCCTCATTCTCCCAGAATGCGAAGTCCATAGGATTACTTCCTATCTTTGTAGGTTCATTTAGGTGGAGAAAATCGTGGGAATCCCATTGGTTCTGACCATGAAGTCACCACCGTCATCACCCGAAGCGCCCACTACATCTACCAGAGATCACATAGAGTTATTTTGGGGACCGACGACGGTTGAGCAATGGAGTGACCCATCGACGACGACCACAATCCCTACACCAGAAGATGTGATGGTTAGTCCATCATATCACAACATTATGGTTAGGTCACCCCACTCTTTGGAGGATGGCACAGAGTTCGGCGGCCAGTCAGCTCGTTCGCCATATTCTTCGCCACCTAGCTTACTGTCCCAGCAGTCCTCCTCAGTACCGCTACCAGTTCCTCAGCCGCCCCCGGTTGACGAGTGGGGAAATACGGGGCCAGAACCTGAATCCGAGCCCAAGAGCTTCAGGAACATTCTCGTGGTGGACCACTTCCCAGATAAGTTATGGCTTGCGGCACTGTCAAACTTTTGTGCACCGGAATCCCTCACCCTGGAGGAAGTAGAGTGCTTTTGCCAAACCCTATGGGCGACACACTTACACCTTCGTTATGAGTGGGTGGTGTACCTAAGGATCTAATAAAACTTTGAGGAAATCAGCGAGCAATGCCGCCAGTTCGATTTGGACGCACTCCCCGTGTCCCAGCGCACTGAGGCACCAGGTCGCCAGAGTGCCCTCCAACACAAATGCATTCAGAGTTTCAATGTAATCTGCAAAATCATCAGGGAAGCTACACCCCATGTGAAAGTCCATGGTTGGGGACAGTATGCCACCCTCCTCTTCAGTCCTATCCGGCGGCAGCCGGATTTGTTATGCGACATTGAGGACATGCCTCTAAGAGGGGTCGCGGTCCACATGGCTGACATAGTGGACAAAGAGGATGAGCTGGAGTTTCTCGATGGAGACTTACCCCATGAGGGTGTACCACCACTGCTGGACCCATCAGGGAGGATTACCCGTCTGTAGAGGAACATTCTAGGCCTCCCTGTACCCACCGAGTCGCTGGTACTCAGTCGGATTGCCGATAAGGGTAAGGAGCACGTCGAAACTGTCAAGCACTCCGACCCGTCTGCCTCAGTGAAGAAGATGGAAAAAGACCCCGAGAAGGCCGCGTTGAACCAACAGATTGCTGAGCAGAAGAGGCTGGTCGACGAACTCTTGGTCGAGCATGCTATCGAGAGGCGACCCAACTATGGTGATCCCAAGCTGGGGAAGCAGGGGCAAGAACAATTTCCCCCCGGCGAGATGCCTCCGGGAAACCCTGATCATGTTACTCCTGCAGACAGGGCAGAATCCGGAACTCACGGAAAGAGGGCGTGATATGTCTCACCGAACCCCCCCTGAACGGTGAGGCAATCCGAGGAATCTATCCCAGGTTCCCCCAGCCGCCCCACATGACATTCCTCCAGTCATTCCCAAGCCGAAGAAGCCGTATACCGTGTCGAAGAGCCCGACAACACACTCATGATTAGGGATCCCCATCAAGACAGGGACCCCCACTCAGGTGATCTTATAACGGTACTCATCACCCATTTCGAGGCATTGGAAACACGACAGGTGGCAGTCCCACTAGATGGAAAGCCATATCCCTCGTGGATGGATGATATTCTTGCACCTCTGGGTTTTGGGAACCCCACTTTCTCGCCCTTTAACGGGACAGGGGACATGCCGTAACACATAGACCACTTTTCTTCCAGGTGTGGCCCCATGTTGGGGACCCCGACTCAGCAAGAAGCCGCCAAACTCCGATGTTGTGTGAAACATTGGAGAGCCTTGCATTCATCCGATACAACCAGCTCCCCATTGGATCGGTGACCGGCTGGGAGGATCTCCGCCGGCAGTTCCTATATCAGTTTAGCTCCACCACATGAATACCAGCATCGCAGACCTCTTCAAGTGCAAACAAAGGCCTGATGAGTGAGTCTTGGACTTCATCGCCCGGTGGAAGGGGCTTACATACTCCCTAGACATGTTGTTGACTCTGGAGAAATTGCTGATGATGTGCATAGGGAATGTTAAAACAGAACTAGTTCCTTCCCTGATCACCCAGAACTACCTCAGAGGGTTCCGGGACTTCTCAGATAAGGCCCAATGCCTCGAGGAAGCTCTGCAACAGGCTAGTCAGGCGCGTCTGCTACCCCCTGTGATCCCAGCCAGGAGGGCTGCCAAAGCCAAGCCCGTCGCGGTGGCCCAAATAGAAGCCCCCAGGCAACTATAATTTTTGTCAGTGGCACCAGCTCCACAATCTCGCAGAGGCCGTCCACCTCTGGCATAGGCTCCTACCCAGAAGCGACCGCCACAGAACCGACAGGTTCCCCCGCGCAATGTGCTACCACCGCCTAAGAGGGACAATCAGGCTCCACCTCCTCGGCAGGCCCCTCAGTCCCCTCGCCAGGGCCAGGCCCCCAGAGCTCCCTTTCTAGAAAGAAGGCACCATACTTACTCGTTCAATGAGAATCAGGTCCCTGGTTACTTCCGAAGTTCCCTAGAGCAGGGGATTGTGCGCCTACCTAAGTGCAGAAGGCCGGAATAGGAGAATATTACCATTGTCCCCAACAAATGCCCCTATCATCGGATCTTGGGGAATACCCTCAAGCATTTCTTTGTGTTTAAAGACTGTCTCCAAGACCAGGTCAAAAAAAACATAGTCAGGCTAGGCCTAGCTCCAACAAAAGTAGTGGGTGTTTTTGTCAGACCAGAAAGAGGTAGTGATGACGAAGGCGAGTGGAAGCAGGTTCCCAGCCATGGGTCATAGAAGTATGATGACTGGATGACTTGTAAAACAGTCTCCAGTGCCCCTGGTATCATTTAGGCATGCCTGAATTAGCTGGAACCTTTGGAGGAAGAAACCAGTACCTCTGCGTCGTCATCTCAGTCGACCTCTTCCCAAAAGGGAAAGCAATAGTTGCATAAGAAGAAGCATCGCTCTCCCCCACTATCGTCTTCATCCCGCACTCTTGGAAACTTTATGCCCCCTGAGATGGGAATCCAGCCCAGAATCCACCCAGTGGTGGACGATTCTTCAAGTGATAGTCATGGGTACACTTCCATTAATACCATAGAGCTGGTAAATCCCTACATGACTCCCGACAAGGGGGAACGCCAGACGAGCCTCCCCAACGTCCCTAGCCGACGTCAACGTCAGTGAAACTGCGACCACGTGGGTCGTCAAGGCACATCATTAGGCACTCTCAGCCAGGACGTTCATGTCACTGAAGCCGGACAGCAGGCCCCACACAGAGCTGAGCATGCACAACCTCATCTGGTGCCCTCAGATCTACCTCCACCTTCATTCGTGCTACTAGATTAGGAAGAGATGTCTTGTCCATACCAAGACCAGCCTCGACCTACTATAGGACAACCTCAGTTGTCCGATACTCAACCAACAACCACCCTCCAAGCCTCAACTAGAAGGCATGGGATGTACCCAGTACCATCCAGCCATCGGTTCAACTGGCAGGGCCCTCCATGCCTCCAACTGTGAAACGACCTCCTATAAGCAGAGGCTCGCGTTTGGCATGGAAGTATGATGTTATGAAGCACCTTGATGGAATTCCAGCAAGGCTCTCTATCCTTGAGGCTCTTAGCCTATCGTCTGAAATGCGTGAAGCACTTTATGAGTCCCTAAGGAGCCCCCACCAGTTTGAGGAGGAGGTAGCAGCTGCAGAAGCCTTCCATGCTGAGGTAATTGAGAGTGCCGAATGCTAGGAAGGTATCTCGTTCTCTAGTGAAGATGAAGAATCTCCCATACAGGGGCACATTCACCCACTGTACATCACTGGTCGGTTCAACAACATGGAAGTCTGTCGCTGCCTCGTTGACACAGGTTTTGGGATTAACCTAATCCTGACTCAGACACTACTGAATATGGTCTTGTCAGAGGGCGATCTAACTCCCTTAGAACTCATAATCCAAGGATATGACAAGACTGGCTAGACTCTAGTTGGCAAGATCCTCTTGAAGACCCAGTTTGGTGGCCTAATTTCCAGCACCGAATTCATGGTTGTCTCCCAGGATACCACACACAACGCATTGAGGGGAAGGCCATGGCTCCATCTGCATGAATCGGTCCCTTAGTCATATCAATAATGCCTAAAATACTCTGTCAACGGTCGAGTAGGCATTCTCCAAGGAGATGTGTCTCCTTTTTCCTCTTGTGAAGACCGCTATCTGGATGCTGACTACTACAAGAGCAAGGAAAAGCAAATCCTGGAATGCGAGGTTGAACCCGCCTCGACCACATGTGATCCCGGGGTAGGTCTGTATGACGCCTACATCTTCCCAATCCATTGGTTGGAGGCCACGAACCCCGACATGGGGTAGTGTTTTGTTGTTTCGGGTGCAAGGGGAATGCATATTCCCAGGTCCAAGCGACGTCGGGAAATCACCTCGTACTCCTACACTAACCAGGCTCAGGTGATCCCGGAACCTCCTACCCCTATGCGGTACCGAAACTTCAGGCTCATGGAAACAACAGTACCTCATACATGTCTCTTCCACCAGTCTTGAATCAACCGTCTTAAGCCGACGCACCACCACTGCTTTGATGTCATCAAGCGTGGCCCCTTGGGCCGAAGTCCGGACGGAATTGGATCAACCACTTTCATCACCATGGTCTCAGTAGAGACTACCAATGTGACGACCACCGCCGCTCGAGCCGACACCATTCCCCCATCAGAGCCTGGTGTCTCGGAAGAAACTCCCTCCACGGAAGATCCCTCCATAAGTGTAGAAGAAGATCTAGAGGATGCTCCCCCTGCTTTGAAGAAGGCGTTTCTACCATGGTCGATGAACTGGTTCAGGTGAACCTTGGTAGCAAGGCGGATCCAAGACCCACCTTGATCAGTGCCACCATGTCCCTTGAGGAGCAGCAGCGGTATGTGGAATTTCTCAAGCAGCACAGTGACGTGTTTTCCTGGAGTTAAGACGAGATGCCAGGACTAGATCCTCAGGTAGTCGTCCACCACCTTGGTCTCCCGACAAACCATCATGGATTCAAGCAGCCTCCTAGAAAAATGAACCCTTCTCAGGGTGCCATGGTTGAGGCCAAGGTTGACAGGATTATCAAATCCAACTTCATCAAGGAGGTCTAGTACCCCAAGTGCCTGACCAACATCGTGCTATTCAGGAAGAAGAACATACAGATTAGAGTCTGCATAGACTTCTGCGATCTCAACCGCCACTGTCCGAAGGACGATTTTTCCCTCCCAGTGACAGAGTTGTTGATTGATGCCACGACCGGGTTCCAATCCCTCTCCTTCATGGATGGGTATTTCGGGTACAACCAAATCCATATGGCCCATGAAGATGAGGATTACACTACCTTTAGGGAACCCCAAGGTACTTTCTATTACTAGGTCATGTTGTTCGGCCTGAAAAATGCAGGTGCCACTTATCAGCGAGCCATGCACCGCATATTCAAGCCGATTCTCGGGACATTGGTGGAGTGCTATGTGGATGACCTGGTGGTCAAATCTCGTTAGTGCCAGGATCATATCAAGGACCTTGAAAAAGTGTTAGACTTACTCCGTTCCCGCCACCTGAAGATGAACCCGCTAAAGTGTGCCTTCGGGGTCCCCTCCGGGAAGTTTCTTTTCTTCGTTGTCAGGTACCGAGGAATCAAGATCGACCTAGTGAAAATCAAAGCCATCATCCAGATGCCTCCTCTGAGCAATATTTGGGAACTTCGAGGTCTCCAAGGCCACTTAGCCTACATACTCCGATTCATTGCGAATCTGGATGGAAAGTGTAAGCCCTTTTCCCAGATCATGAAGAAAGGCTCTGCCTGTGAGTGGGATGAAGAATGTCAGACCACCTTCAAGGAAATCAAGCAGTTTCTACTTCAACCTCCAGTATCAATGACACCTGTCTTCAGAAAGCCTCTGGTCCTTTACGTGACAACCCTGGAATGGTCTCGCAACACACTTCTCGCCCAGAAGAACAATGAGGGTACAAAGAACAACCTCTACTACCTCAGCCGCATGCTCCTTGACATGGAGACCAGATACTCCCCCGTCGAGAAGAGCTGCCTTTCACTCGTATTCACCATCCCGAAATTGCGGCATTACCTATAACACCATGAGGTACAGTTGGTCTCTCGGGTAGACCCACTGAAGTACATTCTGAACTGCCCCATGTTGAATGGACGACTAGCAAGGTGGGCGGTGATCCTCCAGCAGTTTGACATTTGGTTCGTGCCCCAGAAGGCTATCAAGGGACAGGCATTGGAAGACTTCCTAGCTGCCCATCCAACCTCTGCAGATCAATATCTGGACCTGGATTTTCCTGACAAGGAAATCCTTTCAGTCAATCATGCCATCTCATACTGGAAAATGCACTTCGACGGTGCCTCCTGGAGCCCCACTGGTAGGAGGCTCAACGATCCTATGCTCAATAGAGTGGGTCTGGGTATCTTCTTCATCACCCCGGCGCAAGCCGTTCTTCCATACTCATTCCTGTTGTCAGAAGGCTGCACCAACAATGAGGCAGAGTATCAGGCTCTTATCACTGGACTCGAGCTGGACCTTGAGATCGATGTGCCCCATTTTCACGTAAAAGGGGATTCCGAACTGGTCATTAAGTAGGTCAATGGATATTATGTGGTCAGGAAGCTAGATCTTATTCCATTTTTGGAGTGCACCATTCGGATAATGGACTAGTTTCCTTCTCGACCAGAGGTTACCCATGTCCCTCGGTCACAGAATGGTCGAGCAGACGCTTTGGCCGGCTTAGCTGCATCACTTGCGGAACCCAAATAGGATGATTTGATCATACATGTGTCACACCGAAGGGTCATTTCCCCCGTCACCCCAAAGGATAACGACAGCCCATAGGTAAGCCATCTTAGTGCCGGATCCTCCATGCCAGGAGCCTCAAATTCTTCAAATGCAGTGGTCAAGTCCACTCCCGACTGGAGGGTACCCTTTGTCGAGTATCTCCAAAATGGTTGCCTCCCGGATGATCGGGCCAAGCGTGAGCGAATCCGACAACGCGCATTGTAGTTTACCCTTTAGAGTGGTCCCGATATTGAGCAGATCCTCTATAAGTGGAGCTTAGATGGTGTTCTCCTCCATTTAATTCAAGGAGTCGAGATTTCTCAGGTCATGCAAGAGGTTCATGCCGGTTCTTGTGGTGCCCACCAGGCTGGCCAATGCTGTCCCATCAGATCTGGGGATTGGGGTAATTCTAGATCTCTGTGATACATGATTGTATTGATTTTTCCAAGAGATGCCACGCATGCCAAGTTCATGCTAACTTCCTGCATCGACCTCCAGAACCTCTCCACTCCACCAAGTACTCCTGGCCATTTGCAGTGTGGGGACTCGATGTCGTGGGGCCATACCCACCGGTGATAGCTCGCCAGTGCAGGTTCATCCTGACTGCTACAGATTTCTTCTCCAAGTGGGCGGAGGGGGTTCCACTCAAAGTGGTTAAGCCCTATTCCATCATCGACTTCGTGAGATCCAATATCATCCACCGGTTTGGAGTCCCTCACGCTGTCCTCACCGATAACGACACTAACTTCCGAGTAGCCGAGCTGATGAAATTGTATGCGAAGTACAACATCCATTCGAACCATACCTCTAGCTATCATGGGCAGGCTAATGGAAAGATCAAGGCGTTTAACAAGACCCTCTATAACATTCTGTAGAAGATGGTTGGTCAGAACAAGAAAAGTTGACCAGACAAGCTCCCCAACGCCCTCTGGGCCTATCGGATGATGACTTGCAATTCCACCCAGGTGACCCCATATTCCATGGCGTATGGGGATGAGGCCATCCTTCCCATCAAGATCCAGCTGCCGTCATTATGCACTGTAGTCTATGACACCAGATAACGTGGCCGAAGTCCGTCTAGCTGAATTGGAAGCACTGGACGAGAACAAGCTTCGTGCCCTACACAATCTGGAAAGTCATCAGAATAAGATAGCTAGAGCCTTCAATAATAAGGTTCTCCTTCACTCTTTTTTTCAAGGCGACCTGGTGTTGGCCCTCCATGCACCAATGATCCCCAGCAGGAAACCACCCAAGCTAGAGCCCAAATGGGAAAGACCTTACATCGTTCATAAGGTTTACCCCAATGAAGCATACTCCTTGGAGACCATGGATGGTGAGCATATAACTCCTCCCACCAACACCAAGTTTCTCAAGCAACACTTTTCTTGAGCCCCTTGGTCCTGAATAAACTTAAACTATATGGTCCCACATGACCTTAAACTATGTGCCTTGGTCCTGCATGAACTTAAACTATATGGTCCTACATGACCTTAAACTGCGTGCCTTGGTCCTGTAGGACCTTAAACTGTATGGTCTTGCATGACCTTAAACTTTGCATCTTGGTCCAGAATGACCTTAAACTGTACGGTCCCACATGACCATAAACTTCACATTATGGTCCCGCATGACCCTAAGATGCACACTCGTCTAGCACAACGTTAAACTACAGGCTGGTCAGGCCTCCCTAACTGAGGCCTAGGCCCGGGCCTCTGGCCCAGGATCCCTTTTGGGGGATTGTACGGTGTGGTGTGGGATTATGTCCTCATTCATGTCAGGTTACTCGCCATTCCATACACCTCCCCTGTCTAGGGAATCCCCTTTCCCCCCACGTCTCGTCCTCATTGCAAGACATTAAACTGCAAACTGGTCAGGCCTTCTTGACCGAGGCCCAGCCTCAGGCCTCTCAGCCTTTCTGGGCCCACGACCCTCGTCCTTGCTGCAAGACGTTAAACTGCAAGTTGGTCAGGCCTTCCTGACCGAGGCCCCTTGTCCTTCCACGACTCAGGCTCTCTTGTGGGATTGTACAGTGTGGTGTGGGATTATGTCCTCATTCACGTCGGGTTTCCCGCTGCACCATTCATATCCAAAAAGGAAATGCATCTCATCCCGCATGTCGTTAAACTGCGCTTCTAGAACTACGCGTGGCTTGATTCCCATTCTAATGGGATACATAAGAATGCTCAGACATCCCGTCTTGAGCCCAAACCAAGATTTTCCCTTTTACTGTCCCCCCTGGGTATGGTTTCCTTGGAGGGTCCTCACATGGTGTGGAATAGGCTTCCTTAACCCCACTCATATGAGGATTTCAATGGTCGCACCATGTGCCCACTCCCATTCTTCTATCCTTCCATGTATTCACCGCATGACGTTAAACTGCATGGCCTTCAAGAACTACGTATGGCTTGATTCCCATTATCATGGGATACATAGGAATGCCCATAAATTTCATCCGTTGGCCCAACCCAAAGGCAAAATCTTCCCCTCGGGTTAAGACATATGGCAGGGTGCACAATTTTTCCCCTATTTACGTCGAGTCAGCTTCGACCCGGTTATACGTTCCCCTCCCCGGAGAAGTTTTCCTCTTTCGTAGATGGCTACAGCTATGCTTCACCCACTCCTTCACTGGGATTCCATCACTTTCCTCACCCAGAGGGACCCTCAAGAACGGCAAGGATACTACGCCCAAGGGATCTCCTACCGATATGGGCCAACGCCCCCGAGGGTTTCCGGGCAACAAGCCAATATAAATACCGCGTTTCGAATTTGGTCAGCGGTTGATTCTCATTGGTTGCTTCCATATTAGGCCATCATAGGGACGCTGTGTTTCGAACATGGTCAATAGTGTCCTGGATCATCGGGTCCACCCAAAGATGTCCCAAACATCGAGTGCAGTGATTCGTTCTGCCCCTCCTGAAGCGACAAAATTCCCTCCGGGTGGTGCCAACGGTCGGGCCCACAGCCTCGATTCTCCTATAAGGGATTCACAGTGTGGTGCAGGATTACACCCTCATTCACGTCGGGTTTCTTGCCATGCCGTTCACATTCCCTGACTGAGGCCCAACCTCAGTCCTCTCGGCCTTTTCAGGCCCCTGACCCATCCCCTCTGCAAGACGTAAAACTGCAAACCGGTCAGGCCTTCCTAACCCAAACAACTATCCGTCCCCTCGGCCTTTTGGGCCCTTGGTCCGGGTTCTCTATGAGGGGATTATATAGTGTGGTGTGAGACTATGTCCTCATTCGATCCGGGATACTCGCTGCGCTGTACACCTCTTCTATCCAGGGAGTCCTACTCCCCTCCTCATTCTTACTGCAAGACATTAAACTGCAAGCCGGTCAGGCCTTCCTGACCAAACCACCGACTATCAGGCCCCTTGGCCCTTTTAGGGCCCTCGGCCCAGGTCCTCTCTCATGGGATGTGAAGAGTGGTGTAGGATTACATCCTCATTCACGTCGGGTTGCTTTCCATGACTTACACACCCCCTCACCGAGGCCCAACCTCAGGCCTCTCGGCCTTTCCGGGCCCATGGCCCTCATCCTTACTACAAGATGTTAAACTACAAGTTGGTAAGGCCCCTTGGCCCTCTCGATCCCCTTAGCCTAGTTTATACCCAGAGTATATGGTGTGGTGAGAGATTATACCCTCATTCATGACAGTTTGTTCACCATACCGTACACTTCCATTGCTTAGGGGTATCATACCCCCCCTCCTCATCCTGAATGACGTTAAAATGCATCTTGCTGTCCTGCATGACATTAAAAGGCACCCTCCAGAACTACGTGTGGCTTGATTCCCATCCTCATGGGATATTTAGGACCATCCGAATGTCTAGACTTTGTGTCCAGCCCCACCTCTTAGAGATCTCCTGATCTTCCGGTCACCTAGGCCTGCCCCTCTCCAGGAGGGGGATATATAGGTGAGATACAGGGTTTTTTGGCACCATGCCCCCTTCTCTTGGAAATCTTCCATCTCTTGGTTACCCTCAAGTTGAGACTCATGACCCCTTGCAGTGTTTCACCCGTGTGTTAAGAGTACTCTGGTCTAGGACCAAGAGTGTCAGATTCAACTTGGTCAAGTTCATTCCACTTGTCAAGCTTCATATTCCCCTTCATTCAGGCTTCCATTGCCTTTCACACCTTGAGGGACCCCCAAGAACAACCTGGATACCACGCCTAAGGGCTATCCTACCGATATGGGTCAACGCCCCCGACGGTTATTAGACAAAAAATTGATAAAAATCCCGCGTTGCGAATATGGTCAGCGGTTGATGCTCGTGTTTTGTCCCCATTTCAGGATAATGTGATATGGATGCTGCTTTTCCGCCATGGTCAGTAGTAATCCCATGTCGTCACAACAGCCCCTTCAGTCCTTGAATTTTGGTTGCATGATTCACCTTATACTCCATCCCATCATGTCCAGGTGGAATCTCGACACTTTTGGCGATACCCCTCAGTGCACCTTTGCATGTCAGGGGGACGAAGCTGAAATACGGCGTCCTTCGGGGATCCCACAGTCTGAGTTCTAAGACCATAAACTAAGATCTCCATCTAGAACTATGTATAGCTTGATTCCCATCCTAATGGGATATGTAGGACTGCCTGGATGTCTCGTCTTCAGGTCCAGCCCATTTGGGAGCTAGTCTCTCCCCCCTTTCACCTCTTACCTCTATATAGGCCCCTCGGCCTGTGGTCTCCCTCTCGGAGTGGCATACGGTGTGATGCGGGATCATGTACCTATTCACGTTGGTTGTGTTTCATGACGCCGTACACATTCCCCGCCTAGAATCGCCTCTACTACATCTACGCTGGATGACGTTAAAATTCATGCTTGTCCCATCACATGACCCTAAACTGTGACATTATCGTCCTGGACGCACGATGAAAAATGACACTGCATTGTGATAACCTCATCATGGAGGACATCACATTGGGTATTGGTCACGCGCCATACCACTTGTCAACACCTACTACGACTTTATTCTTGTGGAGACACCAGGACTTGCTACCCTAGGTCTGTCGCTTCACAAACAAAACCACTCACCTTTAAGGAAAAACAAGATTTATCAAATACCGATTCTCTTGGGGTGAGGGATATACCTGCGCGCCCCTTTCATCCGTTGCATCGGTACCTTACCGTACCATTCCACCTTCCAAAACTACGTGTGGCTTGATTCTCATCCTCATGAGATACGTAGGAGCGGACGGGTACTTCATGTGGGCCCAACCTAATTTTCGTGTTCAGTCCCTCGACTCGAGCACTTCCCCCAGAGAACTCATGGTAAATAGAGTTCATGTCCTTGTTCACGTCGGTCTTTGTAACCAACTTACCGTGTGTCCCTTTATCTTCTTACCCATATGTGGTCCGAGTTCTAAGACCTTAAACTAATACCCTTTCAAGAACTACGTGCAACTTGATCCCCATCCTTGTGGGGTATGTATGAATGCCTTTGCACTTTGCTCAAGCCCAGTTCAACTCTCATTTTCGGTCCCTTGACCTAAAACCTCTCTCAAGGGGGGTCATGCAGTGTGGTATGGGATTATGTCCTCATCCACGTCGGGATTTTTCCTAATTACCTACCGCGTGCCTTCCATGTTTCCTCCCATCCATGGTCTAAATTCTACGACCTTAAACTAAGATCTCCCTATGGGGAGGGACTCAACTCCCTATGTCTAATACTCTCATTAATGTGTCCAGATGTAATTTGACAAAGATTCCGGAGTGTGTAATTTTCATGGGGACGTCCCCTCGTTCCATGTCCAAGCTTCGTGTGCTTGCTGTTTGGATCCTCATCCTCTTTCATGTCTAAAGGGACCCCCTAACGACCTGCTCCCATACCGCATCGGCTCACCTACCATCCTGGGCCAACTCCCTGGAAGACTTCCGACAACATTTGTGACATGGTCCCGTGTTTCGAACATGGTCAATGGTCAAACCTCATTTGTCTGTCCCCATTCTAGGCTAGTGCGAATTGGACGCTGCGTTTCCGCCACGGTTAACAGTTATCCTCCATCGTCACGCTGCCATCATTTTGATCAAAATTCTGAGCATCATGATTCACACATTTCCACTTCCTCATGTTCAAGTGGAATTCCGATATACTCATCTCTATATCTTCACACATCTAGGTGCGCCATATAGACGTGTTAGCATTATTGGGCTGGTATTCACCGACTATCCCTTTGCCCTAACCTGCCCCTTCTTATGTCGTGAAGTTCTCCATTACTGCTTGTTTCCCACATCGAGCATGACTCAAGTGGGATTAGTAGTTTTGGTAGGATATGTACTGACGCAACTGGGCTTCTTATCATCCTACATGACGCTAAACTGTGCCTCCAGAACTACGTACGACTTGATTCTCATCCTTCTGGGATACGTAGAGACACCCTGGAATTTTTCCCAGGGTCCAGCCCCCTGGAGTTATAAAACTTATTCTTCCCCTTTTCCAACCCCTTGGTCGGACCCCTCATAGGGAACCGAACAACCACAAACTCTACCCTGAACTAGTTTAGGATGCCCCAAGATGATAGTGGGAAGTGACAGACTCCCTCTCCAGAGTGGCCCTGTCTGAAAGAGGGAATGATCCATGATCAAACCAATGCTCCCATCTAGCGTACTCCCACCACAGCGGTGTAATTTCATGAGTGTTGGATTATGTTTGAACAAAACATCACTCCACTTCCCATGCTTTGCGTGCCCCGTAATCAGATCCCCATACTCTTTCATGTCTAAAGGGACCCCCTAATGGCCTGGTTCCATGCCACATCGGCTCACCTACCATCCTGGGCCAACGTTCTGGAAGATTGGTCATGTTTGGAAGGACCCCCTAACAGTATGGATGCTCGACCTATGGTCCGCCTACTATCCTGGGCCAACATCCCAAAGGATTGATCGACAACTTTTGTGACATGGTCCTGTGTTTTGAACATGGTAAATGGTCAACCCTCATTTATTATCCCCATTTCAGGCTAACGTAGTAAGGATACCGTTTCTCCGCCACGGTTAACGGTCGTCCTTTATTGTCACACCACCCCCACAGTGTTCCAAATCTTGGGTATCATGATTCACACTTCCCATTTCCATCTGTTCAGACCAATTTTAGTGCCCCTGGTGTTGCACCATTCGTTCATAAGAGCACACTGAAAAAATGGTAATTTGGATATTCTGAGAACTTCCTTCTCTGGTCAGGTCTCTCCTACTTCCTGAAAATATAGACTGGTTATCCAAACCCCAGATGCTCAAGGTCTGGTTTACACTCCTATGTTGGGTGGGACGATGAGGCAACTATCTCTTGTTTCTCGCATAGGGCCCAACCCATGTGAGCTTAGGGAATTGTCATTGGACGTTCCGCAAACATTGTAAGGATGAAATGAACCGGTGCAAATAGTGGAAATCGTGCACGCTACGACATTCAAAGAAAGAAGAAAATTGAAACACAAGAGTACCGTTAAAGGGTTTGTAATTGTTACAGTACCCGGGGGTCGACTCCCCCCATGGACAGATTGACCTCGTCGAAAGAGCGTTGCAGCTCCCACACCCTTTGAATGGTGTCATCCAAGAATTACTGCCGTCGACTTAGCTCTCGCTCCTCCTCAACAGCGATGGTGCGCAATCCATCAGCCTCAGTTTGGGCCCGTTCTATGCTAGCCTGGATGATGGCCATCTCTTCGGAATCCTATCTCATGCACTCTTCCACCTCTGCCAGCTTGGCCTTTAATTTCAAGATCAACTCAGATTGTGCAATGAGAGAGGCTGAATGATCATATGCCCAGATCTGCAGCTTCTGGACCTCTCTTTCAGCCTCCTGGAGCTTCTTGACTTTCTTCGCCTTCCTCCGCTGCCAGCCCACACTGAGCCCGCGATCATACTTCCAGATCTTCTCTGCCATGAGATCTCGGATGATTTTATTAGAACGCTGGGCATCCACTCCCCCGGTGCACAGTTCACGCAACCGCGAGCGAATTCTGTCCATCTCATCTAGCCATTGCGCTTGGGGGGTGTCATTGATGAAGTGCATGATTAACTTCCAAGATCGGCGACAAGCTATTTTTCTGTCCTCCTCATCTGAGGTTGTTTCATCCCAGTCTACGCTATTAGAAGGGTCGTATGCGGGGTATGCCTGAAGGAAATTGTAGGCAAGATCTGCATCTGGCATTGAATCCGGCGTGAGATCTGGTGTCGGGGTAGGCGTGACGGGACTTGGGTCGGCCGGTTTATCCTCATCATCGGAATCCACCTTAATAACCTTAGGCATGACCCTGCTGGTGGTTCCGCCAATGATAGTGTGTGCTGCAGATCAGGTAGGTGGGGGAACTATCTCCACAATCACCGGCATGCCCCTAAGAGGGATGCCACCAGACATCCCGATTATCCTTGCCGCAGCAGCCCATGCCATTCGTAGAACTGTACACGACAGATAAGGGAATGAACATCAGTTGGCATGATCTACATATGACAGCAATGAATCCAGTGGAGAAATCTTATGGAGATCGAAATCCTGGTGCTTCTCCTAAGTCTATGCTGATGCGACCCCGAGGTGTGGCCCTCCATATATTGTTGGAAGGTCTAGAGTTTCTAGAGGATCCACCTCAGGTCCTCTGGCCTCGCAAGACATAGAACTTGACGCAGCCATAGGCGCGGGTTCTGATGATCCTGCACGATCTCCCGCCAAGGGGTGAGAGAGAGGTCTGCATACAAGTTCCTCCTGCATGGTTCAAATATTGGTAAGAAATCCATGATGGCCGGAAAGAGGACCATGAGGAAAGAAGCTCGGAATGATACCTCAAGAGCCTCTACGAAATCATCAGAATCTGAGTCTTGATCTCTGACTTCGCCCTCCTCCAACGAGCTCCCGCTGTTTGCCTCATCCTCCTGAGAGGATTACATAGATTCTTCCAGCAAGGGGAAGCGCTCCCTCATATTGGTGGCTGATAGCTGTTGGGGAACCGCCCGATCAAGCAGTACCCTCACCCGGTCTGTCATTGGGCGTGGGACACCACTGGAGTTAATGTAGTCCTCCAGCTCATCCAAGTATTGCTCCGCCACCACCAGAGACGCCGTGAAACCAGCCTGGACTGGGCCTATTCCCAGTAACTCCATCCCAAGACGATTCAAGTGTTCCCACATCTCGGGTGGAATGAGGAATTTTCGGTTGATGTCCCAAATGTCCCAGGCCTCTGGGAAGACAGCATCCTCTGACATGCCAATGTGAAGTAATCGCTTCCCTGGATCCTGAGTGGGTATCCGGAGGAATCCCCTCGGTGGCCGCCCCTCCAGATGGCTCTGCTCTTCCAGGACCACCAGGTCCACTACTACTGCTGGATCTGCCGCTGCTGCCATACCCTCAGTTGGTGCAGGTCTCGTCGCCACGGCAGCCCCGTAACCGCGATAGGCCCTTATCAATCTTCGACCCTAACCTCAGGATAGGGGAGGCCCACCATCACTAGTTTGAATGGTTGGCTACCTTAGCATCTCCCCGGGATAAGCTGCCTCCCAGCTGATTTCATACTCCTTCACCAGTCCAAAGGCGGCAGTTGGTGGAGGCAATGCCATTCGCATTTTCCCATCTTCCGATGTGAACATGATCCACAACTGCCTCATTACTCACAGGTTCTCCTCATGACGCACCTCCCAGTAGACCAGCGGGGTCAGCCACTGCAGGCACCAGAACTTCCTCGCGAACCGGTGCGGGGTGTACGGTTCGTAGAGTGGATCACGGTCCTCCCGTGCCACCAAAACTCCACCTCAAATGGCTAGGAGAGAGGGCCGATGCTCTTCTGTTCCCTGACCATCGTCGGTGAGCACCCCCGTTGGCAATGGTAATGGGTGGAAGTTGAACTCATTCACCTTCTATAACCGGTTCAGCACCATCGGTATGGTTAGTTCGAATGGGAAGCTCCCGACCGCATTCAGGATGGAGGGGTGGAAGTCCGAACCCGGCGGCGAGATGGAGTTTGGATATTCATAGACCCCCCCTGATGTGCGCTGCGATCCACCCATACATAAGGTGGAAAGGTCCACATATCCTTGATGGCTTCTTTCCCTCACTGACATGCCGCAACATCTTGTACATCTTGGAAAGCATTGGGATCCCCAGATTGACCCATAATCCCGTGTCCCGCATGGACGCCATGATGAACGAGCTGGGACCCACCCCCATGTTGGTATCCCTCACTGGAAGGATCCAAACACAGATAAGGGCCACGATGAATTCCTCCAGCCTGACTATAGGATGTTGTTCAGTGCTGACACTGAAGCCCCAGGTCTTCCATTGGCTGTCCTCTAAGAGCCGCCAATACGGGTGCTCCTTGCCCCGTTGAGCCCCCTTCGGAAAAGTTCGAGGCCTCATAGGGAACTCTCGATCCTCTGGGATGTTTAGGAATTGCTTGAACCACATCTTAAAGTGGACATCTCTCACCGTCTCCTTATCCTCTCCAGGAACTAGAGCCATCAGTGCCAGCGCCTGCCGCAGAATTTGCTCTAGATCCTCTCACACACTCAGGATGGGGAGGAACTCATCATACATGGCCCCCAAGATCAGGATCCCCAAAATCTGATGGACATCCCACAGACTAATTCCCACCTCCCCATGGTGTAGGTGAAATGTGTTGGTCCTAGATGACCATCTGCTCAACAGCTCCAGCATCAGTTGTTTCGGTTGATAAATGTTGAATTGGGAGGCCCATGCCACCTCATACAAGCCCACCCTCCTCAGATCGGCCCCGAAAGCTTCGGATGAGGCACCTACCCAGTATGCCCATGCCCAGTCATTGGTGAAATTTCCGCCCTAGCATAGGTCCCACTCATCAGACCACCCCTTCTTCAGATCCTACAAATCCACCTTCAGCATAGTGCGGTACAAAGGGGGGGGTGTCTCTGGTTGCAAGGGCTTCCCATCGATGTTGTTCACGTGGTTGTACAGACAGTTGGCGGTGACAGGCGTGAAGTCCTCCTGCGCATGACCACTAGCTACCCTGAACCATTGGCGCTGACACGACGTTCTCCTGAACTAGCAAGCCGGTTCGTCCCTGCTCGCCTCAGGGCTGAAGACATCATCTCTTAGCCCAAAACCATACAAGGGCAGTTTCTTGCACAACAGATAGTTCTTTTGGCTCTCTGATAGCAGGTCAGTCAATGAATTATGATCTGAGTGGCTTCGGACCAGCTCCCCAAGGCCCAGACAGTTGGCCATCTCATCCCTCTGGGTGGAATCTACAAGCTCCTCCAACATAGCTTCTTGATGGGCCATTACAGTTTTGGAACTCGAAAAATAATTTCGGGTCGGGTCGCGAAGGTTGATCGCGAAGATTGCTCACGAAGCTCATTCGTGAAACCAAGATGCAGATCCTGGACTCAGCTTGGAAGCAGACGTTCACTTGGCGTAGTCTCAGAGTCAGAGACTCGTGGTTTTCCGCGAAGCTCGATTCTCGGTGAGCAGATGTGGAGTACGCGGAGCTTCGTGAAGTTGAGAGTGCAAAAGGATAAAAGGCGTGGAGAAGAAAGAGGACAAAAGAGAGGTCAGCCCCCTATTTATAGGCGGAGACCGTGGAGCATCGCGGCACACCCAGACCGCACGGCCACCGGTAGCCTCGCGCGCCCCCTTCGCGAGGCAGCACCGCCTTTGGAAAGTGGTAATAAGGAACGGATGCCGCCCGCCTTTGGAAAGTGGGAATGCGGGGTAACAAAAAAAGTCGTGCCTGTCGTGCCCAAGCGGATGGACACGCACAGCTCGATGAAAGAATAAGAAACATAGGTAATAAAGCACTCATACCAACTTAAGGGTCCTAAAGTAGACAATCAGAACATACACAACCCCTCTTGCTACTATAAATACATGCACAAATATACTAAAACAACAATAATAACAAAAACCACTCTTGGAAAACAGTTTCCCCATCAAACCCATTCTTGTTATCATGTTCATGTGATTCAATTGAAAATAATTCTCCATTACCAAGTAAATGATAGGCACAACCACTAGCCAAAAACAACACTGGACTGAATAAGAAAATGACCAAGGAGAAATTTAACCATTCACACCCGATTCTCTTGTAAATTCACAAAAACAAAAGGGATCCATGAGATCCCTCGAAGTACTGGAACCAAACCAATCCCATAAACACTGCTCCACACAGTCTCCAATTCAAAAACTGACAACACTTTAACCAGAGGTTCCATTCCCCTCTACGTCACCCCATACGACATCAAACAGAGCCACTACATATATCACTGGAATAGAGAAAGAAAATTTTTAGATTTAACCACACCATTAATTAAGTTACTTCTTTCCATTTGGTTAACCAGGGTGATCACATAAGGATTCTTATTCATTGGGAATCCATTTAATAAACCAAGTTTACATGATTAACCAGTTTCCATGTTACAATCATTCAATCATAGGATTAACCAGAAAACATAGGTTCATTAGTGCACAAGAAATGACCACCAATGACCACCATTTTCATTGGGAATAATCCCATACAATTGACAACATAAAAACAAAGATAAAATAATAAAGTAACACCATCTCCATTCACACCTATTAATTATTTAAAATTACATTCATTATCTTTGTTATGTTTTGGTTTCATCTATGACCTGAGGGAAAAAATTATCGTACCCACCCCATATGATGCACGGTAAAGAGAGACGAAGGAAAATCCCCTACTTGGATGACCAATGATTGATGTTTTCTCCTCACACCAAGAACTGGGGATACAATACTTGTAGAGGAAGAACTCTGAGGACTCTATGGCTAAGAGGGAAGGGATCTTGGTGCATGATTTGTCTTGTTAGGAAGTCTACAGGCACACTAAGAGAGACTAAACAGAAAAAGAAGAGAGTATATAGGCTTAAGAAAAGTCCAAATCCTAAATTTAGGGATATAATTTCAAAGTACATAAAAGTAGTATTGTGGCTTGACCATGCGTTTGGGTGGTTTCAAACGTTGGTATTAATTATGATTTAAAAATTCTCCTTGGAGATGGTAGAGATAATATCTGTGAGTTAATATATTTCCTTTAAATGGTGAAAAATGTGTAATAGGGGAGAAACTGTAAAAAAAAGAAAAAGGTGTGACACTGAGGAAAAAGGACACAAGTTTTGGTAACACAAGGATATCTTGAATATTAGGGGTTTAAAACATATTTTACAAGACTTAAAACACTTTAAAAGGGGTGTTAACACACTTTTACGTCAAAAGATATGTTACTGGAGCAAAAATGGAAGGTCCTTAAAAAACTGGGAATGACTCACCATTAGGTGAGTCACCATCACCCTAGAACCATCGCCCTGTCACTGTCATCTTATCACTCTGGAACCGATGCCGATTGTTGCTACGGACGACTCATTGGTACCACTGATGCCCTTCGGTGCCATCGACAACCATCAGTGCCACCGACGCCCATAGGTGCCACCGACGCCCATCGGTTCCATCGACGCCCATTGGTGTCACCGACGCCCATCGGTGCCACCGATGCCCATCGGTGCCACCGACACACATCGGTGCCAGGGATTCCCACCGGTGCCACCGACGCCCATCGGTGCCAGTGACGCCCATCGGTGCCAGCAACACTCATCGGTGCCAGCGATGCCCATCCGTGCCACCAGTGCCCATCGGTGCCACCGGCGCCCCTCGGTGCCACCAGCGCCCCCAGTGCCTGCGACCCCCCTTGGTGCCAGCGACACCCCTCGGTGCCAGCGACGTCCCTCGGTGCCAGCGACGTCCCTCGGTGCCAGCGACGCCACTCGGTTCCAGTGACGCCCCTCAGTGCCAGCGACACCCCTCGGTGCCAGCGACTCCCCTTGGTGCCAGCGACGCCCCTCGGTTCCAGCGACGCCCATCGGTGCCACCGACGCCCATCGGTGCCACCGACGCCCATCGGTTCCACCGACGCCCATCGGTTCCACCGACGCCCATCGGTGCCTCCGATGCCCATCAGTGCCATCGATGGTCCCCAAGATCCCCCAGTCACTTAAAATTTGGAAGATTAATAGACCAGGAGGGTCCTGCCATTACACAATTACTCAAGAAACATGAAATCCCCATTTATGGTGGTGATTACCACCATCATTTGGTGGAAATCTCAAAAAACCCTTAACCAAAATCAGCCAAATTAGGGAATAATAAATGGAATAAAAATTAGTGGGAGGATCTTACCTGTAATTTCCAAAAAACTATACCAATAACCACCCAAAATAAAGGTGTAAGAAGAGAGGGGGAGGTCTATTTGTTAGCTCTCCCATGTGTTCCCTCTGTCAACCAAAATAGGGGGGGGGGGGTGATCCCCCTTATTTATTTTAAAAAACACCAAAACATAGTGTCACATGTGACCAAGGGGTCATGACATGAACCTCCTAGGGAACGGGATCATACCATTTACTCTAAAATTCATTCTTTTAAGCCATGTTTCATGACATAAGGTCTTGAAAAGGCCCCTTTATCACTTTGATCCCTCTGATGTTCCTCCAATTCTCCCCCTAATAGACTAGTTGTTGATATCTCTATTTTCTTCTATATTTTGATGAGCTTTTATATATGAATTAATTTAATATTAGTTGATTAAATATAAATTATTTCCATATATTAATATTTTTTTTATTCATATATAGGATGATATTTGGTGAAATACCAAGGAATATAAGGAAATTAAGGAACATAAAGGCACTTTGTGTTGTTCTGTGAAGCGGAACGGTGTGAAAACAAAAAATAACAGAGGAAAAGGTTGGTGGTTAAAGAAAAAGGGAAAAAGAGAGATTTTAGAGGCATAAAACTGAATATACCTAAAAAAATGGATTTTCTAATGGAATAATATGACTTTTTATGTTGTATAATCATTACTCATGGTGAACTGGTGGAAGTTGTGAAATAACTATGGGGCATGAAGTGGAGGAAAGAAACATAATGTGAAGTCAAGAAGTTTCACGTCATGACACATATGTGTTACATTGTGACACTTGTGAAGTATTCCCATAAAGTGTAACATTCATGAATTTGATACATGTAGTGAAAAATAAACATCATCTAAACTTTACAAATCATGTAAATGCCCGAAACAATATAAAAAAATGATTTTTATGTAAATTTTTGTGGAATAATTATGAATTTGACATGGACGACCATTTAATGCCATATTTGAACTAGGGGAATCCTAGGACAAATTCTATGGTTATAAATAATGGGTTAAATATAGGAGAAAGGGATTCTATTCTAAGCATGATCTGTGACCACTGGGAGGCTATCATAGGGTTCTGACCCGAAGTTCTGTATATATAGGTTTATGTTTTTATTTTATTTCCTTTATTGAAAATAGATTGATTTATAGTTAAATTCCATTATTTTTTTTCTCTTTTTTTATCTCATTATTTCTTTCTTAATATATATACTATGGTTTTTGAGTTTAATTTCTATTGGTGATCACCAGATGATGTTTGGATTTCACCCCTAGAGGAGAGAGAAATTGGTTAAAGGGGTTGTGTAACAACAATGAATGATTTTACTTCACTCATAAATATTATTTTATTTGATAGTATCATGTTGTGAATAAATTTATATTTTATTTATCATTGAACAATTGAACATATACCTTCAATAATGAATGGAAAATAATATGATTCAGATGATTTATTCATAACCATTGAATGGAATTATTCTTCTACTTTTGAAAATATGAAATTAATGAAATTTAGTAATTTTGATTAGTCAGACCTTGATGAATTATAATTCTATAGTATATTGATAGAGAATTACCATTTATTCTATATAAAAATTTGAATGATTTCATATATATCTATTATAATTATTTTTTCAAGTAAAGAAGAATCAATTTATTTAGAAAAACTTCATTGGAAACCTGTTCCCGTGTCCTCTGATTTTTTATTTTAATTTATTTATTTTATTTACATCATTAATTTTAACAAAATCAAACTAAAATTAGAGGGAACCAACCTTTATTTTATATTTTTTATCAATGAATTCCCCAATCTTTGTGGGATTGACCCAACACTTCTTATATACTACACCTTTGTAGTTAGTATGACCCAAGAACATATAAATTTCTAATTTGATAATGTACATAAGATTTAGAAATTACTTTTGGGTGCATCAATTGTCCACCAAACCATAAACATCATCTAAAAACACCCTTTTGGGTTTTCTAAACCCTAAATATACCATTTCATGCCAGAGTCTTTGAAATGAACAATCCACCAATTCAAAATTTAAATTACCACTAAATTTTTTATCCCATCGAAACATGGGGTATTATAGTGAATATTTTCTTGAACCACATTCACTTGTTTTTATCTATACAATAATATTTTAATAAGATTACATGCACATTAATTTACCAAACCTAATGGAATTTTTAATTTTTTTTTAAATTTAAAAAAATTTAGAAACAAGAAAGATAAAGAGTTGAAATTATGTCAACCTTACCTTAGTTAATGAATAATTTTTATAATCACCCCATAAATAAATCACCCTTAATAAAATCTAAATGATCTAGATAAAGGATTTTTGTAAAGATTCCAGAAAATTGAATATTGGATCCAATGAGATCAAGAAAGTATCACCTTTTTGGAAGTGATCTCTCAAAAAGTAAAATCTAAGATCAATGTTATTTGTTTGAGAGTATTGGATATTATATCTATAAATTATAATAAAATTAGTGTCATCACACTCAATAGGAACAATTTTATAATTTATCTCATAATAAAAGTGAGTTTGTTTCATTCAAATCATTTGGGCTCAATAAATCTCCATGGATATATATTCTAATTCATCCGTAGAAAGTGAAATAAGATTTTGATTCTTATTACTACAAGAGACAATGTATTTTCCATGTAGGTGAAATTCCCAATTGTATGTTTTCTATTTAGTTGGAATCCCCCAAAATTGACATCGTAAAAACTTGTTAGTTCAAAAGATATTCCTGTTGGAAAATATAAAACAAGATTTTTAGAAGCATTTAAATATCTATAAATTATTTTAAGAGTTTTAAAATGTTATTATTTAGGATTTGATTGAAAATAATCACAAAGGCCTATACTAAACATGATGTCTACCCAGGTCACAATAATATAAAGAATGATTAAAATTATACTTCTATAAAAATTATTATCAACCAATTCAGAAGCTTAATCAAACATTAGATTATAATTATTACCCATAGGTTTACTAATTTATTTGACTTTATCCATTCAAAAATTGTTTAAATGTTCATTAGTGTATTTACTTTGGCTAAGAAAAATTCCTTCTTTATTTTTAGAAAATCGAAAACTAAGAGAAAACTTATGTTTTCTCATAAATCTAATTTAAAATTATTTTCTCATTAAATCAGAAAATTAATTACCAAGTGATTTATTAAGATATCCAAAAAAATTTCATCTATATACATTTTAACAATTATAAATCATTTGAAAAATATTTTAAAAATAACGCTGAATCAACTTTTTTCCCTTCTCAAAAATCACTTCTTAAAAGAAAACTAGTAAACTATTCATACTAAGCTAATGGGGATTGTTTCAAATCATAAAGATCTTTTGTTAACTTCAAAACTTGATTCATAAATTTTAAATCTTAAAAACTGTGAAGGTTCATTAATAATAACTTTTTTGGAAATAAAATAATTCAAAAAATCACTTTTAACAACTATTTGAAAAAGATTGTCATCTAAATGGGTAGTGAATTCTAATAATATTTTAATGATTTATATCCTATAGATAAGGGAAAATGTTTCACCATAACAAATTACTTATTCTTGATTATATCCTTTTTCTATGAGTATAAATTTGTTATGAGTTATGTTACCTTACTCATCAAATTTATTTCTAAAAACCCATTTAGTAACAATAATGGGATGATCATTGGGTCTTCAAACAAGATTCCAAACATTATTCATTTGAAATTGGTTTAAATCCTCTTACATTGAAATAAACAACATTTAATTAATAATGGAATCATCAATATTTAGGGGTTCTAGGTGTGAAATAAAAGAATGATTTTCAAACTCATTTAAAACCAACCTTTTAATATGAGCACTGTATTGAAAATCACCAATAACCTTTTTTAAGGGATGATATTTTTATCTCACCAATGCCTTGGATAAATGGATAGATTCTAGGTTTTCGATAAAGTTAATTTCTTTCGAATTAATAGAATTATTTAAGGTCATATTTTCTAATCTAACCTCTACTTCATCATTTTGGGATGAGGTTTAGGAAAATTATCCTCAAATATGATGTGAATTTATTCTTCCATGGTCTTGGTCATTTTATTAAAGACTATGTATACTGTACCTAAGTAAGAGTACGAAAGATAAATACCTTCATTGGATTTGGGGTCAAAATTTCCTCAGTTTTTTTATGTTAAGAATATAGCATTTACATCCAAACACTTTAAAAAATACAACTTTAGGAATTTGGTTTTTCCAAAGTTCATAGGGGGCCTTTTTAATGAAGAATATTATGTGAAAAAATTAAAGTTATAATAATGGATATTGATTACCTCAGCCCAAAACAATCGAGGTTGTTTAAATTCATTTAAAATAATTCTTGAAATTTCTTTAACAGTTCACTTATATATCTTTACAACCCCATTTCTTGTGGAGTCCATGGAGATGAAAAAGAATGATTATAACCTTACCATGGACAAAGTTCATCAAAATATTTATTATCAAATTCTCCCCCATGATCACTTTGAATAGATATGATCTTATATCCTTTTACATTTTTCAATTTCTTGGAATATATATTAAAGACTTTATAGGCCTCATTTTTACTAGATAATAAATAAACCCAAGTAAATCTCAAATAATCACTGATAATTAAAAAAGTGTTATATTTTCTTCCTATACTTACAACTTGGGTTGGTCAAAAGATATCAAGATTAATAAGATCAAGGGGATTAGAGGTGTTTACTTAATTTTTAGATTTAAATGAATTTTGTATTTCTTACCAAGCCAGAAAGTTTCATAAACATGCTATTTTTGAATTAAAATTTAGGTAAATCTCATACTTGATGATTTCAGTTGTTTTTTACAACTATGTGTGTGCTACAATGAACGAGGAGCCTATACCGATGCTATGAATCACTATATTTTCACTAGAAAATCTAACATTTTGACTTGAAATATGTTCTAAATCAATAACATAATCATTTTGAAAATGATAAGTTTAAAATAAAAGTTTTCCTTTGGAATAAAATATTGACAAAAATTATTATCAAAAGATAATTTAAAACTTTTATCATATAATTGACTAATAATTAGTAAATTATTATTTAAACATTTAACGTATAAAATATATTTTATAACAGAATAATTTTAAAAACTGATATTACCTGAACTAATGATCTTAATCCTTGAGTTATAATTAAAATATGCATGGCCTCCATTAAGATTTTTAAGATTATTGAACTCAGAGTAGTCACCACACATGTTTTTGGATTTAAATTGTTATTTCATAATTTTCTATACTTAATTTTAAAATCACAAACCACTTATTTAAAATTTTATACTTTACTGACTTTCATACTTCCCAAGTTATTAGAATGTTTTTATAAGAAGGGTATTTACATGATGGAGAAAACAATTATTATATGATGAAACATATTTAACTATAAAAACATATACTTTTTTACATCATATGGATAAAATTACATTGGATGTTGATTTATAAAGTCAAACTGATGATGTATAACCAAGTATCACCTGATAAAGTTCAACCAATTCCATCGGAAAAACATTCTTCAAACAAGGGTATACATGATTTCCAGAAAAAACCTTTATAAAATCTACAGGATGAATAATTTCTTTCCACCATATGAAGAAACATCATTCTATCAGATGAAATAATAAATACTTATAATGGTACTACCATGGAAACCATATGAAAAAGATATGATAAACCTTTCAATAGAATAATGAGTTCGTCTGGAGTCATTTCAACTTACTCAAAAGAATGCAGACTATGACTATTGGATAAATACCTATAAAGAGAAGTTGAATTTGAGGAGGAGGAATATTTTACCACTAAAGAAAACTAAATATAATTTTAAGAGTTTGAAACATATTATTATCAGTAAATAATTAATTATAATCTTTTGTGTTTTTTACATATGGAATCCCATTGTGATGATTTTTATAAGTACAAATTATTTTATACTTTTAATTACTATTTGTACAATCTAGTGTGATTGAGGGATTACGAGGTTTAAGAAGTCAAAGGTTATCGATCTTTCTAAACAAGGGTTACTAAGGCCAGGGGAACAAAATTTGTTCCAATCTTACTATCAAGGGATTCTTTTTTAAAGGAAGACATACTTGTATAGTTTGGTTAAAACCATGGATACCTTAAGTAAGGCTTATTGTAAAAACCCAAAATTTTATCAATGGAATTTATATTATCATAATTATTTCATAAAATACATACATAACATATAGAACAAAATAAAAACATTATTCTCATAAATTAAGAATGAAATAACTAATATTTATAGAAATTAAGGAACCAATACCGATTGAAGAGTAACCTAACTGTTGGAATAGTAATATAAACATTAGGAATAAAAATCTAACTATGAGAATATTACAATAACCTATTAAAGTATAAATAAAATTTAGCTATATTATAAATTAAAATATGATATAACTATATCATGGTATAGGTAAATGATAAACTAAGTGTTTGTATTTTTGTAAAATGTAAATGTTTATTTATAATTTTATTATAAATATAATGATTTAAAAGAAAATTAATTTTCATAAAATATATTCATAAATTAATATTATTTTGTATTATAATTATAATATAATTTTATGATACATTGATTAAATTTTTAAATGGTCATAAAATTTTTTATAATATTGAAATCAGTATTTTTAGAATAAAAGATAATTTTATTTGAAAAATAAATTCCTCATATTTATAAAAATATTTTCATAAAATGGATTTAATTTTTTAAATATAAATATTAAAAAATTTATATGAATAATTTTTGGGAATTTTCTAAAATATTTGAATTTTTTGGTGAATAGTGAAATATAGTAATTTATAGAATAAAATAAATACATGAATTTTTGAGTCATAGTTGATGTATTAACGATGTAATCATACATTGGTTCTATTTTTACTAGAAAATTTACTATATTTAGTCATAGTAATGATCACTATTGATAGTTTTGATCCATAATAATAAAAACATGAATAAAATATGCAAAACACCCCTTTCTTCCCCTGTAAATACCACCCCTCACCACGTCTTATCCTCACACATTATAATCCTTTTATATTATATATATTTTACCCAATTAACTTCCCAATCCTCTTAGCCACATCCAAGATATATTGGTATAAATAGAAGACCAAACCAAAGTGCCTTAAAGAGGTTCTCAAGGAGATGACATTCAAGAGGTAAAATCCTCAATCCTTCTCTTTTAATTTCAATTATTTTATTATCCTATCCCCAACTCCTCTATCCAAAGGGTAATGATAAATAAAAAATCACCTATATATATTTTAATGTTATGGTTTAAATTTAAAATCCATCATCCAATATCTTCTCTTCTCTTTTTATAGTAAAAATGAAAATGTCGTCCATGATATGTCGATTCACCTACTTCATGGATGATGAGTTTTCATTTTCCATTAAATCCTTTAAGGATTGTAATAAAAACATTATTATGGTTGAAAAATATTCTTATATGTATATTATAACTTTTTAAATGTTTTGTAACTAATTATAGACATAATATTAAATAAAATGAAACTAGTTCATGGTGGTCAAAAAACTGCCAAAATAAACTAACATTTATCATTAATATTTTATCAAATGAATCACCCTCATACCATAAAACAAAATTATACATGAGATCATTGAAAATTAATTAATTTCATTAATACCAAATAATTTCACTTATTGATAATTATTCCCATTTTATAGTAACTTTTATAATTATACATAACTAAACCGACCAAGAAATTATGAAAATTAATGCTCTTAGAACGATAAAATTGAATTATATAACTCATCAAAATGGAAATAAATAAACTTAATAAAATTATAATAAATAAAATCCATGTAAAAGAGGCTGTTAATTATGTAATTAATGAAAATAATTGTATTATCTAAGATGTTAAATGAAATTATAGAACACATTTAGACATAATGTAAGTAGATTCATAAACCTAACTCCCTTTCTTTGGGTTATTCCACTTTCATGAAAAATTTCAATGTGGATATTATTTTAATTTTCCTAAATTATAAAATTTTTTATTTGATTTTATTTTTTGTGATTTACATGTTTTCAATACAATTTTATGACAAATAAAAATATTTTCCAAAAGAACTCTTCTTTCCAATACAAATCTTGACTCATATTGAGTTATTTATTATTCACTCAAAAAATTATGATTCTTGTAAAAAAATATTTTTTTACCTTTTCTATTTGGGAACACCAAATTTATTCATGAAATAATGATTGATTAAATTATTATAAAACCCATTACTTTACATGGGTTACTTCATGATTTTGATTGATATATTTTCTAGGTGGCATGCATGGTTATGTAAATGTTATGATATGATAGGTGGGACCAAAATTGTATATCCGAACAATTAATTAGGTAATGTGATATATATCATGATATAATATGTATTATGCATGAAAATTATGGTATATTTGTTCACAATGATGATGTTATGACTATGAACCTATGTTATACGTGAAAACGATGCTAGATTTGTTCACAACTATATGTGGTATTTGACCACTATGAAATGATGTTTCATTTTTATGCATTGACACATTCCATGACTTTATTTTATGTTTCCCCTCATTATCATTATAAAGATACTATACTTATAATATGATGATTATGGTTATGCTCACCCATGTTATATTGATTCACATCCCTTATTCACCGTCTTATCTAGTTTTATATAACCTCTTTCTTTAATTTATATCCTCAGGTGATTACATGTACCAAAGAGAACATAATATTTATAAAAAAATAGGAAGTATTTGAATAAGTTTCTATATTTTATTATGTAAATTTTATGCATTAGCATAATTTTACCTGGAAACTAAACCCTTGGATCATGGGTTTTAAATGATATTATGTTGTTTATATTTAAAATGATATAAGTGTCAAGAAAGAAAAATTAGGATCGCTATATTTATTTTTAGATAAAGGTTTAGTTAATTTTGGAATTAGGATTAAATAATGTTTTTGAAAACCCATAGTATATGTCTAAGTACATGTAAATATCCGATAATATTTTTTTAGAGAAGGTTAAAAATAGGGATCCCATAAGATACGCCTTTTGTGTTAATTATGTAAAACAACAAATTATTCATGATTTTTTGAATTACTTTCCTTCTAAAACTTTTATATTTTAAAAAATGCTGTTAACCAAGAGAATCCAAACTAATTACCAATGTGAGGGACAATTCAATGATTATCCAAATGATATCCCCAATTCCATGGGAGGTGGAGTTCCAAATTTTATGGTGATGCTTACCCAACTATCTCAAGATATGAACAATAACTCAAAAAAACACGGAATGTTCACCTTTACCCAATGAACAATGAGACATTTATTCCTTTATACAACAATGACCAAGTAAATTTAGTGGATATTTTGATCTAATAATCACGTAAATATGGGTAAGATCAATAGAGAATAATTTTTCTGTACTCCACTATTCTGAGAAAGAGAAGGTGTCTATGGATGTCTATCATTTAGATGGAGTAGATTATTAATTGAATCCATTGAGAAATAAAACCATGTTAAAGGGTGAAATAGAAGAGATGAAGTGGGAAGACTTAAATAAAATATTTCTAAATAAGTATTTAACTCAACCTCTTCAAAAAAATATGGAAATCGATTTCATATAGATGAAGTGAAATTGAGGTGATTCTAACACAGATTACAAAAAAAAATTCACATGCATTGCAAGATACTCTTTAGGCTTTACTATAAAAAATGATAGAAAAATAGATAGATTCTTTAGTGGTTTAAAACCACACCTTAAAAAGGCTCTCTCTATCTAAGACTTTAGGAATCATGAAGAAGTGGTTTGATGTGATCTCAAGGTCAAGATGGAGTTCGAAGAATGGTCTCATGGTTATAGAGATAAGAAGATAAGAATAGAGTTTCATGTTAGTGGGTCAAATGAAAAAGGATAAAAGCAGATCAAATTATCCACATGTAAAAAATGTGAAAAGAAACATCATCGTAATTTCCTAAAAAAGATTGGTAAATGCTTCAAGTGTGGGAGAGAAGGACACCAATGTCATGAATACTGGAGATACATGAATAAGTGAACCAACATGATGGACAAAAGGAGGGAACTTGATAATGACCCATATATGGTTCAATGCTTCAATTGTAGAAAGAAAGGTCACCATACCAGACAATTCACTAAACCTTGAGTCCTTGAGGGTAACTAGCATCAACAATGACCAAATCCAAATGATTAAGGTAAATATTACTCCATCATTACTGTTGATGTAGATTAAGAAAAAAATTCATATAAGGTATAATTCCAATCCACTCAGTATTAAAAAAAATATTATTTGGTTCTTATTCTAGACATTCCTTTATATCCTACAAGTTTTCTAGAACTATTGAATCAAATCCTTGATACCTTGAATAAGAGACATCCATAAAAACACCTAGTGGTGAAATCATTGAAACCCAAGTGTGGGCCTCTTATCCAGTTAACGTGTGAAAATATTCTATAAGAGAATCTAGTAATACTTACCTTGGTGGAATTAAAAGATATACTGGGCATGTATTGGTTCTCATTATATTGATAAGACATAAAATGTTGGGAAAAGGAAATATATTTTCATTCTAAACCATCCCATAATCCTTTACAAATGCAAGGAATATCATGAATCTCCTTTGGAAAATCCATCAATAGTGTGGGTGTTGATACCCTATGAAGAATAATATGTAGCCTAAATGGTTTTATTAATGGAAAGAATCAAACTTGATGAAATTTCCATTGTTATATAATACACTAATGTATTTCTAGATGATTTACCTAGACTTATCCTAGATCATGAGGAATATTTATCAATAGAATTTATACCCAGAGACACTCCTATCTCAAAATGTACCTACAGGATGGCCCCCATAGAACTAGAGGTTTTAAATAAGCAACTTCAAGAGAATTTGGACAAAGGATTCATACAACCTATTTCATTCCCTTGGGGTATGTTAATTATCTTTGTAAAGAAAAATGATGGATCAATATGGATGTGTATCGATTACTGATAGCTCAATAAGATCACCATAAAGAACAAGTATCCTCTCCTAAGGATTGATGAATTGTTCGATCAACTATGAGGAGCACAATACTTATGAAAGGTGGATCTTCATTCTGGATATCATCAACTGAAGGTGAATAAAGAAGATATTCAGAAGACTTATTTCTATACAATTTATAGGTATTATGAGTTGATAATGATTCCCTTAGGACTTACAAATTCCCTTGGAATCTTAAAGGATTTGATGAATAAGTCATAGAGACTATCGAAAAAAACTATGGTAGTGTTTATCTAGGATATTCTCATAAACTCCAATAGAAAGAGGAACATAAAGAACATCTAAGTATTATTCTCAAAACATTAAAGAAGGATAAATTGAATGCCAAGTTCAGTAAGTGTGACTTTTGGATAAGACATGCCAAAATATTGGAGAACATGATCATAAGTGAAGGAATTTTTATGGACCCTTAAAAAATGTAATTGAGGAATGGCCTAGATCAACTAGTGTCATGTAAATTTGTATTGTTATTGGATCAATATATTACTTATGATGTTTTTTGAGAAATTTCTCATGATTTTCTAGCCTGTTAAGAATGTTAACACGAAAAGGGGTAAATAATGTTTGGAAAGAAGAATATGAGGAAATATTTAAGGTGATCAAAAATAGGATAATCACTACACCTATACTAAAACTACCAACTTGTATTGTGTACTCATGAATAATGATATAGTGATAGCCCATTCCTTGTAATAGTTGAATATCCTTGAGAAGAACTACCTGACACATGATATGGAGTTAGTAGTTGTGATCTTTGCCATAATTATTTTTTGGAACTAACTGTATGGTGAGAAGTGTGATATATATACGAATAAAAAATAATCTAAATTATATATTCACATAGAAGGAGCTAAAATTATTTTAAAAAATATGGCTAGATCTAATCAAAGACTATGATTTCTCTATCCACTACAATCTAGGAAAGGAGAACAAGGTAGTTGATTCTCTTAGTAAAAAAGAATCTAATACTCTATCTATGATGCAGATTGAGGAAGACCATTTCTTTATGTAAATTCAAAGGATGGATTTAGAAATCATAATGAAAGGTAATACGTACTACCTTGCGAAAATGATTTCCCAACCAACTATCCTAGAGAAGATAAATGCGGCACAAGGAGGTGTCATAAGGCTACAAAGAAGGTGAAAGTAGTAAAGGAAGGGAACTTGAATAAATTCTACATCGATGGGGATGGTATCATTTGATTTGTAACTAAAATTTGTGTGCCTACATAACTCGAGATAAATAAGGAGCCATTGGATAATGCCCACAGATCATGTTTCTTTATCTATACTAGAAGTAACAAGATATATTGTGATATTAAAGAAAATATTTGGTGGGAAAACATAAAGAAGAAGACAGCTGAGTACATATCAAGGTGCTTTTTACCTCAACAAGTTAAGGTTTAACAAAATAATTCTGAATGGATGATGAAACCATGAGCACTAACCATATGTAAATTGGATAATATCACCATGGATTTTATCATCGGCCTGTTGAATACATCCAAAGGAAAAAATGCAATATGGTTAGTAGTGGATAAACTCACCAATAAAACACACTTCATTACTATTAAAGAAGATTTATTTCTTGAGAAACATATGAAGATATATGTAAAGAAAGTGGTGAGGTTGCATGGGGTTCTACATTAGATCATATCTGATAATGATCTAAGTTTCACATGTGAATTATGGAGAAGTATTCAACATTATTTGAGTATCTAATTGAATTTCATCATGGACTATCACCCTTAAACTAATGGAAAATCTATAAAGACTATTTATATTCTTGATGACATTCTAAGATCCTCATAAATAAAATTCAAAGATGGATGGTATCATTATATCTCATTGGTTGAGTTCTCATATAACAATAGTTTCCACTCAAGTATTCATATTGATCAATATTAAGCTCTATATGGGAAGTGATGTATAACTCCAACCTATTGGGATGAAGTTGAATAATTAATGATACTTGGACCTGACCTTGTTCAAGAGATAATAGAGAAGGTTCAAGCCATCTAACCACAAATAAAAACTACTCAGATTCAGCAAAAGTGTTATGGTGGCATTTGTTGAATGGATTTGGAGTTTGAATTTGGAGACAAATTTTTTCCATTGAATATCACCATGGAATAGATTCATGTTATTTTGAAATAAAGGGAAGATTATCCCTAGGTACATTGGCCCCTTTGGGATCCTTTATCTCAAAGGAATTGTGGCCTATAAGCTTTCACTTCCACCAAATATGTCTTCAGTTACTGACATGTTCTATATATCTCTCCAGAGAAAGTACATACCAGATTCCTTACATGTACTAAATCTAGAGGTGGTATAACTAGAGAATGACTATTCCTATGATGAGAAATCAGTAAAGATCTTGGACCAAAGAGAAAAAGTAATTTACAATAAGACAACTAACCTTGTCAAAGTGTTGTGGATGAACCGTAAGTATGAAGAGGTGACATGGGAATTGGTGGATTCAATGAAGGAGAAATACCCTAACATATTTTTACCTTAGTATGTAAAATGAAATTTCAAGGACAAAATTTCATAAGGGGGGAGGAATATAATGACCCAAAAGTTTTTCAATGGAATTTATATTCTTATAATTATGTCATAAAACACATACATGAATTAGATAACCCAATAAAAACATTATTGTCATAAATAAAGAATGAAATAAGTGGTATTTATATAAACTAAGGAATCTATACCAATTGAATAGTAATATGACCATTGGAATAGTAATATGACCATTAGGAATTATAATTTTACTATTAGAATAGTAACCTCACCTATAAAAGTATAGATAAAATTTAGTTATCTTATAAATGAAAATATGATATAATTATATCACGGTATAAGTAAATAAATTTCATAAAAATGATAAATTAAGTGTTGGTATTTTTATAAAACATAAATTGTTATTTACAATTTTATAATTAATATAATGATTGAAAAGAAAAATTAATTTTCATAAAATAGATTCATAAATTAATATTATATTTTTTTATAATTATAATATAATTTTATAAGACCTTAATTAATTTTTCGAATGGTCATAAAATCATTTATAATATTGAAACCATTATTTTTTTAATTGAAGAAAATTTTATTAAAAATTAAATTTACCGTATTTAGAAAATTATTTCCATAAAATGAATTTCATTTTTGAAACCTTTATGTTCAAAAATCATTAAGGTGAACTTTTGGGAATTTTCTAAAATAGATGAATGTTCGGTGAATAGTGAAATCAAGTAAATTACAGAATATGATAAATACATGAATTATCATGTCATAGATGATGTATGGATTATTTAAGAAACCATTGGGTAGAAATAAATATAACCATATTCTTTATTTAGTCATAGGAATCATCACTATTGATATTCTTGATCCAAAACAATAAATGAATGAATAAAATAATAAAAAAATCCCCCTCCCCCTATAAATAATACCCTCACCAACTATTCTATTCACATCATATAAGACTTATATCTTGTCTAAATTATACTAAATTCCATTACTAATCCTCTTAACCAAGTCCAATTTCTTCTGGTCTTAGGAAAAGACCAAACCCAAGTTCCTTAAGGAGGTTCTCATGGAGACAACATTCAAGTGGTAAAATCATCAATCCTTCTCTTTTAATTTATTTTCTTTTCTAATAATATCCTCACATCCTCTATCCAAAGTGACATGATAAATACAGTATAATATATATACTATATGGTATTGTGTTACTGTAATATCCATAATAAAATCTCCCCTCTTCCCCTTTTATACTAAAAAAGAAAACTTCCTTCGTGAAATGTCGATTCACTGCCTTCTTGGATGATGGGTTTTTGTTTTCCATTATCACCTTTAATGGTGGTCATAAAACCATTATTATGGTTCTAAATGATTTTAATATTTATATTATAATTTTTTAATGTTTTATTACTAATTTATATAGATAATATTAAATAAAATGAAACAAGTTCATGATATTTAGAAAAACCACCAAAATAATCTAAATATTTATCATTAATATTTCATCAAATGAATCATCCATATAACATAAAACCAAATAATATACGAGGAATTTAAACTTATGGAAGTGAATTAATACCAAATAATTTCAATTTTGTAGAATTATTCACATTTGACAGGAACTTCCATAATTATACATAACTAAATCAACCATGAAACCATGGAAACAAACGATCCTAGAATGATGAAATTTAACTATATAACTCATAAAAATGGCCATAAATGATATTAATAAAATTATAATAAATAAAATAATATATAACAGTTTCTTAATTATGTAATTAATGAATCTAATTTGATTTTCCAAGACATTATGTGCAATTTCAGAATGCATTCAGACATACAGTAAGGGGATTATTAAACCCAACTCCCTTTCTTTAGGTCATTCCTATTTTATGCCAAATTTCAGTGTGGATATTCTTTTAATATTACTAAAATATAATTTCATTTTTCTTAGTTTTTTGGGATATAATTGTTTCTAATATGATTTTATGACAAATACACATACTTTCCAAAATAAATATTTTTTCCAAAACAAATCATGACTCAACTTGAGTTATTTCTTATTCACTAAAAAATGATGATTCTTATAAAAAATAGGTTATTTTCCCTTTTCCATTGGGGGAAACGTTTACCAAATCCTGATTTATTAAATCCTTATGAAACCCATTTAATTACATGGGTTACTTCATGACTTTTATTGATATACATTTCATGTGGGATGCATGATTTTGTAAATGATATAATGTGACTGGTGTGAGTCCAATTATATATATTTCCAATTAATTGGGTAATATGATGTATCTTATGATATAATGTGTATTATTTGTGAACATGATTCTATCTTTTTACACAATGTTGATGTTATGATTATGCACATATGTGATACATGAACATGATGATAACTATGTGTGGTATTTAACCACTATGACATGATGTTTCATTTTATCAATTGAAAAATTTCATTCCTTTATCTATTATTTCCCGTAAATATCATTATTATGATCCCATTATTATAATATTATGATAATGTTTATGCTCACCCATGTTATACTGATTCATGTTCCTTATTCATCCTCTTACTGGGCTTTTAGATAACCTATTTTTTAACGTATATCCTCAGGTTATTATGTGTACTATGAAGAACACAAGATTTATAAGTAAAAATAAGAAGGATTTAAATAAATTTTTATGTTTTATTATGTAAAAGTTATGTATGAGCCTAATTTTTCCATGAAACTAAACCTTTGAATCCTAATTTTGTAATGCTATTATGTTGTTTATCTTTAAAATGATGTAATAGTAAAGTAAGAAAAAGTAAATTTTCTATAGTTATTGTCTTCCATACAAGTTAAGGTTAAAGTGTGAATATTATTATAAAAGTTTCTATAAGTTTTTTAAAAAATACATTTCATAAAATAGTTAAAAATTATTTTTTCATGTTCTTTATTTCCATGGTGCATTTTTTAAGGAATGTTTCATACTTTATTATAAACTTTTCTTAAATCAATTTTGAGAAGGTATTAGTAAAACAATTTATTCTATTAATTTATTACAAATTGGATAGAATATTTGTCTAAAATACCTTCATAATTAGTTTAGGTAAATTTTATATTTTATTTTATAAACTATAATTCACCTCCTTCTTATAGGTAAAACTATACTATTTCGATCCAACACACATGTCTTGAGAACCCTCTCTCCATGTACCATATGATTCCTTTGTATTTTTACTTGTTATATTTTTCTAATAAATTAATCAAGAAACTAAAGACTTTGGAACCCAAATTTTTGGTCAACATGTTTTAGATAAAAGAGATTTTAGAATACATAATTATTTAATATGCAATTTTCCATAATAATTATTAAATAAGTATTAGAAGAGGTATAAAATGACATAGGCCTACCATAAAAATCATTTTTATAATCAAATTCATAAAAACGATGCTTGGATTTTATAAAATAATTGAAAAATTTATCTTGAAAACATCCTCTTACAAATTTTTTGTATTTTTGAGGTTCTTTCTTGATTTTTAAAATGAAAACTAAGATGAGTTTTTACATTTAATTGAAAACCAATAAGTTTATTTAGACCCTCCTAACCTTGGGTAAAATTAACAATATAATTTTTAAGATTTTAATTATTGATTCTAATTTTTCAAAATTTGGATTATCTAATAATTCCAAGGATAAATCGTCATTTCATTTAGAGAGTTGAGTATTTTTAAAAATAACCTGATTATATGTATTCGTGAATTATTTAAATTTTTTAGTGAGATCAAAAAATCCATCCTCTAAAACTTGATAATCTAATTTTCTAAAAGAACAAGAATTGGAAGAAGAATTATAGTTGGATGAAGTAGGATAATTAACTTAATCACATACCACAATTTTTTCCACGGGACATTTTGTGCTATCGTTACTTGATTCCAGAGAGGATTGAGAATCATCACTTATACTCCAAGTATAAACTTTTAGGGTTTTATTTTCATTATTATTTTCCTTTTTTAGTAAGGGGAAATATAGTTATATTTTTCTCTTTATTTTTCAATGATAATAAGTTACATCATATTCTTTTCATTAATTATCCATTTTAGTGTGTTGAAATTATATCTTCTTATTCATGAATTTTTTTACATTATTGACTAGTTATTCAATCTCTGCATCAGTTCTGGAAGAGTCATCAGTAATTTATTTAAAATAAATTTCCCCATTTTACTTCACTTCATTTTCCTATTTTTCTATTTTTTGATCCTTGGTAATCTCATAGGACATGAGAGAAAAAAGTAGTTATTTAACTAGCATGTTCCTGATATCATTGGATTCATGGGTTATCATTACTTTGGGTTCCCAAGTACTTGATGGCCCCTCACTTTCCAGGTTCTCCGCTCTCACCCTCCGATCCCTCTTTTCTCTCTCCCTCCTATAGGGTTTTGAGAGTCTTCTGGCGATGCTATTTTTCCCTCCTCATCATGCCTCTTCATCCTTTCTCGTCTATGGTTTCCTTCCTAATCTCTTGTCGATGGTATCTCTTTATGGGTTTTCCCCATATTTGGCTTGGCGGAGTTTTATCTCTCGGATGGTTGATGCTTTCTCCCCTACTTTATCCTGTATTGGGTTCCTCCTGAATCCCCTCACTGATATTTCTTCCCCTCTTTGCATCGTCATCCTCGATTTCGTGGTTGGTACGCTCCGATGAAGGGGATACGCCTTTTCCCCAGCTTACGATCCTCACTCTGACATCGAGTTCCTCCTCTCCTCTTCACGTTGGTTCAGGAGAGTTGGATTCTTGAGTTTTTGGTCTTAGTGGTTCAGTGTTCATGGATCTTCAAGGAATCTTCATCTCTTTTCAATTGGGTTCTAGCCTCGGTATCCCCTTCCTCTTTCTCAGTTTTGGATGTTCCTTTCACTCCTCATTGTTCTTGATCAACCGCATCAACCTTGCTCCGACCTAGCGTTCAATCGCTCCTCTCCAGGTCAGATTTGGAGTGATGGACACACATGGGTTTTGGGCTATTTTGTTCAATGTCCATGGAGCTTTCCTGATGGGTTTCATTTCTGGCCTTCTTCTGGTTTTCTCTTGTGATGTCTTTGATGATTGTTTGATGTTCAGTTGGTTTTGTGTGTTTTTTTTGTTTCGGGGTCGGTGATGGTCGAAGATGAGGGTTTTTTATAGCGGTTTTCGAGGTTCTTCTCGTCCTATGGTGTTCGGTGGGGTGTTCATTTTTTACTTTTGATGTCAATAGTGATTTAGTTATACTGATGATGGAATCTGGTGGCCTTCCTCATCGGTGATGGTAGACGAAGGGTGAAGACATTTGATGGGGTATTTTTTTGATGACAATAGTTCATTAGTGATGATGATGGACTCTGGTGGCCTTCTTCAATAGCGATGGTAGAAAAAGGGTGAAGACAACCGGTGTGTTGATGGTTCATCTTTCTCGAAAGGCGATGACGACAATGGTGACTATTGTGTATGGAAGATACATGAATGACAATGATGTGTTTGGTGGAGAAGACGGTGATGTTGATCGTGGGATTCGTGAGATATTTTGATTTTTTAATTTCATTCCAGACTGGTGTTATCGCATGGTTCAACTTTTGTCAAGGTGCATATCGTGAGGTGGTTTGTGGTCCGATGCGGTGATGATGGTCTATGCTCATATTTTAAAATGGATTGATGTTTTTAATTTTAATTTATAAATTAGGTGGGTATGTTTTTTGTAAGGTTCCCAATTTTCCCTAATGTGGATCTTTCAATAAAAAATAAATAAATTGATAGACGAATGGTTCCCAAGTAATTGAAAAAACCCAAATTATATTCTTGATTAGAGTTTTATAGTCATATAATAACAAAGATAATTTCTTCCATTACATATTATAATATAGTTAGTAGACATTTCTATAATGGATTCATTAGGATTCATGATAAAACTTTCAAAATATTTACTATACATGTTAAGTTTAGTATATTTAAATTTATTAGTCCATTCATGGGAAATATCAAGTAATTTCCAAATTGTATGAGTAGTTTTCAAGTAAAAACTCTATTAAATTAATTATGGTCCAAAACACAATGAATATAATTAATTTATTTTTTATATAGTTAAAAATGATTATTTTAATTGAGATCCCATTTTTCCTTTGATTCTTTAGTGATTTTGTAACCATGCATTAAAATTTTCCAAACAGAATAATTGTTTCTTACAAAAATTTGACATGTAATTTTTCTGATAACCATTGTATTTTTCATAAAATAAAGGGTCACAATCCATTGAGTTTCATTCATTGGTACCTTCAGTGTTATAGTTATATGCTATCTTATAAATACAATTCATTAAATCTATTTAATATTATCAAAACAAAATTGTAAAAATAAGGACTAAACAAAATTTTGAAAACAACATCGAAACAACTTTTTTAAAAAAGATACCCTCTAATACCAATTTTTTGTCATAGTAAGATGGAAAGAGGGTGATTAAATTTCATTTTAAAAATTAAAACTAAATTTCATGATAAAATTGTGAAATTGATCTATAAATTAAAGAATGAAATGTAAGCATTAAAGTATTGATAAGAATTTTGAAATTCAACAGAACAAGCATTATGGAAATGAAATATAAATTAAACAAGATATTGATTTTATATAAATTAATAGATTAAGTGATTGATATGATAAAATATTTATTGATTAATTGAGGGATATAGATTGAAAAGTAAAAGATGCGGATAGTAAATATAATACAAGACATCCAATTTGATGGGGAGTTTGAAAATAGCTTATTAAGAGCCCCTATATATGCCACACCAAGTAATTGATTATTTATGAATTAATAGATCTTGAATTTATTGGTATCTAATAAATCTAAAAATAAAAAACCCTTGAATTTACTAGTATCTAAGACACCCATAAAATACCTTGTTTTTAGTGATTTTCAAGTACCAAAAAGAAAGACCTTGGTTGTAGCGGTATTCAAGAACATGAAGAGAAAAAAAGATGTTTTCTTAGTAAAAAGGATTAAATAATTAATACCAATTCTCTAAAAAGATATATTTTATTAAATTGAAATAATTAGGGTGAGAAATATGGGGGATCAATGTTTTTTAAGGAAGAAATATAAATAGATCTCAAGAAGAGGAAAAATGGAAGCAATTTTGTTGATGATTCAATTTGGATTGATTTATGTTAACTATGGACCAATAAAGTTCATTTAATTTCACTAAATATGGTTTATTAACCTCCCATGGGGTGTATTTATAGCCTATGGGGGTCCATGTATTGAGTATGAGGTGTTAATGGGCCAAAGAAGTTATTCAATGCATCTATTAAAGATCCACATGACTTGATGACTTCGATCCACAAAGTTACTATTTGATGAAACCTAATATCTAGTAGGATTTTTATAGCTCCCCAGGTCTTCCCATACCTCATTAGATATATGGGGAGCTCCATCAGGTAGCCTATGGAATTTTATTAGGTCTGGTTGTTCTTTATAGTGCCACTAACTGGATGGCGGCACCCTACCTGGTATCCAGTCCTGTTTCCCAATCAGGATCTTCAAAGTGCCCCCTACACTCATTTTAATGCCTTTATTTTTTACATTTATTCCCTAGGATGATTTTAAAACATAAATTACAGAATAAAACTTAAATTAAAAAATTATAACACAAACATGTGTTTATGATCATTAAAAAATTCTAAGAGAGTGAGGTATAACAAAGAAAACAATATACAAATTCTCCAAATGGTATGTAATTGCTTTTTATAGTGTGACATCATATTACTAAATTCCCTTGGTCATGTTATGTACTAATTAATTTTCTAAATTTTCTCTTAATCCACTCTTAAAGGTACGACTAGGGTTTAAAAGTATGATATTCTAAATAAATCTGTTAATGTGCTTGGGGACTATTCCAAAGTCATTGAGGACTATTCTGAAGTCCTTGAGGGCTCATCTTGATTCTTCTAAGAACAATTCATATTATCTACTTACAATTCAACCAATGGTGTCACAATAGGGTTTTTAATTATAATTTTTTTCTAGAAATTTCTAAAAATTCATAGGTTTTCTTCATGTAATTTTCAAGTACTTTCAAGAAATCCTCCTTTAGTATTTTCAAAAAACATAGACCCAAAACCTATTCAAGGGATTTTGTTAAAATCAAATCCTTATGGTTTGTTGAAAACTCCAAATATCTTTAAAATACCGATTCAACATAGCTTTATTCTAAAACATTATAAATGAAAGTAAACCTAGTCTAAAACCACTTACCTATAGATAATGTATTAATGAATGACTAATAACTAAATCTATACTCACATGTGTAAAGATCGATGAGAAAGAAGAGTTAAGTGAAGAGTTCCTCATGAAAAAACATTCATGAATTCTATTAACTTCAATATCTCAATAAAGTTTCTCCCCTGAATAAAATTCATGTAATCTTCACCTTTCTACAAAACATCAGTATAGGGATACAACCCCATTTTCAATAGGAAAGAACACTCCTTGCCCACAAAATTCATCTCAAAACTTGTATGGATTATCCTTTCCAAGAAGTGAAATATGAAATCTTCTCCCATGTTGTTAATGAAACCAAAAATCACTTCTTTTAATGTTAACAAATAGGAATAAAAAATTCAATCATTTAATACATGTGTGAAATCATACCTTTATATAAATAGTAATTCCCACTAGGGAGTGGGGGACCCATGCCCAACTCATATTGTTAGAGGGGGTCATATAAACTCCAAGATCCAACCAGTTATATTTAAAATATACCTTAGTGAGTACCTTTGTCATAATATGTTCAATATAATATTATATGGACATATAATCCAACTTCACTAACCCCTTGTTCAAATTTATCTTGGATAAAGTGATACTAAATCTTGATGTGATTTTTCTATGAATGATGGATGGTAATTTTTGATATGATTGATAGTACTTGAGTTATCACACATGATAACAATGTGATTTTTCACTTAAACTCCAATATTTTCAATATGTTTCTTTGTTTATAGAAATTGTGTAAAATATTAAGTATCCAATATATACTCATCTTCCAGAGTTCTCAGAGAAATAAAATATTTCTTCTTACACGTCCAATAAATGTAAGATCTCCCAATATAAAAATCACTTTCGGATGTTGATTTCCCATCATTAACTAAACCTACTTGATCTTCATCCACGTACCCAACAAACTCATAGTGTGATTATTTTTGATAAAATAACCCAAAGTCCACTATAATATTGACATAACATAAAATCCTATTTACAATTATCAAGTGACTCTTTTTGGGATAACTTTGAAAACATGAAGCTTTACTTGTGGAAAAAACCATATCACATCATGTGGATATTATGTATATCTAAATAATGATATTTTGTCTATATTTCTATTTAATAAACCTAATTTCCTTCATTATCTTTTGAAAACATCCTTCAGATAGTCTCTAGTGTAGTGATTTGTCTAGAATATTCTATCCAAAATCCCTTAAACACCTATTTGGAATATTTTCATTGAGAAATAAAATTACCATAAATTCCTTGATTATTTTATAAAATAATGAATAATGTTAACTCACCAATCATAGACATCTCAAAATCTCACCTTATATATTCTGAAAAAAGTTTGCATTATGCATTGTCTAAACCTCCAAAAATTATATCATCCACATTGATAAGCACCAGAATCCTTTGAAACTCTTAATGATTGATTTATATGTTTTGATCAATGAAACCTATTTCATATATGATCTTCATAAAACATTGATCATGTTAAGTTTACCAATCCATTAGTGATTTATCTCGTCCATTCAATTCCTTCTTCAAACTACACAATTTTTTATAATCTTAATATATGATAAATTCATCTTGTTTCTCAATATAAACATTCTATTTAAGGACTCCATTCAAGAATAATGATTTAACATCCAAATAATACACCTTGAATCCTATTTTCATTGATATTTCCAAGAACAACCATATTGTCTTAAATTATTCCATGAGTGAAAATGTCTCATCCACACCAATGAATTCAATTTGGAATACCACTTTCACATTATCCAGTATTTATTCCATATTAATTTTACATATTTATTGTTCTTATTCTATAACTCCCACTTAGTTATGATGGAATTCTTGAATTTTGGACTTGGAAAATCTTCCCATGTCTCGTTATTCTCAATCTGATCAAGATTATTAGGAAAATCCTTGACCCATATTCATTATTAGTAGAATTTTCAAAATATTTGGACTCCAATTAAGGAAAAAGGGAGAGTTTTGATGCATATTTTTCATCCTATATGTTTTGAACAGAGATTTCCGATCACTAATGATGTTCTACTCAGTAATTGCATCCCTATCGCTTTATCATTTCATATATGATAAACTCAATATATGTCCCCATCATCAGTGTGTTATTTTGATTCTAACTTATCCCCATGTAATTCACTTGGATTCCTCAATTTAGTATCAATTTGCATTTAAAGACTCAGAATTATTTCAATATAGACTTCTTCCCACACCACATTTCATAGGGTGTATTTTCTTCACCTATACACAAACAATATCTATTGGATACTTATAATGATGTAAGAAATAATACCTTACAATATTTACCTAGAGTATTTTTTAAAGTCAACATTGTTTGGGCCATGTTATTGATAATACAAATCTTCCTATAAAGCACAACACTTTTTTGAGATTTCCTAACCATTACAACTTAGTGTCTGATCTTGTGTTTTTTGAGATAATCTATTACCAAATTATTTGTGAATTTCATGCCATTATCCGCCCAAAATTTCAAAAAATTTAGCCCAAACATATTCTCTTCCAATATATGATACTATTTAATGTATTTAAAACCTCATATTTATAGGATATAACCATCATAAATTCCATCCCATTGACATCATCAATAAATAAAATATAATACTATTTTCCATTCATGGATTTGGGTGAAATTAGTTTGCACACATCCTCATTAATCAACTCAAAAAACATTGTTGATATTTCTCCTTTGTCTTGTATATCTTATGAATAATATTCCCTTTTTAGAAAATACCGCATGTGTGAGTGTGATCGCATATACATTTAGGGATATCATATACTCTTTTATTCTCCCCCAATTCCTCAAATGTATTTTGGCTCAAATGGAAAAGCTGTTGGTGCTATAATTTTTTTCCTCTTCTTTGGATAGTATGAATCTATCTTATCCTCATTCAATAAGTTATATATTACCCTTAGTTACCTATCCTTACATTAAAATGGTTCTATAGGTTCCATTAATTATGCATATTGTTTTTGGAAATTCACTTCATGTCCTAATTCAAACAATTTATTTACACTCAGAAATTTGAGACTAAGGACTTTAAACACTAAGGAATCCATGTTAAATAAATATTTCCACTAATTTTTTATTTCTTGGATCAAATAATTTCTACCCATTAATAATTTTTTTTTTAAAAAAAACACCATATTTTTTATATCTTATTTCTAGGATAAGAGATTTGTTTCTCATCACATAGGATGTAAAATCACTGTCCAAAATCCATACCCTAGTTTGGTTCTTTTCTATCAAATAAATTTCAATTATTTTTTTTATTAGACCATTATTTGTTTGTCCATTCCCAATACTTCACTCTCTTTTATGGTGAGTGTGTTTTTTCTACCTTGGGATCCATTGAACCATCATCGTCTTGCAAGACTACAAAATTTTAATGTGTTTTAATATTTCTTGATGATGCTTATGGATATTGTGACCTTATTATTTGGGTATAGTTTGATATATTAATTTATAAAATTGATAAAATATTCCTTGCTTTTTTTCATAACCTTCAAAAAAAAGACATAACAATTGAAAACATATTGAGTATAGAAAATTATGATCATTTGTTTTTAATTCTCATAATATTTTAAGTTACTTTTTGTTGTGGAACATACATATTGTATATACCCAATATTTCTAAAAAAATATCACCACATTAATAGTGAATTATTTTGTTTCATCACTGCTCCACCTATGGACTTTAAAATATTTTGAGTGTTACCCAAATCAACCTTATTTTGTGGAATGTGAGCTTATTTTTTTACATTAAATACTAATTAATTTTGATTATAGTCAAGACTCGAAAGAGTTTTACCTTTATCATTTAACCTCTATACTAGAAAACATGTGTACACCTTCTCATTTTATTCCCTGTGCACCTCTTTACCTTCTTTCACAGCCCATACACTCAAACTTCCTATTACCATGCTGGGATTTAGTAGTCTTCCTTGATCATCAGGATTTAATTACAGCCCCATGAATACATTTTCAAGTTCCTAGATTCTATTGACATGAAATTTACCTAAATAAATCAATAAATATGTTATCTAGGCCTTCTATTCAACCATTATATTGCACTCTACCATATTTTTTATGTTTTTAGGGTGTTATGATTTGATATGTTCATTACCAGCCTTAAACATAGAATTTTCTTATTATTTATATTGTATATACATTTTGGTGTTTCATAAAACTCCATTAAATTTATTTTTTCCCTAAAAACATCAATCTACTCAATAACATATTCCAACTCAATTTTGAGGTCAACTCTTCCCTTAACATTAAATTCTTTATCATTGATGATCTCTGTTTGTGGTATGTCTATGAAATAAATAAGAACATACTAAATTAAGACTTTAAATTACTTAATTTCTTATCATTCTATTTATTCTAAGTTGTCATCTTATTTTGAGAAAAAAATTTATTCCCAAAGAATTTCTTCTACGATATCCTTTTTCCTCTCAAACACTTAAAATATCTGTTCACAGGCTCTTCATCTTCATCATCATCTCATAATTTATTTAGGCACATGGAAGTGATATTCCCAACATTTCCACACTAAAAAAAGTATGTTTAATATTTCACATGAATTTTCATTTAATTATTTTAAAATTTTAATATAAGAAAGACATCACTTCATCAACTTCCCTTTCCTTTTGATTTTCTTCCAAATAGAGTTTCTTCACCATCTTGAATTACCCTTCATGAGAACTCTACTTCATTTTGGATACATTTTCACTATTAATAATATTTTATATAATTAGAGTATTATGGAGGTTTTCCAACATCACTTATGATTCTTTTCATCAAGAACCAATACCCTCACATTGAAACACAACGACAGTCTTCTCAGAATTCTATTTACGATTTTTAAATCTTCAAGAGTTTATCTAAGCCCATGCATATCCTCAATATGAATTTTGACATAATCAAATAACATTTCAATGGTCTCATTCAATTTTATCCTCATATCCTCATACTTATTACATAATACTTTCAGTTTAGCTTCACTTTCCTTAGATCCATCTGTATAATTATTAATCAGTTTTTTTTCTATAAGTTGTGTGATGGTTTATATAATATCACTTTTGTATATATGGAATTATATAATGATTCACTTAATGAGTTAAATAATTTGTAAATAATATCTAGTTATTTTTGGTCTTTTTTATAATATTTCCCTACTATCTATGTTGGAAAAAATCTCATTTATAGAAGGCATGTATACATCTATTACTAATGATCATTAGTAGTGTTACATCTAGTTTTTCCATAAATATTAATTATTACCTCAAAATATGGGAATTCATTTATGATTTATAACCACTACTAATACTTCATTGAAAGGGAACTTATTAAATAACCTTTAGATCAGATACCACTTTTTAGTCCCACACAAGGTAAATACCATGGGGAAGGAGGAGGTGGGAGACTGAATCATGGTGTGTCATTAATTTTCTTTTGACACTTTATATTAATATTTTTCAGCTTTTTACTAATAATAATCTCTCCCTCAAACTGATTATCAAGTGATAAGGCACAAAAAATAGAGGTACCCAACAATTTTCCTTATTTCAATCAAACCAACATAATATAAGGAGAACACACCTAAAATGTATCGATCTGTCAAAATAATAAGCACACTACTTATAAATTTTGGAGAGGCCATACTAACCCTCTAGGCTTACAATATTCAAGAAGATTGAAAGATCATTTATCTCCATTACTTAGGGAACATATTGATATATTTGTCTAATGTTTTGTTTTCTTCCATGGATTAAAATATAGATAACCAGGTTTTCTTGATTGATACTAAACTCAAATTAGAGTTTAATATACCCAAGAACACTTTAGGGGTAAATAGTTAATTTAAACTTGAATAATATCACAAATAATTGTCGAATGATTCCATTAATTATGGGATGCGGTGTTTAACCTCAGGATGAGCTAGTGCCGAATTTTGAGAATTATGATGCCGAAAAAAATTTTATTTGTGATAAAATTAAATTTTAACTCATATGCATGAATTTTGGAATATTTTATTACATCTTTTAACTAAGATCTGGGATGAGAAAACCAAGACCTTGGTTTAGTCTAGAATGATGGGTTTTCTAGGAGTAGTGTTAGTTTAACTCACCCCATAACCCCCCAATACTTGATGTCATGAATAGATTCATTGATTAATTTAATAGATACAATTAATTAATTTTTTTTTGATTTATTATGGAAAATTCTAGAATTAATCTATTTATATCCCTATTATATTACTCTCAATGGTTATCCATTTTTTATTTCTATGAACCATAGAGAGAGGGAGAGGGAATAAAAAGAGTCCAAATGTTTGTCATGAAATACATCATGAAAGGTTGAGAAAACCATGAGGAATTTTATTTTTTTCTCTCAGAAGGTTTTTAAGGGATAAATGGTAATTTTTCCCATTATATGATCTCATATAAATTTTTTAATTTCCCCATTTTTCTCGAGATAGGGTGTTTACATAGGGATATGAGTTTATTGAAATTATGAGTCCTTAAAATTTTCATGGAATATTTAATATTTTAATTTGTTAAGTATTAATTATATACTCATGTTAATTTGGAAATATATTTTTAATATAGTTTCATTTTGAGATTTTCACTCTTTAATTGAGTTTTAAATATGGGGTTTTCCTATGTGAGTCATAGCCTCACATTAGGAATCGGGGTTATGTCCCCTTTTCCATTTATTTTCATTTCATTTCATTTTTGTTTCACACCTTCCCTTTGTATTATCATGTATTACGGATATGGGCCACCCTATTATTTCTTTTATCCAATATAAAATAGGTAGGGGAGAGGACATGTAACAGCCCGAGATTTTATGAAAAATATTCTTTTTTATTTTACTAATGTCTTGTGTTATACGCTACACCAAAAGGAGCTTGCACAACATGCATCCTTGACTTGCCTTGCATTACACGCAATCGCAACCTTCCTCGATAGCGTGTGTGGTACGTAATACTGAGTTTCACGAAACAATGATATGCTATTAAAATATTATTAAAACTAGCCGTTATGAATAGTAATAACCACTTTTTTAATTTTAGAAATTTTAACTCTCAAAATGGACTTCATTTTTGGATTCGGAGTATCGAATTTAGCCTAAGGTGAAATTTTGGTACTTTTCGGATAACTTTCATATTCTGATGAATAGTGAAAATTACTAAATTATAATTAAAAACAACTTTTTTAATCGAAATAATTAATAGTGATAAATCATTAATCTGAGTGGTTTTAAAGTATATTTAGAATATATTTTTACAATTTAATACAATTTTGGTCATTGGATGTAATTTCACATTTAAACTAGACATAAACAAGTGTCAATCTTTTGATAGATATTGTTTCTTAAAAACACGCTATTTGTTTTAATAGCGGGATTTAATTATAAAATTAATTAATGCAACTTTTATGTTATGAATTTGGTAAAATAGACTTCATTTTTGAATTCGGAATATGAAATATAGCTTGGGATGAAATTTTGGCATTGTTCTGAAAAACATCAATTTTTGATGAATAGTGAAACTACTAAGTGGTAGTTAAAAAAAACTGAATTTTTCATAAAACTTAATTTTACCGCTTCTGTGAATGGAATTTCAAAAATCCGAGAGACACGGTTGATGTCAGTAAGTAAAATGTGGTTCAATGAGATGAAAATAATTTTTGGTGAATAGTAACTTTTTACTTTTTTTTTACCGCGGTTAATAGTAAATAGGGTAACTAAGGGTAAATATGATATTAATATTACCCTAACACATGTCCTAATTCTATTGGACAAGTGTAATTCGACCAAAAACAAACTTAGGAATAAAATATGACCATTTAGGCCCACTTGGATTAGATTAGGACATTTATTATTAATTTATTTAAAGAAGGGTTAAAATAGTTAAAATCAAAGTTTATTAAGTAAATCATTTTTAATATGGGGTTATACATAAGATAAATTCGATTTTAAATATTCATTAGAAAGATAAAAAGCTTTCCTACATGATGGTATTTTATTTGTAATTTTTAGACATCAAACAATATAATTTATTTATGACACAAAGATGATGCAGTAATTATCTTATTAATGAAATATTGACATAATTGATAATATAAATACCAAAATAAATGTAATTTGAGACTTTTTATGAATTCCACTAATTTTCTAGGTTACTATGATATATTAGTGTTGATTTAATCAACTTGGTTCGAACATATAATTCTGTTATGACTTTCACAAAAATCATATATCAAATAGTGTCAAAATTGACACAAAATAGTTTTTAAATCAAATATTATATTATTAATTGTTATTTTATTCCTAAAAATCTAAGGTTCGGCCAAATGACTTAGATAAGGATATATATATTAATAATAAACAATTTGGGGTTCGTTTGTCATGTTATAGTAAGTGTATTAACCATATAGTGAAAGAAAACAAAAAGACACGGTAAAAGTTAAATTAATTAACTTAGAGTTAAATCTAATTGATAAGGTTAAAATAATACCCTAAACTTGTCTAAATCCTATTGGTTGATAGGATTTCGACCCATCCCCACTTTAGCTTCTAAATAAGACCCTTTGGAACCATTATAAACCGATTTTGACTTTAATATAAAATAATATTTTGAGATATTCCTAAGGTGCCCCTCTCCTCCCTTATAAAAGGGCACCTCCTCCCCCTCCTCCTCACACCAAATTGAGCACTCAAGCTCGGCCAAACCCTGCCATTTTCTCCCCTCCACTTCCCTAGAATAATCCTAGAGGTCCTGGTCTTCTCCAAAGACCAATCTTAGTTCCTTAAGTGGAGGATTCAAAGAGGCGTTCCAAAGAAGAGGTAATATCCATTACCGATCTTTTCAATTTCTTTCTTCTTCAACTTCTTCTTCTTTATTTGTTTCATGATAAAGTAATAACATCAGTATTACTTACATACTGATATGTTATTATAAATATGAAACAACCCTAATTCACCTTCTATCCATCCTACGGAAAAATGAAATCACCGCGCGTGCGTACGTACGGAATACCGTCTCCACGCCGTGGTGTAATCTATTTTCCACCATCACCTTACAAGGATGGGTATAATGGTGTAATGAGTAACTATATATGATTATTATGAAGTAATATTGATACTGAAATAATATATATATACTCCAATACAATTCCACGATCATAGGAACGATATCATCACTCGTGCGTACGTACGGAATACCGTCTCCACGATGTGATGCGACTCGTTCTACATGATCTTCATTTCATAATGATTATATAAATGAATTGAATGAATGAATATGGTATATACTACACTAATACCATTCTGGAAATGAATTATCTATAACCTAAAGATAAGAATAAGAATTTATTCGACAAAACACGCATGAGAACAAAAAGTTATAAAGACCCGAGTAGCAAGTAACAATGAAATATTACTAACAAGAAGCTAATAATATGACCATATATGATATCATATCAATATGTATGATTCTGGAATAAGTCAATAACACTATTTAAACCATTATACAGGAGCTTCGGACACGTACAAAGCAAATCGGACCTAAGGTAAGGGAAATATCACAATCTCATTTTTATCCGAGATTGTTTATTCGTAAGTATTTACTGGGGTGTATTTTATCATCCACATCCATGTTTACTCAATATGTAATATTATTTCCATCCACCTAAAATTGTTTAAATCCATTTTTACCCTTCGGTGAGTTTTTAGTAATACGTATGAAAGGAATCTTTTGTCGTTTTTCGTACGAGGTACTTTTTGACTTTTCCGACAAAAGTACGAAGAATGTTTTTTTTAACTTATACGGCACGAACGGATTTCTACTGTTTTATAAAGCCTTATTTTAATGAAGCTTCCTCTAAAAGATTTCATGACTATTTTCAATAAAATCTCTTTCTTTTAAAATTGCATGATGTTTTGTGAAAAGAAATTGATTTTGAAGAAGAAAGGATATTTTCCTCAAGAATTCAATTCAAGTGTTTTGTCAAAATTATTTTCCATCTAAGATAATAAAGGGTTCTGTTTCTATCCATATTTTTACATTGATTTGACTATGTTGTGATGGAATTATGTTTATGAATTCCTTTATCTTATATGAATTGATTTATGATGTCATGATGTTTCAAGAATCCCATTTTTGTTACATGTGTTATGCGATGATGTATGTTTTATGATTATGTGGCACACATAAGAAAGGATTCTTTATAAGATGGGTGGGACCTATATCTCCCTCCAATGCATTGGGTAATGATTTTATATCTCATGAGATAGACATGGCTGGAACGGAAGGTTATTTCAGTTCAGTGATACAGGACTGAAACGAGGAGTGAACTCGGTTCAGAAAGGGACTTTGTCCACTAAGATAGTCTTGGCAATGAGTCATGACTAACAAGAAATGATTTTCTATGATTATGTGTGCATGCCACAAAGTTTCATGTTTCATGTTATGATTATGGGGATCTCATTTTCACTTCTATGATTTATCCCATGTTATGATATTATGAGCTCTTTTGCAGGTTAAGATTTCCAAAAGCTACGTTCTTATGTATATGATGTGATTGATATTTCTTTTGTTTACCCTTACTGAGCATTTTAGCTCACCCCTTTTTGTTTTTCCTTCCCCAGGATATAAAGAAAGGTTTTAGGTAAAAAAAAAGGGGAAGATCTTTATGGGAGATATTGAAGATATTTCACCACGTTTAGAAGATTACGTTCCGAGTTTCCAAAGACACTAAACTATTACGATCCTTGTGTGTGTGTTTTTGTTATGTACTAAGTATTCTGCAAATGTAATGTAATGTCCATGTACGATAAGCTTCGGGTCTCTACAGTTGGTATCAGAGGAAAGGTTTAGTCAACCTTTGGAAACTAGGATGCGAAAACGTTAGTGAGATCCCTAGAGATATTTCTAAGGTATGTCTAGGGATGTCCCTAGGGATAAGTATACGTATAGGTTATAGTAATAGAATTACGCTAACGATCATAGAATTAAACCTAAGATGTTGGATATTGAAGGTACTCCCCCTTTATTATGTTGTTTTCCCTAGCATGATTTTTGCCTCTCACACTATTCTTTTTGGGTTTTAGACGATGGCTGGAACCCGAAGGAACCGTGTTGATCAATGCAATGGACAATGCAATGATTGCCCTCCTGAACAAACAAATGTTATGGGAGATGGAGTGCAAAATCTTATTGCTATACTTACACAAGCTATGAATCATTCTGGACTTCCAAATGAGCAGAGAAGGGAACAATATTCTATTGAGTCCTTCATGAGGCAACACCCACCTTCTTTCAGTGGGTCTTCTGATCCACTTGTGGCTGAACAATGGATCAGTACTACTGAAAAGATATTTTCAGTTCTTCAATGTTCTGAACATGATAAAGTCATCTTAGCAGTATATCGTTTGGAAGGTGAAGCTGATCAATGGTGGAATCTTATCAAGAATACGAGGCCAAGAGATGAAATTGAGTCCATGGAATGGGACGAGTTCAAGAACTTGTTTTTCAGTAAGTACTTCCCTCGTATTCTTCGAACAAAGATGGAGAAAGAGTTTCTTGAACTGAAGCAAAGGGACGATGAATCTGTTGGTACCTATGAAGCAAATTTTACAAGACTTGCAAGGTATGCTTCTGGAATTATCATCCAACCTGAAAGTAAAGTTGATCGATTTTTCAGTGGCTTAAAACCAAGTCTTCGAAGGGCATTAGCTATAAGAGACTTCAGTAGCTATGAAGAAATTGTGCGTTGTGCTGTCAAGGTAGAAGTGGAAGTTGGTGTTACATATCCATCTCATGGTTTTGACAAGAAACGAAAGATGGAGTTCAAGGAGAAATCTCAGAATAATGGTGAAAAGAAGATGAATGTTTCCTTATGCACAAAGTGTGGAAAGAAGCATGGTGGAGATTGTCTTAAAGGGACTAGAAAATGTTTTAAGTGTGGAAAAGAAGGTCATCGAGCAGCTGAGTGTCGAAGTAATGGAAAAAGGGTTTCTAATGATGTGAATAAAGCAAACACTGCAGAGAACGCACCGCCAACACTTCAATGCTTCAAGTGCAAGGAAATGGGGCATTATGCTAATAATTTCCCTAATCCAAGGGTTAGTGATGATCAACATGAGCAACCACTGAAGGCAAAGGACAAAGGGAAATCACATGCGATCACTATTGGCAATGTTGAATATGACAACGATGTGGTGGAATGATTAAGTGTTTATGTAATGGGATTCCAAAATAATGTTGTATCATTGAGTATTGCAATATTTATTGATGTGGTATTCAAAGTGATTGAGATATTTTTTTGGAAATAAGATGATATGCGCATAATGAAGACGAGAAAATGAAATGTTTAATAGTATTCATGAGCTCATGATTGATATAAGGACTAAGTGATATCATGGTTTGAGTATATAGAATTTTGAGGATTTTGGTAACTTTTAACTGCACTCATGTTTTCACTAAGGTATTCAAGAGAATGCACGATTCAGGACTTTGAATGTTTGGAATGTGACCAACAAGACATATCTTATGATATGTGGGGATCAACGACAGTATTAAATCTCTGGTAATCGTTGTCACTATATTATGAGAGTGGACTGCAGTATTATGTATAAGCCTAAAGTTTAGACTGGATTATGTTGGACATAAGTTAGTATTGTTTAAGGATAGAAGATTTTCGATATTATTGATGGGATGTTACAGTAACGTAGTTTTAGAAAAAGAGACAACCTGCAGGACGGGCGACAGCCCATCTCTTCGGACAAGGCTGTAGGAATCGAACCCACAACCGAAGTGCGACTGGCCTTTATCGCCTACCACTAGCCTACAGGAAGTCCCTGTTTAGTAGAAACTAGTTTTATTATATTAAGCAGTATGATATATGAAGTATAAGTCCATTTTAGGAACCATATGTGATTAATCTCACTATAAAATGACTTATGTATATTTAATAACTTTTTCTAACCTTTTGTTTGAGACAGATGGAATGACCCATCATTCTATCACATAATCTGCTAACACTTCACAAATAACAAATTCAACTTCATTTATTTAAGAGATGAAGTAGAAATTGTTCAAGGCACGAACAAAAGTGAGATTGTACCAAAATAAAGTAAGTATTTATTCTAAGCAAATTTTCAACTTTAGGGAAATGATCTTGAAAACCAAAAATGTTGTCCTAGTGATCTTATACCTGATGAATCAGATGGTACCTTATATCATCACAAATCTATGGATTTGTGATTACTGGCTTTTCCATAGCCATGTTCTCTACCACTCTCCATCAGAACATGATGGTTAGATTTCTCTTCCATATCCATATTTTCACCTATGTGGAAACCCAGTGATTAGTTTATTTGGGTAATCGTTACATTTCATACTTTAGTTTTTAAAGCCAAGTTTTGGTATTCCCTTTTACGATGTGGGTTTCTATTAAATAAACTTTCGAATAGTAAACCATTTATAACCCCGACGAATTTCGAGGGCGAAATTCATTTTAAGGGGGGTAGAATGTAACAGCCCGAGATTTTATGAAAAATATTCTTTTTTATTTTACTAATGTCTTGTGTTATACGCTACACCAAAAGGAGCTTGCACAACACGCATCCTTGACTTGCCTTGCATTACACGCAATCACAACCTTCCTCGATAGCGTGTGTGGTACGTAATACTGAGTTTCACGAAACAATGATATGCTATTAAAATATTATTAAAACTAGCCGTTATGAATAGTAATAACCACTTTTTTTAATTTTAGAAATTTTAACTCTCAAAATGGACTTCATTTTTGGATTCGGAGTATCGAATTTAGCCTAAGGTGAAATTTTGGTACTTTTCGGATAACTTTCATATTCTGATGAATAGTGAAAATTACTAAATTATAATTAAAAACAACTTTTTTAATCGAAATAATTAATAGTGATAAATCATTAATCTGAGTGGTTTTAAAGTATATTTAGAATATATTTTTACAATTTAATACAATTTTGGTCATTGGATGTAATTTCACATTTAAACTAGACATAAACAAGTGTCAATCTTTTGATAGATATTGTTTCTTAAAAACACGCTATTTGTTTTAATAGCGGGATTTAATTATAAAATTAATTAATGCAACTTTTATGTTATGAATTTGGTAAAATAGACTTCATTTTTGAATTCGGAATATGAAATATATCTTGGGATGAAATTTTGGCATTGTTCTGAAAAACATCAATTTTTGATGAATAGTGAAACTACTAAGTGGTAGTTAAAAAAAAACTGAATTTTTCATAAAACTTAATTTTACCGCTTCTGTGAATGGAATTTCAAAAATCCGAGAGACACGGTTGATGTCAGTAAGTAAAATGTGGTTCAATGAGATGAAAATAATTTTTGGTGAATAGTAACTTTTTACTTTTTTTTTACCGCGGTTAATAGTAAATAGGGTAACTAAGGGTAAATATGATATTAATATTACCCTAACACATGTCCTAATTCTATTGGACAAGTTTAATTCGACCAAAAACAAACTTAGGAATAAAATATGACCATTTAGTCCCACTTGGATTAGATTAGGACATTTATTATTAATTTATTTAAAGAAGGGTTAAAATAGTTAAAATCAAAGTTTATTAAGTAAATCATTTTTAATATGGGGTTATACATAAGATAAATTCGATTTTAAATATTCATTAGAAAGATAAAAAGCTTTCCTACATGATGGTATTTTATTTGTAATTTTTAGACATCAAATAATATAATTTATTTATGACACAAAGATGATGCAGTAATTATCTTATTAATGAAATATTGACATAATTGAGAATATAAATACCAAAATAAATGTAATTTGAGACTTTTTATGAATTCCACTAATTTTCTAGGTTACTATGATATATTAGTGTTGATTTAATCAACTTGGTTCGAACATATAATTCTGTTATGACTTTCACAAAAATCATATATCAAATAGTGTCAAAATTGACACAAAATAGTTTTTAAATCAAATATTATATTATTAATTGTTATTTTATTCCTAAAAATCTAAGGTTCGGCCAAATTACTTAGATAAGGATATATATATTAATAATAAACAATTTGGGGTTCGTTTGTCATGTTATAGTAAGTGTATTAACCATATAGTGAAAGAAAACAAAAAGATACGGTAAAAGTTAAATTAATTAACTTAGAGTTAAATCTAATTGATAAGGTTAAAATAATACCCTAAACTTGTCTAAATCCTATTGGTTGATAGGATTTAGACCCATCCCCACTTTAGCTTCGAAATAAGACCCTTTGGAACCATTATAAACCGATTTTGACTTTAATATAAAATAATATTTTGAGATATTCCTAAGGTGCCCCTCTCCTCCCTTATAAAAGGGCACCTCCTCCCCCTCCTCCTCACACCAAATTGAGCACTCAAGCTCGGCCAAACCCTGCCATTTTCTCCCCTCCACTTCCCTAGAATAATCCTAGAGGTCCTGGTCTTCTCAAAAGACCAATCTTAGTTCCTTAAGTGGAGGATTCAAAGAGGCGTTCCAAAGAAGAGGTAATATCCATTACCGATCTTTTCAATTTCTTTCTTCTTCAACTTCTTCTTCTTTATTTGTTTCATGATAAAGTAATAACATCAGTATTACTTACATACTGATATGTTATTATAAATATGAAACAACCCTAATTCACCTTCTATCCATCCTACGGAAAAATGAAATCACCGCGCGTGCGTACGTACGGAATACCGTCTCCACGCCGTGGTGTAATCTATTTTCCACCATCACCTTACAAGGATGGGTATAATGGTGTAATGAGTAACTATATATGATTATTATGAAGTAATATTGATACTGAAATAATATATATATACTCCAATACAATTCCACGATCATAGGAACGATATCATCACTCGTGCGTACGTACGGAATACCGTCTCCACGATGTGATGCGACTCGTTCTACATGATCTTCATTTCATAATGATTATATAAATGAATTGAATGAATGAATATGGTATATACTACACTAATACCATTCTGGAAATGAATTATCTATAACCTAAAGATAAGAATAAGAATTTATTCGACAAAACACGCACGAGAACAAAAAGTTATAAAGACCCGAGTAGCAAGTAACAATGAAATATTACTAACAAGAAGCTAATAATATGACCATATATGATATCATATCAATATGTATGATTCTGGAATAAGTCAATAACACTATTTAAACCATTATACAGGAGCTTCGGACACGTACAAAGCAAATCGGACCTAAGGTAAGGGAAATATCACAATCTCATTTTTATCCGAGATTGTTTATTCGTAAGTATTTACTGGGGTGTATTTTATCATCCACATCCATGTTTACTCAATATGTAATATTATTTCCATCCACCTAAAATTGTTTAAATCCATTTTTACCCTTCGGTGAGTTTTTAGTAATACGTATGAAAGGAATCTTTTGTCGTTTTTCGTACGAGGTACTTTTTGACTTTTCCGACAAAAGTACGAAGAATGTTTTTTTTAACTTATACGGCACGAACGGATTTCTACTGTTTTATAAAGCCTTATTTTAATGAAGCTTCCTCTAAAATATTTCATGACTATTTTCAATAAAATCTCTTTCTTTTAAAATTGCATGATGTTTTGTGAAAAGAAATTGATTTTGAAGAAGAAAGGATATTTTCCTCAAGAATTCAATTCAAGTGTTTTATCAAAATTATTTTCCATCTAAGATAATAAAGGGTTCTGTTTCTATCCATATTTTTACATTGATTTGACTATGTTGTGATGGAATTATGTTTATGAATTCCTTTATCTTATATGAATTTATTTATGATGTCATGATGTTTCAAGAATCCCATTTTTGTTACATGTGTTATGCGATGATGTATGTTTTATGATTATGTGGCACACATAAGAAAGGATTCATTATAAGATGGGTGGGACCTATATCTCCCTCCAATGCATTGGGTAATGATTTTATATCTCATGAGATAGACATGGCTGGAACGGAAGGTTATTTCAGTTCAGTGATACAGGACTGAAACGAGGAGTGAACTCGGTTCAGAAAGGGACTTTGTCCACTAAGATAGTCTTGGCAATGAGTCATGACTAACAAGAAATGATTTTCTATGATTATGTGTGCATGCCACAAAGTTTCATGTTTCATGTTATGATTATGGGGATCTCATTTTCACTTCTATGATTTATCCCATGTTATGATATTATGAGCTCTTTTGCAGGTTAAGATTTCCAAAAGCTACGTTCTTATGTATATGATGTGATTGATATTTCTTTTGTTTACCCTTACTGAGCATTTTAGCTCACCCCTTTTTGTTTTTCTTTCCCCAGGATATAAAGAAAGGTTTTAGGTAAAAAAAGGGGAAGATCTTTATGGGAGATATTGAAGATCTTTCACCACGTTTAGAAGATTACGTTCCGAGTTTCCAAAGACACTAAACTATTACGATCCTTGTGTGTGTGTGTTTGTTATGTACTAAGTATTCCGAAAATGTAATGTAATGTCCATGTACGATAAGCTTCGGGTCTCTATAGGACATCACCATTTAACATCATCCATTGTGTCGAGCGAAGCTACATCGATATGCAGTGGGTGTGTGGTACCGATCAAGGCTCGAAGAATCACCAATTTTCAACACGAAGAAGGTACTTTTTAATATTTACATCATCTTCCCCTTTTAATTTATAGTATTTAGTTTTAATGTTTTTAATGTGTTTTTTGGGGTTCCACAATATCCCTCATGGAGAGTTTTTTGAATATTCGACGGTTTTGGGTGATCGTAAATGGGATTTCCATTTGAGAAAACCATATACAAGACATATTGTTCAGATAAAACATACCATGTATTCCTCATTTTAGGAATGGTTTTGAATAAGGTGACTAAATAAAAATTGTGTTTGGGACACTCCATGTAGATCCACTGAGGGTGTGGCTAGGTACGCAGGCAGACACCCCATGTGGGTGCATATGGCTATGTAAGTTACACGATTATGCCCCATTTGTGGTACATGACTAGAAGTAATGTGGAATATATGGCCATAAACCATGTGTAGTACATGAATAGGTATATGGATGAGAAACCTTTGTAGTATACACATGGTGTATGTAGGTAGATATGCTATGTACTTTAAAAAGTACACACCAGGTCGGGCTTAACTACATAATTAGGGGGATTGTTAAAGGTACCAAAAATGTACCTAGGTACACACAATGTGAACTCTCATTATGGTTGTTTTCATTGTTTATATCCCTAGATTTGTAATTGGACTACTGATTAGTACATTCTGAGTATTCTTCCACATAGATTAGGATGGAGGAATTATTTCAGCATTTAGAGGTAGTTTTAATGCTGTTTCAGATTTAGAGAGTATGAAAAGAGGGTTTCCTTGTGGTTTATATTCTAGAACCACATGATGGTTGAGTATGGTGTAATTACCAGGTAAGGGTTGTGTGTTTATTGATCAAGTAGGTTTTGGAGTGACAAGGGGTTTAGTTATAGGTTCATTCAGATGGTTCCTAAAAGGAGGGATAATGGAGTATCTCTGATGAGATATAGGATGGTCCTTGGATGTCAAGAATAGTTTCTAGAGATTTGAGTGGTTTGTATCTTTAGATTAGTTGGACCCTTATGGTTTTATTGATTCTATTTTATGTTTATTACAACCAAGAACTATCAATTTTCTGTTGATTTGATTTTGAGGGACTCTCAAGGATGCCCCTTTGGGTGATTTCCTAATTGGTGAGTTATTTAGTTTGAAAGATGGATGTTATAGATTCAATTGTGATAAAGGTGATGATCATGGATTTTTTGAGTTATAGAGTCACTAGATGGGGTTTACTTTATTGGTAATGGCCTATAGTTTGATATTTATGTGATCTAGGGGACCATTGTGGGTGCCATGTGTTTTGTTGACCCTAAGAGGGTCAATGTCAAGTTCTATGTTGGAAATTTTTGGTGTCACCTTAGAACCCATATATTGTGATGTGATACATTGTGTCTACAATGATGAATATGGGTGTAGGAATTGGATGACATGAGTTTTGATGGATTGGATATTTGAGGTTGTTCCCATTCAGGTATGGGATGAGAGAGGGGACCTTTATGATTTTTTCGTTTTGGTTTTCTGCCTCGAAATGCCCAACGGCTCCGTATCCAATGATTGATGGACCTGCTTTTCAAAGGCAAACGTTCAACAGATGGTCTGACTAGTGACTCTTAAGAACTCACATTGGTCGAGTGGATGGGAAGTCGGGCTCATCACACCCTTTTTGGGGGGGAATTATTTCCAGTTTCGGGACTCTCTTTTAGATTTAAGACGTGTTCATGTATTCAAGAATCTTTGGTTAATACCCAAACATAGTATCCACGAATTCAACCTTGGTGGGCAATGGTCAACTGGACATAGGGGTTTAGAATCATTTATGCCCGAGGTTTACCATCCCTGGTTGGATTAATGACCTCGAAGAGTCGGAACTTTCTTAAGGCAGTACTAGGAGTGGTGCAGTGGACTGACGTGGAGAATAGTCGGATCGACCAGCTGTTGGGCTTGAACCTCATGGAGGCTTCCTATGTACCCTGTCTAGGAGGATGGGATCAAAGTCCAGATAGTTCGCATGTACATTTTAACTTCATGCTGGATGAGGGTGGAACTCGACGTGAAGAAATGACCGAGTGGTGGGCTTGAACCTTGTGGAGGCTTCCGACATACCATGCTTTGGCATGGATCAAAGTCCTTGTAGTTCTATCAGTGGGGCTTACACTCCAAGGAGGCTCATAGTGATGGATTGGGGCTTACACTATGAGGAGGCCCATAGTGATGGATTGGGGTTACACTCTGAGGAGGACCAGAGTGATGGATTGGGGATTACACTCTGAGGAGGCCCATAGTGATGGATTGGGGCTTACACTCTGAGGAGGCCCATAGTGATGGATTTGGGCTTACACTCTGAGGAGGCCCATAGTGATGGATTGGGGTTTACACTCTAAGGAGGCCCGTATTGATGGATTGGGGCTTACACTTTGAGGAGGCCCATAAGGGGATGTCATGGATGATGCTTACTCTAAGCTCATGTGAGTCATGCTCGTTGTGAGAAACAAGAGGCAGAAGGGACCAGAGGATCACATCCTGAAAGGTGCGTCCGTGAGAATTGGAGTGGGGCTTACGCATGAGGGTGGACCATGAGATCAGGGCTTACTCCTAGATGGATGCCCATGGTGATGGATTGGGGCTTACACTCTGAGGAGTCCCAGAAGTTCAAGGATTACTCTGAGATGGATGCCCGTGGTTACAAAGCCCAGCGGGAGAGGGAAAGGGGGTGATTCTATGCCCATCTCCTCCCTTGCAGTGTATGAGGGATTCCTTCTGATGTGTATTTTAATACCCCTGAGGAGCCCTAAACAAGTGGAGGGGAAGAAAGGGGATTCTCGAGCTCAGACTTCACATTATCGTGGGAATGTGAACCCAGGAATGCTTTGGGAACCTACTAAAGGGTTGGGGAAACCCCTTCGCCTCTACTTACCATGGGTATGTGAACTCAAAATGGCGCGCTGATGCGCCTGTAGGTTACACCACACGGATCCAGTGGCTCTGGTGGGGGTCTCGGCTCGGGGCCGATGAATAGGCCGAAGAAAGAGTCATGGAGGATTCGGCTAGATCAGAGGGATTTTATCTGGCTCGGGAAATGAAAACACCGAAGCGGTTGGTGGGCCACTGAGAGGTATGGGTGGTGGCGCCCTTCGTGTGGGGGAGTTCTACATGGATGGAGAAGCCGTCCGCAAACCAGGGTGGTTCGTGGACTGAGGGACATCGCGCGAACCAGGATGGTTCGCGTCTTCAGGTTCACTCTGCGAACCAGGGTGGTTCGTGGAGGGTTCCAGGCAGGCAACGGTGGCCAAGGGCGGCGCCGGTGTGAGGCTCGTCGGTCGGGGATTCTCCCGCGTAGGAGGGTGCTGCGCGGTGCGACGGATTGGGTAAGAGGCATAAACTCCCTGGTCCGTGGGGAAGTCATCTGCGGAGGGGGTATGGTTTGCAGTTCTTCTTGTTTTTGTAATTTTAGGTTTGCGGTTCACCAAGTTATCATAAGTTTTCCAATTCCTTGTTAATTCATATACCTGTTGAGGTTTGCGGATGGGAGTTTCTCTGTTTCTGAAATCCAAAGCCTTCCTTGAACCGATCTCCTTCCGAATCTCCAATCCATCAGAATCTGATTCCAGTTCTCCGATCCCTTTTTCTTTCCCCCTTGGTCTCCTTTTATAGAGTGGGGAAAGGGATGTATCTGTGGCCACATGGCACCTTTTCCAGAGGCCCATAACCAAATACCTGGTTTACAGCTGACTTGGTCAATCCGCGATCCGCGGTGGGTATTTAACGCTTCCCCATCTCCTCCATGAATTGAACTCAGGGATTGCTCTGCGGCTGCGGAGGGTTCTGCCTCTATTCTGCGAACGACAGCGGGTGCGGATTGAACTGGTCAACGCGGTCTGGGGTTGGGGCGGTTCGTGATGGTGAACCGGACTGGCGCCCATCCAGCCTCACGACCGTGGAGGCTCTATGGCTCCATTTTGTGAACGAAAATGGTTCGCGGAGGGGGTTCCATGCGGGGCCTCGCCACATTATGCTTCCATGGGACCGGTTCACATACCAGTCCTGTTTGTGTCACTTATTTGATTTTTCTCCATTCTTTTCCCCAATTATTTTGGGGAATTTGGGTAGAATCTCCTTTGCAGATTTTTTAGGACCCTACAAATGCCCCCCATCGGAATGGGGTCCGATCCGAACGAAGAGGAGTCCATTCTGATGCAAAGTGGTCCTGAAATTGAGATGGTTTGCGGTAAAGATGGGGACCTGATAGGGGACCACACCTATAAATATGGGGAGCCCTTCATTTTTTCTTTTACCGAATTCCTCACGAAACTAGAGCTCCATTGTCTCCACGTGCTTACTCCTTCGCGAAATGCCTCGTCCGTGAACCAGCAGCAATCCTCCACAAACTATTCCTTCTTCGCGGTCGCCTTCACCCGCAAACCAACTGCCCAACCATGAACCATTACTCTTAATTTATTAAAAATTAAGTGATAACTGGTTGTGGAGGAACTTGCTTCGCGGTCTCAATGCTCTGTAGACTAAATATCTCCTGAATTTTAAAAAGTATCTGAGTCTTCCGAAGAAACTCAGGATTGAAATTCCGCGGAGCGACTTGGTTCGTGATATCCTAGCCAACGCTCCACAGGCCAGGGCTTTGCGGACTGATTTCACGAAGGGTTGGTTCGCGGGATGATGTCATCGTGAACCATCCTCCAAGGCCTCCTTGCGGGCTTTGCCTATAAAGGCTCCTTAACCATTCATTTGGTTATTTTTGTCCAGAATTTTATTCTGGACTAACCAATTGTTGTCCCTCATTGTACATGGAGAAAATATGGTTCCCCCTCATTCTGCGCCGAGTCCTGCTACATATCCCCTCCCAATTGGCTAAGAGAGATGTTTAGCTATGATTCACAGAGCGGAGGGCGTCAAATAATCCCCTAGTCGGTCGATCATTCCTGATGAAAGTGTATTGAAGAACCTGCTCTCTCCTGATCTTCTGAGTTATCCATTATCAAATCAGCTCCCGCTCTATGGATTCAGTCTTCAGGATGACATACATATCCCCCCTTCTTTCTGAGGTCTCCCTTCTCCTTTCCTGGAAGTGCCGTCAAAATGCATTCAGGCAAACCTTACCCAATCCGAGGAGATAATCTCTAATTTTAGTCCGAAAAACACATTTATTATGAGGGGATCTGTCTGGACCCAAAGCGATCAGTGCACTGAAGACTTTTCTCAGAGATACTTTCTTAAGTACAACCCTTCTATTATTAACCTTGCTCGAAGGGATCCTGACGTGAGGTGGGTTCTCAGGTGGGATCTTCGGTCCGACGGGATTTTCTCAAATTATTGGGCTTGGGATTTCTGGGTCCATCATCATTGTCGAGAGTCTCCCTATTCACTGTGAGTGATCAATCTACACTCCTTAGTGTGGGATTCCTAATTTTCTATTTACCCACTATCTCTAATCCTGCATGACCTGTTCATCCACTGGTGTTCAAGTACTAATACTTTTTACCTTGCCCACGGTGAATTCGGCATTAGTTTATGGGACATCTACCAGATAGGAGTACTGCCGATTACTGGCGAGATGTATGACTAATTGTTTCCCACTCCTAACTCATGGGACGATGTTGAACAGGTGCCTTTATTGGCGAAGGAGCTGCTGGCCATGGCGGAGCAGTCACTGGGTCAGGCCTTGCGTTCCCACTCGCTTATTCCTTATAGCACTTGGATATGGTTATTTCTGAACACCACTAGTCCTATGCCGAAGATTAGGTGTCCCAGGACTCACCCTTCCCAACAGTCACGAACTATTCAAGGTTCTTATTGGGCGGTTCTGGAAGCAGGAGACTACCTTTCATGGGGTTACGAGGTGCGCCCTGGTGTTTCGCCTATGCTCCGATTGGCCGGTTTGGTTGCTATGTTTTTGAGCGGATGGCTATTTCCTTCTCGGGATGTTAACCCAGGTGTCCGGGCCTGCACTTTGATGATGGCAGTTGAGTTAGTAGAGGGCCGCTTGGTGAATTTAGTCATGCCCACTTTGGCCCGTATCTACGAGCTACTGAGCCACATGTAGGCGGGCGGGTCACCCTACAATCTAAGTGGGACATTACAATTTTTGTACGGCTGGGTGGAATATCATTATCACTGTTATGAATATCGTCACAACACGACCATCCTTCTCCCTACCTTTCGGCCTACTCTACTGGATATAGCCAGAGTTCGCTTGAAGTCTCTCAACTCTAGTGAACTCCTTGATCCCCTGAGCAACTTATCCCAGTTCATCTTCACTCCCTACCCCACCCCTTCCGGTGTCTTAGTTGACAACCTCTGGGGGAGCCTGGAGGAGTGCTCTTACATGATCTCCCTGCGGGATGGGTTTCTGTCCGCACGGATCAATGAGGTTTCTCTGTGAAAGCTGTATGTCTCGTATCAATTTTCTCGCCAGTTCGGGTGCATGCATGTCCAAATTTTCCTTCCCCCTTCTCGGGCTCAAGGACTGCATCCGGCCATACTTCGTCAGTGGTGGATGATGCTGACGCGGGAGGGATCTGACGCAAGAATTCCCCTACCTGATACGGGGACGGATGCCGACCTTTCCATGGAGTATGAAAAAACATGGGTAAAATGATATCCTGATGGGATCCTAGGGAAGGTTGTCTAGAAAGTTTCCAAATAAGAAGTTATGGTGGCTGCTGCATCCACCACACCTTCCTCATCAGTTTTAAGGGTGGACCGACTAATGGCACGTCGATCAAAGCGACTCAGAGAACTTTCCTCTCCCAACTCTATGGTGGCCACAGTTCAAACAAATCCATCCTTCTTGTGTGTGGATGAGGATGACCCTATGGTTTCGGGTCCCAGTGAGACCATCCCGGAGGTTTCACCAGTCGATATCGGGCTTAGAAACTTGGTCCCCAAGCCCGAACCGGGGTTGGAGGCTCCAAACTTTCCATCTTTGGAGTCAACCTCTAATGAGCACACGTCTGCACGCGCTGCCATGCCAGACTTCATTCTTGTGTTGTCCAGTGAGGATAACAAAGATCCTTGTACCATGGCAGACCATCGGGAAGTGCGCAGGTGGGCCTAGCCCCGAATCTGTGAAATCATCATTGAATCCCCTTTAGCCAAAATGGATTCTAAAACCAAAGCTCTTCGTCAGCTTTTCCTGGGTTTGGGGTCAGGTGGCTTTGACTATGGACAGTTCCATTCTCTGGCTTGCCAATTTTTCATGGCCCGTTAGGAGGTTGTCACTAGTGAATGCAAGATTGCTCACTTCGGTACCACTCATTGTGGGTCCTGAACCTTGGAAGAAACCACAACAAATATCCATCAATTGATAGCACAAGAGGTGATCTCTTGAGATCAGGCAGCCATCTTATCCTCCAAGTTGCATGAATGTGAAGAATGGGCCACGATGCTGAAGGATCGGTTATCAGCTATGACTAGTCATCTTGAAACTACCAAAAAAGAGATCAACGACCTCTAAACAATTTTAGAGCATACTTGTCCGGTGGTGGAGGTTGAAGCCCATGAGAAGGCAGTGTTGGAACAGTCCTGCAACGACCTTCGTCGTGCGGTTGCTGACCTGGTGGGGAGAGCGAGTCAAGATCCTTTATAACTATCGGAGCCACTTTTGTATCCCCTATTTTACCAACCCTTCTTCTTTGTTTTGTGAGGGAGAGACCCCATCTTATGTATGTCCTCCCCCTTTTTCCCATTGAATGAAATACAGTCTCCATCGATTACTTGTTGCCCTGAAATTTGATTGTTATTTAGAATAATTGTCATGAAAATAACGATTCACTAAATCAGAATTCATCACAACCCAGAAAAACAAACCCTAACTTTTTCCTAGAACATGGGGTCCAGTGAGCCTAGTCTGACTATTGCTAGGGTTTTGTAGGAAAATCCCACAAACATTTTTTCTTTTTATTCTTTTAATTCCCTGATTTTTCCTGGGCCCATTTAGTGTGGACCCAGCGGGTGTAACCTAGCTTTTTCTTATGTCTCCCTTTTCGGGTTTTCGGCATAACAAGCTTTGTGCCTCTTTCTTTTGTGAGCGGTTTAAAGTCCCACCGTCAAGACTATCACTAATGATGTTTTAGGTCAAACAAATTTGACCAAATATGGTGGGGTGAGGACCCAATGAGGTTTGATTGACTAAATGATGTCTCAACACCCTTCAGACGCAAGTGGGAGAAAATTTATTTAAATTTGAGCGACATGCAGGGCATGTCTCCAGATATGGGAGCTGTGTCGGCGTACCGAGGTTGGAAGAGCATTGCCTAAGGAAAACTTTCCTTTGGTAGACGGGCCAGGGGAGATCCATATGTAGAGCCACTGAGGGCATGGTATGCATAGTCATACAAAGGTGTCCTTGAGTCAAAGACTTATCCATTTCTGATGGCTAGGAGACTTCATAGAAGCCCAGCTCATGGAAACCACAATGGGATGTTTGGAAGAAAATGAAAACCACCGGGGGTGGCTCAGAAAGGGTATGTGACGTCTGAAAGGTTTTGAGAACATATGTATCAATCATGAGTGTGGAAGAAAGGTTTCTGTCCTACGCATTTATCTAGCATAAAGGACGGTTGGGGCTTGGCACAGTTTAAAGTCATACAGCTGGGACATCATCTGAAATGGAATGACCTCTCCTTGTTCTCAGTAATCTTGTCAAAGGCATTCCGCCGTATTCAGATAGGATTGTAGAAGAGGTTGGTAAACTGTAGCTCAGAGGGTTTCTGAATCCCGAGATAGAAATGGGGGCTCAGAGGCCCAGAGGCGTACAGAGAGAAGCATTGCCCTAGGAAATCTTGCCTTTGGTAGACGGGCCAGGGGCGATCAATATGCAGAGCCGCTGAGGGCATGGTACGCATCGTCATACAAAGTTGTGCTTAAGTCAAAGACTATCCACTTCTGATAGTCTAGAAACTTCAGGGAAGTTCATATTTGGGACCACCAGGGGTGGCTTATGAGAGTTAAGCTTTTTCTGAGTACAGGGTATGGCTTATGATGAGAGGGTGCCTGAATATAGGGGAAATATCTAGACTAAACTTCCTGATAATGGGTGACGTAATTCTTTCTCATGCTGCTGTGAGGTGGTGGTTCGTGCAGGTCTGACCCATGCACTGAAAGATGGAGAAAAGCCTCTATCTCTCACTGAAACCATGACGAGTATGACCGTGTAATTTATCATCATGTGGTTGGGTCATATTCCGTGCAGTTTAGCACCATGCGGCAAGGACGAGAGGCACTTTTGAAGGTTTCTATGTAGTTTAACATCATGCAGCAAGGATGGGGACATTTTTAAAAGTTACTATGCAGTTTAACATCATGCAACAAGGACAAGGACATTTTTAAAGGTTTCTATAAAGTTTAACATCATGCAGCGAGGATGAGGGGCATTTTTGAAATGGCTGCTCCTCATCAGAATGTAACTGGGCTTGAATACCTCAACATTCCCCAGGAGTGGGGGGGGGGGGGTTTATTGGTGTAAATCATGGTTCTGGGGCTTCTTGGATCAGGAGATGTGATATGGGGGCTCTGAGGCCGGTAAGCGTATGGATCTAGGAAGAGCATCGCCTGTCAAAATCTTGCCTTTGGTGGACGAGCCATGAGGTATCATTATGCAGAGCCGCTGAGGGAATGGTATGCATAGTCTTACAAAGGTTTCCAGGGGTCGACAACTTTCCTCTTCTGATGGCCCTGAATGGTTATGAGGATTTTCAATTATCCGGGCCACGAGGTTTGTCATTTGACAGGAGAATTTCTGGACATGTCGGGGACATCCGTCCCTGGTTTCTTGTTGAGTTTCAAAGTTCCCCTTGTGCTGATCTTTTCTCTTCCTTTTTTTCATTTTTTTGTCCGGGGTGTGCCTTCATTCCATGAAGTTTAACATCATGTGGTAAGGATGAAGTACTCCAAGTTTATCAGTCATAGATCTCAGACCATTGGGTGACTATTTCAACAGTCACTCGAAGGATAATTGAGTCAACATGTTCTGATATACTTGAAAAAAGGTGGGGATGAAGGTTGTAAACCGCAACATTGAGCTTTCCCAGATCAAGAGGTGTGGTGTGGGGGCTCTGAGGTCGGTAGGCGTACAAAGCTAGGAAGAGAACCACCTGAGGAAATCTTGTCTTTGATGGACGAGCCAGGGGCTATCATTATACAGAGCCACTGAGGGCATGGTATGCATAGTCGTACAAAGGTGTCCCTAGGTCGATAACATTCCACTTCCGATGGCCATGAATTATTATGAAAATCTATGATTTCTCATAGTGAAGATTTCAGCACGTGGGGATAATGGTGTCTAGGTATACAAGAAACATCTTCACTACAATTGTCCGTTGAGTCAAAGTAGCCTAGTCCTGGCTTGAGGTTTGTTGATGCATGTCGCTATGTGAACCACTGACAGACACATAGGCTATCCAAGTAGGGATACCTTGGAAACACCTGGATGTGAAAAGGGGAATGAACTTGTAAACCACTTCGCCATAAACTTTTGGTTTAGGAGGTATGGTATGGGGGCTCTGAGGCCGGTAAGCGTACGGATCTAGGAAGAGTATCGCCTGTGGAAATATTTCCTTTGGTAGACGAGCCGGGGGCTATCATTATGCAGAGCCGTTGAGGGAATGGTATGAATAGTCATACAAAGGTGTACACGAGTCGATAACTTTCCACTTCCGATGGCCGTGAATGGTTATGAAGATCCATAATTATCTGGGTCATTGATTCTGATGTATGGAGAGGATGCATCCAAATGTGCAAGGAGTATCTCAATCTAATATCTCCATGTGTCTTAGGTGGGTCGCGAAAAATTCGGTGCAGTTTAACATCATGCGGTAAGGACAAAATACATGTAGTTTAATGTCATGTGGTAAGAACGAAGGTGACCCAATGTGAAAGAAAAAGGGGGGTCTGCGCAGTTTAACGTCGTGTGGTGGGGAAAACTTTCGTGCAGTTTAACGTCATGCGGTAGGGATGAAGAATAATCACCATGCAATTCTGGTCCATACACGGGGGAAGGGGGGATTTTTAAATCATTTTCTGTGCAGTTTAAAGTCATGCGGTAAGGGAAAGAAGTACACCTCGTGCCATTCTGGTTCACACATGGGGGGAAAGGGAAATTTTTTTTGTTCAGGGGGCTGGGCCCAGACAAGGGATCCTAGCGTCGCTACGTATCCTGCGAGGGTAGGAATCAAGCCGTGTGTAGTTCTCTGAAATCCATGCAGTTTAACATCATGCGGTGAGGACGAGTGGTATTATTAGATTCCGTGCAGTTTTAACATCATGCGGTAAGGACGTGAATACACCCCGTGCAAGTCTTGTCCGTACACAGGGTAATGGGAATTTTTGTTTTTCTTTTTGAGGTGGCTGGGCTGGGGTGTGAAAATCTGGCGTCACTATGTATCCTACGAGGGCAAGAATCAAGCCACACGTAGTTCTCTGAAAGATGATACACCCCGTGTAGATCTGGTCTGTACACAGGGGAAGAGGGCATTTCTATATCATCTTGTCAGTGCAGTTTAACGTCATGCGGTGAGGATGAAATACTCTTAGTTTAAGGTTATAGAGTTTGGACCTTTGGGTGCTTGGCAGTTTAACGTCATGCAGCTCAGACAAAGGGTACAGCCAGTGCAGGTCTGGTCTATACATGGGGGAGGGGCATTCTTAACTGTTGTTATCCGTGTAGTTTAACATCGTGCGATAAGGATGATGTCCATGAAGTTTAACGTTTTGTGGTGAGGACGTACTCCATGCAGTTTAACGTCATGCGGTGAGGACGTGGGCCATACAATTTAATTTCATATGGTCAGGATGAGGGCCATACAGTTTCTATGTGAAATACTTCATTAGGAATCTCACATATGTAGGAGCCGTTGTAAATTGTCCATCCATGGAGATCAGGGTATATGCTCCGTTGGAGTAGACCTTGTGTACAACATATGGTCCTTCCCACTTGGGCTCCAGCTTTGGAGGCTTCTTGTCAGGTATCATTGGGGTCTGGAGGACCATCACTAATTCTCCTTCCAAGAAAGACTAGAGGTATACCTTTTTTTGAAGGATCGTCTGATCCGGTTATGGTACACTTCCAGGTGGTGCAGAGTGTGAAACCGCTTCCCGTCTAGCTGTTCCAATTCACCTAGCCGCTTTTCTGACTGCTCATCAATAGATAATTGATCACAGATGGCAACATGGAGTGAGGGAAGTTAGAGTTCAATGGGTCGGACCGCCTCTATGCCGTACACCAACAAGTACGGGGTGGACTGAGTAGCGGTGCAGATTGTGGTTCGATAAGCCCACAATGCATGGAAGAGTTTATCCGACCATGACTTCTTGTCTTTGTCCACCATTTTTTGGAGGATGTTGGATAGGGTCTTGAGGAAATCTTTTATCTGTCTGTTGGCTGCTGCATGGTAGCGAGATGAGTGGTTAGCCTTGATACCATACTCATGGTATAGCTTTTCCAATTTAGCAGAGCAGAAATTGGTGCCGTTGTCCGTCAGTATGGTATGAGGGACACCAAATCTGGTGATGATATTGGTCTTCACGAAGTTGGCAGTATTTCTTTCCCTGACTTCCTTGAGGGGTATGTCTTCTTCCCATTTGTAAAAGAAGTTGGTTTCCATTAGGATATACTTCAGCTGTTTGGTTGTTGCGGGAGGATATGGTCCCACGACGTCCATCCCCCAAACGGAAAATGGCTAGGAGTACTTAGCTTGATGAAGTAACTCCAGGGGATGGTGTATGAAGTTGTCATGAATCTGGAATGAGTGGCATTTCGCGGTAAAATGCTCGCAGTTTCATGCCACTGTGGGCCAGTAGTACCCAAGACTTCAAACCTGATGGGAAAGCTTGGTCCCTGGTTGATGTGCTCCACACGCTCCTGCATGTACTTTAGTCATGGTGGAAGTGGTTTCTTCTCCATCAATGCATCTGAGGAGCACTCCATCGAGGCCTCGTTTGTAGAGGACCTCTTGCTGGCCTGCACCGCCATATAGGACAAAATTGATTGCCCTTCTCCATATTTGCTCTCGTTCAGCCCTGTCTGATGGAAGCTCTCCCCATTGAAGGTAGTTCACAATGGGGGTCATCCAGCCAGTGGTAGGTGCATATGGATCGGGGGAAAGACTGACTTCGTGGATTTATTTCGTCTTAGCTTGCACAAATGGAAATACCATTCAACAGTGAGCAATACTGATGGAAATTTCATCCCGGTCTGGGTCGACTAGGGTTGTGGCCGTGTTGGCTAATGCATCTGCCTGAGCGTTCTGGGACCATAGAATATAAGTCAATGTTGGTTCTGTGGAGAACTCATTAATTAGATCTCGGACATGGTCAAACAGAGGGATTAGCTCCTCCTTTTTAATAGCATAGTCACCATTGACTTGCTTGATGATCTGCTCCGAGTCACCTTTTACCTTAAGGTGCTGTACTTGTGCCTGGAGTGCGAGCTCCGGGCCTGCAATGAGGGCTTGATATTTCGCTTCATTGTTTGTACATCCCTCTGACAGGAGGAAGGAATACGGAAAAACTACCTTTTCTGGGGACACGAGTATTATCCCCAGACCCACTTTGATGAATATGGGATCCTCCATCCACTTCCCGATTGGGCTTCGGGACGCGCCGTCAAAGTACATTTCCCATGCTAGGACCTCCTCTTGAACTGATAAGATATCTTCGTCAGGTTGTTTGGCGTCTGGTTTAGTGGTCCCTGTTAAAGGGTGCTCTGCCAGAAAGTCTGCTAATGCCTGGACCATGATGGCTTTTTGAGGCACGAACCGGATGTCGAACTGTTGTAGGATGATCGCCCATTAGGATAGGCATACAGTTAGCATTGGGCGGCTAAGGATGTACTTGAGAGGTTTACTCCGCGAGATCAAATGGACCTCATGATTCTGCAGATAATGTCACAGCTTTTGAACCATGAAGACCAAGGCCAGACAGCTCTTCTCAATATTTGAGTATCGAGTCTCAGCATCAATCATGGTTCTACTGAGGTAATAGAGACTGTTTTCGCTACCGACGTCATTCTTTTGTGCGAGGAAGGCCTCTAGCGACCATTCTAGGGCCGTCACATATAGAATGAGAGGTCTCCCTTTAACCGGGGGCATGAGCACTGGTGGGCTTAGGAGTTACTTCTTCAAGTTGTCGAACGCCTCTTGGCAGTCGTCCATCCATTGGTACGCGACCCCTTTCTTCATTAACCTGGTGAAAGGCAAACATTTTCCTGCCAGGTTGGATATGAACCACCTAATATAGTCTAGGTGTCCCTGGAATCCCCTCAGCTCAGTGATATTCTGAGGAGGTGGGAGGCACATGATATCCTTCATCTTCTCAAAGTCGACTTTGATGCCATGATGGCGTACGACCAAGCCAAGGAATTTCCCTGAGGTAACCCCAAAGGTGCATTTCAATGGGTTAATCTTAAAGCTATGCTGTTTGAGCTTGTTGAATACGGTCTCAAGGTCTGACAGGTGATCCAAAAGATGTATGGACTTGACCACTTGTTCATCCACGAAACATTCAACGAATTTCCCCAAGAACTGTTTAAAGATCCGATGCATGGAACACTGATACGTGGCGCTAGAATTCTTGAGGCCAAAGGGCATGGCCCTATAACAGAATACCCCTTGAGGGGCCCTGAAGGCAGTGGCTTCTTTTTCTTCTAGAGCCATCCTGATTTGATTATATCCAGAATAGCCATCTATGAAGGATAGATCCTCATACCCGACCATTGCATCAATTAACAACTCGGTGATTGGAACTGGGAAGTCATCTTTCGGACAATGCCGATTAAGATCTCTGAAATGAAGGCAGATGTGGATTTGTCCGTTCTTTTTCTTGATGGGGATGATATTGGCTAAACATATGGGGTATTGGACCTCCCTTACGAAGGCTTATTTAATGATATTATCAACTTCAGCCTCTATTTTGGCAGCATGTGAGGGGTGGGTCCTTCTTGCAGCCTGTTTGTAGCCCCGGTGGTCTTCTGGAAGACCCAGGTGATGCGTCGCTGCCTCGAGATCGAGCCCTGGAATTTCCATGTAATTCCAGGCAAAGACGTCCTGGTGTTGACTTAGGACGGAGGTATATACTTTGTGTTTCTCAGGAGACATGGCTGCACTAATGAGAGTGGGCCTCGGGTATTCCTCGGTACCCAGGTTTATTTCCCTGAGTTTGTCCACAGTGGTGGAGATACCTTCTTCAAATGCAGGAGGTGAATCCCTGAGATCATCCCCCTCTTCTTCACCCAAATCCTCACCTTCTTGGTCTGATGAAGAGAGAGCTCCGGTCATGAGTTCTTGGATGTCTGGAGGCGAGGTGTCGTGGGCGTCCTTGCTTGAGCTTTCTCCCCCCGATTGAGGGTCAGCAGACGTTCCCACATTTTCACACTCATCCGTTATGGCTGAAGTCATGAGGACATCCGAGTGCGTGTCCGGACTTTAACTCCTATCATCCACATGGTTGATGGGTAGGACATAATCTCTGCCAGGCCGCCTGAGGGGGTTGTCAGGAATCATTTCCAGGACATTTGGAGTGGGGATCCAGTCGACACCATTAACCAAAGGCTTCTTTTTCTTTTTCTCATATAACCCAGTGTCAATATAATGAGACTTGGAGATCTCGAAAGGGGCCTTGTCAGTGTTAAACGTCCCTCTTTTTCCATTGACACAGTACTTGATACATTGGTGATAGGATGAAGTAACGACCATGTGCTTATGGAGCCATGGCCTTCCCAGCAGGGCATTGAATGTTGTGCTCTGGCAGACCACAAGGAATTCTGTGTAGGCTACCAGGTCACCAAAATGGGTCTTTATCTTAATCTGTCCCATTGGTTTTTACTCACTCTTGTGATAACTCAACAGAGTTGTGGCTGAGGGAATTAGGTCTTCCTCACTGTAGCCCAACTTACAGAGCATCCGTAAGGGAAGGAGGTTAACTCCAGAGCCATTGTCTATAAAGACTTTTCGGATCCCAATACCATTCAGCGTGCCGGACACATATTGCGGTCTGATGTGTCCTTGCATGATGGCATGTTCATCCTGATCTGTTAAGGAAGTAACCACATTGCATTCATCCGGGTCAGTCTCTGTCCTGTAAATTTTGGCGGCAGCTACCTTGGCTTGAAACTCCTGGGGGATGATTAAAGCTTCGATAAGCGCCTACCTAAGGTCGGCTGACAAATCTAGGGAATCCAGGACTGACAACTTGGCTGGTACTAATTCCAGCTTCTTAAGGATGTCGTATTTTTCCTCCAGAGATCGACGCTTCTCCATTGGCGGGAGAGTTATAGCAGGCGGCTTGAGAGCTAGGGAATTTGACGGGGAGGGGCTGGCTGTGGGGACAAAAGTTAATGGTGTTCCCACGTTTTGAGGACTATGCCCGACCGGTGTATTTGTGCGCGCTAGGTGGCCAGACACTTGTTCCTCCTCTAGTGGGTATCACAGAACAACAGGGCCAGAGTGGCCGCTTGTGGAGGTGGAGGGGCGTTCCCTCTCGTGTTGAGTCTGCTGAAGGGCTCTCACACGGGTTTCCACAATATTAATGGTTTGGGCTGGGGTATAATCGTAGGGTTGGTTTCAGTCGCAGCTGCGCCTCCCCTAGTATCCTCTGCCTCTGTGATTCCTCCTCCCAGCTCCTCCTGTAGGGATCTCGGGTTCGTAACCATAATCTTCGTCAGGGAATGATTCCATGAGATAGATGACATTGATAGAACCAAATATTGTCTCTTCATCCTCTGACAGGTCAACCTGGTCGGTTGTCTCTGATTGTGCCATTTTGCGGGTCGGTGCCTAGGGCGCCAAGTTCGAGGGCATAAAGTCTGCCAGGGTCGGGACTAATTTTCGCCTCGTCTCGGGATACTCCTCTTGTGATTGTTTCCTCCTATTTTGACTACGCCCGGATGACCGGATCGTGGATGGTTGTGCGGTCGACACTGTTGGCTTTGCGACTTCAGAGGCCATTGGTGGCAACACCGGTTTCTGTAGTTGATCTCGGAGTATACCTTGTGCTCGGTTGATAGTCTTCCGAGTCATCCAGTTGTCAAATTTCTACCCCTTCTTGCTGGTGACTTTCTACCATCCCTCCTCTTTGTCAGAGTTGGTGGTAGAGATACATGCCACATGTGATGGGGTTGGTCCCAGCTAGACTTGTCCGGAATCTACCATCCTCTGCAGGAGGTCTTTGAAGAAGAAGCATTCTCGGATACTGTGCCCCAACATCCGATGGTAGGGGAAGTAATCTGGCCTTTCATCGCGGCTAACCTCTTCAGGTTTCCTTTGCTCCGGGAGGCGGAGCAAGCTGTAGTTCATGGTGGCAATGAAGTAGCCGTGGACTTAATCATCTCAGAACGAGTATACATTCTGTCTTACTTCCTCAAATTGGTTCTGCTTCGGTCTTCTCTGATCATCCCGTTTAGGTGGAGGCGGCCGCTGATATGCAGGAGGCCCTTGACGATTTTGCAGCGGCCAGAGAAGCGGAGTGGGCATAGGGGCCGGCTTGAGTGTGACAGTGGATGATTCAGCTCTAGGGGCTCTTTTCACAGGAGCCTGCGAGGCTATTTGGGACTTTGAATTAGTCCACTGCAGGGAGTCCTCAATTATTTGGGAAATGAACGAGAGATGGCGGAAGCCAGCGGTTCACTCCACTGGTATGAGCAGTGTTCGCAACTCATCTCTAAGATTATCGATGCATATGGCTAGAATCTCATCTTGAGGCATTGGACTGTTCAAATAATAGGTCATACCTTTCCATCCGGCGATGAAATCTGAGCCCCTCTCATTCTCCCTCTGTTTGCAGTTCATGAGATCGCTGAATGTTGTTTTAGGAAATGTTGAGCTGAAGTGGAACAGGAACTGCTGCCGAAGGTCTTCCCAGCTCTTTATTGATTGGGTTGGCAGACTCATGTACCAGACGAAGGCAAATACTTGCAAGGTCCGTACAAAGCATCTTAGTTTCACTGCTTCTTGCTACTCCAGAGTCCCCATCATAGGGTCTCAATAGGATGCGTAGTGCTTCAAATGCTGCTCTGGATCGCCTGATCCATTGAAGATGGGGAATACAGGGCACCCAAAATTGGGTGGAGGTGGTGTGTTTATCACCCAATCTGAATAGGGTTCCCGCTCTATCTGTATCAGAGCTCATCGACCTTCTATCACTTCCAATCGAGATGTTAGTGCCTCGATGGTGTTGGTGAGACCTTGGTTTACATCCTTTTGGGCCCTGTCCTGGGCAGGAATAGCCCGAGGAATGGCCTGAGGATACGGATAGGCCGGCACCAAGGGTGCATATTCCGTTCGGGGCACCCTCAGAGGGTTCAGGCGTACTTTCTCCGGTTTCCGCCTAAGGGGATGGAAATATTGGTATTCATCTGAATCTACGTTTAGGTAGCTGGACGAACCGGACGCCTCATTGGGCAGGAGCCCCGATCGCGCTTCGTTTGCCGGGGCAAGCCTTAGCCTTTGAAGTGCACTTACTGGGAGTGCATGATGTGGATCTTCCTAGGAAGCAATTTCAATAAGGTGGTTCCTCTGGAGCAGCTTGGCGTTAAATAGCCTCAATTCTTTCATCTCTTCTTCCTGTCGAGTGAACCTCTCTTCGAGCATGAGTGGATCGTTTTTATCGAGAGAAGGGGACGGGTTAAGGGTAACCGTTCCTTTATTCCTATCCTTGTTGGAAGCTCACTGGGCAGGCGGAGGGAGGTTCGATGAAGGGGCGACCATATTTAAAGCGGCCCTCTGGTTCTGGGTGTGCACACCTGGGGGTTCATTGTGAGTCACAACCTGACCGGAACCATCGTCTCCCGATCCATCCGGATTTTCATTTTCTCCGGTGTCACCCATGGGGTTAGCCTCTATGGCGTTGATGAATGAATTTTGTGGAGTGGAGGGGACGTCATCTTCTAAATAGGAATAGGATCTCCCATGTCTTCTGTTGGCCCTCCCTTTAATGACCTATGATTGCCTTTGGACTTCCTGACAAAGGGTGACGTAGAGAGTTCTTTGATGCGACCTTACGGTGCGCCTTCCTCTCAGAAGGGATGATGATTCAATTGATGGGATAGGATGGGAACCTCTTCTACTGACCGTCCTCCCTAGATGAAAAAATACTGACCATCGTGGGGAAGGTTGTTGTTGAGGGGGTAAAAATGCCCCCAGCCCCGAGGGCTGGGGTTGGCTCCATTCCCTGGATGCTGAGTCTCTTCTCGGTTTTATTGGTATTACGGGGGCATTTGTTGTTAAAAATTCCCCCAGCCCTATAGGATGGGGTTGACCCTGAATGGTAGCAGTGGATGCGTCTATCGCGACCTGCCTGATCTTGAGTGCCCCCAACTAAGGGTGAACCGGGTTTGGTGCCGAATTCACCTGTGGATTAGTCCCTTCTGGGGAGGTAGGAAAAGATCGCTGACTGGCCTCTCTTAGGCGAGAGGCCTGCTGTATTCTCTTGGTGGACTGATTCAGGAGTCTTTGGATGGCTTGTTCCCGCCGGGCCTGATGCTTCTGGGACATACTCAAGGCCTGACTCTGTTGGGTGTGTTTCCTTTCTCGAACAGGGGGTCCACCCAATTTCCATCTCAATGTGACAAAGTTCCAAGATACCATGCTGAACAAGTTTTTCTGGGTAGGGAGTGGAGTGAAATGAAGAGGTCCGTGTTCCCCCCATCCCCCGATATGGACTCCCATTGGAGCGTCACCGATGAGGTGGCATAGCTCAAGCAGTGTATGGAGGAAAGATGCCTCCATATTCCCTTTTCACCTCTCGGGGTGTTGTTGTCGTGTCGAGGAAAGGGCCTCCAGGTCGATGTGACACAGGAGGTCCCCTATCTTCTTGACGTGGTCCAGATACCCATCATAGGGTAGGAATCTCAATTTCAGCCAGCGAAGGGTTGTCCATATATTATGGCGGATGTCGTGCATGCATTATTCTGACAACTCTCTGGGTACGTCGAACTGAGAGGTGGTCGTGGGCCAAAACATGACTGGTATATCATCCCTGGCCAGTCATTTCCTCAGGTGCAGCATATCGGCATACTCCTCCGCCAGTGATTCCTCTACCTGGTCATCCCAACTAAGGCACTCACTGTAGTTGGAGGCAATGGGACTAGTAGGTATCTAATTGTCTTGTGGGTGATTTCGAAGAAGGGCATCACTAGCAACAAGCTGGGAATCTGACATGATCGATCCCGTCCTTCTGAGAGCCTCAGCATACGAGGGATTTTCGGCGCTTGATTCTATAGGAGGAGGACCTTCCTGTCGGTATAATATGTCATCGCGGGGAGGACCTCCACAATGGTGGCAGTAATGGAGAGGACTACAATTACTGCTTGATTCTTCACTGCATAGAGGACTTTTGCAGTGCACGCCCTGGGGAGGACCTCCAAGGTGTGTCACAGCAAGGGGAGGACCTTCCGGTTGCGTAGCATCATTACGGGGAGGACCTTCTCAACAACTGCCATCAGGGTGAGGATGACCATCATGGCTTGACGTTTAACGCGCATCCTGGGGAGGACCTTCAGGACACACAGCGACAATGGGAGGACCTTCTTGTTGCTTGGGGCCAATGCAGGGGGGACCTTCACAATGGCGGTCATGGTGGCGAGGAATACCATTAATGCTGCCGTAGGGATAATATATGTGGGATACATCCTAGGGAGGGCCTCCAGAATGTACCGCAACGAGGGGAGGGCCTTCTCATTGCTTGACGTCTCTACGGGGAGGACCTCCGTTATCAGGGTGGCGAGGACTACCACCATGACTTGATGCCTGGCTGTATGGAGTTCCGTTGCAGCGTAACCCCTGGGGAGGACCTTCAGGGTAGGCCACGAGAAGGGGAGGGCCTTCTTGTCATGTTGAGACATCACTACGGGGAGGGCCTCTGTAGTTGCGACTATGATAGTGAGGACTACCATCACAATCTGTGGTCCCACTACATGGATAGTGATTGTAGTGTATACCCTGGGGAAGACCTTCAGGTTGGACTGCAACAAGTGGAGGACCTTCTTGCTGATCAATCTTCTGGTCACGTGGAGGGTTTCTGTGACTTGCATCAAAAGAGGATCTCTCGTGATCGATCGTTATATGCCCGCGGTGGAGCCCCCCACAGGTGCACTGGGGAGGACCTTCAAAGCTGTTGGTAGCAATATTGCGGGGAGGACCTTCGCAACTGCTACTACCACTCCCATAGTATGGTAATGGGCGGGCAGGGTTCCGAGCCGTTGACGTGTTCTTAGTGGCGTCGGGAACCCCAACTTCCAGTAGAGCAGAGTCATGAACCCACTATTTATTTTCTGGCTGCCTTCAGCGCGTTCGGGGTGCTCTTTTACGGGCAGCGGGGACCATACGCTATTGACAACGACCTTCACCTCCTCTGGGTCCCTGTCTAATTGGGTCCTATGATTCTGCCGGGATATGCTGACAAACATCCTGGATTTTAGTAGGGATATATGCCTGCTCTGGAGTATCCACCGTGATGGACGGGTGTCCCCCAGTTGGGACGAGGGAAGCTGCTCAATCCAGTTGCTCTTGCGTCGTGGAATATAGCCGGCGACCATCCTGGGCTGAAGTAGGGATGCAGATCTACTCTGAGGCAGCTACCTTGTCTCTAAGATGAGTCGCCTCAATTGGGGAGACGGGCTCACGGGCCCGAGTCCTTGATTTTTCCACCGATGCAATTACATTCTAGAAAGTGTGTAAGATATGATCTGGGATCGATACCTGCTCCTCCATCATTGGCAGTATATGTAGAGAGAGGTCTTTGGCTGGGATGGGTATGAAGGCCCATTCCAGCATCGGAGTATGAATATCCTGCTCTGGTCCTCCAGTGGTCAGTGGGTACTGACAATTATCGTGTGTCAAGGAAGGTGAACGAATCTGCCCCTGTATCGGGATACGCCAATTTATCTCTCCACTTGCCACCACATCAGGGTGGCAGACTTTACTTGTATCCGTAGGGAGCTGGCCCTGCATATATCGGTTTCCCACCGTATCGAGTCGGTGGCCTTTGTTGGTGGGGAGACGCGTCTGCCTATGATTTTACACCACATCTGGGTGGCAGGCTTTGTTGGTTGTCGCCATGTTATGATGGCGAGAATCAAAAGCATCTGCTATGAGCTTGTCCTGCAGGTGCTGGGTCACCACTGCGTCAAGCTGGTGGGCTTCACGAACCTAGGCAGGGATAGGTGCCTTCTGGGTAAATGTTTTGCTATGTGAGAGACAGGCTTGATGGAGCTTGGCATGGGTGCATGCTGGCTCATATGATGCCTCCATGTCTGGATGGTGGGCTCGGGAGGAGTGGACATGTGTAGGTGTCTGTTTGTGGTACGTCTTGGTGGCTGGGTAGCGGAGCTCCTCCTCAGGGACCAGGGTGATGACCGGCCCCTGATTTTACATCTTCCGCCCTCGTCGGGCGGTCCGAGGGGTCGGAGCTCGGGGAGTGTGGGCCTAAATCCTCGGGGAGACATCCTCCTTGGCATGAGGATGTCGGGTCGCGGTGTGATGGCAATGACGCCTTCTGGCGGGGGACTTAGAGTGAAACCCCCGTCCAACAGGGATGAAGACCTCAACGTCGACCTCATCCACCTCCCTAAGATAAGGGAGGTACGCATTGTCCCGTTCTAGGGATAGAATCCCGAAACAGTTGGAGACAGCGACAGGGGCTGTCTGGATCTGCCTTTCCGGTCGCTGCTGGGCAGGCGACCGACGAATCTTAATGGATTGGATGGAATGCATGGACGCCTCCACCATTGAGAGAGTACCATTTGAATGGTACTCTCGGATCAGTGCATCCGAAACCCAGCATTGAAGATGCTGTGTGGGTGACAGGGTCCTTCGTTGTTGAGGAAATCTCGTCCTTGAATTGTTGGAATCACACACTTGTGAGCTCCTTTGCGATGCCATTGGATCAAAGGGAGTTCTGAAGGTACCTGTTACACATTTTAACAAGTATACATAGAAAACCCGTCAAAGTAGCATCTAATGATCCCATGCGTAATTAACAACCTTTCTTGGCCCTCCTTGAGAGTATAAGGGGGCACAGGGTGAGATTATGTTAAATTCGTCATGTTTGGTTAAAGATTCACATTGGGTTCACCATTTTTTGTTTCGTTTTGGTTTTTGGCCTCGAAACGCCCAACAACTCCGTATCAAATGATTGATGGACCTGCTTTCCAAAGGCAAGCATTCGCCTGATGGTATGACCAGCAAATCTTAAGAACTCACATTGTTCGAGAGGATGGGAAGCCGAGCTCATCACACCCTTTTTGGGTGGAATTATTGACGGTTCCAGGACTCTCTTATAGATTTAAGACATATTCATATGTTCTCAAATCTTTGGTTTATACCCAAACATAGTATCCATAGATTTAATCCTGGTGGGAAATGGTCAACTGGACGCAGGGGTTCAGAATCATTTATGCCCGAGGTTTACCATCCCTCGTTGGATTAATGACCCCGAAGAGTTAGAAATTGCTTAAGGAAGTACTAGGAGTGGCTCGGTGAACCGACGTGGAGAATAGTTGGATCAACCGACTGTTAGGCTTGAACCTCATTGAGGCTTCCTACGTACCCTGTCTAGGAGGCAGGGATCAAAGTCCACATAGTTCACATGTGCAGTTTAACATCATGCTGGACGATGGTGGAACTCGACCTGAAGAAACGACCGAGTGGTGGGCTTGAAACTCGTGGAGGCTTCATACGTACCATGTTTTGGAATGGATCAAAGTCCCCGTAGTTCGCTCAGTGGGGATTACACTATGAGGAGTCCCATAGTGATGGATTGAGGCTTACACTCTGAGGAGACCCATAGTGATGGATTGGGGCTTACACTCTGTGGAGGCACATAGTGATGTATTGGGGATTACACTCTAAGGAGTTCCATAGTGATGGATTGGGGATTACACTCAGAGGAGGCCCATAGTGATGGATTGGGGCTTACACTCTCAGGAGGCCCATAGTGATGGATTGGGGATTACACTCTGAGGTGGCCCATAGTGATGTATTGGGGATTACACTCTGAGGAGGCCCATAAGGGGATGTCATGGTCGATGCTTACTATAAGCTTACGTGAGTCATGCTCGGTCTGAGAAACAAGAGGCAGCAGGGACCAGAGGATCACATCGCGAAAGGTGCATCCGTGAGAAGTGGAGTAGGGCTTACGCATGAGGTCGGCCCATGTGATCGGGGCTTACTCCTTGATGGATGCACGTGGTGATGGATTGGGGCTTACACTCTGAGGAGGCCTAGAAGGTTGGGTTTTACTCCGAGATGGACGCCCGTGGAGACAAAGCCCCGCTGGAGAGTGAAAGGGGGTGATCCTATGCCCATATCCTCTCTTGCAATGAATGGGGGCTTCTTTATGATGGGTATTTTAATACCCCCGAGAATCCCTGAACAAGTGGAGGGGCAGAAAGGGGATTCTCGAGCTCAGGATCCACATTACCGTGGGAATGTGAACCTAGGAATGCTTTGGGAACCTGCTCAAGGGTTGGGGAAACCCCTTCACCAATACTTACCATGGGTATGTGAACTCAAAATGGCGTGCTGATGCACCTGAAGGTTACACCACACGGATCTGGTGGCTCTGGTGGGGGCCTCGGCTTGGGGTCGATGAATAGGCCGATGAAGGAGTCACGGAGGATTTGGCTAGATCAGAGGGATTTTATCTGGCTCGGGAAATGATAACACCGAAGTGGTTGGCGGGCCACCGAGAGGTATGGGTGGTGGAGCCCTTCAGTGGGGGAGTGCCACACAACTGGAGAAGCCATCTGTGAACCAGGGTGGTCCGTGGACTGAGGGACATCCCGCGAACCAGGATGGTTCATGACTTCAGGTTCAATCCGCGAACCAGGGTGGTTAGCGGAGGGTTCCAGGCGGGCTGCAACGGCCAAGGGCGGCGCCAGTGGGAGGCTCGTCGGTCGGGGCTTCGCCTGCATAGGAGGGTGCTGTGCGGTGCAATAGATGGGAAAAGAGGCATAAACTCCCTGGTCCACGGGGAAGTCATTGGAGGAGGGGGTATGGTTCGCGGTTCTCCTTGTTTTTGTTATTTTAGGTTTGCTGTTCACCAAGTTATTATGAATTTTCCAATTCCTTGTTAACTCATATAGTTGTGGAGGTTCGCGGATGGGAGTTTTGCCGTTTGCAAAATCTGAATCCTTCCTTCAACCAATCTCCTTCCGAATCTCTAATCCATCCAAATCCAATTCCAGTTCTCCGATCCCTTTTTCTTTCCCCTTGGTCTCCTTTTATAGAGTGGGGAAAGGGATGTATCTATGGCCATGTGGAACCTTTTGTGGAGTCCCATAACCAAATACCCAGTTTATAGCTGACATGGTCAATCCACGATTCACGATGGGTATTGACCGCTTCCCCCTCTCCTCCACGAATCTAACTCAGGGAGTGCTCCGCGGCTGCGGAGGGTTCCGCCTCTATTCCGAAAATGACATCGGGTGCGGCTTGAACTGGTCGACACGGTCCGCAGTTGGGGCAGTTCATGACGGTGAACCAGACTGGCGCCCATCCTGCCTCGTGACCACGGAGGCTCTCCGCCTCCATTTCGCGAACGACAATGGTTCGCGGAGGGGGTGCCTCACGGGGCCTGGCCACATTATGCTTCCATGGGACCGGTTCACGGACTGGTCCTATTTGTGTCCCTTCTTTGATTTTTCTCCATTCTTTTCCACAATTATTTTGGGGAATTTGGGTAGAATCTCCTTTGTAGATTTTTCAGGACCCTACAATGATATTATTGAACCAAATGTTAGACCAAAGATTGATTGCATTCTTTATTTTACTAGTCAGCTGGTGATAGGTTGGTTTAGGGAGATAACATATGATATATGTGAGTGTAACTCCCATGAGTTCAGAATTATCTCTAGATAGGGGCTTCAGGCTCCTCAGGTGATGAGGCTCTCAAAAAGTGGGTTATATTAGTACAAGTTGTTTAATGTGCTTGGATGGTTCCCCATGGAACTCCATACTTATAGGTTTATGTTTTCCTTACTAGTTTTATATGAATTCCAAGACTTGAAATTTTCTATAGTTTTGTCAACCTATATGTTATTATCACCAGTTCAGATTACACTATTAGAGTCCTAGATCCTAGTTGTGGGTTTTGGTGTATTGGATTACTAGGATGCGATCCTAGGACCTAGCCTTCATGACTATTAATATTTTATACATCTTGGAGATACTTATTGATTTGGTGGATGTTCCTAATTTTGTGTGGATATGTGATACATGTTCTCCAATTCCTTTTATAAGGGATAGGATAAGGGTAGATTCGGGCTGACTTATCTCATTTTTATTTCTAAAGTTTATTTTATATAGTAGTTTTATTTTATTCAAGTTGTAATTCGAATGGGATAGTCATATCACATGGTTCATTAACATTTTATCACAATATATGGTAGGACCATCACTGGGGGTGGCCTTATAATATTTATTTATCACTCCCTATATAGGTAACTAAGTGATTTTTAAGACATTATGTTTTCTTTTAGGTAGAGAATAATATGAAAAGAAGATTGGGTAGAGGCCCAAAATTTCATGATTAAGAATAATTGATTTTGTGAATTTTTAATATCAAGATAGAGTAGTTCAAATGTTGTAGATACCAGGTATATGGTTTGGATCAGGTTTGGTAGTTGATCCGTATGTATTTATTTTCTTTTATTTATTCTATATATGCGATCAGCCAAGTGGGAAACCAATTGTTGTGTATAGAATGACTGTGAGATTTTATGATTTCCACATTCCATTTGATGTATCATGTTGTTGGTTCTATTTATTTATTATGTTTATTAGGATGTTTATGGATGTGTATATGATTAGTTCATTTCAATCATTATTACACTTTGATATGTGAGAATATTCTTCATATTGTATTCATTTTAGGTCCTCACTGCAAGTAGGAAACCCATGACATATGAGGAGGTATTATTGAGGCCTTATTATGAGCCAGATTGAGTGATGGATCAGGTTGACCCAGACAGATTCATTAAAAAATAGTATCAGAGCCTTTCAAGTTTTTGGATATAAGGAGTTCCTAGATAGTAGGATTTGGAATGCATCAGATATTGTGATGGAACTTATATGGGTGTGTCTTGAATATATTTTATATTGTAAATTATAGGTTAACCGACTTATGGGATTTTTTTCTTGGTTATTGATGTTACGATTGTGATATTTCACCTCGGTAGATGAAATTGAGTTGTTAGATTTATTTATTTATGGTTCATTTTTTATTTTATTTTCATCTCCTCCCCTCCCCTTTAGCTTATCATGTATGCCCAAGAGGGGATTTCTCCTTTTAAATTTTTTCCAAGATAAAAGAAGGATTGGGAGCGGAGATCACCATTGGAATTCATCCTTGACATCAATCAAAGTTATATCTAGATATATCGGGTGTGTGATATATATTCAGGATTGAAGCTTCATTGATTTTCACTCTGAGGTAGGCCGTATTTAAGTTTTACACCATTTTAACCTTTTAATTCATTTTTTTAGTTTCTAAATCCTGATATGTTTTCATTGGAGAACCATGAGAGTCCTCATCGTGTGTTTTTAGAAGATTAGGTGGTTTCAAGTGTTCATAAAGGGATTTCAATTCTTGAAACCCATCCACATGGTGTTTTATTCAGATAATAGATGCCTTGTGTTATTTATTTTGGATACAGGATTGAAGAACATAATGATACGATGTGTTTGTTTAAGAAACACCATGTAGATCCACTCAGGGTGTGGATGGTTACTCATCTAGATATCCCATATGGGAGAATGTGGTTATCTTAGTTACATGGTTAGGAATCACGTGCGGTATATGACCAAAGGTAGTGTGGCATATATGGACAGACCCCATGTGAGGTACATGATTAGGTACATTGAAAATCACCTAATATGGGGTAGAAATTATGTTAGAAGGTAGAAATTCTGTGTACATTAAAAAATACACAGTAGGTCAGGCTAGGCTACATGACCACAAGGCATTGTTGGAGGAACACATCATGTACTCAGGATACACACCGTACACTACCTCCTTGTGTGTGTTGTTCTTATTTATATACCTAGATTTAGAGATGGATTTATGAGTAGTCAATTATGATCATTTTTTCCTATAGATCAAGATAGTGTAATCCTTTTGTAATTTAGATTATTTTGGGGGGTTCTTTAGATTGAGAGAGTTTAGTGGGAGGGTTTCCATGAGGTTATTATTCTATAATCCACCTGAAGGCTGAGTTAGGTGTGAGGCTTGGGTAAGGGATGTATACTTATTAATCAAATTTACTTTGGTATAATAAGATGTTTAGTTATAGGTTCCTTTAGTAGACCCCATAAAAGAAATATCAATTAGCATATCTGATGAGATATTGGATGGTCTTAGGTTATTGGGGTTGATTTCATGGGGTTTGAGTGGTTTGAATCTTTAGATGGGTTGGATCCTTCTGGATGTGTTGACATCCTGGGATGGTGAGTACAGATGGGTTCAATTGAGTAGGTGTTAATATGAGTCTGAGGGACTCTTAAGGATGCACGTGTGAGATATTTCTTAATTGGTGAGAAGTTGGGTGCCAAAAATGATAGTTGAGTATACCCTTTTGGGGGATGTGATGATCAGGGATGGGTCCACTAATGAGGCCTCCAAATGAGTTTTCTTGTACTGGGCATGGATTGTGGTTTGAGATAGATGTGATATAGGGGATCTTTGTGTGTGACCCATGTTCTATTTACCCTGAAAGAGCCAATGGTGATTTCAGTGTTGGTGACTTCGGGTGTCACTTTAAAACCCAGAGATCATAATGTGAGTTGTTGCGGATGTATTTCTGAATATGGGTTCAAGTGTTGGGAAAAAAAGTTTCTAGTGTCTTGGATGTTTGGGGTTGTTCCTATTCAAGTTTATGATAATAGAGGAGACCTTTGGTAATTTATTAGATCATACATTGGCCCTGAGATTTTTTGGATAATCTTATATACTAATTGGATGATGTTATAATGTTCAATGGAGATAATGGAAAATATGGATGACTAAATCCCCCCTATGTTTAGTAATAACTCTAAAAATAATCTTTGATCTCATGAGGTTCCAAGGCACTCACATAGTGGGTTATATTGGAATGGTTTACTGAGTGTATTTGGATGGTTCCCCATGGCATCTCAATTCTCCTATATTGATGTTTTCCTAGCTAGTTCTATAATAATTTCAATACATGATAGGTTATCTTGTTGTGTTGACCTATAGGTTTCTATTATATGTTCATATTGTTCTATTAGAGTCCTAGAGCCTCATTGGGTGTGTTGTTGACTTAGACACATTAATAAGATTGTAGGGTCTGGATTCTGTGCCCGTTGATGTGTTAGGAATTTTTAATCTCATTTTTGATTTATAAATTCACATAATTTTGTGTGGATGGGTGATCCATGTTCTCTTAGTCCTCCATTGGGGGTCTAAGTGAGGGTAGATTTACCTTAGGTGTCAGGCTAGATCCCAGGGTTGGTTATTTTCATTTTTTATTTCTACAATTTATGTTATGTAGCATGTTTCTTTTATTCTAGTTTTCTTTAGATTAGGTTGGTCATATCACGTGTTTCATGAACATGCTTTGACAATATATGTTAGGACCAACATTGGGGGTGGCCTATTAAGATTTATTTCTCACCCCCTTTATGGGTACATCAGTTCTCATGCAGAGCTTATATATGCTTTAAGGTTGAGAATAAAATGCACAATGGATCGAGAAGAGGCCTAGGGTTACAAGATCAAGTGGATTTGATCATGTGGAGTCAGTCATGTGGAGTATAAAGATCGATCCATAGTAGTTTGGACATTATGGACACTAGGTATATGGTTCCAATCTGGGTTAATAGTTGAGCCTTGTGTATTTCTTTTATTTTATTTATTCTATATATGATGTTGATCTAGAGGATGATTAATTACTGTGTATAACATGACCATGAATCTGTAGGATATCCACATTCCATTTGATATATCATGTTATTTATTTTATTTATCTATTATGAATACTATTATGTTTATGGATGTGTATGTGTTTGGATCATTTTCACTATTATTTCATTCTAATCCAAGGGTATAGTCTCCCCACTGTATCCTTTTTAGTATCTCAGCACTAGTCAACAACCTTTGGCATATAGGGAGGTGCGCTTTAATCTTTTTCTCAAGTTAGATTATGAGATTTATTAGGTTGACCTAGGCCGATTTATGACATAGTGGAGACAACACCGGGTTAGAGAAATGAGACTTGATTATGGACGATGTTGATGAGATGTGTATGGAAGCGATGATAGATTTATGCATCGATCATTATTCCATGAGTTAGGGATTTATTATTATTTTCAAACTATTCTACATGTCCTTTGTGAATAGAAATACTATTCATTAATTTATTTTCATAACACATGGCCCTGTAAATTTATAGATTTCTTATTGGCCTTGATTATTTTGGTTACACTATTTATATAGTTTTGCCTATTTTTACACATAAGATTGATGTATAGGTTCACAATGGGCAATGTTGTGTTTCTTAGGATTTATACCATCATTTTTCATGTCTTCATCATTAGGCCATGGTTAGTATAATAATTAAAATCTCTTGGCCTGATTCAAATCATTGTTGAATCCCTAGACCATCTATTTTTTTTGATTTGATCATATAGAATGAGGAAATAGAAAGGATCTTCAAGTGGTGGTGCATAAAAAAGGTAGGGAGGTACAATATCTTTTTGAGAAGTGACATGTGGGGTACTGGTGAGGTCTCACATATTTTATAGTGGATTTTTTTCTAAAAATTGATTGTCAGAGATTGATGTTTGGTAGCATTACACCCTTGATCGATGCCTTAGATGAAGAAACAAAAATGATTAGAGGATAAATAGAAGAACATGATGGAATTTTAGGGTGATAGGAAGAATCTTCTTTGAAAAAATTGATTACACACCATGTAGTTTGGAAGAAAACACACCTTTCATATTTTGGTTGTGTCGAATAAGGTTTTAGATGGAGTTAAATATAAAATTACATGTGACTTAACTTGTACATCATTTACCCCCATATGATCATATTGGAATGTATAGGGAGTACCCACCCATTTGGCTATTTGGCATTTCACACCATGTGGGTCAAGACCACACACCGTATATCTATAGATCATGACATGAGAAGTAGTGGTATACAATAAGTTCCCCTCTTGGATTAACACACCATGTAGTCTAACATACACACAATTTAGGTGCCCCTTTCATACCATGTGGTGTTTCAGTATTTGTCTAACCTACTTCTTAGGGGATATATTGCATATACCCTATAACACATGTCATGTAATCCTTCTATATCCAATGAATTTTCATATATCCAAGATCAAAACATAGATTTGGGAAAGTGAATAATCAATGTTGAGTGTCATTCCGTGTAGAATGTGGTGATGTCCTTATATAGACCCAGGCTTAACATACATGGATATTACATCATTTTATATGAATATTCATAAAATTAAAAAAGTAAATTCCTGGGGACCATAATAGTTTAATGTCTTTGGAAACATAGAAAACATTTTTATAATTTGGTGAAATATATTCTTTGTCTCCCATAAAGATCTTCCCCTTCAGTACCCCTACTTAAAAACCTTTCTTCATAACCTGGGGAAAGGAAACATACACTACTAGAAATGCAGGATTTCCAAACGGTTTAGAACTGTTGGGAAAGGCTGCAGAACCGTTGGTATATGTTATACCAATGGTTCTGCAAACCGTGGGGAATTAAGCCATTGGGAAAAGCTTTTCCCAACGGTTTACAGTGAACCATTGGGATAGGGTGGACAAAAATTACCCTATCCCAACGGTTATGGAAAACTGTTGGGAAAGCTTTTTGCCAACGGTTTACAACCATTGGGATAATGTGCTGAAAATTACCAAGTTTTTCCCAATGGTTTGGCCAAATTGTTGGAAAAAACCCAAGATCTCATCTTTACCAATGGTTTCTAAACCGTTGGGAAAAGTGTTTTACCAACGGTTTATAAAACCATTGGTAAAAAAACACAAACAATCTATTCCAATTATTTCAAACCGTTGGCATAGCTTCTGCTGGGGCAAATTGCACAGCAGCTCTGCAATTTTCCCAGCGGCTCTCCAATTTTCCCACCAACTCTCCAATTTTCCCACCAGGTCTCATTTTGTGAGTTCCCTCTCATTTTCAATCCAATTATTGTACCTGCAATAAACTAATACATACATGTACCTGCAATAACCAACTAACACTTACATATAGAGAACAAATTCATACACATTTAACATATAATGCTGGAACTATACACATCCATAATTAAATTATAATTAATAACGTAATTATAAACATACATAATTCATTTAGAATTCAATTTATAATTTAGATGACAATTATATGTGGATTCCGGAAGTCAATTCATAATTTGATCGGTTTTTTGTATACCATATATTTTTACCTGAAATGATGTCCATTTTAAACAAAATACATACACCTGGAGTTATACCGGACACACTGCGCCTCAAATTGATGTGGGGTTGACTCGTACACGTCACATATGACCCATGGATCATTGTGCTAAAGTATTGACACAATAAGAATGCGTTTGGTCAGTTTTCTGTATGCCAGTTGATGTTTTTCAATTAAAATGACGTCTTTTTGAAACAAAAGGCAGACACTTTTAGGGGTGCCGGCCACACCGCATCTCAGATTGAGGCATGGTTGATTCGTACACATCACATATGACCCAGGGATCGTTCTAGTAAAGTTTCAATGGAAACCGAATGCGTTTGGTCGGTTTTCCATATGTAATTAAAATGTTGTCCATTTTAAACAAAAGAGAGCCACTTAGAGTGATTATGGTCACACCGTGCCTCCGATTATGGTGGGGTTGACTCTTACACGTCACATATGACCCATGGATCATTGTTCTAATGTATCAACATAATCTGAATGCGTTTGGTCGGTTTTCCATATGCCAGTTGATGTTTTTCACTTCAAATGATGTACTTTTAAAACAAAATACAGACACTTTGAGTGGTGGCAGCCACACCTCGCCTTGGATTGAGGCGTAGTTGACTCTTACACGTCACATATGACCCATGGATTGTTTTGCTAAAGTATCGACACAATCCGAATGCGTTTGGTCAGTTTTCCATATGCCAGTTGATGTTTTTCAATTAAAATGACGTCCTTTTGAAACAAAAGGCAGACACATTGAGTGGTGGTAGCCACACTGCTCCTTAGATTGAGGCAGGGTTGACTCGTACACGTCACATATTACCCATGGATCGTTGTGCTAATGTATCGACACAATCTGAATGTGTTTGGTCGGTTTTCCGTATTCCAGTTGATTTTTTCAATTAAAATGACGTCCTTTTGAAACAAAAGGCAGACACTTTGAATGGTTCTAGCCACACCGCGCCTCATATTGAGACGGAGATGACTCGTACACATCACATATGACCCATGGATTGTTCTCCAAAAGTTTCAATGGAAACCGAATGTGTTTGGTTGGTTTTCCGTATGTACTTAAAATGTTGTCCATTTTAAACAAAAGAGAGCCACTTAGAGTGATTCCAGCCACACTGTGCCTCATATTAAGGCGGTGTTGACTCATACACGTCACATATGACCCATGGATTGTTGTGATAAAGTATTGACACAATACGAATGCGTTTAGTCACTTTTCTGTATGCCAGTTGATATTTTTCACTTAAAATGACGTCCTTTTGAAATAAAAGATAAACAATTTGAGTGGTGCCGGCCACACCACACCTTATATTGAGGCAAGGTTGACTCGTACACGTCACATATGACACATGGATCGTTGTGCTAAAGTATCAACACAATCCGAATGCGTTTGTCCGTTTTCCGTATGCCAATTGATGTTTTTCAATTAAAATGACGTCCTTTTGAAACAAAAGACAGACACTTTGAGTGGTGGTGTCCACACCGCGCCTTGAATTGAGGCGGGGTTGACTCATACATGTCACATATGACCCATGGATCGTTGTGCTAATGTATTGACACAATCTGAATGTGTTTGGTCAGTTTTCCGTATGCCAGTTGATGTTTTTCAATTAAAATGACGTCCTTTTGAAACAAAAGGCACACTTTGAGTGGTGTCGGCCACATTGTGCCTCATATTGAGGTGGATTTGACTCGTACACATCACATATGACCCATGGATCGTTCTCCTAAAGTTTCAGTGGAAACCGAATGCGTTTGGTTAGTTTTACGTATGTACTTAAATTGTTGTCCATTTTAAGCAAAAGAGAGACACTTAGAGTGATTCCGACCACAACGTGCCTCAGATTAAGGCGGGGTTGACTCGTAGATGTCACATTTGACTCATGGATTGTTGTTCTAAAGTATCGACACAATCTGAATGGGTTTGGTTGGATTTCCATATGCCAGTTGATGTTTTTCACTTCAAATGACGTACTTTTGAAACAAAAGACAGACACTTTGAGTGATGGCGGCCACACTGCGCCTCAGATTGAGGTGGGGTTGACACGTACACATCACATATGACCCATAGATCGTTGTGCTAATGTATCGACACAATCCAAATGTGTTTGGTCGCTTTTCCATATGCCAGTTGATGTTTTTCAATTAAAATGACATCCTTCTGAAACAAAAGGCAGACACTTTGAGTGGTTCCGACCATACCACACCTTATATTGAGGCGGGGTTGACTCGTACACGTCACATATGACCCATGTATCATTTTTCTAAAGTATAGACACAATCTGAATGCGTTTGGTCATTTTTCCGTATGCCAGTTGATGTTTTTTAATTAAAATGACGTCCTTTTAAAACAAAAGGCAGACACATTGAGTGGTGATTGCCACACCACGCCTCAGATTGAGGCGAGGTTGACTCGTACACGTCACATATGACCCATGGATCGTTCTCCAAAAGTTTCAATGGAAACCGAATGCGTTTGGTCGGTTTTCTGTATGTACTTAAAATGTTGTCCATTTTAAACAAAAGAAAGCCACTTAGAGTGATTTCGACCACACCACGCCTCGGATTGAGGTGGGGTTGAGTCGTACACGTCACATATAACCCATGGATCATTGTGCTAAAGTATCAACACAATCCGAATGTGTTTGGTCATTTTTCCGTATGCTAGTTGATATTTGTCACTTAAAATAACGTCCTTTTGAAACAAAAGACAGACACTTTGAGTGGTGCTGGCCACACCGAGCCTCGGATTGAGGCGGGGTTGACTCGTACACGTAGAATATGACCCACGGATCGTTGTGCTAAAGTATCGACACAATCCGAATGCCTTTGTCAGTTTTCCGTATTCCAGTTGATGTTTTGCAATTAAAATGGCGTCCTTTTGAAACAAAAGGCAGACACTTTGACTGGTGTCGGCCACACTGCGTCTCAGATTGAGGCGGGGTTTACTTGTACACATCACATATGACCCATGGATCGTTTTTCTAAAGTATCAACACAATATGAATGCGTTTGGTTGGTTTTATGTATGCCAGTTGATGTTTTTCAATTAAAATGACGTCCTTTTGAAATAAAAGGCAGACACTTTGAGTGGTTCCTGCCACACCATGCCTTGGATTGAGGAGGGGTTGACTCATACACGTCACATATGACCCATAGATCGTTCTCCTAAAGTTTCATTGGAAACTGAATGCGTTTGGTCGGTTTTCTATATGTACTTAAAATGTTGTCCATTTTAAACAAACGAGAGACACTTAGAGGGATTCTGGCCACACCGTGCCTCAGATTAAGGCGCGGTTGACTTTTACACATTACATATGACCCATGGATCGTTGTTCTAATGTATCGACACAATCCGAATGCATTTGGACTCTTTTCCATATGCCATTTGATATTTTTCACTTAAAATGACGTCTTTTTGAAACAAAAGACAGACACTTTGAGTGGTTCCGGCTACACCATGACTCAGATTGAGGCGGGGTTGACTCTTACACATCACATATGACCCATGGTTTGTTTTTATAAAGTATCGACACAATCCGAATGCGTTTGTCGGTTTTTCGTATGCCAGTTGATGTTTTTCAATTAAAATGACGTCCTTTTGAAACAAAAGGCAGACACTTTGAGTGGTGGCAGCCACAACGCACCTTGAATTGAGGCGGGGTTGACTCGTACATGTCACATATGACCCATGGATCGTTGTTCTAATGTATCGACATAATCCGAATGCATTTGGTCAGTTTTCCATATGCCAGTTGATGTTTTTCAATTAAAATGACATCCTTTTGAAACAAAAGGAACACTTTGAGTGGTGCCGGCCACACCACGCCTCGGATTGAGGCGGAGTTGACTCATACACATCACATATGACCCATGGATCGTTATCTTAAAGTTTCAACAGCAACCGAATGCGTTTGGTCGGTTTTCCATTTGTACTTAAATTGTTGTCCATTTTAAGCAAAAGAGAGCCACTTAGAGTGATTCCGGCCACACCGTGCCTCAGATTAAGGCGAGGTTGACATGTACATATCAAATATGACCCATGGCTTGTTCTGCTAAAGTATCGACACAATCTGAATGTGTTTGGTCGGTTTTCCGTATGCCAGTTGATGTTTTTCACTTCTAATGACGTCCTTTTGAAACAAAAGACAGACACTTTGAGTGGTGGTGGCCACACCGCATCTCGTATTGAGGTGTGGTTGACTCATACACATCACATATGACCCATTGATCGTTTTGATAATGTATCGACACAATCCGAATGCGTTTGGTCGGTTTTCCGTATGCCATTTGATGTTTTTTTACTTCAAATGACGTCCTTTTAAAACAAAATACAGACACTTTGAGTGGTGGAGGCCACAACACACCTCGGATTGAGGCGGCGTTTACTCGTACATGTCACATATGACCCATGGATCATTGTGATAATGTATCGACACAATCCGAATGCATTTGGTCGCTTTTCCATATTCCAGTTGATGTTTTTCAATTAAAATGACGTCCTTTTGAAACAAAAGGCAGACACTTTGAGTGGTGCCAGCCACACCGTGTCTCAGATTGAGGTGGGGTTGATTCATACATGTCACATACGACCCATGCATCGTTATCCTAATGTTTCAATGGAAAGCGAATGCGTTTGGTCAGTTTTCCGTTTGTACTTAAAATGTGGTCCATTTTAAGAAAAAAAGAGACACTTAGAGTGATTCCGGCCACACCGTGCCTCATATTGAGGAAGGGTTGACTCATACATGTCACATATGAACTGCAGATCGTTTTGATAAAGTATTGACACAATCCTAATGTGTTTGGTCGGTTTTCCGTTTTTTAGTTGATGTTTTTCACTTAAAATGACGTCCTTTTCAAACAAAAGACAGACACATTGAGTGGTGGAGGCCACACCACACCTCGGATTGAGGCAGGGTTGACTGGTACAAATCACATATGACCCATGGATCGTTGTGCTAAAATATCCACACAATCCGAATGCGTTAGGTCGGTTTTCCGTATGCCAGTTGATGTTTTTTCAATTAAAATGACGTCCTTTTGAAACAAAAGGAAGACACTTTGAGTGGTGGCGGCCACACCACGCCTCGAATTGAGGCGGGGTTGATTGGTACACGTCACATATGACCCATGGATCATTCTCCTAAAGTTTTAATGGAAACCAAATGCTTTTGGTCAGTTTTCCATATGTACTTAAAATGTGGTCCATTTTATGAGAATCCTCATGTGTCTATTAGTGGAATGGTACTTAAAATCTTGTGGATATTTATATAAAGTATTTTTATATAATTCTTAGTATGGATTAGATTTTAGTTTATAATGCTATGAAATATTTCAGAGCTAACAATGTCATGCCCAATGAATACATCTCTTTTATAACATACCAAGAATCTATGATATTGATTAGATGTGTAAATGTGATTTACATTGATTATCATGATGAAAATAAATAAAATATATATTATAGATTTTATAGTATTAAATGAAATCAAGAAGGGTGGGGGGTTTTCCAGTGGGGTTGTCCGGGGGGCTGTCTGGTGGGTGTCCGGGGGGCTGTCCAGGGACCAAGGAGGAGGGTGGGGGGGCTGTGCGGGGGGTTGTCCGGGGTCCAAGGAAGAGGGTGGGGGGGGGGGGCTGTCCGAGGGGATGTCTGGGGGGGCAGTCCGGGGGGCTATCCGGGGTCCAGGGAGGAGGGTGGGGGGCTGTGTAGGGGGCTGTCTGGGGGGTGTTCGAGGGGTTGTCCGGGGTCCAATGAGGAGGGTAGGGGGGGGGGGGGGGCTGTCCGGGGGGCTGTTCGGGGGGCTGTCTGGGGGCTGTTCGGGGGTTGTCCGAGGTCCAAGGAAGAGGGTGGGGAGCTGTGTGGGGGGATGTCAGTGGGGCTGTCCGGGGGATGTCTGGGGTCCAGGGAGGAGGGTGGGGGGGCTATCTGGGGGCTGTTCGGGGGGCTATCCGGGGGCTGTCCGAGGGGTGTTTGGTGGGTTGTCCAGGGTCCAAGAAAGAGGGTGGGGAGGGGGGGGGGGTGTCCTGGGGGCTGTCTGGGGGGCTTTCCGGCGGGGTTGTCCAGGGTCCTGGGAGGAGGGTGGGGGGTTTTCCAGGGTCCAGGAAGGAGGGGGTTCCCAAACACAAAACCACTAAAAGAAAACAACATCTATAAAAACAGATAATATATAAAAATAACTCAACTACAATACTATACTACGAGTCTAGATAAAACCAACAACTAGAATAGATTAAATATCAAATCTCAGTAATATTAGTCAAAAATGTAATGGATCAACTTGTCCCACATCACCATTACCATCATCACCATCATCATCATCACCCTCTTCCTCGTTCCCATCATCGTCCTCGCCCTCCTCGCCCTCTCCCTCCTCCTCATCCTTGCCCTCCTCCTCGCCCTCGCCACCCGCCTCGCACTCCTCCTCTCCCTCATCTTCCGCATCAGACTCCTCGCCATCATCATCATCAAGCAGACCATAGTCCTGACCACCACTATAACCGCCACCTAGTGCACCGTATATAGAACGTATCGACGACATATACTCATCAAAAGATGGGCTGGCCTCTGCTGGAAGTGTAGGACGTAGAACTTCAATAAATTTCATAAATGCACTGTTTTCCCTAGCAGATTGTTCTACCATCTCTGTGGCCCTTTTCTCAGCCTGTTCTGTCTGTGCCCTAACTTGCTACAGATCGGTGGCACTACATCTCATACCTGAGGAGGGCTAATACCTCATCATGGCTATCCTAGGTCGGCAGCGTACTCTGCCAGAATGCTCCTCTCCCAACACCTGATATAAGTGATCTGTTGGCCCAAAATTGTCTGGTTCTTGGGCATCGAGGGCCTCTAAAGCAGCCTGTTACAAATATAAATATATCATTAAGTTACAATATATATATTAAAAAATAAATTCAACAGATTAAAACTTACAATCTGCTGCTAAGTCACTTCGTTGAGGGCACTTCCATCCTTTTTTCGTCTACTCGAGCAAAACAGTTTTTCTCGAGGCACACGTCCTTCAATATTTTGTATTTGCCTCCACAATGACATTAAAAACTAAAGTTATATAAAAAATTTAGAAAAATATTAAATAATTGAGGAAAAAAAGAAAGTGTAAGTCGTAAAGAAAACTTATAAACAGTTTTCATACCTACTTCCTCTCATGATCAGGCATTGTAGTGCGTCCCAGTGTGTGGAGGTATTTTTTTTACATCAATGTTATTTTTATTTTTTCCAGATGATTCCGAAATAAAATTCGAAATTGCAACAGATAGTATTAATTAAAAACATGAAAGTTATTATTTAAATACCTCAAATGTTATTAATACCTTAAACTGGGTACTCGTCCAATGAGTAATCATCTGATGCTACTACTCTATAGGAAAATCATCCACCACTGGTGCCACCTCTAACTCAGTGCCAAATCTAGCAACCCAGCCAACATACAACTCATTCTTGTAGGCTCTCCAAATCTCGCCTAAATCCTTTAGACGTTCTGGTCGTGCACCCTCACCATCGGGAAAATTAAATCGAAGCTGAAATCAAAATATTAATTCATATAAATACAAAAATAATTAATGAAATTAAATAGAACATATTTTTTTACCCATATCTCGGCCCAAGCTCTATCCTTGACCACATGTGGAAAATGTCTCCACGATAGCAGGTTGACGGGAATGATGTCGGAGTATTTGGCAAGCGTCGCCAAAAAACTCTGACATTGCTGCCCTGTTTTCTCAACCATTTGGTTGTATTCATTATAATCCACCATAAACTGTGTGCAGTGGTTCCACACCGAATGCATGCATGTACTCCCCCGCCCACACCTCTTGTCAGTAGATGTATCTGTCATGAACGAAAAACAAATATTTTATCAAAACATGTTATAATGAAAATAAATATTGCTATAAAAATTTATTAGGGTTCTATAAATATACCTGTGCCGGTCTGATCGCTGAGCACCGCTGGATCCACAGAATCTGATGGAACACCTTGTGGTGGAGCAGGAGTCGAAGACGATGGAATATAGAAGTTTGGAGAGACAGAATTAGTAGGAAAATAAGATGGGATAGCTGTCTGACCGGATGCTGACTCGGGAGTGGGAATCATCATGGGATGTGAAAATGATGGGACAAAAGATGCAGAAGGTAGCGAAAACATGGGAGGCCTAAATATCCCGTGTGTCCCTAACGACACACCGAGATTGGAATGTGGGAATGATGACATGTCAGTGGGAGTGGCAGGGTCTAGTCAGGTACGCGCAGCTGCTCGTCCACCTCTGGTAAAAACCCTCCTCGTACCACCGGCCTGAGTACTAGGACCAGTACTAGGCTCCTCATTGAATAAATGTCGACGTATAGGTGGATCCTACAAAAATGTTTACATAAAAATTAATCACATGACATTATATATTCTTTAAATATATCAATTTGAAATAAAGTACTCACTACAGGCACTAATGATGGAATTCCCAACTCCATCATTCGACGATTGTTATCCATAATTTTTTTCCATCATCTCTCTTCAATTGGCTTCATTTCCTTCTTTTGAAAACAAATATGAAATTAATTAGAAAAAGTAAAATAATATGTAACACAAAAAACTAAATATATGAGGGAATAGGGGGATTCATTGGTAATTTAACTATAAATTGTTTTAGAAGAGCTTGAATGGATTTAGTAAATCATACAAGTTTTAATGTTCACTAAGTTAGAAATATTGTTTGACTATGTTTGAATACAGTTCAATTCCAAATTAGAAAATGCAATTCAAATAAAACTGCCACCAATAAACATTGAAAATTCACATAATGGTCAAGTCAGCTATCAATTGTTTTAGAAGAGCTCGAATGGATTTAATAAATCATACAAGTTGTAATGTTCACCAAGTTAGAAATATTGTTTGACAATTTTTGAATACAGTTCAATTCCAAATTAGAAAATGCAATTCAAATAAAACTACAAGAAATAAACATTGAAAATTCACATAATGGTCAAGTCATCTAAACCATATTTGTGATCAATACTAAATCAATTTGAATATTACCAACCTTAACAACCCAACTCGAGGTAAACCAACAGAATTGAGAACATGGATGAATGATTCTATATATTTTCAACCACAACTTCAGGTTCACAATCAACTCTGACAATTGAGCTATTTGAGTCATCAAAAGAAATAAATGGATTGGTTCCAATGGCACTAGGGACAGTGTCAATTCCATTATCACCATTATAAAAAATATGTCTTGGAATTACTTCAACTATGACACCAAATTCAGGTCAATGTTGGTTTTTGACAAAAAAACATGTTTAGCCATTGATGCCAACACATATTGTTCTTCGGTAGCAAGAGTGTGAGTCATATTAATTACTCAAAATCCACAATCATCAATAAATGTGACATGTCTCATCATCAAATCAAACCAATGACATTTCATCATTGTGACTCGTCCATGAGAGTAATAATCCAATATTATTACTTTCTCAACAACTCCATAATAACCCACTTTTTCAAATCGCGGTCTACTATCTGATGCACTAGCATAAAAATCTGTTGTGGCTGTAACTATAACACCATAATGTTGTGTTCTCATGTTATTTCCTCGTTCAGTGACAATAAATTTGTACCCATTGATAACAATTGATTTACAGTCACGAACCACGGTATTAGGACCAAAATCTAAAGCTCTTATTTCCTCAGAGATAGTCAGCAAAAAAACTCAATACCTACAATATAAATGACTATTAAACTTAATTAAATATTGATATAATTATTTTAAACATTAATTTTTTTATACCTTCAATTTTAACCAAGAATAAAAGTCTTTTCTATGAAAAGTCTCTCTCCTTCTCAAAGATAAAGAACGATGCCTCCTATTTATCATTATTTTATGTTCCCTGTAGATAAAAAATATGAATAGTTTAACAGATATATTTGTAAGATATACATAATAAATTTAGTTACCTGATTTAGTCATTGAACAAATCACAGTTGAACAAAAATGTGCGATGTGCCATCTCCCGCTCTTCATGGCTTAATGTCTTCAATGTATATGATCCAGGAATTCCTCCTATTTGAGGTAGTGATGGAAAACTGGGTTCAATTTTCTCATACTGTTCTTCTTCATTTCTCATTGGTCTGTTCAATCTTGTAGTAAGATCAGACAAATACATCGAGCATAAATCCATACATTCTTGAGCCAAGTAACCGTTCACGATAGAGCCTTCGTGATGATTTCTATTTCGGACATAAGACTTATATTTCTTTCAGTTGGATACATCCAACGAAAAGAAACAGGTCCTCCAAGAAGTATTTCAGTGGGAATATGGATAGTCAGATGTAGCATGCATGTGAAAAATGATGGAGGAAATATTTTCTCCAACTCACACAAAATTAATGGGGCATCTGTCAACATTTTTTTCAAGAAAGACTTGGACAACTTCTTAGCACAATGATCACTATAAAAATTGCACAACCGAATAACAACCACCCTTACATTATTGGAAAAATGATGACGGATTGCTATTGTAAGAAACTCATGTAGTAGAACGTGATAATCATGAGTCTTCAAAGATTTTAGCTTCAACTCTCTTCTGTTGACCCATTTAGATATGTTGCTTGAATATCCATCATGAACTCTAATAGTATCTAATACTTCCAGAAATTGTTTTTTTTCGTAGAGGTCATCACATAAGAAGAACATGGAAGTTTCCATTTATTTTCACTGATACACATAGGATGCAATTCTGGTCTGATGCCCCAATCCACCAAGTAACGCCGAGATCATAAATCATCTTTTGTCTTCCCCTTGACATTTAGAAGAACCGAAAGCAACATTTCGCATATATTCTTTTCAATATGCATTACGTCTAAGCAATGATGTAACAAATTGGTTGACCAATAAGGAAAATCAAAAAAGATACTCCTCTTCCTCCAATTGTAACGGGTTTCAGTGGAAACATTATTTCTCTTTCCAATTTCATTTGAACGTTTCTGAACGAAAAACTGAAATATTTCAATTCATTAAGCATTTCAGTTTCAGACATACACTGAGGTGGATCATCAGTCTCTATGGTATTATCAAATCTTAGATGATTGATTCTATATGGATGATCATTTGGCAAGAATCATCGATGTCCCATAAAAATGAAACTGCAGCGATGTTTCAGTCTTCTGGATCATGTATTCTTCATACAAACTGGACATGACAGTTTTCCCTTCGTGGTCCATCTAGAAATCATTGCATAAGCCGGAAAATCATTGATTGTCCACATAAGCACAACACGCATCTGAAATATGTCTTTCGAACATGCATCGTATGTGCGCACAGCCACATCCCAAAGAAGTTTCAACTCTTTTATTAAAGGTTGCATGTATACATCAATATCAATTCTAGGATCATAAGGACCAGATATAGGTATACTCATGAAAGTGAAAGGTTTTTTCATACACAACCATGGGGGAAGATTATAAATGTGTATAAAAACTAGCAATGTGCTGTGTTAAGTAAGAATCTGCCCAAACAGATTAAAACCGTCGCATGAAAGACCCAGCCTCACATTACGCACGTCAGATGCAAAATCAGGATGTCAAGCATCAAATCTCTGACATGAAAATCCATATACAGGATTAACCAACTCATCATTAGTCTTATTTCTCTCAGTATCATGCCATCTCATTTTTATTGATATGTCATCAGACATAAAAATATTCTGGAGTCTGCAGATCAATGGAAAGTGCCACATTACTTTTTGTGGAACGCCGGATGGTGTTCCATTGTATTTTGACTTCCAGTGGGATGTGACACATTTTATACAATCATTTCATTCAGCGGTTTCCTCCCATAATAAACTGAAATCTTTCGGGCAAGTATGAATTTTGTTTCTTGAAAATTCAAGTTCCTCAACTAACTCCCATTCCATATAGTGGATTGAGGGAATATCTGTATCATCTGGAAGTAAATCCTTCAAGAGGGTAAGAATGTAATTGATTTTTGTATTAGGAATCCCATACATAGTTTTCCCATGAAACAATCGGATTAAAAATTCAAGCCTTTTCATTTTATCACATTGTTGATATACTAGAGTCATGACAACATCATTCAATTTTTTTCACCCTATAAATATCCTCATTTTCACTAGATGCATCAGCTTTACTCATATCGATGTCTTCTTGAGTCTAAATCCTTTATTTTTCATGATGATGAATAAACGGAAACTGATCATCTAACAAATTCTCCATTCCAGTCCTTTCATTTCGATCATCACCAATTTGAGATTTCATTTTCTCCCCATTGTGATACCACACAATGTAGTTTGCTTGAAAAATATTTTTGGTTATGTGGTAGATGACTTTTTCACGGCTCAACCAAGGTCTACCAACATAATTGGAACATGGGAAGTGTATACAACCACTATCTGAAGCATTATGAAATGAAAAATCTATAAAGATCTCCAAATTGTTTTGAAAATCGCTTGAGATCCGATCGGTTTCAGACATCCAACTTCTTTCCATTTGGTAAAAAGAATTTATATAAGTCATTTTGTCATAAACAATTCAATAGGATTTAACTTTAATAGAAAATATATTTAAGTAAACGATAAAGGAAGGAGTTTCTAGTTGATGTATTGAACTATTAAAACAATGTAAAGATATAATAATTAATTTAGTTATGTGTTCCTAGATTTGAGGTGAGATGTGTTTTGTAATTTTTTCATTTATCACATACCAAGAAGACATCATAGACTTGATAAAACATTGTTCAAGATATTACAAAGTGAAGGATTTTCATGAAAGATGCAGAATGTGTAAAGAGAGTTTTTTAAATAAGTTATTCATTCTAAAAAATGGAAATATTGTGAAAAGTTAGTACATTTCATAACACCCAAACTAAATTCCACAAAAGTACCATATCACCCCACTAAAAAAAGGAAAACCACCTACCCCACTACCGCAACCATGTCAATTACCTCAATGAGGGATTCTATGTCTGTATTTGGGAAGAGGTTGAAGGAGTCTAACTTGGATGGGGGAGTTACAACCGATCAGATGGAAGACCTCAAGTTAGGGTTCACCTGCGCGGGGGCTTCGGGAAATCGGGGGAAATACAGAGTTATTTGATTATGTGTAATCGGGGGTGGGCTGTCCACAGGGGTGGAGGGGTTGTCCAGGGGGTACGGGGTGTCCAGGGGGTGGGCGGGCTGTCCACGAGGGTGGCGGGGCTGTCTAGTGGGGATGGGGTGTCCAGGGGGTGGGCGGGCTATCCAAGGGGGTGGGGGTGGGAGAGGGGGGGGGGTGCTTTCCAGGGGGTGGGGGTGTCCTGGGGGGGTGTCTAGGGGGTGGGCAGGCTGTCCACGGGGTTGGGGGGCTGTCCAGTGTGTAGGGGGTGTCTAGGGGGTGTCTAGGGGGTAGGCAGGCTTTCCACGGGGGTGGCAGGGTTGTCCAGGGGGTACACGGTGTCTAGGTGGTGGGCGGACTGTCCACGAGGGTAGTAGGGCTGTCCAGGGGGTAGGGGGTGTCCAGGGGGGTGGGCGAGCTATCCACAGGGGTGCGACTGAGAGCTATGATATTTAATTGGGTTGTCATTCATGTTATGAAAAACAAAAGATGGGGTTTAATTATTAGAATAGTATTTTTTAGTGAAAATCCAATTTGGTAGGATTAGTGACTTGGTAACATGATGGTATCAAGTTTGCAATTGGGAAAATGTTGGGGCATTGGATTGTAAAAGGCTCCCACAACCTTCCAAGGATATATTATTTCTAGAAAAATGTATTGTGGGAGAAGGAATTCATCCTATATAGTTGATGTCAATTTTAGATCATGTGATGCCTTACTCATCAAGATGACTAGAGAAGAACCAAAACCAAAGAGTCCTCAATACTATCCAAATCTCTAAAAGTGATGAATTCCCCTTGCTTATTGGTGAACTATGGAAGTGATGACTTCCCACCTGCACAACCCCCCTCCCCACCTCACCCCCAACAGACTCCCCCTACACAACCCCCCTCTCATCCACCGACTGCACAACCCCCCCCCCCCCCCCACATGCACCCCCACTTTCACAACGCCCCTCCCCCACCCCCACCTACACAACCCCCTCCCATCCACCCACTGCACACCCCCCACCTCACCCTCAACATACTCCCACCTGCCCAACCCACCCCCAACCTACACACTCCCATCCCCCCACCCACTTGCACAGCCACCACCCACTTGCACAACCCCCCCACCCCCACCCCCACTTGCACAACCCCCCTCCCCCCACCACCACCTGTACACCCCACCCCCACCTCACCCCCAACAGACCCCCACCTACCTAGCCCACCCCCCCAACCTGCACACTCCCCTCCCTGCACCTACTTGCACAGCACCCCCCTCCACATTCACCCCCACTTGAACAACCCGCTCCCCCACCCCAACCAGCACAACCCACCCCCCACCCCCACCTGTACAACCCCCAAATCACCCCCAAGACTCTGACCTACCCAGCCCACCCCCCCCCCCATCCTGCACACTCCCCACCCCCACCCACTTGCACAACAACCCCCCTCCACTTGCACCCCCACCTGCACAACCCACCCCTACCCCCACCCCCACCTGCACAACCCACCCACACCCCCACCTGTACAACCCCCCACCTCAACACCCCACCAGCACACCCCCTCCCCCCACCTAAACACCCCACCACCACACCCCCTCCCTCCACCTACTGCACCCTGAGCACCTCCCACCAGAACAAAAACAGAAAAAAAAACAGAACAAAAAATTGATTCACACATGACACCAGAACAAAAACAGAAAACAAATAACAAATTGAATTGAAATTGTTGGGTATACCGTACTTCATGAACCTTAGGTTTAATCCAAATCAAAATAGAAAAGAAAAAAATTATATGCAAAACATTAAACATAATGTACTACTTACAGATTTGAAGTGTAGAACAAAACAACTTTGTGATTGAGTATGGATCTGGAGGAATGATTTTCCAAGAGAGAGAGATCTTAAGTCTCAATTTTAGCAGTTCAATCGCGTGGATGGGATCTCGGGTTTGCTAGTATTTTAGGGGAAAACTTTCCCAACGGTTTTAATAAACCATTCAGAAAGGTGAGCTTTACCAATGGTTTGTGTAAACCATTGGTAAAGCCATCCTAAGTCATGGTCTTTACCAACAGTTTTGTAAAACCATTGGTAAAGGGAGAAAAAATTTTAGATTTCCCAACGGTTTCTTCAAACCGTTGGGAAATACTTGTTTTATACCCCTATACCAACGGTTCAACAGAACCGTTGGAAAACAAGCGTTGGGAAAACCGAACTTTCCAGTAGTGATAAGAAAGGGTGATCTCAAATTCTTAGTAAGGGTAAATAAATGATATTTGTAAGAATAAATTGATAATAAGGGTAAGAGAACATGAGAATAACATTTGAAGACCATACCCTATATATAAAATATCATATACACGAGTCATGAAATAAATATCGGTAGTCCATAAGACATGAATCACAGGGCGATAAATCATTATAAATTAATCATGAACCATAATATCATGTTATATAAGTGTGTAACCATCATAAATATAGAAAATAATTTCATGTGTAATAGTTAACTACCAAGACCATCAATATAGTGAATCAGGACACAACTGTTTCACATAGTGGTTCAGGACACACATATTTCCCATTGTGGATCAAGACACACATGTTTCCCATTTTGGATGAGGACACAACTATTTACCATTTTGGATCAGAACACACATTTTTACCATTCTTGATCAAGCCCGTAGACATGTTTTCCATCATCATATCATGAGATATGAAACTTTACCTAATGCATTAGAGAGTGATATAAGTACCACCTGTCACATAATGAAATCATATATATGTGTGCCTACAAGATAATAAAAAATTCATCATATCATAAACCATGAAAACGAATGGGCATCATAAAAATTTCATCATATCATAACCTATGGAAAAGAGACATGCTTCATGATCATTTCATCATAAAATAAACCCTGAAAGGAATTAGGTTTCATAAGAGTTTTATCATGGTTGAACTCGTGAAAGAGAAACTTGTTTCATAAAAACATTAACATATTAAACATAAAATATTCAGATAAATAATGATAATGGTTTCCTTATATAATATCCCCATTAAATAATAATCTATATCAAAGTATTTCCTCATGGCTGCAGAAGGATTTTGAAATATAACTCGGATTATTTCTTAAGGAAAATAACATTTCTTTAAAAATAAAATTTTATGGAATAAAATATCTTCTAAAACATTTTATTATAAAACCACATTAAAAAATTATAATTTTTTTAAATTCATTTAAAACATTTCATGAGTAAAATATCCTTTCCTCTTTGAAAAACACCTTTTTAAATAATAAAACATTTTGGAAACCTTTTTCTTGGAAAATAACATTGAAAACTTCTAATGGAGTTCTTAAAAACCATTTTAAACAATTTTTTAAAAATAAAACATCTTTAAATACACTTCATTTTAAATGATCTTAAAATATATCTTAAAATTAATTTTGAAAATAGTTTTTTAAGAAAAAATGGTTTTTGAATAAAATAAAATTTTGACTCAAGAGAGAAATAATGTAATATTTTATTAAAAACAATTTCTTAATTATCATAAGTATCAAAGAGTGAGGAAATGGTAAAATTAATTTTATATAACATTAATAACCACATTATAATAAAATTAATGATAATTCTTGAGAGATGGATCATAATATTTCATCAATGTAAGCATAATTCTAAACAATCCTGATAAATGACGAGATTGTAGAAATAAACTCTTACCACTTTCGGAAATTGGATCATAATCCCCATGAAATAATAAAATTAAATTAATATTAAAATATCATTAAACTAATAATATTCATGATATAACATGTCTAAGATAATTATATACACCTTGTAAATGAATATAGGTGCGTAACATAACATGTGAAAGATGGAAAATTGAGATAAATGTTTTTTTAACAATTTGGTAGATTTTGAACTGTAAAACACATGAAATATGGATCTTAAAATAGATATTTAAATAAAAATAAATTTAAGGATAATAATCATATAACACATCCATGGGTAAGTATATTCACTAAACAAAATAAATGGTTGGTGAGTATGGCATTAGTATCACATAAATAAAAGTAAGAATAAGGATACCTTAATAATTGAGTAAATTTTAAATCATGGTCCCATTGAAAGAATAAAATAATTTTAATCTTTTAATATTATTAAAGTAATGAAATACATGATATAATTTTTCATAGGAAAAAATATACACCCCAAAACAAGAATAAGTGGTGAATATAGACTATATCCCATAGAAATAAAAGTGAGACAAGAAAACCCTTACCTAAGTCTTGAATTTCTTCATACACATTCAAAACTCTTATATAATGAGTAATTGTATTTTATAAATATAAAAAATAGTCATATTGTTATTTATAATACCATATATAATTTTATTATGACTTTATATTTCCCGTTTATTAACAATTTTATGTTAAAGTTACGTTTCAGGTAACAATAACTTTTTTTTCGTATTTGTTTTGACATTTTATTCATGATATTTGTACTTATATACAGATTTAATTATTTAAATACAGTTAAAAATGATATAAATATCATATATATTAATTATATATGTATTTATAAAGATATAAATATGAAATGTAATACACCGTTCATGGAGACAGTAGGTCGTACACACGTATGAACACTGTTTCTATTTTCTTGTTGTATCCGGAGAAAATAAATGATATATATATATATATATTATAATTATAATATTGTTATTATTTCATAAATATAATATAAATTTACTAAATCTATATTTAATAAATTTTATGTAAAGTTTGAATGAAACACATCGCTTTGAGGAGGCAGTAGTCCACAGGTCAACAAAAAGAGTTATCGAATTCCCAAAAAATGGAAAGCATAAAGGTATGTGTTATATATTAATTAAATAATTATAAATACATAATAAATATCATATATATAATATAAAAACATATATTCCATCATTATTTCTAACCTTGAGAGATGGTAATGCAAAAATTAATGACATTGGTTCATGAGGCGTTAGTCCTCCATACACACGAACGATGATTGTGTATCCCATTTGATGTAATTATGTTTGAGTGTAGTTAGAAACACTAAAATAACAAAATATCAGTATATTTATTATATTTAGGTTGTCATATAATAATTAAATAATAACAATTTAGGTGGTGGAGAAGCAAAACAAAACAAAAGTACTTGTTGAAGGATGTTACGTCTTCTTTGGGTAATTCCTTTTGGTTTTCACCAAAGGTCTAACTTGGTTTGATCTTTTATCAAGGTGATTATTCTAGTATAAGATAAGGTAATTTTTGTGATTATATTTCTAGATCTTGTATGATCCAATGGTATTTTCAGGTGTGAATAAGTGTGGGGGGTGAGTTCCCTTTTATAGTTGAGGAGGAGTGACATTCTTGTACATAAAAAATGTAAAAGAGTATTGAGAAGCCAAACTTACATCATTTGCCTACAATATTTTTTCATTTTATATACATGTGAGGATGTGGTATAAATATTTTAATATAATATATTTTGGAACTTTTTATAGGGTATTTGGACCCTTAAGTTAATGTTTAACCACTAAGTAAACTCATTTTTACCTTAATCACTATAATTAATTGTAATAACTTTTACTAATATTTTTATTAAAAAAATGAACTTATTATAAATTAAAAATTATTCTAACTCCAAATATGGAATCAATTTTTAAAAATTCTAATCACATAAGTGGTAGACATTAATTTAAAAATAATCCCACAGACAGGACGAAACAATGGGGTTTTAAAGTGAAAATGTTCAAAAGTTCAAATTGTTTTTATATCCAATTTCAATGTGAAATTGATTAATGATATATCTATTTTTTATACTTATTTTTATTGTTTTTTATATTTGAATTCATTTAATATTAATTTATTTGATATGATATCTATTTTTAATATTAATGTTTTGCGTATTATTATACATGACTAACATTTGAAGCAATACCAAGGAAAACATGGGAATTGAATAGTGTGGTGTGACAATGGAAAATGAAGAACAATATGAGATTGATGATTGAAGACAAAGAAAAAAAGATAGGTTCTGGAGGCATAAAATTGAATAAGAAGGATGAAATTAAGGTTTTCATAATAGAAGATAAGGATACACATCGTGTAAACATTACACTATGTGAAAATCCCTACACATTACATGTCATGTAAATATTACATGACAGGAAATTTCCTAAGTAGAATTTTAAAAAACACCGAATTCAGTGTATCTTTCTCAATGGGGTGTTGAAATTTTACCCATAATGTCCATTAAAAGATTTTTTTTACCAAAATAGGCCCGATGATTAATTCATTTCTTAAAAATACAAGGTCTTTCCATTAGATTCAGCATTCCATTCCAAGCTAGAGGCAAAAACACCGAGAGGCTACCATAAGGTTCCAACTTGTCGTAGATAGGTTTTATTTATATTTTTTTTATTTATTTGATATATTTTTTGTATTATCTCTAGTTAAATTCAAATATCTCTTCTTATTCACTCTCCTTATAATTCACTCTCATCTTTTCTATTCCATCCGGTTTTGGGTTTAATTGTCATTGGCAATCACCCAACGATGATTGGATAAAACCCATAGTGGAGATATGAATCAATTATATGTCGTACGTACCATTATTTCTTGATTTTATTTCTTTCATAAATATGATTGTATTAAAAAATATAATGTTGTTCTTAGATATCTATTTTATTAATCATTGATCCATTGACCATATACCATTAGTAATGAACAAACCCCAACATGATTGAGTTGATTTATTCATGACAATTGAAAGGAATTACTCTTCTACTTTTGTCAATATAATCATAATGAAAATTAGCTATTTTAATTCATATGAACCCGATGAATTGGGATTCTAGGGTAGTTTGATAGGTAATGACCATTTATTCTATCGATATAATTTTTTAGTCACACAACTATTTGATATAATTTTTTTTCGTGTGAAGTTGAATTAATTTATTTAGAAAAACCATCCTTGGAAAATCCTCCCCCCTATTTTGTTTCTATATTTGAATTCATTTATTTAATTTACATCATTATTTTAATTAAATCAATTAGAAATTGGAGTTACCTGACCATTAGTCTAGAGTTGTCACCATTTCATTCCCCGCTCTCTGGGGGTTCGACCTCACACTTCCGCTATGTTGTTCCATGGTAGAAATTATTGTTCAGGTTAATATAAATATCTTATTTGATCCATGCCCAAAGGAATTAACGTCACCTTCTAGGTGCATCAATTAAAATGACCTAAATTGTATTAATAGTTGTATAATTAATATAGATATACTTGATAAACAATTTAAAATATAATTTAACTATATAAATAAATTATATGAAAAAGTAGATTTCAGTTAAAATTCAGTGCTTTTTAATATTCATAAAAAATGAAACTTCTCAGATAAATAAGAAACATTCACCTAAGGTAAATTTTTATATTAGGATTTCAAAAATGAAGTTTATTTTTTAAAATAATAAATTTCAAAAGTGTCAAAAATAATATTTAAATTAGGTTCACCATGAAAATGTGGTAAAATTAAATTTTAGAAAAATATATCTTGTTGTTCATATAATTGGATTTATTATTATCTTATTCCAATCTAATCAATTGGATGAGTGTTAAATTTTTTTATTGAATATATAATATATAAATTTCATTTAAAACATTCATTAAAAGTGGTTTTTTTAATTTATTGAGATAAATTGGTGTTTTTACACAGATAATTAGCTTTCTTTGAAAAGGAATTTATTTATTTTCAAGTAGTTATTACTTTAATTTATAAATAATTGATATCCAAATGAATCATTCTATATACATTTGTAAATAATATTTTCACAAGTTATTTAATCTTATTTGTAACTTCCATTACAATGGCTAGGTGGCATCAATAATAATATTTTAATAACAATATTAGTATTATATTGTAGTTCGGTAAAACTCAGCCTTGTGTGTAACATAAGATATTGAAGGAACTAAACATTTCATTTAACACAAGACAAATAAAATGTTGCGTATATCACAAGATATTCTAAGTGGTGTGTATAATGCTAGATTAACATGGTGTTATGTGAAACGTAATATGAACTTAGTGATTTCATATAACACAAGGCATATTTAGTGTTTCATGAAATGAATAATATTTAAAATATTAAATTAATTCAAAAAATCACAAAATATAGGGGTGTTACATTATACCCCCCCTAAAAATGAATTTCACCCTCAAAATTCATCTAGGTTATTCAAGGATTAATACTTGAAAGTTCCTTTCATAGAAACCCACATCGTAAAAATGAATACTAAATCTTACTTTAAAAAGGGAAATTTGGAAACATAATAGTTATCCAAAGTAACTCATAACTAGTTTTCCATATAGGATAACATAAGTGGAAAGTCAAAAAATGGGCATGGAAGAGAAATCTACCTATCATGTTTTGATGGAGATTGATAGAGAAAATATTCTGGAGAATTTTATTGATCATAAATCCATATACCAAAGAGGCCTGGAAAATATCATTGATATCATAAAAATTATTATAGTAGGATAAAATTTTATTTCAAGACAGTTTTCCTAAAGTTGAATAATTTTCACGAGAATATATACTTACTTGATTTCAATCCCTTTCATAAGAATTTTCTCAACCTTTGGTTGTTCCTTGATTAGTTTCCCCATCATCTCTTACTCTAAGAAATTATGGAGAATTGTTTATCCCATATACACTAATGGATCATAAGATCCATATATAGACCGATAATTCATTCCTTATATCTTCTGGTATCATCAAAACAAAAAAGGTTATCATATGTTCCTTAATATGCATAAATATATATATAGTGCAATAATATATTAATCTCCAAATCGTCACCCAAAGTTTAACTCAAAACATTCCATAAATGGTTAACCTTATAACCCTACCACAATATAATTCACCCTTTATTCCTTAAATAATATTTTATCATATACCAAAAACATTTTAATAGGATACATGGCTCCATACTTACACCAATATAATATCAAATGTGATTTTATTATTCTAAAATCCATGTAAAAGGATACAATCACATGAAAATTAACTAAAGTATGAACAATAATATTTTCATAGGTATTATTCTTACAAAATCAAACATGATCTTTTGAACTAATGGGGTAAGGATAAGTGTTACCTAATTGTCATGATTCACTTAACCCATTATGATTGTATAAGCCTTTCATATATCCCTTTTCCTTATAGGTTGTTGTGGATTATCATCCATATTACCCTTGGATTGGGGAATTTATTCTCATAAGGTTCAAACTCCGTGTAGTTGAAACATTGGAGTGTGGGTGGTGAATTAGTTGTAATTCTATTCTCTTACAACACATTAACCATCACATTAATCATATTTTGATATTCATGGATTTTATGACCCACCTTTACAAATTTAAATTACCATACCCTTCCATTCAACAAATTACCTTCATACTTCTTCCCACATTTCTGGCACACATATGTATACATTTTTTTCCCACCATTATAGTTTTCATGAGACTCAATATTCCTTTTCTGATAAAAAACTATAGGAATGGAGGGAATATCAAATTTTCATTTCTACCTTCAGTTCACATCAAACTAATTATTTATAAATACTAAAGTATCTTATTTCCAAGGGCTTTATAAGACTGAATTTTAGGGAAAAAATAATTGAACAATTTTTCGTTTAGGTTTTATGATCAAATCATAGTCATACCTTGCAAGTCTTATAAAATTAACTTCACTGGTACCAATTAAATCATCATTATTTTACTTTATCTCAAGTAATTCATTATATATCTTTGTTCATAGAATATGATGTAAGTACTTAATAAAAAAAATACCCCCTTAAACTCTTCCCATTCTATAGATTCAATTTCTTTTTATTCCCTCATGTTCTTAATAATATTCCACCACTGATCCACTTCACCTTCCAAACTATAAACAATTAATATGAATTTTTTATGCTATGTGCACTGAGGAATGGAAAATATATTTTCAATGGTACTGATCCATTATTCAGATAAAAATGGATTTGTGGAACCACAAAAGTAAGGAGAACATTTCCTCATGAAGGAATCAATAGAATATTGTTTCCTCCTTTGCTCACTTGTAAGTTCAACATGATTCATATCTTGAGAAAGTTTTTGGATCAATCAAAAAAACTTCTATTCCATATCTCATATCATTTGGTTGATCAAGAGTACAACCATCACATTTTCCATTACATTCAGCATTAACACGGTTCCTTTGGGTTCTATTCATTGACTAAAACCATTAAGAATTACATGAGAAACACTTATCCTAGAGTAAAAGAACTTAATCATGAAATGTTGGATATGATGCATAAATTATAACACCTAATTATTTAATTTATGACATTTTAGGTTCATCCTAGTTCATTCGAAGTCATGTTATATTTAAATCCTTCATGATGGTTCATAATGTGTTTGTGAATTCCCTAAGAATATCCCCTAAGTGTTTCAAACAATTTGTGCAGCAAGCCCCATTTCCGTGCACCAGTTACTAGTCGATTCTAGCCTAATCTGATGTTTTTGTGATTGAAACCCCTATGTACATCTATTCTAGATCCTAATATACATGTTGTATCTATACATGGATAAATTTATAGTAAACCACTCACTCTATCCTTTTAAAAAATTCAAATACATTTAACTATATACTAACTCATCCTTAGATATATCCTTAGAGACATCCATAAGCATATAATTATAAATATCCCTAGGGATCTTACTAAATTTTTCTTATCATAGTTTCCAAATATTGAATAAATTGTTCCTTTGATACGAACTATAGAGAACCTGTTTTAACATAGAAGGAGATTACATCATTTTAGATGAATATTTAACACATTACAAAATTACATGCTAAAGGACCATAATAGTTTAGTGTCTTTGGAAACATGGAATAAACTATTCTAATTTGGGGAAATTTATTCAACATCTCCCATAAATATCTTCCCTTTTAGTTCTAGTACTTAGAAACCTATCTTCATAACATGGGGAAAGGAAACATAAGAAAGGGTGAGATCATATTCTTATTATGGGTAAATAAAGGAGATATGCAAGAATAACATGCATATAAGGGTAAGGGAACATGAGAATAGCATTTGAAGATCATACCTTACATATCAAAGATCGTATATATGAGTCATTGAATAAATATTGGTGCTTCATAAGACATGACTCATAAGGGTGATAAATCATCATAAATCAATAATGAAACATAATTTAATGTCATATAATCATGGAACCAACATATATATATTTATAAAACTATTTCATGTTTTATGGTTAACTACCAAGAACATCAACATAGTGGATTAGGATACATCTGTTTCCCATAGTGTCTCAGAAAGCATTTGTTTCCCATTATGGATTGGGACACACCTATTTTCCATTGTAGATGAGGACACACATATTTTCAATTGTGGATTAGGACACACATTTTTTCCATTGTGGATGTGGTCACACATGTTTGCTATTGTGGATCAATCCCATCAACCTGTTTTCCATCTTTATATCGTGAGATATGAATCTTCACCAAATGCATTGGAAGGCGATATAGGTCCCACCTATCACGTAATGAAGTTATAAAAATGTGTTCCACAAGATAATAAAACATTCATCATGTAATAACCCATGAAATGAAATTGGTATTATAAACATTTAATCATATCATAAAATATAGAGGTGTTCCTTCACAATACATCCTACATCAAGGAAGAGGGGATCATTTATATTATGGGGGATGTGCTCAGAGTACATTATTTTATGCCTCTTTAGATAGGGCTGGTGATAATGGGGGGAGGGGATGGGTCTTTATTTATTCTTTTATGTTTGCTTCTTTTTTCCTCTCTATTAATAAAAATAATATGATTATGATGATAATCATTTCATAATAAAATAATATATTAAAGAAATTGGGTTTTATAATCATTTTATCATGGCATAACCCATGGAAGAGAAATGGGTTTCATAAAAAAATTGACATATTAAACACAAACCATTCAGAGAAATAATGATAATGGTGTCCTTCGATCATATCGATAGAAAATAATAAACTATATCAAAGGATTTCATCTTATTTAGAGAAGGATTTTGAAATCCAACTTGTATCATTTCATAAATAAAATAACCTTTCATTGAAAATAACTTTTTAAGGAATGCAAAATATTCAAAATAATTTTATTTAAAGACCACATAGAAAAATTATAAAATAACATTTTAAAATAATTTAAAACATTTCATGAGTAAAATATCATTTCCACTTTGAAAAACACTTTTTTAAATCACAAAACATATTGAAAACCTTTTTCTATGAACATAATATTGAAAACATAAAAATAATATTTTGAAAACCATTTCAAACACTTTTTTTAAAACATAAGACATTTTTAAAATAATTTTAATTGAAAATGATCTTAAAATATCCCCTAAAATAATTTTTGAAAACATTTTTTTAATCATATTTTTCAAATAAAACAAATTTTTGAATGAAGAGAGAAATAAAGTAAAATTTTCTTAAAAACATTTTCTTAATGATCGTAAGTACCAAAGAGTGGAAAAATTGTATGATTACTTTTATATAACAATGATAATGAGAGGATAATTAAATTCATGAGATTTATTAATATATAGATCATAATATTTCTTTAAGGGAAGAATAATCCTTAACAATCCCGAAAAATGATGAGATTGTAGAAATAAAGACTTACCACTTTGGTAACTCTGAATCATAATCCCCATGAAATAATTACATTAAATTAAGATTAAAACATCATTAAAATATTTATATTCATGTTATAACATGTCAAAGGGTAGTATATACATGTTGTAAAATAATACAGGTTCATAACATAAGATGTGTCTCAAAGAAGAAAAATTGAGACCAAACTTTCTTACTGATTTGGTTGCTTTTGAACCATAAATACCATTAAAGATAGATCATAAAATGGATATAAAAATACCCACAAATTTAAGGATAACAATTATATAATACATTCATGGGTATTATATACACCACAAAAAATAAATGTGTGGTGAATATGTTATAAGTCTTTAAAAAATAATAGTGAGACAAGAAATACCTAACTACTTGAGTAACTTTTAAATCACAGTCCACATGAAACAATAACATCAATTAAATATTTTAATATAATTAAATAAAGTAAATTAATGATATAACATGTCTTATAGAAACTATATACACCACATGAAAAGAATAAGTGGCGGATATACAATATATCTCATGGAAATAAAAGTGAGACAAGAAAACCCTTACCTTAAATATTGAATTTATTTTCACACATTCAAACATCTGGTATAATAAGTATGAGTTTAATATAAATCAACCAGAAAAACACCTTAATATATATAATACCATATATGATTTTATTATGACTTTATATCACTTTTGTACTATAAATTTCATATTAAAGTTACGTTTTGGGTAATAATCGCTTTGTTTTTCATATATGTTTTGACATATTATTATAGAGTCTCTTAATTATATCATTATTTATTTATTTGAAGAATGTAAAAAATTATATAACTATCATATATATTCAGTATATAATTATTTATAAATATATAAATATGAAATGGAATACACCATTTACAGAGACCATAGGCCTTATGTACATATGAACATTGTTTCTGTTTTCTTATCATATTGAAATAAAGAAAGGAAAAAAAATATATGTATATATTTATATTAAAATTACAATATAATGATTATTTCATACAGATCATATTTATTTAGTAAACCCATTCTTAATACATTCCATGTAAATTGTGAATAAATCATAATGCTTTGAGGTTGTGGTAGTCCATAAGCCCACAAACAAAGTTATCGTATTCCCAAAAATGGAAAGCATAAAGTTATGTGTTATATAATAATTAAATAAAAAAATACATAAAAAATATCATATATATAATATAAAAAATAAATTGTATAATTATTTACAACCTTGAGAAGTGGTAATGGAAGAACGAATGAAATTGGTTCACAAGGTGGTAGTCTTTCGTACACATGAACAATGATTGCATATCCCATTTCATGGAAGTGTGTGTGAGTGTAGGTAAAAAACATAACATAAAAACATATAATTATATTTATTATACCAAGGTTAGAATATAATAATGTAATAATAATAATTTAGGGCATGTAGAATGAAAATAAAAAAAGTTCTTGTTGAAGGATGTTACCTCTTCTTTGGGTAATTCCTTTGGTTCTTCACCAAAGGACTAACTTGGTTTGATTTCGGCCTAAGGTGAGGATTATATAATGAGATAATGGAATTTGGGGGATTATGTTTTCATATTTTTTTCTATACAAATGGATGTATATGTGTGAATAAGTAGGGGGGGGGGGTGAGTGTCTTTTTATAGTGGAGGAGGAGTGGCATTCTTGTAAATATAAAAAGGTAAACGCTATTGAGAGGTATCCCTTACATCATGTGCCTCTAATAATTGTTAATTTTATATATAAGGGATTATATGGTCTAAATATGGCCATAAAAATTCCTTTTTACATGTTTATAGTGCATTTTTTCCCTTAAGTTAAAGTTTAACCACTATGGAATTTTGTTTTTACTTTAATCACTATAATTAATTTTAATTACTTTCACTAATATCAGTTGTAGAAAACTACGTTTAAATTATTATAAATTATAAATTATTATGATTCAAAATATTTAACACATTTTTAAAAATTTTAATCACATAAGAGGAAGAAATTAATTTAAAAATAATTTCACATACGGGAAGAAACAACAATGTTTTTAAAGTGAAAATGTTCAAAAATTCAAATTGTTTTATATCAAATTTTAATGTGAAACTCATTACAATGACCTAAATTGTATTACTATAAGTATAAGTGATATAAATATACATTAAAAACATTTAAAAATATAATATAACTATAAAAATAAATTAGGTGAAAAATAAATTTTCAGTTGAAATTCGGTGTTTTTTACTATTCATCAAAAAATGAAGCTTCTCAGAAAAATAACCAAAAATAACCCAAGGTAAATTTTGTTATTCCAATTTTAAAAAATGAAGTTTATTTTTTCAAATAAAAATTATAAAATTTAAAAAAATTAAATTTAAAATAGAATCTCTATTAAATGGTGGTATAATTACCTTTTAGACAAATACCTTTTTATTTATATAATTTGATTTATTCTTATCTTATTCCTATAAAATCATTTGGATGTGTTTCTAAATTTTTTATTTAGTATATAATATATAAATTTTATTAAAAACATTCTACAAAAGTGTTTTTTAATTTATTGAGATAAAATGGTGTTTTAACATAGAGAAATATTTTTCTTAGAAAATGATTTTCTTTATTTTAAAATAGTCCTTACTTTAATTTCAAACTAATTTATAACAAAATGAATCATTTTATATACATGTGTAAATAATATTTTCAAATGATATTTAATATTATTTTTAACTTCCATTATAATGGCTGGTTGGTAACTATAATAATATTTTAATAACAATATTAATAGTTATTGTAGTTTGGTAAAACTCAACTTTGGGTGTAATTAAAGCTATTGAAGGAACTCGAAATTGTGTGTAATAAAGTCCAAACATAATATTTCATGTACCATAAGTTAATATAAGTGTTTCATGCAGTGGAATATCAAACTAGTGTTGCGTGAAATGCAATCCAAACTCAGTTTTTTCATATAAAACATGCTATATATTCAGTGTTGTGTAAAATGAAGAAAATTGAAGGATTAAATTTATATGAAAAAAAATCACAAAACCTCAGCGTGTTACATGACTTTTATTTGATATCAAATATGAAATTCGAGGTGAAATGATTAGGCTAACATCTTTTTTTTTTGTTTTGGATAGCTGATGGTGGGGATTATGTGTAATACCCAAACCCCTCTAGACAAGAGCTGGTGCATTACTTGTGACATTTTCATGGTTAGAAGGAATTAAATCCCAAAAGAATGTTCAGTTTAGTAGTCTTGAAGAAACTGGATACATAGATGTAACACAAATTACATTGGAGACGGTTATAAAATATAATACATAGTGAAAACTAAAAACGGCATCCACAAGAACTCAATAAATGATCTCCTCTTTGTCACCTATTGAAAGTAAAAAATGAAAGAAGTGAGATAAAATGATCATTAAGGGTTAAAAATAGCGGAAGAATGAATTCAATAATAATTTAATCATAATCAATCTGACATAATCAGTACGACATGGTGATTAGATGAAAAACTCACGCCATTAATAAACTGAGAATGAAACTGCATCCATAGATTTTTTCATAGTGAAAACCTCATGGATAATTATAAATGATAAGGAAAAAGAGAATTATTATTAATTGGACATCATGTATCTGGAATATGATACCATAATACTATAAAAACAGTTTTGTTCTGTGGGCAGAAACCCGTCTGATTTTTAGAAATAAACTTGAAGGGTTTGTCGCCAACTGATTTGTATCATGAGACCTACCGATGCATCGAGGGGATATAGAAGGCCCTACCTGACACTGAATTTCAAAATCATTCTTTATACATTGATTCAATACATGATAAACATGCCTTTTCAATATCCATATAGAGAACAGAAGACAGATTCATCTATATCTCCATAATGAAAATAACTTTCCAAATAAACACCGTATGTAAAATCGTATACGGTTTAGACAACCTACATATCCATGATATGATATTATGGATATTTAATAAAAATATAATTTCAAATTAAATTTTATCTCAAATTTTCCAGTAGGTACACCAAAAAAAGATTATTAGGTGCACAATACAACGTTAGTCACAACAAAATAGTAGTTGAGACAAAGTCTCATACCACAATGTAATCGGTCGAATCATATGAAAAGAACTTAATAACTATCAAATGAATTATTTAATAACATTAATATAAATCGAATAATGTTTTTATATATCAAATGGCAGTACACATATACCACATACAATAAATAAGAGGAGAACAATGAAAATCTCACAGAAATGAAAGTGAGATAAGAAACCCCTTACAAACATTTCGAAATGGTAACAAGTGTTATTATGAGGGATTAATGAGAGGTAAAGGGGTATTACATTATTTATATGTCACAAGAGAATTATGTGGTAGGTGAGAAAACACACCCCATCATTAGGAATTAAAAATAAAAGGGCACAACATAGGTGAGATTCTTGAACAAAAGTGAGAGAGAGGATCCCTTACAAAGATTGTTTCATTAGAGTGATGATAAATCAATGAAAAATTAATGTGTCAAAAATAAAATGCACAAAATAAAAGTGGATATATAGTATAAAACAATCATAGGCCATTCACACATATTCTTGGAACAATGTAACCAATAAAATAGATGTTTAAGTCAAAGAATGAAAATTGAGTTAAGCAATCCCTTACAAAGATTGTATCATTAAAGTGAGGATAAATCAATGAAATATTTACGTGTGACAAATAAAATTCCACAACATATAAGTGGATATACATTATAAAACAATCATAGGTCATTCACACATATTCTTATATAGACAAAACCAACGAAATAGATGTTTAACTCAATAAATGGAAATTGAGTTAAGATATCAATTACATTATGCTTGAAAGTGTTCTTGACTTGTGATTAAAGACCTGAATAAACAAATTTAGCTTCATTAATTAAAACTTATAGAACCTCACCAACATATAATTGATATTTTATGACCTTATTAGGTTCATTAATGGCCTTTTTGATGGTTTAAGAGATTAAATTTTATTGTTTTGGTAGCATTTTCTTCTTTGTTTTTCATGATCCATTTACTTGTATTCATAAATGGATGTTTATTTGAAATATGGTTAAACATAAATAATTGTTAATATAAATTATTAGTGAAATTAAATATATATAAATTATCTTATAAGGATTCTAGTTATATTCCATGAGGATGAATCATTCGATGAGTTAAAATAAACGCTTGGATTTGGCTTGGCGGTTTTGTGCACAATAAACTCATTTTGTATTGTTATTCCATATTATGAATGTGTAAAGATTACAGAAAATTCATCAACATAAAATAAATAAATTATGACCTGGTTAAACCATTGAAATGTTTTAATGACCAGTATTGAATATAGTAATGCAAATTGAAAACCCGTCTTCCTTGAGTGTGATAAATTTACACATCTCGGACGGTGTTTCCATTTATTGTATAAAAGGAGGGGAAAAAGAGAGATTATGATTAAATATTACATTAGCACAATGAACATCCATCACATGTAAGGTAATGGAATTTTCATGGAATTTGTATGAGGGGAGGTGAGAAAGGAGAACAAAATAATGGAACTTTGTAAAAAAAATTGAAAGGAAAAAGATGGAAGGTTCACCTCTTGAGTACTCCTCCTTGAGAATCTTCTTAAGGCCTTTGTTTTTGGCCTTTGGTGATACCATCAGGTCTTGGAAGTGGGGATAGGGCTTGGGAATATTATTTGGAAGAATTTAGGCAAGGATTGAAGCTTGAGTGGTGTGGGAGGAAGAAGGGGCGAGGGGTGGTTTATATAGGGGAGGGGAGAGGAGTTTTCTTAATATTATAATCATTAATTTATTATTTCCTCTCAAGAAAACCAATAGTGAGTATTACATGAACAAGAATAGTAATATATGCATGTTACTTTGAACCTATTGGGCATACATCAGCAGATCCTCATCAAAGACTCAATAAATTCCTTGTTAAGCATTTATCATAAATTATCGCATTTTACTATTTATCAAAACATTAAGTATTTTAGAAAAATCCCAAAATTTCACCCTAACCATTTTTTTATGTATAGAATCCAAAAATGAAGTCCATTTTTTAAAAATAATTTTCAAAATATAATCAATTAAATATTTAATAAAAATCATTATTTAATCGAAGAATATAAACACTTGAAATATTCATCTTCATTTTTAAGGTGCCTAAATTAATTTATACACTCAAGGGTATGGATACCATTCATAAGATTCATATTATTATTCATAAGGAAAATTTACTATTCATAAAAGTATTTTACTATTCATAAGGGTAGTTTACTATTCACTGAAAATTGAGTTTTTTTTATCGGACTCCAAATAACTTACTTTCCGCAACCATGTATGTTAGATTTTCAAAATTCACATCATAGAAGTGACAAAATTAGGATTGATTTTCTAGGTTATATAAAAGTGGTGTTTATAGAGACTTAGTGATCTATGCACTCTATAATAAATCTATTTGAAAATTCTTGGGGTATTACATTATTCCCACCTTCAGGAAAATTTTATCCTCGAAATTTTATTTACTTATTAAAAAAGTGAGGGTACCTTGATCATTGTGTCCATCTAATTTCATCATCATCTTGATCACGTAAATATAAGGTCCATTCATTGCAAAAATGATTTTCAAATCCTTTAAAATCATTTGATTCCTTCATCTAGATACACCTTATACAACTTGGGTCATATGGGTGTTCACAGAAAAACAGTTTCGGAAAATAATTATGTATGACATATAATGTTAAAACATCTGATAGAACTTGATTTTTATAAAATAGTCAGACCAAATTTGAGTTGAAAATTTCAATCAATGGTCCTTTTAAAATTCTATAAGTATGTACTAAAAGATTATATTTCAGAAGAAAATATAAATAAGTTGCACAAGGTTCTCCTTATTTAGTACCTTTTTCAAAATCATAATATGCTTCAAAATCTTATGATATGGTAAAATATTTGAATATTCCTTGATAATATTTACCTTTCTTGAAAATATGAGAATATTTATAAAATAGGATTTTATTAAATACAACCCATGATCTACAAAGCTATTGAGGTATAGTGGAGGTGTTTGATATCTCAAACAACTGCTTTCAAGTGAGTTGCATGTTAGAAAATGTTTGAGAATTGTCGGTGCATGACATTGCAATAATTATCACAATCAATTCATCAGGAAGGAATATAAATGTCATTTTAGATCCTCCTCCTTCCATTCATAACTGACTTTCCTTGATCAGAAAAGTTATAAAAAAAGGATTTAACGTAAAGAATAGACATAGAGACTAACCATATGTTTCACGAAAACTCATAATACTTAATGTTGTTTATGAGTATTGAGTTCCCTTATTCTATTAGAAGGTATTTATAAATAATTTCACACACTATATTAGGGTATGAATCATAATGTATAATCTTAACTTAACAAAATACTTAGCAAAAATTGAGGTCCTATGCATGGCTAAGTCCTAAATCAGAAAATTGGGTTCTTTGAGGAATAATTTACATTTAAATCCTTCATAATGGCTTCTAAATAAAATATGAATTATCCTAATCATATCCCCCCTAGAGTGTTATAACCAAGAGTGCAGCATGGCCCATTGTCGTGTACCAGTTCCAGTTCGAGTCTATCTCAAAGTGGTGTTTTCTGGTTTTACCCCTAGATACATTTGTTCCAGAGCCGTCTCTACCTGCTCGTATCTAGACAGGGATATATTGCTTCAAATATCCATATAATCTATTCCTTACCAAAATACCAGAATGTAATTGTATGTTTATCCTCAAATACAAATCTTATGGACTCTTCCCTAATCTATGTTTTCTAAATCTAGTTTCCAAGTTTCCTTCTAAACTTCTTTTGATACCAACTGTAACACCCCGAACCCTCTAGAAGGGAGCTGGTGAATTACTTGTGATATTGGCATGGTTAGAAGGAATGAAATACTGAAGGAACATTCAGTTTATTAGTCTTGAATAAACTAGATACATATATTTAACACAAATTACATTGGAAAAGGTCACAAAATACAAAACATAGTGAAAACTAAAAACTGCATCCACGAGAACTCAATAAATGATCTCCTCTTTGTCACCTGTTGAAAGTAAACAATGACATGGGTGAGCTCAAATTCTCAGTAATGGTTACAAATAGTGGAAGCATGAATACAATAATAAGTGAATCATAATCAATCTGACATAATCAATATGACAAGGTGTTAGATGAAAAACTCATGCCATTAATAAACTGAGAATGAAACTGCATCCATAGATTTTGTCATAGTGAAAAACTCATGGATAGTAATAACTGATAATGAATAAAGAGAATTATTATTAATTGGACATCATGTATCTGAAACATGATACCATTATACCATAAAATGGTTTTGTTCTGTGGGTTGAAACCCGTCTGATTTTTTGAAACAAACTCGAAGGGTTTGCCACCAACTAATTTGTCTCATGAAACCTACCGAAGCATCAAGGGGATATAGAAGGCCCCACCTTTCAATGAATTTCAAAATCATTCTTTATACATTGATTAAATACAAGAGAAATATGCCTTTTCAATATCCATATAGAGTATAGTAGACAGATTCCTCAATATTTCCATAATTAAAATAACTTTCCAAATAAACACCATATGTAAAATGGTATACAGTTTAGACAAAAAACATATCCATGATATGAGATTATGTATATTTAATATAAATAGAATTTTAAATTAAAATTTATCTCAAATTGTCATTAGGTACACCACAAAAGGATTATTAGGTGCACAATACAAATTTAGTCACAATAAAATAGTAGTTGAGACAAAGTCTCATACCACAATGTAATCAGTCGAATCATATGAAAAAAACTTAATAAATCTAAAATGAATTATTGAATAACATGAATATAAAAATAATCAGGTTATTATATATCAAATGGAAGTACACATATACCACATACAAAAAATAAGTGGCGAACAATAAAAATCTCACAGAAATGAAAATGAGATGAGAAACCCATTACAAACATTTCGGCATGGTAACTAGTGTTATTACGAGGGATTAATGAGATGTAAAGGGGTATTACATTAATTATATGTCACAAGGGAAGTATGGGGGAGGTGAGAAAACATACCCCATTTTTTGTAATTAAAAATAAAAGGGCACAACATAGGGGATATTCTTGAACAAAAGTGAGAGAGAGGATCCCTTACAAAGATTTATTCATTAGAGTGATGGTAAATCAATGAAATATTTATGTGTGACAAATAAAAATCCAAAAAATATAAGTGGATATACATTATAAAACAATCATAGTTCATTCACATATATTCTTGTAATAATGTAACCAATGAAATAGATGTTTATCTCAAAGAATGAAAATTTAGTTAAACAATCCTTTACAAAGATTGTATCATTAGAGTGAGGATAAATCAATGAAATATTTATGTGTGGAAAATAAAAACCTACAAAATATAAGTGGATATATAATATAAAACAATCATAGGAAATTTACACATATTATTGGGAATACAAAACCAATGACATAGATGTGCAACTCAATAAATGGAAATTGAGTTAAGATTTACCTTACCTTATGCTTTAAGGTGTTCTTGACTTGTTATAAAGACCAGAATAAACAAATTTAGCTTCATTAATTAAAAATTACAGAACCTCATCAACATAAAATTGATATGTTATGACCTTATTTGGTTCATTAATGTCCTTTTTGATGGTTTAAGAAATTAAATTTTATTGTTTTGGTAGCATTTTTTTCTTTGGTTTTCATGATCTGTTTACTTTTCTTCATGAATGGATGTTTGTTTGAAATATGGTTAAACATAAATAATTGTTAATATACATTATTAGTTAAATTAAATAGATATAAATTATCTTATAATGATACTGGTTATATACCATGAGGATGACTCATTCGATGAGTTAAAATAAACGCTTGGATTTGGATTGGTGGTTTTGTGCACAATAAACTTATTTTGTATTATTATTCCATATTATGAATGTGTAAAGGTTGTAGAACATTAATCAAGATAAAATACATATATTATGACCTGGTTCAACCATTGAAAATTTTTCATTACCAGTATTGAAGATAGTAATGAAAATTGAAAACTCGTCTTCCCTGAGTGGGATAAATTTACACATCTCAGACGATGTTTGCATTTATTGTATAAAAGGAGGGGAAAAATGAGATTATGATAAAATATTCCATTAGCACAATGAAAATACAGTACATGTAAGGTAATGAAATTGTCATGGAATTTGGATGAGGGGAGGTGAGAAAGTAAAACAAAAGAATGGAACTTTGTAAACAAAATTGAAAGAAAAGAGAAGGAAGGCTCACCACTTGAGTACTCCTCCATGAGAATCTTCTTAAGGACTTTATTTTTGGCATTTTGGTGAGACAAAAAGGTCTTGGACGTGGGAAGAGGGATTGGGAATAGTATTTGGTAGAATATAGGCAAGGATTGAATCTTGAGTGGTGTGAGAGGAAGAGGGGGTGAGGGGTGGTTTATATAGTGGAGGGGGGAGGATTTTTTTTAATATTATAATCATTAATTTATTATTTCATCTCAATAAAACCAATAGTGAGTATTCCATGACCAAGAAAAGTAATATATATATGTTAATTCAGACCAATTGGGCTTACATCAGCATATCATCATCACAGACTCATTAAATTTCTTGTTTAGCATTTATCGTAAATTATCGTATTTTACTATTCATCAAATCATTAAGTATTTCAGAAAAATCCCAAAATTTAACCGTAACCATTTTTCGACATTTAGAATCCAAAAATGAAGTCAATTTTAATTTTTTTTTCTTAATATCATTAATTAAATATTTGATGAAAATCATTATTTAATCAAAGAATATAAACACTTAAAATATCCATCTTCATTTTTGAGGTGCCTAAATTCATTTATACACTCAAGGGTATGGATACCATTCATAAGATTCATATTATTATTCATAATGGAAATTTACTATTCATAAGGGTAGGTTACTGTTCATAAGGGTAGTTTACTATTCACTGAAAATTGATTTTTTCTTATTGGACTCCAAATAACTTACTTTCCGCAACCATGTAATTTAGAATTTCAAAATTCACACCATAGAAGTGAAAAAATTAGGTTTACTTTTATTGGTTATAACAAGATGTTGTTTTTAGAGACTTAGTGATCTATGCACTCTATAATAAATCTATTTGAAAATTTTTGGGGTGTTACATTATTCCCACCCTTGGAAATTTCATCCTTGAAATTTTATTTACTTATTAAAAAAGTGAGGGTACCTTGAGCATGGTGTCCATCTGGTTTCATCATCATCTTCCTCACATAAATATAAGGTCCATGCATTGCAACAATGATTTTCACATCCTTCAAAATCATTTTCTTACTTCATCCAGATACACCTTATACAACTTGGGTCATATAGGTGTTCACAGAAAAATAGTTTCGGAAAATAATTGTGTATGAAATATAATTTCAAAACATCTGATAGAACTTGATTTTTATAAAATAGTCAGTTCAAATTTGAGTTTAAACTTTCAATCAATGGTCCTTTTAAAATTATATAAGTATGTACTGAAATATTATATTTCAAAATTAAATATAAATAAGTTTCACAAGGTTCTCCTTCTTCAGAACCTTTTTCAAAATCATAATATGATTCAAAATATTGTGATAAGTTAAAATATTTGAAAATTCTGTGATAATATTTACCTTTCTTCAAAATACAAGAATATTGAGAAAATGTGATTTGATTAAATACAACCCATGGTCCACGAAGGTATCGAGGTATAGTGGAGGTGTTTGATATCACAAACAACTGCTTGCATGTGAGTTGTATGTTAGAAATTTTTTGAGAATTGTCAGTGCATGACTTTTCAATAATTATCACAATCAATTCATCGGGAAGGGATAGAAATATCATTTGAGATCCTCCTCCTTCCATTGATAACTGACTTTCCTTGATCAGAAAAGTTATAAAACAACGATTTAACTTAAAGAATAGACATAGAGACTAACCATATGTTTAACAAAAACTCATAATCCTTAAAGTTGGTTATGAGTATTTATTTCCATTATTCCATTAGAAGTTATTTATAAATAATGGCACACACTATATTAGGGTATGAATCATAACATATAATCTTAACTTAACAAAATACTTAGAAAAAATTGAGGTCCTATGCATGGCTAAGTCCAAAAGCAGAAAATTATTTTCTTTGAGGAATAATTTACATTTCAGTCCTTAATAATGGCTTGTAAATAAAATAGGAATTATCCTAATCATATCCCCCTAGAGTGTCGTAACCAAGAGTGCAGCAAGGCCCATTGTCATATACCAGTTCCCATTTGAGTCTAGCTCAAAGCGGTGTTTTCGAGTTTAACCCTAGATACATCTGTGACAGAGCCGCCTCTACCTGCTCATATCCAGAAAGGGATGTATTGCTTGAAATATCCATATAATCTATTCGGTGCCAAAATACCAGGATTTTCTTGTATTTTTATCCTCAAAGGCTAATCTTATAGAGTCTTCTTTAATCTACATTTTCTAAATCTAGATTCCAAGTTTTCTACTAAACTTCCTTTGATACCAACTGTAACACCCCAACCCCTCTAGATTAAAGCTAGTGCATTACTTGTGATATTTTCATGATTAGAAGGAATAAAAATCCAGAAAGAATGTTCAGTTTAGTAATCTTGAAGAAACTAGATACATATATGTAACACAAATTACATTGTAAAAGGTTACAAAATACAATACATAATGAAAACTAAAAACTACATCCACAAGAACTCAATAAATGATCTGCTCTTTGTCACCTATTAAAAGTAAACAATGAAAGGGGTGACATAAAATACTCATTAAGTGTTACAAATATCAGAAGTATGAATACAACAATAAGTGAATCAAATTCAATATGACATAATCAATATGGCATGGTGATTAGATGAAAAACTCACACGATTAATAAACTGAGAATGAAACAGCATCCATAGATTTTTTCATAGTGAAAACCTCATGGATAGTAATAAATAATAATGAATAAAGAGAATTCTTATTAATTGGACATCTTGTATTTGGCACATGATACCATAATACCGTAAAAACGGTTTAGTTTTGTGGGTAGAAACCCATCTGATTTTTGGAAACAAACTTGAAGGGTTTGTCGCCAACTAATATATCTCATGAGACCTACCAATGCATCGAGGGGATATAGAGGGCCCCACCTTCCACTTCATGTCCAAATAATTATTTATACATTGATTCAATACAAGAGAAATATTCCTTTTCAATATCCGCATAGAATAGAGTATACGGATTCATCAATATTTCCATAATTAAAATAACTTTCCAAATTAACACCGTATGTAAAATGTTATACAGTTTAGACAAAATACATATCCATGATATGATATTATGGATATTTAATAAAATTTAATTTTAAATGAAAGGTGATCTCAAATGGGCAGTAGGTACCCCACAAAAGGATTATTAGGTGCACAATACAAAGTTAGTCACAATAAAATAGTATTTGCGATAATTCTCTTACCACAATGTAATCAGTCGAATCATATGACAAGAACATAATAAATCTCAAATGAATTATTTAATAACATGAATATAAAGAGAATCATGTTATTATATATCAAATTTCAGTACACATATAACACATACAATAAATAAGTGGCGAACACTGACAATCTCACAGAAATTAAAGTGAGATGAGAAACCACTTACAAACATTTCGGCATGGTAATGAGTGTTATTGCAAGGACATAATGAGAGGTAAAGGGGTATTACATAATTTATATGTCACAAGGGAATTATGGTGTAGGTTAGAAAACATACCCCATCATTAGAAATTAAAAATAAAAGGGCACAACATAGGGGAGATTCTTGAACAAAAGTGAGAGAGAGGATCCCTTACAAAGATTGTGTCATTAGAGTGACGATAAATCAATGAAATATTTATGTGTGAAAAATAAAAATCCACCAAATATAAGTGGATATACAGTATAAAACAATCATAGGTGATTCACACATACTCTTGGTACGATGTAACCAAGGAAATAGATGTTGAACTCAAAGAATAAAAATTGAGTTAAGCAATCCATTACAAAGATTGTATCATTAGAGTGAGGATAAATCAATGAAATATTTATGTGTGACATATAAAAATCGACAAAATATAAGTGGATATATGTTATAAAACAATAAAAGGTCATTTGATCATATTCTTGGAAAGACAAAACCAATTACATAGATGTGTAACTCAATAAATGGAAATTGAGTTAAGATATCCCATACCTTATGCTTGAAGGTGTTCTTGACTTGTTGTTAAAGACCTGAATAATGAAATTTACCTTCATTAACTAATAATTCCAGAACCTAATAGACATATAATTCATATGTTATTACCTTATTAGGTTCATTAATGGACTTTTTTATGGTTTAAGAGTTTAAAGTTTATTGTTTTGGTAGCATTTTCTTCTTAGGTTTTCATGATCCGTTTACTTGTATTCATGAATGGATGTTTGTTTGAAATATGGTTAAACATCCATAATTTTTAATATAATTTTTTAGTGAAATTAAATAGATATAAATTATCATATAATGATTCTGGTTATATACCATGAGGATGACTAATTCGATGAGTTAAAATAAATACTTGGATTTGGCTTGGCGGTTTTGTGCACAGTAAACTCGTTTTGTATAATTATTCCATATTTTGAATGAATAAAGATTCCATAACATTAATCAAGATAAAATACATATATTATGACCTGTTTCAACCACTGAAAATTTTTCATGACCAGTATTGAATACAGTAAAGCAAATTGAAAACCCGTCTTCCTTGAGTGTTATAAATTTACACATCTCGGACGGTGTTTGCATTTATTGTATAAAAGAACAGGAAAAAGAGAGATTATGAAGAGATAATCCATTATCATAGTGAAAATACAGTACATATATAGTACTGGAATTATCATGACATTTTGATGAGGGGAGTTGAGAAGGGAGAACAAAATAATGGGACATTGTAAAAGAAATTGAAAGAAAAGAGAAGGAAGGTTCACCTCTTGAGTACTACTCCTTGGGAATCTCTTTAAGGCATTTGTTTTTGGCCTTTTTGTGAGACCAATAGGTCTTGGACATGGGGAGAGGGCTTGGGAAGAGTATTTGGTAGATTTTAGGCAAGGCTTGAAGCTTGAGTGGTGTGGGAGGAAGAGGGGGTGAGGGTGGTTTATATAGTGGAGAGGAGAGGAGTTTTCTTAATATTATAATCATTAATTTATTATTTCATCTCAAGACAACCAATACTGAGTATTCCATGACCAAGAACAGTAATATATGCATGAAAATTATAACTAATTGGGATTACATTAGCATATCATCATCAATGATTCAATAAATTCTTTATTTAACATTTATTGTAAATTATCGCATTTTACTATTCATCAAAAATTTATGTATTTCAGAAAAATCCCAAAATTTCACCCTAACCATTTTTTGATGTTTATATTCCAACAATGAAGACCATTTTTCAAAAATATTTTTCTAAGTATCATTAATTAAATATTTAATTAAAATCATTATTTAATCAAAGAATATAAACACTTAAAATATTCATCTTCATTTTTAAGGTGCCTAAATTCATTTATACACTCAAGGGTATGGATACCATTCATAAGAGTCATATTACTATTCATAAGGGAAAGTTACTATTCATAAGGGTAGGTTACTATTCATAAGGGTATGTTACTATTCACCAAAAATTGATTTTTTCTCATCGAACTCCAAAGAACTTACTTTTCGCAACCATGTAAGTTAGATTTTCAAAATTCACATCATAGAAGTGAAAAAATTAGGTTTACTTCGCTAGGTTATAAAAAGTGGTGTTTGTAGAGACTTAGTGATCTATGCACTCTATAATAAATCTATTTGAAAATTCATGGTGTGTTACATCATGTGTGATCTTTAGAGTGGTATTGGGGTCAAAACCCCTTGAATTATGAGTGTTACAGTGAGGTGCGAGACCTTTATGTATACAGATAGGGTTGGTATTAATCTATACAAACATTGTGTATAAGTTCTCCATTTTGAGATTTAGTATCTCCCTATCTAAGATATCAGGGGGTGTGGGTCTTTTACCAAGGTCAGTATCCCCTCAACCATTGGATATCCACTAGTGAGGCATGAGCCCCCCAACATAGTTCTTGAGTAGTTACATGGATTTCTAGTTTGGTTAGTTCATATTTTTGGAGTTTCATCTAGTTTGTTTCAACAGTTAGTTTTTGTAGAGCGATCCACATTCCTATTTTACATGCTCTATCCTTTAAAGTATACTGGGATGGTTTTTATGGCAGGGGTCGGTAACACCTTAATAAGTACCTATTACTAGATATGTCATGGGTTCCCCTTTGGGTTTCAAGAAAAAAATATAGTTATCAGTGAAAGTAGATAGTACGATAAGGTACTCACTCGACAAATTCATGTACCTAAGTGATGAATGGGTTCCCCATAGTGGAATCTATTTGTGGGGTGGAAGAGTGGTTGATTAGATCAAATTCTTCGAGGAGTATAACTCCTTGGAAAACCCTTATTTTCTTTATAGATATAATTTACAATTGGATATTGGATTTAGGTTCTATGGAATCTAGTATTACGAGATTTTCTATTTACTCATGTGGTATGAATATCGAGGGTTAAAGCAGTGATGATTAGGAAATTTCTTACATCATTAATAATTCTTGATGTAGAGAATATCGTAATTTTTTTCTTCAGTTTTATTCATCCAGTTACTCTTTAGTATAAGGATTTATTAACTAAATTAGTGATAAGATTTTTCATTTTTTCTACTTTATTATCACACCCTCATATTAGGAGTTGAGATGAATTATTGGTTTATGTTTCGAATTGTACCACGATTCACTGTTTCATTTTCACACTTACACCACTGTGCTAAACTAGTTTTGTATAAAAAATTATAATAATAATAACAAATTTAAGTTCATTTTTGATTCAATTATTTTCTTTTTATCACTGTTAAAAATTTAAATGTTAATTTTTTTTATATTTTCATTGAAGGTGGAGGTGATTTGGAGGCCTCGAAGATGATCCAGAAGGAAAATAGGCCAAACTGCATGAAATCCCTAGGAAACCTGCCCACTATTTTGTACGTTTAGAGAAATAAGTTACTTAAAATTGGATAAAACGTTTTGAAAAGATCCATAGCTTAATGGTCTACATATAATCTCAAGAAACTGAAACCCAATTCGTCCATCTTTAGGCCCATACGAATCATTCTATCCATGGGACATAATTTGCACCAAGTCAGAAGTTTGTTTCACCATTAAGACTATATCTTAAATTATAGATGTCCAATGGATCCCAAATTTGACATTGTTATATTAAAGAGTCTTATAAAAGACTTTTATCTTTTTAACAAGTGAGGATAATTCCATTTACCAATGGAAAACTAAGACTCAAATGGAATCACTAAAATTGTGTTCTTGAAACCACTTACCGTTTTGACTATAGAAGGGAACCAAGGGAAGATCAATTATATGTTTGAACCATATGTAAAGATATACCATTTTGGAGTCCTATAGGAGTTCTTTCCTCATCCTAGAATTTATGGAGTCCCCTATCCTCATAAGGGTATTAATAATGAAGAATGAGTTCTACCTGAGCTTCCTCCTTCTCCTGATGCTGAGTTAAGCGGTGGGTGTTCATACGAGGGAGATACATAGTTGAAGCGGGTGTTCCATCACATAATTTTATATTGGTTTGGTTCATATTTTAATTTTTAATTTTTATTATATATTCATATAAATTTTTTTTGATTCAATTAATTGAAACACTTTTTTTTCATAACCGATTGGTGTGAAATTTTAAGTGTGTGACTTGTGTTGTTCCGATTGGACAACATAAGACTCCTATTATTTCCCAAAAATTTGAGATTTAAGTGTTTCTTAACAAACCTTAATTCATTATAAGGGTATTAAACTTGAATATATGATTTTTTTGTCAAGGTTTAGTTCTATTTCTATCATTTTAGGGGTTATGGGTACCCAAGATCTTGGTTAACCCTCAATCGAAGGAATAATCCAAAAATATAATAATAAATTAAGAACAAGGAACTTTTCAAGTGGTGTAGTAACTTAGAAATGATCACATAATTTTCTTATATATTTTTCCAAATCAAATTTTTTTTAACTCTTAATCTCTTTAAATTAAGTCATTTTTTAAATTATATTCAAAACTTTCTTTTAGTACTTTTTTATTAAAAATACACACTATAAACCTATCTACGCTCCTTGAGAGATTACCTAGGGTATAACCTAAAATATAAAATAAACTTTAAATCATAATCAATTTTATGTGTCATGAAAACACATTCAAATTATGGTTCCATTATCAGGGATCACTTTTTCTTTTAGTGTGTGTTTTTATAAAAATATTGCTAATTTTGTAACTATTTCTTTTCTTCTTTCCATATTTCTATAGTTGATTTCTAAAATACTTCTATTGTGTATGTTTTGTGAATTATGTGTTCTAATATAAGAGATTTCCCCCCTTTTCAACCCAAAATGGAGAGGATCCTACGTCATCTACACAAAGACACACAAGATAACCATTTGAAGGAGGACACACAAAACAATGAAACTCTTATTAACCCTTCTTATTTTTCTAGAACCAACATCCAAAAATGAATTAACGTTATATAATATGGCTGAAAACAACTCAAAATTAAAATAAATAACTTCACTTGATATTGATATCTAGGCCACCTGTATTCAAATGCAAGGAGAGGCATCTAATTTTGAATTGAAATCCAATTTAATTCATTTATTACCAAGATTCCATGGAGTTGTGGTAGAAGAACCACATAAGAACTTAAAATAATTTCATGCTATGTGTTCTACATTAAAACATGCTAATGTGGATGAAGAATAAGTAAATCTCATAGAAGTACCATTTTTATTAGAAGACATTGTGAAATATTGGTTGTATTATGTTAATTCACAAATTAGAGGCTGGGCAGACATGAAATGACTTTATTCTTGAAAACTATTTCCCAGCCTCTTGAACCAAAACAATAATGAATGAAATTTGTGAGATAAGACAATAAAAATGGGAAAAACTTCATGAATATTGGTAGATATTTAAGAGGTTATGTTCAAGCTATCCACACCACCAAATAAGTGATCAACTTTTAATACTGTATTTTTATGAAGCATTAATTCTTATTGATAGAAACATGATTGATGCTAATGTAGGTGGTGTGCTAGTTGATAAGACCCTTATTTTTGTAAGATCCCTAATTGAGAACATGGAACAAAACACTTAGCAATTTGGTTCACGGTCCAGTTTACCCATTCAAGGTGTCCATGAGGTGCGATATACTGAATTCAAGAAGAATGTGGACAAAATGTCTAAAGACGTAAGTACCCTTATAAGAAAAATTTCCATTTCACAAAGGAAATACCAATCTACTCCTCCCATCCATTGTATTATATGTTCTTCTTACACCCACTACTCTGACCAATTTCCTCATTTGAGAGAAACTTCTGAGAGTTGTGAGGAAATCCTTTTAGGACACCCTTATAACCAACCCTTTAGGAAAGAACCAAACTATTCATCCAAACCTAGGTGGAAATACAACCAAGCCTATAGGGAAGGGGTTATTTAAACCAACCTCAACACCCATGGAACCAATTGGGGGAGAGTAGTCAACCACCACCACCCAAAAATACCCAACCACTACAAAGGCCTTTACAAACACCCCTCCAAAACCCAAGCCTATCCTAGAATATACAATAAAACATATGGATCCCAACAATATACAATTCCCATAAACCACCTAATCTATCATAGAAGACCTAAAAATACAATTGGGATAACTAGAAAAATATTTGGGGAAAATTCAATGTAATGGGTCAGGTAAACTACAGTCTCAACTATTAGTTAACCCTAGAGATAGGTTAAATGTTAGTACAATCACCTTTAGGAGTGGAAATCAGCTTAAAAACCAAATGACCCCTCCAATAGAGTCATCCATTCCTAGGGAAACCACCATCCCAACCACTATAAATAGTCCAAATGAGGTTAAACCTTGTCCTGATAGAATCCTTTACAAAGTATAGAGTGTTTCTATTGATGAGTCACAAATCCCAACCATTCCTCTTCCATTTAACCAAATGAACACCCAGATAAGAAAACAAAAGGAAACTATGAAATATTAGAATCTTTCAAAAAAGTGAAGGTTAACTTTCCTATGATTTATGCCATGAAGAAAATTCCAAGATACACCAAGTTTCTGAAAGATATGTGTACACACTAAAAGAGACTTCGAGGTGATGAGAATGAAAGCTGGAGGAGGAATGTCTCATCATTGATTGAGCCATCACTTCCCACCAAATGAAATGATCCTGGAATATTCTCAATTCCATTCCCCATAGGGAATTATTACTTTTACAATGATATTCTTGATTTTTGTGCCTCTATAAATGTGATTCCTCACTCCATTTACTCTACATTGTATGTCCGAGAACTGAAGTCCACATGAATTGTTGTTCAATTATAAAATCGGATCACAACACACCCCTATGGTGTGTTAGAGGATGTTATTGTGAGGGTGAAATTTTTAATTTTTACAATTGATTTTTATATGATAAAAATGGAAGATGATATGATGAATATACATGCCCAAATTATATTGGGGAGGACCTTCTTTAAAACTTCCAAAACCATAATTAATGTCCATAATGGTACATAATCTATGGAGTTTTTCGGTTACATTGTCCACTTCAACATCTTTGATTCCATGAAGCACCCCTCAGAAGAACATTCCTCTCTCTCTCACCATATGACTCTATAGATGTACTCTCTTCCCATAAAAACACTTCTTTTAATTACAATGATCCCCTTTCTATGTTTTAATCATTTATTGAAATGATGGGAAATGAATCTTGCATAGAATGTTGTACCAGTTTAGAAAAATGTCATGCATGTTTATTTATTGATTATTTCTTGAACACTGAGGATCCTATGACCATCATTGATACTGCTACGCTTGTAAAATCACATTCCTCATCTGAGGATGATACTATAGCTCTGTTAGATGATATTAGTGAACTCTAAAATTCACAAACACTCCCATAAATCCAAAATCCCCCAAAATTGGAACTAAAAAAACTACCTCATTATTTTAAATATTCATATCTTGAGAATGTAAACAAGTTTTCCCTCATCATTTCTAGTTCACTCCCTCTTGAGAATGAATTATGTCCGATTGAACTTTTGAGGGAGTATAAACCAGATTTCGTATGGACACTTGAAGACATTCCAAGTATTAGCCCATCAATTTTCACACATCATATATTGTTAAAGGATAATGAAAAACCAGTGAGGCAGTCACAATGTCGACTGAACCCAAACCTCCTAGATGTTGTTAAAAAGGAGGAAACAAAATTAATGGTTTTTGGAATCATTTACTCCTTGTTGGAAAACAAATGGGCCAGTCCAGTACAAGTGGTTCCTAAAAAACTGGTCTAATGATAATTAAAAATGAAAATAATAAATTGGTTCCAACCCATGTGTAGAATAGTTAGCGTGTCTATATAGACTGCCGCCGACTAAACCAACAAACTAGGAAGGAAAATTTCCCATTACCATTCATTAACCAAATTCTAGAGAGGGTAGCATGGAAGTCCCATTACTATTTTATTGATGGGTATTCTAGATACCCTCGAAACCATATTATCCTCAAGGATTAAGAAAATAAAACCTTTACTTTCCCATTTTCAGATTTTCATAGAGAAGGATGCCATTTAGTATGTACAATTCTTCAAGTACTTTCTAGCGATGCATGAAAATAATATCATGTTAAATTATGAGAAATTCCATTTCATAGTGCGACAAGGTATAGTTTTGGGACATGTTATTTATAGGGATGGTATCCAAGTAGATAAATAAAAAGTATATATCATTTCTTCCATAAATTTACCTAAAAATGTATGGGATTTGTGGTATTTTCTAGGTCATTCTGGGTCTTACCGTCATTTTATCCTTGACATTAGTAAGATTACACTCCCGCTATCCCGATTTCCCCAAAAAGAAAAGGAATTTTTTTATAAATAATGTGAGGAGGATTTTGATAAATTGAAATAGAGTCTCACATAATCCCTGAAAATCCAACCACCTCTATGGGATTTACCATTTGAGATCATGTGTGGTGCCTATAACTATGAGTTTGGGACAGTCTTATCACAAAGGATTGATTGAGATCCATATGTCATCAACTATTCCTCACATATAATAAATCCTACTCAATAAAACTATCCCACAACTAAAAAAGAATTACATTCCATTTTGTTTTCCTTTGACAAATTTAGGTCATAACTTCTTGGGTCTAAAGTCATTTTGTTCTCAGACTATGGATCCCTTTGGTATCTACTTAAGAATCCTGAATCCAAACCACATCTCATTCGCTGGATGCTCCTCAAGTAATTCAATTTAAAAATTAGAGATAAAAAAGGAGTAGAGAATGTGGTGGCTGACCATATCAGTAGGATCCACCCATCCTCAAGCATTGAATCATCCCCTCGTATTCCCATAAATGATATGTTTCTAGATGAGAAATTGTACCAGGTGTAAGATGTTATTCCTTGGTATTCCAAAATTATAAATTATGTGGTATAATCTTTCATTACTTCTGATTTAAATAATAACTAGGATGACTGTCTAAAACATGAACTTTGTTGGTACATTTGGGATCACCCCTACATTTGGATCACATGTAGTTATCACGTCCTCAGGCATTGTGTTCCCGATAGTGAGTTTTATTCTGTCCTTAGGTTCTGTCAAAATCTTTCTTGTGGGGTCCACTTTGGTCCTCAATAGACTGATCAAAAGTTCCTTGATTCTATTCTCTTTTGGTCAACACTTCTTCCGGATTCCCCTGATTTTTTATAAAGCCTATCCTCACTATCAAGGAATGGGGAATGTATCTAAAATAAATGAAATTCCACAAAAAAAACTTTTTCTTCAATGAAATTTTTAATGTTTGGGGAATTGACATTATGAGTCCATTTACCAATTCTTTTGGAAACTTGTAAATTCTTCAGGTAGTGTATTATGTGTCAAAATGTATAGAATTGCATTCCATAAAGATTGATGAGTCCAAGACTATTGTGAAATTTTTGTGAACCCATTTTTTTAGGTTTGGATAACCTTGGTTTATCATAAGTTACCAGAGTTCTTATTTATTCAATCGAACAATGCAATCTATTTTGATTCAGTAAGGGGTCAGTCATTGAGTGTCTACTATTTATCACCCATCGAACAATGTAAAAGTTGAGGTGTCGAATAAAGAGGTAAAACAAATTCTCCAAAAAATGGTTCAACCCAATAGAAAAGATTGGAGTCTTTGAATTATTGATTTATTTTGGGATTACTGTGTTTCCATTAAAACTCCCATTGGAATGTGACCTTATAGTCTTGTGTTTGGAAAGAGTGTTATATCCTTGTTGAGATAGAGCACCGAGCCTATTAGGCCATTAAACAATGAAACTGTCATATTTTTGGTGTTGGTTCTCAAAAGAAGCTATAGATTCAGGAGATAGAAGAAATGAGAAGAGATTATCATGATAATTCCCAGATTTATAAGGAGTAAACCAAGGATTCCCATGAACGTCTCATCCTTCTTCATCAATTCCACATTAGATAAAAGATATTTTTTTATAATGTAAATAATAAGTTACATCCAGGTAAGCTTTGTTCCTATTGGTTTGTCCCATACATTTTTCCTTATTTTTATCCATTTGGTGTTGTTCAGGTACAAAATCTAGAAATGAATCAAACCTTCACTTTCAATGGGTAGTGGCTTAAGCACTTCCACGAAGCCCTTCCAGAGTCCCCAATGGTGAAACTCCATGATCGTAGATCATCATACCAATAGAACTTACCAGGATTAATCCTTCCTTCCCACATTATCTTTTATTAAAGTGAGGGAACTACACACTATTGGGGTGGGGTATGTGTATTTTCATGGTTTAGTTAGGAATTTTTATCATTTTTCTTCTTTTTATCTTTTTGGATTACTGGATTTTATTTTCAATTACTCACCCCAAATATTTGTTCTAGAATGATAATTTATGATGACCGAATTATCATGGTAAATTATTCCATCTTAATCATGGAAATTATTGAACATGCATGATAAATTTACCCTTTTCAAATTGTTTTGACATTTAAAAAAATTCTGATGAAATGTGCATTTTAGCAAGAATTTAATACTTGGGGTTGAATTTATTTTTAAATTTTGTTGTTTTTCTATTATATAAATAGTTGTATAATTTTGAAACCTTTGAGAAGAATGGTTCCCTTTTTGTGAATAGTTTAAAGGAAAGTTGTGTCACTTAATTTCTCTACCCATCTTTGCACCCATCCATGAAGTGTGAATTTTTTTACTTAGTAGAAGGTAAATATAAGTTAGGTTAATTTTTATCATCCTTTAAAAACTATTTTTCCATATGTTCATTCCTTATTTGACCTATTTAATTATTGTACTAGAATGACTTATGCTTGTGTACCTGTTATCCAACTATTGTACTCCCTATGAAAACCCAAAAAAAACAAATTCAATTAAACATTGAGGGGAGTGATGAAATATAAAACATATATGGATATCTTTGTTGAGACCTTATGGTTTGAATTATAGGAATTATTAAGTGAGTAGATCTTGAAATTTTATTTCAAATAATGTAGGGAAGGTTCGGTGGAAATGATCATGTTTTTAGACAATTTTTAAAATAACTTATATTTAATCGATAGAAAGTGGAAAGAATAGCATGAAATGGTTGTCACACCCATAGATTGAGAATTTGTGAAATGGTTATATATTTAACTATTTTCTCAAATTGGTATCATCCAAATCCTTGAATTTTGTGCTGATATAATTTTTGAGACATCTTTTTATTGGATCATTGAGAATAACTCATCAGTGTCATTTTTTCATTGATTAAATTTCTATTAGGAATTAAATTTTAATTGAATGTTAAATATTTATGAAGTTGTAAATATCTACATTCATAATTTTTTACTATATGAATTTTCCTAGGAGTGGAAACATTTAGGTGTGGGGGTGTGATCGCACCTTGATTCACTGTTTCATTTTCACTTTAAACTACTGTACTAAACCGTTTTTGAATTGAAAAGTATAAAAATAATAAAACATCACTTCTTGTTTGATTCAATTATTTTGTTTTTATCACTTTTAAGTACTTAAATGTTACTTTTTTTAATATTTCCATTAAAGGTGCAGGTGATTTTGAGGCCCTGAAGACGATCCAGAAGGAAAATGGGGAATACCACCTAGAATACCACATACACCTATCCAATGTTTTCTATGTTTAAATATATTCATGACTCAAAATGGGATGAAATGTTTTGAGATAATACATAACTTTATGGGATACATCTCATATCAAGAAACATAAGCCCAATTCCTCCATATTATAGCCTAGTCGAACAATTCTATCCAAGGGATTGAATCTGCATGAAGTTAGAAGTTTGGTTTAGAATCCTGACTATATCCCCAATTATAGATTTCCAATGGCCTCAAAATTTGATATTTTTATATTCAAGAGTTTTGGAAACAACTTTCAACTATTGACCATGTTGGGACAGTTCCATTTTCTAACCCAAAAGCAAGACTCAAATGGTATCAGCAAAACAGAGTGCACAAAACCACTTACCATTTTGTCAATAAAAGGGAACCATGGGAACCTCATTTACAAGTTATAAAAAAAATCAAAGATCTGAATGTTTCGATTCCTATAGGAATATCCTCTACATCCTAGAAGTTCTAGAGTCCCATGTCCTCATAAAGGGATCAATAAAGATGGAGTTCCACCCGAGCTTCCCACTTTTCCCGTTGTCGAGCTAAGTGGTGGGTGATTATTGAGAGGGAGCAAGACACTTGAAGAGGGAGTTCTGACACATAATTTTTTTTCTACTTTGGTGTATATTTTGGTTCGGAATTGTTCCTTTATATGTATTTTAACTTGTTTTTATGCATTTAATTTAAACACTTTTTATTTCATAACTGATTGGTGTCCAATTTTAAGCGTGCGACTTGTGTTTTTCTGATTGGACAACATAAGACTCTTATTCATTCCCAAAAATTCGATATTTCTACGTTCCTTTAAAAAACTTAATTCATTATAAGGGAATGGAACTTGACTATTTTACTTTTATGTCAATGTTTAGTCAATGTTTCATCTTTTTAGGGGTTTTGGGTACCCATGATCTTGGTTACCCTCAATCAAAGATTACACCAAAAACCTAATAATAAACTACGAACAAGGAAATTTTCATGTGATGTAGTAACTTAGAAATGATCACATAATTATCATATATTTTTCAAAATCCACTTGTTTTCTAACTCTTAATATCTTTAAGTCATTTTTTAAAACTTTTTTCAAAACCACCCCACTCTTTTAGTAATTGTTTATTAAAAATACACAATATAAATTTATCAGATCTCCTTGAGAGATGACCTAGGGTCTACCATAGATTATAAAATAAACTTTAATTCATAATCAATTTGACATGTAAGGATAATTAATTTAGTTTATAGTTTGGTTTTTATGGGATCATACATGTTATGTTTATACTAACCCTTGTTCGAGCTTTATTCTCACACATTTTGTGTTTGTACAGATGATGCAATGTTTTAAAGATGGGATCAATAGACCAGGATCCAGTCTGTATTGTTCAAATATAATTCCTAGAGATTCTTAGTGGTGAATTGTGAATTAGGGAGGTTTATAATGATGGTGGTGACTTTTGTAGCAATATAGTGATCCATGTGTACATGAAACATGGAGAAGATTCCATGTTATTATGTTTCAGATATTTTTTGGGTGTTTTGTTCCCCTTGTATTTACCTTTTGGGATGTACTAGTACTTGTTGTGTCTTATATGCATTATAAATATATCATTTGATGATATATATCATTCTAGTGTTTTAGGTTATATTGTGTGTTGGTGACGTGTTTTTTGGAGGTTGATATAGGCTAAGGCCTCCCATTTTTAGAGATATGTCTAATTAGTTCCCACAACTTGCCCATTCTATATTGGTGGAAAGATTGGGGTGGCACTCTGAACTTACCACTGGCCTGAGTGGGGACCTGGTGTGTCGAGTCATGTTATAGTCACATCAAAGAAGGTTTTACTTGAAAAATGGTTGGAGTTAGTATTCATGTGAGGACTAATTTTGGAATTTAATGTGATAGTGTTAAAGAGGTCTTATGTTTGATTATCATTCTAGGGAGACAAACAATGGTGCAGTGACCAATATATGCTTTTCCCAGGAGTTTAAAAACCCGTCAGTCGACCTAAAAATACAAGACATTATTTCAAGGTACAATTAAGTTAGTGCAGACATCGTATAGTGTTCAGTTATGATCTTTCATCTTTTTTCTATTTTAGCCCATCCAATATGAACTAAAACTTGAAGGTTCATCTTGTAAATTGCAGGGTGATACCCTTGTTTGTAGAGGAATTTACATTATGAGTCCATTCTTGTTCTTGGGCCTCTCATTACAGATTAGTATACGATGAGGCATGGTTTCAAGAATTTAGTTGAGAGATATTATCACCCCCTGAACAAAGGTAATTTCTCTCTCATTTATACCTGGTGAAGATCTTATAGATCATATGGTAGTTCATGATGGGTTAGACAATACTATCAATTGATCAGGGATGCTACATTTGTTTCAGTTATAGAGACCTCAAATATTTACCAAGAAATTCTAAACCTTAGGTGACATATGTTTTTCTAGAGTTTGGGAGTCACATCTCTATCTATTTTATACTCTTACTAACTAGGTGTTGATTATTTCATTGATATCCTTATACATCATCCTGAACCATTAGGGGGTATATTTTATTTTTTTGAACTCATAATGGGACTACTCTACTATGGATGGAGTTTGGAACCTATGTATGATATTGGGTTTAATAAAAGATGTTTAACTTTCTATAGGTTGAGGAAACAATATTTGGGTATGAGTCAAGGCCCTTGGGCCTCACAAGGTGTTCCCTAGGTATGTTTTTCAGTGGAAATATTCGAGTTCAACTACATAAGAGAATAGTCTAGAGGGGGAATAATTGAATGTGTTTTGTTTTTTCATGAAATACCACCTATTTCATAGACCCTTGAGTGAGTGGTTGTGGATTGAAAATTCTTAGCAAGGATGTAGCCAAACTTTGAGAGCATGTTAGATTATTACTTAAAGGAAGCCATAATGGTGTCGTATATGGGCCTTCATACGGAGGTTGTTTATGAGATCATAAAATTCTTTATCATAGACCCTGTTGACTACCAAGGAGTTGTATGATGGAAATCAGGTTGTGGGAGAGCAATTGGTGTTGGATGATCCCTCGATCCTCTTCCACAACCTACAACTTGGGTTAGTATATATTTAATGTAGAGTGATGGAAATCAAAGATATGGTATTATTAACTCTTGATATACCTATGGTTATGTGTCATTAGGTGTAAATCAAAGTATAATTCATGTTTATTTATTATAGACTCTCATGTTTGATAATTGTTTCCTCCTTCATTGAATGTTTAGTGGCTATAGATTTTAGTGGAACCATGGATAACTTAGGAACTTCCACTGATGGTGAATATTTTTTTATCAGAGTTTCTTATTAATTGTGTTTTTCTTAGGTATAAGAAGAGTTCCATTCAATGATTAATTATGGTTAAGAAGTGGTGTGGTGGTGACCACCTCAATGTAAATTATTTTCCATCAAGATAAATCAGGTGTAGTAAGCGAAGATAACCATATAAATAATAAAAGAACTAACCCTTAACTGGTTAACATGGTTTTGAACTCAGTTTTGGATAAGGATCTACTTTTTGAGAATGTGGGGGGAAACATGAATGCTTTAAGAGGGTGATATATGGTTTAATATTGATTAGGGGATGATATATGAAATATATTACATTTTGACGATGATGGTCAATGTTGAATATTGAGAGGGGGAAATACCTTATAGGGCTTGTGAGATGAACCATCCCTTTATATGGTTTGAGGTGGAACCTATCAAAAATTAAGATATTGAAATATAATTACATTGATAGTGTTTATTATAGAGTAAAATTTTGTAGTGTTGGATTTTTATTTATATATATATGTTTTCCTTTGATAGGATGAGGTCATAGAAAATGATGAGATCATAAAGGCACGACAATTGCATGATGGTTGTCACTTCTTAGGGGAAGGCATCATCTCTGGATGGAAGTGGAGGTTATTGGTGATAGATATCTAATAGGTTGTTGATTATTTGGAGAAGAGGGTGGAATTTATCACCATTGATCAATAGTGGTGGCAACAAAATTTTATGTTGTGTGATAGAGGCCCATGGTTTCACACCCCGACCTATATAATTACTTTATTTTATTAATTATTTGTCTTTTAAAAATTATGTGTTGAGGTTCGGATTGAATCCCAAAAAAATGTTTGTGTTATGTTAAAATGTGCGCATTTTTTAATTCAAGTCATTGGACGCATGGATGAAATGTGTTTTGAAAACCCCATGTAGCTTTGCTGAGGCAACTGCGTGATTTTACTACCTTTGAAAAATTAAAATGAATAAATTTGGTAATTTATTGTGTCTTTTAAAATTTTTATTGTTATTATGAAATTTTATTATTTTTATTTTAGGGGAAAAATTAAAATTGTTAATTTTATCTTTATCCTTAACCTTATTATTATTATTATTATTATTTTTAAGTGTATTATTTTTATTATGGATTAATGTATTATTTTATTTTATTTATTTGTTTTTTTGTTTTTTTCTTAATTTTATTTTGTACTTCTTCTAACCCTAATCCTTTCACTCCTTTTTTTTCTTCTCTCACGTGGATTCCCTCTTCTCTTCCTCTCCCCACATGCCGCCACCTTCCTCCCATATCTTCCCTTGGCGCAAGAAGGCTCTCAGCCTCCATTCTACTGCTTGAAACTAGTAACCACCAGCTGTATCTGTCTCCTTGCTATCCCACCTTCCGGCCATCATCCGACCGACCCCACACCCCCCTTCTGCCCACACCACACTACCAATGTGCCCCCACCGAGCAGGCTGCCTCCACCCTCCTCCATCAACTCCAAGCGCTCCCGCTACCAGTTGCCTCCGCCTCCTACCAAAAACCCCCATCCAACCCACTGTTGAACTTCTTTCCAGCTTCGCTATCTAGTTCCGACACCCCACCTGAACAACACATGACCCCCACCAAAAACCCGCAACCGACCTCCCATCTTCGGCGATCTCCCACTGTCCAGCATGCCTCCTTAGCTCGTGACTAACCTCCCTTCACCGAAACAACTATTCCCCTCCAACGAGCCATCTCTTCTCCCCCCCCAATTGGTGGGTAGTGAATTTTTCCTTCTTCGATTTATCCATCTTAGGATCAATTCCTTTTTTTTCATTTAATCTTAATACTTAGGGTCGATTTTAACATCCTTGGGGTGTGAAAGATGTGTGTTCGATGTTTCGCACTGGAATTCCAAAAGTTTCATTATTCATGAAGAAGGAACCCTTGAATTAACCCATTAAATTTAAGAACACGTTGACTCCTTGCATTTTTTTCATCTTCATTGGTATTAATTATTATTTTTGATTTCTAGAATAATATTTCTGGAAGAAATTATTTTGTTCTGGTAGGAAAACATTGTTTGGACCATTATTTTACCTACTTAAGTGATTTGACATGTTTTGTGATTAATTAGTTTCGTGCGAAGTTTAGTTTTTAAATGAACTTGGTTTACATTTTATATCTTGTAGCATGATCATGTGAATTAAGGTGTGTTTTTAATGAAAACCAATCCTGAGCTGTTTAATCGTTTTTTATAAATTGTGAAACAAGTTTATTTAACTATGTAAGCGATGTGTATTCAGTTTTAGTAGGTTGTGGGTGTGTGTTTGATCAAAAATTTGTTCTTGGAATGATTTTTGTTTATGTAAAGGTATGGTTACTTTTTAAAAATTGTTTTATAAAATTTTAAATGATTTATTAAATAATTTGAATAATGTGAATCATGATTTAAAATGTTTTGAAGTGTAAATTATTTTAAATTTAAATTTTAACATGTAGTGTGTTTTTTCAAGTCATGCATACCAAGTGTTTAATAAATACATGGTTGGACTTTATAAATATATTCTGAATTTAAAAAGGTGGTTAGTTTTTCTCAAATGGGTTTCAATGTAGACTTTTGGACTGCGGTTGTTAAAGTGGTGTGTGTATGGTTTCAAAATGTATTTTTTGATGTTTAGTTGGTTTTTATTGAGTTCTGAATACTTTGTATTAGTTAAACCACCCATTTTTCTTTCCTAAATAATTTTTTATTTCTAAAGACATTGCATGTTTTTTTAAAGGATAGTGTGACATTTTAAAAGTATGGTTGGTACTTCTAAAAATGGATCCTTAGTTGTATGGTTTGAAAAAGGGTTTGTGAATCGTTAATTATAGAAAGTTTTGTTTTTTGAAAATGTTATGAATCCAATTTAGTAATTCTAAATGGTATTTTAGAAAACCCTTCTTGGGTTGGTATCCTTTATTAGACTTAACCAATGGGATGGGGAGGTCCTCGGTATGGACCTCCTTTGAGTAATGAATGTCTGATGGAAAGGGTCCACCCTTGAGGAGGCTGGGGTGGTGCCGATTATGTATGGTGTATATGTATATATGTGACTTATCATTTGGATTTCCTGAAACACCCTCTTATGAATTACTAATGGGACCCTAGAATAGCAAGGATGTTTATTGAGAATTATTGTTGCACTAGTTTAGATTATGCACTAGCTAGTGGCCCATAGCAGAGAGATATTTTTATTGTTATTTCTATGGGATTGAGCCCCTCAACTGGGCCAGGTAGGGAGATGGTCGGGTATTAGGGAGTTATGATGTCATTGAGTAGGGAATTCCTTTAGTTTGTGTCACATGTATTTGTATGTTCTGGTTCTCCTCTTAGTTCCTAGGATTTCTCGTGTATTCCTACTACGAGTACTATTAGAGACATGACCCTCATTGTATGGAACTTTATCTTTGCACATGGTTTTGGTATTTTTTGGAAAATTGTGAATGTGTGTGTACTTTAAAAGGATTACAATTATTTGTTTCGGAAAAGAAATCACACATTCCTCTATTCGATTCTTGTTTTTGATTTTAAATTAAGAGGGAAATGGATCATGCTTGTTTGATTTAAAAAATGCGAAGTATGGAAGAATTTTTTTAAAATATTTTATAGCTCAAACCTATTAATCAATGCTTTCTTTATTTAAATGGTGTGCATAGAGAATAGAATTAGGTTGGCCTACCTACTAATTTTTAATACTCATGCCTATAGTGTTTTCTTGTTTTTAGTTTCTCTTATAGGTTCCAACTCTGGTTCGGATTTCATTAGGTGATGTTTGGTTTCAGTATCAGAGGGTAACCCACAGGGTTACATGGAGACTTAGTTGTGGGAAGGTCAGTCCTGCTTTGGTCATTTTTTCCTTTTATATTACTTATTTATCTTGCTGGTTTATATTTTATTTCTACCGCTTAGTTTTTTTCATTGGATGAAATCATTTCCATTTGTACTTTGTTGATGCCCTGACACTTGTCGCTATCCCAGGAGGATCGGGAATGCCTCTCGGGCCTTATTGTGGATCAGCTCAGGTGACCGGTTCAGGGTCAACCCAAGTTGGTTCATGACACATGGTTGTAACATAAACCCTATAGTAAAGTGCGACCAAACATTTTTAGGATATATATCTAAAGGGTTTTTTATAGTGGGGATCATATCACCGAACTAACTATGAGGATTTTTTTTTAATCCTAATTCTTGTATTATATGTGGTGGTTGTTAGACTAAGAGGAGACCACTCTAGTAGAGCAGGGTCTATAGTATGACATACTCAGTGAATCATTGTGGGTGTACACACTACATGGATACCCTTCTTATTTGATATAGGATGGGGTTTTCTTGAGTGTTTTTAGTTTCCATGTTTCTATGTTTTTGGTTATCCTAGGGACCATATATAATAGAGTAGGGTCATCTAAATGGTTAGGACCATCCACTTTAGATAATAGTGGAGTGGTCCACTCTATGGGTATTGGTGTGATCTTGAGCTGTTGAACTAGGTTGGTGTTATACCTATGATACTCATTGGTAGCTTTCATGAAATTGTTATAAAAACAAAACCAAACTATGTTTAACAACAATTTTAGAAACTAATAGGGATTTAGATACATATGAAGTATTCCCTTGAATTTTGAGTTTGTAGAATAAGGCCTCTAACACCTTTGTGTTGTGATTTAGTGTCATAGGTTCCTAATCCTTGTGGGTAGGTGATGACAGATAAACTAGAATCGAACCAAGGGAGATTTCTTAACAACTCTTTTGGTATCAATATGGAATTTTGTGAAGTGAATAGTTATGTGTGTTGCATGGATGGGTTTCTCTCATATGAAAACCATTAATAATATTTTGTTAAGGAGGGGAGAGGGGAGCTCCCACTAGTGATAACCTTGATGAAGAAGCATTTTTTATGGATGTGAATTTTCATGGATTCATTTAATTCCATATGGAAGTTTGACCATTAGATGAATAATGGTTTTGGGTGTTGAGTCTTGGAAAAAATAATATAGGATGGATTCATTTTTTCCTTAATTTCTTTCTTAAATGATAGTTACAGTCTATGAGATAGATGTTGAGAATGGATGTTCACTTCTTGGGTGGTGGTGTACCAAGATTTCTTAGGTTAGATCACCCATAGATGAAGGAAGTGTATGTGATAGTGGTTTGTTTTACACATGGTGTTTTTTAATCATGATTGGTTAGTTGGTCCTATTATTTTATTTATTTTTAGGGATGGAAAGGTTTTAAGGTGTGGAGGTTGTAGAAACCCAAGTTTTTATTGATTGATACTTAGCTCAATTTTTGAGTTTTAGAGTCTCAAGACCTCCTCAGTGATTAAATAGTATATTTAACCTTGTAGATGACCTTATAAATATTATACAATGATTCAATTTATTTTGAGTTGTGGTGTTTTCCGCATGGGGGTTTTAAACATTCTTGGTTAGTAGGTCCTATTATTTTCATTATTTTTTGGGATAGAAAGGTTTTAAGGTGTGGAGGTTTTATAAACCCATGTTTATCTTGATTTATACATAGCTCAATTTTTTAGTTTTAGAGTCTCGAGGCCTCCTCAGTGATTAAATAGTATATTTCACCTTGTAGATGACCTTAAAAAATTTATCCAATGATTCAGTTGATTTTGATTTGTGGTGTTTACCCTTGGGCTGAAATGGTGTTGTATTGTAAGGATGAAGAGGCCTTAGAAAAATATATTATGTATAAAAATATTACTTTTTGGAACCCTTACACACATTTGGAAATATTTGATTATTTATTATAAAAAATATCTCAGATGAGAAAACTATGACCATATTTGATTCCATAATGAGGATTTTTCTATAGGAGCATTGTTAGTTTCAATATTATCAGGACCCTTGGGTGTTTTCCATCATGGATCGATTAATTTATTAATTTAAATGATATAAATAAATAAATAAAAAGTTTATTTATTATGGAAAACCCAATAATTACTTTGTTTATATCCATATTATGTTCCTCTTTAGGTTTATCCATTTAATATTCCTATAAACTATAGAGTGATACAGAGGGGTAGAGAGAAGATGAAATTTTATGGAAATAATGTTAGATCAGTGGAACAGGACATGATTCTCAAAAAAATCTATAAGAAATGCATGGTAGTGATGATAGACTCAAGTACCACTCATTTTTATTAAGGAATGGATTTTTTATTGTTGATTTTCACCTTTATATGTGTTCTTTGTATATGGAATGATTATTATTTAATTGATTTCTATAAAACATAGAATTTCCTATTTATGTATTTCTTATTAACTTAAATAACTTTTGTTTCACTATTTATACATGGTCTTTGTTTTCTACACATATGATCAATGGTTGGATTCACATTAACTATAGTTGATATTCACTTTGATGTTTATTTGAATTATCTCAACGTTATTTAAATATTCATCATTGTCCTATGGTTTATTTGGTAATTTTAATTTCTTAGTTTGATTTAAATTGAAGTAAAATCCTTGAACCATGTGTATTTATTGGATTTAAAAAAAGGAGATAATGTAAATTGGAATGATCGTTGAGTGTTGGTGGATCATGATGATAGGGAGGTATGATATCTTCTTGAGCAGTGATGTGCAGGGTGATGAGAGATTTCATGAAGATGGAGGATGATTTCGTTTTTGGTAATAAATGGATATATATTAATGTATAATGGAGTTTCACACAGTATTGGTGCCTTGAATGGCGAATTAGTCATGATTGTATCTGAAATTGGATAAGACATAAGAATTTTGGGGTGAGTGGAAGAATCTAGTTCAATAAACCCAAATACTTGGTGTGTTGTTTAGAATAATACAAATTATTTATATCGTGGGGTGTGGTGGATAGGGTTTTATATGAAGTTGAATATCACACACCAGGTACCCCTAGTTGACTATATTGTTGTGTACAGGGAGTACATGCCCAGGTGGTTGTTTGGTCTTATGAATCACAAGGGTTAAGACCACAAACTATATATATTTTTAGAATGAAATGAGTAGAGGTGGTCCAAACTTAGTACTCTGGTGATCCTAGAACTCTTATATCCCAACATAAAAATCATGTTGGTGGAACTTCCATTACATTTGGTGTTCTAGTACATTACTAGCCTATTGCTTAGCAATTATACACAACATACCTTATAACACACACACACACACACACACTATATACTCTTTCCGAACCCTATGACATGTTGTATAACATTAACTACAGTGTTTTCTTGTGATAAATGAGTCCCCCACTTCCTTAATATAGATAGGGTCCATATTCCCTCCACACACATTAGGAAATGGTCCTTTTTTCATAGATTTGTTATCTGCATGTTTCAAAAGATTAGGATGGGTGTGGGTCCTTCACTAGGGTTAGTTTCCCCTTGAATATTTTATTTCCATCAGTGAGGTATGGGTTCACTATAAAAGTTATAGAGAGGTTTCATATATTATTAGATTATTCATTTCAAATTTGTGGGGCTACATGCAGTTTTTTCCTACAACCATGCCATGAAGATTATGACCCTTTAATTGATTCTGGGTTCACTTCTTTACATCATACCCATATGGTTTTCGTGGTATGGGTAAGTATCCCATAATCCAGAACCTATTCCAAGTAAATGTGTGGGATCCCCTATGGGTTTCTAAAATGGAAGCTCAATATTAGAGATGGTGGATAGTAAGGTATGAAAATACATCAATTTATGTTTATACCTTAGTGAGGAATGTGTTCCCCTCGGCAGATTCTATTTTTAGCGTGGAAGTGTTTTTAGGTATATCTGATTCATTTAGGCTTACATCTCCTCATACACCATATTTCTCCTTCAAGATGTGACTATTTCTAATGGGTTTCACACCTACAATCATTTCAAGTTAATGTAGAACTATTTTCCAAAGGTATGTGATCACATGGATCTTTCTAATGAAATATTATAAAACACATTGGCTAAGTGGATGGGAGGTTGGGATCATCACCTCCTTTTGTGGGGAATTATTTCCTACACCAGGAATCTCTTATATATTTAAGATATATTCCTGAATCCTTCCCAAATCTTAGTGTGGGACTAGTTACCACAATGCTAATCATATGATCAAGGAAATATGGTTGATTTAATTTTCAATATTCATTTGAGGTTCCCTATATTTATCTTATTAAGTCATGACACCTGGTATTAAATCCATCTAGTTTGGATCTTTGGAAATTATTTTCATCTAGGGAGGTGGTTGATGTTTTGAGGGCGGGACTGAACTTTGAAGAGACATCCCATGTATCATGGGAAAATAAGAATCAAAACTCGTGTAGTTCTATGGAATTGTTGGGAATTATACTTAAATATGAAGCCCATAATGGAGTAAATTTCATAATAGGGATGGGATGATCATCACAGATCTCTAAGACAACATGAGTTATGATCGATGTGAGAAACAAGAGATAATTTAAGATTGATCACATTACCTGAGAGCACACCATTATATTTGAAAGGAGGAATTACACACTGAGGCTTCCCTAAGGAGATTCCTATGTCATGAAAGTGGAAATGACTTGAAATAAGGTTGGGATTACTCTAAAACTACCCTAAGATACTAGACCTAGCATGTAGATCAGGTAAGGGTGTATTTGAGGCTTACTACTAAGAGGATTCCCATGTTTCTGGAACCATGGGGAGTATCTTGACTCATGGTGAATTGAATATTTAACCATGAAGAGTATCTCAATACATGAGTATTTAAGATTTTTATGTGGAATATACCTAAAAGGCTGCCCATTGATATCTTCATTTAATGCATGTATATTATGGTATTTTAATTTTTTGTTTTCTATATTTTAATGATTATTTATGAAAATTTATGAAATGTTTAACTCAATTTGTTTTTATGGTAAGATACAACAAATTATTGAAAAAGGATAAAAAAGTGTGGTGTGACATTGGATTTTTGAGGATGATCGTGGAACACTTTTGAGGAAAAAAACTGAATAACTGAAGAAAAATGAGTCTTTCAGAGTAGAAAAATGACATTACATGTCATGTAACCATTAAACAATATGAATCATTTAAATCTTTGAATTTGATACATGTCGTGAATTGAAGAAAAGTTTAAAAATAATTTATACGTGGTGTGAATTATCAGGACTATATTTAAGTGCCCATATTCAGTGTATCTTTTATCTTCGAAAAGTTTTATGACATTGGACCTACCTCATACCACTTTTTAACCAATCATTAATAACTTTAATTATAATTAGATCCCATCTAGAGCCTATAAATATAGGGCTAGACTAATGCTGTTGGGAGATCATAGAGACTAAAAATTGGAGTGAGAAGTTACGTCATATAGGGTCCTCCCCGAGTTAATCTCACCTTTTCATTATGATTTCCTTTCCTTTTCTTCTTCCCTTTTATCCCATCATCATAAGGATAAGGGGGTAAAACTGCCTTTTTCTTGGGTTATCTAATAGAAGGTGGAAATGTGAGTTGTGTTGATTTATTTTTATTCATTAAAGTATTTAGTTTTCTATAATTTAATATTCAACTTTTAATCCAATTATTTTCCTTTTTTATAACCATTTATAATTGAATCTTAATGAATCTTTATAATTACACAACTAAAAATACTAACGGAGCCATGAACACTATCAAATTTTGGGGAAATCGGGTTTAAATATGGTATCGAGACAAACTTGATTCGAAGAAACCCTAAATTATTATACTAAGGGAAATAAGAGATTTCCATGTCAAGGAGGGGATACCATGACCATTAGATCTTCTTTTTCTAGACTCTAAAAAAATCATGAAATAATCAATATATTTTTTAAAATCCAATTACACCTAAAGCCTAAAATTGAAAAACCTAAGAATGATTTTCAAATCTGATTCAAAACCAATCAAACTTAATTGGTTTTATCTCTTTCTTTCTCAAAATCAATCAAAAAAATATTTTCTCACCTCTTTCTTCAATTTAATAAAATAAAATATTTTGAAAACCTAATAAAAATAATGCACCATATTTGTGGGTTTGACCTCAAACTTAAAAATACTACATTTTAATTGAGTAGGATAGTTTGAGTTTTATAAATTTTGTATTTTGATTGCACCCGTTGGGAAATAATGACGCCCCATGGGTGTGTCAAAACTGGTGCTGTTTCCAGGGATGGTTACAAGTTAGTTTTTAGGTTTTCAATTTTAAATTATATTTTAATGGATTATTTCAATTTCACTATTTAAATTTGTTATGTTTATGTTGTGGGTTTCAGATTTATAATTTTTAAATTCACGACCACAACACACAATCAAAAGGTAAATAATTTTTTGAACATCAATAACAAATTGGGGAAAAGTATAAAGAATAGAAAGGAAGATATAACCATGGAAGGTGATGAGAAAAATCAACCTACTAGAGTTATTTAAAGAGATCATGGGTTAAAGATGCTTGCAGACTATGAGAATCCATCAAATACAAGATTGCAACTGAGTATCCTAGCACCCCTCATTGATTGTAAACCACTTTGAGATCAATATTAAAACAATTTTGATGATCTTGAACATCATAAAATTACCTGGACTACCACAAGAAGATCTAAAAAAAATTTGGGAAGATTTCTCATGTTCTATGACACATTCTAATTACATAATGTTTCAAGAAATGCAATAAGAATTCATCTCTTTCGAATTTCATTACACGAGTGAGTTGGAGATTGGATTCAAAGATTTTCAGCACATTCCATCACAACATGGAATGAGTGGGCATGAAACTTCCTCACTATCATCATTAAACCTTCCATGTTAATTAACATATTGGTAAATACTCTAAACATTTGTTAATTTGAAGATGAATCTCTATATTATTCATGGAACCGTTTAAAATATATGACTCATAAACACCCCCATCATGGTGTAGATCTATGGATTCCAAAAAAAACTTTTTTTAAGGGTTATTGGAGGAAAATAGGTCAATTAATGATGCTATAGATGGAGGATCATTAATGAAATTTTTTTCTGAAGAGAGATACAACTTGTTTGATGAGATGGAAAGAAATAGTTTCTAGTGGAAAGGTTAAGGGACACAATAAAAAGGAATTCATGAATTCAATAATAATAACTATATGGAATCATAACATGAGTCATTAACTAAGATGATGGAAATTATGATGATGTAGTAGTAAAAACCCTAATGTATGATAATAGAAGAATAAAATTATTCCGATCAAAATCGTGATCATCAATTTCACAGTTGGAGACCACAAAAACAACAAACACCCCAAGGGCCCAAACTAACGAGCCAGGTCCATACATTGGACAAGAATTAGTCAAAATTCATGACCAATTTTTTGGTTAAACTCAAGGAAATAAAAGAATAATCATAGAACCAAAATGCTAGATTAATGAATATGGAGCATCAAGTTGGCCTAGTTACTAATCATCTTAAATAGAGACCCAAAGGTGCACAACTATGATTCCAAGAAGTATGACCACATAATTATTTAAAATCTATACAACTTATTATTGGGAATAAAACACAAGTAAGTGGTGTATAATTTGGAGCATAATAACTATTAGATATAAGTGAAAACGAAATTTTAAATAGCAAAGAAATATTAGTTGAAGAAGAAGAAGAACCACCTCAGTATAATCTAAGACTACATTTCCCAGAATAAATTTTACAAGTAAATAACAACACAAAAAAGTTAATTTTATTAAAAACTCTAAAAAATTTCATATTAATATACCTTTTGTATAGTATCTCACAAAAATTAAAACATTTTAAAAATTAATGAAAGAGATGGTAACCAACAAGAGTAATCAAGAATAGATTGGCACCATTTCACTCACATGAGTGTTCAAAAGTTTTATCAAAGTACCTACCTAAGAAAAAAAGTGATCTAGGTCACTTTTTAATTCCCATATTTATTAGAGTTAAAAAATATGGAAAATATTTGAGCAACATAGGTGAGAGTTTTAATATCATGTCATACACGACATTCAAGAGTTTGGGACTAGACAAACCGAAGCCCAAAAACATACAACTTCAATTAGATGACTTAATAATAAAATCCCCAAGTGAGATGATTGATGATATATTAATTATTTTCAATAACTTATACTTCCCTATCGACTTTTTATTGCTAGATATTAAATAGGAGAGAAATCCACTCATTCTAAAAAGACCTTTTTAGCCACTGGACATGTGTTGGTAAATGTACAAAGTAGAGAAATATTTATAGGAGTTGATAGTGATAATGTAACCAGTAAATGAAGAACTATGATGTGAGAGAGGAAAATGATTTTGGATAAGTAAGAATACAAGAATTTGAGGGTGTCACTAAAATTAAAGAGGTACATAAGTTAACTGCTATTGTGACAGAGGATGCTCAACTGAAGAAGAAAGAGAAGCTGAATACCAAGACCACTAACAATAGAGGAGTAACTAACTCCACTACAATTGTGAAAGGAAAAAATTATGTATGGTAGATGAAATTCTGTTTAGTTTATCAGGATTAAATAAAAAATGGTGGACCGACCCAATGAATATTAAGAATGTAATTCCATCAGGGAGAATTAAGATTTTTTTAGAGGAAGGAAAGGGGATGACCTACATAGATAGGACACAACTGAGACCATTTATGGATCCCAGATAGGTATATAATTTTTAATCATACATTAAATTAGATGAATTTAAAGGTGGTAACGTATAGAAAAATTATGGTAAATAAAAGGGATTTAGAAGTCAAACCATGTTTTTCACTTTATTTATTTTATATTCTTATAGGTTCACATGATATCAGTCTAAAAATTTAAAAATTCATTGATAATGGTTTGTAATTTCACATGTTTAATTTTAATTTGAAAGAATATCAAGACCCATGATGGAAGAAAGCAGGAGGAGTCAAAAGAATAGGTTTCAGTAATTACATGCCATGAAAGATGTTCACGTCATGAATTTGGTGCAGGAAAAACATGTGGATGAAACTCTAAAAAATAATGTAAAAGGGGAGTAATCATTTCAAGGTCAAATTTTTCTACTATATTACCTAAATTCAATTATATTAGAGATTTAACTACGAATTGAGTTCCCCATATTTGATTCATTCATCAATTAATAGAACTACGAGACATAAACTTCTTAAGATAATTATCATGCCATGAAATTTAAATTTCTATATAAATGAATTTGTATGAGGAAAATGGGAGAATGAATTAGTAGAGACAAGAATGTGGATTAAGATTTTTCAATTAATGATTTAAGGGAACATGTTTATTATTTTAAATGAAATTTTTCTAATATTTTTCATGATTTGAGATTATGATATTTTCATTCATTTAGTTAATTGTTCAAGTGAATTTTCATGAGTAGTTTTACTAACCATTTGTCTCATTCCCAAGAAATCCACTGAACCCAATTTTTCCAATTATTTATTTTGAACATTTTTTTTGTGAAACATGGCCATGATTTCTTCTAGAATTTACTTTTCATCATACTGAAGCTATGAAAAAATAGAATCACTTTTAAAATAATTTAGTCATTACTTTTATTATCCCTTATTCTGAGACCCACCTTACACTAATCTATTTTTAAAGCCAGTAGAATCAATGAAAATCCTTGTTAGGAAACACACCATTTTATAATACCATATTATCATTTCATACCCCCTCTAAATATTTTTCATAATTATAAAACATAAGATTTATGGAAATAAAAACTTTTGGATGGTATGGAAATTTTGTAATGAATAAGTGTGGGGTAGATTTCATGAGATTTGGGGAAGGGACGTAATTTTTATTTATTACAAACCCTCTTTAAAAAAATGGTTTCTTCCTAGGGAAATTAAAAAATCACAATTACATGACCATTAATCTTGTTATAACTATTGAAAATAGTGTTTTGAGTATATAATTAAGAATTGGGTGGTGGATGTGAGAATTTTCCCTAGAAGAACTTTCTAAAAGAAAATAAAAAAAAATATTAAAAGAAGAGGGTGTTTTTATTATTGGATTTCATCTCTTTATGATGATACTTTGAGATATTGGGGGTAGAGGAGACTTTCATTGGGATAGTTTTTATTATCATGCAAATTAGTTTAGATACAAACCTCTTTTTTGAGCCTTAATTAATTTATATCATTTACCTACCAGGACTAAGCGTCAAAGTTATTTGATCTTAAATGGTGAAGCCCACATAATTTTTTGCGATTTTTTATTTACATGATGAAGATGTTAATTTCTATAAAATCCTATGGTAAGTGAAGTGTTATTGAGGTATTCACATTATTCTATTCATTCGTACCTTGATAATGAGTTGAAAAATTTATGTGAGGTAAATTGCGATGACATGACTATCGAAAATGAATTGAAAAATAAAAATGGATGATTGTAAATACCTGGCTATTTCAAAGGGGAAAAGTAAAATACTTGATTGAATTGTTTCATTTAAAAGTTAGGTGCCTATGAATTTTATTATGAAATTATTAAACATTTAATTTTTATTTTGATTAATTGTTTTTATTCAAATTGAATTTGAAGCATGGTAATTTGAACACCCTTTTGAGTATATTGATATTTCATCCTTGAGGACAAGTGTGAATTCAAGTGTGGGGGTATTTGATATTTGTATTTAATTCATGCATATTATGGCATTTTAATTTTTTATCTACGTATTTAAATGATTATTATTCAAAATTTATGAATGGTTTAACTCATTTTGTGTTTTATGGTAGGATACAACCAGAAATTTAAAAGGAGAAAAAAGTGTGTCGTGACACCGAATTTTCAAGGTTGATCATTGAGTACTTTTAAGGCACATAATTGAAGAATCTAGAAAAAAATGACGCTTTATAAGAAAAAATATTAAATTACACATCGTGTAATTATTACATTTCATGAAACGTTGCAAGTTTTAAAAGAGAGACACATCATGAAGTGATGAAAAGTGAAAGAAGAATTTTTTCACATGGTGTAAATTATCAGGATGGAATTTAAGTGCCAAGATTCAGTGTATCTTTGATTTTTGACAAGATTTAAGACATGGGACTCACACCATACAACTTTTAAACCAATCCTTAATACAATTAACTAATACTAGAGCCTATATAGATCTTATAAATAGAGGTCTACCCTGATTCTATTTGGAGATCTTGGTGGCCAAAACTTGGAGTGAGAAGTTGTGTTGTGCAGGGTCCTCCCCAAGTACTTATCACTTTTCACTATGATTTCTTTTTATTTTATTCCTCCCTCTTATAATCTCATCACTAGTATGATAGGGTAAACCCAAATTGTTCTATGGTTATGTAATAGAAGGTATAAGGTTCACTTGATTGATTTATTTTTATTCTATTCATGTATTTGGTTTGCTGTAATTTAATATTCCACTACCAATCCCTTTATTTTTATTTTGTCATGACCATTGATAATTTAATTAGAAAGAAAATTTAAAATTGTACAACCAAAAAACCTAAAAGAGGCATGACCAATGTCAAATTTATTGTAAATTAGGTTTAAATATGATATCGAGACAAACTTGATTAGAAGAAATCATAAATTACCATACCAATGAAAATAGGGGGTTTCCATATCAACAAGGGGATAACATGAACATTGGATCTTACTTGTATAGATTCCAACACCAATCATGAATTAAAAAATCTATTTTCTAAAATCCAATTTTACCTAAACCCAAATACTCCAAAACCAATGCACACTTTTCAAATTTGATACGAAACTAATCAAACTACTTTCCTTTCATATTTTACATTATAAAAATTAATCAATATAATATTTTCAGAAATATTTCTTAAATTTAATAAAATTTAATCATTTTAAAACTTAATAAAACTAATCCACCCTCTATGTGGGGTTTAACTCAAACTTACCAATAATAAAATTTAATTGAGTAGGATAGATTGAGTTTTATAAATTTTAAAATTTGATTTCACCCATAGAGAAATAACAAAACCCCATTGGCATGTCAAACCTGGTTCGATTGAGAGGGAAAATTACAAGTTAGTCTTTAGTTTTTCAATTTTCAATTTTATTTTATTAGTTTATTTCAATTTATTTTTTTTATATTGGGTGTGTTTGTGCTGTGGATTTCAGATTTTGAATTTTTAAAATTCATGACCACAAAACATGATATGAAGGAAAATATGTTTTTAACTTCAATCCAAAATTGGAGAGAACTATAAAGAAGAGAAAAAAAGATAAATCCATGGTAGAAATTGAGAAAAATCAACCTGGTATATTTCTTCTAAGATATAAGGGGTTACAGATGCTCGTAGGCTATATAACACCACCAAATACATGATTGGAACTGAGCATCCAAGCACCCCCTATTGAAAAAAACACTTCGAGATGAAGGATAAAATAATTTAAATGATATTGAACAATGTATAATTCATTATACTACCACATGAAGATACGAAAAAACGTTTGGGAAGCCTTCTCGAGTTACGAAACACATTCCAATTCTATAATTCATCAAATGATGTAGTAAGACATCATCTCTTGTAATTTTAATTATATCAGCATGCATGAGATTGGATTCAAATATTTACAGTGTATTCCATCACAAAATGGGATGACATGGTGCAAAACTACCTCACTCACTTATTTACACCTTCAAAATCAATGGAAATATGGGTAAAAAAAATAAAATAAAGTCAATTTAAATATGAGTATCTATATTCTACCTGAGAAAATTTCAGAGATATCACTCATAAATTCCCCTATCAAGGTATATATCTATGGATTATAATACAAAATTTCTATAAGAATTTATAACAACTAAATAGGTCAATTATTAATATTGCAGGTGGATGATCATTAATGAAGAATTATCTTGAAGAGAGCTATAATTTGTTAGATGAGATGGTGAGCAATAGCTTCTATTTGCAAGGATAAGGGAAAAAATGAAAAGGCATTCATGCAGTCAAGAATAATGATTGGATGGAAGCACAAATGGATTCATTGACCAAGAATATTGACATCATGATGAGACAACATCAAAACCCCCAAGGTATGTGTATAGAAGATAGAAATTATTCTGATTACAATCATGGTAATAAATTTCAGGGTTAGGGGACAACAACAACAACAAGTACCCCAAGGGACCACACTGATGAGGCAGGTACAAACATTGGAAGAGACATTGGAAACATTCATGACTGCTTCTGGGGAAGTACTAAAGGAAATAAAATAAAATCATCAAACCAAAAGGCTAAATTAAAGAATTTAGAGCCTAATGTTGTCCAAATTTCTGATTATCTTAGAGAGATACATAAAAGTGCACTACCAAGATGCCCTAATGTATGACCATATGAAGACTTAAAATCTATACAACTTATAAGTGAGATGAAAACAAAATGAAGTATTTTATAATTTTTAGGACAACAATTGATGGAATAAATTGAAAAAAAGTTGAAAAAGAGAAAGGAACAAGTAGATGAAGAAGAATAATCACCTTAGTACATGCCCAGATTACCTTTTTGAGAACGAATGGTGAAAATAAATAAAAACACATAGGGAGGTAAATTTTTTAAACAATTTAAAAAATTTCATATTAATATAAATTTTTCAAAGGCTCTCATGAACATTCCAACATATGTAAAATTCATGAAAGTGATGGTAACAATAATGAGGAAGCTGGAAGATATTGGATCCATTCCACTCACACGGGAGTGTTTGAAAGTGGTATCAAAGTACCTAACTAAGAATAAAAGTGATCTGGGTTGTTTTTAAATTCCCATATTTATCAAAGATAACAATTTTCTAAAATCTTTGTGTGACTTAGGTGTGCGTGTCAATAACATGTCATAAAATACATTCAAGAGTTAAGGACTGGATGGATGTAATCCCACAGAAGTACTTCTTCAATTATTAGAATCAAAAATAAAATACCCAATAGGATAGATCGAGGATATCATAATGATAGTTGAAAACTTCATCTTCCAAGTTGACTTCATAGTGTTGTATATGGAAGATGAGGAAAATACACTCATTATAGAGAGATATTTTTTAGCCACGGTGTGTCCACTGATTGACATCCAAAGTGGGGAACTTCATATAGGAGTTGGTAGTGACCATATATGTTTCAACATCAACTGGTAAATGAAGAACATTGATGTGAGATAAGAGAATGATTTTGGATAAGGAAAAAACCTAATGATGTGGGTGTCACTAAAATTCAAGAGGTACATAAGTTTGGTGATTTTGTGAAAGAGGATGATCAACTGAAGAAGAAATAGAATCTAATGACCAAGACTATTGACACCAGAGGAGAAACTGACTCCACTACATTTGATAAAGTACAATAGGTTTGGATGGTACATGAAATTATATTTAGTTCATCAGGTTTGAGAAAAAAATGGTGGATCGATCCAAAGGAGATCAAGTAAGTACCATCATTAGGGAGAATTGAGCTCTTCTGAGAGGAAGTAAAGGGGCTAACCTATGTAAATAAGACACAACTAAGAAAATTTATAGACCCTAACCAGGTAAAAAATTTTCAATCATCCATCATATTATTAGAAACTATATGAGGTAAGTTTAATCCAATGATGGTGAACAAATGCATTTTCTTCTGGTAACCCTTGTTTTTTTCATTATTTATTTTATATTTTTATAAGTTCCCATGATCTCAATCTAATAATTTTCAAATTCCTTGATAATGTCCTATACTTTGACAGGTTTTTTAATTTTCAAGACCATCAAGACCTAATATGGTAGAAAGCAATAGAAATAAAAATAATTGGCTGAAGCAATTACACATAATGAAGGAAGTTCATGTTGTGAATCTGGTGTATGAAAAACATGCACTGTCAACTTCAAAACATTATGTAAAAGGGTAGTAAACATTTCATTGTCAAAAATTTCTACAGTATCCCCCACATCAAATGTCTCATAACTTTAACTACCATTTCATTCCCCACATTTTATTCATTATTCAATCAATAGAACTATGAGACATAAACTACTTAAGACATTTATCATTCCCTAAAATTTAAATTTCTATGTTGATAAATTTGAATGTGTGAAATGGTAGAAATTATTAGTAAAGACAAGCATGTGGATTAGGATTTTTAAAATCATTATTTAGTGGAGCATCTTAATTATTATAAATGATTTTATTCTACGAATTTTCTACCTTTTAATTTTTGATATTTTCATTCGTTGATTTAATTATTTGTATGAATTTTTATGTGTAGCTGTCCTAACCATTCAACTAATTCTCAAAACATCCTTTAAGCCCATTTTTTCCATTCTATCTATAGTATATTTCTTGTGAAACATGGAGATGATTTCTTCTATATATTTTATTACATGTTATTGAAGATATGACTGAATTGAATCACTTTTAACATGATTAAGGCCTTATTGTTTAGCCCTTATCCGGTGACCCTTATTACACTAGTCCATTTTTAAATTTAGTGGAATCCATAAACTAACTTGTTAGAAAATTATCCATGTTTCAAGCCTAAATTATCCTTTCCAACCATCTTGTAAATTTTTTTCATGATTATCAAAAATAAGAGTGAGGGAAACGACAACTTATGGAAGGCATGAAATTTCTTTTAGTGAATTAGTGTTGCAGAGGTTTTAGGAAATTATGGAAGGCACATTCAATGTATTTATTGCAAACCATATTTAAAAAAATGGCTTGTGTCTAGGGAAAATAAAATATCACTATTTATTGACCGATGATCTTGTTATAACTATTACAAGTCGCGTCATGATGAGATCATTAGGGGTTTGATGGTGTATGTGGGAATTTTCCCCAGCACAACTTTGAAATGAGAAAAAAATAGGGTGCTTTAATTATTTCATTTCAACTATTTTCAATCCTGTTCTCAGATTTTAGGGTAAGTGGAGACTTACATTGAGAAGTTTTTGATTATCATGAAACTTACTTTAGAGAACCCCCCCCCCCTTTGAGCTTTACTTAATTTATATTATTTACCTAACTTCCTTAATCCTTAGAGTCATTTGATCCTAAATGATGAATCCCTTATGATTATTTGGGATTTTTTATTTATGTGGTTGAGATATTTGATTCCTTTCAAGACTATGGTAAGTGACATGTTATTTATGTATTTGAAACATTATATTTATTCATACCTTGATAAAGAGAATAAAAATTCATCTGAGCTAATATATTATGGAATACTAATAAATAAAGATTCGAAAATGGAAATGGATGACTAAAAATTCGTGAATATTTCAAAGAGGAAAAGTAAAATACTTGATCAATTCATTTCTTTGAAAAATGGGGCACTGATGTATTTTACCATGTATTTATTGAATATTTAATTTTCTACTTGATCAATTGTTTTTATTGAAATTGAATATGAGGCATGGTAAGGTGAACACCATTTGTAGTATTTTGAGATTCCATCCTTGAGGATAATTGTGAATTCAATTATTGGGGTATTTGATATCTGTATTTCATGAATATATATTATGGTATTTTAATTTTTTGATTTCAATATTTAAATTATTAGTCCTTCCAATTTATTAATGGTTTAAATCATTTTTTGTTTTATTATAGGATAAAAAAACTTATTTAAAAAGGAGAAAAAAGTACAGCACGACACTGGATTTTTGAGGATGACCATGTAGCACTTATGTGGCACAAAATTGAAGAAACAAGGTAAAAAGAGGATTCTGTAGTCGAAAAATAACACTACACATCATGTAATCATTAAATAATATGAATTATTGAAATTCATGAAAGATAGACATGTCATGAAGTGAAGAAAAGTGAAAAAATATTGACATGTGGAGTAATAATTCACATGTGGTGGGAATTATCAAGACTGGATTTAAGTGCCAAGATTCATCGTATCTTTGATTTTTGACAAGATTTAAGACATGGGACCCACACCTAACCAATTTTAGACCAATACTTAATGTCCTTCATTAATAATGGAGCCCATATAGATCCTATAAATGGAGGTCTATCCTACTTCTATTGGGAGATCTCGAAGATCAATTCATGGAGCGATAAGCTGATTTGTGTAGGGTCGTCCCCAATGTTCATCTCCCTTTTCATTATGACTTCTTTTTAATTTTTTATTCCTTATTATCCTCTCATCACTTGGATGAGGGGGTAAAACATCCTTGTTCTAGGGTTATGTAATAGAATAGGGAAAGTGTTTTTATTTATTTATTTTTATAATATTCTTGTATTTCATTTTCCTTCATTTAATTTTCAACTTCAAATCCCTTCATTTTCCTTTTTTCATGAGAATTTATAATTGAATATTAAAGGAACTTTAAAATTAAAGAACTAAAGAACATAAATGAGGTATTACCATTGTCATATTTAGGGGAAATTAGGTTTAAATACAGTATCAAGACAAAATTGATTCATTTAAACCATAAATTACTACTAAAGGGAAATAGGGGATTACCACATGAAGGAAGGGATATTAGGACCATTAGATTTTCCACATCTTGAATCTAACACTAATTATTAATTAATAAATCTATTTTAAAAAAATCCAATTACACCTAAAACCTATAATTGAAAAACCCAATCATGCTTTTCAAATATGATTCAAAACGAATCAAACTGCTTTAATTTCATCTTTTTCTTTCTTAAAATCAATCAAACCCATATTTTATCACATATTTCATCAATTTAATGAAATAAAATATTATGAAAAAATAATCAAACTAATTCACCATCTTTGTGTTTTCTACATTGACCATACCAATACAAAAATTTAATTGAGTAGGATATTTTTAGTTTTATAAATTTTTTATTTTGATTGCACACATTAAGAAATAATAATTCCCCACAAGCATGTCAACATTGGAACCATTTCTAGAGATTATTACAAGTTAGTTTTTAGGTTTTTAATTTATAATTTTATTGGTTTTTTTAAATTTCTCTATTTACATTGGGTATGTCTATGCTGTGGATTTAAAATGTTTAATTTTTAAATGCACAACCACAACACCCGACGAAATGGAAACGAAGTTCTTCACTTCAATTCTGAATTGGAGAAAAGTCTAAAGAAGATAAAGTAAGATAAAACCTTGGAATACACTTACAAAAATAGACCTACTGAAGTTATTAAAAGAGATCAAGGGTTGAATATGGTTGAAGACTCATGGAAGCCATAAAATATAGGATTGAAACTGAGCATCTTAACACCCACTATTATTTTAAACCACATCATGATCAATCTTGAAATAATTTCAATGACATAAAATAATATACAGTTCACTATTCTACCACGTCAAGATCCAAACAAACAATTGGGAAGCTTTCTTGTGCTCTGCGACACATTCCAACTCCATAATTTTTCAAGAAATGATGAAATAATTCATCTCTTCCGATTTTCATTACACAAGAGAGCTATAGATTACGTTCAAATTTTTCTAGGGCATTCCATCAAAACATGGTATGATCTAACAAAAAACTTCCTCACCTATGTTTTCCACCTTCTAAGTCATTGGACATATGGTTGAACATTCTAAATGTTTTTCTATTTCAAGACGAATATCTATATTCTATATGGGAATGTTTTAAATATCTGACTCTTGAATGCCCCCATCATTTTATAGAGCCAGGGATACTAATCTAAACTTTAAATAAGGGTTTTTTATAGGTAAAAATTTCAGTTCTCAATGTTGTAGCTGGATGATCATTAATGAATAATTTTCTTAAAGAGAGCTTTAACTTGTTAGATAAGATAGCGAGCAACAATTTACAGTGGAAATAATAAGGGACATAATGAAAAGGTGTTCATGCATTCAACAATAATGTCTGTATATTCGCACAACTAGATTAATTGAATAAAAAGATGGATATCATTATGGGACAGTAGTGAAACCCACAAGGTATGTGTATATGAGATGAAAATTATACTGATTAAAATAGTGGTAATCAATTTTAGGGTTGGAGAACACAACAAAAACAAGAATCCCAGGGTCCCACACTGACATCCATGTCCATACTTTGGAAGATATACTGTTATCATTCAAGTCCACTATTGGGTATATACTCAATAAAATAAAATAAGAATCATCAAACCAAAATTACTCATTAAGGAATATGTAGCATCAAGTTATCCAAATTACTAATTATCTTAGAGAGAGACATCGATGTGCATTACCAAGAAGGCCTGATGTATTCCCACCTAAATATTTAAAAGTTATACTGGATTGAACTGGGAAGAAAAAAAAATAAATTGGTGTATAATTTTCTATAAAATAAATGATTCAATAAAGTGAATGATAAATTAAAAATAGTAAGCGAAAAGTAGCTAAATAAGAAGAAGAAGAACCGCCTTAGTACAAGCCCAAACTGCCTTTCCCAGAATGAATGATATATGTAATGAACAATTCATAAGAAGGTAAATTTATAAAACAGATTAAAAAAATTCATATTAATATAACATTTTCATAGGATCTCATAAACATGCTAGCATATGCGAAATTAATGAATGATTTTGTAACCAACAAGAGGAAGCTGTAAGATATTGACACCATTCAACTCACATGGTAGGGTTTAGTAGTAGTATCGAAGGGCCTACCTAAGATGTAAAGTCATACAGGTATATTTTAAATTCTATTATTTATCAGAACTAAAAAACGTGGAAAATATTTGTGTGACATAGGTGTGTGTTTCAATATCATGTCATACATGACATTCAAGATTTTGGGACTGGATGAACTGAATCCCACAAAATTACTTCTTCAATTAGTAGAATCAATAATAAAATCACTAAGTAGACTGATCAAAGATATCTTAATCAAGGATAAAAACTTCTATTTACCTAATGACTTCCTTGTAATCGATATGGAAGAGTAACAAAATCCAATCATTCTAGAGGGAACTTTTTAGCCACTGGGAAGGTGTTGATCGATGTCCAAAGTGGATATCTCTTTATAAGAGTTGGAACTGATCAAGACAGTTTCAATATCCATAAATAAATGAAGAACTATAATGTGGGAGTGGACAATGAGTTTTAAGAAGGAAAAACACCCTACGTTGAGGGTTTCACAAAAATTGAAGAGGTATATAAGTTAGCCGTTGTTGTGCAAGAAGATTCTTAACTGAAGATGAAAGAGAATATAAATACCAAGGAAGCTGATACTAGAGTAGAAACAGAATCCAATACATTTTATAAAGAAAAACATATATGGATAGTCATGAGCATCCATTTAGTTCATTAGGATGATGAAAAAATGGTGGATTAGTCCAATAGAGATCAATTATGTACTACCATCAGGGATAATTAATCTATTCCTAGAGGAAGGACATAAGCTAAATTATGTGGATAGGACACAACTGAGGCCATTTATAAAACTCAATGACGTTTAAAATTTTCAATTTTCTATCATATGATCTGATTCTAAAGGAGATAAGGTGGGGCCAATGACAGTAAACCCCAATTCTTCCAAGAGGTAACCCAAGTTTTTTCTTTCTTTATTTTCTATTTTTAGTGGTTCTCAATCTCTCACTCTAAAAATTTAAAAATTATTGATAATGGAATGTACTTTAATATGTTAATTTTTAATTTGTAGGACCATAAAGAACCAAGATGGAAGCAAGTTGCTGGAATAAAAAGAAGAGGCTACATCAATTATACATTGTAAATGAATTTCAGGTCATGAATCTGGTGAAGGAATAACCTATAAAACCAACTTCAAAACATCATATAAAAGGGGATTAAGTGTTTCAATGTTTAATTTTTATACTAGAATGCCCAAATTTGACTATATTAGATATTTAAATTCTAATTTCATGTCCACATTTGATTTATTATTCAATCAAAAAACTAGGATACATAAACTACTTAAGAAAATTATCATGCAACAAAATTTAATTTTATTTATAATGACATTTGAATGAGAAAACGGGAGAGATAATTATTAGAGAAAAGAATGTGGATTAGGATTTTTTAAATCATGATTTTGGGGATCATTTTAATTACTATAAATGAAATTTTTATAAGATTTTTAATGATTTAAATTTATGATATTTTCATTTTATGATTTAATTATTCATATGAATTGCCTTGAGTAGTTTTCCTAACCATTTGTCTCATTCTTAAGGTATCATATGAGTCTAATTTTTCCTATTCTTTATTTAGTATATTTATTGTTCAACTCATGTATGATTTATTATTGAACTTTCTTTGCATCTTATTGAATATATTACCAAATATAATCACTTTTAAAATTATTGTGTCATTGTTTTTATTAACCCTTATCCTGAGACCCTCCTTACACTAATCCATTTTTAATGCCAATAGAATCCAAGAACATCCTTGTTTGGAAATGAGCCATTTTACAGGCCCATATTTATCTTTCTTACCTTCCTCTAAATATTTTTCATGATTATGAAACATAATATTGGGAGAAATAAAAACTAGTGGAATGGATGGACATTTTTTAATGAATAATTGTAGGGGATAATTCTTGAGATTTGGGGAAGGCACACTCATTATATTAATTTCAAACCTTTTTTAAAAAAACGGTTGTGTTTAGGAAAATTAAAAAATTACCACTGCTTGATTGGGGATATTATTCTAAATATTAAAAAAAGTGTCATAAGGATATTATTAGGGGTAGGGTGGTGGATTTGATAATTTTCCCCAAGAAATGTTTTAAAAAATAAGAAAATAAAAAATATGGAATTTCAATTATTTCATTTCAACTCCTTATGAGCCTTCTCTGAGATACTGGGGGAAGAGGAGACTTTCATTGTGATTTTTTTGATTATCAGGGAATGTAATTTAGAGAAAAACCTCTATTTTGATACATAATTGATTTAAATAATTTACCCACCTACCCCAAGCCTCTGAGTCATTTGATCCTAAACGGTGGATCCCTCATGATTATTTTTTGGATTTTTATTTATACAGTAGAGATGTTATATTTATTTAAAGCCTATGGTAAGGGATGTGTTCTTGTGGTATATGAATCACTCAATTCATTCATACCTTGAAATTGAGTGGAAAAATTTAGGTACAGTAAATTGCATTGAAATGGTTATCGACAATGAATTGAAATATGAAAATGGATGAATAAAAATTCTTGTCTATTTCAACGGGTAAAAGTAAAATACATGATTGTCTTGTTTCTTTGAAAAGTGAGCCATTGATGAATTTTCCAATGTAATTCTTGAACATTAAATTTTCAATTTAATTTTTTTTAATGAAATTTAATTTGAATCATGTTAAGGTGAACACCCGTTTTAGTATGTTGAGATTACACCCTTAAGGACAAGTGTGAATTCAATTGTGGGGGTATTTGATATCTATATTTCATGCTTGTATATTATGGTATTTTAATTTTTTGATTTCTATATTTAAATGATTATTCTTGAAAATTTATGAATCTTTTAACTCAATTTTCATTTTACGGTATGATACAACAAAAAATTGAAAATGAATAAAAAAGTGTAGTGTAACACCAGATTTTTTAGGATGATCATGGAGAACTTATAAGGCACATAACTGAAAAACCAAGAATAAATGAGGATTCTGATGCAGAAAAATGACATTACACATCATGTAATCATTAAAAATCTTGAAACATTACAAGTCATGAAGGAGAGACATGACATGAAGTGAATAAATGTGAAAAACTAATCTATACATGGTGTAATAATTTACACGTGGTGCAAATTATTAGGATGAGATTTATGTTCCCAGATTCAATGTATCATTGATTTTTTATAGGATTTAAGACATGGGAACCACCTAAGACCACTTTTGGACCAATCCTTAATAAAATCATTAATACCAGATCCCATATGAAGCCTATAAATGGAAGGCTATCCTACTATTGTTCAGATATCCCAGAGACCAAATATTGGAGTGAGAAGATTCTTTGTACATGTTCCTCCCTGAGTTCATCTGCATTTTTCATATTGCTTTATTTTTCTTTCTTTCTTCCATTTAATCCTTTAATAACTAGGATAAGTGGATAAACACACCTTGTTATAGGGTTATGAAATAAAAGGGGGAAGGTACATTATATTGACATCTTTTTATTCAATTCATGTATTTGATTTACTGTAATTTAATCTTCAACTTCCAATTTATTTATTTTCATTTTTTATGACCATTGATAAATGAATATGAAAGGAAATTTAAAAGTGTGAAACCAAAAAACCCAAAGTATGAATGAACATTGTAAAATAAAGGGTAAATCAGGTTTAAATATGGTATCGAGACAAAATTTATTTGGGGAAACCCTAAATTACCAGTCTAAGGGAAATAAGGTATTGTTATATCAAGGAGGGGATACCATGACCATCAGATCTTCCTCATATTGAATATAACAGGAATCATGAATTAATAAATATATTTTCTAAAATCCAACTGCACCTAAACCCTAAAATTTAAAAACTCAAACAAGAATTTCAAATTTGATTCAAAATAAATCAAACTACTTTTATTTCATTTTTTTTCTTTCTCAGAATTAATAAAACCAATATTTTCTCACCTATTTCTTCAATTTAGTAAAATAAAATCATTCTAAAACCTAATAGAAATTATTAACCATCTATATAGGTTTATCTTATAACTTAACAGTACTAAATTTTAGTTGAATATGGTAGTTTTAGTTTTATAAATTTTGTATTTTGAATGCTCCCATCAGAAAATAACAACTTCCCATGCACATGTCACCCATGTTTCTGGATCCATGAGGGGTACTAGACTCATGGATATTTGGAATGAGATATGGTGTTATATATGTCACAACCTAAAACCTCTTTTATCCTATTAAAAAATTATGTGGTGAGACTCTCCATTTTTATAGGGGTTAGTGCTGGGTTTCAGTCCCTCGCTGAGTGGGAGTACAGGGGTTGTACCCCCCACTTTATGGACCAACAGGAATGAAGGGATTCAAAAATGTGTGAATACAGTTGGATGCCTAATAATTTTATCATTGGGACAACTTCATAAGGTTATTTTCATAGGAGATCCACATATAACCTCCACATAGTATTGGCCTCAAGAAACTTTGTGAAGGCTGATTGCATAGTATCTTCGTGAAGGAAGGTATACATAGAAACTTCACAAAGTGATTTATTCTTTATATAAGAGGTCATAAAATGATGTTTCCTACCAATAAAACAATGGTGTTTCATTGAGTTTTTCATATAATGATTTGGAGGGGGATTATATCATAGAGGGCCTTCATGGAATTTCTTTGTGAGGTCCATCCACTGTTTAAAATTTTGGAACTTTACCTGATTAATTATGATATAATGGATTCAATCCAAGCCTTGTAGAGATTTCAATCCCACATTCTTCCAATTATTTCTTTAAAATGTACTCTATCCTCTTCCTGTTATTCCATATCAATATTTCTCTATGTCTTCATAGATTCTAGTATTTATATGTAGTGATTAATAAACACTTTTATAGAACTGCTGACCATATAAAAATGAGTGGCTGCTTAGTGCTTCACTAAGGATGGAGGCTTCATAAGAGTTCTATATAGTAGTCTCATAATCTTTTGGATTTATAAGACCTTTGTGAAGTAATTTATTTTCAATTAGGGGATTATAAGAGGATTCCTTGGACCGAAAATGACATTAGTTTTTGGGGTGTCAAAATCCACTGCCTTAGACCACAAACTACTTAAATTTGTGGGATTAATGTTTTGGGAATTATGTGAAGTGATATGAGGTCAGATCAAAGTGATATAAAGTCAGAGAAAAGATACATATGATAGGAGAAAACTGCTATGTGGGATTTTAGAATTTATCAACTTTTATTCTAGTTGAAATGAAACCCAACTTTAAATGGTCATAAATTTGGATTCGTAAGTCTATTTGGGCCTCACGAGCAGTCAAATTGAATCCTTAAAAGAAATCTATACCCCCGTACTATGTTTTATGCACCATATTAATATGTTTTCACCACTCACTAATATTGGCTATCATTTTTGAGTTATTTCTATCCCAATAAGTATGGAAAATATTTCAGCACACAAAAATCCAATTTTTTTCTTCTTTCTGCATGAAGACACATTTATACTCAAACTTGAAATGTCTTTTCTAAGTGAGGATAGAATTAGGGTTCTTTTGAAAATTGGAATGGCATGATTATTTTTGATTAAGATAGTTAATTACAATTGGATATCAACTTCTAGTTGTGTGGGATCTTGGTTTTTATGAGATTCCTTATTTTATTGTGTAACATGACTATCGAGGGTTGATGTGGTGATGATTATAACATTTATTATATAATTAATAATTATTATTGTATATTATATTATATTTTTGTATTTATATTCATTAAACATGGTTCTATTTAGTTATAGAATCATTGAGCTGACTCGGTGATCTGGTTTTTTCTTTTCTCATCCTCTTAGTCACCCCCTGATACCAGCAGTTGAGTTGAATTTTTTCTTTGTGTTTCCATTTTGGTTTTAAAATATTCATAATAGTTATTTTTATAATAACCTATAAATAGGACTTATTACTACGCATGTTGTTTATATATATAAAACACATAGGTTTTTGAGAAGAACTGGGTAGACATAGAGATGGTATGGATTGTTTGGCACTAAGACCTAGAGATGATTGGTAACACATTGTGGAGCAGGGTGATTCATAGTGGTTACGATGACTGTTGTGGCTATAGATTTATCCATGAGTACATAAAACATACAGGATATTCCCAAATCTTTGTGTTTCTAAGTTATTTAATATTTTCTACTTCCCTTGAATTTACCTTAAGTGATAAACTTGTGTTTTGATTCTATTTCATGAATTATATAAATTTATGTTTATTATATATATCCTACTAGTGTTTTAGGTTATCTTGTTCATTGAAGATTTTTGTTGTTGTAGGTTGATATAGTTTTATTCCTCTCATTTTGAGATATATGCCTACATGGTGTTATCCACCAGCCCCTGACATATTGGTTGTTGGATTATAGTGGCACTCTCAACTTATATTCAGCCTGAGAGAGGCCCCAGTGGTTAGGATCATATCATAGAATATGTCATTTCACCTCAATGGTGTAAATTTTTTCATTACCTTCCTTTTTAATAACACCACTATATTTCTATCATGATTATCTTAGGGAAATCTTCTTTACCTCTAATTTATTTTCACTACTTGGCCTGAGACTCTCATATTCTTCTCTATCATTTTTTTCGAGTACTTGTTCTAGAATTTATTCCCCTCTCTATCTCTCCATTTATTTCATAATGTAATATCTTTTATTATTTTTCTAAAAGGCATTCCTCTAATTTTAGGAATATTTATATCTTTATTTTATCACAAAATTGACATGTACCCTTTAAATAAAAATTATTTTAAATATGGTAAATAAAATAACTATTTTATTTGCTTCGAAAATAAATCCACTAAATATAGAAAATTACCCTTTCATGACATGAAATCATTCTTTATGATACAACTGTTACTCAACACACACGATCCGAAAAATCATCATGATATCACATTTTTAATTCCTTTGAAATTATAGTAGGGAATTATTAGGAACAACCATATTCTCTATGTTTTAATGGTTTCTTAGATAAAAATAATTAAGTCTTCACAGATCCTATTTTTGAATGACTCTTATTTGTGAAATGATCTACACATGGGTAGAACCATTGAAATCTGTTTGAGGCCTATCCCGATGCACTCTTCCCTTGAAATCATGATTTATTTTACTTAAATCAACAAAGTATGGGACCTTAAAAAATTATAATGAATCTTATGAAATCTTTTTAATTCCATGACTTTATCATTTATGGTGTGAGAAAATCTTATAAAGTGAGACTTTTTTTAGTTTCTGAATTCCTTCCATCTTCACAAACTTTTTACAACATTTTCTATATTACCACTTTTCCTCAAATTAAAGAAGTTTAATATCTTATAAACTCTTAATCAATCTTAAAAATTCACCAAATTATCTTAAAAAGTGGTACATTTCTATATTTTCCCATCACATTCCCTTTTCATAGTGTAACATCATACTCTAAAACATGACCATTTATTTTCTCTTATTTTTCAGCAAAGGAAAACATTATATAAATTTTAAAATTGCATATAAGGACCCCATTCATGTTGTGATTTTGTCTATTATGTAATAGCATATAAGTATTCATCTAATTATGAAAAATGAAAACATCATACACATTATACTTGTGAAATTAAGTTTATTATCATAGTGTTGGTTTCCCATGATCATATTACTAACTAAGGACTTTTCCAAATTTCCACCTAAACCAATATTTATAGAGTGACAAAGGATTTCATGATGTAAGCATCTAAATAAATATTCTAATTTCTTTGAGTACTCTTCCTAATTACTTGTGGATTCATGTGAATTCCCCTTAAAACGTTTTAAAATTTACCTTCATGAAAAGACTTATATCCTTTAGATAGAACTTCTATAGCTACTTCTAAAAACTATTAATCTTTATTCATGGTTTTTAAAACTTGTTTTGAAAGTTTCACTTTCATCATTGTTAAAAAATTCAACCAAAAAACCACTTCAATGGATTTTTAAACTCTTTCAAATTATCTTTTTAGTAGCCTGACAAAGATATGATTGCATAAGGAGAAATAAAGGTTTGGATAATTTTTCCCTTAAATTAATGAAACCACACCCACTATAAAACTTTAGATAACTACTTGAGAATTATTTAACTTTAGGTTATAAATTCATGAGTAACTAGGAGTAAAAATCAATTTATTTTATTTATTTTTATTTATTATTCTATTTTATTATAAGTTTAATTTTAAAAGAATAAATAAACTTGATATTTTTTTTCTTTTTTATAGATTTCATTATAGCTTTATAGATAATAACTTAAGCATTTCCATCAAAATTTAAAAAATAATAATAGAGGAAATAAATTTTCTCCCAATAGTCTATAAAGAACAAAATCATTAGGTTGTCTCGTTCCACCACTCTAAATTTTATTTATTTTCAATTTATTATTTATTTGGAACATTTAAAATTATCATGGAGTGAAAATAATTACAATGTAATAATTATGTATGGGGTGGGATCAATTTTTTTATTAGGATGTAGATAATTTCTTTTGTTTCTTTTGTAACGTGTTCACTATTTTTTTTATTTTTATTTCATTTTAATGTTTTTATTAAAAGTGAACTTAATTTAATATCAAATATAATTTTTCTGTACCAATTAATTTGTTTGTGAATATATTATTTAAAAACCTAGGATCTAAATTATTTTTTGTACTCTATAATTGTTTTAGTTTTATTTTCAAACATTATATTGGTTTTGACTGAGTATTTAAATGAATTCCCATGAGTGGCTAAACCAAATATATTCTTAATTCCCAATAGGTGTTTTATACCTTTTTGATATATTCATCACAACAAACCAATTTTTTGAGAGAATCATAATGCACCCAATGATTCCAAGAACTTCCTATGATTCAATTTTGAAACTTTTAGAGTTTAAGAATTATATGAAAATGCAAGAGGTATTTTTTTATTTAATACCCAATTAACTCATTGAGACCACATTAATAATATTACTTAATTTTAGTCCCTTAAAATATATATAATGCATGATAGTTGGGATGAATTTCAAGAAAATATATCTGCACCTAACTATATTTTTGGTATTTTACATGATTTAATTTCAAGCTAAGTGTGGGGGGAATTATCAATTCATGGACTTCATAGGAAGTAAAATATAGTCTATAAAGGAGATGGTGTGAGAGTGTTTTCATATACATTGGGAGAGAAGATTAAAAAATTACATTAAAAGTATAATTCTTCAATTTATCCTATTCTACAAAAAATATAATGGAAAATTGTATATTAAAAATAAATAATATTTATGAAAAAAAATGAGAATTAAAAATATCAATAAATAATTATTAGATTGATTTGATCTATATCCCTTTAAGATAAAAGGGAAAATAATTTTGACTGGTGATACTTTTGTAAAAGGAAAATGAGTAAGATAATATTCATTGTGTTAAACATTATAATCATGAATTATACTTAATTATTGAACTATTCTTGTTGATATTTTGGATTTTCAAATAATTACTCACCAATAATAGACATTATAAAAACCATATCAAAGTCCCCAATATTTACACAATTTGTTTCTCCATATGTGGACTGGTAAGCATCACAATAATTATATGGTAAGAATAGACATTCTTAAGAATGAGAAAAACATTAAAAATATATTCTATTCAATGGTACATTAATGTTTTATAGTAATTTAGTATAAAATTTTTAATAAGGAAAAATTAAATTTAGAATGAATTTATATAGGATAGAAAATTATTTAGTGGACATAAATGATTTTGATCTGATATCAGGGTGAAGAAATTTTTTGAAATATTTATCTTTTAAAGTGTCAGTCATGACCATATCTCATGAAAATTATACAAACTCAATGAAACTGGTAGAATAATCCATATTCATCAATTATTTGATTAAAAATAAAATAACTTCATTACCTTCACTATATTGATGGTTTTGGATAATGAAATTTATTAAACATATTCTTAAAATCCTTATAGGATAGTCACTCATGTACTTATTCCTATAATATAGATTCTCACAATTTCCTTCTTATACCCTAGAGAATAAAAATATTTAATTTTATTTTATAAGGATTATGATTTTTGAGAAAATTTAATATCCTTATAATTTTTCCAACCACCAACTTTCCTCTTGAGGGCCTTTCTCACCTATGAAGATAAGAGGATTGTGTTAATAAAAACTCAAAGTCTCAATACCTGACATGATCTACTTATTCATATAGACTAGATAGTTGGGATAACTATATCTACCATATTTATTTTGATAGGATTATTATCCCTTTGAAAGTTATATACAAATCCATCTTGAGGGTTTGTTGGTTCTATTCTAGGTGACTTCCTTCTATAAATATCAATAAATAAGATACTTAATCGATACATATTACAATTAAAATAATAACTATATTAAATAATATAAATCAATCTATAGCATAGAAAAATAGCATCTTCACATCGTAAAATACTCATAAGGACATATAAAATATATTTTGAGTGCTTCTAAAGTACACACAAAAACACTGGGACAATAACTAAAATAAAAACATCAATTTTTCATAATGAATGGTTGGAATGAATGGTTTAGTAACCATTAATCTATCCATGTATCCCCTATTGGATTCCTTAGAGTTAATTTCATATTCTACATGTGTGGTTTGTAGGCCCATATATGAGGACCATGCAACTTGGAGTTTCCTATATTTTTTACTCAAAATCTTAAATTTTCCCAAAATAAATCATATAACTCAAATATAAATAATAATAACATGAATTTAAGAAAAATTATAATTAAAAAAAAGAATATATAAAAGGAAAATTTACCAAAATTCCATGGAAACTCATGGTTTATCACTTATAGTGTTGTCCATATTTTTTTTCAATATTTGAATCGATATTCAATGAGCATATATTCTATCTATAATGTATCCCCCAAATAAAATTTTTAAATATTGTTCTAATATTATTTATACCAAACTTAATATCGAATATTGAATATGATTTTGTGTATCATAATGCCATAACATTAATCCCTAGTCACTATAGACTATCACATGATCCATGGAAATCAAACAGATAAGTTGGGAATGATTTTTACTAATTTAAACTAAAACATAATAATTATATTTCAATAAAAAATGGAATGATGTGACCATACCTTTGGATAATCAAACCATAACAAAAAAATTAAAATAAATGGAAAAATAAATGATTTTTAACATCCAAATTCTAAAATAATAAATAATAAACATAAAAAGAAATAACAAAATTTATGCACAACTCATGTAAAATACTAATCAAATTATACATGCCAAAGATCCCGCACATATACATATAGTAGAAAAAAGAAAATAAATAAGAAGGATAAAATAGATGGTATGAATGATAAGTTTGAATAAAACAGTCCAAAATAAGTGAAAAAGAACCTAAATAATAGTTTATTAATAAGTGGAATGTTATCATCCATCACATGTAACCATAACCTAGGTTTAAGAATCACTAAAAACCTACACTAAAATAAAGGGGAGGTTTACCCTTAAATGTATCATGGGAAACAATTCACATACACACCATGGTGTGTATGCAGAGAGTGGATATAAACAAAGTAGTATGAATCAAAATAGTATATGCACTCCCATATAAATATAAAACTAAAATGATAGTTTTTGAATAGGAAGAATTTAAAAAAGTTTTTTAGGAATGGAAACATGATATTAAAAATAGAGTAAAAATAATTACTTTGTCAATTTTTTAAATAATTTATAAATTTGAAAGGATATTTAGATAACCATATTATATAAATAAATCACAATCAGTTGATAAAAAATCTAAAAATTTTAATCATCATGGGATAATCAGTTCTGGGGGTCAATTCCATAATTCAACTTAATGGAACCACCCTACTAGTGATTATTTGATCATAGCTACTCACCTGACTCATACTATCTTACCATGATTAGGGGAAGTCAACCAGTGCCCATGATCTAGGCCTACTCAATGTAGCATATATGGAAGGTTCCCAACTAGGCTCTACCATCCAATAAAGTTTTAAAAAAGTAATGAAATTATATATTTAATAAAAACCCACATATATTACAACCCAAACTCCATTTATAGAAGTAGATCCAATAAAATAAGTAACAAATACTTGATATATCAAACAAAATATAGTATCATGAGTATATAATCCAATAAATTAAAGTGAGGACTTAAATCCAAAAACTTAATACAATTCATTTATTATAATCCAAAAAAGGTATTATATAAAAAAAACCTATTACTATTCATTAAAAACATATTTGGAAATCCTTAAAACTAGTGTACATTTATGAAATTCCTAACATAGTATATTCAATGTTTAATAATGATTTCTTAAACATATGAAATATAAAAAACTGAATTATTTATTTTTTAAACATGATATAATTAATTAATTGACAAATGGAATGTTCATTTAAAAAAAATGTATTTACATTAAAAAATGAATAAGAAAGATAGATAATTGTAAAACCATAGAAAAATTGTATAATAACCATCAAAACTAAGGTTTAGTGTAATAGGGGTGAAGGTAGAATAGGATAACCAATTGAAATCAAGTGAGTCAAAACCATTCCTAAAAGAACAGGTATATTGTGGCTTGAAATTTTTTCCACAAAACCTAAATAAATAAACCTATCATTTTATATGAATATTAACTAAACCCCATGTCACCATAGTCAGATTTAAGGGAAGATAATATAGATTAATAATTAAAAGAAGAAGGAGAAGAATAAAGAGTCCATAAACATAAAGAAACACCAATACTTTAGATTTGAATCAAAGTATAGAAATAGTGGAGAATATATAATCACCTAGGTCTCCTTATGGTAGAAGGTTGAATCAAATATGGGTAAATGGGGGGGGGGGGGGGGGGTGGAATCACCCAAAAAGATAATTGAAATAAAAATTTAAAACAATTTAACGGTCTAACAGTATAGTTCACCAGATCATGAAACCAACTTTTCAATCATTACTAGAAATCTTCTTTTAGCTTGCATGGTCCCCTTATATAGCCCCCTAAACCATGTGGCCTACTCATAAAATCTAAAAAAATTCATTTTTTTATAATTTAAACATAAAATCAAAAAATAATTATAAAATAAACAATAAGCATAAGGAATACATACCTATGACATTATGGGAAACACATGGTTTCTTATTAAAAGTGTATATCAGTAATGATATATATATTTTAGTTAATATATATAGTATCATTTAATTACTTGGGAGTCATGGAGTGACTCCACCAGTTTACATAGGAAAAAATAGGGATTATTTTACTATGAATTTAGTATTCTGATGCTCAACTTTGAAAAATAGTGAGATTAGATTGAATCCATGATATTGTATTTAGTTACTGAGTGATGATGAAATTAAAAATTATTGAGCTGATCAATGAAGGAATGTTTCTATGAAATATCTCAGAAATTTACTATTGTTCCTTCCATTAGTATTTCAATTTTAATTTAATTTTTATATTACATTTACCATTTGAAAAATTTAAAATCAACATTTTATTTGTTTTTATTCCAAACAAAAAATAAAATAAATTAAAAAATAATGAAATTAAGAATATAGGTCTTGAGTAGGTATGGTTGAGTGATGAAAAAGGGTTTAAACTATATCAAATTTCCTTTTTTTATAAATATTATTATTAAAATGTTTGAGACAATCCTCCATAGAAAATTAGCTATTGTTTTCTGGGAGGCCGAATAGCTCATAATCAATTTTCTTCTCTATGAATAGTTGATTTTTTTCTTTATTTTTTTCACTATTATTATTATTATTATTTATGGGATGTGTTTTCCTATATAATTAAATCATTAAATGTTGGTTTATTTGAATAAAATTCTGAATATTAACACTTTTTTTTAATACACTTGCAACTATGGTTATATATATTTTTTAAATTCACATATAGAATGTTATCCATGGGTGGAATTGTAGTGACATTTTATTGAATATTTTCATTATAAACCATAACTGTAATCACAAAATATAATATACAGTCAAGGATGAGTTGATAAATAATTTTTAAATTATTAATCTGAATAAAAAATAGAAGTGGGATCCATTTGAATTGGGATTTCAATAAGAATATTTATCTACTTTATTCCAAAAAATTCAAATAGAATTATAGATAACAACAATCATGTAATAATTTTTTATGAAGATCCTAATTGATTAGAATCCCAAAGTCAAATTATATTTAATTGATTAAGGTACTATAATATAGGAGTTAAATATACAAGTAACATAAATGAATAATACCCTCCAAGAGAAAATGGTCAAAATGTAATAGACTTTAATAAAACTATTAAATATAAAAGAACATATCACTTTGAATTTTAATGAATAATTAGCATAATTATAGAATAAGTTAGAAGAAAATAAACCAAAAATTAAACCTTCCAAAATTATTTTTCTATTACCATTTCATGATGAAATTTTTTATTAAAGGATGTATATGAGAATGATGAAACATGGAAAGATAAATATTGGTTTAGTTTTTTTCAAACAGAATTATAAACATATCATCCTCGTGTAGAAATTGATAAATTGATAAATTATTTCTTGATCAGGATGAATATTAAGTGGCCAAAAAAGATGTGGTTTGTTTTGAAAAGAGTGATAATCAAGTGGGGGAACCATATACAATTCTCAATAATTAATAGTAAAAAATTATGATGATTTTAGCATACATGGATAATAATATTATCAATAAGAATTTAGAGAATCATATTCTCAAAATGAACAATCATTACTCATTAGAATATTATTTTTACTTTGAAGGAATATAATAAATCTTTAAATTTCAATGAGGCATAAATATATTTTTTCAAACATTAAAAAACTACAGTTTTATCACTAAAAAATATTATTTGGAATAATTATTATTTTTATTTTGACATAGAGAGTTTTTATTGGTCCCATGAAAGGTAAATACTCTTAATCTAGATATTTAATTATTTTTTTTAGACCATTACCAATGATATTGTTCTATATTTAAATAGGAAGAATCTATCCCTTACAATAATTATGAAATTATAAATCAAAAAATAAGATAGGTACACAGTAGTTTTACTTGGTTTACGCAAACTGGGATAATCCAAGGCGTACACACCGACACTGTGTGGATGTACCAAAATAATAATTAAACTACATTTATAATTCTATTTGGTTGTATTGACCCTCAAGACCTAGAACCTTAAAAAATTAAGAAAGATCACCGATCTTTATCACTCAGGGAACTCACTACTCCAAGAGTGCTCTATTTTTTTATTTTACAAAATTATACATGGGATTAAACCCCAATAACACACAAATTCCCTTCACATAATTTATTTTGAAGTAATTACCTTTATATTCAGAAATATGGTCCCTTGTAATTACCTCTTCCCTCTAATTTATTTATTGTTTTTGGCATGAAAGACTCCTTTTATTTTTTTTCTTTGTTTTCTATCTCTTGTTTTGTAATTTATTCTTCCCTATGTATATACTTTTATTGCATTATATAATCTATTCTATTATTTTAAAATAAGATATTCCCACAATTTTAAAAAAAAATTATATGTTTAATTTATTCCAAAAATAATTTGTATCCTATAAATGAAAATTATTTTAAATAGGGTAAGACAACCCCCTATGTTCTTTATTTTACAAATCAATTCATCAAATATTAAAAAAATATCTTTTACAGTTTGCTAGCCATCTTGAATATGTTGCGTTTAGTCAAATATAAAATCCAAAAAATCTACTTGATATATGTTTTTAAATTCCTATTAAATTTTGACATTGATTTATGAATCCACTTAGATTCTTTAATTAGTCACGATTTTACAATCTCCATCATGACTCAAGGCATTCTTATTTAGAACCAATGAAAGATACCATTTTGAAGTGAATTCCTACTCATGGAATAGTCCCCACCTACACAAACTCTATGATTTATATCTAAAAACTATAATGGTTTAGAATTTTTATTTGTGGTGTGAGACTTATGTGGGTAGGAACAATAAAATAATCTCAAAGACTATAATGAAAAAACTCCTCAATTCACAAAATGAATGATTTTTCTTAAATCGATAAATTATAGAACTTTATAAAGTTATGAGGAATATTAAAAAGTAACTTTAATAGTGAATACATGATATGTAAAATGAATATTAATATTATAACATTAAACTTTTTCAGTTTCCCAATTCCTTCCTTCTTTGTGGTCGGACTAAACCCTTTTCGGCGTGACCACTTTCCCTTAAATCAACAAAGAAAAATATCTTCAAACTCTTAATGAATATTACAATGTCTATAATTTTCTTAATAATTGAGACTTTTCTTTTTTTTCCTATCACATTACCAAGTTGATATGTGCCATCATACTTCACGGTGCGACGTCCTCTACCCTTAAAATGTTTGGAAATGAAAAACATCAATTTTTTTTTTCAAAAATCATAAAAAAAACATAATATGTTGCACAATATTGCATGTCCTAGAGATACCTCGAATCATCATTTGAATTATGGGAAAAGAAGGTTGCTCAATGTAAGATGGTCATATGGTGGGATAATTACCTTTTAAAAAGTTATAACTAAATTAAGAAATAAAAATTTAAAATTTAGAAATAATTTTAAATAATCAAATCAAGTGATAAATTATTGATAAGCATATTGAAATTCAAAAGAAGAAGAATTATTGAAATGATATATTAATTAATAGAGAGATTGATTTATATAAGTTTAGAGATTAAGTGATTGATATGATAAAATATTAGTTGATTAATCGAGTGATATAGATTAAAAAGTAAAATATGTGGAAAGGAAATATATGACAATACACACAATTTAAAAACGGAATTTGGAAATAGCTCAATAAAATCACCTATCTATCCCACCCGAATTACTCAAGGCTTTATGAATTAATATAACTTTATTTTATTAGTATCCATAAAAAAATACAAACCCTTGACTTTATTAGTATACAATAAACCTGGAAAAAGAAATTAGTTTTATTTGTTTCAAAGAGCATGAAATTAATGAACATAATTTTAGTGGTCACTACTACACAAATAGGTTTATCCAGTGCTAGGGATTTAATAGTGCTAGATAGAAACAATGTTAAAGACCCCTTTGTCATGTTTATAGGAGATTGGTTAATTGAGGTCATTAATAGTGAAAAAATCACTCCTAAAGGGATTAATTTATCAGTGCTTGTAAAAAAGTTCTGATAAATGTTGATTTTATGAGAACTTGTAAAAAATAACTGATAAATGGTGGGTGTTTATCTACTCTTTTTTAGAAGAACTGACACAAGCCCCCTTTATGAGTATTTTTTTACTAGCACTAAAAAGTATATATTATAAAAAATATATTTCATTAAAAATAATATATTTATATATAAATATATTTACATTGGTATAAATATATTTATATTGTTATAAATATAATATATATTTTTTAAATATGTTTTAGATAAGGTATATATGCATGTACACTTAATATAAAAGATAATTAGTGGGAATGAATTATAAAATAATAAAAAAATATTTTTTATTAATATTTTTCTAATTATTACCATGTAATATTAATTTAATATCAATTAGAGGATAAACAATATCTAAAAACAAATAAAATATTTAAAATAAGTTTGAAACATAACTCAAATTTCAAATGACCATAACTTTTGATCTGGGTGTTTGTTTGAGCTCTACCTTATATCAAATCAAAGGCTATGATGAGATCTACGTCATCATAACTATGAAAACCTTGGTCACTACTTTTTCAAGGCCAAAAAAGAGGTCCCAAAGGCATCCAAAATTGAGTTTTAATCGAGGCACCCCAATTTTTTAACATTTGATGGATTTTTAGCCTCATTTAAGGAGGTTTTATTTTCTTTTTTCGATGTAGACTGAATTTATTCCTAGATATTACATTCATATTGATATTATGGTTTTAAAAAATTTATCATTTTCATAATGTTGTTTTATTTATAATTACAAATATTCATATTTTCATATATTTAATTATAATAAATCACATGTAGAAATATATATATGAACATATTTACATAAAAGGTGTTTTTAAATATATTAAAAAAAATTATTGTGAATTTTATTTAATGTAAATAATTATACATTTTATTTAACTTATAAAAATTCATTCATATGTATATATATACCTATACAATTAATTTTTATATATAAAGATATGTCTACAATAATTAACATATATATATGTATAATCTAATATATATAAAAATATAGATATTTTAAAAATTTATTTATAACAATATCTAACCATTTTTTACAGTATAAAAATATATTTATAATGTTTATATACACATATATGTGGTATTAATAAACATATATATTTTTATATTATATTTTAGTTTATTTAAATGAATATAATATAGAATATATTTAAGTAAATATAAGTATATATATATATCACACACACATATATTTTATAAAGATATTTTAAAAAAATTATATAAATACATGAATAAAATATACATGTTTATATATATATATAAATAAACAAAAATATCATTAAATGGGAAACAAAAAAACATAGTATAACGATAAAGGAATTCCATATTTAAAGGAGAGGTGTAGTGTTCGAATCCGAGTTGGTTTACGTGAAGCTGTAAATTTGAAAAGTGATGATAAAAGGGGTGGTGGGGTGAAAAGATCTAATAAAGTGTGTGTGTGGGGGGGATAAAGGGTGTCGTGGAAGCACTGATAAATGGGTTAGACACATGGAGTTCTAAAAAATATAATTTTACCCCATTAAATTGTGTTGCCTTTATCATGGCTAAAAAATAACTGTTAAAGGCCCCCTTTAATAGAAATAAAAAAAGTTCAGATAAAAACCATGGGATTTTAACAGTGCTCCAGTAGCCAACACTTGTTTAGCTTTAATAAAGGATTATTCTAGAGATGTTAAAGGCCTCTTTTATAGTAGTGGGTATCTATGAACTTGAAGAGAAATAAAAATTAGGTTTTCTTAGGGAAAAACATTAATGAAATGAAATTAATTCTCTAGAAAAATAGAGGATATAAAATTGAGATAATGAGAGGGAGTGTGAAATATGGGAGATAGAAGCATTTGAAGAAATAAATAAATTTAGATATCAAAAAGAAAAACAATGAAAGAAATTTTGTAAATGATTCGCTTTGAATTAATTTCCATTTACTATGGATCAATGAAGTTCATTAAATTTCAATAAATATGGTTTCAAATCATTCCATGGGTTGTTTTTTATCTTTTGAGGCTCCAAATTTTTAGGAGGGGGTGTTAATAGGTCAAATAAGATATTAAAAAATTCTATCAAAGCTTACCTGGATTTACTAACTTGATGCCACCAACTATACACTCGATCCCAGCAGATATCTAGTGGGCTTGATGTATCTCTCTTAGTCTGCCTAGAGCTCACCGGTTTACTGGTCACCTCCACCAAATATCTAGTGGAATTCCAGTTGGTCTATTGGTTCTATCTAGTGCCATCAGAAGGCCATTGGAACCCTACTGGGTGGATACTGTTGTTTCCCAATGAGGTTATTCAAAGTGGCCGTCCACACTCATTTTTATGCCTTTGTTTTGTACATTGATTCCATAGGATGAATACTAAACATAAAGGCTTAAATAACACTTAAAATAAATGTCTAGAACACTTAAATGTATTTTTGATCATAATAACATTCTAAGAGAGTGTGGTACAAAAATATACCCCTTTATAATGATCTCAAACACATAGAATATACCAAAGAGAATTTTAAAAGGAATTTAAATTTTAAGAGAAATAGAAATTTGATTTTGAAAGGATTGAACACAATAAAGTTCAAATCAATTTATATTTAAAAGGAAAATAATTTTATCATAAAATTCATCCTAATTATAAAATATCAAAATAAATAAAATGTTAAATAACATTACGATAACATAAATTTATCCCCCTTTTTTATAATAAAAAAACATAAATAAATACAAATAAATAATGGTTATGATAAAGATATCTAATAAGAATGGTAAAAAAAGAAAATTATAATATTTAGTTACCCATCATTAATAATACTTTAAGAGAGACAAAAAGAGATTTTAAGATTTTAGAAAAATTAAGAAGCCTTTTAATTTACAAAAAATCAAGAATTTTAGAAACCAAACAAATTTAAATATAAAATAAATAATAATTTTCATTTAAATTAGATAACGAGTATGCTCAAGATTGAGATAAGGATTTGAAGTATACTTTTTTTACAAATTTTAGCTCTACATTGAAGTAAAACTTTAAAGTATAATTTTCTTATAAAAATATGCTCAATATTAAAATAAATCTTTGACGTATATTTATTTATAAGAATATGATAAATATTGAAACATTTTGTCTCCTTTAGGAAAATTTCAGAATTAAAAAGATAAGCTTCCCCTTAATTGATGAATTAAAAATTTAGAGGGAAATAAAATAATGAAATTAATGATATAAATAAAAAAGTTTAAAAGATTTAAAATCAATAAAATATTTTGTAAAAAACACTATAAAACATGAAAATATTTATAAAATAAATAATTTGAATTTGAATTTGAAATTAATTATTAATTTATAAATTCTATTATATTATAAAGGATAAGAATGATAATGTGAATAATAAAGAGTGTATTCCCCTAGAGTATCAAGCCAGGTGTCTAATAAATGCCCACTTCTTTTTCATAGGGTTAAGATCATACTAAAAATTAAACCAAGCCTTTTTAAGGTTACAACATCTAAACTCATGTAACGACTTACCCTAGCTTACTCTGAATAGTAGGTGGACTAGACCACCATGCAACATTAGGTGTGCCTCTTCATAATCTAGTGGTTACTATCTATAATTAGTGGGGTTATAAGGAGGATACCAAGGGGAGAATATACCCCTATATTAGGGTGATAAATAGTCAATAAAAACCAAAGAATCATACATATTAAAGTATGAAAAAATATAAATAAATGAACCTACTATATCTACATGAAAATAAATAATACAAATATATAAGATTTATTTGACACTAGAGTAATCAAATATAAAAAATATGAAAAAGAAATAAAAGATATGAGGCTCTAATTTTTCTCCAAGCCATACCACATCCCAGGTTCCATGTACATGCTAAGGTATCCCACTCGATCAATCCCTAGCCTCAGCAGAACCAGTGCCAGTATCAAATTGAAATATGCTTTGGTACCCATGTTCCATTACTACCGAATTTGGATGTGAGGAAATTAGTCAACATGTAAATACTAATTCGATCTCATACTATACTATCATGGTAGTAATATGTTCATGTGACATACTCTAAATAAATAAACAAACAGGTGGAAAAAATAAATTCAACCACCAACAATACCTTCTTCGGCCACATGTTGGAATGTATTTGAGCATGTCATGATGACCATTACAAACATATCATGAAAATTTACCCAAGGATATATAAATATAAACCTATTTAAGCCCAATAATTATCTTTGATCCTCTGGTCTGTGACCTTGATCAACCACACCTACCTCAGCTGGCACTGAAGTATCTTTGAGAATGGGAATCACCTTGAGAGAAACCTATGTCAAATAACTATGGATCCAATGCTCACACCTCTATCAGGACAAGTTGCAGGCCCCAGGGTGTCACTAGACATCCCTCATCCTCAAGACCTTAGTATGAACCCAACTATAGTACCTGTCAATTTTTCATTTCCAAGATGTTGTTTGATTCCTAATAGGGGAAGGACCTTCAAAAACCTATATTCCTAGGTGTGAATGATCCTTAAGTGACCTATTAAATAGATTGTAACACCCTCCCTAGATACCAAAGTCAATCTCATGGGTATCCAATAACACACAACTCTTTATCCAAACCATCTCTGGTGCATCCACATGATCCTTGGGGGTATCCTTGGAATTGATCGATGGGATCCAAAATTCTCCCTAGGGATGTAAAAAATACATGATTAGGGAAATATTCACACCCCACACATCATACTTCAAATCAAATATATGTAATTTTATTCATTCAAAATGGTCTACTGGTATGTCCATTGAAATCCTTCCATCCAAGGAATTCCTATATATGTGGCCACAAATGATCTGTTTTTGGATCCTAGGTATGAACCATAAGAATACAATCCTACATTAAAAAATCACTAGTTTCTAGTAGTTCAAGGTATCCAAATAAAATATTTAGTGAGACCAAATCTTAATCATATTGGTATTCTCAAGGCCTCATCAGTCACATTAGGTGATTCCATGGAATCTTGAGAAATCACATAAGTGACAAGATCAATGGATGATACCCAATCATATTTGGAAATCACATATTGTCACACATAAATAAATAAAAAATGTGGGATTGTCTAAATCCCCTACACATCGAACATTCTATAGCCCATGGATTTCACATGATTGGTATGGGTTATAGTTGACATCCATTACCAACTCTATCCATAACCGCATACATCATCCAAGAGTCATATCATAAAGGAAAACCCATGTGTGTCCCCTAGGTCATCACTATAGTATAGGCATCCAAATTAGAATCCTTCACATAATTTTTCTCTTAATATAATGACCAACGCTCGGAGGAAATCTCATCCCTCATCATAATCAAATTCATCTCATAGACTCACTTGCATCGGGGGTACACCACACTAGTGAAGGTCTTTAGAGTTGGATCAAGGACCATCTCTATGTCCCAGGTAACTCTAACTATTCAACTCACATAAAACATTACTATTATACCTATGGTCAATCCTCTTTATTTAATCAAATCTCAAGGGTGTTATGGGCCTACTAGATCCATCAATCTTAAGCCACATCACACCCTCAACCAAGAGGTCTCTAAGTGATTATATTACTAGGACCGTTACATTACATTCATAGAGTTTAATAAACACACCACATGGGGTCTCATATTATCAATGTGTATATATAATATTCAATAATTAGCTATCCATGACTATGTAAAACCGGTATATGCATAAGGGTCTGTCATGGCCCCAGATACTTTGTCTTATCCACATGTATTTCATTTAATTTATATAATTTTACTTAATTTTAATTTCTCAACCTCCCAAAGTAGTGTGGAAACACATATTACACTACACATATGAACACGAATAAACCTTAGGGGTAGGTATTCAGAATCACATAACTCATCCTAAATCTTTTTTGTTTAATCCTTAGCCTCATAACTCATCGTCCAGGTTCATCCAAGTCCCTACGGAGCCTGTAACATAACCTGATATATGATATAAAGACATAAACCATAAATAATTAACTATAAACATTAATAATTAGTTATTTAATTTTACCCAATGTATAATAAACACTGATTATCTCACCGAGAACTATGATATCTTTAGAACCTTGACAAACTACACCTGGAGTGACAAAAACAAAACCTCGACCATAAATTGAGAAAAATCCCTAAACCTCAATGATTAAAAAATAATAAATTTCAATTAAATTATGGTAAAAATCTAAATAATTCTACAAAAATATGAAACTTTGTAAATATGGTGAAAAAATACTAGCAGATGTCATCTCGAGATGCCATCTATACAAGCAGCACAATATCCCCATCAATTGGGGTTATTTCTACCATGCTTTGGTGGAAATAGAAAGGAAACCTAAACCAAAATACACAAAATTAGGGTGAAATGAAGGTAAGAAAAAGAAGAGGAAATATATTAATTTTAATTTTCATAAAAAACCACTAATAACCACCCTAGATCAAGGGGGAAGAAGAGAGTGCGAGAGTCAGTTTTCAGCTCTCTCATGCAAGTCCTCTATCGACCAAAACAGAGGATGGGGGTGGGGGGTGTGTGGTTGATCCCCCTCCATTTATTTTTCAAATACCCAAAACATGGTTTAATTATGTATGAAAGTGGGTCACGCTATGGACCTCTTTGTGTAGGGGATCAACCCCCACCCCAAAAATTTCATGCCATAAAGCCATGTTTCATGTAATAAAGGGCCTATTATAGGCCCATTATGCACCTTATCCCCTTTGATCTTCCTCCTATTCTCCCCCAAACATATTTTGTGTCCACTAAACCTTACAAATTATCTGAAAAAACAGTTTTGGTTTATTTAGACACTTTTAATCTTGTTCCAAGTCATAATACTTGAAACAAACTATAAACCCACTCAAAATTTAAATTCAAGCGAAAATTTTCATCCCATCTGAAAATAAGGTATTACATTATATATAATTTAGAACCACATCCACTTGTTTGTTTCTAGAAATAAATTTATACATTAGAAATATTACACTCATTTTACTTTACCAAACATAATGAATTGTTTCAAAATACTTTTTTTAATTTAAAAACATTAGAAGAAATAATGTTAAAGAATTAAAAATATCACAATATTAACTTAGTTAATACATAAGTTTCTTAATACTTACATACCTAACTCACCCATAATAAAATCAAAATGATATGGATCATGAGGTTTGGTAAATATATCATTTCATTGGTGATTGGTGAAAATGAACTCAAGAAAGATATTAGCTTTTTAGAAGTGATATCTCAAAAAGTGGTGTCTAAGACCGTTGTTCTTAGTGCGGAAGTACTGAATAGGATTTATAGAAATTATAATCAAAATGATGTTTTCACACTTCCTAAGAATTAGATTTTAATTTATCTCATAATCTAAGATTGCATGTTTTATCTCAATAATTCTGGAAGAATGACTCCCCATGATTATATATTTCAATTCATTCATTGGAAGAGAAATGAAAATTTTATTATTAATACTCTAAGAGGCAAGTTGTTTTCCATGTTGTTGACAACTCCTATTATTAATTTTCCAATCTAGTTGGCATACTTCAAAATCGGCATTAGAAAAACATGTAAGTTCACAATAGTTGTATTTTAGATAAAATAACCATGATTTTTAGAACCATTTAATTATTTAAATATATTTTTATGTGATTTCAGATGTGATTCTATAGGATTTTATTGACAACTAGAACATATAAATACACTAAACATGATATTTTTCTGAGTCATAATATGATTAATACGTATTCCAATCATACATCTATAAATATTATTGCCAAATGACTTGTGATATTTATCCAACGTTAACTTATAAGAAGTAATTGTAGGTTTACTTATTTCTTTAACTTGATATATGTCAAAAAAATTTAAAAGTTTATTAATGTATTTACTTTGGTTGAGAATAATTCCATCTTTATTTTGATAAATTTGATAACCTAGAAATAACATAAAATTTCAAATAAAAATCATTAAAAATTCCTTTCTCATTGAATTATAAAATTAATTATGAAGTGATTCTTTCTGTGATCCAAAAATAATTTCATCCACATAAATTTTAGCAATTCATAAATCATTCGAAAGATAGTTTCAAAATAATATGGAATCATCTCTTATGCATCTTTAAATAATTTTATAAGATAAAACTAGTCATCCATTCATATCAAGCCTGAGGGTATTGTTTCAAACAATAAAGTAATTTTTTTATCTTAAAAACATAATTTGGACATTTTGAATCTTCAAAACTGGGAGGCTGTTCAAAATTATTTTTGGAAATAATCACATTCAAATAATCACTTTAACATCTATTAGAAAAATTTAAAAATTTAAATGGGATATGAATTCCAATAAGATTATAATGAATTGTATCCTAGAGAATGGGGATAATGTTTCACCATAATAAATTCCTTATTCTTGATTATATATATCTATGAGTTTATTTTTATTACAAGTGATTTTACCTTACTTATGTAATTTCTTTCTAAAAAACCATTTAGAAAAAATAATGGTATAATCATTAGGTATGTTTACAAGAGTCCAAATATTATTAAATTGAAATTGGTTTTGCTCCTCTTGTATTTAAAGTTCCTAATTTTTATAATTAATGTAATAATCAATATTTAAGGGTTTTAGGTGTTAAAAAAAGCATGATGTTCAACCTCATTTAAAACTGACCTTATAGTATGAGTACCCTCTTGAAAATCAACGATAACCTTTTCTATGGGAATGGATTTTGATCTCAACCTTTCCTTGATTAATGGCCTAGATTTTGGATCTTCCAAAACCTCAATTTATTTGGAATTAGGTGGATTATTAAAGGTTAAATATTCTAGTTCAACCTCAGATTCTTCTATTTGGGGATGAGGTTTAGGAAAATCATCATCAAATTTGATGTGAGTTGATTCTTCCATGGTTTTGGATCTTTTATTTAAGACTTGGTATACTTTACTTGAGTTATAGTACCCAAGGGAAATACCTTTATCATATTTGGAGTGAAACTTTCCTAGGTTCTATTTGGGGATAATAATATAACATTTATATCAAAACATTTTAAAAATTCCTAATTTAAGTTTTTTTTTTCAATGTTCATAAGGGGTATTTTTACAGAAGGGTTATATGAGAACATGGATTAAGGTATAACAAGTGGTATTGAATACCTTGGCCCCAAAATATTTTAGGAGTTTATATTCATTTTAAATAGTTCTTTCAATTTCTTGAAGATTTTGATTATATCTCTCAAGAAACCCATTTTTTGTAGAGTCTTTGGAGGGGAAAAATAATGATTACAACCTTATGAAGTACATAGTTTATCAAGATATTTATTATAGAATTATTGAAAGTGATAAATCTAAATGGACATGATCTTATATAATTTTTCATTTTCATTCTTTTTTAATATTTAATATAGCATTTACAAGACCCATTTTTATAAGACAAGAAATAAACCCATGTAAATCACATATAATCATATATAATTCAAAAAGTGTCATATTTACTTCATATACTTGAAAAATGGGTTGGTCAAAAAATCTGAAGATGAATAAACTCAAGGGACTTAGAGGAAGATACTTCCTTTTTAAAATTTAAGTATGCTTTTTATTTTTTACAATGTTATAAAGGTTCATAAACAATGTTTTTTTGAAACAAAATTTAGGAAAATCTCATACTAAATTACATAGATTTAGTTTTACAAGCGTGTGTGCTACAATAACCAAGGTATCTAATATAAAGCTATAAATCAGTATCTATTTCACGAAAACATTTAACATTTTCATTGAAAGATATTTTTAATCAATAATATAAAATTCTAAAAACAAGAATATGAAAATAAAAGTTTTTCTTTAGAATCAAAAATACCACATTAATCATTTTCAAAAGAGTCTTTAAAAGATTTTTCATATAATTGACCAATACATAACAAATTATTATTTATACACTTAAAAAATAAATCATATATAATAATAAAATAATTTTAAAAAACAATATTTCTTATATATACTATCTTACTCCTTGAGTTATAATAAACAATGATGTGGCATCCATTGAGTTATTCAAGATGATTGAGCTCAGAGTAGTTACTGCACATGTTTCAGGAGCACATACTATCCATGTTACATGTGGTTCCTCGGGATTTTCTATTGAAGTATTTTTTTATAAAAAATAACCATGAAACTAAATACTTTAATAACCAAATTTTGGGCCAACATGCATTATCTAAAAGGTATCCTATAATTGACATTTTTTCATATAATTTTCCATAAGAATACCTAAAAAATTACTATAAGATGGATAAAATGTCTTAGGCCTACTATAAAATTCATTTTTACATTCATAAATTGGTATCCTACATTTTTTATAATAATTTCAATATTTATATTGAGATAATCTTGTTACAATTATAGAAGTATTTTTTTGATGTGATTTCTTATTTTGTAAAACCAAAATTAAAAAAAAAAATTCATGTTGTCAAGAATGAAGAAGTTTATTTATACCATAATAACCTTGGTAAAATTTGAAAGATAATTTTTAGGATATTTAGTTCTTGATTATAATTTTTTAATATTATATTAAAATTTTAATTTCAAGGATAACACATCATTTTTTTATAGAGTCGTGTCTTTTAAAAAAGAACATGATTATATTTTTTACTTAGTTATTTTAATTTTTTGGTATGATAAAAAATTGCATCTCATAACTATTTATAATTTAATTTTATTGAAGTTAATAAGATGTAGAATAGGTAGAAGAATTAAATTCATCACATACCTCAATATAAACCATATAAAATTTTATGTTATCATTACATGATTCATAAGAGGGGTGCGAATCATCACTTACACTTCAAGTAGGAAATTTGATTGATTTATTTCCTTTATTCTTTTACTTTTTGAGTAATGGGAAATATGCATTGATTTTTTCCTTTTTGTTACACTGATAAAAAGTTACCTCATAATATTCTCATTCATTCACCTTTTTTAGTATTGGTTAATGATCACTTCTTCTTCGTTAATTAGTTTAGTTTCTAATATAATTATGAAATCTGAACATCACTTATAAAATATCCACCATCAATTTATTTAAAATAAATTATCTTATTTTTATTGAATTTGTGTACATATTTTTATGCATTTAATTTCATGGTGATATCATAGTTCATGTGATAACCAATTATTTCTTCAAATTACATGTTCTAAATATCATTGGCTTCTTGGATTATCATTACATTGGGTGCCCAAGTACTTAAAGGATCCAAAAGTATCTTCTTTATGAGTGTTTTATTAGTAAGATAACCCCCAATAAACATTATTATATTTCATATTTCAATAAAATGAGTAAAATGTTTTGTAATATATTTATTAGTATACATGATCAAACTTTTAGAATATTGAGTGAACAAGTCAAGTGTAATATCTTAAACTTTATTAGTACATAAATGGGAAAATTAATGTATGTTTTAAATTTAATGAGTAGTTTTTTATAGTATAAAAACTATTAAATTTATTACTTTCTAAGGACTAATAAAAGGAATTATAGGATATACTATCCAATTAAAAATCAACAATTCCATTGGGAGTCCATTTGTACTCTGATCCTTTAGTGGGTGTATAACCATGCTTGAAAATTTTATAGATAGAATATATTATGCTTCCAAGAAAAATAAACATGTGAGTTTTCCAATAGTTTTTGTATTTTCTACCAAATAAAGGGTCATGAAGCATTGAGTTTCCATTGCAATCAACTTGGGTGTTAGAGTTAGAGACCATATTTTAAAGACCATTACTTAAAACCGTTTAATATTTTTAAAACAAAATTTTTAAAAAAGGTCTCCTATTATACCAATTATTGTTTATAGTAAGATGACAAGATAAGGGTGTGTTTCCTTTTAAAAAATTAAATCTAAACTATGAAATAATACTATTAATTGAGTGATAAATTAAAATAGTCAATTTATGTGACAAATTAGAGATAAGTATATTGAAATTCCTAAGAATTAGCATTGCTGAAATGATATATTAATTAAGAGAGATATTGATTTATATATGTTAAGAGAATAAATGATGGATATGATAAAATTATTAATTATTAATTGAGTTAAAAATATTTAAAAGTTAAATACACAAAATTTAATAATAATATAAGACATGCAATTTGATAAGGGAGTTTAAAAATAACACAATAAGATCCCCTACATCTCCCATCCCAATTGTGTGAGGGTTTATGAATTAATATAAATTTTCTTTTGTGGTACAAAAAACCTAAAATTAAAACAAACACTTTAATTTATTGGTATCTTTGAAACCTATAACTAATACCTTGGTTTTATCATTTGACATGAACTGGAAAAGAAAGGTGTTGGTTTTAGTGGTATCTAAGAACCCAAAAAAGAAGAACAACAAGTCTTTATTAGATAAAATCCTTTTGAAAAGACAATATAAATTTTATATAAATATATATAATATAAAATTGATATAATTAGAAAGATAGATATGAGAGATAAAAGTGATCGAAGAAAGAAATATAAATAGATCTCAATAGTAGGAACAATGGAAGTAAATTTGTCAGTAATGCACTATGGATTGATTTTTGTAAACTATAGATCAATTATGTTTATTGTAGTTCACTAAATCTTGTTTCCAAAACCACCATGGGTTGTATTTTTACCCTCTAAGGGTAAAAAGGTTGAGTATAATGTGTTTATGTGTCAAAGAAACTATTTAAGACTACCATAAATGCTCCTTTTGACTTGATGACTTCAATACATTGACTAGAAATCCAATTCCAATGACAATATAGAAATATTTATATAGATCTCTAGGACTTTTACGACCTCACTAGTGAGATAGTGAGATCCATTGGGTATCCTAAGGACTTCCAATAGGCCTTTTTTTCTTCTTTCCAATGCCACTGGATAGTCGGTGGTACCCTACCAGGTGGAAAGTGTTGTTTCCTAATGAAAGCATTTAATGTGGCCCTCCATACCCATTTTCATGCCTTGATTTTTTCCATTTATTCCATATGATGTTTTCTAAAAATAAAGGTTGAAATAAAACTTAAATTAAATGGTTATAACAAAAATATTTTGATCATTAAAGAACTACATGATTGTGTGGTATAATAAATAAAAAATCATACACATTCTCTAAACAACATTATGTTTCCTATCAAGATAAAAAATCATATTATTGAGTTCCTTTGATCATCTTAAACACTAGATAATTTTCTTAACTTCCACCTAAACCACTCTTCAGTACATGAATACAATTTTCATAGTATGAAAATATAAATATCACTTTTTAATTTCTTTGAGGACTCTTCTGAAGTCCCTTTATCACTTTTAAGATTCTCCATTAATGGCACAAAAAAGGGTGGGAATTATATATTATAGATATAATTACTCTAGATAATTTTAAAAACCCATAGGATTTATTCATGGATGTTAAAAACTTTTTAGGTGTCACTCCTTTAGTTATTTCAATAATACATACCCAAAAACCACTTCTAGATATTTTTTAAATAATATACCCTTTTAAATTTCTTTCCAACTATAAAACTCATTCAAAGGAAGATTCAACATATATTTATACAAAAAATTCATAAATAACCAGTAAAACATTCTAAAACCACTTACATATTGAAAATGCATTAATAATTTACTAATCACCAAGTCAAATCTCACACGAGTCAATATCGGCATGAGAAACAAGTGTCAAGTGAATAAGTACTCATGAAGACACTTTCATAAATTCCATGATCTTAAATATCTCCTTATAATTTTTCCCCATGAATAAAAATTCAAATAATACACCCGTTTCTTCGAAAACTTAGTATAGTATTACTCCCCCTTTTCAATAGGAAAAAACACTCCTAGCCCATGCACTTTATCTCAAAACTTGTATAAATCCTCCTTTATAAGAAGTGAAATATGTACCCTTCAACCCTTTGGTCAATGAAACTAAAAATAAATTCTTTAAAATTTTTGAGGAGAGAAATATAAATTAAAACATTTAATATATGAGAGAAATCAAACAATTCTATAAATAGAAATTCCTACTAGGAAGTGGGGGTCCAATTCCCAACTCATTACGTTTGAGGGAGTAAGTTAGACTCCATGTGACGACCAATGTTATTTAAAATATGCCTTGGTTAGTACATTTTCCATAATATTTATAATATTATATTTTATGTGAACATAATACATCTTTAACATCAATTTGTTCAAATTTATCTTTGATAAAGTGATACTTAATCTCAATGTTCATTTTATATGAAAGATTAAAGAGAATTATGTGAATATTGATAGCACTCAAGTTATCAAACCTGATAACAATGAGATATTTCCCCTCAAATCCAACTATTTAAAGCTATTTCTTCATCTATAGAAATTGATAATATAATTGATTAACTAATATATACTTATCCTTTGTGGTTCTCAATGAAATAAAATCTTGATTGTTACTCAACCAATATAAAAATACCAAGATAAAAATCACCTCATAATGTTGAATTTTTATCATCAAATTAACATACCAAGTTTGAATATGTGTACCCAACTAACTCTTAGTGTGATGATTTGTGATTAACTTCCCAAATTCCACTATATAGTAAGAAAATTATAGTATCTTATTCATAGTTATAAGTTAATATCCTTGGGATAACTTTGGTATCATGAAACATAAAATATAGAAAAAATAATATCATGTCATTTTTCTATTAGGTATAGCTAGATTTAGATAATTTTTATATGTTATGTTGCATCAAACTCCTTGCTTTCATCATCTTTTGAAAACTTCATCCAGGTAGTGTACGATGTTGTAATTGGATTAAAATATTCAATACTATACCCCTTGATCACCTCTTCGAAATATCTTTATTATGAAATAAATGTACCATACCATCCTTGAGTCTTCTATAAACCGAGGAAATTTTTTAACTCACCAATCATTGAAATCTCGAACTTTCACCTCATGTATTCAAAAAATAATTTTCATTGTGAATCATCCAAGCCTCCAAAAATTATATCATATACATATATAAGAACAAACATCATTTTAATATTTCCCTATTTATATATAAATTGTGATAATCACAATCTATTTTAAATATTATTTTTATCAAATATTTACCAAGTTGAGAGTATCAAACCTCTGGTTTTTTCTTGGTCCATAAAACTACTTATTTGAACTATACACTTTTTTCTCAAATTTTGCTTTGAGAAATACTTCTAATTTATCAATATAAACTTCCTCTTCAAAGACCTCAATAAAAAATTCTACTTTAACATACATTTGATACACATTAAAGCCTATTCCAATTTCTTTGTACAAGAAAACCACATAGTATTCAATAATGCCATGAGTGAAAATGTTTCATCCAAATCAATGAATTCAATTTGGGAGTTCCCCTTACACACTGTACATGGATTATTCCATGTTACATTTCCATATTTGTTGATATTATTCGATAACACCAACTTTGTTCAAATGGAGTTCATTTATTTTAAACAAGGAATTACTACCCATATCTCATTCTTATGAACATGTCCAAACTCTTCATGAAAACAATTAACCCCAGTATTATCCTTTGTATCCTATTCAAAATTTGAGGCTCTAATTGAGACAATAGAGTGGTTCAATGCATATTCTTCCTCCTATGTGATTGAACCATAGTTATCTAGTCCCCAATGATGTTATACAGATTAATTCCATTCCTAAAAATTTATATTTTTATAGAATATGAATCTACTATATGTTCCAAGTCATTAGTGTATTCTTCTGAGTAATCATTATTACCATGTGCTTCCCCAATACTAATCAATTATACATTAATTTCTTCCAAATCTTTATCAATTTTTTGTAGAAAAACATGTCCAGTCTCTAAAATAGCGACATATTGATTTCAAAAAACTTTCAAATATTTTTTTCTATCATTTGAATAATTTTATTTTGGATGAGTATATAAGAAAAATAACTTTATCACCACAATATTCAAAATATTGGTTCTCCACTTTATTAAGAATAATTAATTTCTACATGAATTCTTGAAATTATTGAACTTTAGGATTATTCCCAAAAAATATTTTATAGGATGTCTTCTCTTCACCCAGACAAAACAAATCACTATTGGAGATATATATTGATTTAAACACTACATCCTTATAATATTTCCCTAAAATATTTTTGTTAATAAACATTTTTGGGTCATGTTATTGGTAATGAAAATATTCATCTAAACCACAAAATTTTGTTGAGAGTTACTCACCACTGACACTTAGTGCCTTATCATGTTTTTAAGATATTCCTCAACCAGATTTTTTGTGAACTACATTCTATTATCATCCAATAATTTCTAAATTTTCATCCCATGGGTCTTCTCTGTCAATTTCCAATACTAATAAATTCATTTGGACTCCTCATATTTGTGGGAGATAACCATTATCCATCACATCCTTTTGAAATTATCAATTAATAGAATATAATACTATTTTACATCCATGGATTTGGGTGAAACATTCCTTTACCCATAATCACACACCAACTCAAAGTATTTATTGACATCTTTTTTTATTTGGCATGTATGAATTCCAAATGATCTTCTATTTTTGGAAAAATTAATATCTGTGAGTTTAGGGACATCAAACTCTCCTTTATTCTTCATCAAGTACACTAAAGAATTTTAGCATAAATGGAAAAGTTTTTTTGTGCCACAAATAAATTTCCACTACTTTAGATAGAAATCATCTTTATTATTATCCACCAATATGATAGATATCCCCCTTAATGAGTTTTCATTTCATTATAATGGTAATATCCCATTCATTTATTATGCAAGATTTTTTTTGAAATTCACTACATCTCTAGAGTCACAATTTTGAATTACACAATTCAATTTGTGAATAAGTTATTTAACAACTTAGATTTAAATGTGACTAAATATTTTCCACTAATTTTTGATTTCATAGAGCCAATAATCTCATGCCCTTTAACATTTACAAAATTATAGATAACATATTTTTCAAGATGAGATCTTTGTTTCCAATCATGTGGGAAGTAAAACCACTACCTATAATCCATGCCCCATCTTAGACCATTTATCTCAAGGAAATTTCTATGAAACTGGCCTTCTCAAACCTTCCATTCATGGTCCATTCACACTACTTCACTCTTTTTGATGGTGAGTGTGATTTTCCACCTTTGGGACCATTGAACAATAACTATCTTGTAAAACTACAAAATTAATGTATTTTTTCATATTTATTTATAATTACTTTGGTTGTGTATACCCTATATTTCTACAACAATATTGGTGCATTACCATGTTCATCAATTCTCCACCTATAAACATTTAGTTCTTTTGTGAGTTATCGATATCAACCTTCTTCTCGGGTGTGTGTTCTTATGATTTTGATTTAAATGATTATTATTTTTACTTAAAGTAAATAAAATTAATAGATATACATTTATATTTTAACCTCTATACTAGAAGATAGGTGTGCACCTTCCCATTTGATTCTCTATGCACCTCCTTACCTTTTTTCACTACCCATGCACTCAAACTTTTTGATGTCATACTGGGAATTAGAAGTATTCCTTGATCATCAATATTTCATCACAACTTCATGTCTTGATTTTCATGTTTCAACATTCTTTTAACATTACCATTACCTTGAATTGATCAAGATATCTATTATCTGAGCTTTCCCTTCAACTTTGAGCTTATACTCTACCACATTTATTTGGATTTTTGAGTGTTCTGATTTGAGATGTTGAATATCAACCTTCAACTTAGAATTTTCTTATTCTTTCTAATACATCTAAAATATTGAGTCTCATATCACTCCATCTACTTTATTTTCCCCCTCCAAACATCAAACTCTTCAAGGTAATTTTCCAACTGAACTTTTAGGCCAACTCTTCAATCAACTTCTGCATCTTCGATATTACTATCCTCCATTTTTGGTATGCTTGTGATATCCATAAGTACTTACCTAACAAGATCTTTATAGTCCTTAAATTCCTCCAATTAATTTTGTTATGATTTTTCATGTTATTCTAAGATAGAATTTTTCTTCATGAATATCTTCTGATGTGAACTCATTTTTCTTCTCATGCCCTTAAAATGTTTCTTCATGGGATGTTCATCAACAAAACTTCAGAAATAATTTGGTAACTTGGGATTGAGATTCCCAACATTTCCAAATTAAAAATATTTAAGTGTAATATTTCCTTTTAATTTTACTTAACATATTTTAATGTTTTAGGAAAGGAAATAAATCACTTCATCAACTTCACCTTCATCAATATTTTCTTCCAAATTGAGTTTCTTCATCTTCTTAAACTACAATTCTAAAGAACCTTACTTCCTTATGTATTCATTATAATTTTCCCCATATAATATATAATGAGAGTACTATAGAGGTTTTCCAACATGACTTCCTTAATATTATTGTCTTCAAGAACTGATACCATTACATTTAACATGATGATATTTTTCTCAAAATTCCATTTATGATTTTGAAATTGTTTAGTGTTTCCCCATTTCCATGAAGATACTCCACATGAATTTCAACATGATTATAAAATATATCAGTGTTATCATTCAAGTATATCCTTAAATCCTTATAATTATTCCATAATACTTTTAGTTTTTCTTAACATACCATGTAATTACCTTCATAAATTATGATAATCTTTCCCTATTGGGCGTGTGTGGATTTACATGAAATCAATTTTATAAATATAGAATTATATAATTCTACTCCCAATTCATTAACTACTTTGTAATAAACATCTAGTTCTTTTAGGTCTTTTTATGATATTTCAATACTCTTCATGTCAGAAAAATACCATATATGGAAACAATCTAGACATTTATTCCATGTGATTAGAAGTAGTGCTACATATGGTTTTTCAATAACTATAAATTATTACCTTTAAAGATAATAACAAATTTATGATTGAAAACAAATTCGACAACTTCAAATAGAGAGAATTTTTTATGAAATTTTAGCTTTGATACCTCTTGTTAGTCCTATGCAAGACTGAATTAAGGTATGCCATTACTTTTATTTTTAACTTTTATAATAATATCATTCTACTTATTATTGAGAAAAATATCCCCCTCAAACTAATTATTAAGTGATAAGGCACAAAAAAAGAGCGGGACACAAAAATTTTACTTGTTTCCCCAAAACTGGGATAACTCAAGGAGAACACCTAATTTTTTTCAGTGTTTAAAAATAATACGTACAATTATTTTATAATTAAAAGTTACTATAATGACCCTCCATGTTCACAACCTTCACAAATAAATAAATTCCATTGCTCTTTATCGCTCTGGGGACACATTAATCCTAGATCGATCTATTTTGTTTTCTTCTCTGAACTAGAATATAGATACTTGAGTTTTTATTGATTAAGAATTAACTTATTTTTTAGTTTTAGAGTGATAGAAAATCCTTAGGGGTAAAGTATTTATTTAACCTAGCATAATACCTAAAAATATCCAATTATTCTATTGATTCTACAATGTAGTTGTTATCCTTAGGATGAGCTGGTGTAGAATTGTGAGCATGCAGGGGCTATGAAAAAATATATTAATTATAATAATATTTTCTTTAATTCCCTATACATTCATTTGGGAAGATATTATTTTATATTATAAATGAGATATTAGATTATAGAAATGAGACCATAATTGATTTTGGAACAAGGGAAATTTTTTCTAGGAGCAATGTTAGTTTCACTCACATTATGACCGTGAGTATTTTTTTCCAGGAATATATTCATTTATTAATTTAATTGATATAATTAATTATTTAATTAGTTGAATTATTTTGGAAAACCCTATAATTCTTCAATTTATATCCCTATTATGTTACTATCTAGGTTAATTTGTTATTTATCTCTATGAACCACATATAGAGGGAGATGGAGAGAACCACTAGTTGGATTTTCCTTCGAACGCACCCCACACACTGGATTTTCAAATTCTCCTACCCGTTGCTCCTCCGAGAAGTGGAGAGCTGTAGTCGGCGGCCTTGGATCCTCCATCCTTCGACCCTGGTTCGTCGGTCGGTTCTGGCGCTATAAGGATCCTGGAGACCTCTGGCTCCCCTCATCAGCCTTAGGTGTCCTACCATGAGGCCCTATGCAGTGCGGCCTGAGTCCCTCCAAAGAGATGTTTCCCAGACGTTCGGCCTTTTGTTTTGGTGGAATCGAGGGATGGTGATGGTGTTTCTTTGGAGGTCCCCCCCGGTGGCTTTTGCAGAGGCGGTCGATCATCTATAGTGGACCTTAATAGCTCGTTTTGGGGTGGATAATCCTTCCTTGTAGGTTTTCAAGCATTTTGTAGGATCGTGGGGATTTTTGGGACAGTTGCATCTCTCTATGATCCATTGTCATTCCTTTTTCCTGGTTCTAGAGTAGGAGGCAGATTACATATCCATGTGGTGTAAAGCTCCTAGATCTTTCGGGAGATGAAGATTCAGCCTAGATTCCTTGTCTTTGGAGGCTCACAAGGGGCAGGAAAGCCCTTGTGCCATGGTTTGGTTAGGTCTTCATGGATTACCTTTACCTTTTCAAAATGGAATTTTCCTGAAGGCGATCAGTGACTCTCTCGGTGGTTTCTTGTGCGCGGATGATCCTCCCTCTCTTGTGATGACATTCTGGTTCCTACATTTTGCGTTGAGATGGATCTGTCATCACCGCCTCCTGATAAGGTTGTATTGAATGTCAGGGATGTTGGGGCATGGGAGCAGGTTCTTTCTTTCCCATTGTTTCCTAGGTTCTGCTCGTCCTTTGGTCTTCAAGGCCACTCCAGGCTGAGGTGCAGGAACCGGAAGCAGGGTGGCGTGGATCGAAAGGGCACAATGCAGGGGATCAGTCAAGGTGTCCTAGAGTCTATTTCCCCTTGCGAGGATGTTGGCCTTCTGGTTGGGGTTCAGGTTTCCTTAGCCATGTTGGAAGTCGAGGATCAGCCCGCTCTCCCTCTTGTCTTCGAGGCCCCCTTTTTCCAGGACCTGGTACCTTACAAGTTTGATGCTGCTCCAGCTATGGTGGATGCCCTTGCTGACCTGTTACTCTTTAAAGGCTAGTGGTGTTTACCTAGGGGGAAATGGAATAGGTTTCACGATTCTCTATCACCTACATGGGAGATGGGGGAGTCTAGTACGCCACTGCGGGTTGTTTTTGAGGATGCTCCTATGGTACTGGAGTCTTCGGGCTGTAAGCATCATGATCGTCTTCTTTGTGAGGCTGGTTCGGAGGGCAGTATTTGTGGTGTTTCAAGGGTGTCTTCTGAGACCCCTAGGGTGGAGGGGCAGGCAAAGAACAACTCATCCTACTTTCCCCCTCAAAATTAGGTGAATAGAAGGGTGGAAGTTTTAAGTTGTGTGTCTTCACTCCCGATTACTTCTGTTCAGAGTCCCGGAGTGTGTACCCGAGCACAGTCAAGACATCGTAGGGAAAGCCTTTCTCCCCTCAGCAGGAAGACCGATGAGCCTGGGGCCAATGCTGGGCTTCCCAGTTATTAATGTTATCTATGCTAGTGTGTAATTCTTGTGGTCTGGACACTCGGCTGAAGACAGATCTTATGGAATAGGATGTTAAGAAGCATAATGAATGCATCGTCGTGGTTCTTGAGAACAGAAAAACCCAGATAAGATTAAGGCTTTCAGTCGCAAGGTGTGGTTGCATGGATCCGAGCATGCAGATACGACTAGTAGTCATATCTGGCTCTTTTGGAACTCGGAGGTTTCAGTACAGCTGATGGAGGTAGGGGACTAGTTTCTCACCACGAAAGTATCGAAGGGAGGGGAATGTTTTTTTTGTTTCATTTGCTTATGGGAGCTGTGATACTCAGGAACGCAAGATATTGTAGAACGGGCTTGGGCAGTTTGACCCAAGGGACCTCCTGTGGTTTGTTGTTGGGGATTTTAATGCCATTATTGACCTAGAGGAGAAGAAGGGTTGGGGTGACTTCCCACATCAGGCCAGCTTATACTTTTCTCTCTTCATGGAAGATAAGGGTCTCCTCTACTTGGGCTACTCTAGAGACAAGTTCACGTGGTGTAATAACCAAATAGGGGGAAGGCGATGTTGGAGCAGGATTGACCGTTGCTTGGATAATAAGAAGGCGTTCATCTACTATCCTGAGGCTAAAGTGAAGCATCTTGTTCGAGGTATTTCTGATCACCCTCATATACTGGTGTCTCTGATTCCCAAACAGGTTTCCCAAGAGTCCTTCAGGTTCCTTAAACATTGGTCTCAGTTCCAAGAGTATCAAAGGCTCTTTAGGAATTCATGGGAGGATTTTACCCAGGGGCATACATGGGTTTCACTCCACAACAAGCTGCGAAGGTTGAAACAGGGGTTGAAAGTTTGGTCAAGGGGGATTCCTTTCTTTTACCATAATATGGAAGATAATAAGAAGAGAATACAGAGCTTATAATCTAATCTGGAGGAGGAGTGGGTTTATTCAGTGTTTGAGGATCTTGTGGGTATCAAGTTGAGATAGGAGGACAAGATTCTTAAATAGGAGCGGCTAGCTCGCGACCATTCCCGGGTAAGGTGGATGAAGGAAGGGGACAAAAATACTGCTTAATTTCATGCGTGCATTAGAGAAAGAAGACACCTTCCCTTGCCAAACTTCTTACTCGAGGATGGTTCATATAATGATAACTGTGACATGGTAGTGGGAATGGCTCAATCCTTCTTCAAAGATCTGCTTCCTGGCACCAATCCGAGGATGCTCAGTGGGTATCCAATGGGAAACGTAGGGTTGTGGGGGATGATTTCCTCTTTAGTGTCTAATCGCGACAATAAGGTCTTGGAGGTGATTCCCAACGAGGAAGAAGTTCATGCAGCCATGAAAAAGCTCAACCCAGAGAGTGCTCCCAAACCTGATGGTTTTCCAGGTTCCTTTTACAAGGGGATGTGGGATGTAATCAAGCGCGACATCATTGAATCTATCCAAGACTACTTTCGTGGTGGATGCCTTCCTCGTGCGGCTAGTGAAACTACCCTGGTGCTCATTCTTAAGGTCAAAGAACCTTCAAATATCTTGCATTATTGGCCAATGATTCTTTGTAACTTCCCATATAAAATCCTTGTGTGCGTGCTTAACTAGAGGCTAGTGAATCTGCTTCCCGATTGGGTTTCAGTTGAGCAACATGGCTTTGTGAGAGGTCGATCCATTAAGGGTTCCTTCGCTACGGCCCAAGAGATGTTAAGGGACATCAACTTAATGAACCATGGTTCTATTATGGTGATCAAATTGTATATGAATAAGGCATATGATAGGCTCGAATGGAGTGTCATCAACAGATTCCTTTCAGTCATTGGGTTGTTGGACAAGGAAGTGGACCTCTTTTTTAGGAGTTTTAGTTCTTCGTGGTTGGCGGTGTCGTTCAGAGGGAAGACCCATGGATTCTTCAAGGCAAAAAGAGGTCTCCAGTAGGGAGACCCACTCTCTCCTAGTATTTTCATTCTGGCTAAGGACACCCTTAGAAGACTCATCAAAAAAGGTATTTCCCAAGGGGTTATTCTTCCTTTTAGAAGGAAAATGAATATTCCAGTGGTGTCTCATATTATGTTTGCTGATGATACGGTAATCTTCATTAATGGAGGTCAGGAATCAATTCGTGGGATTAAGGGAATTATGGATGATTATTTATACTAGAGCGTGAAGGTTGTCATCAACTCCAAAAGTAGTATATTAATTTCCAATAAAAGTTCTCAAAGGAGGGTGTCATCCTTGTGCAATCTCTTAGACATGAAGTGTGGGTCCTTTTCGATGGAGTATCTGGGATCTCCTATTTCTTTTGGAAGACTCCGAATCAATTACTATGATCACGTTGTGAGCAGAATCACTTGTCGTATCCTTAATTGTAAGAATAAGTTCTTGTCTTTTGGGGGGTGTATAGCTCTGGTGAACAACATGTTGGCTGCCATTCTCATCCATGAAATGGCCTCTTCCAACGTCCCTCAAGGTGTGATTAAGAACATTGACAAAATCTTGTTCAGCTTTGGGTGGGATGCCAGATCGGAAGGGAAGAAGCACTGGGCTTCTTGGGGTAAATTGGCGTGGCCGATTTAGGATGGTGGGATTAATGTGAATAGATTTTAGAGTACGATTCTCTACATGCATGGAAAGATTCCATGGGAAGTTCTGGAGGAGCAGTCTTTATGGGGTAAATTCATGTAACCTCTCTGTGGTGGAAGTGTGGAGGCTACCGGTAGTTATACTTATCCTATGTGGGTGAAAGTTTACCTCCTGTATCAGATAATTTATCTCAACTCTCGGTGGATTGTGGGATCTGGGGATATCATTTTTTGGCACAGGAACTGGGCGGGCTTTGTTTTAGCCTTCCCTGGTTGCCCGACCCTGATAATTACGTTTAAATAATCTTGTCAGTACCCTAGTTTTACCTTGGAAATTCTGGATGAGGATCAACAGGTCCTTCTTAAGTCCATAGAGATAAATTGTGACCCGGAAAGTGCATTTTTACCCCCGTTGCTTCGGGGGCCTTCTCGTGCAAAGACTTCCATAGGTTGTTTTCTGAGCAGGATTCTCAGGAAGGGTGGAATGGTGTGGTGTGGTGCCAAAATATTCTTATGAAGTTCAAATTTATAACATGGTGCATTAGGAACGCTGCGTTAGCGACAGACGAGAATTTTAAGAGGATGAGTATCAGCTTGCCGTCGAGGTGTTCTTGCAGCCACAACAGGTGGGAAGAGAGTACGAAACACCTGTTTTTTTGAAGGCAATTGGGCTCAGGCAGTGTGGTCTTGCTTAAGTGGCTCCTTGGAACTCTCCACTCATGAACAGATTGACACAACCTTGATGGAAAGCTGGTTCCAAGGCGTTATAGGATCCAAGAAGGGTAGGATGGTTCGTTCGGTGATTTTCAGTGAAGGGTTTTAGATCTTGTAGAAAGCTAGGAACCAGGAAAGGTTCAAATGCCTCTCTCCTTCAGTTAAGTCCATCATTATGCGGACACGCTTATTTATAATTGATTTGGATCTGCTCATCTAGGACTGGCGGGGGGTACCCTCTCTCAACTGGAAACAGGCCAGTAACTCCTTGGCTTCTCCTACTCATGTCGTCCAATAAGGAAACTGGGTAAGCTGGAAACCTCATGGTTCTGGTTTGAAGCTGAATACTGATGAGTCCTACGATATGGGGGTGATGAAAGGATGGGGCTTAGTCAGTGGCCCTAGGGGGAGGCGGTTATGGCATTCACGTCCTTCTTTGGAAAGGGCACATCTCTCTTGGACGAGGCTATGGCCATGCACACAGGGCTTTCCCTCTGTAGGCAGGAGAAGTTGGATCTAACCAGGGCGGAGATAGATTCTAGGATTCTCCATGATGCCATGGTTGGAATAGGGTTCCCCCATGTACTATTTCTTACATTTTTAGAAAATATAGAGCTCTTCTTAGTCCCAATATCGAGGTGTCTCACACTTGGCACAAGGGTAATAAGGTAGCGGATCACTTGGCTTACCTGGCGGTCCAGCGTTCCATATCCACTTCCCGTCTCCCTATCAATAGTTTGAAACCAGAGTGTGTTAACTTACTTAGATGGGATTCTCTTGGTTTTCAATATTTTAGACCACCCTAGCCCCGGGTCACCCGGGGTTGTTTTTGTTAGACTGTTTTGAATAAAAATTTGATTTGGAGGAGGGAGATGGAAGAGAGAGAGAGATCAAACATTTGTTATGAATTTCATCATGAAAGGTTAACAAAATTTGGAAAAAATCTATTTTTTTCTCTTAGGTATGTTTTTAGGAGTAAAATGGAAATTTATCCCATTATATGATCTTGGATAATTTTTCTTACAACCTCATTAGTCTCATTACAGAGTTTTTACCCTAGGATATGAGGTTGGAGAAATTTTGAGATGTTAAAATTTTAATAAAAAATTTGGTATTTAATTAATTTAAAAAATAATTATTCATATGATTTAAAAATGTATTTTGAATGGTATGATATAATGAGATTTCAACTCTTAATTTTTGTTTAAAATGTTGGTTTTAACTATATGAGAGATAACCTTTTGTTGGGCACTTGGATAGAACCCCCTTTTTCTTTTTTCTTTTTTTCTTTTGTTTTTATTTCATTTTCTTTTCTTTTCCTCTCATACATTTTGGCTTGTTGTGAATTACTAAGAGGGGACTCCCCCTTCTCTCATTTATCCAAGATAAAAAGATAAAGGGTAAGATGATATCACCGTCATACTCTTTCCGTAGAATCTAGTGGAGCAGGACTGAGATGCAGCCGGTGCACGCTATGAATCTAGGCTTGAACCATCAACGATTTTATCCCCAAGGTAGGCCATTTTTAATATTTTCCCCATTTATCTTTTAAATCATATTTTTATTATATTTTAATGTATTATATGTGTTTTTTTAGGTTCCATGAGATCAATCATGGATTTTTTTGGGAGATTCATGGGTTTTGAGTGATCACAAAATGGATTTATGTTCAAGAAAGGAATCTACACAACATATAGTTTAGAGAAAACAAGACTAGTGTTGTTTTTTTGGGATTGGGGTTAAATAAGGATACTACGTGGGCTGTGTTTGGGAAATGATGTTTAGAGACACTCGAGGTGTGGTTTAGTACTCAGTCTGACACCCAATGTGGGGGCACATGGTCGTATAAGTTACACAGTCAGACCCCATGTGTGGTACACGACCAGAGGCTATGTTTCATATATAACCCAACCATGTGTGGTAGTACATGAATAGTTACATTTACAAGAACCCCATGTGATTTAGGTTCCATGTATTAGTGTAGAAACATTGTTTAATTTGAAATTCACATGCCCTTTTGGGCTAGGCAACATGACCAGGGGGATTATTGGAGGTATATGCCGTGTACCTAGGGTACACGCCGTGTTCTCCATCCTCAGGGGTATTTTACTTGTTTTTCTACCTATATTCATTACCAAAATTATATGTGTTATATTATAATATATTTTTTCTCTATATATCATGATGGTGGAATATTTTCAGCATTTAGAGGATGTTTGGGTGGTGTTTCAAATTGAAAGTGTTTGGAGGGAGGGTTTCCTTAGGGTTATTGTTCTAGAATTCTCCTGAGGGTTGAGTCTAGCATGGGGATTGGGTAAGGTTTGTGTAATTATTGATAAAATTTTCTTTGTATTTCAATTATTCTTTGTAATATTTCCCTTCATACAGTACCTAGAAGGAGGGATCAAGTAGTATCTTTGATGAGATCTAGGATTGTCCTTGGATGCCCAGACTAGTTTTTTGAGGTTTGAGTGGTTTTTATCATTGGGTCGGCTGGAGAAATAAGGATGGGTTAGCACCATGTGACAATGATTATATCTAGGTTCCATTAATACGGTGTTGATATGATTCTGAGGGACACATGAGGATACCTCAATGGGTGTTTTTTTGATCGGTGAGAAATTAGGTTAAAACGATAAATATTTTGGATGTCCTTGTAGGTGAGGTGATGACACTATATGGGTTGGGTTCCCAATTTGTTAAATGATATTTCTCATGTTGGGTGTGGCCTATTGTTTGTTATGGATGTGATCTAGGGGACCACTAGGGGTGTTATGTATTATGTTATCCCTATCAGGGTTGGTGATGAGTTAGTTGTTGGTGATTTTGAGTGTCACCTTAAAACCTAGACATCTTGGTGTGAGAAATTCAGCAGTAGTCATATGGGGAGGTTCAATTCATGCCTTATCACGAGCCTAATTGTGTGATGGGTCAGGTCAACCTGGGCTACTTTGGGACAAAATGGTAACATAGCCTATCTTGATTTATGATTTAGGGATTTGGTAGACAAATGGCTTAAAAACGTGTTAGAAATTTTTATTGAATTTCAATGGGTGTATCATGAACACCATTTATGATGGAAATTATAGGTTACCAGGTTTATGTGATTTTTTCTCTCAGTTTTCAATGTTACAGTTTTGTGATTTCAGATTGGTTGATGCACATTAGTTTTTAGATTTATTTATTTATGGTTTATTATTTTTTGGATCTTGTCTCATTGGAAAGAGGATAACATTCATTTATCATGATGGGAATATATTATTAACATGGCATATGAATGGATGTGTATTTTCACTATTGATGTAGGTTCAGTTGTTTAATGTTTCCGTAAAAACCTATATGGTGTTGTCCTATATAGTGACTTTGTGGAATTATACTCAACTAAACTACAATTACTTTTCTTCTTATTATAGGTCATGTGGATTATATTGAATCATATTTTCCAAGTATTATTTTTTGATATTTTATGAATTATTTTTGAGACCAAGAACTGAGATTACATGAAATTAAGAGGCCTGGTGTTCCTGGACTAAAATTTTGAAATATATTAAATATATTTAATAACACATGCATGATGTTTTCTTAAAAAAGATGAATAAACTATAAATGGGGTACTAGATAAAAAATCTGAGGGCATCATTGTGTTCATAAAGTAGGGTTTATCATAGCCATGATGTAAAGTTAGTCGGTGTGGGGGAATTATTTTAAAAGTAATAACATTTATAAAATAAATTAAAATAATTAAATGATGTTATATTATTTAACCATTTATGCAGTGAATTACTTTTTTTAAAATTATCATTAATATAAAATTTTTACGGTTATCCTAATGACCCTGAAAATTGTTGGAGAGCTGTGGGAGAGCATGAAGATGATTTTTTTAGTGAATGATGACCATATTGAAGATCGACAACTAGTGAAAAAGGAATCAATGGATCTCACTAAAAATCACGACAATTATTCATTCTTTATCAATGATCAATATGAATTGAGGTAGGATGTTTTTTGTGTTTGGATTCTTTCCCCATTTTCTATTCCTATGATGAACATGAATCAATCAACCAACAAATTGATCCATTATTTAATCATCTTGTTGGATGGGTTTATTTGTGGGGTTATTTTGGGAGTTTTGACTAACTGTTATTGATTATTCACTTTTTATTATAATGGTTAAGGATCGAGGATAACATGAACATTGGAAAAGTTTTGTTCCTCATGTTTTTGATTGTGCATTTCTCCTCTATATCTTCATTCATCGTGGGTGTTATCTATTGAACCACGATTTGACATCCACATAGAAATTGATTTTTGTGCAGCAGTTTCTAGGTGAAACAATTCAATATTATAGATATGAGAAGAAGCTCCTACTTCACTTTAATTCCACTCTCACGCCCCTTCTTTTTCCTCTTTCACAAATCCATCTTCCCTTCCCTGGTATCCTTCTTTCAGAGTGATCCCTAAGGTTCAGTCCTATGTGAATGGCAATATTTCTATTCCAATTTCTTCTCTAGAGTTCACGAAATCATCAGCACTGCTGGACCTAATGCTAGTTTCTTGTTTTGGGAAGAAGCATCCCTATGTTGATGCCTTCGATAGGTTTGTATTATCATCTTGGCACTTACAAGATTGGGTGGTAGTTGGTATTTTAGATTCAAGGAATATTATGATTCTTTTTTTGAATGAGGAGGATCTGAGCTATGCTTGGGATACTGTTCCACAAGACATGGATGGTTTTCGATTTTACCTCTTTCGGTCCGCTAAGGTGGATCAGTGCGACCCTATTGTGTCTATAAAATTTATCATATTGAAATCTGATTTGGGTGTTAGAGGCTCCTCAGAGGCAACATGTTCTCTTGGAGGTGTTGGGGCCAGCATGGCAGTAGGATTGGTTCAAAAGAAGGAGGCTGGACTTGAGAAGAGGGAGCCACACCTGAATGCTGATATGGGTAGGAAGCTGAATTTAAACATATCCAATAGAGCCATGGTGAGTGATGAAGTGGGTGTGTATCCAGCCACTAGTGAAGACACCTCATTATAGTTTCAATACATGGGTTATGGTTTTTTCCAACCAAGGGGTTCAGACATGGAAACACAAGAGATGCGGGCACAACCTTCTTATGCCGAGAAGGTTAAAGCTGGAGGCATACTTAAAAATTCTCAGAACCGATTTGAAGTTTTGGGAGAAGAAGAATGCGAGATAATCAGGGAAGGAATCGAGATGGTGGATACATAAGGCGAAGACACTTCTATGGTATGGAGGCCACCCAAGAGGTGGAATATACAGTCCTGGACTCACCTATTGAACCCATGGAAGTAGGATTGGAAGAGGAATACTTTCGATACTCATCAAGGAAGGTAAAGAATACAATAATTGATTCAGAATACTTTATTAAGCATAACTGAAGGATGCAAGGGAGGAAGGACTACACTAACTCACCTAGTCCTCCTGTTATGAGGTCCTTAAGTAAGGGAAAACTCCCTATGATGGGTACTAATAATGATGGAAACATATACATGAGAACGAGGAAAGGCTCTAATAGGAATGGGGGTGGTAAGAAAGAAGGTGGCACATAGGCCAATGATTGGGTGTCTGATAAATCGGTGGTCTCTTCAATTGAAGTTTTTCAGCATGGAGAGGAGGTTAGGTTGGCGATGGGGGATGATCTTCAGCAGCCTGTGGAAGAGCCTCTTGTAGGATGATAGTGTTTGGAGGATGTTGAAATGGATACTAAGATGGATCTACTCATGCACTCGGGTGAGGAAATGAAGGAAGACATCCTGGTGATTGAGGCAACAAGGGAAGACATTGATAAAATGATGAGTAGACTTCTTCGAGTGGAAGGTACCAAGGAACAAGGGGAGTGGATTAATAAGAAATATTTTATACTTGTTAGAGGCTTTAACATGGGGAAAATTAGATATGAAGAGTACATTCAAGCCTAGGAGTACCTAGAAACTTGTTATGAAGAACTCCTTGATGCTGATCCAGGAAGCTTGGTAAATTCCTTTCCTTGGAAACTATCTAGGGAATTTTACTCCAATCATCTCAATATAGTGTTTAACAAGTCATTGGTATATTTTGATGTTTGATCTATTCCACTATGAGGGTTCTCACTTTCCCTTTAAAAGTGTTGGAAAATAAAAAAGTAAATTTGGATAGATGGAAGCGGTGATGGATTGAATGGTTTCAAGCACCCAATTTTGTGTTCCTAAGGGATCAACATAGAATAATGAATGAGGAATTTTTCTGAACGAATTGAAGGGTTGGAATCCTCTATTTAGAGGTGGAATGGTTTGACCAAAATGGGTCTATTATTTCCAATAAAAATGAATCTAGGTTTTGAGGTAGTGACAACACAGACACACATAGAAGGAAGAACTAGTTGGTTTCTAGATATTATGATCCACACGGTGTGTTATCTGATATTACATGGTGTCTGGGTCCCTCCTCAATATATCTAGGGTTTCAGGAGAAAGAGAAGGATCACACGGTGTGTGAATTATCCCCTATATATCAATGTGTACCTCATAGGGAACATAGAAATGGGTTAGATTACATGGTCATGAGAACACCATGTACTCCCCGGAGACACAACATAGAAAAATGTACACATACTAAGACATAAACTGGAACACGGGCATAAGTACATGAGTAGCAGCACACTATGCACTTATACCCGAACACAAACATGGGACATCTACATAGGTAGGACTCAGTGTCGAAGGGACATGGAATGTAACCCTACTATATATCGTGTACTCATTAAATCATGTATATGATCCCTTGTACTCTATATCTTGGACAAGTTGCATTAGTGTGTCCCCTTATCATTTCATGGAGGGTTAGTTTGTAATCTACTCCTACACAAAGGATAATGATCCCTTTAGCATGAATTCTTTGACAGTGTTGTTGGAATCCTTCTGTGAGGCCCAAAGTGAGTTCCTCTATTCAACGTTGTGCGCTCGGTGGATTTCCTGGTATCCTCATGACAAAACTACACGGGCGCCGATCCTCTACTTAGTGGGTTAATCCATATTGAGTTGTTGGTATTCCCCATGGAATTGTGAGTGATACTCATCTATGTATCGTATCTCTTTGGAATTTTAGTGTGTACCTTCTCTTGGAGAGACCCAATCAGAAATACCTCTCGGACGTATGTTATCAGTGCTATCAAACTCATGGAGTGTGTTCTCTCAGAAAAGTGCTATATGGGACCTTCAAGATAGAATCATAGGTTGGTATTGTGGTTGTGAACTTACCATTAGAATATGTGACTTTTCTGAGTATATCTAGATATTGTTGTTATATTTGCTGTAGATATATAATTTTGTAGAGTTAAATGTATTTTTTGTATGCTTTGTGGTTTTGGGGTGTCTTACTGGGTATTTTTATACTCAACCATACATGGGATTTTCTCGCATGTGTTGTGTCTTTTGTTGAAAATAAACCTTTTGACAGAGTCCTAGAAGGACCAGGACTAGATGATTCTTAGTGATACTGGATAGATCAAGGTTTTTTGTGTGGTATCTTGATAGAATTCCCTATATTTATTTTCATGTTGGACTTCTTTTCAGACTCTTTTTGGTGGGATTGTATTTGACCCTGTTTACATTCATTTACTTTCTTTCATACTATGGTTGTGGGATTTAGATTTATACACGCATGGTTTTTCAAATTTTCTTTTATTTAATAGTTTATGGGCTTGGATATATGTGTGTGTATACAGGTACATAGGCCAAGGACTCCCATGTTAGTGATACGCTAACACGATGCTAGTCAGCATCCCAGGACTATTGAAGGCAGGATTGGTGTGTCATGACATGAGAACCGTTGGAATGGGTTGTGAAATGGTAGTATTAGAGGATTTAATTCATCCGTAGGACCATAGTCTGTGAGATTGGTATAGAGAAGTAGTGTTATGTGTTTTGAGTATGGTTTCCCAGCCATGGACTCTAGTGTTGGTGCGATGACTGACATATCCAAACACTAGGACTCTGATCACCTTATTTTGAACTCCGTACAAGATAAAACTATTTACTAGTAAAACAATGGTACATACATCATATATGAATTAGTTATGGTTTCCATGTCCTTATTGAGCCATCTATCTAGATATACTCATTGACCTTGGTTTATCTTTTTTACTTTCAGGATGCCTCTATGACGTATTGCTGCTAGGATTCAGTATAAAGATAATGAGGGTGATATAACCAGTGATGAGATGTCGATATAGGGATGAGTTCTAGATATGTTACCTCCAGGTGCTGAACTAGCTATACCACCACATGTTTAGAAGCAACGATACCCGCAGTATTAGGGGACGAGATGCGTAGGTTGGGCGCACTTCACAATTTTTAGTCATAGAGACACATTAGGTTTTGAAGTGATCCTAACCCATTGGTGGTTGAGGATAGGATTTAATCAATGACTAGTGCTTTTTGAATCTCTAGGACACTATCAGATCAGATGGTGGTCTGGGTGGTGAGCCTTTTCCATGGATCAACAGGGAAATGGTGGGGGTTAGTGACTCAGTCTTATGAAGAGGTGACTCTAGTGTGGTCAAAGTTTGTGCGCCTTTTTAGAGAGAAGTTATATTCATCCACACTGTTGGTTGTGCTATCCAATAGTTTCTATAACATTAGTAATAAAGCACAATAGTTGTAGGGTATTCATCGAGGTTTACCAACCTTTCCAGGTACTCGATGGATAAGGTTCGAGATCAATTCTTTCTAGATTGGACTTTAGATTGAAGGCTGCATAGAGACATCTAATCTAGTTTCATCCCTCTATGAATTCCTATAAATACTGGGGTGATAGAGATAGTTTTGGTTGTTGAGAGTTTCTTGGATGACCAAACGTAGATAGTAGTAGATGGTAGTGGGCCCACATGAGTAAAGACCTCAGAAGTATGGAGATGATGTTAGTCTAAGTGACTTGGATGTATGAGACATTTCAAGAGGAGGTCCCAAGATAGAGGTTCTATAGTTTAGGGCTCATAAGATGAGTACATTCATCCCAGAGAGAGATAGAGGCACTGTTACCCATGTGGTGGAAGGGTAAATCATTCTAGAGATTGTCCAACCCACCATACAACTAATAAAGATACCATGGATGGGCCTCCAAGATATTGGCAGTGATAAGAGAAGGAAGTTCCATACGGATAAGGATGTGGAAGAGGATATGGGAGAGAATCTAGAGATGATAGATTCTTGGAATTGTTAGCACTATCACACCCAGGATGTCTACGCTAGGCTCAGGGAGTTGGAGGAAAGGGGCTAAGAGAACTGCAGGTAGTCGAGGCTTATGACCCAAATTCTACAAGAATTATACGAGGTACAATATATGTATTTTATACCATAGATGTAGTAATAATAGACATAGGTTCTATTCATTCCATTATTGACACATATCTTGTTTGAGACTTAGAGATTCTTTTTGATCCCTTGGTTCGTCCTTTTTTCCTGGAGACTCCAATGGGAGATGAATCATCAATCACACACTTTTGTTAATAGTGTCACCTAACTATTGTAGGTGAGTGTTTTTATCGGTATATCTTTATATAAGTGATGAGGATTTATGAAATCATCTTAGGTATGGGCTGGTTATCTATAGTTTATTCCTAGATTGATAGTTTCAGGTAGATGATGTGGTGTGTCTGCAATGATGGGACTAGGTTCTCCTTTTTTAGTGAAATGGAAACCCATGAAGCATATGATAGACTCTTACATAGGAGGGAAAAACCGATTACACATTAGTTGGCCAGCATGACCCTTGGTGAAGTAGATGTTATGATTTTTTAGTTCCCTATATTGGAGAAGGAGTATGAGGAAGTCTTCTCTAAGGATGTTCTAGGTTTAACTCTCCATCGAGAGATAGACTTTTGTATTACTATACACCCTAGGACAACACTGATATCTGTTCTAGAATATCATATGGATCCCATACAGTTTGATGAGATGAGAGTACAATTAGAGGAATTATAGAGGAAGAGATTTGTTAGACCCAATATTTTACACTAGGAATCCTTAGTTTTGTTTTCCAAGATGGCAGATGAGTGCTTGAGCTTATGTCCGGACAACGAGAACATAAATTAGGTGACTATAAAGAAAACGTATCCACTAATCTGGATCAATGACCTCTTTGATTAGTTTATAGGGGCATGACAATTCTCAAAGGTTGAACTCGAGCTAGGATATCATCAGTTATGAGTATGATATAGGGATATACCGAATATGACATTTAGATGCTTCTATATTTCCTACGAGTACTTAGTGATTCTCTTTGGTGTGACAAAAACTACAACAGTGTTCTTGGAACACATGAACCATATCTTTCTTCCATTATTAGACTGGTTCATGGTAGTCTTCATCGATGATAGGAATCCATGAAGGAACACATGAGGCACTTGGGGATGGTTTGGGATGTACTCCGGGAGCACCGTATTTACAAGAATATCTCAAAGTTCTTGTTCTAGATTCAGGTGGTCTACTTTTTGGGACATATTATCTCTATAGATGGTGTGGTAGTGGACCTAGGAAAGGTTGAGGAAGTGTACTTGGGATCCACCCAATAGAATGAATGTGGTGAATCTATAACTTGTTTAGAAACAATATTACCATAGATTCATACTTGACTTCTTTAGGATTTCATCTCCCTTGACAACTTTGACCAGAAAGGGGAATCCATTCATGTAGAAAAAGATGTTCCAATAGGATTTTCAGTAGTTGAGATAGAGTTTGATGAGCGCTACCATCATGATATTACCATATGAAAGTGTTTATTATGTAGTGATTTATGATATGTCACGAATTGTGCTTGATTGTGTTCTGATGAAGAGACAAGTAATGATTTCTTATGGTTCACACCAGTTGATTCCAATTGAAAATAACTATGAGACCCATGATCTTGAGTTAGAAGTGGTAGTATTTTCACTAAAGACATGGAAATTGTACCTTATGGGTGAGTAGTTAATCATATATTCTGATCACAAGACTCCCAAGTATATATTAATTCACAAAGACCTGAACTTGAGACAGAGGTGATGGATAAAGATCATCTAGGATTATGAATTAGACATTATCTATACTCCTTGGAAGGGTAACGTGGTAGCAGATACTCTTAGTAAGAGATATAGTTCACAATTGATTAATGATGAATCATATTAGTTGGTCTCTTTGTATTTATCCTTTGTGGATGGAGATGGAAAATATTACTTCCATTAGATGGCGGTTATCCCTCCACTTTTATAGTTATCTAGGGAGGAAAAACTTGGGGATGTAGTTTGTGAGTCTGTATGTACTCATGTGTCTATTGAACATTCTCCAAATGAATTTTATTAAGGCTATGCCTAGGTTTTTCTTTTCATAGGATGCATGATGGTGCCAATAATGTTGTAGGAGGAAGTTCTAAGAGAGTTTCACATATCTCCTTTAGTGGTACATTTAGGTGTAGTAAAGATGTATCAGGACCTACGACATTAGTTTTGGTGGGCAGGGATAAAAAAGGAGTTGTATAGTTTATCTATCGATAACATAATTGTTAGCAAGTAAGGGTTGAGCACCATGACCCAATGAGTTTAGCTCAACCCCTATAGGTTCATGCATGGATTTGGGATGGGATATCCATGGAATTTATAACGGGATTACCACGTATATTCAGGGGATACGATACCATCTAGGCTATTGTATACTGAATCATCAAGTCATCCTACTTCCTATCTATTCAGAAGAATATTTAAGAAGATACCTTTGGATGACTCTATGTGCAAGAGATAGTCCAAATCCACATAGATCCCTCGAAAATCATTTCTTACTGTGATGATGGCTTCACATCTCGTCAATATAAGGAATTATAGGATGATTTGAAGGCTCATTCATTTTGGAGCACCCTGTTTCACCCCAAGACTGATGGAAAGACTGACTAGACCATTCAAGTTTTGAATGACATGTTGCAGGCTTTCATGTTAGATGTTTCCCATAGTTGGGAGGATCACCTACCACTGGTGGAGTTTGCATACAATAATAGCTAGTATTCCACCATTAATATATAACTATTCAAGGCATTTTATGGGTAACCCTGCATGTCACCCCTTTACTGAATTGACCGAGGATATTTAGTACTCATGGTACTAGAGTAGGTATGTGAAAATACAAAAAATGTGTAGATCATATTGAATCTGACGAGGACTACACAAATCCATAATTACTCTTGTGCACATAGACAATATAGGACCTTGGAGTTTTAGTAAGGAGACTATGTGTTCTTATGGGTTTTACCTCGATGTGGATTATGTAGATTTGGTTGGGGTGGAAAACTATCTTCGAGATTCATTATCCCTTTCCAGATACTGTATAGAGTTCGTGAGTTGGCATACCACTTAGATCAACCTCTGCAGTTAGACTGCGTACATGACTTCTTCCATGTGTTTTAGCTAAGGAGGAATGTTCATGAACCATGACATGTTACCAGCTAGGGATAACTTAATATTGAGGATGGAACTACCTTTTTAGAGAACTCGATATAGACCAAGGATTGGTAGGAGATGATCCTTCATGGGTGATCGATTCTTTTAGTGCATGTATGGTGGTAGTATGATAATTTTCAAGAGAGAACTTGGGAGAGAGAGGATCAAATTCCTGCTCATTACCCACATCTCTTTGTGTATCCCTTGTTTTTTCTTTTCAAAATGTAAATCCCCAAGGTGGGGAGAACTTAATGACCAAAATTTTCCATGTATTATTTTTGGATATTGTATGGACTGTTTTTGAGACCAATCACTGAGATAAATTGTGATTCTGAGGCCCATGGTGCTGAGAATAAATGTTTTAAAAATATTAAATATACTAAATAACACACTCATGCTATTTTCCAAAAAAAGTAGAATAAATTCTAAATGGGGGCCTAAATTAGAAATCCAAGGGAATCATTGAGTTAAAAATGTGGAGTTTAACCAAGGATTTATATAACCTTATTTATCATGGGGCGTTTGTTTAAAATTCATCATGGACATAAAATAAATTTAAATTATTAAATGAAATTATTTTATTTAACTGTTGACACAAAGAAATAATATTTTATTTAAATTAATTCTTATAGAAAATTTGTAGGGTTATCTGCATAAACCTGTAAATCACTAGAGAGACATGGAAGAGCCTGGAAGGAGAGCCCGTTGGAGGATGATGATCAGATCAAATATCGATGACTGGTTCAAGACGAAATAATAGGATCTCACCAACAATCATGATGCAACTCTGTTCTTCATCAATAATCGATCCTACTTGAGGTAGTACATTTGTAGTGTTTGGATTCTTTATATGTTTTTTAATCCTTTGAAAAACACAAATCAATCAACCATTAGATTTATATTTGGTTCATTCATCTTGTGGGATGAGTTTATTTGTGAGGTTATTTTGGAAGTTTTGATTGATTATTATTGGTTATTCTCTTGTCATTTCAACAATGATTGATCGAGGCCAACACAAATATTGTATGAGGTTTGTTCCTCATGTTTAGGATTGTGTATTTCTACCACATTTCATTGTTCATCACGGGTGTTCTTTGTTGACCCACAGTTCAATATCCATATAGAAATAAATCATTTCACACCGTTTTCTTGGTGAAAGGATTCACTATTTCAGATATGGGATTAACACAACATCATATTGGTGAAACGATGGAAGAAGTAAAAAATTATATGGTTTGGGATACCAGATTTTATGTTCCTCAACACACAATGAATAATGAAAAATGATTCCATTTTATGAATGAATCGAAGGGCCATAATCAGGAGTTTGGTAGTGTCGAGGTTTGGCCAAAACAGATCAATGATTTCTAGCATGAACAAATCCAAATTTTGAGGTGGTAGCATCATGTATTTGTGTGGAATGGAGAACAAGTGGGATTCTATAAATCTAGATTCACATGGAGTGAAATCTAGAATTACAAGACATGTGGGCCCCCTAGTAGTGACTAGGGTTTTAGGAGAAAGTTAAGGATCACAAGGCATGTTGTGTGATCACAAGAAGTGTGACCTAGTCACATGGAATGTGAACTAGTCACATAGAGTGTGAACTCTCCCTTAGGGCTCAATGTGTTCCTCATAGGGTACATGAACATAGGCTAGAGTACATGGGCACAGAAATGACTTGTACTCCCATATATACATGGCCTAGACAAATGTACATGAACTAAGTGATGTACTAGTACATGTATAGAAGTAGATGACATCAACACATAGTGTAATTATACAAGGACATGAAAATGTCCTATTTACATGGGAAGGAATCAGTGTTAGATGGGCATGGCATGTAACCCTACTACCCTCCATGTACTCCATACATCATGGATTTTATCCCTTGTACATTATACCTTGGAAAATTTTCATTAGGGTGTGTTCCCCATATCCGTTCCCCAAGGGTTGTATGGAATCACCTCCTATACATTGGAAAATTATACCTTCATTAGGACTTCTATAATAGAGTTGTTGGAATCCTTCCATGAGGCTTGGAATGAGATCCATTATTCATCTTCATGCCCTATGTGGAGTTCTAGGTATCTTCGTGACCAACAAAATGAGAGATCCAATCCTATATTTAGAGGGTTAATCCAGAATGATTTTTTGGTATAACCATGAAATTGGGAGTGATCCTCATTTGTGTATCATATATCTTCAGACTTTTAGCATGTACCTTCTCATGGAAAGACCTGATGACCACAACATCTTAGAAGAACATCATCAGTGCTATTAGAATCATGGAGTGTGTTCTCCCAAATGAGTGCTATGAAGAAACTTTGAGTTGTAATCCTAAGATAGTGTTATCATTGTGACCTTACCTTTATACTATGTGTCTTTGTTGAGTATATCTAGATATACTTGTCATATGATTTGTAGAAATATACCGATGTATATATGACTATATTTATTTTTTGTGTGATTTGTGGTTTTTGAGTGTCCTTCTGGGTATTGTGATACTCATCCATTCATATGTTTTTCCCACATTTGTGGTTTCTTGTGAAGAGGATTGAACTTTGGATAGATTCTAAGATGGACCAGGACCAGACAATGCTTTGTGAGACCGGACAGAGTGAGGTGCGTTCCTTTTGTATCTTGAAAGTAGTCCCTTTAATTATTTTCAGGTTGGACTTGTTTTTAGACTCTTTTTGGTGGGATTTTATTTGGACAAATTTACATTCATTTACTTCCTTTCATATTATGGTTGTGATATTTAGATGCATACATTCATGGTTTTTTATTTATTTTTATATTTCAGCATTGTATGGTCTTGGAGATGTGTGTGTGTTTGTGTGTATAGGTACTTAGGATATAGACTCCCATGATGGTAATATTCCTACTTGGCACTAGTCTCTAACCTATAACCTATTGGATGCAGGGTTGGGGATTTGCACCACAAGCCCCACTGGGATGAGTCACGACATGGATATTGTAGTGAGATGTTCTCCAGTGATGGAAATACAGTCTCTTCATAGAGGGATGCATGGATACCCTTGTGGGTTAGTACATGATTTTGATTTCTTAGTTTGTTGTTGGATTGATGAGGGTAAGGATACTTGAGAGGTGTTTTGGATTAGGCTTGATCTTCCTTGAGACTATGTTTTCCCCTATATGTTCTGTGGTTAGGCATGGAGATGACATGGGATTCAAAAGCGGAGTGCTGAGAGTGATCATTTTTTTATGGTTATCTTGGGAGGGTATGTTTGGTTGGATTCCTAGATCTATTGTTTCTACTACTCCTAATTTAAATTTTTGTGGTGTGGTAAGAATGTTTTTAGGAGGTCATGGTTTTGGATAAATTCCCGGGTGGGGGTGGTTGTGTGGTTGTTATTGGAATGATGGAGATGCGTAGATTTTGAAGAGGGGTGTTGTGAGTGCTCTGAGATATTGGAACCAACAGACATGAGGAGTAAGTTCGGTGGTTTAGGTGCATTATACAATCTTCATTATGGATTTTCTAATGTGAACATGATTCTAGTTGTGAGTTCTAGTTTCATGGGAGAATGTGATCATTATGTTCTTGGTGAATCTATGTTCCTTGAGGAGGAGAGTGAGGTTTGGTGTATCTTTTTAAGATAATTGTTTTTATGTCAATGAAGACATATAGTGGGAACAAAACTATTGGATGTTGGGGGTTGTGATCCTCATTTTATGTTGGTCATTGAGCATCGAGACCATATTTCCTGCTGAGTATGGGATGGGGGTGGTTATGGTTTTCATGTTTTTGCTAAGGTGTAAGTGATTTTTCCATATCCAATTATTGAATTTAGTCGTGGATAGAGAATGAGTTATAGAATTCGGTGCTATGGTTATATATTAATGAAATGACACAATTATGGTTGGGATCGTCCTATTATTCATGGATAAACGACCCTTACGGTGGGAAAATTATGGGAACTGCGAGATTGGTCATGGGATGATCAAGTTGGACTTGGATGCACCTATGCTCGAGGTGAAGCGTAGTGCCAGGTTGACCATAAAGGTTTCTCTGGATTGATAATAATTATGGTACGAAGTTTCATATTATTTTTCGAACCATTATTTTTATCTTGGAATATTGTGTTTACCCTAGGAACATTGTTTGGTGGAATTTTGAGCAGTTTGAATTTTCATTGAATATATAATTAATTAAATATTAATTATAAAAAGGTGTTTGTTTAGTAATATATTTTGAAAATAGTTTCATATATCTAATCCGAGTCTTTTTTTCTAGTCCAACATGGGAGGGGGGGTCTTAGGTGACGTATAACCATGCGTCAGGCACTGAGGTAGGGCCCAATCCCACATTTTTTCCTCTCCTCTCCTTTTTATTATTTTTTATGATAGATATGGTCATCCCCATTATCTACTTCGGCTGAGAGAAAATAGGGATAGTGATAAGAGATCTCTACTGGACTTCATCCCTAGCATTGAGCGAAGATAGATTGAGATGAAGCGGGTGCATGGTGTGGATTCGAGCTTCAAGGAGAATTATTTTTTTACCTAAGGCAGGTTATTTTGAAATTTTCTACGATTTTACCCTTTTAATTCATAGTTTTTTGTTTTTCAAGCATGATATGTTGTTTTGTGGTTCCATTAGAGCCCCTACGGAGTGGTTTTAGAATATATAGGGGTTTCATAAGATCATAAATGGATTTCTATTTTGGAAACCCATCCACATAGTGTATAGTTCAGAGAACACCTATTGTGTGTTTCTCAATTAAGGTGTTTGGATTAAGAAGGTGATTACATGGCATGAATATTTGGGAGATTACGTTTTAATCCACTTTGGGTGTGGTTGGGTACTTGACCACACACCATATGTGGGGGATTGTGGTCGTGTTAGCTATACAGTCAGGCCCCACATGCAGTACATGGATGGAGGCCTTATGACATATATAACTATAACTCCTGAGGGGTACAAGATTGGGTACTTGTTTAGGAACCCATGTGGGGTACATGGAATGTAAAAGTGTAGAAACACTATATAATTTGATAATTACCCACTATTTCAAGCTAGGGGACATGACCTATGATTTTTATTAGAGGCACATGCCTTGTACCTAGGGACCATGTTGTGTAGTCCATCTTTGTAAGGTGTTTTTTATTTTTCACTCCCTCTTTTTAAAACTGGACTTGTTTGTTTTCCATTATTATCATTTTTACACATAGATTGAGATGGTGTAATCCTTTCATCATTTAGAGGCCTTTTGTGAGGTGTTTATGATTGAGAGAGTATTTTATTTGGGTTTTCTTGAGGTTGTTGTTATAGAATCCTCAAGAGGTTTGAGTATGGTGTAAGTCTTGGGTAAATGTTGTGTATTTTTTTATCAACTTGGATTTGGAATTCCAAGGGGTTTAGTTAGAGGTTCCTTTAGATGATTCTTAAAATCCAAGATCAAGTAGAAACTATGATGAGATTTTTTATTGTATTTGGATATCAGTACTGGTTGCTAGAGGTTTGAGTGGTTTAGATCGATGGATCTATTCAAGACTTCAAGCTGGGTTAATGAAACAAAATGTAGAATATAGTTAGTCACCATTGAGTAGGTATTGAGACAAGTTTAAGGGAATCTTGAGGATTCAATTTTGGGATATTTTTTAATAAGTGAGTAGTTATGTGCCAAAAAATAATGTTGATGAATCCCTTATGGGTGAGGTATTAACCATATATGGGTTTTGTAACTGAGTCCCCAAATAGAGTTTCTAGTGTAGGGTATGTCATATAGTTTGATAAATATGTGATCCAGGGGACCATTGTGGGTGACCCATGTTTTTTTGAACCTGGTAGGATAGGTGTTGAGTTTAGTATTGGTGACTTTGGGTGTCACCTTAGAACCAAGATATCATGGTTTGAGATATAGTGGAAAACATTCTGAGGATGGATTCAAGCATTGGCCAACCCAGGTTTTGGTGTCTTGGACATTTGAGTTTGTTGTTATTTTAGGGTTGTTAAGAGAGGATACCTTTGGGATATTATTGTATTAGGTGTTATACTTGAGATTGAGTAGATAATCACCTCTACTAGTGAGATGGTGTTAGGATGGTTTAGGTAACTAATTCACACTCTTGTTTGGTGCTACACAACCTAATTTTAGAATTAGATAAGGAAAGAGGATTTTATCTTGTGAGGTGTCAGGGAACTCATAGAGTGGGTTATATTTGACTAGGTTACTTAGTGCACCTAGACAGTTACCTAATACATCTCTATACACATGTGTTGATGTTTTCCATATAGTTATGTAAGACTTTAGATACATGATAAATTCTATAGTTGTGTCGACCTAGAGGTTCATGTCACCAATTCAGATATCTCTATTAGATTCATAGAGTTTGGTTGTTCATGTTATTGTATTAGATTACTAGGATGAGATCCCAGATTCTTTCCTTTATTTATTTTGAATTTTTAGACTTCTGGTAGGTCCTTTTTGATCTAGAATATGTGTTTGATATTTTTTTCTTCGTAATCCTTGTTTTCTAAGTCTTATAGTAGGGGATGGAGTGAGTTTAAATTTACCATGTTTGTTGGTCTAGATATCAGGGTTGGATATATTTCTTTCTTATTTCTGTTGTTTATTCTATTTAGTGGTTTTCTTTTATGCTAATTAGTTTTTGACAAGGATGGGAATATCACATACTGCATGCATTTGTTTTGAAAATAGATGTTTGGACCACCATTGGGGGATGGTCTACAGAGATTTATTTATCACCCCTTATACAAGTACCTCATCACTCATAAAAACCTTATTTATAATTTTAGGTTGAGGTCCAAATGCACAATAGATCAGGTATATCCCTAGGGTTGCGTGATTGACCTGAGTCGATCATGTGGAGTCTGTGGATTGAGTTGGAGTTGTTAGACCACTATGCAGAGTGGGTATATTATTTTTCTTAGGGTTAAAATCATATAATCATGTATATATTTTCTTTTATTTATTACATACATGTTGGTGGCCTATAAGATGACTAGTTTCTATGTGTAACATGACTATGATCCTATATGATTTCCACATTCTATTTTATTTTTAATGTTGTTGCTTATGTTTATTTATTTTGTGTACTATAATGTTTATCGATATGTATGTGTTTAGTTTCTTTCTACTATTATTTCACTATTATCCAATGGAATAACCTCCCCACGGTATCCTTTTATGTCTTTCACCACTAGTCACAAGCCTCTAGCATATGGGGAGGGGTTCTTGAGGCCTTATTGTGAGGCATATTGGTTGATGGGTCTGGTCAAACTAGGTCGATTCATGACATGGTAATGATGATGTCAAATTTGATGAATGAGAATTGATTCTTAGCAACATCGATGAAATGAGCAAAATAATGATGTCATATTCAAGAATCAAACATTTTTCCTTATGGTATGGATTTTTTATTGGTGATTTTTACTCTATTCTATGTTTCCTTTATGTATGGAAATATTATTATATAATCGATTTCCATACTTTATAGCCTAGTCAATTTATGGATTTATTATTATTCAAGATTATTTTTGTTACAATGCTTATATATTTTATTTGGTTTTGATACCTATCATCAATGTTTGAGTTTGAAATAGTTGTTTGTGATATTCACTATGATGTTTATTTTGATTTCTTCCACCATTATTTTTGTATTTATCATTGACTTATGGTTAAGCCAAAAATTCAAATTTATTGTTCCAATTTAAATCACAATCAAATCCATATAACCTGTGTTTTTTATTCAATAATTGATATTGAGGAAATTGATAGTATCTATGAGTGATGGTATATCATGATGACATGGATTTTTAGTATATTCTCAAAAAATGACGTGCAAGGTGATGGTGAGGTCTCACACAGATATTATTGGATTTTTTTCCAGTAATTGATGGATAAATATCAATGTTTAGCATTTTTGAAACCAATTTTGATTCCTTGTATGGAAAATAAATCATGATTGGGGGATAAATTAGGGAATATGATGGAATTTTAGGGCAAGGTGAAGAATATTGTTTGGAAAATATAATCACACAGTGTGTAGTTTGGAAGAATATACACCTTGTATCTCATTAGTGTGTATACTAGGGTTTTGTATGGAGTTATATATAACATTACATGTGACTTAACACACACATAATGTACTCCTAGATGAACAACTTGGAATATATAGGTATTACCCTCAAAGGTTTTCATTTGGCCAAATATACCGTGAGGATCAAGACCACATACTATATATCTATGGAGAATGACATAAGTAGTAGAAATACACACTGAGTTCCGTGCCTAGACTAAATAACCATGTATTTGAACATGTACTTTTTGTTAGGAAACCCTTTCATAACATGTGGTGTGCCAATATATTTCTAGGATACTTCTTTGAGGATACATTTCATATACCCTATGGAACACGTTTTGTACTCCTTCCATACCCTGTGAGTTATCATATATCCAAGCTCAAAACATATATTTGGGAATGTTAATATTTTATTTTGAGTGTTTTTCTGTATAGAATGCAATGATGGTCTTTTCATTGATAAAAAATTTGATATTTCAGGTGATATGAGTTGGTTATTATCATTTTAGTTTTGTATATCTATCAATGGGGTTCAGGTGTGATCTTTAGAGTGATATCGTGGTTAGTATCCCCTCATTTTAGGTGTCTTCTAGTGAGGAGTTGTTCATAAACTTTATTTATATTGATAGGGTTGGTATCTCTCTATACACACTTGGTGTATGAGTCCTCTATCTATAGAGTTAGTATGCCCCCATCTGTGAACGTAGAAGGAATGTGAGTCTTATATTAGGGTCAGCATTATTTAGAAAATTTCATAGAAACTAGTAAGTAATGAGGCCTCCACCACTATTTTGGAAAGGTTATGTTGATTGCTGGTTTAGGTAGTTTGGACTTTTTGAGTTACATGTAGTTTTTCTCTTGCAACTAGGCCACATAGAGTGGGGCACTTTCATATTTTCCAGGCTCTATCCATTTCATCAAAATAGGATGGTTTCGATGGAATGGGTCGAAAATACCTTAATAAGGACATATTATTAGGAAGGGAACATGTTCCCCTATGGGTTTATATAATAGAAGCTCGATATCAATGATGTTGGGAAGTAAGGATATGTAATCCCTTAACTAATTCATGTACCTCATCAATGTGTGGGTTCCACTAAATAGATTCTACTTGTGGTGTGTAAGTTTCGATGGTAAGATTATATTCTTCAAGGCTTATGAATCCCCATGAACCCCTTATTTTCCTTTCAGAATCAACATACAACTGGCTACCAGATTTAGGATTTTTAGACTCTTCAGTATTCCATGATTCCCCACTTACTCATGTGGTGTGGATATGTAGGGTTGTAGTGGTGATGATTAGGACCAGTTTTTCATCCTTAATGTATAGAATATTGGAATTTATTTCTTCAGTATCATTCATTAAGTTTATCTTTAGTACTAAAAGATTTATGCTAACTTGGTGACCTGGTTTTCCTTTCATCTCCATTCCGGTCACCCCTGATATCAACGGTTGATCTAACTTATTGATGATTGATTCCTTTTTGGTTTTTGGGGAATCTTATGGGGTATTTTTATAATGACCCTACATGTGACTTATTACCATACATGTTTTTTTTGTGTAGATGATTTACTAGTTTGAAGATATGATAAGAAGATATGGAGCTGGTGTGGCTTGTTCAGAGTTATTCTCAAGAGATTCTTAGAAACTCATTGTAATTTACAGTGGTTTTTAATAGTGGTGGAAACATCTATAGATTGAAAATGATCCAGGAGTACATTTATCAGGGAGGAAATTCCATGTTATTTAGGTTTTATAGATTTTTCAAGTGATCTTTTCTCCTTGCGTTTACCTTATAGGATGTACTTATGCTTGTTGTCTATTACATGTATTATATACATTTCAATTGATTATATAGATCCTGATAGTGTTTTAGGTTGTCTTTTGTATTATAGATGTGTTTTTTAAAGGATGATATAGGATATGAATTCCCATTTTTATAAATATACCTACTCAATGCTAGTTACTAGCCCTTGCCTTATTAGAGGCAAGCTTGGGGTGGAACTCTTAGATTACCACTTGTCCGAAAAGGGCTGTTGTGTGTCGGGTCATTTCAAAGTGGTATCAAAGAAACATATTCCTTATTATGGTGTTTGGAGTTAGTAGTAATGTGAGGACTAGTTTAAAAATTTAAGGTGATAATTTTAATTGGGTCTTGAGTTTTATTATCAGATTATAGAGACCAACATCGGTGTGGTGACCAACACATCCATTCACCATATTTTTAATTTCTTATTAGTCAACATAGAACTCTAATACATCACTCCAAGGTACAAATAATTTTGTACATGTATCATATAGTGTCTTGTTATTGTTATGTCGCTAGGCTAGATAACTTGAGAGGGGGAGTGAATCTGGGTATGATAGATTAAAAAACTGCCCCTTATGATCTTGTTTTACTGTTAGAAAAAACCCTCTTCTCTCTTATTCCCTTTGCAGAGTATGAATAAACCGTAAAGCATGCACATGACACGTCAAGTATTACTTAGTTCACCTTCACTGGGCTATATCCAAGGAGTATACACTGATAGTGTGCCGATGTACCAATTCCACCATAAGCGCACTGCTATTTACAAGTTCGGAGAGGACTCACTGTCCCTCCTATTTTATAACCACTCACAGTTCGAGAACTCACTACTCTCTCAACTGAAGTGAGATCACTTCTTCTTTAGAAGATCCACTCATAGTTTATAGACCTATAGGTCTCTTCATTATCTCTAATGAATTCCTCATCCTTAACTGTTGATAGATGCTCTGTTGATGCCCAACTTTCACCCACATATGAATCTCTCTTTACACTGGGTGTACCGGGCAACTCCAATTTTTATGCACATCCTCTACACTGCCTTGCACATAATTCCCTTATTTTGTGTGTAATACACTTTTCGTGCAACACCGCTTTTATACACAAATAACAATTTTATGTGCAACCACCTCCTTTTACGTACAACCTTTACTTTACATGAAACCACTTCTTTTACACACAACAACCGTATTTTATGCGCAACAGACATCTTTTACACACAATATTTTTTTTACACATAAAATAATTATTTCACACACAACCAACTATCTTTATGTGTGAACTTGATGTTTACACGCAACTCCCTTGTGTATTTCAATTTCATGCGTGAAAGCTTGGATAATCTCTAAGTCTCGAGCTAGCTTCGAATGAGAGGGTTCACTTCATATTTATAGGCAAAATCATCCCCAGTGTGAAAAACCCTTCTTCCAGGCTTAATCCACTTCGAGCGTGAAAAAAAATCTTCTGCAAAACATTATATTTTTTGCACTGCCCCAATATTTCACCCTCCACATGCCTTTTCCAATTTTCTATCTTCTGATCTCGAAACACCTCCTGTGTGAAAAACACCAATCCTCTATTTCACGCACAATGCTAATATTTCGTGAACCTTTTATTTTTCTCACATCATGAAAATATTATGTGCACCACTTTCCTTTTTCGTGCACCATGCAAATATTTTGCGCACCAATTTCCTTTTTCGCGCACCACACAAGTATTTTGCGCACCAATTTCCTTTTTTGCACACCACACAAATATTTTGTGCACCGATTTTCTTTTTCGCACACCTCCAATTTCCAAAAACATGTCACTCTATTTTCTAATTTTTAGGCCAAAAAATTTGGCAAACACTGGAAAACAACACCACCTTGTATATGCTCTTTTTGTATTGCCTCCAGATTGTCCATTCATTTTTCGAGGTTCTTCAATCAAAATTAATAGCCAACAAAATCTCTTGAACCTGAAAAATCACCATGTAAACCCCCTTTGTCAACAAATTTTACATCGTGGTCTACTTTGTGAACAAACACAACACGAAGGCCCACTTTTCCAACAAACACAATCACCTCAAAAATGCTTCAATGATACCTTGAGGGATTTTTCCCAACAGCTATTATATTTTATTTATTTCCTATTCAATATCATCCAAATATGATCCAACCCTTATGGGTTCATCTCCTAAATTTTAGGGTTATACCCTTGTGTGTAGAGGAAAAACTATAATGATCCCAAATTTTTTTGGAATGTCACCACTGATTATTTAGATATTAGGAAATGTCTTGAAAACATAGTTAGTAGAAATTCTTAACCCATGACCAGAGGCAATTAATCTCTCCTTTAAAGAAAGTTAGGATCTTATAGAGAATATGGTAGTTCATGCTGGGTAAGATGAGAAAACCTGTATACTAAGGATAATACCTATTTTACAATGATAGAGACCTCATATATTTACAATGAAATCCTAAATATTATAAGAAATGGTATGGTTGTATTCTGGGACTCACATATCTATATAGTTCAGACTTTTGATAACCAGGAAATGATTCTTGCATCGAACTCCTTATACATAACTATAATCCATTATGGTGAAAAGTTAATTTTTTATAACTCTTGATGGTACTTATCTACCTTTGATGGAGTTTGGAACCTTTATATGAGATGGTGTATAAGATAAGGTTTTTAGATTTTTGAAAGTTAGCGTGACCATGTTTAGGAATACTTCAAGGCTCATGGTCCTCATGAGTGTTCCTTAGTTATGGTTTGTAGTGGAACTGTCTGAGGAAAGTAATTTTGGAAGATACTATGGAGGAAGAATAATTTAGTTTTGGATATGTTTTTACACAATAACACATATTTCAAAGACTCTTGAGTGAGTGTTGATGTATTGGGAATTCTTATCAGGTCTACACCTTGGCTATGGGAGTAGGTAATCTTCTTACCTAAAGGAAACCTTAGTGGTGCCATAGATGGGACCCTATGTGGAGTTTATTGTTAGACCAAAAATTTCATTATTCATGAAAATTATGAATACAAAGGTGTTGTTTGATGGTAATCAGGTGGTATGAGATCAGTTGGGGTTGGATGATCCATTAATACTCTTTCACAACCACAAATTTGGATTTATTTTAGATCAATGAGGAGTACTGACAGTTAGAGATATGGGATGATTCATGCATGAGATGCCTATTTTTAGGCATTATTTGATGAAAATCAAAGTATAATTCATGTCCATTCATCGTATCATCTCATGTTGGTCATCATGGGTGTAATTTATTATTTCTTAATTGTATGTTTTGTGTCTACATATTTTAGTGTAACCTTAACTAACTTGGGAACATCCACTAATGGTGAATATTATTTTATCACCCCTAATTAGGAATTGAGTTTATCCTAGAAGGAGTAAGAGTTCCTTTAAGATATTCCTCATGGTGATGATGAGGTGTAATGATAACCACCTCAGTATAAATTAGTTTCAAGTGAGATCCCTTAGGTGTATCAAGAAAAAATAACATTCTAGATTTTAAAACATCTAACTATCAGTTGGTTATCACTGATTTATTCTGAGTTTTTGACGGGGATCCACATCTTGAAAATATGGGGGAAAGCATGAATGCTTATAGAAATTGACCTATGGTTCACCATTGATGAGGGGTAGGTAAACACAATGTATTACACTCTAAAGATGATGTTTAATGTTGACTAATGAGAGTGTGAACTACTATATAGAGATTGTAGATCTTGTAATCTGAAGCATTCCATTAATGGTTTGTGGTTCCTCGAATAAATAATTTAGAGATCGAAATATCATTACATTAAAAGTTTTTAATGTACCATAAATTTTTATAGTTTGGTATGTGGATTAAAGTGGATATATTATCCTTCAAGATTTTGACTCCATTGTGGCCGATGAGATCAAAATGACATAATAGTGGCATGATGGCTGTTTCTTCTTAGTTAAAGTTCTTATATCCAAATGTAACTAGAGGTTCTTGGAGAAGATATCTTCATGGTATTTGATTCATGTGAAAATTTGGGGACATTTCTCACCTTTATTGAAAGTAGTGTCCCCACAATTTTCCATTTTGTGAGAGAGGGCCATGTTGGTAACATCGTCCCTATAGTCCAGTGTGACTGAACAGTTTCAGATGATAGACTAGAAGGTTTCTTTTAAACATGGGGATCGTATCAATCACTTATTTAGGTGGATAATGTTTAATTTTGATTCTTGTATTGAGTGTAGTGATTGGAGGACCAAGAAGAGACTACTCTTATGGAGTAGGGTATTTAATATGGCATGCCCAATTAATCATTGTAGGTGCACACAACACATATAATCCTTTCTATGTGATAAAGGATGAGTCATTCTCAAGAGGTTTTAGTTTTTGGGTTTCTTAGGATGCTATTATGATGGGGATTAGAGATGATAGAGTTGGGTCATTTGAACAATCATTATTGTCCTCTCTAGATTGTGATGGATCAGTACACCTAATAGGCATTGGTGTGATTTTGAAAATTTAAATTAGGCTAGTGTTGTACATATGTTTCTTATTGGTATCATTTATGAAATTAAAAAAACAACAAAAATAAACTATTTTTTACAGTGAATGTGTAACCTGATGGGGATTGGGATACATATGATATATTCCTATTAATGTTGAGGTTGAAAAGAAATTCTATAATTCCTTTATTTCAGAAGCTAGTGACATAGGTTCCCCTGCATTGTGGGTATGTGATGATGGAAGAACTAGCATCAAAATTAGAGATATTTGTTTACAAACCTTCTTATATTAGTTTTTAATTTTGTGATTTGATCAACGATGTGTGTGTCTTGGATCGGTCACTCTCATATATAAATCATCACAAAAACTATTTTAATGAGGGTAGGGGTTCACTCCCACTGGTGGTAACCTTGAATATAAAATATTTTGTGATAGTAACTGATGTTCATTGTTTAATTTCATTCCATATGTTGGGATGACCTTTATATGACAGATGGTTTTGGGTGTTCAGTCTTGGAATGAATCATATACAATAGATGAATTTTTCTTTAATGTATTTCTTTTTGGAGGTCTATAGTCAAGAAAATCAGTGATGAGAATAGATGTTTCCTTCTTGGGTGGTGGTCTATAGAGCTCACTTAGGTTCTATCCCCTAAAGATGAAGAAAGTTCATGTGAAGGAGAATTATTTTCCACATAGGGTTTCATAAACATTATTGGTTAGTAGATCATATTATTTTCGTTCTTTCTAGGGTTTAAAAGGTTTTAAGGTGGGGATGATGTTGAGAAAAAATTTTTTTTGGATCTAAATATAGCTTAATTTTGGAGTTTTAGAGTCCTGATACCCTTTTAGGGATAAAATGGTTAATTTACCTAATAAAATTACCTTTTTAAAATTATCTGATTGATTCATTTGATTTTGGGTTTCGGTTATTACCCATGAGATGATATGATGTAGAATTATTAGTGTGATGGGGCATTTAAAAAATATAATAAGTATAAAAATATTATTTTTTATCCATCGAAACATCCATTTTGAAAGATTTGATTATATGTCATAAAGGATATTGCAGATGAGAAAACGATGACCATAGCTGAGTATGAAATAAGTGTTTTTCTATAGGTGATTTTTTATTTTCACTCACATCAGGACACTTTGGTTTTTACCTTCATGAATGGATTAATTAATTAATTTAATTGATAGAAATAACTAAATAAATAATTTGTTTATTTATTATAGTAAATCATAGAATTCGTTTATTTATATCTATATTATGTTTCTATATAGGTTTGTCCAATTTAATTACTATGAAACATATATAGATGGAGAGTGAGAATTGAGAGGCCAAACATTGATGGAAATAACATTTGGTTAGAGGAATGAGACTTGATTCCCAATGAAATCATTTAGGAATGCATGTCAGTGATGATACATTATAGTGTCAGCCATTATTCTTTAAGGGAGGGATTTTTTACTGTTTTTATTTCTCCTTTATATGTATAATTCATATATAGAAATATTTTTATTTAATTGATTTTTGTATTACATCACCTAGTCAATTTGTTGATTTCTTAATGACCTGGATTATTTCGGTTAAACTGTTTATATTATTTCTTCAGTTGTCATGAATATGATCAATGTTCTGATTTATAGTGACCATAGTTGAAATCCACATTGATATTTATTTTGGATTTCTTCCAACTTCGCCACATAATAATCATCATCCTTTAGATAAGTTGGTAAATCAAATTTTTTAGTTTGATTCAAATAATAATCGAATCCCTGGACCATGTATATTTATTGGATTTGAAAAAGGAGACTGAGGAAACTTGAATGATATTTGATTGGTGATGGATTGTGATGGTAGGTAGGTACATTATATTCCCAAGTAGGGATGTTTAGGGTGATGGGGATGATTCACACAGATGTAGGAAGATACCATTTTCTACAATGGATGGATAGAGATTTATTTATGTTGTTTTTAGACCCATGATTGGCGCCTTAGATGATGAATCATTCATGATTAGATCCGAAATCAAATAAGATAGAGGAATTTTAGGGTAAGGGGAATAATCTAGATTAAAAAGTTGACTACATGGCATGTGGTTTAGAAGAACACACACCAAGTATCTTATGGGGTGTGGTGGATATAGTTTCTGACAGTGTTCAATATCACACAACATGTACTCCTAGCTGAAAAACATGGTGTGTAAAGATTGTACATTCCCATGTGTCTATTTGGTCTTATACATCATGTGGGTTTGGATCCCACATCATGTATATTTTGAGAACAACATGAGTAGATGTGGTACACATTTTGAACCCCTTCTAGCCTAACACACTTTTTAGCCCAATATATATGTTATTTAGGTAGAACTTCCATTCCATGTGGTGTTTTAATATATGAAAAACCTACAAGTTAGGGTATATACCCCATGTACCCTATAACACACAACATGTACTCTTTATAAACCCTAGGACTTATTGTATCACTTATATTGGAGGTCATATTTGGGAAATTTAATAGAACATTCATAGGTTTTTTCATGTTTAAAATGATGATGGACTTTTCTTCTATATTATATATAATATAAAAGGCAATATGAGTAGGAAACTCTCTCTTAGATTTAAAATAACCAATAAATGGATTCAAGTGTGATTTTTGATGTGATATTGGGGTCGGTAACCCTTCAAATAAGGTGTCTTAAAGAAAGGCACGAGTCCCCCACTTCCTTTATGAATATAGGGTTGGTAAAACCCCATACACACCTAGGGAAAGGGTTATATATTCCTAGAATTAGTATTCACTGGTCTAAGAGCTTAGGAAGGATGTGGGTCCTTAACCATGGTTAGTACCCCTTCAACCAATGTGTATTCATTAGTGAGGCACATGTACCCCTCCATTGTTCTAGATAGGTTACATGTATTAATGGTTTGGGTAGTTAGGATTTTTGGAGATTCATTACATTTTTTTTCTAGATGGGCCACACAAAGCATGAATATTACATATATTCTTGGTTCTCTCCTCTATAGAGAACTAAAATGGTTTTAATGGTAGGGTTTGATGATCCCTTAACCAGAACCTATTCCTATAAATTATGCTAGTTTAGGTATTGGTTTCTATAATGGAAGTTAGGTATTAGATAAGATAGATAGTAATGTGGGGTACTCCCTCAATTGATTCGCATACCTCAGTGAAGAATGAGTTCCCCTTGGTGGATTCTATTTTTGGTGTGGTGGATTGTTTGAGTATTTTAAATTATTGGATTATTTTGAGTCCTAAGAAACATTTTTTTTCCTTCAATATACGACGTATAACTGGATATCAACTTCAGGATTTGTGGGATCATTGGTATTTCATGATTCTCCATTTTTTTCATGTGGTATGAATATCAAGGGTTGAAGTGGTAATGATTGATAACTTTATTACTTCCTTGAGAATAATTGTTGTAAATCATATCTGATTTTATTCTTACTTGTCCTTCATCCAATAAGTTTTTGGTAATATGATCATAGAGATAACTTGGGGACATTATTTTTGTTTCCTTCTCTTCTTCGTCACCCCTTGTATCAATAACTAAGCTGACTTGTTGCTTTGTGTTTCCTTTGTGGTTTTCAGAGCATCCTATTGGGTATGTTTATACTCACCTATGAACAGTCCTTGTTGTCAGGAACCAACATAGATAACCAACTAAAAATGTACCCAAATTAGTCCTAACATAGCCTGAAGGTAATTCTAGATCCCCACAGGCTTAAAACTAGCATCTTATCACGAATAATGCTCAATCATCAGAAGGAAATATAAAATAAATAAAAAAAATTGTTATTCCAATGAATTCGTCAAGAGATAAACACCACAAGGTATAAGAGTACATAATTTAAAATTTAAACCATAACTAAAAGAATCATGTAACCAATTATTACATCATCACTAAGATCTCCTTACAATATGTGTAACACATACCCCTCCTATCACTAAAAATTTCTAAGGTTCCATGAACAATAACACCCACTACCTATGAGCAGTGCTCTTTCTTTTCTTGGACCTGAATAAATAATTTGTACATACACCCAAAGGATTACATAGGGCATGAGAAATACTAGCCGAGTAGGATTATAAAAAAAATTATATAAGAAATACATTACAAATAAAACAAATATGCTTAATTTTAAATAGATAATGCCATGGTAATGTTTTCAAAATTCAAAATAAAACATCTTTTTCAAATCATTTCAATCAAAAGTATAATCTAGACATGAATAATTATTTTTATCAAATATACATGGATAAATAATTTCATAAGATATTGGAATGTATAAATCACTTACAATAATATTCAATCATAGCACCATGACGATAAGCCCTGAGTTAGTTAGATCAACTATTAAGGATCCTCATATATATTTAGTGAAATATAAATCCTAGTGAGAAAATGTTCCTATATCTTAGGAAAATGGGGAATATGATTCCATACCAATTATTGAAACCCTACTCTAATTTTTTTAATAATTTTCATCATCAATACATGGCTAGGTATCACTAATACATTCCTAGAGTTATTTTCCTAGACTACCCACCGAACTACCTAGGCTCCCATGTGCTTCAAGTAAATAATTTAAGTGGAAAATAATTAATATCAAATATGTTTCATCAATATTAATTCAAGTATCTCCAATTAAATTTCAAATTCCAAAATTAAAGGGTTTCCAGCAAAATACATTCCTTTCAAAATAATTTTTTTCTCGTTTCAAATTTATAAAACATTTTATGAAATCATTTCAGAATAGTCATAATTTAATTATTTCATCAAATCATTCATTAATTTCAAATCCATTTCCTAAAACCAAAGATTAATTTCAAAATCCACAATCAATGAGGTTTAACACAGACCATTCCATTTTAAAAAATTTATCAATGTTCCCAATTACTTATTTGGGAATTGATTACAAATTAATTTCAAATCAAAAAGAAAAAATAGTTTCAATCAATCAGAATTTCATTATAAAACCACCCACCTCAATCAGAATATCTTTAACACCAAAAATGTGATCCACAAATGGAGGGAGTCAATGTTCTAGAATAATCCAAGAGATAAACCAAGAAATAAATACCACGATATAAGATATGGATCTATCAAAAACAAAAATATCAACCAATATCGAAGAAGGAGAGAGATGAGGATTGGAAAATTCGCAAAATGATCAAGATCATATTTACAAAAGAGTTTAAGCACTTCAATTGAAACTTTAAACCACGAATATTCAAGGCTGGAAGGGACAAAATTACATATAGAGAGTTACCAAAGTTGTATGGTTCGAATGATGTTTGATGGAGGTGATCAAAGAAACAAAACATGAGTTTAAAAAATTATTATACCACCCAACAAGTAATCACCCAGATCAATGTCACTAGCTTGATAGTGACACTAGAAAAAAATTCCTAAGCCTCTAGAAACCCCACATGATGATCGACAGGTCTCTACTAGCCAGATAGTGGAGTTACTATAGTAACTCCATTCTTCCATTATTCACAAACCGTCTGATGTACCTAACTGGTTAGATGGTGGAATTCTAGTATGAAGACCCTACTTCCATACTTTTACTGGTAGGCTACTGTTCCTCACTAGCAAGTTGATGCACTTCCTATACTTTTTCTAGCTTCAGGTCTATGTTCACTCTTTGGACAAACTTCTAGGAAACTCTCAATCTCTCCAGAAAGGATCCAAAAAACTCCTGCTAATGCCTAAATTTTTAAAATAAATAAATAAATAAAAATTAATCCCCATAAAAATAAATATTCTGAAAATAAAAACAAGGATTTTACATGAAAACAAGTTTCATTATGGTACAATTCTCTACACCATAAACAATTTCTACCCCCAAAAGCCTTGAAAAGAAGAAAATTCTGTTAAAATATAAATTTACTTGTATCTTATAGAAACCCCATACTCTCAAGTATCATATAAATAAAAAATATCATTATATATAACCAAAACTAAATATATAGAATTCCCATAGAGAACGATCATTTGAGAATCAAAAATATAAACCAGATGCTTGGTCACGGTCATATTAGGCTACACATAGAAGTCATCCAAACTAAAAACATGTGATAATACTAGATGATACTTATTAATTTGTGACACATGAAATACATCAAGGATGAAATTAATCTATGGTGTAATGGAAAAATGGTATTCCACCTTCCCTATATTCTCAAAAACCTAAATCAGTCTAACATATCCTGGTGCTAAATTCCCCTATTTTCTAAGCATTCAGTTCTCCAACTGAGGTGAGGATCCCCAAAAAAAATTTCCATTACCAATAACCTCAAAGGATATTGATTAAGATACAAGTATGATTTATACCATCTCCGTTCCATTACCAATCTATATTTAATCAATGTGATATTCACTATTGAATCCTGAACCAAGCAAGGTTCCATTAGAGAAGATTCACCAATCTCAGACCAAAAAAGTATAAATTTACATGTATGACCATAAAAGGCCTTAAAGGGTTCCATTTTAATTGATTATTGGTTACTATTATTAATGTAAAACATATCCATCCCCAAATGGAAATCATAAAATCCTCCAGAGTCATAGACACATACACACTGCACGTCCTCAATAATAAGTATTAGACCATTCTATATGACCATCTATATGATGACGGTTCATCATGATCCACATTAATTAGGATAAAATCTCCTCTTTGAGGCCCCTCTAAAAATGAGATGTGAACTAGGTATCCCTATTTGAAAACAATGGATTATGGAACTCCATGAAATCTAAAACTCTTTTGGATATACAGATTTCTTAGATCCTCAACCTTGGTGCTGACATAAATAAGAATAAAGTGCTTCAATTTATTCTATCAATGATCAAATTTAATTATTTACTCTAGATTTATGTGACAACCTAACCACAAAGTCCGTCGATATCTCATCCTACTTCCAAGTCAGCACAAGAAGTGGTTGAAGAATACTGAAAGGATTCTAATGCTCGACATTAATATATTAAGCAGTATAACAATGAGAAAAAAATCAGAAATGATCTATTTCATACATCTCCACTGAAAATTATTACCCATATTATAAAACATCTTCATTGTGCCTAGGTGAACTTCCTACTAGGAATAATGAAAATCCACTTCTACATCCTCCCTCACAGGAGACAAAACTACATTAATGTTTCTAAATCGAATGATGTCCTCTACAAATAGAGACTATTAAATGATGGTATCCTTTATATATAGTGAATTTTTAATTCCTTACAAATCATCATTATGATTCTAATCCTAAAGAATCATCTTGAGAAGAGAGGATATTAACCAATCAATCACCAAAACAACTTAAATATCATCCTCCCATACTTGTAAATGCATATGAGGAAAGAGAGCCACAATATTCCACTCCTCTGATGATTCCATTATGGAATAGGATGGCATCTTCTTGATAATGGAATCATTATCAATTTTCCACTTTTTTATGGTATAGGAAATTTCCATGTCCAAATATTGCAAGTTCTCCACCCATATCCACTAAAGAAGATTCAAATATTTTTATGAGAACATATAACTCAAGCTCGTGTGATCATATTAAATTGTAAACCTTTTTCTAATAAGGTTGGTACACCAAATCTTAAGTGTGTACATCCCAAATGTAAGTTCAAGGTCATGTGTGGGGTAGTTCTAATCATGAGGTTGAAGTTTATGAGAACCATAAGATACTAAATGATCATCCTACATAGGAATACAACCCAAACTCAAATATGAACATTTAACGAATACCATATAGCCCAAAAAAAACTATATAGGACCCAACAATAGATATAAAGTCAAAACATAATTTTAATCATCAATGAAAGTCTAAAATTTTGAATCCTAATAGAATTTCACTCCATTATGATTAAGAGTAGTCAAATGAGAAGATAGATTAGAGAAACATTTCACTAATTGGATACAACACCTTGTTAATCACCAGAAGCCTTAAATATAAAATCCATTCGTTTATTTTTAAAAATAAATGAGAACTTTCACCTTTTTAGAATGAACTAAGATACCATGTTCTGATACCATGTGTGCCAATAAATTAACCTTATGATTCTAGAATTGGTACTTGGGAATCTTGGTATAATGTCTATAATACCTCAAGATATCCAAAACTAATCTAAAACAAAACGATCATCCTAAAGTTTTTAATAAAACAATATTTAATCCATTAATACCGCTCAAAAAGTTTCAATAAACTAGTGGAAAATTATATTAATAAACACTATAAACACAATAAGATATTTGGTTAAGACAAATAGCATAATAAGATACTCACAGTGGACTTACCTTCTCTTGAAATTTTTCTTTAAGAAACTAAACTCCTTGATCCTAAGTTGGTGGTAAAAAATACAACAATAAATCATATAGAACCACCAAACTCCTTTAAAATAATAAAAATGTTATTCGATGTAGTGAAAAAATACCTATTATTAACCATAACCCAATTGATCTTATACTAATCAACACCAAGGCCAAGGGTTCCATCATACTTATTAGAAAAAAGAATTGTTACTTCCCAAGGTGACAAACTAGGTTGAATGAATCCATTCAAAATTTAGTCATCCAATAGATTATTCAATTCCTTTAGTTCATCTGGTGCTATATGTTATGAGAGAATATATATGGGTAGTGTACTTGGAACTAAGTCAATATAGAACTCCACCTCAATCTTCAGTGACAAAAATATGTTTTAAGAAAAAACTTCTATAAAATCATCAACTATTGGTGTTAATTCACTTCAAGAGGCTTCCTACTATAGTTCAACAGCACACAAAGATATCATCCTACCAAAATATTGAAGAGGATATCAAACTTATTACCCCTTAGTTCCCATTATACCTATAATCATGGAATTTTCCATCAGGGGAAGCAAAGGACACCCACATAAGATAATAGTAAATATAATATTTTTGAGCCACCAACAAGTCCTTTAAAATAATGATGACAAGAGGATTTATTTTAAGAAATAAAATATCTCAGATGATTTTGGTCTTTAATAAATATAATGCATAATATGAGAATCAATGACCCTATCTCTCTTCATTTCAAGAGGAATTTGGATTTCCATCAAATAATACATGAAATCCATTAGAAGATTGAATAGATCAATAATATGGGTTGATATGAAAGAATGAGGGGATCAAATATTAAATAAACCAGTCACTAAATATAGGTAAATAATAATGGTACCTATCATAGTTATAGGTAAGACATTAGTTGCAATTTAAGAATTGTTAATTGAATGAAGAAGCTTCATTCCTCATTCTTATGGATAGAACCCCATTATTCTTTAAGTATCTGATGTCATTGAAAATCCTCTTTGTACTACTGATCATGTTCCACTAACTGGATGATAAAATATGTCAAAAACTCTATAAGTGACATGAAAATACACATGATCTACAGAACATCAGTTAGTCCATGTAGTATGATTCATGTTCTCAACCTTACCGTATTGAAAACTAGTCATGGGGGCCTATAATAAAAACAACAATAAATTTGGAGGTAGTCTTATATCAAGGTATAACACTAAAATTTACACTATAGGACATATTTTGCTTACTATTCCATTTAAAATAAGCACTAAAACAACCACAAGGAGTAGGAGGAACTCCAGTCAACCCTAAATTATCATCCTAGTCAATTTCTACGAATATAGGCCTATTCAGAATATTAAACTCAAAGGAGAGAGTCAAAAAAATATCTGATATCATATATGTAGTTAATAGACATATGAAACCCATGATCCTTAAACTTATCATTTAATAACACCTCAGGTGAAAACTGGACAAGTCCCACTAAATGAATGGCATAACAAGTCATTATCCCATCAACCTGATGAATGTTGAGAAACTTTACGGAATTATCCAATACCATCATCTTTGGAAATAACTACTTCATGGTATGGTTCATGGAGTCTTTTTACTCCAAATTATCATACTTCATTACCAAAACTATAGCACTCCACCATACCTTGATAGGTGATTCTTGTTTAAAGATAAAACATTTAACCATAATGGAATCTGATGCCTCTAAGAACTCCAAGAGTCATTCAATATTTCCCAATAAATACTCTAAAACCTATGGACCATTCATTCAATGGAAAGATAGTGTTTTCTAGTAAAGAATCTCATGGGCATGATCCTTGATATAATATCTTAGAGGTTCCACCCCTGTAGCCTGAATAAGGATGGGTGAGGCTTCATGGACCATATCTTGGGTGGCACACACTACTACCTCTATGAGGTTTTGGTCAATTGGGGGGTTACCTTGCTATGGTTTATCTGTAGCTCCCTCCTGAAGCCTGATCATTTGTGTTCTTAGGGAAATAGTATTTCCCAATATCAACAACATTAAATCTATTATTAAAAACTTAACTTGGGTTTACAAATATCGGTTAAAATACTGAGAAAATGTTTTAATCAGATCATTTTATTCCACAAAGACAATTTTTCTTAAATAACTGTGGTAAATTAAGGCTCTTTATGATGAGATGTGGCAAGGAACCCACTTATAACCTACCCCTTAAGTCTTGAAAATCCTATCTCTTGTCTACCAAAACTTACCAAACTGAATACCGACATCCAAAAAGAAACACAAAATCCGTTGGTACATGTTTTTATTAGAACAACAAAGATAACCCACTAAATTGGTATGTGAATCAGTCTTAACATAGTATGAAGGCCATTCCCAATATCCACAGGTTGTCAACAAGCACCTTGGAATCAAGAATGATCAAGAGGTTACAATTTCACCACAAGATAACTGTAATACCATAAGGTAGTGGAAAAGAAACATAAAAACATTCGATATACCAATACAATTATCAAGAGAAAAAATCTATAATATAAAAATTTATATAATCTAAAATATAAACAACATCCTAAATAAAAACATAACCAATGATGAAATCATAATAAACATCTTCTCATAATAGGTGGAACACATATGCTTCCTACCACCACCATCTTGCATGGTTGTTCTTTCCCTTTTCTTAGACCTTGAAAAGGAATGTCTACATACACCCAAAGTAATCTGTAGAGAAAAACTCCACAATATAAACATGTAAGTAATCTAAAATGTAAACAAAAACCCAAAGAAACACAAAATAAATGATGAAATCATCATCAAGATCTCTTCAAAATAAGTGGAACACATATGCTGCCTATCACCACCATCTTCCAAGGTTTTGCTTCCCTTTTCCTAGAACTAGAAAAGGAACGTCTACATGCACCTAAATGAATATATAGGGTGTAACAAACACTATCCCAGTAGGATCCCAACAAAAAATTCAATAAGAAATATATTTACAATAAAACAATATGCTTAATTTTAAATAGATCATGAAATTTTAATCTTTTCATAATTCATAATAAAACATTCCTTTTAAATCATTTCAATGGAAAGAATAAAACATACATAAATAAGTACGTATATCAAACAAGAATGAATAAATCATTTCTTAAATTTTTTTCATGTATAAATCAATTTCAATAATTTTCAATGATCGCACCATGGTTATAAGCCCTGAGTTAATTAGATCAATCCTTAAGTATCTTCACACATCTTTAGTAAAATATGGCTTGAGGTGTGCACATATCCTTTGGTCTTAGGCTTATGGTGTATAGGAGTTCGACACAATGAATGATCCTCCTAGCCTCATTAGGTTTGGTGTCATTTTAATCATAAATTCATGGAGAGGTAGATCTAAAACATTCCTAGTGTGATTTTCCCGTACTACCCACCTAACAAACCTTGATGACACATGCTTCCAGTAAATAAATAATGTGGAAAATCATTTATCTCAAATCAGTTTCATCAATTATCATCCATGTATCAACAATTGATGTTCAAAAATTTCCTTTCATGTCAAAAATCAACATCAAATTGTTTCCATTAAAACTCATGCCTTCAAAAATAATAAATTTCATTTCAAAGACATAAAAAGTTTCATGCCATCATTTATCAAGAATCATCATCAAATTATTTCATCAAATCATTCATTCATTTCAAAACCATTTTCTAGAAATCAACATTTTATTTGAAAAGTTATAATCAAATAGGTTCAACATACACCATTCCATTTGAGAAGATTTATCAAATATCACAATTCTTTATTTAGGAATAAATGATAAATCCATTGTAAATTAGTCAATAAATAATGGTTTCAATTGATGGGAATTGCATTATGAAACCACCCACCTCAATCGCGATTTCACTAACACCCAAAAAGGGATTCACCAATGGAGGGAGATGAAGGGATAGAATCAACCAAGAGAAAACCCTATAAATAAATAACCAAAATCAAGATCTATATCTATCAATGACACAAAGATATGTCAATATTAAAGGAGAGATATGAGGAAAGGATAACTCACAAATCGATCAAGAATAGACTTTTTAAAATAGATTAAACACTTTAATTGGAACTTAAATACACAAAGATTCAAGGTTGTAAGGTCAAAAATCACATATAGGGAGTCTCAAAAGTCATATGATTCCAATGGGGTTTAAGGGAGGAGATTAAAAAACAAGAGTTTTAGGAAAACAAATATGACACTTTCTAACCGATATTCACCATGATCAACGTCAGTGGGTAGCCATTGTCTTCCACTAGCTAGATGGTGGTTCTAGATAGAATTCGTATACCTATGTAAGCCTCATAAACTATATTATAGGTATCTACTATATATCTAGTGAAGTTCATATAGAATATACATTGTTACATCCTTCCACCAGATGGCCAGTATACATCCTCTAGGAATAACCTACTGCCAGCCATCTATCAACTAGTTAGTGACCAACACCAACTTACCGATGGACTTATTATAACTATTATAGCTACATGTCCATGTCAACTATTTTTCCAAACTTCTATACACCTTCCAACCAGTGAAGGATGTACTGAAACCTCACCCCAGACCCCTAAAAAGGTTTGAATCAAGTAAGAAAACAGAAGAATCACCATGAAAACCTAGAGGATAAAAAAAATAAGGATCTTACCTAAAATAATGTCTTAGAATGTTACAAAATTTCCCAAATATGTTTTTTCTATATAGAGTATTCATAGGTTATGATATTGGTTGGATAAGGATGATGCTGGTGTGGCTTATTTGGAGTTGATTCATGGATATTCATAATGGAACATTTTAGAGTAGGTTGATTCATAATTTTGGTAGTGACATTCATGGTGTGGAAGTGATCCATGAGTACATACAACATGGAGGAGCTTCCTAGTTATTTGTCTTTTAGTGACGTTTTCAGAGTTTGGTTTCCATTTTAATCACCTTATGCAATGTACTTGTGATGTTTGTCTCTTTCATGCATTATTTACATTTTAGTAGATTATATATATCCTACTGATGTTTTGGGATATCATGTGTATTATTGATATTTTATAAATGTTGATATAGTTTAAGGCCTCCCATTTTTAAAGGAATTCCTATATGGTGTTAGTCTCAATCCCCTATCCCATTGGTGGCAGGCTTAGGGTGGCACTCTTCGCTTACCGTACGCATGGGAAGGGCCTCAGTGGGATAGATTGTGTCATAGGAAATGATATTACACCTCAATGGTGTAATAATTTTCTTTTCCTTCCTCATATTTAATAAATCTACTATATTTCTATTAATATGGTCCCATGTGATTCATTTTTTCCCACTAATTTATTTCCATCACTTTTCCGGGAACTATCTTCTTCTTTTAAATCTCTGTTTCTGTAGTCCTTATTCTGAAATTTTTTATCCTAACTATATCTCCTATTATTTCATGAGGAAATATAAATTATTCTTTTCAAATAAAATATTTCTATTATTTTAGGAAGATTTATCTCCCTATTTTATCCCAAAAGTTACATGTACCCTTTTCCTATAAATTCTTTTAAATTTGGTGATTCAACTCCCAATTTTTTATACTGAACAAATCAACCCAAAAAATCTAGATAATTATACTTTCAGGAAACAATAAACTTCTTCACAAAATAACCATCATCCAGACACAATATCTATAATTTTTTGACATCTCAGTTTTAATTCAATAGAAATTATAGTGTGGACTTGTTAATATACTCAAATTCTTGATTTCCTCATGAAAAAACTTTCATATTTATGATACAAATATTTCCTAGATAAAACCCATGATTTCTTCCAAGATCTTATTTTGGTGTGACTCTATTGTTCATGGTATGAGCCTCATGTAGATCGAACCACTAGAATCATCTCAACGTCCATCGTAGAGGAACTCTTCCCTTTAAAATATGACTGATGTTACTTAAATTGGTAAAGTATAGACATTAAAATGTTACAATGAATCTTAAAAAGTACCTTTCATATTATAAAATTACTATTATAGCGTGACAAAATAATATGAAGTAGAAATTTAATGATTTCCTAATTCCTTCATTCTTCATAGTGTGTCTAAATACTTCATGATGTGACCTACTTTCCTTAAATTAGAAAATTACAATATATTAGAATCTTAATAAATCTTAAAATGTCACAAACATATATTATAATGTTGTATACTTCTATATTTTTTTATTACATTCCCAAGCTGCAATGTATGCTCATAATTCACAACATCTCCACTTCTTTTCTCTAATTTTTTTACAAAGGAAAAAATTTTATTCATTTTCAAACATCACACACAAACCCCATTCATGGTGTGACATTGTCTCTCATGTCATGATGTTGGTTGTCAAGGAATGACCGTTAAATATTATTCTAATTATAAAAAAGTAAAACATCGTAAACATTCTCCCTATAACATGAAATTTCTTATCATGGTGAAAAGTTCCCTTGATTATCTTACTCATCGGGGACTTTTCCAAATTTCCACCTAAACCACTCTTCATAGAGTAAATAGTAGTGATACAACGTGATCATTTGAATGACTCTTTCTATGTCTGTAAGGAATCTTCTTAATTTCTTATTGACACTTCCAAGTTTCCCTTAGAACTTTTCATATTGTAACATCAGGACACGACTTTTGTCCAATATATAGAACTTCTACAGTTACTTACAAAAACATCTAGGATTTATTCACATACTTTTAACATCTTTTAAATGTTCCTCCATTATCCTTATTAGCACATATAACCCAAAAAACCACTTCAATAAATTATTATAACACATTCAAATTATCCTTTTAGTATCTAGAAAAATATATGATATTTAAAGAAGAATAAAATGTGTAGGTACAATTACAGTTCTTAAATTAATGAAACCAAACCCACCATATGATTTTGGATAACTCATTGATTACTATCTAACTATAGGCTATAAATTCTTCAAAAACTAGGTGAAAATCCCTAATTTATTTTATATATTTTTATTTAATTATCATTCTTATTATAAGTTTCATTTTAAATAAAAATAACCAAGATATTTTTATTTTATCTAGATTCCATTAAATATAGACACTAAATTAACTATTTCACAAAAGATTCTCAAAAGTAAATAATGGATGACATCTGTTTTCTCCTAATAATCCATGGATAATATGATCACTGAGGTGTCTCTTTTCATCAATATTTATTTTATTTATTATTATTTTATTTATTATTTAGAATATTTAAAACTATAATTGAGTTACATTGAGTATAATATAATTATTTTGTATGGGGGTGGGAGTGATTTTTGGGTTAGGATGTAGATAATTTCGATCATTTATTTTAAAAGGTGTATTTTTAATATTTTTAATATTTTATTTTTTTATTTTCCAATAAAATTATCTTAATTGAATATCTAATATTATTATTAAGAATCAATTCATTTTATAATAATTATATAATTTAGTTACACAGGATCTAAGTGATTTTTGATGTTCTACAATTCTATTGAATTTAATTTTCAAACATATACATTGATAATGTCTGAATATTGAAATATATTTCCAAGAGTGACTGAAAAATGTCATTTATTAACTCCTAAGAGGTTTTCTAAACCTTTTTTAAATATTCATAAAAAAACCCTTTTCTTGAGAGAATAATGACACATCCACTGATTTCAAGAACTTATTAAGAGTCAATTTTAAAACATTAGTGTTTATAAACCATATCAAAATGATAGAGGTATTTATATATTTAATACCTAATAAAATCATCAAGACAACTCTAATAATATTACCTAATTACAGGCCCTTAAATCCAGGTAAATAATTATAGGTGGTCTATATTTCTAGACAATATATCCTTACCTAGCTTTATGTTAATTATTTTTACTAATTTCATTTAAAAATAAGTGTGGTGACAAGTCCCAATTCATGGAATTTTTAGGAAGTAAAATATATTCTATAAAGGGGAAGATATGAGGTTGCAATCAAATACATAGGGAAATAAGGTTCATAAATTATACTACAAGTATAATTTTTTAATTTCTTCTATTATCTGAAAAATAAAGAGAAACATATATATGTTAAAAAGAAATAAATGTCTTGAAGATGGAAAAAGATAACTAAGAGGGTTGATTAATCATTATTAAATTTATTTTATATATATGCCTTTAATATTAAAAGGGAAAATATTTTGATGGGTGAAATTTTTTTAAAAGAAAAATGTGGTAAGAAATATTTTATTGATTTTTGAATTATAACCATGAATTGTTCTTAAAGAGATAACTAACCCTATTAATCTTTTGAATTTTCATACAATTAACCATAAAACATAAAACTTATTACAAAACATTAAAATTACCGAAATATTTTTAAAACATTTACCTCTATAAGTGGACCTGTAAGAGTTACAATTAGTCTTTGATAAACATTGACATTATTTATATTGAAGAAAAATATAAACATATTTTCTCTTTAGAGATGTATGGAATTTTTCTAGGAAGGTATTGATGAATGGATGAAAATTAAAGTCATAATGAATGTATATAGTAGAGAAAAGAATTTAGTGAATTTGATACATATATTAATCATGATAAATATGTGATAAAAAAGGATTTAAGAGTTCATTTTAAGTTGGAATTGGATGTTTGAATTTTATTTGGATGTAGATGTAATTAAATCATTGATTTTTTCTAGGATTTCAAATTGATAAGTTTAGGGAATTTAATATGAATAAATTATCCATTATTTTCATTATTATTTTAATAATTTAGGTATTAATCATATTTTTAGTATTTTAGTTTATTTTGGTTAAATGCAAATATCCCATTTATTCTATAATTTATGGAATGTACTTATCTTTCAGATTTTAGTTCAATATTTTGAAACTGCATTTTTTTATTTATATTGATAAAGGGTGATGATTTAAAAAATAAAAAAGACCAATATGTTTATAAGTCAATTGAGTGGAAATATTAACTAGAAAACATTGAATATTATTTAAAGATATATCCTCAGGTGGTAGGAGGCAGAATATTTTTTTTTGATGTATAAAGATATTATAGAGGGTGAAATTGATTTATTTCTTATTGTGTGTGGAGTTCAATAGGTCACAAATAAAGACAATAGATATTGGAGACTATGAAATAGTAAATTTATGAAGTAATGAAAATAAGAAGCAACATGAGATTTTCATTTCCTTAGAAACAATCATAAATTATAATCTAAGAATATTATAAGGTCATGAAAATAAATTGAAAAAGAAATCTAGGATATTGCAAGTGACGACAACCTATATCAAGGGATGCAATTCAATAAATCAGTAAGATATATCATATCAAAATATTAATACAACACTATTCTTTTATGGAATAGTTCACATGGAATATATAATCAATTTTGATAAGGGGAGTCATCTAATATGATTTGGGTATAAGAGTAAAAAATATGGGATTCAAAATTATTTTTAAAAGAAACACTGATAATTGACATGAGAAATATAATCATGCTTTATAATTATAGATATCATATAAGGTGAAGGAAAAAATTCTAATGTGAAATGGTATATTGTATCCAATGAAAGAAAAATAATAGAACTAATGAAGAAATCATAGGAAACAACATATATTTTTCTAAGGTGGTGGCTAAGTGGGATTTGAAATCTTTATTTTTCGAAAGAAAATATCCTTAGGAACAACTTTTATAGTGTGATATAAAAAGGAATAACACTGCTTATAATTAATTATATCATTAATCCATATTCAATTAGAAAATATAATTTTTATATTCTAAGAGGTTACATGATAAATGTAGTGTATTTAATTTTAGAATATTCACTAATATAAAGAATAAAATATATTAAATATGGATTAAGTTAGAATTATGCGTTGATATATCCCAATATATAAATGAATAATAATAGACACATGAATGACATTCAATGTGTAGAATCACCTATATGAACAATTGTTTCACCAAATAATGTAGTTTTTTAATCAAATGTGATATTTATATCCTTAATAATAATATATGTATTATACTGACACATGTAATGGATTTAATTTTTTTTGGAGCATAGAGTTGAGTTAGCGAGATAAAGGTTCTAGAAGGTTCACGATCTATTATAAAAAAATCATTGGTTATAGTATACACATGGATTGATCTCATAGGAATCAAGTGATCTAATATTGATGATGTTGGTGAATAAAAAGTGAAAAGTGAATAATTTTTTTAATATATATATATATATATTCATGAATAGTATAGATAGATAGGTCGAATTGTATTCTATAAAAGTAATTTAATCTATTTTGTTTTTCCATCATTATAAATATACATTAATTGATAATTATGCCATAATATTTGATCCAGAAGGGAAGATTTAAATATATTATTAAGATTCAATTTATAACACATAGAAATCTTATTTTCTTTTTAAATTTTAGAATTACAGTGTGTGATTTTAAATGTTGAGTGAGAAACTGTTTCTTTTTCATTCTAGTTGCATTATATATTTATTTTTTCATTGTATAATATTTAATAGATTAAATTTTCTTGGTTAATTATTCATAAAGTTGATTTAAATTAATCAATTAGTTATGATCTAAATTATAATTAAATTAATTTATGTTCAATGAGTGATTATAATGGATAACATATATAAAAATGTGGTTGATTTTAGTATGATTAGACTGTTATGATGTAAAACTTTGAAAAACATTGAGAGGTTGTTGAATATGCGAAATTGATTTTAGCCACTGGTGAGGATATAATTAGAACAAGTAGAGAGTTGAACTATAAATTAATGTGTCAAGGAAATCATTTCATTATTTAAAACTATTATTTACATCATCATTTCAATTTTTGATTCTTTTATTTAATAGATGTCATTATTTTTTTAAATAATAATTTTTTTATAATTATACCCAATATATATATATAGTTATATAAATAATATTATATTTTAGTAATCCTCTATAAGAGATAATATTGGGTTGTCATGATAGTACATTCCCTATTTTTATGCATATTAATAACCCAATAGAAATAATGATGAATGTTGTATTTTTTAACCATGAGTAAGAGAAATAGAAAGAAATTTAAGTATGTATTTAAGGTGGAATGAACCTATATGATTTGGATTGAGGATCTTATTGTAAAATTTATAAATTAAATAATATTAAAAATCTACTTATCTATATTACATGTAATATATTTCTAAACCTAAGGAGTTGGAAAAGTTATAGGTCTTGAAAATTTTGAAAAGGCATGAGTTTACCTTGTATGTAAGAGTGAATTAAAGAATTTTTAAGTGTCATCTTGGGTAGACAAACTATAATTTTTCAAATTAATTAGAAACATAAATTTAATTTTAATTTTGAATATTTATCATTTTATCTTTTATATGAGTTTTGGAATTTTTATAAAATTCATGTTGAGGTGCATAAGAGTGATTGAACAAAACATAAGTGTCATTTTAATTTTCATAAATTTCTTATGAATTTTTATAAGAGTCATTTTGAAAACATAAAAGTCATCTTAATCTTATGAAATATCATCTAAAGTGAAAAAAAATTGATAAATTAAGTGAAATACAATGAGAAACATAAGATCCATTTTATTCTAGTGAAATAGTTCCTTTTTATGCAAAGTTCTTGTTTCTAATAGACACCTCTAAAAATTAAGTGTGGTGATGATTTATCAAACTTAAAATCTAAAAATATAACTATTTTGTGTTCAATAAATGATTCATTTTTTTAATTGTGGAATATTAAGTGATAATATCATAGATAAATATTTGTGAGAATTTCAAATGGAAATATTTGAAACTATTTATGGACAGTAAAGATGCATTATTTTCTATGAATCTATTTACTAGTTGGATTGAAAAAGTAATGATGAGATCAAATATATAATACTAAAGGAGTATTTTATATTTAAAATATTTAAATTATTTTTTGTATTTATATAAAAATATTTATTTAGAAAGTATAAGGAATAATTGGGTGATCAAATATTGAGAAGCCAATTTTGTGAAAAATCTAAAAAATACTGTATCAAAGAATAATAAAGAGAAAGTGGATCAAAAGGATATGTTTCTAAATTCATCATCTATATCAAGGAGTTTAAATATGATACTAATCATATGATTTAATTCCTTTGTGTATGAATAATATTAAGGTGTCTATGTGTTGTATCATAAATAGTTTGACCACTATGAATACTTGAGAAGGAAGGAAAAAATGCATACTATTTTGTTGAGGACTCTCTAGCTGTTAGAGACTTGATTTTGAAGAAGAATATTTTATTATCATATTCATTGAAATTCTGAAAAGAACGAATGAAGTTATTGGAAATATAAACAACACTAAAACTACTATCAAGAGATAATTTCTATTATAATAAAAAAGTTAAAATAAGTAAACTATCTTTATTTTTTCCTAGACAGCTATATACGAGTCACACAAGATAATTTACTCTCTTCTGTATTCACTTGAAAGATTTAGTAAAGATCTAGGTCTTGAAACTCAACCCAAAACTAATAGGGATTAGGTACCCATGTTAGGATTAGACCTTGTAAAAAATTTTGTTCTTTGTTACCATTTACATTTATGTTGTATATGAGTAATGATGACATTTGATTAAGAGATGATCATGAACTTAAATGATTACAGTGGTTAATTACAAAATTTAAAATTTTAGAAATACTATAAATAATTGATCCTCACCCTTCTTAGTGTAATATTAACTCACTTGTGTACTTCAAGTGGTATCAAAGGTACAAAGGTTCCTTTTGATATCCTATTCTGATTAAAGGTGAAGTATTGAGAATAAAAACTCGTTCAATAGTAGGGGATTTCCTATATTTATTGGAAATAATTTCCAAGTTTAAATGAATTAGATGATCCTTTATCTTATTTCATAAGGTCATGAATCAAGTGATTCCATTAAAATGGGTATATCAACCCTTGGGAGATATTATCCCATGAAATTTGAAAACAAGATAAATCTAGAAGTATATGAAAAGATATATAAATAATATTATTTAATCATTTTTTGATAAATTTTATTCCAAAGTAATGAGGATCAAAACATCCATGCAAAATTAAGGAAAAATTGAAAAAATATATGAGTAAAATGTTAATGTTAAGGAAATAGAAACAAAAATCTAGGGAGATAAATTTTAAGACATCTCAATGACTAAATATAAGACAATTAATAACTACTTCACTAGAGTAAATGATATATTTAATCAGACTAGGGTGACTTGAGACACTTTGTAATATTAAAATATAGTCAATAATTGGATGATAAATTTTCCTGATAGTTTTGATCAAAATATTTTATCCATATAAGAAAATTAAGACTATTCTCTTGATGAGTTTCATAAAACACTCCTCAATTTTGAATTGATGAAAGTAGATGTGTTAAGAAATAAATCCTTGGAAGAAATGGAGTTCAAATAAATAAATATACTCAAGATTAAGGAGGATGATGTTTATCCCTCTATTTAATCTAATTATTATGAAAAATATGATGAAGAACATAAGGGTATATTGTCCTTTATATCTCAAAATTTTAAAAAGAGAAAGTGTGGGTAAAAAGGAAAAATTTCAATAAATTTATTTATGTGTGGATAAATTAAACACTTTATAACTAATTACAAAAGAAATAAAAGTATGGAGTATAAAGATAAAGAATATGGTTAAAGTCCCTAGAGGAAGAAATAAGAATGGTTCTCTAAAGAAGTAAAGAAATTTTGAGAGAATAGAGAAAAGTCTCAAAAAATAAAAATATATAATCTTTTTAAGTAAGGAATATGAGGAATACTCCACCTCATGTATACATTCTGATGAAGAGTTTTTGGGAAAAGATAATATTTTCACATATAATGTTAAAAAACATAAATAAATCTCAATTAATGATATAGAAATAGAATAAAACTATTTGGAATACTTTATAAAATTTTATATAGAAGTATACATTTAAAGGAATACATGAAACAAGAGGGAAATAAAATCATTATAGAAAAATATTGTGTGTTTGAAGAAAGAAAAATAAAAATTGAAAAATAAGGAAAATGATTTTATTAATAAAATTAAACTTCTTAAAGTTAAAGACACTAAAAAATATTGAATGCTGAAATATTTTGAGAAGAATGTTTCTAAAAAGAATAATAATTGAACATAACCTATTCAAGGTGTCTTAAAGATGAGAATAAAATAGAATAAATGATAAATGATTATAATAAAGCTGAAAAAATAAAGGATGATTCATTATTGGAATCTAATAAATGTTTTATACAAACAAAAGTTAAAACTATAACTATGACACACAATAATGTTATATTTATTTCATTTTATAGTGTAAGGTTAAAGAGAAAATTTGAGAAATATTGGGTAAAGAAATACTATGAAAAATAATTTCTATATAAAATGAATAAAAGGAATCCTAAAAGGGACATTTTCCAAAAATAAAAAGAGAAAGTAGTGTGGACATGTACCAAAATGGTAAGCTATAATTCATAGACAAAGTCACCAGTTTCATGAAAGAACTGGTTAAAAAAACTACAATTGGTGTTGTATATTATTTAAGTATAGATAATATGTTTATTGGTACAACATGTCCCTTTCATTTATGGTCTTAAACATAACCCACTAAGTGTGATTCAGTGATGTGAAAAATGAAATGAGATTACTTTGAGAAGAAATAATGTACCCATAAAGAGAATAAAAGATTGAAAATTTATCACTAGAGGTAAAATAACTCATGGTATCTTATTTCAAATTGGAGACTAAAGTAATTCTTCTTATTTGAGATCAAAAGATGAATAAAAATTTTCCATAAAAGTTGGAGTGACCTCTATTAAAAAAATTTAATAAATATTTTCAAGGGATATGTGGTAAACTACATTCATTATCTCAAGAAAGAAAAATACGACATATGTTAAACTTTCCAAATGGGGAAATTACAAAAGAATGTGATAAAATAGTGGGAATTAAATCCACCAGACCAATTGAGTTAATAAATTTATATTTTTTTTAGAAAATGAGGTATAAATCCACTCAAGGTGATCTTTAATTTATAACATTTACTAATGATTTTATAATAATTAGTAATGTGATGTTCATAAATCATAAATCAAGAGCATTGTAAATGGTTAAATTTCATAGGAGTGTTCAGAAAAAACTATGAATGTGTATCAAGTAAATTAGATTTGATAATTATAGGGAGTTTAATAAAAACATTATTTAAATAATACCTTTCTAATAATGGAATTCAATATTATCATAATAATCCACATACAATCTCAAAAAATAAAAGTAATAGAAAGAAAAAATAAAAGCATAGTTGATATGGGGAGATACAAGACAATACAGTACAACATCTCAATGTTTTACTAGAGAGAGGCTATTTTCACAATTGTGCATATCCAAACTAGGCGTCTATTGAGAAAAAATTATATATGAAATATTATGATATATTATATAAGAATAAATTAACCATGAATACTGGTGATGGAAAAAGTGGATTTATAAAATAATAGACTGTTATGAAGTAAAAAAATTAAGAATAAAACCAACATTAATATTCTAAATGAAGTAGTTTTAATATTATGATAATTATATAAAGTATATTCTTACGAATGATAGTGAGGAATAAGCAATAAATAAACCATATGTTTTAGATATTGAATCTGATCATTACATTGATGAAGAAGAGGCTTTTGAGGATGAAAAACTAAAATATTAGATGCTAAACAATCATGTATAAGTGGAGGATATAATGAGATATTAGAATAAAAAATTTAAAACAAGAATAATATTGAATCTAGATAACCAAATAGAACTTATCTCTAAAATATATCCACACTCAATGTCGCAAGTTGCTGAGCATAAACAGTGGGTAGAAGAGACAAGTGAGAAACTAGATTGGATTGATAATAATGCCAATTGGGAACATATCCTTAGCACAATAGAAAAAAATGTTATTGATAACTAGTGTGTATTTATACATAATCTTAATGAAAAAATAGAGTCTACATATAATAAAGAAATATTTGTATACAAAGTCTATTCATAGGTTTTAGGAGTAAATCTTTAATAAAAAATTGCTCCTATTACTAGACTAGAATATGTAAAAACATTCCTAGCTATTTCAGCTCATAAATAGTAGAAATTATATCCAATGGATATGAAATATATCTTCTTAAATATAGAACATAAATAATAAGTCTACATTGAGTAGTTTGAAGTAATTTTTCTATCTAGTGATGAAATAAGGGTTTCCAAGATAATGAAGGCTCTCTATGGGATAAAATAGTCTCCTAGAAACTCATACTCAAAGATATATGGTTCTTGATAAAAATGATGTTCACTAAAAGAATAGTGGAAACAACCTTTATATAAAATAAATATATCTAGGTACTCTTATTACAATTATAAATGTTAATGTTATTATTTTTATATAGAACCAAGAGGATAGTTGCAAAAAAGTTAATATAAAAATGAAAATCATTTCAAAAGGTCTATACTGGTAGAAATGAGATATTTTTTAGGATTTTAAGTTCTTAAAAAGGAAGAATTTATTTTTTTCCTATGAAAATTATGTGAGGGGATTTTTGAAGAATTTTAGAAAAGAAGACTCCAAAGCAGTGTACACACCTATACCAGCAGTGATGAATCTTGGTAAGAATAATAAAGTACAAATCATGAATAAAAAGAGTTTAGAATACAAATAAGTAGTTTACTCTATCATACTACATCAATAATTGATATACATAAGAAGAAAACAATTAAATTTTTATTGATTAATTGATTCTGATTGGGTAGGTGACTTTGATTATAGATGGTCAACTTCAGGTGGAATTTTTATCTTAGGAGGAAGATGTGTGAGTTGGAACTATAATAAGAACAATTTAGTTATACTGTCCACCGTAGAGGTAGAATATGTGGCTATCACATGTTTCTATACCATGATAAATATGATAAAATAATATTTTTTAATATTTATGGTTGGAGATTGAGAATACACTCAAAATGAATTATGATAATCAAAGTGAAATTGATTTATCTAAAGATTTTGTGCAACATTATTAGCCTAATCACATAGATATCAAATTACATTTCATCAAATAGAATATTTTTAATGGCGACATAAAGATGTAATTTATTCCTATATGATATAAACTTAATGATATCTTCAATAAAGTAATTTATAAGGATATATTTGAGACTTTGTGGTTGAACATGAATGTTTAGACATTCAATCTCACTTAATGAAATTTTGGAATCACTCACACTATGATTTAGATTATTTTTCAAATGGGGAGTAAAATTACACAACTCTATATTTTTTATTTTATGAATCCGAAAATATTTTTATTATAAAAAGGGGTATAAAAGGTTATATGAGTGTATCTATTGAGATAAATATGGATAAGAAGTACATAACTATTTATATTATTTTTTATAAATCCAAATATATTATTATTATAAAAACAAGGAAGAAAATATTGAATGAGTGAATGGATTGAGGGAAAGAAACATAATTGAACAAATACTAGAAAGAGAATGTTGATGTGTTTTCACATGTTGGATATTTTCATGTATAGTAGTGATTTAAATATTAATGAATGTTATTTTCTATACCAGGTATTACTGATATATAATTTGGTTAATTGTTGACTCCTCAATAAAAAAAACGTGATACCATACACATCTAAAATAAAATAGGGTTTATCTCTCAATATATAAAGATAATAAAGAAGAAACCATGATTAAATATGAGATGCTTAAGCTATTTAGGTTGAAAAAAATCCTTAAATGGGGTGATTTAATAACTCAATTGAATTGTTGAAGAATGTTGTATTCATTTTCTACCATGATTGGGATGGCTCTGTTCTTTGACATAACTCATTCTCTCTCCCAAGATTTCTAGGATTCCTTGTGCTTATCCTTAGTATAAGAAATGAACATAGGAACCTGATAGGTAATGGGGGTTGGAGAGTTTGTGTGTCAAGATCATTGGAATGCACAGATCAGTGGTTAGGTTATGTTGGTATCTTAGGGTGTGATGGTTAGACGAACAAAAATGGTCCACAAGAGTCAACATCTAGAACTAGTATGTGATGAAGACTGTAGTATGTGATTTTTGCAGGAATGATCAATGTATGAAAGTTTTGTGTCATTATACTAGTATGTGGTGACCACTAACTCATTGGTATTTTCTTTAGAGAAGGTGAATCAACCTAGGACCATTGTGTGGTGTAGATCATCCTAGATCCCCTCTCCATTTTAGGTTTTATGTGGGTATAGTGTTGTGTTTTAGGTTGATGGTATTTGATAATTTAGGATGATGAAAATGATTTCTAGAGGTCAATTAAATCAGTTTTTGGTAGTAGAGTTTGAGGAGTGATAATGTTGGAAGTTAGAGGAGTGGGATATTGGTGGATATTCTTTAGGGTTGTATCAGACATAGAAACACTTGGGTGAAATCATGAAGGTTGTTTTTTTTGGAAATGATTACGATGGATTGAATTTAACTCTTGTGTACTCACTAGATAAGGTTTCAATGATGATTGTGTCTGCTTCATTTTGTTGTTTTAGTTGTTTTACTTAGTTTTCATTGAAAATAAGTATATAATGTTCTCGTTAGATGAATTTCTTATTGAATTACTCAATGTTGATGGATTTTTAGTTTCTCAACTACTAAGGATTAATTACCATTAGTGGGGAATACTCTAATGGTACTATTGAAATCAAAGAGTAGTGGGGAAGCAGAGCCATCAAGATATTTTTCCTTGATCATTGTTTGTTACACACCTAAATTATAAAGTAAGAACCTTGTATTCGATAGCGCGTATGACACGCGATACCAAGCATGTATGAGAATATAATATCTAGATAATTTATATTATATTTAATATTTAAAACATATTCTATATACTTTAATGCATGCAACACTGAGTTAGCATACATTACACGGAAGAGTGACCTTCTTTGATGGCTTGCGTTATACAGAAGACCGAGTTTTATCGATCAATAATATGTTATTAAAATATAATGAGATATAAAATGGCCCATAAATTAGTAGTTATGAATAATATTAACTAAATTATGAGAATTTAATGTTTATATAATTATAAAATTTGTTTATGGGTTCACAATTAATGAGAAATGAAAATAAAAACCAATTGGATATAGAAAGAAATATTATTATTTTTATACTTCCAAAGGAGTTTTTTCTTAATAAATATAATTAATTAAAATTAGTGAATTATTTTAATGAAATATATAGTTTATATATTCATTCAAATATTTATAAATTCATCCATTAGGTTTCTTAGGCATAAGACAAGAACAAACTTTATTTTATATATAAAAACCTATATTTTTATAGTCAATTTTACGACCTTTTAATGGACAATCCATTTTAAATATCAATTTTGAAACCATAATTGATTTACTATGTAAAAATAAATTGAATATTTGAAATAAAAATATAGTAATTAGGTTAGGTTCATTTGTTTTATATTTTTCAAAAACACATCATTTTTTAATGAATAGTTAAAAATATCGAATTTTAGTTGAAAACCTCTTTTTCATCTAATTTATTTATAAGGTTAAATAATTTTTAATTAGTTTTAAATTTTAATTAGATAATATTTTTATAAATTAATAAAATTTATGTCACTGGAATCAACTTCAATTTAAAATTTATTATAAAAACATAGCTAACTTTCACACGTTTTTACTTAAAAACACGCATTGTCATCCTGCCTGCAAGATTAAAATTAAATAAATTTCTTCCACTTATATGATTGGAATCAGGATAATTTATAATTTATAATAACACAAAATTTGTTTTAGAACAAAAATATTAGCAAATGTGATTAATATTAATCACAACGATTAAGGTTAAATTAAGCTTATTAAGGGATAAAACCTAAACCTAATGGACCAAAACGACCGATACAGTTGTCCAAGACCTATTGGATGGAAATATTTAGACCATATAATTATTGGGACCTAAATTTCAACATTATTGGATCTAGTTTTAACATGAAAAACGTGCATTGACTTCCTTTGTAAAATATTACAAGAGTGCCACTCCTACCCCACTATAAAAGGACCTCCTTTCCTCCAACTTTATCACACCAATAAAGAAACATTGGATCAACAATGATATTCCCAAATAGCTTCTAAAAATACCTCCCTAATCCTAGAATAACCCTATTTACCATAAATCCTTCCAAGGAATTCCTTTGGTATAAACTAAAAGGAGTTACCCAATTTTTAAGGTAATGCTTTCCAACAATCAGTTTTCTTTCAATTACATCTCCACCACATCAAATATACTTATTCCATGTTAATATAATTAAAACATTATCCTATATATACTAGGTCATTTTTATTATAATGTTTCTATATAAACTTACACACATATCCATCTAATAGGTAACTAACATACTGTTTATATGAATAGTGAACTACCGCCACACGAAATGATGATCATTTTCTCTTGCTTTACCGCCTCTCATGGTGGTCATTATAATGGAAAATATTTTTATACAAGTTATATAGTATATTTATGACATATTTAATCTTTTTTAATTATTTTAAAACACATATCATTAATATTTATATTTTGTATAAATACGATAACATTGTTTGTGGAAGTGTGGACTACCGCTCCCTCAAAGCGATGTGATTTGTTCACACTATACATGGAATGTATTAAGGATAGCCTTTATTAAAAATATGTGACATAAAAAAAACTATATATTATATTCATAACATAATTAAATTTTTTCAAATATAAAATATATCATTTTCATCATTATCGTTTCACATAATTAAAAAGTGATAACATCATTCGTGGGAATTTGTACTACCACCTCCTCAACAAGATGTGATTCCGTTTACATCACAAGAATTATATAAATAATTATATATTATTATATAACATGGTATTAATTATGTAATGATAATTATAAAAAGTTATAGCGCTACTTACCTTCTTTCCATAACAATAATTGAAAAATACGAACGTTACTTAGGCGTAAGTACGACCAACCGTGCCCATGATTGTAACATTGATTCATTTTTCGTAACCATATGAAATGATTGATTTTAAAATTATAATTTTTGTATAAATATAATAATTATTTTCTGTGTTATTATTCTGGAGATGTTATATAATGATCCCTTTGACCATAGTTGACCTATAATGTTTTTTTGGGCACATAAACAGAATTTGGTCAAAATGCCTGAAGTAAACTTAATTGTTTAAGTAGTCATAAAAACATGTTATTAAGTTAAATAAAAGTAATTATAAACATTAAAAAGGATTTAAAAAATTATAAAATTAAAAAAAAATCATTATACAAAATGCTAATGGACGTTTACTTGAAAAGAATATCAAGGCAAAGGATTCTCATATTATATTTTAAATCTGTGAGATAAATGTCATGTTCACCACTTAAATATTTTATATTATGTATCTAATGTTCACTGTTTTATAATATATCATTAATACTTTTATATTAATGGTATTTTAAACCTTTATTTAATTTTATTCTTTCATAAGGATTATGATTTAAAATGTTTCAAAGTGGCATGAGACACTTTAGAATGTTTAAAGATTATTCTACTCACCAATAACATTAATAATATTTTAATTATATTTATATTCATAGAATATTATATCACTATTATTAAATAAAACATTTATTTTTCGATACTTTGGTTATACATGACCATTTTCAAGTATCAGTACCTTTTTCCCCTCTCTTTAGTTCTCAAAATGTTTTAGAAAATGTTTTTAGAAAACCTGACATTATTTCACTCTTTATTCAGAGAACCTATTTTGTTTTTAAAAATAATGTTTTATTAAAAAAATTTAAAAAATGTTTTTAAAATGATTTGGTAAGGAATGTTTTATCCTTTTTTTCTTTTACTAATGTTTTCAATGGAATCTTCTTGTCACTTTCCAAATAAGGTATTTTTCTAACCTTTTTACCATAAAAAATTATTTTTTTACCTCATACAATAGGTAAAAATTTACTAAACATAATTTCATTGAATCTTACTTTTCATGTTTGAAAGTTTACTTTTTAATGAAAATGTTTTCAAAAGTGATTTTCAAAGAAAAGGGTTTTGAAATTTTTTTTCATAATAAATGGATATTTTCTTCAAGAATGTTTTTAAAGATCATTTTATAGTATTTATTTTAATAAATAACCAAAATTATTTATTTAAACTCCAATATAGATTTATTGTATTGATACCACCATTATTCTTCCTATGTATTTCTTATTATTGATTTGTCTAGAGAGAGTATTCACATTCACTTCCTTGAATCATTTGTTTTTTCCTTGAAATAATCAATCTCTTATGATCATTAGACTTTGAATTTCCCCCTAATTATCCATTTCATTTATCATGGATATTACTATTTCCTAAACCATATACCATTTTATATACAGTGTATACTTTGACAGTTTTTTGTATTATTTGGATAAATATTGATTATTCATAGTTCTTTATTCAAAATGTATATTTGATAAGGTATATTATTTATTTTGATTATTCGATATAAGGAATGATGTGAAATAGTAATGACTAGTGGAAATCATACTTTATATAGATCTTTGATACATCTATAGGTTCTCATGAGACCAATAAGTTGCGAAAATTAAATGTGTTTTCTATCCATAGTATTGAAACATCTTGTGGAAGGTCTTGACAATATGTGTTTTCATATGCCTAAGATATGACATCAATTAAGAAATCATTTGACTTATATTAGTTCTATTTATTATTCATCCATGTGATTTTTTATATCTATGGATACATTTTATTTTTAGTTCATTGATTAAATAGCATGTGTTTTAGAGTCTTACCTTTCCAAAATTATTTTTCCTTATCTTGTTATTGGAATGGCATGTGTTTCTAGATATTACCTTTGCAAATTTTTTATGCAGTTACCTCTCAATTTATTGATTATATGGAATGTTAGTTTTGTTATTTACTATTTCATTAAGGTTATTCCCATTAATTCATTATTTCTCCTACTATATTTTTACCTTACAAAGAATTTGACCTCACCCTTATTATATTCCCTTCCCCACGAATTCAAGAAGCATAGTATGAAGGATATGAAAGGATTTAATATATGGTATAATGTTATCATCAATGTTATTTATTTATAAAGAATAAAAAATTTATGTTTTAATTAGTGTATTATTTTGTTATAAAAATATCATGTATGTATCCGGTTTAGAAATACTACTAAACTCTTTCATCTTTTGAGATTTAATTCCCCATAATCTTGACAATGTAATTGATAGTAGACACTAACTACAGGATATCTAGTGTTGGGTCTCTAGATTTGGTATCAAAGGAATCTTTTTAGAAACCTTGGGAACTAGATTTAGAAAAACATTTGTTAGAGAACATAACCGAAAAGTAAATATTGAGGATATGTATAGAAGAACATGTTATAATTTTGGTAAAGTAGAAATTATGTTGGTATTACTATCAATACATCCATGTATGGATACTAAAAGTGGATGTAGTTTTGGAACAGATGTTCCTAGGAGTAATAACTCCGACAAGGTTTGTGGAGCCTAACTCGGTGTAACATGGTATACGACAATGGGCCTAACTGTACACCTTGTTTGACAATACCATGGGGTATTCTAAGGATAATTCACATTTTCTTTACAAACCATTATGAACGATGTTGAAAATGAATAACCTAGGTTAAAACTAAGTTGTGATAGATTGAAGATAAGGTGTCATGATTTTGAAATCCTATAAATGATATTAGACCAAGGAAGAACCTATGATGAAATAAAATGGATGAGGTATTTATGTATTGAGGTTGTATTAAAAACCATAGTTGAAAGTATATATGGTGATTAAACTTATTTAAAGGTTTTCAATAATATTTATTTTGGAAAATATATTGATATGGTTTTAGGAAAGGACAAATTGTATGCTGGGTGGATACTAATCAAGTCTGGCAAGGTCATGAGACTTAACCCCATGACCAAAAGATGGTAAGGGTTTCACACCAACCACTAACCCACGCAACATCTTGGTCAAATTTTCATTGTTTTTATTTAAACAATTTGATAAAAAAATTAATTATGCACCAATAGTATCACTTTTGAGGAATATATATTAATCTATTACCAATATTTGTTTTCGAAGATAGGTAAAGACAAATTGTTAGATTTCGAAGCCTTTTATGGGCCTTAATATAATTTAGAAATGTATTTTTTGTGCGTCATAAATAAATATTAATTTTTTAGAGAATTTCAGAATTTCTAGAAGCATAAACAAATGTTGAAATTATTTTTATTGAAATATATCATGTAAGTATATATAGGCATCAAAATAATTCCTCAACATTAGTAAATATATATTCAAACCAAAATGTTGTCATAAGAAATTATTTTTTATTGAACCTATAGCTTTCTAAATCATAAAATATTTATGGATTGGAGGACCTCAACTTTAAATTAATCATTCACTTGTTTTTTATTTATGACCTCAATAAATCCCTATAAATATTTACATTTTTCCTCCAATTATTAATCTCTACTTTCCAGTAATGTTCTCCTACATAGAGACCTAGTTACATGTTGTCCCATGTGATCATTGTAATTCCCATTATATCTTTTTTTAGATGATAATTTATGCACCCTTATCATGATGGGAAATTTCAATATATGGAATATCAAACAATCTATCACCAATATAGAGTTTAAATTGCGATGATTCAATTTAATTAAGGGTGGTAGAATATGACACCATGAAATTTTAATGTAAGAGCCTTGTATTCGATAGAGCATATGATATGTGATAATAATTGTGTAAGGGAATATAATATATAGATGATTTGTAATATATTTAATATTTAAAATAGATTCTATATATTTCAATGCATCAAACACTGAGTTATCGTGCATTACACAATAGAGATTCCTTCTTGAATGGATTTCATTACACACAAGGCCGAGTTTTATTTAATAATAATACATTATTAAAATATAATGAAATATAAAATAGCTGTTAAATTAGAATTTATGAATATTACTAACTATATTATGAACATTTATGTTTTATATAAATATAAAATGAATTCATGGGTTTCCATTTAATGAGAAATGAAAATTAGAACAAATTGGATATAAAAAGAAATATTATTATTTTTATGCTTCTAGAGATGTTTTATCTTAATAAAAATTATTAATTAAAATTATTGAAATATTTAAATATAAATATATATTTTATATATTCAATAAAATCTTTTTATATTAATACATTTGGTTTTTTACGAATAATATTAGAAAAAACTATATTTTACACCTAAAAACCTATATTTTAATAAAGACAATTTTACCAAATTTTAATGAAGAACCCTTTTCAAATAATAATTTTGACACATTAATTGAATTAATATGTCAAAAAAACTTCATATTTGAAATAGAAACATAATAATTCTGTTGGTTTGAATTTTTTATATTTTTCAGAATCATTTCATGTTTTTTAGAATAGTTAAAAACATATAATTTTAGTTCAAAAGTGTTTATTCATATAATTTATTTATAAGAATAAATTATATTTTTAAATGGTTTTAAAGTTTAATTAGATAAATTTTTTATCAATAAATAAAATTGATTTCATTTTAATAAATTTCACTTTGAAATATATTATAAAAACATAGAAAACTTTGGGATATTTTTTACTTTAAAAACCATCATTGTCGTCCCTCCTGCCGAATTAAATTTAAATAAATTTTTTCCAGTTATTTGATTTGAATTTGGAAAAATGGATTCTATATTTTTAATAAGCATAATTTATAATTTTTAATAATACCACCTTTTTTTGATCAAAATTATTAGTTTAATTGATTAAAATTAATTACTATGATTAATGTTAAATTAAGCTTATTAATGTACAAAACCATAACTTTAAGGTACAAAATGACCTATAAACTTGTCCAAGACCAATTTTTGGGACATATATTGAACCTATACTCTCTTAGATCTAAATGGGTCCATTATTGGATCAACTCACAACATGAAAAACGTACATGGAATTCCATGGTAAAAATATTACAAGAATGCCACTCCTCCACTATAAATGGACGCCCTCTCCTCCCACTACCTCACACCTCTCAATTAACATTGAAACAACCAAGATCTTCCCAAGTATCTCCTAAAAACACCTACCCTCATCCTAAAATCATCCCCTTGAGAATAAATACTTCTAGGGAATCCCTTGGGAAAAACCGAACGGAGTAACCCAATTTTTTAGGTAATTCTTTCCAATGGTCACTTTTCAATTACTTCTCCACAACCTCAAATATTCTTACTAAATTTTCATATAATAAAACCATCATCCTGAATATAATATGGTGTTCTTGTTTTTAGGGTTAAACCTACACTTACACACACATATATCTAATGGTTAAAGGACATATAGTTTATGTGAAAGGTGGAATACCACCTCACAAAAAAATGATGGTTTGTTTTTAATTTACCACCTATCATGGTGGTCATTACGATAGATGTAACGACCGAAAAAATCATTAATGAAAATTATTCTTGGTTTATTTAATTTTCTTCTTATGGTTATGTAAAACTTATGCAGTTATTTTGTTTTATGTTTTAGATTTTAGAATATCTTTAAGAATTGTGACCGTTGCTAATATAGCCATTGAAGATGGATCACATGGATCACATGATTAGTATAAATATAAGACTTTAATAAATCCTATTTACTCAAATAAAGGAAGTGATGGCCTCATCCAGTAGACTTTCCCCGTATGAAGAACATTTATCGCACATCATAAAGGATATGGTGTCATTGGGCATTGCTCTTGACCAAGACCAAGCTGAGTTAGAAAACATTAATCTCGAGTGGAACTTCCTACGAGAGAAGTAGGAGTTGATAGAGATTACCACTAGCGCAATGTTATCCAAGCCACCCCAAGAGTTTTTCACCATCGTGCACCTTACCCTAAGGTGTTATGCATGTATTTTAAGAGGTTATATAAAAATACCCTAGCACTATGACTATGTACATATTTTTTGTATAAAGATTGTACATTCATTTTATTATTGTTACTTTGTAAATAGTTTTTAGAGAACAAATAGTATTCAAGGAAGAAATCTATTTTGATAAATTAACGGATTTTTAAATTAAATAACATTTTAATAAAATATAATAATAATAATTAAATTATTATTTTTAAATATAAATGATAGTATAATTTTTTTAATGCAATTATAATTTTAATGAAGGTTTAAAAGCTGTTTTTGTTGAAACCCATGAATATTTCATAAATGTCAGTTTTTATTCTAAAAGTTAAAATCACATATATATAAAATTATTTATATAAAATTAATATAATTGACTATTGAGTATCATTTATTAATTCTGAATTACTTTATCATGGAATAAATGATGATGTTTAATGAATCCATGTTTTATGATACATATGGCACACTTATGCATGAAATGGAATGTTTAAGAATGGTGTGCCCTGATAGTGCTCCAATGCATTGGGTAAAGTATTGTATCATGATATGTCATGTTAAATGGGTGTTGAATCATGAAAATTCAATTGAAATGAGGGTTTACTCATTCTTCATGTGCAGTGAGGGTTTACACATGCTCCATGTGCAATGATCCTTGGCTCATGCAAATTCCATGTTAAGTGTTGTTGCTACATTTCCATGTTATGATTATAATGGTTTATCATGCCTTTATGTTCATGTTTATATTGTGCTCCATTGATATACCTATTGTCTAACATGTACTGTATTCCTCATGTTATTCCATGTTTCTTCCATTACTGGGCTTTATAGCTCACCCATTTCTTATGCATGTTCTCAGGTTATTCCATCCATTGTTAAGTACGAGGGAATATAGTGGTCATGTAAAGGATGTTTTCAATAAAGATGCTGAGTGTTTTATGTTCTAAGTTGTTATGTAATGTTTCTAAGCCCCAAAGACTCTAGACCTCTCGATATTCTATGTTATATAAAGTGATTATTTTATGTAATAAATCATGTCTAAGTGCGTAGTAAAAAAGGATGGTTGTCCGAGTTGATATCAGAGGATAGGATTAGTTATTTTTGGGATTAGGATTATAAAACCCTAGTGAAGCCTTAGAGACTATACTAAGTATAATAAAAAACATCCCTACATTTTAGTGAGTATTGATTAAGTGGTTTATCAAGAAAATATATCCATATCTGGATACGAACTGGTAGAGGCGGCTCTGGAACAGATGTACCTAGGAGTGAAAACTACGACAAGGTGTTTCTGCCTTGACCCAGGGTATCCGGGTACACGATAATGTTTTTTACTGAACTCTTGTTTATGACACTCCTGGGGGATATGATTTGGTAAATTAATAAGCTTAGTATAAAACCTTATTAATGGATTAAAAAAAATCCTATAAGAATACATGATAGAAAGTAGATCTTGGATAACATAGATTGAATCCTATAGATTCATAAGTTAAGGAAATAAAATAAATTTATAAGTTATCTATTTTTTACTTGGTTTACCCTTTATGTGATACCCCTAATATTCCTTTCATTAAGTAATAATAAATCATTAGACTTCAAGTAGTTTAATATAACAATTTTATCATGTCTAGAGGGTAACTCAAAATTTGATATGGTTCATCAGCAGGATAGACGATAGTTTTGAGATGGAAGGGGAAGAACCTCATAAAACAATCTATTCCATTCCTGATGAATTACTAGATATAATTATTGCGATGTAAAGCATGAATAGTATCAAAACCTTTTCCAATGTCTAACTTTCTTGGAAGATTCTCTAAGACATATAAAACACCTCCTCTATACCATGGAATCAACAAGGATCATGGATCACTTGTGATCAAATCTTCTACTATCAACTCTCTCACATTTCTTAGCAAGGGAGGTACTATCAGGGTATTTTCAAATACTTCACCCTGTTTAGAGAGTATGATGCACTATTTGATTTTAGGATAGCTTCTGAAGAGGGAGACCTTATATAAGCCTATATATATAGTCTTGACTTCTGGTCTTTTTGGAAACATAGGTTATATATTAAAAGAAATATATTTTTAAAATTTCAAAGCTAACTCTTTCATACTATTTTACAAAACCTTGGTACATTGTGATGTTTTGAAACTATATGTTAGAAACAATTATTTTCAAAAAGTGCATAATATTTTCCATAAGTACTATCCAAGTTGCATGGACTATGTTTGGACTAAGGAAGTGGAAGAATTTGAAAGTGAATTGAGGTATTATTGCACTAGGTGGACCCTCTCTCTCCATGATTGACGTGATAATGAGGGTTGTGGAATGCTTATTGGTGGTATGTAAGAAACCATCATGATTAAATTTCAGAGTCCTTTTTTATGTAATCAAATTTCTAAGACGCAATTTTTTAAGGGGTAAGATTGTAACAACTGAAAAATTTATTAATAAAAATTTATCTTGGTCTTTTTAAATGGATTCTTAGGGTTATGTTAAACGTATTTACATATTTGGTTTTATGTTTTATATTTTAAAATACAATTAAGAATTGTGATCATTTCTAATATAGAAATTGAACCGAGATGACATGATTAGTATAAATATAGGGCTTTAACAAATCCAATTTACTCAGACAAAGGAAGTGATGGCCTCATCCAGTAGACTTTCCCCATATGAAGCCCATTTGTCGGAGCTTAGAAATGAGGTGGTGTCATTGGGATTCTCTTTTGACCAAGCCCAAGCCGAGCTTGAATACATGACGCTCAAGCGGGACCGCCTACGAGAGAATTGTGGAATTCTTATTGTATAGTTTCATATATTAATTCCACCTTCCTTTATCGTGGAATAAATGATGATGTTTAATGAATCCATGTTTTATTATCCATGTGGCACACTTATGCATGAAATGAAATGTTTAAGAAGGGCACGCCTTGATAGCGCTCCAATGCATTGGGTAAAGTATTGTATCATGATACGTCATGTGAAATAGGTGTGGACTCACGAAAATTTAATTGAAATGAGGGGTTACTCAATATTCATGTGCAGTGAGGGTTAATACATTCTCTATGTGCAATGATCCTTGGCTAATTTTAATTTCATGTTAAGCATTGTTGCCACATTTCCATGTTATGATTATAATTCTTTATCATGCCTTTATGTTCATGTTTCTATTGTGCTCCATTAATATTCCTATTATCTAACATTTATTTTATTACTCTTATTATCCCATGTCTAACATGTATTGAATTCCTCTTGTTATCATGGAATAAATGATGATGTTTAATGAATCCATATTTTAGGATCCATGTGGCACACTTATGCATGAAATGAAATGTTTAAGAAGGGCGCGCCTTGATAGCGCTCCAATGCATTGGGTAAAGTATTGTATCATGATACGTCATGTGAAATAGGTGTGGACTCATGAAAATTTAATTGAAATGAGGGTTTAGCCATTCTTCATGTGCAGTGAGGGTTAACACATGATCTATGTGCAATGAGCCTTGTCTCATGCCAATTTCATGTTAAGTGTTGTTTCCACATTTCCATGTTATGATTATAATGCATTATCATGCCTTTATGTTCATGTTTCTATTGTGCTCTATTGATATGCCTATTGTATAACATGTATTGTATTCCTCTTTTTATTCCATTTTTATTCCATTACTTGACTTTATAGCTCACTACTTTCTCATGCATGCCCTCAGGTTATTCCATGCAATGCTAAATACGAGGGAATGTAGTGGTCATGTAAATGAATTTTTCAATAAAGTCGTTGAGTGTTTTATGTTCAAAGTTGTTATGTAATGTTCCTAAACCCCAAAGACACTATACCTCTCAATCTTCTGTGTTGTATCAAGTGTAGATTTTATGTAATAAATCATGTCTAATTGTGTAGTAAAAAAGCAGGGTTGTCCAAGTTGTTATCAGAGGATAGGTTTAGTTATTTTTGGGATTAGGATTAGAAAACCCTAGTGAATCCTTAGAGACTAGAATAAGTATGATAAAAACATCCCTAAATTTTACTGAGTATTGAGTAAGTGGTTTTTCAATAAAATACATACCTATCTGGATACGAGCTAGTAGAGGCGTCTCTGGCACAGATGTACCTAGGTGTGAAAACTATGACAAGGAGTTTTGGGCTTGACCCAGGGTATCCCGGTACACGACAATGGGACTTGCTTCACACTTGGTTATGACACACCTGGGGGATATGATTTGGTAAATTGACAATATTAGTATAAACCATTACTAAGGGATTTAAAAAAAACTTCTAAGAATAAATGTTAGAATGTTGATCATGGATAACATAGATTGAAGCATATAGATTCATAAGTTAAGGAAATAAAATTAATTTATAAGTCATCCGTTTTGTCCTTGGTTTACCCTTTATGTGTTACCACTAACATTACATTAATTAAGTAATAATAAATATTTAGACTTCAAGTAGTTTAATATCACAATTTTATAATCTCTAGAGGGTAATTCAAAATTTGATATGGTTCATCAGTAGGATAGAGGATAGTTTCGAGATGGAAGGGGAATAACCTCATACAATAATCTAGTCCCTTCCTGAGGACTTACTAGCTATAATTATTTCGATGTCAAGCTCGCATAGTATCGAAATATTTTCCAATGTCCAACTTTCTTAAAAGAGGATCTATGACATATCAAACACCTCCTCCATACCGTGGAATCATCAAGGATCATGGATCACTTGGGATCAAATACTCTACTCCCAACTATCTCACATTTCTCAAAAAGGGAGGTACTATCATAGTATTTTACAATACTTCACCCTATCTAGAGAGTATGATGAACTATTTGATTTTAGGATAGCTTTTGAAGAGGGAGACCTTCGAGCAACCTATATGTATATAGTCTTGGCTATTGGTCTTTTTGGAAACTTAGGCTATATATTAAAAGAACCATATTTAGAATATTTCAAAGCTAACCCTATTAGCATATTTTACAAAAAACTGGAACATGGTGATGTTTTGAAACTGTATGTTAGATACTATTATTTTCAAAAAGTGCATCATAATTTCCTTTAGTACAATCTAGGATTCATGGACTGTGTTTGGACTAAGTAAGTGGAAGACTTTGAAAGTGAATTGAGGTATTGTAGCACTAGGTGGACCCTCGCTCTCCCTGATCGATGTGATAATGAGTTTTTTGGAATGTTTAATGGTGGTATGTAAGAAAACATCATGTTTAAATTTCATAGCTCTTTTTATATGTAATCAAATTTCTAGGACACAATTTTTTAATGGGTAAGATTTTAACGACCAAAACATTTATTAATGAAAATTCATATTAGACTATTTAAATTTCTTCTTAGGGTTATGTAAAATGTATGCACATATTTGGTTTTTTGTTTTTGATTTTAAAATACCATTATTAATTGTGACTGTTGCTAATATAGTTGTTGAATATTGATCAAATGATTAGTATAAATATAGGGCTTTAATAAATCCAATTTACTCAGACAAAGGAAGCGATAGCCTCATCTAGTAGACTTTCACCATATGAAGCCCATTTTTCAGAGCTCAGAAAGGATGTAGTGTCATTGGGATTCACTCTTGACCATGCCCAAGATGAGCTTGAATACATTAAGCTCGAGCAGATCCGCATACGAGAGAAGTGGAACTTGATAGATATTTCCACTCGAGCAATGTTATCTGAGCCACTCCAAGAGTCTTTCACCATCTCTCACCTTACCCTAATGTATTATGCAGAAGTTTTAAGGGGTTATGTTACAAGACCCTAGCACTATGAATATGTATATTATTTTTAGTATAAATATTATACATTAATTTTATTATTGATACTTTGTAAATAGTTTTTAAATGATATTTTCGGCCAATATATGTTTTACCTTGAAAATAATGTGATTTTAAACTTTTTTACTTAATTTTATGATGCCTTAGTTTACCCTCCATGACTTATTAAACATTTTATCCTTTTGAATTTTTTTCCTTGAAAGTGTGACTTATCTCCACATAAGAAACCCTATTATTTTAATAATTTAGGCCACTATACTAATAAAATATTGTTTTCCACTCCCCTTTGGCAAAAACCATGGGAAAAACCTATAGTCTAGATAGTGGTTTTGATTAGATTACTATGAGGTGTCCCAAACCTAAATAATAAAGAATTCCTTCTCATTTCCTATATAAACCCACCCAAGATCCCACTTACTCATCACTAAAAGCCCCCAGAGTTCATCCAACCTATGACCTCATCTCTATAGAGTCATTCCAAGGTGACCAAGATCCCAAGAATCCTCTCCCAAGACCCTCCCATGTTTTTGGGATTACACTTACAAGTAAGGGACTTTTAACTTTCTCTTTTTATCCAAGTTTCATAACATTGTTATGCCCTTTTATTTTCAACTATAAATGTTGGGTCTGATTTATAACCTCCCACATACTTCCATATTTATGTTTGAATGATGAGAGACCTATTTTTCTCTCATTAAATGCCTCCCATGTACACCCATTACTATGCCAAAATTCCAAAAGTAATTTCTCTCTCCACATTTACATTCAAGTAATTCTTTTGTATCACGAATCTAAATTCCATTACAATTGTTGGGACATATATCTAAATAAATCCCATACATTCCATTTCATTAACATATGATGATACACCCCTTTCTCTTTCCTCTACCTTTTTTATGAATTCTTATGTCACACCATTATGCTGCCGAAATTGCCCCACGTTTTTCCAAGCCAAAGTCATTGTGTAGTAGTGAAACCATGCCCATTTATCTATCAAGGGTATTCAACATTATGAAAATTTACTTTTTGATTGTATAGTTTCAAGTATAAATTCCACATTCCTTTATCTTGGAATAAATTATGATCTTTAATGAATCCATTTTTTATGATCCATGTGGAACACTTAGGCCTGAAATGAAATGTTTAAGAAAGGTGTGCCCTGACAGCCCTCCAATGCATTGTGTAAAGTATTATATCATGATACGTCATGTGCAATGGGTATTGAATCATTCCAATTCAATTAAAATGGGGGTTTTCTCCTAATTCATGTGAAATAAGGGTTTACACATGCTCCATGTGAAATGATCCTTGACTCATGCTAATTCCATGTTAAGTGTCATTGCCACATTTCCATGTTATGGTTATAATGATTTTTCATGCCTTTATGTTCATGTTTCTGTTGTGCTCCATTGATATTCCTATTTTCTAACATGTAGTATATTCCTCATGTTATTCCATGTTTATTCCATTACAGGGCTTTATATCTCACCAATTTATTATGCATGTCCTTAGTTTATTCCATAAAATGCTAAGTACAAGGGAATGTAGTGGTCATTTAAAGTATGTTTTCAATAAATATGTTGACTGTTTTATATTCTAAGTTTTTATGTAATGTTATTAATCCCCAAATACACTATACCTATCAATCATATTTTCTGTATCAAGTGAATATTGTATGTAATAATTCATGTCTACATGTGTAGTAAAAAATCAGGGTTGTCCTAGTTGGTATTAGAGGATAGGTTTAGTTATTTTGGGGATTAGGATTAGAAAACCTTGTCAAGACTTATATACTAGAATAAGTCTAATAAAAAACATCCCTAAATTGTAGTGAGTATTTAGTAAGTGTTTTATCAAGAAAATACATCCCAATATGGATACGAGCTGGTAGAGGCGGCTCTGGCATAGATGTACCTACTAGTGAAAACTATGAAAAGGAGTTTCGGGCTTGACCTGGGGTATCCTGGTACATGATAATGGGCCTTACTGTAGTCTTGTTTATGACACTCCCAGGGGATATTCTTTGGTAAATTAACAAGTTTAGTATAAACCATTATTAAGGGATTTAAAAATAAGCCTCTAAGAATACATGTTAGAAAGCAGATCATGGATAACATATATTGAAGCCTATAGATTTATAAGTTATGGAAATAAAATTAATTTATAAATCATCCATTTTGTCCTGTGTTTACCCTTTATGTGTTACCCCTACCATTCCTTTCATTATGTAATAATAATTGTTTATACTTTAAGTAGTTTAATATCACAATTTTATCATCTAGAGGGTAACTCAAAATTTGATATGGTTCATCAGCAGGATAGAGGATAGTTTTGAGATGGAAGGGTAAGAACCTTATAGAACAATCTAGTCCCTTCTTGAGGAATTACTAGCAATAATTATTGTGATGTCATAATCGCATAGTATCAAAACCTTTTCAAATGTCCAACTTCCTTGAAAGAAGCTCTACGACATATCAAACACCTCGTCTATACTGTGGAATCATCAACGATCATGGATCACTTGTGATAAGATCTTCTACTCCCAACTCTCTCACATTTGTTAGCAAGGGAGGTACTATCAGGGTATTTTCAAATACTTCACCCTATCCAGGGAGTATGATGCCCTATTTGATTTTAGGATAGCTTCTGAAGAGGGAGACCATCGAGCAGCATATATGTATATATTCTTGGCTTCTGATCTTTTTGGAAACTTAGGATATATATTAAAATAACCATATTTTGAAAATTTCAAAGATAGATCTGTTAGAATATTTTACAAAACCCTAGTACATGGTGTTGTTTTGAAACTGTATGTTAGAAAAACTTATTTTCAAAAATTCTATAATACCAACAGTATAATCCAAGTTGCATGGACTGTGTTTGGGAAAAGGAAGTGGAAGACTTTGAAAGTGCATTGAGGTATTGCTGCACTAGGTGGACCCTCACTCTCCATGATCGATTCTATAATGAGGGTTGTGGAATTCTTAATGGTGTTATGTAAGCAAATATCTTGTTTAAATTTCATAGTTCTTTTTGTATGTAATCAAATTTGTAGGATGCAATTTTTTAAGGGCAATATTGTAATGACTGAAAAAATTATTAATGAAAATATTCTTGGTTTATTTAAATGTATTCTTAGTGTTATTTAAAACGTATTCACATTTTTTTTTATGTTTTGGATTTTAAAATACTGTTAAAAATTGTGACTGTTTCTAATATAGCTGTTGAACAGTGATCACATGATTAGTATAAATATTTGGCACTAACAAATCCAATTTACTCAGACAAAGGAAGTGATGGAATCATACAATAGACATTCAACATATGGATCCCATTATTCGGAGCTCATAAAGGATGTGGTGTCATTGGGATTCGCTCTTGACCAAGCCCAATCCGAGCTTGAATACATTAAGCTTGAGCAGGACCGCCTACAAGAGAAGTGAAAGTTGATAGAGATTACCACACGAGCAATGTTATCTAAGCCACCCCAAGAGTCTGTCACCATCTTTCACATTACCCTAAGGCATTATGTGGGTGTTTTAAGAGGTTATGTTACAAGACCCTAGCACTATGACTATGTACATTATTTTTTTTATAAATATTATATATTCATTTTATTATTGTTACATGGTAAATAATTTTTATACCACAAATAGTATTCAACTAAGAAATATATTTTGATTAATTAATGGTTTTTTAACAAAATAATATTTTAATAAAATATCATTATTATTATAATAAATTAATTTTTATTAAATATAAATAATTGTATAAGTTTATGATTGCAATTGTAATTTTTATTAAGGTTTGAATTCTGTTATTGTTGAAACCCATGAATTTTCGATAAATGTCGGTTTTTATTTTAAAAGTAAAAATTCACATATTTAGAAAATTACTTAGCTAAAATTAAAATTATTTTTTGAATCATGATGTCAAAATTTTCCAATGGTGAAATTTTCATACTTTTATGCGAAAGTCAAATTTTTGGGTAAATAATTAAATACTACTTAAATATGTAATGTGATTTAGAAGATCACAGTGACCCAATAGTGATGTAATAAAATACGATAAATGAAATTTTTGGCCGATATATGTTTTATTTTGAAAATAATGTGATTTTATATTTTTTGATTAATTTTTTGATGCCTTAGTTGACCCTCCATGACTTATTAAATGTTTTATCTTATTAAATTGTTTCATTGAGAGTGTTACTCATATTCACATTAGAAACCCTATTATTTTAAGAATTTAGGCCACTTGAGTTATAAAATATTGTTTTCCACTCCCCTTTGGCAAAAACCATGAGTAGGAACCATGGGCTGGATTGTGGTTTTGATTAGTTTAATGTGAGGTGTCCCAAACCTAAATAATAAATAATTCCTTCTTCTTTCCTATATAAACGCACCCAAGCTCCCACTTACTCTTCACTCAAAGCCCCTAGATTTAGTCCAACATATTCCCTCCTCTCTCTTGAATCCTTCCAAGGAGCCCCAATCTCCCAAGAATCCTCTCTCAATCCCCTCCTATGATTTTGGGATTACACTTCTAAGTAAGGGATTCCTACCTTTATCTTTTTATCCATGTTTCATAATATTGTTATTCCATTTTATTTTCAATTATAAATGTTGGGGTATGATTTATAACCTCACACATACTTCCCTATTTATGTTTTAATGGTGAGAGACCCCTTTCTTTCTCGATAAATCCCTCTCATGTACACACATTACTATGCCAAAATACCGAAAGGAATTTGTCCCTCCCCATTTATATTCAAGCGATTTTTTTTTGTATCATGAAACTAAATTCCATTAATATTATTGGGAAATATATCTATATGACCCCCTTATCGTAAATTTTATGTATATATGATGATACACCCCTTTCTCTATCATCTACCTTTTTTATGAATTCTTATGTCACACCGTTATGCTGCCAAAATTGCACCACGTTTTTCCAAGACAACGTCAATGTGTAGTGAAACCATGCACATTTCTCTATTAAGGGTATTTAACTTTATGAACATTTAATTATTGATTTTATAGTTTCATTTATGAATTCCACATTCCTTTATCATGGAATAAATGATGATGTCTAATGAATCCATGTTTTATGATCCATGTGGCATACTTATGAATGAAATGAAATGTTTAAGAAGGGTGCGCCCCAATAACGCTCCAATGCATTGGGTAAAGTATAATATTATGATACTTCATGTGAAATGGGTGTTGACTCATTCTAATTCAATTGAAATGAGGGTTTACTAAAGCTTCATTTGCAATGAGGGTTTACTCATGCTCCATGTGTAATGAGCCTTGGCTAATGCTAATTCCAAGTTAAGTATTATTGCCACATTTCCATGTTATGATTATAATGCTATATCATGCCTTTATGTTATTGTTTATATTGTGCTACATTGATATTCCTATTTTCTAACATGTACTGTATTCCTCATTTTATTCCGTGTTTATTCCATTACTGGGATTTATAGCTCACCCCTTTCGTATGCATATCCTTAGGTTATTCCATGCAATGCTAAGTACGAGGGAATGTAGTGGTCATGTAAAAAACGTTTTCAATAAATATTTTTACTATTTTATGTTCGAAGTTGTTATGTAATTTTCATAATCCCCAAAAACACTAGACCTCTCGATCATCTTTGTTGTATCAAGTGAAGATTTTATGTAATAAATCATGTCTAAGTGTGTAGTAAAGAAGTTGTGTTGTCATAATAGACCCCATGTTTATATATGTTATATATAATATTTATTTTGTACTTAATATTATTTAATTATTTACATCTCATATATTTATACATTAATTTTTTTAAAACTATAACATCATTTGTGGATGTTTGGACTAACACCCCTCAAAAAAATGTGATTTATTAACACTATAAATGGAACACATAAAGGATGGTTTTAATTGAACATATGTAACATAAACAACTCTATATTAAATTCAATTCATAATTAACATTCTATAAATATAATATATATCATTTTATCCATTACTATTTCACACTATTAAAACATGATAACGTTGTTCGTGGGCGTGTGGACCACCACCTCATCCACACGATGTGATTCCATTTATGACACATGCGTTATATATATATGTATATTTATAAATATATAAGATTTAAAAAAAATTATTTATGATACAATGATCATTTTGTAAGTATATAGTGTTACTTACCTTCTTTCAATAACAATCATTGAAAAATAAAAATGTTACTCATGTGTACGTATGACCTACCATCTCCATGATTGTAACATTTATTCATTTTTCATAACTATATGTAATGATTTGTTAATGTATAATTGATGTATTAATATTATCATTATTTCATTATTATTATTAAATTGATGTTATATAATTTTCCCTTTGACCACAGTTGACCTACCAAAGTTGTTTCGGGCATAGAAACCAAATTTGGTCTAAACAAACGACATAAACTTAATTGTTTAAGTAGTTGAAAAAAGATAGTAATAAGTAAAATAAAAGTAATAATAAATATGAAAACGTTTCTCAAGAAACTATTAAATTAATATAGGTTTTTTAAAACATAATTTAAAGGATTTTCACTTGAAAGGAAACTCCAGGCAAGGGATTATCATCTAACATTTTATATCCTTGAGATAAATGTCATGTTTACCCCTTACATTTTTTCTGTGTTGTATGTAATTCTCCTTTAGTTATATTATATCATTAATCAATTTACATTAATGGTATTTTAAAATTTCATTTAATTTTATTCCTTCATGAGGATTATGATTTAAAATGTTTCAAAGTGGCATGAGAGACTTTGGAATATTTAAATATTATATTTCCTTAACAATAACTTTATTGATCTTTCAATGATATTTCCATTCGATGAAAACTATATTACCATTGTTCAATAAAACCTTAATTTTTCTCTAATCTAGTTATACAGGACCATTTTCAAGTATTAGTAACATTTTTCTACACTATGGTACTCAAAATGTTTTATTATTATTTTTTCCAGAAAACCCATATTTATTTCTCTCTTTAGTCAGAGAACATGTTTTCTTTTAAAATCCATGTTTTATTAAAATGTTTTACTTTTTTTTAAATGGTTTTTTAAAGAAAATTTTAATACTTTTTTCATCTACCACTGTTTTCAAAATAATATTCTTATCAATTTTTAAATAATGAATTTTTCTAAAATTTTTACCATGAAAAAGGAATGTACATTTTACCTCGTACGAAAAGTACAGATTTACTCACCTTAATTTATTTGAGGCTTACTTTTCATGTTTAAATGGTTAATTTTTGAAGAAATTTTTTTAAAAAGTTATTTTTAAAGAAATGTTTTTCAATTTATTTTCATAATAAAAGGATATTTTCCTCAGGAATGTTTTTAAAATATCATTTTATTTCATTTCTATTCATCATCAATAAAAAACCTTTATTTTTACTCCACTTGGTATTTGTTTTATTGATACCATCCTTATTATTCATTTATATGGTTTATTATTGATTTGGATAATAAGAGTATTCAAATTCACTTCCTCGAACCATTTGTTATTCCCCTTGAAATAGTCATTATCTTATGATCATTGAACATTGAATTCCCCGTAATTACCAATTTCATTTATCACGAATATTACTATTTCCTAAAAGGTATAAAATTTTACATATAGTGTATAGTTTGAATGTTAGTTGATTATATGGGGAAATATTGATAATTCTATATTCTTTATTCAATACAAATATTTTATAAGGCATATTATTTTTTTTGATTATTCAATATGAGAAATGATTTAGACTTGTAATAAATGGTGGATCCTAGAATATATGTAGATCCTTGATACATCAATAGGTTATCATGAGACAAATTAGTTGTGTATATTAAACAAGTTTTTATCCATAGTTTTAAACCATCTTCTGAAAGGTCTTGATGATATTTGGTTTCACATGCCTTAGAAATAGAATCCTTTTTATAAATAATTTCACTCATAATAGTTCCAGCTCTTTTTCATCCAATATATTTTACATCAACATATATATGGATACATTTCATTTTCAGTTCATTGATTAAATGGCATGTTTTTTAGTTTCTTATCTTTCTATATTTATTTTTCCTTATCTAGTTATTTGAATAGCAAGATATTCTAGTTATTACCTTTACATAATATTTATACACTTCCCACTCAATTTATTGATTATATGGCACGTGAGTTTAGTTATTTACAATTTCATAAATATTATTCTCATTGATTCATTATTACTTCCACTATATTTTTCCCTTACTGATCATTTGATCTCAACCTTATTAAGTTCCTTTCCCCAAGAATCCAAGAAGCGTACTATAAAATATTTGTGTAGATTTAGTATATAGAATAAAGTTATCCTCAAAGTTATTTATTTATAAATAAGAAAAAAATTATGTTGTAATTAGTGTATTCTTTTGTAATAAAAGTCTCATATTTGTATCTGTTTTACCAAGACTGTAAAACTCTTTAGTCTTTTAGGATTTTATTCTTTATAATCATGTCAATGTAATTGATAGTATACATTAGATCTAGGCTATCTATGGTAGGGTCACTATATTTTTTAACATAAGGCTTGAGGTATGTCCCAATATTTTTGGTGTTGGGATCCTCACATGACTTTCTGTTTTTTTTTTGAATTTTGAATTTTCTTTTCTGGATTTTTTTTTGAACTTGTGGGTGTGTTGAACGACATATGGTTTGTGTTTTTATTTTTTATTGTTATAGTTAACACTACTTCCAAAAATTGTGTATATTATGAATAAAAAATGGGTTTGATTAGGTTTTTCACCATGAGTAATAAGCATAAGAATGTGGTTAAATATGTTTTTAAGGTTTCCTAAACTTTCATGAGTGGATTTGAGTTTTATTTAGTATAGTTCTATAATTTCATGATGTTTGAAATTTACTTAAGTATATGTTATGTAATATATTTATCTGACATAAAGAAATGGAAAGGGATGAGGTTTCGAAAATATGGCTACGAAATGTGATTACCATGTATTCAAAAGTTTCTTACAAACAATTAATAAGAATCATTCTAAGAAACTAAATTTAAATATGTACAAGGCATTGAAAATGTAAGAGTAACTTTATACCTTTATAAGATTCATTTTAGTTTTCATAAGAGTCATGGGATTTTTTAAGAGTCATATTGATGTGTGTAAGAGTGATTCGAAAAAATATAAGAGCTATAATACTTTATTTAAGAGTCATGATTAAATTATAAGATTAATTTTACTCTTAAAAAATATCACCCAAAGTTAAAAAATTCATTAAATGATAGTAACTATAATGATAATTTTAAGATTCATTTTAATTTGAAAGAAATATTTCTTTTTATATAATGTTGTAGTTTGTTAATGATAACACTGAATGTTAGGTGTGATAATGATTTACCAAACTTCAAATCACAAAATATCATCGGCCATTAGTCATGTCATGGTTCAAGCTGAGAATTGTGTAAGATTAAATGAGAAGTCCAAAGAATGATATTTATTAGAATTTCAAATGGAAATATTTTCAATTCATTACAGTTAGTCAAGTTGGAGTATTTTTCCTAAATTTGGTGCACAATTTGAATGAAAAAATAATGAAGAGGTCACATGAGTAAAAGTTATGTAGGCTTATATATTCAGAATACATAAATTATTTCTTTTTTTTAAATTAATATATATTGATAAAGTAAAAATAATAATTAGGGGATCAATAACTAATAATATGTTACTATGAAAAGTTTCAGAACAAATTAATCGAAAAAAGTGTAAGAGAGAGAGGATTGATATGTGCTTATAATACATTAGTCATTTATGTATAGATATGAAAATATGCCATTTGTTAAATGATTTCTTTATTTTTAGGGGGAAAAATCAATGTGTATGCACATACGATTATCGATAGTTCGATTATGAAAGATTGACAAGGAATATTGATGTGCATGTTGTTCTGTTGATATCTCTATAGAAGTCAAATACTATATTTTTAAGAAAAAGATATTATTCATGAATGTAGAGACATCCTAAAAATAATTTAAGTTTTTTCTCACACAAAAGTGCTAAAGCAATTATTTGATTCTGATGGTTACAGTACAAATAATGTTGAACCTAATATTTGGAGATATGTATGGTCACATTTAAAAAGATCAATGAATAATATTACCCTTATATTTTTAATATGCAAGATAGCTATACAGTCGTTAATTAATATCATTTCCCCTATCCATTTTTCAATCATTTTTTTAGTGAAAATATGGGTTTCAAGTCTTGACCCAAACCCATCAAGGATTATGTACCCACATTTAGGAGAGACCCGGTAAAATATTGTCCTCTCTATGTTCATTTAAATTTTTTTTGCCTATGGGTAAGGGTGATATTTTAAGAAGATATAATTGGTATCATTAAAATTGAGAGAGGTTAATGTTTAAAATCAAAATTATAAAAAAATTATTATTAATTAACCCTAATCCATTCTTGGTGCTACATCAACTAACCTAGGTACTTAAAAATAGAATTTTTGAAAGGTTCATGTTAATACTTTTTCAATTATTATCATGAATATTGAGATCATAATATTTTTGTGACCTATAACAATTTAAGGATTACGATTTTTCTAAGATAATTATAATCAATGATTAGTTATTTTAGTAAGACAATATGTGATTCCTTCTTTCTTATTAGATATAGATTACACATTAGAGGAAAACCATGTAAATATTTGTGTTCATCATGTAATTTATTTTAATCATGTGAAGGAAATGTTGATAGATATACATTTCCTAACTAATTCCAAGTATAAAATTTAAAAATAGGTTTCCATTTTGAAATAAATCAGTTTTTTGATACCCTAATTAAACCCCCACACTCTCAAATTATATTTTTAGTTGGTCTTAACAAGTGGTATTTTATCTTAAGTTTATTTTTAGTGTTATTTCACTAATGTTACAGGTCATGGTTACTTTAGAAAATTATGAATTCATATTTATTTTCAAAACATTCAATTAAGGAATGACTGAATGTTTTACTACTTATTACATATAAGCATGTAGTTATATATCTTTTTCATACACAAAATCATAGATGGAGATATCTCAGTTTGATTGATTTTGATACACTGTTTCAATGAAATTTTTGTGGTTTTTAATGGTTTGAATTCCTTAGTAGGATCACTGTATAACATAGTTTATATAATGATGATTGGTTTCAAATATTACAAATAAATGTGGTAATATCTTATCAATATCTATGAAGGATACTTTATTGTGAAAGTGAAATAACATAAAATATTAATAAAACAGTTTGAGGATCTCAAGATACAACCCAATGTAATTATTATTAAAGTCTTCAATCGGTGGTTATTTTATTAGATGCATGCATAGACAAGGTATAATCATTTAATATTTGAGATTTATTATGCTGATACTAAATTTATCACATACTTCAATATAAAGGCATAAGTAACATTGTAAAGAGATCTCAAACTGATCCATTAAAAATCTTTAAATAACCCTTGTTATATATTAGATATGTATGAAGATATATGTTTCTAATATGAAAAATAAGATCAATAATATGGAACACATTCCTATAAATAATCTATCAGTAGAAGCAACCCAACTGATAATGAATTAAATGAGATCATGGGATTCATCTCATCTAATATCAAGATAGGAAAAGGAAAATTCAAATTAATGCTTCTCATCATATGTTTTTAAAGTGAAAAGATCATACACAATAAAAAATTTCTAAATAAGATTCAAGGTAAAGATGAAGAGGTGAAAATACTAGGGGCATCATTCATAGAGATAATGAATCATGGATATACCCCAAATGGTAAATCATCAAAAAGATATTTTTTTATTCAAAGAGTATTTTTTTTCTATTAAGTTGTAAATTAAAGATATTGAGTATATCATTGATATATAAGATGATATTTTAATGGTTTTTGACACACCTTCTATTCATTTTATCCAAAATGTATTTATATATTATGTTAAATTCAATAGTAATGGTAACCTTAAGGTTGTATCAAAAGAGTAGTGATCAAAATTAGTTTTCACTTTGGTTTGAGAGGGGGTGTTTTTGAAACGATTTGATTCCAAAAAATAATATTAAATAAATAAAACATAATATTGAAAAAAATGTGAGAGTAGGGTGATTAGGTTAGGATTTTTTATCTAATTTCAATGAAAATTTAGTCTTTAAAGTGTTGGGTATTTCTCTAATTAAATACTGAACGAGAGGTCTCATAATCAACCATTGATTGAATAGGTTTTTTGAGGGTAAACATAATAAAAAATTATTATCTATTATATCATCTAACATGTATTTGAAAGTGGTATTGTTGATCACTATTTTTTAATTAAGGAAATTAATAATCAACTTTTTTGGATCTTTAGTCACCAATAATATCTATAAAACCTCTTATTCATTCTCATTACTACAAGGTACTTCACAACATAACCTAATATACTCTTTCATGTATATAATTTTACTGAGTGGATGGATATAATGGATCATATAATGATGAATTAATTAATTAACTGAATAAAAAACAAATATAACCACATCTTATATTAAGAACTATTACTGAATACCAAAAGCAATTTAATAAAAAGAAAGTGTTTTATAAATTGAATTGAAAATACTCAAGAATTTAAAAATGTAAAAAACCAAACTTCCACAATCACTAAATAAATTCCCATACATTCAAATAATAAATGATGAATGGAGAAGAAAAAATAATAAAAAACTAAGGAAAAAAGAAAATAAAACTAAAAAATAATGATGGTAGCATTGGCATCCAATGTGAGCTCTTGAATATTATAGATTCGGCCTCATGTTCCAATTTAATATTTATGGTTCCCATCTTTTTAATATATCACCAAACCTTCAAGATCATGTTTATAAATTTATATGAGGTTTCGTTTTTCCTCACATCATCAAATGTCCACATGATCCTAACATCCTAAAAATACCTAGCTTTTTTCCATGTTCTTGATAAAAATATTTCATATATTATGATTCACATGGAATACTCTAGTAAATTTAATTCATATAGAAGTGAAACTTTAATGCCTCATTTTGAATACGGCGTTAAAAATATCTGCATCTTAATTTTTTTCTTATTATGAACATTGTCATTGATTTGTAATGTAATATATCCTATAAGAAAAAATTTCTTATTACATATAAATGGAATTCATTATAAAAGGAAAAAATTTCCTTCAGGTAGATGAAATGTCATATGTGTGTCCAAATGTCTTACATATAGGAGAATTATACTATATTTATATGAAATTTCATACAACATATGAAACATTTATTTTCTATATTTTACCACACTTGAACATTATATGTTGGATAAAAATATCTTATGGCCTATTTAAATGTATAACATGTTGGATAATTATCCAAAAAAACTCATAAATTGTCTTATGTGGGTAATTAATTGTTGTATAAAGGTACTATAAGACTTTTTCCTTTGTAAATTGTTTTGAATCTAGGGTAGAACTTCTAGAATAATTTGGAACTTCCTGAAATCAATTCTATGGATAAAACTTTACCTCTTAAAATCTTGTAAAAAAATCAAAACATTGAAAGTTATGTGTATGTTTTTAATCTAATAGTTTGAAATATGAAATAAAAATTTAAACACTATCCAATATGAGTTCCCTTTTCAATTCCATGGTCATTAAGTCTTCATGCCTTCTTCCATTTTATACATTAAGTACATTCATTTAATTTACAATTCATTTATCCACTCATGAAAAGTTTAAGCCTATAGATTTTAGTAAATATATTTTTTCTAATAATGTTAATTACTTCGATAGGTTTCCTTAAATAAAACACTATGTTTTTCTTATGTTACACACAAGAATGAATTTCTATAGAATGAGGAATACTATTAAAATATTATTATTTAATATTATTTTTATCACCTAGCCATTGGAATAGAAGGTATGAATAGGATTAAATAAATTATGAAAATATATGGTTTAAAGTTTTTTATATAATGAATTAATTTATGTCTAGTTAATTATAAATGAAAACAAAAACTATTTGAAAACAAAGGAAACCTTTTACTAAAAAACTATTTTTATGCGTACAAACATGTTTTACCTTAATAAATTTTAAAAACCAATTTTGGAGAATTATTTTAATGAAATTTATATATTATATATTGAATAATTTTTTTAATATTTGTCTTCTGTGTTTTTTATAAAAGATACAGGAATAAATCCAATTTTACTGTTAAAAAATTATGTTTTTCTAAAAAATAGTTTGGTCACCTTTTATGCACTTGTTTTAAAATTAAAATTTCCCAATTTTAGAAAAAACTATTTTTAATAATAAAATTAATTTTTTAAATAAACTTTTCAAAAATTATCTTTGAGTGATTTTTTGAGAATTTTCTAAAAAGGTATTTTTTTATGAATAGTGAAAATTAACGTTTTTTAAGAAGAATTTTATTTTATTTTAATGAATTTAAAAACATAAAAATTATTTTAACTTAGTTTTAAATGTAAAATTAGTTAAAATATATATATATTAATCCAATTTATTTCATTTTAATTAATTTCATGTTGAATTTTGATATACGAACTTTTTACACCTTTTAAACTCTTTCGAAAAGTGTTTTTTCATTCTGTTTGTAGAATGAATTTAAAATTAAATATTGAAAATTAAATGAGGGGAATTTCTATAAACTGATTTAAAATTTTAAATAATCATAATTTATATTATATAATAATTTAAAATTAATATTTTTCCATAATGAATAGTTAAAATAGTAAAAACTAGTTACCTTGATTATGGTAAAAATTGGTTTATTGGGGGTTAACCTAAAAGGATAAGGGGTAAAATAACATAGAAAATTATATAAAAACCATTTATGTAAATATTTAGTCAATATAAAATCTAATATTCTTGAATATACTATTTTGGATCATTTTTTCATCTGAAAAAACATGGGTATAACTTTTTATTTTCAAAAACTACAAGTGTGCCACTCACCTCACTTATAAAAGGCCACCCACTATCCTCTCGTATTCACAATCCAAAAAAACATTTTTTTAATCTAATACCTTCCCTATTGAATTACCTACTTAAATAAATTCATCCTATATGTGTTTTTTTGTTCTGAAATCCAAGCTATTAAAGATCATGGTGCAAACCAACAAAATTCTTCTAAAGAATTGGTATTTTCTTTAACCGAGCATTTTATTTTATTTTTCCACCACATACATTAAATATTATTAAACTAAGATTATATAAAAACCTTAGTGTATCACTAATAATATTATGTTTTTATTTAAATTTATTTACATGAAATAATATCCTCCTCCTTCAAATGGTAAATGAAGCTGTTGATCATGTGTATGACATACTACCACCTTGCAAATTGACATTATTCACTTTCCATCATTTCTTATCACATATGGATATATTTTTTTAATTTTTTTATACTATATTTATTTTATATATATGAATATTTAATTATAATATCACATATACATTTTTTTACTTTCCATTCTGATGACAATACGATTACGTCGCTCGTGTGTACGTCAGACTACCACCTCATGAGGTGATGCGATTATTTTCCGAAAATGATTTAAATGGAATATAATAAAGGATAAATTTAATGAATATATGTGATATATATGAAATTATATTTATTATTTAAAATTAATATATAATAAAATTTATTACCCTTTCACCCATTATGTAAATCATAACGTCACACTAGCATATACACGACCAACGTCTCTATGAAGCAATGTGATTCATTCACCATGTTCAAAATTTATTAGTGATTATAAATATGTATCTAATGAAAAAATTTATATTTATAAAATTAATATAATTCTTCAAATGATGGAACTATATCTTATTTCTGAGATCCAACATTTTCATGACAAAATATGCAAGAGAAAACAAATCAATCAACACCCAAAACAATAGTGACAATGAAAAATAGTTAATGAATAATTGATAAGATGTTATAAAATGGATCTTATAGGATATTATAAGTAATAGTATGATTATTTAATAATTTAATATCATGTTTAACCCACTATAAAGGAGGTGAATTAGTGATCAACTAAAGTGAAGCATGAGGTAAGAGGTTTCTTAACTCAATTTCCATTCATTGGGTTATACAATTAATTCATTGATTATATTATGCCAGAAATATGTGTGAAATGAATTTTTATTGATTTATATTTTATTTATGTGGATATAAATTTCCTACACCTAGTCAATCCATTTATTAACTCTCACCTTAATGATATGAACTTTGTAAGGATTTCGTTTCAAGCTTCCTTCTTTGAGACACAAGTTATTTTATGAAACAATTTTGTTTTTAATGGTGTATATGATGAACCATTACATACTATATCATGAATAATTCTTAAATCATTATTTCTTAAGTTAAAATTCAACTAATGCATTCATGGTATATTGTGATTCAAAATTTACCAAAGCTATAAGGGGTTACAGTTCAATATCATTTTAATTAGGATTTCTTATGTATGAGTTTACATTGGTGGAAATTATTTGATCATTTTATAATAATACCATTATATTTTATTATTATCTATTTATTAATTAACATTTCTAGTAATCATTCATTTTTTATCTATTTTTTAAATAATATTTTTTGATATGTTTTAAGAAAAATTACTTCATTTCAATTTTCGGTCGAAAATCCTTTTTCTTCAAAATCCATGTTTTATAAAAAAAAATTAAAAATATTTTACTTTGACTTTTTATAGTATTTTTTACCTTATATTGGATTTTTAATTTTTTTAAATGAATCTTCCTATTTTTTTCTAACAAGTAAATTTTTGACTTTTCATGCCACAATATAATAGGAATCTTTGTTCTTTTAACGTATTCACCATAAACAAAACTATTCCATTGTAATGACCACTAAATGTTTTAAAGAAATTTTTTTATGTTTCAAAGGACATTTTGAAAATGAAATATCTTATGTTTGAGAAGGTTTTATATTTTAAATATGTTTTTTCAAATTGGAGAGTATATTCTTCTCAAGAAATATTTAAAGTGATCTTTCAAAATCTGTTTCTATCTAAGATGAAATCATTTGATGTTACTCAAATTAAAAAGGTTTTTTTCCTTAATAAAGTTTTTAATATATTTTGATGTATTTTCATCAATAACAACAACATTTGATAATACAAATTTCTTATTAATTATATATATATGTATCTCACATATATACCTAGTTTATTCTCTATACATTTTAATGGGTAATACATGTATTGTGCTCATTTCTCAATTGCCTTTATTAAAAAAATTCATTTGAATATGATATGAATTAAGAATATGGATCCCATTTTCTTTATATGGGTAATTATTATGTTATTCCTTATGATTTATAAATTTTTGACGCTATTTTTTTCGGCATAGAGTCTAAATGAAATGAAAAGTGAAATACCTCAAACAAAGAAGATTCATCCTTTAAATAAACATCAAAAAAGAGAAAGGGATGAACAAGGAGGACATTGCCCATAGGTCGTGCAAGTTCTAGTATAGTCGTGCAGGTACACCTGCGCACCACCTAGTGGTCATGCAGGTGACTTGTGTGCCCTCTTTGAAAATCGCCCAGGGTCTTCTCCAACCAATAAATACCCCAGGTGGGCCCCCATTTGGAGAGGATTTTTTTCCAAAATTCAGATACAGAGCTCTGAATTCCCAAGTCTCTTCTTCAAGTCTTCCGAACACTTCTAAGGCAATTATTTACCTATAATGGAATGTCTAAACAATAGGAATAAGGTCTAAGTGTTAGAATTCACCACCACTTGCGAGCCTAAGTGTTTTACCCTTAAGGGAAATGGACACACTTGCGCGCCTCCTTACCTACTCATTGAAACTTGCACACCACTCTTCTGGAAGTACCTCAAGATAATTCCAAAGGCTTTGGTCAAGGATATCCCAAGTATTACCCTACAAGTTAATCGTTACCCAAGTATATAGGTGTCTCGCAAGTATAATTGTGCGACCAAGACTTGTGCGCCCATGCAGTACTTGGGCAACCCCCCCCAGGACTTTCATGCCCTTTTATTTTTTATTGCCCTTCCTGCCCATTTCACCTCTCTTATGCCATTCCACCTCTCTTATTCAAGATTCAGTCTTCAAGACACTCTTCAAAGTAATTTATGTCATGTTTTCATGATTGACTTACTTATCTGAAAGGAATTACGTGGAATATCTCTCAAAACCTAGTTATTTACACATCTTTATGTCACTAAAGTTAGAGACTTCATTCATTCAACCTCATCCTTTAAGATGAGAGAACCCTAACCTGGGCCTCCTTTTTAGGAGTAATCCCAATTCATAATTTCCCTTAACTTGGGCCTCCTTTTCAGGAGTAAGCCCCAGTCTTAATTTCTATTAACTAGTCTTCATTTACTTTTGATTTGACTTTCCTTTTTATGAGTAAAATCCAATCATCAGTCCCCTCCTAATTTGGGCATCTTTCTTAGGAGTAATCCCCAAGTTAGAGTATCCAAATCTCCATAAAGTACATATACCTTTATGGACCCTGTTTCTAGGTTTCTTCTCTAAAGTAAATTCTAATCTTCATTTATCTGGGAAGTCATACATACATAAGCCCCACGTTATTTCTCATGATTTCATCTTTCATGGCACAATTGTCTGGTTTTACCAATACCTCGTGATTCTCACACCGAGCATGACTCACATGAGCTTAGAGTGTAAAAGTAATTATGAAATCTTTCTTTGAGCCATCAATCATACAGAAACCTCATACTCCCTTACTCTAACTATGTGGGTTATGATTCATTATCTAAACAAGGATACGTAGGTATCCCATCTGTGGGTGCGATCCCAACTCTGAAATAATCTATGTCCTTATGAATGACAATAAACACCAAGTGCCCTGCTGAGTGGATTTAAAACCAGTATGGTTGTCATAATAACCAAGAGACTTCTATATAATGTATTAAAGGGTACCATTTACTAATAATCTATAAACAAACACAGATGATTCTCTATCGATGAAGAACCTCGAATACATATAAAAGATTATCTAAATTTCATACATATTTATCATTGATTGTCAGATCTAAAGGAAAGATCATTTTAATACTTTGTAACGTCATAAGGATTCACGAACATGACTTAAATATATAAAGAGAGTCCCGGAGTAGACAATAATTCCCATAAAAAAAGGTGTGATGAGTCTGACCTCCCATCCTCTCAACCAATGAAAATTCCTAAGCCTCATCAGTGCATAACTAATGAGCACCTGCCTTTGGAAAGTAGGTCCAAATGAATATGGAATCATTGGATGTTTTCGGTTCTACGAACAAACCCATTAGAAACCGATTGGAATGTTTGAACCTTAAATCAACGAGGTCATCCCCAATTCCAGAGGGAAAAAAATGGTGAACCCGACGTGAATCCTTAACCAAGATAAAGTGATAGTTTACCAACTCTTAGGCCCATATTTAAAACTCAATGAGAGTTCCAACAAGACAATCAATAACATATGTGTTCATCTAAAATATGTAGTGGTCGGACTTATCTTGAATACGTCTATTATACAAAACATGCACTCTTTTCCAAGATCTTATGCAATACTAGAATGGATTCTCCCAAGTTCTCACCCATGAATACTTCTATTGTGAATGCCTCTACTACTACACCAACTGGATCGTCGTCTGCTCTGAGGATGATATCTCCAACTCAGCGTCTTCAACGTTGGGTATCAAATGCACTGGTTAAAGAGTACCATCAACACGGTACCATTATGACTTTGGAGGCTACTCGACAAGCCCCCCAAGTGAACAACTCACACCGGTCGTCCGGACAACGACGGCCAGTGATTAAGAAGTAGGTGGTTCCAACCACCATTTTCAACCGTTTCAGGTTGTTATCCACGAAACGCAATCACCAGTCCCTCCCATATTCTAAGGAGGTGAATGAGCAGGCCCCTCAGGGCCTTAATTCAAAGAGATAGGAGTCCTTCCCTAGGGATCCCATCAACAATCGTTGTTAGACTTGTGCGGAAGTGCTCCCTCAACATGATGAGGGTATCATCTCCAGGCATTCGGCTTAGGTTCCTCGAACCCGAGCAGGCAAGACGAATCTCTAGAGGCGAAATCTGGTCAACAGTGAGCAGGTTCTCATCTCTGCCATCTCTGGAGAAGTCCACCAACCTAACTTGGTGGCATGAAACAAGAAGGAACATACACCCGTCTATTTTAATTTCGCTATCTAGCAGATTCATCTAGCAGCAGCACGCCAATCCCTCCAGGAAATTCTGGAGGAGTATTATAGAGAGGAACATACACCTATTTATAAATAATCAGCTAGTCCGCAGGCTCTTCTGACTAGATATGATGGAGCCCGCCTACCCAATGTGTTGACCACTGGTAGACAAGCACATACACCTACTTACACTCATCAATCATGCCCACAGCCTCTTCTGTTAGTGTTGAAGGAAGTTCGTCAACCACATTCAGCTGAGTGCAATCAGCAGGCACATACACCTGCTAGTATTGATCAAGCCTACCAATAGTCTAATTTGGTAGCATTAGGAGAGGTCAGTCGGAAAGCTCTGATGACAAACAGGAGGCAGACTCAACTATCTGCCCCTACACTTGAGTACTGTCAGGATTCACTTACAGGAAATGGAGGACATGAGCAGGAACACACACCTAATCCAGGCACGGAATGGACGTATATCCCCGTTCTGGCAGCTGAAGTCACCAAGAACATTTTGTTAATGGTGAAAGAGTAGAAGAAAATCCCTGCTCATATTCTGGATGTCTGCTAGGATATTATAAAAGCTTCAGCAGCATCTGAGGGAAAGACACATAAATCTATCCCTACCAGTGGTGTGACACATCAACAGTTCACTCCAGAGAAGATACGCACCTCTTTTCTAGTCCAAGAGGGTTGTGGGGCATAATCCCCCATATCATACGAACAACCAAGTCATGCACATACACCTGATTTGAGTGGAGATCATCAGCCTAACCTAGCTATCTCTCCTGATCAGGCACATACACCTACTCAGAGTATCCACTTTTGTCAACAAGTGGTTTCCAAGGTGAGTAAGAAGGCGTCTAAGAAGAAAACCCACCCAGCACCGTCAAGAAATCAAGAGCCAATCTGAAACAAGGCCTTGGTCGATACAGGAGTTCATGAAGCCCTCAGACAGTTATCTGTTGGAATCCAAAATTCTACTCCCTCATTTCCCAATAGTGGGAACATTAATTCTGAAGGACTTCAACAGACACTTCCTCATGAAAGATTGCTTCATGAAAGTTCGGTCGATCTTGAAGTTTCATCTTCAGATGAAAGGTACAATAATCCTCTGTGTGGCCAGAAGACCAAGGAGCAAGAGAGCACATCTTTTTCTATAGCCCACCACGGTGGTCCTCCCCATGATGATGAATTTCGTTGCGAAAGTACTCTCCGTAGTAGTGATCCACATTGCCCGGAAAATGCTCCAGTGGACAATGTAGTGCCAAGAAAGTCCTCTTATCTTGAGGCACATGAAAATGTTAAACCAGTCATGTCTGATGATTTACCATCAGCAATTGAAATACTTTCTCAATCAGAAGATAGCCCGGGGCGTAGGTCATTCTCCGAACCACCCCTGGGTCATTTATCTTCTAGTTTGATCAGTGAATTCTCTACCAGTCTTGTTGAATCTGATGAAGCAACATGGAAGCACCGGCTCTGGTCAAATCAGGTCGAAGAATCTTCATTTAATGATAAATAGGAAGTTCTGAATATGAGAAAACAGTTGGTGAAAGTTGAAGTGCCAATCATGTTTTGGCCTTTGGTTGACTCTCAGTATGACATTCCAAAAGTGTTGACGAAAGATTGTATTCAAGATATTCATCTCAACATATGGAAAACTCTTTGTCAATTTAAAAAGAAAATATTATCTTATGATGAATATGAAAATCATGTCATGATAATAGAAGGGTTACAATGTCAAATTGACTTGGCATCTCTATCAGTCTCTCGATATCCGAAGGCTAAAAAGCAGCAAAGAGCCCTTCTACGTTCATGGCTTGGAACAATAAGGAGATTTCTTCAGTTAATTTCTAATTCCCCATCTGGTATTCATATTAGAGGATGGGGTGTTCATGGAGAACTACATTTCACTGTTCTCTCTAGTCAGCAAAGCCCACTGAAAATGGTTTCATGCAATGTTATTGACCATGGCCAGCCTTAATCAATGGGTTTTGTTTGTAATCAAAAGCTTGCCCAAGAACAGGCTTCAACTAGTTCCTATCAAAATCAAGAATACATAGAACAAGTTTTTGAATTACTCCTTCATCAAGCGAACGAGAATATTTAACAGGCCTCTCATATGGATAAATCATGTCACCAAGTGATAGAAATGTCAGAAATCATCCAACGTTCATATGAGCCAGGTGATAAAAGTGGATACATATTGACGCATCTAGATAATTTCTGGACTAAAGTCCCCAAAATCAGGAGAGATTTTAAGAAATTCTTAGACATAGCATGTCAAGACCCACCCCATCATTCCAAACTTGGGACTCTTTTAAACCAACCCTCGGAATCAACAAATAGGATTTGAGGAGTTGAGCGGGAACAACAAGAATAGACCTAGTCCACTGGACTGGGGACTTTTTCAAATCCTCAATCCCTCCCTCAGAGAAATTTAGTCTCCTTTAGATTAGGGAAGAAGCCCCAAAGGGAATGAAGATCCTAGTTATCAGGAGATTGTCTCCAAATTAATTTTCATCAAGAAGTTCCTGAGGGATCGAATCAACAAAAGGCAATGTCTCATCAAAGACATGGAAGAAGACAATATCGCAGAAATGTCGATAGGAGGGATGAAATGCAATATGAATCAATCAATGTCATCAATTCCATTATTGTTGATCCACTAGATGAGGTTCACTCAGAGGGATTAGATAAAGAGGTTCATGTTCAAGAAGTTGTATGCATAGACACAAATGAAGAAGGTGTGCGTACATGAAGTCAAAGGATTACTCAGAACCTTGGTAATCCTTCAAGTAACCATCTTCCCCCTCTCCGAAAGGGATCCAAAATGGGAAAAAAAGAATCAGTTTACATACCCGTTCTTTGGATAAGGACAATTGCTCTCATTAGAGTAAATATTTGCACAACAAGAGGAAGAAATGAAGGAATTAAGGAGGATGAATGCAGAACTACTTCAGGGAAGTCTTCCTCCTAAACGTGCTAGATCCAGTCCGCCAAGGGAATTTGTTGTGGGTACTGAGATAGATAAAGAATATCCTCCTTTATCAGTACACCCTCACAGGTCTAATACTACGAGTCAAGTGCAACAACAATCGGCAGTGCTGCCATCGGTTGCAGTTCCAGCTGTCATACCTGTCCAAGCTCCAGTCATTGCACCTATTCAGGTCCAAGCTCAATCGGATGTTTCTCAAAAGTTGATAACTACTATTGAGTCATTAACATCTTGGTTGGAAGATATATAGGTAAATAATTCTCAAATTTAACCAGAAAAGAGATCTTACCCTGAATGGGATGATTGAATCCCTCCCCCATCAAGTTTTGGGAACCCTGTATTCCCTATTTTCAATGGATCAGGCGATCCTGAACAGCATTTGATTCATTATGTGTCTTGTTTTCATCCTATGATGGGAACTCCAGAATAGTAAGAAGCAGTTAAACTCTGATGCTTCGTGCGAACCATGCAAGGACCAGCTTTTGTTTGGTATACAAGCTTGCAATCCCGGTCAATTATGAGATGAGAAGATCTCCGTCAACAATTCCTTCTTCAGTTCAGCTCAACTTTGCCAAAGACAACAGTTTTTGATCTTACAAACTGTAAGAAAAGGGAGAATGAAAGGGTCTCAGATTTCATTGCTCACTAGAAGGGATTGACATATTCCCTAATCTTAGCACCCCCTCAAGAAGAATTGTTGCCAATTTGTGTGGAAAATTTATGTGAAGAGTTGTGCATGCCGTTGATCCCTATAAAATACACAGGAGGGTTTAGATACCTTACTTCAATTGCTCAGCAGATTAAAGATTCCCTTATACAGACTAAGGCTAAAACTAGTGTAATTCTATCGGCTCCAGGAAGGAGAATGGGTAAAGCAGAGACTGGAAAAGTTATGCTTAATAAAGCACCTGTACCTGCTTCTACTTCAAAACCTTTCAGCTTCTCAAAGGGATCCACCTCCTGAGCGTCAACAACAAAGGCCGTTTCATCAATACGATCAAAGATATCAAAGATGGAAATAGTTTGATGAGTTGAATAGTAAAGTTTATTCTTTCTGAAATGAACAAGTTACTGGCTACTTCATTTCGCCTCTAGAGAATAATTTGGTTCAGTTTCCAAGGCCCAAAAGGCCAAACAAGGAAGGAGATGAAGACTGTCCCAATTATTTCCCCTTTCATCAAATGTTGGCGCATACCATATAGGAGTGTTTTGTCTTTAAAGTCCTCCTGAAAAAGATGGTTGACTTGGGACAAGTCAAACTAAAAGTCTCTTCAGCCTAGGTATCTTGTGTTACTTCTACAGATCCGGAGGAAGGAGGCGAGTGGAAAGAATTCAAAAGAAAAAATGCGTAGAAATATGATGATTGGATGGTCAGAAAAATGATCAACCGAACTCAAGCAATTTTGCGAACGCAATTGGTGAAACCAACTATGTCTTCTGCTGTAAATGCCGTAGTGAAACCTCCATCAAAAGAAAAGTCCTCAAAAGGACAACATAATTCAGGGAAGGAAGAAGAATCATGAGTAGATGATTATGTGTCAAAGCCTAAGTTGTCTTTCACTCTGGAAAATTTCATGTCATCTACTTCGAAGCTACGAGCACCGTACCACCAAATGGCATAGCCTAAATTGGCTAGTTAGGTAGAGTCTTCATCAGATGAAGAACTGATCTTCGGTTCTGTTAATATGATTCATTTACTAGATCCTTATTCCAGTCGCAGTTTCAATATCGATGAGCCTGAATTCCCAGTATCAAATAGAGGAATTAGAGGGAGTTCCAGGCATCTGGGATACAGAGGAAGACATGGATATCCCAGAAGCCACTATTCTAATTCTACCCCTGCTAGAACTGTGTATGCTATAGAAACTCATGGCAGATCCCTTCAGTGAGATCAACAAAGAAAAGCAAGTTCTTCCACCAATAGAAAATTCAGTCCTTACATATTTATTCTGGAGGATCGTTTGGGGATTCCACCTTCATCCTCTCATCAGGTAAATAGATCTAATTGGTCTAATCTTCCAAATCCAGGAATATTGCCAACTCCTATCCCGATATAAGATGCATCAACTTCCAAAGCATCAACTTCCAAAGCACCTGCTAAACCACATGTTCCTGTTGGGAAAGGTAGACCTCTGGATAAAAAGTATGATGTATTGAAACACCTGGCCCAAGTACCGGCCAAGTTATCAATTCTGGATGCTTTGAATCTGTCAAAAGATCTTCGGATGGCACTCATCGAGGCTTTTTCAAGTCCTCAAGAGTTTGAAACTGAAATTGTTGTAGTTGAAGACTACCACATAGAAAATAATCCTGCAGAATTCCATGCAGTGATATCTTTCACAGATGAAGATAAAGATGATGTCTTGCATCGGAATATTAGACCTCTGTACTTATATGGAAAGGTCAATGGTGTGGACATCCTAAGGGCTTTCATTGATAATGGTTCAGGAGTCAACCTCATCCCCATTCGTACACTTCATTGATTGGGCCTCAAGGAATCTAATTTATCTCCTTCTACTATTATTATACAAGGATATGATAAAAATGAACAAGAACCACTGGGCGAGATTACAATCAGAACTCAGTTTGGAGATGTTGTATCCAATTCAGATTTCATGGTTGTTGATCAAGACTCAACTTCAACATCTTGCTTGGAAGACCCTGACTACATCAACATGCGGCTATACTTTCATCATACCATCAATGTCTCAAATATTGTTTCGATGGTCAAGTTGGGACATTGTATGGTGATAATGCCCCGTTCAAGACATGTGAATCTCAATACATTGAGGTGGAATTCTATCACATGAAGGGAAAAAATAAATCCACAACCAGGGAGATTACCAAAGTTAATGCTCCATATAGTTTGGAGAAGATTCTAGTAAATCCATTTGCGCATGTGAGTATAGATTATGTGTTGAATATCAGTCAAATTGACAGGATAGACCCAAATAAAAATACTCTTATAGAAAGATAAACAATTTCAATTATGACAATCGAGTCAGACAACATGGGAGAAATTGGTGATCCTCTAGGCAATGATGAAAGATCAAATGGAGATATCTTCATTTCATCTGCAAAAATCCTGCAAGTCTATACTTTGCCAACCAGGCCATAAGAAGTTATAGCAATACTATAGGTGAATGATGATGTTGATTCTCAATCCATCATCTTCTCTTTATTACCCCTGGAAGACCCTTCATCATCAATTGGGTCAGAAATGTCAGCTTCTTCTTCAAGATGTTCAAATTTTAACATCTCTTCTGATAATGGAAATTCTGCTTCATCATCTACTATGAAAGTAGATACAGAAGAGGTAACACATGTTGAAGAAGAAGAAGAAGATCTTAGAGATGCTCCTCCAGCATTTGAAGAAGGTATCTCTACCACTGTGGATGAACTCAGAGAAATCAATCTGGGTACAAAAGAAGATCTATGCCCCACTTTAATCAGTGCGGCCATGACTCTTGAAGAACAAGAGATGTATATTTCCTTTTTAAAGAATAATTGAGACATAATTTCTTGGAACTATACAGAGATTCTTGAGATTAATCCTGATGTTGATACTCATCATTTGGGTTTACCAAAAGAACATCGAGGATTTAAGCAAGCCGCAAGAAGAACACACCCAACTTATGCTTCCAAAATTGAAGCTGAATTGGATAATATTATCAAAGCTAACATCATCAGAAAAGTTCAATATCCCAACTGGTTGGCTAATATTGTCCCAGTGAAGAAGAAGAATAGCCAAATTAGAGTTTGTATCAATTTCAGAGATCTTAATCGACATTGTCCTAAGGATGATTTTACGGTTCCGATTACATAACATTTAATCGATGAAACGACTGGTTATGGAGAAATTTCATTCATGGATGGATATTATGGATATAATCAAATCCGAATGGCTCCAGAAGATGAGGAATCCAAAGCCTTCAAAGCCCCTCAGGGTGTGTTTTGCTATCAGGTAATGCCCTTTGGCTTAAAGAATGCTGGTGCAACATATCAGCGTTCCATGCATCGTATCTTCAAACCATTTTAGGGATGTTTGTTGAATGTTATGTGGATGATTTGGTGGTCAAATCCAAACAATGTTCTAATCACTTGGTTTATTTGGAAGTCATATTTCGCATGCTTCGACAACATAATTTGAAGATGAACCCCTTAAAATGTGCTTTTGGGGTAACCTCATGAAAATTTATCGGCTTTGTTGTATGCCATCGTGGTATTGAAGTCGATCCTAAGAATACCATTTCAATCCTTGGTATGTCACCTCCTAGAAATTTGAAAGAATTAAGAAGACTTCAAGGATACGTAGCCTATATTTGGTGTTTCATCACTAATTTGGCAGGCAAAAGTTTACCCTTCACCAAATTGATGAAGAAGGGAGCCACTTACCAGTGGACTGACGAATTTCAAGAGGCATTAGATATTATCAAGAAATACCTCTTGAGTCCACCAGTACTTATGCCACCTGTTGAAGGAAGGGCACTTATCATCTACGTGACAACCTTAGAGCGATCATTGGGTACCTTTCTGGATTAGAAGAATGATGTTGGGAATGAAAATAGCCTTTACTATCTCAGTTGAACTATGCTTGAAGCAGAAACCTGGTATTCAAATATTGAGAAGTGCTGCCTAGCATTAATATTTGTAGTTCCGATGTTGAGACACTACCTGTAACATCACAAGGTCCAATTGGTATCTCACAATAACCCTCTCAAATTCATCCTTAGTTTTCCAATGCTTACAGGACGTCTGGCAAGGTGGGTAGTTATTTTGCAGCAATTTGACATTCAGTATGTGTCTCAAAAGGCAATAAAGGGCCATGCTCTTGATGATTTCCTTGCTAAACATCCTTCAGTGGAAGACACATCTTCAGATATTGAACTCCCTGATGAGGAAGTCTTATCTATCCAGGATAGTCCTCAGATATGTGAAATTTATTTTGATGGTGCTTCCAGAAGTCCAACAGGGAATAAAATGGAAAATCCTAAATTCAAGAAATTTGGATTAGAATTTATTCTTATTTCCCCAGAAAAGGCACTGTTACCTTATTCCTTCTTATTGTGGGAAAGTGGTACCAATATTGAAGAATAATACTAGGCCCTCATCGTAGGATTAGAGTTGGCACTTCAAGAAAATGTGAATCGCTTAAGGGTGAAAAGTGATTCAGACCTGGTAATCAAACAAGTCAATGGGGATTATGCAATCAGAAAAGAATAATTGAACCCTTTGTATGATTACATCAGAGACTTAATGGCGGAATTTCTTACGGAACTGACATTTTCTTATGTCTCACGATCAAAAAATGCTCAAGATGATGCACTGGCTAATATGGCCACAACTCTGGTAGATCCAAATCGGGAAAAAACAACCATCAGTATTGCCCACCTTCATACAATTTCACCTTCTGTTCGAACCAGAATAGAGGAGATCAATGAAATTAGTCCTATTCTTGAACTGTATGGTCATACTACAGGATGGATGACACCTATTAGGGAATACTTTCAAAATGGAACACTTCCACCTGATAGAGCTGGGAAAGAACAAATCCGGCGATGTGTGGTCAATTTTACTCTTTATGATAGCCCATATCACCTAGAGAAAATTCTCTACAAGCGTGGTTTTATGGAGTTCTCTTCAGATGCATTGATGGGGAAGAGACAATGGCTGTCATGAAAGAAGTGCATGCAGGAGTCTGTGGTGACCACCAGTCTGGACATAGACTGTCTGATCAGATTCAAGGGCTTGGATACTTTTGGCCTTCAATGATACAAGATTGTGTTGATTTCACAAAGAAGTGTCATTCGTTCAATGTACATTCCAATTTCCTTAATCAACCTCTAGAGTTTCTTCATACAACTAAATACTCGTGGCCATTTTCCACATGGGGAATGGATGTGGTAGGACCTTACCCTTCAGCTACGGCCAAGCAGTTTAAGTATATTATTACTGCTACTGACTTCTTTTCCAAATGGGAAAAGGCAATACCTCTCAATGAAGTTAGTTCTAAAATCATTGTTAGCTTCATGAAGTCTAACATCATTGCCAGATTTGGTGTCCCTCATACCATATTGACGGACAATGGCACCAACTTCTGTTCATCCGAGATGAAGAAGTTGTATCAAGAATACAACATCAAATCCAACCATTCATCTCGGTATCATGCAGCGGCCAATGGCCATATAGAAGACTTCAATAAGACTCTTTCAAACATACTGCAAAAGATTCTGGATATAGATAAGAATTCATGCCCTGATAAACTCTTTCTTGCATTATGGGCTTATCGCACCACCACCCGCACTACAACGCGGTCAAATCCATATTCATTGGTATATGGAATGGAAGAAGTCTTGCCTATTGAAGTTCAACTACCCTCGCTCAGAGAAGCTATTTGTGATCCTTCATCTACAGATGAACAATAAAAAAAGCGATTGGATGAATTGGAACGGTTAGATGAGAAAAGATTGTGCACACTGCACCACTTGGAGGTTTATTAGAATTGAATAGCACGAGATTTCAACAAAAAAGTTCATCTTCGTTCATTCATTCAGGGAGAACTGGTATTGGTTCTTAGAACTCCAATGATACTGGGAATGAAACCTCCCAAAATTGAACCAAAATGGGAAGGACCTTATTCAATACATAAGGTCTACTCCAATGGAGCATATTAATTAATCTCAATGGATGGAGGACTCATCACTACTCCAGCCAATGCTAGATTTCTGAAGAAGTATTTTTTATAAACACAAAATACATTGTTACGGTCCATACATATGAAATTAAACTATTTGTATTACTTTCGTCCCACACGACATTAAACTGTGACATCCTAACTACATGATTCTAAACTGTATAGAAGTCTCTTATGTCCAGCAAGACATTAAACTGCACCAACTGCGGTCCATACATATGACCTTAAACTATTTGTATTAATTTCGTCCTACATGATGTTAAACTGTGAAAAAGCCCCTAATACATCCAACATGACATTAAACTATGTCCTCTTTTCTCCTTACTACATGACATTAAACTGCACAGTCCCCCTTTTTTCCAACATGACATTAAACTATATTGTCCCCATCGTCCTAACTACATGATGCTAAACTGTACAGAAATCCCTTAATATGTCCTACATAACGTTAAACTATATTTTGTCCCTGCTACATGACACTAAACTGTACAACACCAATAGTCCTAACTTCAAGACTTTAAACTGCATAGTCCCTTCATATGTCATACATGACATTAAACTATGAATCGTTAAGGTTGTTTCTACCTCTTGTTTCTCACACTGAGTATGAATCATGTGAGTTTATAGAAAAATTCAACTATAACATCCTCTCGGGGCCGCTAACCATGCGTAAGTCCCAACACAATTTTTAGGTCATTTTCCCCAAGAACAACTTGATCACTAATTCATTCTTTAATTGAACTACATGAACTTTGATCCTCACCTTCTAGGATGGGTATGTAGGCAACCTCCCAAGGTTCAAGCCCAAAACCAATCTCTTCACATTGGTTCACCTCCATCTCATACGATGTTGATTCGTGAACCCCCCCCCAGAATCAATATCTTTACATTGGTTCACCTTCGTCCTTGCTATATGACGTTAAACTATACATCATTTTTTGTCTGGTATGACAATAAACTACAACATTCTTTGATACCCTCACCTGAGAGGGAATCATTATTTACATTGATTATCAATCATGTTATTTTCCAAAGACTATGTACATACATGGCAATACCTAAACCTTTTATCTTGGGTTAAAACATCATTGCACTAAAGTACCCTTTCACGCTTCACATGTACGAACCAAATCTGTACAGAGGGTATTTCTAGAACTACGTGGGCTTGATTCCCATCTTTATGGGATACGTAGGAACGTTCGAGTGTCCCTCGAATCCAGCCCCAAGTTTTTGGGCCTTACCCCAAATTCCACTTTCAGTCCCTTGGCTGAAAAGTCCCCATGAAAACACACACTGTGTATTTCTTATAATGGTCTGAGCTCTATGACCCTAAACTAAGATCTCTCATACTTTAGTCCCATACAACATTAAACTATATTTCAAGAAATACGTATGGCTTGATTCCCATCCTTATGGGATACATAGTGAAGTCTAATATTTCAATTCTTGACCTAGCCACAACGTGATCATGGTTAATATTGATCTATGTATCTTTACATACATTGAACAATAACCATTTTTATGTGTCATAATCCTAACCTTAAATATTTGTAGATATTCATAACCCTTTTTCCTAACTTCTAATCACAAAATGTCCAAATTCTGAGAATTCTTTTTCCTGACCATGCAGCATGTGCCCTTAGGCAGCCTTGCATAAACAATCTACATAACAGACCTGTCAGCCAAAAGATGCTATTATTTGACTCTGCAGCCAATGCCCTTAGGCGGCCCTACATAATTTAACCCCCTAACGGGTCTGTTAAATAATGGTAATTTCATTCTTTGTACGAAAATATCTTTTTGTCCTTAGTTGTCTTAACGACGATATGTAGGGATCCGCAAAAATATCTATTCTTTACATATTTGTCTCATACCCTTTTTCATGATATGAAAATATTCATTCCTATGGTTTATATTTTCCCTTCCCTATGTTTGGGTCAGACCTTCGTAGGAGTGACATTCATCCAGTTCTTAAACAATCTTGTTTGGAAATATATTCTCCATATTCAAGTACCTCTCTTCATAAAGTAAACTCTATGCTTTGGAAAATTTGAATCTCCATAAACTTCAACTGGATTTTTAGCAGTAGAAAAGTAACTTTCTGAGAGTTCTTTTGCCTGACTATGCAGCACGTGCCCTTAGGCGGCCTTGCATTAGTAGTCTACATAATGGACATGTCAGCCAAAAGATGATATTATTTGACTATGCAGCCAATGCCATTAGGTGGCCCTGCATAATTCAACCCCCTAACGGGTTTGTTAAATAATGGTAACTTCATTCTTGGGAAATACTTCTTCTAATTCCTTTTAGTCCTTTTTCATATAATTCCTCAGATTTAAGGTTTCTTAAGTCATAGTTTACTTTTTTCCCTTCCATACTTGAATATGGTAATATGTTTTCAAACAAATTATCAAGGAATTGAGTCAATTTTTAATCCATTCGGTAAAAGCTATTTCGACCTTAAACATTAGCCTTTTTATGTTCATCATGCATGACTTTAAACTACCCACAAAAGACAAGGGAACTCTGAATAAAAGTCAAGTTCCATGTCACTAAACATACATTTTGTATGATTTAGGTAATATTGAACAATTAAAAGATTTAATGTTTGTAGGGTTTTTTATAATAATCCTAGTAAAAAAAATCAAACTATGATTACTAGTCCCATTGTCTTAGGTTAAAATCTAAAGTAGGTAGAAAAGGAAATACGTGCACAAATGATCATAGATGAACTTTTTTTTCATTTGGTGTACAAGAGATTAGAAGGAAATCCATAGATTGGAGTCTCTTATCTTTTACAGGAAATTACAAGAGGTTGTCAACATAAGTCTTCACATGATGAAAAACATCCCGAGCTTCATCAGCAGCTACTTGAAGCTCATTCACTCGAACAACTTCACTCTTTTTAGCCTAATGGGGTTCTTTCTTGGCATATTCAATGGCTTTCATACCATTCGTTTGATATCCCCCATTGAATTATTGAGTTGGTCAAGTTCCCCAATAACATCTTCTAACTATTTCTGAAGGTGCATCTACTGGACGACTTTATCTTTGATCTTATGCTTCATCTCCTTCATCTTGGCAGCATAGTCAGCCTCAGCTCGGGATACCGCAGCCTCAAATTCACTAATATTGGCTGACAGCTTCACCCTGGTCAGATCTTCGTGGAATGTTTTCTCCTGCTCTCTTATTAAGATGACATGTTTCACTGTAGTATGAATCTCTTGATGTCCAAAACTGTCAAGTCCTAGCATGACAAACATGGATGAAAATCGAGGAATCTTTGATGACAGCTCTTCAAGAGGCACTTCAGATATGATTTTCTATATGTTGTTCTATGCCTTGCGTCGTGAAGATATGAGCACCTTAAGCACCTCTAGGTCTGATTCGACATCATCATCACAAGGGGGCATGCAATCTAGGATTAATGCACTTAAGTAAGTGCCCTATTCTTCTCCTCCCCCCCTGACCCTGGTTGCTTCGCCTTCTACTACTATTTGGGCGGAAGTTGAGACTTGACCTCTAGATCTAGCCATTGAAGTTGATAGCACTGTTTGATCAATTAAAAGTATGGTTATTTTCATAGAACAATGAAATTTGGTTGTTTATCTTGAAAACCCAGTACAATCATTACCTAACAGTAGATCAAAAGCTTGAAAAGACTCCTCCCCATCTTTCCCAGTTTCAACAAGATCTTCAAGATGGGTCTCATGAGGGTTTACTGGGTTTAGCTACACTTGAGCTAATGTTTCTACAATGGTAGGGTTGAGATCAATGTCCACACCCTCTTCAGGAATTGTCAGTTCAGCGGTTTCATTGTATGGAACTGCATATTATTTTCAGTCATGATTAGAAGTGTAAATTATAAGAAAATTTACCGGATGAAGGATAACACTCACACCCAAGATCTTCTAAATCACATGATAACTTAGCATGATCAAAAAATTATTCAAAAGAAATTCCAAGATTCATCATTTAATCCAATTATATTTCAGAATCCTGGTTATTCTCACCAGTGGGAGCATTTGATGTGTCTTCTTGGAGACCTTCATTTTACGACCCCTAACCCTGGACAAATTCTTCAGGAAGGATGGCATGTTCAGTTGTCCTGGCTGCCAATGATTCTGGTGCAGGTGTTATACATAAAATATCACAGAACAGAAGTTAGTTGATGTTTTCATTCAACATTTAATGAAGCATTGTATGAATCATTATATGAAGAATTGTTAAATTACCAGAAGTAGGTTCTTCTCTACATGTAGTAGCAGTAGGAGCAGTACAGGGAATAGATGTCGGCTCTTTTTCAGAAGCATCCAAGTTAACCTGAATTTGAGTTTATTCCACAGCACCCTCTGTGGTCCTCAAAGGAGGATCGGTCCTCTCCATCAGAGGGGAAATTGAATAATCCCCTGCAATCCCAAGGAAAATGAGCAATATTTTCATGGTTTAAGACTCATTATTATCTGAAGGACTTACCACTACTGAGGAAGCATTTAGTCATGGACTTCTTCCTCAGATTCCTTTGTCGCATTGGATTTTTGTAGTGTTAGCAGTCTCCATTATAGGTACCTGAATGTTAGAATGGAAATCCATGCCCAACTCCTCATCCATGGCCTGCTGGCCTAGAGATACCTCGCCCAACTCATGAGGAGATTCAGCAGCAGCCCTGATGGCAGTACCACCAGGGCTATACTATGGTGAATGAACTTCAGTAGTTCCTTTCCTTTCAAGATGTAGGATAAAGAAAGTAATTTCCTTGAGTAACAATGCTTTTACTGAAATCGAGTTGTATAGTAAATAAGGAAACAAAAAATACATCTTTAGGAGCCATTTACTCATGCCACTCCTCATCATTGGCGCCGTGATCCATCATTTCCTTCACCCACTTGGTGATAGGGATAGAATCATCGCTGGCATGTATATAGGTAATGAAATTTTTTACATAGGCTCTTACTTCATCAGGGTTTTCCTTGAAATGAATATCTACATGAGCCTAAAGAGTCCCTATTCCAGGAAGATGGATCCCTTCACATAGATTTTTCTAGATAGATTCAGTATCGCAGTATACATCCCACCATGTGTGGATGGCCTCTAGTCGTAGATATGCAGGTGTACTAGAAGGCTGCTAAGAGGGTCCTACAACCTTGGATTTTAATTTCTTTCTAGCCCCTGAAACTATGAAAAGAGAATGAAAACTTGTTACTCTATAAGGTTACTAGCAATTAAATTGTCTCAATAATGTAACTCATCAGGAGTTGATGGAGTGGCTCTCTTGATTCTGATAGGAGGATTATATATGGCATGTTGCCACTTTGACACATGTTGTATATCCAGAGAATCTGATGAATCATCCTCGGTTGAAGAACTCAGTGAACCAGCTTCAGGAGTGGAAGAATCACCTACCACCTGAATTGTTTCTTTCTCAATGGTTCTATTCTTCTTTCCCACCCAATAAACAGGTTTATCCAATATTGCCTCATGATATGACACTATCCAATTTTCAGCATACCATATGGCCAAATTGCTTACCGCTTCAGCATCTGGTAAGTAAAAAACTGCCCTAGTCCTTTCCATAGACATTAGCAACCATAGTTGTCTGGAAACCAATGGATGCTGCTCTGACCTGATGTGCACTAGAGGAGATACAACAGTTGTCTACAGACACTTGAATTGGCATGCAAATCGATATGGATCATAGGCCTCAAATATTATTTCCCCATCAATTCTGGTGGCTAGTAAACCATCTCTGCAGGCCAGTATGTAAGACCTCTGTTCCAAGCTGGCTGATCCATCGTCAACAAATCACCCTGTCGGTGGATTTCCATAGGGAAAGAAGTGGAATTCTTTATGCATACCTAGCCTTGGCCTAATATCATAGGCATTGAGGAACAAAGGAAAAAATCTATAGAAGGTCTGAACAGACGGCCTGAAAGAACTTCCAAGAATCTTTATTCCGTTCTATAAAGGATATGTTCGGAAGTGAGGGGTGATCCATCCCCATAAAACATGGAATGGCCCCACTAATCTCAAAGGAGACTTACCCATATAGACATGGAGTAAGCTCCTATGAATCTTTGCCAAAACTAAGGTAGCCAACCCCGCCATCTTCCTCTCATCCAACTTGGCTGCAATAACAAAGGTCCCTGGCCTGACGCCTCCCTTTGAATCTCTGACTGGAAAAAGATAGACACTGAGTTATAAGGCTAAAACGCCTACCAGACAGGTCTTCTCCAGGATTTTATGATTCAATTCATACCCCCATTTCTTAAACTCTCCTGCTTCCAGAGTCGGCCAGAATGTGCCAGGAGCACCTCTCTTATCTTCTCCAGGGTAGCTAGTAGGACGAGTACAGATGGGCCCCTTTTCCCTCTTCTTCTTGAGAAACACATCTATCCATTCCTCTGGATCAATATCCCTTCTAGAATGAGTCTTTGAAGTATTTGCGATTTTGAGATTATGACAAATCTTTAATAACTCTCAAACCAAGTCCGAAGTCTTCTCTAGATCATTCAAGGTTGCCTTTGGAGGGATGAATTCGTCATACAAATCACCCAAAATTGGAACCTCTGAGATCTTGTAGTCATCCCAAAAACTAATTCCTACTTCTCCATGGGTCAGATGGAAGGAATTAGTTTCTGGGATCCAGTAGCTAAGTAACTCCGGTGCAAAATTATCATTCCAATAAACATACGTCTGCCCAGCCCAGACGACTTCATAAATTGCAACTCCCTTCAGATCCTCGACAAACTCTTCACAAGTTTTTCACACCCAATAATCCCACATCCCAGTTGGATTCACCCCTCCTCCAGAACGGAATTACCATTTATTCTTTCATCCTTTGGATTGATCCATCGGATAATTTTGAAAGACTAAGCGTAACAATGTGGTTGCAGCTCAGGTTTTTGAGGTTTCAAATATGGTGCACACGAGCTATGATGCATTATATAGGATTTCTTTACTGTTCCATTGTTAGAAAATGTTCATGCGATTGAGAAATTTTCTGAATAAAAGTTGGTATATGACTGAAACTAGGAATGCGGGAGATAGTTATTTGCCTCTGGAATATTGACATCTTGCATATGACCATGGCCATACAGAGGAAAATAAATGCTATGTGGGGAAATTAATATGATGCTTCTTCAAGTACTTAGCTAATTCTGGGAGAGTACTTTCACAGGTGGAATAGTAATCATGGCCAACGATGTCCATCATATCATCAATTATTTTGCTTTCCAGTTCATCAGTCGTTCCGATTATCTTTGGAGCCATTGGATCTGCACAAAAGTTGAATAATTAACTCTTAAAGTAAGTTAATTTTTCCTAAAATTTGTGACGAAATTTGAAAAGTTGTCTAAGGCATTTAGGCGCGCAAGTCTCATAGTTGGCGTGCAAGTCCCCTTCAGTCGCACAAGTATTGGGCGCGCATGTATCACCGCACAAGTCTAAATACCTTAACAGAAGCACGACACAAGAATCAAGAAGTGTGGACGACTGAAATCTGAGAGTCCACTTGCGCGTCGAGAGCAAAAAACAAGAGAGACCTGGGTGCTTTGCATAATGTGAGGCCATATATTTATAGACGAGGTCATACCCCTGCGTGCCGGACCCTACGCGCCAGAATCCCTTTTGCGCGCCCTAATTTCTTTTTGTTTCTCGTTTTCCTCAAAGTCAAATCTTCATTCCTTTCTGGATCCAACTCTGAGGGGGGACTTTTGTTGATGCTCTTTTTTTCATCACAGATTCTAAATGAAATGGAAAGGGAAATACCTCAAACAAAAAAGATTCAACATTTGAATAAACATAAAAAAAGAGAAAGGGATGAACAAGGAGAACATTTCCCATGGGTCTCGCAAGTTCCATCATGGTCGCGCAAGTACACGTGCGCGCCACCTAGTGGTCCGCAGGTGACTTGCGTGCCCTCTTTAAAAATCGCCCAGGCTCTTCTCCAGCCTATAAATACGCCAGGTGTGCCCCCTATTTGGGGAGGATTTTTTCCAGAATTCAGATAAAGAGATCTGAACTCCCAAGTCTCTTCTCCAAGTCTTCCGAACACTTATAAGGTAATTATTTACCTAGAATGGAAGGTCTAAACAAGGGGAATAAGGTCTAAGTGTTAGAGTTCACTAACACTTGTGTGCCTAAGTGTTTTACCCTTAAGGGAAATGGACACACTTGCGCGCCTCCTTACCTACTCATTGAAACTTTCACGCCACTCTTCTAGAAGTACCTCGGGATAATTCTAAAGGCTTTGGTCAAGGATCGCCCAAGTATTAACCTACTGGTTAACCATCACCCAAGTGTATAGGTGTCGTGCAAGTATACTTGCGCGACCAAGACTTGCGTTCCCATGTAGTACTTGCGCGACCCCCAGGACTTGCGTGCCCTTCTATTTTTGGGTGCCCTTCCTGCCCATTCCACCTCTCTTATGCCATTCCACCTCTCCTATTCAAGATTCAGTCTTCAAGACACTCTTCAAAGCCATTTATAACATGTTTTCTTGATTTAATTCCTTATCTGAAAGGAATTCCGTGGAATATCTCTAAAAAACCAGTGATTTACACATCTTTATGTCACTAAAGTTAGATATTTCATTCATTCAACCTCATCCTTTAAGATGAGAGAACCCTAACCTATGCCTCTTTTTTAGGAGTAATCCCCAGTCATAATTTTCCTTAACCTGGGCCTCCTTTTCAGGAGTAAGCCCCAGTCCAAGTCCCCTTAATTTTGGGCATCCTCCTTAGGAGTAAGCCCTAACCATAATTACTTTATCTTAGGCCTCCTTTTCAGGAGTAAACCTCAGTATTAATTTCCCTTAACCAGTCTTCATTTACTTTTGATTTGAGTTTCCTTTTCAGGAGTAAAATCCAATCATAAGTCCCCTCCAAATTTGGGAATCTTTCTCAAGAGTAAGCCCCAAGTTAGAGTATCCAAATCTCCATAAAGTACATATACCTTTATGGACCCTGTTTCCAGGTTTTTTCCCTGAAGTAAATTCTAATCTTCATTTATCTAGGCAGTCATACATATATAATCCCCACACTATTTCTCATGATTGCATCTTTCATGGCACAATTGTCTAGTTTTACCAATACCTCTTGTTTCTCACACCGATCATGACTTATGTGAGCTTAGAGTTTAAAAGTAATTATGACATATTTCTTTGAGCCATCAATCATACATAAACCTCATATTCCCTTACTCAAACTACGTGGGTTCTAATTCCTTCTCTAAACAATGATACATAGGGATCCCATCTACGGGTGTGATCCCAACTCTGAAATAATCTATGTCCTTCTGAATGACAACAAACTTCAAGTTCCCCGCTGAGTGGCTTTAAAACCAGCATGGTTATCATAATAACAAAGAGACTTCTATATAATGTATTAAAGGATAACATTGACTAAGAATCACTAAACAAGCACAGATGATTCTCTATCGATGAAGAACCTCGAATACATATAAAATACTCTCTAAATTTCATACATATTTATCATTGATTGTCAGATCTAAAGGAAAGATCATTTTAATAATTGGTAATGTAATAAGGATTCACAAACATAACTTAAATCTATAAAGGGAGTCCCAGAGTAGAAAATAATTCCCCTCAAAAAAGGTGTGATGAGTCCGACCTCCCATCCTCTCGACCAATGCAAATTCCTAAGCCTCATCAGTGCATAAATAATGAGTGCCTGCCTTTGGAAAGTAGGTCCAAATGAATATGGAATCATTGTATGTTTCTGGTTCTACGAAAAAACCCATTAGAAACCAATTGGAATGTTTCAACCTTAAATCAATGAGGTCATCCCCAATTCTAGAGGGAAACATTAACATTGTGCGGAACACATAGATCTTGACCATGTTATGATGTGTGAACCGAAATATAGCTCTACTGGATTGGGTAAAGTTTTAGTCTCATGAGACTTCTTGTATGAGATTAGGGAGTAAACCAAATCTATAATTGTACTTTGTGAACCATGTGATATTTTGTAGACCATTATCCTTGAATCATGTTTTTGCCATTTTATTTGTCATTGTCACATTTCTTATGCTACTGTGATCTTATGATAACATGTTTCTTATGATATTTTTCTATTCAATTAAACATGTTCCTTATCTTTTATGATTACATGTTATAGCTTTGTCTCAAATGTTATGCTTCATTATCATGTTTATTCCTTTATGAGGAATTATAGATCACCCCTTTATTCTAATTATTCCTAAGGTTAGCCCATGCATATTTAGGAGATCAAATGGATTTTTGGAGTACACTGTGAAAAATAAAATAAGGATACCATGTTTTTTGTATAAACAACATAGACACCACGTATTTATGATCCTTGTGGTATAATTATTGTATATTTATGTTTAAGAATCTTGTAATAATATATTAAAAAGTCACGGGTCATTATAGTTGGTGTTAGAGGAAGAGTTTAGTTAAATTTGGAACTAGGATGAGAAAACGTTTTTGAGAAGCCATGGTATAGATATACGGATAATTATAAGGATAATTCTATGTATAGGAAATTATTGTCTTATTTTGGTGAAGATTAGATTGATTGTTTTTCAAGTAATTACATAAATGTATGGATACTACAAGTGGAAGTGGTTCTAAACTAGATGTTCCTAGGGATAATAACTCTAAAAATGGAACATTAGGCTTGACTTGAGAATTAATTAGTACACAAAAATGGACCTTAATGTGCTCCCTGTTGGATACTACTATGATATATTTTTTGGAAATTTACAAACTAATTATGAACCATCATGATCAATTTAAATAGGTGATGATCATGAATGAATTAGTTTTAACCCAATGTTTCTTAGATTTAAATGAATGTGTCATGACTTAAAAATCTTATAGATAATTTTTCATGAATATGTTTTTTCCCACTATGAATTTCATCTCTCACACTATGATTTATGGTTTTAGTCATGGATGAGAGCCATAAAGAACTAGGTTAACATTGAATATGATATGAAATGTGTTGACGAGAAACCAAATGGGATGATGAATTAAGTAAAAGATATTTTTATTATTCTTAATTAGTTTTTAAAATATATGATTAAAAAATTTCACCTTATCCAACTCACAGACTCAAAAAATAAGAGAAGGAAAAATATTTCTAAGATTTCGGGTGGTGGATGTAATGACCCATAATTTTATCATTGGAATTTATCTTCTTATAATTATGTCATTAAAAACATACATCACATAGATGACACAATGAAAAAATTATCCTAATAAATTAATAATGACACATTTGTAAGAAAATAAACTTTCAATAATTAAAAATATTACAGCAGAACAATAAATAAAAAATAAGATAACTAAAGTGGGAAAAATTGGATATGCTCGATCCACTAGAATAACTACACTCACGAACCAAGATATAGAGATAATAGATAATTTTAATAATAAAATATTAAATTTTATGATGAATGTATATAACCTTGAGAAAAAAGATATGAATTAATGAAATATTAGATATTTATAGAAATTAATGAAAAAATACCATTGGAATAGTAACATGACTATTGGAATAGTAATATGATAGTTAGGAATAGTAATCTGGATGTTAGAATCATTAATTCACCTATTAAAGTATAAATAAATTTTTTGTATTTTATAAATGAAAATATTATATAATTATATCAAGTTACGGAAATAAATGTTATAAAAATGATAAATTAAGTGTTGGTATTTTGGTAAAACATAAATATTTATTTAAAATTTTATAATTAATATAATTATTTAAAATCAAGTTTGTTTTCATAAAATAGATTCAGAAATTAATATTATGTTTTTTATAATTATAATATAACTTTATGATCCCTCAATTAATTTTTCAAAGGGTCATAAAATTGATTGTAATATTAAAATCTGTAATTTTTTTTGAAAGAAATGATTATTTTATTTAAAAATAAAATTTCCCATATTTATAAAATTATTTTCAGAAAATGGATTCCATTTTTTAAATATACACATAATAAAATGGGTAGGGATATTTTTTGGAAATTTTTTAAAATAGTTGAATTTTCTATGAATAGTGAAATACCTTAATTTATGGTAATTAATTTTATAATCCAAATACATGAATATTTGAGTCATAGATGATGTAAGTACCCATTGGTTATAAATTTATTAAGCCATTTACTATATTTAGTAATTTTAATCAACAAAAGTGATAGTCTTGGTCTAAAATAACAAACTAATGAATAAAATAATAATAAAATCCCTATAAATACTACCCATCACCACCCCTTATCCTTAGTTCTTATACTAACTTTAGATTTTAAATATTTTTCTCAATTCCATTTCAATACTTTTACCCATGTATAGGATCAACTGGTATAAACAAAAGACAATTTCAATGTTCCTTAAGGGGTTGTTCAAGGAGGTGATATTCACTAGGTAATATTCTTAAACCATCTCTTTTAATTTCATTTCTAATTCTAACTTATCCTCACCTCCTTCATCCAAATAGGAAAAATAAATTGATTATAAATTATATAAGGAATTTTATATTTATAATGGAATATCTTCTTTTCACCACATTTCTCATCTTCTTTTATCCAAATAAATGAAACTGTTGTCCAAATTATAGTAGTTTACCGTCACCATGAATAATGATTTTTCAATTTCCACTACCACATTTAATGATGGTCATAAAAATATTATTATGGTTAGATAATATTTTAATATAAATATTATAACTTTTTTCATGTTCTAAAACAAATATATAGACATAATATTTAATAAAACAAAACTAGTTCGTGATGGTCAGAAAAACCGCCAAAATAAAGTTAACATTTATCATAAACATTTTATCAAATTATTAGTCCTATTAATAGAAAGAATTAATATATATGAACATTATGAATTATAAAAGTTAATTAATACCATTTCATTTCACATATATATAATTATTCAAATTTTAAAAGAACTACCATATATATATACATGTTTACTAATCAAGAAATCATGAAAACGAATGCTCTCGGAATGATGAAATTGGATTTTATAACCCATCAAATTGACTATAAAAAAACTTAATAAAATTATGGTAAATCAAATAAATTTATAAGAGGGTATTAATTAATTAATCTACTTTTATTTTCTATGATATTAAGTGTAATTTCAAAATTTATTCAGACATAAGGTAATAGATCTATTCGAACCTCCAATTTTCCTCAGGGTTATGATCTATCTCTCGCTCTCATTACCCCATTGCATTTCTTTATTATTTTCATATAATTATCCATAAATATGTGTATATTATATAAAAATGTGTATATATATCAATTCATCTTTATTTTTTGTAGAAATACATGTTTTAAAAGGTTTTCTTTTCAATTCTTGTTGATAAGAAAGCTTGATTAAAGTGCATTTTTATGTTTCTTACCCATTTTCAGGTACACTTCCCCAACTGTTAAATCCAAAAACATTTTTCTAAAATAAACTAATTTATCCTGAAAAACTATTTTAGTTCATTTCGGGTTTTATATAAACAATTATGCTATTGTACTCTTTAAAGGCTCTTTAATCTTTTCCCTTAAACCACACTAAAGTAGCTCATTTCTAAAGTTACCCAACCACTACTTTTAACATTTCCACAAACATTGAACATCATTATTAATTATCTATTTTTATTGATCCCTTATTAATTTATAATAATGATTTAAATTCCTTATTTTATGTATACCATTATGATACTCCCTTTAATAATTCCTTATGACATGATTACGAAAACTATTTCCTTCTATTGGTTACCCTTTTATTTATTACATGTGTTTATTATTAATGGGGCCCACATATGAATGAAAATGTTATTATGGGTGAGATTATATAGTTCCAACTAATTGTGGAATGTTTTAGTCGCATGAGAGGTCATGTATGAGATGAGGGAGTAAACCCAATCCATTATGGGACTTTTTCCACCATGTGATATAGTCTTGGTTGTTAGACTTGACTCATTTTTATATAAAGTTAAATATTTTTACCACATTCCAATACTAACATGATCATATGATCCCATGTTCTATATGTTATTCTTCGTTAATTTTTTTATTATCCTTACCATTTATATTATCATGTTATGTCTTATAAATCATTTATTAGAATTTTATCCCCATTTTTTCTTCTCTTACTTGGATTTTTAGATCATTTATTTTTTCTATGTGTTACTTAGGTTTTCATATATAGTTATAAGATATCCAAGTGAGTTATGATATCATTAAAAATATTAAATAAGAGATGTTTTTATTTTTAGTTTCATGCGTTATAATCATGTACCTAATCTTCCCAACACACTATACTATTCGATCCTTGATTTTTATTAAGCTTAAAGTCATGGGATATTATGTGTAATAGGATAGGGTTGATATAGATGGTATCAGAGAAAAATCTAGTTATTTTTGGGTATTAGGACTAGAAAACATTTTTCATATCCCTAGGGATAATTATATCACCATGGATGAACTAGATTTAAACTTAGGGGATCATAATTTTGGACATAATTTCATTTATATATTATTACTTATATTTTCATAGTCTCCTTTTTTTATAGTCATTTCCATTTATTAAATCCCCATAATTTTATTTTATTTTTTTTTCTAATTTAATGGATGGAAATAGGATAACCTATACTAACAATAAATGTGATAGTAAATGCGATGATTTTTCTAATGAGATGTTAAACCTGAAGGGAACCGAATTCCAAAACATTATTATAGTACTAGATAAACATGATCAAGTTATAAAGAATATCCTGAATTATATATAACTCCCTCTTTCTCTTAAAAAATAGACAGTTGGGGTTGAATAAGTTATGTGAAAACGATCTCCTATCATTAGCAGGCCATCTCGTCCTCTCATCACGGAATAATGTATTCACTACATGGAGAAGATATTATCTTTCATTAAATGATTAGAAGAAGATAATGTCATACTGGTGGTATTTCAGTTTGATGGAGAATGTTATCAGTGGTGTACACTAATAAATAAAATAATGTATCCTGAGAAAATTGATTCCATGGATTGGGAAGGATTCAAGAAAATATTTTTCAATAAATATTTTTCCCAAACTCTCTGTCTTAACATGGAGAGGGATTAACGTGGAATGAAGAAAAAGGAAGATGATTCTTTCCGAGATTCTGGGAAAAATTTTATAATTCTTCATTGACATGACTATATTTTTTTAAGGAACATTGAAAGAAATGTTGATTGATTCTTTTGTTGATTATAGTCGATTCTGCAAAAATCCTTGGAGATTTGAGACATTGAAAGCTATGAGGAGGTTGTCTGATGTTACCTATAGTTAAGATATCAATTGGTGAATATCATTGGTCTCATGGTATTAGAGATATAAAGTAGAAAATGAATTTTAATAAGGGAGGAGAAACAGATAAATTCCACAAAGGAAACAAAATCCAACACCCGACATGTCAAAAGTGCGGGAAGAAGTATCCTTGAAATTATCTAAAGGGATACAAGAGATGCTCCAAATTTCGAAGATAGGTGCATGAGGATAATTATTGTAAATTGATTTAAATATTACCACAAATTAAAAAATTATTAAAGAAGTATTAGATCAATGTTTAGACTGTAGTGTAGTGTTTTAACAAAAAGGAACATGGAAAATATGTGATCCAATTCCCTAAGAAAAGGGTTGTCAAATAAAATCAACAAAAAAAATAAAAGGTAGCATGGATGGGAATATGATATCACTACTGCTAAGGTGGAGCCTGATAATGATATAGAGATATGTATATTTATTATTCATTAAATAATAGCTAACGTATTATTTTATTCTGGTTCTACACATTCTTTCATGTCATTAATGATTAGTAGAACGATTCAAACACCCCCTCATAAAATGAAGGTCGAGTTATCTTTGAGAATAAAAAATGAGGAAATTATTGAATCTAATGTCTATAACTCCTCCCATTTTAATATTTATGCACTGAAACTCCCAAAAAAATATCATATTACTTCATTTGGTGGATTTCTATGTCATATTTTGTATGTATTAGCTATATTTATACAAATCCAACATCAACTATTGGTAATGGGACATCACTCTTCACATCCTGAGGAATCCCCAAATTTTTTACAAGTTTAAAGAGGATGATAAATCTACTTAACAATCATCATATAAATTATGGATATTATTTTTTTATGATAAATCATATCTAGCTCAAATTATTGAGAAAAAGGAGAGGATCATGCTTGAAGACATGCCCATTGTGTTGGAATACACTGATGTGTTCCCTGAATAATTTAATAGTCTTCCAATTGATAGAGAGTTTGATTTACCAATTGAAATTATACTTGTATCACTTCCCATATCAAATACTTCTTACCAAATGGAAACCAGTGAGTTGGAGGAACATATGAAGTAGTTAAAATAGAATCTGGATACGGGTTTTATATGCTCGAGTTCTTCACTATTGGGTGTTCTAGTACTATTCATAAAGAAGAAGGATAAATAAATGATCCTATATATTTATTATCATTAGATCAAAAAAATAGTGATAAAGATCAAGTATCCCCTACCACATATGGTTGAATCGTTCCATCAGCCACGTGGGGCCAAGCATTTTACAAAGGAGGAACTTTGGTTCAGATATCACTAATTAAAGGTAAAGAATGTTGATATTCCCAAGATCTCCTTTAAAATGAGGTATGGACACAATAAGTTCATAGTTATTCTATTTAGAATCTCTAATTCTCTAACAATTTTTATTGATATAATGAATAAGATATTTAGATATTAAATCAAATAATCGGTGGTACTATTTATATATGATATTCTGATATACGCAAAGAGAAATTATAACCATAAGGAGAATTTGAATACTATGATAAAGAATTTTTTAAGGGAGAAACTATATAAAAAGTATATTAAATTTTAGTTTGAGATAAAGTAAGTATTATTATTAATGAATTTTTTCACCAGTAAATAATATCTATGGACCCTTCTAAAATAAAGGAAATTATGGAGAGCCCTAGACTAGCATCTGTAATAGAGATCCATAGTTTACTTGGTCTAGCTGGGTATTACTGATGATTTGAGAGGAAAATGTCATGATTTTCAAACCCACTAACAAAGATTACTTGAAAAAAGAGTAAGTTTTTCTAGGCCATTAAATGAAAATACTTATTTAAAGAGTTGAAAAAGAGGCTTATTACCACACTAGTGCTTACACTACCAAAAAGAGTGGAATTATTTGTGGTATATAATGATGTTTAGAAGAATGTTTTATGATATTTACTTATGAAAAAAGATAAATAAATAGTCTATTCTTCAAAGAAGATGAAATTTTATGATAAAAACTATCCGACACATGATTTTGAGTTAGTGATGATAATATTCATATTGAAGATTTTGATGAATTATCTCTATGTGGAGAAGTTTGAGATATATATTGTTCATAAGATCCTTATATATATATTAAAATAGAAGTATCAGAATATGTGATTGTGAATATGGTTAAAACTCATCAAGGATTATGACTACTCAATTCACTAACATCCTGGTAAATAAAATAAAGAGGAAGATGCTCTAAGTAGAAAGTATCCTGTAACTTTATCAATGACCATAATTTAGAAGGGTCCCATCTTATTATACATGAAAAGGATGAACATGAGAATCATGAAGGAAGATACATCATCATTCCTTTCACAAATGATAGTTCAACCATCCATTATAGATAAGATAAAAGATTCCCAAAGAGAAGATGTAAAAATTCAGAAGAAGGTAGAAACTATAAAAAATGATAAATCCTCATAATTTTAAATTTATGAGGAAGGAGTCATAATATTTGGGTCATAACTATGTGTACCATGAAATCATAAGACATGGAAACAAATTTTGAATGATGTATATAAGTCAACGTTCTTTATCCAGAAATAGAGTAGAAATATATATTGATATCTCCAAGAGAACTATTGGTTAGATAGTATAAATAAGGCGATCAATGAATATAAATCAAAGTTTCTGGTGTGTAAGTAAGTAAAGGATGAATGTAAGAAATATAAGGGGATGATACAACCATTACCCAGACCAAAATTGAAATGGGAAAATATAAATATAGTCTTTTTCACTATAATTCTGAAGACATCCAAAAGAGATAATACTATATAGGTTATTGTGGAATGTATTACAAATACTTATTGATTTATTTTGATTTAAGAGGACTTCTCACTCGAACAACATGCATATATATACATCACATAATTGGAGAGGGTGCATGGAGGTCCATTATCTATTATATCTGATCGTGATATGAGATTTACCTCAATGTTTTGGAAAATTATCTAACATGCTATACACACTGGACGGAAATTTAGTATGGTTTATCAACCTCAAAATGGGGTCTAGTCTGAGTAGACTGTTCAAAAATTAGAAGCCATGTTGAGATCTTTCTCAATGGAATTCAAAGTATGATTTAATAAAAAATTTCCACTGATTGAGTTCTCTTTGAACAATAGTTTCCACTCAATCACAAAAATGGCTCAATATGATTCTGTTTATGGGAAAAATGTTAAACACATACATGTTGGGATGAAATTGGTGAACATAAACTTCTGAGACATGAAATGGTTGAGGAAATGGAAGAAAAGGTGAAAACCATCCAGCAACATAGCTAGGCATCCCAAATTCGATAGAAGAGCTATGAAGATAATCATCGATGGGACATAGAGATTGGGGTTGGTGAAAATTTATTCCTCTGTACATATTAATGGAAGAGGGCCATGAGATTTGGGAAGAAATGAAATATTATTCCTAGGCACGTCAACCCCTTTTAGATTCTTATTTACATCGGAGTTGTGGAATATCAACTAGATTTTCCACCTACCATGTCTCAAGTACATCATGTATTCCATGTATCCATGTTAAGGAAGTATATACTATATCCCTCAAATTTGATAAACTTAGATGTGGTATAGTTTGAAAATAACATCTCTTATGTGGAGAAGCAGAGATGATTTTGGACAATAGAGACAAGGTTCTATACAAAACAACCACTCACTTTGTCAAATTATTTTTGAGAAACCATATTTATGATGAAGAAATATGGGAACCAAAGAAATGAATTAAGGTCAAGTAACCTCACCTAATTTCAACTTAGTATTTAAAATGAAATTTTGATGGAGAAATTTCATAAGGGGGGAAGAATGTAACAAACCATAATTTTTGAAATTGAATTTATCTTATTTTAATTATGTCAAAAAACACATATATCACATAGATAACCCAATAAAAAAACATTATTATCATAAATGAACCAATAAAAATTAAAAATATTATAGTGGAATAATAAATAGAAAATAAGATAATAAAATTAAAAAAATTAAGATATGATCAATCCACTAGAATGACCGCACTCATGAACAAATCTATATAGTTAAAACAAAATATTAAAAATAAAATATTAATTTTGAATTTTAATGTATATAAACTTTAGGTAAAATATAATAACTAATGAAATATAAGGTATTTATAGAAATTAAGGAACCTTTATCATTGGAATAGTAACCTGAGCTTTGGAATAGTAATCTGACTATTATGAATAGTAATTTTGATGTTAAAATAGTAACCTCACGTATAAAATCATAAATAAATATTTTTTATATTTTATAAATTAAAATATGAAATAATTATATCATGATATAAGTAAATTAATGTTTTAAAAATGATAAATTAAGTGTTGGTTTTTTTGTAAAATGTAAATGTTTATTTACAATTTTTTAATTTATGTAATGATTTAAAAGAAAAATTATTTTACTCAAATAGATTCATAAATTAATATTATATTTTTTTATAATAATATATAAATTTATGAGACCTCAATTATTTTTTCAAAGGATCATAAAGTCGATTATAATATAAAAATCATTTTTTTTTGAATAAATGATGATTTTATTTAAAAATTAAATTTATCATATTTATAAAACTATTTCCATAAAATGAATTCTATTTTTTAAATCTACACATTTAAAAATAGTTAGGGGGATTTTTTTCTAAATAGTTCATTTTTTGGTGAATAGTGAAATACCGTAATTTATGATATTTAACATTATAATACAAATATGTCAAATTTTGAGTCATGGATGAGGTAATAGCCCATTAGTTATAAATATCATGAACCATTTACTGTATTTATTCATAGGAATAAACATTATTGATAGTATTGAGCTATAATAGTATAGTAATGAATATAATAATAATAAACACCCCTCTCCTGGTCATATAAACACCACCCCTCACCACCCCTTCTTCTCACACCTTATATAACTTATATATTGTAAGTATTATATCCAATTATCTTCACAGGACTATTATACATGGAAAATTACTACCTATGTCAATAAAATACCAATTACAAGTACCTTAAGGGGTCCTATATGGAGGTGATATTCAAGAGGTAACTTTCTCAAATCATCTCATTTAATTTCATTTATTATTCTACATTATCTATATATTCTTCACCAATAAAATCATAATAATAATAGTATAATTTATATAATATAATTTTATATTTCCAATATTATGTCTTCTATCCACCACTTTTATTATCTTCTCTTATTCAAAGAAATTAAACTATTGTCAAAATTAAGGTGGTTTACCATCACCATGGATAATGATTTTTCGCTTTCCATTACCTTCTTCAAGGATGGTTATAAAACTATTTTTATGGGTACATAAAATTTTAATATGTATATTATAACCTTTTTCATGTTCTGTAACTTATATATAGACATTATATTAAATAAAACAAAACTAGTTCACGATGGTCAACAAATCGCCAAAATAAACTAAACAATTATCCCCATTGATTTATAAAATGATCCATCTTAATACTAGGGAAAAATGATATATGGGAACATTTATAATTATTTAAGTGAATTAATACAACTTCATTTCACATCAGGATAATTATATCCCTTTTACAATAATGTCAATAATTATATACAAGTGAACCGATCATGAAACCATAAAGACAAACGCACCGAGAATGATGAAATTTAATTTTATAACTCATCCAAATGGCCGTAAATGAACATTATAAAATTAATATAGATAGAATAAATGTCAAATTGGATATATATTATTCAATTAGTTAATATAATTTTATTTTTTAGGACATTAATTTTAAGTGCATAACAGATTCGGACATAAAGTAAGGGATCTCCGAGAATATCCATTTTTTCCTTTGGGTTACTCTCTCTCTCTCTCTACTCCGAGGTATTTATTAATTAATATTATACAATTATGCCAAAAATTGTTTATATGCTCCACATATGTGTATATATATCTCAATTAATCTTTCTTTTATGGGTAAAATAGGGTTTAAAATGTTTCCTTCTCAATTCCTCTCGATAAGAAAACCTCATAAATGTGAACTTCTATGTTTCTAATCCATTTTCAAGTAGAATACATAAAATTTTTTAAGCCACCAATATTTTTATAAAATCTCACATTTTATCCTAAAAAACTATTTTAGTTCAATTCTAGTTTTATGCTAATAATTATTCTTTTTTACTCTTCAAATACTCTTTAATATTTTCCCTAAAACCACACTAAAGTGGTTGATTTCTAAAGTTACCCTGACACTCTTTTTCATGTTTGCACTTCATTTTAACATCATTATTCATGATAGATTTTTATTTTTCCCTAATGAATTTTAAAAAATGATTTAAATTCATTATTTCATGTATACCATTATGATTCTCCCTTTGGTTATTCCTTATGACATGATTTCGAAACCCATTTATTTCCCTTGGTAGTTCTTATGTTTATTCCTTAAGTTTTATTATGCATGTGGAACAAATATGTAGGAACATGTTAATTTAGGTGTTCCTAGATAGTTCTACAATGCATTGGTTAATGTTTTAGACTCACGATACTCCATGTATGAGATTAGGTAGTAAGCCAAATCCATTATGGGACTTTTCCCATTATGAGATATAGTCTTGGAAGTTAACCTATACTCATGTTTATATCATGTTATATGTTGCTTCCAAATTCCAATATTTCCATGATCATAGGATTCCATGTTCTATATTTTATTATTTCATATGTTTATTCATGATCTATGCCTTTTTTGTCATGTTATGTGTTCCAACTCACATGTTATGTTTTCATTCGCATGTTTATTCCCTTACTTAGATTTTTAGCACATAATTTTTTTTATGTATTCACTAGTTTATCATATATACTTATAGGATCCCATATAAATTTAGTAGATTATTAAAAAGATTAAATAGTTTATTTAGTATCATTTTTTCTAATCATATACATTTTCTTCCAAAGGCACTAGACCTTTTGATCCTTGGTTTATATTATGCTTAAAATCATGTAATATAATGTGTAATAGGCTTGGATATCTATAGCGGAGACCATGGTGGAAATAAGATTCATTTTTATATATATCAAGAATGTGGGTATAATAACTCAATATAATGTCTCAATGGATTGAGAATATGTTTTACGTTTGGTGAAGAAGGGAACAAAGTATGTAATTTCCATGGAAAAATAAAAAGTTCAGTTAATGAAATAGATGAAAATAATGTTTTCCCAAAGGCATAATAAATGGATTAATTTTTTAAATGTGAAAATAATGGGAATTATGAAAATTTATTTCTTATGGGGAAGCTCAAGATAATTATCAACTAGATTATATGAATAAATTTTTTTTGTTGATGATAAAGCGACTATAAATGACATATAAATGATAAGAGATATTATGGAATAAGATGATGAATCCCAGTTAATGGTTTATGAATAAAGTGTAATGACTGAAATGATCATGTACTATAATTTATGAATTATGTGAATCATTAAATATATATAATTATTTTTGTATGAATTTTTTGTGTTAAGAATATAAAAGAATATGTTGAATGGTACTAATTAATTAGATATGTGATTTATTGGTATGGTTATACTCTAATAAAAAACTCATAATTGAGGAAAATATAATCTTGTATATATGCTTGATGTTGAGGTAATTAGCTGATTTTATGGAAGAAAGGTTCTATATATAAAATCATAGTGGTTATATAAATTTATTTGATGATTAATGTTATTTTGGAAGATGATCATCATATTATTGAGAATGTTATAGAACCATGTTTAAATTTGAATATTATTATCTCATAATCTCTTCCATTGTTTCGAATATGAAAAAATCCCATTATTAGAGACAAACCATTTCATATGGAAAGGCCAAAGGGCTTGAATTGATAGCCAAAGGAAAATAAACGTGAAACACCTACCACATTACGACATGATGTATTGGTTAGTATGCAATTTTTCCCTTAATCTTTTTCAATAAAGATTATTTTGATCAATTATTTGTGACGTGATTAATGATATTTCAAGAGTTTTTTACTGGGTAGAAGTATATATAACATCAATTTTTAACATAAAGGATTATTTAGGATGAATTATATTATTTTTTAGAGATGAAAACTAAAGGGTTTTTAGGATGGATACTTATGGAATGTATTAAGATGAACATTGGGAGTTACAATTGAGGTAATAGAGATTAATGGATAAGAAAAATCCTAGTAATCATTTTGATTTTAGTGAATATTTTAGTAATAACTTGGTTTTATATTCTGCATTATATAATCCCTTATAAGTTTTTTTTTGCTTCAAGAATACAAAAAATCATACTGAATACTCATAATTTAGAAAAAAATATGAGATTATGGTGGAAATTGGTTAAAGGACAAAATTATACTTATCAAGTATGTATATTTACTTTGTTATTATTATCAATAGTAAAATAACACCTCAACCATTGGAAAATAATCTTGAAAATAATTTTTTTTTCCTATTACCATAATTTATAAAGATATCAATAAATTTTTTCACACCTCTTTGGTTTATGATTTTTGGGTTGTTGACTTTCACATGATCAATAACCTTCTTATGATAAGTGATCTTAATCACTCTCTATCCGTATTTGATCCTTAGTTTCATCTTATATGTCTATATTTTCACTTATGATAAATGTTATCCTATATGAATACTTATTTATATGACCATTTCACATCCATTTCTCTCTTTCCAAGATGAATTTTTATTAATCCTTTTTATGATGTGGGTTTCAAACAAAGGTATTTTTAAATGTTAAACCTCTATTTACTGAGCACAAGTTAAAATTGCTAGCTCATAATATATTTAAGGGGGTAGAGTGTAACTCACTATGATTTTATGAAATAATTTTTTTAAGTGAATTAATTATATTTAATTTATTGTGTAACATGAAACATCAAGTTTATATTTCATTATACACAATATTGAGTTTTAATAGAACACAACGTAGTAATATAATATCATTATTTGATATGATAGTTATCACCAAATCATTGTAATGGAAAGAATGAATAGTATTGAATAAATTATGAAAAAATATGGTTTTTACATCAATATATAATGAATTATTTGGTGACAAATTAATTATAAATTAAAATAAAATCTATTTGAAAACAAAGGAAATATTTTTTTTGAATAACTATTTCTTATGTCCATGAACATGTTTCACCAAAAAAAATAAAAAAAAATTTCATGAATTATTTTTATGAAATTTGTGTATTATATATTTAATTAAATGTTTAACATGAATATTATGTGTTTTCAATACAATATATAAGAATAAATTCAACGTTACACTTAAAAATGTGTTTTTCTAAAAAGTTGTTTTGTTACCTTTTGTGATGTTTTTTAAAGTAAATTTTTTCAAATTTATTTCAAATTTATTTTAAAAAATAAAAATAAAAATTTAAATCATAATTTTAAAATTATCTTTGAGTGAATTTTTGATCATTTTGTGAAAGGTTATTTTTTTAATAGTGAAAATAACGGGGTTTATTGAAAAATGTCATTTCTTTTAAAGAATTTAAAAAATAAAATATAAATATAATGTGTGTTTAAAAGTAAAATTAGTTAAAATATATATTTATTAATCTAATTTAACTTGTTTAAATAAATTTTCTTTTGAATTTTTATATAAAATATGTTTAAACTTTAGAAACTTTCCTCTTTTTAAAACCACTTTTTTGTCTCATCAATGAGATTAATTTTAAATTAAAAATTTCCACATATGTGAATTGGATTTGAAAAAATGGATTAAAAAATTTTAATCTGTATAATTTATATTATCTAATAAAGAAAATATAATTTTTTACCATAATAAATAATAAAAATAGTAAAAATTAATTATCCTAGTTAAGGTTAAAATGAGTTTACCTAGGGTTAGCCTAAAAATGATAAGTGTTAAAATTAACTAGAAAATTTTTAAACACACATTGTATAAAAATATTTAATCATTATAACCAATATGTTTTGATAATGGAAAATTTTAGAGGCTTTTGGCAAGTGAAAAATGTGGGTACAAATTTTTCTTTTAAAAATTACCAGTGTTCCCGAAGCCTCCCTTATAAAAGGCCACCCCTTCTCTCCTATCCAAAACCCCAAAAACCATTTGTTCAGAAACAAACTACTCTAATAAATTACATAATTCCCTCCCAAAATTCTATAAGACATTTTTTTCCCAAAATCCAACCTAGGTTGTTTTTTGGTGCAAACCAAAAGAAGTTTTCTGCAGAAGAGGTAACATCCATAACCGAGAATTTTATTTTATTTCTTCATCCCCCTCCCAAAAATATGATTAATACATGATGATATAATAAAATTAGTATATTACATATAATAATATGTTTATTTGTAATGTTAATGACCTGTAAACATCTTATCCTCCCACAAATGGGAAACAAAACCATTGATCGTGTGTACGACGAATTACCACCTCCCGAACAGACATAATTTGTCTTCCATCACCTCTTATCATGGATGTAAATAATGATATATTTAATATTTATATTTGATACATGTGATATAATTATACCTATTTAATTATAATATCACATATACCATTTTAAATTCCATTTTATAGAGAATACGATAACGTCAATCATGTGTATAGATGACTACAACCTCGCGTAGGGATGTGATTTGTTTTTCACGAATGATTTACATGGAAGGTAAAAGAAGATAAATTTAATGAATATATTTTTTTATATGTGACATGATATTTATTATTAAAAATTAATATATAATTTGTTTCCTTTCAATTTCACCCTTTATGGAAATAACAACGTCACTTGTGCATACATATGACCTACAGTCTCTGATAAGTGATGTGATTTATCATCAATGAAAATATTTATTAATTATTCAAAATATTTATATAAAAAACAATAATTATATTTATAAAGTTAATATAATTCTGGATATGATGGATCTGTATCTTATGTTCAAAATTTGGAACAATCACAATAAAAAATGTATGATAAAACAAGGAAATTAACAATAAAAAAACAGTGATAACAAAATATTACTCATGAATGGATGATAAGATGATATAAAAGGGATAATATATGATATTATAAATAATAATATGATTATATATTAATTTAATAACCTATTTTAAACCATTATACAATAGGATATATAGTGATCAAATATAGGTAAGTGCAAGGTAAGGGGTTTCTTAACTCAAATTCCACTCATTTGGTTATACAACTACTTCATTGATAATATTTATCTATAATTATATGTGAAATGAAATTTTATTGTGTTATATTTTATTTAATGTTTTTTTATCTTAATGTTTTACACATAATCACCCCATTTATTAAATCCCACCTTAATGATATTGTAATGGCCTAGACCCACCTAGTCAATTACTTTTCCAAAATTCTAAGTGTTGGGGTGCCCTAGACTCATCGATCAGTCCCACCCATCAGCTCCATAGATCTGATCCACTGATTAGCTTCACTAATCATCTCCACAGATCAGCTCCACTGATCAGCTTCACGGATTGGCTCCACTGATAAACTCCACTGATCAGCTTCACTGCTCAACTACAAAAATCAGCTTCTCTGATCATCTTTACTGATTAGCTTCATAGATCAGCTTCAAAGATCAGCTTCATAGATAACATTCACAGATCGGTTTCACCAAATCAGTTTCACAGATTGGTTTCAACAAATCATTTTCATAGTTTGGTTTCCAAAAATCTATTTCATAGATCAGTTTCACCAAATCGGTTTCGAATATTAGTTTTACCAAATCGGTTTCACAGATCAATTTCACATAATCTGTTTCACTGTTTAGTTTCAGAGATCGATTTCAGCAAATCGGTTTCACAGATCGGTTTCACCAAATCTGGTTTACAGATCGATTTCACCAAATCAGCTTCACAAATCGGTTTCACCAAATCAGTTTCAAAGATTGGTTTCACCAAATTGGTTTCACAGATCGGTTTCACAAAATCTTTTTCACAGATTGATTTCACCAAATCAGTTTCACAGATCGGTTTTTCCAAATCAGTTTCACAGATCAGTTTCACCAAATCACCTTCACAGATTGGTTTCACCAAATTGGTTTCACAGATCGGTTTCACCAAATCAGATTCATAGATCGGTTTCACCAAATAGGTTTGACAGATCGGTTTAACCAAATCGGTTTTACCAAATCAGTTTCACAGATCGGTTTCACCAAATCAGTTTCAGAGATAGGTTTCACTAAATTGTTTTCACAGATCGGTTTCACCAAATCAGTTTCATAGATCGATTTCACCAGATCGGTTTTACATATCAGTTTCACCATATCGGTTTCACAGATCGGTTTCACCAAATCGGTTTCACAAATCAGTTTCACCAAATTGGTTTCACATATCAGTTTCACCAAATCGGTTTCACAGATCGGTTTCACTGATCATCTTCACAAGATTAGCTTCACAAGATCAGCTTCGCAGGATTAGCTTCACAGAATCATCTTCACAGGATCAGCTTCTCCCAATCAGCTTTATGGGATCAGATTCACCCAATCAGCTCCACCGATCGGTTTCAACTATCAGTCTCACCAATTGACCACAGAGGGGTGTTATGATTTTCCTTCCCTATCTTTTCTCGTAACACTACTTTTAAGTCTTTTTAACATTTTTAATGTGGTTCAAAGCCGTTTTAGTCCCATAAAAAACGTTTTAAATCCCACAGGAGTGGGGAGACCCTCAGTAGACCCATTTTCCTCTCTTAAATAAAATAATTTATTGCATAATTGTTTTCGCCACCCATCTGATGATAATTATTAAATAAATAATTAATTACATTGTCTGTAAATGTCTAACCGTGAGGTGAAACCATGATCCACCTTTAAAGCTGCTAAGGATCCTCATATCCTGTAACACTAGGATCTCACCATTTTATCGCATAGGAATTATTTTCTTCATGGTTGGTCTCTTTTAATTCTTCTCCTTGGTGTGTTTGGAGTCCCCCTTCCTGAGGTGAGTGGTGTGCTTATGCTGGAGCCTATCTTTCTCATTATTAGCATCTTTAGAGTTCACCCCCTAGAAGTCGTGCATCCCTAGTTGTTGGCTCCAGGAGAAAAACTTCCTTCTTTGATCATTCAGGTAGGGATTTTCCTTCGCCTCTCCTTAGGGTGTTTCATGTGGGGAGGGTATACTATTGTTGTTGTGGGGATGGAAGAAACCAAACCTTAATGAAGATAATAAACAGAATTTTAAATAATGAAGGGGGTGTTATTGATGTTTCTACAATACTCTCTATCCTTGATTAAGCGTTGTGTATTGTACATGCTTATGCCCATTTAAAATCATGGTCGTTGGTGGTCTTTTCTTGTGCACTAATGAACCTCTGTATTTCTAGATATTTATGTGATTGAATGGGTGTAACATGGAAACTGGTTAATCTCGTAAACTTGGTTGATTAAATAAATTCCCAATGAATAAGAATCCTTGTGTGATCACCTAGTTAACTAAATGTAAAGACAGAACTGAATGAATGGCATGTTCAAATTTTAAAACTCCCTTTCTATGTTCTAGTGATGTTGACAGTTGATGGTTGGGAAGCGATGTAGATGGGGATGGGATCCTCTGTTGTGGTGCAGTTTTTGTCTTGTGGATCTGAGGCCATGTGGGGCTATATGGTGGGTCTTGGTTTGGGTCCAATACATGGAGGGATATCACATATCCCTTTTTTTTGTTGTGACTTTACAAGAGAACCGAATGTGAAAGCTTAATTTTCAGTTTGGCTATTTTACTTTCCTTGGATTGTGGTTATGCCGGTTAGTTTTCCAATAGCGCAGAATTTAATTAAATGGAATTACTTGTATATTAAAACATGAATGCATTCAAGGGGGAATTGTTTTCGAGGAATGATTTGTGATAGGGTTGTGGTTGTTATGCTTCTTATGAATGAATAGTGTCGAGGGTACTTTTGTATGGGAAGGTTTTGGAAACCCTAGGCTGGGATGAGTGCTTGTTACCTATATATAATTGTAGTTCTTATGTTTCTTTTTCTCGTCCCACCCATGTTAAGCACATCGTACTGAACAACCACATTTCATGGGGGAGGGTGTTTTTCCCAACACTCCTATGAGTGGATGGTTATTATCTCTTTTTCTCCTCCCTTTCTTGAGTAGCACAAGATCCTTCGGGTAGGCTGTGAAGGCCTAAGGTGTATTATAGCCCTAGATTCTTCAGGTAAGGTACGTGGTGGTGGCTGGATGAGGTGTGTGCGGGCAGGTGGTTTCCCAAGTGTCTTTGGGATGAGGCCAAGGTGTCTTTGGGCGTGGTAGTAGTTGTTCAGACCTAGGTGTGTACGGGATGTGTGGTAGTTAGAGACCAGGTGTTTTCTTTGGCATGTGTGATTGTTGTAGCCCAGGTGTGTGAGGGTAGGGGATGGAAGTGGGAATGTGACGAGGTTAGAGTTAGAGGTTTGATGCATGGGATGTCCTCAATAACCAGTGGGAAAGTGGCGTGGGGTACCCAAATATCGATGTGCTATTACTATTACTTTACTTAACTTGCATTATTTGGGGAGTGTGACTTTATAAGGTTCAGGTGGATAGTATCCCTGCTAGGTGCTCTGGTTATCTCTATTTCTCATAGGGCATTAGAATGCCTCCCCACATGGGCATGAGAGCCTTTGGTTTTCCCTACTGAGTATACCTGTATACTCACCCTACGTGTATAAACTGCTTTTAGGTTTCCAGGAGGACATCAGGGATCATGCGGGACCGTACTAGCTCGGATGTTGGGACAGTTGTTGTTGCTATTTTTCTTTTTTCTGGTACTTTCCTTTGGAGTTTTCTTATACTTTTGTAGAATCTACTTTTTGACATGAATATGAGAATGGTTTGCTTTTGGATTTACTTTTACCTTCAGTTTTGGTGTTGTTGGGATTTAGTATATTATCTCTCGATCTTATTCAAAAAAAGGGGCAATTTCATCCGTTTTTGTGTGTGATTATATACCCTTGGTGCTAGTCGCCACTCCGGGACATATTGAAGGTGGGTCTCGGGGGTCATTATCTCTCCTTCAACTGGAAGAATGAAGGTTCTAGCAATCTTCTGTCCCTTCTCTCATCTTGGTGAAGGTGGGTCGTGATAGAATGGTATCAAAGGGAGGTTGAGAGATAGGATGGAGCTCAGGGTTAGGCATAGTGAGGATTTCATGGGATGTTAGGGCTACAGTGCTAGGCAATCTTGGTGCATGAAATAGGCCAGGGAAGACCAGCTAGGACATAAGATTTTAGGGCCCCCCATGATCTGATGCAAAAACTCTGGGCCTACCGAATGACCAAGTGAGGCTACACTGATTGCAGGGTAGAGACCCTAGGAAAGGTACATGCATCATAATGACTTGTGTTCCTATGTGTCTTGGGTATTTTTAGGATTTAAAATTAATAATGAGTATAAGAAAAATTTAAAAGCAATCTTCTACACTACTTCGGCTTAGTCATTCCTTGTTTACCTTACAACAATGGCACCTGGACGAGGACCATGAGTAGTGCGGTAGATCGAGGCCCAGGTGGTTGACTTTTCTGATCAGCAGAGGGCTGAACTAGAGGAGGAAGATAGTCAGTCGCAGAGGATTCTTCATGCCTTTTAGTGGCAGACCCTCGGGAAATACAAGGGCAGTACCTCAGACATGGAGACAGAGAGATGGATAGAGGAGCTAGTGATAGATTTCAACAAGATCTATGCTCCAACAGAGTACTTGGTTCCTCTAGCTGTATTTCAGATGTGGGGAGAAGTCTGTCAATGGTGGACTTTATATCTTGGGGAGAAGAGGGAGGATAAAGTTTTGTGGACTAACTTCGATAGGGAATTCTGAGCGGAATTACTCTCTTCCATGATGAAGGCAGAGAAGAGGCAGTATATACTCTCCCTTCAGTAGGGGAGAATGTCAGTGAGGGAGTTGGGGATCAAGTTCAAGGATCTACTTCATTTTTCACCAGACCTTTTTCCAGATGAGGAGTCTTAGGCGAGACGTTTAGAGGAGGCACTACAACATTCTCTTCTGTATGTTGTTACTCCCTTCACCATATTGATGTACTTGGAGGTCCAGAAGAAGGCTGAAGTGGTAGAAAGGATTCACATGCAGGGAGGTATGCCATGAGAGGGGATCCCGTGGAGTTTTTCAAAGGGGAAAACCATCAGCAGCAGGCCCCCAGTGTTAGGGCCTTCTAGGATTCGACTAGTGGGGTGCAAGCCCCAGCAGTTTCGTTTTCGATATCCTAGTCCTCACCCTTTCCTCATGATCCCAACACCAAGGTGCTTCATCTGTGGAATCTGTGGGAACCTTTGGAATTATTTCCCGGATAGAGTGTAGTACAGAGGGGGTGGGCAGGTTCAGCGCCCACCTCACCTGTAGTAGTTTCCAGTAAGACCCTTTTTGCAGCAGCAGTTGTAACAGCCCGTGATTTTATGAAAAATATTCTTTTTTATTTCACTAATGTCTTGTGTTGTACGCTACACCAAAAGGAGCTTGCACAACACGCATCCTTGACTTGCCTTGCATTACACGCAATCGCAACCTTCCTCGATAGCGTGTGTGGTACGTAATACTGAGTTTCACGAAACAATGATATGCTATTAAAATATTATTAAAACTAGCCGTTATGAATAGTAATAACCACTTTTTAAATTTTAGAAATTTTAAAATGGACTTCATTTTTGGATTCGGAGTATCGAATTTAGCCTAAGGTGAAATTTTGGTACTTTTCGGATAACTTTCATATTCTCATGAATAGTGAAAATTACTAAATTATAATTAAAAGACAACTTTTTTAATCGAAATAATTAATAGTGATAAATCATTAATTTGAGTGGTTTTAAAGTATATTTAGAATATATTTTTACAATTTAATACAATGTTGGTCATTGGATGTAATTTCACATTTAAACTCGACATAAACAAGTGTCAATCTTTTGATAGATATTGTTTCTTAAAAACACGCTATTTGTTTTAACAACGGGATTTAATTATAAAATTAATTAATGAAACTTTTATGTAATGAATTTGGTAAAATAGACTTCATTTTTGAATTCGGAATATGAAATATAGCTTGGGATGAAATTTTGGTACTGTTCTGAAAAACATCAATTTTTGATGAATAGTGAAACTACTAAGTGGTAGTTAAAAAACTGAATTTTTCATAAAACTTAATTTTACCGCTTCTGTGAATGGAATTTCAAAAATCCGAGAAACACGGTTGATTTCAGTAAGTAAAATGTGGTTCAATGAGATGCAAATAATTTTTGGTGAATAGTAACTTTTTACTTTTTTTTACCGCGGTTAATAGTAAATAGGGTAACTAAGGGTAAATATGATATTAATATTACCCTAACACATGTCCTAATTCTATTCGAAAAGTGTAATTCGACCAAAAACAAACTTAGGAATAAAATATGACCATTTAGGCCCACTTGGATTAGATTAGTACATTTATTATTAATTTATTTAAAGAAGGGTTAAAATAGTTAAAATCAAAGTTTAATAAGTAAATCATTTTTAATATGGGGTTATACATAAGATAAATTCGATTGTAAATATTCATTAGAAATCTAAAAAGATTTCCTACATGATGGTATTTTATTTTTTAGACATCAAATAATATAATTTATTTATGACACAAAGATGATGCAGTAATTATCTTATTAATGAAATATTGACATAATTGATAATATAAATACCAAACTAAATGTAATTTAAGACTTTTTATGAATTCCACTAATTTTCTAGGTTACTATGATATATTAGTGTTGATTTAATCAACTTGTTTCGAACATATAATTCTGTTATGACTTTCACAAAAATCATATATCAAATAGTGTCAAAATTGACACAAAATAGTTTTTAAATCAAATATTATATTATTAATTGTTATTTTATTCCTAAAAATCTAAGGTTCGGCCAAATTACTTAGATAAGGATATATATATTAATAATAAACAATTTGGGGTTCGTTTGGCATGTTATAGTAAGTGTATTAACCATATAGTGAAAGAAAACAAAAAGACATGGTAAAAGTTAAATTATTTAACTTAGAGTTAAATCTAATTGATAAGGTTAAAATAATAACCTAAACTTGTCTAAATCCTATTGGTTGATAATATTTCGACCCATACCCACTTTATCTTCGAAATAAGACTCTTTGGAACCATTATAAACTGATTTTGACTTTAAAATAAAATAATATTTTGAGGTATTCCTAAGGTGCCCCTCTCCTCCCTTATAAAAGGACACCTCCTCCCCCTCCTCCTCACACCAATTTGAGCACTCAAGCTCGGCCAACCCCTGCCAAAATCTCTTCTCCACTTCCCTAGAAACATCCTAGAGGTTCTGGTCTTCCTCAAAGACCAATTTTAGTGCCCTAAGAGGAGGTCTCAAAGAGGCGCTTCAAAGAAGAGGTAATTACCGTTACCAATTCTTTCATCTTTATTTCTTCTTCCACTTCTTCTTCTTAGGTTGTTTCATTATGAAGTAATAACATCAGTATCACTCATATACTGATATGTTATTATAAGTATTAAAACAACCCTATTTCACCATCTATCCATCATACGGAAAAAGAAATCACCGTGCGTGCGTACGTACGGAATACCGTCTCCACGCCGTGGTGTAATCTATTTTCCACCACCACCTTACAAGGATGGGTATAATGGTGTAAAGAATAACTATACATAGTTATTACAACATCATATTGATTCTGATATATTTTATAATCCACTCCAATTCAATTCAATATTTATGGAAATGATATCATCGCTCGTGCGTACGTACGGAATACCGTCTCCACGACGCGATGAGATTCATTATCCATGTTAACCATTTAAGAATGATTAAGAAGTATATATAAGAAATAATAATGAAATATATGACATTATAAAGATACTGGATTTATGTATATATGTATGTCATCTACTTACTTCCATTCAAGACAATAAGGAAAGGAAAACAGCGTTCATGCGTACGTACGGACTACCGTCTCCATGAACGGTGTTTTTCATTTCATTTATCTATCTATTATATATATGTATATATATACTGAATATATATGATATATAAATCATATTTGATATTCTGGAAGTAATTAAATCATGATATAAGTAATAATAATTTCAAGAACAACAAGTCAAAACACATATGATAAATGAAACGATTTTACCCAAAACGCTTCTTTAACATGGAATTTACAAAAGAACATGTAATATAATGTCATAAGTGAACCATATATGATATGATAACAATGAATATGATTCTGTAATAAGTCAATGACATAATTTAAATCATTATACAGGAGGTTCGGACACATACAAGCAAATCGGACCTAAGGTAAGGGAAATATCACAATCTCATTTTTATCCGAGATTGTTTATTCGTAAGTATTTACTGGGGTGTATTTTATCATCCACATCCATGTTTCATCAATATGTGATATTATTTCCATCCACCTACAATTGTTTAAATCCATTTTTACCCTTCGGTGAGTTTTTAGTAATATGTATGAAAGGAATCTTTTGTCGTTTTTCGTACGAGGTACTTTTTTTGACTTTTCCGACAAAAGTATGAAGAATGTTTTTTTTAACTTAAACGGCACGAACGGATTTTTACGGTTTTATAAAGCCTTATTTTCATGAAGCTTATTCCAAAAGATTTCATGACTATTTTTAATAAAATCTCCTTCTTTTAAAATTGAATGATGTTTTGTGAAAAGAAATTGATTTTGAAGAAGAAATGATATTTTCCTCAAGAATTCATTTCAAGTGTTTTATCAAAATTATTTTCCATCTAAGATAATGAAGGGTTCTGTTTCTATCCATATTTTTACATTGATTTGACTATGTTGTGATGGAATTATGTTTATGAATTCCTTTATCTTATATGAATGGTTTTATGATGTCATGTTGTTTAAGAATCCCATTTTTATTACATGGGTTATGAAATGATGTATGATTTATGATTTTGTGGCACACATAAGAATGGTATCATTATGATATGGGTGGGACCTATATCTCCCTCCAATTCATTGGGTAAAGATTTTATATCTCATGAGATAGACATGGCTGAAATGGTAGGTTATACCGGTTCAGTGAAACAGGACTGAAACGAGGGTTACTCGATTCAGAAAGGGACTTTGTCCACTAAGATAGTCTTGGCAATGAGTCTTGACTAACAAGAAATGATTCTCTATGATTATGTGTGTATGCCACAAATTTTCATGTTTTAAGTTATTATTATTTGGATTTCATTTCACTACTATGATTTATCCCATGTTATGAAATTATGCTCTCTTTTGCAGGTTAAGATTTCCAAAAGTTATGTTCTTATGAATATGATGTGATTGATTTTTCTTTTGTTTACCCTTAATGAGCATTTGAGCTCACCCTTTTATGTTTTCTTTTCCCCAGGATATAAAGAAAGGTTTTAGGTATAAAAAATGAAGATCTTTATGGGAGATGTTGAAGATCTTCCACCACGATTAGAAGATTATGTTCCGAGTTTCCAAAGACACTAAACTATTACGATCCTTGTGTGTGTGTTTTTGTTATGTACTAAGTATTCCGCAAAAGTAATGTAAAGTCTATGTACGTCAGGCTTCGGGTCTCTACAGTTGGTATCAGAGGAAAGGTTTAGTCAACCTTTGGAAACTAGGATGCGAAAACGTTAGTGAGATCCCTAGAGATATTTATAAGGTATGTCTAGGGATGTCCCTAGGGATAAGTATACGTATAGGTTATAGTAATAGAATTACGCTAACGATCATAGAATTAAACCTAAGATGTTGGATATTGAAGGTACTCCCCCTTTATTATGTTGTTTTCCCTAGCATGATTTTTGCCTCTCACACTATTCTTTTTGGGTTTTAGACGATGGCTGGAACCCGAAGGAACCGTGTTGATCAATGCAATGGACAATGCAATGATTGCCCTCCTGAACAAACAAATGTTATGGGAGATGGAGTGAAAAATCTTATTGCTATACTTACACAAGCTATGAATCATTCTGGACTTCCAAATGAGCAGAGAAGGGAACAATATTCTATTGAGTCCTTCATGAGGCAACGTCCACCTTCTTTCAGTGGGTCTTCTGATCCACTTGTGGCTGAACAATGGATCAGTACTACTGAAAAGATATTTTCAGTTCTTCAATGTTCTGAACATGATAAAGTCATCTTAGCAGTATATCGTTTGGAAGGTGAAGCTGATCAATGGTGGAATGTTATCAAGAATACGAGGCCAAGAGATGAAATTGAGTCCATGGAATGGGACGAGTTCAAGAACTTATTTTTCAGTAAGTACTTCCCTCGTATTCTTCAAACAAAGATGGAGAAAGAGTTTCTTGAACTGAAGCAAAGGGACGATGAATCTGTTGGTACCTATGAAGCAAATTTTACAAGACTTGCAAGGTATGCTTCTGGAATTATCATCCAACCTGAAAGTAAAGTTGATCGATTTTTCAGTGGCTTAAAACCAAGTCTTCGAAGGGCATTAGCTATAAGAGACTTCAGTAGCTATGAAGAAATTGTGCGTTGTGCTATCAAGGTAGAAATGGAAATTGGTGTTACATATCCATCTCATGGTTTTGACAAGAAACGAAAGATGGAGTTTAAGGAGAAATCTCAGAATAATGGTGAAAAGAAGATGAATGTTTCCTTATGCACAAAGTGTGGAAAGAAGCATGGTGGAGATTGTCTTAAAGGGACTAGAAAATGTTTTAAGTGTGGAAAAGAAGGTCATCAAGCAGCTGAGTGTCGAAGTAATGGAAAAAGGGTTTCTAATGATGTGAATAAAGCAAACACTGCAGAGAACGCACCTCCAACACTTCAATGCTTCAAGTGCAAGGAAATGGGGCATTATGATAATAATTGCCCTAATCCAAGGGTTAGTGATGATCAACATGAGCAACCACTGAAGGCAAAGGAAAAAGGGAAATCACATGCGATCACTATTGGAAATGTTGAATATGACAACGATGTGGTGGAATGATTAAGTGTTTATGTAATGGGATTCCAAAATAATGTTGTATCATTGAGTATTGCAATATTTATTGATGTGGTATTCAAAGTGATTGAGATATTTTTTGGAAATAAGATGATATGCGCATAATGAAGACGAGAAAATGAAATGTTTAATAGTATTCATGAGCTCATGATTGATATAAGGACTAAGTGATATCATGGTTTGAGTATATAGAATTTTGAGGATTTTGGTATATGGAAAGTGTTAACTTTTAACTGCACTCTTGTTTTCACTAAGGTATTCAAGAGAATACACGATTAAGGACTTTGAATGTTTGGAATGTGACCAACAAGACATATCTTATGATATGTGGGGATCAACGACAGTATTAAATCTCTGGTAATCGTTGTCACTATATTATGAGAGTGGACTGCAGTATTATGTATAAGCCTAAAGATTAGACTGGATTATGTTGGACATAAGTTAGTATTGTTTAAGGATAGAAGATTTTCGATATTATTGATGGGATGTTATAGTAACGTAGTTTTAGAAAAAGGACAACCTTCAGGATGGGCGACAGCCCATCACTTCGGACAAGGCTGTAGGAATCGAGCCCACAACCAAAGTGCGACTGGCCTTTATCGCCTACCACTGACCTACAGGAAGTCCCTGTTTAGTAGAAACTAGTGTTATTATATTAATCAGTATGATATATGAAGTATAAGCCCATTTTATGAACCATATATGATTAATCCCACTATAGATCGACTTATGTATATAAATTTTGCTAACCTTTTGAGACAGATGGAATGACTCGTCATTCTATCACATGATCTGCTAACACTTCACGAATAACAAATTCAACTTCATTTATTTAAGAGATGAAGTGGAAATTGTTAAAGGCACGAACAACAGTGAGATTTTACCAAAATAAAGTAAGTATTTATTCTAATTCAAATTCTTTAACTTTAGGGAAATGATCTTGAAACCCAAAAATGTTGTCCTAGTTCTCTTATACCTGATGAATCAGATGGTACCTTAGATCGTCACAAATTTATGGATTTGTGATTACTGGCTTTTCCATAGCCATGTTCTCTACCACTCTCCATCAGAACATGATGGTTAGATTTCTCTTCCATATCCATATTTTCACCTATGTGGAAACCCAGTGATTAGTTTATTTGGGTAATCGTTACATTTCATACTTTAGTTTTTAAAGCCAAGTTTTGGTATTCCTTTTTACGATGTGGGTTTCTATTAAAGAAACTTTCGAATAGTAAACCATTTATAACCCCGACGAATTTCGAGGGCGAAATTCATTTTAAGGGGGGTAGAATGTAACAGCCCGTGATTTTATGAAAAATATTCTTTTTTATTTCACTAATGTCTTGTGTTGTACGCTACACCAAAAGGAGCTTGCACAACACGCATCCTTGACTTGCCTTGCATTACACGCAATCGCAACCTTCCTCGATAGCGTGTGTGGTACGTAATACTGAGTTTCACGAAACAATGATATGCTATTAAAATATTATTAAAACTAGCCGTTATGAATAGTAATAACCACTTTTTAAATTTTAGAAATTTTAAAATGGACTTTTTTTTGGATTCGGAGTATCGAATTTAGCCTAAGGTGAAATTTTGGTACTTTTCGGATAACTTTCATATTCTCATGAATAGTGAAAATTACTAAATTATAATTAAAAACAACTTTTTTAATCGAAATAATTAATAGTGATAAATCATTAATTTGAGTGGTTTTAAAGTATATTTAGAATATATTTTTACATTTTAATACAATGTTGGTCATTGGATGTAATTTCACATTTAAACTAGACATAAACAAGTGTCAATCTTTTGATAGATATTGTTTCTTAAAAACACGCTATTTGTTTTAACAACGGGATTTAATTATAAAATTAATTAATGAAACTTTTATGTAATGAATTTGGTAAAATAGACTTCATTTTTGAATTCGGAATATGAAATATAGCTTGGGATGAAATTTTGGCACTGTTCTGAAAAACATCAATTTTTGATGAATAGTGAAACTACTAAGTGGTAGTTAAAAAACTGAATTTTTCATAAAACTTAATTTTACCGCTTCTGTGAATGGAATTTCAAAAATCCGAGAGACACGGTTGATGTCAGTAAGTAAAATGTGGTTCAATGAGATGAAAATAATTTTTGGTGAATAGTAACTTTTTACTTTTTTTTACCGCGGTTAATAGTAAATAGGGTAACTAAGGGTAAATATGATATTAATATTACCCTAACACATGTCCTAATTCTATTCGAAAAGTGTAATTCGACCAAAAACAAACTTAGGAATAAAATATGACCATTTAGGCCCACTTGGATTAGATTAGTACATTTATTATTAATTTATTTAAAGAAGGGTTAAAATAGTTAAAATCAAAGTTTAATAAGTAAATCATTTTTAATATGGGGGTATACATAAGATAAATTCGATTGTAAATATTCATTAGAAATCTAAAAAGATTTCCTACATGATGGTATTTTATTTTTTAGACATCAAATAATATAATTTATTTATGACACAAAGATGATGCAGTAATTATCTTATTAATGAAATATTGACATAATTGATAATATAAATACCAAACTAAATGTAATTTAAGACTTTTTATGAATTCCACTAATTTTCTAGGTTACTATGATATATTAGTGTTGATTTAATCAACTTGTTTCGAACATATAATTCTGTTATGACTTTCACAAAAATCATATATCAAATAGTGTCAAAATTGACACAAAATAGTTTTTAAATAAAATATTATATTATTAATTGTTATTTTATTCCTAAAAATCTAAGGTTCGGCCAAATGACTTAGATAAGGATATATATATTAATAATAAACAATTTGGGGTTCGTTTGGCATGTTATAGTAAGTGTATTAACCATATAGTGAAAGAAAACAAAAAGACATGGTAAAAGTTAAATTATTTAACTTAGAGTTAAATCTAATTGATAAGGTTAAAATAATAACCTAAACTTGTCTAAATCCTATTGGTTGATAAGATTTCGACCCATACCCACTTTATCTTCGAAATAAGACTCTTTGGAACCATTATAAACTGATTTTGACTTTAAAATAAAATAATATTTTGAGGTATTCCTAAGGTGCCCCTCTCCTCCCTTATAAAAGGACACCTCCTCCCCCTCCTCCTCACACCAATTTGAGCACTCAAGCTCGGCCAACCCCTGCCAAAATCTCTTCTCCACTTCCCTAGACACATCCTAGAGGTTCTGGTCTTCCTCAAAGACCAATTTTAGTGCCCTAAGAGGAGGTCTCAAAGAGGCGCTTCAAAGAAGAGGTAATTACCGTTACCAATTCTTTCATCTTTATTTCTTCTTCCACTTCTTCTTCTTAGGTTGTTTCATTATGAAGTAATAACATCAGTATCACTCATATACTGATATGTTATTATAAGTATTAAAACAACCCTATTTCACCATCTATCCATCATACGGAAAAAGAAATCACCGCGCGTGCGTACGTACGGAATACCGTCTCCACGCCGTGGTGTAATCTATTTTCCACCACCACCTTACAAGGATGGGTATAATGGTGTAAAGAATAACTATACATAGTTATTACAACATCATATTGATTCTGATATATTTTATAATCCACTCCAATTCAATTCAATATTTATGGAAATGATATCATCGCTCGTGCGTACGTACGGAATACCGTCTCCACGACGCGATGAGATTCATTATCCATGTTAACCATTTAAGAATGATTAAGAAGTATATATAAGAAATAATAATGAAATATATGACATTATAAAGATACTGGATTTATGTATATATGTATGTCATCTACTTACTTCCATTCAAGACAATAAGGAAAGGAAAACAACGTTCATGCGTACGTACGGACTACCGTCTCCATGAACGGTGTTTTTCATTTCATTTATCTATCTATTATATATATGTATATATATACTGAATATATATGATATATAAATCATATTTGATATTCTGGAAGTAATTAAATCATGATATAAGTAATAATAATTTCAAGAACAACAAGTCAAAACACATATGATAAATGAAACGATTTTACCCAAAACGCTTCTTTAACATGGAATTTACAAAAGAACATGTAATATAATGTCATAAGTGAACCATATATGATATGATAACAATGAATATGATTCTGTAATAAGTCAATGACATAATTTAAATCATTATACAGGAGGTTCGGACACATACAAGCAAATCGGACCTAAGGTAAGGGAAATATCACAATCTCATTTTTATCCGAGATTGTTTATTCGTAAGTATTTACTGGGGTGTATTTTATCATCCACATCCATGTTTCATCAATATGTGATATTATTTCCATCCACCTACAATTGTTTAAATCCATTTTTACCCTTCGGTGAGTTTTTAGTAATATGTATGAAAGGAATCTTTTGTCGTTTTTCGTACGAGGTACTTTTTTGACTTTTCCGACAAAAGTATGAAGAATGTTTTTTTAACTTAAACCGCACGAACGGATTTTTACGGTTTTATAAAGCCTTATATTCATGAAGCTTATTCCAAAAGATTTCATGACTATTTTTAATAAAATCTCTTTCTTTTAAAATTGAATGATGTTTTGTGAAAAGAAATTGATTTTGAAGAAGAAAGGATATTTTCCTCAAGAATTCATTTCAAGTGTTTTATCAAAATTATTTTCCATCTAAGATAATGAAGGGTTCTGTTTCTATCCATATTTTTACATTGATTTGACTATGTTGTGATGGAATTATGTTTATGAATTCCTTTATCTTATATGAATGGTTTTATGATGTCATGTTGTTTAAGAATCCCATTTTTATTACATGGGTTATGAAATGATGTATGATTTATGATTTTGTGGCACACATAAGAATGGTATCATTATGAGATGGGTGGGACCTATATCTCCCTCCAATTCATTGGGTAAAGATTTTATATCTCATGAGATAGACATGGCTGAAATGGTAGGTTATACCAGTTCAGTGAAACAGGACTGAAACGAGGGTTACTCGATTCAGAAAGGGACTTTGTCCACTAAGATAGTCTTGGCAATGAGTCTTGACTAACAAGAAATGATTCTCTATGATTATGTGTGTATGCCACAAATTTTCATGTTTTAAGTTATTATTATTTGGATTTCATTTCACTACTATGATTTATCCCATGTTATGAAATTATGCTCTCTTTTGCAGGTTAAGATTTCCAAAAGTTATGTTCTTATGAATATGATGTGATTGATTTTTCTTTTGTTTACCCTTAATGAGCATTTGAGCTCACCCTTTTATGTTTTCTTTTCCCCAGGATATAAAGAAAGGTTTTAGGTATAAAAAATGAAGATCTTTATGGGAGATGTTGAAGATCTTCCACCACGATTAGAAGATTATGTTCCGAGTTTCCAAAGACACTAAACTATTACGATCCTTGTGTGTGTGTTTTTGTTATGTACTAAGTATTCCGCAAAAGTAATGTAAAGTCTATGTACGTCAGGCTTCGGGTCTCTACAGCAGTAGGGACAGCGAGCTCCCGCTCATTCAAGAGTATATGTGGAAGGAGAAGGCCGGCCCCATGGTGCTCCTCAAGGACCTTGACTAGGGCATGGTCGGGGAGGTGACCGACAATTGAGAGGCAGAGGAGCTGGGCGTGGGTAGTTGCACGCCACAGAGGCAGCAGTTCCAGTAGGGCCGGAAGTCGTTCGAGGTATGATCAGCTTGTTTAACACTCTTGATTGTGCATTATTTGATTTAGGAGAATCACACTCCTTTGTTACACCAGGTCTAGCCCATTCCTTGATCCTAGGCATAGAGAGACTCTCCATTCCCCTGGTGCTAAGTATGCCAGTTGGGGGTCATACCAGTCTATTTGATTATTGTAAAGGATGTAGATTGATGTTGGGGCCGCATCAGTCTAGTGGGGGCCATATTCTGCTACAAATTCATCCATATGATGTCATCCTAGGCATCAAATGGATGTTTTCTATGCACGCTATTATCGAATGATTCTGGAGAAGAGTCATGTTCTCCGATGGGGATGTCCAGTGGGTGGCTTTTATTGGCGAGCAGAGTTTTCAGGAGGGGAGACGGCATGTGAAGCCTCTTCTTTCTATGTTGTTCGAGCGTTCTGATGAAGAAGGGTTTTTACCGACCCAACATTTCTTCATGGGGTGCTCTGGTCTTGTTCACAAAGAAGGAAGATGGTTGTCCCTGGCTGTGCATAGACTACTGAAGACTGAATCAAGTAATGGTTAAGAACCATTTCCCTCTTCTGAGGATAGACGATCTCTTTTGACTAGCTGAGGGGAGTAGGTTGGTTCTCTAATATCAATCTACTATCTCAGTATTACCAGGTAAGGGTAAAGAATAGTGATTTTCCAAAGACTACTTTCAGGTGCAGGTATGGGCACTTTGAGTTATTAGTGATGTCGTTCGATGTTACGAATACACCTGCTATGTTCATGGGCCTCATGAACTCATTTTTCCATGAGTTTCTGGACTGGATCATCATTTTGTTCATCGATGACATTTTTATCTACTTAAGATCAAAGGAGGAACATACTAAGAACCAGAGGATGGTGTTGGAAATCCTTCGACATCACTAGCTCTATGGTAAATTGTCCAAGTGTAAGTTCATGACAAGTGAAGTGCATTTCCTTGGACATGTGGTGTCCCAAAAAGGGGTAGACGTTGACCCGTCAAAGGCGGAAACATTTATTTCTTGGGAAGCACCCATTAATGTGATGGAGGTTCGTAGTTTTTTGGGTATGGGATGCTATTATTGGAGGTTTTTACCTGACTCCTCTCAAGTTGCATCTCCCTTGACAGCGTTGACCAGAAAGGACCAGACCTTCATGTGGAGTGAGTAGTGCCAAGAAGCCTTCAATTATCTAAAAGGAATGTTGGTTAGTGCCCCAGTGCTGAGGTTACTAGAGGAAGAGCTGTAGTTTGAGGTGTTTCGTGATGCTTTATAACTTGGCCTAGGGTGTGTGCTAATACATCAATGGGAAGTGATATCTTACAGGTCTAGGCAGTTGCGTCCTAATGAGAATAACTATTCCACCCATGACCTAGAGCTTTCAGCAGTAGTTTTCACATTGAAGTTGTGGTGACATTACCTCATCGGGGAGCACTTTGAGGTATTCACAAATCATAAGAGTCTGAGGCATGTCTTTACCCAATGAGACCTGAACTTGCGACAACAAAGGTGGGTGGAATCTCTCTAGGAAACCAAATTTCAGATCTCTTACACTGATGGAAATGGAAACATTGTGGTTGATGCCTTGAGTAGGAAGTCACGGAGGGAAGCTGTTCACGAATCTGTGGATGCTTGGAAGGAAATATAGGAGTTGGCTTCCCTACACCTAGATGTATGTAAGGATGGTGGAAGAGGTTGTCTGTTTCAGATGACAGTGCAGTCCTCTCTACTGTGGCAGGTGGAGGAGTCTCGGTGGGGAGACATAGAGAGTGAAGGGATGTGTGATTGGGTTAACCAAGGCAATGCTCCGGAAGGGTGGTGGGAGGATGGTCATAATCAGATGCTTTTCAGAGGGAAGTTGTTTTTCCCAGATATGATGCAATAGGGAGTTCTCCTTGAGTTCCATAACTAACTCATAGAGGTACAACCTAGAGTTTCTAAGATGTACCAAGGCCCGAGGGAACCGTTTTGGTGGCCCAGGGTGAAACGGGTAGTGGAGGAGTTCGTGGAAAGGTGCTTGGTATGTCAGCAAGTGATGGTTGAACACTGTGTCCCAAGAGGTTTGTTTCAGCCTTTGGATGTCCCCGAGTGGAAGTGGGATGACATATCGATGGATTTCTTCCTAGGACTTCCCAGGGTTCAAGGAGGCTGTGATTCTATCATGGTAGTGGTAGACCAGCTGACGAAATCAGCTCCCTTTCTGGGGATCAAGGAGTTGAGTGTGATGTATGACTTAGAAAGGAGATACGTGGATGAGGTGGTGCATTTTGATGGAGTTCTGAGGTCCATAGTCTCGGATAGGGATGCACCGTTTACCTCACAAGTCTTGAGGGGATTGCAGCATGCTTTTGGCACCCAGCAACATCTTAGCAATGCTTTCCACCCCAAAACAGATGGGCTGACAGAGTGAACCATCCAGACATTGGAGGATATGCTATGAGAATGTGTTTTGGACATTTGGGGATCATGGGAACAACATTTTCTTTTAGTAGAGTGTGCCTACAATAACAAATATCTCTCTAATATTGGCATGACACCATTGGAATCCTTGTATGGGAGTATATGTCATTCACCCGTGTCATTGACCGAGGTTGGGGAGGCAGGTGTTCTTGGCCCAGAGGTGGTGCAAAGCACAATAGAGAAGGTTCAACTTGGGAGTGAGAGGATGAAAGAATTCCAAGACTGGCAGAAGTGGTATGCCGATTGTAGAAGGAGGCCCATGGAGTTCGAGGTTGGAGACAATGTGTTCTTAAAGGTTTCCCCTCAATGTGGGCAGGGAAGGTTCGAAAAGTAGAGCAAGCTCCCTCCTAGCTTAATAGGGCCCTTGTAAGTGTTGAGGTGAGTCGGTGAGGTGGCATATCATATAGCATTGACACCTCAGTTGGAAAGGATCCACAATGTTTTCCATGTCTCCCAGCTTCATCGATATCTACACAATGACTCACTTTCCATTGACTGGGGAGAATTGGAAATAGGGGATGACACAGCATTCATGGAGTGACTAGTGAGGATCAAGGATTGAAAGGAGAAAGTGCTTCATGGAAAAAACATACCTTTGGTTGATGTGTTTTGGAGGCATGGTGTCCTCAAGGAGAGTACTTGGGAGCAAGAAGCTCAGATGCGCACCCAGAACCCAAAGCTTTTTTGAGTTGTTGTTTCGAGCCTTTCGTGTTGTTCTTGTTTTTGTGACCTGCTGTGATGTAATGTTGTCCTTGTGGGTTTATGAGATGTTTTGTTTTCTTACCTTGTGAATAGTTATGAAAAGTCATGATATGTGGGGAAGAGAGGACATGATCCCTAATCAAGACGCATTACGGTGGATGTAATTAAACCCATGCCGGTGAGTCAGTGCCGCCCCAAGAAGATAGTATCTTAACATGGAGAAAAGAACTCCCCGATCCATGTGTCGGGACAATGAGATCCTTGGGATTCGTATGGTTTTTTGGGGTGGTTTTTCCCTAAGAGGTATCTTTTGGAGGGGTCGTTTGGGTTACTCTTGTATTCTCGAGGGCGAGAATAATTTTCAGAGGTATCTGATGTATTGACCCAGACCCTCCTAGTCAATTATGTTGCCAAAATTATAAGTTTTGGGGTGTCCGGGACTCATCGATCAGTCCCACCCATCAGCTCCATAGATTAGCTCCACTGATCAGCTTCACTGATTAGCTCTACATATCAGCTCCACTGATCCGCTTCACTGATCAGCTTCACATATCAACTTCACTGATCAGCTTCACTAATCAACTTCACAGATCAGCTTCACATATCATTTTCACCAAATCAGTTTTATAGAGTGGTTTCACCAAATCGGTTTCACAGTTTAGTTTCACAGATCGGTTTCACCAAATCAGTTGCACAGATTGGTTTCACCAAATCGGTTGCACAGATCGGTTTCACCAAATCAGTTTCATGGATCGGTTTCACCAAATCGGTTTCACAGATCGGTTTCACAAAATCAGTTTCACATAACGGTTTCATGAAATTGGTTTCACAGATTGGTTTTACCAAATCTGTTTCACAGATCGGTTTCACCAAATTGGTTTCACAGATTGGTTTCACCAAATCAGTTTCACATATCGGTTTCACCAAATCGGTTTCACAGATCCGTTTCCCCAAATCAGTTTCACATATCGGTTTCACCAAATCGGTTTCACATATCGGTTTCACAAAATTGGTTTCACAGACCAGTTTCAAAAAATTGGTTTCACAAATCAGTTTCACCAAATCGGTTCCACAGGCTGGTTTCACCCAAACGGTTTCACCAAATCCATTTCACAGATCAGTTTCACCAAATTGGTTTTACAGATCGGTTTCACCAAATCGGTTTCACAGATTGGTTAAACCAAATCGGTTTCACATATTAGTTTCAACAAATCAGTTTCACAGATCGGTTTCATCAAATCGGTTTCACAGATCCATTTCACCAAATCGGTTTCACAAATTGGTTTCACCAAATCGGTTTCACAGATCGGTTTCACCAAATCGGTTTCACATATCGGTTTCACCAATTTGGTTTCACAGATTGGTTTCACCAAATCAGTTTCACAGATTAGTTTCACCAAATCGGTTTCACCAAATCGGTTTCACAGATCGTTCCCACTGATCAGCTTCACAGGATCAGCTTCACAAGATCAGCTTCTCCCAATCAGCTGCATGGGATTAGATTCGCCTGATCAGCTCCACCGATCGGTTTCAACTATCTGTCTCCCCAATCGGACATAGAGGGGTGTCAGGATTTTCCATCCCCATTTTTTCCCATAATGCTACTTTTATGTCTTTTAACCTTTTTAATGTGGTTAAAATTTGTTTTTATCGCCATAAAAACATTTTAAATCCCCTAGGAGTGGGGAGACTCTTAATGGACCTGTTTTCCTCTCTTAAATGAAATCCTTTAATGAAAAACTATTTTGGACACCCCTATAATGATATTTTTTAAATAAACAATTAATTCCTTTATGTGTAACCGTCTAACCATAAGGTGAAACCACAATCCACCTTTAAATCTTTTCAAGATCCTCATATCCCATAATGATAGGATCTAACCTTTTTATCGCACGAGAACTCTTTTATTCCCATCTGGTCTATTTTTCTTCTTCTCCTTAGTGCGTTTGGAGTCCCCCTTCCCGAGGCAAGTGGTGTGCCTATGATGGAGCCTTTCCCGCTCATTCTTAGAGTCTTGTGAGTTCCTCCCATGCAAGTCGAGCATCCCCAATTGTTGGCTCCAGGAGAAAAACATAAATCTTTGATCATTCAGGTAGGTAAATTCCTTGGTCTCTCCTTAGTGTGTATCATGCAGGGTGTGTATGCTATTGTTTCTATGGGGATGGATGAATCCAAACCATAATAAAGATAATAAACAGAATTTTAATGAATGAAGGGGTAGTTCTCAATGTTTCTTCTATACTCTTTATCCTTGATTATGTGTTGTGAATTGTATGGTCTTATACCCACTGAAAATCATGACCGTTGGTGGTCTTTTCATGGGCACTATTGAACCTATGTTTTTCTGGATATTTATTTGATTGAATGGGTGTAACATGGAAACTGGTTAGTCACGTAAACCAGGTTGATTAAATGGATTCCCAGTGAATAATAATCCTTTTGTGATCACCCCGGTTAACCAAACGGAAAGATGGAACTGAATGAATGGAATATTCAAATTAAAAAACTCCCTTGCTCTATTCTGGTGATGTTGACAATTGATGTCTGGGAAGCGATGTGTATGGGGATGAGATCCTCTATTATGGTGTAGTTGTTGGATTTTGAATCTGAGGCCATGTGGGGCTATATGGTGGTTCTTGGTTTGGTTCCAATACTTCGAGGGATCTCACAGATCCCTTTTGTTGTTGCGACTTTACAAGAGAACCGGGTGTGAATGCTTAATTTTTTGTTTGGATTTTTTTCTTTCATTGGCTTGTGGTTATTCCTGTTAGTTTCCCAGTAGTATAGAATTTACTTTAATAGAAATACTTGAATATGAAAAAATGAATGGGTTCGATGGGGAATTGTTTTCCGAGAATGAGTTGTGACAGGATTGTGGTTGTTATGCTTCTTATTAATGAATAGTAATGAGGGTTCATGTGTATGGGTTGGTTTTGGAAACCCTTGGCTGGGATGAGTGCTTGTTACCTATATATATAATTATAGTTATTCTATTTCTTATTAGCACCCCACCAATGTTAATCACTTCGTGTCAAACACACACACTCCATGGGTGAGGTTGTTTTTTCAAAAACTTCTATGAGTGGATGGTTATTAGCTACTTTTTTGCTCCCTTTCCTGAGTAGCCCAAGATAATTTGGCCAGGCTATGATGGCATGAGTTCCATTATATCCATATATTATTTGGTTAGGGTACATGGTTGTGGTTTTCCAAGGTGTGTGCAGGCAGGTTGTTTCCCAAGTTTCTTCGGGATGAGGCCCAGGTGTCTTTAGGAATGATAGAAGTTGTTCGGACCTAGGTGTGTGTGGGATGTGTGTTAGTGATAGCCCAGGTGTTTGTGGGCGGGATGTGTGATCGTGGTATCCCAGGTATGTATGGGCGGGGGATGGTAGTGGGACTATGGTGAGGATAACAGGAGAGGTTTGGTGCATAGGATGTCCCCAATAACTAGTGGGAAAGTGGCATGGGGTGCCAAAATATTGATGTACTATTACTATTACTTTAATTGACTTGAATTATTTGGGGAGCGTGCCTTGGTAAGGTTTGGGTGGATAGTTTCCTTACTAGGTGCTCTGGTTATCTCCTTTTCTCACAGGGCATTAGAATGCCTCCCCACTTGTGCATGAGAGCCTTTGGTTTTCCCTACTGAGTATACCTATAGACTCACCCTACGTATATAAACTACTTTCAGGTTTCCAGGAGGACATCAGGGATCGTGCGGTACCATACTAGCCCGGACATTGGGATGATTTTTGTTTCTATTTTTCTATGTCTAGTACTTTCCTTTAGGGTTTTCTTATACTTTTTTAGAATCAAATTTTTGACATGTATATGAGAATGGTTTGATTTTGGATTTACTGTTACCTTCATTTTTTGTGTTGTTGGGATTTACTATATTATCTCTCGATCTTATTAAAAAAAGGGTTAATGCATTCCATTTTGTGTGTGCTTCTATACCCTTGGTGCTAGTCGCCACTCCAGGACCTATTGAAGGCGGGTCTCGGGGGTCATTATATCTCCTTCAACTAGAAGAAGGAAGGGTTTGGAAATCTATTGTTCCTTCTCTCATCTTGGTGAAGGCAGGTCATGATATATATGATCTTTGTAAGGGTTTCATCTCAAACTTCTTCTTTAAGACACATGTTCTTTTATTTGCCAATTTTTTTTTGAAAGGTTTATACACTTCCCCATTACATAACATATCATAAATACTTCCTAAATCATGATATCTTAAGTTACAATTAATATACTTTATTAATTGGAAGTTTCGATTCAAAAGATACCAAAGTAGAAAGGGTTTATGTTTCAATCTCATTTTAATCAGGATTGCATATTTTTTAATTTCCATTGAAAGAAATTATTTTATCATTGTCTAATAAAACCCTATAATTTTTTTATCCATTGGTTATTCAATAAGTTTTCAATTAATAGTACCACTATATTCTCTTTTTAACTTAAAAATATTATGGATTTTTTTAAGAAAAAGAGAATTCATTTCTCTCTTCGGCCGAAAATCATTTTTATTTAAAATCCATGTTTTAAAAAAAATCAAAATTATTTTACTATGATTGTTTAATATAATTTTTTCCATTAATTGGATTTTTAAATTTTTTTAAAAAGGAATATTCCTATCATATTAAGAATATTTACTTTTTGACTTTTTCTTCCAAAATGTGAAATGAATATTTGTTCTTTTAACATATTCAATATATACAAAACTCTATTGTCGTCCTGACTAATCAATGTTTTGAAGCCAAAATTTTACATTTCAAAGGTTATTTAAAAATAATGTTTCTTTAATTTTTGAGAAAGAATAATATTTTAAATAAGTGTTTTCAAAATAAAAAGGATATTTTTCTTTTGAAATGGTCAATACGATCTTTCAAAATCATTTTCCATGTAAGATAACATCCCCTGATGTAACTCAAAGTGAAATAGAAATTTTACTCATGATTTTTTTAGTATTTAAAAAATTAAATTCATTAATTAAAACAACCTTTAATGTTATGGATTTATTTTAAATTATGTATATATGTATCTCACATATATACCTGGTTTATCCTCATAACCTTGACATGGTAATAATTTCCTTGTGATCATTTGTCAATTGCATTCATTTAGAAGTTTCCTTTAAATGTGATATGATGTAATATTAGGTATCATGTTTTATTTTTATGGGTAATTATTATGTAATGACTTATAATTAATTTCCTTTATGTGGAACACATATATCATGAACATGTTTTGATGGGTTCACCCATATAACAATCCAATGCATTAGGTAAAGCTTTAGTCTCTTGATATGTCATGTATGGGATTAGAGAGTAAACCAAATCCATTAATAGACTTTTTACACCATGTGATATTGTCTAAGAATTCAGTATTGACTCATTTTTATCTCATGTTATATGTTACTTCCACATTTCTTATGTTTCCATTATCTTATGATACCATTTTATTTATGATATGATTCCAAGAAATTAATAATATTCCTTTTCTTTTATGGTATCAAGTTATACCTTTGATTCACATGTTATGCTTCATTATCATGTTTATTACCTTACCAGAATTTCTATATCACCCCTTTCTTCTTTTTATTCCTCACATTATCCCATATAGATTTAAGAGGTTGAATTAATTTTTTGACATCACTATAGAAAATAAAATAATGATTCTATATTTTATGTATTAAGAACATAGTCATATAAAGACACCATTTCTTTTTGATCCATGTGTTATAAATATTAGATATTTATGTTTAATAATCTTTTAATAATATGTGAAATAGGAATGGGTTTCTATACAAACTTATATAGAACTTTTTGAAATTATATTAATCATCACTCATGTATTACTTTTATTTAAATATTTTCCATTCCAATTTCATGCATGTTTCACTATAGGTTTGATGGATTTATTCACATCAACCTAATGATTTATGTATTTGTGAATATCATTATGTATTTTCATCATTTTTATGAGGATTAAGGTGGCGGTTTATAATGAAGAAATATGAGGTATATTTAGGAGTTTTGTCTCTATTTTGAATCACAATACATGTTTTTTAGTTTTCTTAAAGAATGTATTATTATATTTTTATTCCTCTTCCACTTATACATCTCTATTCCCATTTTGATTCATAATTATAGTTCACACCCTCTTACATTTCAATTTTTGAAAACACTTCCTCTCTTTATTTCCTTTATAAGGTTTCCAAATATATATATATATATATTTCCTATATCAACGTTATTGGAGTTAGAGAGGGAATTTTATTTTTTCAAGTAGGTGTGATATAATTATTTTCATGTCTTTCAAGATATTTCCTTATAGATTTAAATCCTTCTATACCCTTCTAAAATAGGTTAATAATTCTTCAGATAGATTATGTAAATAGTATATTAAAGAATATTTTAACTCTAGTTGTACTCTAAAATCATCACTAGCTTCTTGTTCATTATACCCTAGAGAATGATCAGAATCAATAATATATTTTTCCACTCATTCACTCTTTGTGACATTGTTTTATATTGAATACATATCTAAAATTTTGTATAAAATTGGATTAAAAAAAAATAGATGTAATTTTCACAAAAAAGTAGTGTTGAACTTCTTTGCACACACTTGGATGATATCTAGTCTATATTAATATCATTTATATCTTGATTTATCTAACTAAAAAATAGAAAGAAAATTTGTTTGAGTTCTCCTCTCTACTCAAGAATATTTTCCAAATCAGTTCATTCTGTCCCACTTTTTGCCCTACACTTTTATTTGAACTACATCATATAAAAAATTGAGAACAAGGTATATATGGATTTTTCTATTGTAATTTAGATAAATTAGAAGGTAACTCTTTGTTTCTATGGGATAGAAGGATCAAATTTCAATGTAATATTGAAAATAGAGTTCTTTGTTAAAGGGTATTTAGAAATCAAATGAATGTTATAACCATTTACAGTAAAAAATACTTAATTCTAAAATATTTGTAATACCTTAATTATAAATGTTTGGTTATTAAAACATGTTTTAGTGAACTCAAGAAAAATGCAATTTTAAAGAATATTTAAAAAAATTTCTTTCAGCTTCTCATGTAAGTGATTTTAATTTTACAATAGCATTTCATGTCATCTGAATCAAATTTAGATGGTCTTTTCAGGAAATTACGTTAATTTGAATTTGAAAATAGGTTCATTTAAATATTAATATAAGGTGATTAGTTTGTTAAAAATATATCCACATAATTTTAATATATTAATAGTTTTCAATGGAATTCAAATTAATCTCTATATGTTTTAAAAACATATTAAAAATGAAAAGTAAACACATTTTTGTTTAAAAAATCTAAAAAAATATAAAAAATTTGAAATCCCTAAACTAAAACGGACCCCTTCCTATAATTAAATTATAAAATATACTAAAATAATTATAACATATTTTTCATGAAATAAATTTTTAAATATAATCACAATAATAAAATAATTTTGAAGGAGGAAAAGAACTAAATTATTTTCAGTGATAAATATGTTAGTGGAGTGTGATATACTCCACTAGTTCTTGGTGAATGTGTCAATGTAATTTTTTATCATGTTCCCACTAAAAATTAATGGGTTATTATATCTTTATTTCATAATATTTACAACACAAAAAGTTTGAAATTAGTGACTAAAAATAGACCTTTCTATCTGGGATGATGTTTACCTTGATTCATATTTAGTCTCACGTTTTACAACAACACCTTTTAACTACAGTAGAAGTATTTCTTTACTAAACATACATGTCACGAGACACTCTTCTAATATCTTTTTAAATTATATTATTTTCAAATTCTTCTATTATAATTTATTTTTGTTTTTATGTCTATAATATCATCTCTTTTCTATAACTATATAGGTCAAGATTTATCTCTCATAAAATTGAGTATGCTTTGTGTTAAAATTCCATAGGTATGTGACAAATCCTTCCATAAATCATCCTATATATAATCATTTAAATTGGGGTTTTCTTGGTTATCCTATAATCCCATAAGTTTTCTTTCAACCATTGTATATAATTTTTGTAGTTTGGTTTGACAATTTTCTCTAAGATTCATTTCATTTCCCTATTGGATACTTTATATTATCCAATTGTTTGTGGATGGTATGGTGTTTTTATTATATTATGCATTCAATACTTCCTTATTAATGACTTTATTAACCTATTGTAAAATTAGTCCCTCGATCGCAGATGGTGGATCTTAGCACTCCATACCTCTAAAAAATCACACACTACATGAGCATCATATATTTTTATGGAATTGGATTCATCCCACTTTTAAACATAATAAAATACTAGTAGTTTGAAAGAATTTACAAAATAAATGGGAAAATATCCCATAAAATATATTCCCACACTTCAAATATTTCACATAAAACTAATTCGTTTTTGGGAAATTCTATTCTTGTAGAGATGTTTCCAATGGATTGAAATTTCATATATTTGTATTAAAAAAATCATATTCATCCTTGAAAAAAGTGGTTTAATATTATAAAACATTACTATTAGTTATTGGGATTACAAATAAGTCTCCATATGATAGGTTGTGCAAAAATTCCACAAAATATTGAATCACACTCCCAGGTATGATTATTTTTACTACTTGTTAATTTAATTTTTTTTAAAGATATGGATCAATCCAAATATAAAATATGGATTCAGATATATGAATGTGAATTTACTAGTGATTCAAGTGAGATAGTACTTGAGAGGTTAACAAATAATTTACAATTACAGTATACAGTGAGACTTCTCCTTAAATCAACCTTAATCGATATCAAAAAATGTGGCCATTGATTGGGTATTTTGTTGGAAGTCACACCTTTTTTTTGGGTAATCTTCTGAGGTGATCAAAAACCTTGTTCTCATCTCCCTTATTATCTTTTATCTCTATATTTAATTCCTAAAGTTGTAGCATCCATATTACCAACCTGGTATTTCCATCACCATTTTACATCATTTACTTGAGAGGTGTAAGATCAGAGAAAACTATGACTTTAGTTCCAAAAAAGAAAGATCTGAATTTATCAAAAGTAAATACAACTATATTTTTTTTCAATAGTCTTGTAGTTGATAAAGGTAGAATAAAAGGTTCTCATAGCATAGGTAATTAATTATGTTTTTTCCTCTAATCATTTAGGTTATAACTAATCCCGCAACATGGTTAAAACATCACAATGTAATTGAAATGTTTTCTTCTAGTTTGGTGAATACACCACTGGTGGGGTGATTAATCAACCATTTAACTAATCAAATATTTGATTCGATCAACATTATAACCGAATCCAGATTACTTAATAATTAACCAAGATAGAGGGAGAGAAATAATACTGAAATACTAGATAAATGTTCTACAGAAACAAGAATATAACAGAAAAATATTTAATATGTTTCATAAATTTTGGGTAAGGCAATGAATTTACCACTTTAATTTTATATTTATCTAATTAAATGGATTTTTGTGAAATAACATTCACAATAACTATTACCATTTCTATTATAAATTAAAACTTTTCAAAATGAAAAACCATATTCTTTTCAATGCAGTTTTTCAAAAAAAATCTTGATTTTTTACAATGTGATCAAATGAATTTTTAAAAGAAATAGTAAATACATCCCAAAAAACATCCAAGAAATATTTAATGTGATAAAAAAAGATACCATGGACCTCTAAAATGTACATATATCATTATATTATAAAAATAAAATATTTTTATATGAAAATATGCTAAATGGACATGTTAATGTGTTATTCTATTGGTCCTATTGAAAAAATGGGTATATGAAAGTAGCATGAATCCCCCTCTAAAAAACAATAGTGATTTATCCTCAAAACTCTCTCAAAAAATTATTCAATGAATAAGATGGAGAAATGATAATTCCTAGTGACCTAATTCTATTTGTTATAGTTTATGAAAACTCTCTAGCCATATTAAATTCTTATAGGGATTATCTCATTTTGTTCATTCCTCACAGTTTTCAATCATGTTTTATTATGAACTATATGAAAGGGCCGACTCATTATGAGTTGGAGATGGGATAAATGAACCATGCCTCTATAAAATCCCCTATATCCTTCTTAACAATATCTATCATAGTTTAATTTTTCCTCTTTTGGTGTAGCCTTACAAGTTTGGAATTGTCCTTCATAAAAATCAAATATATGTATATTTTAGACCTAATTCTAGAAATATTATCGAAAATATATATTATTACTTGAACATTTTTCCTAAAAAGATCAATAAATTTATGTTCTTTATTTTTGATAGGTTTTTACTGATGATCAATAGTAGTTTTTTATTTCTATGATGTACCCATACTTAAAATTAGTGGATGCAGGTTAAGTTCAATATTTTGGGGTTGTTAAAAAGATAAAATTAAATTTTGGTTCCTCACTTCTAAAGCATGAATTTCTTACAAAAAAATGAAATATCAGATTCCTATTCTTGGAAAAAAAATAATCAAACCCATAAAAAATATATAATTTATCTATTCTTCTAATATAAAATTACATTTTCTATAATTATGGAAAAATTAATTATCCATGGGGTTTTTAATCATTAAATTCTTCAATGGAGCTAAAAACTCATTTAACATACTTGGATATTCATTGAGGTTGGTCTATTAAATTTGGGAAAGTGAAATCAATGAATGTTCATCTAAACAGTGCCTCATTGAGTCAATTATTTTTATGTGGATAGTGTAGTCTTCAAACTCCACGGTTTTAACATCACCGTCCATCCCATTGTCTTGGGTTGGTTTAAAGGTACTACTAACTTTAAGTGATATCCCAAAGACACCAAAGGCTAGAAATAATGACCTAGGGATTACTAGAATATTAAGGGATGGTTTTTTATTTTTGAAAATAAAAAAACATGGAATAAAAAAACCAAAAAACATGTATGATGCATGATTATAAATAACATAACTCAAAATAAATTAAAATAAAAAGATCAATATTGTAGTAAAATTAAAAAATTATAGTAAAGTAATAGAAGAAATCCAAATTAGTTCCCAACATTGAAACAATAATGTGGAATCACTCCAATGAATCCAGGAAAAATCTCTGACCTCCAAACATCATGAGGAAGTATCATCATGATTCACCACTAGAGAAATATAAGACCTTTCAAATAGACATGTCATTCATAACAAAATTTTCATACACACAAAAGTGAATACGTAGGGGTGGGTAAACATACCAAATACATAATCCACCAAAATATTCCCACATATTCCACTGATACATGAACATGTTAGCTTACAGTTTAAATTCTTATTTGTAAGCAAAATGTAGAACATCAAAGAATTTTATAACTTTATAACATTTCAAATTAAAAGTAGAAATAATTATTCAATTCATCATTTATCATTTCATTCCACATAGAATACCCAGACACCATCCTTTAATAAGACACACATGTAATCTATGTGATAGTAATATACTCATGTGTGTTGAGTCATTGGTCCACTAAGTTATCACCAAGTTACCAATCTATGAGTACCTCTAGTTTAGAATCATACCACTTATTTAAGGTCACACCTATTGAAAATTAACTCACAATAAAAATCTATGCCAAGTTCTCATTTCATGTAATCATTTCAATTTATTTCACATAAAACAATTCTTCCATATTAAAAAAATAATAAAAATATTTCTTGAATAAAAAAAACGAAATTTTTAAAACCATAAACCAAAAGAGTTTTCTAAAAACCATTAAATTTCCATGATATAAAAAAAATCAAACATAGGGGTTTTTAATAATAAATAGTCACATCCAATAATAAAAAATAAAAATTTCCTTTGAAATAAAATTAATTGAATTTAAATATCCAGTACTTTTAGTTCTATAATGAGTGGGAAAGTGAGAGAAGCCACCAACCTATTATAATCAATTTCACTACACAAACAGAGTTGGAATAATTGGCTAAAACTCATGCAATCTGTCTCCAAAAATAACCGAAAACAAATAATATGATGTCATCCAAGGCTCACCCTAAAATAATAGACCGAAATACCATAGAAAAGAAGTAATGTGAAGGGATATAAGAGGGATTTTCATGTTCAAAAATAAATTAAAATTACCCCTAAGAAGAATAAATTCTAATATATAACTCCTCATAAAAAATCAGCATAAAAAATGATTGATTCAAAAAGTGTTTGACTATAAAAAAGACTTAGTGGAGCCATTTTGGATATGGTAACTTTGAATTAGAGATATGCATAATATGTGACACGAGTATACAATGTGCAATTATGCAACAAATTTGGCTATTTTATGCTCACCACACCGTGGAACATAATGTGGTGAGATACCTATGAACATTTTCATAGCGAGTCTCTCGGGGTTCCATGACCTTGACCAGACACAATAGGTCAGACAGTCCTGTCTACCCTTATTATATGTTAACACACCCAGTACAACACACCCACCACCATGGCGTGTCTGTACCCATGGCAGAACTAGAATAAGCCAAAACATCCCAAACTCTAAGAGAACCCACCCAATCTTCTTAAACCTAAGAAAAACCATGAAAACTATTCAAAAACTAGGAGAAAAAGTAACATACCTCAAACCTATGGTTTAACATTGTCCCCATTATAAGGATTCCCTTCCATATAATCCTAGAATCGAATGATGATAAAAAACATCTAAAACTATTAATCAAGGAATACCAAACAAACCAAAGGTACGTGTTATCAAGGTAAGAACTAATATTTCCCATCCCATGATAAAAATATGGAAGATATATCAAGGTAAAAACTAAATAAAAAGAAACAAAATCCAATCCATTATGTAATTAGGATTTGAATCTTCATCCTAGCATAAAGAAAAAGGAAGAAATCATGCATTATAATGAATCTAAAATATAATGATACTTATCAAATAACCACACTAATAAAGAATAAACTTTCTCTTTTTACACAGTCAATGGTTATTTTACTATGAGTATATAAAGGGAGAGATGATCATTTCCAAATGACACTAGAAACAATGACATGGGTAATGATAAAATTCTCTTAAATGTTCAATGAAACAAATATGGATTATTGAAACCCTATAGAGACTATACAAAATCAAAAAAAAAGTCTCATGAAATTCAAAAGTAATGAGGGATCAAGGGTAAATGCATTAACCCCTAACCCACAAGGGAATAGTCATATTCAGTTAAAGTTTATAGTCAATTCCAATTTAAAGGTAGTAACTTGATGAACATACCCTACTACCTGAATTACACATATATTATCCCCTGAATATGAATGATAAGTTTCTAAGAATACACTTCCCTCTACTGGAAAGGTTTCTATAACAACTCAATTGTCACACTGACCAGTGTGTGATATTCTTTACCATGAGGACCTTTAATATATCTTGATGTCCAATCTACATGAGGTTGTACCAATATAAGGAGGAAAGAGATTTGGGCCCCCGAGAGACTAGAAGGATAATTGTTCCCTTTTCCAATGATTATGACTCCACGATATAAGGTTTAACATAATGGTAATATGATGAAGAATCTACCAAGGAACATAATCATACATGTTCAACCAATATGGAAATAATATCTAAAAGATAGAAGTCTATGTCATCATCTTCACCCATATGATTCAAGTTCATTACATTGGTTTTATCCATGAATCATTCATGATTAAATATTTTACTAATCTGCATTACAAATATTAGATATACTAGAAAACCATTATACAATTGATCATGAATTGTGGACCAAGATCATGTAGTCCTTAGAGAAACTGAACTTGAGAAGATAGGAATGAAAAGTTGTAATTAACCTACGAAACACAGAGGGTAATACATTATAATGTAGGAACCTGTACCCTAAGAAATTTTAATAGAGGTTACCAATCCTGAACAATTATTAATGACTAAAACATAATGAAAAAATTCAACTCAAGACATATTGAAAAATTGAATTTATCATTTCAACTCAATTTTAGAGACGAAAATTTCTTAGAAGATACGAAAGTAACATGCCAATCAGAGTAACCAAAATGAAATTTATTGTGAGGAATTATCACATTCCCCATATTTAACAAGGAAACTTTTAATATGATGAATTCCAACCAAGATATGATATTGGTAATGAAAGATATCATGATAAGAAATTTCAGATCCTATAGTATTTCATTACCCTAAAGTGATATTGATTATCTTACCGTGATAAATTAACTCCTGACGAAACTACTATTTCCCATCATGCTCTATATCTATCTTTAAAAAATAAGAATAACCTAAAGTTAAATACACAAAACAATTATGAAGAACAGAATCAAAGAGCAAGTTAATCATCATGAAAACACATGTGGAATAACAAATGCATCAAAGGTAAACAACAAAAACAGAAAATCCATCACACTCTCAGAATCAGAACAATAATCACAACAAGTAAATTAAAACAAAAAAGAAATAGAAGAACTAGGGTACAAGAAAAAAACTAATTGTGACCATAGCTAATATCCTAACTCCACCAAGTTTATATCCAACAACATATTTATAGGGAACTAACCATTCCTACTAACTACCATACTGGTCTCAATTTCCAATTCACCACATTATAACATTTCAAAAAACCATAATAAAAATTTTCAATTTAGCAGAACATAGACAATAATTTTTACAAATATGATTATTTTTTAGATACCCAATTATACAAAAACTTTAATTACATTAATAAGAAAACACCAATAAAACAATTTTGAATTCCATTTTCTAAAATCTATTTAAAACCAACATTTAACATTGATTTTTTAAAGAAAAAATTTTAAAATAAAAAATAATTATAAAAGTAAAAACTAATAAAGGTTTTATTTTTGAAAATCGTATCCCAAAACTCACTTAAATAAAGGTCATTAATTATTATATTGAATAAAAACATTTGAATATTTTCATAAAAAAAGGTCAGAAAAACCATTTTGTAAGTCATAGTTTTTTTCCAGAATCCATTTGTAAATTAAAACCTTCCAAAAGAATTCTTGAATTTGAAAAATTATTTTCTATTTAAACATTGATAAAAAATTCAAATCACTTAAAATCTTGAAACCGAATAAAGTAATCACAAAGAAGAAAAAAACATGAACCAATCATCTCTTATCCTGTAAAGGTAACCAAATTTATTATTAACCCCTGATTAATAAACTAGTTCAATAGAAGAAAAAATTACTTTTTGTGCTAATAATAGTTTCTATATGAAATTATAATCTACCATATAAAATAAACAACATTGTGAAAAACCTTATTTAATACCATATTTTATTCCACAAAGTTAAAAGGTTAAGAATTTTATTAAAATTATTATTTTAACAATAAAAAATAATTAATTACCAAAGAAATCAAAAAATGGAAAAAATTAACACATTATCTATTTCACAGGCTTTCTTAACTAAGGATTTATTTATAGATTTTTTTTAAAAAATATTAAATTATTATAGTAAATTGCCCATATTAACATATAGAAATTGTTATTATTATTCTACAAGTTGTTCCAAATATTCTTTTCTAATTACGTACATCATAGAAAATATCAACAATTATATATTTTTTATTGAATTCTCGACGCAACGAAAAATAGTTACAGTAATGTCATAAAACAAGACTAAATTTTAAAATAAATAAGACAATATGTTATTATATTTAACTTATAATAATTTTATTCTCTAGTTTATTTATTATACTAGATAATCCTTATAAATTTCACACATAACTAGAAATAACAATATACTTTTCATTTTAACATACCTCAAAATAAGGGTTTTAAAATGGTGAGAGTTACTTAATAAGAATTTAGGATTATATTTGATGTATTTAGGAAGGTTATACTGATAATGATGCGCAAGTGTGTCGGTATTATATCTTCCTCCATTATAAGTACATATAAGTCTTCTAGAAATATCAAGTTCTAAAATCTTAATAGGACATCCTCTAAGACTCATGCTAGAAAATCTATAGATCTATTTGTAAGTTGTAAAAACACTATTTTGGGGTTTAAATATTAAATTTGAAATGATATAAAATCCCAGTGATATATCACATTAACAGAAGAACATAAATCACATAAATCATCAGAGAAAGTCATGGAACCAATTGGGAAGGGATAGAAAATGTCATTGGATTATTTTCATTTTTTGGACAGTTGTAGTGTGAATAAAGTTGATAAAAACCTTCCCAAATTGATATTTTAATTATCTTAAAGCTTATTATTTTTGATTAAATTATCCTTGAGTAACTTAGTATATATGGAGATTTTTTATGGGATTACATAAGGTATATATTAATCTCCACTGATTGGAAAGTTTATGGAATTTCTTTTTGAATTTTTTTCTATTTAGTATTCTTTAACCAAATAATTATTGATAGAAATGGAAGTGTATGTTCTTTATTATTACTTTTATTCATTTAAAATAGAGTATCTTATTTATTACTTCTTGGATTATCCTTATCTTCCACATTTTTATTTCCTTCTTCATTGGAATTTTTTTTCCAGAATCTTCCATGAATTTTCAAAATTTCCATCTTCATTCTCATTAGGTTTGGTTTTATGGAATTCAGGTTTTGGTGTGGATAGTGGTGAATTTTCATTCCCAATTCCTGGGGCCATCACTCTTATATTTTCCTTGGGATTAGTGACTAATCATCCTAGTGTAGTTTTTATAGATAATTTCTATAAGGTTTTCAATTTTATTCCCTAATTACTCTACTTTAGTCCCTAACATATTGACTTCAGGTTCTAGATTTTATTGGATAAGTGGTTTTCCATGGGTATTAGGCCATTAATATTTCTCCTTTTGTGACAAAGGATGTTATATTTAGAAATAAAATTAGGTTTTAGATTAATTGTACATTTTTGGAGGTTTGGGGGGTTGGTATTGTTGGTTTTTCTACTAAATGGTGGAGGGATGATATTGGTATTGGTATTGGAGTGGTGGTCTGCCCAATTTTTTTTAAATTCAAAATCCATATTAGACTTGGAAATTTTCTCCCCATAATTTATTTTGTTAGTAAAATTTCCTTTTCTAGATGGATTATGAGTAGTTCTTAGTTCCATATACCCCAAAACATTATTTTTCAATATAGTGATGTGATAAATATATACTACATATTGTCACGGGTGCTTGTTATCCTTTGGTTTATTTGAAATAAATTTATCTAACATGATTGGTTAGTTATTCTAATTTATATTTGATCAAAATTGATGAATCATATGACCTCAAAAAATGAATTCCTTTTGTACCTGTAACTCTTATTTAAAACTACTAGAAGTTTTTGGAAATATTCTTAATAAATTCTTTTACTTTTGCTGGAAAGTTTTCTATGAGATCTACTCTAGATGATGCATCTAGAAAATTACTATAATTTTCTAGTAGGACTCATTAAAAGAATATATTTAAGTGAATATACTATATATCTTAATATAGTGAACTTGAATATAGATTCTTCAATTGTTCCCAATACTCATAGAGAGTTTCTCAGGAACATTTCCCAATGAAATAGATCTATTTACTTATGGCTATGCTCCTAGAGGTAAGAAAAACTCTTTGAATCAATAACATTTTAATTTTGTCTATGTCATAAATCTATTATGGTTATATGTGTTATATAAATTACTTGGATGATCCTTTAAGTGATAAGGATGATTCCTTATAAATTTCTTGTTCCCCAACTAATCCTCCTGGTTTTATGTTAAATAAAATAAGTGTAAATTTCTTAGTATGTTTGTTTGGGTATTCTCTTACCAAGCCATGAAATTTTTGAAGTAATTGAATTAGTCCAGTTTTCAGTTCAATGTCAGTTTCCAAATCAATAATTTAAATTTTAATGTTAGTATTTTTAGAATATTTTTCACATAGATCCATCAGTATTTGAATCAAATTTCCTTCCATGGTGGAAGGCTCACAATGAAAACATATGTTTTCACTAGGGATTTTAGAGTTTTTTCTTCAAAATATAGTTGTAAATTCACATTACTTAGTTTTATTAGTAAAACAATTTTGAATTCTGTTTCAAAATATAAATGATTTTTAGTTTAATATCTTTTCATACAATTAATGTGTTAGTGATTTTGGAACTGCCTCCCCAAAAATGATCCCATGTTTTTGAAAAAATTCTCATAGGGTAGCTCAAAAATCAATTTATATCCAAGGTTAAATGTATTATTAGTGGTACCCCTAGTGTTGTGTCTTTAGAGGAGATCTAAAAATTTTATGTCACTTTGGATAGAGATAAGAGCGGGTGTTTTTGAATTGATTTGGTCTTCAAAAATCAATGTAAATCAATGAGACACAAGATTTCAAATAATGAGATGAGAAAGGTGATAAGATCAATGTTGTGGTATATAACCATAAATATAATTTCCTATATAGTATATACTCATTTTCTTATGTGAATCATTTGTAGTATATCACTCTTGGTTAACTGAGGAAATACCTAATTGGGTTTTTTGGTTCCTGAGTCACTTAGAATGTCCAAAACTCCTCTTCCACATGCATACTATAACAAATTACGACACCACATAAGTTAATATATTCCACTATATATAGGCTTGGATTGGGTGAAGGGAGATTATGGATTGTCATCCAAGGTGGAAATCAATAAACAAAAATAAATACAACTATAATTTCATATGATTTATGAACTTTTACTGAATACAAAAACTAATTTATTAAAAAAGAAAGTGTTTTATTCATTGACGTGCGAAGGCTCAAGAATTTTAAAAGGTAGAACATTACCTTTACCAATCACTCAATAATTAACTCTCTATTTAAAGAGTAACATAGTATAATTAATAAGAATAAATAATTATATAACTATGGAAAATAGAAAAAAAACAAAAAAAATAGAATTAGTGAAAAAAGTATCCAATGTGATCCAAAAAATCCCCCAGCTTTGGGCAGATGATCATTTATAAGATATGTAGTTTTCAACTTCTTCTAACAGAGTAAAACATTACATATCCTTACTTTTGAATACTATAATGTTTCATTTTTTCAATGAATCTTCAAATTTCAACATGATTCGGGCTTCCTAAAAACCATAGCTTCTTTCCTTTTTATTAATCAAAATATTTTTTATATTATAATAAAAATGGAATATAATGATTGAATTCATGAATACTAAATTGGAAACCCAAATACTTAACTTGAACATAGATTTCATAGTAGTCACATTTTTTTATTTTTTCTTATTCTGATAATTCACATCATTTTAGAAAGTACAATATCATATTCGAACAAAATTCCTCTTACAGGTATATGAAATATCTGAAACATGTAAAAAGTACTTATGAATAGGATAGTTCACCTATTTATAGATTAAATTCCTTACACATAGGATAATTCACCTACACATATATGAAGTTTTACAAATCATATGACTTTTTCCTTTTCTAAATTTTGGCACACTCCAATATCATATGGTGGATCAAAATATCCTATAACAAATTGAAATATCATATATATCAGATAATTCCTCCACACAACTCACAAATTATCGTATATAGGTCATTAATTGTCTTATAAAGGTTCCATAAGAAATTTTCCTTATCCAAAGTTTACCAAATCCAGTACAATACTTGAAGAATATTTCTAAACTTCATGAAATTATTTCTACACCCTCAAAATCACCTTTATAGATCCTAAAATCATATATAAACACCCAAAGTTATGTATAATATTTTATTTAAACATCTTTAATGATTAAATAAGAAATTAAAATTCTAGTTTTATGCTATTTAACAATTAAAATCCATATTTTTTAAAAGTAATAAATGTGATATTTACATAAGAATTTATCAATATTGTGGGATTAAAAACATGAATATAAAAAATAAATATATACAAATACTGGATATGTCATTTTTTATTAATAAATATCATCATGGAAAATATTTTAATGAAAATAGAAGTCGGTAACATGGGATATCGACTTATTTGTTGATTTGATAGTGAATTTATAAAAAAATTAATACTATTAAACTTAATGAAAAAACATTAATATAATTATTTGAGATTACAGAACCTATATATAATAAAAAATAAGAGACTAATATATTAAAAATAATAATAATGATCTTAAATATGGAAAAACTGAATTCCTAAAAATTATTAGTGGCCTTGAAGTAGAAAGTATAACAAAAATCCATAATTACCAATGAATTGACTTCTTTTATGAATGAAAGAAACTTGAAGATCAAGATACATAAATTTACAGTGATGAATGCTAGGATAAAACTTTAGGATCACATAAAATAGTTATTAAATTCTATAAAAATGGTATCTTCTTTGGGAAAATAGTAAATTTTTGGACTATGTCCAATGAAAAGGAAAGAGTGAATTTTAAAAATTATGAAAAAACAATAAAATTACTTAGTAAATAATATCATTCTCAAATGAAAAGGATGGTTTTGGATATGGTGGAACCTAAAAAATAATGAATCCATATATAAAATATTATTTTGTTTCATTAAATAGGAAGGTTTATTTGGTTCAATCTTAAAAATGGATTGTAATAAAAAATAAGACTAAATAGAATGAACTTTATATAATATGTTTTTATAATTTAATGTCAGGGTATTCGGTGGAAGTATTTTTTCATTGAAATGCATATGATAGTGACTATAGTTTATCAATATAAAAAACAAATTCTAATTTTATTATTTTTTATAGAAATTTTGTTTTACCTTATTACGATTTTTATTTTAAATATTATAAATATAAAATAATGTATTAATCATTAAGGGATCCAAATAGTATTCCAATCTAAAGGATTGATAAAACTTCAAGAATGGATGACTAAGATGAACTAGTGAATAGTATAGAAATATAAAATAAATATTATATTTATGAGGAAGAATGATATTATTATTTATAAAGGGATGAGTTAAATAAAATAGGTATACCTATATGAAATTGTAAATAAGGGTGATTAAGAGAAAATTGAGAAGGATAATATAGAAAAAATATGTCTTAAAAAGTGATGGAACTGTAGTGTGGATACATGATAATAGATTCCCCCTTTCATGAAGGTAAATAAAAATATTTCGAAGAACACAAATATCAACGAAAATGAAATTGTTTAATTTAAGATTGATGTATATCATGACATAAAATGCACCAATTATTCTAATATTAAAGCTAAATAAATGAAATAGTGGAAGTTCTATTAGTGGAATTATTGAAAAATGATTTACACAGTGTGATTCAACAATGTGAATATGGTATTGTGATCCCTTTCATAATGAAAACCTATATAAAAAAAATTAAAAAATGGTATTGAGGTGATGAAATTAAAATCTACATCAAATAAATATATGATAAGACACTTGATTACCTAAAAATAAAAAAAGAGGACAAGTTAAGGATTCAATATCTTAGAAAAAATAATTATAATTAAATTATTAATATATCATGATATGATACTAATAAGAAAATATAAACATTAAAATTACATCATAGTCACATATTTTATGTATTACAAGAAGTAAAAAAATATTAGGAAGAGTGATAATCCCAAAGATAAGAAAATGAGAGACTTACGAGAGATAGTCCATGGTGATGTGTATGAACCAATCAATCTTTGATATTCTTATACAAAGATGCATTATGTGTTTTCCATTAATTTATAAAACATAATAGAATGGTTGATCCTATTATTCCTTACATTATTGGTATTAAATCACAATAATTTATACTATATGAGGGTTAGACACATAGTTTATTAAAAACCATCACTCTTGAACCTGATAATAGAAACAATATCACAAATCATCTAAAGGTGGATTATTTAGAAAAAAAATGGATAACACATTATTTGTTTGATATAAGAAATCCTAAATAGAATAAAGTATTTTAAAGGAGAAATAAAAATATTGATAACATATAATGTTTATTAAAAACTTTATTTTAATTAAATTTTGAAAAAAATAAACAATGGTTTTATGATACACAAAAGAATTTCCCATTATTGATCCCGATAATGAAAATAATCTATATGAGTTTTGGTAAAAAGTGTATTTTAAGGGATAAATCTTACTATTGAAAATATGAAAAAAACAATGTTTATTTCCAAGTGGATTTAAAATAAATTTTTGAATGAAGAAATAATGGGTATAGTTCATAGAAAAAATTGATCATTCTTGATCACAGATTAGGAAATGAATCATTGCAAGTTGTGGTATAAAAGTAATCTAACTCTATTTTTTTCATGTGAACAAGAGTTTGTGACACAACTTATATAATGAGAATAAGTGAGGTAATTTTTTATAATCATGGTGATGAACAAATATATCTTGGTTTTTCATTTAGAATAAAATATTTCAAATGCATTTAAAAAAGGTTTGGTATGTTTGTATTAATTTGATATATCAATTTTTTAATGATGAAATAAGTATTTATCCATATAGTGGAGATTTCATTGAAGGATACTATCTAAATAATTCTTTCATGTGAGTTGATTTTTTGAATATTTATTTGGTAGTTCATAAGATTAAATTTTACAAACACTATGATTTATAATAAATCAAGGATAATAATTTACATGTATAAAGAAAGTATTATTGGTTATTTTATTTAGGCATTTTAAACTAGAATAATTATTGAATCATAGTGGATTTTTTCCTCTATTATTGAACCTTGAAACTTTTATAAATTTGTGAATGAATAATTTTAGGTCAAAATGATCAATGAAATGCTTGATAAAATAAGTAAAAAATAAAACATTATTAATTATTTCAAGGAAATTAGATAAAAATATTATAAAAATAGGCGATTCCTTCTAAATAAATGAAATTAATACAGAACAGTAATTTGAAAAAACACAAGGCTTTAAATAAGGAATTTTAAAAAATTAAGATAGATTGTATTATTTAATCTTTTGGTTCTATTTTGATATTTTAATCTATTAGGCTTTTATTTTCCATTTCATTGAAAACAAAAATTTTAAACCACTAAATTAACATAAAACGATTATTTTAGAATGATTTTTTGCAAGAATATATCTAGATCAAGAAACCGAATGAAATTAATCTTAAAATTGGATAAATAAAGGATTATGTGTTTAAAAATTCATTTTATAGACTGATGAAATACCCAAGGGAATGTTATTGATTGTTGGATATGTTAGGATCATGGATGGATTTATCTAACACTAATAGGGGATAGTCAATTTAGGTTGGTGTACTTTTACTATTATTTTTTATCCCTTTAGAACAATTTATTTATTCAATTACTAGTTTTATATATCTTTATATATCCATTGGTTGGTATGCAATTATAGAATATGAAATTAACATCAGAGAAAACTGAGTTTTACTAATGAGTCTCACCATAATATGGATTATTATGTCTTCAATACATTATGATTATTATCTCACATGAACAATGTTTTTATTATTATCGAAGTAATCACCAGCAAGGGTATAACCTTGAATTTGTTACCATAGCATTGACCAAGTTAAAAACAAGTACCAAATTGTTATTAATGATCAAGAATTGACTAGGATATCCTTAAATAAATTAAAATCTGTTGAAATGTTCCTCATGAAGTAGATAAAAATGGAACTCCGTGTCCCTTATAGATTATATTAGTGATCTCCATCCTCAATTACCGAAATAAAGAGGGAACCTCAATGATATTTAGATATCTAAAATAGGATGTTTCAAACTGGATCTATTGGAACTTTAGAATATGTATGATCGATCAATTGAAGTATGAGACTCACAATCTCTTATTCTCTATTTTCTTCTTCAGTATATATGAATTACAATGGGAAACCTTCTTCTTTTATTTAATGAACAAGATATAAAAAGGTTATTATATCAGTTCTTCTCATTCTATATTTCTTTGACTTATAGAATATTTTGAAACAAAAATATGAGAATCTATATTTTTATTTCTTCTTTATAGAATATATTTTTTTTGTACCATGTAAATACGGGCCATTGAATTTATATTATTAATAGCATTCATGTTCATAAAATATAGTCCATTTAAACATAGCATCATTAGGAATTTTTATTAATTAATTTTTTTTAAACTTAGCTATTTCCTTGTTTTTTTATTTAATTTTATTTTTTAATTATCACACTCTTCCTATTTATTCAAATCCTTTAAAAAATCCATAACATTCAATCATATTGATATTTACCTATATGAATTGCTTCATAAAATTATGACATGGAACCCCATTTAATGGTGTGGAACATATCTGCGAAAACTAATATCTTTCTTGATTATTTATCCATTTATTTCTCCTTGGGTTATGATCATAATATTATTGTGACGATTTGAGTATTAATGATCAGTTTCAGCATTGTCCAGAATGATTTCCCATATTAGATAATTAAATCTAGAAACTGATCCTTTCATCCAATCAGCTTTTTAAAATTATTTAAGTGTTGAAGAATTACACTCAACATGTGGGTGAATCTTCATCATATGAATTTAAATCCATATTAATATGTCAATGGCTTATACTCTTGCAATAAGACATATAATTACAAAGTCATATGCTTTGTATCATAATAATTTTATCTGAACTCCAAAGACTTATGCTTTGACAAATTCATATGATGAATGTTTTACGATTGGACTCATTGTCATATGATTAAGTCATATTATCATAAAAACGTATTAAGATATACTTAAAGCATTATAATTAGGATGAAGTCATATAATCAGAAGAAAAATTATTTCTAGAGTGACTTTTCCATTTTTTCTATTTTGAGCTCCCAAATTAGAGGATATTCATATGAATCCATGAATTCATCAGCTCATATCCAAATTGTATCAACCAATAAAGAATAATATTAATGATTATCCATTGGTACTTAATCAACTGATACAATAGATTCCAATTAATACTTAATCACCTCATATAATAACTTCAATATATAAAACCTTTGGATGGATTATTCCAAATTCAAGAAATACTTTCATTAAACTTCAACCATATCTTCTCCCTTATTGTAAACTATATTTTATAACACAATAAACCATTTTCACTTGTATATATCTTGTAAAATCAATAAAAAATCCATCACACTTACTGGCTACCTCCTTGAATATTTCCATACAATCTCTTTAAGGTATCATATAAACTTCCAACTATCATTTCCAACATATTTATGAATTAGTGAGTGATATTCATTGAAATAAACTTCAACATCATGTACCTTTTCTATATTCCATTTTAGAAAATTCAAATATACCTTTTCCATTTTTTTTATTCAATAGGTTTTACACATTAACCACTAGTGGATTCTTTGTTTCTATTCTATATATATGATGAAATGACATCCTTTATAACTTCTTTTCCACCCAACTAGTGATGACATCAACACCTACATACTTCAAGGTATTCATTTAACCCTAAAAAAGTATCATCATTCTTGGGAACTTATTTATTATTCTCAACATGGTTTGGCTATACACATTCCTTCCATGTTATTAAAATTAATCTTATATTCACATCATGCTTGTTCCCTCCTTTATTGAAAAAAAGTACAACTTAAACCATAATTGGGTTCATAAATCACCACTTTGTATTTTTTAATTCCAATTTTATAAAATTCATGTCAATATGTGAATTCATTACATTATTCTCTAATATTTTCTCAATATTAATTGATTTTATTTTCTTCTCTCACCCTATTATTGACAATAATTACATATAAAATGAGGGGGGATGGTATCATAACATTTTTAAGAAATGTTCCGTCAACCATTCCACTCTAAGTCTAGATAAGCATTGTTTGGTGTTGAAAACAAGAAGTTATGATTTAGTCAATAGGTGTGTCCATAATCAATAGAATATTATACCAACTATTACATTTATCAATCATATTCCTTGGTGACCGTCACATATATCCATCTTGCAATTACTTGTTGATAAAAATTGTTAAAAATATTATTAAACATTTTCAACCTTAATTAAACACAATTATGAAACAAATATATTATAAACATTAAAGTTCCATCATTATGTTTAGAATTTAAACAACACAAAAAAATTATCTAATATTTTTATTTTCATTTATTAAAATAATTTATCCCCCTAAATTATAATAAAAATTCTTGACAAACAAGGATGGTGGAATGATAATTCATACCTGTTCCAATAACCAAAAATCAATCACATTCTGTTGATTTTAGATTTTTATAAATTCCATGAATCTAATAGCTTCTCAAGATACAATCCCTCTCAAGGGATTGTCTCCTATATTATATTGTCATGTGTAACCCCATTATCAAATAATATTTATGATTCTAATTGTTGAGATAACACCAAGATGAAATCATTCATCACTTATTTGTTTTTGTACATTTATTTATTCAAAGAATCTCCTTGATATCATGTATTTCATTTATTACACAATGGGTACTTTTATCCCTATACTTTCTAATTTTGATAGCTTATCCCCCTTAATAGTGGTTTATCTTTTCTCTAGATGATAGATAGATTACAATTTGAAAATTCATACCATGATGGTGTCATTTTTAGATATAGAATGATTATTCTACAATACCTTTCTTCATTTATTATTGATTTTAGAATAATACCCTACTTGAAATCCAGGATATAACCATGATCATATATCCACAGCTTATAAAAACCATGGCTATAGCCAAAAAATAGTCATGAGATATAATCTTTTCAGGGAAGTATGCCCCCCAATTTCTCTCAACCCATCCCTACCCTCAGAATTCCTACTCCATACTACCTTCCTTCATTGACATGACCACCCAAAATCATAGCTATCATCCTCATTCGACATAGATTCAGTAGAACCATCCCACCTGATTATCGACATGACTCTGATACATCCATCCCTACTCCCCACTAATTTCTCTTGGATGCATCTGTCCCACCTCTTAACTAAAGCAGTTTCGATGTTGGATCTCTACCTCCGCATGATCCACCTCATCTGATGTGGCTCAACAAAACGTTGACAAAAGACACCCCACCACATTCAATACTCATACTCTAACATAGCCACCCCACATCCATGAGATCCTTCCCCTCTAATGATACCACCACACCACCCAGATTTATCACTTGAGCGTAGCCATTCCCCCGTGATCCACTTCATCCCATGATTTCTCACTAACCCCATTTGGTAGACCCTAGGAAATAAACCATTTCTCAATTTATCATAGGTAATCCCCAAATCCTTTCCTTCCATTTAAATACATCCGAATAACTAGTTAGGGTTCACATAACAATGAATTATTTCAGGATTATTGGTAACATGCTTCTTATTTTTTATCTTTTTTTATTAATTAGAAAAAATTATTTTTTGATATTTTTTATTATTGGAATTTATTTAGTAGGACTTGGTTATTTTTTTCCTTCAATTATATATTTTTTCAACATTATAATTGTGAATAACAATTATTTTTCCTATTCCATTTTACATTATGTCCATACCCACCTTATGATTGTACTCATATTAACTTGGGACTAAATCTATAGTAAAAATGTTGGGGACCATTATAATATTTTTTTATCACTAGGTAATACTTGATAAAAATCACTGAAAACTATTTATAACACATTTAAAATATGATAATTACATTTTTAGAAGTGTATCATTGTAAAAAATAATTTTCTTCCACTTATTTAAATAATACATTTTGAAAACCACTATTTTATGTTCTTTATATTTTCAAGTGTGTATATTATTGCTAAAGTACTGTGAGTAGCGAAAGTATACATATATTTTCTTACAAACTACTATTTATATGTCATTTATATATTCAATAATTAATGTTCTTGATAAACTAATTTGATTAATCCAATAATGGAAATATTCTATAGGGTGTATCTATTATTGTCTCAAAATATTTCTTTTTATAACAACTATTTTTTAAAGTAGGTATGTTCTTGATAAATTAATACTTTTCATGCGGGTATTTATCCTTGTTAAATAATACATATATCTAAACCACTATTCTATGTTATTCATATATTCAAGCATGTATGTTTCAGAAAAAGTACTATGAGTGATGAAATCAAATATATAATTTCCTTCATAACTAATATTTTTATGTTATTTATCTATTCAAGAAGGTGTTTTATTAATAAACTACTATGATAGATTCAATAAGGTTTATATTCAAGTGGTTGTATATGTTATTTTCTCAATATATTTACTTGTATAACTACTATTTTCTATGATACATGATTGTATTTCTAGATAATCCTCCATTTTCCTATGTGTTGGAGAATCCCTAACACATTACAAAATTTTTTGTCTAATGTATCCTAAGTTTAATTGTTTAGTCAAAAAATAGCAACCAGATTTTATATTTAGACATAACATCACCAGTTTTATATGCCTAAAATATTATTCACATTTTTCTTTATGTCATGGTTTTGATGATAAGTATTCTATTTCTACTCGGTTTCTAAATCATGGGTGTCTTTTTTGGAATTTTTGATTCTCTAACTCTTCACATATGATTGAGAATATTTGTGTATTATTGTAGGTAACATGTTTTAGGGATACATTGGAAAATATAATTCTTGAATGAGATCTTTATAAATAAATATGGGAAAGGATAATTGTTCATTTAGAAATATAGAAATATTTTCATAGAATAACTCAAGTGATAAGGGTAAAAACTAGTTTTCAATAAGTTCCATTAAGAAAAGCCTAAGCCTTACCCATTTATACCCACATTTTTGATTGTTTGGTTATCAGTATTGGGAATGAAAGTGAGTATTGAAAATTTATTGAATATTAGAGTAAAAGTTTTGGTTTGCCATTTTGTGAGGATATGAATACTATTGATATTCTTGGGTTCCCTTATAGGTTTTTATATACAAAATGTGTATGTATATATATATATATATATATATATATATATTCAGAATATACATCTTAAAATATAAATCCTATTATTTTTTTATTATAAATATATATATGTAAATATATAGTTTGAATATTCATATTCTTATATACATTCTATACATTTGTAATATTATATATATTCAGAATGTATTAATTTAAGACTACTCTTAATTTATTATTTCAATCATTTATATTAATTTCATTTCAAATATATATATTTTTTTAATTTCAATAGCTATGGTGTCCCATGTAAATTAATATGAGGATACTAGATAATGATTTCCCTTTCATTTTCTTGAGGTGATTTCCCATACATTAAGGTCCTTTCTCTCATAATTTCACTAAAATATTGTATTTAAACAAGATTGAATGATTTTCACCATCAAACTTAATGTACTTCCAATTTTATTTAAATATTTAAGTTCATAAAACTCTCATTAAAAAATTTCAACATATTCTATTTTGTGACAAAACTATTGTATCACCAGGAGATTCAATATTTGTTTCATATGGCCATAATCATTTTTAATCAATCTAAATATGTCATTGCTATCAAAATAGTATGTTTTAACCATTTTATATTTGTTCGTCAACACTAATATTATAATCATTTAAATAAATAACCTTTTAAAAAATCCATGTAGACCAAAAAAATCTTGTCATTATGCTGATGCATCCATCATTTTAAAATATAATATATTTCTCCCAATATGTGAAAAATACTCTAGGAACTGTTGTAAAAAAGATTACCAATTTTTTATTATAACTAAATAAGAAAACTAATGCTACTTTATTGCATTATATTTTTAGTATCACATGAAGATTCATTTAGATTATATATTTTATGTTATTATGGACTATAGTTTATCTTATGTTAAACCCTAATATTTTAAAGAACACTATATTTGATAGAGTACAAGATATGAAACACCCAACAAAAATGAATAATGAATTATAATTTAAATGAGATCATTAAAACCTAGCCATTTAATTGGAAGGAATTAGTAGGATAAAAAAAATAAAAAATATATAATTTTCATACTAATCATAAATGTATTAATTTATTCTTTTTAAATAAAAACATTATTTTTAGTGAAGTTAATTTATTGTTCCAAAAAGTGTTTTCTTTAAAATGGGTTTCTTGATTTTTAGGAGTGAAAAATATTATAAATTTTATGAAATTTTATAAATTTTATTTTATGAATATAATATATTTTTTTAAATAATCATATTAAAATTATATTTGGGTGATTTTGTTTATTTTTCTTAGAATATTTATTTTCCTGTTAGAATTGAAAAATTCAATTTTTTTGAAAAACTGAATTTTTATTTCAACAATTTAAAAAGTTCCATTTTACTTTTTAATCTCTTAAAATTAAAATTATTCATATAATATTATGAATAATACATTTAATCTCATTATAATCAATTTAATGTTTAAATTTTTTTGAAAAATATATTTATTCATAAATGTTATTTCTTTTTGAAAAAATATTTTTCATTGAGTTTTGATGATTTAATTTTAAATTAAATCATACAACTTTGAGGATTTTATTTTTGAAAATTGGAATATATATTTTTATAGAGCATTTCAAGATTTAAGAAATAATCCCCTTTTTTAGTCAATATGAATAATAACCTTTGTAATATTTGTTTCCAAGGTAAAAGATAAATCATGTAAGTAAAGTTAAAAATAAAATAATATGGACTAGAAAATAACTCTAAAACATTATTTAATATTATTTTAGAAGTCTATTTCATCCATAATAATTCAATATTTGTTTATATGTAATTTAATTTCTATTTGGATAAGATTGTTACCTTTATAGTATTTTACTTCATGAAATGTCAAACATGTCACACTCTTGTTTTAATAACATTAATAATTTAATATGGGGTTATCCAAAGGTTATGATAGAATATAAATAATATATTTAAATATAATATATTTATATTGATCATGGTAATTTATTTTTTATTTTTAGTAAAGAATTAATTAACATAAATCCTTACACAATACTGATACAATAATTATTTAATTAAGTTAATAATCAACCATATGATATTAATAATATTAAAAGTAACTTAATTTTAGATATTTATGGTGATATTAAAATTTTAAAGATGTATATGAATTTTTTATGATATAATATTTTTTTTTAAATTTTACTTTTTTTCTTTATATTTTAAAGTCAAAGTAATAAATAGAAGTAAAATCGACAATAATGATAATTTATGGGATTAATGTCATATTATATTTTAAAACAAAATACTATATATGTAAAGATTGGTTAATATATGGTATAAAATATCATCCCCTATTAATTAATAGTCTATTTGGAAGAGTTTTTCTCTATAATAGTCTAATTATATTTTAATTTTTTGTTGAAATTACAAAAGTGCCCCTCACCTCAATTATAAAACATTACCTCCTCTTTCACTTATTCACACCACCTAGAGAATTATATATTAAAAAATTCATAACTTTACCTCTTATAAATATCCTTATCCATGTTTTATAGGTTCTGGTCCTTCTAAAAGATCAACCTTAGATCTCTTAAGAGGAGATGTAAAGAACATCTCCCAAAGAAGAGGTAATCGTCCTTACCAACTCTTTCAAGTTTATTTCTTATTATAATTCATCTTAATCCACTGTTTCAATACTAAATTAATAAATAAAATATCATAAATATACTAATATGTTATTATGAATATGATAGAACCATATTCCATCCAGTTTCCATCATACGAAATGAAAAATCATCACTTATGCATACACATGAATAACTACCTCCATGTAGCGGTGTGATTTATTTTTTTCACCACTTTACATGGACGATTATAATGATGGAAATAATGAGTATATGTGATAATAATTACATGATATTGATTGTATTATATTTATATATCATCCATTTCTCTACCCATTCACCATTATAAGAATGATATCGTCGCTCGTGCGTACGTATGACATACCATCTCCGTGAAAAGATGTGACACATTTTCCATATATAAATTTCAATATGGGTTATAAAAATTAATTAAATCATTAAATATTATAATTATATCATTAATAAAATTATGTATATGATAGAATTATTATAAAAGTATATGGACCAGAACAATCGAATCGAAGCGTACAGGAAAAATGAAGAAGTTACCACTAAGAATAATGATTTTTAACAAAAAATTGATAACAAACATGTGATAAGATATTATAAGTAAATAATACATGGTGAATATGATTATGGTTCCAGAATATATGTATAATAAATCTATATTTATTACATAGGAGGTTCAGAAATGTACAAAGGAAATTAAATATGAGGTTAGGGTTTCTCATCTCACTTTTACTTCTGTGAGAAATAGGTCATATTCACCATTTAATTATTTTTTTGTGTATATAGTACCCCTTTTATATATTATATAACTAATCTATTTTTATTGATGGTATTTAAAGTTTCATTTTATGTTATTTCTTTCAAGGGTCTTACGATTCAAAATAATCCCAAGTGGAATGAGTGTATTCCACAATCTCATCATTATTTGGGATTTATTAAGTTTAATTATCCATTGGGGAATATTTATCTTCCATGTTCATGTTTTATGAAATTATTTTCAAAAATGATTTTAATATTATAAAATTATTATTTAATGTTATTTTTATCCTTGTTTGAATTTTTTACAAAATATTTTGAATGGAATCTTATTTTCATTTTCTAAACAAGGTATATTTCAACATATCCCACAAAACATGAAATGAATGTTTTATAAATTATAAAACATTATATGATTTTACCACCATCATTATGCATTAATTATTCAAATCTTTAAAAACAATTAGCATTTTTTTAAATAAAAATTTTTTCTTCATATTTGTGTTGTTTCTTTTTAAAAGTAGATTTCAAAGTGAAAATGTTATTTTCCTCAAAGATTTTTTTAACTATATTTTTATGGTACTTTTGTAAATCAATAAAAAATCTTTTTTTACATATTAACCACTGGGTATATGTTTTAATGGTACCATCCTTTGTAGAATTCACATACTTATGATCACTGGATATTTCATTTCTCTTAAATATCAATATTCTTTTATCATGGATATAATTATTGACTAAGACACATACAACTTCTATATATAATTCAACAATTTGAATAGATTTGTTTGAATATTTAATTTTTAAAAAATCTTAATTCTTTACTCAATATGAATATTTTATGATAATTCATTTTTATCCATGAATTAAATTAATCATTTTGATAAATGAGGAATGAGTTAGACTTATAGTGATGGGTGGGGGATAGAATTATATAGCCTCTCAATGCATCAGTAGGTCTCATGAGAAAAATTAGTTACCCAAATTAAATAGTGTTCTACCCATAATGATTAAAATGTATTGTTAATGGGATTAAAATTATATTTACCTTGATTTATGAGATCATGTAATCAAATATTATGCATTTTATTTGTTAATATTTTAGTTATTATTTTGCATGAGATTTTCACTGTGATATTATGCATGGATTAAATTTTTTAAAAAATTATTGATTAAATGGATTTTGTTTCCAATTATTGACACCAGAATAAGTATTATGCCTTATTTTCTCAATATAGACATGTAATTGATTAAATGGAATGAGTGTTCAGTTATTTATATTTCTATATTGATTACACATTATTGATTCAACATAGCTTCTGCTATACTAATCCCTTAATAAGCATTTGAGCTCACTCTTTTATTATGTTTTTTTCCTAAGGATACCAGGAAGAATTTTATAATTGATATGTAGGGTTTTACTAAGGGTAATAATGGTTTTCTCAAAGAAAATACTTTTCATATTTTATTTTCAAAATATAATTTTAATTACAAGTATATATCTCAATTACTAATACTACTAAACTATTAAATCCTTTAAAATGTTATTCCTTTTATCCTATTAAAATGAAATATTGTATACACTGAATCTAGGCTATTGCAGTTTAGGTATTTATAGCTCATATTGTAGAAACTTTAGTATAAACCTTAGGAAATTGATTTAGGAAATGATTGATTACGAAACATAATCTTATGAATAAATTTGAGAATGTTCAAAAAGATAAAAAAATTATAATTCATATGACTATTTTAAAAGATTTTGTGTTACTATCATGGTTAAATAAGTCATATACAAAACTTTTATGGCTTATGTGATGGATTTTGTGTAGATTAATTATATTTTTTGAAATTTGATTTATAAGGGCAATTGACATAGGTATAAAGGATTTGAAGGTTAATTTATTATAAAGTTTCTAAGAGTATTATCCTTAAATAAACCATTTGAACAATTAATAATTCATTTCATTTATTAATGATGTTCTATAGATTAAATGTCATTCATCAAGAATAAATGGAAAGGATATCACAAAACATTTATATACTTACTATATGATTTAATCACCACTATCATAGAAAAATATTGTTCAAATAATTTTGAATGTTTTTTGAACATCCAATTCACTTGTAACAAACTATTTTATCAATCCAATACATTTTTATTTCTCCAAAATTTCAATATATAATGGAGTGTATTTTATCTAATTTAAAAATCTCAATATATCTCTCTTATTCAAAATTTTAAATACCACTAAGGGATTGACTATTTCTTTTCTAGAGATATAGACTTTGTGTTGGAAGATAATGGATATATCAATAGAATAATGGAATAAACTAATGTCTATATTTAAGGAATAAATAATTTTCTTCTATTATAACTATAATATTTTTTTTTGTTATTGATGAATCATAAGGATATATTTCATATATTTTAGCTATAGGAATAAAATATCATGTAATTAAACAACAAAGCATGGTTAATGGTTTAAAAAGGATGCTGAGTGACGGATGTGTTTATCAACGATATTCTGATATATTCTAAATATCATGATATTTATGAAACACTTAAAGGATATTATATAGATTTTTTTTTTTCAGAATTTGTAATCATATGTTAGATAGAATCAATACCTTTTGAAAAGTGGTGTTGTGAAAATGTGATAATGTTTCCCAGATATTTATTGAGTTTTGATAAATTTTTATGGTTCACGTGACACTTAGGTTTAAAATGTGAAATATTATTATTTAAGGATGAATGAATTTAATATTTTGGACATAAATTTTATGGTGTAGAGAACCATTAGGGTTTATCTGATCTTTTATTTTGAGGTAATTACATGTTATTAAAATTTTGGGGAGTATTACAAGATTATGGTAAATATAATACTATAATATTTTATTTAAAAATATATACTGGGTTATATTTTGGAAGAATATAGGTTTTTTTGTTGGTTTATGGTGATTATGGTTATATATAGAAATTACTATGATATCTTACATATTATGTGATTAGGGAAATTAAATTTTTTTAATGAGACTTTTAGATTCTTTAATGCTATTTAGAGATTGATATTAAATTAATATTTGAAGACTATGTGATCAAATACTTCTGATCTTTGGGTTTCAATATTAGTCTGGAATATTTTGAAGAATTTTAAGGATAGTTATTTATTGAATGATCTATATCAAAGTTTGGGTATTATTACTAAATTTTGAATATTAAATTAGTTTTCTTTATATGAAGGTTTATTATTTTTGGGAATTATCTTATTGGAATAAATTATTATCCATTATGGATTTTTTGATTCATATAACTTGATTTAAATTCTTTAGGAATGATAAATTTATCTTGGATAGTAATTGTTTAGAGAAAAACATGATCTTATGGTGGATATTGATTAAAGAATGAAATTATAATTTTCAAGTAAGTATATTTCCCAATGTTATTAATATACATGGAAATTTAATTCCTCAACTCTAGGAAATGTATATTGAAATACAAACATTATCCATTGATGTTTCTTACCAAGAATTCAATGGTATTTTAACCCATCATATATTTATAGTAATGTGATGGTAAAATTTCATATGACTATGTTTTATATAACTATTTTTTAATCATTGGACAATTTTTCACTTTTCCATGTAAATACATTCACTTTACACTAATTTGATCTTATTTTAAAAAATATTGTTTTGGTGACCTTCACATTTCACTTTCCCTCTTTTTAAGATGAGTTTTTACTAACCCGTTTGACGATTTGGTGTTTCCATAAAAGAATTTTAAAATACTTAACCCTTGATTATCAAAAAAATGTTAAAATTGAGAGGAATAATTTTATTTAAGGGGGGGATAATGTTACACCCCATGATTTTATAAAAAAATTATATTATGCAGTGTACAAGATACACAATTCCCAGCTTAAATAAACATTGAAATAAAATTTAAATATGATGAATATAACCTGGATGTTACATTGGTGGGAATGAATAATATTAACCACATTAATAAATACATAATTTTATTATACATAATTAATTTACTAATTTATGTTTTCTGACTAAGAACATTATTTTTAGAAAACTCATTTTAATCTTCAAAAATATATTTTCTACAAAAATAAATTTCATTATTTTTATGAGTGAATAATATAATTGATATTATGAAATTATGTAAATTTTATTTTATAAAAATAATATAATTTTTAAAATCAGAATATAAAAATGATATTAGTTTGAATATTTTGGTTTTTTCTAAAAGGATTTATTTTCCAGTGTGTAGTGGAAAATACATATTTTTATTAAAAACTATACTTTAATTTCAACTATTTGAAAAGATAAAATTTCTTCTAAAATGGTTTTAATGTATAATTAGTTATATTATATTATTAATAATCAAATTATGTTTATTGAAATCAATTTTTTATTTTAATTTGGATTAAAATGATTTTTATACATAAAAAGAAATATTTCTGAAAAAAACTATTTTTATTTCATTTTTATTATTTAGTTTTAAATTAAATTCAACCAATTATATGTTTTAAATTTTCAAAAATGGAATCCATATTTAGATATTTTATCTAAAAATTTAGTAAATATGAACATTTATTTTTTGTCAACAAGGAAATTAACCTTAGTAATTTTTGATACCTTGGTAAATTGTATACCAGGTTAGAAAAGTTAACAATAAAATGATAAGGACAATACAATATACCCAAAACATTGATAATCCATAATTTAGGAGTCCATTACACCCATAATCATCGAATATTTTTTTAATTTTCATTTTATGGAAATTTAGATAAGAATATGACCTTTATACTATTTTATTTCAATAAAAGTCAAATATTCCACACTATTGTTTTAAAAACTACAATTATTTAATATGGGGTTATATAAAGGATATGATTGAATATGAATATTATTTTTAAAGATAAAATATTTTTCTTCATCTTGGTAATTTATTTATTTTTAGTAAAGATGTAATTTCCTTTAATTCATTCACAATGCTGATATAGTAATGAATTTATAAATGGAATAATCAAATAAATTATAATAAAAATATTAATAAAAATATATTTTGAGTTATTTAAGGAGATTAAAGAATTATCTATATGACCATGGAATTTTTAGGATATAATAAAATGATTTTTTTTCTTAATTTTACTTGTTTTATTGTTGTTTTTAAAGTCAAAGTAATGAATAACATCCCAATTGAAAATAATGACATTTTATTGGATTAATATTTTATTAAATTATTTTAAAGAAATATATAAAATTTAGATAATAACAAATGGGATAATATATAATATAAAATTTAATCCCCAGTATATTTATTTTCCATTTCGAACCATTTTATATATAATAGTCTTATCATTTTTTAATCATTAGAGAAACTATAAAAGTGTACATCATCTCAATTATAAAAGGGAACCTCATCCCTAACATATTTATAGGATCGAAATAATGAATGTAAAAGCTCAATATAGAAGAGTGGGGGGTGAATTGTATCCATTAAAAATTCCTTTGAAACCTATAAAGTTAGATATAAAACTTTCATTTTCAACTATAGGGAAAACTATGTCTAACAAAGTTAAACAAGGTAAATTAACAAAAACACTTAGTTCTACAAACTTTCTAGATTCTAGAAATATGGTTCCAGAAATGAAACTTAAGAAAAGTTTAGAAGGAAAAATATTCTACCATAAAGCATGTAGAATATTATTAATCAGAGTATACAAGTACACGAAAGTATAAGATAATTATAATTTCCTTATTAATCAAAATGTAGTGGAAAATAAACATGAAACAATATAAGTAACAAGTATGAAATCCTTTGACCCAAAGAGTAGGGTATTCAACAACCTTGGATAAAGGTCCCTTGATTTATACTTTCAAAAAAGTCTGTCTTACCCACAATAGGGTAATACCTTGATAGAAATATCATAGTTTGTCTTTCTATCCCCGTAATCCCTTAAACATCAAGGTAGTCAGCACCTCTGTCTTCTTTATCAAGGAAGTTCCCTAACTTTAAGGTGGTCAGAACCTATGTCTTCCTTTCCCCAGAATCCCTCGATTGCACACAGTAATAATTACTATTGCACGAAGCAATCTGAAAAAGATGTTCAGTATGCACAAGGCATGAGAGTCTCTTTCTAGAAATCACTTCAGTATCTTGTAATCTCTAGAGTTCTATATTATTGAATATTGATCTTTTTCAAATGACCTCCTATTTATAGGTATTTATCCAACGGTTGGCTCCCTCCTCCAACAATCATATTTTTTCTTAAATCTTGGAGGGACAAGTACATGTGTCACTCAAACAACGATTAGTTAGAAACAGAACGCACAACATCATTTCATAACTATAATAGGATTAAGTAAAATATGGTTTCTCAACTGATTATATTTTTCTAAATCTAATGAAAAATAATATTTGAAGTCTAAGGGAAAAATATTCAGAATCAATATTTTATGAATATTTGGATTCTGTTTTTATAAGAATTCAGAATCAGAATTCTATAGACTTCAGAGTATGAATTCTAAAGAATTAAGAACCTGATTTCTAAGGAATTCGGAGTCTGAATTATAAGGAATTCGGAACATAAATTATAAGAAATTCAGAGTCTAAATTCTTTGGAATTCGGAGTCTTAATTTCAGAGAATTCAGAATCTAAATTCAGAGAATTCAGAGTTTGAATTTTGAGGAATTCAGAGTCAGAATTATAAGGAATTTGGACTCTGAATTTCATAGAATTTTGTGTCTGAATTTTATAGAATTTGGAATCTGAATTCAGAGAATTCGGAGTCTGAATTATGAGGAATTTGGAGACTGAATTTCAGATAATTCGGTGTCTGAATTTTAGATAATTCAGAGGCTAAATTTTTAAAGAATTTGGAATCTGAATTTCAGCACCAGAAAAAAGAATTCTTTACTTCAAAGTATTTATAGGATTTTAAGGATTTAGAAATTAAACTGAATTGTACACTTATATATAAAATTTGTTTGTTTTAGTGAAACTAAATCATGAACAATGAAAACAAAGATTGATAGAAAATTTCATTGGGAAGGAAAATTTTCCTTAAAAAGATAAATCTTATGGGAAATGAAATTTTCCTTGAGATAGAGTGTTTGTGATTTTCAAAACAAAAAGAAATGAAAAATTCATAATCAAACCTTATTGACTCAACAATCTCCCCCTTTTTGGAAATCAAAAACATACTTACTAAAAAGAATCTAAAGACTTAGAAATTATATGTCCTTGAAAATAAAAAACATATCTCCCTTTACTTATGGATCATAGTGAATATGACTAACTCCCCCTTAGGCTTTGGAATCACTAAGGATCATATTCTTAATTTCCTGAATGATATTTTTCATTTTTTTTGCATTGAAAAAACATCATTGATAAGAAAATTCCTGTATATGAACTCACCCTTACTTAGTTAAATCTCTTCTAATCTTTGTATTATTTTTATCATTCCTTTCTATCCCTTTGTGATTTTCAAAAATCAATAGAGGAACTGGAAAAATTGGTAACTGAAACATTAGTACTAAACAACCAAATATATGGAGGACAAAAAAAATTCATTAAGGCTAAAAGTATTTGTACAATGAGGAAAATACTACAAAAGATCATAATGGAAAGAAATTATCCTTCATTCTCCTTCAGCATCTATTTCTTCGTAATAGTTTTTATCTTCTTGAGATTTTTGTGATCCTCTTCTGCATGCTTTAGCAATTGATCCTGATCTTCTATTTTATTCTCTAAGGCATGAATTTTTTCTTCATGATCCTTGAGAATGTTTTCTTGAACATTCAATACTTCTTCTTGTTTAGCAAGATTCTCTTGAATCTATATTCTGAGATCCCTTTCCCTCTTCTAATTCATGGCCACATAATTTATATTTCCATTCAAATCCGTAACTTTTTTCTTCCGAGTAGTCTCTTCAAGGCTTAACTTTTCCTCAAAAATATATGAAAGGTCCTTAACCTTCCCATATTCAGTATCAAATTCACCCTTTACATTATCATGAAATTCATCAAATATTATCATTTCCTCAATCATTATCTTTGAGAATCTTGGAATCTTATTTCTCAATCTTTTAGGAGCCTTTTAACCAATGAGGAAGGTATTGAAATCATTCTCTAGTGCAACACATTTGTACATCACCATGGAAACTGAAACTGAATTCTAATTTATCATATACTGAAGTATCATGAATCTTGAATCTATGCTTGGGAATAAAGGAATAGTACCAACCAGCTTTTACATATGGAATTTCCTTCTCATGGTAGTCTTCAACTTGCTTTATGATATCATCAGTTTCATTTCCTCCTTCTTCTTCTTCTTCTTCTATTTCCTCTTCCACTTCTTCTTCCTCAACAATTTCTTTTTCATGATGTGATTCTGGAACCATCACTTTATTTCCTCAAGTCTCTAGTAATGGTTCTATCAAAAATTATTATGGTACTAAATGTTTTTCAGAGGCATTCTTAGTATCTTTGATAATTGATTGTACAATATTATCTTTAGATAAATTATTCCATTGCTTCTTCTCTTTCTGTTGCTTCTTATGATTCTCAGAAGCCTTCTCCCTCAATAATTTTGCCTCAGTTGGGTATAATCCAAACATAGGCTTCCCTTCTTTCCAGTTCTTCTTATCTTCTCTCCACTTATCCACTACTTCATCAGGATAATATTTTTGCATTTTTGACTTCGGTGGTGCTGACTGAGTTTTCTTGGCCACACCAGTTTTTGTGTTCTCTTCCATCTTTTTAGTCTTTCCCTTCCTTCCACCTTTCTTTGAGGTTTCAGCCACTTTCATATTCTTTGACAAAGCTTCTTTTTATTGTTCAGAAAGATCATAGAATTTTACAGATTCACTGTGAAATACAATTTTCATTCTTCTTAAGGTGTCATCACTCCACAACATCACTTTGTAATTTCTCATCTTTGAACTACATGTGATTTTGAATGACTGTAGGAAAAGAACAATAATCTTTGAAAGGATTTCTAGATACATTATAATTTGAGACTTCATATTACCATTCTTGATATTCTCAATCTTCACCAAGATATACTTAATGAATTTAATATCCTATAGGTTCACAAAGAAATCCAATATATAGATATCACACTTCTTTAGAGTATCCTTATCCCCTTTCATTGGAATTATAAATCCTTGAAACCATAATTCAAGAATCCTCAAATTTTTAGAGAGATGAATGATCTTCAGAGTCTTCACTCCTTTCAATCCAAGACTCTCTATTTCCTTTTCCATATCAAAATATCTAGATTCATTAGGTAGTTTGTGAGTACCGAATTCGGCTTCACCTTCGTAAGGAATACCAATTAGACTCACAAACTGTTTCACAAAAATATACCACCAACTCCGGATAAACCAGATCATTTACTCTTGGTTTTTTTATACATACACTCTTTCAACCATTCAACTTGACATTCTTAGATATGATAGAATCATACTTATCAAAAAACTTCGTATCGATCAACCTTTCCCAGTATATATACCACTCAGGGATTTCATTAACAGTTGACATTTCTTTATGAGGAAAGTCTTGAGCAGACATACAGAACTGAGGAAGCTTTTGAAGATTCGGAACAACCATAAGTACAGAGACAGAACATCAGCACGCGGAAGATTGAAAAAACTGATGTGGGACAACCATTGGGGGTTCTTTGGATAGGCAATTGAAGTGACAGTTATACTTCCATGTTTTATCCAACGGTTGAAAAAAAATTCTAATCAAATCTCACAGTAGACATGATAACTGATGAAGGATTTTGATAGATTACGATCTTTTGAGGTTTTTAAGATAATCATTTGGATTTAAGAAAAAGTGAATCCAAAAAAGTTTCTTAAACAAGATAAAAATAAATACAAATAAAAAGATGATTATGAAAACTTAGGAAAGAAAACATACCTTTCAGATTGATAGGAAAATTATTCATAATGAAGAAAACTATTCTTGGCTATGAAAAATTTTGACTATGAGAACTTTGACTACGAAAACTTTTTTATTACAAAAAATTTTGATTACAAAAAATTTTGATTATGAAAAAATTTGACTATGAAAAATTTAGACTATGAAACATTTTGACAAATAAACAAATGTATTCCCCTATGAAAATGTGTCTCTTACTGTAAGGAGATTTGTTTCAACAAGAAGTTATTATGGAATATTACCTTATAGTTATCATTCCTAACTTCTATTTAATATATTCAAATCTATCGGTGGGTATAGATTTTGTGAAAATATCAGCAAGTTAATATTGTGTTCTGATAAATTGAAGAATAATATCTCCTTTTTATGTGTGATCCCTAAGAAAGTGATGCCTAATATCTATGTGTTTTACATGAGAGTGATGGGAAGGATTTTTACATAAGGCAATGGCACTAGTATTATCAAAAAATATTTTTGTTTTGGCAAAACTCACACCATAGTTTGTGAGTGTGTGTTGCATCCACCACACATGATCACAATAACTTCAAGATGCTACATATTCAGCTTCAGCCGTGGAAAGTGCTACTGAGTTTTTCTATTTTCATGACCAAGAAACTAATGAATCACCTAATAAATTACAAGATCCAGATGTACTTTTCCTATCCATTCTACATCCACCAAAGTTAGAATCCAAAAAACTTTTTAAAAAAAATCATTTCCTGTAGTATTAAAGAGTCATAAATCCCTGGTTCCTTTTAAGTAGAAAAAAATCCTTTTCACTCCCTTTAAATTAGATTCCTTAGGATTGGATTGATATCATGCACATAATCATAATGAAAACATAAATTCGTTATGACTAGCTGTCATGTAAAGTGGACTTCCTATCATACCCCTAAAAGATGTTTGATCTATTGGTTTTCCAGCTTCATCAAGATCAAGTGAATTTGAGATACCAATGGGAGGACTTATACTCTTAGTTTTTTCATATCCATACTTTTTAAGAAGATATTTAATATACTAATATTGGGTTATATAGATTATTTATGGTTTTTAAGAAATTTGAAAACCAAGGAAAAATGTTAACGGACCCATCATACTCATTTCAAACTCATATTTCATTAGACCCCGCAAATGAATTAGTTAAATATTTTGGAGTTGAACCAAATATAATGTCATCAACATAAATTTGATCAATCAAGGAATTTTTCTTATCTTTCATTATAAAAAGGGTTAAATCAGCATTTACCTTAACATAATTGTTTTAAATAAAAAACCTTGTAAGTCTATTATACCAAGATCTTGGGGCTTGTTTAAGTCCATATAATGCTTTGGTATGTTTTAAAACATGTTCAGGATGTTTTGTATCTTTAAAACCATGAGGTTTTTCAAAAAAAACATCATCTTGAACATAACCATTAAGGAAAGCACAATTAACATCCATTTGAAAAATTTTGAAGTTAATGAAATCTACAAAGGAAAGTATAATATGAATAGATTCAAGTCTATCTACTGAAGCATTGGTTTCTTCATAGTCTATTCATTCTTGTTGATTATAGACTTTATCAACCAATCTAGATTTAATTCTTACTGTGATTCCATTATCAACACATATATTTATGAAGACCCATTTTACTCTAATAACATAAGTTTCCACAGATCTTTCAACCAAGGTCCAAACTTTATTTCTTTCAAATTCATTTATCTCATCTTGCATATATTTTTTTCGAATCATTATCACCTAAAGCATCATTAGTTATTTTTGGTTCTAATCGGAAAAGAAATGATAAATTTTTTAATTCATTTATTAAGGAACTTCTAGTCTTTACTGGTTGATTTATATAACCAATGATACTATCAGTAGGATGATTCTTAAGAAACAACTGATTTGGGTTTTATAAAACCTTCTCATTAACATATGGTCAGAAATAATTTGGGGTAAATGATTCAGAAATATTTTCTTGAACATTTTCTTTATTAGAAAAATCATTTATCAAGGGTTGATAATCAGTTTTGGAAAACACATCGGAAGATGTAGGATGAGGTTGTTTAAAAACAAGGGGATCAGTTTCATAAAATTTAACATGTACTGTTTCTTTAACATTTAAAGTATTTTTATTGAAAACTCTATAAGCCTTAGAAGTTGTGGAGTAGCCAAAGAAAATTCCTTCATCAGATTTTGGTGCTAATTTGTATATATTATCTTTAGTATTCGGAATTAATACCTTTCAACCAAAAACCTTGAAGTATGAAGTATTAGGTTTTCAACCATTTCATAACTCATAAGGAGTTTTATTAAGAAAATTCTAATAAAAACACAGTTTATAGTATAACAAGCAGTACTAACAGCTTCAGCCCAAAAATGTTTGGCTACCAAATATTCACTCAACATGGTTCTTGTTATCTCTTGAAGAATTTTGTTTCTTCTTTCAATAACACTATTTTGTCGAGGAGTTCTTGGTGCTAAGAAGTTATGAGTAATGCCTTCTCTATTACAAAAAGTTTTAAAATCGGAATTTTGAAATTCTCCTCCATGATCACTATGAATAGTTATCAAATGAAGGTTTTTCTCTTTTTTAAATTGGGCTCTAAAAATTTTTAAATAAGAAAAATATTGACATTTCTTTGTTAGAAAACAGACCCATGTAAATCTATTGTAATCATCAACTAAGATAAATACATAATATTTGCCTCCAATTCTTCCAGTTTGTGTTGGACTAAAAAGATCCATATGCACCAAATATAATTCATCAGTGGTTGAGACTTCACCAACTTATTTAAATCTTGATTTATGTTTCTTTCCATATTTATAAGGATCAAAAACTTTTGAAGAGTCAAATATAAGCTCTGGTTGACCCTTAACTAGTCTTTTTTAGAGAGTTTTCATAGGTTCCTAAGGTTACAGTGTCCTAACCTTCTATGCCATAACCAAGAATGGTCTTACACCACACTAAGACAAGGTATATCTTGACTCCTAAGGTTTTATATGTTTAGTGTGTAAACGTTTTCTTGCCTATGGGCAGAAAGAATAAACTCTTCCTTGGAATTTTGTAATAAACACCCGTCATTCCTAAAATTCACAAGGTAACCTTCATCACATAATTGACTTAAGCTAAAAAGTATGTGCTTAAGACCCTTAAAAAATAAAACATTTGAAATCAAAGTTTTTCCAAGAAAAACAATATTACCTATACAAATAATTTCTCCCTAAGCATTATCTCTGAAAGTTATTTTTCCACCCTTCACCTTGATAATATTTTCAAATATGTTTTTGTTACCAGTCATGTGTCGAGAACATCTACTATCCATATACCATGTATTTTTGTTGGTACTATCTTTACTTTCCTAAAAATAAGAGTGTTAGACTTTCGGAGCCCAAAATTTCTTGGATTTTGAATCTTTAGAAAGAAAAATTTTCCGTTCACACATTTTATTTGAAAAATAATATTTATGAAATCCTAAAGACTGATTATTTTTTAAGGAACAATTTTTTCCCAATGCCCAGCACAATGACACTTAGTGAAGAATAGAGCACTTTGAGGAACAAAATAATTATTAATAAAAATCAATTTTGAATGAGTATAACCAAATCCATAATTATTACTAAGATGTCGAATTTGGGAATACATCTTATCAATGTTTTCCGTACCCAAGGTAAAGTTTTACAAACACTTCCTCAAGGAAAATATTTCTGACATTAGTCTAACAGCTAAATTTTAATCTTAAAAATATTAGTATTAGCACTAGAGTTAGTCTCTAAAATTTTTTTCTTATAAATTAATTTTTCTAGATCCTTAGAAAGTTTATCCTTCTCATAATTAACTTCTTCAAGGGTTTTTGAAACACTTTCAAAGTTATAAATTTTCTTATCAAGATCTTTCGAAAGATTTGACACTTCTTAAATAAGAATTGAAATCATATAATTTTCCTTATCAATATTTTTATTGACTTTAGAATTTTCATTCTAAAGGATATTAGCAAACCTTGACTCTTTTTTCTAAGTAGGTAAAGTATTATCTTCATCAAAAGAAGATTCTTCTTTCGAAGATTCATAATATTTACTACAATTATAATTATCATTCAGGAATACATTGGTCATGGATTTAGCATTGTGTGCCTTGGCTACTAAAAAATGATTTTCAATAAGTAACTTGACAAGAAAACTAATATTCTTCTAATCAAAAGATTCATACTCCGAGGATTCATCAAAAGAGTCTCTGCCATTAGTACTCCACGAGTTATTAGATTTCAAAAATTTCTTAGCTTTAACTTTGAAATACATTTTTTTCTATTTCTCTCAGAATGCTTTTCCTCTATATCCTTTTTCATAAGAATAGGACAATCTGGCCTTATGTTCCTTTCTCTCTTGAATTCATAACAAGTAACTTCAAAGTCTTTCTTGTCATTCCTTTCTTTCTTCTTATATCTATACTGAATGTATTTCTACCCAACTATCTTGTTCATCCATCAAGAAATATTAGCTAGTTCATTCTAAGAATATTCAATTTTACTTGATTGAGATAAAATAGTAACCTTCTTTGACTTGGATCTAGTAACCCTTTCAGGAGTATTTTCTTGAGTATTTGTAAAGGCTACACTTCCATTTCCATTTTTCTTCTTATTTAGATTATCATCTCTTTTGATTCTTTTCTCATGTTGAAGAAGAGTTCCAAAAATCTCATCAAGAGTAATATGAGATACTTTCCTATTCTCATCAATAGTCATTCTCATAGATTCCCACTCATTAGGCATAATGTCTATAATCTTGTCTATAATTGCATCATCATCTAGAACTTTTTCACCCATGGATTGTAAACTATTAACAATAGTCATAAACCTTTGTTGTATCTTGAAAACTGTTTCTCCATAAGGAAATATAAATCCATGATATTCTGCTCTAAGCATTGCTCTTCTAGTTTCTATAACCTTGGATATACCAAAATGAGTAACCTATAATTTCTTCCAAATACAATTTGCATCTTCCCAAGAAGAAATATGGATATATATATTTCTGGTCATTGAACAAAACAAAGTATGGTGTACCTTGTAGTTTAGTTGATATTCTGACTTTTCTGGATTAGTAAAAGTTTTGACTTCCTTATCAGGAATCTTGTAATCTTTAGAAATAATAACAAAGTTGTATACTCTAGTATTAATAAAAAATGTCTCTTTATGATATCTTCAATATTCATAATCATTCCCATCAAATATAGTTGGTCTAGTAGGATTAAGATTGTTAGTCGAACCAATATTCATTCCTTCCATCTAAAAGAAAATATCATTCTACAGAAACTAGTTAAATGAAAAAGTTTGTAAACAAGGATAAAAATATCCTAAGCAAGGAAAATATAGAACAATTAAAATTGATAAAGAAAACTTATATGAGAACATAAGTATTTTAGAGAACTCCTCCGATACCAATTTTAGGATAAAAATAATAAATGTAGATGCTCAATATAAAAGAGGGGGGGGGGTGAATTGTATCCTTTAAAATTTTATTTGCGACTATTAAAGTTGGTTATAAAACATTTGTTTTCAACCTTAAGAAAACTATGTTTATCAATTTGAAACATGGTAAATTCACAAAACCTCTTAGTTCTAAAAACTTGCTAGATTTCGAAAATAAGGTTCTAGAAATGAAGCTTAAGAAAAGTTTACATGGAAAAAGATTCTACCTTAAAGCGTTTAGAATCTTACTAGTCAGTGTATACAAGTACATGGTAGTATAAGATAATTACACTTTCATTATTAATCAAAATACAGCAGAAAACAAACTGGAAACAATACAAGTAACATGTATGAAATCTCTTAACCCAAAGAGTGGGGTATCCAACAACCTTGGATAAAGGTCCCTTGATTTATACTTTCACGAATGTATGTCTTACCCACACCAGGGTAAGCCCTCAATAGGAATATCAGAGTCTTTCTTGCTATCTCCGCAAGCCCTCGAACATCAAGGTAGTTGAAACCTTTGTCATACTTATCAAGGAATTCCTCAAACTTTAAGGTAGTCGACACCCCTATCTTGCTATCCTCAGAATCCCATGATTTTAAACAATAATAATCGGAGTGTATGAAGAAATGTGAACAAGTTATTCAGTATGCACAAGGCATGAGAGTATCTCTCTAAATATTACTTTAGCATCATGTAATCTCTAGAGTTCTATATAATTCAGTATTAAGCTCGTTCAAACGAGATCCTATTTATATTCATTTCTGCAACAGTTGGATCCCTCCTCCAACGGTCATATTTTTCCTTGAATCTCATAGGGACCTATACATGTGTCACTCAAATAACGGTTAGTTAGAAACAGAATGAACAACATCGTTTCATAACTATTATAGGGGTAAGTAAAATATGGTTGCTCAACTAATTCTAATTTTCAAAGTCTAAGGAAAAATAATGCTCAGAGTCTAAGGAAAAAATAATCAGAATCTATATTTCATGAATATTCAGATTCTATTTTTCAAGGAATTCGGAATCAGAATTCTATAGACTTCGGAGTCCGAATTCTAAGGAATTCAGAACCTGGATTCTGAGGAATTCAGATTCTAAATTCTAAGGAATTCATAACATGAATTCTAAGGAATTCGGAGTCTAAATTATAAATAATTCGGAACACGAACTATGAGGAATCAAGAGACTAAATTTCAGAGAATTTGGAATCTAAATTCTATGGAATTCGGAACCTGATTTTCATAGTATTCATAATATGAATTTCAGAGAATTTAGAGTCTAAATTTCAGAGAATTCATAATCTCAATTTCAGAGAATTCGGAGTCTAAATTTTAGAGAATTTGGAATCTAAATTCAGAGAATTCGTAGTCTGGATTCTGAGGAATTCAGAGTCTGAATTCTAAGGAATTCAAAGTCGTAATTTCAGAGAATTCGGTGTCTAAATTTCAGAGAATTCGGAATCTGAATTTCAAAACCTAAAAACAGAATTCTTTATATCTAACTATTTATAGGATTTGGATGTTTTAGAAATGAAACTGAATCATACACATAGAAATAAAAAGTGTTAGGTTTAGTGAAACTAAATCATGAACAATGAAAAAAAATATAGGGGGAAAATTTCCTTGGGAGGAAAATTTTCCTTAAAAAGATAAATCTTATGGGAAATGAAATTTTCCTTGAGATAGAGTGTTTGTGATTTTCAAAACATAAAGAAATGGAAAATTCACAAGGAAACCTTATTGAATCAACATTATTCACACCACATTGATATTTATATATCAACTAATTTCTAAACATTCATCTTATATAAATCCTCCTAAAAGTTATAGAGGTATTTTGTCATTCTAAAAGACCATCCCTAGATCCATTAAGAATATATTTAAAGGAAGACTAGCAAAGAAGAGGTAGTAATCTTTACTAACTCATTCAAGTATATTTTTTCTTTTACTTCCCCTTCATATGATTTTAAATAAAAAATAAAAAATTAAAATATCATAAATTTAATGATATTTTATTATGATTATGCGACAACCATATTCTATCTTGTTTCCTCCAATGGCCCTAAGGCCTTAATTTTTTATTGATTTTTTATAATCCAACTTTTCAAGGGATGTGGTGGAACCTTTACAAGGCCCATAGGCGTAAGAATTACATGGACCATAGTAATTAGAGGAATTCATTGCCCATAGACTTCAAACATTACATACATCCTAGACTAATTACATGGAACTACTCTACCCAAGCATCATCATCATGAAATAAGCTCTCCACCTTCACATGGTTGTTCAGTTAGGCTTTCCTGTGCATGTAAAAGAGTGCAATTCATTTTTCATTACCACTTTACATGGATGGTTATAATGATGGAGATAATTGATATATATGATAATTATTAAATGATATTGATTCTAGAAAATTAATATATCATAAATTTCCTTACCCATTCACCGTTATGGCAATGATACCATCGCTCATGCGTACGTACGACCTACTATCCCACTAAAGCGATACGACTCATCTTACATATAAAAATTCCAATAATGGTTATAAAAATGTATAAAATAATTCTAATTATACTTAAATAATTCATAAAATTATTTATATGATGAAACTATGATAAAATTATAAGGATCAGAACCCACAAATAAAAACATACAGAAAAATTGAAGTTGTTACCACATGAAACAATGATTCTTAATAATGAATTGGTAATAATAGTGTGGTAAAATATTATAAGTAAACTATATATGGTATATATGAGTATTATTAGGGAATATATTTATAATTAAACTAAATTTATTATATAGGAGGTTCAAACACAAACAAAGTAAATCTATCCGCAGGTAATGGTTTCTTGTCTCACTTTTACTTCTGTGAGACATATCTTATATTCACCATTTATTTCTTTTGTGTGGTGTACATAAAACCGATTAGATATATTATTTCATGAATATATTTATATTAATGTAATTTAATTTTTCATTTTATGATATTTCTTTCATTAGGATTATGATTCAAAATAAACCCAAGTGGTAAGAGATTATTTCACAATCTCATTATTATTTTGGATTGTTTATGTTTATGTATCCAATGAGGAATATTTATCTTCCATTTCTATGTTTTATAAAAAAAAAATTGATTTTTTTTTACTATTATACAATGATAATTTAAATCCATTTTTACCCCCTTTTTACATTTGTAAAAATGTTTTTATCATTTTCCGAACAATGTACTTTACAACCATTTCAACAAAAATATGAAAGGAATATTTTTTAAATTATAACATATGAGCATATTTTCTCACTTCCATGATTCCTTAATAAATTATAGTTTTAATTACATGTTTATAAGGTTTTTTTTCAAAAACAATTCCTTTTTATTTGTGTAGTTTCTGTTTAAAAGTGAATTTCAAAGTGAAAAATACATTTTCATCAACAATATTTTTAATGATCTTTTTATTGTACTTTTAATCATCAATGGAAAAAAACCTTTATTTTACTTATTAATAATTTGATATATATTTTAATAATTCCATCCTTTTAAGAATTCACTTACTTTTGATCAATGGATATTGAATTTATCTAAAATATCCATATCCTTGTATCGTGGATATAAATATTGACTAAGTCGTATACCACTTATACATATGGAAGTTCACTTGGAATGTATTTTATTGATTGAGTAATTATTGATAAATATATATAATTTAATTAATATGGATATTTTATGACAAGGTATATTGATTCACTAATTACACTGACCATTTTGATATATGAGGAACGCGTTGGACATGTAGTGATCGGTGGGTTCTAGAATTATATATCCCCTTGATGCATTAGTAGGTCTCATGAGACAAATTAGTTGACCAAATTAAATGGGGTCTTACCCAAAATGATTAAAATTTCTTATGAAAGGGCTTAATAGTGTAGATACCATGATTTTTGAGATCATGTAATCCAATATTAAGAATTTTCCATTTCATAATTTAGTTATTAATATCCATGAGCCTTTCACTGTGTTGTTATCATTGGATTCCATCTACGCACAATTTATTGATTAAATAGATTTTTTACAATTATTTACATTTATATAATGATTATTCCTTATTTTATCAGGATTGATAGGTAATTTATTAAATGTAATGAGAGTTTAGTTATTTAACATTCCAAATTGATTACACCTTATTTATTCTATATAGCTTCCACTGTACTTAACTATTTCTGAGAATTCAAGCTCACCCCTTTGTTATGTCTTATTTTACTCATGATATCTGGATGCGTTTTATGACTGATATTTAGTGTTTCTATATGGATAATAATGGTGTTCTAAATTAAAAAACTCTGTGTATTTCCTGTTTAAAATGTAATGTGAATTTCAATTATATATCTAGTTTACCAAGGCTACTAAACTATTCGGTCATTTGAGATGTAATTACTTGTATATTATGCCAATTTAACAAATTAGACACCAAATCTAGGATTGTTGAGTTGGGGTATTTGAATTTTATATTCTTACTAAAATCAATTTTATTAGTGGATGGTATCAAATGTATTCAGATGACATTAAAATACATTTTTTAGGGATGTTTCTTTGTATTGAATTGTCATTTTTTCAAACCTTTTTTAGATTTTTATGATTGAATTTTTTTGTTGATGATCAATACCAATATCATATATATTATTATGTGTGGTGAATTATATATAAATTTATTGGGTTCATGGTTTCTATAATTCATTGATGTGGTTTTATTTTATTTTATAAATTGTTTTCTATAGAAAACATAATTGAATTTTATTATGATACAATTAGTTTTCCAAAACTAAAATTTAAGTGTTAAAAATTATTTCAATTTTTTCATATTAACCAAAAAGATGTGACTGGAATTTCTTCTATATTTCAATTCATTTTCTGAAGTTATTTTAATAGTGTACTAACCTATTTTAATTTTTGATTGTAAGTGAAATTTTGACATAACTCATGTTTATTTTCCAATGATAGTTTAATCCATGTTATCTAATATATTTTGTGTACCTATTTGGAAGAAATATTAATTATATTGAAAAAATACAAGCCAATGTATTCTTTATAATATGTTATTATATTTATGGTTTTCACTGATATGGTATGTTTATACACCAGTGTGTTTATTTTTCAAGGAATGTTTCAAGTGCCATGTTTTATTATTGAATGATTATATTTTTTTATTTGAACCTCTTTATTTTTTGAAATATGATTTTGTTTCTTTTTTCCTTTATTATTTCAATATGGGGTCTAATTCTTAGTAGTTATGCATTTCATATGTATTTAAGTGGTTCTCTAATGAATTAGTGTTAATTCATATAAATATCTAAAATATTTTAATTTATTTTTATCTTTTTCTTAACATTAATGTAATAACAGGGATGAATTGATTCTATTCACAAGCATAAAAATGGGGATCTTTTTAAAATATTTAATACTCGTATCTTCTTCCAACCACCTATGTCAAAATAATGAGTAGACATTCAATCAAACATTACTGTTTATTTCCTTACAGGATGCCTCTTCTGATGCAAGATCCCAAACAATTGACTCAAGTACTATATCAATGTTATCGCTATATCTAACAATATGTAATAATTGTTTTCTTCTATTTTTTACTTCTATATTAAAATATCATTCAAATAGATGACTTCCACTTTATATTTTTGTTTAGTTATTGATGTTTTAGTTATTCTATTTTAAATTTGTTCATTAAAATATGATTTTATATGTAAATTTTATTGAATTATTTTAGATTATATAGTAATAGTATTTTTCATAAAAAATCATACCATAATGTTCATACAATTTATATGATAATTTTATTAAACAAATAAATATTGAAATAAACATAAAAAATAGTATAAATATTTTTTTATTAACATAGAAAGTTAACAATTTAGAAATGGCTTATATATGTATTTTTTTAATAAAGTTTTCATTATAATAAGAATATATAATAATAATAATTATATATTCATACATATTTTATGGAAATAAATTTCATAATTTTTTATGTCAATATATCTTTAATTTCTCTTGTCTTTAGTTAGAAGAATACAAGACCAAGATTACAAGTTACTATCGATTTTATCTTTGTATTCAGTAGTAGATAAACACTTTGATAATATCTCAATATGTAATAGAAATCTTTTATTTTAGTTTAGTGTTATTCATGTAATTATGAAATAATATAAGTGGTATAACTTTTGGTTTTAGTCTATATAATGAATAAAATATATGTATAATGTCATTATAGTTTATGAGGAAGTTATTTTCTTTGGAACCAAACTATAAATTGAAATAATTCCAACCTATTTTCAATCATCTTTGTTTAATTTACATTATTTTAAATTATTCTTACTCATTCATTATTTTAAAGTTTAGATCCTCATTCAATATTTCTAAATTATCTAATTTTTTAAAATTTTCAATCAATTAGAGCCTAACCATAGAAATATCACATGAAATGAAATTTCTCAAATCCCATCCAAAATTATATACAAGAAATCCATTATTATTTATAATTTCTATAATGTTTTAACATATCTCATCACCATATTCACTCATTAACAATATAAATAAAACATATTCATAGAACACATAAAATAACATAAAAATTTCATTTTGGAATATAATTCTGTAAATAATATCTAAAAACTGAGATCCCTTAAATTTAAACATAATGAAATAATTCATTAATATGCAATAAAGGCAAATTAAATATTTGAATCATTTATAAAATTTCCCTTTCACTTTAAACATAGGTATACAGTTTAATAAATATTATATTTATTAAAAAATACATATGGTATGAATTTTTTGTTAACATCATTAAAGAATTCTCTATTAATGTTTTAATATTTTGGACACTATGGCTTCTTCTTTGGTTCAACTACACTAATTTCACATTCCCAACACATATACACATGGAAACACACTATCATATAATGAAACTCTTAAATATTTGTGGGGTTTAATTACTTATAACTTGATTTTAAGGGATATAAATTAAAAATAACTTGGATATAAGTGGATTAAATATCATATTCTACTCATCTATGATCCCACATATTTTTTAAATCATGGGGAATAAATTCCCTTTTCAACTCAAAATTTATGATATATTTATAGAAATTCCAAAAAATTAATTTGTATCTTATCATGACGTAGGATTCCATGTAATTTTGAAGGAAAATTTTCTCTTTGTGGTTTTGAACATTATTTATTTTAATGATAATGCGAAATAATTACTTGACAGAAAAATTAGATTGGTAGCGGTGGGTTGGTTTAATATTGGTCACCTTATAGTTTTTTAATTATGAAAATAATTTAATCTATTATATTAACCATGTTTGTTATTAAATTGGCCAACCCTTAACATTGGACTCTTAATTTTTTACATGTTAAACTTATTAGTGCTAGAAAAACAACATGGACATTTAAAGGCAATTAAATAAAGATTCCAAAATAGTCCATGTATTTTCTTTTAGGAAATAAATATTTAATAGTTATTATCTGGGTTTAGTTAAGGAAAATTTGTATTCAGATTTTGGATGAAATATTTATAATTAATATTAGTAAAATGATACAACATCTCATTTAACTTGACAATAAACTATCACTAGACATGAATAATGAATTTCCAACAATATATGATGATGTTTATGTCCCTTTAACCCATTTAAAATATCATATAGAATAACAATGTTAAGAAGGTTTTTCTCATAATTAATTCTTCGATGAATCCTTTTGTACTATTTGATATTCTATATCAAGTTGGTGGAGTTTGACATAAGGTATTTTCTACATAACATTTACTTTAAAAAAATATATATAAAATTTGCGTTTTAATAAATTTTCATGTAAAAAATTTGTTATATAAAATAAAGGTATAAAATATTTATGTTTTATTTAAATAATCCTTTTGTCAGTTATATGTGTTTAGTTTGTGTTAATTCTTCAACATATTACACTTATTTAGGTGCATATTCCATTATAGATGTTGATTCTCAGGGAGATGATGATACTAGTGGTCTAAGAGGAGGTGTTAATGATGTTAGTGTTCCTCTAGGATATAATGGGGGTCATGATGGTTCTGGTAATGTTGATATTAAGGCATACTTCTTATGTAAATTTTATTCTTTGTATATATATTGAATTTTATCATGTAGTTTTGTTTTATTCTAATGATATTTATAATGAAATTTTATATTTTTATCTTAGAGATAGTTTGAATTTTGGTTATATATAATGTATTATTTTTGAGTTTTGTTGAAATAAGGGAAGAGTTTTATATTATGGAAATTTTGATTTTTTCTCAAGAGTATTAGTGCATCCATAAACTAGAAGGTATATATTTTTTACAGTATATGAGTACTACTGTAAACTGTAGTGGATGAGTTTTTTTGCAGGGTATGATTGATGTTGTAAGCTATAGTATAGGATTATTTTTTTTCTTATAGGTAGAGGATATGAGTGCTATTTTATGTTTCATAAGCTAGAGGATGAGTTATGGAAGTTGGGAAGAATATGAGTTCTATACGATGCATGGTAAGAGTTTTCTTATGGAATCTAGAGGATATATACATGATTTATAATAGCGTATATAGATCCATTTCCATGGTTCAAACTAAGTAAATAAAAGTTTTATTGATAGTATTTTTAGGATATAACCATGATTTAAAATTTTGATATAAACCTATTACCATGGTTCAAACCATGAAAATAAGAGTTTTTTGTGGAATTTGGAGGATATATCCATGGTTTTAACCATTTCAATTGGACTATACCATCGTTCGAACCTTGGTTGTAGGTTTATAGCCATAGTTTGAACCATGGATATTGGTATATTTCTATAGTTATAAACCATGTCTATATGTATAATTACATGGTTATAAACCACATGGATATCTTTAAAATAAGTGTATATCATAATAAAAAAATATATTTTAAACCAGGGATATAAATTAATTTTCCATTAGTGAGTACCAACTTAAATTACCTTCAATGTTAGCATATAAATACAATGAAAATATTTTAGGGAATAAGTTAAACCTCATTTTTTATCAATGTGAGAAGTTGGTTTGATAATTTTTTATCAACCAATTTTCCCTCTTCAATTTAGCTCCATTTTTTGATATACACTTCTTTCTTGTGAATCTATTCTTAATATATGAGTTTGTTTTTGGAAAAATGGGTTATTTTTAGCTCATCTTATATAGGAACCTCTTTTTAACATGATCCATCAGAAAAAAAGCATCACTTAGTGATTTATTTATGTTCTTTAAGATTTATTCTCTAGAAAGAATAATTATGAGATAAGAATTTAAATTTTTTTCCATCTATCTTTTACCTCTCACATAAGAAATATAAAACAATTGGGATTTCATTTTTTGATACCAATAATTAAATTCAATTTCTTATTCAGGTGGAATATTATTTTTCCCCTTGGATATTTACTTTTATTGGGATTCCTTTTCTGGTTCTTTCTTCAAACCTGCTATCCAAGTTACCAAACAACTTTCAATAATATGATCTACCTTCTTAGATTTTCAATATGTTTTATGAGGAGAGTTTTTCACCAAGTTAGTATTTTTTATTTTTTATTTTGACTATTATTTCATTCTACTCCATCTTTTTTATTTTATATCCCACACTCATGAATTGTTTATATGTTTCCATTATATGACATCTTCTTATACGAAAGAAACAAATCTTATCTTTTGTTGTATCACTCATCTTGATTTTCCAATGTGTATTGAATTATATATATTTTCTTTCATTATCACCAAGTGGTAACTCGTCATTATTCTTGATAACGAATTTAGGAATGTTATTTTCATCATTTTTTCATGATTATTTCCCATGGGTGTTCTATATACATTCTTAAACATCTTTCTTCTTACCTTATCATTGGTTTTAGTTTCATGCTTTAATGAATTATACTTGAATTTATATTTACTATTATAACACCCATTTCAAACATCAAATAGTTATACAAGAATTATAAATTTACTTTTCTTATAAAAATTATTCTTCATAGTCTATGGATATTGTAGATTCCAAAACTTTCTTCCATTCACAATATCCCTTTCTATACTTCCATGTTTTTGAAAAATTATGCAAATATTTAATATCTATATGCCCAAACATGTAAAAGAACTAAAAATATGGTACAAGACTTAACCTTTTCCTATGAAGGAATATCAATCAAAAATTTCTACCATGATGGTTTTCTGTTTTCTCATTCAATAATGTGATTATTATTAAAAAAACTCATTATAAAAATGGTTTTGAATACATTGGATGTTGTGGTGGGTTCCAAACCATTATTTTTCAACAACTTTATACAAATTTTAGTTTCAAACTCTCACAACTCATGCAAATAGATTTATCACAAATAATACTTCTAGAAGTTCATGACAACGTTCATTTTAAGTATTTTTGACATTGATCATTAGATGATCCGTGGATGTTCTTTCCACTAGATATATGTAATTTAGTTTAAGAGTAATCTTTAGTAGTTTGTCTGTCATCATATTTCATTTAAACTTATTGTAAAGACCTGACCTGAGTTATTTTTATGACAACCCTGCTTTTTATTACAACTTAAACATTCTTTATTACATAAAACTTCACTTGATACAACAAAGAAGATCGAGAGGTTTAGTGTCTTTGGGGCTTAGGATCATTACATAAAAACTTTAAACTTGAAATACAACATCCTTATTGAAAACTTCCTTTACATGACCACTACATTCCTTCGTACTTAGCATTGCATGGGATAACCTGAGGACATGCATAAGAAAAGGGTGAGCTATAAAGCCCAGTAAGGGAGTACATAATGAATAACATGAGGAGTACAATACATGTTAGGCAATAGGCATATCAATAGAGCATAAGAGAGACATGAACATAAAGGCATGATAAAGCATGATAATCATAACATGGAAATGTGGCAACAACACTTAACATTGAATTAGCATGAGCCAAGGCTCATTGCACATGGAGCATGAGTAAACCCTCATTGCACTTGAAGCAAGAGTAAACCCTCGTTGTACTTGAATTAGCATGAGTCAACACTCACTGCACATGACGTATCATGATACTATACTTTACCCAATGCATTGGAGCGCTATAGAGGGCGCACCCTTCTTAAACATTTCATTTCATGCATAAGTGTGCCACATGGATCATAAAACATGGATTCATAAAACATAATCATTTCTTACACGATAAAGGAATGTGGAATTCATACATGAAACTTTACAATCAATATGTATATGTGCATAAAGGTGAATACCCTTGATGGAGAAATGGGCATGGTATTCACTACACAAAGACATTGGCTTAGAAAATCGGTGCGATTTCGGCAGCGTAACGGCGTGACATAAGAATTCATAAAAAAGGTTGATGAGAGAGAAACGGGTTACTCATCATATTTAAATGTAATGGACAGTAAGTAGATCATATATATACATGTCCCAACAATAGAAATGGAATTTAGATTCATGATACAAAAGTATTGCTTGAATGTAAAAGAAGAGAGAGAAGTTCCTTTCGGAATTTCGGCATAGTAACGGGTGTACATGGGAGGCATTTAATGAGAGAGAAAGGGTTCTCCCATCATTCAGACAATAAGGGGGAAGTATGGGGGAGGTGCGAAACCATACCACAACATTCATAATTGAAATAAAAAGGGAAATACAACTTAAAGAAAAATTGACAAAAAAATGAGAAAGGAAGAAAACCCTTACTTGGAAGTGTGCTTCCAAAGGCTAGAGAGAGGCTTGTGAGAGGCTTCTTGGGAGCTTGGGGCACCTTGAGAGGATTCTAGAGAGAGTAGGGAAGAGGTTGGACGAACTTCAAGGGCTTTGAGTGAGGAGGAAGTGGGAGCTTGGGTGGGTTTATATAGGAAAGGTGAGAGAATTCTTTATTATTTAGGTTTGGGACCCCTTATATTAAAATAATCCAAACCACAAACCATCCCATGGTATTTGCCCATGGTTTCTGGAAAAGGAGAGAGGAAAACAATATTTTAAAAGGCCAAGGTCCGAACTTATTAAAAAATTAGGGTTGCTTATGTGGAGGTGAGTCACACTCCCATGGAAATTAATTTAAAAAGGCAAAGTGTTGAATAAGTCTTGAGGGCTCCATTAATGCTTTGAAAAGTGATTCAAACAAACCCAAAACCTCATTATTTTAATGATAAAACATATATTGGCCGAACCTAAGGATTATGGTATTTTATTACATCTCCATTGGGTCATTATGATGTCATAAATCACATTATATATTTAAAAGGTATTTAATTTTTACCCAAAAATTGGACTGTCTCAGAAAATTATGAAAAATTCACCGTTGGATAATTTCGACGTCCTGATTCCAAAAATAATATTTATTTTATCTAAATAATTTTCTAAATATGTGAATTTGCACTTTTAAAATAAAAACCGACATTTATAAAAAATTCACGGGTTTTGACAGAAATGGCTTTCAAACCTTAATAAAAAATTTAATTGCATTCATAAAATTATAAGATCATTTATATTTAATAAAAATTAATTTAATATTAATAATAATATTTTATTAAAATATTATTTAATTCAAAAATCCTTTAATTTAATAAAATAAAATTCTTAATTAAATAATAACTAAAAACATCATTTGTACTTTAAAAACTAATTACAATGCATCAAAAATGACTAGAAATTATATTCATTATTATATACAAAAAATAATGTACATGAACATGGTGCTACTTATTTGTTACATAACCCCTTAAAATAGCCGCATAAGACCTAAGGGTAAGGTGTGCGATGGTGACAGACTCTTGGTGTTGCTTGGATAACATCGCTCGAGTGGTGATCTCTATCAACTTCCATTTTTCCCGTAGACGATCACGTTCGAGCTTGACTTGATGAAGCTCAGCTTGGGCTTGGTCAAGGGCAAAGCCCAAAGACGCCACCTCCTTTCCGAGCTCCGACAAATGGGCTTCGTAAGGGGCAATTCTACTGGATGAGGCCATCGCTTCCTTTGTCTGAGTAGAAAATTGGTTCGTTAAAGCCTTATATTTAAACTACCCAGATGATCACTGTTCAACGACTATAAAAGTAACGGTCACAAATCTTAACGTAAAACTTAAAGAAGTTGACATCTTATAAAAACATTTTTCATAAAGAAACATTTAACTGGATCAAGAGAGATTTTCCATTAATGAAACTTTGGGTCGTTACAACATTCCCCCCTTAAGAAATTTCGCCCTCGAAATTTTCCTTTTCCCACACTAAAACAAATGTGGGTAACTTAGCTTCATCATATCTTCCGACTCCCAAGTTGCTTCTTCAAACTTGTGGTTTCTCCACAACACCTTGACGAGGGGCATTGTCTTATTTCGTAGAACTTTTTCTCTACGATCCAAGATCTTCACTGGTTGCTCCTCATAAGAAAGATCATCTTCTAATTGTACCACCTCAGAAGAGAGTACATGTGAAGGGTCTGGTATGTACTTCCTTAAGAGGGATACATGGAAGACATCATGCACCTTGGCCATAGTAGGTGGAAGTGCTAGTCGATAGGCCACAGCCCCAACACGATCAAGAATCTCGAAGGGGCCGATGTACCTTGGACTTAACTTCCCTTTCCTTCCAAACCTCATGACCTTCTTCCACGGAGATATGCGTAAAAACACCATGTCTCCGACTTTAAACTCAAGGTCTCGTCGACGATTATCTGCATAACTCTTCTGTCGACTTTGGGCTGCCTTGATATGCTGCTGAATGGTTTTCACCTTCTCCACCATTTCTTCGACCATTTCTGGTCCAAGCAGCTTACGTTCACCGACCTCATCCCAACATGCCGGTGTTCTACACCTTTTCCCATACAGGGCTTCATATGGTGCCATTTGGATGCTCGAGTGGAAACTATTATTATAAGAGAACTCAACTAGAGGAAGATGTTGATCCCATCCTCCTTTAAAGTCCATTGAGCACGCTCTCAACATATCCTCAAGTGTTTGGATAGTCCGCTCGGATTGGCCATCAGTTTGAGGATGATAGGCCGTACTGAAGTTCAGTTCAGTATTCAGAGCATGTTGAAGACTCTTCCAAAACTTAGAGGTAAATCTTGGATCTCGGTCAGACACAATAGATAGTGGTACTCCATGCAACCGTACCACTTCCCTGATATATATCCGTGCCAGTTGATCCAAAGAGAAGTCCTCTCGAATAGCAATGAAGTGTGCAGTCTTTGTAAGACGATCCACAATAACCCAGATTTCATTGTTGCTTTTGGATGTCCTTGGAAGTCCAGTGACGAAGTCCATGGTGATGTTCTCCCATTTCCATTCTGGTATGGACAATGGTTGCATCATCCCCTTAGACTTCTGCCTCTCTGCATTCACTTGCTGACACACCAGGCACTTTGATGTATATTCGGCGATCTCCTTCTTCATATTATCCCACCAAAAGTTTTCTTGGAGATCTCGATACATCTTTGTGCTCCCTGGGTGAATAGAGAAATTTGAACTATGTGCATCATCCAAAAGTTCCTTCTTCAGCTCCGAACTTGATGGGACACATAGTCTTTTCCCAAACCGCACAATTCCTTCTTCATTAACATTAAACTCTGAGGATTTTCCCTTTTTGATAGCTTCCACTTTTTCTTGGATTCTCGCATCATCCTTTTGAGCATCCTTTAACCTTTCCAAAAGAGATGGTTGAGCAATCATTTGTGAAAGGATTGATGATGTTCCCTTCTTTATGATTCTCACGTCCATCTTCATCAAGTCTAAGAAGATTGGATCCTTCTCAATTCTCATAATTGATAGAATTTCTGGATCCTTTCTACTTAGGGCATCCGCCACCTTGTTCGCCTTCCCAGGGTGGTAATGTATTGAACAGTCATAATCCTTTATGAGCTCTATCCATCTTCTCTGGCGCATATTAAGCTCTTTCTGTGTGAATATATACTTAAGACTCTTGTGGTCAGTATATATCTCACATTTCTCTCCATAGAGATAATGCCGCCAGATTTTCAAGGTAAAGATCACCGCCGCCAACTCCAGATCATGCGTTGGATAGTTTCGCTCATGGATTTTCAACTGTCTTGAGGCATAGGATATCACTTTATCATTCTGCATCAGCACACATCCTAAGCCCTTCTTTGAAGCATCACTGAATACCACAAAAAGCTCCCCACTTGTGGGTAAAGTGAGCACAGGTGCAGTGATAAGCCTCCTTTTCAACTCCTTGAAGCTTTCTTCGCATTCATAACTCCAAGTAAACTTTACTCCCTTTCGAGTTAGCTTGGTAAGAGGGTTGGATAATCGTGAGAAGTTTCTCACAAATCGTCGATAATATCCAGCTAACCCCAAGAAGTTACGGATATCAGTTACCGATGTTGGCCTTGGCCATCCCTCAATTGCATCTGTTTTGGAGGGGTCCACAGATATCCCATTGCTTGTGATGATATGGCCCAAGAATGAGACCTCCTTCAACCAGAACTCACACTTGCTGTACTTGGCATAGAGCTTCTCCTTGCGCAAAGTCTCCAGTACAGTTCTTAAATGCTCCTCATGGTCCTCCTTGGTTTTGGAGTATATTAGAATATCATCTATAAAGACTACCACAGATTTATCTAGGTAATCTCTAAAGACTCTATTCATCAAGTCCATGAATATTGCTGGAGCATTGGTGAGTCCAAAAGGCATTACTATGAATTCATAGTGCCCGTACCTTGTACGAAAAGCAGTCTTGGGGATATCTTCCTTCTTCACCCTTACTTGATAATATCCCGACCGCAAGTCGACCTTGGAGAAGTATTGTGCTCCACGCAGCTGATCAAACAAGTCATCGATTCTTGGGAGAGGATACTTGTTCTTTATCGTGATTTTGTTAAGTTCACGATAATCGATGCAAAGCCGCATTGACCCATCCTTCTTCTTGACGAAGAGGACTGGTGCACCCCATGGTGATGCACTTGGGCGTATAAACCCTTTATCCAGATTCTCCTGTAGTTGTTTCTTCAGTTCTTCAAGCTCAACCACAGCCATTCTATATGGAGTCTTGGATATTGGTAGCGCCCCAGGTATAAGTTCAATTGAGAACTCAACATCTCTTCTTGGAGGAAGACCAGGAAGTTCCTCGGGAAATACTTCAGCGAATTCCCTCACAATAGGCATTTCTTCAAGGGTGGTTTCTTCCTTGGACTCAATCATCTGAGCCAGATATGCGTGCTCATAAGGTAGTAATATCCATGCTTGAGATGATGGAGTTAAAGGAGATTCATCTTCCTCCTGACACTTGTAAAGAATCGGGGGTCGATTCTCCATATGGAGTGTGATTTCCCTCTCCCGACAATTTATGTTGGCTCTATATAAGGAAAGCCAATCCATGCCAAGAATTGCATCAAATTCCACCAAAGGGAGTATGACAAGGTTCGCCGGGAAATTCAATCCACAGATTATAACAGGGGAGGACTTATACTCATGGGATGCAATGATTGCCCCATTTGCCGTACTCACCGACATCTTTACTTCCATGATTTGTGGTGGTGCAGGGATTATTCTACTAAACTTTTGAGATATAAAAGAATGCGTAGAACCTGAATCAAAAAGTACGTTCGCTATTCTTGAATGAATAACTAGCGTACCTGTCACCACCTCGTTGTCGGGGTTCACTTCGGCAGAAGTGATGGCAAAAGCTCTTCCTTGCTGTCTTGGAGGTTGTTGATTGCCTCCGATAACCCTTGGATTAGGGCACTGATTCGCAAAATGACCCGGTTCTTTGCATTTGAAGCATTGAACAACGCGTTGAGGTTCGAACGGAGCGTTCCTCCCCTCCGTCGCAGCCGCGGGTCCTTCTTGCTGACAGTTAATAGCTAGGTGCCCTTCTCTTCCACACTTGAAGCATTTTCTTGTCCCCCTAAGGCAATTCCCAGGGTGCTTCTTTCCACACTTTTGGCAAGTGGGGTGCTGGAATTTCTTAGCGCCGTTGGATTTATCCATCAGACCACCAGCATTGAAGTCCACCTTCCGCTTCTTGTCCCCATGATACCCCTGTGATTCTCCGATCTCCATTTCAACCTTAAGGGCACATCGGACAATCTCCTCATAGCTGTCAAAGTCACGGATCGCTAATGCTTTCCGCAAGCTAGGCTTCAGCCCACCAAAGAAGCGGTCAACTTTGCATTCGGGGGTAACGACAAAGCCAGAAGCGTATCGTGCAAGCCTTGTGAAGTTTGCCTCGTACGCTCCCACAGATTCTTCATCTTTCTGCTTGAGGGAAAGGAAGTCCCTTTCCATCTTAAGACGGAGGGTGCGTGGAAAATATTTATCGAAAAACATCTTCCGGAATACCTTCCATTCCAAAGCCTCGATCTCCTCCTCAGGCTTCGTATTTTTGATCAACGTCCACCATTGATCAGCTTCACCCTCCATACGATAAGCCGCCAGGAGAACCTTCTCTTTTTCAGAGCATTGGAGGATGGAGAATATCTTTTCAATGGAGTTGATCCATTGTTCAGCAATCGTGGGATCAGATGATCCACTAAAAGTAGGAGGCCTTTGTCTCATGAAGCTTTCAATAGCGACTTGTTCTTTCTTAGGGGGGGTTGAACGTTCCTCTTGACCAGTGTTTCTATTCAAAACTTGAGTTAGCTGAGAGAGAAGCGTGACAAAGTTCGCGATTCCCGCTCCCATCGGATTGGGCATCTCATTAGTACAATCATCACACTGATCTTCACAACGGTTGTTAGCCCGAGTTCTCCTATTACCGGCCATTGGCTGGAATAAAAGGAAAGTTAGGGGTAACACATAGAGGGTAATCCAAAGACAAAAGTTGATGACTTATAAATAAACTTTGATCTCTTTAACTCATGAGTCTATAGGATTCAATCCAGGCTTTTCAGGATCTTCCTTCTAACATATATTCTTAGGGGAATTTTTCCCTTAATAAGGGTTCATACTAAGATTGTGAATTTATCAAAACATATCCGCCGGGAGTGTCGTAACCAAGAGTGCAGCAAGGCCCGTTGTCGTGCACCAGTTCCCGTTCGAGTCTAGCTCAAAGCGGTGTTTTCGGGTTTTACCCCTAGGATACATCTGTGCCAGAGCCGCCTCTACCTGCTCGTATCCAGACAGGGATGTATTTGTTTGATAAAACACTTACATAGTATTTACCAAAACTTAGGGATGTTTTTATTATGCTTAGTCTTGTATCTAAGGCTTTACTAGGGTTTCCTAATCCCAAAAATAACTAAACCTATCCTCTGATACCAACTATGACAACCCTGCTTTTTATTACAACTTAAACATTCTTTATTACATAAAACTTCACTTGATACAACAAAGAAGATCGAGATGTTTAGTGTCTTTGGGGCTTAGGATCATTACATAAAAACTTTAAACTTGAAATACAACATCCTTATTGAAAACTTCCTTTACATGACCACTACATTCCTTCGTACTTAGCATTGCATGGGATAACCTGAGGACATGCATAAGAAAAGGGTGAGCTATAAAGCCCAGTAAGGGAGTACATAATGAATAACATGAGGAGTACAATACATGTTAGGCAATAGGCATATCAATAGAGCATAAGAGAGACATGAACATAAAGGCATGATAAAGCATGATAATCATAACATGGAAATGTGGCAACAACACTTAACATTGAATTAGCATGAGCCAAGGCTCATTGCACATGGAGCATGAGTAAACCCTCATTGCACTTGAAGCACGAGTAAACCCTCGTTGCACTTGAATTAGCATGAGTCAACACTCACTGCACATGACGTATCATGATACTATACTTTACCCAATGCATTGGAGCGCTATAGAGGGCGCACCCTTCTTAAACATTTCATTTCATGCATAAGTGTGCCACATGGATCATAAAACATGGATTCATAAAACATAATCATTTCTTCCACGATAAAGGAATGTGGAATTCATACATGAAACTTTACAATCAATATGTATATGTGCATAAAGGTGAATACCCTTGATGGAGAAATGGGCATGGTATTCACTACACAAAGACATTGGCTTAGAAAATCGGTGCGGTTTCGGCAGCGTAACGGCGTGACATAAGAATTCATAAAAAAGGTTGATGAGAGATAAAGGGGTTACTCATCATATTTACATGTAATGGACAGTAAGTAGATCATATATATACATGTCCCAACAATAGAAATGGAATTTAGATTCATGATACAAAAGTATTGCTTGAATGTAAAAGAAGAGAGAGAAGTTCCTTTCGGAATTTCGGCATAGTAACGGGTGTACATGGGAGGCATTTAATGAGAGAGAAAGGGTTCTCCCATCATTCAAACAATAAGGGGGCAGTATGGGGGAGGTGCGAAACCATACCCCAACATTCATAATTGAAATAAAAAGGGAAATACAACTTAAAGAAAAATTGACAAAAAAATGAGAAAGGAAGAAAACCCTTACTTGAAAGTGTGCTTCCAAAGGCTAGAGAGAGGCTTGTGAGAGGCTTCTTGGGAGCTTGGGGCACCTTGAGAGGATTCTAGAGAGAGTAGGGCAGAGGTTGGACGAACTTCAAGGGCTTTGAGTGAGGAGGAAGTGGGAGCATGGGTGGGTTTATATAGGAAAGGTGAGAGAATTCTTTATTATTTAGGTTTGGGACCCCTTATATTAAAATAATCCAAACCACAAACCATCCCATGGTATTTGCCCATGGTTTCTGGAAAAGGAGAGAGGAAAACAATATTTTACAAGGCCAAGGTCCGAACTTATTAAAAAATTAGTGTTGCTTATGTGGAGGTGAGTCACACTCCCATGGAAATTAATTTAAAAAGGCAAAGTGTTGAATAAGTCTTGAGGGCTCCATTAATGCTTTGAAAAGTGATTCAAACAAACCCAAAACCTCATTATTTTAATGATAAAACATATATTGGCCGAACCTAAGGATTATGGTATTTTATTACATCACCATTGGGTCATTATGATGTCATAAATCACATTATATATTTAAAAGGTATTTAATTTTTACCCAAAAATTGGACTGTCTCAGAAAATTATGAAAAATTCACCGTTGGATAATTTCGACGTCCTGATTCCAAAAATAATATTTATTTTATCTAAATAATTTTCTAAATATGTGAATTTGCACTTTTAAAATAAAAACCGACATTTATAAAAAATTCACTAGTTTTGACAGAAATGGCTTTCAAACCTTAATAAAAATTTTAATTGCATTCATAAAATTATAAGATCATTTATATTTAATAAAAATTAATTTAATATTAATAATAATATTTTATTAAAATATTATTTAATTCAAAAATCCTTTAATTTAATAAAATATAATTCTTAATTAAATAATAACTAAAAACATCATTTGTACTTTAAAAACTAATTACAATGCATCAAAAATGACTAGAAATTATATTCATTATTATATACAAAAAATAATGTACATGAACATGGTGCTACTTATTTGTTACATAACCCCTTAAAATAGCCGCATAAGACCTAAGGGTAAGGTGTGCGATGGTGACAGACTCTTGGTGTTGCTCGGATAACATCGCTCGAGTGGTGATCTCTATCAACTTCCATTTTTCCCGTAGACGATCACGTTCGAGCTTGACTTGATGAAGCTCAGCTTGGGCTTGGTCAAGGGCAAAGCCCAAAGACGCCACCTCCTTTCCGAGCTCCGACAAATGGGCTTCGTAAGGGGCAATTCTACTGGATGAGGCCATCGCTTCCTTTGTCTGAGTAGAAAATTGGTTCGTTAAAGCCTTATATTTAAACTACCCAGATGATCACTGTTCAACGGCTATAAAAGTAACGGTCACAAATCTTAACGTAAAACTTAAAGAAGTTGACATCTTATAAAAACATTTTTCATAAAGAAACATTTAACTGGATCAAGAGAGATTTTCCATTAATGAAACTTTGGGTCGTTACAATTTTTAAATTATTTAATATTTTTACAAGTTCCAATATTTTCATATTCGGGATTTTTCATCATCCTTATAAATTTATATTTATATTAAAATTATTTCCATATATTCTCATCCTAATCCTAATTTATTTAATTTTTTTATATTATCAATATATTTAATCCTCTTTTCTTTGAGCTCTAGGATTAGTACTCTAGATAGTTATTTTTAACAAAAATTTCTTCTTCAAATGCATGAATTATTTCTACAAATTTTTTCTTGTATTATTCTATATTTAATGAATTATATTGATCAATAATTATAAAATATAGAGAATATATCTTTATAATGATCATTCGGGATTTTTATGGCTCATACCTATTTGGATATATGTATAAACATCAACATCCGTTATTCCAAATATTTCTCTAAACTTTTGTTCTCTTCTTCAATATAAGATATATACTCCTAATGATATTTGATGGATACAAAAAATAAAGTGATTAATTAACTACAAAGGTTCAATAAGTTATTTATCACATATGAACATGAATCATCATATTCTTTATAACATAATTCTATAGATATGTGATATTCCTCTCTTGTGCTTGGTTTTTATATTTCCATTCTTGATTTTCCTTGATCAGGATTGCTGCATGGGAGAACTGATACTTATTTCTATTTACATGAGAGTGTTGTATTATCATAATTGATTTATTTATGTTATATATTATCAAAATAAATATTAGAATGAACTCTATATTGAGTACCTTATTTTAGTAGAGATTCAATATTCACTAGTTTCTTTAATGAGACCTTTATCACATTTTTTTCTTATATTATATTCCCTTTCTTCATGGTATTGATACATATAAATTCCATGATTAATTTTATAAGAAAATACTAGGATTATTAAAATATGAAATTTATATAGTCTTTTGAAAATTATAATTTAATTCATTAATAAATCTTCATATATGCAAATTCAATAGAGGTATGACCCTCATTGAAACAAATTTTCAGGATCACATAATGATGTTTCTGACACTGATAAGGGGAGGATTGAATTAGTATTGGTATAATTTTAATCTAATTTATTTTTTATCCCTTTTTACAACTTTATTTATTCAGTGATCAATTTTATCTCTATTTATCTATCCTTTTGTTATCATGTAGTTATAGAATTTAAAAGAAATATAAGAGAACATCTAGGTTTTTTATTGAGGTTCCCCTTGCTGAGGATGACCACATCCCCAACATATCGTTGTCATTATCCCACATTCATAGTTTCCTTATCATTATCAATTAAAATATAAGTAATGTTATGACCTTGAAATATTTATCTTTGAAATGACTTGGTACAAAGTAAACACAAACATTCTATTGAATTTCAGACATCAACTAAAATATCCCCCATAAGTTAAAAGATTTTATCCTTCTCCTAGTGAATTGGAAAATTAATGAAACTCTATGTTAATTTAAAATAGTATAGGTGACCTCCTTCCTCTACTACAATAACCAAGTGGGATCCCTTAATGTTCGTCAAACTTCTACCGTAGGATGCTGTAGAAAAGTTACACAATTAGAAAATTATATTTTAATATCTTTTTTAACTTCAAATTATTGTTTTAACCAATGTTTATAAAGGAGATGTCATAAATAATAGATTTAACATCACTTTTAATAAAAACAATATCTGAAACATAACATAAAAATGAATTTAAAGGGCCTTTTAACACTGGTTTATAAAAACCTGGCATTGACAATAAATTTCCCCATTGGTTTTACTATAAAATCGACATGAAAAATATAGAATGAACATTTGAACAATGATTTTTAGTAAAATTGATTTCAAAATTATTATTATTTAATATGGAAAAATCATTGAGGATTTCAATGTTTATTTTTATAGAAAATCAATAATGAAAGTAAAAAAACATTTTACCCTTTTTATGTTAGTTTTTTGAGAAAACCAACATCAAAAGTTGTTTTCAACGTTTGTTTTGGTAAGGACTGACATAAAATAACTTAAGTGATTACATTCATTGTTATTTTTTTAAAAGAAGACATTGAAATTGATTATTAAATATTAAATATCAATTTATACAAAAACCATCATGAAAATTTTATTTTTTATAAAAATATATAATAAATTACATTCCCATAATATAGAAACCTATAAAAAAATATAAAGAAAATACACGAAAAAGATAAAATGGAGAAAATATTTGTAAAAACAAACATAATTTATAAAATTAAATCTGAAAATATTGTCTAAATAATATTTTTTTATACTACAATAAAAATTCCTACATTATAATTTATAATTTATTTATACTTGGTTGTGCTTGATGCATTCCTTAGAGATCATTAGGTTAATATATCTTTACACAATGTTCAAAATTGAATTATTGTTTTTGAATCCACGTGTAACTGAAACTAATAGATATACACCAAATATCATATACCAACATAAAATAATTAATATCGTTCTTATTTAGTAAATCGAAAATGTCAAAATATGAATTTATAGCACACAAAAAAAAATCCATTGAAAATAGTTTAAAACTAAACCGTCCAAACAGAGCCTTTTTAAGTAAACGTTATCTTCAATAACAAACAACATTACACAAGACCTAGATTGATCAATATTAATTTTTCAACAAAATAAATTCATTCATTTAATAAACAATTGAAATTAAGATTCCAAAATAAAACTGCATCTCCTTTTACTCAAATATAAATTTCAAAATTCATTGAACTAAATAACATATTTTTTTTACTAATCACTAAAATCAGTGAAGTATATTTTAAATTTTAAATAATAAATTTAAATATTAATTCATTTTGATTCCAAAAAATATGTATTCAAAAACTTTTTTTATTCAAAACATTGTATAACTCACTTCCATATATATTTTATTAAAAAAAATTAATATATATAAAAAATATATAAATTTAACCAAACCAAATGGAAAATTGTATTTGAAAACAAGTTTTCTTATTTATAAATTCATTATAAACTCAACCAAACATGGATATATAAATTTCAAAATATTTACATAATCCACCTAATACACTAACTTAAGGAAAATAATAACCTTGTAAAATTAAACTCAATATAGCAACTAAAAGAATAAAAAAAATTATAAGTACTAATTTATTTTTTTCTTTAATTAATATATACATGCCTAAAACATCTAAAACCTGTAAAAACAGAATATAAAAACTTAAAGAAAAAATATTATTGTTAATTACTCATTTTTTAAACTTTAACTAAAGGAGACATACTTGATAATTTAAAGGACTGTGTGGTGTGTATTGTTGGCCTCTTATAGTATTAATGCAGACAAATCATGCTTAATTATGTTTTATTATGTTATAAATTGTTTAATCATTTTTCATATAACCTTAATCTCTACTGTTAGTGTTTACCACATAAGATAGGTTAACAAAATTCCGGTTAGTATAAGTCGCTGATAAAGATAAGTCACTGATAAGGGTAAGTAACTGATTCTTGACTTACCGATAGACGAGACATAGTTGAATCGAGTTAACAAATACTTCTTAGAAGTTTCACCAAGGACAATTCCCCAATGAAGTCTCAGTTGCTGATAGATATAGTCAACAAAAACATAACCTAATAACATATTGACTGGATGATACTAATAATGTTCGACAAGTATAAGCTACCAATAGTTGAGTTACTAATGCATCACCTATTGACTGAATGACCTATCAAACATGAGTTGCCGAGATAAGTTTGATACACCGACTGATTGACATACGAATGCTATGTTACCGATACAAATCTGAGACACCGAATGAATTACCTACCAATCTGAGCTACCATTGAAGTCTTAACTAAATATTTACTATCTTTCATTAAAATTTAAAATAATTATAAATAGTTATATTTATAAAATTAGTACATATTATTATATTAATGATCTTGTATATATTTTTTTAAAAAAACATTCAATGTCGATGTCAGAGTACGAGGTATGAGGTACAATCACACGTTCGAGATCACTCTCCATGTTAGGTGTATAAAGCACATACATGATTAAAAAAACGGAATCCAGGTAGTATATTAAGTATCTTATACACTTTTTAAAAACTATGAACATAAAACTGAAGAAACATGATGATATTTTTGATAGCCTAAAAGGAAGTACATTTTACTATAAGAAGAAGAGACCATGTACCAAGTCATACACCTCACTGGAAACAGAATACAGAAGCTCTCATGACACTCTATTTTGCTGTCTATTTCCAAAATTCAGCTCTAGCTTCACTTCTTCCAACTTTATATAGTTAAAAAGCTAAAAATCACATCACACAGAGCCTTATAAACCCATTATATTTAATTTATGATCTGTTTGTGAACTATTTTACTTTTAAAGCAGTGTGGGTGTCTCTCTTCAATAAACACACGTTGTATCATAATCATAACAGGAAGATACATTGATATCTTTACAAACCTATATTTCTACACCTTACACTACCACTAATAAAAATATAAGAGGTTCATTCGTGAAATATTTATAATTTTAACTCCCATGAAAACTAAGGAACAAGTCTAGTTGACATGGATAGCTGTGTATTCTATTGTGTACCCTGATCCCGGGTGTCAAACAAGTTTTTCTGTACAAATTTCTTGGTAGAAGGTGATCACTATACTAAATCTCTTGTTTTAAAATCTAATGTTCTTTTCAAAGTTGTATTTTTACTATTTGATTTCTTCATTGAAAGCATTTTCTTTACTTTGATAGTTAATATTAGTTAGTGTTTATATTATAATTTGTTTTGATAGATTGGTTTCAAAAGTTAATCTAATAATCCATATTTCTTTAATTGATAACTAATAAATCATTGAAAAATATTTCAAAATATCAAAACTTTTATAAATATGCTACTTTGGGTAAATAGGCCATATTTGATTTAAATTTGTTGACTTTTAAATAAATCTTCTAAGATAGAAATTTTTATAGGAACTCAATTCACCCCATATTGAGTGTTCTAATCCGACCAAAATATATATTGATTTATAAATCCCAAAACCCTATATATAATAGATAATATCCTTGTAAGAATAAACATAATATAAATACTTAAAGATGAAAATAATTTTTTAAATACTCAATTTTTTAACTTTAATTAAAAGATGCATACCTAATAATTGAAATCAAAATCACACTTAACAAAGATTTTTCATAAAAACTTTAAATATGGGTAATTTTATCATTTATATATGAATTTGAATCATTGAAAAGATATAATAACATTCAATATTATTGAATTAAAAAATAGATCATTTTATATAAATCATTAAATAATTTATATGAATAACATTATAAAATTTATTTATTGACCCAATTGTGATTATCTCATACAAGAATATTAAAATAGAATCTTTACATTCCAGAATTCCTTTTTGATGGTTAAACTATGGTTATAAAAAATGAAATTGAAAATAAAAACCAATATGTATATATATATAAAAAATATTATCTAATATAAAATATATTAACCATTACTTCAATTTATTGGATTGTATTTGGCTACTTTATCAATAAGTTATTTTTATTAAACATTTTCAATGACCTAAATTTTCATATATATCAACTAAAAAAACACATATAAACAATAATAATTAACAATAAATAAATTATAAAAAAATAAATAAACATACTAGTCTAGCACGTTATTAAATATTTTATAAACATCACCTAGTAAATAGAAAAACCAATATACAGTGAATTCACTTGAGAAGATTACGCCTAACATCCAATGACCTATAAGAATATAAAAAGACCCCAATTAATAACATTATAATTAATATTAATTCATAATTATTATAATATTCTTACCAATCAAGGAATGAAAAATACCAGCACCCAATCTCTTTATTTGATAATCCCTCAAATATATATGCAACTCTAGAAAGGGTTTTTGTATATTTCATAGTTGTTGAAATGAATTTTGGATATATGAGACTGTAAATATTAGTGTTATCACTTTGACTAAGAAGAGTGTGTAAATACCTATTTAAATAAATAATATAGTAAGTCACTTGAAATCATATTTATTTAAAGAAATAAAAAATGAAAACATAAACTTACTTGGAAAAAAATTGTAACATATGCATGATATACTCATAAAAAATATTTAGATCCATGATATTTTTTTTTGAATATTCTAAAAGGATAGACTCTTCCACATATATCAAACATCATTCAAAACTCATTAGTATTATCCAAAGAAGAAGAGACATGGAGTAATCTTTTTAGCCCTTCCAGAATCGCAGAAGTATATGCAGTTGTTTGTGCCTGAAACATTTGTTTCTTTTTTGAAAATTATTTTAATTTTTGAAACTCATATATAAATTAAATCTCATAAAATATATATATTTTTTTAATTAAATTTAAATAATGTTTAAAAAAAATGCATACCTTGTATATCCAATAATGAAGAAGGTTAGGTGACCAATGTAAAAAATGACCCATACAATATCCACCTCTAGTAACCTCCTTAGTTGGTAATGATGGTAGACCAATTAGATCAATAAAATCACCTAATGATATTCTTAACTAACCCTACTTTATAGGCTGGTCCTGTAAAAAAAATTCCAAAAATATGGAAATCTTTAGGTGATAAATACGTATATGGGTATCTACAGTATAAAACACACAATATTTGGTTGAGCCACTATGAGGAGGTGGATGATATGATCAGGTATTTTGGGCCAACTATACATGCTCCACAAGATGTTTAGGCTTTGAACAATGGGTAGGTTTCGTAAGGTAATCATGCTTTGATCTTATCATTAACTATTCAATCATTGACTACAAAACTAATTGAATTTTTTTATCTATGTATTTTTAAAGTATTTCAGCTCAAAATTTAAGGAATCTATTTCCAGGTCTCTTTATTTCTTATATTGGTGACAAAAAACTATCCTAAAACTAACACCCTTTTCATATCCTCTTACATGGATGGGGTATATTGGGTTTCTTAAAGTAGTAGTTAAGATATCCATCCTACCCTTAGGAATAAAATTACCCTATGTATATTCTCCAAAAGGTCATATTAAAATGAAAAATTAAAATGGTATATTAGTGCTGTTAATTTTAAAAATAAAAACATTCACGGAATAAAAAAATTTATTTATTATACTTTTTTCCACTACTTCCTTATATTTCTTTGAAGACAATTTTCTATTTCTTCTTCTTTCTCTTTTATATTTTTTGAGGATGAGTGGGGGTAGATTGATCACTGAAATAGATGTATTATGGACCACTAGTAGATTGAGATATTAAATCATCAAACTTTTCTGTAATCATTTTCTCTTCCAATAAATGATACCATCCACAAAATGAAGTATGAGGTAATAAATTCTACAACTAGATCTCTTGATAAGATCTCATAGAGTCATGTTTTATAAAAATAATGTAATAAATAATGAGATAACCTATAAGAAATATTAAAATATAAAATAATTATAATACCATAAATTATTCATCATGTCTTCTAGCGAAAATTTTCTTCCACATATTTTCATATAAAAACCCATGACTTCGGAATGGGTTTTCATTCTATAACTTCTCAAAAATGTAATTTTTTGTAAATTTTTCTTTGAAATATTTCCATAAAACCATAGTTAAGTATATCATTTGTTTATTAATTTCTTTTGTTTCTTCAAAATTGAATTTCTTCTGTAAATGAATTAAATTAAATATTAGTCATTTAAATATAAATACTCTAAAAATGAGAAAAAACTATATTAATTGATAATTTTACTATTATGGACTTCCAAAACTGCTATTTCACCATTTTTTCGATGGAATTCCAATCAGAATATAAAATTTTAATAGTTAAATGACTCTATACATTTATATAATAGTTAAGATGCATTGAATTTGGACCTATTGGGTTATTATTGTCATTAAAATTAATCTGTATTCTATGGTCTCCAAAGGAAAGTGAATGTTTTGGTAAAGGTGTAATCCTTCATTTTCCAACTATAGATATTTATTTCTTTATATAAGAAGGATAATACTCTTCCATATAAGAGACACTAGAAGGAGAAGTACTAGTATACTGTAATATTTATTTGTAAATTAAAATCACTATTTTATTAAATAATTATATTAATTAATATTTAATAATATGAAAAAAGTCATGTACCACAGAAAATGATCCCCTAAATTTGTGTCTATCATTTAAATATGAAAATGTAATGAAATTTTGTATACCTTCATATTGTTGGACAAGTGATTTTTTTAAAACAATGATTAAAAAATAATTTAAGAAAAAAATTAGTGTAACACTTGTGTAAGTTTTTAAAAAACAATTATGATATGATTATTAACCAAAACCTAAAAGTTAAACTATTATATGTAAAAATTATTTATAAATTATAGAAACATTTATAAATTTAGATATCATAGTTAAAAAAAAGTAGGCAGAAATTTAACCAAAAAATAATGATATACGTCAGGTTTTCCAATCAAAATTTTGTCGGACATGCCTATTGAATAAAACATTTAACACAAAAAAAAATTATAAATAGTAATATATATATATATATATAATTAGACATCCAATAATTAATAAAAATTAGAGTTTACACATGTAAATTTCAAAAAATAATTAAAATATGAATATTTACCATAATAATTAGAAGAGTTGTTCAGTTTATTCCTATATCCCCTTAGCATGATCATTTTATACAGCATGGTCAATATCTGAATTATAGTCATTTTTATCATCTGGTATTCACTTAACAAACTAATAAGCCTCAAAGAAACCCATAACATCTTATTCATCCTCATCACCCAAATGAATTATTATCTCCTAAAAAACAATTGACCACTGACCATTTGATGGACCAATAACATAAAATATATTTTTTAATGTGTTTTCATGATAAATGATTACTCTTTTCCATTACATTTTTTCAAGATTACCAGGGTAAACCTTGAATCATCTTGTTTCACAGCACTATTAATATCAATCTTGTTACACTTAAACACCGTGACTCAAAATTTAGTATAATAAAATTCTAATTTATCACCAATAACTCCAAAATATTTCATTGATGTAGAATTGGGTTTTTATCATTTTCACTCAAAAAAAGAAGTTCTTCAGTGATTACCATTACCACACTATCAATATAAAAACTAACCTATAGGATCACACTAAGAGAAAACCCACTTCCAACCATGTCAATGTTTCTGATGCAGATATATCTACGATGAATTTATATTTAAATCGTGAAACAAATGAGTTTTATGATAAATTATCAACCAATTTTAATTTATTTTTAGGCATAATTCATTTAATTCTATAATACATGATGATATATATGGATGAATCTCATTTGTGTTTTTTAAAATATATAAATTTTCCTCCATAACTTCGTCACATGGAATGAACTTTACCATTATGCCTCAAATACCTCTACATTTACTATCATTGGAAATTTGTCGAGATATAGGAATACCAATAGGCTCATGTTCATAAAAATATTCATTGTAGAATTGAATAACCTCTTTTGATACATATTTTCAAAAAACTGAGGCCTCTAGTCATTGAGGTATTTTAACATATCCCATCAAAATTATCATATATCATTCAAAAGTATACATCCAATAAAAATAAATAGACCCACATATTCTTATATTATTCACCATATAAATCACCATAAAAACCATTACATGAAAAAATGTAGATGGTAAATGCACTTCTATTTGAAAACATATATGAGAAACTTCATTCTCTAACACATCTAACAAATTTGGAACAAAAAATTTTCTACAAATGGATATGAAAAAATTACATAACCTAATGATAGTATTTATGAGTGGTACAAGTAATATACCAAAAATTACGACTTGTAGTTGTTGTTGCATCAATACATGATAGTTATGAGATTTGATACATATTAATTTAAAATCCTTTAATGAAACAAAATTACACACATTTAAATAATATACACTGGGTACTTTAATACCATGTAGACAATAAAAAAATTATTCTTCTCACCCTTTATTAATGTGTGACAATCCAGAGGTACATATGTTCTGTTTCCTTTCATAGTGGGACCTAACTCTAAACTTGTTACCATTAATATTAATACCAATCTACCATGAAAAACAACTTTTTTATTTCTTCTTAAATCTAAAAATGTTCAAATAAAACTATCACATATGTTTTTATCGACCTTCATAACATCAACTATATGTTTTATCTATAAAAATAACCTATAAAGTTTTTCAAAAAATAGACGATTTATTCCAGATATAATTTTGATAACCATAACTTCCTTTCCTAATGGGAAATCAGTATTTTTCACCCCATTGTAATTTTATTAAAATAGAAATGGTTGTTTTGGAAGATTATATTCTTATAAACCATTAAATTTTTGTTTTAATCAATGATAAGGATGAATAATCCTCAATAATCATTGGTGTCCCATGTACAATATCATTATTCTATTATGCAATTTATAATTGGAAGTATATTTTTCGAAAATTGGAAATGATTTATTTCCTTTAGTATTGTATCTCAATAAGTTTCCATATAAAGGAAAGTCATCTATAGTGATATTTATATTAGAAAACAATAGAATATTATCTTTCTTTTATGTATCTAAAACTATAACACATTTCACCTATAAGAGCTTCAAATCATCAATCAATAGTGAAAGATACACATCAATATCGTTTCCCGATTGTTTTGTTTTAGAAATCAACAAGAAAATAATTTCCTATTCTTTATTCATACATATATATAGGGACAGGTTGTAAACTACCAACAAAATAGGCCAAAACTATTTTGTCTACTTAGGATCTGATATAGATTTATTCTATCTATGAACAACCACATTCTTATATTTATAACATCACATCAAAAATAAAAATAAAAATTACCAAATATCGTCCACTATATTGAATATGTAGGGAGACATATTTTACCATTAGAGATTCACTCTTTTGTATGCCATCTTAACCATTTTGTATCAATTGAATTTGAAAATAGATACTTCAAACAATGAATTATTGAAATGTAAAAAATTTCATTAGTAGGAGGTTTGATTTTAGTACTTGATAATGAATCATAATAGATTTATTGGAATTATTGGATGGAATTATTAAAATGAATTAATGGAAGGTACCAAATTTATTTAGTAGGAGGTTTGATTCTAGAAACTGAGAATGAATGAGAGTAGAAATTTCCATCCACCTTATAACATGATATCCCGCATTTATGAAATTTTGATAAAAAATGATATTATTTCATATACAACACACAATAAATAGTTCACCTATATGTATTTTTATAACTTTATCTCATTGGTTATAATATTTTCTTTTCCTCATAATTGTAATTTTGAACCCCATTTCCTTCTGGAAGTAAACCTTTTAAAAGATCAAGAAACCCAGAGAAACTTTTATCACATGATCCCTTTCTTACTTTTGTGTTAACTAATCTCAGAACTACAGATAAAACATTTTATTTAGTGAAGCCTAAGAATAATGGTTTCTTAGAATCCCCATACCATCATTAAGTTTTTTATGGTTTCAAAACCTACATTAGGAATTAATTCTTCAATACAATCTTCTGTCTCATTATGAATATTTTTATAAACCATAGATGTTGAATTTTCTACTCTTTCACCATGCTAAATCCAACATATATACTTATGGGTAAAACCATATGAAAATATATTCTCATTATGGGTAAACCATATGAAAATATATTCTCATGTATTTCTCTACAATTTAACTTTATTATAGTGAAACACTTCAAAAATGGACATAAAATCAATTATTTATTTTTTAGATTTCATTTAGAAAATTATAATAAATTATAAACTCCTTTTTCATAAACATCAGTGGTTCTTCATAATTTTATCCAATTTTAATTCATTGAATACCTAATATCACAATATAAAATGTGAATATATTAAAATATATAACCATTTAAATATATATATAAATAGATAAATTTTAAACATAAAAACATATCATCAATATTATTAATTATTGATGACCATTTGATCAAATAAACAATTATACATAATGAAAATAACATATTATACATAATTTATATTAAAAAATAACCAATAACTATGTCAAAATAAAATTCCAAAATTTATACATATATTTTTTTTAAAAATTTGTACATAATTTATCTTTAAAAATAAATATAGCTACCCATCCCCGGATAACCCAAAGATGGTGTCTATTACTAAATACATTGGAAGGATAGAAAGTAATCAAGCCCTAAAGTTCCGATCAGTTTATTAGTCTTGGTAAACCATATACAAAACTGAGAATTTTATTATAAATGGATACACTAATTACAATATATTTTTTTCCTTCTAAATAAATAAACAGTAAGGATGGTCTCTAATCCGTCTAGTATATTACTATATAAAATTCAAAGTATGCTTCTTGGATTCCTGGGGAAAGAAAAATAATATGGTTGATCTCAAATGCTCAGTATGGAAAAAATATAGAAGAAGTAATAATAAATCAATGCGAATAGTCAATATGGAAAGGTAAACAACTGAACAGACATGCCTTGTAATCAACAAACTGAATGAGAATATGTAAGAAATACGGAAAGGTAATAACATGAAATACATTCCATTAAAATAACTAGATAATGAAAAATAAATATGTCAATGTATGAAATAAAAATGCATGACATTACTCAATGAACTGAAATGAAATGTATCCATAGATATATCAATGAAAAATATCATGGATGAATAATAACTGAAACTAATATGAGGGAAATTATTTTTCAATGGACATCATGTATAAGTAAAATGATGACCAATTAATATCAAGATCAATCCTCCAGATAGTTTAAAACTATGTATCTATCCTCTTTTTAATTTTCACAACTGGTTTGTCTCATGAGAACCTATCGATGCATTGAAGAGCTGTATAATGTCTGGGCTCCACCCATCCCTGCATGTCTAAATAATTATTCATATTTAATAATCAAAATAAATAATACTCCTTATCAAATATCTGTATTGAATAAACAATACAAATTAAACAATATTTTCCCAAATAAATAAACAACTGTCCAAATAGACAACATATGTAAGTTGGTATACAATTTAGGCAATAATAATATCCATGATAAATGAAATGGATAATTTAGGGGAAATTAAATATTCAATGTTCATATGAGATTGAATATTTCTAGGGGACTAACAAATAAATCATCGAAGTGAATGTAAATTCTATCCATGAATAAATAAATCATAAACCATCTAGAGGAAGAATAAGGATGAAATCAATTCAACAAATCCCAAGTGGAGTAAAATAGAGGGTTGTCATTGTTGATGAAATAAAAGATTAAATTATAAAAATATTCTTGGAGAAAATTTCCTTTGATTTTGAAAAACATTTTTAAATTGATAATGAGGCTTTAATGAAATGAAGGTGGATAAATTTGTACATGATGAATGAGGTAAAAAATAATATTCCTTTTATATAGAAAAAGTTTAGAAAATGACTCATTTGGAAAGTGACAATAAGATTCCTTCAATGGGATTGGTAAAATAAAAAAATGGTAAAATTTTCTTAACCAAATAATTTTAAAATCACTTTTTCAAATCATTTTAATAAAACATGGTTTTTAGAAGAAAATAGGTTCTCCGACTAAAGAGATTAGTGAAGTCATGTTTTCATTAAAACATTTTATATACACATTGAGTGCCAAAGAGTGGGAAAAATGGTTCTAATACATGAAATGATCATGAATAACCCAATAATAATGAATATTTTTGTTGGAAAATGGTTATATAATTTCCTCAAATAGAAATTACATTGAATGATCTTAGAATCAGTCTTGATGACAATAATCATTTAACATTCCAAAGTGTCCCATACCACATTGAAACATTTTCAATTCATAAAACTCATGAAAAAATAATATTAAATGAAATTATTAAATTCCATAAAGGAATATTAATTCGAGATATGATATATCTATTTTGAAGTAATAAAACCATATATAAGAAATTATGTGCACAACAATTATGTATGCTTCATGGAATGAAAATGAGACAAGAATCTCTTACCATGTGTTTCCTTTCGGGAGAACATACTTTGACTTCTTGTATAATAAAATTATGTTAATCTTATAATTTCTTTGGAACATTTTTCATGTTTATAATTAATTTTATTTCACTCTTTACCATGTTTTTTACAACTACTTAAACAATTATATTTACATCGGGTGTTTTGGACCAAATTCAGTTTTATGTGTCAAAACAACTATTGTTGGTCAAATATGGTCATAGGGGTAATTAGATAACATCTCTTGAATAATAAAAATGAATTAATTTTTATATTTTTATATAAATTAAACTTTTAAAATCAATCATTAAATATGGTATGGAAAATGATTCAATGTTACAATCATGAAGACGGTAGGCTATACATACGTATGAGTAACATTCCCATTTTTAAACGTACATTGTGGAAAGAAGGTAAGTAACTAAAATAATTACATAATTATAATTATATAATAAATAAAATATTATTAAACCAAATGTACTTATATATAAAATTATATAATGTAAAAGGAATCACAACATGTTAAGGTGGCGATAGTCCACATGTCTATGAACGACATTATCTGTTTTAAAGTGTGTGAAGGGGTAATAAAGAAAATGATATATATATATATATATATTAAAAAGGTAATCATGTTATGAATATCATATATATATTTTTATGTCTTGTATATTTAATTATAACCATCATTTATACATTCCATTATCGTGTGAACGAATCTCATCGCTTTGACAGGGTCGTAGTCCACACTTCCTCCAAAGATGTTATTATATCGACATAAAATGAAAATTACTAAATTAATGAATTATAAAAGGTTTAAAGAAGTATAAATACACAATAAATATAATATATAACATATATAAACTATTATTACATCATAATAGACACCATGAATGATGGTAATGGAAGAATGAACAATCATCATTTCGTGAGGCAGTAGTTCACAATCCAGAGAAAAATTGTGTTCGTTACTCATTAGATGGTGTTGTGTGTAAGTTTAAGTTACAATAATAGAATAAAAACATACTATTATATTTAGGATACTTTTTTTTATACAGGAACATAATAAAAATATTTTAGGTGTTGGATAATGAAAATTAAACTAGAGAGATTGAAGAATACATAACTATTTAATCAGAAAACTTCTTTTGGATTACACAAAAAGCTTCCTTGGATTGCTTTATGTAAAAGGTATGATTCTATGTCCTGGGGAGGGATGTTGGGAGAAACGTTTGGCAGGTTTTGGATAAACATAATGGGCTTGAGATTTGTGAGGAATGGGTAGAGGTGGTGGCCTTTTAGAAGGAAGGAAAAGGACTAACATGGTAATCTTGAAAATAAGTTAGGTGTGTACATGTTCTTAACTAATAAAAATCAATAAAACGCAATAAATCATTAGTGTAAAATTAATTTTTGAAATATTTCCATAAATTTTGTGGTGGAAAAGTTTCTAGGTTATTTGGGACCATAAACTTAGGTCTTAGTCCATTTTTAAGCCTTTTTACACCATAATTAATGTAAATAATTTTAATTTATTTCACTAATCATTTTTGTCAAAAAAAGATAGTTGATATTGTTAGACCACAAATATTATCTTTATTTAAATGGTGTATGTCATATTTTAAAAATTCAAATTACACTAGTGAAAAAATTTGGATTAATACTAATCTCACTAGCAGATGGATTAATAGAATTTTTGTAAAACAAATGTTCAAAAGATTTTTACTTTTTTATATTAAATTTTAAATATATTTTGATTATAATGAAATAAATTATGTTAAAAGATGTATAACTGATAAAATCATACTTTAAAACAAATTTATAATATAATTTAACATTAATAATCATTTAAATGAAAAAGCATTTTTAATTAAAACGTAGTATTTTTCACTGCTCACTAAAAAATGAAGTTTCTCTCCAAAACCCAAAACATTCATCCTAAGATAATTTTTAAATTATGAATTCATAAAATAAAGTTTATTTTATCAAATTAAATTCATGAAAGTGTCAAAATTGATATTTAAAATAGGTTCTCCATTAGAAGACCGTAAAAATGTTGTAATAAAAAGAATGTTTTTATGTGAAATATTGGGGTTTCTCTTATCTTATTCTTACCAAATCTATTGGATGAATATAAAAAAATTTATTGAATATGTTAAATATTTATTACATTAACATCACTCACTAACTATAATTAATTTAATCTGTTAGGGTAAAAATTATTTGTGAGCATAAAAATAGTTTTCTAAAAAATATCTTTTTAATATTCGATTGGTTCTTATATTCATTGGTAATTTATTTGTAACCAATTATTTAGTTGTCTAAACAATATATTTTCATATTTTATTTAATACTATTAATAACTTCTATTTAATATCTTATTATATTAAATAATAATATTTTAATTATGTATTTTGTTCTCAGTAAGAGTCAATATTGAGTATAGAGTAAGGCATCGAAGAAGGTCATTTTTGGCATGTAACATAAGCTATAGGGGAAGGTCATTATTGTGTATTATGTACGCTAACTTAATGTCTCATGAATTTAAAGATAACATTATGTTTTATGCATTTAAATATATATAATATATTTTAAATAGTTAATGTATTATAAAGTATACGGATATTATATCACCTTACCTACCTGTTGTCACGTGTTATACATGCTACCAAACACCAGGTTCTTGATTTATTTTATCTGGGATTCAAATTATCCCCCAACTTATTTAAATTGAATCCCCACAATTTAAAAATTATCATGGGGATAGATTGTTTGAAACTTCATATGTTTGAAATCCCACATCGTGAGAAGGGTTAATAATTATTCTTCTTGAAAAGAGAGAATGGAACTTACTAAGGTCACATGAAATACCATGTAACTATGTCTCTAAGTAGGAGAACATCATTTTAATGTTGAGATACATAGTTTGAGGAAAGTCATTAATATTTATAAGGAGTGAATAAGATCATCAATCACAAACAATTGAATGATCAATGGAAAGTTGAGGGAATAAATCCATAAATATTTGATGGTTTAGAAAGCCATTGGTTCAATTGAAATTTAGGTGTTAGGAAAACATTATATTTAAATTCTATTTTCCTAATGGTGGGTAATTATTTTAGTGACCAAGAATATAATGAAATATTCTTAAATGATAGGATTCAATCTCATATGAAAAATCCTAACTTTTGGTTGTGTTCTGACCTAATTATAATTCATTCGTTTACTCCAAAAAATTAATTACCAACAAATAATTTTTTTATTTATGCCTGAATCAATAATAGAAACATTTAAATGGTTTAAGGCATATAAAGGAGTGAAAAGTCTTACTATTTGCCTTTAACAGTCTCCTAAAATAAATTTGGTTTGTAGATTAATTTCTAATCGTCAAAAGTGTTAATACTACTTCATAATTAATATTTATTCATTAAATATTTTAACTAAAAAAATAAAAATTAATAAGGACATTGAATAGGTTAGTGGTTAGTGTAAAACCATTATCGTACATTGGTTATGGTATCAAGTCTTGTGACCTTGTCTAATATTATTGGTTGTCACCCAACATACGAGTTGTCCTTTTCTTAAACCATATTAATATAAATTAAAAATATAAATATGATGGAAATCCTTGAAATTAGGTTAATATATAAATATAATTTCAACTAAGGTTTTCAATACAACCTCAATACATAAATAACTCATCCATTTTATTTCCACATAGGTCCTTCCTTGGTCTAGGTCTTATCAATTATATCATTAGTTGTATTTCTAAATCATTACACCTTATCATCAATATAAAACTCCTTAGGTTTAACCTTTATTATTCTTTTTCAAAATCCTTTCAAATTCTTAATAATGTTTAGTAAATTAAACATGGACTATCCTTTTCACATACCCTGGGAGTGTCAAAACTAGTGAATAGTAAGGCCTGTTGTAATGTACTGGGTTACCCTAAGTCAAACCCAAATCACCTTGTATGAGTTGTTACTCCTAGGTACATCTTGTCCTGAACCACATCAACTAGTAGTATCCAGACATGGATATATTATAAGGAACACACACATAATCTATAATTTATCTAAATTCTAGGGTTTTCATCTATACATATTCTCAAATTCTACCTTAGGGTTATGTTCTCTAATCGTGGATTTCCTAAATCCAATTCCCTTGGTGCTAATAAACATCCCTATGATACCAACTATAGCAACACAAACCTAAGTAGCCTAGAGCTGATGTCTATTATTAAATAAATTTTCATGATTTCAATATATCAGGCCTTGAAGGGCTGATCAGTATAGTAGTCTTGGTAAATCAGATACAAAAATAAGAATTGTATTACAAATGGATACACTAACTACCCCATATTTTTTCATTTAAACAAATAAACATTGAGGATGATATCTAATCCATCTAGTATATTCCTATATAACTTTCATAGTATTTTTCTTGGATTCTTGGGGATGGAAATATAAAAATAGTGAGCTCAAATTATTTTTAATGGAAAAATATAGAGGAATAAATAATAAATAGTTTTCAATATTTAATATGGAAAGGTAAATAATTGAACACACAAGCCATGTAATCAATGAACTAAATGAATGTACAAAAGAAATATGGAAAGGTAAAAAGTGGAAACACATTCCATTAAAATAACTAGGTAAGGGAAAATAAATATAAAAATGTATGAAACTAAATAACATGACATTAAGAAATGAACTCAAATGAAATTTACCGATAGATACATCGAAGAAAAATCTCATGGATGAATAATAACTGAAACTAATCTAAAGGAAATGCTTTCTCAATTGAAATCATGTCTAAGGAACATAAGGACCTATTACTGTAATGATCAATCCTCTGGATAGTTTAAAACTACAAATCTAGACTCCATTTAAATTATGCAACAAGTTTGTCTCATGAGAACCAATCGATGCATCAAGGAGCTAAATAATGTCTAGGCCCCACCCATCACTGCATGTCTAAATAATTATTCATATTGAATAATAAAAATAAATAATATGACTTATCAAATATCTTTATTGAATTAAGAATACATATTTATCCATATTTCCCTAAATAATCAAACAACTATCAAAGTAGGCATCGTATGTAAGTTGATATACCGTTTACAGAATAGTAATATCCATGGTAAATGAAATGATTAATTTAGGGAAAATTAAAATGTTCAAAGTTCATAGTTGATTGATTATTTCAAGGAGACAAAAAAATAATTCAGGGAAGTGAATATGAATACTATCATTGTCCAAATAAATCATAGACCATTCAGAGGAAGAATAAGTGTGGTATCAATACAAAAAATCCCAAGTTGAGTAAAATAGTGGATTGTCTTTGTTAATGAAAAAAATATTAACTTTTAAAATTATTATTTGGTAAAATATCCTTTTATTTTGAAAAACCTTTTGAAATTAGGAAGGAGGGTTCAATGAAATGACAGCGGATAAATTTGTATGTGGTGTATGAGGTAAAAAAGAATATTCCTTTTGGAAGGAAAAAGTTTAGAAAACGCCACATTTGGAAAAAGATAAAAATATTCCTTCTAAAAAATCGGTAAAATAAAAAAGGGTAAAAGTGTATTTACTAAATCATTTTAAAATCATTTTTTGAAAACATTTTAATAAAACATGGTTTTTAGAAGAAAACAAGTTCTTCGACTAAAGAGTTATGTGAAGTCGGGTTTCCTTTAAAAAAAATTTAACACTTTGAGTAATAATGAGTGGAAAAATTGTAATAATACATGAAATGATCATTAATGACCAGAGAATAATGAAAGAGTTTGTTTTAAAATGGTTATATGACTTCCTTGAATGGAAATTCAATTTTATTATCCTTAGTATTATTCATGAGGATAGTAATATTTAAACACCCCAAAGTGTCCCATACCAATTTTAATCATTTTTAAATAACAATCCTCAAGAAAAAATAATATTAAATTAAAATATTAAACACCATTAAGAAACCATAATTCATGATATAATATATAAATGTGGAATTAATCCCAAAATATATAAGAAATTAGGTGCACAACAATTAAGTATGCCTCATGAAATGAAAATGAGAGAAGAATCCCTTAAATTGTGTTTCCTTTAGGGTGAACATCCTTTAAATTCCTATATAATAAACATATGTAAATTTTCTACTTTCTCAAAAACCCTTTTCATGTTTATGATTTTTTTAATTTCACTGATTACCAAGTTTTATACAACTAACTAAACAATCATGTTTACATCAGGAGTTTTTGACCAAATTCCGTTTTTGTGTCAAGAAAACTATTATGAGTCAATTATAGTCAAAGGGGTAATTATATAACATATTCAGAATAATAAACATGAAATAATTTTTATATTTTTAAATCAATTATACTTTTCAATTCAATCATTAAATATGGTTATAAAAAATTAATTAACGTTATAATCATGGAGATGGTATGTCATATATACGCATGAGTAACATTCCCATTTTTAAATGATCATCGTGGAAAGATGGAAAGTAACTAAAATCTTTCCAGAATGATAATTAAATAATAAAGAAAATATTATTTAATCAAATATAAATACATAAATACATATGTATCTATATATATATATATATATAATTTTTTGGTGTAAAATGAATCACATCATGTCAAGGAGGCGGTAGTCCACACGTCCACAAATGACGTTATCTCTTTTAAAGTATGTGAAGGAGTAATAAACAAAATGATCTATATATATATATGTATATGTATATATTTTTTCATAAAGTTAATTATGTTCTGAATATGATATAGATGTTTTTTTTATAATATTTTTAATTATAACCATCATTTATACATTCCATGTATCATGTTAATGAATTGCATCGCTTTGAAGGGGTGGTAATCCACACTTCCTTAAATGATGATATCATATTAACGTAAAATGGAATGTAATAAATTTATGTATTATAAAAGTTTTAAATAAGTAAAAATAAATAATAAATATCATATATAACATATATAAACAAAGTTTGAAATATATTTTCCACTATGAGAGGTGATAATGGAATATTAAACAATCATCATTTCATGAGGCCATTGTTCGCCATCCACAGAAACATTATGTTTGTTACCCATTAGATAGTGGTGTGTGTAATTTTAGTTTAAAACATATTCATGAAAAAACCCTAGTATATTTATGATACTTGTTGTTTTATACAATAACATAATATGGAGATTTTAGGTGTTGGAGAATGGAAATGAAACACGAGAGATTGAGAAAAGACATTGTCTTTTAATCAGGTAACATCTTTGGGTGTATTACAAAAGCATTGTTGGATTGATTTATGACCAAAGTTGTGCTTCTAGTTAGTGGGGAGGGATGTTGGGAGACAATTTGGGTAGTTCTTGGCCGAACTTAAGAGGATTGAGAGGTGTGAGGAATGTGTAGAAGTGGTGGCCTATTATACAGAAGAAAAATGACTCACATAGTATTCTTGAAAAAAGTTAGGTTTGAACATATTATTACCAAATAAAAGTCATATAAAACCACCCAAACTCATTAAAAAGAGTTTACCGTCCTATATATGGACATAAAATGAGTTTGGGAGAAGTGGATAGGTCATTTGAGACCCTAAAATTAGTTTTTTAGTCTATTTTTAATCATAATTACACCTTAATTACAGTAATTCATTTTAATCGCGTGCACTAATATATTTTTGTAAAAAAAATCAGTTGATATTATTAGAAAAAAAATATTATCTTTATTATAATGTTTTATTTAATATATTCAAAATTCAAATCACAAAATCGGAAAAATTAGGATTAATGCTAATCTCGAAGACAGATGGATTAACTGGTTTTAGTATAAAAACATTCAAAATATTGTTATGTTTTTATATTCAATTTAAAATTTATACTGATTATAATGAACTAAATTATATTAATATATTTTTTATTCATCCAGTGTGACTTAAAGGCAAATTTATAATATAATTTAACATTAATAATTATTTAAACAAAAAGGAAATTTTTAACTAAAACACATTATTTTTCACTATTCAATAAGAATATGAGGTTACTTAGAAAAACCAAAAAAATCATCCTAGGATAATTTTAACGTTATAAATTAAAAAATAAATATTATTTTATAAAATTAAATTAATAAAAGTTTGAAAATTAATATTTAAAATAGGTTTTCAATTAAAAGGTGGTAAAAATGCCTTAATAAAAAGAAAGGGTATTTTGTGAAATATTGGGTTTGCTCTTATCATATGATTACCAAATATATTGGATGAGTATAAATAATAATTTATTGAATACGTAACATATTTATTACAATAATATAACTCACTAACTATAATTAATTTAATCTATTAGGGTAAAACATCTTTGTGGGCATAAAAATAGTTCCATATAACAATATTCTTTTAATATTATATTGGTTCTTATATTAATTTATAATTTATTTTTAACCAATTATTTAGTTGTCTAAACCATATATTTTTATAACTTATTTAATAATATTCATAAAAACTTTTTAATATCTTATTATATTAAGTAATAATTCTTTAATTACAAATTGTTTCTCAGTAAGACTCAATATTGTGTATAGATAGAGCCATCAAAGAAGGTCACTTTTTCATGTAATTAAAGCTATAGAGGAATGTCATTGTTTAATATGATGTATGCTAACTCAGTTTCACATTCATTTTAAGTAAACTTGATATTTCATGCATAGATATATTTAAAATATATTTTAAATAGTAAATAGATTATAAAGTATACAGATATTATATTACCTTACATTCTTGTTGTCATGTATCATACACACTATCAAACACATGGTTTTTACTTTAGATTTTGGGGGAATCACATTAAGGAAAACAAAAAAGTATAAAGAATTTACAAAAAAATACAATAACTAACAAAAAAATATTATAACAGAAAATTATCGTAACAAATAATTATACATAATATATCTTACAAATAATTAAAATAATAGACCATTAAATATGAGAAATTAACTTACAAACAATTATAAAAAATATCTCTTGAATTCCAAAAAATTATATAAACTATTATAAAAAATATTATAAAAACTATTATACAAAAATAACTTACAAAAAACTATCTAAATAATTATATGAAAAATTATAGGAACAATTATACAAAAGTTTATAAAAAAGTAACTTAAAAACAATTATACAAATATTTATACATAACATATTAAAAAAATTATCAAAACAAACAATTATCATGCCAAATTGTTAAAAAATTATATAATAAATTACAAACAATTATGATAAACCAAAATTAAAAATGTTTTATTTTAAAAAAATTTACAAATTGTTGAGATTGATAATGGAGAATGCCTCCATAATTCCAATAAAATAAATTAATGTCTGTAGAAATTGAGTTAATAATGAAATATTGTTGTAAAATTATTTGAAAAGGAAGTAAAAAAAGCAACAAAAACCTCAAATCATGGATTTGGGTCAATCTTAATAGCTCAAGGATCACAAAATAAGAATCCAAGATCAATGATCCAAGATAAATATTGTAAAAAGTGTATGCAAATTGACTTCAAGGGAGAATTGAAGGTTGTTGATAGTCATAGAGGCCATTGGTACCATAGTCGGTCTAGATTTAGTCAAGTGAAGGATTATATCCAAATCAGAAATTTTTTTATGTAAATTGACTTAAGGATATAGTATATGGTATTAAATGAATTGGTGGTTCCATTGGTCAAAATTTTTGTCGAGAGAGGGTTTTGAGAGAGTGCTTTAAGCGAAAGAAATAATAAGGGATTATGTTTTATGATTTTCCTAAAATCCATTACCATTGGGTTTTTTAAAAATGAAATTAAAAAATATTTTTCATTGCAGTTACATCGATTTTTTTAAAAATTTAAGTTACAAATATTTTTCATTGAGCATTATGTTTATTCTTAAAAAAAGAAGTTAAAAGTCTTGTTTATTATTTTTAATGTTATTTTTAATTAAAAATGATGTTAAAAATATATCATCATATCTTTTAACATTAGTCTTTATAAATAACAACATTAAAACATAAATCATTGGAATTTTAACATCAAATTTAATGAAAAATATTGTTAAAATTTCCTAATAAAAATCTTAATCATTATTTTATAAAAAACCAACATCAAAATACTTACATTAAATAACATATTTCTACAAGTGATATCATAGAACATTGGAATGTTTTTGATTAATTGGTATATACCACTCATAATTTCTTCTTATCCCTTATTCTTATTTAGTGCATATGAATAATATTGTGACACCTTCTTCTTTTCATCAATACATAAGATCTATAACAGATTTTTGTATCAGTTCTTCTATTTCTCTATTTCTTCAAGATATAGGATATACAACAAAAATAAATTTCAATTAATATTTTTATTTCATTTTAAAATAATATATATTTACTAGACTTTAAAAATATGGCCCTTTGAAATTACATTATTCCCGGACTTCAAGTTCCTAAAATCTCGACCATTTAAACTCGATATCTTTAGTCTTTTATTAATTTAAAATATTCATATAAATTTAATTTGAGACACATATTTTCTCCTTCATATGATATTTGAATTATCAGTATCTTCCACTTTATTCAAATCCTCCATAAATCCATATATTTCAATTCTTTAGATATTTCCTCAAAAATCATGGATTCATATAACTTTGACATGGAACCTCTTCCTATGGCTTGGAACACATCTCAACAACATAGAATTATTATTTTCATGTTATCCATTGATTTCATCTTGGATCATGATATTATTCTTATAGTGATTATTTGAACATGAATGAGTAGTTTTAGAATTATCCTGAATGATTCCACACTTCAGATAATTACATTTGGAAACTCACCTTTTCAACTACAAGACATCCTAAAATTTTATAAGTGTTGAAGACTTTTGCAAATCCTATGGGTGAATATATATCATGTGAATTTAAATTCATTTTTCTAGATTAAAGGATTATTATCATGCTACAATACATCGTATCACAGATACATATATTCAACATCAGAGTATTATGATCAAAACTCAATAAACCTTTTCTTGGATGAAGTCATGTGATAAAGAATTATGATCTGGCTCAAAGTCGTATGTTGATGTTATACAATCTTTCTGAAGTCTTATGATATCCTCAAAGTCATATTAATATAATGATTTAAAATAAAAATTACTTTCATAAAATAGACTCATAAATTAATATTTATTTTTATTATAAACCTTGGGTAATTTTATGAGAACTTAATTAATATTTTCAAAGTGTAATAAAATCCATTATAATATTAAAATCATTATTTTCTGAATAAATAATGATTTTATTTAAAAAATATTCTAAAAATTATAAAATATAAAATGGAGTATATTTTTGAAATCTACATGTCAAAAAATGGTTAGGGTGATTTTTTTTGAAATTTTATAAAATAGTTGATTTTTTTAGAATAGTGAAATATGATAATTTGCAGTATTTTACAATATACGTTAAATACATGATTTTTTGAGTCATTTATGATGTAATAACCCATTGGTTAAAAATATAAAAAACCATTTACTATATCTAGTCATGGTAATCAATACCATTGATAGTCTATATCCAAAATAGTAAATTAATGAACAAAAAAAATAAAAATACCCATATCCTCCCCTATAAACACCACTCCTCACCACCTCTTCTCTTAAATTATTATTAGAGTTTAAAATTGTATAAATTGTACCAAATTACCTTCCCCATACTTTTCCCCACATCCAAGGGAAACAAGTCTTAACAAAATTCCAATCCCAAGTTCTTTAAGGAGGTTCTCAACGAGACAACATTCAAAGGTAAAATCCTAAATCTTTCTCTTTTAATTTGTTTTATTTTGTTATCCTATCATAGCATCCCAATCCTATATGTAATTATAAATAAAATTATAATATATATAATTTATTTTTTTGTGATAATTTAATATCTATCATCAAATATCTTCTCCTCTCCATTTATTCTAAAAATTGAAAGCATAGTTCATGATGTGTCGATTCACCGCTTTCATGGACGACATGTTTTTCTTTCTCTTTACTACCTTCAATAATGGTCATAAAACCATTATTATTGTAAAATAATATTTTAATATGTATATTATACAATTTTTAATGTTCTAAAACTAATTTATATACATAGTATTAAATAAGAAAAAACTAGTTTTTTATAACTGGGAAAACCACCAAAAATAAACCAAACATTTATCTTTATTGTTTTAACTAATGAATCATACTCATATCATAAAAGAAAACTATATATGGGATAATTTAAAATTATATAGGTATTTTAATGCCATTTCATTCCACTTATGGATATTTTATTCCATATTACATTAACTCCCATAATTCTACTCAAGGGAATCAACAGTAAAATTATGAAATGAACACTCTCGGAATGACGAAATGGAACTCTATAACTCATAAAAATGGACATAAATGAACTTTATAAAAGTATAAAAAAGGAAATAAATTAATAATAGGTTATGAATTTAGAAATTAATGAAACTAATTTTATTATTTAGGATATTAAGTGAAGGTGAAGAACACATCTGAAAATAAGGTAAGGGGATTATCAAATCTGACTCCCTTTCTTTGGGATATCACTCTTTCATGCCATATTTATGTGTATATATACTTTTAATGTTACTTAAATATAATTTTATTTTTCTTACCTCTTATTTTCTGGGATAAACACGTTTCCAGTCCTATTTTATTACAAATACAAAGATTTTCCAAAATAAAGCTTTATTCCAAGACATATTTTGACTCCTCTTTAGTTGTTTCTTCTTCGCTCAATAATTATTATTCTTATACCAAATATGTTTTACCTATTTCATTTGGGAACCCCAATTATAATAATTATTGATTAAATACTTATGGAACCCACTCCTTTACGTGGGTTACTCCATGATTTTGATTGATATACGTTCAATATGGCATGCATGATTATGAAAATGTTATGTTGTGATGGGTGGGACCTGAATTATATAGCCCAACAATGCATTGGGTAATGAGATGTATCACATGAGATAATGTGTATTATTACTGAATGTGATTATATATTTTTTTCATAGTTTAGATGTTGTGATTATGTACATATGTTATACGTGAACATGATGCTTTCTTTGTTCACAACTATGAGTGGTATTTTTCCACTAAGACTATATGTTTCACAATAATTCATTTCCACATTCCATACCTTTATCTAATTATTCCTATCATGATTATGGTGATAATTCTATGCTTATGTTATAATTATTATTATTATTCTCACCCATGTTAAAATTTTTCATTTCTTTATTTATCATCATACTTAGATTTTAACTCACCAATTTCTTTGATATATATATCCTCTGGTGACTATGTATACTAAGGATAACATGATATTTAGAAAGATAAAGAAGAAGATTTTAAATAAATATTTATGATTTATTATAGTTATGTTATGTATGTTCTTAATTTTCACAAGATACTAAACCTTTGGATCCAGGATTTTAATGATTTTAAGTTATTTATCTTAAAAATGATGTTATAGTTTTGTAAAAAAACAAGGTTTCTATAGTTGGTATTGGAGAAAATTTTTGTTAATTTGGGAATTACAATTAGAAAATATTAGTGAAACCCCTTAGTATAAGACTAAGTATATAAATATTTGTTAAAAAATGATTAACATTGGGATAACTTAAGAAATTCCTTTATAATTAATTGCATAAAAGGATAAATTATTCAAGATTTTTTTACTTACTTTTTGTTAAGACATTTTTTAGTTTAGAAGATGCTGAAAACCAAGATAAACCCAGACAACAACCCATGTGAGGTACAATGAAATTATTGTCTGAACAAAATCCTCAATGCTATAGGAGTTGGAATTCAAAACATTATAGTGATTCTCACCTAGTTGTCTCAGAATATGAACAACAAGTTGAACAACATATATGGTCAAACTTCACCCAAGAATGAGAAATTATCCATTGAGTCCATTATGTGGCAAATACCACTGACATTTAGTGTATCTTCCTATCCACTCATTATAAAAAAAATGGGTTATCTCAATGGAGAAAATATTTTCTATGCTCTCCTCCTATGAGAATAATATGGTTACTCTGGCTTTCTATTGTTTAGATGGAGAGATTGAACAATGGTAGGAATTTATTAAGAACACAAAGATGAAGAAATAAATGGATGATATGGAATGGGATGACATTAAGAAATTATTTCTTAATAATTATTTCCCTAAAACTCTTTGTAAAAAGATGGAGATAGAATTCATAGAGCTGAAGAAAAAGTAAGGTGAATCTATGAAAATTACAATTAAAAATTCACAAGGATTTCAAGGTATTTCTTGTATTTTGTTATTAATAATGATAAAAAGTAGATAGATTCATTTGTGGTTTCAAATAACACCTTCAAAAGGCTACATCTATCTATGAATTTTGGAGTTATGAAGAGGTGTTCAGATGTGATATCAAAGTAAATATGTAGTCCAAATAATGGTCCCAAGATTATAGAGAAAAGAATATAAGAATCGAGTTTTATCCCGGTGGGTCAAATGAAAAATGAGGAAATAGGATCCGACCACCAATGTGAAATATTTTTGGAATAACCATTATGGTAATTACCTCAAAGGGATTGGGAAATGCTTTAAGTGTGGGAGAGAAGGCCACTAAGATCATGATTTTCAGAGATTCATGAAGAATATGAACAATATAATTGAGGGAATGAGAGAACTACCCATGGTTAAATTCTTCAACTGTATAATGAATGGGAACTACACAAGACAATGTACTAGAACATGAGTCATTGAGGGTAATCAGCATCAAAAGCCTACAAAATACAAAGAATCATGGGAAATTTTATTCCATCACAACTGATGAAGGGGAGAAAGAAAACAAAATCATAAAAGGTACACTTAATATTCACCCATGAATAGAAAAAGTGTAATTTGATTCTTGTTATATACATTTATTTATATCTTGATTGTTTTTTAAAACTATTTAATCAAATCCCTGATACTTCGAAGTAGGGATATCCATAAAAACACCCAGTGGTGAAATCATTGAAACCTAAGTGTTATCCTCTTCTCTTGTTTCCATATATGGGAATATTATTCTAGAGAATCTTATAATTATTCCTTTGGTGGAATTCAACCATATACTGGGAATGGTTGAGATCTCATTATATAGAGAACACATCAACTATCGAGAAAAAAAAATATCTTCTCATATTATGAATCATCCCATGACCCTATATAGATGAAAAGAAATACATAAATATACATTGGAAAATCCCTGAATAGTGTGGGTGTTGATACCCTGTGAAGAAGCATACCATTCTCAAATGGTTGTGTTAAAGGAAAGTATCAAACTTATGGGAATTACCATTATTTGGGAATACACAGATGTATTTCCTAATGAGTTACCCAAACTTACCCCATATTGTGTGGTAGATTTCTCAATATTTCTCACTCCTAGAGCCACTCCTATCTCAAAATGACCCTATAGGATGTCTCAAATAAAATTAGAAGATTTAAAGAATTATCTTCATGATCATTTGGATAAATTTTTCATAAATCCAAGTTCATCACCTTGGGGTGCAATGGTGGTCTTTGATAATAAGAAGAATGGATCAATTCTGCTATGTATTGATTATCAAAAGCACAATAAGTTCACCATAAAGAAAAATTATCTGATTCAAAGGATTAATGAATTGTTTGATCAACTATGATGAGCTTAATACTTCTCATTTGTTCTTGATATCATTAACTGAAGGTGAAGAAAAAAGTTATTTAGAAAAAAATTCATATAAGTTATGAGCACTATGAGTTTCTAGTGATTCCCGTCGAACTTAATAGTTCCCCTACAATTTTCATGGATTTTATGAATATATTCTTTAGACACTACCTTGATTTTTTGGTAGTGTTTATCTATGATATTATGATCTACTCTAAACAAAATGATAAACATAAAGAACACCTAAAAATATTATGGAGACATTAAGGAAGGTTAAATTGTACTTCAAGTTCAAAAAGTGTGACTTTTGGAAACAATATGACATATTTTTGGGTCACATTATTACAAGTGGGGGAATTTATATGGTCCCTCAAAAATTAAATTGAGTAATGGAAAATACTAACTAGTGTCACAGAAATCCATAGACTTCTTTGCTTAGGTGGGTACTAATGACGTTTTTTATTTGTTACTATTGTCTAACCTGCAAACTAAGTTAACACATAAATGGGATGTCTAGATAGAAGAATGTGATTAATGTTTAATGGAGATAAATAAGAGGTTAATCACTACACCCATACTCACACTACTGATAAGAGGAGGACGTATTGTGATATACATTGATGATTTAAAGAAAGGACTGGGTTGTGTACTACTGTAGAATGATAAAGTGATATCCAAGGCCACATGGTAGTTGAAAATACCTGAGGATAACTACCTAAAACAGGATTTGGAGTTAGTATCTACTATCTTCACCTTGAATATTTGGATGCCCTACCTCTATAGTAAGAAGTGTGACATATATACCAATCACAAGAGTTTAAATCAAATATTCACATAGAAGTAACTCAAAATGAATAAAAGTAAATGGTTAGATCAAATCAATGGAAACGATTTCTCTGTTCACTATCATCTTGGGAAGAAAAACAAGGTAGCTGATGCTCTTAGTGGAAAATAAATGGAAACTCAATCCATGGTGTGGATTGAAAAAGACCTTTTCTTAATGACAATGGAAATGATGAATTTTTAAATCCTAACAATAGGGAATACATCATACCTTTCCCAAATGTTTTCACAACTATATATGTAAGAGAAGATCAATGAGGAATAAAGGGATAATCTAGAGTTATAAAAGAAATTTATTATAGTAAACAAAATAAATCTACATGAGTTAAACATCGATGATGAAGGTGTGATTCAGTTTGGAACTAGGATTTGTGTGCCTTCATCACCTGAGATAAATAAGGATCTACTACATAATGCATATAGCTCATATTTATCCATCCATTCAGGATGTACCAAGACATACCATGATATTTGAGAACACTTCTAGTGGGAAAATATAAATAAGTATATTCTTATGTATATATCCAGATGTCTAGTATGTAAGGAAGTTAATGAATACTGACATAAGTCCAAATGGATGATGCAGAAATTTCTTATACCCACATGGAAATTGTAGGATTTCAATATGGAATTTTTCATTAGTCTCTCAAAAACATCCAAAGGGAAAATGTGATATGGGATGTGGTGGATAAACTTACCAAGAATTCCCACATAATTTATATTTGGGAAGTTTTATTAATTGAAAAAATTACTAAGTTATACATGAATGAAGTGGTGAGGTTCTATGGGGTACCATTTTTTATAGCATCTCATCACGATCCAAGTTCACATAAAAATTCTGGAGAAGACTTCAACATGCTATGAGTAATGAATTGAATTTCAACATGACCTAACCCCCAAAAATTATGGATATTCCCTAAGGACTATTTAGATGCTTAAGGACATGTTGAGATCCTACTAAATGGAACTAAAAGGAGGATTAGATTATAATATCCCATTAGTTGAGATATCATATAACATTATTTTCATCTCATGTATTCAAATTGTTATGTATGAATCTTTGTATGCGAAGTAATGTAGAACTCAAACTTGTTGGGATGATGTTGGAGAAAAAAAGATACTCAGACCTCATTCATGCATGAGAATATATATATGGTTTGAGACATCAAACAACTTTTTATGGATTCTCATATTTAGAGTAAGACACATGACAACAACCATTAAAGGTATTTTGAGATTCAATTTGGATAAAAAGTCTTCATTTGAATGTCACCTTGGAAGGGAGTAATGCAGTTGGGAAAGAAAGGGAAGCCTATCCTAAGGCACAATAGACCCTTTTAGATCCTTGAAAACATTAGATTCGTTCCCTATCATATCTCACTTCGAACAAATATGGTTCTATTTCATGATGTGTTCCATGTATATCTCCTAAGGAAGTGCATATCGGATCCCTCACTTGTACTGAATTTGGAGGCGGTACAACAGGGAAATAACCTCTCATATGAAGAGCGACCAATGAAGATCTTGAAATATAAGGAAAAAGTACTATTAAAAAAGAATACACACATTTTAAAAGTGTTGTGAAGGAATTATAAGTATGAATAATCAACATGGGAATAAGAGGAAGTGATGAAGGAGAAATACCCTCGCCTGTTTTCATCTTAGTATGTGAAACAGAATTTTGAGGGGGAAATTTCATAAGCGTGGAAGAATGTAACAAACCATAATTTTATCAATGTAATTTCCCTTATTATAAAAGTTTTATATTATATAAAACACATACATCACCTAGAGATCACAATAAAAACATCATTATAATAAATAAATAATGAAATAAGTGGTATTTATTGAAATTAAAGAACCTATACTATAACACCCCATGATTTTACAAATAATGCATGAAACACTAAGTATCTATGAAGCTATACTTTTTTTTAAGGAGATAGTTATAAACTAGTCATTAAAAATAATATTTATGTTTCTCTGTTTTGAATTTCAAAAATCTGATATACATAGTTATGATCAGTAAGTTATTAGGATTCTGATGGGGCAAACATAATTTTTGGTGAATAGTAAACTACCCCTATGAATAGTAACCTACCTTTATAAATAATAGTGTGACCCTTATGAATATAAAATTGATCTACTATATGGTAACCTCACCCATGAATTTATAATAATTATGGAATCCTACTAATGATAATATAATCATTATATAAGTATTAGTGTTTTTTGTATGTGATAAATATTTAATTACAATTTTATGATTAATTAAATAATTTAAATTGAAACTTATTTTCATAAAATGTAATCGAAAATTAATATTTTATTTTCTTATGGTTATAATATAATTTTATGAGACCTTGATTAATTTTTGAAGGTGTTATAAGATGAGTTATTGTTTTAAATTTATTATTTTTCAAATAAATTTCGATTTTAATCAAAAATAAAAATTCTTATATTTAGAAATTTATTTTGATAAAATGGGGTATGTTTTTAGATTATACATGTTTAAAATCGTTTGGGGTGATTTTTTGGGATTTTTCTCAAAAAAGTTGATGTTTTGTGAATAGTGAAATTCAATAATTTATGAAATGTGGTAAATAAATGAATTTATGCAACATGCTTGAGTCATGGATGATGTAAATGGAAATTGGTTCAAACATAAATGAACTTATTACTATTTTTATCATAATAATAAATACTATTCATAGTCTTGAGGAAAAATATTAAACTAATGATTAAAATAATGGAAAACATCTCCCCTCCTCAACTATAAATACCACCCCCACCCCCCTCTTCCTCTAAAATCTATAATACATTTATAATTGTCTAAATTCTACCCAATACCCTTCCAAAGTCTCTTACACACGTCAAAGACCTGTTGTTCTCACTAGAAGGCCAATACCAAAGGCTTTAAGGAGGATCTCAAGGAGAAGAGATCAAGAGGTAAAATTCCACTTTCATGTTCTTGGGTTTTCTTTTCAATTATTTTATTTTCTTAAACATTAATCACCTAACATTATCCAATAGTAATTTAATTTATATTTTAATATATATACTATATTTTTAACTTTTTTATGGAAACAATCATCATCATACTTCTTCCCCTCTTCATCTTTTTCTAAATATAAAAACAACGTCCATGATGTGATGATTTACCAACATCATGGAGGATGTGTGTTAAATTTATTTTACATTCATCAATGATGGTGGTAAAACCATTTTAATGTTTGGAATAGTTTTTAAAATTTATGAGATCACCTCTCTTATTTTCTGGAATTAACTTATTTGCATAATATTAAAGGTATATGATGAAAATCAATCGTGATTATCGAACAACCTCTAAAAGGATCTGAAAAAATATCATTAAGCTTTTAACTAAAAAAATCATCCTCATATCAGAAAATAAAATAGATAAATGGTATAATTTATTGTTTTAAAAACAAATAAATACCATCTCATTTCACTTCATTATTTTCACTTCTACTCGACAAGAAGATCCAATACGAACCGAACATGGAAATCATGTAAAGAATGCACCTGAAACAATGGAAAGAACAACATAAGATTAATTAATTTGTGGAATATTGTTATAAAATGATCATATAAGGTGTTATAAAAACTATTATTCTTCGTTAATGTATTAATAACACTCTTTTAACCATTATAATTAAGGTTTAATCACATTTAAATTAAGACGAACTCGAGGTGATGGAATTCTTAACCCAATTTCCATTCTTTGGGTAAACATTCTAATTTAATCATTGTTTGGTATTGAGGTTATTTGTGTGATGATTTTTTATATATATTATATTTTATTATGTGTATTTATAGTATATACACAAATCCATTACATTAAATTAAATCTCTCTCCAATTATATTTGTAAGGAACTTTCCATTTAAAATCCATTTTTAAGTCTGTTTAATGATATTCAAAATGATTATTTTTTATATATATGGAATGAGTGGTTTCCCAGGATTTCATGATTCTTTATTACTATGATATACTCCTTGAACATATTTATGTTGGTTTGATCCCATTATAGCTCATGATATGTTGGTTTTATCCAATTATAGATCAATATATGTTGGGCTGATCCCATTATAGCTCAAGATATGACTGGTGATCCCCATTATACCTCTCCAATGCATTGGGTTATCTGGAGATGGAAGTTGAAAAAATTGTAATTCCTTTTGTAAAGGTGATTTTAAGAGTGATATGGTAAATATTTACCAGAGAAACTACAGGATGTTTCTTTTCATGATAATGAGTTTTTATGAAATGGTTTTTATTAGTTTTTATGTTATAACTTGACTAACAATTTCTCTCTTTATATCCCTCACTGAGCTTCTTGTGCTCATCCCATGTTTTTTAATTTTTTTCACAGGTTGAAAGGTTGTTTAAGGTAAAGGAGGAGGTCAATTTCAATTTTAGGAATATTTTCAAATAAATCATGTTGTATTTGAAAAGTATAATATTATGAAAAAATGAATACTATTTTTGGAGTATCCACATGTATGATAATGGGATTTATGTATGTTCAATGTCCTAATAATCTAAAAATACAAACATAAAAATGATCCTCTTTTTTTTTAAAAATGTATGTTCTTATCTAAAACTCTATAATATGTAATTATTTTAAGGATGGGTGCTTATAGTTGGTATCAGATGATAGTTTAGATAACTTTAGGTGTTATGATAATGTAAATAGAATACAATAAATAATGTTTACATTATATTTGATTTAAAATGATATAGAATTTAAATATTATCATGTTTCTTCATCTAAGATATTCTTATTCAGAATGGTTGTATACCAACTAAATAGGAAAGATGAAGTAAGAAGGCACCAAAAGGCTGATATTTGTCCTAATATACAGCCTAGAAAGGTGGGAATCAGAACCGAGAAGCTTCTGACAGCAATGGATCAGTTTACTTAGGAAATAAATGGTGGTGGTATTAAAGCTAGAGAGGAACCTGACCTACCGCGAAGAAAAATTTCTTTTATGTATAATTTTATGAGGTAACGTTCTCTAGCATTTAGTGGAACCACAGATCCAGTGATAGCCTAAGGATGGATCAATGCTCTTGAAAAGATATTTTATGTCATGATATGTTTAGAACATCAAAAGGTAATACTTGGAATTTATCATTCTGAAGGTGAATCCAATCAATGGTGGTCTATGGAAAAGAATATAAGATAAAGGGATGATCTTGATAGTATGGAATGAGATGAATTTAAGAGTATTATTATGGAAAAAATATTTTTCCTTCTGTTCAACTTTTAATGGTGAGAAAATCCTTGGAACTGATGTAGAAATATGATTATGTTGTGGCAGCATATGAAGACAATTTTAGAAAACTATCCAGGTATATATTGGATTTTAATTGGTATTTTTATTGTAGAATTAACAGATTTTACTCTGGTTTGAAACCATTTTAACGAAGAGATTTGGCTTCCTGAGAGATTAAAATCTCTGAGAAACTTGTTCGTTATGCTAAAAAAGTTGAGATAAGGTTTTTTGACATGTATGTGCCTTGTAATGACAAGAATATGAATGGTTTTGGTTGGTAGACATTGGGGTTGAATTCATCAAAGAAATACAGAGGTAATAAAATCAATTTCTCTACTTATGAAAATTGTGGAAAAAATAATCCTGGGGAATGCCTTCTAAATTCGGGTAACTGATTCTGATGTGGAATGTTTGGGAACATGTCCCATGAGTGCAAGGAAAATGATCTAAAAATTAATGAAAATGTAATGGTGAGATACATTAAATGTATGGAATTGGTTAATTTTTCTAATGTGTGTCTAAAGCTAGTCACTCAGGTAGGAAATCCGCATGATTGGGAGAAAAAGGGTGTGGAAAAATCCATTATAACCACTTCAACAGATGATGACCCATAAAATGAGGCGTTATTAGATACATTTATTTTTTTTATAGATTTCAAAAATATATTTTTTGATTTGGGGTCTACAGATTCCTTCATTTATGATAAAGTTTCTCTAAAATTGGTAATTCCATCCTAAGAAATGAAACTAGAACTCTTTGTAAAAACACATAGAGGAAATATTTTTGGAAAAAATATATTATAAGAATCTTCCTATCTTTATCTATTGAAAGATTTTACCTATATACCTTGTTGTATTTCCTCTAGATAAGTTTTATGTAAATATGGGGTTGAACTAGGTTTCATTTTATCAGGATTATATAGATTACAGGGTAAAAGAAATTATTTTTCAGAAACAGTTTCAGTTTTTGTAAAGAATGAACCCATACCATTAATAACATATCATAAAGATAAGAAACTATTAAAATATGGAAATGAATGGTTCCTTTCACACTTTTTATAAAATAAGGGAACCATTTATATTTATGATTTTCTCATTATAAATGAGCATATTTATGTATTTATGGATCTTTTCTTAGTGTTATTCATGATTGAGTGGTTGAGTTTACTATTGAATTATCTTCTGATTCTAAGACAATTTCAAAACCCCCTTATCGTTTGGATCAAATAGAACTTGTGGAATAAAAAAATAGTTGCAGAATTGTTATAATAAGGATTCATTTAACCCATCAATTCACTATAGGGTGATCCTGTATTCTTATTTAAAAATAAAGATGGTTCAATGAGGCTTTTCATTGATTATATAGCCCTGAATAACAATTGTATTAAAAATAAGTATCATTTTCATCATATTGATTACTTGTTTTATCAGCTCTAGGGAGAACAGGAGTTTTTTTCAGTTGATCAGAGGTTTGGGTACTATTAGTTGAATGAAAAGGATGTAGATATCTTGAATACTATGTTCCGTACTAGATATGGTCATTAGGAATTTTTAGTTTTTCTATTTGGGTCAACTAAAGAACCAACTATATTTTTGGATCTTATGAATAGAATATTTCATGAGTTCCTGGATAAGTTTGTTGTTGTGTTTATTAATTACATTATAGTATATTCTAAAAGTAAATAGGAGCATTAAAGAAATCTCAGGGTAGTTTTTCAAACCATAAAAGAAAAGAAACTGTATGGAAAATTCAAAACGTGTGAATTTTGGTTGCAACAAATTTCATTCCTTAGTCACATTGTTTCTAAAGATGGAATAACTATTGTTCCTTCTAAGACAAAAGTTGTCAAAGAATTTACAAGACCCACAAATATAACTGAGATTCGTAGTTTTCTTGGTTCGGAAGGATATTGCTAGTTGTTTGTTGAAAACATTTCATGGGTATTTATCCCACTGATTAGATTATCTTGAGAAAGATATAATTTCATCTAGACAAAAGAATGTGATAATTCTTTGTAAAAATTGAAAATAAGATTGGTGAATACTTCATTTCTGATCCTACCTTTCAAAAGTGGGGAATTTTTCATCTACATTGATGATTATTTGAAGGGAATTCGCCATGTTCTGATGAAAAATGATTAGGTAAGGGATTAGGCCTCATTTCAGCTGAAACCTCATGAGTTAAATTACCATAAACATGATTTAGAATTAACTATTGTTGTTTCTACATTAAAAATTTGGTGGAATTATCTATATGCATTAAAATGTGAAATATATGCTGACCATAAAAGTTTGAAGTATATATTTACTCAGAAAGAATTAAACATGAGAAAGAGAAGACGACTGGAACAAATCAATGATTATAATTGCATGATTCATTACCATCATGTAAAATAAAATAGAGTGGCTATTGTTTTGAGTAATAAAAGTAAAAATGCATTAACCATGATACATTTAGAACATGACCCTTTGGTTAATGATTTGATAAACTTTGGATTGGATGTTTTTTGGTGCGAGAAATTCCTTTGTTTTGTTTCATGTTTTATTGCAGTTATCTTTGTCAGACAGAATTAAGAAAGAGCATAACAAAGACGAAGAGTTACAGAAAATTTTATAATTGGTTAAAATGGGTATGTTTCTAGAATTTGAACTTTATAAGGATTGTGTTTTGAGGTTTGGTAAAAGATTATGTGTTACTTGTGATTCTCAGTTGAAGACAGAATTGTTATGTGAAGCTCACAGTTCTCCATTTCGAGTTCATCATGGCAGCACAAAGATGTATAGAGATCTTTGAGAGTATTACTAGTTGGATGGAATGAAAAGAGATATTGCATATTTTACCATGAAAATTTTTTCATGTCAATAGGTCAAAGTAGAATAGTAGTTACCGAAGTGGATGCTTCAACCTTTACCAGTGCCAGAGTGGAAATGGGAAAAATATCCATGGACTTTATTGTGGGACTACAGAAGACATCTCAAGGTAAAAATGCAATCTGGGTTATTGTTGATCAATGGACTAAATATACACATTTCCTTCCTATTCGAGATAATATGTATTTGGATCAACTTTCTCGACTATACCTCAAAGATATTTTTAAGTTACATGGAGTTAATCCATCCATTTTATCTGATTGTGATCCTAGGTTCTATTATAACTTTTAAAAAGGCCTTCAGAAGTCATTGGACATAGAATTAAATTTCAGCACTACTTTCCATACTCAATATGATGGAAAGACCAAGAGAATAATTTAGACATTAGAGGATATGCTTTGAGAGTGTTCAATGGACTACTAAGGATGTTGAGATCAACATATCTCTTCAGTTTAGATTTTTTATAAAAGAAATTTTCATTCTAGTATATAGATGGCCCCTTTTGAGACATTATATGGAATGTAGTGTCGAACTATGGAATTTTGGGATGATGTCAGGGAAAGGAAGTTGATAGGGCCAAAATTAGTTGATGAAGTGGTAGAAGAAGTTCATATGATTCTACAATAATTGAGGACAACTGAGTAGGAAGAAAAGTTATGAAGATAATAGGAGGAAATATATTTTATTTGAGGTAGGTGATCATGCTTTCTATACAATATCTCCTCGGAAAATTGTTATGAATTTTGTTAAAAATGGAAAGTTAAGTCCCTAGTTCACTGAGCCTTATGATATCATAGAGAAAGTTGTACTAGTCCCCTACTAAGTAGCTTTTCCTTCATGTTTATCTCAGGTAAATAATTTTTTTTTCATTTTTCGATTTTGAAAAAGTATGTGCTAGATTCATATCATGTTCTGATCCCAAAAATAGTTCAGCTAGAAGAGAACCATTCTTATGAAGAGATACATGTTCACATTTTTTTATCATAGAGATAAAGTATTGTGAAATAAGTTAGTTTACTAGGTAAATGTTTTGTGTAGAAACCACATATTTTAATAAGCAACTGGTGAATCTGAAAATTATATGAGGGAATGGAACCCTCAGTTATTTAATAGGATAATAAAAATTGCAAGGATGAAATTTCCTGAAGGTGGATAGAATATAACACCCCATTGTTTTAGAAATAATGCGAGAAATGATAAGTCTCTATGAGGAAACAGTTTGTTTTAAGAAGATAATTATAATATACCCATTAAACATAATTTTTCTGTTTCTGTTATTTGAATTTCAAAAATCTGACATATACAGTTGAAATTAGTAAGTTTTTTGGATTCTAATAGGACACAAATATTTTTTGGTGAATAGTAACCTACCCTTATGAATATTAATCCACCCTTGTGAATAGAAGTGTGATCCGTATGAATAGTAAATTGACCAATTGTATAATAACCTCACCCATGAATGTATAATAAGCAGGGAATCTTATAAGTGAAAATATATTCATTTTATAAGTGTCGATATTTTTTGTATGACATAAATATTGTGTTACAATTTTATGAATAATTAAATTATTTAAATATAAATTTATTTTCACAAAATGCAATCATAAATTATTTTTTTATTTTTTTATGGTTATAGGATAATTTTATGAAGCTATGATTAATTTTTAATGGTGTTACAGACGGAGTTATAGTTTTAAAAATATTAATTTTTGAATAAATTATGATTTTAATTAAAAATAAAATTTCTCATATTTAGAAAATTATTTTGAAAAAATGGGGTTCAATTTTGAATTCTACATGTTATAAAATTATTGGGGTGAATTTTTAAGATTTTTTCAAAATACTTGAATTTTCGGTTAATAGTGAAATTCGATAATTTACAAAATGTACAAAATAAATGAATTTATACATCATGATTGAGTTGTGGATTATGTAAATGGGAATTGGTTAAAACTCACATGGACTTATTAATGTCTTTTTGCACAAGAATCCAGACTATTCATTGTCTTGAGAAAAAAAAATTAAACTAATGATTAAAATAACGGAAACCTTCTCCTCTCTTCAACAATAAATATCACCCCACCTCCTCTTCCTCTCACACCTCTAAAGATTTGAATATTGTATAAATTATTCCCAATTACCTTCCCAGTTATCTTCTCCACATCAAAGATCTACGGCTCTCACCAAAAATAAAATACAAATGGAACTAAAGGGGATCTCAAGGAGAAGAGATCAAGAGGTAAAATTCCTCTTTCATGTTCTTGTGTTTTCTTTTAAATTAATTTATTTTATTAAAATACCTTCATCTCCCCTTATCCAAGTGGTAGGGAATCACCATTATATTATATATAATATATTTTTATCATGTTTATGGAAAAAATCATCATCATGCTTCTTCTCCTCACCCTTGTATTCTAAAAATAAAAACAACACCTGTGATGTATCAATTTACCGACATTGTGGAAGATGTGTATTCAATTTCTTTTAATTCTTTAAAATCTGGTTGTAATACCATTTTAATGGTTTAAATAGTTGTTAATGTTTATTATATGACCTCTCTTATGTTAAATAATTAACTTATATGCATAATATTAATGGTATATGATGAAACATGTTTGTGATTATCGAAGAACCACAAAAATGATCAGAACAAATATCATTAAAGTTTTAACAAATAAATCATCCACATATCAGAAAATAAAAATGAAAAATGGTATTATTTAAGGTTCTATAAACACATAAGTACCATCTCAATCCACTTTTTTATTTTCATTTCCACCTGAAAAGAAGATCTAATATGATCCGATGATGGAAATCATGTGAAGAACGCACCTGAAACAATGAAAAGAACAAAATATTATTAATTAATCATGTTATAAAATGATAATATAAGGTGTAATAAAAATTATTATCCTTTTTTAAAGTATTAATAACACTCTTTTAACCATTATATAATAGGTTTAATTTCATTTTAAGTAACACACACCCAAGGTAAGGTAATTCATAACCTAGTTTCGATTCTTTCTATTAACCATCTACTTTATTCATTATGTGGTATTGATATTATTTTTTTGATGATTTTTTAATATTATGTTTTATTATGTGTATTTATAGTATATAAACCTATACATTCCATTCTATAAATTCTCACTCCAATTATATTTGTATGGTGCTTTCCTTTTAGAATCCTTTTTAAAGTCTCCTTAATGAAATTGAAAAATATTATTTTATATATATAGAATGATTGGTTTCTCCAAATTTCAAGATTATCTATGACTATGATATGTTCCATGGACATTTTTTTTTGAACCCATTATAACTCAATATATTTTGTTTTGAGCACATTATATCTCAAGATATGATGGGTGATCCCAATTATAGCTCTCTAATGTATTGGGCACTATGGAGATGGAAGTTGATGAATGGTTATTCCATGTGTAAGGGTGATTGTAAGTGTGATATGGAAAATATGTCATACGGAAACTACATGATGTTTCTATACGGGATAATGTGTTTTTATGAAATGGTTTTTATTGTCCTTTTATCACTTGACAAATGATTTCCTTCTTTATAACCTTTACTGAGCCTTTTGTGCTCATCCCAATTTTTTAAATGTTTTTCACATGTTATAAGGATGTATAAGAGAAATAAAGAATACAATTTAAATTTTATAAAGTTTTTTCATAGAAATTGCCTTTTATTTGAAAATTTTAATATTTGGGAAAAGTGGATATGGTTTTTGGAGTATCCAAATGTATGATTATGGGAACTTATATATGTTATATGTCCTAATTCTCTAAAACAATAAGCCTAAGAAGATACTAAATGGGTAAAAATTTATGTTCTTATCTAAAACTCAAGAATATGTAATGTTTATGGATGGTTTCTTATATATACCGATGGAATAGTAACATAACCATTGGAAGAGTAATATGACCATTTGGAATAGTAATATGGACAATAGAATTATAAACTCACCTATGAAAGTATATATAAAATTTATGCATCTTATAAATGAAAATATAATATAATTATATCATAGTATATGTAAATAAATATTTTAAAAATGTTAAATTAAGTTTTGATATTTTTGTTAAATGTAAATGTTTATTTAAAATTTTATAATTAATATAATTATTTAAAAACGAATTTATTTTCATAAAATTGATTCATAATATAATATTTTTTCATATTATAATCAAAAGGTAAGTTTATGATACTTTAATTAACTTTGCAATGTGTTATAAATTTCGTTATAATATTAAAATCACTATTTTTCTAATAAATAATAATTTAATTTAAAAATTAACTTCATCATATTTAAAACATTAATTTAATAAAATTTATTCCATTTATGAAATCCACACATCAAAGAATTTTTATGGTGAATTTTTTTGGATTTTTCTAAAATATTTGATTATTTTGTGAATAGTGGAATACAATAATTTATGATATTTAATATTTGAAGTTAAATACATTATTTTTTGAGACATTTAATATGTAAGTACCCATTGTTTCAAAATATCTAATCCATTTACTATATTTATTAATGGTAATAAACACTATTGGTATTCTTGACCCAAAATAATATTCTATTGAAAATAATAATAAAAAGCACCATCTCCTCCTCTTTAAATAACACCCCTTACCAGCTCTTCTCCTCACACTTTCTAAGCCTTGAATATTGTCTAAATTATTCATTATTACATTAACTTTTCTCTTAATCATGTATAAAAACTTCTAGTATCAAACAAATACTATACCCAAGTTTCACTAGGAGGTTTTCAAGGAGATATCATTCATGAGGTAGAATCCTCAATCATTATCATTTGATTTCATTAATTTTCTTATCCTCTCCTCACATAAACTATACAAAGATGAATTATAACTCTATTATAACATATATAATTTTATTTTATTGAGTTAATGTAATATCCATCATCAAATATATTCTCCTCATCTTTCATTCTAAAAAATGAAAGCATCGTCCCTGATGTGTCAATTCACCGCCTTTATGGATGGGGAGTTTTCATTTTATTTTACCACCTTCAAGGATGGTCATAAAACTATTATTATGGTTAAAAGATATTTTCATATATATATATATATTAGAACTTTTTTTAATGTTTTGGAACTAATTTATAGACATAATATTAAATAAAATGAAACTAGTTTGTGATGGTCGAAAATCCTGTAAAAACAAACCAAACTTTTATCATTAATGTTTTATTTAATGAACCATCCTCATATAAAAGAATAATATTATACATGGGATAATTTAAAATTAAATAAATATATTAATAACATTTCATTCCACTTATATATTTTTCTTCTACTTGTCAATAAATCCCATAATTATACTCAAGGAAACTGAACATAAAATCATGAAATGAACACTCTCAGAATGAAAAAATTGAACTCCATAATTCCTAAAAATGGCCATAAAAGAACTTAAATAAAATTATAATAAATAAAATAAATTTATAAGAGGTTTCAAATTTAGTAATTATTGAATATAATTTTATTATTTGGGATATTAAGTGAAGTGAAAAATGCATTCGGACATAAGGTAAGGGAATTCTCATACAAAACTCCCTTTCTTTGGGAGATCGCACTTTCATAAAAAATTTCCATGAGGATATTCCTCTAATGTTAATTAAATATAATTGAACTATTATTTTATTTTATCTTTAGTGATAAACATGCTTCTAATTCAAGTTTATGACAAATAAAACGAATCTCCAAAACAACTCTTCTTTCCAAAACACATCTGGACTCCTCCTGAGTTGTTTCTTCTTCAATCAACAACAATGAATCTTATACCAAATGATTATTTAATGATTTAATTTTGGAACCAACTTTTTAACCAAGATTGATTAAATCCTTATGAAACATTTTCCTTTAAATGGGTTCCTCAAAGTCTTTTATTGATATATGTGGCATGTGGTGTGTATGATAATATAAATGTTATGATATGATGGGTGGGGCCGAAATTATATATCCCTCCAATGAATTAGGTAATGTGATGTATCTCATGTGATATTGTGTATTATTTATGAACATGATTATATATTTGTTAAAAAAATTTTATTATGATTATTAATGGGTGTTATGCATGAAAATGATGTTAGATTTGGTCACAATAATGTGTGGTATTTGACCACAAAGATTTTATGTTTCAATTTTATGAACTTCCACATTCCATAAATTTATCTAATCTTTCCTATAAATATTATGATTTTTATCCAATGATTATTTTAGGATGATGATGATTATTGTCACCATATTTTTATTGATTCATTTCCATATTTATCCTCTTACTCAGCTTTTAGCTCATCCCTTTGATTTATATCCTCAGGTGACTACATATACTTAGGATAACATGATCTTTATAATGATAAAGAATATTTTTCTAAATAACTTTTATTGTTTCTTTACGAAAAAGTGATTTATGGACCTTATTTTCTCAAGAAATGAAAACTTTGGATCCTATATTGTAATTATTTTATGATTTTTATCTCAAAAATGATGTAATAGTTATGTAAGAAAAAGTAGGGTCACTATAATTAATCACTTGATATAATAACATTCAATTGTTACTTAACAGCCTGATACAATATCTTCCATGAAAAACCCATTTGGATGGATTATTATAATTTCAAACTTTATTTTCATTAAAATAAATCTAGATATTCTCTCCCTTATTATAAATTGTATTGGAAAACACTATTATCCATTAAAATATTCTTTTGGTTTGAATGACCAAGAAAACAATCATCACACTTAGAGGCTACCACTATGACACTATCCCAACAGGATCTTAAATGTTTTATCACAAATTACAAGACTAGCTACTAAAATATTTATGAATCATTAATATATATTCATTAGAAGAAAATTTCAACACCATTTTCCTTTTACATATTCTATGGTTGTAACTTTAATTATTACCTTTCCATTCCATTACTCAATTAGTTTCAACACATTAAATCATAATATATTCCTTAAATTGTTTCCATTCATATGATGTAAGAACTTCTTTTATATATCCCTTTCCACATAACTTGTGATAGAATAAACAATTAAAAGGTTTAATGTATACATTTAACTGTCAATAATAAGTATCATCTTTCTTTCTAACTTTATGAACCTTATAAACATGATTGTGTTCAACAATTTCCTTCTCAACTTTTATATTTATTCTTATATTGATATCGCTAATAATTCCTCCTACATTGTAAATAATTATAACTCAATCACAATGTTGGTTCACTAGGGTATATTCTTAAATAAATTGGGGGTTAACTATGAATACTTTTATAAAAACCTATTTGTGAATAATTATTCTAAGAACATATTGATAGTGTTTATGTATATTGATGTCATCATATTTTTTTAGTTTTTACCCTAATAAACAATCATGGGATGATAGTTTGGAATTATATTCAATCTTTTATCACTTTATAATGAGATATTCATATATTATCACCATTTTATGGTCTGTTTCATTTACCCATTATATTGGGATAATAATTCCCCTAATATCCAATGATTTAAGTTTTTATCCATAGTTGAGAACCATCATGTAAGTAAGAGTTGTTATTCAATATTAGTTTGAGAAGGACTTATATATGTTTATCTATACAAAGTTTTTCCATGGGTTACATGTTTTAAAAATTTAACTATGTATGAAAGACTTGCAATATATATTTTTTAGCATCCCTCTTAATGTATTAGTGCTTTTTTTATAGTGAAATATTCATCATATTTTCATTGATTAAATGGTTTAAGGAATGTTTATCATGATAAATTTAATACATTGAAATCAATCCTTCATCATTCTAAAAATGATTTAATCTAATGTTTATTGGTTATGTTAATTCTTATATAAAAGGCATTTCTTGAGACCATTGGATCACGTAAAGGGTGAATCACATGGGGGGTGTGAATCAATGTTTTTAGTAATTTTAAATCCCTTTAATCTTGTGATTTTCAACAAATTTCTCTCAATATACTCATCAATGATAAAATATTAAGGATAAAACAAAATTTTAAAATAGTTTCACCTATTTGGATGACTATATCCTGGATGAAATGTGTTTTTCATCTCACACACATGGTCCCCTTATTATTATCAAAAGAAACTCAAGAAAGGGTATGACCTTGAACTCATACAACTATTGGTACTAATTTTTTATATTATAATATTAATCAAACCAAACAATTGTTTAGAAAAAAAATGATCACTGATGAGTGTATGAGAGTCCACATATACTATAGATTAAGATCTTCTTCTACTTCATTTCACAATAATCCTCTCTATTTGTTCTCAGTTTTTCTTCTACTCCTTTAGTGAAACATATAATAGTTCTTACTTCCCATCCTATAACCTTATTATTTTTTCTTTTTAATAATTATATAGACTAAATATTTTTTGAATATTGTTTTAGTTATGGGACCTTACCTTGATTATTGGTGGTTTCGACTTAATTCGTTAAACTAATTCTATAAAACTACCTAATGACTCAGCTTGTTTTTTCAATGGTATATTTTATTTATCATGGTCTTAATATTTATTAAAAACTTTTAAAAAATCCACAACATTTATTTTCCTTGATATTTCTACATAGGCATGGTGACATGAAAACTATGACTGTGGTGGAACTCTCCCAGTATCAACTTCTCCCTTAGATGGTTTGATATTTATCAATAATTAAATTGTGATCCATGTATTATCGTGATGTATGATTCATTAATAACATCACAAATATAATTTTCTAATCTTATCACACAAAATTTCATTTTAAAAAAATCACGATTCTGGTTTCTTTTTTTTCACTAAGTAAATCGTCTTATATGCTCCGCATACCCGAATTATATTTTGAGTTGTTCACATATCTCAAATATCTTATGGTCTCTCTAAAAACAATACAGACTCTAAAGACTCACTGTACAAAGTTTCCTTTTTCATTTTACTCACATAGATTAATTATCCTACATGAATTCAAAACATCTTATGTAGGTTGCTGTATGAAAATGTACTTATTCATTTTTACACTAATAGTTGAATTATAATTCATGAACCCAAATCATGATAATAACTTCTTAAATATAATACATGTCCACAAAAAGTAATATGAGAAGATAAACATGTATGATATTTTAATTTAACATTTCTTCAACAATCCACTTCAATGGTCAATTGACTTACACTAGACTTTTATAGGATATTTTCCTTTGTTAATTTTTGAATCTACTACAATACAACTAGATTGGATTCCAATATATTCTCAATATCTTAAAATTAATTCATGGATTTTTCAAATCATCTCTTATAATTATAAAACACTTCAAAAAAATTAACAATGTCATTCAATATCAAAACACCTCACATGGATTATCCATTTCTTCAACTCATCCATCTTTCATTAGGAAATTTTTTTAAAATAATAACTAATAACTTTCAAAGATATAAAAAGTATCTACACATCAAACCCTTTCCAAAATATTATAGATATTTATTTATTATCTATAGAAAATTTCATATCTCCATGAATATTATCACACTATTCATTACACTTAACTTGTACATATGATAGAATCATCAATATGGTTTAAAAATATTCTCATTTATATCTTTTTCCAATACCTCAAACTTCTCTTTCCCTTTTTGAAAATAAAACCAATTACTGTAACTTTTAGTGAATAAATTTATGTTAACAAAGGAAACATAAATCAATTACCAATAATTATACATGATCTATCTCTTTATATAAAAAAGTAGTGATTAAAAAATCATCAATACTATCTATAAAATAACTCAGCTGAAACCACTCAAATATTCATGAAAAAACTACTCATATCTCATCATCTCTTTACTGAACAGCCTGACACACACATTAAAACAATTCATAATAATGGTAAAAACCATTCTCCCCCAAAAAAACATCTCCTCGATAATATAAGAAAGAAATAATAGAGGAGGAAAATAAAAATAAACAACTATCAATAAGAGGGAGTGGGATAAGCTCCCATATAGAAATTTAGTTTCTCGAATTGTTTAGTTGTGAGAGGGTATATAAGAATATATAACAAATTTTATTTGGAAGGTATAAAATCTATTCATAGAACACACTCTTCAATATTTAACTTTATAAAATTATACTTAAACTCGGTGTTTTTTGATAGGGGGTGCTACACCATATTCTTGGATTGATCAATTGAACTTTGAGAGTTATACCTCATAATTATAGGATAACTACCTTCAATATCTATAATGCCCTAGCCTTAAACCTTACTTAATATTGAATTAAATGAATAACTCACATTCGTGATCTTTTCATGGTTTATAGTTTTAGAGAATTTGGACATAACTATTATATCTCAAAAGATTGAAAAGTAGACACTTCTACTAAGTTTCCATAAAATAAAAGCTCTTAAAAAGAAACATTTTTAGTTCCATGTTTTAGATAGAATGACTTTCCCTTGATCCCATCCTTGACCCTATTCCACATTAATTCCTATGAAAAACATTTCAAAAAAACTTGGGGTGAGCATAAAAAATCTCAGTAAGGGATACACAAAGAATGGAAAATGATAGTTTTTTAAAACAACAAGTAAACCATGTATACTTTATCAAAGTAATACTTTTCACCTTTATGAAGTAGTAAACAAAACTCTTCACTGAATAAAAGATCATTACTAACCCTTTTGTTACCAAAATATTTCCATAAAACCCATATAAAGAACACATAACATATAATGTTAACATGGGACATAAACATACTTAAATGGAATAACCATATGGTCAACTTCCACACATACTTAATGGAATAGGCATACGGACGACTTCCATACCCAATGCATTGGAGGTTATTACGCAACCACCCATCCTGGTATTCACGGCACCACCCGTCATATGCTTTATCACGTAACCACCCGTAAAATGTCCAAGTACCATCATTACACATAAAATATTGAAAATATGAACATTTAAATAACAACATTTCATTTGCAATCACAATAAGTAATTCCAAGATATTGAATTAATCAATCCATTTTCACAAACCATTTAAAAGATATTTTTGAATCAAAGTGTCCCATACCACATTGAAGATTTTAATGGAATTATAATTTTAAAACATTAATGTACATATAAATAAATACTGAAAACCATTTTGAAAAAATTGGACATTAAAGATAAATATTTAGAATAATAAATCTTTAAAACATTTAAGACGATATTTTTGTTAGATTTTTTAGCAAAATGAGAGACTCTTGAATGCAAATAATTGTGGAATAACAATTAATCATAACTTTATAATATCATGAGAATAAAGGGATTCATGATATAATATGTCAATGGACAGTATACACACCATATAAGAGTGAATTGGTGCATAACAACAATGAAGTCTCCATGGAAATGTAAATTGAGATGAAATCCATTATAAAGATGGTATCCTTAAATTAATGATAAATCTATCACATAATTATCTGTGAGAAATATAAATACACCCAATATAAGTGGATATTAAGTGTGAAACAATCGGAGGTCATTCACACATATTCATAGGATGACATGTTCAATAAGTACTGGCTGAACCTAAAGAAATCGAAATTGGGTTAAGACGTTCCCTTGTAAAAATTCGACAGCCTAAGGGCGTCACTTCAAAATTCAGAAAATTAGTCGATGAGAGAGAGAATGGTATCTCATCACTTGGACATAAAACTTACATCAATAAGGATATAGAAGAACATATCCCAACATAATAGTATGTAAATTAAAATAAATAACAAAATAAGTCTTTTAAAAATAAGTCGTTGGCCCCAACCTTTAAAAAAAGAAGTCTTTTAAAAAGAGGAGGGTGAAAGGTTCTCTTACCGACTTGGGTAACTTTCGAAACGTACAACCGATGAAAGAAGGACTATAAAACATTGATGTAAATACTCATGAACGAAATTATATTACAAAAATATTATAATAATGGGAAGTACATACACCACTAAAAGGAAATGGTGGCAAATGTAGCATAAATCTCACGGAATAAATGTGAGACGAAACATCCCTTACGAAAACTGGACAGCATCACGATGCCACTTTAAACTTCAAAAAATGGGTTGATGAGATAAAAAAGGGTCTCTCATCATATGAATATAAAAATTATAGTATGAGTAATATAAAAGATCATCCCCAAACATAAGAAAGATGAGCTTAAAGGAAATGACATAACAGAGAGTGCTTAAAAAGAAAGAGAGAGGTAGGATCCCTTACGAAAATTCGGCAGCCTAACGACGCCACTCAAAACATCCAAAATGGATTGATGATAGAAAATAGGGTCTCTCATCATATGAACATAAAAAATTACAGTAGTATTAATATAAAATAACATCCCAATCATAAGAAATATTAGCTTAAAAGGAATGACATAAAAGAGTGTACTTAAAAAGAAATAGAGGGGTACGATCTCTTACCTTGGGTCCGACTTGACTCGATCGTTCTTTAACGTCATGAATAATAAACATGAGTTAATTTCTACATTCTTAAGAACCTTTTTCAAGTTCATTGTTACTTTTATATCACTTATTTCCATGTTATAAACATTATGTAATCATTTAAGTTAATAATGTTTGTTTTGTTGATATTTGGTTCTTAAGTCGAAAGTGGACTTCTTACAATTACATGTTGTTCATGTGGTCAAAGGTTCACTATATCCAGAATGATATTCATGATTTTGATATCATATATATCATATATATCAAGAATATACATGTAATTATAATATTACATAATCATTTAGAGGTAATAATTGAAATGCACCGTTCATGGAGACGGTAAGTCGTACGTACGCATTAACGCTACTTTCATTTCTAAGTCATATTAATGGAATTAAAACTAAATGAGAGGTATGTATATTTTAATTCCAGAATTATATTAATCATTTATATGTAACATAAATCATATATAATAACGTTAAATCCATCCTTTATACATCCCACATATGGCATTAACGAATCGAATCACTTTGAGGGGGCGGTAGTCCGCACTTCCTAAAATGAAATTATCGTGTTTACCCACAATGGAAACCATAAAGGTATTCCAAAAAAAGAAAAATAAATAAGATTAATTAAAACATAAACATATTATATATGATATATAAATATAGTGACAAATTAATGGCCACCTTTGAAAGTGTTATATGAGTGTTGAACAATCATCGTTTCGTGAGGCAGAAATTCTCCATCCACAGAAACAATATGTTCTTTAACCATTAGATGTAGGTGTGTGTAAGTGTAGCTCGAATTATTCTTATAACAACATCCTAGTATATTGAAGATACTGTATTTGTTACAAAATAAATGAATAAAAAGAGTTTAGGTGGTTGGAGAAGCAAAATAAAACAAAATAACACAAGTGAAGACATTACCTTAAAATCGGGTAACTCTTTTTGATTTGAGCTTAAAGGGTTCCTTGGGAAGACTTCTGCCCAAAGTGAGGATTCTAGGAGTAAGAGAGGGATGTGGATAGACAAAATGGGCAGGGGTTGGCCGAGCCAAAGTCTTGAGAGGTGTGGGTAAGGTGGTAGAGGTGGGGGCCTTTTATAAGAGGAGAGGAGGGGCACTCTTGGAAAGTTAAGAAAAGATACATTATTATAAAATGGTTTTCAGATAAAAGGGTCCCATAATTATATATTTAGATGATAAGGTGATAAGGGTTTTAAATCCACTCATCCAATAGGTTTTTGACAAGTGTGGGTATTAGATTTTACATTATAGTTTCATTTTATTTAAATCGTTAAATAATGAAGTAATCGCTGCATCATCATGGTGTCATAAATAATTTAATTTATTTAATGTCTAAAATTTTTTAAAAAAAATATCATGATTTAGAAATCTTTTTATATTTATAATGAATATTTATAGTAAAAAATATGACTTGTATAACCCCATCTAAATTTTTTTTAGTAAAACATCTCATGTTTGTGACATTTTTATTTTAACTTTAAATAAAAAGTTATTTATGTCATTTTCCTACCAAAGTGGCTCCATTGGGTCCCCAAGTTGACCCATGGATTGTAATGGTCGGCCATGAAGCATCCAATAAGGGTAGGAAATGTGTCTAGTTCATTTCATATCATTAAAACATTTTTTTTACCTTAAACTACACTAATTACCTCTAATCGCGATTAAAAACTTAAAAGTTACTATTCACAGAAAAATTATTTTCATCCCATTGAACCAAATTTTACATCCTAATAACAACCATGTATGTTGGATTTTTTAAATTCATATCACAGAAGTGGTAAAGTTTCTTTTAAATGAAAAATTAGTTTCTTTAACTACCACTTAGTGGTTTCACTATTCATCAAAAATTGAAGTTTTTCAGAAAATTACCAAAAAATCACCTGAAGCTATATTTGATATTCCAAATTCAAAAATGATGTCCAATTTAAAAAATTGAAACCATATAAGTTTAATTAATTATTTTAATAATCAATTCCCGCTGTCAAAACAAATAGCGTGTTTTTATGAAACAATAAGTATCAAAATATTGACACTAGTTTAAGTCCAATTTCAAGATGAAATTATTTCCAACCTCCACTATTGGATTAAATGGTAAAAATATATTCTAATTTCACTTTAAAACTAATTCAATAGATAATATAATCATATAAATAAATTAGATTAAAAAGAGGTTTTGAATTAAAGTACAACATTTTTCACTATTCATAAAAAAAATAAACTTTATCGGAAAGATACCAAAAATTTACACAAAGTAATTTTTGATGTCTCGATTATAAAGAAGAATTTTATTTTGTCAAATATAACACATAAAATTGTAAAAAAGTGGATTTAATAGAGGATCGCCATCAAAAGGCGGTTAATCAACCTTCTAAAGAATATTAGAATGTTTACGCTTAAAATTGAATTCATTCACATTTTTAATCCTCTAACATTTATTGTAAAAAGTAAAAATATTTGACAAACATATATAATCATTTTTTAGTTAGTTATGTTCATTCCCTCCATTAAAATGGCTAGGCGTTAACTACCATTTAAAATAATATTATTTTATTATTATAGTGCAACGTAAGATTTCAATGGAACTCGTTGTTGCGTATTGGGTAAGCCATCAAGCATAGTGTTCCCTTTAAATTAATATTAACATTTTATTCACAAATAGAGATCAATATAAAAATTTCATATTCTTTATTTACCTGGGGTGTTACATCTTTCCCCCCTTTTGAGAATTGCGTCCTCTCAATTTTAAAATTGGGCTCAGAAACATCCTTGAAAGTCCCACATCAGAACAAGAGTCGGTAAAACAATCACTTTAAAATAAAGAAAGAGAAGTACAGAGATCATCCGAGTTAACCCATACTGGGATTCCATGTAGGAAAACATGGACATGGAGGACAAAACATAGGGTCATGTTATGATGTAGAGTGATAGAAAACATGTTTAAGAGAAAGTTAACCATAAGAAAATCACAAACTTGTGATGGGTTAAACGGTATTCGATCCCCCAGTAGGAAAAGTTAATAGATAAAATTTTTGTTTTAATTTACATTTTATTAAAGAATTTATTCATAAGGAAACATAATTACTTATCATGTTGACTTTAAAATTTTATTAGATTTTTTACACAAACTCATATTTTCTCCAAAAGACGAGTATTTAGTATGACTTTTTTACATTAGGAGATCTATAATCAACTTCTAGAGAATAACCTAATCCACAAAAGAGAACTATATAATTCCCATGTCTTTATACTTTAACCAAAACAAAAACCAAAAAGGTTAGTACAAGATCAGATAATCCAGAAAAGGATAACCCTTTATAAAAATAAAATCTATTCTTAATCTCCAAAATTTGTTCAACAAAAACCAATGTTCAACGAGGAACATTCGATAAACAATTTGTCCATAAAATTCATCAAAGTAAACCAAAATAAGATTGAAACCGAAATATTTGAAGGATTTAGTCACATAGTCTTCCATGTTAAATCGTAACATTTATCTCCAAACAACATCAGTTGATCTTAAAGTCTTGTATTGAACAGTAATTAACCTAATCACATATCCTCCATGATAGGTTAATAAATTTCCATAGATAACCCAAAATCAACTTACTATTAATTCATAAAATCATCTAACTAAAAATAATTAGTCAAAATAACCAGGGACTTCACGTAGTCCAGTGGTAGACGATAAATTCCAATTTCACTTTGGTTGTGGGTTCGATTCCCGCAGCTTAGTCCGACGCGACGGGTTGTCACACGGTCTGCGTGTTGTCCTTTTTCCAAAACTATATAATTCTTAAAACATTCCCCAACAATGAGATAAAATCTTCAAAAATAACAATAACATAATTTAACCTCAATTTTATCTCATTCCTTTCACTTTCCATCATAACATATAGTAACCCATAATTACCTCAAAAGTAAGGATCATATAAACACTAATGGTTACCTTTATAATTATTACCTGAACATCCACGTCGAGTTGGTTCTATCGTACATGATGCATTAGAGAACTCACCAAGGTTCAAGTGGTTGATCATGACTCCTGATAGTTGGTTTAGAATAACCACGATATTTCTCATTGAATCCCCCATTTCATCCAGTCTCTTAATCAGAGAACCACCACAGTTTCCTTCCAACCCATTGTTACTTTGCTTCCTCCTAGGTCCATCCATTTACTAAAACCAAAAATGTTAGTGTGAGTATATAAACAAAATTATCATGTACTAATGAGGATGATAAACACTAAGATATACTTACTCATTCACTTTATCTAAAAACTATAACTCTTTATGAAATCATAGCCATTATGGTAATGTAACTTATGCTTATAGAATACCCTAACCTCTAAAGTTATCTAAACCTCCCTCTGATACCAACTATAAGGCCCCAGCCATAAACCTTACTTAATATTGAATTAAATGAATAATTCACATTGAGGATCTTTTCATGGTTTAGAGTTTTTGAGAATTAGGACATAACTATTACATATCAAAAGATTACAAAGTATACACTTCTACTAAGTTTCCATAAAATAAAATCTCTTAAAAAGAAACTTGTCTAGTTCTATGTTTTAGATAGCATGACTTTCCCTTGATCCCATCCTTGACCCTATTCCACATTAAGTCTTGTGAAAAACATTTCAAAAAAAACTTGGGGTGAGCATAAAAAGCTCAGTAAGGGATACACAAAGAATGAAAACTGTTAGTTTTTCAAAACAACAAGAAAACCATGTATAATTTATCAAAGTAATACTTTTCACCTTTATGAATTAGTAAAAAAACAATTCACTGAATAAAAGATCATTAATTACCCTTTTGTAACCAAAAGATTACCATAAACCCCATATAAAGAACACATAACATATAAAGGTAACTTGGGACATAAACATAATTAAATGGAATAACCATACGGTCGACTTCTACACATACTTAATGGAATAGCCATACGACCGACTTTCATACCCAATGCATTGGTGGTTATAACGTAACCACCTGTCCTGGTATTCACAGCACCACCCGTCATATGGTTTATCACGTAACCACCCGTAAAATGTCCAAGTACCATCATTACACATAAAATATTGAAAATATAAACATTTCAATAACAACATTTCATTTTCAATCACAATAATTAATTCCAAGATATTGAATTAATGAATCCATTTTCACAAACCATTTAAAAGAGATTTTTGAATCAAAGTGTCCCATACCACTTTCAAAATTTTAATGGAATTATAATTTAAAAACATTAATGTCTATATAAATAAATACTGAAAACCATTTTGAAAACATGGACATTAAATATAAAGATTCAGAATAATAAATCTTTAAAACATTTAAGACAATATTTTTGTTAATGAGTTTTTAACAAAATAAGAGACACTTGAATGCAAATAATTGCGGAATAACAATTAATCATAACTATATAATATCATGAGAATAAAGGTAATCATGATATAATATGTTAAAGGATAGTATACACACCATATAAGAGTGAATTGGTTCATAAAAACAATGAAGTCTCAATGGAAATGTAAATTGAGATGAAATCCATTATAAAGATGGTATTCGTAAATTAATGATAAATCTATCACATAATTATGTGTGAGAAATATAAATACACCCAATATAAGTGTATATTAAGTGTGAAACAATCAGAGGACATTCACACATATTCATTGGATGACATGTTCAATAAGTACTGGTTGAACCCAAAGAAATCAAAATTGGGTTAAGACGTTCCCTTGTAAAAATTCGACAGCCTAAGGGCGTCACTTCAAAATTCAGAAAATTAGTCGATGAGAGAGATAATGGTATCTCATCACTTGGACATAAAATTTACATCGATAAGGATATATAAGAACATATCCCAACATAATAATATGTAAATTAAAAGACATAACAAAAGAATTCTTTTAAAAAGACGAGGGTGAAAGGTTCCATTACCGACTTGGGTAACTTTCGAAACATACAACCCATGAAAGAAGAACTATAAAACATTGATGTAAACACTCATGAACGAAATTATATTACACAAATATTAGAATAATGGCTAGTACATACACCACTCAAAGTAAATGGTGGCAAATGTAGCCTAAATCTCATGGGAATAAAAGTGAGATGAAAAATCCCATACGAAAACTCGGCAGCCTAACGACACCACTTAAAACATCCTAAAATGGTTTGATGGGATCAAAAAGGGTCTCTCATAATATGAAAATAAAAAGTACAGTAATATTAATATAAAATAACATCCCCAAACATAAGAAATATGATCTTAAAAGAAATGACATAACAGAGAGTGCTTAAAAAGAAAGAGAGAGGTAGGATCCCTTACGAAAATTCGGTAGCCTAACGGTGCCACTCAAAACTTCCAAAATGGATTGATGAGAGAAAATAGGGTCTCTCATCATATGAACATAAAAATTAAATTAGGAGTAATATAAAAGAACATCCCAATCATAAGAAATATGAGCATAAAAGGAATGACATAAAAGTGTGTACTTAAAAAGAAAGAGAGGGGTACGATCTCTTACCTCGGGTCCGACATGACTCGATCGTTCTTTAACATCCTGAATAATAAACTTGAGTTAATTTATACTTACTTAAGAACCTTTCTCAAGTTCATTATTCCTTTTATATCACTTATTTCCATGTTATAAACATTATGTAATCATTTAAGTTAATAATGTTTGTTTTGTCGATATTTGGTTCTTAAGTCGAAAGTGGACTTCTTACAATTACATGTTGTTCTTGTGGTCAATGGTTCATTATATCCAGAATTATATTAATGATTTGGATATCATATATATCATATATATCCAGAATATACATGTATTTATAATATTACATAAACATTTAGAGGTAAGAAATGAAATGCACCATTCATGGAGACGGTAAGTTGTACGTACACATGAACGCTACTTTCATTTCTATATCATATTAATGGAATTAAAAATAAATGATAGGTATGTATATTTTAATTAAATAATTATATTCATAATTTATATTTAACATAAATCATATATAATAACTTTAAATCCATCCTTTATACATCCCACATATGGCATTAACAAATCAAATCACTTTGAGGGGGCGGTAGTCCGCACTTCTTAAAATGAAATTATCATGTTTACCCACAATGGAAACCATAAAGGTATGCCACAAAAAAATAAAGAAGCTTAAGTAAAACATAAAAATATTATATATCATATATAAATATAGTGACATCTTAATGGCCACCTTTGAAGGTGTTATATGAGTGTTGAACAATCATCGTTTCGTGAGGCAGAAATTTTCCATCCACAGAAACAGTATGTTATTTAACCATTAGATGTAGGTGTGTGTAAGTGTATCTCGAATTATTCTTATAGAAACATCCTAGTATATTGAATATACTGGATTTATTACAAAAGAAATGAATAAAAATAGTTTAGGGGGTTGGAGAAGCAAAATAAAACAAAAAAACACAAGTGAAGACATTACCTTAAAATCGGGTAACTCTTTTTGATTTGAGCTCAAAGGCTTTCTCGAGAAGACTTCTGCCCATAGTGAGGCTTCTAAGAGTAAGAGAGGGATGTGGAGAGACAAAATGGGAAGGGGTTGGCCGAGCCAAAGGCTTGAGAGGTGTGGGTAAGGTGGTATAGGTGGGGGCCTTTTATAAGAGGAGAGGAGGGGCACTCTTGGAATGTTAAGAAAAGATACATTATTATAAAATGATTTTCGGATAAAAAGGGTCCCACAATTGAATATTTATAGGGTAAGGTGATAAGGGTTCTAAATCCACCAATCGAATAGGTGTTTGACAAGTTTGGGTCTTATATTTTACATTATCTTTTTATTTTATTTAAATCGTTAAATAATGAGGTAATCGCTGCATCATCATGGTGTCATAAATAATTTAATTTATTTAATGTCTAAAAAATTTCAAAAAATTATCATGATGTAGGAAATCTTTTCAGATATATAATTAGTATTTATAGTCAAAACTATGACTTGTATAACCCCATCTAAAAATTGTTTTACTAAAATATCTCATGTTTGGGACATTTTTATTTTAACTTTAAATAAGAAGTTATTTATGTCATTTACCTACCAAAGTGGCTCCATGGGGTCCCCAAGTTGACCCATGGATTTACTTGGCCGGCCATGACACATCCAATAAGGATAGGACACGTTTCTAGGTCATTTTATATCATTAAAACATTATTTGTACCTTAAACTACACTAATTACCTCTAATCGCGATTAAAAACTTAAAAGTTACTATTCACCAAAAAATTATTTTCATCCCATTGATCCAAATTTTACATCCTAATGACAACCATGCATGTCAGATTTTTGAAATTCAAATCACAGAAGTGGTAAAGTTTCATTTAAATGAAAAATCAGTTTCTTTAACTACCACTTAGTGGTTTCACTATTCATCAAAAATTGAAGTTTTTCAGAAAATTACCAAAAATTCACCCTAATCTATATTTGATATTCCGAATTCAAAAATTATGTTCATTTTACAAAATTAAAAACATATAAGTTGTATTAATTAATGTAAAAATCAATTCCCGCTGTCAAAACAAATAGCGTGTTTTTATGAAACAATAAGTATCAAAAGATTGACACTAGTTCAAGTCAAATTTCCAGATGAAATTAATTCCAATGACCACTATTAGATTAAATGGTAAAAATATATTCTAATTTAACTTTAAAACCAATTCAAAATATAATCTAATAATATAAATAAATTAGATTAAAAATAGGTTTGGAATTAAAATACAACATTTTTCACTATTCATAAAAAATGTACTTTATCGGAAAGATACCAAAAATTTACACAAAGTAAATTTTGATATATAGATTCTAAAGAAGAATTTTATTTTGTCAAATATAACACATAAAATTGTCAAACATTTGATTTAAAAGAGGTTCGCCATCAAAAGGCGGTTAATCGACCTTCTAAAGATTATTAGAATGTTTACGCTTAAAATTGAACTCATTCACATTTTTAATCCTCTAACATTTATTTTAAAAAGTAAAAATACTTGAAAAACATATATAATCATTTTGTAGTTAGTTCTGTTCATTCCCTCCATTACAATGGCTAGGAGTTTACTACCATTTAAAATAATAATATTTTATTATTATAGTGAAACGTAAGATTTCAAAGGAACTCGTTGTTGCGTACTGGGTAAGCCATCAAGCATAGAATTCCCTTTAAATTAATATTAACATTTTATTCACAAATAGGGATCAATATAAAAATGTCATATTGTTTATTTACCTGGGTTGTTACAATATCTAAGACTTATCATTGTGTATTCATCTATATAATCTATGTTAGTTCTAGTTATATAGGCATATAGTCATTTAATTTATAGATTATTGCAGCTGGTATTTTCTTTCTTAAATTCCATGAAGTAAAACTTTTTACCATAGAAAATATCCACCATATGTGGTTTTTTAACATATAAAGCTCCTACCCTGTATACATATTAAAATACTATCAAATCCATCTGAACTATATTCTAATTCATAAAATAATAATTTAATGTATTGAAAATGTATCTCAAGATTCTATTTTCAGCTAATATATGTGATTCATTAAGATTGGATTAGAATCTTACACAAAGTGTGAAAACAAACACAATATTTGGATAAGTGTATATACAATATATAAGATTTCTAATAGTGATTCTATACTACTTCTCATTAACATTATTCTTTTCATAATCCATTCATAGATTTTATCCCACCCAAATTGGTGTGGACACTCCTCTTGATTCATGCATTCAAATTATATTCAAGAGTTCCTTAGTATGTTTTTCTGGGAAAATAAAATTACAATATTTTTTCTTGTATTATTTTTAATTACAAGAAATAACTTCATTTATTAATGAATTAACAACTCAAATATTTATTTCATGTTATTTGAAAACTCCTCACACAATCATTCCTCATTTCTAGAAAAACTATAGCATCCATATACATAATAAAAAAACTGATTTGGTGCTAGTATTCATTGAATAAAAGTTTCTATCCACCAAATATTTCTATAAATTTATTGCATTAAGATATTAATCAATCTTAAAATAATAAGATATTGGAGTTGACATCAGACCATAGAGATCATTATTTATCTTTTATAATCTACTTATATATAAATCATGCAAAGAGCCTTCATGCTATTCTATATACACTTCCTCATAAATATCACCATTCAAAAAAGATAATTTAACATCAATATAAAATGTCTTGAATCTTATCTTAACTGATATAGAAAGTAATATTCTAATTGAATCATGTTTAAAACTATAAAAAAGTCTCATCAAATTCAACCCCTTAAATTTTTGACTGTCTTTTCCATACCACCCTAGATTTTTTTTCTAGCCACATTACTATTGCCATAAATTTTTTTGAATGTCCTATTTAACTCCCATAAAATTAATTTTAATGGTTTAAGGAAAAAATTCCCAATGTTTTATTATTTTTTATTTATTCCGGATCCTCATTTATAGCCCAAACATACTCCTTTTGTTCAAATTATTCCTCAACTATCTGAGGTTTGACGTTGGTCCTGGTATGAAAATATCCATAATATTCCTTTTTATCTATATGACTTGATTCTTATCCCCAATAATGTTCATTATTTTAGTATGTTTTTAGGTCCTGAATTTTTCTCTTTTGGGTTAATTTCTACATATTTATCAATAGATACAACGGAATATTAATCTTTATCTTGAAATTGTGTTTTTTTGTATTTTATCTAATATGTTTTAATATGAAAGCATTATAATCACCATATATACTAATATTATGCTTGACCCATGATCCATTTCCAAAGACCATGAAATCAGCTCTATTAATAATTATTTTAAATTTCTTGTTGTAACACCTATTATATTTTCCAATTGGTTTATACCCAAAAAAGATTCTATCCATAGCCTTATCATAAAATTTTCCTCTATTTTTTCCTTTTTCTTAATAGAGCAAGGAATTAAAAACACCATGAAATTTTTATCATTTGGTTTCCTTTTAAAACAAATCTTGTAGGTTTTCATGTCTGGTTTTGGCCATACGATACATCTATGATAAATTATTCTAAATGTTGTGGTAGACAATAACCAGCAATACCTTGAGGTGTCTTTTTCTTCTATTATAGTTATAACCATATCAGTTAGACTCCTATTATTCATTTCCATTACTTCATTTTATTGAGGTGTTTATGGGTAACTATATTAATGTATGATTACATGTTTGTTAGGATATGCAATGACCTATCCATTTTCATGTTCACATGCATTATCTTTTCTCAATTTTTCAAGTACAATCTTGTATTCTTCTCAAGAATCCTTATAAAACTATTGAATATGTCAAATTCTTATGATTTGTGTGACATGAACATGTTGAATTTCATCCTTGTGAATTCATAAATGAATATTATGAAATATTTAATCTATTTTTTTACTTCTCTATCAAAAGATTGAACACATAAAAATGAATTAATTCAAGAGGATTTGAAGTTTTAATTTCAAATGCCTTCTATATCTTATTCCCCATTTTCCATTTTATGATTATTTTAAGGATACTTTTGGTGTATTCTTTTAGTAAGGGTAAATTTATCATAACTTCTTATTATATTAGTTTATTCATATTATTTAGCCTATGGTGACTAATTATTCTTTTCCATAGTTCATTTTTATATATTTACTTAAGTAGTGGCCTATATTTTCTTCTCTAACTAGAAATAGATTTTTTGGGGTTATCATAACTCCATAGAAACGACCCCATATTTCATTATTTTTAACATGAATATTTTTTTCTAAAAATGAACTCATTTATAGCATCACATTGTTGTGATACACTTAAAAAGGTATTTTTTGACCATCAAAAAAACATGCCACTTGGATTGATTTGAATTTTACTAGTGTTTATTTTCACAATACCCTTCATATTTATATAATTATAATTACCTAGTGGAACTTCCCCCATTAATATTTCTAATTTGTTTTGGATTTTTCAGATAATATTTCTTATGAGACGAACACCCACTATCTATGATACAAGTCTTTCTAGATTTTCTAGGCTTGAAAAAAAATGCTACCACATTTTCCTATTACCCAAATTGACAATGATTATAGTTGTTTCCATAATTTCGAAATTTATTCACAAGATATAGGATAAAATAAATAAATAAATATACATATATAAGGTTTTCGCTTCATGATCACATCTTCTACAAGTTTAATTCCATCATTCTAAACCATTACTCACTTTGAAATTATTTTAAAACCACTAAATCCTTGATTGAGTTGTCATATTTTATTATTGTATCCACTTGATTATTTATCTCATATTTGTCCTAGAAGATACATATTATATTAAAAGTTATAATTGATAAGATAAAATATTCCAAAACACCATCAGAATACATAAAATCTTCTATCCAAAAAAACAAATCTACAAATGAATGGGTTTTTATCTCAATCTATTTTTAGAACATGAATGAGTTTACCTATGAAAGTCCTTTTTTGAGTTCCTCTTGTAATATTTGAAACTTATGGAGTTACTTTTTATATGTTTATTTATATTAGTATTTAATCATATTTGAGCCCTTCTTAAGAGCATTCAACTATTCTATATTATATTGTATCTTGTGATTTTCTAGTAGATATTGTCTCCCTTTTCACTAGAACATAAGTATATTTACCTTTTTATATCATAAATATTTCTTAGTGTAGATATTTTTATAGGTTTCATAGATCAGTATCTTTATTCTCTAACAATAGTGTTCTTGTATTTAATTTTCTCACCCTTATTATTTTGTTCATAATTATATCATATGAGTTTACCAATTTATTTCTCTATAATGACCCAAAATATTATAAATTAATTCCAATTTGGATATATAATTTACATATAGAAAAAACATTCACTAATTTGGTTATTTTGAACTATTTAAAAATATATCATGTTGAATTTAAATGAATCTTATGAATCTAAAAATTCATAATATATCCGGTCTACAGTGACCATTAATATTATTATATATTAAGTGTCATGAAAAAGTTTAATTGACACAAACAGAAGAAGAGATGGCCTAGTAGAGTAGGATTGTACCTTATGAAGCCCATTTATTGGAACTTCCAAGGGATATGAAATCACTGGGATTTTCCCTTGACCATTACCAAGCATAAAATCTACAACTTAAATAGAAATTGAACCGTCTATATGAGAAGCTTAAGCTTACCGAGATCACGACCCAAACCATGTTCATCATACCACCACAAGAATGTGACAACATCACATACCTTATCCTTAGGGAGTACACATATGTAATAAAGGATTATGTTTTTAGACCATGGTAGTATGAATTTTTATATGTTTTATTTTAAATAAAATAAGTATTATATATAGTGTTTGATAAAAGTTAGGCTTTGATATGAAGAAACCAATTTTTTTGGGAAATATATAATTTCTGTTAAGACACTATTCTTGATAAATTCAAGAATATTTAAAATAAATTTTATTTTAATATTCTTATTAAATAATATATATTTAAATATAAATGATAAAATAATTTATTTAAGTTCAATGTAGTTTTTATAAGGGTTATAAAGTTTTTAGGGTCATATGAACTAGTATTTTTCTATAAATATAGATTTTTATTTAAAAGTTAAAATTCTCATATTTAAAAAATTATGTTGGTAAAACGAATATTTTTTTAAATCATAGTGTTAAAATTATCCAATGGTGTTTTTTAATAATTTTAAGAGACATTCTATTTCTTAGGTAAAAATTAAATATGGTAAACATATATAGTACTTATTATGAAATCATAATATCCCAAAAGCGATGTAATAAATGCTATAAAATGCATACATTACCAAATATAGATTTTCCCTTCAAAATAATGGTTTTTATGTTATTTGATTAATTTTATATGCACTTTATGAATCTTCTAAAATCATCATTATATTTTCATGTTTTAAAATCAATTCTTTATGAACTGGAGTCACTTCCACATCACCAATGATAATGATTTAATATGTTTGGTTATATTACTTATAAAGTATTGAAACAATTCCTCTCTTATAGAATCCATGGGAAAAAACTATGGGAATGTTTGTGGTTTTGGATATTTTATTATTTAAATTCCAAAACCTATGTTTAGAAATTAATAAATAATTTCCCTCCCTTTTGTTATAAATACCCACCCAACTTCCCAATTGTCTTCACTAAAAAATCCATTAAATAAGACTTTCATCACCTTCTACATCTCTAAATATTGCACAATGTGTTCCCAAGATCTGCAGAATCTCCTCCCAATATTTAATAAGAACCCCCTTGAGGTAATTGATTCTCCTCCCCCTCCTCATTCTTCAAGTAATTTATTTGAATTATGCCTTTTGATTTAAAATTTTTCATGTTGGGATATTTTTTACACATACATTTTCAATATTTATTATTCCTAAGTAATGATATACCGAATTTTACTCTCAATAAACCTTTCTATGAATATTTATGCACACACGTTATACTAAAAAAAATTTCCCACTATTTTCAATGAAAAACTTTTGTATTATGAATAACCATCCCCATTTCCACTAAAGGGTATTCACTTAGATAAAAATATCCTTCAAGGATTGGGTACTTCTATTTTTTATACCACGCTCCTTAATCATGGGATCAAAAGTGATGAAGTACATTCGAATGGGAATTTATGACATAAGATGGGTCTGGGTGATACTCTCGTTGTTGTGAAACATGGAAAACATCATTCATTCCACTATACTATTGTGGAAGATCCAATTTGTAAGACACCAATCTAATCAACTTCACAATATCAAATAGCCCCACATATCTAGGTTCCAACTTATCCTATTTCCGAATTTGACGATGACCCAACCTTGGAGACACCTGAATAAAAATGCTATCACCCACCATTAACTCAAGGGGTCCACGAAATTAATTTTCATTTGACTTATGCCTTCACTTTATTTTTTCCATGTACTTTTGAATCAAAAGATCCTTTTCTAATGACTCCTTCACAAGACTCAACCATAACAACTCAGACTCTCTAGCCTCCAACCAACACAATGGTGATATACATGGTCTCCCATAAAGTGCCTCAAAAGGTTCCCAATGATTTGTAGCCTGAAAACTATTGTTATATGCAAACTCAAAAACAGACAATTTCTTTTCCCATGAACCACTAAAATCTAGAACACATGCTCTCAAAAAGTCTTCTAATACCTGAATTTGAACGCTCCGACTGCCCATTAGTATATGGGTTGTAAGACATACTCAGAAACACCTGGGTAACAAGTTCATTATGTAGTCCTTTATAGAAACGAGAGGTGAAATTTGAATTATGATCTAAAACTATGGTTCTCGGCACACCATGAAACCGTACTATTTCTTAAATGTACAACTCCCACTACTGTTCAATTGTATAGGTCTCCTGAATTAGCAATAAATGGGACACTTTGGTGAGCCGATATACCACCACCCAAATGGAATCATTCTTCTTAGGCATACTCAGAATACCCACTACAAAGTCCATCATGACATCATTCCATTCCCTCTCTGAAATAGGAAATGATTGCAACAATCCACCCAGGTGCTGATGTTCGGTCATCCCCTACTGACAGTTAAGGCATCATACCACAAAACTCACAACTTCCTTCTTCATCCTTGACTACCAAAACTACCTATGTAGGTCATGGTACATCTTAGTCAAGCCCGGATGCACTTCCCACTTTGTCACGTGGAACTCTTGCATCAACTCTTCCCTTATATCTACCATCACCACAACATGACCATGAACATAAGCAACTCCATCAGTGCCAAAAGGTCCAACCATAAGGTGACTCCCCACCTTTAAGACTTTCCTTCATAGCCAAGCACTCCGGATCGACCAATTGACTCCTTTTCACTCAACTCAAAATCATAGAATCCGCTACTATAGATGAAAGGGTCATTTGTATGTTCCCCTACTATTACTCCAAATTCAACTCCGCAAACAAGGGCATCATCACCCACTCTGAACTGGATTCTTAAAATACTTGATCCTCAGTCTTCTGGCTCAGAGCATCAGTGACACTATTCCCTTTTCTCGGTGTGTTAATTAATTCAAAATCAATGGACTACAGGTACTCGACCCACTTTCACTATTGAAGATTCAAATCCCACTGAGAGAAGATGTATTTAAGTCTTTTATTGTAGGTAAACATCGTAATGGGTTCTCCCAGCATGTAATGCCTCCAACACTTTAAGGAAGGAACCACAACAGCTAGCTCCAATACATGAGTGGGGAAATTTCTTTCATGTCGCCTCAATTTTCTTGACCCATAAGATACGACCTAATTTTCCGACATCAACACTTCCCCAAGTCCAACACTGGACATGTCACAGAACAACATATACTTCTTACATGGTTCGAGAATGATCAAAATCGGTGTGGTGGTCAACCGCTTCTTGAGCTCCTAGAAAGAATTATCACAAGCCTCTGACCAATCTAACTTAACCCCCTTCTTGGTTAGGCTTGTGAGCGGCACTTCCAAAATAGAGTAATCTCTAATAAAACTTCAGTAATAATGGGCCAATCCCAGAATACTCTGAATATTAGAGATGTTCTTGGGTTGTTCTCAAGACACCACAGCCTGCAACTTTTCTGGATCCCCTGATATTCATGACATAGATATGATATGTCCCAAAAAGTGTACCACATCAATCCAAAACTAACATTTTGATAGCTTGGAATAAATCTTATGCACTCTTAGTGTACTCAAGATGATGTCAAGATGTTTGGCGTGATCTTCATGAGTTCTAGAGTACACCAAGATGTCATCAATGAAAAAAACTAGAAACTGATCTAGATATAGGTGTAATATCTAGTTCATCAAGGCCATGACCACAGTTGGTGCGTCGTCCAAACCAAATGACACTACCAGGAATTCATACAACTTGTACCTGCTTCGGAAATCCACCTGGGGTATTTCAGAAGGCCTCACCCTCAACTGATGGTATCCCAATCTCAAATTGATCTTGGAAAACACTGAGGTACCTTTGAGAAAATCAAATAGGTCATCAATCCTAGGATGAGGGTTTCAGTTCTTAACTTTAATCGAGTTTAACTTCGTATAATTGACACATAACCTCAGTGATCTATCAGCCTTCTTAGAAAATAGCACAAGAGATACCCAAGGTGATTTACTAGGGCATATAAACCCCTTACACTCCAATTCCTCTAACTGAATATTCAGTTCATGGAGATCTTTTGGCGGCATTCGGTAAGGTGTTATGGAAACTGGCTCCACTCCAGGAAATAATTAGTTTGTAAACTCAACATCTCTCTCATGTGGTAACCTCAAGAAGTACTAAGGAAACACGTCGTAAAACTGACCCACAAAAATAATACGGGTTGTCCTTTCTCCCCATCATATATCATAAATAATTCCACTTGGGTTGTGAGCTCCCCCATCTAATGGCATAGAAGCCCTGTGTGGCCCGCTTGAGTATCCCACTCACCACGAAGGACATGAGTGCTCCCATCGAGAGATGTGAATGTTACCCGACATCAGTAACAGTTGATATGGTATTAATATAACACCAACCAATAAATTACCAAGATTAGGTTAAAACTGAATATATCTAGGACAAAAATATCCCACAATAAATGATACCCACCAACCTCCAAAGAACAACCTTTACACTTTCTGATGTCCTCAAATCACACCCCTAGTGGAGTATCAAGCGACATTACCCTACATGTGGTCTCTATGGTTATGCCCAACACAACTACGAACTAAGAAGAAATAAATGAATGTGTAGAACCTATATCGAATAAAGAACTAGAGAAGATAGAAGATACAAGAATTGTACCTCAAACAGTAAATGGTCCTACCTCACCACCCTCAGGTGTAACCTGAACTACATGGAGAGGACCTGCCCCTTTACCCTAGGCCCAAGTCTGTGTACCCTAAAATACACTGCTCTGTTAGTAAGGGTGATCTCATGCATGAGTTCCAGGCCCACTGCCCCTACCAGTACAGCCTATTGAACTCCATCTTCTTGCCTGATATGGGATAATTGACCCCCTTCCTACACATGACATCTACCTATGTCCTCTATCATTACCCAACTATCACGGGTTCCTGCAGATTCTCTACAGATGGCCTAGCCCACTGCATGCTCGGCACTCAAATGGTGGGCAAGGACACTGGTCATGCTTGTGCCTATACCTTCCACACTGAAAATAGAAGACCTGGTCACTATCCTGAGAAGCTGACCCACTCTTAAGACTACTATGCATGCTTCCACCCTACTGAAAGGTTCCAAAGTGGTGCTTCCTACTATCAGAAGTCGCACCACTTGTTCGCCCAGCTGGCATCACAAGTTTACTATCTGAATATCCCTTCAAGTTTCATTCTAAGATAATGTCTTGATCCACAACTGTTTCAAACCTTTTTAAACATAATATATTCACCTGAGATCTGATCTCGTGTCTTAGCCCCTCCTAGAAGCGTTTCTCCATAGCTGCCTCATCTCCCTTCAACATCAGAATGAAGCGTCTCAAATTGGTGGAACAACTAGCATATTCTATCACTGACATTGTACCTTGAGTCAACCTCATAAAATCTGTAGCCTTATCCTTCCTCGAGGTTTTTATATAGAAGTTCTCAAGAAACATCTCTTGAAAATCATTCCACATCATCCCCTCAGCCTGCTCTATCTGAACCATAATTTCTTAATAATATTTTTCTTGCCCCCTCAGCATACATGCCTCTAATATGACTCGCTTCTCAAGAGAAGTCTGTAGATGGTCAATAATAGTTTGAGTGGACTCAATCCAAAACTTTTCTACATCTAGACCACCCTCTCTAGTAACTTTTGGAGGGTGATGCTACTGAAATTCCATGGTTAGCTCAAAGATGGTTGGCGCAACCCACCCTGGGTCTCATTACATCTTCTGCATAAAATTAGAAAAGTTTTCACAGAACTGCTCTTACTTATCTCCTTGGACCACCATGTTCTCCTTCTCTTTTACTGGAGGGTCATTCTTGATAACATCCTCATATCTCCCAATAGTCACACATCTTCAAGGTGTCCTTTCTCTACAATTCCAAACACAGGCTTTAGAATGAAACCATAAAGATTTTGTGAGAAGTAAGGGATATAGATAGGATTTTCAATTTTAATTACCAATATTTTTCACATACACTCCCTAAAAAGGCCTACTCGCTACCAGTTCACTTCCATCTACCATCTCTCTAAGTCCATGGTCAACACGATATCTAATTATCTTGGTTACACGCTTTATATCCAACTCCCATTCAAACCATTTTCATTTTCCAATATACCATTAAAATAATTATTCTACTATTAATTCTTTATGAGAAACCATTTTTTAATTACTACCTGACATTTTAACTTCCCTATTTTACTCATTCATACCATCTTATTAGGAACAATTCATTACTTTTAAGAAGACATATGCATCCTAACCTTTATATCTCGCACATCCATCCTGTGTGTGTGTTTGTCATGATGCATGTCACTTTCCTACATAGGTTCCTAGAATTATTCATGAATGAACAACCTCTTACCTTTCTGGACACAAGAGAAATATCACAAAACAGTGAAATCACACAAAAATTTCATCACCCAATGGTGAAATATCATCAAATGTAACAACAAACAACAAGAACAAAAATCCCCTCCCAGGGTGACTCGGATTTTCCCCTGTAAATGGGTCATCTAATCCTAAGAACGAGCTCATTACCAAGGCCCAACACATTCTAAATCTCTTGTATAGAATCCAAAATTAGTAATAAAGAGTAAAGACCTCTTCTAATACCACTTTGTAATTTCCCCGAATCAGGAGCCACTAAAACGGTGCTCCGAGTCGGGTAGTTACATGACCTCAAGCGCACCTCCCCATATGCTAGAGGTTACTGACTAGTAGTGAGGGTCCTATAGGTCATGGGGGGAGACTATACGCTCAATACCAGAGTATTCCACAATTGATAATAATTTAAATAGAATAAATAAAATAGAACAATCCATAACATACATAAATAACCAAATTTCAAAACTGGGTACAATCATAAGAAACAGTAAATATGCCATGAAAAACTATAGTGTCAAGTGAACAAAGCCCAAAATAAAGTAAATAGAAGAATACTAGAAATGTTTAGGACTCCAAATCTAGAACCTCACCCAAAAATGTCCCATGTACAACACATCTCCCTAGAAAATAGCCTTTCCCTTCTATTGACCTGCAAGCAGGGAATCTGCTCAGGTACCCAATGGAGGCCCGAGAAGGGTGTGAGTATAACTCTGTAGGCCACCACCAACGGTGTTTAAAAAATATCCATCAAGGAATATTGTGTATGAAAATGATAAATAAAGGAATGTTAAGGTAAATAGTTCATTATGTCATTCTAAACTATGTTCATTTTATTTATATTGCCAATGAATTTGGATTCACTACTTAGGCATTTCATTATTCAATCCTCCTTTTTATGTGTTCAATGGATTAGGCATATTTAGTGTTCTCAAGCGTATGAAAATAAAATCATTCCCTATCTCACTAGGCATAAAAATATATCAATTCCCTATATCCTCACCTATAAGCCTCGGTCTGGGTGGAATGCAACCGGTAGGGAATCAAACTCTATCCCCTTCCCTAACACGTGCATTTAGGGGAGGAGCTAGAACCTCAGTATAATTGGACCTGTGGGCGTATAACCACAATTAAATACCCAACTCTGCAAACCCATGTGCACATGCATATGTATCATTCACCATGAAACACCATATCACATCAACATAGCCAACATAATTTAAAAGCGTCACAATACTCTCAATATATGGGAATTTTAATTTTTTTACCTTAATCCATTAACACATTATTCATTTATTTTACATAAACCCTTAATCCCCATTCCTATTTTCGATTCGCTTCTCACTAATCATACTCAAGAATAAATAAAATCCCTAGTAATTTCCCTTTTTTCCATTTAACACCATTTAGTGCCAACCCAACAACCTTTTTGTTAATTACGCAACCAAGGTGTATAAATAGACACCAATTTCAATTTCTTTTGAGCATATTAACATAATAATAAAGTGCTCGATGTTATTCCAAAATAGCCTACACTTACTTTGCTAACTCTAAGTTCGAGGAAATATCAGCACACCCCTCGGGTGGCACTAATTCGGTCGATTCATTCTCCTTGCATCCCACGGGGATCAATAGGGGTTAAATTGTCCATTTAGACACCACTGCATCACATCATGTTAAGGGCATCAAGAACTCTTCAAAAGAGGGCGAGAACAAAAACCCTACATGCATAATTATAAAAAAAATCCAAGGGATATAATGTTATAGGCCACCTACCTTAAATATGTTAGTGAACACACTCCCAAACGAAGCCTTAGATCTAGAATCAACCAACCCGTGAATATTTTCCCAAAAACTCCTAAAATTAAATTAGGGTTTGAGATCATCCAATGGACAGGGGAAAGAAATAGAAACCCAAAACCAAAAAAGAAAAGCAAGAGGAAGATTAGCCTTACCTAGATCTTCAATTCACAACTGACGGTGCTCCAAATGGATTATAATCATAGGATATTGACACTTGGGAGCTCTTTGTCCCTTTGGATCATTACTAGGGTTTCAAGGTAATATGGTGATGAAAATGATGAGTGGGATATAAAATCATGGAGTGGCATTTTTGTAAATTTTTAAAGGTTTCAGGGCCGCACAGTTTACCAACACGGTTTTCCAAATCGTGCACAAACTATGTTGATTCTTTTGTCTGAAAGAGCCCCCTAACATGGTTTAATCACATAGTTTTCCAAATCGTGTGCAGACCATGTGGATGATACTGTCCGAAAATCTTACCCTTGCATGGTTTACCTGGGCTACCCACACGGTTAGCACCAACCATGCACAGACTGTGCGGCAATCTCAAAAAAGTCATTTCTCCCCCTTTTCGTGTCCCGAACCCCCAGAACACCTATGAGCTGTAAGAACCTGGTTTTTTTCTATAAAATACTTTGGAATATTTTTGATGTTATTCCAAAGCAGTGCCTTTAGACAGCGTGTGATTTTGATCCCCAGTGTGGCCGGAATTAAATTTTCAGTGTGTTTACAATGGGAACACCAAATAAATAAGATATCTCCTAAACGGTGCTTCAGATCAGAGATCCAAGTGTACGGATGGGTCCGAAGTGGGGTTTTTACCCTAGGAACGAAATAAAGCATGTCAGCGCGAGACGTTTCGACCCCTCGCCCGCTACAGGAACGTTAAACGGATAAATTAATTAATTAAATTATTCGTTTAATGGTAAATCTCAAATATCTCATAAAAGGTTTCTCAGATAGGAAAACCGAGAGCACCATTGATTCCGGAGCATGCCGTTTACCATAGGTGGGGTGTAAAAGTTGCGGGCGTGGGCCTACTGTGAGAGATGTCACCCAGGGACAAAATGGTCATTTCAAAATGACAACTTAGTTATTTTTATCACTAACGTTCTTTTCAAATAAATTTCGAACAAAGTCTTATAATTGAGATTCGAGACTTCCGTTGAGTACATAATGGGGCATTTTGCGTAGGTGATAGATAAAATAGGCGAGCGCGAGGGTTTCAGAATCCGCACCCGTTGAGGGAGTTTCAGTGAATTTTTATAAATTCGCTCGAGAGGAGACAACCCATTTCTCTTTCTCTCTATCTATATCTATATATATTTATATATCTCTCTCTCCCTATCTCTCATTTTCTTTGGCATTCTTCGTCGTTCTTCGACGGATCGAGGAGCGATCTCCGCTAGAGCCTTGGCGGATCTGAGCGGGAGCGTCGTGGAAACGTCGCCAATGATGAACGAGAGATCCGAGGTAGGATTCTTGATTAAATTTCCGCACCTTTGTCAATTCTGTCATTTAATATCTAAATTTTGAAATTGGGACGATGGCCGAATGAACACGACCATCGTCTGAGCCCTGTTTTATTTATCGTTCTTGGGTGTTCTTCGTCCCAATTTTCAGACGCATCAAATTCCCAACGGATCAACGGTCGGGGGAAGGAACTGTGAAGGCCTCATCCTGAGGATCCCAAACAAACGTTCGGTTCTCAAATCGGGCCACCGGATTGGTGGCGGCTACTGTCAGAAGTCCCAGCTCTGGCAAGGGTGGTGGCCGGAGGTTGGGCGTTGGTCTGCGGTCGAGCAGGAGGGGCTCGGGCGGAGAGGAGGCTTGCGGCCGGTGCGGGGTGGTTTACAACCGGGGTAGCTTCGGCGGAGCAGAGGACTAGGCCGGGTGGTGTGCTCGGCCGGCAGAGTGGCGAGCGGGCGGCCACGGTGTGGCGAGCAGGCAGGGACAGGAGTTTGGGGGTGTGGTGGCGTCGCAGCGGAGCTCGGAGGGAGTCCGGGTGGTCGGGGCGTGAGCGGTGGCGTCAGAGCGGTGCAACGGGCATCGGCAGGGTGGAGGCAGCTAGAGGGGATCGCGATGTCGACCAGTGGAGCCAGGAAGGGAGGCGGTTTCAGCGGAGCAGGGCCGACTGCGGCCTGCCGCGGTCGGCAGGCGAGACCCGAGGCGGTCAGCGGCTCGGGAGTGCGGTGGGAGACTAGGACCCACCGGATGCGGGTCCTGCTGGACGCGCGACCAAGACCGGACTTTTGTCCGGTCTTCTTTGGATATCCAGACCCGCTACGCTATTGGTGGATTGAGGCTGGCCGCGGCCAGTAGGCCGTGGCAGGTTGGACCGGACCCGCAGCTGGGCCGTGGGCTGGACCGGGCCGGTCTGTCCGGACCGGCCCATTTTGGGCCCCCTTACATTCGGGGGGCCATATTTTCCAAAAGGCGTGTCCGTTTGACGCGCCGTCTATGGCGGTGAGTTAGTATCGACGGGGCGGTTTGTTTGAAGTGATTTTTGGGGATTTTGGGTATCGTTCTCAAATATAGGAGACCCGAAACGCTTCAATTTAATAACATTAAATAATAATTAAGGTTGCGATGGACGTGGCTCATGAACCGGACGTCCGTTTGATGTGTCGTCAGAGGAGTAGTGGCCCTGGAGCTGAGACGGTCCTTCCATGTTGGTTTGGAACCTTTGTGGGTTCGTTCCGCTGCTCTGCGGCACGAAACACAATGTGAGTAATTAATTAATTAATTAATTAATTGTTGCGTCGGACCTAACACCTGCTTCAGTTGTTCGATTGACGCGCCATTAGTGGCAGTGTGATCCCAGTCCTCGTGCGGACCTTTTGAGGTGATTTACGAAGCATTCGAGTTGGAGACATGGTTTCGGGCCCCACAGGTCCTAGTTCGCACGTTTTACGGTCAAACGCCACTTTTCCGCCCGACATCCATTTTGGGTGTTTGAGTACTTTTGATGAGTGTTTTTACAAGGGGATTGCGGCGGTGTAATCTGCACACTTAAATTTGCAATGAGGTGTGGGCCCCACAGGGTCTCGTTTTCGTATAATGCGGGGAGTTGCATCTTCTGCATCCGGAGTCCGTTTTCGGCGCCATCAGCAGCGTTGTGACCCTGACATCGAGATGAGGTTGACAAGGGTGGTTTCCGGAGATGAAGCCGGAGTTGAGGTATGGGCCCCACATGTTTCCTTTTGAGCTATGTGCAGCGTATTGAGACTTCTCTCATCAGACGTCTGTTTGGGGTGAATGAATAGTTGTTTTGATGTGTTTTTCTGAGAGCTTCGCGATGGCACAGTTCTCCCAATCTTTTTCGGGATCATGGTGTGAATTCCACCTGGGCTGACTATGGTGAATAGTTCCATATTCACCGGTGGATAGTTTAGGGTGAACAAATGGTCTATCTCGCATGTTTTTCTGTGAGAATTGCAATGGTGTGATCCGTTGGAGCATGTGGAGCCTCGTTTGATATCATATTAAATGTGGAAAAATGAAAGGGTATTGGATGGAAGTACCTTTGACTCACTTCGAACCAATGCACGGTAGCGATGTTGGTAACACTCGGTGCTGTGAGTTGCAGTGTTGGCTTATCGGACCCGTTTCCAGGTCTACCCTCCAGCAGGGCTGGGCAGTGGGTTGCCTGATGATTTATTCTGGGTCTACCCTCCAGAAGGGCTGGGGAGTGGGTCACCTATCATCCTCTTTCAGGTCTACCCTCCAGCAGGGCTGGGCAGTGGGTCACCTGTCGACTTCATTCGGGTCTACCCTCCAGCAGAGACTGGGTAGTGGGTCGCCTGTCGACGTGTTCCGGGCCTACCCTCCAGTAGGGCTGGGCAGTGGGTCACCTGTCGACTTCATTCGGGTCTACCCTCCAGTAGGGCTGGGCAGTGGGTCACATGTCGAACTCTTTCGGGTCTACACACTAGAAGGGATGGGCAGTGGGTCACCTGTCGACATCTTTCGGGTCTACCCTCCAGCAGGGCTGGGCAATGGGTCACCTGTCGACCTCTTTCAGGTCAACCCTCCAACAGGGCTAGGCAGTGGGTCACCTGTCGACTTCTTTCGGGTCTACCCTCTAGTAGAGACTGGGCATTGGGTCACCTGTCGACGTATCCCAGGTCTACCCTCCAGTGGGGCTGGGCTGTGGGTCACCTATCGACTTATTCCAGGTCTACCCTCCAGAAGGGCTAGGCAGTGGGTCACCTATCGACTTCTCTTAGGTTTACCCTCCAGTAGGGCTGGGCAGTGGGTCACCTACTGGCATTTCAGACTCAGGCCTTCTTATGTGGCTAGTCGGTGAATTTTCTCCATGACTACCAGAGTAGGGCCTTTGGTTGTACGGGTCAGTGATGTGACCGCTTTGAAGTGACCTTAGTACATACGAGGATGAGGGGCATTTTGTCCACCAAGACGTGTCCTTGCGACGCAACCGAAATACCATGCAGGCGAGTTAGTGCCGCCCAAAGTGGATAGTATCGAGGTGTGGTGACTGGGCCCATTTGACTTGTACCTCCTAGGTTGACATGCAGGATGTTTGGGTTCAATGTTGGTTATCCTTTGAACTGTTGGTGACTCTTCTTGGGCTGAGCTTGGAGATAGAGATCCCCTTACCCAGTCATTCGGGTTTCTCGTTGATCATATATATATTTATATATACATCCTATTGGTTGTTCCCACTCCTTGGGTTCAGTTACTCTCCTCCTAGGAGGGGTGACGACGCGTGGGGTATGCCACGTGCTTTCCGGGTCTAGATCCTCTTGGTTGGACGAGTCTACTCTCCTACTATAGGCAGTGAAGACTCGACGAGAAGTTCGTCTTCTCACTGTCTCTAGCTCCTTGCATCTGGACGAGTTTGCTTCCTTTCTCTTATTGGGTTGAGCTGCTCTCTCTCTCTCTTTTTCACTCTTACACTGTTCTTTTCTCTTCCTTCTGCTCACCACTTTAGTACCTACCTTTCTCCTCCCATGAGCTTTCAGGGCATCCTACTGAGTATTTTTATACTCACCCCTGCTTGGGCTTTTCCTGCACTTGGTGTGCCCTTACAGATGACGGACAGGTCGGTCAAGACTACGGAGGAGTGTATAGGACACCGGAGCATGGGCTACATTCGGTGGAAGTAGCAGGACTTCCTGGGTGTGATACTCACTAGCGGTTTACCTTTATTTTATGTGTTTCCAGGTTGTGGCACCTTTCTGGATGGGCGCGTGTTTTTCCCTTTTTTACTATTCAGTTTACTTTTCAGCACTTTACTTTTACTGGTTAGAGGTCAATGGATGTATGTTGGTCCCCCTTTTTTTGTAGCAGTGTTGTATCTTTCTTTCTTTTCCCTGCACTGTTGCTTGAGTTGGCTGTGTGTGTATGTGTGTACAGTTTCTTAGTCAAAGGCCTCCCCTAGTTTATTGTGCCTTCGGCGCTAGTCGCTAGCCCCTATCCTATAGAGGCGGGCTTGGGGTATTTGTGGCTCGATCCTCGTTATGGGCCAGGTCATGAAAAAGTGGTATCAGAAGTGTTTCATCCCTTAGGGTGATGTTCGGATGTCACTAAAAAGGAATTGGATGAGTTTTGGGGCAATAATGTCAATGTGTCTCGAGGGCGGCTCTCAGGCCAGGGATTCCATTGATGGTGCGGTGGCTGTCGTATCCATTCATGAGGACCCTGATAACCCTCTTGTCATCTCTGCACACTGATACACTTGTTGCAGGGAATTTGGTTCATGCATCATATAGGATTGAGTCCATGACTTTCCTTCTTGAGTCATCTCCCCATCGTTGTTGATATATATATGCTCATTTGAGTGCGTTGCACCTTGATCAGGTTCAGGATGTCTCCATGATGATAGTCATCCAGGATAATAGCTCCAATTTGTGACGATGATTTCATGAGAAAAGAGGCCTCAGTTCAAGATCCATCAAACGGTTACCCATTCTCCAGGAGGACAGGCAGTAGAACCTCCACCTGTGGAGTAGCGGTTAGTACAGGCAGTGAGGGCCGATGACGAGTGCAGGGTGGACGCGCTACGTGAGTTCCAATGTTGGAGACCGCTGAGGTTCCATGGTAATCCATACCCTCAGGCAGTGGAGGGTTGGCTAGGGTCGGTGGTCTGCCTCTTCAGGATTGTTTGGACACTGATAGGTTAGATGGTGGCTTTGACAGCCAGTCTTTTTCCACCCCATAGTTTGGCGTAGTAGAGCCAGGGTTACTCAAATACTCGATGATTCATCACTTTTGTGAGGCGACATTCAGCTGCGGTTTCATGAGGAGTTTTCCCCCTCCTTCTTATGCTCCGTTTGGATCCAGGAGCTCCTGCAATTTCAGCAAGGATGGATGACAGTGCCTGTGTACACGAATGGTTTCTCAGACCGTGCATATTTTTATCAGGACGTGGTCCGTGATGGAAACTTCCGAGCATAGAAGTTTGAATGAGATCTCTGTAGAGGAGATTATTGCCAGTGTAGTGACCTTGTGGATCCTCACCCATCGCAGGGTACTGCAGAAGGCACTGGTAACAGAGAAATTTCTGGTAGAGGGATGTCGATTGGTGGGGCCTCGACGGTGGAGGTTTCCCCTTGATGAGACTCAGGCACATGGTCGGGGACATCGTAGAGTACAGAGATAGACCAGGGAGGACTAGTGCTATGTTTGTGATGTGAGAGATCATGTGGCATGAGACTACTCGACCAAATGTTCTGAGTCTTACAGATAGTTGGTAGATGCACCTCCATGACAGAGGCAGTGTTGCGATAAGAGAACTCCCAGGTGAGGACATGGTGGTCCCCATGGAGGCGGTTTTGGAAGAATGTAAGAAGAAATGTGGTTGGCGGATGACGTTTTGAGGTCCTTCCACCACCACATGATGGCCCATGTCAGGCTCAGGGAGATGAAAGACGGGCCGCGGGCAGCTGTGTGCTGTGGTTGTTTACAATCCTGCAGCGCAAGAGATGATGAGAGGAACACTCTGCGTCTTTTTTCTACTTTCCTCAGTAGAACATGTTAGACAATGTGCGAGGTAATCTTTCCTCGAGGGGTTACCGAGGGTGGCGCGGGGCATCGGTGTAACCCTATGTTGCTGTTGGTGGTGATTGTTTTCCCCTAAGAATGTGGAGACACTATATTCAGGGAGAATGCACTGTGGTTTGATCAGAACACCTGTTTCTCAGGTGCGTACCCACACAGAGAGACTTGAATCGGAGACGACAGTGCTGGATAGAGTTTCTATAGGAGGGTACAACTTGCCTGTAGTTGATAAAGCCGACTCATTTTCTAGTTGAGCATGTAAGAGTGTCTCGGTCATGATGCACTGACTGTGAAAACTTGTGTGACCAGATATCCTTGGGTGTTTCACCAGATGGGTATTCTGAAAGAGGGAATCACCCGGCCTTGTTCCAAGTATGGGTGGTGATTCCAGTCACCTTGTGCGATGTAGGGGTTCATTCGTGGAGGTGAGCTACCCCCAAGGGCCTTTGGGTTATTTGAGACCGTGCGAAGGGATGGATAGGTTGTATACCGCCTTTCCCTAACCCCCAAAGCCGGGAGTGGGTGCACGACATCTCCCGCAAGGCTTACCTGAGGAGATGTGTGCGTTATTCTGTGCGCGTCATCGACAATGGAAAACCTCACTTAAACAGATCAAATCCTTTGGTCGGGGTGCGATGGCATAGAACTGTGCAAGAGTATTTCTAGGTACGGGAGAGCCAGGTGTGGGATTAGTACCTTGAGTTGTTTCCTGGTTTTTCATTTTGAGGATGAAAAGCTCGAAGGAGGGAATGCTGTAAGAACCCATATTTTTTCTATAAAAGAATTTGGAATATTTTTACTATTATTACAGAGCAGCGCCTTTAGACAGCATGTGATTCCGAGCCCCAGTGTGGCTGTAATTAAATTTTCAGTGCGTTTACACTGGGCACGCCAAATAAATGGGATAACTCCTAAATGGTTATTCAGATAAGAGATTTGAGTGTACGGATGGGTCTAAAATGGGGTGTTTACCCTAGTAATGACATAAAGCTTGTCGGCACGGGATGTTTGGACCCCTCGCCGGATACCGGAACGCTAAACTGATAAATTAATTAATTAAATTATTCATTTAATGTTTAAACTCAAGTATCTCATAAACTGTTTCTTAGATGGGAAAACCGAGGGCACTGTTGAGTCTGGAGCATGTTGTTTACCCTAGGCGGGGTGTAAAAGTTGTGGTCGCGGGCCTGCTATGAGAGATGTCAACCAGGGAAAAAATGGTCATTTCGAAATGACCATTTAGTGATTTTTATCACTAACGTTCTTTTAAAATAACTTTCGAACGAAGTCTCGGAATTGATATCTGAGACTTCTGTAGAGTTCATAATGGGGCGTTTTTCCTCAGCGAGAGATAAAATAGGCGGGCGCGGGGGTTTCAGAATCCACGCCCGTTGAGAGAGTTTCAGTGAATTTTTATTATTTCTCTTGAGAGGAGACAACCCATTTCTCTCTCTCTCTCTCTCTCTAATGTTCTTCGGTGTTCTTCACCGTTCTTCGATGGATCGAGGAGCGATCTCCGCCAGAGCCTTGGCGAATCAGAGCAGGAGCGTCGTGGATATGTCGCCAACGATGAACGAGAGATTCGAGGTAGGATTCTGGATTAACTTTCTGCACCTTTGTCAATTTTTTCATTTAATTTCTAAATTTTGAAATTGGGACGATGGCCGAACGAACACGACCATCATCTGAGCCCCATTTTATTTATCGTTCTTGGGCATTCTTCGTCCCAATTTTCGGATGCATCAAATTCTCCACGGATCAATGACCGGGGGCAGGCACTGTGAAAGCCTTGTCCCGAGGATCCCGAACCCTCGTTTGGTTCTGAAATCGGGCCACCAGATCGGTGGAGGGTGCTGTCGGAAGTCCCGGCTCCAGCAAGGGTGGTGTCCGGAGGTCGAGCGTTGGGCAGCGGTCGAGCAGGAGGGGCTCGGGCGGAGAGGATTCTTGCGGCCTGTGCGTGGTGGTTTCTGACCGGGGAAACTTCGGCAGAGTAGGGGACTAGGCTGGGTGGTGTTCTCGGCCGGCAGAGCGGCGAGCGGGCGACCACAGTGTGGTCGAGCAGGCATGGACCAGAGTTCGGGGGTGCGGCGGCGTCGGCGCGGTGCAACAGGGGTCGGCAGGGCGGAGGTAGCCGGAGGGGCTCGCGACATCGCCCAGTGGAGCCTTGCGGGGAGGCGGTTTCAGCGGAGCAGGGCCGAACGCGGCCTGTCGCGGTCGGCAGGCGAGACCTGAGGCGGTCAGTGTGTCAAGCGTGTGGTGGGAGATGAGGACCCGCCGGATGCAGGTCATGTTGGACGCGCGACCAAGACCAACCTTTTGGCCGGTCTTTTTGGAGAGCCGGACCCGCTGCGGGTTCGACGGTTTGAGACGGGCCGCAGCCAGCAGGCTGCGGCTGGGCCAGGGGCCAGTCAGTTCAGACCGGCCCATTTTGGGGCCCCCTTACATTCGGGGGACCGTATTTTCCAAACGGCGCGTCCGTATGACGTGCTGTCTGTGGCGGTGAGTTAGTATCGGCGGGGAGGTTTGTTTGAAGTGAGTTTTGGGGATTTTGGGTATCGTGCTCAAAGATGGGAGACCCAAAACGCTTCAATTTAATAACATTAAATTATTATTAAGGTTTCGATGGATGTGGCTCGCGAGCCGGACATCCGTTTGACATGCCGTCAGAGGCGTAGTGGCCCTAGAGCTGGCACGATCCTTCCATGTTGGTTCAGAACCTTTGTGGGTTGGTTCCATTGCGCTGCAGCACGAAATATAATGTGAGTAATTAATTAATTATTTAATTAATTAATTAGTTGTTGCGTCCAACATAACTCCAGCATGGGTTGTCCGATTGACGTGCTGTCAGTGGCAGCGTGATTCCAGTCCTATTGAGAAATTTTTGAGGTGCTTTCTGAATCGTTCTGGTTGGAGACAAGGTGCATGCCCCACATGGTCTAGTTCACATGTTTTACGGTGAAACACCACTTTTCCACCCGACATCCATTTGTGGTATTTGAGTACTCATTCCTGAGTGTTTTTCTAAGGGGATTGTGACGGTGCAATCTGTATGCTTAAACTCGGGCCGAGGTGTGGGCCCCACAAGGTCTCGTTTGCGTATAACGCGGGGAGTTGCAGCTTCTGCATCCGGAGTCCGTTTTAGGCTCCATCAGCGATGTTGTGACCCTGACATCAAGATGAGGTTGACCAGGGTGGTTTCAGGTGATGCAATCGGAGTTGAGGCATGGGCCCCATGGGCCGTCTTTTGAATTCTGTGCAGCGTATTGCGACTTCATTATCAGACGTCCGTTTGGGGTGAATGAATAGTCATTTTGATGTGTTTTTCTGAGATCTTTGTGATGTAACAGTTTTATCGACCTTTTTAGGGATCACGGTGTGGGTCCCACCGGGGCTGGCTATGGTGAATAGTGACATATTCACCGGTTGACCGTTTCGGGCGAGTAAATGGTCTATCTCAAATGTTTTTCTGTGAGGATTGCAACGGTGTGATATGTTCAGGCATGTGGAGCCTCATTTGAGATCTTATTAAATGTGGAAACATGAAAGGGTGTTGGATGGAGGTCCCTTTGACGCACTCTGAACCAACGCACGGTAGAGATGTTGGTAACACTTAGTGATGTCAGTTGCAGTGTTGGATTATCGAACCCATTTCAAGGTCTACCCTTCAGCAGGGCTGGGTAGTGGGTCACCTAATGATTTATTCTGGGTCTACCCTCCAGCAGGGCTGGACAGTGGGTCACCTATCGACCTCTTTCAGGTCTACCCTCCAGTAGGGCTGGGCAGTGGGTCACCTATAGATTTCTTTTGGGTCTAACCTCTAGCAGAGACTGGCCAGTGGGTCGCCTGTTGACGTGTCCCTGGTCTACCCTCCAGCAGGGCTGGGCAGTGGGTCACCTGTCGACGTCTTTCGGGTCTACCCTCCAGTAGGGCTGGGTAGTGGGTCACTTGTCATCCTCTTTCCGGTCTACCCTCCAGCAGGGTTGGGCAGTGGATCACCTGTCGAAGTCTTTTGGGTCTACCCTCTAGCAGGGCTGGGTAGTGGGTCACATGTCGACCTCTTTCAGGTCTACCCTCCAGCAGGGCTGGGCAGTGGGTCACCTATCGACTGCTTTAGGGTCTACCCTCCAGTAGAGACTGGGCAGTGGGTCGCCTGTCGACGTGTCCTGGGTCTACCCTCCAGCAGGGCTAGGCAGTGGGTCACATATTGACTTATTTCGGGTCTACCCTCGAGCAGGGCTGGGCAGTGGGTCACCTGTTGACTTCTCTCGGGTCTACCCTCCTGTAGGGCTGGGCAGTGGGTCAACTGCTAGCATTTTAGACTCAGGCCTTGTTATGAGGCTAGTCGGTGAATTTTCTCCATGACTACTGAAGAAGGACTCTTGGTTGTACGGGTCAGTGATGTGACAGCTTTGACGTGACCTTAGGACATACGTGGATGAGGGGCATTTTTTCCACCAAGACGCGTCCTTGCGACGCGACCTAAAAGTCATGCGAGCGAGTCAGTGCCACCCAAAGAGGATAGTATCGAGGTGAGCTGATTGGGACCCTTTGACTTGTACCTCCTAGGTTGACATATAGAATGTTTGGGTTCAATGTTGGTTATCCTTTGAACTATTGGTGACTCTTCTTGGGCTGAGCTTGGAGATAGAGATCCCCTTACCCACTCATTCGGGTTTCTCATTGAGCATATATAAATATACATCCTATTGGTTTTTCCCACTCCATGGGTTCGGTTACTCTCCTCCTAAGAGGGCCGATGATGTGAAAGTTATTCCACGTTCTTTCCATGTCTATATCCTCTTGGTTGGATGAGTCTAATCTCCTGCTATAGCCAGCGAAGACTCGACGAGAAGTTAGTATTCTCACCGTCTCTAGCTCCTTGCATCTGGACGAGTCTGCTTCCTTTCTCTTGTTGGGTTGAGCTGCTCTCTCTCTTTCTTTTTCACTCTTACTCTGTTCTTTTATATGCCTACTTCTCACCACTTTAGTACCTCCCTTGCTTCTCCCTAGAGATTTCAGGGCATCTTACTGAGTATTTTTATACTCACCCCTACTTGGGATTTGCCCGCACCTGGTGTGCCCCTGCAGACGACGGGCAGGTCAGTCGAGACTACAGAGGAGTTTAGAGGACACAGGAGCTTGGGCTGCCTTCAGTGGTCGTAGCAGGACTTACTGGGTGTGAGACTCACTAGTGGTTTACCTTTGTTTTATCTATTGTCGGGTTGTGTCACCTTTCTGGATGGGCGCATGTTTTCCCCTTTTTACTATTCAGTTTACTTTTCAGCACTTTACATGTACTGGTTAGAGGTCAATGCATGTATGTTAGTCCCCCTTTTTTTATTGCAGTGTTGTATCTTGCTTTCTTTTCCCTGCACTGTTTCTTGAGTTGGATGCATGTGTCTGTGTACAGTTTCTTAGGCAAAGGCCTCTCCTAGTTTATTGTTCCTTCTGTGCTAGTCGCCAGCCCTTGGACTATAGAGGCGGGCTTGGGGTAGTTGCGGCTCAATCCTCATTATGGGTTGGGTCATGACATGAGCCTACTTAAGAAATTTGGAAAGCATTTAATTTAATAAAATGAAGGGCATAAACAGAAACGTAAATAAAACATACCTTGAAGAGAAATCTAGGATCTTACAGGTGAAGATATGATGAGATATTTGGTGTGATTCCTTTTCGAACTCGACCTTCTCCTTGATCATGTGAATGCATTAAATATTTTCAAGAATCTCGTTTTTAAATTATGAATGAATACACATGGCCTCATCAACTCTTTTTCCCTCATCCAAACCGAGTTCTTCACACTCCTCACATGCATGCAAGACGTCATTTGCATGCACGATCTTGGTTCGATCACGTGATGCTCCTTTGATGGTGAGTGGTCGATCATGGGGGCTCGGCCATGGTTCCAGTTCTTCTCTAGTGAATACCAGTGGTGGTAATAAGACGATGAAGCAAATACAAGAGCATCAGATGGCTCAGGTTCAATCAGGCATGGCGCATGACCAGATGAGCTACAGAGATTGGATAATTAGAGGTCGTTGCTAATCTGATAATCGACCAAGACACGAGATGTGATGGACCACTGAGATTTGTTCATGGAATTAAAATTCTCATCCCAAATCGAAACAAAAACATGGGTTGAGTTTGGTTTAAGTATCAGTATGCTCTACTCCATCTCCAGATTACTCCCTCTATACCGTGTTCTACGGGTGCGCTCTGTGCCCAACCTATGAACTCTATGGGTGCACTTTGCACCCATGCACTTCCCTCATCCCTCAGTGTTTCCCCGTATAGTGGTGCATGCACTGTGTCTACTATGATACTCTTGGGGTGGATCTACCTTGCTTACCATGGGTGCGGTCGACCCCTATGGTCGAGTATGTGCCTCGAGTTGAGGTTGGGAAGCTAGCTCGTGGGTGGGAGCCATTTTTCAAGTAAATCCAATAAAAATACTTAGTATAAAACTATGTATGAACTCAAATTCGTGGGAATATTTAAACACAAACCAACCTATGAATGGCCATCTTTCTCTTCCTTTTCTCATCTTCTACAACCATTTCTTTTTGGAACCTAAATTCCAAAGAACATAAATCATCCTTAAAAGGATGAAAATTCAATGTTGTAAACAAGGTGTCACTTTTTGACACAGGTTATTTGAAATTATGAATAGTGCATTAATCAACTGTTTTAATCAACATGGACAATTTCCCAAGCATGGAATCCGATGCTTTGAATATATAACAATTCTCTAGGTATCTTCACTTCAACCAATCTACATTCACTATGGAGTTCCTTATTAATTTCTACCATTATTGAAACTTTTTGAAAATAACTAAACCTTAGACACAATTTAGCCCAAAAAATCTCCCCCTTTTTACTTTGTTCTAAATAACGTGAAACTTTTACTGATATGAATCAATACCTTAAAACTTCTCAAGAAATGAATGTGTCAAAGCCAAAATGAGATTCTTGTCTCTCCCCGTATATATTTCTCACCCCCAGACATTAGTTTCACTTATCTCCGCTTTATTGACAAGAAATTAATTCTTGTGGGAGATAGGGTATCATTATATACTTAATAAATGTTCCATCAATCATTTCACTCTAAGTCAACTTGATAAATACTCGATGTAGAAAATAAAGAGGATTTGATTTAGACAACAAAGTTTTCCATTACCCACTGATCATGATACCTCATGAAATTTGAACTAATGTACTTATCGTTAAGGGATTTCCACATTCATTCTAGGATAAGGATAATAAGTGTGATATGAAATAATCAACCAGAAACTCCTACACGCCCTTCAACAAAAGGATAACAAACATTCAAGTGCAATATGAAGAAAGAGTGACCATTGAGCACTTCCATTCTTCTTATGTCACTGAGTAATTTAGTTGATCCCCCTTTGTAGAATGATAATTACTTTGAGTAACCAATGATGATAGATTTAGAGATTAAATAATCTTTACAATAATCTAATTTTCAAACAATCATCAGAGTAATTGAAATTTATACCAACTGATGATGATACTGATTGAGATAATGACTCTGGCAGCTTCTTCATGTGTATCCCCCTTAAGGGAACACTTCCCACCATTGATTATTAGGTTATCCCCCTTAGATATGGCATCAAATTTAATTCCTTGTATTATAAGAAAAAATAAAATACACAAATATTTATGGGAATAAGGTGGATCATCCTTTCTCCATCTGTGTTAACAATAAGGTTGAGATTATTTTCTCAACCCATATGCTCCATTCATCATAATTTTGCAACTGATCATCAATGCTGACTATGATTGTGTAGACATCAGTATTTCTTAAATCTCTTTTTGTGTGAACCTTCTATATTCAAAGGCTTTAAAATCAGTAGAATCTCTTAGTGAAACATTCATCTTCTCGAGGAACTCTTCTAGGGATGGAATAAATTCAATGCACTTTCTAAAAGTATTATCAACTTTGTTTCACCTCACACACATAACTTCATGGTCTTTATGTAGAAACTTCTTTTTGATTTTTTCACTAGCCTTAGCCTTTGAATATTCCATTTTTCTCATAACCACACAGTCAAGGCCTCGTGCCAAGACTACAAATAAGATTTTGCTAAGGCCTTGTGCCAAGACACTAGTTTGTCTCATGAGACCTACCGATGCATCGAGGAGCTATAGCGGGCTCCACCCGTCACATACTAAGTCCAATGCATTCCTCATATGAAAAGTTGTAAACATAACATAGCCATTCGTATTAAAACTAGCATACGAAATGTCAATACTTTATCCACAAACCATGAATGGTATAAAAACAGCACATCCACAGTCAAACATAACTCATTTGATAAAATATGGAATATTTTATTGTATCATATTAACCTCAATCGAGAATGATTAAGGATATTGACATAGATGAAAATAATCATCAAAACAATTAGAGTGAAATACCCCCCTTTTCTTGAAAACATTTAAAAGTCACACTATTTGTCAAGAAGCAGTTTAAAAATAGTTTTTTGAATCAAAGTGTCCCATACCACTTTGAAACTTTTAAAAGGAGTTTTAATTTTAAAACTTTAATGTCCATATAAATAAATCCTTAAAACCATTTTTTAAAACATGGACATTAATGAGCAAGATTTAGAAGAATAAGTCTTTAAAACATTTAAAAATGGTATTTTAGTTAGAGTTTCTAACCAAAAGCGAGACACTTGAATAAAAATAATTGAGGTAATCAAAACATTGTAATATCATGAGACTAAAGGGATTCATGATATACTATGTCAAAGTACATTATATACACCACATAAAAGTGATTTGATGTATAACAACAAAGAAGTCTCAATGGAATGTAAATTGAGATGAAATCTCTCATAAAGGCCGTATCCTTAGGTTAAAGATAAATCAACGACATAGTTATGTGTGAAAAATATAAATACACTAAATATGATTGGATATTTAGTGTAAAACAATCAAATAAAATTCACACATAATCTTGTAAAAACAACACCAATGAATTGGATGTTTAACTCAACAAATGGAGAATGAGTTACAATTACTCTTATCAAATTCATATCGATGAGTTAAGAAATTATCAATGGAATGATTATGTGTATCAAAAGTATATCCACAGAAAGGAGATTAGAAATTATGACATAATCAAATGAATAGTGATTCCACACATAATATTGGAGTAATATAATCAATGAAATATGCATAAAGCCAAATGAGTAGAAATTGAAATTTCAAATTCCCTTATCGATTTGGTAACTTATGAAACATGAACCCATGAAAGAAAGATCATAAAATGATGATGTAAATGCCCATAAATTAAATTATATTACACAATGAATACAATCATGGGCATTACACACAGCACATGCAATAAATAAGTGGTGAACAATGGAAATCTCACGGAATTAAAAGTGAGATAAGAAACCCCTTACTTTGTAATTTTTCCTTGGTCGATGGTAGTTTAACCTCCTGTATAATGGATAAATAATTGTTATTGAATTATACAAGAATAATTTAAATTAATATGATATCATATATGATCTTTTAACAATGATTTGTTATTAATATCTTAGTATTATCGTTGTTTCGGGTGTTAACTTAATGGTTTTATTTTTAATGTTTTGTTATGTAAGACATGTTTTTCATGGATAGGTTGTATCTAATTAATATACAGAATGATATCAAGTCCTTAAACATTATTTTTAAATAATAAAATGATAATTATACTTGAATGGATACGATGGAGACTGAATCTCATCGTGTTCGTGGAGACGGTAGTCCGTACGTACGCACGAGCGACAATATCATTCTTTTGATTTTAAAATAATATATAATTGGATGGTATACCATATAGAAAGATTAATTATCATGTTATATTTATTATTTAAATGAATTAAACATCATTATTATACCGATCCAAATAATAATTTATTGAATGACAATTACACCACGACGTGGAGAGGGTAAGCCATACGTACGTACGTATGGTGACATGTTATTCAAAGGATGGATAGAATACTGAATATGGTTGTACCATATTTATAATAACATCACAGTATATATAAGATACTGGAATTATTTTTTTATAATGGTAAGAACAATGAAGGAAGAAGTGGAAGAAGAATGGAACTTGGAAAAGGGTGGTGAAATCATTACATCTTCTTCGGGTGCTTCCTTTTGATTTGATCAAAAGGGATCTTAGGTTTGATTTCTGACTAAATGAAGGCCTCTAGGATGAAGTGAGGGATGTTTAGAGAGTATTTGGGCAGATTTTGGCCAAGACAAAAGGCTTTGAAGGTGTGAATTAATGAGAAGGGGGAGTGCCCTTTTATAAGAGGGGTCAGGGGAACCTTTGGAAAAGCTAGAAATATTATTTTATAATAAATTCATATTCGGTTTATAATGGATCCAAAGTGGATTATTTAAAGGTTAAGGTGGGTATGGGTCGAAAACCACTCAACCAATAGAAGACACGTTTTTATTAATATATTAACCTTATCATTAAGTATTAACTCTTAGTTAATTAGTTTCACTTTTACAATGTCTCTTTGTATTTTTATATTATATGGTTAATAAAATTACTATATACATCCAAAAGACCCCAAGTGGTACATTAATGATAGACCTATCATTATATAAGTCTCTTGGACGAACCTTAGATTTTTAGGAATTTAATATCAATTAATAATATAATATTTGTTTTAAAACCTCTTTTATGTCAATTTTGACACTATTCAATAATTGATTTTTTTAAATATCATAACAGAATGATTATTTCTCAAAAAATTAATTAACGCATTCCTAACATGTCATATTAACCTATAAAATTAGTGTAATTCATAAAATGTCTCAAATTATATTTATTTGGGTATCTACAATATCAATCATTTTAATTTTTCACTATTATGGTAATTACTGCATCACTATTGTGTCATAAATAAATTAAATTATTTAATGTCTAAAAATTATAAATAAAATACAATTATTTAGGAAATCTGTTTATATTTCTAATTAATATTTATAGTCGAAAATCAAACTTATATAACCCTATGTAAAAATTGTTTTTCTAAAAGATATATGCTTGTGTCATTTTTGTATTCATTTTAACTTAATTAAAATAAAGTGTCCCTATCACTTACAAGTGGCATCATGGTGTCCCAAAATCGACCCAAATATGCCCATGGTCATACATGTATCAACCAATAAGGTCAGTACACGTTTTAGGGTAGTTTTGTATTATTATAATATTACTTGTTAACCCTTATTTACCGGATTTACCATTTAACCATGGTAAATAAAATATTTACCGAACTAATTATTCAAAATGTCTAAAAATAAAAGTTACCTATTTACACAATTTGAACATCCTGATTCCAAATATGGAATCCATTTTTCCAAATTCCAAACACAGAAGTGTCAGAAATTCATTTAAAATTAATTCCCCTTGTCAAAACAAAATGCGTGATTTTAAGAGATAATAACTATCAAAAGATTGGCACTTGTTTATGTCCTGATTAATTGTGAAATTATGTACAATGACAAAATTGAATTAAATGGTAAAAATATATTCTAAATATACTCTAAAACCACTCAAATTCATAATTTATCAATATTAATTATTTCTATTAAAAAAGTTGTTTGTAATTAAAATTTAGTAATTTTCACTATTCATCAAAATATGAAAGTTATCCGAAAAGTACCAAAATTTCACCCTAGGCTAATTTAGATATTCCAAATCCAAAAATGAAGTCCATTTTGAGAGATAGAATTTATAAAATTTCAAAAATTAGGTATTACTATTCATAACGACTAGTTTGATTGGATGTGGTGTGTTAGAATCTCAAAGTTGCGTACAATGCACGCCATTGCATTATTCAAAGGGAAAAATACCGCGGAATCTTGGGGTGTTACAATTTCTAGCCATTGCAGTGCAACGAAAGTTCAATGATTTCCAGATGGACGTCAAATCTCATTATTGAATGTGATTCTGGAGGAATAAGTGCATATCGAGCAGCCAGATGGTTTTCTTATTCATGAGGATGAGAATAAGGTTTTTCGGCTGAAGAAGGCATTATATGGGCTGAAACAAGAACCAAGAGAATGGTACACATGGCATGATCAGTATTTGAATAAGCGTGGTTTTCAGCATGGTGGATTTGATTACAATATCTTTTTCAACAACAACAGCAATCAAAGGATTACAGGGATTGTTAATGTTGATGACATAATATTTGGCGGATCAGATGAAGCACAGTGCATAAAGTTTTCCGAATTCATGAAACATGAGTTCGAAATGTCTATGATTGGTGAGTTGACGTTTTTCCTTGGTTTACAAGTTACACAAGGAAGGTATGACACTTTCATTTCTCAATCCAAATACGCCAAGGAGATTCTGAGAAGGTTTAGAATGGTTAATTACAAGGAGATGAAGACTCCGGTTTCCACTCGGATGAAATTATCAAAAGATGAGAATAGAAAGGTAGTTAATATCACAGAATATAGGTAAATTATAGGAAGTTTGATATACTTGATGGAAACAAGGCCTGACATTGTATTCGCCGCATGCCAAGTAGCGAGTATCAGAGTAATCCCAAATAAATCCACATGGTTGCATTGAAAAGAATGCTTTGGTATATCAAAGTCATCATGGATTTCGTTCTGATGTATAATGAAAAATCTCAATTAGTTTTATTGGGTTACACAGATGCAGATTGGGCCGGATCAGAACATGACAAAAAATCAATGTTAGGAGGTCCATTCTATCTTGGTGGATTGTGTATTTCTTGGCTAAGCAAGAAGCAAGATTGTATTTCATTGAAAACCATAGAAGCTTATTATATTGCGGCCACTCAAACATGCACACAGTTATTATGGATGAAGCAGTAGCTTGAAGATATGGGAGTTGAAGTGAAGTCTCCGATCGGAATCCGGTGCGATAACTCAAGTTCTATAAATCTCAGCAAAAATCATGTCCATCACTCAAGGACAATGCACATTGATATCAAATATCATTTTATCAAGGAGAGTGTTGAGAAAGGAATCGTGACGTTGTAGTATGTTCCTACAGAACTCTAGGTTGCAGAAATCATAACAGAGGCCTTACCCATGGAAGATTTTGAGAGGAATCGACTGGCTCTAGGAGTCCAGTCGACTCCTCGCACTTGAAATAGTGTGGATGCGGAAACCCCCCTCTCCTCGAGGATTGGTGTGTGTTTTTCCATAATGTGCTGATATGTGTTCTCTACTCTATTACAGACCGCAAAGAAGTGACCTTCGGGTTCGTTGACAAAGGGGGAGAAAATAGTGATTGTTCAAGGGGGAGACAGTGTGGCTATTTCAGAAAACATGAATGATATGGGGAGAAGCTGACAGGTGGAGCAAAGAGATAGGGGGAGAGAAAATGAGAATGGGGGAGCATTTTAAATCTAACTATGCTAGAAGTGATCAATCAAAGCATAGATTTCACGGCAGCTGAGGATCATGATAAAAGCAGAAGAGTGATGTTGGAATGGTGTGAGAAGGTGTCCAGCTATCATGAATTGGTATCAGTGTGTTTCAACAATTAGTATCAGTTTAGAAATTGTTATCAGTTTGGAATCGACAATTGGGGTCTGACATGAAGTGATTCATTGATGAAATTTTCATACTAATATTGTTTCTCATGCCGAACATTTCTCATGTGGGCTTAGAGTACGTGTTAGGTGAATCCTTGAATGCTATCATAATCGCAAGAGGAAAATGGTGTTAGCTGCTGGAAGGAGACTTAGTGAGGTATCAAAGTGCATAAAATCATTATGAGAAAGGTTATGAAGAGTTGTCAACAAACCCAAAGGGGGAGATTGTTGGGAAAAAATCCCTTAAGGTAACATTGCATAATTTTTTGGGTTGATTTTGTTTGTTGACAAAGAAGGTTTCAATGGACAATTGTCGAGTTCCTGAGAAGTTGTTAAAAATACGTGTTGACAAAGAACGATGACTAAGGAATGGATGATCTGGAGGCATGAATTTCATGAAGAGAGGCTTCATGGTGTGGATTTCGCGAACACCATAAGAATGATGGTGGCGATTCTTCACGATTATGTCAAAGCTTCGCGAACGACAGAGTTGAAGTGCATCGTGACGGTCATGGGTTTTGCGAGGGAGCTTTGCGGAGAAGGTGCAATGGAATGTTGATGGCGATGCTCTGCGATTACGACGAGCTCCATGATCAGAAAATTGTTGTGGTGCTTCGCGATTTTGACAGAATTATGGTAGAAACTTCGGAGCTTCACGATTAGCGATGACGTGGCGCTGACTTCATGCAGAAGGGTCAAGGTTCGGTGGAATTGCCTATAAATAGAGGCCGAACCCCTTGAGAGAAGAAGAGAGAATTTTAAGAGAAAATACTTTGATCTCGGTTCACGAAGGAAGTTCGCGAAGGCAATGCGCTTCGCGAAAGAAGAGCTTCGCAGCGGCTATTCTAGCTCCGCGAAATTCATGTGCTCCACGTTGGCTTAGTGAGCATCGTGAGGGAAGTTGCTTTGTGACCACTTGAGCTTCGCGATGACCTATGCATTGTGAAGGCTTGAGCATTGAGACGGTATGAGCTCTGCGAAATTGTGAGCTTCGCGAAAAGGAAGGAGCTTTGCGAAGTCTTGTTTGAGCTTCGTGATATTGGGAGCCTCGCGAAGTAGGGTGCTTTGAGAAGGTACTTTCCAAAGGTAGTTTTCTTGGTGATTAAGAGGCAAAGGGGTATTTATCAGTGGATGAACATTGAACTTTAACAGAGAATCTATCAACAGTTGAAGTTGCATTTATTCATGAAAATTAAGAGACCTACAGGTCTATAAACTGTGAGTGGATCCCTTCTAGATCAATGAGCAAAGGAAGAGGAAGAAGGTGATCCTCTCCACCGGCAGTGATCCAGACAGAGAGAGAAATAGGGAGTGACCTTTGGGGAAGCAGTGAGCTGACCCTAAACAATTTAAAGGTAGTGAGCCTGGGCATAGAAGTGATCTAGCCTGAACATTATTGGCAGTGAGCCTTAGTGGATTTGGTACAGCAGAACATCACCGTTGTATGCTACTTAGACGTAGCCCAGTGAGGGTGAACCGAGTAAAAATCTCTGTGTCTGCCAGGTTGCTTCCCTGTATTGCATCAAAATAATAACCATCAGATAAAGATAAAGATAAGTGATCAACATAAACACATAAGAGCAAACAAAGTGACCCTTGTAATAAAGAGGTCAAGATACAGTGGGGAATGAATAATTTTAGAAAAGAATATCCGTACCCTAATTCACCCCCCCTCTCAGGGTATATAGGCCCCTATTGGTCCTAACAAAAGTAATTAAATTTCACATGATATTTTAAATATGAATTTTTATGTTGATTATGTTTCAACCCTTTTATAAATGTAATACATTAGACTTACGAAGTGATGGCTGGGGTCATCTATATCCCCTCGATACGTCGGTAGTTCTAATGAGACAAATAAGTCCAATTTGTGTCCAAGGAATTACAAATTTATTTAGACTTATTATCAAAGGTCTTGATGGTATGATTTATAAGTCCAAATTTATGAATTACCTCATTATTAGATTAGTTATTGATAATCCATGTGATTATTCAACATGTATAATATTCATGGTTATGTTTCATTCTCATGTGACTATTTATACAAAATTATTTGATCAGATTTTATTCTTTCTATATTATGCTAAAGAATATGTTTTAATGGCATGTGTTTTTAGTCATTCACCATTCTTTATTGTTTATTTTTATTTATGATACATTCTACTGTATTATTACCCTCATTGATCATCTAATCCCACCCTTTATTATGTTTTATTTTCCCCTAGGCTGCCAAGACATATATTATAATTGACATGCATGGATAATCTAAGAGAATAAGAGAGTTTACAATGGAGTTATTACAAATTATTTCATTAAAGTTATATTTTAATACTTGTGTTTGCATCTAGTATACCAAATAAACTAAACTATTCACTCATTTGGGATGAAATCACTTATACTTAGTACCAATGTAACAATGTAAAGTATCAGTTCCAGTTTTCTATGGTTGGGGTCTTTACACCTTTCATAACATTTTTATCACATAAATCATAGTAATGAATTAGTTGTGTGAAAATTTGAAATCATGATGTTGAATTTTGATCATGAAATTGTGATTTAATATTTAAGAATGATTCACAAGTGGTTAAATGTATATGGGATTATGCTTAAAAATATTATTTTAAAAATGGAATGATGTTATGTTTATTATTATTTACTATTATAAATAAGTTTGATAGATATGTCTTATTGTGATAACTTTTGAAGCTATTATTAATATACCTCTCACATCATAATTGACTAAACTAGTTAAAGATGGAAAGTAAAAGGATGATATGGGAGTCTAGAATCTATATTAATATATACTTATCTGAGAAGTAATGAATTGATATTAATGCATAATAGGGGTGGAGGTGTTGATGTGTTTTGTGTTCATGGGTGTGGTTTGACTCAAAAAATATCTGATTTTTCTTATTGTCGTCAGTTTTAGGGTGATGTTATGGTGTCATTATTGTGGTAGTAGAGTTATTGTTTGGTTATGGAAGTAGTGATATGGATGGTTATGTGGAACATAATTGGTTTTGTGGATATTATAGTGGGTTTTCATATTTGAAGTGTAGCTGTTTATATAGTTATGATTTTGGTTTTTGTGGGGTCATTTTATCGTTTCCCAGTGGAAATGAATGTGGTTGTAATTGAAAAAATTGGTAATGGGTAATGTGATATAATAAAAAAATAGTGGGTTTTTAGTGGAAAATAACTGTTGGAATGAATTGGTAATGGTTATGGTAAATGATGTTAAGGATTAATGAGAACCCCTTTGTATGGTAAAGTGTGAAACTACTAAATTAATGTATTTTATTATTATTTATTATTTATTATGAACTACCACTAAAATTGGATAAATTCACTAACACCCATATGGTTTTGGGTCCCAGGTGTTTTCCCTAACATCAAAGTAATACAGGGAGTAGATTAATAACCATGAATTCTTCCCTGCTCTCCATTTTGATACAGTATGAGTTATAATAACTCACTGTAGATATATAAATATGGGTTTAGTCAATAGTGGTTATAGTATATACATACCGACCAACTTGGTTGTGGTTGTGATGTGGTTACATGAAGAGGGTCATGAATGGTAGGAGGAGAAAATGAGGTTGATGTTTTTTAGATTCACGAAACCCTACTATGATTAGGATGTGATGTGTGGTTATGATATGGTTATGTTTTGCAGTATACGACTATGATATGTGGATATGTATATATGTGGTTATATAGAAGTGATTAAATAGTAAGACGTGTGTCATTGGGATGTGAGAGTGACCAAATTAGTAGGGAAGTGGATGCAAGAAATCTTATTGACATACATTATTCTAATACTATGTTACTATAATTGGATGCAAGATTTGGTGAGAGTGTTATAATGAGGATAGTTGATAGTTGACTTTCCACAGATGTGAGTTTGTACTTATATTTATTCAATAAGGAATTACTATGAATTAATTGAAATTCGTATCCCAGTTGGTCGTTTGTCGTTGTGCGGCCTTCAGTCCCTCGTGTGATGCGGGTTCGAAACCCATTCCCCGGCACATGAGCCTTAGCCCAGTTGGTAAGGACTCCATAAGTGCATACAGGAAACCAGGGGTCAAATCCCGTCGGATGCAGTATTTCTGGGGATACTGTAGCAGATACTGTAGTAGGAAATGTAGCAGGAAATGTGCAGTACTGTAGCAGGTACTGTAGCGGGACTGTAGCAGGCACAGTTTGGCACTGTAGCAGCTAGGAATATACCCCCGTTTGGGCCTTCAGGTCACCGATTTGGTCCCTGAGTCCTATAAGGCCTTCGGGCCACCCATTCCTTCGGGTCAGTAAGGCCTTTGGGCCACCTCAAGGCCTTCGGGCCCCCTTAAGTATAGATGCAACCAGACAACCTACAAGGAACAAGCTCCACAAGAAGGATGAGCAAGGAGCATTCACCACAGCAGAAGCTAAATGGATTGCAAGAATGAGAGGGTATGACACCTGCCATTGGGATAAGCCTGTTTATGCATGAGAATGCCTAGCCGAACAGCCATGCGAAGGTGGAGAGCGGATTTCACGATGAAGATGCTAGGGAGGAGTAGTTCCAAGTAGTTAGTCTGGTTTGTATGTAATGTTTGAAGCCTATGGGAAATAAATTTTTCTAAGGCCTACGGGCCATGTAATACTTACACCTACGGGCCTTGTAAGGGTTCCACCTCACCCCTTGAATGGTGGATTATCAAAATCAATAAAAAATGAAGGCCGTCGGGCCATTGGAGGATGAATTTCTATGACGTTCCCACATTTTTTTGAGATGTTTATGGGTGGATCCTATTTTTTATATGTGTATTCTCACTCATTTATATATGTATATATTATTTGAATTTTTAAGAGAGAGTTATTGATCAAGATTGTCAATATTAACTCATGGAACTTATCGATGATGTTCATAGGAACTCTACATTATCTGTATAATGTTTATTCTCTTTTCCATTTTTATACATATAATCAAAGAAAAATAAATCTATTAACCTTAAATTATCTTACTCATAATCTAGTTAACTGGATAGTGAGAGATTCCATAATCGTTTCACCTATCACCCAAGGTGGAATGGTCCTGGTGATAATCAATTGAACTGAGATATTATTAAAGTCTATACTCCTTCCTTGTGTGTATATTTGGGGAAACAACCTAATATTAGCTCAGTAAGTACCCAATTAGATTTTATCTTTCCTAAGTCACCCAATAATGATCCATTAACCATCACACACGAGATACAATCACTAATATTTTTACCAATCAGCCTTTACCAATTTAATCTTATATAGATTAAAGTTTTTTGGTGGGAGATAAGTGATCATAAACCAATGAAATAATATATTAAATAGAATTACATCACAAATAATCACATATGATATTAATAACTTCTAATTAATGAAAGAATTGATTAATAAAATAGAGAGTTTTACTCATTAAGTTCAGCACTCGAACATTGTAATTAACATTATTGCATTCTTCGATCATTAATAGGATTTTCCCCTCCATACATGAGGTAGTATTGGCGAACAAGGAAATGAATAAATCATGAAATTATGAAGAAGTAAAAATAAAATATAAAGAAGCTACAACAACATTAGTCATTGTTTGAACTCTATGTGTGCTCTATCCCCAATCATTCAGCCTTAATCCCCTCTTGTATATCCTTGGTGTAATCCTTATTTTTCTTGTGGTCAAACCCCTGATACACTTATTATTTTGAAAATATTTATTATTTCCTTCTCTTCTACGACCTCCTTTCGAATCATGTCGTGGTCTTCTATTGTCTACGAAATCCACTATTTCATATTTTGAGTTTTATTATTTTGGATGAAAATATAAATCCTGGAAGTTTATTAAAATAATTTCATGTATTCAATGTGGTGTAATGTAGTTAGATTTAATGGATACTAACTTGGAACCTCAAGATTCAGGGGTGGAGTGAAAATGACTTCCATTGGATTTCCTTCCGAGTGAAAAATTCACAAATGAAATGTATTCTATATTGATAGTAGAAAATCTACATTAGAAATGCTGTCTTTATATGAATTATATATAAAACCTAATCTCAAGATTTCATAAATTGAGGAACTATACTTGAGAATAAAACTATATTCAGATATGGTAAACCAATATATAAGGAATATAGAACCAATTAAGGAGGTTCTATGAAAATAACTCTACACGGATCAAGGAAAATATAAAAAAATAAAGAAAATAACTCCATGTGGATTATTAAATAGAATCCTATTTTGATAAACATAGAGTTCATGGGAACTCTACATTATCCCAATAGAGTGCATTCCCTTTTCTATTTTTATTATTCTAGTGCCAAAAATTATATACTTCTCCAATGTGGTATAGAACATCTTCCAACCTTCTAGGATTACCTTCAAACATTGAAATAAAGAAAAATAAATATCAATACATTAATTTAAGAAAATAAATTATATAAACTATTAATTACAATATTTATCCATTTAAAAAATATTTACCAAACTTATTGAAATGATATGTTAATTACAAAACTTCCAAAATATCAATTAATTGATAAATATGGTCGAATAAAATGAATTGAAAAAATATAATGATTTTATTGACTCTATAAATTCACCCACACTTAATCCATTTACTCTCATATTAGTTAATATCAAAAATATTATACAAGAAAAATTCCAATAGAAGACAATGTGAGTTTTTTTGTTGACACCATGTTTCTGAAGCCTATCATGCCTCCAAAATTATCATAGTTACATTTTCTTCACTAAGTAGATTTAGTTAATTAAAACTTCTTTTATCTTCCCATGAAATAAATACCTTTATATAATATCTCACTAAACACTACATTTTGAATTTTACTAAAAGATATTCCGATTCCAAGTTTATCCAAGGGTCTACAAAGTCTTGATAAATTTTTCCTCTCCACCCAATGAGTCAAGTATTTTTGAATATATGAGGAATTCATAGGGTTGTTATATGACTATAATTTTTTAGTTTATATTGAGAAAATTATAAGTTATTTAAGGACTATTGACTCTTTGTTGAATCACAATACATGATTTTCAATTTCCTTCAATAATGGTATATGTTTGAATGGTGTTGCCCATTCCGTTTGGATGAAAGTGGGCCATCTTCCTATAGCCCAAACTATACACCAAATAAAAAATCTCATGTATTTACCTGCATGTTAAAGTTCCTAGGGGTTGTAGGGGTTGTTCACCCCGAAGCAAGGGTTTGGGGGCCTAGGGGGCCTGATCAATGTTTTGGGCACTGTAGTAACTCTGACCAAACTACAGTAGAGCTAACAAGGGACAACGATAAGGCAATGTAGTAGTGAAGAATTAATATATAATATTTGGATAGCGGTAACGTAGATCAATATATTTACCACTATTGATACTATAGGAACATTGGATTTAATGGTCACAATACTATAGAACAATACACTTATTGTAAAAATAGTGGCACTAACAAAATTCTAGTTACCATAACATCATGTTCATTTATAAGCTCATTCAAGATAGGGTTTCTTTGTGTGTGAAACTCTAATATTTTAACACTAATTATTCTCCCAAATATAGAGAAATTTTTACCTCTCCATGGAATAAGGATAATTTCTTGAACTAATTAAATTTTTGAGTTCTCTATCTTATTTTAATTCTTTTTTTATTCTCTTCATTCTTCTTATGAAAATTGTAGATATTTTATTTCACTACATGTCTATTTAATGATACCCCCCATTTATTCATATTTTTAATATTACATATCCAATACTTACATTTATGATGGTCAGTCTACACCTTTATCACTTTAATAGTGGAAAACATCCCTCCAATTGGTTTCCTTAAAAAGGGTTCTTCCACTTGTTTTCTTATTTTTCCAATTTATATTTTTGCTTGAAGTTCAATAGAGATAATTTAGATTCTTAGTGTGTAAAATAGTTTACACAAATTATATAATCATTTTTTTTTCATGTTTTATGCCTCCTAGGGCCCTCCTTTGGTAGGTGCAAACATTCTTTCAAATCCCTCCTTTAATGAACTCATATAAGTAGTATTCATATATTTTTTTTAAAAAATATTGATTAATCACTTAATACATTGTAATTTTAATGGGTAGTAAAAACATAAGAAAATTTTAGAGATATCAATGTCCTTTACCCTTCCATACTTGCATCAGTATTGGTTCTAAAATTTTTTTATTCTATAATTTCTGTGTAGATTTGAGTTTTTAGAGGGAAATAGAGGCGTCCTTTGGTATTCAAATAAAATTGTGGATCCCAAACCTCTTAGAATGATAATTTGGAATTCTTTCCACCTTCCAATCATGAATTTATTTATAAAACACTATAAAAGATGATATAACACTTCTTCAAATTCAAAACAAGCAATTTTTTTATGAAAATAGATAAAAAGCATACCTTCTCCCTCCCCTATACTTAGATATTGCATAAGATAATAGATAAAGATAAATAAGGATTTTTAGAATATAATGGGGCTGTCTAACTGAGTAATTCATGGATTATATGTATATAAGGGTTAAATTCAATGGAATCTTATAAATTAATTTTTATTATAAAATAGAATTTAAATTAAAAATAAATCTTCAATCATGTAAGAAAAATGTACCAATAGCTTCATGGTTTTGACAAGATTACTTGTAAAATATTGGTTGTAAAAGCATGTATTAGTTCTTTCAAGAGAGGGGGTATTTCAATAAGATATTAAAATTGGTTGATAATCCTCTTGCTAAAGTGATTTAAAATATATAACATAATTTCATTTCATTATATTCAAAAATTAGTTGTATTATCATGAATTTTCCTCACATAGAATTTGTAAAAAAATATTTTAGCATTTATATAAGCATAGATAATGAATCAACCCAGTTTCTTATCATTTTAATGGGTTCATAAGTTTCAAATCCATTAAAATTGATCTCAAAAGGTTTCCATTAATAATAAAATTGAAAAAAAAACACGCACTATAATTTTATAAACACATTTTTTTAAAATTACTAAATCCTAAATGGATTTATCATGAAAAATAGATTTTAAATAGAATCAAAACCAGAAATTAGATGTTATGGTGAGGTATAAACTGATGGTTATAATTTATTGGTTTATTGGAGGAGTGTGATCACCTCCATTAGTTATTGGGGGTATATTTCCATATAATTTATTTATCTGGGGCCCAATAATAGTTAGTCAGTGCTTGTCTTTTTCTTTCATAGCTTGAAAAACACAAAATCGATAAACATTAGTAACTATAAATAGACCCTAACATATAGAATGAAATATACATGGAATCAACAAAATTAATGAGTTGTATAACATCATTTGGTCCTCTGGATATATGTTTTTTGTTGACTGATCTTGTTATGATATACTATGTTTTTTTATTTGTGAATTTTTTAGTTTAAAAAATCCTCTCTTTTGACTTATTCAAGATTAATTATATATAATTATCTTCGTTTTTGTCCTTTTTTAGATCCAAATTTACTTCTCTCACTTACTAGTACACTTTTTTTTCCATTTCCATAGGTAGGTGATAGATATTTTCATAAATTATCTTGTATGGACTTATCCTTATATGCATTTTTGGTTGTCCTATAAGACCATAATGTGTATTCCATTCATTTGATCTAGTATTTTCTATATATTTTAATAGTTTTCACCCATATACGTTTGATTTATCTATTTAAAATTTCTTTTGGGACATTTATTTCTTGATGGTAGGGTGTTGATGTCTTATGATGCACCCCATACTTCCTTATTAATTCATAAATTCTTCTATTGTACGAATGATTTCGTTGATCACTGATGATCACTATTGGAATTGAAAACCTATCAAAATGTTCGTATTGACAAAAGTAGACAAAACATTAACATAATTATGTTTTATCACAATTGGATTTCACCCATTTTGAAACATAATCAACCACTAGAATTATGTAAGAGTTACTAAATGAAATTTGAAAGGGTCACATAATGTATATTCCCTAAACCTAAAATATTTCACAAATTATTACGATTATTTAGGAATTTTATTTTCTTTTTGATAAATTTTTAGTAAAATTAAATTCTTTAAATATTTTCCAAAATTCATGAGAATCTTGGAACAAAGAATGATAATAAATTTTAAATTCCAAACCTTTCTTAATAATTAATTGAGGTCCAAAGTGGCCTCCTTAAGATGATGTATGAAAAAAATGAATAACAGAAAATACCTAACTCTTATGAAAGTATATTTTTATGATTTAATCATTATAGATTTTAAAAATATATGAGTCTTCAAAAATATAATATATTTATTTATATTTCAGTATTAATACTTTTTTATGGTTCAGATAATAGGGGACATGAAAATTTTACAAACAATTACCATATCAGCATAAAAAGGAACATCTCATTCCACTATATATAACTACTACATTTGAATGAAGTCATCCACTAGTTCTTGATCTAGAATTTCTACTTAAAAAGTTTTTGGAATCCAAATTAGGTGATCTTACACTTGGTTCTCTACAACTTTATTATCATTGATATCTTTATTGAATTCATGAAGTAACAACATCCATTTGAAAAGATTGGGATTTTCCTCTACATTCTTTGTTAAGCATCCACTATCTTCATTATTAGAAAATATTGTGACTTTATTTCCAAGAAACTATGATCAAAATTAATCCTAAGAAAACATGGATACAAAAAACCCCTTTCTAGTGATTATGTAGTGAATCTAGACAATATCCATGGTTATTTAAGATAGAAAATTACTTGATCTCTTCCCTAAATCATTTGGAGATAACTCCCCTAATTTCATGTTTAGAGGAATAATATAGTAGCTAAAATGAGTATTTATAGATTTGGGGCTGCATTATTGGGGGTGTGATTAGTTCCTTCTTTAATTCATCAAAATAGCGCTTATTTGAATCATAAAAAATAAATTCATTATCTATAAAAAGTAATTTCGAAAGATGAAGATAAAATTTTACTAAAATCCTTGATAAAACTCTTTTTGAAACATGAATTCCCTATAAAATACCTAACACGTTTCACACAAGTTTGATAAGAAAATAAATTTAATACTTTAATTTTTGACTTATCTGCCTTAATTAGTTTTTGAAAAATAAAAATCCCTAGGACTATTCCTCTCTTGAAAATGAAATGAAAACATAAAAAATATAAAAAAAATTTTCTTTTCAATTATTTTTTTAAAACAATTGTCCAAATTTATCAAACAATAATCCAATGAATTACCGTAGATAGTGAAATCATCCACAATCACTTCTATGAAGTCTTTAATATGACCAAAAATATAATTAATATAAAAATTTGAAATGTAAACAATGAATTACCTAATCGAAATAACATTATTATATAATAAAATAAACTAATGGGATAAGTAAAGGTTATCTTATCTTGATCTTCTAGTGCAATGGGAACCTAAAAGTAATCAATAAATCAATCCTAGAAGTAGTAGTAAGTTCTTCCTACCAATATTTCAAATATATTTTCAATAAAAATAATTTGGATATGATATTTTATTTTAACCTACTTCAACTTCCTATAGTCTATGAAACCTCTAAAACTATTCTAAATTATCATAGGAATTAGCTCATTGTGTTCATTTATTACTGTGGGAAGTCTTATTTTCATTGTAAATACATTAATAGTGATTCCACATTATGAGTTAGAAATAGGAAAGATTATCCCTACCTATGCCAAATTATCTATCTATTTTTTACGATAACCACCATTGTTGGATTTAGAATTCTATGAGGTTTCCTAATAGGTTTTTAGTCTCTTAAAAGAGGATTATATATATATATTGATTTTTCTAGGTATATCTATTAAAATCCACTATATTTCTTGAAAATTTTACTGTAACATTTTAATCTATTTGTGTTATTAGCCTAAGTTTTATTTTCTAGTAATTATTATAGGTAGTTTTTCTCTATCCATTACGTCCACATACTTCAAATTAGTGGGTAAGGGTTTTAATTTTATATTTGGGGTTTTATTGAAAGATTAAATCCGATTAGGGTTCCTTAATTACATATCTTTTATTTCATATAGTTTAGATAAAAAACCAGTATCCTATTTAGAAAAAACCAATCAAATCCATCAATGAATTTAGGGTTTACAAATTTTAGAATGCTGCGGATAGATTTCCCACATTGTATATAGTTTTCTTTTATAGAAGTTTCCATAATTAATTATTTTTCTAATTTTATAACTTCCTGAAACATTCCTGAGACTTTAATAGAAAAAAACTATTCAGAATGTTTTAGTTTGAAAAATTATTGATCTTCTTGTGGGTACTTTATGGAGTTAAAGATATTAAAGTAGATAGTGATATACCCAAAACCCATGGTCAATGTTTCTTTATGATCATTGATAATGGAATTTTCTACCTTTAATAATGTTTTACCAAGGATAATGGGTGATTATGTTGGAATATTATCTTCCTCCATATTCATTAAAGAAAGTTTAGTAGGGAAGTAAAATTTAAAATCTCCCTAGAAAAACATCAAAGACTTATACTAGAAAATAAGTGGACCTAATTGAATGTTGTGCAAACAATATTATGGGCACCAGTTATCCCATCTACAAAGAAGTGAACATAGAATGAAGCATTACATAAATAGAAACACGAAAATCATACAATGAATCCATAGAATTCATAGATCCAATAGTATAAAAGATATAAAACATCCTATAATCTTGACAATTTTTTAGAAAATCGTGGGGTTAACAAAGATGATACAATTTTATAATATTAATTATCCATTTCCCCTAGAGTCTCATTTTTCTTGGTACAAAGTTCTTTGAGGATCTTGGAATAATTGGGAATTTTTTTAGTTGTTAAAGAATTCATATGTTGATCTCAAATTTTTGGAAATTTTCTAGGGGTTCCCTTTGTAGTTTATCTTCTTATATCCTCTCAGATTATATGGTCCTTTATGGGGAAGAAATTGTGAGATACCTCTTCTCTATTTTATAAATTTTGAAGGGTTTATCTAGCCTCCTTTTGGTTTTCCTGGACTTCTCTTATTTGAATTTATTTTCTTCTCATCTGAACTGGTTCTAAAAATTCGATCAAGATTTTTTAGATTCAAATTCTATTTTTTTTATTTTTTCAAGCTTGGGTGTGAATATTGGTCGAATTTATTTTCCAATTATTATATTTACTATGATAACATTTCCATTAGGATCATTTAATAGTTGGGATGCTAACATTCATTGGTTCTATGAAAAAAATTTCTACCATACAACTACGTTGATTTCTAAAATCCTTAATCTCTATTCCTTATATATTATAACTTTTTCCCTTATTTTTTTGTATTATCTATTGTAGACAAGTAAGGGTTTTTTAAAATTTACTATTTTTGTATAATGGTGGTGGTGGGTAAGTTGTTTTATTGGTTGGTGTTTTTTATGGTCATTGGATTGATAATGATGGCTGGTAATTCTACGGGTAAGAGGGTTATTATTATAATAAGTATTAACAGGGTGGTCAAGCATGGTTCTATTAGATTTCAAATCCATATTTGGCATAGGAGTTTTCTTTCCATCCTTTGTAATTATGTTGGTATTTAATTAGATTAAAGGCTGCTACACAACTCTCTATTCCATGTATGTCAGCACAATAGTCATAAAAGTGGGTAGAATATGAACACAAACCACATTTCATGGCTTGTAATTTCTATTCACATGTATGATATGAAGAAATTTTTCCGAGAAGACTAGATTTACATATAAATATAGAATCTAGTAATTATGGTGAATCAAGAGTTCCTACCTCATTAATACTTATTTTACTTGTATCTCTTATTCCAAAATACTAAGAGTTTTGGGATATCATATTAATGAGTCGCATGGCCTTAGCTAATGATTTATCGGTTAAAGCTCCCCTTTAAGAGGACTTCATCTAATACCTGTCGTATTCCAACAAATATTGATAGAAAAATATAATAAAATTATGTTTTTGTGTTGGTTGATGTGGGAAACTAACACATGGGTTCTTGAATCACTCACAATACTCATAAAGAGTCTCTATAGGAGCTTTCATGATAGCATATATATATTTCTTGATTGTTTTTATTCTATATGTGGGGGAAAATATTTAATGGAAGCATCACTATAGGTAATACCAATATTTTACTCCTCATAGTTATAAGTTATACAACCACCGCTTAACTACTCCATTGAGTGAAAAGGGGAATTCTCTCTACATGACTTACACTTTTCACTACTATGGGATTCAAGGTTGTGCATACCAATATGAATTATTTTTTGTACTTATTAGTATCATCTTTAACAAGATTAAGGAACTTTGGGAATAATTTAATTAAACTTGTTTTTAACTCAAATCCATTTTATATGGTTGACATGGAATCTTGGTTGTTTTTATTTATGAACCATGGGGAACACATATCTCTCAAATTGTTATTTAGGTTTCCTAACATGATTTAAATCACAATTTGAACACTATCACTTGAGTTTTTCAAAGAAAATTAATCAAAATAAGATTTTATGTTTAATTTTATAATATTTTTTTAGGATCTATATATCTTAGATACAATTGAGAGTATTTGTTTATCTGAATATATGTTCATATAATTAAAATTTATTTTTTTGGAACTAACACTCCAGTAGAAACACCATGTTTTGACAAGAATCAGTCACAGAGTGTGGAAAAATATATTATTTTACTATTTTATGAATATATTGTTTGTGTAAACCTATGGTTTTCTCTATAAATTAGTGATAAAAAATCAATTATTAATTTAATTTAGAAAATAAAATTATCATTTAATTGATTGATTGGAAAAAATTAAAATTAAGAGTCTAAAACAATGGTTTGAAAATAAAATGATGAGAGGGTGATTAGTTTAGGGATGAATGTTAAATTATAATGTTATCATGCATTTAAATAATATTAATCCTATTTTTAATAAATAAAAAGTGATAGGTTCCACAATTATTTTACTTCTCACCCATGGTGGAATGGTTATTCTGAGAATTTTTTGAATTGATATCTTATCTTAGTCAATATTCCTTCCATGTGTGCGAAGTGAGGCAACAAACCTTGTGTTTCCCATGTCATCCAATAATGTCCCACTACCCTTCACACATGAGCTCAAAATTAATAATATTTTTTACTATCATCCTTTTTATATTCATTTTTATATTTATTAGAGTCATGTAGAGGGAGATAAGTGATTATTTCTTAATGAAATCTTGCAATAAACAAATTTTAATTAGACAAAATCTCTTATGATATTTAGAATTTTTACTGGACATTGACTGTAATTGAAAAAATATAAATTTTTATAAATTAATTTTTTTACTCATGAATAAAAATTGACATCCTTTCCTTCCCCGATCAATAACAAGATATAGCCTTCAATGTGTTATGAAACAATGACAAATAAAAAAAAGTTAATACAATAAGATGAAAATAAAAAAATAAAATAAAATTGGAAATAGTAGTAGCTGAAATGGTCATATCATAAAATTTATGTTTGTTTTATCTTTTCTCCTTCATCCTTGATCCCATTTTATTGATCCTCAGTTCCCTCATTCTTCAACTTTTGGTCAAAACCCCCGAGATTTTTTCTATTTTAAAAATATTCAATATTTTCTACTCTTCAAGGGTCTACATTAGAATCATTTTCCAATCTAAAATTCATAATAAAATATATAGTTTTATATTTTATGTTCCCTTATTTCGGTTTTAAAATACCATAAATGAAATTTTATTGAAATTATTTTATTTATTCGAAGTGGTATATTATGGTTAACTTCCATGGATGCTGGTGTGTCACATCAATCATTGAGTGTGGATTCTAGATGAATTTCATAGGTTTTAATTAAGATTTTAAAACTTCATAAAATAAATATACTCTATGTTGGCATTAACAAAAAATATATGTTTTCAATATAGTGGCCATATCAACTCCAGACATGAAACATAGAGTTCATTTAAACAATACACAACACCTAGTCTTGAGATTTCACGAAGGAGGGAACTCTACATGAGAAAACAATTTTGTAGAGTAGGTATAAAAATCTATTTAGATTTGTTAAAAATACTATGTCGAAAAATTTAGTGTTAATTAGAACTCTAAATTAGGCTCATATATCTTATTCCCTTTGTCATATTTCTACTTCCATTGTGAAAAAGTCGACACTTCTCCTAAGTACATTATAATTTCTTCCATCCTATGGATCTTAACATTAAATATAAAAACAAAGAAAAATCAAGATCAAGACATTAATTTCTGTCTATAAATTAAATATATAAATAAATTATAATAAAATCCATTTAAAAAATATTCCCCAAACTTATAAAAATAACAATTTGATTCCAAAACATCCAAAAATTAAATAAATTATAAATATAGGGGAATAAAATGAATTGAATACTAAAAAAATATGATGAATTTATTGAATTTGTTACTAATATTTTCTGGAATGTATCCCATTGAAGGTTTAATTTAATTTTCACCCTTCTCTTCACTACAGTCTTGGGTGTGTTTCTTAGTGCGGGTTGGTCAAGACACAATGAATCACTCTCATTACTGGATCTTTCAATTATGAGTTCATAGACTTGGTAGGAGTATGGAATTATATTGGGACACTCAAAAATTATTTTAATTATATGAAAAAACGAAATCCTATTAGTATCAAATATTAATCTCATTTATGCCTCTAAATTGGTAAATCCCTCCATATACATGCATGTTTTAAAAGAAACTTTTGCATTAAGAAATGTGAATTTATTACCTCTAAACCAAGTAATGGAATTCCACTAATAGTATGAAAGAGAATTTATAATCTCATGTATAATATATTTTTGGGTATCCTCTTGGACTTCCATGATGTTTTCAAGTGAAACCACTTTATGCGATCCCTTACTGCAACCTCTGAATGAATATGGGATAATGTAGTGAGATTAAAGAGTGAAACCCCTCTATATTTCTTACATAATATGAACCCATAGTTTTTTTATCAAATTCATTTAATAACTTTAGGTATTTATGAATTTTGAAGGGAACAAAATATATTGAATCTATTGAATCATCCTTGGATTAAAGGTGTTTGAAAAAGGGTACATTTGTTATAAATTTGGAATATCTGGATTTCGTAACATAATGTTGGGGTGGAGTTTCATTTATTTTCAAAAAGAGTTACAGTCAATGTCAAAAATAATAATCATCTATGTCATATTCTATTAGTGAAAGTTTGATGAAAAGTTTATGGTTAGTTTTGAGGAAAAATAGGGGTTAGGGATTTAAAGTTGGTATGAGTTCAATTTAAAGGGGAAATGGTGATGATTATAGGTAATTTAAAATGTTTAGAATGTCGGAAGGTTGTTTATTAATGGATTGAATGAGGTTGGGGGTTTAATTTTAAAAACTGTGTGTGGTTTAGGGAATGAGATTCTTGGTGGAGGGATAATATGGGGGTTAGGGTTAACTATTCGTGTCTATTGGATTTTTTATATATGTTTTCCTAGAATGTGGAAAAATAAAACATTTTTTAGTGAACACCATGAAATGGATATAATTTTTCTCAATAAAAATAGTAAATAATAATGACATGGTTAGGTTTTAGTTTGTAATTATTTTAAGGTTAGTTTTTAAACTTGTTTTGGGAAGAAATTGATCACAATTAGGTGGTTGGTCAACAATGTGTTTGTGGAAAATCCCTTGAAACATTTTATGGTGTGATTAACCATAATGTGGTAAATATTAATTTTTTAAATAAAATATCTAGATTCTATTACCAAAGGTAACACATGCATTTATGTAGTCATAGTTTGGTCAGGTAGCGTGAAATGTAAAAGTTTTTAGGAAAATGGGCATGGTATGGTAGTCATTTTTTATGGGTAAAAGGTATAAGTTGAAGGGATAAAATGGTCATTAAAAATGAGGTAGTCCATGTTATTTGGATTTTTTAGTTTAAGAAAAGTGGGATGTCACATGTAACCATTATGTGTTAAACATTATAGTTTTTATAAAAAATATTGTATACCACGATTTAAGTAAATTATGATGTTGATGGATCTTGTTTTGAAATTTTTATTTTATGGTTAAAGGAAAATGGCCATTGAAAAATGGGGTTGTGTTGGATTGTGGGTGTAGGTTTAGGTAGCTTAATAAAAATGGGAAAGTACATAGGTGTATATTTCACCAGGGTTGGCATATGTCCCATGTCTCTCTTTAAAAATGGGATCAAATACTGACTACAACATGGTAAATTCCCATGGTTGGATTTTCATTAGAAAAATGGTTGAAGAAATGACAAGGGAAGGTCTAGTTTGGTTATTTTCTTATCTCTGTGATTGATCTATCTTTGACATAATTCCATTTAGTATGCAACATTTCATGGTGATCTATTATTCTCTAATTTTCATTCTTTTCTCAATTATTTAATTTACCTTCCACCCATCCCATATTTATTTCATCATCTAAAAGAGAATCGACTGTGAGAGGATTTTTTTCTAAGATTCATGTTTAGAAACTTTACTAAAATTTCATAAAGTAATACACAAAAACCATTTTAAATTCTAAAAAATAGAAATATACTTTTGAGTATTTAGAACATTCCTAGGATTCCTCTCTATCAACACTTCATTTAAAGTCGATAGCTTGAAATACCTTTTGTTCCCCAATTAAATATAAAGTATAGAATGTAATGTTCTTTGAAATTATCTACTTAGAGCTTAAAAATTTCATTATTTACCTTGAAGAAGGGTCTATTCTCCTTGGGAATCCATATTTAGCCATGGGGTTATATTTTGATCACTGTGAAGGGTCTCGACCATCATGGCATTAATTCTCTTGGGGAAAACAGTCAAATGTGAATTAAATTAATGTATTTTGTTTCAATTATGGGTATTATTTAGTGAATGCATCATTCATTATATCTCAAACAATTTTCCTTGTAATATTTAATATCTCATATGCATACCATATGATTTATCCTATTTTATCTAGTTGTAATATCCTTTTCATTTGAACTGATTATAATACCATGTTCACCTTTTTCAAAGACCAATATGATTTGTGTTCAAGTTACATTATAAAAATATAAAACAATTTATAGATAATAGAGAATGGGGACATACTAATCAGGGTTTTAAAAAATATTTTGTATTTTCATACAGTATCATTACTCTATTAACTCGAATCTATCTGGTTTTAACACACTGTTTTCTCAAAATTTGATTTATTTCCATGTAGGAAACTCCAATTTACCACATGTTTGTGTTTTATAAGCTGAAAATTTATTATATCTAAATCTATAATTATATATAAATATGCTTAAAAAGTGAGTTTGAAGTGATTTCCTTGATCATTGACGAGTAACTAATAGATTCCTAACTAAGTAATGTTATTTTTTAAAATTTAATAACTAATATCATCACATTACTTTCCATTTCCTTGAATTATACCCATTTAAACTTATAGTACACACACACAATAATGTATATTATACCAAAATATTTTGGTAATGGGCCCATGAAATCAATTTATTACTCCTTAAACACATTAATTTTAAGAATCTAGTGCTGAGGAATTTCGTTTCACCCCCTATATTTCCATTCCATTAAAATTAGTTTCTCCTAATTACAAAATAACTTTTATATTTTTATAGAGTGGGACACAATAATATACTTTTGAAGATCATTTCTTTTATTCTATTAGGTGTATTCTTGCCTTTGGCTTGTTATAAATGGTGAAATTACAAAAATAATTTTACCTTAGGCTCATTCATGAATCATTAAATGATTCCATCTCTATAATACTTGAATAATAAAGGATCATCACAACTGTAATTTGTTGGATTGGCCAAGAATATTTTTCTTTATTGATGAATAAAGTAGTGGTAAATGGTTAAATTCACTAAGTGATTTTAAATTTTGGAAACCAAGGATGATATTAAAAATTATTATCAAAGAGTTTCTCATTTGGGAACTCCTCATCAATTTCAATCTCATATTGTTCCTCTATACTCATCATTTTTATGTATACAAAATTATCCTCTACAACATTCTATAATAAATTCTTAACTTTTTTTAGGATATCAAACTTTGGTAGAAACAAAATTCATTAGATAATATACTATTTTCATTCTTTTTCTTCAATTAATATCCTAAAGAACTATGAAGAAAATTTGAAGGAGTTGGAATAAGAAACAATAAAAAAATGGTGGTTTAAAAACAATACCTCTTCTTCGGAAAAACTATTTAGGATTATTCCTAAATCCATCCTAGATATTATATATGCTAAAAAAGTCTTATAATATGTGGGTATGGAAGTAAAGAAGGGATTTAGTACGGTATTGTTTGAAATAAAAGGCTTTGAAGGTGTAAAGAGGAGAGGACATGGGGTGGCCTTATATAAGTGGGGGAGATGAAAAATTTGTTATTTTTAAAAATAATAAATTGTGACAATGTTTTACACATGACACAAGGCTCCAAAATAAACTATTATTGAGACTTAGACGAGATAAGGTCAAAATATACCCATCTTTTAGGATTTAGGAATGTTTTTGGGTAATTAAATTCTCGAAACATCAGAAATATCACCCTTGAGATTTGTATCTCATACACAAAAATAAATGAGGGCACATCTATTTCGTTGCCTCTTCTAGTTCTCATATTGCTTCCTCAAAATTTTGGGACTACCACACCATGTTGACTTGGAGGGTTTTCTTATTTTTTAGAAAAATGTCTTTGTGATCTATGAACTTAAACAGATTCTGCCTATATGAAAGATAATTCTCCAATGGTACCACCATTGGATACAGTTCATATGTGGCGTGTGGTAAATACTTCTTAAAGAGGGATACATGGAACAGATAATGTACTTGAGATTGGTTAGGTGGGAGTGATAGTCAATAGGACATTTCTCTATTTTGACCAAGGATATGAAAATAGAAGATATATATAAGTCTATGTTTTCAATTCTTCCCAAGCTTCATAACATTATACTAATGATATATAAAATGGAACACTTTATCTTCAACGTCATACTTATGGTCTTATCGATGATTTTTTATATATATTGTTTATCGTCTTTGTTAAGAATTTATATGCTTCTGAATGTTTTGAACATTGAAATAATTTTTTGAATAAGATTAGGTCCCATCAGATTTTTATCTCCAACATCATCCCATCATGTCAGAATTCAACACCACTTCTGTAACACCCCAATATTTCATAATAATTATTTTCTTTAAATTCAATAGCTTGCGCTAAACGCAACACCGAGTTCGAGCGCACCACAACTTACCAAACTAGTCGTTCAAAAGCTGTTATGAAGAGTATTAACTGGATTTTGAATTTTATATACTTCATATAATTTTAACTTATGTATTATGTGTTTCTTAGACATATTATAAGAACAAATTAAATTTTTCAGAAAAACAAATTTATTTTAAAGAAAAATCATTTTTACCACCTTTTAATGGAAAATCCTTTTTAAATTCAATATTTAACCATTTTACTTATTCATTTTGACAACATAAAATTATTATTCAGAATTGGGAAATAAAAATGTACTTTGGATGAAATTTTGGTCTTTTTCTAATAATATTCATTTTTGTATGAATAGTGAGAAATAATGTATTTAATTAAAAACTGCATTTTAATATAAATTTTTTATATGGTTAGATTATATTTTAAATTGGATTTTAAGTGTAATTAGAATATTTTTCTACACTTTCATCCAATTTTGGTCATTGGAATTAATTTCAATATGAAATTATACATAAACATGTGTCAATCTTTTGATAGTTATTGTTTCTTAAAAACACCCAATTTGTTTTGACAACGTAAATTAATTTTAAATTAATCAATACAACATATATGTTTCAAATTAGGTAAAATAGACATAATTTTTTAATTCCTAATATAGAATATATCTTAGGCTGAATTGTTTGGAATTTTTCTGAAAAACATACGTTTTTGATGAATAGTGAAACCACTAAGTAGTAGTTAAAAATCCAACGTTTTCACTTAAATAACATTTAACCGCTTATGTTATTTTAATTATGAAAATTAGAGATACATGGTTGTTATTCCTAAGTTAAATGTGGTTCAATAAGATGAAAATAAATTTTTTTGAATCGTAAATTTGACTTTTATTTACCGCGGCTAAAGTTAAATAGGGTAATTCAAGGTAAAAAGAATATTATAATAATACAAAATTACCTTAACACTTGTCCTAACATTATTGTATGACTAATATGCTACCATGGTCATCCTTGGGTCGACTTTGGGACCCAATAGAGCCACTTAAAATGATAATGACACTTTATTATACTTAACATAAAGTAAAGACAAAAATGACATTAACAAATATCTTTTAGTATATCAATTTTTAATGGGGTTATATAAGACATATTTTCGACTACAAAAAATAATTGGAAATATAAATGGATTTAATACATTATGTAATTTTTTTTATAATTTTTAGACATCAAATAAATTAAATTATTTATGACACCATAGTGATGTAGAATTTACCTCATTAATAAATGATTAAAATAAATATGATTATTAATATTAAAAAAATATCCAAATACTGTTCAATTTTTATTGGATGATTTTATTTCGACCATGGATCATATTATTTTTTACTTTAATTAGTTTTTGACATTTAGAAACTGAATATCACTATATAATAAAATAATATTTTCACACTTTCCTAAAGAGCCCCTCCGCCCCCTTATAAAAGGTAACCACTTCTAACCCATTCCACAAACCTCTCAATCCCCTTATCTCGTCCAACCCTTGCCCAAATAATCTCCCAAGATCCCCCTCTTCCTCCAAGAATCATTACCTTAGGCTGAAGCCACTTCAAAAAGTCCTTTTGGTTCAAACGAAAGGAAGTTACCCAAATTAAAGGTAACACTTTCTCTTAAATTCTTTTGTTTTATTTTGTTTTATTTTATTTATCCAACCACCTAAACTCTTTTTATTACATTATTTTATGAAGAAATCAGTATCTTAAACATACTATGATGTTGTTATGAGAAGTATTATAACTACACATACACACACCTGTATCTAATGGGTGAAGAACATACTATTTCTATGGATGGAAAACTGACATCTCAAGAAATGATGATTATTCAATTATATCCTACCGATTATCATGGTGTCAATTAATATGGAACTGTATATGTATATATTATGTTTATATTTCTTTATGCTTCAATATTTTCCATTTATATCATTATTTTATAGTTTCCATTATGGGTAAAATGCGATAATTTCATTTAAAGAAGTGCGGACTACCCCCCCTCAAAATGATATGACTCGTTAATTCCTTATGTGTGAATTATAAAGGATAAAATTAATGATATTGTATATGATATTATATTTGAATTATAATATACTTATGTATCATTATGTTTTATTTCCATTAAAATACAAAATAGAAATGAAATTAGCGTTCTTGCGTACGTACGACTTACCATCTCCATGAACGGTACATATCATTTCTTATCTCAAAATGTTTGGTACTATTATAAATACATATATATACTGTATATATAATATATATATGATATCTATATCATTTATATAATTATGGAAATAATTTAATTTTGACCACATGGAAAAATTTTAATTATAACTAGTTCATTTTTGACTCAAGTTCCAAACGTTGATAAAATATCCAATATGAACTCAAATAATTATCTAATTTTTATAGAAAGGTAATAAGTGATATAAAATGAATAATAAACTTGAAAAACGTTCTTAATAAAGTTGAAATTAACTTCTTTTTATTATTCAGGAAGAACAAGGAATATGCAAGGCATGTCGGACTAGAGGTAATGGGTTTCTTATCTCACTTTTAATTGTGTGAGATTTCAATTATTTGCCACTAATTTATTGCATGTGGTGTATTGTGTACTGAAATTTGATATATATTATCATGATTTTCTTTATATTCAGGGTATTCTATGATTCATTTGGTGGTTATTAACTTTTTTTCATACGACTCGATTGATTACAACGAAGTAACAGTTTTTCATCTCACTTTTATTCCCATGAGATTCATGTTATATTGGCCATTATTTCCTTTTATGTAGAGTATGTACTTCCCATGATTGTATTATTTTTGAAATATACATTAATTTATGGGTATTTACATCTTAATTTTATGATACTTTTTTCATGGGATGTATGTTTCATAAGTTACCAAATCGATAATGGAATTTCAAATTTCAATTTCCACTTATTGGGCTTTACGAAAACTTCATTGATAATTTTACTCCATGATTATGTGTGGAATAACTATTTATTATTTATGTTGTAATTTTCACTACCCTTTCTGTGGATATACTTTTGATACAATAATCACTCCATTGATAAATTCTCAAATCATCAATATGAACTTGATAAGAGTAATTTTAACTGAATCTCCATTTATTGCGTTAAACATCCAATTCATTAGTGTTGTTTTTACAAGAATATGTGTGAATGTCCTCTGATTTATTTACACTTAATATCCAATCATATTGAGTGTATTTATATTTTTCACACATAATTATGTCGTTGATTTATCCTTAACCTAAGGATACGATCTTTATAACAGATATGATCTCAATTTACATTCCATTGAGACTTCTTTGTTGTTATACGTCAATTCACTTTTATGTGGTGTATATAATGTACTCTGAATAGTATATCATGAATCCCTTTATTCTCATGATATTAAAAAGTTTTATTACATAAATTATATTTATTCAAGTGTCTCTCTTTTGGTTAGGAACCCTAACTAAAATATCATTTTAAATGTTTTAAAGATTTACTATTCTAAATCTTTCTCATTAATGTCCATGTTTTAAAAATGGTTTTAAGGATTTATTTATATGGTCATTAAAGTTTTAAAATTAAAATTCCATTTAAATGTTTCAAAGTGGTATGGGACACTTTGATTCAAAAATATATTTAAACAACTTCTTGATAAATAGTGAGACTTTAAAATATTTTCAAGAAAACGGGGGATATTTCTCTCATATCGTTTTGATGATTATTTTCATCTATATAAATATACTTCATTATTCTCTATTTAGGTTGATCTATTATAATACAATCTTCCATATTGTATTGAATGAGTTATTTTTGAATGTGGATGTGCTATTTTTATACCTTTCATGGTTTGTGGTTAAAATATTGACATTTTTTGTGCTAGTTTTAATACAAATGTTCAGATTATGTTTCAAAAATTTCATACGAGGAATGGATTGTACTTAGTAAGTGATGGGTGGAGCCCACTACATGTCTTCGATGCATCAGTAGGTCTCATGAGACAAACTAGTGTCTTAGCACAAGTCCTTGACAAAATCTTACTTGTAGTCTTGGAACGAGTCCTTAACTATGTGGTTATGATGTCTGGAAATATGAATTCCATAATTATGAGATTAGAAATTGATATTTCATGTGTTTATTAGAATAGTAGAATACCCATGACTATGTTTTATTATGGAATTATTTACTCAACTCATATTCCTTCCATAAAGTGTTCATGTTTATTATTTTTAAAGGCATGTGTTTTCAATTATTCACTATGCCTAATGTTTATGTTATATTCTGCTATATTGATTACTCTTACTGAGAATTTGAGCTCACCTCTTACTCATGTTTCATTTTCCCAGGATATGATGAATTTGGTTATTATTGACTTGAAGGAATAATCTTGGAAGCCTTGATGTTTTTAATTGAATAAATTAGTGTTGTTTTTCTTTTTGAGTTGTAATGTTGAACTTATGTATGTATCTTGATTCCAAGACTACTAAACTAACCGGTAATTAAGGGCATGATACCTTTTAATCATGCCAATGTATTAAAATAATGCAATGGCTCCTGGATTCTGGGGTCGGGGTGTTACAGTTGGTATCAGAGGAAGTTCAGTACAAACCTTGGAAACTAGATTTAGATAAACTTTGATTAGAGCACATTACCCTAAGATATACTTTGAGGATTAGTATAGAAGAACTTCATAAAATCATGGAAATGTAGATATTTTGTGTATTATCAAAATAGTACATCCTTGTCTAGATACGAGTAGGTAGAGGTGGCTCTGGCATAGATGTACCTAGGAGTGAGAACTCTAACAAGGAGTTTTGGACTTAACCCGGGGTATCCTAGTACATGACAACAGGCCTTGCTGCACTCATGGTTATAAAACTCCTAGGGGATATGTTTTGGATAATTTACATTCTCTTTATAACGGTATTTAATTTATTTTAAGATAATATGAGAATAAATGACCTTGGTTAATCCTAAGGTGTTTTAAATTCAAAATAAGGTGTCATGATATTCTATTAATGATTTTATGACTATTATTACTCACATAATGCTTTATAGTTTTAGTCAATGGATGGATTATAAAGAATTAATAGTAACTTTGAGCATGATGTACAAGGTTTTAATAGTTGTGGAAATGAGAAACAAAATGGAATGTTGACATGTGTAAAAGATATTGTGTTCATGACGAATCAGTTTTCAAAAAATATGATCAACAACATATATATTAACCAACTCCCAGACTCAATAAGGAAGAGAAAAGTGGTGAGTGATAAGACCTCCAGAAGTGTAGACCATGGAGAAAAGAATTCTCATTTTACATCATGTAGGAAATGTGGAAGGAGACACCTAGGAAGGTGCCTTAATGGAACAATGAAATGATTTATGTGTGGGAAAGAAGGACAAAAGGTAATGAATTTCTGAGGAAAAATGAAGAGTACTATGGAAGAAAATAAAAATGGTCTTAAGAATCTATTTACAGTCATTTTATATAAATGTAGGGGACTGGGCCATTAACCGAGTGAAATCCCTACTCTATAGGATATCCTCTTGGTCAAGGAAGAAGCTATGTTGAAATAAATGGATGGTGAAATGTTTAAAAAGTATTAGTGCTCTTTGTTGATGGGATTACTTTTGAAGAATTTTATCTTGTATTTGTAACCCTACAGTTTGTCATGTGAAAATGACACTTGAGGAATAATTTTCTTTTCTCTTATGGATATAGTTATAAATAACCACTTGGTTTTATATGATCATTGAGTTTGAGGAAAGTACATGTTTTTAAATTTTGGAATAAAAATTAGAGGCATGAGATAAAATTTGTGATGAAATTATGTTATAGTTATATTGAGGAATCTATCTCATTTTTGGGAATGTCATAAAATTATATATTTTTTTGAAAAAGGACAACACGCAGACCGTGTGACAACTTGTCACATTGGAAAAAGCTGCCGGAATCGAACCCACAACCATAGTGCGATTGTGATTTATCGCCTACCACTTGACTATGTGAAGTCCCTGGTTAGTGTGACTTATTATTTTTAGTTAAATGATTTTATTGATCAATAATAAGTTGATTTGGTATCTTATGTCTTATCAAATGGATATCCTTAGTATAGGAAAATGATTTGGTGATTAAGTGATAAATCTTATTTTAGAAGATGTTCTCTCTATTGGGAATACTATATGCCTAAGGAAAATAGAATACTATGGGATTTCATTTTCAGAGTAAAGGTGTTTTTTAAATATATTTTTATTATGTATTTATAGTGATTAGGGTTATTTATGGAAATAATTAACCTATCATAGAGAACATGTGATTAGGTTAATTACTTTTAAGTATGTGACTTTATGAGTAGTCGATATTATTTGAAGATACAATTTAACATGGAAAACTACGTAAGAAAATTCTTTTGGGTTTTGGGTTTTAATATTAGTTTGGATTATATTAAAATATTTTATGAACAATTGATTATTGAATGGTATTTATTGAACTTTGGGTATTGTTGGTTTAATTTTTAAAATTAAGATTTGTATTTGTTTCTCTAAAGTAGTATCCTTTTTGGGGATCATCTGATCTTTTACTAACCATTTTGGTTTTGGTTAATCTTTAAAGAAAAGGGAAATATATAGTTCATCCATTGTGGGTTATGTGATTCTCTATAAGTTGATTCTAGCGCTTCAGGTGTGACCAAGTCATCATTAATACTTATCATTTGGAGTGAAATATGAGTTTGTGGTAATAGTTAGATGAAGGATGAATATCTACTTGTCATGTATATTGTTTTTCTTATTCTATGAATAAATTAATTATTAAACTTTATGGAAGGGATCTTAAAACCAAAAATTTGTTATCCAAATGCTTTATGTTTTGTTGAACCGATGATATTTTAAATCATCATAGATTTATGGCTTTGAGGCCCTCAATTTTAAACTTGTTTGTGATTGATGACCTCAATCACTCCCTATATGTATTTACGTTTTCCCTCTAATTATCTGTCTCTAATTTCGACAAATGTTTTCTTAATTGAGTTCATAATTTAGTGGTGAAATTTAATCTTCTTTTCCCTCTTATTAAGACTAAAGTTTATTAACCCAATTTTTTATGTGGGTTTTCCACAACGGTATTTTTCAATTTTTAACCTTTTATTTTCGAAGAACAATTTCATATTGAGAGGACTCAATTTATTGAAGGACGGGAGAATGTAACACCCCGAGATTTCATAATAAGTTATTTAATTTAAATTCAATAGCTTGCACTACACGCAACACCGAGTTCGAGTGCACCACAACTTATGAAGCTCGCCGTTCAAAAGCGATTATGAATATAATAACTGGATTTTTAATTTTTTATACTCTATATAATTTCAACTTATGTATTAAGTGTTTCTCAGACATATTATATGAACAAATGCAATTTTTCCGAAAAAAATGTATTAAAAAAAATAAATTTACGATCTTTTTTATGTGAAACCCTTTTTAAATCCAATATTTGAACCTTTTACATATTCATTTTGACAAAATAAAATTCTTCTTCAGAATCATGGCATCAAAATTTAGTTTGGATGAAATTTTTGTATTTTTCTAATAATATTCATTTTTTATGAATAGTGAGAAAAAATGTATTTTAATTCAAAACTGCCTTTTAATATAATTTATTTATATGGTTATATTATATTTTAAATTGGTTTTGAAGTGTAATTAGATTATATTTTTACCCTTTAATCCAATTTTGGTCATTGAATTTATATTTACTTTGAAATTATACATAAACAAGTGTCAATCTTTTGACAGTTATTGTTTCTTAAAAACATGTTATTTGTTTTGAAAGTGAGAAGTAATTTTAAATTAATTAATCCAACTTATAGGTTTTTAATTTGGTAAAATAAACACCAGTTTTGAATTCGGAATATCGAATATATCTTAGGCTAAATTTTTTGTATTTTTCTAAAAAACATCAATTTTTGAGGAATAATGAAACCACTAAGTAGTAGTTAATAATCCGACTTTTTCATTTAAATGTAATTTTACCACTTTTTTGAATTGAATTTCAAAAATCAGAGATACGTGGTTGTTATTAGTAAGTTAAATTTGGTTCAATAATATGAAAATATTTTTTTTTGTGATTAGTAACTTTTGAATTTTATTTACCACGGTTAAATGTAAATAGGGTAATTCAAGGTAAAAAGAATATTATAATAACAAAAAATTACCTTAACACTTGTCTTAACCTTATTGGATGAGTAATGGACAACCATTGGTTTCCTTGAGTCGATTTTGGGACCCCATGGATCCACTTAAGAATGATAATGACACTTTATTTTAATTAACTTAATGTAAAGAGAAAAATGGAATTAACTAATATCGTTTAGTATATAAATTTTTACATGGGGTAATATAAGTAATATTTTCTATTTTATATAATATTTGGAAATATAAAACAATTTCATACATTATAGTAATTTTTTATAATTTTTAGACATCAAATAAATTAAATTATTTATGACACCATAGTGATGTTGTATTTATCTCATTAATGAATGATTTAAATAAATAAGATTATTAATATTAAAACAATATCCAAAACCTGTCCATTTTTTATTGGATGATTTTATTTCGACCATGAGTCATCTTATATTTGACTTTAATATGTTTTGGACCTTTAGAAACTGAATATCACTGTATAATAAAACAATATTTACACACTTTCCTAAAGTGCCCCTCCCCCTTATAAAAGGACACCAATTATAACACATTAAATACACCTCTCAAGCCCCTTGGATAATCCAAACACTACCCAAATAATCTTTAAATATCCCCATATTCCTCCTAGATTCCTTACCTTAGGAATAAGTCACTTCAAAAAGTCATTTGGTTCACACCAAAGGAAGTTACCAAAATTTAAGGTAACACTTTCTCTTAAATTATTTTGTTTTATTTTGTTTTATTTTACTTCTCTAATCCCATAAACTCTTTTTATTATATTATTTTATAAAAAAAATATCTTAAATATACTAGTATTTTGTTATGGGATGGATTCTAATTACACTTACACACACCACCATCTAATTGGTGAAGAACATATTGTTTCTATGGATGGAAAAATAACGCCTCACGAAAGGATGATTGTTCGATTATCTCCTACCACCACTCATGGTGGACATTAAGATGGAAATGTATTTATATATGATATATATATTATGTTTATGTTTTATTTATACTTCTATATTCTCCATTTATATCATTATTTTATAGTTTCCATTATGGGTAAAACACAACAATTTCATTTGAGGATGTGCAGACTACCGCCCCCCCCCCAAATGAAATGAATCATTAATGCCTTATGTGGGAAATATAAAGGAAGAAATTAATGATATTATATATGATATTATATTTTAATTATAATATAACTATGCATAATTATTCTTTAATTCCATTAAAATACAAAATAAAAATGAAAGTAGCATTCATGCATACATACGACTTACCATCTCCATGACCGGTACATTTAATTTATTATCTCGAAATTTTATGTATTGATATAAATAAATATATATACATTATATATAATATTTATATATTATATCTAAATCATTTATATCATTCTGTAGATAATGGAATTTTGACCACATGGAAAAATAGTAATTATAACAAGTTCATTTTTGACTCAAGTTCTGAACATCGATAAAATATCCAATATGAACTCCAATAATTAACTAATTGTTATATCAAGGTAATAAGTGATGTAAAAGAAATAATAAACTTGAAAAATGTTCTTAATCAAGTAGAAATTAACTTATGTTTATTTTTCAGGAAGAACAAGGAAAATACAAGACAAGTCAGACTTGAGGTAAGGGGTTTCTTATCTCACTTTTAATTCAATGAGATTTCCATTGTTCGACACATATTTATTGAATTTTGTGTATTATGTACTTCCATTTGATATATATTATCATTATTATATTTATATTCATGGTATTATGTGACTCATTTGGTGGTTATTAACTTTTTTTCATATGACTCGATTGATTACAAAGATGTAAGGGTTTTTCATCTCCCTTTTATTCCTATGAGATTCATGCTATATTGGCCACTATTTCCTTTTGTGTGGAGTATTTAATGCCCATGATTATATTATTTTTTTAATATAATTTATTTTAGTGTTAATTTCATCTTCATTGTATGATACTTCTTTCATGGGGTGTATGTTTCATAAGTTACCAAATTAGTAATGGAATTTCAAATTTCAATTTCTACTCATTAGGCTTTACACATACTACATTGATTATTTTACTCCATGACTATGTGTGGAATCACTATTTATTATTTGTGTAGTAATTTCCACTACAATATCTGTGGATATACTTTTGATACACATAATAATTCCATTGATAAATTCTCAAGTCATCGATATGAACTTGATAAAAGTAATTTTAACTCAATCTCCATTTATTGAGTTAAAATCCAATTCATTGGTGTTGTTTTTACAAGATTATGTGTGAATATAGCATGATTGATTTACAATGAATATCAAAAAATACTGATTCTATTCATATTTTTCAAACATAATTATGTCGTTGATTTATCCTTAACCTAAGAATGTGGTCTTTATAAGATATTTCATCTCAATTTACATTCCATTTAGACTTCTTTGTTGTTATATGTGAATTTCCTTGTATATGGTGTATATAATGTACTCTGAAATAGTATATCTTGAATCCCTTTATTCTCATTATGTTATAATGTTTTGATTACCTCAATTATTTGTTTTCAAGTGTCTCTCTTTTGGTTTGTAACTCTAACTAAAATATAATTTTAAATGTTTTAAAGATTTATTATTCTAAATATTTCTCATTAAAGTCCATGTTTTAAAAATGGGTTTAAGGATTTACTTTTATGTAAATTAAAATTTTAAAATTAAAATTTCTTTTAAAAGTTTCAAACTAGTATGGGACACTTTGATTCAAAAATCTATTTTAAATGGATTTTTGATAAATAGAGAGACTTTTAAAAGTTTTAAAGAAAAAGGGAGATATTTCTCTCAAATATTTTTGATGATTATTTTCATCTATGTAAACATCCTTCATTATTCTCTATTGAGGTTGATCTATTATAACACAATCATCCATATTGTATTGAATGAGTTATGTTTGACTGTGGAAGTTATATTTTTATACCACTCATGGTTTGTGGTTAGAATATTGATATTTTGTATGCTAGTTTTAATACGAATGTTCAGATTATGTTTTAACCTTTTCATATGAAGAATGAATTGGACTTATTATGTGATGGGTGGAGCCCGCTATAGCTCCTCGATGCATCGGTATGTCACATGTGACAAACTAGTGTCTAGGAACATGGCATTGACAAAATCTTATTTGTAGTGTTGGCACGAGGCCTTGAATTGGTGGTTATGATGGCTGACATTATGCATTCCATCACTATGAGATTAGCTATTGATATTTCACGTGGTTATTCGACTAGTAGAATACCCATGACTATGTTTTATTGTTGCATTATTTACTCAGCTCATATTCCTGCCATAAAGTGTTCATGTTTATTATTTTTAAAGTCATGTGTCTTCAATTATTCATCGTGCCTAATTTTTTTATTATCTTTCACTATATAGATTACTCTTACTGAGCATTTGAGCTAACCCCTTTATCTTGTTTCATTTTCCCATGATATGAAGACGTTAGTTATGAGTGACTTGTAGGAATAATCTTGGAAGCTTGGATGTTTTTAATGAAATAAATTAGTGTTGTTTTTATTTTAAAGTTGTAATGTTGAACATGTGTAAGTATATTAATTCCAAGACTACTAAACTGATCGGTCCTTCGGGACATGATTCCTTGTAATCATGCAAATGTATTAAAATAATGCACCGGCTCATGGATTCTGGGGATGGGGTGTTACAACATCGCATACATATCCTCATATAGTTCAATTTGAATGTTTAAATGTTAATTTTTGTTATAAGAGAACTCCAATGGGAGAAGGTATTGATCATAACATCCTTAGAAATCCATTAAACAAGATCCTAGAATATCCTAGAGAGTTTTAATTGTTCTTCCATATTGACAATTTGTCTGATAGTGATAAGAAGTGATAATTCTCAGTTATATATCCAATTCTTTATAAATATTTCTCAAAAACCTCAAGGTAAACCTCAAATAATGATCGGATAAAATTGAGTGTAACTCCACACAGTCTTAAAAATTACTTTATATATATCTCGGTGATTTTTTATGATATAAATCTTCTTGGATAGAAATGAAATGTGACGTTTTGTTAAGGTGATCAACTACCACCTAGATTGTGTTATTCCCTTTTAGTGTCTTGGGGATTACTATAATAAAATCCATTGAAATGTGGTCCCATTTTCATAATGGTATGTTAAATGGTTTCATCACACACTTAGACTTATGTCATTCCACATTGACTTATTGGAATACAAGTAATCAAGATACAAACTCCACAATCTACCTCTTCATGTTATCCCACCAATAGTTTTTCTTCAAATCTCTATATGTCTATTTGTTTCTTTGATTAATAAAGAAGGATGAGTTATTCACATCATCTAGAAGTTAAATCAATATATTTTGTTTTTATAGGACATATATTTGGGTTCTAAACCCTAACACTCCATCTTCAATGAAGTTTAAATCTATAATATTCTCTACCTCTTCTATAGAAACTCATTATCATTCTAGGACTCGTTGATACACCAAATAATAGATGGTTTAATAGTTACATCAGCTTAGTGACATGAATAACCTTTTATTATTCCCATTTCCATCCTTTTCATGTCCTATAATATTGGATCCCCTATATTCCTCATCATGGATAGAGTTTCAAGATCCTTTCTACTCCAAGCATTATCCAATTCGATTTTCTTTCATAGGATGATAATGGTTTGAAAAATAATATTATTTTATCAGATCTAACTAACATTTTTGTTTCATATTATTCTCCTTTTTGTGAATATATATTTGAGGATTTTATGATCCGTATATATGACACACTTTTCTTCGTATTGATAATGTCACAAAATTTTCATTATGATGATCATTTCTACCAATTCTGGATTACGTTTTGGGTAGTTCTTATCATACATATTTAATTTTAAGGACTCATAGGCTATCAAATTTTCACCTTTCATGTAACGACTCAAGTATTTGGAGTGGGTTGAATTCAATGACCGTTTTGAATTTTTGGAGTTTGGTGTGTGTTCCAATTCTCTTCTCATTTAAAGAAAATAAATTATGATAGATCCATTAACCATATAGATTATTTTTTATGATGGTTTAAGATTTGTAAAGTCTAAATATGGTTCAGTTTGGTAACCAGTTCATTGGAGGCCAAAAAACAATGTTTTCAAAGTGCGCATGTTGAGGCATATGATTAGATTTAACTGTGCATCCTATTTCTGAAAACCATGCACCCAAATTTTCACTGAGAACAATTTGGAAAAAAATCTATATGAGGTGCATGACTATGAGAGACCTCTAAACTTATTACCAAAGGGAATCAGAATTCCATTCATATGATTTGGGAAATCCATGAAAAAGATTCATGTTTAGTACCAAATAAAAAGTACCTATGCACTATAACACACATAGTTTTAACAAGGTTTGGACAAACCATGCGGGATAACTGTTTAGGGCTCTTATCCTAAGTAGCAGGTTCCACAAAGTTAGAGTACAATTTTCCAAACCATGTGTGCTAACTATGTGGCACATTAAGTGGGTGAAATTATTTTTATGACCCTCCCTATATTTCGCTATGTTTCTTTTTTTCATCTTTCTTCTTACTTCATGGGTCACAAAGAGAAGTTAGATCTCTTCCCTTTTCCTCCTCTACCATGGATTGATCTATATCCCATGTCTGACCTCTATTCTTCAAGACATCTTTGGTGTTAGATCTGTATTGGTATGTATTTCTATCATCTTTTCTCATTTATTCTTTAAACTCATTATATCGTGCACTAAATCGATGAGATTGTTTTTATCCTATTTGAAAGGTTATTATCTAAAATTCTGATTTCTTCTAAATATGTCTGAGTTAGAGGGTAAGACCGAACATGTAGACATATACCAACCTAAGGTAGGTGGTGGATAGATTTCATTGTGATTTTCATATATTTGGGAGGGGGGTGACTTCTAGTGCAACATTATTCTATCCCAGTGAGACCTATTTAAATTAACATTTATATTTTAATTAATTAAATTGATCATATGGGATGTTGTTTGGAATTATCGAACCATGTTTTACCATGTGAGGTTGGGTTAGAGGCTATCAACCACTTGGAAGTGTCAGTCAGATGTGATATTGACATTAATTTATTTTTTAATTTAATCTGAAATGAATTATATATATAAGTTTCTAGTGATTCACTAATGGGTTCTAATGGTAATGATGGTATTAGCCTAATTATTGAGATAATGTTGGCTATCTATTTTGAGGTGATGTGATCATCAAGATTGGTGTGTCCCGAGAAATATATATATATATATATATATATATATATATATATATATATATTTGGTTGATGTTGATCATTGGATAGGTGACTCAATCATCAGGTGAGGTTGGAAGGATATCAAGTTGTAGGAATGGCCAAATATATTTGGGATGACATGGACATTAGATTGAATGACATGGTCACAGGGGAACAAGGCTCTAGAATGGTGTGGTTTATGTTCTTTATTGTTTATTTTCGCACACCCATGTTGGCCAGTGCACTATTTGAAGTCATTTTCAGACAGGATGAATTAGTGTAGATGTGGTTTTGACCCCTTATGTGGGTAGAGGCCTCCTGTAGTTTTGAATTATGAATTATAAGTTGAGGTTCTTGCTATAAAAAGCCATGTGGATGGTGAGGAACCATCATATGAAAGTGTTGAGGATGTAATTTGAGGGATAAGGCCCACCGTACACAAGGAAGTTGGTCCAGTACTTGTTTGGGAGGATGGAAATCAATGTTCCTAGTGATTTCTATTATTGAGGTGATGATGGTTATTATTTGAGGATGAATATCATTTTACCTTTAGGCGTTAGGCTTCGAGCTGATGGGTGATTTCTAAAAAGGGTCTAAGGGACCATATTCTTTTGATTGGGCATGCCTTCAGGATTTTAGTTACATGGTTTATTGTACAAGGTTCCAGGTGGCATTTGGTAGTGAAAACTAATGATTCTCCTATGACTATTTGACATCAGGGGATGCCATGGGATATGGGATAAGGATCCTCTCCTCTTCAGTTATTTCGGCATTGTATGAAGTAGGTGATAAATTCAAGGTGGCTGTTAAGAACAAATGAATCTTTTTTTTATATGCATGATCTACTACTTATTTATTTTTGGTATACACCTTCTAATTATAAAATATTAGGTAGGAACACATTGGTGGTTGCCTACTGAGACTCATTCCCACACTCTACATGGGACCTTTGGTACTCATGTAGATTCCATTATTTTTGTGATAAGGTAATGGTTCAGGATTTGAAGTTAGATCCTAGTGTTTGAGTTAACATGGAAGGAAGAAAGGGGACCATTGGTTTTGGCCTTAGCTGCAGTTTCCCTATTGATTATTTTTGTAAAATAATGTGACTTGAATATTTTGGTACTAAAGTTTCTACAGGTGACACTGTTTTCCGACATATATAATTATATGTAGAATATTGGATGCATGTCCTGTCTTAGTATCTATGAATGGAATGTTTTGTTATTTATTTATTTTGATTCTACTTTAGTTATGCTTATGCTATTTCCTTCTACTGATTGTGCTTCTTCCATGGATGAGTTACTAGTCCAGATTATGTCATTCTTTTCCTTCTAATTCAAATTGTATAATTACTTATAGCATTATTATATCATCAACAAAGGGTATAGTCTCCCGACTAACACTCTTTTCCAACATCACTGCTAGTTGAAATCATTTTGAATGTAGGGAAGTGTACCTAAGGCAAGTGGCACTCAGACCTAAATCACACTTTGAGTTGCTAATTGGGTCAGGGTGCCACATGTGGTATCAGAACAATTCTTCACTGAGAGTTATCAGCAGTATACGAATGAATACAAATGGTACCAAATGAATTTTATTCTACTAGTCTCACTATTTGGGCTATGGTAGATTGGATATTTGGATATTGTTGGAACAGGGTTTATAGCTCGTGTTTGCGTGTTTACAACCCCATGTTTAAAGGAGAGACCATGTTTCCTGGGGTGGTAGTTGTTGTTATACAATTCTATTTTTATAGTTTATTTTATTTCCACCTCTAGTGATACACAATGAATATATTTTCCACCTATTTTGATATGTAACCTTGGACTAGTATGTCAAGGTATTAGATACGAAATCCTTGTCCTAGTATGGAAAGGGGTGTTAGTTTATACTTTTAATTAATAATATAAGATATTTTTATTATATATATATAAATTCAAGTGATAAATTGTGTGTGATTGTAATTAGGGAACTTGATTGCGCTAATAGGGGTCAGGTTATTTGAAGTGTCAACAAAAGATGTTAAGAGGTGTTTTCTTTCATAGCTTCTCTTTTGTGGAATATTATGAAACCTTCATAGGAAAGTGGACCAATTAAATATATATTTAATATGTGATATATATATATATGTATGGTACTAAATCTATAGGAGTAGGAAATGAAAAAGACAAGGGTAATGTTGATCAACAGGTTGGGTGATGAGGATGTCGGTTTGAGGCCACATGGTTTGTCATGATGGGCATGCCATGAGGAATAATTGATACTTGGCTCTAATATGGGTGGGTAAGTAGACCAAGAGGCTTGGATGTCTTGTGTCATGGTTACTATATGGAAGAGTAAGGGTAGTGAGTTTTCACTTCTTATTACTTATTTCCTTATCTATGTTATATATATATATGTGTGTGTGTGTGTGTTTTCTAAATGTCTGACCATGCATGGTATTCAGTAGGATTCCCCCTATATGGGATCAAATATAGTGTTAGGTGGGCAGTGATGTGGTGCTATAGGAGCACACACAGGTTGATACCCCTGAGGGTCACGTATATTAGGGGCCATAGGTATTGTATTATGTGTAGTCTCTAGTATAAGAAGGGAAGCCACTAGATTTTACCACTTCTGGGCCGTAGCTTGATGAGTAGCTCCGATCATGCCTGAGACATGTTGTCCATGGTATCTATAGGGGGAGATCAAAGAGCAGAGCCTTCTACAGTGTATTGGACATGGGAGTTCTAGTCACAACACCCACAACTATTTTAGGGAAAGTATGGACCACAAGTAGATGAGAATTTGATCCAAAAAATTAAAATGACTTTTGAGTAGCTTGAGACACCCCCATGGTGGAGGGTGAAGATGTCTATATACATGCTCAGAGGTCTGTTTATGTGATAGTGCGAGATAAAGGTTTAGGAAGGAAGACACATGAGGGACATTCCTGGAAATAAATTGAGACTAGGTTCATCAAGAACTTCATCCTAGAGATGTTGTGGGTGAAGAGAGCTTAAGATTTCTTGAGCCTTTATTATGGAGACTTGTTCATCATGGACTATGTAGTGACATTTACTAAGTTATCTTGGTTAACACCTGTCATGGTAGTCGACGACACCTCGAGGGTGGGATATTTTGAGGATGGTTTACAACACACCATTCATGTGCAGGTAAACATATTTAGCTTGGTCTCATTCTTAGAGGTAGTGAATCATGTTCTCGTAGCCGAGGTAAATTTGACAGATCAGTCTTAATCAAGCTGGGTGACGACTTTAGGTGATTTTTATGGTCATGTTTCATAGAGTAGGAACCAGGGATGAGATGAGTTCAAGTACGGTGGTCAGGACAAGGACCCAGGTAGACTACCTCAGAGTGGGTCATCGACGGTGTGATTATAGTAAGGATAGCCATGAAATGTCCCAAATCAGTTTGAGTGGCCTCAAAAAGAGTGCCATGCATGTGGACAGGTTGGGAATCTCAAGATGTTATGTAATAAGCATTTTTAGGGAACTGAATGTTAAGGAACATGGATAACTAATGGTTCTGAGATTGGACCAGGAGTGATACCATAATCTAGTAGTTGTGAGTCAGCTATACACAAAAGTCGTAGTAGTGAAAATGGGACTAAGAAGTGTGATTAGTCACTAGTGGTTGGTGCAGAACTGTAGAGAGGTTAGGCTTCATGAATTCTAGATTCAGGAAAGGTGCATTCCATAGCGATACCAGGCTTAGAGAAGACTGTTGAGTTAATGATGGGAAGATGTATGCCATGGGGATGATAATGGTCCTTTTGTTTTATTTTTTGGAAGGTCCTTTTTAGATCCACATCCATTTTGAGTGAATGAGGTGCACGTGATGTAATAATGGAATAACCATGTTCGTTTTAGTAGGTTGTCATAATATCATATGAGTTATATAAATTTTAGGTGCATGAAACTTGGATTACATGTGGTGCATTGGCATTAGAGAATCAAGGAGATGTGGGTTCCTGAGGTGCGTTGGAATCTGGGCATCATTATGACGCATGAATTATTTGAGGTGAGAGGCACTCAGATTGATTTTAAGTGTTTGATGAGTTGTGGGGCCTTATAAGTTTCATTTGATACGTGGGTATGAGGTGAGAGTTGATGCAGGGAAGGATTGTGATCTTGGTTGGATATGACATGGGAGCACCCGATGAGGTGTAAGAGTGATGATGCATCATGATTGGACCTTGAATCTTGGGATGGTCTACAGACTATCAGTTTTCATTGCATTTTGGGAGTTAGGATGTGACCAGGGTAGGTAACTCCTATATTGGGGAGCCCGCTTACGATAACTGACCTATTACCACTTGACCAGGATAGTCTAGGTTAAATTTTAATGAGATGTGTATGTTCGGTACCATATCAAAAAAAGTTTATAGCTTGGGGGTGATATATGTTAATGTGGAGAGATTTTAACATCCTGGGAATTTGGACCAGGTCTAATTTCTCACATTTTTTTGAACTTTTGGATTTTTTGTATGTGACAACTCTTTTCTACTTTAACAAAACTTAATTCTAAGTATTCCTTTGGCATTATGCATCGTTTTTAGTCATGGTTTAATTTTTGAAAAGTTTCAGGGGATTTTATTTTAGTTTTGGGTCCAAAAACCATTTTTTAAATTGAAAAGAATGAAGAACATGGTAAGATTTCACTATGTGGTCTCTTAGTACAAATTGTGTTCCTTCCTTTTGCATTGAGCATCATTTGGTAAACAATGTAGGAGGAGGTGCATGGCCATGCAAGATATCAACAATTTTTAGAAGAGGGAATATTTATAGTTTGTGCATGGTTTGGGCATACCATACACAAGCCACACACATAGTTACAAATGGGAATTACTTATACACTATATCATGAACAATTTTTTACACTGTTTGGATTAACCTCAGGGGCTAACCATGTGAGGTTTGGAAATTATGTAGTAGGATACATGTGGTTGGTCCACAGTTTTCCAAACCATGCGGGTTAACTATGCATCCCATTAAAATGGTAAAATTACTATTTTAACCATCTCTCTCTCATTTTTATTATTATTTTTTTCTTTCTTTTTACTCCATGGGTTACGTTCAGTTGGGATCTCTCTTCCCTTTTCCTCCTCCAATAGGGACTGACCTATCTCCCTCATCTGAGCTCTATTCTTAATGTTGTCAAGGATGTTGGATCCATATCGTTAAGGGTTTCCATACTTTTACCTCTTTTCTTATTTTACCTCTCCATACAGTGTACTAAATCTGTGCGAGTGGTTTTACCCTATTTTTAGGGCATTAATCTAAAATTATGATTTCTTAAAAATAACTCTTTATTAGATGCTAATATTAGATATGTGGGCATCTAACAACCTATGGTAGGTGGTGCACACCTTTCATTGTTATTTCATTAGTGTTTTGGGTGATACGTCTTCTAGAACACCATTGTTCTGACTGAGAGAGACATATTTAAAATAATTTTTTTAATTAAATAAATTGATCATATGGGATATTGTTGGGAATGACCTAACCATGTTTGATTGTGAGAGACCAGGTTAAAGTATGTTGGCCACTTGGGTAGTTAGGCCTGTTGGGATATTTACATTAATTAAATTGTTTAATTTAACTTGAATTGAATTATATATATGAATTTCTTTTGATGCACTACAGAGTTCCAACGGAATGTGGTGAGCTTGGATCATGGACTGAGATATCATTTTCTATCTATTTTGAGGTGATGCGATCGTTAGGCTGGGTATGACCCCGGGAATATATATATATGGGTGACCTTTATCCCAAGATTGGGGACTCAATCATTGGTTTAGGTGGTTATTCTATAAGGTTTTATTCATGGCCCAAGATATTTGGGATGGAATGGCCATCAGATATAGTGATATGGTTGTAAGGGAATGAGGTGCCAAAATAGTGTGGGTTGTGTTCTATATCAACGATTACCGCTCACCCATGATTGGAAATGCATCGTTTGGAGTCATGTGAACATAATATGACTCAATTTGGAGTATGTTTTGACCGCTCGTGTGGTTAGATGCCTCTAGTAGTTGCAGCTTATGAATTATGGTTGGAGGTTCTTGTCATCAAAAGCCATAGGGATGGTGAGGATCCATCAGATGACAACATTGATGTTTTTGGTCTGGGGATGAGGATAACCATAAATGAATCCATTGGGTCCTGATTTTTTTGGGAGGATGGTCATCATTGTTCCTTAGGATGTCATTTGTTGAGAAAATATTGGTTATTATTTGAGGAGAAATATCATTATACCTCTAGTGATCGAAATTTGAGATGACGAGTGATTTTGAATAGGGGTGTAAGGGAAAATATTCTTTTGATTGGGTGTGTCTTTGAGGATTCGTTTAATTTTATGATGGTATGGGGTGTCAAGTAACATTTTTAGGTTGAACTTGAGGGTTCACCTAGGATTATTTGACAGTAGGGGATGAATTAGGGCATGGGATAAGGATCTAATTGACTTTAGTTATTCCAGCATTGTACAATGTAGGTGATAACTTCTTGGTAGTTTTTGAGAACTAGTTAATTTTTTTATAATATACAAGAAACGATACTTATTTATTTTTGGTATAAACCTTCCGAATGAAAAATATTTGGTTAGAAGACATTGGTGGTGGCCTACTAAGAGTTTTTCTCACACACTACATAGTCTCTTCGTGATGCATTTATATTTTATGATTTTATTATTTGGAAAGGGATTGGGTTCTATATATATATCCTAGTGTTTGATTTAGAAAGGAAGGAAGGAAAGGGACCATTGGTTCTAGCCTCAGTTGGAGTTTCCCTTTTGATTCATTTTTCAATACCATTCTACTTGTAAATGTATGTACTCAGGTCAACCACATGTGACCCACCTTTCCTATTTATTGTGTTGTATAAAATGTATTAGATGAATTTTCTATCTTAGTATCTACTAATAGAATGTTTGATTATTTACTTATCCCACTGAAAATTTAGTTACACATTATTCATTTCTTGCTACTGATTGTGCTTCCGCCATGGGTAGATTACTAGTCAAGAGTTTTTCATTATTTTCCTTCTCCTATATTTTTTATATTTAACTAGAACATTACTATATCATCTCCAATGTTTATATTCTACCAACTATAAATACTTTACCCCCTCACAGGTAGCTGGAATCCTTTGGTGAATGGGCGGTGAGGCTAAGGCCAGTGGAACATGGCCAAAAAGCACTATTGAGGTTGCTAATCGGGTCAGGGCACTATATTTCATGAGTACACAACCCATGCCCTTTTTAGAAGCATCAATGTAGATCAAAAATTCCTCCTCACTGAAGGGTAATGTGAGACCATGTTCAATGATTATCCTATTATTCAACTCTTTAAATATCTCTTTGCATTTATCAGTTTAGAAAAACTTAACACCCTTTTAAGTCATCTTATTTAGTGGGACAAAAATCATGAGATGTTTCTCAAAAATTGATTATAGTACCTTGAAGATACATAGAATCTTAGGATTTTTGTCACAGATATTAGCCCGGGCCAACCTATGATTCCCTCTATTTTTATGGATTCACAGATATCTATTTTATTGGGGATAACATACCATAAGAACATTACTTTCTCTTAACAAAACTCACATTAAATTCTATTTTCATATAAATTTCCCTTATCATGGTCTTCAGAGTAATATTTTAATACTCCTCATGTTCCTCCTTGATTTTATAGTAGATAATAATATCATTTATAAATATTACTAGATAAATTTTGAGGCAATCTCTAAAGACTCTATTAATTAAGTCCATGAAGATTTTTGGAGAATTAGTGAGACAAAATGGAAACAGTATAAACTCATAGTACCCATAACTTATGAAAAAATAAGTCTGGGGGATATCCTACATATTCTCATTTACTTGATAATATCCCAACCGATTATCCACCTTAGATAATTACCAGGCTTCACATAGTTAATCCAAAAAGTCACAATACATGGAAGATGATAATTTCTCATTTTCGTGATCTTTTTGATCTCATTATAATCAATTCAGAGGCACATTTACCCACCCTTCTTTTTAAAAAAGAGGATAGGTGCACCCCAAGATGAAACACTTGGGAATATAAACCATTTATCTAGATTCTCTTATAATTTTTTTGTTCAACTACTAATGTTTAAAAATGACCATTATATATAGAGTCATGTTTATTAGTAAAGAACTCAGTGTGAGAATGGTTAAAAAGTCAACCTCGTGGCTATGAGTAGGAGGAGAAAAATTATTTAGGGACCACTTTAATGGATTCCATTATAAGGGTCATGTCATCAAAGTTGATCTTTTCATTAGTCTCAAACATTTATGCTATATAACCTTTCTCAAAGGAAATAATATCCATAATTGATAAATTGGCACTAAAATAAGACTCATACTACTACTTGCACTTTTATATAATTATAGGGTGATTCATAATACTGAAGGTGATTTCCTTTTCTTGGAAATTTATGCTGGATCAATATAATGGATGATAATACATACCCATAATTGTATCAAACTACGCTAAATGAAGTATTAAAAGGTTTAATAGAAATTTCATCCAAAAAATATTGATAAGGGATTAATTATATTCTTGGGATGTAAAAAAATGACCCATTCTTCATCTTCACTAATAACCCAAATTCAATTTTTGAAGCGATTTTATAATAGTTCTACTAAACTTGTGGGATTTTAAAGAATGTATATAATCAGAATAAAAATATTGTTTTTTATTCTTGAATGAATAACTAGTGTACTTTTCACCACTTCATTATTTGGATCCAATTAAGAATTTGTGACTTAATAAGATCTCCCTTTCTCTCTAGGACATAGAGGTTTTTGTTTTCAATTGTTGTCGACAACTCTTGGCCTAGGGAGTTGATTTTTAGAGAGTCATTTTTTCTTGCAGTTGAAATATTAGACAATAGGCTGAGGGTGGACCAAAGAATTATTTTCTTCCATCACATGGTGGGTTTCTCCCATCAGTAATCACTAGTTAGCTTTCCTTACTTCATTAACCTAAATCAATTTCTTTTCCCCATTAATAAATTTCTATGATTTTCTTCGTACACTTTTGATAAGCGGGATTGTTGAATTTCATACCCCATTGAGATTTTTTCATCTCAATGATAAAATTAAAATCTTTTCTATTATTCTATTCTATATTACCAAGAGACCCTTAAGACTCAGTGATCTCCATTTCTACTTTGAGGAAACATCATAAAATTTCATCATAGTTTCAACGTCTCAAATAGAAAAATCCATTCACAGGTTTGGCTTTAGCACACCAAAGAAGTGGTCAAATTTACTTTCAAGGGAATTCATAATGTCATAGGACTATTATGAAGTTATAGTGAAGTTTTCCTCATATGAAATGATGGATTTTTTATCATTTTTATTTATGTTAAAAAATACCTATCCATTTTAAGTCATAGAGTGTGAGGAAAATATTTTTTGAAAAACATTTTCCAGAATTCCTTTTACTCCATCACTTCAATCTCTTCCTCGGGCATTGTATTTTTGAAAAACATCCAAAATTGATCAAATTCCCTTTCTATATGATAAATAGAAAACAGAAAGTTCTCTTTATTAGGGAATTTAAGTATGAAAAATATAATTTCAATAGATTTGATCCATTTTTATATGATTAAGTTATCATAAGATCCACCAAATGTTAGATCCCTTTATCAAATAAAGGTCTCCATTATAACATTCTATTTCATAGGGGAATTTGGTAGTTCCTCCTAATTTAGGTTTTGGTTCAAGGATTGAGTTAATTAAGAATGTATTTTCACAAAGTTCATGATTCCTACTCCCATTGGGTTGGGAAACTCATTTGGGAAATCATCACATTACACCTCACATTAGTTATTGACTCGGTTCTTTCAATTTATGGGTATTGAAAATAATTAAAGAGAAAATATGGGGTGGGAATTTTTTGAACTACTAAATTATTAAATGGGAATCAATGAAAATTAAATGGAAAACTCATAAGTGACATATATTCTTTAACCTATAAATTTATAGGTTTCAATCTAAGGTATGTAGCACCTAAAGAAATTACAAATAAATTTAATATAGAATGCATGCAACACTGTGTCACTATGAAAAAAACGGTTTTTTATTATATATGATATTTATATCCTATCCCTTAGACATAATTTTTTTTCTTCTATGTTTGGGATTTCAAAAAATGGGCATAAACTGCTGCGATTAGTAAGATATTCAAAGTTTGATAGGATTAACTTACATTTTTATGGAATAGTAACTTGACCCTTATGAATAGTAATGTACCATTATGAATAGTAATATAAACCTATGAAGAGTAACCTCACGAGTGTAAGTAGAAATAAAATTTATGCACCTTATTGGTGAGAGTGAATATTTCAAAAATTAATAATTAAGGGTTGATATTTTTTAAAAACTAATAAATATTTAATTAAAATATTATATTAATAAATTTATTTAAAACAAAATTATTATAGAATGTATTCATAAATTAATATTCTATTTTATAATGAATTAGGACAATTTTTTGATACATTAGTTAATTTTTGAATGTTTTTTAAAATATGTTTTATATTTAAAATCTCTATTTTTCAAGTGAATAATGATTTTATTTAAAAATTTATTTTAAAATATTTCAATTTTTTTTTTGATAAAATGGATTCTATTTTTTAATTCTATATGTCATAAAATAGTTATGGTAATTTTTTTTGGGAATTTTCTAAAATACATAAATTTTTATTGAATAGTAAAATATGATAATTTATGATAAATGCTAAATAAATAATTTATTGAGTAATAGTTATTTTATGGATGATGTAATAACACATTATTCGAAATAAAATTCACATATTACTATATTAATCAATAGAATAAAGACTATTTCTTTTATTGAGAAAAATTATAATACATTGAATTAGATATTCAAAAATCACCCCTCTCCTCTTCTATAATAGCCACCCCTTACCCCCTTTTCTCCTCACTCCTCTAAGGCTTTAATCTTATCAATGTTCTTCCCAAATACTCTTACCTAGCCTCTACCCATATCTAGGATATCTTGGTATTTCCCAAAGGCCAAAATCCCTTCCCTTAAAGAGGTTCTCAAGGAGGATATTTCCAAAGGTAAACCCTCTTCCTTTTACATTTAATTTCACTTCATTATATTTTCTTTTATTATTATATCCTCACCTCCTCTGTACAAATTATCATGATAACTCTATTATCATTTATATACTATAATTATATCATTTTAATTTAATAACAATTATAAATCTCCTTACTCTCTATTTTTATTTTAAAAATGAAATCATTGTCTAAGAAGTACTGATTTACAACCTTCATGGATGAAAAAGTTTCAATCTTCAATTTCTCCTTCAAGGATGTTAATTAAACTATTTTAATGGTTGAATAATATTTTAAAATAAATTTTTAAAAAAATTATGTTATGGATGTAACATATTTAGATAATACCAAGTGATAATACAAAATGAGTTCATTATGATAAATAACCATCAGAATAATCTAAACAATTATCACTAAATGTATTATCAAATGATTCATCATAATAAAATATAAACAATAATATATATAACCATATACACTAGTGTAATTTCATTAACAATATGAAATTCCAATTCTATAGGATTATAAAAATTTTAATTGATCCCCATTACAAATGATCAAGAAAACCGATCACGAAATCAAGGAAACTAACACTCCAGAATGACGAAATTCAATCATATAACTTTTCAATAAGGACATAAAGGAACTTAATAAAGATAAAATTAATAAAATATATGTATATAAGTTTCTAAAGTAATTAATTAATGAATTTAATTTTATCATCCATGATGTTAAGGACAAGTGAAGAACTTGTTCCGACATATGGTAAGGGTTTTATACCCAAACCTTCATTTTCTTTCGGGTTACAATTATTCTCTACAGACCTCAATGAAATTATGAATTAACATTATGTACTCCTCATAAATTTGGTTTTAATGTTCAATAAATATATATATGTACTAATCATAATCCTTCATTTATTTTATAGGGAGTTTCATGTTTTTAAAGGATCTTTTATAAAACTTTCTTAATAAGCAAACCCAATTCAAAGAAACATTTCAAATTCTTAACTATTTTCAAATAAAATACATAATATGTTTTATCCACCATTATATTTATGAAAACTATCATTTTACTATGAAAAAATATCTTAATTCACTTCTGGTTTAATACAATTATTTATCCCAAATAACTATTCTTTTCAAAATTAAATGAGTATTTCTATCAAGAATTACTTGATGAATTTATGAGAGTATTATAATATATTTATGTACTCTTGTTGATTATTATTTTTTATTAGGATTAATATTTTATAATATAATCAACTATATTTTATTTATTGATTTATGATTATTTTGACTATAGATGTTCTATCTTGATAGCATTCAAGATATTTGTAACGCCCTGAACCCAGTTACCTAGAGTCGATGCCTTATTACAAAACATTAGCATGATCACAAAAGATCAAGTCTAGAAAGAATGATTAGTTTAGTAGCCTTGGAATAACTAGATACATTCAAAAAAAATTACATTATATCATAAAACAAAAAATACAACAACATCTTGTATCCACACTCATATCCCCTTATACTATCCCTGTAGGTCATTCATAAAACACTTCTTCACATCCTGGAAAAAATAAAGCATAGAAAGGGGTGAGATCAAATTCCCAGTAAGGATAACAATATAGTGGAAACATTCATAAATAATCATTAACCTTTAAGGAAATGTATAAATAAAACAAAAGCCTTTTAAAATTGAACTTTGGCATAATATGGAAAAACAAATGAAATAATTCCATTTACTTATTCACATGGATATTCTACTAGTCGAATAATCACTTGAAATATCTATAACCACATTCATAATGATGGAATGCATAATTCAAGACTATCATAACCACATAGTCAAGGCCTTGTTCCAAGACTACAAATAAGATTTTGTCAAAGCCTTATTCAAGACACTAGTTTATCTCATGAGACCTATCAATGCATCTAGGAGATATATCGGGCTCCACTCGTCACTTACTAAGTCCAATACATTCCTCATATGAATAAGTTTAAACATAACATAAACATTTGTATTAAAACTAGCATAAGAAATGTCAATACTTTATCCACAAACCATTAATGGTATAAAAATAATGCATCCATAGTCAAACATATCACAAAAACATAAATACAATATAGAAGTTTTGTATCATAATAAATCAACTTCAAATAAGCTTAAAATCCATCGAAGGATGTTGACATAGATGAAATCAAAACAATTTGAGAGAAATATCTCTTTTTTTTGAAATAATTTAAAAGTATTATAGTTAAAAAATAAATAATTTACTTTGAAAATATTCTTATAATATTTTAAGGGATGCTTTGACAATTTTATAATGGTGGAAAATAGCTGCACCCATTGTAAAAGTTAAAAAAAGACATTCTTACCATAATTCTGTCGAAATGGTTTAAAAGGTCCTTGTTTGGAAAATGACGGAAAGATTAGTTTATAAATATATTATAAAAATTAAACATGGGAATAAATTACTTTAACCCATAGTCTATAAAATATTAATAATTATTTGAAATACATTTTTAAGAAACATGGATGTGGATGATAAAGACGTCCCAGTATATAATTACGTATAAACAATCTCGGATAATGAAGAGATTGTGAAATTAACCCTTACTTTGTACTTTTCCTTGGATGAGGGTAGGTTAAAATCTTTTATAATGGTGAAATAATTGTTATTAAATTATACAATAATCATATACATTAATATGATATCATATATGACCTTTTAACATTGCTTTGTTAATAATATCTTAGTTTTATCGTTGTTTCGAGTGTTAACTTACTCGTTTTATTTTATATGTTTTGTTACATAAGTCGTGTTTGTTATGGATAGGTTGTATCTTATTCATATATAGAATAATATCAAGTCCTTAAATATTATTTTTAATCATCATATGAGAATTATACTTGGATGGATACGATGAGGAATGAATCTCATCGCGTACGTGGAGAGGGTAGTCCGTATGTACGCACGAGCGACAATATCATTCTTTTTATATTAAAATAATTTAGAATTGGATGGTATATGATATATAAATAATAATAATCATGTTATATTTATTATTTAAATCAATTATACATCATTATCATACTCATCCAAATAATAATGTTTTGAATAACAATTACACCATGACGTGGAGACGGTAAGACGTACGTACGCACGTATGGTGACATGTCAGTGAAAGGATGTATAGAATACTGAATATGGTTTTAACATATTTATAATAACATCAAAGTATATAGAAGATACTAGAGTTATTATTTTAGAATGGAAATAACAAAGAAAGAAGAAGTTGAATAAGAAATAAACTTGAAAGAGGGTGGTGAAAACATTACATCTTTTTCGGGTTCTTCCTTTTGATTTGATCAAAAGGGTTCCTTAGGATGGATTTCTGATCAAACTAACACCTATAAGATTAAGTGAGGTAAGTTAATAGAATATTTGGTCTGGGTTTGGGTGAGCCAAAATGCTTTGACGGTGTGAATTAGTGGGAAGCGGAAGTGACCTTTTATAAGTGGGGTGAGGGGCACCTTAGGAAAAGCTAGAAATATTATTTTATAATAAATTAATATTCGGTTTCTACTGGCTCCAAAGTAGATTATTTAAAGGTTATGGTGTATGATAGTTCAAAAATCACTCAACCAATAGGTTTTAGAATGGTTTGGGTCACTATATTAACTTTATCGTTTAGATTTATCTCTTAGTTAAATAGTTTGACATTTACCAGGTCTCTTTGTATTTTTATATTATATAGTTAATAAATATACTATATACTTCAAAGTGACCCAAAAGTGGTCCATTAATGATAAAAATATCATTATATAAGTCCTTAGGCCAAAACTTAGATTTTTAGGAATAGAATATCAATTAATAATATAATACTTGTTTTAAAAACTCCTTTATGTCACATTTGACACTATTTAATTATTGATTTTTGTTAAAGTCATAAAAACTTTATTAATTAGAAAAAAATTCATTTACGTAATCCTAAAATATCATATTAACCAATAAAATTTGTGGATGTCATCAAAACTTTCACATTATATTTATTTTAACACTTATAATACCAATTATTTGATTCATTCAGTAATAAAGAAAATACTCCATCATTATTGTGTCATACATAAATTTAAATATTCAATGTCTAAAAATTATAAATAATATCCCATTATGTAGGAAATATTTTTATATTTTTAATGAATATTTATAGTCTAAAATATAACATATATTACCCTATGTAAAAATTCTTTTTCTAAAAGATATATGCTTATGTCATTTTTGTATTTACATTAACTTAATTAATATAAAGTGTCATTATCACTTACATGTGGCTCCATGGGGTCCCAAAATCGACCCAACGATGCCCATTGTCAGACATGTATCAAAAAATAGGCTTAGGACACGTTTTAGTAAAATTTAATATTATTATAAAATTATCTATTTACCCTTATTTACCACATTTACCCTTTAACCATGGTAAATAAAAAATTTACTGAAATATTATTCAAAATGTCTAAAAATAAAAGTTACCTATTTACAAAATTTGGACCTCCTGATTCTAAATATGGAATCCATTTTTCTAAATTCAAAACACAAAAGTGGCAGAAATTAATTTAAAATTAATTCTTGTTGTTAAAATAAAAAGCGTGTTTTTATGAGATAATAACTATCAAAAGATTGACACTTGGTTATGTCCATTTTAAATGTAAAATTATGTCCAATGACCAAAATTGGATTAAATGGTAAAAATATAATCTAATATACTCTAAAATCACTCAAATTCATAATTTATCACTATTAATTATTTCGATTTATAAAGTTGTTTTTAATTAAAATTTAGTAATTTTCACTATTCATGAAAATATGAAAGTTATCCAAAAAGTACCAAAAATTCACCCTAAGAAAATTTCGATATTCCTAATCCAAAAATAAAGTCTATTTTGAAAGTTAAAATGTATAAAATTTCAAAAATTGTGTATTACTATTCATAACTGTTAGTTTGATTGGTTGTGGTGTGATAGAACTCGATGTTGCGTACAACACACGATATCGTATTATTCAAAGAGAAGCGTACCATGGAAGCTTGGGGTGTTACATTCTCACCTCCTTCAAATAATTTCATCATTGAAATTTCTATAATATTACTACATAAAAAGACTCGGGTGGTTCTTCATCATAAGTTTATCGGGTTCCCACGTTGCCTCTTCAGTCTTATGGTTTCTCCATAGAAATTTTACTAGACGAGTCATACGGTTTCTTAGAACTTGTTATCTCGTATCAAGAATCTTGACAGGCTCTTCGTAATAAGTCATATCGGGTTCCATTTTTAATTCCTCATAGGTGATTACATGTGTTGGGTCAGGCACATATTTTCTCAATAGTGATACGTGGAACACATCTTGAACTTTGGAGAGACTTGGCGACATTGACAAATAGTAAGCTACAGCCCCAATTCGTTCTTGAATTTCAAATGGTCCGATGTACTTGGGACTCAATTTTCCCTTCCTATCGAAATGTATAACACCCTTCCATGGAGATACCTTCAAGAAAACATGATCTCCTACCTGAAATTCTAAATCATTCCTTTGGTTGTCAGCACAGATATTCTACATACTTTGAGATGCTTTGATGTGGTTTTGTATTACCTTAATCTTTTCCATCGTTTCCTCCACCATTTCTAGGCCGATGAGTTTTCTTTCACCAACATCATCCCAATAGGTCGGTGTGAGAAATCTCTTTCCATATAAATCTTCATATGGTGCCATCTGAATACTCGAATGGAAGCTATTATTACAGGAAAATTCTACCAGAGGTAAATATTAATCCCACATACTCTGAAAGTCAAGTGATCATGATCTCAACATGTCTTCTATGATTTGAAAAGTCCATTATGATTGCCCATCTTTTTTAGGGTGGTAAACAGTCCTCAAAGAAGTTCAATATCCAAGGCCTTTTGAAGACTCTTCCGTAATCATGAGGTAAAATGGGAATCATGATCAGAAATAATCGATAGGGGTATTCCCTGAAGTCTCACAACTTCCATAATATATATTCTTTCTAGGCGTTCAAGTGGTAAATCTTCCCTTATGGAAAGAAAATGTGCTGACTTGGTATGACGATCAACAATGACCCATATTGCATCGTTCCTTCTAGGAGTCTTTGGTAGTCCCATGACAAAGTCCATCATAATATTATCCCATTTCAACTTAGGTATGGGAAGAGGTTTCATGACTCCTCCAGGCTATTGCCTTCCAGCTTTCACTTGATGACAAACCATACATCTTGACACAAAATCAGCAATATCCCTCTTCATGTTTTCCCAAAAAAAAATTATTTCAAATATCTATATATTTTGGTGCTACCAGGGTGTATAGAGAAATTGGAACTATGAGCATCATCTAACAATTATCTTTATATCAGGTATATTGGGACCACCAAATCTCTTCCCAAATTTCAATATTCCATCTTCATACACAAACACACTCAATCTCCCATCATTCACAACTTTAACCCTCTTTTTAAACTCTTCATCATCGGTCTGAGAACTATTTATTATTTCTAGTAAAGATGGTTTAGTAACCATTTGAAAAAGTATTGAGGTTTCAACTTCCATGGTGATTCCCATATCCATCTTCACTAGATCCATGAAAATAGGATCCCTTTCAATTCTCATCATGTTCAAAAATCCATTATCGTTTCTTGTCAAAGCAGTTGACACCTTATTTGCCTTCCTCAGGTGGTACTGTATCTTGCAATCATAATACTTTAGTAGTTCAAGCCATCGTCTTTACCTCATGTTGAGTTCTTTCTGTGAGAAAATATACTTCGAACTGTTGTGATCAGTATATATCTCACATTTTTCACCATAGAGATAATGTCTCTTTATCTTCAAAGCAATTATTAAGAAGCTAACTCAATATCATGAGCAGGATAGTTTTACTCATGAATTTTCAGCTATCATGATGCATAGGAAATAACTTTATCATTCTGCATAAAAACATAACCAAGTCCTTTCTTCGATGCATCACTATAAATAACGAACCCAACATTCCCTGATGGTAGAGTCAATATAAGAGCATTGACTAATATTCTCTTAAGTTCTTCAAAACATACTTCACACTCTTTTGTCCAATCAAATTTAACCCCTTTACATGTGAGATTCGTTAATGGGTTAGCCAATCGAGAAAAATTCTGGATGAAACATCGATAATAACCTGCTAAACCAATAAAACTGTGTACCTCAGTTATACTCATCGGTTCTGGCCATTCATGGATGGCCTTGGTCTTAGAAGGATAAACATAGATTCCATATTTTTATACAATATGTGCATGAAAAGAAATCTCTTGAATCTAGAATTCTCACTTGATAATCTTCCCATATAACTCATGTCTCCTAAGAGTGTTCAAGATAATGCCCAAGTGATTTTCATGATCTTCGTAGCTTTTTGAATATACCAAGATATCATCAATAAATACCACCAAAAAAGCATCGATATATACCTTGAAAACTCTATTCATTAGATCCATGAATAAGAGGGTGAATTAGTCAGCCCAATAGGCATTACTGTAAACTCGTAATGCCCGTACCTGGTTCGAAATGCTGTCTTCGGAATGTCTTCCTTCTTCAGACACAACTGATGGTATCCAGATCGATGGTCAATATTTGAAAAGTATTGAGCTCCATGAAGTTGGTCAAATAAATCATCAATTCGAGTTAGGGGATACTTTTTCTTTATTGTTATAACATTGATTTCCATGTAGTCGATACATAACCTCATATATCCATAATTCTTCTTAACAAAAAGAACAGGGGCTCCCCATGGAGAAACACTAGGGCGAATAAATCCGTTATTACTCAATTACACTAGTTTTCTCTTTATTTCAACTAATTCCATAGTGGCCATTCAATAAAGGGTCTTCAATATGGTCCTTGAACTCGGAATTAAATCAATGGAAAACTCAATTTCTCGTTCGGGAGGATGTCTAGGTAAATCTTACGGAAACACATCAACATATTCTTTAACAATAGGTACATCCCCTATTTGAACATTCATTTCCTCACCCATAATTATTTCATTCTCTTCCTCCCAAATATTTGAATTTAGTTGAGCTACTAGGGGTGGATCAAGATAATAATCTGGTGGTGATGATTCTGCTCTAATGATAAGGTGTTCTTTATCATCATCATCAAAAATCGTATCCTCCTTCTTCTTACAATAAATTTTCGCATCATGGTCCAAAATCCAATCCAAACTGAGGATTATATCAAATTCAATCGTGGGTATGACGATGATATCAGTAGATAAAGAACATTTATATGCCCTAATAGGGACAGATCCACAGAACATTGTAGCAATGATACTTCCCTTTGGAGTTTTAACTGAAAACTCCCTTGTTAGATCAAATAGGAAATATCAAATTTTATTAGCAAAATGAGAAGATATGAAACAATGTGATGATCCAGAATCAAATAATGCATTTTATAAACTTGAGGAAACCATTAAATTACCTGCCACCACGTCTTTCGGAGCTTCTACCTCAGTAGTAGTGATATCATAAGCTTGGCCTTTATCCCTTGGCCTTTTCTGAGGTAAGTTCCCCCGACGCTTAGGAAATTCATTTTCATAATGTCCCATCTCCCAGTAGTTGTGGCATTGAACATAGATAGATTATTTCTTCCACTTGAAATAACTAGCTTGGTGGCCTTTTTCACCACACTTGTAAAAGAATCTCATTCCTATCAAAAATGTACCAGGGTGTTTCTTCCCACATTTACTGTATGATGGATAATCAACTTTTCCATTCTTCCCCTTATTTCCATTTCCATAGTGGTCAACAGAACTCTTCTTCTCTTGCATTACTTTAAAGTCGTAAGACCTAGAGAATTCTTTTTCTATCTTGATAGCGCATGAGAAAATATCTTCGTATGATGAGAAGGATTGTGAGACTAATTCTCGACGTAGAAATAGTTTTAACCAATCAAAGAAACAATCAATCTTACTTCCTGGGTTACGTATATAATTTGTAGCATACCTCGCTAACCTTGTAATGTTAGCCTCATACTTTTCGACATTCTCATCATCCTTTTCTCTCAGACTCAGAAATTACCTTTCCATATCTGCTCGATGGTCACGAGGAAATTATTTTTCTAAGAAAATATCATTTAAATACCTACATTCCATATTTGATACTTCATCATCTTCCTTTGTGTTTTGAATCAATGACCACCATTGATCATCATCTCCAGTGAGACGTTAAACTACCATTATAAATTTTTTCCTTTCACTACTCCCCAAGGCATGGAATATTTTCTCTAAGAAATTTATCCTTTGCTTAGCTACTAAGGGATTTGTAATCCCATTGAATGTTGGTGGTTGTGGCCTCATGAAGTGATCTAACATAGATCCTCCATGCTGCAGATCAGGGTGGTCCTTATGGGTAAGGTTATTATTCATAATCAGAGTGAGTAGTCCAAGTATGGTGATTAGCTGATCAACACCAGTTGCATCACCAGCTCCACTATAATTATCTTGAACAGGAGGGAAATACCTACATGGAGTGCGTTTATTGATATAGTTTCCATTTCTTCCACTAGGCGCCACTTCTAAACAATGGAATACACTAGATTAGTCTATGAATCACAATACATAAATCCAAACTTGTAAAACACTTAACATAAATTGAGCAGTTTATGGATATAATCCTTAACGATAAAAATGTTTTCTTTGAGGAAGTATATACTCAAAAACCCTTCATAATGTTTTGTAATGAAAATGAGAATTATCCTAAGAATATCCCTCGAGAGTGTTTTAACCAAAAGTGCAGCAAGGCCCATTTTCGCGCACCAGTTCCCATTCGAGTCTAGCTCAAAGCAGTGTTTTCTGGTTTTACCCCTTGGTACATCTGTGCCAGAGCTACCTCTACCTACTCGTATCTAGAAAGGGATGTATTTATCAGAAAACTCACAAAATCTCTACAATAACGAAATTCTAGGATGTTCTTCTATACTAATCCTCAAAGTCCATCTTAGGTCTATATGCTCTAATAAGAGTTTATCTAAATCTAGATTCTAATGTTTATACTAAAAATCCTCTGATACCAACTATAACACCCTGACCCCAGTTACCCAGAGTCGGTACATTATTAATAACATTAGCATGATCACAAAATATCAAGTCTCGAAATACCAATTAGTTTAGTAGCCTTGTAATAACTAGATACATTCATAATGTTTACATTACATCATAAAGTGAAAACTACAACAACATCTTGTCTCCACACTCATATCCCCTTATATTATCCCTACAGGTCATTCATAAAATACTTCTTCACATCCAGGGAAAAATAAAAGATAGAAAGGGGTGACCTCAAATGCCCAGTAAGGATAACAATATAGAAGAAACTTTCATAAATAAGCATAAAAATTTAAGGAAATGTATAACTAAAACAAAAGCCTTTTAAACTTGAACTTCAGCTTAATATGGATGAAATAAAATGAAATAATTCCATTTACTTATTCACATGGATATTCTTCTAGTAGGATAATCACATGCAATATCAACAACCACTTTCATAATGATGGAATGCATAATTCTAGACTATCATAACCACATAGTCAAGGCCTTTTTCCAAGACTACAAATAAGATTTTGTCAATGCCTTATCCCAAGACACTATTCTGTCTCATGAGACCTACCGATGCATTTCAGAGCTATAGTGGGCTCCACCCATCACTTACTAAGTCCAATACATTTTTCATATGAACAGGTTCAAACATAACATACACATTCGTATTAAAACTAGAATTCAAAATCTCAATACATTCTCCATAAACCATGAATGGTATAAAAATAGCACATCCACAGTCAAACATATCAAAAAACATTCAATACAATATGGATGTTTTTTATCATAATAAATCAACTTAAAATAAGTGTAAAATCCATCAAAGGATGTTGACATAGATGAAATCAAAACTATTTGAGAGAAATATCTCTTTTTTTTAAATCATTAAAAAGTCACATATTTATAAAATAAAACATTTAATTTGAAAATCTTCTTATAATATTTTAAGGGAATCTTTGACAATTTTATAATGGCGGAAAATAGAAGCACCCGACGTATAAGTTAAAAAAAATACATTCTTACCTTAATTCTATTGAAAAGGTTAAAAAGGGCCTTGTTTGGAAAATGACGGAAAGATTCTTTTATAAACATCTCATAAAAAGTAATCAAGGGTATAAATGAATTTAACACATAGTCTATAAAATATTAATAATGATTTTAAATACATTTTTAAGAAACATGGATGTGGTTGATAAAGACGTCCCAATAGATAATTACGTATATACAACCTCGGATAATGAAGAGATTGTGAAATAAACCCTTACCTTGTACTTTTCCTTGGTTGAGGGTAGGTTAACCTCCTATATAATGGTGAAATAATTGTTATTAAAAAATACAATAATCATATACATTAATATGATATCATATATGATCTTGTAACATTTCCTTGTTAATAATATCTTAATATTATCCCGTTTCAGGTGTTAACATACTCGTTTTATTTTATATGTTTGGTTACGTAATTCGTGTTTGTTATGGATAGGTTGTATGTTATTCATATACAGAATGATATCAAGTACTTAAAAATTATTTTTAATCATCAAATTATAATTATACTTGAATGGATATGATGGGGAAAGAATCCTATCGCGTTCGTGGAGACAGTAGTCCGTACGTATGCACGAGCGACAATATCATTATTTTGGTATTAAAATAATATATAATTGTATGGTATATCATATATACAAAATCATTATCATGTAATATTTATTATTTACATCAATTACACATCATTATCATACCCATCCAAATAATGATGTTTTGAATAACAATTACACCATGACGTGGAGATGATAAGTTGTACGTACACACGTATGGCGACATGTCATTCAAAGGATGGATAAAATACTGAATATGGTTATAACATATTTATAATAACATCACAGTATATTTAAGATACATGATTTATTATTTTATAATGGATATAACAAAGAAAAATGAAGTTTAAGAAGAAAGGAACTTGAAAGAGGGTGGTGACAACATTAACTCTTCTTCGGGTTCTTCCTTTGGATTTGATCAAAATGGCTCCTTAGGTTGGATTTCTGATCAAACTAAGGCATCTAGGTTGAATTGAGGGAATTTTAGAGAATATTTAGGTAGTTTTTGGCCGACCTAAAAGGCTTTGAAGGGGTGAATTATATGGAAAGGGATGTTCCCTTTTATAAGAGGGGTGATGGGCACATTAGGAAAAGAAAGAAATATTATTTTATAATAAATTAATATTCGGTTTATAATGGCAATAAAGTGTATTATTGAAAGTTTAAGGTGAGGATAGGTCGAAAACCACTCAACCAATAGGTTTTAGACAGGTTTGTGTCCTTATATTAACTTTATCTTTTTGATTTAACTCTTAGTTAATTAGTTTGACATTTACCATGTCTCTTTGTATTTTTATAATATATAGTTAATAAACAAACTATATACTTCCAAGAGACCTACAAGTGGTAATTTAATGATACAAATATCATTATATAAGTCCTTTGTCTGAACCTTAGATTTTTAGGAATATAATATCAATTAATAATATAATATTTGTTTTAAAAACTCCTTTATGTCAATTCTGACTCTATTTAATAATTGATTTTTTTAAATGTTTTAACAACATTATTAATTATAACCAAATTCATTTAAGTAATCCTAACATGTCATATTAACCAATAAAATTTTTTTATGTCATAAAAACGTTCAAATTATTTTTAGTTTAACATTTATAAAACCAATTATTTGATTCTTTCATTAATGAGGAAAATACTACATCATTATTGTGTCATAAATAAATTTAAATATTCAATGTCTAAAAATTATAAATAAAATAAAATTATGTAGGAAATATTTTTATATTTTTAATGATTATTTATAGTAAAAAATATAACATATATAACACTATGTAAAAATTGTTTTTCTAAAAGATATATGCTTATGTCAATTTTGTATTTACTTAAATTAATTAATATAAAGTGCCATTATAACCCACAAGTGGCTCTATGGGGTCCCAAAACCGATCCAATGATGCCCCTGGTCGGACATATATCAACCAATATGGTTAGTATACGTTTTAGGGAAATTTGATATTATTATAAAATTATTTTTTACCCTTATTTACTGGATTTACCCTTTAACTATGGTAAATAAAATATTTACCGAAATATTATTCAAAATGTCTAAAAATAAAAGTTACATTTTTACACAATTTGGACCTCCTGATTATAAATATGGAATCCATTTTTCTAAATTCAAAACACAGAAGTGGCAGAAATTAATTTAAAATTAATTCCCGTTCTTAAAATAAAGAGCATGTTTTTAAGAGATAATAACTATCAAAAGATTGGCACTTGCTTATGTCCAGTTTAAATGTGAAATTATTTCCAATGACAAACATTGTATTAAATGGTAAAAATAAAATCTAATTATACTGTAAAATCACTCAAATTCATAATTTATCACTATTAATTTTATTGATTAAAAAAGTTGTTTTTAATTAAAATTTAGTAATTTTCACTATTCATAAAAATATGAAAGTTATCCGAAAAGTACCAAAAATTCACCCTAAGATAATTTCGATATTCCGAATCAAAAAATGAAGTCCATTTTGAATGATAAAATCTAAAAAAATTTAAAAAGTGGGTATTACTATTAATAACGACTAGTTTGATTGGTTGTGGTATGTTAGAACTCGATGTGCCGTATAACACACACTACCGTATTATTCAAAGAGAAGCGTACCATGAAAGCTTGGGGTGTTACATATTACTATGAATGGTTGGTAGTTATGTTTACTGATTGGGGAAAGTTATTTACATTTCATTTGGTAGTTTCAATATGAATGTATATGTTGTTTATGTTTCACCTCTTTCATATGAGGAATGAATTGGAATTAGTAAGTGATTAGTGGGGCCCATTATAGCATCTCGATGCATTGGTAGGTCTAATGACACAAACTGGCCTGGGTTTTTACCCATTAATTATGGTGTCTTGGTTGAGGCCTTAACAAAATGATTATGATATCCAAAATTATGCATTCCCTCATTATAAAACTAGATATTCATAGTATGAGTGATTTTTCAACTAGTATAATATTCCTCGTTATGTTTTATAGAATTATTTAATATGTTCTTATTTCTTCCATATTACGTTGAAGTTTATTTTTAAAGGAACGTGTTTTTGGTTATTCATCATGCCCAATGTTTATGTTTAAGAATACTTCCACAGTATTAATTACGTTTACTGATCATCTAAGCCCATCCATTTCTTATGTTTTATATTTTCCCAGGATGAGTATATGTGTATTACTAAAGACTTGTAGAGATAATCTTCGAGTTATGGGAGTTACTAATAGAATTTCTATGTTGTATTTTATTTTATGTTTGTAATGTTGAACTTATATATGTATCTGGTATTCCAAAGATACTAAAATATTTATTCCTATGATATACGACTTTCTTATAATCATGAAAATATAATAAAATAATGAACCAACTCCGAGAAACTTGGATTGGGGTGTTATAGTTTGTATCAGAGGAATTTCAGTAGAAATATTGGAAACTAGATATAGAAAACATAGATTATGGAACAAATCCCTAAGGTAGACTTTGTGGATAAGCATACAATAACATCCTACAATTTTTTTATAGAAGAGATTATGTGGAAATTATTAGAAATACATCCCTGTATAGATACTTCAAGTGGACATGGTTTTGGAACATATGTACCTAGGAGTAACAACTCCGGAAAGGTATTATGGGATTGATATAGGGTAACTTGGTACATGACAATGGGCCTTATTTTTCACCTAGTTTTGAAACTCCTAGGGGATATGCTTAAGATAATTCACATTTTCTTTACAATCCATTAGGATGGATTTTAAAGTAAATTTATCCTCAAAGAAACCATTTTTATGATTATTAGATTAGATATGCATAGGATTTTAATTTATGTTATGTATTTTTCTTGTTAATATTATACATTAGGATTTATAACCTAATCTAGTGTATTCCATTATTTAGAAATGGAGTGTAGTGTAAGGAATGTAAACCAAATGAACATGCATATCCCATGTAGGGATTTCCCTTTTATTCATTATAATGATAATACAACTCATGTAGTGAAATTTATAACTATACAGGGACAACTAACTTAGGTTGTGGAGCATCCTAATCCACAATGTGGAGGAGTGATGTTTTACCACTTTATGAGAGAACATCCTCCATCATTTAATAGGACTAAAAAACCATTCATTGTTGGGTAGTGGATGAGTTCCTTAGAAGATATATTTATCTCTTTGGGAAGTAACGAAAGGGAAAAAAATTTCATGTAATTTCATTTTCTATCGGGATATGTTGGTAAATGGTGGTCGTTGATTTAAAAAAAGGAAGAGAAAGAGATTTAAAATATGTAATTTAGGGATTTTAAGTAATTATTCTTTGAAAAATACTTTCCTTATGAACATCAAGAAGATATAAAAAGATGATTTCTGAATTTGAGGAAAAAGTAGGATGAGAATATGGAAAATAATGAAACTAACTTCACAAGGTTAACAAGGAATGCCACAGAATATATACCTAACCTAAGGAGTAATATTGATCGATTATTTTATGGTCTAAATCTATTCCTCCAAAGGGAACTAGTCTCCCATATTTTCTCATCATACAAAGATATAGTCTCATGTGCTATCAGGAATGAAAAATAATTTTATAAGTCTTACAAATTTAGAGGAATGTAAGTGAAGAAGAGGGATAAAAAACACTCTAGAAAAAGAAATAATGGAAGAATTTATTTTATATCCAATTATAATTGTGAGAAGAAACACCCTGGTACTTTCTAGAAGGGTATGTTTGTTTGTTTCAAGTGTGGAGGAAAAGGCCAATAGTCTTGTGATTCTAAGGTAAATAAAGAAGACAAAAATAATCAATTATACAGTTGAAATGATATTCTACATTATGAAAATGATTTTCCTAAGCGTTAAAGAAACATTCCCCAGAGAAGGCAAAAGGGGAAAGGCCAAGCTTATATGATCTCTACTACTAAGATTGAAGTTTCTAATGTTGTGTTGGATGTTACTTTAATCATTTCCTAAAACTTATACAATGATTTATTTGATTATAGATCACAAACTATTTTATACCTTTCTAGTTTTCCAAGAAAATTATACATTTACAATTTGATTTAATAAATGATTTTTCCGTGAAAACATCTATGGGAAGTATCATTGCCAAAAAGATGAGTCAATCAATCCACCTTATGACACACAAACATACTTTAGTTTCTAAACTTATCATAATACCCATGATTTGATTTAATATAATTTATGGTATGAATTTTATTTCAAAATAAGATACGAGAATATATTGTTATAAGAAGGAGTTTACAATATGTGAGAATGGTGTAGAATCCCTTACATATAGAGCAGAAGCCTCGTCAATTTATTCTTATCATGATCCACCACTAGTAGCTCTACTGAATGAAATTCTTTGGGAGGATGAGAACACAATATATATGGGTGGGGAAAGAAATATTAAAATTGAGTATGTAATTATTGATAAAGAAAACATTTATGTCTTTCTAGATTATTTACCTAGAAATCCTCCAGAGTGGGATGTTGAGCTCCATATAGATTTAATTATTTTTTCAAGACCAATATCAAGGAATCCTTATATAATGGACACTGTAGAGTTAGTAAAATAGAAGAAACAACTAGAGGAATTTATTGATAGAGGATTTATCCTCCCTAGTGTTTCTCCATGGGGAGCCCCAATTCTTTTTTTTCAATAATAATGATGGATCTATGTGGTTGTGCATTTACTTCAGGGAGATCAATGCTATTACGATAAAGAAATAGTATCACCTTCCTCTCATTAATGAATTATTTGATCAACTTCACAGAGAATAATATTTTTTGAAGATTTAACTTTGATATGGATACCATTAGTTTCATGTGAGTAAGGATGATATTCAAAAAATAGCATTTTGAACCAAGTATGGGAATTACAAGTTTACAGTAAAGCCTTTTGTACTGACTAATTCACCCTCTGTTTTCATGCATCTAATGAATAGAATTTTGAAGGAATATCTTGAATACTTTTTTTAGTATTTATTGATGATATCTTAGTATAATCCAAAATATATAAAGATCATAATAATCACATGCTAATTATTCTAAATACTCTTCTAAGAAACAAATTATAACGGATTCTTAACAAGTGTGAATTTTGGCTTCAAGCAGTTTCGTTTCTCGGTTATATTGTCTCTAAGGATAGGATTTTAGTGGATCCTGGAATGAAAAAGGGAGTTAAAGAATTTCATACACCAATGAACATTACATAGGTATGTAGTTTTATTGTTTTATCATGTTATTATCGGTGTTTTTTTCATACCTTTTCTAGATTACAGATACCGTTAACCAAGATTACTCATAAAGGGGTTAAGTTTGTATTGAAAAAATAATGTGTAGAATTTGTTAAAGAATTGAAGAAGAGATTATTGAATGCCCCACTCCTGACTCAACCATCAGGGAATGGTGAATTTGTGATCTATAGTGATGCATCAAAGAAAGGAATTGGGAGTGCGCTTATGAAGAATGATAGAGTTATTGCATATGCATCAAGTAAGTTAAAAATTCATGAACAAAACTATACCAATCATGATATTGAGTTAGAAGATGTGATCTTTGGTCTGAATATATGGAGACACTATCTTTATGTTGAAATATGTGAGATATATACAGATCAGAAGAGCATAAAATATATATTCTCATAGAAAGAACTCAACATTAGTAAAAACAATATGGCATGAGATACTCATGAATTATGACTGTTCTATACACTACCACCCAAGAAAGGAAAATAAGGTAGCTGATGCATTAACAAGAAAGGATCATGGAGTTTTAAACAAAATTAAAATTTATAAGGATCCTATGTAAATGGATCTAGAGATGATAGATATGGGAATTTTTAAAGAAGGTGAAACATCACTAATTTTCAATTGGTTTCGCAACCATATTTATTGGAAATAATTAAACTTTATCAGTCCAATGATGAGAATCTTTAGAAGAAAATTAAAAATGTGAATGATGGGAAGTTGGATGACATAATGTGTGAGGATGGAACTCTGAAATTTTGGAAGAGGTTATGTGTTCCCACTATTCCATAGCTAAAAGTAGAGTTATTATATGCTACCTATATTTCAAATTTCTCTAAAAACCCTAGTATCACTAAGATGTATACAGATTTGAAGAAAAATTTCTGATGGGGCAACGTAAAGTGGGAAATTTCTGATTATGTATCAATATGTTAGTTTGTCAACAAGTAAAGGATGAAAGACAACATCCTAAAGGATTCATGAAAAATATTCATATTCCTACATGGAAATGAGATGACATCACTATGAATTTTTTCACTAGATTAAGGGAAAATCCAAATAAGAATGATGCAATATGGGTGATTGTTGATCGACTTAACAAATCTAACCATTTCCTCGCTATAAGGGAGGAATTTTCACTTGCGTTCCCTGAAAAAATTTATATTAATGAAGTTGTGAGACATCATAGAGAACCTCTCAAAATTTTTTCTAACTTCGATCCATGATTTATGTACAAATTATGGAAAATACTTCAGAAATATTTGGATACTGAGATTCGATTGAGTACTACTTATCACCCTCAAACTAATAGGAAATCAAAAAGAATTATACAAAAATTATAAGATATGTTGAGATCAATCTCACTTGATTTTCATGGTATGTAGGATCAATATTTACCCTCGATGGAGTCTTCTAACAATACTAGTTTCCATTCAAGTATTTAATTGGAATCATATGAAGCATTGTATATAAAGAGATGTCATACACTTACTTGTTGGGATAATGTTGATGAAAGAAATCTTGTAAGCCCAGAGCGTGTGGAGGAAACAACAACAAAGTTAAATGCAATTCAAACCTATATTAAATCAGCCTAAATCATGAAAAAGAGCTATGCTGATAATTGAAGATGGATTTTAAATTTCAAGTGGGAGATCACATTTTCCTGAAAGTATCACCATGGAAGGGTGTTATAATATTTGAGAAGAAAGGTAATTTGATCCCCAGGTACATTGGAACTTTTGAAATTCTAGAGAGAATTAGAGGTGCAATTTTTTTGGGATTGTTGCCTAGACTTTTCAATGTACAAAATGTGTTCCACATCTCATTATTATGGAAGTACATGCTAGAACGAACACATGTACTCACTTCTGAAGTTATATAATTAAATCATGGATTATCTTATTATGAATAGACGATTCATATTCTATACACTAAATAATAGGTGTTGAGAAATTAGATGACTCGACTGGTAAACATATATTGTAAAAATCATAAAATTGAGGAGGTGAAATTGGAGCTTGAGGAGAATATGATGAAGAAAAAACCAAATCTTTTTATGAGGTAACATTCTGGTAATTTTGAGGATGAAATTATTGTAAGGGGGGAAAAAGGTATCACCCCAAGGAATTATAAATAAGTTTAATATAGAATCCATGCAACACTGAGTCTCTAAAAACAAACACTTTTTTATTATAGATGATATTTATAACCTTTCTATTATCATTAATTTTGTTTCTTCTGTATCTTTAATTTCATAAAATGGACATACATGGTTGTGATCAATAAGATATTTAGAGTTTGATAGGATCATCTTACATTTTTGGTGAATAGTAAATTCGCCCTTATGAATAGAAATATAACCCTTATGAATAGTAATATGACCGTTATGAAGTATAACCTCATCCATGTAAGTAGAAATAAAATTTAGGAACCTTAAAAATGATAGTGAATATTTTAAAAATTAATAATAAAGTGCTGATATTTTTATGAGTAATAAATATTTAAATAAAATTTTTAATTAATAAATGTATTTAAAATATAATTAATTTTTAGAAAATGTATTGGTAAATAAAATTTTTTTTCCTATGATTTTAGGATAATTTTATGATACCTAATTTAATTTTTGAATGTATTGTAAAATAATTTTAAAATTTAAAACCTTTATTTTTCAAGTAAATAGTGATTTTATTTAAAAATTATTTTTCACATATTTATAAAATTATTTTGATAAAATGGTGTCTAATTTTGAATTCTACATGTTGAAAATGGTTACGGGTAGTTTTTTTGATTTTTCTAAAATACATAAATTATTTGTGAATAGTAAAATATGATAATTGGTGATAAATGCTAAATACACGATTTATTGAGTCATATGTGATGTATGGAAGATTTAATCAAACTTTTTTCAAAATCACATGCCCTTATTATTGTTTTTAACACAATAATCAACTCTATTTCTTTACTTGAGAAAAATAATAAAATAATGAACAAGATATACAAAAATCACCCCTATCCTCCACTATAAATGACACCCCTCACACCTCTTATCTTCACCCATATAAACCTTGAATATACTCAATGTTCTACCCAGATACTCTTCCCTCTACTCTCCCCATGTCTAGGAGCACTCTGTCCTTCTAAAATACTAAAATCCCTTCCCTTAAGGGGGTTCTCATGGGGGATATTTGAAGAGGTAAACCCTCTTCCTTTTTTATTTAATTTCACTTCATTTTATTTTATTTTATTATTTTATCCTCACTCCTCTCTCAATCATGATCATGATAAATCATGTATTATTTATATAATATAATTATATTATGTTAATATAATAACTATCATCATTCTATTTACTCCAGCTCTTTTTTATTTTAAAAGTGAAATCATCATCTGGGAAGTGTTGATTTACAAACTTCGTGGACGATGAAGTTTCATTATACAATTTCTCCATCAAAAATATTCATTAAAACATTTTAATGGTTGAAATCCATTGTAAAATGAATATTACAACTATTTTAGGTTATGTATGTAACTTATTTACATAATACCAAGCGATAATAAAAAATGAGTTTGTTATGATCAATAACCACCATAATAATCTAAACGATTATCACTAAATGTATTATCTAATGAATAAACTAATAATATATAACCAAATGATATATACAACCATTTAAACTTATGTATTCTCATTAAATACATTAAGATACAGTTATTTTTAACGATACCATTTTTAAATGAACTCCATTATTTATAATCAAGAAAACCGATCATGAAATCAAGGAAACAAACACTCTGAAACGATGAAATTAAATGATATAACTTATTAATAAGGCCATAAATTAACATAATTAAACTATAATGAATAAAATATATCTATATAAGGTTATTATTTAATTAATTAATGTATTTAGTTTTAATATCTGGGATGTTAAGGAAAAGTGCAGAACACGTTCAGACATAAGTTTAGGGTTTTCTACCCGAACCTACATTTTCTTTCCGGTTACTCTTGTTCTCTACTTACCTCAATGAAAATATTAATTATTCTTTTTTACAATTCATAAATTCTATGTCAATTTTATATATATGAGTAACATTCTGAATACTTTATTTATTTAATGGGGAGGTACATATTTTAAAAGTATCTTTTAATAATTCTTCCAGATATACAAGCCCGAATCAAAAGGAACTTCTCGAATTCTTACCTATTTTGAAATGGACAATATAATATGTTTTTATCCACCATTACTTTTCATAAAAAAACTAATTTTATTATGAAAATATAACATTAATTCACTTCGGGTTTTATACAATTTTTTTCCAAATGAACTATTCTTTTCAAAAGTAAACGATTATTTCTATCAAGAATTACACCATTATTTTATAAGAGTATTTTCATATATTTATACAATCTTGTTTACTATTATGTTTAATTGGTATTAATATTTTATGATATCATCTACCATATTTTATTGAATGGATTATGATTAGTTTGATTTTGTATGTTCCATCTCAATACTATTAACCATATTACTCTAAATGGTTAGTATTTATGTTTATTGATTAGGGAATGTTATATACACTTCATATATTAGTTTCAATATGAATTTATATGTTTTTTATGGTTCCCCAAATTAATATTAGGAATATATTGTACTTAGTAAGTGATGATTGAGTCCCTCTATGCATCGGTAGGTCTAATGAGACAAACTAACCTAGGTTTGTACCCATTATGTATGGTGTCTTGGATGAGGCCTTGATGGTATGATTATGATGATTGGTATTATGAATTACATCATCGTGAATCTAGATATTGATAGTACATGTTCTTATTCGACTAGTATAATATCCAGGGTTAGGTTTTATGGAATTATTTAATCAATTTTTTTCTTTCCATATTATGATCATGTTTATTTGTAAAGGAATGTGTTTTTAGTTATTCATCATGATTATTGTTTATGTTTATGATTAATCCTTCTATATTATCTACATTTCTTAAGAATTTTAGCTCATTCCTTTCTTATTTTTTATATTTCCCTAGGATGCGAATAAATGTATTATGACTGACTTATAGGGATAATCTAGGATCTATGGGAGTTACCAATGGATCTGATATGTTGTATTTAATTACATGTTAAAAATTTAAACTTATGTATGTATCTGGTCATCCAAAATTAATAAAATATTTAGTCCTTTGGGATAAAAATTTCTTGTAATCATGAAAATATAATAAAATAATGCACCGACTCCAGGAAACAGGGGTCTAGGCGTTACAAGTTGACCATGATCTATTTCCTAATATAAAATATTATGGGAATTACGTTCCCTTAATAAAGATTCATAAGAAGCATAATAATTTACCAAATCATATCCCCTAGGAATGTCAAACCTGGTGTGTTGAAAGGCATATTTTTGTTCACTAGGTGACGGTGAAGACCATGACAATGATCCATTTTCATGTTTATTACCCCTTGGTACCAATGTTTCAGATCCACATCTACTCATAGTATCCTGGAAGGGATATATTCTCTTGGAAAACATGTACTCTATACATTACCAAAATTTATGGATGTTTTCTTACGTATAGTCTTATCCTTAATTATTTTACTATAATTTTCAATTTTTAACCCCTAAATAACTATATATTTTTTGATTACAACTATGACAACCCATGCCTTTAATAAAAATTATTTAGTGATTTATTATATAAAGGTACACAATACAATCAAATAAATTAGGTACATGGAACATTAAAATGAATCATGGGTATACCATCATTACTTAAAAACTCTAAAATGTGCCTTTACACTCCTTTGTTCTTCTAAAACTATATGGGATAATATAGGGATGTACATAAGAAAGGGCTTAGTTATAAAGATCTGTTAAGGAATAAAAAAACGTAGAATAAGGTAAATTAGTACTTGTGATGCAAGAGGGATATCAAGGTAACATAAGTGGGGAGAAAATCATAATATTGAACAATGAGGAAAGATATGACATGATAACATAAAATCAATCATAAAAATGTGGAAACAATATAAAAAATGACATAATAATCATAATTCAAGGATAAACACCAAGAAAAAATTACATAGTGTGTTTTAACTACCTACCATGAACTATAAAAGATATATAAGGAGATAAAAACATTTCCCAACTCATTTGAGGCCTATATAATTCCAATCCCACCTATCACTTTTATATCATGTACAAGAAAAAATATGCCACATAGATAATAAATCATTAAGATATATTTGATAAGTTTTAATCCTGTAATTACGGTGTGTGAGATACATACATGGAAGTCCCCAATAAATAAAGGATAGGTACATCTAGTTGAAAACCATTGTGTGGAAATGGGTATGGGTATTCATTAAATAATTGTTTGGCATGAAAATCAATGAAAAATTTCAACAACAGAATGATGGTACATAAAGATTCATATAAGGGATTAATGAGAGAGAAATTTGTCTCTATTCACTTGATCATTATAAGGATAATGATAGGGATATATTATAATATAATACAACATGAATAGTTGGTAATTAAAATGCCTAACACAGAGAAGTTGCATGAATAAAGAGAAGTAGAGGATCCCTTTACATGGGAGAATACGAAAAAACATATTGGGAGGATCTTCTTAAGAGTTTGGGGGAATCTTGGGAGAAATCTATGATGGGAAAGAAAATTTAATCTTTGGTTCTAAGAGTTGTGAGTGAAGAGGAATGGGAGGCTGGATGGGTTTATAAAGAAAACGAGAGGATAATTCTTTATTAATTTCCAAATGTAGGTTTTGGTCTCTATGTGATAAATTAATCCAAACCACATACCATACCATATTTTTCACATGGTTTCTTCCAAAGTGGAATGATATAAATTATTTTACAAGTTTATGAACCGAGATCTTTAAAATAATACCATTATTGATGTGGAAGTGATTCATATTCATAATGAAATATAATATAGAATTTAGAGGATCCATTAATGCTTTATAAAATTAATCAAATAACATTAAAAACACCATTTATAATGGTAAATATATATTTGGTCATGGATACCTTTTATGGAATATATTACATCACATTTGGGTCATTATAAAGTCATAATACATTCCATATATTTATACTATATTTAATTTTTACTCAAAAATTCATATCTCTTAGAAAATTATGAACAAATCACCATGGGCTAATTAAACATCATGATTCAAAAAATGATATTTATTTTTTAAAAAATAATTATATTGAAATGAAAATTTAAAATTTTAAATCAAAATACTCATTTATTTAAACATACTTTTTTTTACAATAACATCGTTCTAACCATTATGAAAATTACATTTGACTTCATAAAATTATATTATAATTTTTGATTAATAAATATTATTTAAAAATAAATTTTTATAAAATATTATTATTTAAAATATTCATAAAATGATCAAAATGTGTGTCTTAATTGAAACTATATATTTACTAAATATGTAATTTCTGTTTCATCATATCAAAATATTATTTTTACCAAACTTTTTATTTAATCATTATAAAGAGTACTATTAAAATAGGATACATATATTCGTTATTTTATTAAAATTAAACATAAAAATTCATACTATTAGGGTCTAGATACCAAAACCTTTATTACACTAGTGAAAACCCTAAGTGTAAGGAGTGAGATGGCGTGATTTTAATGGGGTGGTTCGATGAACATGGTTTGGGATATATTCTCAATAATCTTGAAATCATCCAAACAATGTATTATTTCATGATTTATTTTCTGAATCTATAAATGGCATTGATCAAGGTCAAGTCCAAATGATTCTATATCCCCATGAAGCTCCGATAAATGGGCTTTATAGGGTATGATCCTATTGATCCAGACCATCTCTAATATTGTCTATGTCAAGTAGAATTTATCATAAACCTTAATATACTAATATTGTTGGTATGTATACAATTAATATATTATCAATTATTAGGATTTTTAATGGTATTTTAAATCTAATAGACCATATATATAAGTCCCCGACCTTAAACCTTAATTAATATTGAATTAAATGAATAATTCACATTGAGGATCTTTTTAGGTTTAGAGTTTTAGATAATTAGGACATAACTATTACATCTCAAAAGATTACAAAGTAGACACTTATACTAAGTTTCCATATAATAAAAACTCTTAAAAGGAAACATGTCTAGTTCCATGTTTTAGATAGCATGAAATTCCATTGATCCCATCCTTGACCCTATTTCACATTAAGTCCTGTGAAAAACATTTCAAAAAAAAACTTGGGGTGAGCATAAAAAGCTCATTAAGGGATACACAATGAATGAAAACTGTTAGTTTTTCAAAACAACAATTAAACCATGTATACTTTATCAAAGTAATACTTTTCACCTATATGAAGTAGTAAAAACTCTTCACTGAATAAAAGTTCATTACTTACCCTTTTGTAACCAAAATATTACCATAAAACCCACATAAAGATCACATAACATAATATATAAAGGTAACTTGGGACATAAACATACTTAAATTGAATAACCATACGGTCGACTTCCACACATATCACTTAATGGAATAGCCATATGACCTACTTTCATACCCAATGCATTGGAGGTTATAACGTAACCACCCATCCTGGAATTCACGGTACCACCCGTCATATGGTTTATCATGTAACCACCCATCAAATTTCCAAATACCATTATAAAATCATAATACATAAAACAAATATAATGGAAAGAAAACATTTCCACACTTTGATCACAATATATCATATAAATAAACTGACATAACAAATCCATTATAAAAACCATTTTCAATACCAAAATACATAACAGACTATATGGTATTTATTTCATTTTAAAAACATTACGACTTGTTGAGGAAGCCAAAGACCAAATAATACTCGCGGCGGTGGAAAAGGTCATTGTCACCACGTACGTTAAAAGAAACATTCCTTTTTGTCGTTTAATAAAACTATTCGTAGAAAAAGATTCCTTTTCTATAAAAGTAAAAGTAAAAGGGGTTTATACACCGTATAAAATATATTTGTGTGTAAAACAAAATATGCCTCAATGAAAGGATATTGAGATGAAGTCCCTTACCTCGGGTCCGACTTGACTCAATCGTTCTTTAACGTCCTGAATAATAAACATGAGTTAATTTCAACTTGATTAAGAACCTTTTCAAGTTCATTATTCTTTTTATATCACTTATTTCTATGTTATAAACATTATGTAATTATTTAAGTTAATAATGTATGTTTTGTCGATATTTGGTCCTTAAGTCGAAAGTGGACTTCTTACAATTACATGTTGTTCGTGTGGTCAAAGGTTCATTATATCCAGAATGATATTCATGATTTAGATATCATATATATCATATATACCCAGAATATACATGTATTTATAATATTACATAATCATTTAGAGGTAAGAAATGAAATGCACCGTTCATGGAGACGGTAAGTCGTACGTACACATGAACGCTACTTTCATTTCTATGTCATATTAATGGAATTAAAACTAAATTAGTGATATGTATATTCTTATTCCAGAATTATATTAATTATTTAGATGTAACATACATCATATATATCCATTATATATATGTACTTATAATAGTACATTACATTTGGGGGATAAGAAATGAAATGCCCCGTTCATTGAGATGGTAAGCCGTACGTACGCATAAACGCTACTTTCATTTCTATCTCACACTTTAATGGAATGAAATAATTATGATATAAAGGTATATTATAATTCCAGTATAACATAACATATAATATCTTTAAATCTATCCTTTATACGTCCCACGTATGGCATTAACGAATCAAATCACGTTGAGGGGGCGGTAGTCCGCACTTCCTAAAATGAAATTATCGTGTTTACCCATAATGGAAACCATAAAGGTATGAAATAAATGAAAAATACATAATATTAAGTAAAACATAAACATATTATATATAATATATAAATATAGTGTCATCTTAATGGCCACCTTTGAAGGTGTTAAAAGAATATTGAACAATCATCGTTTCGTGAGGTAGAAATTCTCTATCCACGGAAACAATATGTTCTTTAACCATTAGATGTAGGTGTGTGTAAGTGTAGCTCGAATCCTTCTTATAAATACATACTAGTATATGGAATATACTGTTGTTGTTACAAAATAAACAAATAAAAATATTTTAGAGGGTTGGAGAAGCAAAATAAAACAAAAGAACACAAGAGAAAACACTACCTTTAAAATGGGTAACTCTTTTTGATTTGAGATCAAAGGCTTCCTTGGGAAGACTTCTACCCAAAGTGAGGCTTATAAGAGTAAGACAGGGATGTGGAGAGACAACATGGGCAGATCGTGGCCGAGCCAAAGGCTTGAGAGGTGTGGGTAAGGAGGTAGAGTTGGGGGCCTTTTGTAAGAGGAGAGGAGGGGCACTCTTGGAAAGTTAAGAAAATATACTTTATTATAAAATGATTTTCAGATAAAAAGGGTCCCAAAATTATATATTTAGAGTATAAGGAGATAAGAGTTCTAAATCCATCAATACAATAGGTTTTTGACATTTTAGGTCTTAGATTTTACATTATCTATTCATTTTATTTAAATCATTAAATAATGGGATAATCGCTGCATCATCATGGTGCCATTAATAATTTAATTTATTTAATGTATAAAAATTATAAAACAAATATCATGATGTAGGAAATATTTTTATCTTTCTAATTAATATTTATAGTAAAAAATATGACTTGTATAACCCCATTTAAAAATTGTTTTAGTAAAACAACTCATGTTTGTGACATTTTTACTTTAACATTAAATAAAAAGATATTAATGTCATTTTCCTACCAAAGTGGCTCCATGGGGACCCCAAGTTGACCCATGGATTTTCGTGGTCGGACATGACACATCCAATAAGGGTAGGACATGTGTCATGTTCATTTATTATTATTAAAACATTATTTTTTCCTTAAACTACACTAATTACCTCTAATCGCGATTAAAAACATAAAAGTTACTACTCACAAAAAAATTATTTTAATCCCATTGAACCAAATTTTACTTCATAATGACAACCATGTATGTGAGATTTTTGAAATTCAAAACACAAAGTTGGTAAAATTTCATTTAAATGAAAAATCAGTTTTTTAAGTACCACTAAGTGGTTTCACTATTCATCAAAAATTGAAGTTTTTTAGAAAAATACCAAAAATTCACCCTAAGATATATTTGATATTCAGAATTAAAAAATGCAGTCTATTTTACAAAATTCAAAACATATAATTTTCATTAATTAATTTAATAATTAACTCCCGCTGTCAGAGCAAATAGCGTGTTTTTATGAAACAATAAGTATCAAAAGATTGACACTAGTTTAAGTCTGATTTCAAAGTCAAATTAATTCCAACGACCACTATTTGATTAAATGGTAAAAATATATTCTGATTTCACTTTAAAACCAATTCAAACGATAATATATTCATATAAATAAATTAGATTAAAAAGAGGTTTTGAATTAAAATACAACATTTTCACTATTCATTAAAAAATGAACATTATCGGAAAAATACCAAAAATTTACACAAAGTAAATTTTGATGTCCCAACTCTAAAAAAGAGTTTTATTTGGTCCAATAGAATTTATAAGAGTGACCAAAACTATATTTAATGACAGTTCACCATCAAAAGGCGATAAGTGAACCTTTAGTGAAAATTAGGATATAAATGCCTAAAAGTGAATTATTTTCGTATTTTAAGCCTTTATCTTTTATTGGTTAAATGTAAAAACATTTAAAAAACATATATAATCATATTTTCATTATTTCTATCCATTCCCGCCAATACAACGACTATGTGCTAACTACCATTTAAAATCATATTATTTTATTACTAGTGTGCAACGTAAGATTTCAAAGAAACTCTTCGTTGCGTATCGGGTACTCTATCGAACTTAGCAACCCCTTTAAATTAAAATTAATATTTAATTAAAAAATATATGAAAATTCTTTATTCTTTATTTACTTGGGATTTTACATCATTTCCCCCTTTTGGGAATTGCGTCCTCGCAATTTGATTCACTTATCAAAATAAGTGAGGGTATTTATCCCTCATAGAATTTTCAGATTCCCATGTTGCCTCTTCAACCATATTGTTTTTCCACAAAACCTTTACCTGGTGAATTAACTTTTTTTGCAACACTTTCTCTCTTTGGTCAAGAATCTAGGCTGGTTGTTCTTCATAAGAGAGATTCTCTTCCTAATGAACTACCTATGGGCTCAAAACATGAGATGGATCTGGTATATACTTTCTCAACATCGAAACATGAAAATCATTGTGTACCTGAGATAAACTCGTAGGTAATGCCACTCTATATGCAACTGATCCAACACTCTCCAGAATTTCATATGGTCCAATGAACCTTGGACCCAGCTTTCCTTTCTTACCAAATCGTATCACACTTTTCCATGGAGAAACCTTGAGAAAAACATGATCACCTACCTCAAAAGATAGATCCTTCCTCTTGTTATCCACATAACTTTTTTGTCTGCTTTGAGCTATTCTCATGTGTTTCTGAATCAACAGAAATTTTTCTACCATCTCTTCTACCAATTCTGGTCCCATCAGCTTCCTTTCACCTACTTCATCCTAGAAAGCTAGAGTTCGACACCGTTTACCATATAATGCCTCAAACGGAGCTATCTGTATACTGGAATGAAAACTGTTATTATAAGAAATCTCATCCAAAGAAAGATGTTGGTCCCAACATACCTGATAATCCATCGAAAAAGCACGTAGCATATACTCCAAAGTCTGAATTGTTCGTTCTGACTACCCATCTAATTGAGGATGAAAAGATGTACTAAAATTTAATTCAGTAAACAAAGACTTATGAAGGCCTTTCCAAAAGTTATAATTAAACCTGGGATCACGATCAGATACAATGGATAGGGGAACTCCATGCAAGCTGACTATCTCCTTAAGATACAATCGAGAAAGTTGATCTAGAGAGAATGTATCTCTAATAGGAAGGAAATGAGCGGATTTAGTCAAGCGAACAACAATAACCCAGATTGCATTATTACCTCGATATGTCCTCGGTAATCCCACAACAAAGTCTATGGGTATGTTTTCCCATTTCCACTCTGGAACTAGTAAAGGCTGCAGCATCCCTTTCGGTAACTGCCGCTCTGCTTTAACCTGCTGAAAAGTCAAACACTTCACAATAAAATCAGTAATATCCCTTTACATTCCATCCCACCAGTAATACTCCAGCAGATCTCTGTAAATCTTAGTTCTGCCAGGATTAACTAAAAACGGAGAACTATGAGCCTCACATAACAACTCATTCTTCAACTGTGAATCACCATGCACAGATAATCTCTTCCCAAAACTCCAAACATAATCATTATCAATTTTGAATTCAGGAAAATTACCCTTCTGAACCAGCTCTACCTTTTTCTGCAACTCACTGTCTTACTTCTGTGCTTGCTTAATTATGTCTGATAGAGAAGATTTCACTGATACATGAAACAAAACATAAGGCCATCCTTCACTAACAACTTCTATGCCAAAGTTCATAAAATCAAAAACCAAAGGATCTCGTTCCAAACGTAGCATGGTTAATGAAGCATTAATTTTTTGAATCAAAGCATCAACCACTTTATTTTCTTTCCCTGGATGGTAATGAATTGTACAATCATAATCATTGATTAATTCCAGCCATCTCCTCTGTCTCATGTTCAATTCTTTCTGAGTGAATATATACTTTAAAATTTTGTGATCAGTATATATTTCACACTTTACTCCATACAAATGATGCCTCCAAATTTTTAAAGAGAAAACTACATCAGCTAATTCCAAATCATGTGTAGGGTAATTTACCTCATGAGTTTTCAACTATCGTGAAGTATAAGAAATTACCTGATCATTCTGCATTAGGACACAGCCAAGTCCATTCAATGAAGCATCACTGTAGATAACAAACTCCCCATTCCTGGAAGGTAGTTCCAAAACATGAGAATTCACCAATCTTATTTTCAATTCTTGAAAACAATCATCACATTCTTTTGTCCAGATAAACATAACACCCTTCCGAGTTAGCTTAGTCATTGGACTAGATAACCATGAAAAATTTCTAACAAACCTTCAGTAATAGCCTCCCAAACCAAGGAAACTATGAATCTCTGTTACATTTGTGGGTCATGGCCATTCTTCAACAACTCTTGTTTTTTCAGGATCAACAGTTATCCCATCTTTAGAAACAATGTGACCAAGGAAAGAAATTTGTTGCAACCAAAACTCACACTTTCGGAATTTCCCATACAATTTATTTTCTTTATGGTTTTCAAAATAACCCTTAGATTACCTTAATTATCCTATTTACTTTTAGAAAAAACCAAAATATCATCAATAAAAACAACCAACATTTTTCACCTGAGTCAACTGAGCCATCACTGCAACAAACTGTTTAGTTTTGATTCTGACCATCTCAGGATAATGATTTGAAAGGTCATTTCCCTATGTATGCCTTGCCAGAAAATCTATTCTGATTCCACTATGAAAAACCATTCTTAACGCAGAAATATCTTAGGAGAAGCAACATGGTAATCTTAAAATGATATATCATTTCAATTTGACCATAAAAAATATTTTTGGACAATAATTTAATAGAATTCTAACTCCTAAAGTTATCTAAACCTCCCTCTGATACCAACTATAAGTCCCCGACCTTAAACCTTACTTAATATTGAATTAAATGAATAATTCACATTGAGGATATTTTTAGGTATAGTGTTTTAGAGAATTAGGACATAACTATTACATCTCAAAAGATTAAAAAGTAGACACTTCTACTAATTTTCCATAAAATAAAAACTCTTAAAAGGAAACATGTCTAGTTCCATGTTTTAGATAGCATGACTTTCCCATTATCCCATCCTTGACCCTATTCCACATTAAGTCCTGTGAAAAACATTTCAAAAAAAACTTGGGGTGAGCATAAAAAGGTAAGTAAGGGATACACAATGAATGAAAACTGTTAGTTTTTCAAAACAACAAGTAAACCATGTATACTTTATCAAAGTACTACTTTTCACCTATATGAAGTAGTAAAAACTCTTCACTGAATAAAAGTTCATTACTTACCCTTTCGTAACCAAAAGATTACAAAAAAACCCACATAAAGATCACATAACATAACATATAATGGTAACTTGGGACATAAATATACTTAAATGGAATAACCATACGGTCGACTTCCACACATATCACTTAATGGAATATACATATGACCAAATTCCATAACCAATGCATTGGAGGTTATAACGTAACCACCCATCCTGATATTCACGACACCACCTGTCATATGGTTTATCACGTAACCACCTGTCAAATGTCCAAGTACCATTATAAAATCATAAGACATAAAACAAATATAATGGAAAGAAAAAATTTACACACTTATATCACAATATATCACATAAATATATTGACATAACAAATCCATTATAAAAACCATTTTCAATACCAAAATACATAAAAGAGTATATGGTATTTATTTCATTTTAAAAACATTACGGCTTGTTGATGAAGCCAAAGACCAAATAATTCTCGCGGCGGCAGAAAAGGTCGTTGTCACCATGTACGTTAAAAGAAACATTCCTTTTTTTGTTTAGTAAAACGCTTCGTAGAAAAAGATTCCTTCTGTATAAAAGTAAAAGTCAAAGGGGTTTATACACCATATAAAAGATAGTTGTGTATAAAACGAAATATACCTCAATGAAAGGATATTGAGACGAAGTCCCTTACCTCGGGTCCGACTTGACTTGATCATTCTTAAACGTACTGAATAATAAACATGAGTTAATTTCTACTTGATTAAGAACCTTTTTAAAGTTCATTATTCCATTTATATCACTTATTTACATGTTATAAACATTATGTAATCATTTATGTTAATAATGCTTGTTTTGTCGATATTTGGTCCTTAAGTCGAAAGTGGACTTCTTACAATTACATGTTGTTCGTGTGGTCAAAGGTTCATTATATCCAGAATGATATTCATGATTAGGATATCATATATATCATATATACCAAGCATATACATGTATTTATAATATTACATAATCATTTAGAGGTAAGAAATGAAATGCACCATTCATGGAGACGGTAAGCCGTACGCACGCATGAATGCTACTTTCATTTCTATGTCATATTAATGGAATTAAAACGAAATGAGAGATATGTATATTTTAATTCCAGAATTATATTAATAATTTAGATGTAACATACATAATATATATTTATTATATATATGTACTTATAATAGTACATTACATTTGGGGATAAGAAATGAAATGCACAGTTCATGGAGACGGTAAGTCGTACGTACGCATTAATGCTACTTTTATTTCTATATCACACATTAATGGAATGAAATAATAAAGATATAAAGGTATATTATAATTACAGTATAACATCATATATATTAACTTTAAATCCATCCTTTATACTTCCCACGTATGGCATTAACGAATCAAATCACTTTGAGGGGGCGGTAGTCCGTACTTCCTAAAATGAAATTATCATGTTTACCCATAATGGTAACCATAAAGGTATTCCATAAATGAAAAATACAGAAGCTTAAGTAAAACATAAACATATTATATATCATATATAAATATAGTTTCATATTAATGGCCACCTTTGAAGGTGTTAAAAGAATATTGAACAATCATCGTTTCGTGTGGCAGAAATTCTCCATCTACGGAAACAGTATGTTCTTTAACCATTAGATGTAAGTGTGTGTAAGTGTAGCTCGAATACTTCTTATAACAACATACTAGTATATATAATATATTGGTGTTGTTACAAAATAAAGGAATAAAAAGATTTTAGAGGGTTGGAGAAGCAAAATAAAACAAAAGAACACAAGAGAAAACACTACCTTTAAAACGGGTAACTCTTTTTGATTTGAGCTCAAAGACTTCCTTGGGAAGACTTCTTCCCAAAGTGAGGCTTCTAAGAGTTATAGAGGGATGTGGAGAGACAAAATGGGCCGATCTTGGCCGAACCAAAGGCTTGAGAGGCGTGGGTAAGGAGGTAGAGGTGGGGGCCTTTTATAAGAGGAGAGGAGGGGAACTCTTGGAATGTTAAGAAAAGATATTTTATTATAAAATGATTTTCGGATAAAAAGGGTCCCACAATTATATATTTAGAGGATAAGGTGATAAGAGTTCGAAATACACCCATCCAATAGGTTTTTGACATGTGTAGGTCAAAGATTTTACATTATCTTTTCATTTTATTTAAATCGTTAAATAATGATGTAATCGCTGCATCATCATGGTGCCATTAATAATTTAATTTATTTAATGTCTAAAAATTATAAAACAAATGTCATGATGTAGGAAATCTTTCTAGATTTATAATTAATATTTATAGTAAAAAATCGGACTTGTATATACCCATTTAAATTTTTTTTAGTAAAACAACTCATGTTTGTGACATTTTTACTTTAACATTAAATAAAAAGATATTAATGTCATTTTCCTACCAAAGTGGCTCCATGGGGTCCCCAAGTTGACCCATGGATTTTGTTGGTCGGCCATGACACATCCAATATGGGTAGGACATGTTTCAAGTTCATTTCATATTATTAAAACAATATTTTTACCTTAAACTACACTAATTACCTCTAATCGCGATTAAAAACTTAAAAGTTACTATTCACCAAAAAATTATTTTAATCCCATTGAACCAAATTTTACGTCCTAATGACAACCATGTATGTCATATTTTTTAAATTCAAAACACAAAGGTGGTAAAATTTCATTTAAATGAAAAATCAGTTTTTTAAGTACCACTTAGTGGTTTCACTATTCATCAAAAATTGATGTTTTTCAGAAAAATACCAAAAATTCACCCTAAGATATATTTGATATTCCGAATTAAAAAATGAAGTATATTTTACAAAATTCAAAACATATAAGTTGCATTAATTAATTTAATAATTAATTCCCGCTGTCAGAGCAAATAGCCTGTTTTTATGAAACAATAAGTATCAAAAGATTGACACTAGTTAAGTCAGATTTCAAAGTGAAATTAATTCCAACGACCACTATTGGATTAAATGGTAAAAATATATTATAATTTCAATTTAAATCCAATTCAAATGATAATATAATCATATAAATTAATTAGATTAAAAAGAGGTTTTGAATTAAAATACAACATTTTTCACTATTCATTAAAAAATGAACTTTATCAGAAAAAATACCAAGACATTACACAATGTAAATTTTGATGTCCCGATTCTATAAAAGAGTTTTATTTGGTCCAATAGAGAGTATAAGAGTGACCAAAACTATATTTAATAATGGTTCTCCATCAAAAGGCGATAAGTGAACCTTTAGTGAAAATTAGGGTATAAATGCCTAAAATTGAATTCTTTTCGTATTTTAAGACTTTATCTTTTATTGGATTAATGTAAAAACATTTAAAAAACATATATAATCATATTTTAGTTATTTCTATCCATTCCCACCAACACAACAGCTATGTGTTAACTGCCATTTAAAATAATATTCTTTTATTACTAGTGTGCAACGTAAGATTTCAAAGAAACTCTTTGATGCGTATCGAGTACGCTATTGAACTTAGAAACCCCTTTAAAGTAAAATTAATATTTAATTCGAAAATATATGAAAATTATTTATTCTTTATTTACCTGGGATGTTACAATATAACTATCCAAAATAGCTTTAAAGAACCTAGGTAATCGTATGACGTTTGGATCCATTATTTTCAAGTTTAATGTTTAAATATGGACTAATATGAATCCCTTTTGAGGTAACATGTGTTTTGTTAGTGTTTGAGGCTTTTTGGAATCATGGAACTAGGTTTTTGAGGTGTTTTAATCATGGATCCCAATTAGTGCAAACCATAAGGGGCATGCCGCATGGTTTGGCTAAACCCTGTGAGGCAGGAAAAAGGTGGTGTATGGGCCGCAAAGTTTGTTGAAACCATGTGAGGGGAGGAGAATGCCCGTGTGATCTGGTCTTTCATATTTATAGAACTTGACAGAGGATTTTCATACAGTTTCTGCACAATTTGTAAACTATTCATGTAAACCGTGCAAGTGCCCATTAGCCTACAGAAAGTCATGCATGGTTAGCACACAGTTCACAAAACAATGTGCTTAAACTGTGAGACCCATGGAATTTTGTTTTTTTGTTACTTTTTAAATAAATTAATATCTATTATAGACCTAAAACCCTATTGTCATTATACACACAATAAGGGATGCTTTTGAGAACATTCTTGTGAAACTATCCTTGGAATTTAGGGTTCTTCTCCGTCCAATCTCTGATTCAACCACAATTTGTCTCATTGGATCAGCATCAATAAGATATATATTCCTTTTTAATTTTTAATAATTATTATAGATATCATTCATTCTATTTGGTTTTAGGTTCATATACCCTAAATTCCCGTTCTTCAGATTTCTCTTAAACTGAGTCGAATCCGGACTTGATACTAGACTAGCACTCCACTACAGAGCTTAGGTAGGTGTTCTATACTTGTTTTGATTTTTGGTGCTTTATAGGGATATAGACCATTATGCTACCCACCATACCTTCCAGTTGAGACCAGAAATTAAAAGGATTAATTCAAATAAATGAAATATGACCTATTAAGGATGCCCCTAGTTTCCTTGAGATGCATTGGTGGTTGTTTCCTTAACCCAGGGCCACCTATGGGGTTTTCCATGCCATTTTCTTGGTTTGACCTAATATAAACCACCCAAGGGGTGTGTTCATGAGTTTTCCTAGTTAAAAGAAGGTCAATTATAATTAAATGGCTATTAATTACATTCTCAGGATATTTTATGCCTCATTTCCCTATGTTATCATAATATTCGATGCCTAACTTGATTAAATAGTTTTATTGGAATTGGTTAAATGAGTTGGTATACACTTTGGTTGTTTTTAAATTACATTAATGGTTTTTTTAATAATTGTGTTAAATCGGTGGGTATACCCATGTGGCTTGTTTAACAGTCAATTATGATAAATGGGTGGGTATACTCATGTGATGTGTTTGAAATGTAGTTGATTATATGAGTGGGTAGAATCATATGGTTTTGAATTATTAAATGGTATGGAATGGATGAATGATTTATTATATTCCATTGATGGATCTACATGGATATGGAACACAATACTAGACACCTTGGACACAATATACTCATTAGGTATTGATTCTATGGGATTCCATAGGATTTTCTCCCCATGGATCTGGCTTGCTTGGACTGACGTAGGACATGTTAGTATATATGTTCATTGGACTCAAACCAGTGCCTATACCTATCTTCCATCATAGTTCTCCTTGGACTGGCTGAGTATTCCTTAGTCTTCAAAATCCTGGATCAAGCCCTTTGTGGCATAATGCTTTGGTTATTAGGGGGTGACCATGGGGATGTGATTCACTTCATTATATATCATGGTTGTGAGATATATGACATGATTTATTATACATCTTGGTCATGTATATTCTGAAAATAGGGTATTATGGTGAGTTCATCTTGTTTATTCATATTTCTTGAAGCTTCTTTAAAAAGAGATTGACACTTTTTTTGTAGGGAGACTCAGGTGGATATTTCAATATCACTTGTTAGCAGTGGACGTGCCATGGGAACTTTACTTTCTTTTACTACTTACCTGCTTTACATTCACTACTTATCTTATATTGCACAAAATTTAATGTACATATATTGGATGGGTTCCTACTAGGATTTTATCTAACGCCATATTTGGGCCTCCCTTGGGGAACCCAAATAGACTTAATGGATACAGAAAATGATTAGGGAATGAGACCACAATTCTAGAGTTGATCATTGTTCCACAATAGGAGTAGGGGAGCACAAGACCAAGTTGAGGATTGTGATGCTATTTGAAGATAAAACTTTTCTAATTTTGGGTCTTTTAGTCTTCTGGATACTTTTATTGTACTATACTTCCAAGTACCTATTTTGGTTTTTGTCTATATACACGTATCATCTTCATCATATTATATGAAACACTTATCTTGATTATCAATCTATTGTTTTATTGTTATATATGATTCTTATATTGATAGATATAATATTCCACAATGTTACACTTTGTTGTTGAGGTCATGGTATCCCCACTGACACACCTAGGCCCTAGCTAATAGTTGGTAGCCTCTGACATTTGTGGAGATGCACTTGAGGCCATATAGCCAACTGAGGTTGGGGAACTATTGAGTGGGATTTGGGTCTGGGACATTACAAAGTGGTATTATAGTATTTTTCTAATTAAATTATAGTTTAGAGACAATATATAGGGATACAAAGGAAATAATATTTGGTAATAATCATTTCTAAGGACTAGATACCCCGCGTATAGGGAAAAGACAACTTGCCTCAAAGGGGATTGTTATATTCAGGATTTTGACTATTACAATTGATTCAGTTTCACTATTTGGTGACACGATTCATATATGTTATTACTATTGATAGAATTGTGGGTTCTATTTCTATTGAAACAAGATGAGATAAGGGTATGACATCTCATGCATCATATAGACATTTGTTTGAAATAACATTCCCTGAATTATGCCATGCCATTTAGGATGCATTACTCATTTCATACTATTGTGATAGGTGTTGTGGTATCTATATCTGTTGTTATGATATATTTTGTGTAGTGGATAGAGAAGTGATGTCACCTTTCAGTTCGTAAGGTGTATTGGCACTTATGGATTGGGAAGTGACAAACCTTTTAAATTCAATTGTTAAAGGGAATTTGATACGTATGGGTTGATTGGGAACTACATTCTCGTTTCATTAGGGTTTATGGTCCCTCATGGATTTATAATTGGTGAACCGTTGGTTAAATCTCTTGAATAATTTAGTTATTGAAATTAAAGGTAAAATTAATGTGAATTAAAATGAAAATGAAATGGAAACTTGGGATGATAATTAGAAACTCAACCTAGACCTAGATTTTGAGTGGTATAGAGGAAGTGTTTCTTATTGTGTTGTGAGTTTTCTTTTACATCGATAGGTTTAAGAGCATTCTATGAGTTAAGACTTGGTTATAGGTGGGTTTTGACCCATCCTACACTTTTTTCCTATGATATTTCAACTCGTTATTTTCTGAGGTATATGTTTTGAATTGCAAAGGCATGCCACCATGTTGACTGCGATACATACACAAGGAGGGAGGCAATGAACGCACTCTAGAGGTTGTGGTCCATGAGCTACTGAGAGATCCTCTTTTAGTTCCAACCTCAACAATAGTTGTTTTTTGAGACATAGGTGCGAGGGACTATTCCATGAGGGTTTCTTTCACTATATACAGACTTTATGGGGAGAACCATAGCCTGCCTTATATATAGATGAACTGACATAGGTGCTCTAGCAGCAGAATCCTCCCACATTTTTGAGGGATGCTGGTACATAGGCTGCTAAGATATGAATTGAGACCATAGAAGCTATCACTGAGCATATTGAGATGCCTCCTGAGAGGAGGGTTTACCTCACCACTTATATGCTATATGGGGAAGAAATGTGTTGGTGGGATATACTGAACTAGGCCTATGGAACACATGATATGGGTTGGACTAATTTCTAGAACAACTTCTATGACTAATTTTACCTCATGAATCTACAGGAAGAGAGAGATGGTGAGTTTATGCATCTGGAGCAGGGCATGATTATGGTTATAGAGTACTCAACATGCTTTACAGAGTTGAAGCATTTTGAGTCGATGTACCTTATTTATGATCTATCTATACAGATATTATTCAAGGTAGGTTTCTATTATGCTATAAAAATATCAGGTAAATGTATTTAGATTAGTCACTATTACTGAGATTGTGAATCAGGTACAGATTACAGAGAATAACCTGAGGGAATTTTGGGGCATAGAGTAGGGCAGTGTTGTCTCTCGACCCAGTGGTTTAGAGTCTTCATGATGGAAGTACCGTTTTGGGGATTCATATGAGATGTGTTATATTCCAGTAGTGAGTGGTGGAAGCTCATTGTTATGTTATCAGTATGGAAGGTTGGTCCATGAGGAGAAATAGTGCGACTGCAACCCAGTCATTTGTCGATCTTATAGAAGGGTAGGGAACATTTAGTGGTTTATCTGGGCCTTTACACTAGCTATGAGTATTAGTGGGTCTTCTCTGATGCCAGGTTCAAAAGAAAGTTCTTCATCTCATTGCTAGGTAGGAATCTGAAGCAGTGCAGGTTGATTAGGTTGGTGCAGTGGTTGTCATGGAAGAGGAATCCATACACCAGTTATACTGAGACATTATAGTGGGCTTACTCTGGGTAGTGTGGTTTTGTCACAAGGTCATTGTAAAAGCCTAATATATTCTATAAAACCTACTGTTGAGGAGAAAGGTGTCAGACCATCCATGGTGAGAGGTATGATCTTAGTTTCCTCTACAATTTCATCTTCTCTATCTGATATAGGTGCATCACATAGTTTCATATATACACTAATGGTGAAAATCCTTGGGATTCTAGTGTGGTCTTCTGAGGGTGTTATGATTATAGACACACCCTTGGGAATTATAATGGAAGATGTGTGCAAGTGAAGTGAGTGACCCTTGGATTTGGAGGGTTTCATTTCATCTGGGATCTATATTTCCTCAATATGATTGGGTTTGATTTCATATTTAGGTTGGATTGAATAGTAGCTTACCGATTCTATATTGACTTCTATCACTAGAGGGTGACTTTTATGTCACAAGAGGGAACAATTCATATTGAAAATGGTGAATGAGATGTCTGGGAAATACAAGTAGGGCAATATCATCAAGATCTAGGTGGAATGATATCCTATATTTATATTTTGTATATAGATGATCTAGGAGTGAGTCATGAGTACTTTACACTAGTGGTGGATCACTTTAGGGACTTGTTCCAAGATGGATTTTCTAGTTTACCTCTTGAGAGGGAGTTTACTTTCTCCATTGAGAGAGTTCCGGGATATATACTGGTATCCATTCCTCCTTATACGATGGAAACAAAGGACTTTCATAAGCTCAGGTGGGAGCTATAGGATTTAGAGGAATAGGGTTTTATTTAACCTAGTACTTCTCCATGGGGTTCGCTGATCATTTTTTCCGAAAAGGTAGATGGTACCCTTAGGCTATGCATGGATTATTTGAAATTGAACCAAATTATGGTTAAGAACAAGTATCTCTTTCTATTGATCGATGATATGTCTGATTATCTTCAAGGATATTGAGTATTCTTGAAAATTGATTTGAGATCCTAATCTCAATAGGTATGTGTTTGACCAACAGACATACCTCATACAGATTTTTGTAGCTTTTATGGTCTATATGAGTAATTGGTTATGTCGTTCGGTCTCATGAACGTGCCGATGGATTTTATGGAACTAATGAACAAAGTCTTCCATCATTTCCTATACTCCTTTTTAATATTTTTCATAGATGACATCTTTGTGTATTCTCACAATCGATATGACCATGCCAAACATCTTGATATCATTTTGAATACACTAATAGAGAACTACATATATGCTAAGCTTAGAAAGTTCTACTTCTATATGGATAAAATTAACATTATGGGTCACATTATCTCAGATACAGGAGTATATGTAGACCCAAAGAAGGCGAACTCTATAGTTTCATAGAAAAAACCCAAGAATATTTTTGGTATATGGAGTTTCTTGGGGCTAGCTGGTTACTACATACATTTCATATTTGACTTATCATGCCTAACAACATCATTAACAGACATGAATAACAAGGGTGTGATGTTTGTATTGTAATATTCTTGGGAGGAAGCCTTTCCGGAGATGAGAGGGAGGTTGACATCATCACTGGTTCAGATACTATCAGTGCAGGGCATGAGTTACATTGTGTATTGGGACACATTAGGTATTAGGCTTGGAGTAGAGCTGATGCAGGGAGATATAGTTGTGGAATATGAGTCTCAGTAGAAGAGGACGCATGAGAGGAACTACCCAAAAGAAGATCTCTAGTTACCTAAATCTTTTCATTCTTTGCGCTATTGGACACACTACTTACTGGGAGAGTGTTTTGTCGTGTACACATACCTCAAAGGCCTTAAGTATATATTTACACAGCATGACCTGAAATAGAGGTTGAAAAGGTAGGTAGAGTGCCTCTTTTATTTTTACATAGAGCTTGCCTAAATGACTAGTAAATTAAATGTAGTGGCCGATGCACTAACGAGGAGGACTGATGAAGAGTTTTCATGTGCTCGGTAAAAAATATTTATAAATAAATGTAGCATATGGGGTGACCTAGGCCATTCTCTTGAGGATCTTTTGTGTCCAATCAACCACTACATATAATTCAAATTTTTTATATTTTTTTTATTTATGAAATAAAACCAAAAGAATATTATGTTTGAGAAATGAGTATTCAAGATAATGAAAAAAAAAATTGCAATGCATAAGGAAGACAGGATGAATGTAGACAGAATGATGTCAGAAGGAAGAGAGATATTCTCGGGAGAATCACCAAGATTGAACCCTCATCGTCTCATTATTAGTATAAAATTTAATTAATAAACACACTCCATTGTATGTGTGAATATCCTCTTCTGTATGTGGTTTTGAATATACAACGCTCTTAATGAATGTTGAGAGACCACACATCCACCTCCTTGATCGAGGGAAAAAATTATAGAAGATAGAGTTAAGCCTCGGGTGGAATATTTAGACACAAAGGAAAATTACCCGCTAAGATCCACCTTGACCTAAATATAATAAAATAAGAAACAATTAACAAGAATGTGAAATGTCTTAGGTTCAACACAAGATTAATCCCCTAGGAAGTTCCTCAGGTTAGTTACTCATGAACATGAGTATAAGAGATCACAGTGGAGAAGAATGGGGTGGAAAAACAAAACATAAAAGAATAAGAATGTGATGAAGAAGAGAAAAGTATATTGAAAATGAATAATATTATTACAATTGAATGAAACTACAAAGCAATATAAAATGGTCACACAAAAGTTCCAATGCATTGAGAAGGGTTGAGGATATATATTTATAGAGAGGGGAAGTGAAAGAATTCTCTCCAAAATCATCCTCTAAATTTTTCCATGTGGATATCCCATTAAATGGTAGAATTGGTAATGATTTCCTTCCAGAAAGATGATCCATAATGTCTCCTCCATTCAAACTCATAATTTCATCTTTATTAGACGTTTTATGTAATAGTAATGGCCGATTTAATTCAATATATTTAATCTATCCTTTTAAATGGCCAAATTATAATTCTTAACTTCCCTGGCCATTATGATTTTGAAACCCATCAATTAACTCCTTACAAACTTAATAAATGTTATTCCAAATGTAATTTTGAGTCCCTACACAAAATAGGAGAATTTTTGGAAACATGGTCATGATGTTATGAATTAATCACTCAATGGAACCATTTCTTCCTCGTGAGAGGTTTCATCTTACACATGTTTAGAGCGTTAAATTAATGCATTAATGAGTATATTTTGAATTTAAATTCATCATGGACGCGTATCATTTAATCCTATATCATCCAAAGCCGGAACCATTTCATTTAGAGGTGTTTAGACCGGTTTATGTGTCCATTATATATATGGGGTGGACAATGTCCGCCAAGAAAATTTTCCAAATTAAATGATTTTTTCGGGCTATTAAATGCTCAAATCAAACTTTCATTCTGAAGAAAAAGTTGTAGAAAATAAATAAGTTATGTAAATAAAAAAATAATCACATAATGTGGAATAATATTTGTTAATGTTATGCCCCAAATACCTCTATGATAGAAATCTGTCAAAATTCCAGATTTAAACACTTTGCATTTAAGCAAAAAATCACCACTAAAACCTAAAAAGGTGACAATTAACCATAAAATAACACTATGGTGAGATTATAAAGAATTATTTATAGTAAAAAATGTATGAAAATGTTCACTTCATCAAGGACTCATGTACATGCAGTGAAACATGCCAATAACAAGTGGAAGATTGTGGATTTGTTCTATAAGATTCATGTAGAGGTGCACGATAGTTAGGGGAAGATGTATATTTAACTCATAACTATGATATCTAACCTACTAGATATACTGAGTATGAGGAAACTATCAGATTCAGAGGTCCTAGTCCTATGAGAGGGTAGAAGGTGAGGACATATCTATTGGTTGGAGCATAGACAAGGATGTGATCCTGCATATCTATGGACATGATTGGGTTCCATGAGACATACACGAGGATTAAATGCATGAATTTCGTACCCTAGCATGGGAAATGCGTCCTGGAGTGACCAAGAAGTACCATGACTTACACTGTTATTACTGACATCTAGGTATGAAGCATGAGGTAGCTGGTTTTGTTATGAGGTATTTCACCAATCATATTAGGATGAAAGAACATCAACGAACAATCAATATTTTACTATAGTTTCACATTCCGAAGTGGAAATAGGATAATCTCAAGATGGATTTCATGACTAGTTTACCAATGTCACTTCAAGTTAATGATTCAATGTGAGTTTTTAGAGATAGGCTCATGAAGGTTTCTCATTTTTTTATCAAGGTCTGGTGGATGTGTGCTTGGGTAATGGATCCTCTCTTAAGGAGATTATATAGAAGGAAAAAAGTATGTCTCTCAAGGTTATTAAGTCTAGGAATCCCTTATAGATTCTTAGGGGTATAAGTAAATACCATAGATCATAATTCAATTCATTAAACTAAGCAACTAGTTTTTATGGACTTGTTGAGGAAGGGAAAATCTAAATAAAATCCACCTTAACACTTCAAAACCCCGTAGGGGACCAATACTTTTCTGAGGAAGAATGTGAATCAGAGGTAGATATTCAACTCTCAGTTGATAGTGAAATAAGATCTTATGATAGAGGACTTCACTTCCATATAAAGAAAAAGGGATGTAAAGGAAATAGGGATGTAGGGGAATGTATTGTGGTTGAGGAGAACAGAGCTAAAGGTGAGAAAGGATACTCTTTTATAATGAAGCTAATGGAAACCTGGTATACCAAAAGATCTAATGAAATGAAAAGAGGAACATAAATCCAAGATCAAGAAAATAAATATAGATCTGTCATTCAAAATGGGAAAAGTAGAGATCAGAGTAAAGGGAATGGTGGTATAGAGGGAAAGGTTGAAGGGACCAAATAAGAAGGAGAGGAAAAAGGAAAAGGAAAACATTTGTTTCTTAATTTAAATTTTAATAAGGAAATGAAATTAGAGACAATCTATCTCAAGGACATAGAAGATAAGAAGGATAGAATCCTTGAAAGAGAAATACATGTGAAATTAAATGAAGATAAAATATTATAGATCAAAAAACAAGACAAAATTCTTGCATGAGGATTCATAGAGGAAAAAGATAAATGCAAAGGAATGTATCAAAACATGGGACAAGTTAGGTAATCAATTTAAAGATCTTATCCAAGATGATCTGAAAATGAAGGTACATTATCTTTACTGGAGGCTATATAAGGTAAGTGAGTCCAATAATTATAGTCTTGTTTTAAATGACTTCATCATCTCTTACTATATTTAATAAACATTTTAGAACTAATATGATTTATCACTTTTCCTCAAAAGTGTTTTTGAAAACAAATATATATTTTATTGTGGTAAGGAGACCATCAGTGTAGATGATCTTCCGAGGTTGTATATCCATGATATAGTATGAATTCAAAGGGTCCCGCACATAATCATTTCAGATAGGGATGCACAATTTACATCTCATTTTTGGCAGAATTTTCAGATGGCATTGGGTACACTGGTGCTTCTGAGCACAACATACCATCCTTAGACTGATGGCTAGTCAGAGCATATGATACAAGTTATAGAGTACATGCTACGAGCATGTGTCCGTGATTTCATGGGCTCTTGGGAGAAGAATATATCCCTGTTTTAGTTCCCCTACAATAATACTTATCATGTGACTAAACAGATGTCACCTTATGAGGATTTATCACGTAGGCCATGCTAATCATTCCTATGCCAACAAGTGGTAGACGAGGCAACTTTACATGGACCACATTTCATGCAGGAGACTTATAATTAGGTCATATTTATTCGTAATTGGATGACTACTGCATAGTCTCATCATAAGTTATAAGCTGATCACCACAAACAACCTCTAAATATTGAGGTTAGGGATCATGTTTTATTATATGTTTCACTTCAGTTAGGACATAAGAGAATCTAGGGACAGGGTAAGATTTCACCACAATATTTCAAGCCATTAAAGATTCTAGAGAGAGTCTGGTTGGTATTATATTAGTTTCAATTACCTTAGAGGTATTGAGCCATGTAGGATGTCTTCCACATATCTCAGTTTCTCCACTACCATTCATTCTAATATCATCATTTTCGTCCCAAGTTGGTTAACTTATAGACAGTTGCATCCTTTCAAGGGAATCTGATTCATATTTTTGATAGGATCACAAAGGTTCTCTAATTCCAGTTAGTTCCTCTAGTATGGATTCTATGGAATTACGGCCTTTTTTAGGATGAGTTTTGGGAGTGGTACGCCGATGTATGTGCTTAGCGGCCATATTTGTTCTTATATGAATCTTGACCACCCTTTAGGGAGACATTCGAGGTTGGATTTCTATAAGGGTGAATATTTTAAGAAACCGTGTGTTTCATATGAAATATGGATCTCTTATTTTTAAATTTTAATGTTTAAATATGGCCTAATATGAACCCCCATTGAGTTCATGGGTGTTTTAGAGATGTCGAGGGATTTTGCGAAGCCTAAAACTAGGTTTTTAGGGCGTTTAAATCTAGGCACACTGTTAGTGCAAACCGTGTGTGGCGAGCTGCATAGTTTGGATAAACCTTGTGATGTTGGACAAAATAGGTGTATAGACTACATGGTTTTTTTGAATCCATTTGTGGGGAGTTTCAGGCCCATTCCACCAGGTCTATAATTTTTTCAAAACGTGACAGAGGATTTTGGCATGGTTTCCACATGGTTTGAAAATTGTACTAGTGCCCCTTGGGCAATACGAAGCCATGCATGGTTAGCGCATGGTTTACCTAACCGTGCACTGACCCCCTAAATTTTGGGGTTTTTTTAAAATATTAATTAAATTAATTTATTTTATAAACCTAAAATTATTTTTTTATTCAATGCAAAATAGTGGGAGATTTTGAGAGAATTATTGAGAAATTAAACTTGGAATGAAGGGTCCTTCTCTGTAAAATCTCGGATTTGAGCATGGTTTGTATCATAAGATACGAATGACTAAGATATACATTCCTTTTTAACATTTATCAATTCTTCTAGATATCAATTTTTTTATTTGGTCATAGGATCATACGCCCTAATTTCACATTCATTATCCTTTCATCATATTTATCCTCAACCGAGTCGAATCGGGACATGATATTTGATGCGAACTGCACTACTGAGCTATGGTATGTGGTCTATGATTTTCTTTGGAGTTTTGTTACTTTATAGATATTTTGGCCATTATGCTGCCCACTGAACTCTGTGGAGTGAACCTAAAATTGAATGGTTAAATTTAAATAAATGAAATAGGATTTATTGGGGATGCCCATATGTTCCTTGAGAGGTGTTGGCGGTTGTTTCCCAATACTAGGGCCACCCATTGCTTGTGACATTCCTATATCTTGGTTTGAACTTATATGAACCATCCAAGGGGTGTGTGCTTCAGTCGTCTTAGTTAAATAAGTCTTAATCATAATTAAATGCGATTGAATTACATACTTAGAAGATGTTATGCCTACTAAACATTTTTATCGTAATATTCTATTGATAACTTGATTAAATGGTTTGAATATAATTGGATAAAGGACTGTTTATACTCATATGTTGTTTTTAAATTTCTTAAATGAATTTTTTAGTAATTTTGGAAATGGGAGGGTATACCCATGTTACATGTTTGAATGTGATTGATTATATGGGCGGGTAGGCTCATATAGTATTGAATTGTTAAACGGTATGGAATGGATGAAGAATTTGTTAGATGACATGGATGGATCTCTATAGATCTAGAATACATTAGTGGAAACCATGGATAGAGTATGCTCATTGGGTCTTTATTTCATGGGATTACTCAAGATTTACTACCCCATTGATCTGGATTTCGTGAAATTGTGTAGGAGATGTTGGTATACATGTTCGCAGGATTCCAACCGGTGCCTATACTAAGTTTCCATTGAGATTCTCCTGGTACTCAATGCATATGACTGGGTCTTTGACACCTTGGATCCATCCCTTCATGGTCTGACACTTTGGGTATTACAATGCAGTCATGGGAATGTGATTCACTTCATTTTATGGAATGGTCGTGATATATATGACATGATTTATTAAATGGATTGGAAATGGATATTTTTGACACTTGAGTAGTACAGTGTGGCCATTTTGTTTTTTCATATTTCTTTTAGATAACTTTTTTTGGATCTTGAAACTTGTTTTGAAGGGATCCTTGATAGTCTATTTCAGTATCATTTGTTACCAGTGGACGTACAATGAGAACTATAAATTATTTTACTGCTTACCTACTTTTCTTGTACATTTTATCTTATATTATAGTGAATAGAATGTATAAATATTAGGTGGTTTCATACTGGGATGTTATCTCACACCCTATTTGTGCCTCCCTTGGGGAACCTAAACAGAAATCTTGGATAAAATAAATTATAGGGGAAAGCACCCACAGTTTCAAAGTTGGTTTTCTGCCATGATAGTAGTAGGGGATTATGGGGCCGAGCTAAGGATCATGATTCAATTTGGATAGAGCACTTTTTTATTTTTATTTTTCATATTTTCATCTTATGGATACTTGTATTGTACTATACTTAAATTTACATGTTTTGGCTATTTTTTATATAAATGTATTATATGCATCATATTATATGATAAAATTCTTACATGTTATATTTTCATGTCTTGATTTTATATCTGTCGTATGATTGTTATATATTATTCAACTATTGAAAGTTATACTATTACATTGTGTGAAACTCTGGTGATGAGGGAATAGTCCCCCCACTGACACATATAGGCCCCTATTGCTAGTCGGTTACCTCTGGTGTTTATGGAGATACGCTTGAGGCCTTGTAGCCAACCAGTCTTGGGGCACTGTTGAGTGGCATCTGGGTCTGGGTTGTTACATTTCCAAAGTAGTGAATGTGTTTTTTTGTAAATTCATTTCATAATAAATAATTTAATCATTGAAAAAGGTAATTTTATTTATAAGAGTTCAATCCATTACACCAAATCATACAACTCCCTTCCATGGTGAAGTCTTCAAGAATCATGATACCCAACTTTAAATTACATGTACTTCCTTTAATTTTGAGCATAGATCTTTTTATTTCCCTAGGATTCATTGATATGATCCTAAATAATCAACACTTTAACAGTATTCTCCTCTATAATATTTGTTCTAAAAAAATTCTTTCTCCAACTTCTTCTAAATTTTTTTAGTAGGATTTATATTACTATACAATGATTCATTTGGTGTCATCGAGATGTTCAAATGAAATATTTAGTTGTATGTGAATTCCACCACAGGTAGATAATTTTTCCACACACATTGTAATTTAAAATGAAAAGATGTTATCATGTATTACAAATCCAAGATAGTTCTTTAAAACTTCCAATCAGTATAGGGATACCCGATAGTTCTTAGATATATCCTAGTTTCAAGAGACCTTTGAATACTCTTCTATAATTTCATTGTAAACCAAGGTCCATGGTAAGATACAATCAATATAGGTTCCTTATAAATAATAATTATTTCATTGTTATAGTGATGGTAAAGGAATTAAATAGGAAAATATTCTCTTATCATTATGAAATGAGTAGACTTAGTAAGATGATCAATGTTGACACATATAACATCGTTCTTCTTTACAGTCTTCTGGTGTCTAGTGAAAATGTTCATTGAAACATTATCCCACTTCTATATAGGTGTTGTTAGATGTTTCATGAATCCATTATGATTTTTTCTTTTAACCTTCACCAAGGGGCATGAAAATAATCTGGACACATAGTTTCCAATTTATCATTTCCAACCATCCCACCAGAAATGTTCTCCTAAATTCATAAACATCTTTGAGGTAAAAGGGTTCATGGAGATCATTTAGCTATGTGCTTCATCTAGAAGTTCCCTCATTAATTAGAATATGTATAGAACACATAACCTCTTCCCAAACATCAATAATCGATCTCTATAAAAGATGTCTATCAGTTTCCCATCAGTAATCAATTTAATCTTCCTTCTTAAGTTCTAATCATTCTATTTGGACCTCTATATCTATTATATTAAGGATGGTTTAACAATTTATTAGAATAGAAATAATATATACCCATTCCAACATATCAAAAAATCCATATTTACAAGATCATTATATATATGATCCTTGTTAATCCCCTTTATGGTCAGAATTCCATGGTGCCTTCTAATTAATGAATCAACCACCTTAATTTCTATAATGCCTCATACTTTACATACATTGATATTAATTCAAAGATGAATAATATTAATTAAAAAACATAACAAATACAAAAAAGGATGGTATAAGAATAATATCTTTAGATAATGGGAAACATAAACAACTGGTTCATAAGACATCTTCATTGTCTCCCACTTATTTCTATATAACTAGACCTCATTTTAAAATATATTACATAATAACCTTCTTCATGACCTGTTGAAAAGAAATATATGGAAGTGTAAGATCAGATGCTTAATAATGGTAAAAAAGAGAAATATCAATCATATCATAAACATAATACATAAGAACACAACATTTGAAAATATTATCCTACATATGAAAGATCGTGATATTATTCCATGGGATAAATCATAAATATTTGTAAGAATCAGTTAACATAATCCAAAAATTTTTAACATAAGACATGAAGTTTTTTGGCATACACATAAGCATAGAAAATCATTTCATATTATACAAGGATCATTTCCTAGACCATAATTCTGGACAAATTCCATTACTAAACCAAGTTCTCTCCACATTCCAGACTTGTATTAATAAATCGAGATCAATTCCCATTACAACCATGTCTATCTCATGAAATAAAAATCATTACCCAATGCATTGGAGGGAGATATAGCTCCCACCCATCTCAATGTGAAATAATTCTTACTTGTTCCAAAAAAACAAAAATCATTCATCATAGAATAACCTAAGGAATAAAATTTGTTTCTTAAACATTATTCCGTCACAATACATATAAAACAAATGGATTTCATAAATGAAATTACAAAATAAAAAAAATGAAACCATAGTAATAACAGGTATAAAAAAATACCCTATTAAATTATTTCATCATAGATGGAAAATAATTTTGATAAAACACTTGATATTAAATATTTAAGAAAATATCCTTCATTCTTAAAAAATGTTTTCTTTTCTCAAAATGTCACACAATTTTAAAATAAAATAATTTATTTGAAAATAAATTTAAATTGTGTAGAGGGAGCTTTATGGAAATAATGAGTACGAAGATGTAAAAATACACTCAATCCATATAAGTTACAAAAACATTCTCCTCATACTTTTGATGGGAAAGTAAAAAAGTACCTCGTATCAAATAACGACAAGAGATTCCTTTCATACCATTTAGTAAAAATTCACCAATCAGTAAAATTAAAATTAAAAAATTAAATAAAAAATAGATGTATTATTACATTTTTGGGGTACATGGATGTGAATGATAAATATAACCTAGTAAAAAATTATGAATAAAAAATCTTGGATAATAATGAGACTGGAAAATTATCCCTTACCTTAGGTACGATATCCTTCATTTGTTTTTGAACCTCCTGTATAATGAATTAAATAATTCCACTTACTTATTAATGAATCATATTCATTATTATGATATCATATATGATCACATTATTATCCTTTTGTTAATAACATTTCATTTTTACTCTTTATTCGGATATTAACTACTTTATGTTCTTATGCATGTTTTGTTGAATAAAGTTATGGTTATATTTATTAAGTCTAATTTATCTCATTTAAAAATTATATTAAAACAATATATTCCACATTTATTCATTATGTAAATTTATTTAATTATTCTTTAATGAATATCAAGTAGAATTAATCACATCGCATTAGAGAGACGGTAGGTCATATGTACGCATGAGCGACAATATCATTCCCATATTTGTATAATGGTATAGAATTGGATGGTGTATAACATTTCATAATTAATTATATTTTTTATAATAATAATATATAGTTATTATTTATTTCATTATACCAATCAAAGTTATGTGGTGTTGAAAAATAGATTACACCATGGCGTGGTGATGGTAAGTCGTACGTACGCATGCGTAGTGATTTTTTTTTCATAGGATGGATAGAAGGTGGAATATGGTTGTTTTATAATTATAATAAAATCTAATTATATAATTGATAATAGATTTATTAATTTATAAGGAGACAACTCATGAAGAGGAATTAGATGAAGAAATATATTTTATGAAATCTGTAGGGGAGATTACCTCTTCTTCGATGTGCTTCCTCCAATTCTACTCTTAGAGAACTATAAGGGTCTGTTAACAAGACAAGAACATATATAATGTAACTAGGGAATGTAAAAGGGAAGTTTATGTCCAAGATTAAAGGATCAAATTGATATGAAGAGGTGAGAGAGGAGGTTTCCTTTTATGATTGAGGATAAAGGGACTTTTGGGATCTCCAAAAATATTAATTTATAATAAAGTCATACCCTACCTAAAACCACAAAAATGTTCCACTTTATAAGATTATATGAGGAAATGATGTAATATCATCATTAAATTAATTTTTTTCATGTTTTTATATCAATTTAAACATTATCATTTTAATTAACAGTTAGTTATTCTATTAAATTTTAATTAAGAAAACAAATATTTCAATATTAAAAGGGTAAAATACTTACATATTTGATGTCAATTTGACCATAAGTAACTATCTTAGAAAATTTTGGACCACATAATAATTATTATATATTTTTTAAAAATGATTTATGTTTTTTAAATAACTTAATAATACATTATTTTGATAAACAATTATTAGTGTCAATTTTGAAACTATTCAATTCATTGATTTTTAAAAATATTGAGATTATAATTTAACATAGAAACAAATGTTACATTATTTTAATAAGAGGTAAATATATTATATAAAATTAATTGTAAATATTAATAACCAAAATTATATTTATTTTAATATTTTGAATAACATTTTTTTGATATCTCCATTAATAATATAATTACTTCATCAATTTTGTGTAATTATTTAGTATACTAATTAGTTGAATAAAAATGAAAACTAAAACACTATGATGAAGATAAATCTACTAGATTTTAGAAGAATATAATAAGTTAAATTTATCTTTTGGAAAATTCAACATTTAAAATGTCATACTTATTAAATTTTGCATGTGACAAATGTAACATCACTTTAAATAAAATAATAGAAGTGTCACAATCACTTCCATAATGATCTAATTGGTCACTTACTCATCCCTTGTATGGTTATGATCAAGATATAATTGACCAATAAGATTTGATCAACTGTTTGAGTCCATTGATGATTATTAATATTTTAATTAATATTTCTTTATTGGCTTCTCATCAATTAATTACTTTTTACATCATCAAAGTATAAGTCATTAAGGTAATTATATATTTTCTAAAAATTAAAAATAAATTACCATGATAAGGAAAAAAAATTTTAAACATCAAATTTGTATTTATAAAAGAATTTAACGATTTGATAACATTATATAAAAAATGATTTAGTTATTAAAATTTGAGTGATACATATTTATCTTTCATTAGAAAATAAATTAAATGTCCTAATATCATCCACGTGGCATCCAAAAGACACCATTTATACCGAATGATGATTTAGGTAGAAACCCACCCATAAAATGGTATTATGAAAAGTTTTAGGGTAATTTTATCAAAGTATTCATACCCTTATTCACACGTTTTACCCTATTACCATACTAATAAAAATTACCGAAGTTGAAATTCATAATGCCCAAAAATAAAACAAATCAATTAACATAATTTGGACCTACCTAATGATTCAAAATAAGGAATAAATTTTTAAAAATTCAAAATATAGGAGTCACAGTAATTAATATAAAATTTATCTTGTTGTCGGAATGAGAGAACAAATTTTAAAAGTTAAAACATTCCAAAAGATTGAAATATTTTTTAATCAAAATTCATTATAAAATTAATTCTAATGACATAAATTATATTAAATTATAAAAATATATTCTATATAAAATCTAAAACCTTTTAAAATTATAATTTAACAACATAAATTATTTCGAGGAAAAAATTTGTTTACAATTAAAGTTAGTATATTTTTATTATTTATAAAAATTTGAATGTTATGAGAAAAATATAAAAATTTCATCCAAAGTAATTTTTTATATAATGCAACCAAAGAATATGTTTATATTTTCATATAAAAATTAATAATTTCTCAAAATCTAAATTTAAAAGGGGTTCTCCATTAAAAGTATGAAAATTACCCTTTTGAAAGATATAGGTTTTTACACATCAAATAGGGTTTATTCATAAACTATGATAAAAAAATTTATTGAATGAATATAATAAATATTTTTTTAAGTATATAACATATATATTTCATTAATTTTATTTACCAATAGTAATTCAAAAAAATTAAAATATATAATTGATTTATATTTTTATTCATAAATAATTGGTAGCGAATGACTTTACCATACATTTTATTAGGTTTGTTATATTTATTCATGCTAACCTAATAGCTAGGTTAACTTGGTCATTTTATACTAAGAGAATCTCATGGTTTGTTTAAACTCAGGAATGTGTGCAATGCAAGCTATCGAATAATTCAAAATATATCGAGAAGATATTTCATAAAAACATCCTGGTGTTACATTTTCCTTCCTAGGGTGGCAGTGTATCGATAAATCACAGTCCTTGAGAATTTCCGATCATATTATTTTCCTCATAATGAGCTCAATTTTAAAAAATATATACACCAAAATCTTGTTGTCAATATACATATCACACATTTATCTATATTGGTGATGTACCTATTTTTTATGAAGATAATATTATAGATTCCAACTCAATAACATGATTTGGATAACTTTATTCATAGATTTTCAATTACCTTGATACATAGGTAATAACCATATAATTCAATATAAGGATACAACCTAGTCCTTTATTCAATGCATAAATATATAATAAAAATTATTCTATAACTGATGGTAAATTTTATACTAGTTAATTAATTAATCTCATCTTTAGATATTTAAATCCTTCCTCAAATCACCCTGACCATGTGAATTTTTAACCCCTTTTTTTGTTAAATTGGTTAACTCGCTGGCCATCCAGGTGAAATATTCAAAAAACCATCGATAGTTATTTTCTTATCCAATGAAAATTCACCTACAAGTTATGTTCATCGATGTATTAAATTATTTTAATACATATTTATTTGAAGGGTAAGTAGATATTACATCCTTGGAGACAATATAGTTATGAAAAGAAACATCATTGAGAGAAAATTCACAGTTATTATAACTCCTATATAAATCCTTTTTTTCTAACTGTCTATAGAATTATTCATATATTAATCCCATTTTATTCAAAGATATTAGATTATATCAATATATTATTAATTAATATCACTAAAAGTTTATCAGTTTAGTCATTTAATACTTAGTTTATACGATCTATATAGAAGTAAAGTGTATCAGTCACTCCAAAAGTCATTACCATAAACTCACAATGTCAGAAACTTATTAGAAATATCATCACTCGTATATCATCCTTCATCACCCTTAGCTGATGATAAACATAGTGAAGATAAATCTTTAAAAAGAATTGGAATCCTTGAATTTCATCAAATAAGCCATCAATACATGGTCAATTATATATATTATTTATTATAATTACATTTATCTCCCGATAATCATTGCACAGTTTCATATACTCATCCTTTTATTTAATAAATAAATTATGGGATCTCCATTATAAAACACTTGGTAATATAAATCTTTCATCTCTAATCTTTTTCTACTATTTATTTAGCTCTAATAAATACACTGGTTCCATTCTATAATATATATTAGATATATGCCTTACAATAGGAATAAATTCATTGGTAAACTCAACTTCGTTTTCTGGTGGATGAAAAAGTAATTCTTCTGGAAGAAAAATAAATAATATTTGTACCAATAATATATTATATATTATTAAGATATCATTCTCATCTAGAATTTTATTAAGAAGAGCTACTAGGGAGAATCCATACATGCTTCAAATCGTAAAGCTTCCCCTTTAAAGACAAGAGACCCCACCTCACCTTCATAAATCATAATACCCTTTTCTTTGAGATAACTTTTATCATTATATATTGAAATCCAATTCATAAAAAGGCCAAATTAAACCATTGGTGTAATAACTAGGTTTTCAAATATGATACACTCATGAATCATAATTGAAACCACATGACATATCAATTTTCAATAAGACTTCTACTCAGTGTCCAAATTGATAATTCCCTTACTAGGATGGAAAATAAATATATAATGTTTTTTGAAAACATGTATGATATAAAATAATGTGAAGATCTATAATAAAATATAACATTTGATAAATTTGAGGAAATGATCAAAGTACCGACCTCCATGTCATTGGGAACTTTGACTTTAGTTATGGTGATCAAATAAGATTATCTTTTCTCCCTTATAATTTTAGGAGGTGTGTTCACTTGATGTTTGGGGAATTGTTTTTCATAGTTACCATTCTCCCCGAAATTAATGAATTTAACATCATAAATTTTTTCCCTTCCCTTGAATTTATAATCTCATTGACCATTTTTCCACACTTCTAAAAAACTCATGTTCCCTTCCTACAACACCCATGGTGTTTCCTCTCACACTTATCCAATATAGGAAATAAAATCCTTCATTTCTTCTCCATTGACACATTTTTCTTCCCATGATGCTCAAATGAAATATTCTTATCCTCATTTACCTTGAATATATATTTCCAGGAAAACTCATTTTCAATCTTAATTGTGGTTAATAATATATAATCTTATACAGAGGGAGGCGCGGTGGCTGGATCACCCTTCTCACGAAGAAGACCTAAATCTGAGGCCGAGGGGCCTGACTCCCCCCTCTCGATCGGAGGGGGGAGGTTCATGATCTAAACATCATTGAAAGAGTAATTCCTTCTTTCCATTCACAAATCCCGAATATCTTCCTCCCTTCCCACAAATTCAGCTCTACCCCAATGTCCATGACCTATTTCAGCGACCGCCTCAACTCCCGCTCTCTCTGGTGGAGGTAAATAGTAACACATACTTATGAAATATCACTATAGTGGCTCGATTTCGTTTTCAGCGTCCTTCGGTTGACGAGTTTGATCGATTTTTTTTCAACTCATGGGATCTTAGAGAGCACGAGGTTTCCAGATTAATAGATAAAAGGCATTTGATGATTCGGTTTGAGACGAAGGAGGATCTGATTACTGCTTGGTCCTATACCCCTCGAAGATGAAATAGTGACTCTTTTCTACTATTCTGATGGAGTTTCGACTTCCACATGTGGCGGGATCATCCGACGATGGTGACATGGGTGAGTCTCTCTGGTCTTCCAATCTCCTTCCGAAATTCCTCAATTTGTTTTGTGCCATTGGAAACATAATTGGCCAGTTTTTGTGCTCTGATCGCCAGACAAAGGTTTTATGTCATCTAATATGTCTATGTATTTGTGTGGAGATTGATGTGGCGAGGCTGCCTAGAAATTGGGTTTGGATCACGGATGGGAAGAAGTTTCAGTGGAAGAAGGAGGTAAGTTTTGAATCCTAGATGCCGTTTTGTATTTCTTGTATCCGATTTGGACATGTGGAAGCGGCCTGTCATAGAAAGGGATGAGCTGGGGTTTCCTCGAGGATGAGTAGAATGGATAAGGGTGGCTGTGGAAATTCTGGGTTGGATTTTCCACTAAGGGATCCTATAAGGAGTACTCTGTCTTGAATTATTTCTACTAAAGGTCTGAAAACTGACAGAGTACATTTGAATGCGAACTCCACTGGTCACGCAGTGGATGAGTAGATTTTGCAAGTAGTAGTGGTGTCTACTATGGTGCAGAATGGTCCCGAGGTCACAGTGCATAATAATTCTCAGAAGGAAGTGAAAAGGAGGCCAACGAATCCAACGGTAAAGTAGGTTTTTGAATGCATAAATTGTGATCTTGGTATTGAGAAGGAAATTAATTTGAATAAATCTGGCACTGAGAATAATAGTGCAGTGGAGAACTCTTGTTCCTTGCGGCTGGACACTATGAATGAGTAGTTTTTGGACACAGTTTTTTCTGAGGATGGTGTCTTGGGGATGGGGATGCTAATTCTGAAGGTGGGGCTAGAGGTGTGCTATTCATGGTCCCCACTGGTAATAGATTTCAAGGGATGGTGCATGAGAGGGACTCTTATGCAGAGGAGGGGTATCCAAGGAAGGAAGGTGACAGGTTGCAGCATGCTATTCAAAATGTTGAAAATGAAGAAGGTGCTTTGAAGGGGCCTGTGGAACAACCACGTTGCCTTTCCATGATTGACTCAAAAAGATCAGTTCATAAGGAAAGGGGAATGAACTAGGGTTACCAAGAGGTTCTCATTTCTAGAAAATGGGGATACATATCTGATAGTGATAAAGAAAATGATGGTTGCTTCTGGGCTTCCAACAGTGATGTTGTCCAGGGTGGTAGGAAAGTGTCTGGGAATGAACAGTCTGGCGCAACACAAAGAAGGTCGAGGAAAGTCTAATCTTCTCTACCGAAGCCAATTCTTAAAAGGTATCCAGTTGGGAAAGAGGGATGGGATATATAGTCCTCTAAGGAGTTTCTGTCTTTGGAAAAATTGAGTCTTCGAAGGAAGTTGGCCAAGATTCTGATGTACTATGAAAGCTCAGAGTGGGAGTCTACCACTGCGGAGGATGTTATATCTCATGGATGTGGTGATGGACATGATTTTTATGATATATAGATGTCATTTACTTTTTTCTGTACTTTCATGTTGTTTTTCTTTTATTTTAATAAATGGTTATAGGACTTGCCTCTGACTAAGCTTTTCGGGTATATAATCCTATGATACTGGTATGAGAGGCCAACACCATTTGAATGTTTTAATTTAACCCTTTAAATAAATGAACACAATTACATTCTAGTCTACATACTTAGTCTAAAATATTCCATACTAACCTTATAAAGTTAGCCACATACTAAACAATACTTTCCTCTTCTTTTTGTCTAGGATGGAGGAATTTGCTTTCAATTATTGCACTTTTCTCGAGAGGAATGTATTTTTCATAGAATACCACATTGAATGTTTCCCATTCAATGTGATTAATCTCATATTCCTCTTTATTGTTTTGAATTATCAACCACTATTATTCTATATATCTCTTAAATGATAGACTATCAGGATGAATTTTTCCTTTTCAATACTTTTAAAAAAACAAAGATATTATCTAGGGACATGATCCATTTTTCATCTACCAATGTATTAGTAGTTCCACTGAATACTAGATTTTGTTTTCCCATAATGTGTTAAAACATAGTTACGCCATATTATGGATCTTTAGGTCACTCTATATATATGATATTATTTTTCATAACCTGGGTTAACTTACCTAATATAATTATAATATGATTAGACTCAACTCCTGGTTGATCAAATTTTTGAAGGATAACATCCTTGTATTTACTACAAGTGTTGATATACTTCCCATTCCTCCTGTTATCCTCTCCATTTTTTAAATGGAATACATCATCATCTCAGGATGTTGAATTGTAACTAACAATTATAGATAAGTTTTTTAGTGAATTACTATAAATATTGATGTGTTTTCATAGTAAATGTTCTATCTAACTATGTTACACTAAATATAGTACCCAATGTTGCTAAGAAAGATTATTTTATACTAACTATAACATTCTGAACTTCAGAAACCTGGAGAAGATAGTTATATTACATTATTGGTAAAAAATACAAGAATTCCCACATGATCAATCAACTTATTAGTTGTGTAAGAAAAGATAAATACATACATTGCATTTAAAAATGTAAGATAGAACATGAACGCATTTTGATAACATTATTTTCCATTCCCAAATGTCCCAAAAAATTACACATAGTTATTCTCTAGGTTTCACTGGGAATGTAACACAAATAATGGTGTTATAAGATGCTCAGTAAGGGTTAATATAAAATGGAATATTTCATAACATAAGCATGAAATAAATGATAGGTATGGAATAAATTAAATTCATTAATGTATAATCAACTGGAACAAAGGAAATTCTATATCCATGAAAATGAATAAAAACATAGATAAAAATAATCATTGATCACATGATGATGCAATTCATAATGCAGGATAATAAAATTGGGTCAAGTCCTTGTTCTAAGACACTTTCCCACTATAGGAAGAGATATACACTAAAACCTGGCCGATTTTTTCTCATATTATATGTTGATTTATTGAGGGGATGTATAATTCTAGTTCCTACTTGCCACCTGATTAAGCCTAAGTCATTCCCCATATGAGTCATGAAGACCTTTTATACATTTTGTGAGGTAACAATTACTAAATAAATCTCATCTATCTAGATAATGATAAATACATAAATAAAATACATCCCTATTCAAAAGAATAATTTCTATTTCTATGAGAGCATCCCTTATTCAACTATGTAACTATGTGGTATTATCAAAGTCACATGAAGTAACCTCACCAATGAAAATATAGGGGAGAGGGTACATTCAATGTGTTATGTTACCCATGTAAGATGATAATTGGGTTCAACATTTTAGATCGGTAGGGAAATAAGGAAATGGTATGAAAAATCCCTTTTCATGGTTAATTAAGTGTGTTTTAATATTCCAAATAATATCCCTCGGGAGTGCCTCACTATGTATGTAGTAATACTCATCATGCATCATAGTGATGATTGAGTCAATGATCAACCAAAACATTCTGGGGTGATTATCCCCAGGTGTATCCATGTTATAGTCACAAACAGTTTCTAGAATTTTAATAGAGATATATTGTCTAGGAAATTACACACAAATTAACTTTACCAATACATAGTATGTTTTTTTACCATGTAAAAGATTGAGTTTTACAAGGGTTTTGTAAACTAAGGAATTAATAGAATATGAGAGTGGGATAAAAATATATACATGTAAATACAATAAATTTAATGATTAATATGGAAAAATTATTCCAGGTAAAAGTGCACATAACTTTAGAGAAAATTGGTTGTGAATGTAAAATGATCCCCAAAGAATGAAATATTGAGATGAAAAACCCCCACTCATTGCTTGGGTAGAAATTCAATCATAACCTCTTGAAAGAGAGGGCTTAAAATTGATCAAAAAATACTATAAATTAATTAATTCATTATAAAAATAATGAACATGCAGTATATGTACACCAAATAAATAAAATCAGGTGCATAATACAAAACATGTCTCAAGGAGAAGAATTTGAGATGGAAAACCCTTAACTTTTTTCCTCACTTCCACATACAAACTTTAACCTCGTGTATTATAAATATAGCCAACTTAATCAAAAAATTAAGAACATTTTTCATACACATAACCCATTTTAGTCTTTATTTATATGGATTCACTTTAATTATATTAGAGCTGGGTATTTTTAACATGAAATGGAAAATCAAGAAATTATTTTGGAATCATGAATACTATACAAAAGGGATTGTTAAATGGGTTTAATGAGTCATAAAATAAGTATCTGAGTAATAGGAAATAATTTTTATGTTAAAAATTTTATTGTGGACATTTATATCATAACAAAATTTAAAAATAATGGCTTATAAAAAATAATGTTCTTGAATCGAAAAGAGCAGGGAGGGAATCAAGGAGTGATTTCGGTTGCACAATGTCTATAAAAAAGTCTTATGAATGGATTTCACGAGAGGGAGGGGTAGTTTCTTATAAATATTAATCATTTTTATATTAATTTGTTTAATAAATATATTAAATAATAATCAATTTAAATCCAAAGTTCCTATAAAAAAACATGTAATAAATCAAAAAGAGGAGGTGGAAACCCCTTGCCTTTTTTATGTAGCTTTTTAAGGCTTTAGTGGAACCCTTAAAACATTAGTAACTCCTTATGATCTATTTAAAGATGGAATGGGAATGGGAATTAGTTATAATGACCTTTTTTGTAGAGCTTGATGAGAGAAAGAGTGGGAGTGAGATCCTTTTATTGGTTAAAAGAGGGGATTTTTTGTATAGAAAACTATAGTTAGATAAGGGATTAGAATGGAATCACATGGGTGTTATGTGGGTTTGGTAACCTAGGTGAATTATGAAAAAAATTATAGGTTATAAATGTGGGTATTAATTTCATACCTAAAAATTCTTTCTATATGGTATACGTGACCTTTTAATGGTTAAAAATTAGAGATAACTCATTTACCCATTTTCCCTTATTAATCATGATTAAAAATTAACCATGATAAATATTTTTTTTACTAAAAATATAATATAACCCTTATTTGAAACTTTTGATCTGATGAATCTTAAATTAGGATCTATTTAACCTAATTCTATTTCAAAATATGTTAAAAATAGTTTTTAAATAAAAACATAAGATATTGGAAAATTACTTTATGAAAAGGGATTTTGAATATTAAGTGTTTTTATTCTTATTTACTATTAATTAATAATTCAATGAGTGTTTATGTATTTTTTTATGTGTATAAATATCATATAAGATTCATATTTTAATATAGATTAATCAAATTTATTTATATTTAAAACACAGAACTCTTGTAAAATTATTTCTTTGAAAAAAATATTTTTGGTTTATGGTGATAATTAATCTCTATACCAAGTAATTGTTTTTGTGAATAAAAATATGATTAATATAGTTACATAATTTTCATGTAAAGAATATAAAAATAAGGTTTATTTTATTAATTAAAAATAATACATCTAGGGAAAATTTACTTTACAAATTTCACACATAAATCCTTTTTTGTTGATAAAACCCAAAAAACCCATCTTAGGATAATATATTTAAGAAAAATTGAAAAATGAATTTGATTTTGGTAAAAAAAATTCTATAATTCTATAATCAAACTTTTAAATATACTTATGACTAAAGGATCTTTAGAGTGTGCATTGTGTGATAATTCTGGATATATTTTTTCCTACCATAATTGGTTCTTGAATATTATAATAAATTCATATTAAATCATTAAATTAAAAACAATAAAAACTAGAAAAATGTTTAACTAGTATATGAACATAAAAAGGGGGATATTTCGACTGATTTTAAAAGAAAACATTCAATAAAATAACATATTACACTCCAACACACATATTGTTTTCACTATCTGGTAATATATAATACTTCAATAAAATTACATACATAAAATAAAATATATTAATTCATTTAATAATTTTTTAAAAATAAATAAATTATTCTTTATTCATCTAATCAATTCCCCTCTTATAATATTCTCCCAAATTCCAATTTATTTAATTTAAATTATCTGTCCATGTACATTTCAGAACCTGACTTACATTGAAATCCATTTCACTCTTATACTAGGTGTGAGTGGTATGTAGAGATATAACTGTCCTGATAGAATTATTGTGAAGCCATATTCTAGATAAAACTATCACTTCTCCATGAAATATGAAAAGGATATTCCATAAAAATGATTATTTTTCAAGGTTTTTACATTGGTTAATGGTTGGTGGGAATAAAATGAAAATCATTTTGTAACGCCCCGACCCCAGTTACCCAGAGTCGGTGCATTATTACATAACATTGGCATGATAAAAAAATATCAATTCTCGAAAGACCGATTAGTTTAGTTGTCTTGGAAAAACTAGATATATTCATAAGTCATGAATTACATCATAAAGTAAAAAAACTACAACAAAATATTGTCTTTATATCCCCTCATACTATCCCTACTAGTCATTCATAAATTACTTCTTCACATCCTAGGAAAAATAAAACATTGAAAGGGGTGAGCTCAGATGCTCAATAAGGATATCAATATTGAGAAAGTTTTATAAATAAGAAAAAACATTTAAGGAAATGTATAACTGAAACAAAAGCCTTTTAAACGTGAAATTCAGCATAATATCACCAAGATAAAATGAAATAATTCCATTTAATTATTCACATGGATATTCTACTAGTCTAATAACCAGATGGAATATGAATAACCACTTTCATAATGATGGAATGCATAATTCCAAACTATCATAACCACATAGTCAAGGCCTTGTGCCACGATTACAAATAAGATTTTGACAAGGCATTGTTCCAAGACACTAGATTGTCTCACGAGACATACCGATGCATCGAGGAGCTATATCGGGATCCACCCGTCAATTATTAAGTCCAATGCATTCCTCATATGAACAGGTTTGAACATAACGTAAACATTCAAATTTAAACTAGCATACAAAATGTTGAAACATTCTCCATAAACCACGAATGGTATAAAAATAACACACCCACAATCAAACATATCACAAAACCTTCAATACAATATTGAATCTTTGTATCATAATAAACCCAATTCAAATAATTTTAAATCCATCAAAGGATGTTGACATAGATGAAATAAAAACTATTTGAGAGAAATATCTCTTTTTTTGAAATCATTTAAAAGCCACATAATTATAAAATAAATCTTTTAATTTGAAAATATTCCTATAAGATTTTAAGTGAATCTTTGATGATTTTATAACGGCGGAAAATAACTGCACCCGCCGTATAAAAAAATACATTCTTACCATAATTTTGTCGAAAAGGTTAAAAAAGACCTTGTTTGGAAAGAGATAGAAAGATTCCTTTATAAAAATCTTATAAAAATTCAACAATGTTATAAATGACTTTAACCCATAGTAATAATTATTTGAAATACATTTTTAAGAAACATGGATGCAGATGATAAAGAGGTCCCAGTAGATAATTACGTATAAACAACTTCAGATAATGAATAGATTGTGAAATATACCCTTAACTTGTACTTTTCCTTGGTTGAGGGTAGTTTAGCCTCCTGTATAATGGTGAAATAATTGTTATTAAATTATACAATAATCATATACATTAATATGATATCATATATGATCTTTAAACATTGATTGTTAATAATATCTTAGTATTATCATTGTTCTGGGTGTTAACGAAATCATTTTCCTTTATATTATTTGTTATGTGAACCATATTTGTTATGAATGGGATATATATTATTCATATTCAGAATGATATTCTTTATCTAAAAATAATTTTTAATCATAAAAGGAAATTTATTCTTGAATGAATTCTATGGGGAATGAATCTCATCGTGTTCGTGGAGACGGTAATCCGTACGTACGAACGAGCTACAATATCATTATTTTGATATTAAAATAATATATAATTGGATGGTATATCATATATACATAATCATTATCATGTTATATTTATTATTACATGAATTATACATCATTATTATTCCCATCCAAATAATAATGTTTTGAATAACAATTACACCACGACGTGGAGACGGTAAGCTGTACGTACGCATGTATGGTGACATGTCATTCAAAGGATGGATAGAATACTAAATATGCTTGTAAAATATTTATAATAACATAAAAGTATATAGAAGATACTGGATTTATTAATTTAGAATGGAAATAACAAATAAAGAAGAAGTTGAAGAAGAAAGGAACTTGAAAGAGGGTGGTGAAAACAATACCTCTTCTTCGGGTTCTTCCCTTTGATTGGATCAAAAGGGCTCCATAGGTTGGATTTATAACTAAAGTAAGGCATATAGGATTAATGTAGGATTGTTTAGAGGGAATATTGGTAGATTTTGGTTGATCCAAAAGGCTTTTAATGTATGAATAATTGGTTACAAGTGGTGTCCTTTTATAAGGGGGAGGAGGGGCTCTTTAGAAAAAACATAAAGTATTAATTTACAATAAATAAATATTAGGTTTATAAAGGCTAAAAAGTGGATTATTCAATGTCTAAGGTGGGGATGGGTCGAAATAATTTCAACAAAAAGATTTTAGACAGGTTTGGGTCATTATATTAACCTTATCTTTTATATTTAACTCTTAGTTAATAAGTTTGACATTTACCATGTCACTTTGTATTTTTATATTATATTGTTAATAAACGTACTATATACATCCAGGATACCCCCCAAGTGGTCCATTAATGATACACCTATCATTATATAGGTCGCTTGGCCAAAACGTAGATTTTTAGAAATTGAATATCAGTTAATAATATAATATTTGTTTTAAAAACTCTTTTATGTCAATTTTGACACTATTTGGTATTTTGTTTTTTCTAAATTAATAAAAGCATTATTACTTTGAACCTAATTAATTTAATCAACCCTAACATTTCATATTAACCTAAAAAATTCTTGTAATTCATTAAAATTCTCAAATTATATTTATTTGGGTATTTATAATATCAATTATTTTAATATTTTACTAATAAGGTAATTACTGCATCATCATTGTGTCATAAATAAATTATATTATTTAATGTCTAAAAATTAAAAATAAAATACCATTATATAGTAAATCCTTTTATATTTCTAATGAATACTTATAATAGAATTTATCTTATTTATAACCCTATATTAAAAATGATTTAGTTATTAAACTTTGATTTTAACTCTTTTAACTCTTCTTTAAATTAAATAATAATAAATGTCCTAATCTATTCCAAGTGGACCTAAATGATAATATTTTCTTGATAAGGTTGTTTTTGGTCTAGGAACACTTTTCCAATATAAATCGGACATGTTTTACGGTAATATTAATATAATGTTTACCCTTAATTACCCTATTTATTTTTAATCGTGGTAAATAAAAGTAAAAAGTTACTATTCACAAAAAATTATTTTTTTCTTATTGAACAAAATTTTACTCCTTGATATTAACCATGTCTTTCATATTTTTAAAATTCCACTCATAGAAGCGGTAAAATTAAGTTTTATATGAATTTGCAAATTCTCCTAGGAGGTGGGTAAAAGATGGTGAAAAGTTCAATAATCTTTTTATATATCTAAAATTATTATAAACTGACTCGAATGGATTACATTGAAATTATATATGTATTATGTATCTATTTTTACCTAAAATTAATTTAAATTTAATAAATAATTATTTAGATAAAAATTCGGTTTTAAACATAACTCAGTGTTTTCCACAATTCATCAAAAATTGAAAGTTTTCAGAAAAATACCAAATATTCACCCCAAGATAATTTCAATATTTCGAATCCAAAAACGAAGTTTGTTTTACCAAATTCAAAAAATATATGTTTCATTTATTAATTTAAAATTAATTCTCGTTGTCAAAACCAAAAGGCGTACTTTTAAGAACTAATAACTATCAAAAGATTGACACTTGTTTATGTCCAATTTCAAATTGAAATTACATACAATGACCAGCACTGGATTAAATTGTAAAAATATAATCTATCTGTACATAAAACCATTAAAATTAATAATTTAACACTATAAATTATTTTGATTATAAAATTTGTTTTCAGTTAAAATATAGTATTTTTCACTATTCACCCAAATATTAATGTTATTAGAAATACAGAAAATTTTTATTGAAACTAAATTATTATGTCCTAATTCTAAAGAAGAAGTTTATTTTGTTAAATTGATTATATAAATTTCTCAAATATTGGATTTAAAAAAGGGTTCACCGTTAAAAGACTGTAAAAGTGCATTTTTTGAAAAAAACATCTTTTATCTGAAAAAATGAATTAGTTCTTACATTATGTCTAAGAAACTCATAATATGGATTCTAAAATTATTAGGATTATATAATGTTCAAAATTCAGTTATTACTATTTATAACCGCTTTTGAATGGCTAGTTTGGTAATCTTGTGGTGCGCTTGAACTGGGTGTTGTGTGTAGTGCAAGTTATTGAATTACATTGATGAAATAATGTACTATGAAATCTTGGGGTGTTACATTCTTCCCTCCGTCAATAATTTTTTGCTCGTAATTTGAAATTTTTCTTCTAAAATAAATTGTTGAAAATAGAAAATACCTTTGTGGGGAAACCCACATCAGAAATTGGGTTAATAAAATTTAGTCTTAATTAGAGGAAAGGTGGAATGAAAAAGTCACCACCAAACTATGATCTCGATTAAGAGAACATTGGTGGGAATTAGACACACATAATTAGAGAAATAAAAATGTAAATAATTATAGGGAGTTATTGAGGTCATCAATCATAAATAATTGTAGAATTGTGGGCCTCAAAGCCACCAATCTATGATGATTTAAAATACCATCGGTTCAACAAAACGTAAGGTATTAGGATAACACAATTTTGGTTTTAAGATTCCTTACCTAATGTTTAAGAATTTATTTCTTCATAGAATAAGATAAGAAAAAAAAGTATACTTATCAAGTAGAGTTCCATCCTTTAACTAATTTCAACCACAAACTCATCTTTCACTATAAAAGATAACAGAACGTAAAAAAATATTTTATTTTTCCTATTCGTATAGGGTTCCAAAAAAATGAATTTATAATTCATCTACCAGAACCTTTCAAAAACTACATTATACAATCCAGGACATCATGTGGTTTAGTGGTAGGTGATACACCCTTGTCGCCCTTCGGTTTCGGGTTCAAGTCCCGCGGCCTTGCTGGACACGACAGGTTGTTGCCCTACCTCCAGGTTGTCCTTTTTATAGCAATACAAAAATAAAATTCAGAAATGATTTAACCTTAAAAATTATATAAAATGCCAAATATAATCTATTCCAACCTTTAGACTTATCCAAATTACTTCTATCCAAACTCACAGTCTAAAATTTATAAGGAAGGTAAATATAATGAAGATCTTTTTTTCCATGTAATAACATGTGAATACCTTCATCATGTATTCTTTTAAAATATGGTAACACCTTGATTTACCATAAAACCTTATTGATTACATTCATTCTCCCTTATTCCTTATATAATACTAGATATATTCCTTATATCCAAAAACATTGAATATTATAACAATGATGAAATAAACAAACCATTAATCAGTGCCAAGGTAGTTAAGAATATCCAATATAATTTATCCAAATCAGCCATCTCTTATTCCTAAATTAATACCTCGGTATCAAGACCATATTAAGGACTACCATTCCTTCAACCATGTATTTTCAAAAAAAAATAACTTTATGTTGAGTAACTTTTCATAGTACCATATAATCTCAAACCCTCAATGAAATAGTACTGTAATACAATCCTTATTTATCTCCATAATTCATATAACCAGTAATCGTTGATACAATAGTCAAATGAAATAATTCATTAATAACAAAATTAGAACACCGGTCATTACACTTCATCTGTGGTAGTATCATAACTTTATTATTATCCAATAGCATCATTTGGGGCATACTCTGATTATTTGAACATTGATTCGCGTAGTGTCCCCACTCCTTGAAAATGAAGCATTGTACATTTGAAACCTTTTTCTTACCCTCACAATAACGAACGTGGTATCATTTTTCCCCACACTTATAACATACTCCCATTCCCTTCGAGAATTTTCCAAGGTGATTCTTTCCATAGTTATCACATATGGGAAAATCCTTCTTTACCTTCTTCCTTTTATCTGTCCTTCTCTCTACCATCCTTTTCTTCTCTGGCTTCCCTTCAAATCTGTAGGACTTCAAAAACTCATTACTTATCTTATCAACACATGATACTATTTCTTCATATGATGATAATACATGGGAGAATATTTACCTTCTAAATTCTGGATTAATATTATGAAAGATATTATCCCTCTTACTCTTTGGATCATGTGTATTGCTGGAGTTCTCATTGCTTCTACTAGGCACCATTTCTAAACAATGGCATACACTAGATTAGTTTATGAATAGAAATACCTAATCAAAAACTTGTAAAAAACTTATCATAAATTAAATAGTTTATGGATATAAACCATAATCATAAAAATGTCTTCTTTGAGGAAGTATATACTCATAAACCCTTCATAATGGTTTGTAAATAAAATGAGAATTATCCTAAGCATATCCCTCAGGAGTGTTGTAACCAAGAGTGCAACAAGGCCAGTTGTCATGCACCTGTTCCCGTATGAGTTTAGATCAAAGCAGTGTTTTTGGGTTTTACCCCTAGGTACATCTGTGCCAGAGCGGCCTCTACCTGCTCGTATCTAGACAGGGATGTATTGCTTAGAAAACACACAAAATATCTACAATATCAAAATTCTAGGAAGTTCTTCTATACTAATCCTCAAAGTCTATATTAGGGATATGTGATATAATCAAAGTTTATCTAAATCTAGCTTCCAAGGTTTGTACTAAACTTCCTCTGATACCAACTATAATGCCCCGACCCCAGTTACCCAGAGTCGGTGCATTATTATATATCATTGGCATGATCACAAAAGATCAATTCTCGAAAGACCGATTAGTTTAGTAGTCTTGAAAACAATAGATATATGCATAAGTTTCACATTACATCATAAATTAAAAACACAACAACAACATCTTGTCTTCATATCCCCTCATACTATCCATTCAGGTCATTCATAAATTACCTCTTCACATCCTAGGAAAAATAAAACATTGAAAGGGGTGAGCTCAGATGCTCAATAATGATAAATATATAGTGGAAACTTTCATAAATAAGCATAAACATTTAAGGCAATGTATAAATACAACAAAAGCCTTTAAACTTGAACTTCAATATAATATGACAATGATAAAATGAAATAATTCCATTTAATTGTTCACATGGATATTCTACTAGTCAAATAACAACATGAAATATCAATGACCACTTTTATAATAATGGAATGCATAATGCCAGACTATCATAACCACATCTTCAAGGCCTTGTGCCAAGAATAAAAATTAGATTTTGTCAAGGCATTGTTCCAAGTCACTAGTTTGTCTAATGGGACCTACCGATGAATCGAGGTTCTATAGCGGGATTCACTCATCACTTATTAAGTCCAATGAATTCCACATATGAACAGGTTTGAACATAACATAAACATTCGAATTAAAACTAGCATATGAAATGTCGATACATTCTCTATAATCCATGAATGGTATAAAAATAACACATCCACAGTCAAACATATCACAAAACATTCAATACAATATATAAGTTTTGTATCATAATAAATCAACTTCAAATAAGCTTAAAATCCATCAAAGGATGTTGACATAGATGAAATCAAAACTATTTGAGAGAAATATATATTTTTTTTGAAATAATTTAAAATCCAAATAATTAGAAAATAAAAAATTTACTTTAAAAATATTTTCATAATCTTTTAAGGGAAGCTTCGATGATATTATAATGGCAGAAAATAACAGCCCCCGCCGTATAAAAAAAGACACTCTTACTATAATTTTGTTGAAAAGGTTAAAAAGGACCTTGTTTGGAAAGTGACGGAAAGATTAATTTATAAAAATATTATAAAATGTAGACAAGGTTATAAATGAATTTAACCCATTGTAAGAATGATTTGAAATACATTTTTAAGAAACATGGATGTGGATGATAAAGAGGTCCCAGTAGATAATTATGTATAAACAACTTCGGATAATGAAGAGATTGTGAAATAAACCCTTACCTTGTACTTTTCCTTGGTTGAGGGTAGGTTAACCTCCTGTATAATGGTGAAATAATTGTTATTAAATTATAAAATAATTATATACATTAATATGATATCATATATGATCTTTAAACATTGATTGTTAATAATATCTTAGTATTATCATCATTTCAGGTGTTAACATATTCATTTCCCTTTATATTCTTTGTCATGTGAGCCTTATTTGTTATGGATGGGATGTATATTATTCATATCCAGAATTATATTATGTATATAAAAATTATTTTTAATCATTAAATGAAATTTAGTCTTGAATGGATTCGATGGGGAATGAATCTCATCGCGTTTGTGGAGACAGTAATCCATACGTACACATGAGCGACAATATCATTCTTTTAATATTAAAATAATATATAATTGGATGGTATATCATATATACAGAATAATTATCATTTTATATTTATTATTTATATGAATTACACATCATCATTATACCCATACAAAAAATAATGTTTTGAATAACAATTACACCACGACGTAGAGACGGTAAGCCGTACGTACGAACCTATGGTGACATGTCATTCAAAGGATGGATAGAATACTGAATATGGTTATACCATATTAATCATAACATAACAGTATATAGAAGATAATATAGTTATTATTTTATAATGTAAATAACAAGGAATGAAGATGTTGAAGAAGAAAGGAACATGAAAGAGGGTGGTGAAAACAATACCTCTTCTTCAGGTTCTTCCTTTTGATTTGATCAAAAGGGATCCTTGGGATGCATTTATGACTAAAGGAAGGCCTCTAGAATTAAGGGAGGATATTTGAGAGGTTATTTGGGTAGAGATTGGACGAACCAAAATTCATTGAATGTATGAATAATTGGATAGAATTGGTGTATTTTTATATGGGGGAGGAGGGGCTCTTTAGGAAAAACTTAAAGTATTAATTTATAATAAATTCATATTTGGTTTCTAATGGCTCCAAAGTGGATTATTCAAAGTCTAAGGTGGGTATGGGTATAAATATTATCAGCCAATATATTTTGGACAGGTTTGGATCATTATATTAACCTTATTGTTTAGTTTTAACTCTAAGTTAATTAGTTTGATATTTACCATGTCACTTTGTATTTTTATATTATATAGTTAATAAACATACTATATAAATCCAAGAGACCCACCAAGTGGTACATTAATGATAAAAATATAATTTTATAAGTCTCTTGGAAGAACCTTAGATTTTTAGAAATTGAATACAAATTAATAATATAATATTTGTTTTAAAAACTCTTTTATGTCAATTTTGACACTATTTGGTATTTTGTTTTTTCAAAATTAATAAAAGCATTATTACATTGAAAATAATTCATTTAATCAACCCTAAAATTTAATAGTAACCTAAAAAATTCTTTGAATTCATTAAAAGTCTAAAATTATATTTATTTGGGTATTTATAATATCAATTATTTTAATATTTCACTAATAAGGTAATTACTTCATCATCATTGTGTTATAAATAAATTATATTATTTAATGTCTAAATATTATAAATAAACTAAATTTATGTAGGAAATATTCTAATCTTCTTAATTAATATTTATAATAGAATTTATCTAATGTATAACCCTATATTAAAATTTTATTAGTTATTAAGCTTTGATTTTAACTCTTTTAACTCTTCATTGAATTAAATAATTATAAATATCCTAATCTATTCCAAGTGGACCTAAATGATAATATTTTATTCCTAATGTTGGTTTTAGTCTAGATACAGTTGTCCAATAGAATTAGGACATGTGTTAGGGTAATATTAAAATCATTTTTACCCTTAATTACCCTATTTACTTTTAACCGTGGTGAACAAAAGTAAAAAGTTACTATTCACAAAAAATTATGTTCATCTTATTGAATCACATTTTACTCCATGATATTAAATGTGTCTCTCGTATTTTCAAAATTTCACTCACAGAAGTGGTAAAATTATATTTTATGTGAATTTGTAAATTTTTCTAGGAGGCGGGTAAAAGACGGTGAAAAGTTCAATAAAATTTTTATATATATATAATTGTTATAAAATGACACAAATAAATTAAATTTAAATTATATAGGTATTATGTATCTATTTTTACCTAAAATAAATTTAAAATAAATAAATAATTATTTAAATAAAAATCGGTTTTAAACTATAACTTAGTGTTTTTCACTATTCACCAAAAATTGAAAGTTTTCAGAAAAATACCAAAAATTCACCCTAGGATAATTTTGATATTCCGAATCCAAAAATGAATTCTGTTTTACAAAATTCAAAACAGATATGTTCCATTTATTAATTTAAAATTAATTCCCGTTGTCAAAACCAAAAGACGCATTTTTAGGAAATAATAACTATCAAAAGATTAACACTTGTTTATGTCCAATTTCAAAGTGAAATTACTTACAATGACCATAATTTGATTAAATGGTAAAAATATAATCTATTTTTACTTATAAACCATTAAAATGAATAATTTAACACTATAAATTATTTTGATTAAAAAAAAATTTTCCAGTTAAAATATAGTATTTTTCACTATTCACCCAAATATGAAAGTTATCAGAAAAACACCAAAAATTTATTAAAACTAAATTATTATGTCTTGATTCTAAAGAAGTATTTTATTTTGTTAAATTGAATATATAAATGTTTCAAATATTGGATTTCAAAAAGGTTCACCATTAAAAGACGGTAAAAGTGCATTTTTTTAAAAAATACTTCTTTTATTTTATAAAATGAATTAGTTCTTACATTATGTCTAAGGAACTCATAATATGGATTCTAAAATTATAAGGATTATATAATGCTCAAAATTCAGTAAATACTATTCATAACCACTTTTGAACTGCTAGTTTGGTAATCTTGTGGTGCGCATGAACTCGGTGTTGCGTGTAGTGCAAGTTATTGAATTACTTTGAAGAAATAGCGTACTATGAAATCATGGGTTGTTACACATTTTCTATGAAGAGGATATTTTGACTCTTAATACAATATAAGATTATTTATTAATTCTTAAATGAAAGCACCTCACTTCACATCCCTAAAAAATGGCGTCTCATTATATCCCCCATGTTCATAATTTCGTTCATGAGTCATGTCATTAATATTAATGAACATGTCATTCCATATTATCATTTACATTATTTTTTTAATTTTATTCTTTTATTTTTTGTCTACATATGTACACTTTTTCATTTTTAGTCCCTTCCCCTATTATGTTCCTAAGAAGAGAACACCATCCTCAAACTTATGCCAATAATGTAATTTCTCCAAAAATAGACACAAAAGGCCATTCCTTTACACTGATCCTCAATGAAACCATGAAAATTATTTATAATAATGGTAAGGTAAGGATAAACTGTCTTATAACATAGCTTGAACATATAAGGGAATTCATGGCTGCTATGATCTTAAGAAGGGTTAATGTTAAGGTGGTCTTAAAGTGGATAAAATGGGATTTCCTAAAAAATTCACCTCAATCATGTTAGTACACTCCATCAATATGAAAATGATTTGAAGGATTGATTCATCAAGTTTTGTTGGATGACACCATACCCAAGTTCACATTAGAAAATAGGGTTCTAGGAAGAAGAGTTCAAAATTGTTATAGGGTACCTCATGGGATGTTGAATATTATTTTGGATACTATCTCATGATCATGGGTTTTAAAAAATGTCAATACTCATAGGAATGATAGAAATTAAAATTCTGGTAGAAATATCAACTCTCAATAATCATTTAAACCCATATTTTTTTAAAAATGAGATCCCTCAATGTTGACTAACATGGGAAAAATGATTCAATACATTTTATTTATGCTTAAGGCATAACCACAAAAAACATAAAAAAATACAAAAAGAAAAAATCCTAAAAATTGTTAATAATCTCCAAATAATTATCCAACTTATTTATTTCTATTAGTGTCATAAACAATATTTTAGTTAAAAAATAATCAATATTTTTGAAAATAAAGGATTACACAGTGGAGAAAAAACAATCTATAATTCTTGAAGAAAAAAAGTCTAAAAAAATTGAATAGTATTTTTTGGTGTTTAACCGTTGAAATATCATCTACCTACTAATTGGAATGATAAAAAACTTTAATAATACTAAAAATAAATATGAAATACTAACCTTGAAATTTATTTTGGAGATATAAATCGAATATTTTGGTCTCTAACATATATGCAGACACGTTTTCCAACATATATCATATATAAAAGATAATAAAAGATAATTATTAAATAATAATTAAAAAAGAGTGATAAAACAATTATGGAAATGGAAATTTTTAGGGTTAACCCCCTAAAAAAGATGTCAATGTTTGGTTATCAATATCTGGATAGTTTCAGTGCTTTATCACTAATTCAATTATTAGTTTGGTATCCATGATGTGAACCGCCACATGTTTGTATTTCCAATATCATACAAGAAAACCAAAACCTAGGTTATGGAGAAATGTAATTCAATTCGAAAAAATATTTCATAGATGATATAACCAATGGTAACTTCATCATCTTTATATCCACACATTATAGTTTCTAAATGGAGTATTTGGATATCAATGTGTGCCTCAATAGGAGGAATGTCAATCATTTCATTACTCTCCATTAGCATGTAAATTATGAAATAATCTTCAAAACTAGCACAAGGAGGGGAATTATTTTATTATATCCCAATAAAGCTGTAATAAATTAAATATAAAATGAAATCAGCCCTTAAAAAACTTATTCATTTTATTCTTAAATTTCCAATACTCCCATAAGAAATTATTGATCAATATTAATTTAGTTAATCACATCCATATTCTTTTTAAAATAAAAAAAATTGTGTTATCCATATTTCATAATAAAAGAGAGGTGATTTTTAGTTGGTTCAGATTGAAAGTGCATTGAAAACAATATAATATATTTTCATTAGTAAAAATATTCTAATAATCACTCAGAATGTGTTGATGTCTCAATGAGAATAAAACAAGATCATAATATATATGCTCATCCTATTTCAAGATCACATATTGAACCTTATGAGATTGAATATCTGACAAAACATATAAATTTAGAGGTTAATCATAATGATACATGATCATAAAAATATTCTTTTTACCATAATCGTCTTTTTTCTTTTCTAATTTTACTTTAACATTTTATCCTAACACTAGTATAAAATTAGAATTTTATGTTAGTTTTTTTGGACTTTGGTTTTCTAGATTATGTTATTATGAGAGATGAAGTAAATATATATTTTCCATTTGTTATTAAAACTGACATTAAAATCATTATTTTGAAAAAAATTCTATACTCTCAACATTTGGGTTTTTAATAACTAACATTAAAAAAATTCATTATCATTTATAAAAAATCCAAATTCATCAAGAAAATTGAATTTTTTAAATACATATATGCTGATTAATTCTATGGATGAAAATAAAATCAATAAACATAGAAAAATATAGAAAATAAAATAAATTTTGAAAATAAATGTTATAACTTTAATTTAATTTCAATCCTTGTTACGATGTCATTTACATTATTTTTCTATGAAGGATGTATTTATTGAGGCATACGAAGTTACGACTTGCATGGAATTTTTAAATCCACCTTTTGAATCTCATGCAGAATCTTTTCATTTTTTACATGACCCAAAGGATTATTCTTCATGATAAAATAATAAATTGTTTGTAGGTATATCAATTAAGAAATTTAATCATAAATAAACAACATAATTGGAAAATTCTTATAAGTACCATAGAAAGATCTCTATCTTTTGGAAAAGAATCCATAATTGTGTAATATTGGTATGTTATGGGTGTGATTGTGTATGTTGAAAAAGCTAGATGACCATAAATGAGTTTGGTTTCTGTATACCAAAGACATGGTTTTAAGGTGGTACAGTTTCCCAGTGTTTTCCAAATTTTTTAACCTAGAAATCCAAGAATTTGTGTTTGGAAATGTAAGGTTTTGTTCATAGAATTGAATGGTGTGAAGAACTAAGAACACAATCAGCAAAGGAAGAGAAATGCAGAGGCCAGAACATAGATCATGTACCATGTCGAGGAATGGTTCACGACCACATACCAGGAAGCGAGACCAGTTTGCAGGAAGAGTTTGTAGAATACAAAATGGTTCATGGTGAAGGGAGTGAGGTATATGGATGGTGGAAAAGTTCATTGGATAGAATAAGAGAATGTCATTACATAGCACCAAATACAGTACGTAGGCCACTGTGAAATAATGGTTCACGGAATGGGTACGATTTGAGGTAGGAGGATCAGTATGTTTGGGTGGTTGTACCAAATCAATGATTTGGTAAATATTGGATTATAAGATTTTATGGATACACTTTCCTATATATGTATATCTAATCCCACTGATTAGTTGAGAGAGAAAATATATTTAAAGGAAATCTCTTTTTTTGGGAATTCGGTGAAGTTCGAAAGTGGTTTGCGGGAAGCGATTCCGCAAAGGCTGAAGATGTTTTTGGAACAGTTAACCAAAGTGTTTTGCAGGACGTTGTAGTTCAAAATGGAAGAATAATATATGGAAGAAGAATGGATTACATGAAGGGGGATCTCCAGTATGTGGAAGCGAATACAATATATGAACATAGAATAGTTTACAAAGAGAGGGTGGTCCAGATAAGAGGTTCGCAGACTCGGTACGAGGAGGCAGTACGCGAAAAAGAAGAAAGAGAAGTCTACAGGTGAAGGGAGGTTCACTGAAGCAGAAATGGCATGTGGAGTAGGTTTTCCATGTACAATACCTGTTACATAGTATGCAGGGGGATCTTGTGGTTTGAATAACACTCAAGGAATCTTGAAAAATATCCAAGTCAGTTTATGAAATCCATTTCTATTACCTAGACGTATACAGAAAGGTGGATTTCCTTTGTGGGTGAAAAAGGGACTTCAAAAGAGCATCTACCAATAGTTGATGATGTAGTATTCATGAAAATGAAGGGACATACATGTCTATCAAATGTGTTCGACCTACAAGTCTATTAAAGATGAGTGGATTCCTTTCGAAGGGAATTGAGAGAATGAAGAGAAAGAAGATTACCATTTCCACCGGTAGTGAGACATAGAAAGAGGCAAAGTGAGTAGCCATTGGGAATGCATTGATAAATACATAAACCTTGTAAAGGCGGTGATCATAGGAATATAAGATCTATCCCAAATCGTGTACTAATTATTGGTAGTGAGCCTTAGGGAAATTGGTACGTCGGCACATCATTGTTATATGATCCTTGGACGTAGCCCAGTGAGGGTGAACCAAGTAAAAATCATTATATCCTATGCATGATTTTATATCTATTAATATATTTCTATGGGAGGAGGAGAGAATTGAGATTTTTTAACAATGAAACAATATCTGAAGGAGAAAAAGTTTTAATTTTTCATTCCCTGATTCACCTCCTCTCAGGTATTCAACCTTGTGGACCAAACAATTGGTATCAGAGAGAATGGTTAAAAGTCAGTGGTTCCCTCTCAAAAGAATAAATTGAGGTGGTTAATCATAAATGAATTATGACCCTTGAAGGAAATAATTTTCAACTGTAGAATAATCAAATGCAACACTACATCCAATCATTGGGATTATATGTCTTCATAATAGCTAATCATGGAATATCAGCTAACATCATTAGTGGTGTTTTAACAAAAAATGAAAGTAAGGAATTGGATGTTGATGCTAAATGGATCAATGATTTAGGGGGAGCCCTATAAAATGAAATTTATACAAATTTGAGGACCTGAAAACCATCACATGGTATATGGGAAATTGTTCTGAACATTTATGAGGGTGACAGAAAAGCCTGAGAAGCAAACATGCAGGTTCTGTGGAACAAGTATAAGGATATCAGAATGAACCCCAATGAGGCTGTTGATCAATTCCTTAATAGGGTAAATGTTATTTTGGAAGACATGTAGGGTCTTGGAGAAGCCATTGAAGATATAGATATTGTGAAACTTATCTTGGGAAAACACCCACCACAGTTCAATATGAATGTTCATATATTGGAAGACAAAGACCCGATAGAGCTGAAACTAGATAACCTACACAGTACCCTTGTAGCATATGAAATGAGAAATAATGATAACAATGTAGTAAAAAAGGGTAATACCAAATTATTTGAATTCAAGTCCATGAAGAATATTTCTATTGAAGATAGTCATGAGGAGGAAAATTTGGATGATGTCATGTCATTTCTCTCCTCAAATCTGTAAAGGGGAAAATATAAGTTCAAAGAAAAACATCCATTTGCAGGATTTTGATGTGGAAATATTGGGAATTTTGTAGTAACGTGTCCTAATAAGTTTGATAATGATAATAAAGAAAATGATAAAATCCCCCCCAAAAATATTCATCAAATGAGAAATGTAGGAGAAGTACTAAGAGAAAGTTTTTCAAAAAGAAGAATTTTTTTTCAAAAGAATATGAAAGTTCAGAAGAATGTGTGGCAACAGAGTTGGAGGGAAAAAAAGATCATAAATTACATGCTTTAGTGGTAGTTGTTGGAAATTCTTTAACATGAGAACAAAGTGACACTGAAGAAGGAGAACTTGAAGGAAGAGTTGATCTTCTAGAAGAATTAGAAGATTCCCTTAGAAGAGATAGATATTTTGAGAGGAAAAACAAAGAAATATAAAAAATTATTTTGTGATGCCAAACTCTATATGAAACTACATGAAGAAGAAAATTTTGAGCAGAATGTAGAAATTGAAAATCAAATGTCTTCAATGTCAAAAAGATCTGAAAAGGTGGTTATGTACAAACCAAAAACAGAAGAACAAAAAATATAAATGGATAGCTTGAATGAAACTAGAAAAGGTCAAATCAAATTTATAGAATAACTAGAAGAGGAATCCATTGGTCTGAAATGAATAGTTAATGACCAGGAGAAACTGTCAGCTCTCAGTTCGACATCAGGAAAGAAGATCATAAAGGCAATAGAGAAGATGGAATTTGAGCAGAGTGGTCTAGCAGAACAGAAGAAACAATTAACTCAGAATGATAATGCTGATATGGGGCTTGATATAAAACCGAAGGTAGTAATATTTCAAGACATACAACAAGAAACCAATATAATATTGATGATTAATTTGGTTACAAAATAGAATCATAAGATTCAGAGAACCCATGGTATAACTAGTGGTTTATCATTTCCATTCAGAAATGTTCCTTGTATTAGATGTAATTTTTTTGGTAAGATGGGGAACTCTAAAAATGTTTGTCCCATAGCAAACTGGTACCAAAGGGAACAATACCAACAAAGGTGGTCGTACATAGATTAATATTACAGGTCATCATTTGATGGTATTTGTTTGAGTTGTAAAGGACTCAGACATATGGAAAGATATTTCACACCAAAAATTGAGAGGAATGAGTCGAGGAAGGCTGAATTTTTTCCAAATAAGCATCCAAATGTGTCATCAAGAGATCTGAAAATTGAAAATTTATTTATATCTCTTCATGTTGAAGTAGGTCCACCATCTGCTGAGTAAGATCAAGATTACCATTATGTGTCTGGTATGAATTCAAAGACATGGGTCAAAAATAAAAGGGCTGAGCAGGAAGTGGTTGTAGAAATTTTGTTCAAGGCATTAGATCACACTGGGATATGGATCATTGATAGTGGATGCACTTCCCATATGACTAGAAATGAGGATCTAGTGAGAAAAATCATGTATGATAATGAAGGTATCATAATATTTGGTAATGATGAGGTCCCAAAAATTTGTGGTTTTAGAAAATACTTTTTTGGAGGAGAAGACACGGGGAAAGTCGATTTCTTGGTTATTGAAGGGCTTAATTACAACTTACTTATTGTCAATCAATTGTGTGACTCATAGAATGCAATAAGTTTTTCCATGAAATTATGTATCATCAAGGAAAAGTATGGTGTTGTTGTGTTTCATGGAAAGCGTACAAAAGGGAATCTCTACCTCATGAGAAGGGAAGAAAATATGTGATTTCTATCTAAGGATGAAGAAAAAAAATTATGGAATAAGATTCTAGGCCATATAATCCAAACATCCTTAAAAGATATAGTGAAATATGATGCTACTCAATATCTACCTAGTTTATCATGTGATCGAACTCATATGTGTAATGCCTTCCAATAAGGGAAGATCATTCGAAAGTCATATAAGCCAAAGGAAACAAATTCAACAAGATTGCTTGATTTGGTCTATATCGATTTTAGTTGGCCAATTTCTCTAAGGGATATTGATGGGAGGGTATATTATGTTCTATTCATTAATGAATATATCTGAATGGCATGGGTTTAAATCACCCCACAAATCTGAGGTGTTTAGTTGCATTTCAAGATGTCGACGACAATGTGAAAAGATACTTGGTTAGACAATCTAGAAGATTTGAACAAATAATGGAACTGAGTTAACAAATATTCATGTAGAGTATTATCTCTAGAAACATCGAAGAAGTAATTATGTTTCATTGGTAGGAATTTCTCAATATAATGGCGTAGTTGAGAGAGGAAATCCGATTGTGAACAATATGGCTCGAACAATGATAATTGAGAAAGATCTTTAAAAAATGTTTTGGAAAGAGGCAGTGATGATAAAAGTATAGAAATCCAACCTAGCCTTCTTGTTACCAAAAGAAAAGAAGACTCCAAATGTGCTATGGTATGGAAAGAATCCATCATTGAAATAATTTTGAGTCTTTAGAAGTAAGTGTTTCGTTCTTAATTAGGATAAACATGGGATGTTTGAATCTCATGGAGATGAAGGGATATTTCTTGGCTACTCAAACAATAGAAAAGAATATAAATGCCTCAATAAGTGTCTAGCAATGATTTTGTTGAAATCCATGATGTAACCATAGTGGAGAATGATAAGAATCATCAACAAATACATGATCAGTATCAGGAGGATAGTGATGAAGAGATAATAAGATCAAGAAATGATCCAGTTCAATAGATTGATTTAGAAGAAGACTCGATTGAGGAGAGTGATGATAATAAATCAGTGTTTGCAAAGATACCATCAAGAAGAGCTGAAATTGATAGATAGAACATAATCAATGATGAGACAACACCAGTGTAGACATGGAGGATGAAGTCTCTACATAAATCATCAAACGTATCACAAGTGGATCCTAAATTCTTTGATGAAACAACTAGAGATGATAATTGGGTTCCCACAATGAATGAATAGATTTACCAAATTGAGAAGAATCAGAAATGGGAGATTGTTTCGAGACCAGCAGACATGAATTTCATTGGGAAAAAATGGTTATTTCAAAAAAAATGAATGGATATGGTGTTTTTATTTGAAACAAAAAATGAATAGCGTGAAAAGGGTACTCTAGGATAGAGGGTATTGATGTTGATGAGACATTTTCACATGTTACAAGGCTAGGGACAATCAGATTATTCTTGTCCACAATAGTGCATAGAAAGTTTAAGGTTTTCCAGATGGATGTAAAGTTAGATTTTTTTAATGAATTTTGGAAATTAGAATCTGAAATTGAGTAAACTGATGGTTTTCTTAATAATAAAGATGACAATAGAGTTTTTGGCTAAAGAATGATTTATATGGTTTGAAGAAATCACCAAGATCATTGTATTCAAGGCTTGGCTAGTTTCCAAAGAAGCATAGTTTCTAGTGTGGGTGAGTAGATTACAATATATATTTCTAAAATGGAAGTTGTAAAAGGATGAAGGTTCTTGTTTATGTAAATGAAATAATCTTTTTTGGATTAGATGAATCACAATACAGACAGTTTTATGAATTCATGAAAAGTGAGTTTGAAATTTAGATGATTTGTGAGATGATGTTTTTCCTTGGATTACAGGTGACATAAGGAAGGAATGCCACTTTTATTTCACAATATACATATGGCAATAAGGTTTTGAGAAGGAGTTTAATGGATAATTCCAATGATATGAAGACTCAGGTTACTACCCAGTTGAAACTGTCATGGGATGATGAAGGCAAGACAGTTAATACCACAAAATATAGGTAAATAATTGGAATTTTCTTGTACCTGACGGTGACAAGACCCGATATTATATTGCATATATGCCGAGAAGTTATGTATCAAATAAATACCATAGAGATAAACATGATTTTAGTGAAAAGAATACTTCAATATATCAAGGGAATAGTGGATTTTGGTTTAATGTATAATGAAAAATCTCATCCATGGTTATTTATATATAAAGATTCATATTTGGCCGGTTCTACAGATGATAGGAAATCAATATTCGAAGGTTCCTTCTATCTTGGTGGATTTTTTATTTCATGGTTGAGAATGAAACAAGATTTCATTTCATTATGAACTATAGAAGTTTAGTACATTGCAACTAGTCTAGCATGCACATTATTTCCATAGATAAAGAATCCTATTTATGTTATGAGATTTATAGTGAAGTCTCCAGTTAGAATCCATTGTGATAATCAAAAGGCTATAAATCTGAGAAAAAATCCATTAAATCACTCAAGGACAAAGAACATTGAAATCAAATATCATTTTATCAAGGGGAAAGTGGAGCAAGGGCTTGTGAAGTTGGAGTATGTTCCTACAAAATACCAATTTCTAGGTATTCCTACAAATAACTTACCCAAAAAAAGAATTTGAAAGACATCGAATTTCTCTAGGAGTCCAGTCAACTCCCCGCACTTGAAAAATTGGGGATGTGGGACACCCTCTCCTTGAGGTACGATGTGTTTTTTCGTATTGTAATGATATGTGTTCTTTACCCAATAGAAGACAACCATGAAGTGTCCTTCGGATTCGTTGACCAAAGGGGATAAAGAGTGACTATTATAGGGGGAGAAAAGACATGAGGATAACCTATTATCTAGAGTAGTGATATTGGTGGAGTTGAAGCTATGCTGAAGTAGTTTGATGGACTTGTAACATAAGGGGATTATTAAAGATGATTATTCTAGAAGTGATCGATCAATGATTACCTATCACGATAGATGAGGTTTGTGATGAAATTTGTTGATTGGTTTCAAGAGTTTGTATTAGGAATGAAGTGATTCATTGATGAAAATTTCATTATAATATTGTTTTCAAACACCGAGCATGGATCATGTGGGTTTAGAGTATGTGTTGAGAAAATTTTTGATCACTATTTTAATCTCAATAACTAAATGCTAATTCAAGAAGGAAGATGATTTGTCAAGGTATCAATATGTGAAGAATTACTATGAGAAGAGTTGTCAACACACCCAATGGGGGAGATTTTTGAGAAAAAATCCATCAATGTGTACTCTTAGTATGTTTTTGGTGTGATTGTATTTTTTGACAAATCCAGATGGCCAAAAATGAGTTTGGTTGGCATTTTTCGAAGACAGTTTTTTAAGGTTGCATAGGTTCCCAGTTTTTGACAAATATTTGGGACTGAAAAATCTGAAAATTGTGTTTGGAAATGTAAAGTATTATTCATAGGACAGAGTAGTGTGAAGAATGTTGAACGAAATTGGAATAGGAAGAGAAACATAGATCCCATAACATGGACCATGTACTATGTGCCAGAAGGGTTCACATAAATGAACGAGGCAGGTGGAATGGTATGAGGGAGTGGTTCGTGGAACCAAAAATGGTCGTGTAGAAGGTCTTGTAGTATGAGGGAGGTGTGAAAGTTCATATGATGGTAGTAGAGAATTTTTCCACATAAGAGCAAAGGAATAATGTAGACCACTGTGGAAATCTGGTTCTTGGAATGGGTGTAGTTCACTGTAGGAGAATCGGTAGGCGGTGGAGACTGTACCGAATCAAAGATTTGGTAAATATTTGATTAGTGGATTTTATGGATATATTTTCATATATAAGGATATATAATCCCACTAATTATAATTTATAGTGAATAGAATTAGAGAATATCTCTTCGCTCCACAAATTCATTGAAGTCTTAAAGTGGTTAGTGGGAAGAAATTACGCAAACGCAAAAAAAGTTTAAGAAATAGTTCGCAAAAGTGTTTTTGATGGATGTTGTAGTTAAAAAAAGAAGAATAATTTATGGAAGAAGAAAAAAATATGTGTAGGGGTGATCTGGTATGTAGGAACAAAGTGAGTCTGCGAACAGAGAATAGTTCGTGGAAAGTGGGTTGTTTGTAGAAGAGGTTCACAGAGTCGGTATGCGGAGCGGTATGCGACATCGAAGGAAGAGGAGTCTGCAGACGAAGGGAGGTTTATGGAAGTGGAAGTGGTATGTAGAGACGGTGTTCCATGTACCATACTGGGTACATAGTATGTGGGGGGAGTAGGTGGTTCTAAGAACACTCAAGGTGGCTTGAAAAATATTTAATCCAATTTGGGAAATTAATTTATGTTAACTAATAGTACACGAAAATGTGGATTTCATCTATGGGTGAACAATGAACTTCAACAGAGCATCTAACTATGGTTGAGGATTCCATATTTATGGGAATTAAGGGACCTACATATCTATAAATTGTGTTCAGCCTAAAAGTGTATAAACGGTGAGTGGATTAATTTCTAAGAGTAGTGAAAAAAATGGAAGAGGAATACAGTGACCCTTTCCACCAGTAGTGAGCCTGAGAAAGAGGCAAATGGAGTGACCCTTGGGAATGTTGTGAAAAAACCCTAAACTATGTAATGGAAGTGACCTTGGGCATAGAAGATCTAGCCCAAACCTTGTACTCATTATTGGTAGTGATCCTTAGTGAATTAATTACATTGGTACATCGCTGTTTTATACTCTTTTGACGTAGCCTAGTGAGGGTGAACCAAGAAAAAATCACTTTGTCTTGTTCATGATTTTATATATTTTCATATTTTTCTATGGGAGGAAGAGATAATTGAGTTTTTTTAAAAATGAAACAAGATAATAAGGGGAAAAGGATTTAATCTATCATACCCTGATTCACCCCCCCCCCCTCTAAGGTTATTCAACATTGTGGACCCAACACTACCAAAGAACCTATGGAAGAAATATGTGAATTGAATGAGTATATTATAAATGACTAAATATTGAATGTGAGATAATATATATTACCATTTGAAAAGTTTTCCATATCATAATAAATTTTATAGGGGATTTGAAAATGGAAAGACATTCAATTAAAAAATTGAAATTTCATTTTTTCATGATATAGAGTTTTGATTTTAACATGTATTATTTTACTAAACGACGTTAAATCTTAGTTAGAATAGTTTTAATACCAGTTATTAGATAAATGATATTGAATGATGACTTTTTATATTAATTATTAAATAAAAAATGTTAAAACAACCCCCAAAAAATATTTTCACATCGGTTATAGAAATAAATGTCATTAGAACTTGGAAAAAGGTCATTTTTTCTACCAGTATAACTCTTAACCATGATTTTGTATCTTTTGGAAGCAAGTTTGAGAGTCTATGAGTGCATTTTTTCCAACCATTTGATTGATTTTTGAATTCAATTTCCCTAATATTTACTCCAAGGTTGGTTAAATTTAAATTCCTATAATTTTAAAAAAGATTATGTAGTTTTTTAAGGAATTTCTGAAGAGAATCCAAGTGAAAGAACGAAACTACCTAAAATGGTGATAAAAAGTAACACATGAAAACATTATCTAAGGATTATCGATTCACTTTATAAATTTATAACACCTAGAGTGTATAATAATGGTTGAATTGTATTTAGTTTTATCACAATTTTTAATTCTTCATTATATTTATTATATTTTAAAATATTTAATGATTTTTTATTTTTATAATATTTTTAAAATGAATGAAAATAAATATAGGTTGTGAATAATTTAAGAAGATTAGAAATTTATGAAGTTAAGGAAGAAATAATTTCAATAAATGAAATGTATATTAGCTTGTGTGACGTCCTATCCTAACTCACTCTATAGTAATCATACCAATTTATGACATGACAATAGGCATGCCTCCCAATATGTAAGAGGTTTATGACTCTAATTGTATATATAAGGAGATACCATGAGAAGAATGTACTAAACCAACCCAGGTCAGATAGACAAGACACATGATTTGGTATTCCATGGTGGTTTGGTGCCACAAGATAACATAAATAAGACACATATATATCAAAAAAAAGACTTACAACTAGAGCACAATGTTTAATAAATGGGTAAAACCAATATCCATATAATCCAATCCAAACTATCTAAACTAGAAATAATGACATTAGAAGGACTTCAATTATCCATGTGACAAACCATCACCTCCAAACCATCTTCATATAAAGGTTGCGATGAAAATATAAGCCAACATGCTACATGACCACAATCCCTTTAGCTGAATCCTATAGGACAAAAACTACAAACACCCAACTTAAAAAGTAGGATGTGAGCACAAAGCCAAGTACAATTCCACCACATAATATATACAAATTATAATACCAATATTGTGACATCTCTATCTTTAAAACATATATACATTTCGAAGTTATTTTTATAAATCAAAACCATTTGTAAATAATCCTTGTGTTTTCATAAAATCTATTCATATTCACAAGAAAATTAATATGAAAAGTAAATGTGATAAGTATTAAAGAATAATAAATACATTCCATGGGTACACCACAATCTAATCATGTAAGAAATACTACCATGACATAATCCATCATGTGAGAAAATTACTATGACACAATACATCATGTGATAGTCCAATAATAAATGAAAAATCACACAATTTGGGATCTAACCCATGGGTATACATACTAGAAATAAAAATAAGTCTCTAATCTATGCCTATGGTAAATATTACTGGTATAATCACTTGTGGAATTATAAAAACTAAGGTTAAAGAAACGCTCAAGTGGAATTACACACATTATGAGTGACATGTCTATTACCAACACACCCAAGGTCATAAAATCTGAAAAGTTTTACCAAACCTTTTAAAAAATACATGATCATAATTTATGAATCATTTTCAGAAGAAAATATAATATGATTCAATACATAAAAAACAATTTTTAAACAAAACCTCCATTTAAACATTTTAATAAAAAATATGGTGTGGACAAAACATTTTTAAAGATAAATCCCTTTAAAAACTTTTTTCTTTACAAGAAAACCACTATAATAAAAAATTAGTTAAATTAAATGAATAATCCAACAGAATTTACAAGAAAAATATCAAATTAAAATAATAATCCCTTTTTTTAGAGACACATACCTCAAGAACGAGGGTAAATGTAAACACAATTGAAAATAGAGAATGGGGATGAGTAGATCAGCGCCACATGATATTAGATCCATAAAAACACATTAAAACTTCATAAAAACCCTTAGATCTTCAATAAAAATCCCAAACTAGTTTCAAAAAGACAAGTGGATGATATATTCAGTGAGGATATTTGAATGGATAAAAAAAACTGATTCATTAACCAAAAATATCATGAAAAAAGTATCAATAATGATGGGAAATCACCAATAATCTCAATGAAGAAGCCTCTAGATCACCATGGAAAGATTATTTTAAGATTAAATGTTATAGGGGGGATTATGCATTAAACATTTCAATGGAAAATTGGTAAAAAAAATAACATTTTAAAGGTTTAGAGTGTCATGCATGGTTAGGATGAATAGTAAAACAAAAAATGTGACAACCATGAGTGGATAATACATGTTTAAATAGACAATCCACATGGTCTTCTGGGACAAGATTAACTATTTGGTCAAACCATGAACCCCCATTAGTCAAACACCTAGAACCCACATGGGTTTCCTTGGTAAACCAGACAGTTTCTTTAACCATGCTCAAACTATGAAAAGCACCACTGTAAAACATAGATCCACATTTCATAGTTTTTGAATAATTAATAATAACTATAAAAAAAATGTTCACATGTTTTTCTTCCTCTAAAAATATTCATTTTTTTCTATTTTAACCTAAAACCTAAAGAATGTATTTAAATACAAATCAAGATTGAATTAAAGAAAACCTAAAATCAGACGGGTCCTAAAATTTTATCCACCATAAAATATTTTTGTTCTTTAAATGTCCTCAAGATCTCATACCCACAAAAAGAGAAGGCCAATGCTGCTTATCAGTGATTCTCACTCAGACATCGCATGGATATCCGGTTCGCACGACCACAGTACCCATACAAGAGAATCATTTTACTGCATATTCACTTATCCTAGAGATCCATAATTTGAACTGGTTTGTCAACAACATTGGCATGAGTTTCAAGATAAAAATCCTCCCATTCAATGACATGGGAATGATATGGTTGATACATCTTCAATTCAGAAACTTGGAACACATCATGAATCAAATTCAGGAGAGAAGGTAAGTCCAACTAATATTCCACCTTTCCAGGTTTCTCAACAATTTCAAAGGGGCTCCCTAATCTTCCCAACACTATGGAGATCTACATGAATTCCCATACAATTATTATAAGGGTGGAATATTTATATAATATTGATAATTATTGTTATACAAAAATTCAACTTGAAAAAAATTATTTTCAAAAAATTCACCAAAATCAAGAACATTTCCTAAATGAATATTCTTATGATCCTAGATATCTCTCTATTTCTGTCCATCCATCTGTTGATGATAAGAAATAACCAATTTCAATCTGGAACCCATCACCTCATGCAAAACTTTCCAAAACCTAGATGTCAACCTTAGGCCTTTATAAAAAATAGTCATAATGGGAATCCCATGAAGTATCACAATCTCTCAGATGTATAAGTATTCATGCTATTCTATTTTTTTCATCTCTAGGATTGGTTATAAATGATTTAATTTAAAAATAAGATTAATTGTAACCCAAATTTAATCCTTCCTAATTGGATTTCAGGGAAAACTAGTGATAAATTACATAGAAAAATCATCTAACTTTTATACTGGAATGGTTAATGGTTGCAAAAAACCAGTAGGTCTCTAGTTTTCTATCTTAATTTTTTGGAAGGTGAGTCACTATGATACCAAATATGAAATCAACCACCTCATCAAAAGCCACCAACACAGATATCTCATGTTGTGATACATCATAGATGCCCCTGGGTGTATGGACCAACAAGATCGATGTCCACTATCAATCAAATAAAATATTAGAGAAATCATAACAACCAATCCACTATGGAAGCACAAGGATCCACTAGGAGACTAAGACCACTCACACATTGTATCCCTGCCAAAAAATATTTTATAAAATTGTTGGAACTCAGTTTTTTTCACCTTATTGAGATGAAATCACTCATTGAAATATGATACATATTTCATCGATACCAAGAACACCTATCCACCAACATCTTCCACTCCCAAGCTTCTATCAACAAAAAATTCAATAGAGACTACTCCTCAACCAATTCCTTCATGGATTTTGTTATTAAATTTTTACTCAACACATCAACAACCACATTACCTTTTCAATCAGTACATGAAATATCAAAATAAAAAGCCTAAATATACTCCACCCATTGTCTCTATCACCAGTTCAGATCAATCTAAGTAAAACTATATTTTAGGCTCTTATGATATGAATACCTTGTAAACTGCTCCCCAAATAGATAGTAAAACCATGTTTTGAGTGTATTCATAACCTATTCCAAATAAATATCAGGGTTAGAGTAGTTACTCTCATGAATCCATAAATGGATAGCACCATAATCCACAACATGTTTCCCCTAAATCATGAAACATCCCAAACTCATATCAGAATCATCACATAAAACATCATAACCCAGATCTAGTTTTGGAAGAACAAAAACAGATACTAAGAACAAACTCACCTTTATCTCCTAAACATATCTCCAAATTTTTTCATTCCTTTGAAACTTTAAATCCTTATAGGTTAAAGTTTTCATTGTAGATGTGATCTTGTGGAATTTTTTAATAAAACGACTTTTGTAACTAGATAAACACAAGAAGCTCTAGATATCAATTTTTTTGTTTTTTATTAAGAAATAACTGCCTATATTTTCTCTAGATATACTGATACACCCCTATCATATATGAAATTCCATAGAAATTTCACTTTCCATATCCAAAACTCACATTTGAAATGCTTACTGTATAGATGATGTTTCTTCAAGGTTCAAAGAATGATATCCAAATGGTCCATTCACTTATAATATTACTTGAATTACACAAAAATATCATCCATGAATACAAAAAATATATTCAAATAACTAATGAATGATTTGATTCATCATATCTAGGAATACTCTAAGAACATTTGTGAGACAAAATGGCATAACCCAAAACTTGAAATACCCAAACTAGGTCTCAACTTTTGTCATTGGTATATCCTATTCTTGAAATCTCCACTGGTGGTTCTTTGGATTAAGGTCAATCTTTGAAAACCAACACGACTCTCTTAATAGGTAAAATATATAATCAATCCTCAGTAAATGATATTTTTTCTTAGAAGTCACAGACTTCATCTTTTGATAATCCATGAATAGTGTGAGACTCATATCTTCCTTCATAGAAAAGTGGATAGATGAAGCCCATGGTGACACACTAGGATGAATAAATCCTTTAGCCTATACGTCATCAATATTGAATTAAATTACAATAATATTATAAGATCTAGTTTAGAAGATATAATAGGAATGTGAATCATACTAGGGAGTAGTTCAGTAGTAAACATGACCTCTCACTATGGTGGTAAAATAGAAAAATCATCCAGATAGACTTCAAGGAACAGACACCACTATAGGAAGAAGATATACCAAAAATGGTGAAAAACATGAAGAAAAATATTTGATAACTGGATTGAGATTAACCCATATTGAGGAACAATAGGCCCCACCCTTCCCTATATAGAGTCCCACTAAACCTAAAATACATTAGTAAACCCATATAAAGATAATAACTAAAATCGTATATGATAATATTATATCTGGGATTTAATGTTGGTCCTCCAATCCATTTTAAGGATTCGGTCAAAGATGTCAATATCAAGAACAAAAATGTCCAACACCACCTAGAATTCAGCTATCATCACCCAACATGAGAGACACTTGAAACCTTTTTTAGAACTATTTTCAAAAGTTATTGAACAATATAACAAGAAATAAATACATTAGAAAATTAATAATGACTCATAAACTAAATTTTATGATATAAAAAATGAGTATCACCTTTATCAAACAAAGATAACACCATAGAAGATGAAATAAACACCGTATCTTGAACAATAGCTTGCTCCATTTCGAGTTCCTTTAGTATACACTTTAATGCATAAAGATATCTTGTATTATCCACATGAACATCCCCCATGGATTAAGGAATAGACCAAACAACCTTGCAATAATTTGTATGATATTTTGAATCACTGGTGAGAGTGGTACTAGACTTACCTCCTTGCAATATCCTTTCCTTAAATTCCTCAGATGAACCAATATTCTGCAATGATGAAAAGTCTTAGGAGTCTATATGAGGTTAGGTATGGTGTAACTATTCCTTCTACATTGGTAGAAAATAAATAGATTATATCCTAAAAAAGTCCATATAACTTTTCCTTTCGAAAACTGACAACACTTTTCCTGACATTTATTACTATATGACACACCTTGCCTACAAACTACATCAATTCAAGCTCCACCCAAACTAGTCTTTCTTGATATATCAGCCTCAGCTAAAATTGTTTTGTTGAATACCTCCACGAAGGTTGGAGGGAATATGAGAATCAACATCGACTAAATATCTCACCTCATTACCAAATATAACCTCCATTAATTTAGGTACTCATTGGTGAATATCTTTGGAGATAAAGAGAACACTTAATCAAAACATGTGGAATACTCTAGAACACTATTCTCCTCTTTCTCAATGGTCTGAAACTTCTTGGTTTCTACTGCACGTAACATCCCATGGGTAAAACTATGGATTGCAATTTTTCCTGAAATATGTCTAGGTAAGATCATTGTTCAACTTATCTTTCATAGTAGTTATCTATGATATCTTTCTTAGTTCCTTGAGCATGTAGAAGAAAAAAAATCACCTCAAATTCCCCAGGAATCTTTAAGAAGTTGAAGATCCTCTCAATCTACACACACCACTCCTCATATTCCTAGGTTCCCTTTCACCATGGAATATGGGAAGATGCCGCTTAGTGAATTTTAAGCCCTGATCCACTATAGGTCCTAGGTTCCTGACACCCGCTTGAGCCAGAGTATGAATAGTACAGAATATAATTTCTAGAAAAGAAGGGTCCACAAAGGGATTCAACTACAAAAACAATATCACTAAATCCTCTCTAGAATTTAGATGGTCTCTTGTTGGAGGCATAATCTAATAAACACAATTCAATAACCAATCATCTTTTGATCAAAATTACAAAATTATTGGACCAACTTAAAGAATTCATGTCAATTCCTTGAAACATTGAGAATGTGAAGAAATATGAAATATTCCAATAAAACATAACACATTCAAAAGGAATGGTTCCATTTAAATCTATTCCCTATCAATTTCATTCAAATGACCTCAAGCTCCTTGCCTAAAACTTGGTAAAAATTTCTTGACCACCCATGCTAACTCAAGTTCTATCACATATATGAGTTGTTTAGGCACCCTCTCATACTTACTACACATATCCCGAATGTCCTAAATCCTATCAACCCATGACACAAAACCAAACCTAGGTAGTGTATTCACACTTCAGGATGGGTACTTCCCTTTGACACCATTATGTAACAAACCAACCTAGGATAACTAGATAATCCACCTGAGCTGGCCCACCATGGTGGTTTGGTGTAACTAGATAAAAATATTCTTTTATATAACAAAACAAGAAGTATAACTAGAGCACAAAGAAGAAAATATATATACAAACCAGAGCCATAAAATTGAATCAAAATGGGTTAAACTATATAACCAGACAAGACCATTAAGTCTTCACGTGAGCAACTATTTCCTCCAAACCATCCCACTATGAAGGCTATAACAAAAAGACAATCCTACATGCTACATGATTCCCTTCAATTTGCGTGAATCATGTAAAAAATATATACAACCATAAAAATAAAAAATTAGGGTGTGAGAATAAATACCAGTTGGATTACACCACATAATCTTCAAAAAATCTAATATATATAATGAAATAGTTCTAGCATTAATGAAAATTCATTTTTATAAATAATTTTTATAAATCAAAACAATTTGTAAATCATACTTTGGTTTTTGTAAAAGCCTTTTAGATTCATAGGACAAGCAATATGTAATGTACATGTGATATGATTGAAATAATAATCAATATTAACCATTGTTAAAACATAATATAAGTATCTATGTAGTATAACGATTACACAATCCATCATGTGAAATAATGTGAGTAAATAACCGTGACACAATACATCATGTTATAATCAAATCAGGAATGAAGAATCACACCGTTTAGGCTCTAACCTAGGGGTATACAAACTAGAAATAAAGATAAATCCCTAATATAGGTCTATTTTGGATCCAACCGGTATATCCTCTAGTGTAATACACACACTAATGTAATAGAAAATCTCTAGTTGGATTACACACAATATGAGTGTCATGTCTATTCCTGAAACACCCAAGGTTTCCCAATGTCCTAAGCTTGTCCAAAACCATTTAAAAATCCATGATCACAATTTATAGAACACTCTCAAACAAAATATAATCTACTTCAATAATTTAAGACACATTTTTTTAATAAAACTACTATTAAATCATTTTATCAAACATTTTGCGTAAACAAAATTTTTTAAGAAAAAACATTTTAAAAACATGTTTTATTTTCAATAAATACATCGTAATAAAAAATAAAATAAAATAATAATAATAAATAATTTATGATAACAATAATAAATTCATTTAATTATCCTTTTATATAGAGACACCAACCTCAAGAATAAGGGTAGAACTAAATTCCATAAATAATAGATATCGAGAAAGATTAGATCAGGTACTCAAGATACTATATCTATAAGAAACACATAAATACTAAATCAACACCCTTAGATATAAAATAAGCATCCCACATGGGTTTCAACGAGACCAGGGGAGGATATATCTAACAATGATCTATGAAAGGAAGAGGAAACCACTTCAAAACAAACATATACCTTAATAAATGCATTAATAATCAAGGGAAATCACCATGAATATAGAGGGGGAGCTTTTAGATCATTGGTTAAGGATAAGGTCAAGCCTAAATGGTATTAGGGGTGATTAGGTATAAAAACGATCAATGGAAAAAGGGTGAAAACCAACTTCTTAAATGGTCATATTTCCACACATAGTTGGGCCACGTAATTTGAAACATTGTGGTCTAACTATTCTTAGATAACATATATTTGAAATGAAAAATTCAAAGGCTCCTAGGATAAGCAATATGGTTTGGTAAAACTATGAAAACCACATAGACAAGCACCAAGACCACACATGGTTTTCCATGGTGAGCCGCATGATTTCTTTATCCATTCTAAAACCATGAAAAACACACTATTAAAACATTGATACATACCACATGGTTAGTACTATCCATGTGCCGACCATGTGCATGGTTTTTATCCTAAAAAATCTCCATTCTTTACCATTATTACCCAAAAATATCTAAAATTACTTTAAATAAAAAACAAGATTAAATTAAATTATACCAAAAAATCAGTGGGTGCTACTTAGACTATACTATAATATCATGATAGAGAAATGTTTTTGAAAATGATAAACAATTAGTAATCAAAATTTCTAACTAAATAGAAGAAAATTATAGCCCTTCCAATCAAATATAAATAACATGATCATGCTATACTAATAAATCTCTATACATTATGTGACATGATTTATGAAAAAATAAATAATATCTTCCACATATAAATGATTTACATCCCAACAAAAATAAAAAAATTGACAATTAGCCACCACCTAGTCCCGAGCCCCAACCTGGTCCAAACTCCAAAACCCATTCCAAGATATCCATTTGAACCATCCACATAGATAATCCTCCCTACCATTACCTAACACAATGAGGTACATGTAGGGGAACCCAAACCATATATACTTTCGATAAATCCAAAAAAATAACCCCCAATCCATCCAAAGTTCACACATAGTAGTACAGTGAAAAATATCCGAACCTCTAGAATATTACACACTTGATTAAGTGTACCAAATTTAAGAACTATTTTCACCCTACCCATGAAACAAAGCTAAATTTATACATAACTCATGAAATTATCACAATCATTAAAAGAAATGGAATTATGAACCAATATAAGTATATAAATTAGGAAATACTGTAAATGGATTAACATGATTTAAATGAGTAGTACTGTATAAATGGAAGAAACAATGGGAATTTGTTTATATTCACCTAATTTCTAAATATTACACTCAAATAAAAAAATAGTCAATAAGAATTTATCATAGAGGATTAAATATCAATAACACTATATGAAAAACATGATGTATTGTTAATATCATTGATATACTATAAATATTATTCCACGCTTCCTTTTATAAGAAACTCAACTAGTCATCTTTATTTCCCTATCATCACACATTTTTGGAATAACCACTATACTGAATATGGTTAGTGATTTATGATAACACCATTGACCTCAGACATTTTATTTAGTAAATAATTATTCAAATTCAATTCTATAGTCTTCTAATTCATCGAATATTTTTGATCTCTAGGATTCAATTAGAAGATACTACTAATTGTCCAAATAAAACCTAGAATGATTATGCTAACACTAACTAAACACCAAGAATAACATCATTTTATACACAAAATTTCAGTTAATTTAACTATGATGGATGAAATTATAGTGATGAGAAAAGAAAATTCACATCCTAATAATCTCCCATTTGAAGACTTATTTTAGGGAAACTCTATAAAATCTATAATGAATATGTAAAATGATCAAACAATTTTCTTTTCACATTTTACAGTAAATAAAGTTTCTCTAAATCCCTTCCATTCACCCAAGAATCATTAGGGAATGATGCTACCTCTGACTTTAATGAACTAAAGTTTTGGAGAACATGTCCACTAAATTTTCAATTCTTGAAATCTTCTGCGGTTATAACACTTTTTCCTACATAATGTTTATTATTATGTGGTACATCCAGTTTATATTCATTTTTTATATATGAAAAATTATATCTTTAACCAAGAAGATTAAAATTTAGATATCACTAAAAACAACTCATTCTTTCTAACATCTTTTATGTTACATTACTGAACAATTTAACTAAACCAACTCATTCATTACTTCCACTTCAACTATATATTTTTCTTTTTTTACTTAATGTAACAATATTTTGTATCCAAGAAATAAAAATTATCATTTTTACTTGATACATAAACACATAAATGGTTTTTCTCTTCAGGGTATATGAATATTTAGTAAATTATACTTTCACAAAACATTTTAATGGATCTTCTTCCCCAAAAAAGATCCATGTCATCTGTTCCATTAAAATACCAAAGGATCCATTTGATATCTTCTCATTGTTCCCTTGTGGGGTTAGATATAAATTGTTTAATATCTCTAAAAAACAATCACTATATTAATCCATGCACATATCATTTCATAAATTAAACTTCTGATAGTAGAGGATAATAGAACATTATTCATGTATGGGTTCTCTTTTTCTGTTTCTGGGGCCTATTCCTTAAAAAATTTAATGTTTTTAATAATATTGGTTCATATAGGCTTTCATATGGCCATTCCAAACTTCTAAATGTTCTTGAAACTGTAGTCCTTCTAAAATGTAATCTATGTTTCTTCTCTCACATCTCTGTCAATCATTATCCCTAATATTTCTTTACCTTTTCCAATATCTTTCATATTGAATCTTCGGGTAAAATAATTAAATAATTTCATAATACTTGTATCATATAATACAAAAAATACATTTCATCATTATATATAAGTAATATAATTTAAGAATTATCATCTCATTTCTCTTAGTAACAATAATGATTACTTCTTCACTTTTTGAAACCTTCTACTAAAATCATTGAATTGAAATTCAGATTCCATTGTTATGGTACCTACATTAGTCTATAAAAAATTTATTTAATTTCCATAGTAAATTTTTATTCCATTATTCCATGAAATCTGTTGCATATTTCATGTAAATCACGTCCTCTAACTCTCCCTAAAGTAATATTATCTAAACATCTATGTGTTCTATGTATAGATATTCTGACCCCACCACTCTTAGCACTATCAAAATAGTTGAATATTTAACCGGTGATAAAATCTACAAGAATTATACTCTTTTTTATTCCATTTTCCAGAAATCATGATTTGTAACACATATTCAATTAATCCTCCTTTTTCAGTTAGAAAACAAAATTATTTTCAAGTCTCTTTTTATCATCTAGTAACCCTATAAGATCCAATGTTTTTTTTGATTTTTAATGAATCCAATTCTTCATTGAATAGTGAAATCTATTATTTTGAGTCATTAAGTGATGCTACTTCCTTTTAAAATTCATGTTTTATAGCATTTATAAAAATTAGAAAATTCATGGAAACCCTACTCCTCTGAAAAAGTCTTCTAACTCTGGTTTATTTTTTTAAACCCCATTCCCTTCGAGTTACAATATTCAGAAAAATTTGGAATTTTTGATTTGGAGAGGGCTTAATTTTGGGAATTTGGATTCAAATTGTAATTTTTTTAGTTGGAATATCTTAAATAGATGTTTTTATACATGGTTTAAGACAGCATAGGTGGTACATGTTATTGGGTGAACATCACTAAAGTGTTAGGTGTCCTAGGAACTATATTTTTAGATACTGCAACAATTAATGTCATGAACCATTTGGTTCATTCTATGAAAGGGATTTCACCAACAGTGGGATCTCTATATCCATGTAATTATTAGTGTTAACTTCATTTTCACACATTGAATTGGGGTTTGGGGTGATGACCAAGGTAGTTCAACCTATAAAATCTGGTTCACCCTATAAATCATTATAGGGGAGACCCTTCAGGCCATGAAACTTTTGAGGAGGAGACCTTTTAGACCGTGAAGTGTGTCTGTGGATGATTTTTAATTTTTATAATTTCCCTATTGTCCCCCTTAGAACATTTTATTTTGTTTTCACCTTTATCTATATATTATACAAGATTGATCTTGGAAGGGTTCTAACATACTCTTTTTTTATTACACCTCATATTTGGGTTATTTTAGGTGAGATTTATTTAAATTTTAGTTGAGATTCCTCATTAATTTCCCTCCATTATTGATTAATCATGATTTTATCTTGATTTGGATTCTCTAGTTTATAGTTTTAATGATGATTCCAGCATACCATGGTGGAATTAGATATTTTTATTGGATTTTTTTTATATCATGGATATAGGATACTTTATTATGAGGACTACATGCCATTTCAAAAATGGTATGATTATTTATAAATATTCATAGAGTTTTTAGATTAATTTGATGAAAATTTTCATTTAAATGGTTTTATAAATTTGAAATTTTGTATGGATTAGGTTTTGGTGTGTTTGGATAGTAGATCACACTCTATTGAATAAGGTTTTGGAGAGCTGTTATTGCTTGAGTTTTTAGTAATTATACCTATTTTTATTAATTTGATTAATTAATTTAAATTTTTTATTAAATAGAAATGGTTATAATTAATTAATTAATGGAAATTATGATTTGATATAGGTTCTAAATAGTTAATGTGACAAACAGATGAGCCTAAAAAGTGAGGGTTGGGTTGTGATTAAAATGAAAAATGGATTTGAATGAGGTAGGTGGTCCATTGATAATACCCCTTAGTATTATGCCTTATGTTAATATGGAATGTTATGTGTGGTATCAAGATGAGGGTGATCGACCAATTTTAAAATAATTAAATTGTTTTATTTAAATTAAATGCATAGATTGAATAATGTGCCAATATCCATGATAGACCCTTTTTCAGGGGCTAAATTGCCTCAACTGTCGATGGATGAGGCCTTGATTATAATTTTATGCATGAGATATTCAGAGATAAATGGGTATGAACTAAATGGAATAGAATAAGGGTGATATAATGGCCCTAGGTATAGGCTCCTTGGTGACCTTCGAGTTGAGGTGATCAATGGAATGAGATGAATGGCTTAGGTATTGGCCCGGTGAAAACTATGAGATGCCTTGATGCCTTCACTCTAGTGAAATGAAAATGGAGAAAGGTTTCCTCCACCATTAGGACATGACTACATGGGTGGGTATAACCAGAGGATATGTATGGATAGGTTATGTTTGGGGATCAACCTAGTGAGTATTGGGTATTATGATAGGATTTATATCTCCTTTTAAGATGAATTCCAGTATAGCTTATCTTATTAGGACAATGAGGTCGTGAGGTGATTATGACAAGGATGGGGGGAATTATATACTACATGTGATGTGATTTCCAAATGGGATGAGTTTATGAAAAATAATACTAGATAGAGTAACCAGACTATAAGGGGAAATAGGAATCCCAGATGCCTATCCCTGTGAGATACTGAACCTAGAGAATGTTCAAATTGAAAATGGGTAGTGAGGATTGAAGTTTTCATGTTTTTTAGGGTTGTTATGGTTATATATTTTTCACTTGAGAGGTTGAACACAATTTGGTGGGATGGGTTCATGAAAATGGCTAACGCATAAGGATACATTATAAGATATGGTCAGGGTGGGATTCATGGACCACTAAGATGTTTTGAAAAATAGTTTGTGATTATTTGTATATGATTTTTGGATATGATGATACTATGATTTTGGGTGCCTTGGATATGTTCAATGGTTATTTATGGTAGAATTGAAATTCCAACAAAATGGAGAAGCTATGGTTTGGGATTACTTAGGAATAATCCTTAGAACCAAATTATGTGATTTCCAACAAGGGTAACTAAACCCATAGACTGATTTGTGGTGATTTAAAGTAGGAGAACTACACTCCCAGACTCAGATGAGAAGATGGATTTCTAGAATGGTAGATGGAAAACACTTGTCTCCAGGTGATGGATTTATGGTAGGGTATTCCATAAATGTAGATTATATAATTCCAAAAATTATTTGATCTAGATCTAGTTCATGGATTACAAATAGATAAATTCCACAATTTCAAGATGATTGGATTCCTAGAAGAGAAATAATATGAGTTTATTTATTTGGTTTTACTAAAAGAGGGTTCCTGAGATCATGATAATTGGTGGACTTTGTGAATGATTTACGATGCCATGGACATGATACTTGGATATATATGGAGAGATTCAAAGTTCAACATGATGCAAAAAATATGGTATGGGATTTCGGAGACATGCTTCCTGGATATAGATGATAGAATTTCGTCTAGAGGTAACCACAACCCTAGAAACATATGAGGTGATATTCAGAAGGGATATGCACAACCGTGGACATAGTCTATGGGTTTCCTTGAAGGTCTCAAGTATTTATTGGATTCATGAAATGGTACTTGTTGGCTCAATCATTTAAATACTCAATGACACCCCAACACTTACTGAAGTAAGTTTGGTTCAATTATTAGATTCACATGGGAACCCAAAGATCAATATATGTTATTTATTTATTTTTTTACATTTTGTTTTATTTATTTTTAGAAAAAATTACATGTGTACACTACATTTACTGGTTATGTATCATACCACATTGGAGGTTCACTACTAAGTTGTACTGACACCCAGCTCAGTTGACCATGGGACTTGGGTACTCAAAAAGACTTCACAAATCGTAGGTTTAGGTTGGGCAGAGTCCTCGTGAAGCGTGAATGAGTGGGATAACATGGAATGGATCAATGATTTGGATGATTTGAGTCTTGATTACGATAGTATATCAACAATGTATCTATTTTTTTTATCTTGTATATGTTCTTAAATCCATAAAATATCTATCATTGTTTCATGAAAACCTATTATATTTAATTTTTTATTAATGACTGTATTTATTTCTTCTGTATACTCTAATAGATGTTTATTATTTTGAACGATTCAAGGATATTTTTTATCTATAATTACACACTCAAATATAATGGTATAGTGAAACACCACCATATTTTAGAATATATTTATCTTTAAGTAAATTTGATTTCTTAGATATCTTGTGTTACACAAAACACCATGTTTAAAAGAACCATGATATACTATTAAAATATTTAAACATAAACTTTATAAAATATCTATTAAATTTTTTTTTTAATATGAACAACAATTTTTTTAAAAAATATAATTTATAAATATTTTAGATAAATAAAATATATTGATAAATAAGTAATCATAATTTAAAAAAATCATTATACACTTTAATAATACATTTTTCTTCAAAAATTGTTTTCATTACTATATGTGACAAAATAATGTAATTTAATTTATTCCATCATTAGAAAATTTAATTCAAAAAATTAACTTCATTTTTTAAACCAGGTTGTTAAAATAATCCAAGATTAAATATTTTTGGATTTTCTAATATGTTTATTTTTTTAATGAATAGAAAAAAATTATGATTTTTATTGAAAAAATATTTTTTCTTCAAGAATTTATAAAGTTACATTTTATTTTGAAATTGTTTTATAGAAAAATTGGTTCAAATATATTGTGAATAATAAAATTATATTAATTGTAATCAATTTTTTGGTTTAATCTATTATAAAACTATTTTTACACTTAAAAGACATTTTTTTGAAATTCTGTCTTTCATTTCATTTTTCAGTTTTATCTTAAATTAATTTGTAACACTTCTAGAAATTAGATCTTGAAAAAAAGATTCCAAATATTTTATTATGAGGTAAAAATTAAATAAATATACCCCTTTTATTTTTACACATTATGAATAGTAACTTTGGTAAAATCTATCACCATGGTAAATGGTAGATCAGGTTAACCTAGTTGAAAAAATGTTATATGGTCACCAATTTTCATCTTAATTATTATTCGATTAAGAAAATTGAACCCTTATTAGATTATAATATAAATTTCATTATTTATGGGATAATTTTCTATAAACAACATATATAATACAAAAAGGAAAAAATAAAAAATGTCACTCTTGCTTTTAAATATCGTCTATGTGTTGACATGGGTATAAAAGAAAGTGTTAAATGAATATTAATGGTTATTTTCATAATAATGAAATTAATTTCATGAAAATTATTTTCATGATGATAATTTATTTATAATTTTAAGTGATTATATAATTACCATAAATTCTAACACAATGCTGAAAAAATATTTCCTCAATTAATAGAAAAAATGACATTAAACATATTAAAAATAATATTGTTTGATTTAGTTATAGTGTTCCATGAATTTTATAGATTAATATAACATATTTTCGATGTTTTAAAATACTATATTCAAATTTTGTTATTTTTCTTGATGTATTTTATGTCAAATTAAATGAATAGTACCGAAATGACTTTAATGATATTTTATAAAAATTATTTTTTATTAAACTGTTTAAAAATCAGAAGAAGTTAAAATATAAAAATAAAGATAATATATGGTCTAAAATTATATATTTTGGTCAATTATGGTCTAATTTTAACTTTATATTTAAAAAGAAAGACCCTTTAATATTAAAAAATTTCTTACCTTGGTTAAGTTTAAAATTGACTCACCATGGAGTTAATAAAAAATATAATGTTTAAATGCACACCAAAACCTATACAAATTTTATTGGTTAATTATATTTCAGCCATACTATTACTTATTAGTTATTATATGGAAAATTATAAGAATATTATTTATAGTGAAATTTTTATATTTTAATCAGTTACTAAATTCTAAGAGTGACCCTCCCTTCACATATAAAAGGATTTCCCTTTACTATATTCTTTATATAACATTGTGTCATATATCATGACCGAACAATAAAAATTTATCTTATAAATAAATGTATACAAGATATTTATGATTTATAATTCCCAAAATAACAACACTAGGTTCCATAATAAAGGATTTAAGGAGTTATTTCATGTTCTTGGATATTCAAACACAGACGAAGGCAGTCAGACCTCAGGTAAGGGTTTCATGTCTCACATTTGTTTTCATCCGGAGTATGTGATATTCAACAATTATTTTTTTCATTTTGTGTATAAAATAAAATTTTTATATGATATATCATTATTTTATTTATATTCAAGGTGTTTAATGTATCATTTTAATTAATTATTTTCATGTGGGTTATGATGAAAAATTTACCAAAGCAGTAAAAGTATATTTCATAATCTCATAATTATTCATACTTTTTTATGTTTAAGTTTCTATTGGGGAAATTATATGATCATTTTATCTTAAAAATAATATATTTTATTCTCCTCTGGGTATTCTTTTTTTAATTTATAATTTTTCTTTTCATTTTCTTATATCAAGTACTCAGGTGATCAAAAAACCTTTTTAAGGAAAACTATTTTTATTTTTTTAACTTGGTCGTGAATTTTTTAATTCCCTATCCATATTTTATTAAAATTTATTAGATAATATTTTTAATAATCTACAATTATTTATTATTGAAATTTTTACCAATTTTTGACAGTTTTAGAAAGTTTTAAATGGAATCGTCCTATTATTTTCAGAATGAGGTACTTTTGGATTTTTTTTATAAAAGTGTGAAAGGAATGTTTTTTAGCTTATACAACATGAAATAAATTTCCCACCATCATGGACTCTCAATTTTCTGAAAATACATTGATATGTTTACATGTTTATTTTAAAATACATTTTTTCTTAATAATTATGTAATTTTTAAATAAGTGATCTCAAAGTGAAAAGAGGTAATCTCATCAAGAATGTTTCCAGTTGTTTTTTTAATGTATCATCATTTCTGTCAATATACATAGTTGAATATTATTATCTAATGAGGATATAAAATACAAATTACATCTACCATTTTTATGGATATTTTATTTTAATATTTATTGGGGAATGTATTGAAATTATATATATTAGTTCTTCCAATATAGAAAATTATTGATTTTAAAGAATATTGATTAAGTTATATTTTTTATAAATATAATGAATGAATTGGTCTTATTAAGTGTTAAGTGGGTCCCAAAATTATGTAGACCCTCAATGAATAGGTAGGTATCCTAAGACAAACTAGTTGGCCAACCTTAATAAATGGGGTTTTGGTTTATACCTACCCATAGTTCAAACTGTCTTAAAACATGGCCTTGATAATAAGTTTTTGATGTCTTCAATTATCCATTACATGATGATAAAATTATTTATTTATGTACATGTGTTTATTTTTAATAATATCCATGGATATTTTTCAATATTATGTGATTATTTATATGACATCATTCCATCTTTAATTAATTTGGAAAAATTATTCTTCATGATCAAATTATTGATTACATAACATGTGGTTTAGTTGGTTACCTTTATAAATTTATTATGCCTTATTTACTCATGATTGATTCCATTGTACATAACCCTTAATAAGAATGTAATCTATCACTTTATTTGTTATTATTTCCTTAGTATATAAATAAGTAATTTTTGATAAAGTTAATTGATGCTTAAAATTTGGTTTTGTTATGTTTTCTATTAATTCCAATGTAAAATGGGAATCAAGTATGCATAGAGTTCACCAAGACTACCAAAATATTTGGTCCTTTAGGATGTGAATACTTATATATAATACCATTATAATGAATTAAATATAAGATCTAGGATAATAGGGTTAGTGTATTTATAGTTGGTATCAAAGGAAGCTCAGTAGAAACCTTAAGAACTAGATTAAAGGCAACAAAGATTAGGGAATATATCCTTTTGACTTCCTTTATGAAAAATTCTAAGAATAGGATAACATCCTAATATTTAGGTAAGGTAGATATTGTGTGGGGTTTATGGTAATACATCCATGTCTATATATTAATAGTGTATGTGGATTTGACATATATTCATATAGTTGTAATAACCATTAAAAGAGTTGGTCGATTATATCTTGTCTGTTATTTTAGTGCATGGTTGGTGTTCCATTACTACGCACCAAGTCTGTAAATCCAAGAGAATATTATTTATTAAATTCACATTTAATTTACAAAACATTAAGAAATATTTTAATGTTTATTTATTTGGGAATATTATCAATGAAACTATGATTATGATTCATAGATTAGTTATGCATAAAATTTTCTATTTATTTTAAGTTTTTCAATATTTTCAAAATTATACATTACGATTCATAATTTTATGATATGATATAGTGATTTTAATTATTTATAAATATAACCAAGTGTATGAAATAGAAACCATATCATTTAATATAATCTACGTCGGTATTACCCTCATGATAAAGACAGTGAATATTGTTTGAAGTGTGTAATATTGACTATTTCTTTGATGGGCTAAAGATAATCATTCAAAGGGAAATATTATCTAAAAAATTCTCTAAATATGGTGATATAATTTTATGTGCTATCAATATAGAGAAATAATTTTCTACGACTTATGTATTAGAAGGAAATAAATATATGAATATGATGATTGAATAATAAATGGATAAGGGGAAGAATAGAAATGGTGATTTTACACCATGTGATACTAATGGTAGGAAAAACCAAGGTACTTTCTTAAAGGGAAAATATTTTGCTACATGAATTGGGGAAATGGTAATTATTACCAAAATGTGAAGGGTAATAGAGAATCCATCAATGTAAAATTATTTAACTATAAAGTGAGGGTAATATATTCCAACCTATACCCTAAAATTCATGGGAACTTACCATTGAAGAATCCAAGGGGAGAAGGCCAATATTATGCAATTACTATAGTGGAAGTGGAATAATTTAACTATTTATTTATTGGGATTCAATAATTATGTTTCTGAAGTGTTTTAAAAATGATATTTTGGTTACAAAGAACATTAAGCATATATGTATTGTTCTATAGTTGTTTAATATTGATGTATTTTCATACATATGTTTAATAGAACTAAAAACCATGGAAATTTATTTTGTGATATTTTTTAAATTCACATGGGTAATGGAAATATAACCATTAATATTTTATTTATGATTAAGTATAATATTTATTTAGTTTAAATAGATGGTTAAATTTGATGTAGAAAATTAAATAGTATTGGTGACCTTGAAAATAATTATTTATTTGATGATAAAGTAATTTATAATATATTTTACTGTATTTTTGGATTCATGGAATATATTTTATAATCTATTATATTACATAAGTAATAAGGATATAATTATTTTTTTGAAGTGGTTATCTTTTCATCGAGTATTTATAATTATAAAGGTATTTAAATATTTAGAATGTGACATTAAGAGTTATATTATATTTTTTTATGGATTAATGTAAAGTTGATTTTAGAAATTTAGTGACCTTATTTCAAATCTTATTGATTTGGAATTAAGTCAAACAAATTTTGGAAGGGTTTTGAGGACAAATACTTATTTAATATAATAAGTAAAACAATGGGGTTTATTTTTGAGGTTTTATAGATTATTTTATAACATTTTATAACTTGTGATAACCATTTTTTTATTAAATATTTTAAAAAATAGAGAATGAATTTTCATCATTCTATAGATCCCATGAACTATGAAAAGATAATTTTAGTGCATCATCCATGAAAAAATAATATAGAATATTCATTTCTTGGAATAAGAGATGAAATGGAATTGATTGAATCATATCTAAAGGATTAAATTGTGCTTATAAAATGGAAATAATTCAATCAAGTGAATTTTAACATATTATATATCCTTAAAGTGAAAGAATCCTGCATCTTTAAGAAAATAATATTGAAATAAAAAGTTGATTTTCCTTTATTTAGGATGAATCAATGGTCTTTTCACCCCTCAGTGTTTTATGATTTTATAGTCATTAACATTATTGTGACAATGTTCTCTATCACTATCTATTATTAATTTTAAATTAGTTTCATATTATATGTCTATATTTTAACTTCCCACCAATGTTATCTTTATTTAGAAACCTAAATATGTGATATTTTAGAAAACCATTATTTTTTCCACTTTCACTTCTCAAAAGAAGTATTATTATCTCTCTGTATGATGTTTGTTTTCAACAAAGATTATAAATTTGATATTTGAAATTGAATTACAAACACAAAATTTATTTAATTGGGGGTATAATGTAACACATTAGGAATTTATTGTATATTTTTCTTTAAATAAATATTATTTTTCTAATAGATTTCATTAACTAAAACACTGAGTTTAAATAAAATGTGATATACTATTAATATATTTTAACATGAATTTTATACCATAGTCATTAAATTGGTAGTACAAATATGAATTTTACCGACCCATACATTTCATACATAGATGTTTGTTGATGCTCCTTTCGTCACAGAATCTACAGATTGGAAAGGGAAATGACTTAGCACAAATTGATTCATCCTTTGAAGAAATAATCAAAAATAGACAAAGGATTGAACAAGGCCTCAAAAGAACAAGGGTCGTGCAATTTCCCTCACTGTCGTGCAAGTATAATTGCACGCCACCAAATGGTCGTGCACGTGACTTGCGCGCCCTAAAGGATAACCGCTCAGGGTCTTCTCCAGCCTATAAATAGACCTTGTGCCCCCCCCCATTCGAGGAGGAATTTTTCTATAAACTCATACTTAAGCTCCCGGAACCCTAGTCTCTTTTCAAAGCTTCCGAAACACTTCTAAGGTAATTTCTTACCTAGAACGGAAGATCTAAGGAGGGGGAGGAAGGCCTAAGTGTTGAAAATCATCAACACTTGCGCGCCTGAGTGGTCATCCCTTAAGGGAAATGGCCACACTTGCGCGCCGCCTAACTCCTTCAATATAACTTGTGCGCCACTCTTCTGGAAGAACCTCAAGATGATTCTAAAGGCTGTAACCAACAGTTTCTCAAGTATTATCATATTGGTTAACCTTCGCGCAAGTACCCATGTGTCGCACATGTATACCTGCGTGACCAAGACTTGCGCGCCCACGCAGTACCTGCGCGCCTGCCAGGACTTGTGCGCCCCTGCCTTTTTGGGTTCCCTTATTGCCCATTTCACCCCTCTTAAGCCATTCCACCTCTCCTATTCAAATTCAGTCTTCAAGAAACTCTTCAAAGCCATTTATGGCATGATTTATTGATTTTACTTCCTTATCTGAAAGAAACTCTGTGGAATATCACTCAAAACCTAGTGATTTACACATCTTTAGGTCACTAATGATTGATATTTAGTTCATTCAACCTCATCCATTAAGATGAGAGAACCCCTTAACCTGGGCCTCCTATTCAGGAGTAAGCCCCAATCCCCTAATTTGGGCATCCTCTTCAAGAGTAAGCCCCAAACATAATTTCATTAACCTGGGCCTCCTTTTCAAGAATAATCCCCAGTCATAATCATAAACCTGGGCCTCCTCTTTCAGGAATAATTCCCAGTCATAAATATGGGCATCCTTTTCAAGAGTAAGCCCCAAGTCCCTTATTTTATCAAGTCTCTTAACCTGGGCCTCATTTTCAAGAGTAAGCCCCAATCTTAATTCCTCTTAACCAGTCCTAATTTTCCTTTGATCTGGTATTCGTTCTCAGGAGTAAAAACCCAATCATAAGTCCTCTCCTAATTTGGGCCTCCTTTTCAGGAGTAAGCCCCAAGTTAGAGTATTCAAATCTCCGTGAAGCACATATACCATTATGGACCCTGTTCCTGGATTCTTCTCTGAAGTAAATCCAAATCTCCATTTATCTTGGCAGTCATACATACATAATTCCCACCTTATTTTTTATGATTTCATCTTTCATGGCACAATTGTCTGATTTTTACCAATACCTCTTGTTTCTCACACCGAGCATGACTCATGTGATCTTAGAGTGTAAAAGTAATTATGCCATTCTTATTTGAGCCATCAATCATAAACATCATACTCCCTTTCTCGAACTACGTGGGTTCTGATTCCTCTTCTAAACAAAGGATACGTTGGTAGCCCATCTGTGGGTTCGATCCCAACTCTGAAATAATCCATGTCCTTCTGAATGACAATAAACATCAAGTGCCCCACTGAGTGGTTTTAAAACCATCATGTTCATCATAATGACCAAGATAATTTTACTTATTAAAGGATACCATTGACTAAGAATCTCTAACAAATACAGATGATTCTCTATCAATGAAGATCCTCGAATACATATAAAAGATTCTATAAATTTTCTATATATCGATCATTGATTTTTAGGTCTAAAGGGAATCTCATTTTATACTTGTAATGTAATAAGGATTCACGAACACAACTTAAATCTATAAAGAGAGTCCCGGAGTAGAAAATAATTCCCTAAAAAAGGTGTGATGAGTCCGACCTCCCATCCTCTCGACCAATGCAAATTTCTAAGCTTCATCAGTCCACAAACTAATGAGCACCTACCTTTGGAAAGTAGGTCCAAATGGATGTGGAATCATTGGATGATTCCGGTTCTACGAACAAAACTGTTAAAAACCGATTGGAATGTTTGGACCTTCAATCAAGGAGGTCATCCCCAAATTCCGAGTGAAAAAAAATGGTGAACCCGACGTGAATCCTTAACCAAGTTAAAATGGTGTTTTACCTATTTTTTAGGCCCCTATTTAAAACTCAATGAGAGGTCCAACAAAAAAACAATCATTGACATATGTGCTCATCCAAAAGATGTAGTGGCTGAATTTATCTTGATTACGTCTGTTATATCAAACGTGCACTCTTTTCTAAGATCTTCTACATTTCCAGAATGGCTGCTCTCAAGTTCACACTTGTGAATACTGCTGCTGCAAATGCCACTACTGCTACTCCTGCTGGTTGATCATCTTCTCTAAGGATGACATCACCTACTCAGCGTCTTCAACACGGGGTATTAAATGCCCTGGTTAAGGAGTACCGTCAACACAGTACCATCCCAACTCTAGAGGCTTCCCAACAAGACCACCAAGTGAAAAACTCACACCGGTCATCCGGACAATGATGACCGATGATCAAGAAGCAGGCGGTGCTGAATACCATCTCCAACCGTTTCGGGTCGTTATCCCCAGAACACAATCACCATTCACTCTTATATTCAGGGGAGGTGAAGGAGAAGGTCCCTCAGGGACTTAATTCAAAGAAGAAAGAGTCCTTACTAAGGGATCCTATCAACAATCACCGCCAGACTCGTGCGGCAGTACGCCCTCAACATAATGGGGGTCCCAACTCCAGGCATTTGGATCAGGTTCCTCGAACTCGACCAGGCAAGACGAACTGCCAGAGGTGGAATCCGGTCAACAGTTAGAAGGTTCTCATCTCTTCCATATCCGGATAAGTCCACCAACCTAACTTGGTGGAAAGCAACGAGCGGGCACACACACCTTCCCGTTTTAATCCCGTTGTCCTGCAGATTCTTCTGGCAGCAGCACGCCAATCCCGTCAGGCAATTCTGGCGGAGTACTATAGGCAAGAACATACACCTGTTTATACGTCATCAGTTTGTCAGCAGGCTCGTATGACTACATATGATGGAGCTCGTCAACCACGTTTGGCGAAGTACAATCAGTAGGCACATACACCTGATAGTATTGATCAAGCCTACCAACTGTCTCACTTGGTAGTATTCGGAGAAGTAAGTCGGAAAGCTCCGACAACAAACAAGAGGCAGACTCTACTCTCTTCCCCCACACTTGAGTATTGTCAAGATTCACTGACAGGAAAAGGAGGACAGGAGCAGGCACATACACCTACTCCAAGTACAGAATGGACTTATATCCCTATTCCGGCAGCTAAAGTCACCAAGCATATTTTATCAATGGTGAGTGAGCAGAAGCCAATCCCTTCTCATATTCTGGATGCTTTCCAAGATATTATAACAACTTCAGTGGAATCTTAGGGAATGACACATAAATCTATCCCTACCAGTGGAGTAAAAAATCAACAATTCACTCCAGAACAGACACACACATCTGTTCCAGTCCAAGAGGGTTCTGGGAAATACTCCCCCTTATCATACGGACAACCAAGTCAGGCACATACACCAGATTTGAGTGGAGATCGTCAGCCTAACCTGGCCATCTTTCCTGATCAGGCACATACACCTGCTCAGAGTAGCCACTTTCATCAACAAGTGGTTTCCAAGGCGAGTAAGAAGGCATCTATGAAAAAAACCTACCTAGCATAGTCAGGTGATCAAGAGACAATCAGTAACAAGGACTTTCTCGATGCTAAAGTTCTTAAAGCCCTCAGATAGTTATCTGTTGGAATTAAAGATTATAATCCTTCATTTCCCAATAGTGGGAACATTAATTCTGAAGTTCTTCAATAGACACTTCCTTATGAAGGCTTTCTTCAGGGGAATTCGGTCGATCTCGAAGTTTTATCTTCAGATGAGAGCCACAGGAACCCTATGTGTGGTCAGAATACCAAGGAGCAAGAGATTTCATCTTTTGTTGTAACCCACCATGGTGGTCCTCCCCATGATGTTGAATTTCTCTGCAAAAGTCCTCTCCATAGTAGTGGTGCACATTGCCCGGAAAATGCTCCAGTGGATGATGTAGTGCCGAGAAAGCCCCTTTATCTTGAGGCACTTGAAAATGCGAAACCAGTTATGTATGATGCTTCATCGCTAGCAGGTGAAATACTTTCTCAACAAGAAGATAGCCCAAGGTGTAGGACATTATCCGAACCACCCCTAAGTCATGCATCTTCTAGTGTGATCAATGGTTTCTCTACCAATATTGTTGAATCCGATGACGCAACAAGGAAACACCAACTCTGGTCAAATCATGTAGAAGAATCCTCATTTAATGATAATGAGGAAATGATGAACATGAGAAAACAATTGGAAAAAGGTGAAGTACCAGTCATGTTTTCGCCTATGGCTGACTCTCAGTATGATATTCCAGAAATGTTGACGGAAGATGGAATTCATGATATTCTTCTCAACATATGGAAACCTCTTTGTCAGTTGAAAAAGAAAGTATTATATTATGATGAATATGAAAATAATCTTAAGATAATAGAAGGTTTACAACATCATATTGATTTGGCATCACTATCAGTCTCTCAATATACGAAGGCTAAAAGTAGTAGAGAGCCCTTCAACGTTCATGCCTTCGCACACTATGAAGATTGCGTCAGTTAATTTCCAATTCCCCATCTGGTATTCATGTCAATGGATGTGGTGTTCATGGAGCACTACATTTCATGATGCTCTCCAGTCAGCAAAGCCCTCTGAAAACAGTATCATGCAATGTTATTTCACATGGCCATCCACAGTCAATGGGCTTTGTTTGTAATCAAAAGCTTTCCCAAGAACAGGCTTCAATAAGTTCCCCTCAAAATAATGAATACAAGAAAAAAGTTGTTGAATTACTCGTGCATAAAGAAAACGAGAATATTGAACATGCCTCTCGTATGGAGCAAGCACATCATCAAGTGACAGAACTGTCGGAAATCATCCAATGGTATTTTGAACTAGGAGATAAAAGTTGATATAGGTTAATGCATCTAGCTAATTTTTGGACTAAGGTTCGCAAGATCAGGAGAGATTTTAAGAAAGTCTCAGACATAGCATGTCAAGAGCCACCCTAGCTTGCCAGACTGGGGACTCTTTTAAACAAACCCTTGGAATCAACAAATAGGGTTAGAGGAGTTGAGCAGGAACAGCAGGAACAGCCCCAGTCCACCGGAATGTGGACTTTTTCAAATCATCAATCACCTCCTCAGAGAAAGTTGGTCTTTTCTCGATTGGGGAAGAAGCCTCAGGAAGAACGAAGAGCCAAATTATTTGGAGATTCCCTCCAAATTACGGTTCTTCAAGAATTTCCTAAGGGATCAAATCAATAAAAGGCAATGTTTCATAAAAGACATGGAAGAAGAAAATATCACCGAAATGATGATAGAAGGGATGCCATGCGTTATGCATCAATCAATGTCATCAATGTCGTTGTTGTTGATCCACCAGATGAGGCTCACTCAGGGGACTCAGATGAAGAGGTTCCTGCTAAAGAAGATGTACGCACCGACCCTAATGAAGAAGGTGAGAATACATGAAATCAAAGGGTTACTCAGAACCTAGGTAATACATAGTGTAACCCACTTCCCCCTCTCCAAAAAGGATCCAACAAAGAGAGGGGAAAGAATCAGGTGACATATCCTTCCTCTGAGGAAGGACAATCGCTCTCACTAGAGAAAAGGTTTTCACATCATGGGGAAGAAATGAAGGAATTAAGGAGGTTGAATGTAGAACAACTTCAGAGTAGTATTCTTCTTAAGCATGCTGGAGTAAGCGAGCCAAAAGAATTTGTTGAAACTACTGAGATGGATCTAGAATATCCTCCTCTATCAGTACAACCTCATAGGTCTAATCCTACAGGTCAAGTGCAACAATAGTTGGCAGTGCTATCATCAGTTGCAGCACCAACCACCACATCTATCCAACCTCCAGTCATTGCACCTACCCAAGTCCAAGTTCAACCGGATGTCTCTCAAAGGTTAATAACTATCATTAAGTCATTTACAACTCGGTTAGAAACTATGGAAGAGAAACGTGCGCAGGTTCAACTAGAAAGTAATGTTTACCCTGAATGGGTAGATTCAATCTATCCTCCATCCAGTTTTGGAAACCCTGTATTCCCTATTTTCAATGTATCAGGTGACCCTGAACAATATTTGATGCATTACGTGTCTTGCTGTGATCCTATGATGGGAACTACAGAGCAGCAAGAAGCAGAAAAACGCAAACGCTTCGTACGAACCTTCCAAGGACCAGCCTTTGTTTGGTATACAATCTTGCAATCCCGGTCAATTACAGGATGGGAGGATCTCCGTCAACAATTCCTTCTTCAGTTCAGCTCAAAATTGCCAAAGACAACTGTTTTTGATCTTACAAACTATAAGAAAAGGGAGAATGAAAGGGTCTCAGATTTCATTACTTGCTAGAAGGGATTAACATATTCCCTAAGATTAGCACTCCCTTAAGAATAATTGTTGGCAATCTGTGTGGAAAATCTACGTGAAGAATTACGCACGCTGTTAATCCCTGTGAAATATACATAAGGGTTTCGAGACCTTACATCAATCGCTCAGCATATTGAAGATTCCCTTATACAGGATAAGGCTAAATCTCGTGTAATTCCATTAGCTCCAGGAAGGAGAATGGGTAAAGTATAAACTGCTAAAATTATTCTCAAACAAGCAGTTGTACATGTTTCTACTTCAAAACCATCATCTTCTTGAAGGGATCCACCTCCTAAGCCCCAACAACAAAAGCCATTTTGTCCAGATGATCAAAAAGATCAATGATGAAAACAATTTGAGGATTTGAAGAGAAAAACATACTCTTTCCAAAATGAACAAGTTCTTGGTTACTTCATTTCGGCTCTGGAAAATAATCTGGTTCAATTGCCAAGGCCCAAAAGGCCAAATACGGAAGGAGATGAAGACTGTCCCAATTATTTACCCTTTCATCAAATGTTGGGGCATCCCATACAGGTGTGTTTTGTCTTAAAAGACCTCCTGTAGAAGATGGTCGACTCTGGACAAGTCAAACTGAAAGGTTCATCAGCTCAGGTAGCATGTGTTACTACTATAGTTCCAGAGGAGGAAGGTGAATGGCAAGAAGTAAAAAGCAAAAAACCACAAATGTATGATTATTGGATGGTCAGAAATACAATCAACCAAACTCATGCTATTTTGGGAACACAATTAAAGAAACCGATTGTGTCTTATGCCATGACTGTTGCGGCAAAACCCTCTTAATATGAGGGAAAGTACTCAAAGAAACGGCATGATTAAAAGAAAGAAAAATAATCAGAAGAAGATGAGTATGTGTCAAAGCCTAAGTTTTCTTTGACTCTGGTTGACTTCATGCCATCTACTTCAAAGCCACGGTCACTGCCCCACCAAACCGTACATCCTAAACAGGCTAATCAGGCAGAGTCTTCATCAAACGAAGAGTTAATATTCGGTTCTATTTATATGATTCAATTAACAGATCCATATACCAGTAGTAGTTTCGATTTTGATGAGCCTGAATTCCCTGAATCAAACAAGGTAATTAGAGGATGTTCCAGAGGCTCAGGATACATGGGAAGACGTGTATCTTTCAGAAGCCACTATTCCAATTCTACCCTTTCTAGAACTGTGTATGCAGTAGAAACTCGTGGTAGAGCCCTTCAGCGAGCTCAGCAAGAACAAGAAAGTTCTTCTACCAATAGCAAATTCAGTCCTGGGACTGTTATTTTGGACAACCGGTTGAGGGTCCCATCTTCTTCCTCTCAACATGTAAATGGATCTAATCAGTATAATCATCCAAAACCAGGAATATTGCCAACTCCTATCTCAATACAAGATGCATCAACTTCCAAAGCATCTGCTTCAAGGTACCTGCTAAACCACATATTCTTGTTGGGAAACGCAGGCCTCTGGATCAAAAGTATGATATATTAAAACACTTGGACAAAGTAACGGCCAAGATATCAATTCTGGATTCTTTAAATCTGTCAAAGGATCTTCGGGAGGCACTCATCGAGGCTTTGTCAAGTCCTCAGGAGTTTGAAACTGAAATTGCTGCAGCTGAAGTCTATCACATAGAGAATAATCCTACAGAATTCCATGCAGCAATATCTTTTACTGATGAATATTAAGATTATGTTTTTCTTGGGAATATTAGACCTTTGTACTTATCTGGAAAGGTCAATGGCATAAACGTCCGAAGATCTTTCATTGAATATGGTTCAGGAGTCAACCTCATGCCCATTCGTACACTTCATCGATTGGGCCTCACAGAATCTGATTTATCTCCTTTTACCATGATGTTACAAGGATATGATAAAAAGGAACAAGAACCACTGGTCAAAGTTAAACCCAGAACTTAGTTTGGAGATCTTGTATCCAATTCGGATATCGTGGTTGTTGATCAAGACTCAGCTTTCAACATCTTGCTTGGAAGACACTGGTTACAGCAACATACGACTCTCCCTTCATCATAAAATCAATGTCGCAATTATTGTTTTGATGGTCATGTTGGGACATTGTATAGTGATAAGGCCCCGTTCAAGACATGTGAGTCTCAATACATTGAGGCGGAATTCTATCACATGAAGGGAAGGGAGAAATCCACAACAAAGGAGACTACCAAAGTTAATGCTCCATATGGTTTGGAGAAAATTCTAGTAAATCCATTTACACATGTGAGTACAGATTATGTGTTACCTATCAGTCAAATTTACAAGATAAACCCAAATCAAAATACTCTTATGGAAAGATACATAATGTCAGTTACGACAATTGATCCAGACAACATGGGAGAAATTGGTAACCCACCAAGCAGTAATGAAAGAAAAAATGGTAACGTCTTCTTTTCATCTGCTGAAATACAACAAGTATACACTTCACCAATTAGGCTAGAAGAAGTTATAGCAACATCATAGGTGAACAATGATGTCTATTCTAAATCGATCATCTCCTCTTTATTACCCAAAGAAGACCCATCATCATCAATTGGGTCAGAAATGGAATCTTCTTCTTCAAGATATGAAAATTTTGACATCTCTTCTGATCATGAAAATTCTACTTTATCATCTATTATGAAAGTAGAAACATAAGAAATAACACATGATGAAGAAGAAGAGGAAGATCTCAGAGATTCTCCTCCAGCATTTGAAGAGGGTATCTCTACCACTATGGATGAACTCAGAGAAATAAATCTGTGTACAAAAGAAGACCCACGCCCCACTTTAATTAGTGAGGCCATGAGTCTTGAAGAGCAAGATATGTATAATTTCTTTTCTAAAGAAATATAGAGATATATTTGCTTGAAACTATACAAAAATTCCTGGGCTTGATCCTGATGATGCTACTCATCATTTGGGTTTATCAAAAGATCATCGAGGATTTAAGCAAGCCGCGAGAAGAACACACCCAACTTATACTTCCAAAATTAAAGCTGAAGTGGATAAGTTTATCAAAGCTAACTTTGTCAAATAAGTTCAGTATCCCAAGTGGTTGGAGAATATTTTCCCTGTAAAGAAGAAAAACAGACAAATTAGAGTCTGCATCGATTTCAGAGATCTTAATCGGCATTGTCCTAAGGATGATTTTCCACTTCCGATTACAGAACATTTAATTGATGCAATAGCTGGCTATGAATCACTTTTCATGGATGGATATTCCAGATATAATCAGATCTGAATGGACCTAGAAGATGAGGAATCCACAGCCTTCAGAGCCCCTCAGGGTGTGTTTTGTTACCACGTAATGCCCTTTGGTTTAAATAATTCATGTGCAACCTATCAGCATGTCATGCATCGTATCTTCAAACCCTTTTTAGGGAATTTTGTTGAATGCTATGTAGATGATTTGGTGGTTAAATACAAACAACATTCTAATCACTTGGCTTATTTGGAAGACATATTCCGCAAGCTTCGACAACATAATTTGAAGATGAACCCCTTAAAAAGTGATTTTGGGGTAACCTCGTGAAACTTTCTTGGCATTTTTCTATGCCATCGTGGTATTAAAGTCATTCCTAAGAAGACCAATTCAATCCTTGGTATGTCACCACCTCAAAATTTGAAATAATTAAGAGGACTTCAAGGTCACTTAGCCTATATTCGGCGTTTCATCGCCAATTTAGTAGGAAAAAGTTTACCCTTCACCAAATTGATGAAAAAGGGAGTCACTTACCAGTGGACTGAAGAATGTCAGGAAGAATTTGATATTCTCAAGAAATACCTCTTGAGTTTACCAGTACTCATGCCACCTGTTTAAGGAAGACCACTTATCCTCTACGTGACAGCTTTAGAGCGATCATTGGGTGCCTTTCTTTATCAAAAGAATGAAGCTGGGAATGAAAACAACCTCTACTATCTCAGTCAAACTATGCTTGAAGCAGAAACCTGGTATTCAAGTATTGAGAAGTGCTGCCTGGCATTAATCTGTCTAGTTTAGAAGTTGAGACACTACCTGCAACATCACGAGGTCCAATTGGTATCTCACAATAACCCGCTCAAATTCATCCTTAGTCGTATGGTGCTTACAGGACGTCTGGCAAGGTGGGCAGTTATTTTGCAGCAATTCGACATTCAGTATGTGTCTCAAAAGGCGATAAGGGGCCAAGCTATGGATGATTTCCTGGCTGAACACCCTTTAGTGGAAGACACATCTTCAGATATTGAACTCCCTGATGAGGATGTCTTCTCTATTCAAGAAAGTCCTCAGACATGGGAAATGTATTTTGATGGTGCTTCCAGAAGTCCAACAGGGAGGAAAATGGAAAATCAAAAATTCAACGAAGTTGTCTTTGGAATTGTGATCATTTCTCCAGAAAAGGAAGTGTTACCTTATTCCTTCTTATTGTGGGAAGGTGGTACCAATAATGAAGCAGAATACCATGCTCTCATCATAGGCTTGGTATTAGCACTTCAAGTACAAGTGAATCACATAAAGGTGAAAGGTGATTCAGACCTGGTAATCGAACAAGTCAATGGGGATTATGCCATCAGAAAAGAAGAAATAATCCCTTTGTATGATTACGTCAGAGAGTTAATGGCGTAATTCCCTTTGGAATCAACATTTTCTTATGTCCCAAGATCACAAAATGCTCAAGCTGATGCACTGGCTAATATAGCCACAGCTCTGGCAGATCCAAATCGGGATGAGACAACCATCAGTATTGCCCACCGTCATGCAATTTCACCTTATTTTTGAATCAGAACAGAGGAAATTAATGAAATTAGTCCCATTCCTGAACCGTAAGGCCATAATACAGGATGGATGTCTCCTATCAGTGAATACCTTCAAAATGGAACACTTCCACCTGATAGAGCCGAGAAAGAACAAATCTGGTGACATGTGGTCAATTTTAATCTTTATGATAGCCCAGATCACCTAGAGAAAATTATCTACAAACATGGTTTTGATGGATTTCCCTTCAGATGCATTGATGGTGAAGAGAGAATGGCTATCATGAAAGAAGTGCATGTAGGAGTCTATGGTGCCCACCAGTCTGGACATAGACTGTCGGATCATATTCGAAGGCTTGGATACTTTTGGCTATCAATGATACAAGATTGTATTGGTTTCACAAACAAGTTTCATTAATTCCAAGTACATGCCAACTTCATTCATCAACCTCCAGAGTTGCTTCATACAGCTAAATAATCATGGCCATTTCCACATGGGGAATGGATGTGGTGGGACCTTACCCTTCGGCTACGGCCAAGCATTTTACGTACATTCTTACTGCTACTGACTTTTTTTACAAATGGGAAGAGGCAATACCTCTCAAGGAAGTCAGTTCTAAATGCCTTGTTAGCTTCATCAAGTCTAACATCATTACCAGATTTGGTGTCGCTCATACCATATTGACGGACAATTGCACCAACTTCTGTTCGTCCAAGGTGAATAAGTTGTATCAAGAATACAACATCAAATCCAACCATTCATCTCAGTATCATGTAGCGGCCAATGTCCAGATAGAAGCATTCAACAAGACTCTTTCAAATATACTGCAAAAGTTGGTGGATAAAGATAAGAGGTCATGGCCTGATAAACTCTTTCATGCTTTATGGGATTATCGGACTACCACCCGCACTGCAACTCGATCAACACCATATTCACTGGTATATGGAACAGAATCCATCTTTCCCATTAAATTTCAACTGCCTTCGATCCGAGTATCCATTTGTGATCAGTCATCTATAGATGAACAATCTCGAAAGAGATTGAATGAATTGGAATGGTTTGATGAGAAAAATATTGTGCACTTTGCACCACTTGGAAGTCTATCCGAATCGAATAGCACAAGATTTTAACAAAAAAGTTCTACTTCGTTAATTCACTCAGGGAGAATTGGTATTAGTTCTTAGAACTCCAATGATACCAGGAAAGAAACCTCGCAAGCTTGATCCAAAATGGGAAGGACATTACTCAATACATAGGGTCTACTCCAATGGAGCTTATTCATTAATCTTGATGGATGGAAAACTCATCACTACTCCAACCAATGCCAGATTTTTGAAGAAGTATTTTGTATAAATACAAAATGTATCATCCATGGTCCATACATATGACCTTAAACTATTTGTACTTTCATCCCACACGACGTTAAACTGTGAAAAAGTTCCCTAAATGGTCCAGTATGACCTTAAACTGCAACTAGGTCCTGTATGACCTTAAACTACATCAAATAGGTCCTGTATGACCTTAAACTAAATCAATGGTCTAGTATGACCTTAAACGGCATCATCAATGGTCCATACATATGACCTTAAACTATTTGAACTTTCATCCCACAGAATGTTAAACTATGAAAAAGTTCCCTAAATGGTATAGTATGACCTTAAACTGCAACTAGGTCCGGTATGACCTTATACTACATCAACTAGGTCATGTATGACCTTAAACTACATCAATGGTCTAGTATGACCTTAAACTACATCATCAATAGTCCATGCATATGAGCCTAAACTATTTGCAAGTCCCTTACGTCCAGCAAGACGTTAAACTGTGACGTCCTAACTACATGATGATAATCTATATAAAAGTACCTTACGCTCGGAAGGACGTTAAACTACATAATCATCAAAGGTCATGTATGACCTTAAACTACACCACCGTCCAGCATGACATTAAACTGCACCATCCACGGTCCATGCATATGACCTTAAACGATTTTCACTTTCATCCAACATGACGCTAAACAATATCGTCCCTAATTCGTCCAACATGACGTTAAACTGTGAAACAAGACCCCAATACGTCCAACATGACGTTAAATGGTGTACTATTTTGTTCTCACTACATGGCATTAAACTTCACAATCCCCCTTTCGTCCAACATGATGTTAAAATATATTTTCCCCATCGTCCTAACTACATGATGCTCAACTGTACAGAAATTCCTTGATATGTCCTACATGACATTAAACTGTGCATCGTTAAGGTTGTTATTACCTCTTGTTTCTCACACCGAGTATTACTCACATGATCTTAGAGAAAACCTCAACCATAACACTCTTTTTGCGCTACTAACCATGTGTATGTCCCAACAACATCATTTTTAGGTCGTTTTCCCCAATAACAACTTGATCGTAAATTCATTATTTAATTGAACTACATGGACTTTCATCCTTGCCTTCTAGGCTAGGTACGTAGGCAACCTCCCAAGGATCAGTCCCAAAACCATTCTCTTCACATCGGTTCACCTCCATCTCATACGATGTTAATTCGTGAAACCACCCCTAGAATCAATATCTTTACATTGGTTCACTTTCGTCCTTATTATACAACGTTAAACAATAAAACACTTTTGTCCAGTATGACAATAAACTACAATATTCTTTGATACCCTTGCCTGAGAGGGAACCATTATTTACATTGATTTTTCAATCATGTTTCATTTCAAAGACTACGTGCATACATGGAAATGCCCGAACCTTTTATCTTGGGTTAAACCATCATTTTACTAAATTCCCCTTTCACCCTTCACATGTATGAACCAAATCTATACAGAGGGTATTTCTAGAACTATGTGGGCTTGATTCCCATCCTTATGGGATACGTAGGAATGATCGAGTGTCCCTCGAATCCAGCCCCAAGTCTTTTGGGCCTAACCCCAAATTTCACTTCCAGTCCCTTGGCTAAAAATTCCCCATGAAAACACACACTGTGTATTTCTTACAATGGTACAAGATTTATGAATCTAAACTAAGATCTCTAATCCTTTTGTCCCACAAGACATTAAACTACAATTTAAGTAATACGTATGGATTGATTCTCATCCTTATGGGATACGTAGTGAAGTCCAAAATTTCCATTCAGGACACAGCCACAACATGAATATGGTTAGCATTGATTTGTGTATCTTTGTATACATTGTAAAATACCCATATTTATGTGTCATAATCCTAACCTTAATTATTTTCAGACCTTCATAAACCTTTTCTTGACTTCTAGTCACAAAAATGTCAATCTTATGAGAGTTCTTGTGCCTGAATATGCAGTACGTGCCCTTAGGCGGCCTTGCATAAACAGTCTACAAAATAGACTTTTCAACCAAAAGATACTATTATTTGATTATGCAGCCAATGCCCTTAGGTGGCCCTGCATAATTCAACCCCCTAACGGGTTTGTTAAAAAATGGTAACTTCATTCTTGTGAAAAAGCCTCTTTTTTCCTTATTAGTCTTAAATGATAGTATGTAGGGATCCGCAATCATAGCCATACTTAACATATTTTTCCCATATCCTTTTTCATGATCTGAAAGTATTCAAGTCTATGGTTTATATTTTCCTTCCCTACGTTTGGGGCAGACCTTTGTAGAAGTGATATCCATCCAGTTCTTCAATATTCTTGTTCGAAAATATCTTCTCCATATTCAAGAACCTCTTTCCATATAGTTAACTCTATAATTTGGAAATTTTGAATCTCCATAAACTTTCACTAGCTTTTAGCATTAGAAAGGTAAATTTATGAGTGTTCTTTTTCCTGACTATGCAGCACGTGCCCTTAGGAGGCCTTGCATAAACACTCTACATATCAGACAAGTTAGCCATAAGATTCTATTTATTTGACTATGCAGGCAATTCCCTTAGGTGGCCCTTCATAATTCAACCCCCTAACGGGTTTGTTAAATAATGGTAACTTCATTCTTGGAAACTACTTCTTCTAATGACTTTTAGATCTTTTTCATATGATTCCCCAGATTCAAATTTTCTTAAGTCATAGTTTACATTTTTTCCTTCATACTTGAGTGTGGTAATTTGTTTTTAGATAAATTTTCAAGGAATTGAGTCAATTTTAATCCATTTTGTTCAAAGCTATTTCGACCTTAAACATTATCCTTTTTATGTCTGACACGCATGACTTTAAACTGCCAATAACCACAAATACCCTTGGTTTCTTGTTTTCATCAGAGTCAAATCCACTTTTCTCTCCAGATCCAACTCTGAGGGGGGACTTTTGTTGACTCTCCTTTCGTCACAGAATCTAAATATTGGAAACGGAAATGACTTAGCACAAATTGATTCATCCTTTGAAGAAATCATCAAAAATCGACAAAGCCTTGAACAAGGCTTCAAAAGCACAAGGGTTGCGCAAGTTCCCTCACTATCGCGCAAGTATACTTGCACGCCACCTAATGGTCACGCAAGTTACTTGCGCGCCCTAAAGGATAAATTCTTGGGGTCTTCTCCAGCCTATAAATAGACCCTGTGCGCCCCCCATTCGAGGAGGAATTTTTTCAGAAACTCAGATTTAAGCTCCCGACACCCTAGTCTCTTCTCAAAGCTTCCGAAACACTTATAAGGTAATTTATTACCTATAACGGAAGATCTAAGGAGGGGGAGGAAGGCCTAAGTGTTGAAACTCATCATCACTTACCCGCCTGAGTGGTCATCCATTAAGGGAAATGGCCACACTTGCGCGCCACCTAACTCCTTCAATAGAACTTGTGCACCACTCTTTTGGAAGAACCTCAAGATGATTCTAAAGGCTATAACCAAGAGTCACTCAAGTATTACCCTGCTGGTTAACCATCGCACAAGTACCCATGTGTCACGCAAGTATACCTACGTGACCAGGACTTGCACGCCCACGCAGTACCTGCGCGCCTGCCCGGACTTGCGCGCCCCTGCCATTTTGGGTGCCCTTCTTTCCCATTTCACCCCTCTTAAGCCATTCCACCTCTCCTATTAAAGATTAAGTCTTCAAGACACTCTTAAAATCCATTTATGGAATTATTTCTTGATTTTACTTCCTTATATGAAAGGAACTCTGTGAATTATCTCTCAAAACCTAGTGATTTACACATCATTATGGCACTAAAGATCGAGATTTAATTCATTCAACCTCATCCTTTAATATGAGAGAACCCCTTAACCTGGGCGTCCTTTTCCGGAGTAAGCCTCAGTCCCCTAATTTGGGCATCCTCCTCAGGAGTAAGCCCCAACCATAATTTCAATAACCTGTGCCTCCTTTTCAGAAATAATCCCCAGTCATAATCATTAACCTGGGCCTCCTCTTTTAGGAATAAGTCCCAGTCATAAATATGGGCATCCTCTTCAGGAGTAAGCCCCAAGTCCCTTAATTTTTCAAGTCTCTTAACCTGGGCCTTCTTTTTAGAAGTAAGCCCCAGTCTTAATTCCTCTTAACCAGTCCTAATTTACCTTTGATCTGGGATTCCTTCTCAGGAGTAAAAACCCAATCATAAGTCCTATCTTAATTTGGGACTCCTTTTCAAGAGTAAGCCCCAATTTAGAGTATTAAAATCTCCGTGAAGAACATATATATTTATGGACCCTCTTCCTGGATTTCTTCCCCGAAGTAAATCCAAATTTTCATTTATCTGGGCAGTCATACATACATAAGTGCCACATTATTTCTTATGATTGCATCTTTCATGGAACAATTGTCTGATTTTTACCAATACCTCTTATTTCTCACACAGATCATGACTCACATGATCTTAGAGTTTAAAAGTAATTATGACATTCTTCTTTGATCCATCAATAATAAACATCATACTCCCTTACTCGAACTACGTGGGTTCTGATTCCTCTTCTGAACAAAGTATACGTAGGTAGCCCATCTGTGGGTTTGATCCCAACTTTGAAATAATCCATGTCCTTCTGAATGACAATAAACTTCAAGTGCCCCACTGAGTGGCTTTAAACCCATCATGGTCATCATAATGACCAAGAGACATTTACGTATCAAAGGATACCATTGACTAAGAATATCTAACAAATACAGATGATTATCTATCAATGAAGAACCTCTAATACATATAAAAGATTCTCTAAATTTCCTACATATTGATCATTGATTGTCATATCTAAAGGAAAGATCATTTTATACTTGGTAATGTATTAAGGATTGACGAACATAACTTAAATCTATAAAGAGAGTCCTAGAGTAGAGAATAATTCCCCTAAAAAAGGTGTGATGAGTCCGACCTCTCATCCTCTCGACCAATGAAAATTCCTAAGCCTCATCAGTCCAGAAACTAATGAGCACCTACCTTTGGAATGTAGGTCCAAATGGATGTGGAAACATTGTATGCTTCCGGTTCTACGAACAAACCCGTTAGAAACCAATTGGAATGTTTGAACCTTTAATCAAGGAGGTCATCCACAAATTCTGAGGGAAACAATGTTATTTCTAAATATAAACATTTTCATTACATAAAATGATGATCCATGCTAGAATTATTTAGGTATAGTATCTTTCATAAAATGGAAACATAAAAAAAATGGTTCGTAAAATATCTAAATAATATCCCACTTATTTCTACATAACTAGATCCATTCATAGAAATATCATACTTATTTCCTTTCTTCATAAGATCGAGAATGGAAACATCAAAAAAGTGTGTGCACGTATGCTTAGTAAGGGTAAACAAACATTATATCGATAATCACACAAGAATAACATGATAATAAGTGTATAAGAACATGATTTTAATATTCGAAAATAATACCTTGAATATCAAAGATCATAATCTTAATTCACAGCATAAATCATAGAAGTTCATAAGACATGAATCATAAAGGAATCAAAGAACATGAGCAATGAGATAATAAAATTAGAATAATACATACAATTATAGCATACAAATAAACATAGAAAATAATTTCCATAGTGGCCAAGGATCTTTTCCAAGATTATGATAGTGTAATGGGTTCACTCCCTAACCCATTCTAGTAGTCATGTATCACTTCCAAGAATATCATAGTGGAGAAAGTCCCTTACTGAATTGGGTTCACTCCCCATTCCAATCCTATTTATCTCATGAGATATAAATATTTTCCTAATGCATTAGAGGTAGATATAGGCACCACCCATCACATATGAAAGTCATAAATATTTGTTCAACAAGATCATAAATCATTCATCATATCAAAACCCATGAAAAGAAAATGGTTTCATAAATATCTCATAATTTCATAACCCATAGAAAAGAAATGGGTTTCATAAATATATTTTCATCATAAACATAAACTATACAAATAAATATTAAGGATGACATCCTTGGATAATATCCCCATTAAATCTTTAGTAACATCAAATTTTTTCATTTTAAATGGAAAATTATTTTGAAAGATCACTTGGAATAATTCTTGAAGAAATTAACCTCTACATTTTGAAGCGACTTCTTTTTTTAAATGAAATACATTTATAATGGAAAAAACATTATTTGAAAAGAAAAATGTAAAATTGTAAATAATCCTCAAAGAAAAGATTATTCATGATTTTAGGAAAATCTATTCTTACTATATACGTTAAAAAATATTCTTAACATATTTTTTCTAAAAAGTCACTAAGTACGTCTTTCAGAAAATGATAAGAATATTCCTTGAAAAATATTTTGTAAAAGGTAAAAAATGTGTAAAAATTTATTTAAAAGGTAATATAATACTTATAAAAAATTATTTAATATAGTATTTTAAAACATGTATATGGAAGGAAAATATTCCCTAGCGACAACTTAATCATAAATAATCTCGAATATTGATGAGATTGTGAAATAAATCCCTTACCTTGAGTTCTTCTTGATTCGAAATAACTATTAAATCATATATAATATATTTAACTTCTTTAACATTATATACTAGATTCCTAAAAATACTTATAATATCATATTTGATCATCTTTATAACATTTCAACACCTATTTATCAACAATTCCTATAAAAGTTTATTTCTAAGTGTAAACTATTTCTTTTTTTCATGAGTATATTGGTACAACAGTTCTAGTAATTATATATTTATCTTCATTCAATAATATATATAAATTTTATAATGATATAAATGTAATATGTATTCATTATATAAATATTTATAGTCATCTATAAAATTTAGATATTGAAAAATTAATTACACCGTTCATGGTAACAGAAGGCCATACGTACACATGAATTATGTTTTCATTTTTCGAAGGAAAGAATAAGATAAGGGTAAATATAAATTAAACATTATAGGAAAATTACTATATCATATATATCATATATATTCATCATTTTCTTCATCATTACCATCCAATTAAAATATAAGTGAGGAAAATCACATCACTTCGTGGTGGTGGTAGTCAACTCATATGCACGAATGATGTTATCATTTCTAAATGGAATAGATATATAGTAGGTAGATGTGATAATATAAATGAAGAATTATAATTATTTCATAAATATCATATATAAAAATATAACCCATCATAATAACCATCCATAAAATATGGTTATGAAAAAAGAATTATATTGCTTTGTAGAGATGGTATGCCAAACGTATGCATGATCAATACTATCATTTATAATTGTATAGGAAAGAAGGTTTATAAAAAAGTTTTCATAATAATAATAAAATTTAAAAATATTATGATACATACTTTATTATTTTATGATAAATAACATAGATTTAATTGTGGTAAATAAGAGTGTAAATGAAAATGATTGATTGAGATGATTACCTCTTCTTTAAAACGAATCCTTTATATCTATACTAAAGGGATCTTGGGTCAGTAATTTGGGAAGATTAAAATATATTTTAATTCTAGAGAAAATTTAATAATGGAAATATGAAAGGTTTTTCATTATTTATGTCTAAATGTGGCTTAAAGAAGTGAGGGATGATGTGCCCATTTATAATTGAGGTAAGGGGAACTTTTATAATTTCTTACAAGATTATATTATAATAAATTAATTCTCGAGAAAAATAACTCCCAATGGACATGGATTTTAATATAAGGTTGTATAGGGTTTTAGTATCACAAAAAAATATAATTTATATATGTTTTGGTTTCATTTTAAACCTTATAATTTTTATTAACCCTTAGTTAACTAATTTTAATTACAACTAAGATAACAACTTCTTCAATATTAAAGGGTCATAATTTTTTAATTATTAGGGTAAAATCCGACAATAAATGGCATATTTATGAAATTTTAAAACATATAAAAATCAACTTTTTTTATTTCAACATTTGTATGATTTTTAAATATTCATATAAACTATTATTTTTATAAATCTTATTATTTATGATTTTGAGAAGATTCATTTAATTTTACTCAAAAGAAATAAATATTAAGTTTTAATTAAAATATAATATCTTAACACAAAATTAATATATCATATTAAGCTATATAATTGTTGTAACACAATAAATTACTCAAAATATATCACTTTTTATATTTATAAGATCATTTATTTTATTCTTCTATTAATTGAATAAATATTGTTTTGGTGTTGTGTAAGAATTTAAGGTAATTATGTAATACCTAAAAATTATAAATAAATTTTCATCATGAGAATAATATTCTTATGCAAAAAATGTATATTAATATTCATTCATAACTAATTATGGTCTCTATGTATACCCAGGATGTATATTAAAAAAAAGAGAGTGACATTTTGTAATGTTATTTGATTTAAATAATATACATGTCATTCTCAGGGAAAAGTGTCCATTAAAAATATAAACATTGATCCTAACGTGTTATGTGTGAAATTAATTTTATATAATAATAATTAATATGAATAATTAGGTCCTTATAACTTTTTTTTAATTTAGATTAACCTGATTTACCCTTTACAAATGTGATAATTGTTACCATAGTTACTATTTATATTGACCAAAAATAAAAAATTGATATTTAGAAAATTTTAAAGTCATGCTTATAATTATTTAATAAATTTTATCTAATATAATACCTATAAATGGTAGAAATTAATTTTAAAGTATGTTTTCAAAATGAGACAAAAATTGTTTTTAGAAAAAATACATTTTATGCCTAAAATTTGATTCATTTTTCTCTCATGCCTAGAATAATAATTAATGAATGTTTAAAATATTTGATAAGGTAAATAATATATAAATTTCATTAAAATAATTTACTAATTATTAATTTAATTTATTGATTTAAAATAAATCACACATATAAAATAATTTTTCAGAAAAACCATCGCTTTTATTTTCAAATAATTTTTATTTTTAATTATGATCATTTGATAATTAATTTATTCATTTTATAAATGTGTTGAACACATATTTTTTATAATTTATTTATTAATTGTAACACCTCAAGCTTCCACGGTACGCTTCTCTTTGAATAATACAGTAGCGTGTGTTGTACACAACTTCGAGTTCTAACACACACCACAACCAATCAAAATATCGGTTATGAACAGTAAGACCCGAATTTTGAAATTTTATAAATTTTATCTTTCAAAATGGACCTCATTTTTGGATTCAGAATATTGAAATTAGCTTAGGGTAAATTTTTGGTATTTTTCTGAAAACATTCAATTTTTGATAAATAGTGAATAAAAGACTAAGGTATAACTTCAAACCAAACTTTTATTTAAATAATTATTTATTTTTTTAAAATTTAATTATGGTCAAAATCTATACATAATACCTATATAAGTTCAATGTAATTAATTGGGGTTAGTTTAGAATAATTTTAGATATATAAAAATTTTATTGAACTTCTCAGAGTCTTTTACCCACCTCATAAGAGACTTTAAAAATTCACATAAAACTAAATTTTACCTCTTCTGTTAGTACAATTTAGAAAATCTGAAAATCATGGTTAATATCAAGGATTAAAATGTGGTTAAATAAGATAAAAATAAATTTTGGTGAATAGAAACGTTTTACTTTTATTTACCACGGTTAAAAGTAAATAGGGTAATTAAGGGTAAAAATGATATTAATATTATTCTAACACATGTCCTAATTCTATTGGACAAGTGTATATCGACCTAAAACAACCTTAGGAATAAAATATTATCATTTAGGTCCACTTGGATTAGATTATGGCATCTATTATTATTTAATTCAAAGAAGATTTAAAAGAGTTAAAATCAAAGTTTAATAACTATATGATTTTTAATATAGGGTTATACATAAGATAAATTCGATTATAAATATTAATTAGAAAGATAAAAATATTTCCTACGTAATGGTATTTTATTGATAGTTTTTAGACATTAAATAATTTAATTTATTTATGACACAATGGAGATGCAGTAATTACCTATATAAGGAAATATTAAAATAATTGATATTATAAATATCAAAATAAATGTAATTTTAGACTTTTTATGAATTCCACAAATTTCATAGGTTAATATGACATATTAGTATTGGTTATATAAATTTTTTTCTAAGTAATAATTCTGTTATGAAATTATCAAAAAGACAATACCCAATAGTGTCAAAATTGACATAAAAGAGTTCTTAAAACACATATTATATTATTAATTGATATTATATTCCTAAAAATCTAAGGTTCAGAAAAAGGACTTATATAATGATAGGTGTATCATTAATGGACCACTTGGGGGTTTCTTTGGAGGTATATAGTACGTTTATTAACTATATAATATAAAAATACAAAGAGACATGGTAAATGTCAAACTATTTAACTAAGAGTTAAATATAAATGATAAGGTTAATATAGTGACCAAAACCTATCTAAAATCTATTGGTTGAAATAATTTCGACCCATCCCCACCTTAACCTTTAAATAATCCACTTTCGGGCCATTAGAAACCGAATATGAATTTATTATAAAATAATATTTCAAGCTTTTCCAAAGGTGTCCCTCACCCCTCTTATAAAAGGGTACTCCCCCATCTCTCCAATTTACACCTTCAAAGCCTTTTTTCTCAGCCAACCCATACCCAAATATTCTCTCAACTTCCCTAAATTAAACCTATAGGCCTTAGTTTGATCATAAATCCAACCTAAGGAGCCCTTTTGATCAAATCAAAAGGAAGAACCCGAAGAAGTGGTAATGTTTTCATAACCCTCTTTCAAGTTCCTTTCTTCTTCAACTTCTTCTTTCTTTATTATTTCCATTATAAAATAATAAATCCAGTATCTTCTATATACTATGATAATATTATAAATATGGTACAATCCATATTCAGTATTCTATCCATTATTTTAATTACATGTCACCATATGTGCGTACGTATGACCTACCGTCTCCACGTCGTGGTGTAATTGTTATTCAATACATTATTATTTGGATGGGTATAATAATGATGTGTAATTTATTTAAATAATAAGTATAAAATGATAATTATTCTGTATATATGATATTTCATCCAATTATATATTATTTCAATATCAAAAGAATGATATTATCGCTCGTGCGTACGTACGGACTACCGTCTCCACGAACGCGATGAGATTCATTCCCCATCGTATCCATTCAAGACTAAATTTCATTTGATGATTAAAAATAGTTTTTAAAGACATGATATCATCTTGGATATGAATAATATACATCCCATCTATAACAAATATGGCTCACATAAAAAATAATATAAATGAAAATTAATCCGTTAACACCCGAAACGATGATAATACTAAGATATTATTAACAAATCAATGTTAAAAGATCATATATGATATCATCTTAATATATATGATTCTTTTATAATTTAATAACAATTATTTCACCATTATACATGAGGTTAAACTACCCTCAACCAAGGAAAAGAACAAGTTAAGGGTTTATTTCACAATATCTTCATTATCCTAGGTTGTTTATACATAATTATCTACTGACACCTCTGTATCATCCACATCCATATTTATTAAACATGTATTTCAAATCATTCTTACTATTTTAAAAACTATGGGTTAAAGTCATTTATTCTCCTGTTGACTTTTATAAGATTTTTATAAAGGAATCTTTCCGTTTCTTTCCAAATAAGGTCCTTTTTAACCTTTTCGACAGAATTAAGCTAAGAATCTATTTTCTAACTTATACGGCGGGTGCGGCTATGTTCCACCGTTATAAAATCGTCTAAGATTTCCTTACTATCCTATAATAATATTTTCAAAGTAAATGGTTTAATTTATAATTATGTGACTTTTAAATGATTTAATAAAAAGATATATTTCTCTCAAATAGTTTTGATTTCATCTATGTCAACATCCTTTGATGGATTTTAAGCTTATTTGAATTTGATTTATTATGATACAAAACATCCACATAGTAATGAAGGTTTTATGATATGTTTGATTGTGGATGTGTTATTTTTATACCATTCATGGTTTCTGGATAATGTATTGACATTTTGTATCCTATTTTTAATATGAATGTTTATGTTATGTTTAAACCTGTTCATATGAGGAATGCATTGGAAAAAATAAGTAACGAGTGGAGCTTGCTATAGATCCTCTATGCATATGTAGGCATCATAAGATAAACTAGTGTCTTGGAACAAGGCCTTGGAAAAATCTTATTTTTAGTCTTGGCACAAGGCCTTGATTATGTGGTTATGATAGTTAGGAATTATTCATTCCATCATTATGAAAGTGGTTATTGATATTGCATATGATTATTGGACTAGTAGAATATCCATGTGAATAGGTAAATGGCATTATATTATTTTATTTCTGCCATATTATGATGAAGTTCAAGTTTAAAAGGCTTTTGTTTTAGTTATACATTGCCATAATTGTTTAAGCTTATTTATGAATGTTTTCGCTATATTGTTATCCGTATTGGGAATTTGAGCTCACCCCTTTCTATGTTTTATTTTTCCCAGAATTTGAAGATCTATTTTATGAATGATCTACAAGGATAGTATGAGGGGATATTAGTGTGGACTATGGAGACTATATTGTAGTAGTTTTTATTTTATGATGTAATGTAAACTTTATGAATTTATCTAGTGATTCCAAGGCTACTAAACTAATAGGTCTTTCAAGACTTGATCTTTTGTGATCATTCCAATGTTATGTAATAATGCACCAACTCTGGGAAACTGGGTTGGGGTGTTACAGTTGGTATCTGAGTAAGTTTTGTACAAATCGTGGAAGCTAGATTTAGATAAAATCTGATTAGAGAGCATAGCCCTAAGATGGACATTGATGATTAGTATAGAAGAAATTCCTAGAATTATGGTATTGTAGAGATTTTGTGAGTTTTCCGAGAAATACATCCCTGTCTGGATATGAGAAGGTAGAGGCAGCTCTAGAACAGATGTACCTGGGGTAAAACCCGAAAACAACGCTTTGAGCTAGACTCGAACGGGAACTGGTGAACGACAACGTTCCTTATTGTACTCTTGGTTATGACACTCCTAGGGGATATGCTTAGGATAATTCCGATTTTCATTACAAATAATTATGAAGGGTTTATAATTTTATACTTCCACAAAGAAAACATTTTTTTATGATTATGGATTATATCCATAAATAGTTGAATTTAAGTATAAGTGTTTTACAAGTATAGAATTATGTAATTTGATTCATAAACTGATCTAGTTTATTCCATTGTTTAGAAATGGTTCCTAGTGGAAGGAATGGAAACCGTATCAATGCACGCACTCCATGTAGGTATTTACGTCCTACTCAAGATAATTATAGTAGAGCTAGTGTTGCAACTGGTGCTAATCAGTTAATCACCATACTGGGACAACTGACTCAGGTTATGAATAATAACCTTACCCTTATGGAGCACACTGATCCACATCGTGGAGGATCAATGATATATCACTTCATGAGGCAACAACCACCAACATTTAAAGGGATTACAAATCCATTGGTAGTTGAGCAATGGATAAGTTCCCTAGAGAAAATATTTCAGGCTTTAGAGAGTAGTGAAAGGGAAAAAGTTATCATGGCAGTTTATCACCTCACTGGAAATGATTATCAATGGTGTTCATTGATACAATACAAAAATGATGATGATGAAGTGTCAAATATTGAATATAGGGAGTTTAAAGAGCTTTTATTAGAAAAATACTTTCCTCGTGACCATCGAGCAGATATTGAAAGAATATTTCTGAGTCTGAGACAAAAGGAGGATGAGAATGTCGCAAAGTAAGCGGCTAATTTAACAAGTTTAGCAATGTATGCTAGAGATTATATAAGTAACCCAAGAAGTAATATTTAACATTTCTTTTATGGGTTAAAAAAATTTCTCCGTCGATCATTGGTCTCACAATCCTTCTTGTCATACGAAGATATTGTCTCGTGTGCTATTGAGACAGAAAAAGAATTCTCTAAGTCTTATGACTTTAAAGAAAAGCAAGAGAAGAATAGATCTGCTGATCAATCTGGAAATGGAAATAAGGGGAAGAAGGGAAAATTTGAATATCCATCCTGTATTAAATGTTAGAAGAAACACCCTGGTACATGCTCGAAGGGAATGAGAGTTTGTTACAAGTGTGGTCAAAAGGGCCACCAAGCTCGTGATTGTAAGGGGAGGAAAGAAGATACCTATGTTCAATGATACAACAGCAGGGAGATTGGATATTATGCAAATGAATGCCCCAAGCGTCAGGGGAACTTATCTCAGAAAAGGCCAAGGGATCAAGGCCAAGCTTATTCTATCACTACTGTTGAGGTAGAATCTCTGAAAGACGTGGTAGCAGGTAATTTAATAGCTTCCTCAAGTTTAGAAAATGCATTATTTGATTCTGGATCATCGCATTGTTTCATATCTTCCCATTTTTCTAATAAAATTAGATATTTCCAATTTTATTTACCAAGGGAGTTTCTAGTAAAAAATTCTAAGGGAAGTATCATTGCAACAAAGTTTTGTGAATCAGTCCCCATTAGAGCACATACATGTTCTTTATCTACATATATCATTGTCTTACCTATGATTGAATTTGTTATAATCCTCGATATGGATTGGATTTTGGGCCATGATGCAAAAATTTATTATAATAAGAAGGAGGTTACTATTTTTGAGGATGATGATAAGGAACACCTTATCTTTAGAGTTGAATCATCACCACCTAATTCTTAACAAGATCCACCCTCAGTAGCTCAACTAAATTCAATTATTGGGGTGGAAGAGAATGAAATGACAGTGGGTGGGGAAAGGAATGTTCAAATAGAGGATGTACCAATTGGGAGAGAACATGTTGATGTGTTTCTATAAGATTTACCTGGGCATCCTCCAGAAAGAGAAATTGAGTTTTCCATTGATTTAATTCCTCGTTCAAGGCCTATATCGAAGACCCCTTATAGAATGTCCATTGTGGAATTAGTTGAACAAAAGAAACAACTAGAGGAATTTAGTAATAATGGATTTATTCTCCCTAGTGTTTCTCCATGGGGAGCCCCTATCATATTTTTTCAGATGAAAGATGGATCTATGAGGTTATGTATCAACTACAGGGAAATCAATGTCATAACAATAAAGAAAAAGTATCCCCTACCTCGCATTGATGATTTATTTGACCAAATGCATGGAGCTCAATACTTTTCAAAGATTGACCTTCGATTTGGATACCATCAGTTGTGTGTTAAGAAGGAAGACATTCCAAAGAAAATATTTCAAACCAGGTATGAGCATTATGAGTTTACAGTAATGCCTTTTGGATTGACTAATGCACCCTCTGTATTTGTGAATCTAATGAATAGAGCTTTCAAGGAATATCTCAATGATATTTTGGTGGTATTTATTGATGATATCTTGGTATACTCCAAAAGCTATGAAGATCATTAAAATCACTTGCACATTATCCTGAAGACTCTTAGAAGACATGAATTATATGGCAAGTTTAGAAAGTGTGAATTCTGGCATTAGGAGATCTCTTTTCTTGGCCATATTGTCTCTAAGGATGGAATCTCTGTTGATCCTTCTAAGACAATATCAATCCAAGAATGGCCAGAACCAATGAGTATAACTGAGGTACATAGTTTTATTAGCTTATCAGGTTATTATCGATGTTTTGTCCAGAATTTTTCCTGATTGGCTAATCCATTAACGAAGCTCACACTTAAAGTGGTTAAATTTTTTTAGACAAAAGAGTGTGAAGAATGTTTTGAAGAACTGGAGAGAAGATTAGTAAATGCTTTTATATTGAATCTACCATCAGGGAATGATGGATTCGTTATTTATTATGATTCATCGAAGAAAGAAATTGGTTATGTCCTTATGTAGAATGATAGGGTTATTGCCTATGCATCACGACAGCTAAAAACTCAAGAGTAAAACTATCCTACTCCTGATATTGAGTTATCTGCTGTAATATTTTCTTTGAAGATATGGAGTAATTATCTCTATAGTGAAAAATGTGAGATTTATACTGATCACAAGAGTTTGAAGTATATTTTCTCACCGAAAGAACTCAACATGAGGCAAAGGTGATGGCTTGAACTACTCAAGGATTATGATTTCACGATACACTACCACCCGGGGAAGGAAAATAAGGTGGAAGATGCTTTGAGTAGAAAAGATCATGGAGTTTTGAACATGATGAGAATTGAAAGGGATCCTATTTTCATGGATCTAGTGAATATGGATATGGGAATAACCATGGAAGGTGAAACATCAATGCTTTTTCAAATGGTTTCCAAACCATCATTACTAGAAAATATTAAGAGTTCTCAGACCGATGATGAAGAATTTAAAAAGAAGATTAAAGCTATGAATGATGAGATATTGAGAGACTTTGTGTATGAAGAAAGAATTTTGAAATTTTTGAAGTGTCTTTATGTTCCCGATATACCTAATCTGAAAAAAGAATTGTCAGATGATGCTCATAGTTCAAATTTCACTATACACCCTAGGAGAACCAAAATGCATAGAGATTTGAAGGAAAATTTTTGGTGGGACAAAATGTAGAGGGAGATTAATGATTTTGTGTCAAGATGTATGGTTTGTCAACAAGTGAAAGATGGAAGGAAACAGCCTGGAGGAGTCATGAAACCTCTTCCCATACCGGAGTAGAAATGGGACAATATTACGATGGACTTTGTCATGGGGATACGAAAGACTCTTAGAAGGAATGATGAAATATGGGTTATTGTTGATCGTCTTACCAAGTCATCACATTTTCTTGTTATAAGAGAAGATCCACCACTAGAACATCTAGAAAGACTATATATTAATGAAGTTCTGAGACTTCATGGAGTGCCCCTATCGATTGTTTCTGATCGTGATCCCCATTTTACTTCAAGATTTGGGAAAAGTCTTCAGAAGGCCTTAGATACTGAACTTCGTTTGAGCTATGCCTACCACCCTCAAATAGATGGACAGTCAGAACGAACAATTCAAACCTTATAAGATGTGTTGAGATCACGCTCAATTGACTTTCAGGGTATGTGGGATCAATATTTACCTCTAGTTTTCCTATAACAATAGCTTCTATTCAAGTATTCGGATGACACCATATGAAGCGTTATACAGAAAGAGATGCCACACACCAACCTGTTGGGATGACGTTGGTGAAAGAAAACTTGTTGGCCCAGAACTGGTGGAGGAAATGATGGAAAAGGTAATGGATATCCAAAACCACATCAAAGTAGCTCAAAGTAGGCAGAAGAGCTATGTCGATAACTAAAGGATGTATTTGGAATTTCAGGTAGGAGATCATGTTTTCATGAAGGTATCTCCATGGAAGGTAGTTATAAGTTTCAGTATGAAGGGTTAATTGAGTCCTAGGTACATCAGACCTTTCGTAATTCTTGAACGAACTGGGTATATAGCTTACCGTTTGGCAATGCCGCCAAGTCTCTCCAAAGTTTACGATGTGTTCCACCTATCACTGTTGAGGAAATACATGCCTGACCTTGAACATGAACTCACCTATGAGAAATTATAACTGGAACCCAATCTGTCTTATTGTGAAGAGACCGTCAGGATTCTTGATACGAGAGTACAAGTACTGAGAAACTGGACAACTCGTCTGGTAAAAGTTCTTTGGAGAAACCATAAAATGGAAGAGGCAACGTGGGAACCTGAGGAACTTATGATCAAGAATCACCCGAGTCTTTTCATATAGTAGTATTCTAGAAATTTTGAGAACAAAATTATTTGAAGGAGGGGAGAATGTAACACCCCAAGCTTCCAAATTATGCTTCTCTTTGAATAATATAGTAGTGTGTGTTGTACATAACTTCAAGTTCTAACACACACCACAACCATTCAAACTAGCCGTTATGAATAGTAATACCAACATTTTGAAATGTTATGAATTTTTTCTTTCAAAATGGACTTCATTTTTGGATTCGGAATATCAAAATTATCTTAGGGTGAATTTTTTGTATTTTTCTGAAAACATTCAATTTTTTGATGAATAGTGAAAAAAACACTGGGTTATAATTTAAAACCAAATTTTTATTTAAATAATTATTATTTTTATTTAAATTCAATCAAGGTCAAAATGTATACATAATACCTATATAAGTTCAATGTAATTCATTGGAGTTAGTTTAGAATAATTTTAGATGTCTAAAAATTTTATTGAACTTTTCACCGTCTTTTACCCACCTCCCAGGAGAATTTAAAAATTCACATAAAACATAATTATACAGCTTCTTTGAGTAGAATTTCAAAAATCCGAAAGACACGGTTAATATCAAGGAGTAAAATTTGGTTCGATAAGATAAAAATAATTTTTGGTGAATAGTAACGTTTTACTTTTCTTTACCACGGTTAAAAGAAAATAGGGTAATTAAGGGTAAAAATGTTATTAATATTATACTAACACATGTCCTAATTCAATTTTACAAGTGTATCTCGACCAAAAAAAACCTTAGGAATAAAATATTATCATTTAGTTCCACTTGGATTATATTAAGACATTTATTATTATTTAATTCAAAGAAGAGTTAAAAGAGTTAAAATCAATGTTTAATAACTAAAACATTTTTAATATAGGGATATTCAGAAGATAAATATGATTATAAATATTAATTAGAAATATAAAATTATTTCCTATATAATGTAATTTTCTTTATAATTTTTCGACCTTAAATATGTTAATTTATATATAACACAATGATGATGTAGTAATTACCTAATTAATGAAATATTAAAATAATTTATATTATAAATATAAAAATAAATGTAATTTTTGACTTTTTATGAATTATACTAATTTTATAGGTTAATATGACATATTATGATTGGTTATATAAATTTTATTCGAAGTAATAATTATTTCCTGAAATTATCAAAAACAAAATACCCAATAGTGTCAAAATTGACATAAAAGAGTTTTTAAAACAAATATCATATTATTAATTGATATTATATTCCTAAAAAACTAATTTTCGTCCGAAGAACTTATATAATGATAGTTTTATCATTAATGGACCACTTGGGGATCACTTGGATGTATATAGTAAGTTTATTAACTAATAAAATGAAAATACAAAGTGACATGGAAAATGTCAAACTAATTAACGAAGAGTTAAAACTAAATGATAAGGTTAATATAGTTACCATAACCTATCAAACATCTACTGGTAGAAAGTATTTAGACGCATCCATAACTTAAACTTTAAATAATCCACTTTGGAACCATTAGAAATCGAATATTAATTTATTATAAAATAATATTTCTAGCTTTTCTAAAGGTGCCCCTCACCCCTTTTATAAAAGGGAACTCCCCCTTCTCTCTAATTTACACCTTCAAAGCCTTTTGGATCGTCCAACCCCTACCCAAATATTCTCTCAAAATCCCTCACTTAGGAATAAAGGCCTTAGTTTGATACGAAAGCTATCCTATGGATCCCTTTTGATCAAATCAAAAGGAAGAACTCGATTAAGAGGTAATGTTTTCACCACCCTCTTTCACGTTCCTTTATTCTTCAACTTCTTCTTTCTTTGTTATTCCCATTCTAAAATAATAACACCATTATCTTCTATATACTTTGATGTTATTATATATATGGTACAACCATATTCAGTATTCTATCCATCCTTTGAATGGCATGTCACCATATGTGCGTACGTACAGCTTACCGTCTCCACGTCGTGGTGTAATTGTTATTTAAAAAATTATTATTTGCATGGGTATAATAATGATGTGAAATTCATGTAAATAATAAATATAAAATTACAATTATTCTATATATTTTATATACCATCTACTTATATATTATTTTAATATCAAAAGAGTGATATTGTCGCGCGTGCGTACGTACGGACTACCGTCTCCATGAACGCGATAAGATTTATTACCCATCTTATCCATTCAAGACAAAATTCCATTTGATGATTAAAAATAATTTCTAGAGACATGATATCATTCTGGATATGAATAATATACATCCCATACATAATAAATATGTCTCACATAATAAAGAATATAAAGGAAAATGAATCTGTTAACACCCGAAACGATGATAATACTAAGATATTATTAACAAATCAATGTTAAAAGATTATATATGATATCATATTAATGTATAAGATTCTTGTATAATTTAATAACAATTATTTCATCATTATATAGGAGGTTAACCTACCCTAAACCAAGGAAAAGTACAAGGTAAGGGTTTATTTCACAATCTCTTCATTATCTGAGGTTGTTTATACGTAATTATCTACTGGGACCTCTTTATCATCCACATCCATGTTTCTTAAAAATGTATTTCAAATCATTCTTACTATTTAAAAAACTATGGGTTAAAGTCATTTATACCCTTTTTTACTTTAATATGATGTTTATAAAGGAATCTTTCTGTCTCTTTCCAAACAAGGTCCTTTTTAACCTTTCCTACAGAATTAAGGTAAGAATGTATTTTAACTTATATGGTGGGTGCGGCTATTTTCTTCCATTATAAAATCATAGAATCTTCCCTTAAAAGATTATAAGAATATTTTCAACGTAAATGTTTTATTTTATAATTATGTGACTTTTTAAATTATTTAGAAAAAGATTTATTTCTCTCAAATAGTTTTGATTTTATCTATGTCAACATCATTTGATGGATTTCAAGCTTATTTGAATTTGATTTATTATGATACAAAACATCCATATAGTGTTGAATGTTTTGTGATATGTTTGACTGTGGATGTGTTATTTTTATACAATTCATGGTTTGTGGATAAAGTATTGACATTTGGTACGCTAGTTTTAATACAATTGTTTATGTTATGTTTAAACTTGTTCATATGAGGAATGCATTAGACTTAATAAGTGACGTGTGCAGTCCACAATAGATCCTCGATGCATCAGTAGGTCTCATGAGACAAACTAGTGTCTTGTAACAAGTCCATGGAAAAATCGTGTTTTTAGTCTTGGGACAAGGTGTTGACTATGTGGTTATGACAGTCGGGAATTATGCATTCCATCATTATGAAAGTGGTTATTTATATTGCATGTGATTATTCGACTAGTAGAATATCCATGTGAATAAGTAAATGGAATTATTTCATTTTATTTCTGCCATATTATGATGAAGTTCAAGTTTAAAATTATTTTGTTTTAGTTATACATTGCCTTAAATATTTATGCTTATTTATGAAAGTTTCTGCTATATTGTTATCCTTACTGGGAATTTTATCTCACCCCTTTCTATGTTTTATTTTACCCAGGATGTGAAGAAGTATTTTATGAATAACCTGCAGGGATAGTATGAGGGGATATGATTGTGGACTATGGAGACTATGTTGTTGTAGTTTTCATTTTATGATGTAATATAAACTTTATGAATGTATCTTATGATTCCAATGCTACTAAACTAATCGGTCTTTCGAGACTTGATATTTTGTGATCATGCCAATGTTATGTAATAATGCACCGACTCTGGGTAACTATGGTCGGGGCGTTACATTAATATCCTTTACTATTACTCTAATGTCTCTAAAATATTGGGAAAATAATTTTTTAATAGTGTTATAAAGTTTTTTTAAACATTATTTTTCATGTAACATGAAGAAATAAAAATATTATAGGAAAAATATTTCATTAAATTATCATAGTGTTACACTATACCCACCTAAAATTAATGTCACCCTCAAAATTCATGACTAAGATATAAATATAAGAAGAATACTTTTGACTCGTTGCCTTTGTAGGTTTCCATATAGCTTCCTTAAATTGGTGGTTTCACTAGAAATGTTTGACTTGGTGGGTACTATTATTTCAAAGCACTTTATCTCTATTATCCAAAATTTCTAATAGTTTTTCTTCATAAGAAAAATATTTCTCCAAGGGTATTTCCTTTAATTTTATTACATATGAAAGATCAAGTATGAACTTCCTCGGGAGAGATACATATAACATATCATCCACTTGAGAGATATTTAATTGGATCACCAATCGATTAAAAATATTTCTGATACGATATAGAATTTAAAAAGGAATAGTATTCCTTGGTCATATCTTAACCTTATTTCTATATATCACTATCCTCTTCTTTAATATATATTCTTAGCAATACCTTATCACCAACTTCAAACACTATATCTTTCGGATGCTTGTCCGCATAACTTTTCTCTTCAACTAAGAGTTTATCTTATATGATGTTGAATGAAGCTAACCTTATCTGGAATTTCCCTAGATATATATGGTCCCAATATCATTCTTTCAACAACTTCATTACATCATGTTGATGTTACACCCTTCTTACCATAATATACTTCAAAAGGAACTATCTGAATGGTGGAGTTAATGATATTATTGTAAGAAAATCCCACCAAATAAAGGTGTTGATTCCAACCACCATTGGAATATATATAGAAAGATCTCAATATGTGTTCCAGAGTTAGAATAGTTTCATTTGATTGAACAACTATCAGTGTATGATATGAATTAAGGAAACATAACTCTGTTTTCAGATCCCACTGAAAAATTCAATAAATCATTGTGGTAAACCTCATATCACGATTAGAAACAATTTATAGTGATACACCATGAAATATTAACACTTACTTAATTTACAACCATGTATTTTGATCAAGAGAGAAATATTATCTAATAGAAATGAAGTGTGAAGACTTCATAAGTTGATCGAGTGAAACCCAAATTTCATTATTCCCTTTAGATGTTTTTGGTAGTTATATGGAAAAATACATGGTGACATTTTCCTATTTCCATTTTGATATGGGTAATGGTGGAAACATACCCATAGATTTGTGTCTCCCAACCTTAACATGCTGATATGAAAATAAATGAGAAACATACTCTATAAAATATCTCTTCATTCCACCCAAACATAAACAATATTTCATATATCTATACATATTCATAATTTTAAGATGGATAGATAATGAAGAACTATGAGATTCATCCATCAACTACTCATTAAAATCTAGTACCAAAGGAACACATAAACTATTCTTAAACCATATAATTATATCAAAATCAAGGTTGAACCCAGTAACATTTCTCACATTTTTGTATGCTCAATATCTTCCTTATGTTACTCTTTCATATTTATATGGATAGATTATTGTAAAATCATTACATAAAGACAATATTTTCACCATTTTTTCAATATTTTAACATATATGCTTTGAAAGTCCAAAAATATTACATCTTTTATGTTATTTATCATAGAAAAGATGATAAGATCCTTTTAACTCATAAAATATTCCACATTTTTTGGTTTCCTAGGGTGGTAATGTATTGAGAAGTCATAATATTTTTTCTGTACCAACCATCTTCTCTGGCGCATGTTCGTATATTTTTATGTAAAAATATACTTTAAACTTCTTTGATCAGAAGATACGTGACAATTTACTTTATAGAGATAATTCCTCTATATATTTAATTAAAAAATTATAACCCCTAACTCCACTAATGAGTTGCGTAATTTTTCTCGTGGACCTTCAATTTTTATGAGACATATGTTATAACCATAACATTCTACATGTGTAAGCATCCCATTCCCTTATTTTAGAAATCACTATAGATTACAAACTCTTATCCACTATAGAGTAGTGTAGTCATAGGTGTATTAGAAATACGTATCTCTAGTCCATTAAAACACTCCTCAAATCCATCCATCCAAAGGAACTTGGTTCCCTTTTGAGTAAAATTGGTGTTTGGATTAGATATTTGTGAAATATTAACTACAAATAACTAATGATATCCAACCAAATAATGATAATTATGGATCTAAGTCATAGTGGTTGGACCAGGCCAATGTTAAAAAACTTCTATCTTTAAAGGGTATACTTATGTACCCTCACATGAGATTATGTGACCCAATATTGAAACTTTCCAAATCCAAAATTCAAAATTGGTAATTTTTTCCTAAATCACATCCTTCTTTAGAATATTCAATAAAATTCTCAAATGATCTTCATAATCCTCCTTAATTTTTAATAAATAAGAATATCAATTATAAATAATACCAAAAAATAAACAAGGTAATCTATAAAGAATATATTAATTAAATCTATAAAGATAGTAGGGAATTAGTAATACAAAATGGCATAACTATAAATTCATAGTGTCAATAACTTGTTCAAAATGTTATCTTGGGTGTATTCTCCTTCTTGTACCAAAATTGATGATATCCCAAATGGAGATAAATCTTAGAAAAGTATTAAATTCAACACAATTGATCAAAAAATTGTCAATATAGGGTATAATGTACCTATTATTGATAGTGATATTGTTATGTTATCAATAATAAATGCAGAGTCACCTTGATCCATTTTTCTTCTAATAAAATAGAACATGTTCACCCCAAGGTGATTCAATTAACTAAATGATTCCCTTTTCAAGATTCCCCAGGTGTTTCTTCATCAATTCTTGTAACTCAATCAGGTTCATTCTATATGGAGTCATGAAAATAGGTGTAGCACCAAGTATGAGTTATATTAAAAACTATACTTCACAGTTTGGTGGAATATCATTCAACTCTTTTTGAAAGAAATTAAAAAAATCCCACACAATAGGAATATATTTGAAGTTGAGTTTATCCCTAACCAACTGAGATAAATTCCCTTATGAATAGGAATCATGAACCATGTAATAGATGTAAGTTCCATTGGAATTTCATTTTTTGTAAATGAATTGATATGATAGAAAATATTGGTTTAGAATATCCAATGTAACATCCCTTCCATGGTAATTTATGTGTTATTTTGGTAAATAAATAAAATACATCCACAATATAACATCGAATTATAGTAGGGAAAAAATGATAATATTTGTATGACTTTTTTTTCAAAAACTTCAACCAAAGAAGAACCACAGACTTGGGATGCGATCATCACACCATTATGGGTTTTTACTGCTAAATCAATATCTAATTGTTTAGGTGGTACTCTGATACCCATAGAAACATCATTCGATATAAAATCGTGGGTAGATCCAGAATGAAATAAGACATCATAAGTTCTAGAGTTTATGGTATGTTTACCTTTCACCATGTCTTTATCATACCCCTCATTACAAATAATTATATAATTAGATTCATTTATCATCATCATTAACCTTAAAATATGTACACTAGTTGTCATTATGACCACACTCAATGAATTTGAAACATTGGAGTGTGGGTGATGCATTATGTTGAAATTTATATATATTTACATCATTATGTAACTTCCTACCATCACATCCACATTTTATTACCTAATGAACTTCCTTTACACACTTGAAACACTTACCAACTCCCTTAAGAAAATTTCCCCTATGTTTCCTTCCACACATCAATGATAAAGGAAAGAGTATCTTCTTTTCTCTATGGTTTTTATAATTCCCTTGGAATTCAAATTATCTTTTCTAATCAAAATCATGAAATTGATGGGAAATTCTAATATTTATCTCTTAATTTAGTGAAAATGAAAAAATTTCTTAATATCTGTTGAATTCACTTAAGGATAAGGCCCTTCAGAGACATGGTTTTAAACAACTGAAGAATCAGTCAATCTTACATCCATATTGGATTATAATACCAGAAGAGTACCTCACAATTCTTATGAAATTTTCCTCATAGGTAGTAATGGATTCATTATCCTTATACTTTAGATAATGTAATTACTCTACCATTTTTGTATGAATAATACAAGGAAATTAGATATTAGGAAATAAGACCTTAAATTTATATCACTCCATGGGGTCAATTTCATCATGTTCCATTGTGTTATTGACAAAATTCCACCACAGACCTACTTTTCATTAAAAATGTTAAACAAATATAATATGTTTCACATATTACAAATTATTAAGAACATAAAATATCTTTTAAATGGTATGGATCTATTTCTCAGTGACTATTGGATCAGTAGACCAATTAATTGAATGTGGGAATTTCCTAATGAAAGACTTAATAGAAATTTTTTCCCTAATGTTTTTATTTTAAAAGACCAATGTGATTAAAAAATTAAAAAATTTGTGTTAGTATAAAAAAGTATTTTTCCTTCCATCGCCCATAACATTTGGTTTCTTAGGAGTACAATCAAGGCATTGTATGTCACATTCAACATTAACATGATTCCTTCAGGTTCCATCCATTGAATGAAACTGAAAAACATAGTATGAGAAACAATAATCATAGTGGGGAACTAAAACAATGATTCCTTTAGGTTCCATCCATTGATACCTTAGGTTTAACCTACTTCATTCATGATCATTACCTAAACATTAGTATTTTATCATACACTTAGAGTTCCTTATAGGCTTCTTTCTAATGTTCTCTCATCCTATTTTCCAAATCCTAACTAAACATTTATCTAATACCAACTATAGTGAACCATACATTTCATAAATATATATTACACCAAAATAGATTAATATTATTTACATAAAATGAAAATCCATGCCAAAATAATTTTAGTATAATTTATTTAGAAAATTAGAAACATAAAAAATTGGTTCATAAATTATCAGCAAAGCCTCTTACTTATTTATTCATAATTAGCTCCATTATTAGATATGTCATACTTAATACCTTTATTCATATCCGGGTTAAAGGAAACATAATCAAAGGGTGAGATCATATTCTTTGTAAAGGTAAAAAAGGGAGATATAGATGATCACAAAAATCATAACATGAGAAAAAGGGGATAAGAACACGATTTTAGTGTTTTAAAACCATAACCTACATATCAAATTTCCTAATCATAATTCATGGAATACATAATGGTAGTTTATAATATATGAATCAAAAACTAATCAAAGAACAAGATCCATGAGAGTGTAACATTATAATAATACATATAATTACGGCATGCACATAAGCAAAGAAAATAATTTCCTCGGTATTTATGGTTTTGTTTTCTTGACTATAATATTTTAATGGGTGAACTACCAAAACCATCATAGTATTCAATATTTACTCCCAAGAAAATCATATTGGACAATGTCCCTTAATAAACATTTTTTACAACCCATTCTAGTCCTATTTATATCATGAGATATTAATATTTACCCAATACATTGGAGAAAGATATAGGTTCCACCTATCACCTAATTAAAATAATATATATGTCTTCCATAAGATCATAAATAATTAATCATATTTTAACCCATGAAAGGAAATGGGTTTCATAAACATTTCATAATAGTATAAACCATAAAAAAGAAATTTGTTTCATAAATATCATATCATCATAAAGATAAACCATCCAGAGAAATAATAAGGTTGGTATACTTGGATCATATCCCCCAAGAAATATTCACTCAGATCAAAGGATGTCATTTTAGATGCAAAATTATTTTGAAAGATCACTTGAAATAATTCTTGAGAAAAATAACCATTCCATTATGAAATCACTTCTTTTTAATGATATGAAACTATAAAGGAACCAAATTTCTTTGAAAATATCATTTCAAACATTTAAAGGAATATATAAATAAAATACTAGTCATGATTGTGAGAAAATATGTCCAATCCATATAAGTTAAAAAATACTAATTTCATATTTTTATCGGAATGGTCACAATGCACCTCATTTGGAAAATGATAACAAGATTACTTTCAAACCATTTTGTGAAAAATAAAAAATGTGTTAAAATGAATTTAAGAAATCCTAGTAGAATGCAAAAAACCTTCTTTAATTTTTTTTATAAAACATGAATATCAATTAAAAATATCTCGTTACAGAGACTTAGACATATACTGTCCCGAATATTGATGAGATTGTGAAATGAAACCATTAAGTTGAGGTCACCTTGACATAAAAGAACTCTAATATTATGTATAATAAATTTAAAATTATTATAATTCTATAAAATAATTATTCACATACTTATAATATCATATATTACCCCTTTATAACATTTCAACACCCTTTTATCAATAATTCCTTAAAATCGCCATTTTTAGCTGTTAATTGTTACATTTATCATGAGTATATCAGTTTAGTAGTTCCAGTACTCATATTTTTATATAGGTTCCATTATCTATAAAATATTTGTATTGATATAAATATATAATATATATATATATATATTCATCCTTAAAAGTTAGATAAAAAAATTGAATTACACCATTCATGGTGACGGTAGGCCGTACGTAAGAATGAATGATGTTTTCATTTTTCAACGAATAGAAAAAAAGAAGGGTAAATTTTAATTCACACTTATAGGATCATTATTGAATCATATATATCATATATATTCATAAAATTATTTATTTTTACCATACAGGTAAAATATAAATGACCAAAACACTCAACTTCATTGAGGTGGTACTCTACACATACACACGAACGACGCTGTCATTTCCCATAAGATTGGATGGTATGTATGTATATGAGATATTATAATTATATAAGTGTAATTACTTTAATAATATCATATATGAACATTAAACCCATCATAACAACTATCCATAAAATACGGGGATAAAAAATAAATTATATCACTACGAGGAGATGGAAAGTCATACGTACGCACGAGCGATACTTTCACTTCTTGTTTGATTGTAAAGAGAGAGTATAATAAAATTTTAACAATAATAATAAAATTTAAAAATATTTATGATAATTAATTTATTATTTTATTATTAATATAATAGATTTATATGATTTAAATAAGAGTATAAAATAAAGTGATCGATTTTGGGGGTAGCCTCTACATTGAAACGAATCTTTAATATCTCCTCTAAATGGCTCTAGGATTTATCTTTTGGGAAGGAAAAATCTACAGTACATGGATATGGATGTTTATAAGAGAAATGTTCCTAGTTCGGTTGTTCCTTAATATTCAATGTGGTGCTAATAAGTGAGAGAGTATCCGCCCTTTTATAATTTTGGTGAGGGATACATTTAGAATTTCTTTAAACATTAAATTATAACAAATTTATTCTTGGGAAAAATGAATCAAAATGTAAATGGATTTGAAGATAAATAATTTTAGGGTTGTAATAGAATCAATAAATATAGTTAAAATATGTTTCTTGTGTCATTTTAAACCTTATTATTTTGATCAACCCTTAATTAACCAATTTTAATTTTTAATACGATAATATCCTTTTTAATATTAAAGGGTGGTAATTTTTACTTATAAGGTGAGAATTGGAACATAAATAGTAAATTTATAAATTTTATACCATATAATAACCACATTGTCTTATTATATGTTTTTATGATTTTTAAATAATTTAATAAAATATTGTTTTGAAAATATATCATTATTGTCAATTTTGATACTATTCAACTAATTTGACTTAAAAGACAAAAATAATAAAGTGTGAATTCAAATATAATCTTTTAACACAACACCAATTTTACATGTTAACATAATAATTTTTTGTTAGACTATAAATTAGTAAAAATATATCACTTTTAATATTTTTAATATCATATATGTTATTTTTCCATTTATTTAATAAATACCATTTTGTCATTGTGTAAGAATTTAATGAAATTATATAATAAATTTAAAATATAAATAAATTTCCATAATGTATATAATGTAATTATTAATAAAATTCATAATAAAATTCATTAATAAATTATTTTTCCCCCTATGGGAACTCATAAACGATATTAAAAACAAAGCGAGTGACATGTTGTAACTTTCTTTCATTTAAATAATATATAATCTATCATCAAGAAAAAGTGTCTATTAGAAAAATCAGTTTTGAGAATAATATTTTAAGGGTATAATTTATTTAAATTACTAAGAATTATTAATAATAATTATGGCATTATCACTTTGTTTTAATCATGATTTACCTAATTTACCCTTTAGTAAGGTGATAAAATTTACCCCGATTACTATTCATATTGACCAAAAATAAAAAAGGGTCTATTAAAAAAATTTGAAACTCATGATTCAAAAAATAAGATTCATTTTATAAAATTAAATACCTATAAATTGAATAATTTTATTTTAAATTAAGTGTGCAAATTTTGACAAAAACTACTTTTTAGAAACAATTAAATGTTTAAGAAAATAGCTCAATTGATTCTTATCCAATTCATAGAGAAGTATTTTTTTTGAGTTTTTAAATAATTTGAACAAATAAGTAATATATAAAATTAAATAAAATAATCCACCAATGATTAATTTAATATATTAATATAAAATATATTTTTTTGCATTAAACAATTTTTAAGAAAAAACAACACATTTTATTTCAAATATTTTTGGTTTTTAATTATAATAATTTGATAACTAATGAATGAATTTTATAAATGTGTAGACCATATATTTTTCCTAATTTTTTTTACTATTCATAACCTCCAATTTAACAGCTAGGAGATAGTTGACAGATAATATTTTTATAGCATAACACATTTCATTTAAACTCATTATTGTGTTTAATACAAGCTAATGATAAAATAAAATTATTTAAAGAGGAATATTTAATAAAAATATAAGGTTGATACTGTAGTAAACAAATTTTAAAAAAAAATTATTGAGGTTTCAGATAAATAAATTATATTAATATACAAGTACCCGATTTTAGTAATTTCATTATACACTTTAAAATTAAATTTTTGTTTCTAAAATTACATTCATTGCTTTCTATGAGAAAATGATATAAATTAAATTATACCACTTTATGAAAAGTTATTAGAAAAAATGAAATGATTTTTTTAAATCGTCATATAGAAATTAACATAGATTGAATTTTTGATAATTTTCCAAAAATTAGGATTTTTAAATTAATAGGAAAAAATATAATTTTTTTTGAAAACTTGTTATGTTTATAGAATTTATAAAGTTATAGTTTGTTTTAAAAATATTTTAAGTGAAATTAGTTCTATTATATTATGAATATGAAAATTAAGCTCATTGGTAGCAATTTTATGGTTGAATTTGGTAAAAAACATTTGTATGCTTAAAAGGAAATTTTATGAAAGACTATTTTTCATTGTATGTGGTGTTTTTATATTAAATTAATTTATGTCACTTATATAAATTCAATCCTGGAAAGTTTATTCTTTATTTGGAGTCATGATGTACAAATTATTTAAATATGCCCCTTTTATTTTTAGGTAATATAAACAGTAACCTCAGTAAACTTTATCACCTTGGTAAACAGTAAATTAGGTTAAATAATGTTAAGAATAAGTTTTAGGGTCACCATTATTCATATTAATTATTATTACATGGTATAAATTTAATGCTAATCACCTTTTTCTTGAAATTTATTTTTTTAAGGGACGCTTTTTCATGAAAATGATCTATATACTACTTAAAGAAAAGAAAAATACAAAATGTTACTCTCTTGCTTTTAAATATCTCTTATGTGATCATATAAGGATAAATAAATTTTGTGAAAGAATATTAATCATTATTATGATAATAATTAAATTATTTTCATTGTGTTAATTTATTTATAATATTTTATGATTATATAATTTCATTAAATTCTTACAGAACTCGGATACAATATTTCTTCTATTAATCAGAAAATAATATAAATGATTTTTAAGATATTACAATTAAAAATATTTCACTGATTTAAAGTGTTCCACAAATTTTTTATAACAATTTAACATATTAGTGATGTGTAAAAGGATTATATTTTAATTTCATCCTTTTATTGATGTCTTTCATGTCAAATAAATTGACTAATGTCAAAAATGAAATTAATGATACTTTATGAAAGTCAAATTTTATTAAATTATTTTAAAAACATATAAATATTTAAATTAGAAAAGGAATATAAGATATGGTAGAAAATGTAATAGATTGTAAATTAATGTGATGACTTTCAAATTACTATTAAAAATGATAAACCTTTAATTTTAAAAAATAATTACCATAGTAAAGAATAAAATTTGTAAACCAAGGGGTTAATAAAATAAATGAGGCTTAAAATAACAGCAAAACTAGTTGTAATTTTATTAGGTGATGAGATTTTAACCATATACTACCTTATCTTAGAGTCTGTCCATTTGGAATTATTTTTTTTCTTTAATAAATGTTTTATATTTAATTTTATTTTAACATTCCAACATTTATCATCCCCTCACTTATAAAAGGATGTCCATTCCCTTTGTTCTATACATGACTTTGAGAAATATAGCTTGACCAACCCCAACCAATTTATCTTCTAAACAACCTTATCCAATTTCTTTATGTTCTAGGATTCAAAAAATTACAACTCTAGGTTGTATACTAAATGATGTAAAGGAGTTATTTCAAAGAATATGTGGTTTGAACACATATGAATGAAGTTAGGACTAAGGTAAGGGTTCCTCTTCTCAGTTTTTCTTCTGTTGAACATATGATATATTCCCCACATTTTTCTTTAATTTTTTTATATATTTATTCTTTGATATTATATATCATTATGTTTTTATATTCTTGGTATTTCAAGTTTTATTTGAGGTTACTCCTTTTTTGGGGGTTATGATGCAAAAGTTACCAAAGTAGTAAGTGATTATTTTACAATACCATTAATATTATAGACTATTTATGTTTTTGTATTTATTTGGGAAATTATATTCTTGTTATATCTTAAAAAAATATTTTCTTCTCATAAGGTTCTTTTTTTTGGAAAATTATATGTTTTCCTTTCATTTTACTCTTTCAAGTTCTCAAGAGACAAAAAAAAATGTTTTTAAAGAAACCCAACTTTGGTTTTCTAATCAACTAAGAATATTTTAATTCAACATCCATATTTTCCATAAAATGTTTTCAATAATAATTATAATGTTCTACAATTATTTATTATAGATATTTTTATTAATGTTTTAGTTTTAGAAAATGGTTTAAAAGAAATCTTCCAGCAATTTTCTGAATGAGTTACTTTTCAAATTTTCTTACAAAAGTGTTAAAATATTTTTTTTAAAATTATAAAACACGAATGGAATTTTCCCCCATAAATACCACTTAATTTTTTTAATATCAAATTACATGTTTATAATGTTTTTTAAATGAAATTATTCTCTTTAATATTTTGGATATTTTTAGATTTTAAATAAGTAAATTCAAAGTGAAAAGGAGTATTTTCCTCAAGAAAAATTTCAGTAATATTTTTGCTGTATTTATATCAATGTCAACATTATTTATAGAATATTATGATATAATAAGGATATAATCCAAATAAACCATATGCCATATTTTTTTATGTATGGTTTATGCTCATCTATGTTAGGTAATGTATTGAAATTCTGTATTCTATTTTTTATAATACATATCCTTATTGATTTTTATGGAATACTGATTAATTTGTATTGTTTATTCATATAATGAATGATTTAGACTTATTAAGAAATGGTTGGGGCCCATAATTACAAAACCCCTTGATGAATCAACAATTATCATGATAAAAACCAATTAACTAGCCACATTAACTGGTTTTTAGTGAATAACTACCCATTGTTCAAATTGTCAAGGTACAAGGTGTCAAAAGTAATTTTATGATTTCTAAAAGTATGCATTCCATCATTATGAAATTAGTTATTAATGATCATGTGATTATTTTGAACAATATACTTGGATAAGTTTCAATTTCATTTGATTATTTGTATGGAATCATTTGATCTTCATTAACTTATATCATATTATTCTTCATGCTAAAGTTATTATTCAAATGTCATGTGTTTGATTTAATTATCTTTATATATTGATTATGCCTTACATACTCATGATAGATTTCGCAGTACGTATCCCCTGTTGAATATTTTAGATCAACCTTCATTTTTTCTATAACTTATGATATGAAGAAATAATCTTTCAACAATGTCATGGATTTGGATCATTTTCTTCAGTTATGTTTTATATTTTTCCAATGTAAAATCAGAATCAAGTATGTATCTAGTTTAAAAAGTCTAAAAATTATCCAGTACTTCAAGATGTGATTCATTATTTATAGTGACAATGTCATAATGTAACCAATGCCTCTAGAATACTAGGTACATGGTCATTACATATAGTCTCCCCATAGTAACACGTTAAACCCTTTCTCATATTTGAGATCCCCCGATGTACATGGATGAAGATATGAGTCACACGACATCACAGTCAAGTTATTAGTCTGAGTGAACAAGACATGGACTTTTCAAAGTGTTATCCGAGATTTTATGGGACTGTTATCATAGATTTTATTTTTGTTATCTTAATATTTATGGTGATGGTAGAAAGGTTACTTAATAATTTGTTAGACCTTGTGATGGATATAAAAACTACTGAACCACAAACAACTTCCTAGTAGGAAGACCGAGTTACAAGGGATATGGAATTTATATTATTTAGTAATTATTTTATATATGTATTATTTCACATAGCGTGAAAAAAATGAGTTTTCTAAATTATGATTTACAGTTTATTATGGGTTTTTGATCTTTTCTTATTTATAATAGGGAATTCTATATGCATCATATGTGGATTTTATGGTTCACTCGACATTTTTATGCATGTGTGTGATTGGTTTCACTACAAATAGATGGTTCAAATATTTCATGTTTCATAGATAACTTATAGGAAATTTTCCCTTATAAGTATGTAGTGTAATTCTAATCAAATAAACCACAATATATTTTCTCATAATGACAATTCATGTGAAATATATATAGAGATACTCCTTGATGATGACCATTCAGTCCCTTAATGTAAGGGATATATAATGACCATAGTAGTTAGGTGTATGCAATTTATTTACTATGATGAACCCCTTGGTGGGGATTGAGAAAATAAGTTCAATTATTTAATGTTTCAGTAACAACTTATTAGGTTTTACCCTATATAGATTATTGAGGGTATTCTACTTAATCAATTTTTCGGGCTATTTTATACGTTACACCAATCACCTACGAATGATGAAACTATATATATAAGTAGTTAAATGAGAATTTGATCCTCGAGGGGGAAACACTCATACGAGGAGGCTCGGTGAGGATTAACCAGGTATCGTGAACCTCGAGGGGATAGTCTTCTATGTGGATTCCTTGTAAGAATATATTCCCATTGGTAGGATAATAATTTGGAAATTTATTCTAGATATTTATTCATGTACATGAGAACCCATAGATGGTATGTTTTAGTCATGAGTTCACATATGACTTTTTTTGGATGGGAACTAAGTGGTGTTTCCCATGATCTAGGACATATAAGATATTTAGTTTATGGGATAAGTGGGAGAGCCTAATAAAATTAATATATAGATGTGGATGATGTGATGTCTGTATTATATTTGACATGATCTATGATATGTGTGGGTAACTTAAGAGATAGGAGTTAACCCACATTTGTCGGTGCCTTGTAATTGAGAATCATGGGTAGATGCTTCAATTCTATGTTTTATTCAGGGGATATGTTATCGAAAATGTGATATAGTCATGAGTATCTCTTAAGTATTTTTCATTTGGAAGTAACAGGTGGGTTCCTTCCCATTGACTAATGCATAATATCTTATATCAATTATATGGTACAGGCATGGTGATGCCATGGGATTTAAAAACATAAATCCCATAAGGTGATTGTTATCAAGGTTTGGTTTCAAGGGAAGGATTAGGGTGATGATTAGAATTGAGTATTTTGGAGTGGTATCTAAGTGGAGTAATAGTAGAGTGTGAATGGATGTTTGTAGTTTTGGAATGACACCCAAATAGCGAATGATCATCTGTTAAACCATAGCATGAATACGATTAATAATTTTTAAAAGGAGTGAACATGGTTATTATGGATAAATGAAATTAAAATTAAGTGAGGTATGGTTTTTTTGAGTGTATGAGCCTAGGTAAGATTAAATTTCAATCATGGTAATATTAGATTAGTTATGTGACTAGGTGGTAACTGATCATAATCATATAATGTTTATATGACATAGAAGTGGTACCAACACTGGTTATGTGTGGTGTCTTTATTTATGATTTGGTGAGTTATCAGGCATGATATAAGTTCTAAAGTGCACGATGAATCATTTTTTTTCTTGTTTATGAATGGGAAATGTCCATTTTTAGAATATGATACATTATAAATGGATTATGTGTGGTGTAATGGTTGATCTAGGTTTGATCCTAGCTATATTTACATGACGGGTGAGTATGGCTTGGGTGGAGTGATACAAGTTTGACGATCAATCTTATTGAGGTTGTTCCCAAGGAGTATATAAGGGAATATATATAGTGGGGAGTGCACCATTAGACATTATAGGGTGATACCCTTTTTGTAGATGAAATTTTGGAATGTTTTGAGGATGAAGTTCTAGGGAAACCAAGAGTGGTCAAAAATTGATGTTTCACATTGGCACTCAGATAAGAGTGGGATGGTCGTGTCTAGTTTTAATGTGATTTAATGGATATATCAAGTCTCATGGCTGTGTAAACCTCATGCGGGTAGGTTAATGGGTTTGATAGGACTAGTTTTTTTATGGTCAATTTGGAATTTAGATGTTAGTGAGTGGTTGAATGTGATATTATTAGGTTTAATGAAAAACACTATATATGTCTTTATATGATATCTTGGATGGAGTTTGTGTGTTGGAGTCAAACATAAGACTAGTTTAATGAGACCCGAGAATAAGTCACAAAACATGTGTGCTCTTTCTCGTGAGTGATGTATAATAATGAATATGGTTGGTTGAGGATGAAACTATATAATAACACTAAGATCCCTGTATAGAATTTGGTGTGGGTCTTGGACAATAACATGTTTCCTTTGAGATTAGAGGAATTATTATCTATTAGTATGATAGTTCTTCTATTGATGAGGACAAGCATTTTCAGAAATGGCCTACTAGAGGATTTTCAACTTGTGTTTTTATGTAGGATTTGGTATAGTGATGCAGATGTTGCATCAAGTGAGTAGTTGGACTACTAATGATATGTTTCAGTAATTTAATTTTATGGTGCGTAGAATTGAGTTTAGGAATCAACCTGTATTAATTTAATCCTATGGTTGGATGCAATATAATATTTTGTATGACTTGATTTGAGAAACTATGGTTTCTTGGGTTACATGGGTTTTATGGAGCGTCATATTTGTCTTTCAATGGTGGTGGAGGGTAGTATAGTGGTTTTTTATTTAATGTTCCTCACGTTTGGAGTTTCATACTAGGATCTCCTTCATTATTTAAGAGTAGAAAATGATGAGTTGATAAAGACTTGATAACTAAGATAGGTACATATGTATGATTGAAAGATTGATGGTTATTTTCAAAAATGATAAGTGATATAGTGGGGAGGTTTTAAAGGCCCATGGAATTCAAGTTATGAAATTCAAAATAATTTTAAATTCTTCATTTATTTAGTGGTTTGTTTTGAGAACCATGATTTAGATTGGAATTTTGTTCATTGTAATATCTAAAATAGAAGTTTTTGTGTGTGGTTTAAGACTCGGTTTGTGTTATGGGTCCTTAGGTGAGCATTAGGGAACATTATAGGGCCAAAGACTTGGATTCATAGTTTTTGTTTCCATTCTCAGAGTAAACCACAGGGTTTGTGTAATGATTATGGTTTGGACAAGGGTGAAAGCCCTATCGTTGATTCTTTTATGGAATGAACTTTCTTTTCTCACAATTAATTGCTGATGAGAGTGATTACCTTGTTTTTTTAGGTTGTAAAACATTATGGGGGATCCCTTTCAGTCCGTGAAACATGTTTCAGGTAGTGAAATATTGTTCAATATATGAAATGTGTCTACAAACATTTTTTTTTTGTTTTTCTGATTTTTCCTCTTTGACAATTTTGTGGGTTTTGTCCTTTATATCCCTCCCATACATGAATAAACTAATAGGGTTCCTAACCTACTTCTCAATAATGTCTCATAGCATGATCAATTCATAATTTCATGGTTTATAAAACGTGTTTCCCTATCTTACATTTTTTGGATATATTCAGTTTATAGATTTATTGAATTAGGTTAAAAATTACATAATAAAGTTTAAACATTCACATGATGTATATATTTTCCACAAAAATAATTGTTTAATTTTACAACCTTATATCATTTAATAAACTTTTACATAATTTAAGAAGATTCTCCATTGTATAAATCCTAGCATTTATAAAATTTCTACTCATCCTTATATCCTGTGAAAAACCATTAAAAATGTGGGATGATAAAAAATATCTTAATAAGGGATAAAAAGAAAATGTAATCTCATTAGTATAATGAAAAACATGAAAACCGGGGAAGATGTTTACATTTTTTATAATAGAACTTTGAGAATATAAATAAAATATTTACAAATGTGTAAATAAATATTTTTTCCATGAAAATATTTGAAACCCATTAGTAAGTATAAGGAAACCACCGAGTCATCAATAACCACTTGGTAACTAATGAAAAAAATTCTTTGAAAAACAAAACTTTCACCTTTAAATGCTCATAAACTTGACTTACCTCATGAAATCAAAAGAATCCATAAAAACCCCTTTTCAAGAAAGATATATTTATCTTGTAGCTTTATATTTATAAAAATATTATGACTTATGCTTAACCTGTTCCATAATAACTAAAGACCAGTTAATTACATAGGAGAATCTAACTTGACTATCTCCATAATTTTCTAATTTTAAGACCACATCATTACATAATACGTTAGAGAGATATTTTAGGCTCACCCATCGTCATGAGATATATCAGGAAACTCAAAATCATCTATAATTATAAAGTACCAGATAATGAATAAAACATTTTTAATGTTTCATTTTTTCATTAAACCCTTAAAAAATTCATTTAATCCCATAAGAGAACTAATTTCCATTTTCACATAAAAATATAGAGAAATATCTCTTTCCTTTAAAAATAATTAAGTGAAATATTGATATAAGAAGGAGAGTAAGATTATATTTCAAAAACCATGAAAACATAGAGAGTAATATTAATAATTAATAATTGTTATGTTAATGAAAGAAATTTTCCAAGCCGTGTATATTAAAAAACATTGCTTTTCACTTTGGTAAAAAAATCAAAATGATACATTAAAAAAATGTTTAAAAGATTCATTTTTATGTGAATAAAAAGATATTCAAATTAGTTTAAAATATATTTCAACAATATTTTATGCATAAATTATAGAATTATTTGAAAATTTATTTGAATATGGATATTGAGGAAATATATTTGCAAGGAATACATTAAAACATGGATTTAATTAAAGATGTCTTCCATTAAGCCATATAATTATTTTTACATTCTTAAACTCTTGAGAAAAAAATTACGTTAGTTTAATAATTTCATAATAACCATTTTTATTTTAATTTTCTAATTATTTTTATTTTTATTTCATTTATTACCATGAATTATTTAGTTACTAAAATGGTTAAGTTCACATTGAATGTATTGGGGTTGTTCAATTTATAACCTCAAAACAACGTTGGTGTGTTTACAATAGTCAAAGTGATTACGGTTACATTAATTACATAATTCAAAACATGATATAATTACCCAATATACATATAAAATAAAATTTTAAATCCAAAATGAAATGTTGTCATGGAAAAGGAATCACATTGCTTCATAGCGATGGTAGTCTATATATACACATGACAAACATTTCCATTTTTATACAGGGTGGAAAAAACATAAAGTAGATTAAATTTTACTTCTCTAGAATCAGAAATCAATTATAAATTATATTTTTTTTAAAATATTTATCTCCTTATTACCTACCATGTGATATGGTAATAATAAATCTATCAAATCTCTTCATCATGTTGGTATTCCACATGTACACACGTGCGACACTATCAGTATACAATGGATAGAAATGGTAAAAGGCTTGTAATATCTTATATGTGTATAATAATAATAATTTCATAAATATCATATATTTTCATTTTATCCATCATTATAACCATCCATATAATTTTTTAATGAAAAAAGAAACGCATCGCTTCGTTGAGATGGTATTCCATACATTCACAAAAGTGATGTTTTCATTTCACATTGGATGAAAAAGGAGATGAAAAAGAATTTAACCATAATAATAATATTTTAGTAATGAAATATACTGATGCTATTATTTATTTATGGTTACATAGTATTTTATGTAGGTATATTAATAAATAAACGTGAAACACTCAGTTGAGAATTATACATCTTCTTTGGAAAATCTCCCTTGGATAGAACTTATGGATTATTTGGTTGTCCATTTGGTGATAAAAATTCATATAAGACATGGGTAAGAGAGTTATAAAAGAATTTTTTTGGTATTCGTTGATCTGAAATTGTGAAAGTACGTGAATAATTTATTAGGGGAGATTCTCTTTTATAAGTGAGGGTAGTGTCACCCTTGTATTTATTCCATGATTTAAAATAATATAAATTACTTATTATGGGAAATTGGAACTAAAACTATAAATTTTTGAAGATATGATTATAATGGTAGAACTACCATCATCTAATAACAATGAAGATAATATTTTTTGGCCTTATAATTATGTTTTTACCTTAATTAACCTGGTTTACGTTAACCATCATAACTAATTTTTACCAAGGTTGATATTCACAATGATTAAAAACGTAATAGAAAAAATTAAGAAATGTGATCCAAACGATTTAAAATATGAAACCCATTTTTTAATATTAACATGTGGAAAAAATTAAATTAAATATAAATACGCTTATAACAATGAAATTATGTTTTATAAAATTACCCTTTTTAAGCATAAAAATGATATCATAACAAAATATTGTGTAATTATAATTAATATATAATTAATTGGGTTATTTTTTCAATTTGGAATAATTTGACATTTAAAATAATATATGATGGAATGATACATTTTAAATAAGTGAAAATAAAAGACAATTTTTTTTAAAATTGATTGATGTCAATATGCACAAAAAAATCAATTTTTTAGAAAAATATTTAAAATTCACCATAAGATAAATTTGATATGATGAATCAAAATTTTAATTCATTTTTATTAAATTTACATTCTTATGATTATATGTTTAACTTTTAAATAAAACCAAATAATAAACGGAAAAAATAATTTTGTTAAGTAAAACTTTTTTTTTCAATTAAGAAACCATATAAGATTATTTATAAATGTATGGTGAATATTAAATTCACAAATTGAATAATTATAAATCATAAGATATATTTTTATTAATAGTACATGTTTTATCACATACTTTTTCATTCGTCTTCACATTTGGGTGATATTGGTTGTGATTTCATTATATTTTAGTTGAGATTATTCATTTATTGGCCAATATTCTTGGTTTATTTTGATTTTTTTATTAATAATATTTCTTTGGTTTAGGGTTAAAAAAATTCCAATAGTTCAAGGTGGAATCATTTATTTTTATTGGGTATTTTCAAGGCTTGTATAGAAGGTTTCCCGAGACAATGACTACAAATTGTTGCATGCCCTTTTGGTGATGGTACATCATCGTATGAATTTTATTAGGTTTTCTAGTGAAATTTGATGAAATCGGAATTTTTAATGAGTGTATAAATTGGTATTATTTCATTTATTTCATTCATAACTACTTGAAAACAATGTTATTCCCATAGTTTGGGAAAATCATTGCCTATAGGACACCTCTATAACCACGTAAGAAATTTCATGGGAAGGAAATATACCCACAGTTCTCCAAATATCTTAAGTATATGTCAAACCCATACCCTTATTTTTTTAAATCATGGTAATAGAATTATTATGGGGAAATATTTCCCTGGATGGACCAAAGCCCATGGTTCTCCAAAAACTTTTGTTATAGGTCACCTTGATTCCAATATTTTTTTGTAAACAATGGAGATATTTATTGTGGGAAATAAAACTTCATGTCAGGAACCTATACCCATGGTTTGACCAAACCATGGGTATAGAAAATTTTTATGGGCACCTATACCAATGATTTGGGTGAACCATGGGTATTGGTTGGCCCATTTTCCCCAAAATAATAACAATAAAAAAAAATAATTTGTATAAAACAATTTAGACACACACACACACACACACATAGAGAGATATATTTGAATATAATAACATAAAATTTTTATAGGAAAGTGTTAAAGTCATTGGAGTATATGATCAAGGTACTGGGATCAATTCCTAGTGGGGGATTTTTTTTAATAAAGGACCAATTCCCATGTTTTTACCAAACCGTGGGTATAGTTTAACCCATTAATTTTTCATAATAATAAAAATAAAAATAAATAATTATATAAAAATAATTATCTATATATATATTAATATAAGAATAAAAAATATGTTATTGAAATAGTGGTAAAGTCATTAGAGTGTAAGCAGAAGGTTATGGGATCAATTCCCAATGGTGGATTTTTTTTAACAAATGATTAATAACCGCAGTTCAAAAAAAGGGTATAGGATGACCCATTAATTTTTCAAAATAATAAATATAATAATAAATAATTTAATATACATAATTATATATGTATATACATATATTTATTTGAATATAATAACACAGAATGTGTTATAAGATTGTGATAAAGTTGTTGGGGTGTGGGAGAAAGTTGCTGGGATCAAATAATAGTAGATTATTTTTATTAATTTGGACTTATACCCATAGTTTGAGAAACCTATTCGTATAGGTATTTCTATTGACAGTTTCTACACCATTTCTTCATGAGTCGTGGGTATAGGTGTCATATACCCATGGTTTGGTCAAATCGAGGGTATTAGTATATCTCAATAGCTTAAGCACCCATGGTTCATAAAACCATTTGTGTAGACCTTAACCATAGTTTTCGAGTATATACCCACAGTTTTGAATTATGGGTATAGGTAAAGATTTCAGTAGTTTCAGGAGATTGTTGGGAGTAGACCACACCCTGTTACTCATGGTTTTGGGGAGTTGTTATGTTTTGATGAGTTATTAGGTTTTATGAATATTTGTATTAAATTGATTAATTAATGGTAAATTATTTAAATTAATAATAAATTGTTATAATTAATTAATTCATGGGATTTATGACTCAATACAGGGGCCTTAGAGTTGATTTTGTTCTTGGATGTAGCTAGATAGTGAGGTTTGGGTTGTGATTAAAAGGGATAAAATGTTTGTATGAGTTAGGTGGTACCTTGATTATAGACCTTGTTATTTTGAATTATATTTATAATTAATGTTATTTGCGGTCCCTCCACAAGGTTGATCATCCATTTTTAAATATAAATAATTGTTTTGTTTAAATTAAATTCATGTATTGAAGAAAGTGTTAATAACTATGAAGGACCCTTGTGTGCTGAATTAATTTCCTCTATAGTTGAAGGCTAAGGCCTTGATTATAATTGTATGATTTGGATATTTTTACCCCAAAATATATGAACTAAATTAAATGGAATGAGTGAGATGTATTGGCCCTAGTTATGGACTCTTAATGACCTTCGGGTAGAGGTGAGGGATGAATTGAGAGGAATGGACTTGGGATGGTCCAGGTAAAAACCATAATATGCCTTAAAGTATTTTTGATGGTGATAAGACATCAGGGAGAGGGTTAAAACCCTTGTGAGACATGAATACCTAGGTGGGTATACCCTGAGGTGATTTATGGATAGGTTGGGAGTGGTGGCCAACTTAGTGATACTTGGGTATTAAGATGGGATTTGTTTTGTATATTGAGATAGATTCCAGTGTGGATTATCTTATAAAGTAATTTAGGTCGTGAAATGATTATGAAAGGTTTGAGTGGAATTATTCCCTATTAGTGACGGTCATGACTTGAGGAATAAGATTGATAAAAGGGATCCCAAATAGGGTGTCCCAACTTCTAGAGGAACCAGGTGACCCCAATGATATGTTCTACCTAGGTAATTTACTAATATGAAATGGGTAATAATTATTATTGTTTGTACCTTAGAAACCTAATCAAAAGTTTGATCCTGTTAAGGGTTGTGTTGTGAAAAAATCCCTCAAGGTAACTTTGTAGCATTTTTTTATGAATGTTTTATTGATAAAAGTAGTTTGACAAGGTCTGTTATAGATTTTCAACTTGATTTATCACTATGTATGTTGAAAAATATTTTAGATGGTGGTATATAAGCTCTGCAAGTGGTACAAAAAATTGCTTGTATATTCTCGCATCATTTCCTAGTGTTTTCTAAAATTTAGGGGTCCACAATTTGGAGGAATGTCCAAGTATCATGGATGCTAGATTGTTAGTGTAGCCTCATAATAATATGGAAAAGGTATGAAATTTGTGAAAGTTATGTGTTTAACTAAGGTTTGGTGTCATGAAGGTTTTGATATTCATGAAATAATGTTTCATGAAAGATGGTTGATGAATAAAGGAAATATGGTAAGTTATGAGATTATTATTATTTTTTCAAGAAACAAATTTCGCTAAAGTTTCATGAAAAAATGGAGTTTCATGATTAAAGAAATAATAGTTTCATGAAAAGGTGGTGGGGAGATGTAAATACACACAAAGGGGAGTCAAAATCTATAAATATGTCTACTCCTCCCTAATTTGTATAGAAGAAGCCTTAATGAAAATCCAAAGGATCTGAATTCAGGAAGGAATTTTATGGAATATTTCCATTCACAAAGTATTCATATGAATATCAGTTTTTTGAAGGGAGGAAGTTTAAAAAAAATGTTTTGTGAATAGTTGGGAATTATTGAAAGATTATAATATTTTGTGGAAGGTTGTGAGTTTTGAAAAAGGAAAACGTTCATGTTGTTATAAAAAGTTTTCAAATGATAGGTTAGTTTCACAAAATATGGTAAAGGGGATACATGAAAGTGATTCTTACAAAAATCATAATTTATTTCCTTGTAATTCTATGGTAAAGAGGTTTTCCTGAGGTTAATTAAAGTATAACTTATTGATACACAAAATTACGTTTAAATATTACTTATTCAAGTGACCAATGGAAGAATATTATGAAGGAGTAAAAGGAATAGTTTAGTTGAGAGAGCATTGACATTTCTATGTATAAATAGTTGTGAACTGAGAGGAATAATTATTTTACTCTAAAATTTGTAACAATAGTGAGGTTTAGTCTATTTGGATCATATGAAGAATTTATTTTTTAAACTCTTTGGACATAGCTCCGTACATGATATCCAAGTAAAATTATTGTTTCGTATTCATATATTCATTTATGCTCATACGTTTCTATGGGAAAAAGGAGAGGATAGTGTTTTGTTTGATGATGAAATATTTTTTGAAGGGAATTTTTTTTAATTTCTCATACCCTAAATCACCCCCTCTCAGGGTATTTAACCAAGTTGGGACAATAGGCTATGATGATGATATTTCTTGAACTTGAGAGGACAACCATGGATTTTTGGGACAGGTTTTGGTAAATGGATTACCCATGGAGATACATTAGATGAGATGGATGGGTGGGATTCCAAAATCACTGAGATGTTTTGACATATAGTTTTGGATGCCTCATATATGATCCATGGATTTGGTAATACTGTTGTTTGGGATTCCATGGAAATGCTCCTTGGATCCAGATAGTGGGATGCAATGTTCACATATATTCATAAAATATAGCTTATGATGCATTGGAAAAACTCTTTTTATTCAAATAATGTGATGTATAATAAGGGGGAGCCACACCCCTGGACTCAAATGAGGTGATGTTTGGCAGGGGGAACCATAGCCTTGGAATAAGATGATATGATATATTACTAGAAGGAGATAATAACAACACATAGTTCTGAGTGATGGTGTTTTAGTAAGGTACAACCTAGATCAATTTGATGTAGTTCCGTTATGGATATTCCCATGCACCAGGTGATGTATTACGGATAGGTGAATCTTCTGTCTTATAGATGATTGTATTCCTACTAATGAAATTCACTGAGTTTTTAGATACTGTTTTACAAGCTTGGTTCACTGGGGATCTAGATGAAAAATGGCATATGGGAGTGATTTAGGATGCCCTGGACATAATATTTTGATCCATATGGTGGGTTTAACAATCCACCAAGGCATATAAACTACAGTTTTGGATTCCCTAGATGTGATATTTGGATCCAAATGATGTGATGTATGGTATGGGGTACCACACCCTAGGACTCATATGAGGTGATATCTAGAAAGAAGATCCACTCCCTTATATTTGGATTATGTTTTTCTTGGTAGTGTGTTGATATTCCCTAGATCCATGTGATGGTAACAGGTGGTACAATCATGTGATATTCTTAGAGAAAACTCGACACTTCTTGAATTAGGTTATGGTTGATATCATATTTTATATGAAAACTCAAGGGTCGATAGTGGTTATTTATTTATGGTTTCACAATATGATTAATTTATACTATGACAATAAAACATCTTTACATTGAATTTACTATTTAATTTTGGGATTATATTGGTCGTTCGCTATAATGTTGTATTCACACCCTACTATGGCATCCATGAATATTGGGTTATTGAGCATACTTATTTGATCACATTTTCAGACTGGGAACATGATTGATATAGAATGATCGAGTAGGATAGCTCATGTTGGAACAATGATTTGGATGAAGTGTGGCTTTAGGGTGGTGGTAGATCCTTAATTTCATTATTTTTTATTTTTGTTATATATGTGATTAGTTTAATGGGTGACCAGTTTGGGTTGAATGAATTCCTATTGTATTCCATTTATGTTTAAATATTCCATTCTAATTAGAATTGATATATTATTCTCACTTAGGTGAACAATATTATAATGAAAAACTTCCAGATTATCAGATGTTACACTTATAAAAACTACGGTTCCATTGAAATGTTTTGTCATGTGAAGCGTCTCATCCTTAAATTCTCAAGAAACTATCATGGACCCTTGGGTAACTTTTCATACCTCACTAACAAAGGTGGCTTCATATTCTACCTCATCAATATTTCTAGAAAAAATAAGGTTTCTTTCTATTCTAGGGATGTATCATATTTATGTGAGATTTATAGAACCTTCATTCCTTATTAGAATGTTGACATAACCTTTTTATAAATTCTAGGTCCCGATCATATTCTAATGAAATTTACCAAAATTCCCAGATTAATAATTGAACATGAATATTAGATCACCATTTTAATGATAGGAATATCCAGATTCAATCACCCTAGCTTCTACCTGAGTATTAACAACCAAAAAGATATTGTTTCTACCATATATTATAATGATGAAATTTGAACTGCAAGAAGATGATTCTCTTTTGGTTTTTTTGACTCTTGTAGTTCTTGTTAATATGTATTTTATTTCCACAACCCCAGTGTGTAAGACTAGGAATAGTTAAATTTATATGGATTCCTTCTCAATACTTATATTTTAATGATTTATTCTAATAGGATTATGTCCATTGAGGTTATAATCCCTAATCTAGAAGAATTTAGAAAAATTATAGATGGTATATAGACTTATCACTACCCAAGTTCCTTATTTTGGATTAGGATTTAGATTTCCTCAAATAAAAATTCTATTTTTCTACCAAAATTAATGACTACGATAACCCTTTCATCTCAAATTTCATGAAGTAAGGATAACAAAAGTAGTTCCCATACAGCATTTGTGAGTGTTACCTTCATTAAATCAACTGGATCACTGATCATGTCAAAATAATTCACATCATCTACCATTGGTATTCTTTTTGGAAACCTTAAGCTAAAAAACCACCACAAAATGAAAACTTTTTTAACGGTCCTTAGTTTTTCATACATATATTTCAAGAACACTATCACCTCTCTAATGGTTTTATTTTCCCAAATTTTGAAGGTAAAAATCCATGATAAATACATCTTCACCAATTCAAGTTATTTTCTATCCAACTATCCCCATTTTTCCTTCTCTATTTTCAATATAATTTCAAATATAATTGAATATTAAGGTCCTTATAAATCAAATTATCATCCAACTATATCCTCTAGTAGTCAAAATCCATTCCATAAAATTTATATATCTAGGTATTTCATTTATTTGATGCTATAACATCCACTAATAATAAAATCCTATTGAAAAAAACTGATGTCAAGGAAAGATATAGTGAAACTTATGTTTCCACTATGTATTGATCTGAACATCATATTGATACAACTTATTGGAAAACCCAAGGTACCTATACTTCTGATAAATCTACTGGAAGAAGGATCCTAAGTCCCCCAAAATTTCATTTATAGTAGTGTAATGAAAAACCACTAAGCATCCAAAAGTTACCTCCCTTAACTAAGTGTATTGGAAGTCGGAATTCAATACACCCTACCCACCATTGAAATTCAACCTCACATAGAAACAAAGAAATCATTATAGAAATTTAAATTAGTATAATTATAAATACTCAAAAGTCCCAAAAGAAAGAAAAAACGCAAAGGGATTAAAGTTCTTCAGACGAGTTATCTTACATGCACAAGAGAAACACCATGAATTTATTTATATTCACCTAATGTACAATGACAACATTAAATTAAATAAAATATTTAGTAATAATTAATTACATAAGATTATCCCTCTATAATACATTATAGAAAATAGGATTTACAGTTCATAAAATTATTATACAATGAAGATCAGTTCCCACTTCCTTTTATAGAAAACTCCGCTTGTTGTCTCAATTTCACCACCATACCACTTTCAAAAAAGTTCCTCCATATGGAATTTTATTGGTGATCTCTAATAAAACCATCGATCTGAACTAATTTCTTTAGTAAACCCTTCTCGATGCTTCATTTTAGAGTCTTCTTGTTCAGGGAATATTATGGGCCTTTATGATTTCATTATAAAATATGAACATCTGATGGTGATATTGTTTCATAGGTATATTATGATTCCACTAAGTACACATCGATATATCCCTCATCCAATGTGTGAAATTTTTGTGAACATAATCTTGATGGATAAACTTCCTGTAATCTAAATCCAAGAATCACATCCCAAATGTTTTCTTGAGTTCCAACATGTCAGGGATTCCGAAACATGTTACGAAGATAACTCATTAGGTAACCACCAATAATGAACTTAATATAACTAATATATATGGTGTATGTAAAAAGTGATATTATTAGAATAATTAAATTAACAACTAAAAATGCAATAGATAAATCACAGCTGATCCATATGATTTAAGGTGAAACCCATGGTTAACCATATGTACTACAACCAATGTTAGATGTCTTTGATCATAATGCATTACCACCCTAGGGAAACCATGTCCTAACAGAGAACCTTTTCATTAAATCATCACCTAATCTGGGGAGGGGGGAAAAATAATTCCACAATTTTTTTTAAAAATAATACTAATGGGGAACTATGTCCTATCATATTACGTTTAAAGAATATCGTCCAAGGTTAACCATGTACTTCCTAAAAATCATTTAAAATAACAAATAGAGAGGATAATTTCCAACCTCAGAACCTCATATATCATATACTTAGGGAAATAATCTATCTCTAGAACATCATATATCATAATCTTATTTGAATCACCTCTCTCTCTAGAAACATATATGTCATACACCTAGGGAATTTGTAACAACCTAAACCTGAACATCCACCCAAACAATGCTAAACGGGTCAGGTGTTACTACCTTAAGAGCACCTCCCCGAACGCCAAAGACTGCCGACTAGCAGTGAGGGTCTTATAGGTGTAGTGGGGAGGCTATACCCTCTCAGAGGATAATTACAATCATACTGGTCCAAGTATAAAAATAAAGATGCAGAAAAATAAATGACTCAGCATATTCAAACCAGACCTGTAGAGCAGAATCACATTCAATATCAATAAACAAAGGAAGACATAAATATAAACAATAGTAGTGGAAAGTAAACACAATAGCATGCAGATTACTTGTAACTACCACTTAAAAACAAACATGCTTCCACAACATGTCTGATATGTATTTATATATAAAAAGGCGCCAATGGATAACCAACTGTAGTTACATAAAAAAACATGATAATACAAGAAAAAAACAAAACAAGATAAACTCTAGCTAGGAAATACCTCAAGGCCCATACCATCTACATGCAACAGCTAATGCAACCCAGATCCTGAAGCTGGCCTCTTTCCTGCATGTAAATCTATAAAGAATGCACTCATCCAGAAGGGCTCGTGCATGGTGTGAGATGAATCTCGGTAGGATACCACCCAATGGTGCATACCTAATATAAGTGTTTAAGCAAGAATACATTTGTAAGGAATCAATAAACTGTACAATTCACAAATAATCATGAACTCCACTGGTGCTCAGTAGCCACCATGGAGTGTCACCTGCTTCGGCCAACACCGGAACCTCTGTCATGTAACACGGCACCATGCGCCCCCTAACACCGCATGTATCAAGTAATGACATTCCGAAGGCACGCACAAGAATAATAACTTTGTACCTTGTACCTCCTGACACCTCTTTCCTCAAGTACAGACATCCTGGAGGCATGCCCAAGAAGTAACCTGGAGGAACAATGATTCTTGTCCTCAAATAAATAACTGGAGGGATAATGATGTCTTCCCTCAAATAAATAGTCAAAGGGACCGAGATACCTGCCCTCAAATAAATTAACCAAAGGGACGCCGATATCCACCCTCAAATAAGTAACCGTAGGGACATCGATACCTGCCCTCAAATCATGGCGAGCCTCATCCCCAAACCCGATAGGCTCAAGCTATCCTCTGGAGGCACCTCACCTCCCACATGGCTTCCTACGACAAGCACCCCCAAAAAAAGTACCTAAACTGCATCTACGGGGGCCTCTACCCACACGAGTGGTCAAAACCACCTCATCAAGGAGTATCTTTATGTGCACAACACTCAAAGTTCTGGGTTAGCGGTAATCACCAAAATAGAAACTGAGCCACCATACATCTAACACCTCGTGTCCCTGCGACCATGCCGCTCAAGTATGATGGCCTTTCCATCCAAGTAACCTAGGACATGCCCAACCTAACAGTCATAATTCCCCAAGACAACATTCATGACGCCCAATCCCATGGTCAAACCCCCCCAAAGTAACCCCTGGCCAAACCCAACCCGAGAGTCATGCTGCCTCCAGTCGACGTCCATGATGTCCAATCCCATGGTCAAAACCACCAAAAGTAACCTGGGACATGCCCATCCTGTGCTCAACATCACTCCACAATATCCGGGCCACACCCCTCATAAACTGAAGGTTCCATCTTTTGAAATTCAACATTGACATATAAAACAAATTTATACAGAACACATAACAGGAAAACCTATATAAATAGATGAATTTCACTAATCAAGTGTTGTCCCATACCAGCACTGATGTTTCTAAGGTATCCAACAATTATATCAAGGTTTAAATAAATAAAGATAACAGTTTAATCCAATACAATTCAATTATTATCATTTTTGAAACCCCGGCCAAAATTCCCCTTGTGAGCAATGACCTCTCACCTAGCCCTGCTCAATCAAGACGGACAAAGGGCATGCCCAAAGGTATCCCATAGGCCTAATAAGAAATTTAAGTAAGCATTAGTAGATAAATTAGGGTCTCTCTCAAATACCCAAAAACGCGTAGAAGGTTGTGCTACCCAAATGACCACAAAAACACAAAAATAGGTATGTACTACTTACCTCGTACTAGTACGATGTCACTCCTCCGATAACAGCCTCCAATTAGGTCTAAAACACAGTACATCTACAAAATAATCAACATCTCTCAAACCCCAAAAACATTGTCTAGAACCTAAATTAAGAAAAACGGCTCAAGAGGAATCAAGGCCTTACTGAGGGGGTTCCAACAGATCAAACGATATTTGAAACGAAGTTCAGACGAAGATTCGGGAGGGATTTGAAGGTCCAGATAGATCTACCTTTGTGATCCAAGAATGTGAGGAAGAAAAGATGGAAGAATGAGAAATCCCAAGTGGACCGGGACTGAAAAACCTTAACTTTAAATGGTCGCACGATTACCCCGCACGGTTTGGAAAACCATGCGGTTTCCACTGCCTCACCATGAACATCGCATGGTCATCTCGCACAGTTTGACAAACCATGCGCCACCCGTGCAGATCCCAACGTCTCACCCAGAGACTTCGCACGACCATTCCGCAAGGTTTGAAAAATTGTGCGTTGCCCGTGCGGAGCCCACTATCTCACCTAGAGACTTCACACGACTTGTCCGCACTATTTGTTCAGACTGTGTTCCAACCATGTGCACATGCATTTCCTCCCCAACTTTTAAAAGTGTTTCCCCAGAAACAAGTCAATATTTCAAATCGGGTTGGGATTGACCCGTTCTAAAATCTCTGGTTCTTACAAACTCCCCACTTTAACATAGCTCATCCCTAAGCTATCAAATAAAACTCGGAGATGGAACTAAAAATACCATCCTGATCCAAGTAACCCAGACTTCTATGGTCTCATGGTTTTGGATAACTTCCTCAAAGGGCTCCCCGCCTTATGAATTGCCTATCTCGGAATCAACCCGACCAAACTCAGAACAAGAAATGTTTTTCTTACCTGTTTCCAGACTCAATGTCCTCTCGTGATGCATCGTCACCCTTGCGCCACATTGGTACCCCCACATCCCCGATGACTATGGATCCTCAAGTAACCCACATATTCAATTCCCTGATGCCCATGACACCTCATGTAACCCACATCCTCGATGCCTCGATGCCCATGGCACCTCAAGTAACCCACATCCTCGATGCACCAATTCCCATGGAACCTCATACATACATATATATATATATATATATAAATATATCACGCACCTGAGATGGCGCCAATCCCACTGACCAGTATCTAGTTAGTCTACATAAATCCTATGCACCCCGTGCACTCAAAACGGACATGCCTCTACTGGTCATGCCAAAAGAGAAAAAGGAAATCATATCCACACCCGTGGTGTACCTCTAATCGTCGTTGACTAACCAGCCTTCTCATCCTCTAATAGATCCACGGTGTGCACCTAGAATGAAACATGACTGTATAATGCCTGACCTCACTGCGGTGATGCTCCAGTCACTGGCCATTAACCCCTCAGCTAGATCTTGCTGTCTCTATCACATCCTCTACATGCAGCTAAACCTCGGCTACCCTCCACTGGTGCAAAACCTGAATGAAATCTAGATTCCACCGTTTGTCCTGGTCCCTGCCTGCCAGATTTCTGAGAAGGTTCCATGTTGAACCTCTCTAGATGATCGACCTTTAAACATGAACGAAACTCCTTTGTAGGACTATCACACTGAGTCCGAACATGTCCTGGCTTCCACACTAAAAGAAAACCACTGAAGAACTTCTACGAGGTGGTCTAGCTGAGTCCTTGGCCTGACTACCCTGCTGGAAACTCATCCCATCCTTGCTTCTTGCTGTCCAAACTACCACGTAAAGCTCCCGCATGGCTAACCTGGGGCCTATCCCTCTAATTTCCCCCTGCTCTGAGTGCCTGGTTCACTGTCTCTGAGATAGAACCTAGCTGGAAGATATTTACCTTGATCCGAATGGTGTATCATAAGCCATCCTCAACGTGCCTCACCCTAGTTGTGTAATCGCTTACCATACTCGGTACAAAGTGAGACAACGTGGTGAAAGTAGTTGTGTAGTCCATGCTGGAAATGTCTCCCTACTGAAGGCTCAAGAACACCTGATATCTCTCTGCCCTCAGTGTCTCTAGGTAAAAGTGCTCGAAGAACCTGTCCTCGAAGTCCTTCCATGCCAATACATCATTCCTGTGAACCTGAACTTACACATCCCACAGATGCTTTTCTGATCCTCGCAGCAAGTACGTCACTAGCTTGACCCTCTGCCCTGGAGGCGTCTCAAGATGCTCAAAGATCATCTGCATTCTTTCTATCCAGTTCTCACCTACCTGCGGACCACCCTCACCCTGAAAATGTAGTGGGTGCCGCGACTAGAACTCCCATGTTAGATATGCTATAGATGGCTCTGTACCCTATGAACCTTTTTTGATCCCCGTCTAGAAACGTACCAGGCTAGCTCAGAGCTGCTCGTCGAGCCATGATATGTACACTACCAAACCTGGCTATTGTCCTGCATGAAATGGATCCTAAACCTGATCTTGTCATTGAGCCTATACCTGTGGATCCTACTCTACCTATACCGGATCCTGAACCTGATCCTGCACCTATGACACTGTACCAACTCTCATATGATGCTCCATTAGAGTCACCCAAAAAGGAACCCACTGAATACCATAAATGATCTGACAAACCATATATATAAATAAAAATATATATTTAATGCAGATGAGGAAATCATTAAAAGGCAGTGCATAACAACTACCCTTACTCTCCCCCACCACAACCCATGCCCCATGGTATCCCGACCTCATGGCCTCCTGACCCACCCCTATCAGGGCCATGTATCAAAGTACCTCAGGCCATGCCCATCCTAACAACTAATGTTGCCTCAAACCGATGATTGAGTCGCCCAATCCTGGTGATCAAAATCAACTCAACTAAAGTACCTGCATGCTCGTAAAATATCCAGAACCAAATATCCTGCCACTTGTAATTCTATAATATATACGACATGACATACACATTGTAACAAACAATAAATTCTATCTGGAATTTCACCTTTTCACGTTTCTAGAATACAAATATGAAAATTGATATTATTAACATGTCATTATCACATAACAAAGAATACATGCAGTTATGAAATTGAAATACCCTAAAAATGTGCCTATCAAAAGATAAGCAGACAAGAATTTCCCTACCGGTCAAGGTCCAATTATCCCTTACCGCACCAGGTCAAGGGTAACATATCACAATCCATAACATCCCACATCAAGTGAGCCACTGAGTTAGAAATCATATAAACTGTAATCATAGAGAAAAAAGAAAAACAACAATTCCCACCAATGGAAACTTGGTCCATCCCTCATACCTGGGGCTGCAAGCACTCATGCACAAGCTAGAAACCCATTTCCAGTAACAACCTCTCTCAAGTCTACCATATCCCAATTAGTAAAACCAGAAGAAATAAAAAATATAAGTCTCAATCTCATTAGTTTCTAGAAAAACACTACTACTAAATCCTTGTCAAGAACTCCTCTGATACCACTTTGTAAAGACCTGAACCAAAACAGCCACCTGAACATTGCTAAATGGGTTGGGTGTTATTACATTAGGCACACCTCCCCAAACACCAAAGGCTACCGACTAGCAGAGAGGGTCTTATATGTATAGTGGGGAGGCTATACCCTCCCAGAGTATAATTACAATAGTACTGGTCTATGTATAACAATAAAGATGCAGTGGAAAAATGACACAGCAGACTCAAACCAGACTCGCAGAGCGGAAGCATATTCAATATCAATAAATAGTGGAAGAAATAAAAATAAACAACAATAGAAGAAATTAAACACAATAGTATTATGATCACTTGTAACTACCATTGATCAACAAACATGCATCCAAAGCATGTCATACATGTATTTATATATAAAATGGTGCTAATGGATAACCGACTGTAGCTACATAACAAAATCATGCTAATATAGGAAAGGAAACCAAAAAAGATAAAATATATTTAGGCAAGACCTCAAGGTGCATACCATCTCCTTGTAATAGCTAATGCAGCCCAACTCTTGAAGCTGACCTCTTTCATGCACGTAAATCCATAATTTCTGCACGGGTCCCGAAGGGCCCGTTCAAGGTATGAGACGAATCTCAGTAGGATGCCACCCAACATTGCATACCTAATATAAGTGTGTAGGAAAGAATACATTTTTAAGGAAAGAATTAAATAGTACATTGTAGAAATAAACACTAACTCCAATAGTGCTCAGCAGCCACCGTGGAGTGTCACATGCTTCGGCCAATGATGGGATCTCTTTCGTGTAACATGGAAACATGTGCCCCCTGACACCGTGTGTCTCAAGTACCGACGTCTCGAAGTCACACCCAAGAATAGTAACCCGACACCTTGTGCCTCCTAAAACCTCATACCTCAAGTATCAACGTTTTGAAGGCACGACCTAGAAGTAACCTGAAGGAACAGCGATGCTTGTCCTCAAATAAATAACTAGAGGGACAACGATGTCTTCCCTCAAATAAATAGCTAGAGGTACAGTGATACCTACCCTCAAATCAAGTAACTAGAGGGATGGGGATATCTACCTTCAAATAAGTGACCAGAGGGACATCGATACCGGCCCCCAAATCATGGCGAGCCACAACCCCCAACCTGATAGCCTCAACCCATCCCCTAGAGGATCCTCACCTCCGACATGGATTCCTATGACAATCACCCCCAACCAAAGTACCTAAACCACATCTACGGAGGCCTATACCCACATGAGTGGTAAAAACCACCTAATCACGGAGTATCTATGTGTGCACACTACTCAAAGATCCAGGTGAGCAGTAATCTCCAAAATAGTACCTAAGCCACAACACATCTGACACCTCTTGTCCCTGCAACCATGCCCCTCATGTTTGATGGCCTCTCCATCCAAGTAACTCGGGCCATGCCCAACCTAACATTCATACTTCCCCAAGTCGACGTCCTTGACGCCCAATCCCATGGTCAAAACCACCCAATGTAACCCTGGGCCAATCCCAACCTGACAATCGTGTTGCCTCAAGCAGACATCCATGACACCCAATATCGTGGTCAAAACAACCCAAAGTAACCCAGGCCATGCCCATCCTGTGATCAGTATCACTCAACAATATCTGTGCCACTCCCCTCCCAACTCGAAGGTTCCAGCATATGAAATTCAACATTTACAAATAAAACACATTAAAACAAAACACATAACAGGAAAAAACATCTAAACAGATGAATTTCACTAAGAAAGTATTTTCCCATACCAGTACGAAAAATTCTATGGTCTCCAACAATTATATCAAGGTTTAAATAACTATACCTAACAGTTTAATCCAATACAATTCAAGTATTATCATTTTGGCAACCCCGACCAAATTGTCCCATGTGAGAAATGACCTGTCGCCCGACCCTTATCATACAAGAAGAAGAAAGGGCATACCCAAAGGTATCCCATAGGTCTAATAAGAAATTTAAATAAGCAGTAGCAGATAAATTAGGGTCTCTCTCAAATACAAAAACACACACTGAAGGCCGCACTACCCAAATGACCAAGAAAACACAAAAATAGGTATACACGACCTACCTCGTACTAGTACGATGTTACTCCTCCGATAACAGCCTCCAATTAGGTCTAAAATGCAGTAGATCTATAAAATAATCAAAACCGCGCAAACCCCAACAACTCATTCTAGAACATAAATCAAGAAAAACGGATCAAGTGGAATCAAGACCTTAACGAAGGGGTTCAAATGGATCATATGACATTCGAAATGGAGTTCGGGACAAGATCCAAGAGGGATTTGAAGGTTTGGATGGCTCTCCCCACATGAGCCACAAATGGGAGGATTAAAAGAGGGAAGAATGAGAAATTATGAGTGGTGGGGGAGCTGTTCGTGACAAAAATGGATCATTCATCTTAGCCTTTTCAATCCAACTTGGCCACGAAACATCCCTCATGGCTGTGGCCATGACCATGCTCACAGGCCTCAAAGTTTGTAGGCAGCAAGGGCTGGATATTATGGAAGATGAAACTGATACTTTGATTTTGTGTAAGGACTTGCATGACCTCAACCCTACTCCCTAGTCGATCGATTACATCACCAGAATGTGTCGCTCCATCCTTGACAATAATATCAATGTCGTCCACACCGGGTGAGTGGGTAACAAAACAGCCTACTACCTAGCCTCACTTGACTCTCCAGGTTCGGGGATAGTTCTCTTCCATGACATCCACAGCATAAAGCAGGAAGGGATCAACATCATCAGTGGGGATGCCCTCGGTATTCATTATTTTAGGCCTCTTTAGTGGTTTGTTTTCGTGACCTACCCTTGTAGGCCTTCTGGTTTTTTCCCTCTTCCTTGAAAATTTCAAATAATGATGATGATGATGATGAGTGGCTTGAGACTTAAAAACCCGAACTATATGTGGTCGCATGTTTACCCCGCACAATTTGGAAAATCGTGCACCAACCGTGCAATTGCCACTGCGTCACCCATGAAATTCAACCGGCCATCCCACACAGTTTGAAAAAACGTGTGCCGCCCATGCAGAGCCCACTGTCTCACTTAGATACGTTTCACAGCCATCCAGCATAGTTTGACGAACCATGCACCGCCCGTACTGAGCCCACTGTCTCACCCAAAGACTTCTCACGGCTTGTCCGCACGGTTTGTTTAGACTATGCACCAATCGTTCGCACCTGCATTACCTCCCCAAATTTTAAAAGTTTTTCCCCAGAAACAAGTCAAAATTCCAAATAGGGTTGGGATTTGACCCATTCTAAAAACCTTGATTCTTATAGAAATCTCCCTTTCCTATAAAATCATAGATAATACATGCAGGTGCATCATCCCACCCTGAAACCTCATATAAAAAGTATCACAACCATAAGGTCATGAATATGACCAAAACCCCACATAAAATTCCTAGGTTGGACTCTCAAGAACATAACTCATTACTATCACCACATTCATACTGGGTTGCAATCGTGTTAGCCTCCATGTTTAAACCACTCCCCTGGGAACACAAGATTGAGAACACTATCTAGTTCCTATGGTCATAAAACATACCAGACACTCCACATGGGTTATATTATCTGAGTCTCCTATCAAGTTTCAATTTAATTCACTCAAATGGAATCAATTACCATAATATATTCATTCTTGTAACATATCCTAAGAGGACACACCGATAATTCCATATAAAATAAGCATAAAGGGAAGAAATAATTCTCCTATCACATTCAAGAAAATCTATATTTGTCCTTTAACAAAAATATCACATAAATCCTTCCCATGGTATCCCAACTAGGATACACTCACACAAGTAGAAGAGGAACAGTAACCACACACACAATCCTATAGCCAATATGACACCAAATCTCACATGATTCTACATGGCCCACTCCTAAGAAAAGTAATCAGAATCTTTAAATCACTTACCCATAAGAGACTATTGAAATTTACCCCAATGTATAAAATATTCCATCTATTTAATCTACACCCTTATAGGTTCTATATATATTATTACACATATCCATGTTTATGATCAAGGCTAACAACGGTTAAATCCTCAAGCCAATGTTAGTGTATCTATCATGGATCAAGACACTTTTGTTCTCCTCATGGGAATTTGAAACAAACCATTAAGTTTTAGATCAATTTCAATCACATTAATGTGATGAGGCCTCATATCACATGATATATAACAAGTGCATAAAAATATGGGATGTTATTATGGTCTATATATATCATTAAAATTTATTACCTTAATATGAATCTTTTCCACCCTCACATAAACTCTTCTAGGAATAGCCGACCATCATCCAACCACATGAGGCCCTAACTCCATCAAATTCAATTCAATAAATTATAAAACTCTCACAATTAATTTATTAGTTAAACTAATATTTATTCCATAGTCATCACATAGTAAATAAAAAAGGAATCACTTACTGGGAAATATCACACAACTAAGCACTTGAGAAAAAGGGTTTTACAATACCACTTACATCTACCTGAACGTTTATCACATAAAATTCTAAAATTCACATCTAAAATCAACCATCAGTTTCACCCAAATTTATATAAATACATAAATAAATAAAATAGAGACATAACATATTGAAATCTCATTAATAATAGTTATTTTATCTTCTTAGGATCCCCTTTGGCCAAGATAAAAAAATACCAATCATTTTGGATCGATTCCTCCTTGCTCTGGTGGACATGAAACCAAAGCCTAGCCTAAATCACAAAAATCTGTCATGAACCAAGATGGGGATAAAACCAAGGAATAAAAAAAATCAGACCTTATGAAATAAAATAACCAACTTAAATACCCCCATATGGTGGAGGTTAAATAGAGAAGGGGGGAATGGAAGATGATCTCCCTCTAGTAACAAATATAAAAAAAATGAACATTACCAAAGTAAATATAAAAATTAAGAGACCAAATATAATATTTTACCCATATTTATTTAAATATGAAATAATCCAATCACAATCACTTTTTGGAAAACACAGGTACCCTTATGTATCACCCTTCAACAACTATAAGTTTAAAATTTAATTCCGATGTTTCAAATCATCCTTTCAGAATCCTCCATTTCAAAACACACAATAATTTTATCCATATAGAAATATTATTCTGATATCCCTCTTCTATAAATATCCTTCTAGAACTATCATTTTTTATATAATTTTATAAAATTCCTCCTTCTAAAAATATTTTTTCAAATTCCATTCCAATCATTCAAAACAATTATTACCTAAGATCTAAAATATTCCAATTAATCCAATTCATATCTCAAAATAGCCCAATAATTTTCCAAATTCTCTATCTAATTAAAGCGAGTGAAAATATATGTGTAATTATAGGACATAACATCCAAAATTTTGAATACTCATGTATCACAGGGTACCCCCACACTTTAGCAATTTTACGAATGAGAGAACCCTCATATATGAGAATGCTTATATGTATTAATATAAAATAACCCTATGTATCATGGTACCTTTATAATGTATCTAAAACATATCATTTTTTCCAAAACATCATAAAACAAATTTAATACATAAATTTTAGACTTCCACTTCTCAACTATTGGTCTTTTCACTATTACAAGATTTTTTTTCCTCTAGAACAACATATTTTAATATAACCTTCACATACACTACAATATTCACTTATAAGTTTGGGAAAATTATATATATGAATCAACCTATACATGTATGCTTTTAATCCTATTAAATTATAGGACACTTATGTATCAAAAATTAAAAAATCTAAAACTAGGAAAGAAATAGTTGCTAGTTTCACATCCCTAAGACCTAATTTTTTCTTGATTCATTTACTCTTCAATTCCCTCTATGTATTTATTGAATAAATTTAATGTTATTTCTAAAATCATGAGTAAAATAACATTTTTTAGTGTTATCATATTTTAATGCATTAAAATTATTCATCTTCTCAACTCTTTTCATCATTTTCATGTTAGAGCAATTTTTGTATAGTGTTCTCATCATCACTCTTTATTAGTTTAATTTTGACACTACTATATGATTTGATGGGTGATGGTAGTGGATAAATTAAATCTCTTCCTCAACCAATGTACAACAATTAGAAAATATTGAAGCAACAATTCTCTTCTAAAGAACTATAATTATCCTCAGTTTTGATTGACAAGTATTTACTATAGAGACTTCACTGGGAAATTGTAAATACTTAACAACAATTAGGTTCTCAACACACATTCTATAAAATAATGACATAGATATGATAACATGTAATTAGATAAGTAATTATATTCGATCAATGTAATGTAGTCAGATTCCCTATCATATATCATACTCAGTCTATCCTCTCTCCTACTTATGTATTCTCTCAACATTCACTTCGGGAATTTTCATATCACTTTCATAATCATAACATCTCTTTCATTATTTTAATTTTCAGTTTTTTGGTTTGTTTTCCTGTTTTTTTCAGAAAAAAATATTTTTTTGGGGGGTTTGACCCATTTTCACCACAATAATAGTTGTTAGAATGTTTATAAATTATTAAATTTGACTGTCTCGTCAAAGACCATGCAGGCATAAACCACCTACGCCTATGCTCTTAAGAGGCCAAACAACCATAAACTAACCACATGAGGTCCTAACTCCATAAAATTCATTTTAATCAATTATAAAACTATGATATGTAATTTACATATAATGAAAATATTTATTATATAGTAAAAGCCTTTGTCATTATCAAGGAATCACTATCCAAGTGATCTTTTGAAACAAAATCCATTAGATAAGTGGTATGTACCACCTTCGACATCTACCTAGATCTCAGGAACACAAAATCCCCAAATTCACAGATCCAATAATCCAACAAATTAACCCAAATCAAATTAAATTTATAAATAAATTGAATAGAGACATACATTAGTGATATCACATGAAACATAGTGTATTTATCCTTATTGATATCCCCTTTATCCAATCTCAACAAAATCCCCACCATCATTGTCTGATTGCACCATGATCTAGTGGAATTGACATGAGACCATATCCCAAATCATACAAAACCACTAATGAATCGAAAAGGGAATGAAACCAAGGAAGAAGAAAATAATACCACTACAAGAAATGAAAAAACCACCTTAAATAATTTCAGATCAAAGAGGATAAATTGGGAATCGATGAAGGGAATGTGAAGCTGCCCCCCCCCCCCCACAGTCATTCATCTCAGAAATAAAAATTCCCAAAGGGGGAATCTAGTTTAATAAATTAAAAGGACTATTCATTCCTTTATTCTTATAATCTAGAAATATTACATCATATCTAATTTTTCAAAAACATAGGGACCCTTACATATTAATCCTTACATATGGGACCCTTTTGTATCACCCAAATCAACCCTTACATATTGCTCTTTAATATTCATAAGTTCAAGAATTAATTCCTATGTTTTGATTCCTCCTTATGAAATCCATCATTCTAAAACTCCCTAGAATTATCTACTTATGAAAACCATTTTATGAAATCTTTATCCTTATAAAAATATCATTTCTAAACTCTCATTCTGGAAATATTATTTTGAAGATCTTTCACCTACATGAATTATTCTTTTGAATTCCATGCCAATATTCTGAAACAACTCTTACATAAGCTCTAAAAGATCTGGATTATGCTTTAAGTACCTCAATAAAGCTTAATACTTTTCCTTATTCTCAATCTTGTTATACCAAGTGAAATTGTAGACCATAACTTATATAAATACCAACAATTAGTCCAAGTGTAATTATGAGACCAAAATTCTAGAAGTTCTAACACTCATGCATCATAGGGTACAATCAAACATTACTTATTTTCTAAAGGGGGTGATCCTCACATAATGAAATATGTATATGTATCAATAAAAAAATCCCCTTCTGTGTTAGGGTAAATTCATAATTTATCTCATCCTTCTCATCTTATTATAAAAATAACTTGAAAAAAACATCCAAGCATAACTTTTGGACGTACATTTCATGACCTTTGGTCTTTTCATAACTGTTAGCTTCTTTAACTCAAAAACATACAACTTTGGGAAAAACCTTGACATTCACTTCCAGAATCACTTCCATGTCTAGATACCTTATATATGGGAGATTACATTTAAATATCATCCCTAAAAACTCAAAAAAATTATCAAACTTATGTATCAGACACACATACATAATAGAGGTCCCTCTTATATTGTGACTTTTATGTTTTAGGCACCCATACATAATATTAAACCCTTACACATAGTGACTCTTACATATCAGGAACATATAAATAAGAGAAATCCATTATGCATTGACAACCTTACATATTTCCATTACAAAAGAGTTACTTTTATGTATCCATGGTTACACTTATGTATCATAGGATTTGATATCACGTTGTCAAATTTTTGTTCTTGATGACCATTACATACTCTAGGGTTTCCACACTTCTAGAAGTTATGTTTCTAAAATCTAAGTGTGTGGGTAGGGGTTCAACCTTATATACCAACACATAGCTGAATTTCCAAAAAACTACTAACTTCATAATTTAAATTATAGACTATGATTTACCGCAATCATATCTTATGACTCAAAGTTTTCAATTTTACAACACCTATAGAATTCATTCTTAGGATTATCATCTTATCTCCAATAGATCCCAAACACCTCATAATTAGTTCAAAACAACTCAAATAACCTTATAATTCTATCGAACCTTCATAAATAATTTCATCCTACTTTTCAACAATTTTGAAATCAACCTTTATAAAAAATTAAACCACGCTTAAATAATGGTGATTTAACTATTTTTTAAATGAAAAAACATCTTATTTCTCTTTATAAAAGCGCCAATATTATTTCCCAATCCAAAAAAGTCCTCCCCATCCCTGCTCCAACACTAACCAAACCACTGATTTTATAATCCTCCAAATTTAAATATAACACCAAATTCACAAAACATCACCTACTCTAGTACTAAAAATTCAAATTTCCCTGGGGGTTTACCAACAATTACTTTGTGTATCATTATAGCATTAACTAATTTATACCGATGGAAGAATAATTTAAAATTAGTGTTATAATTAATTAATTAATGATGATTTTTTTCTTCCAATCACAATAAATTGATGGATTTATGCCTCACATAAATTAACCCTCTCCTTCTAGATAATGGTGGTATCTATTTACTTAGTATATATTTAATTTTGGTGCAGCCTCTTCATAGAAGTGTTGTGTATTCTCATAAATGTATCCATGAAGTACCACTTCACTTATTAATTTTAAAACCCAATCCATAGATATATATTTTAAGTTAATGAAAGTGAAAAATAAATTATATAGAATTATGTGATGGAAGGATTTCATGTTCTCTCACCAAACTCCTTGTTACTTTCACAACAACAACAAATAGTAAATTGAAGTAAAAATTTAAATATATTTTTTTCACTCAAACTATAAATTTTATATTCACTAACATGATCTATAGAAGTGGGTTATCTCTCCATGGTGGGACATAAGAGATCAATACTTGAATTGTAGGATAACTACATGAAGAATTGAAATGGATAACAAACTATAAAGAATAATAATAAATTAAAATAATCAAAAAAAGAAACACACACAAATAGGGAGGGAAAAGTACATTAGAAACACCAAAACAACCAATATTACCTAAACCCAATTAAATGGTGTCAACTATATGGATCAAAAATCACCAATTAGCTTTATTAAAGAACCTATTTTCATTAAAATAATTTTGACAAGATCATCTGGATGGATTTATTCAAGAGTCCTTTTATTTCTTGATATACTTCTTTTAATAGATAAATTTAACATTAATATTACCCAAATAAGATTTGAATCAAAATGAATTATTCTAAAATGTACAAATAATCTTAATCTAGTTCCATTCATATTCTCCTCAATCAAATCCAATCAAATTTTATCTCAACCACATTTAATTTTAATATTATATATATTATTAAAAATATGGAAAAAGAAAAAAAACAAAATGAAGAAGAAAAATAATTAAAATAATGTTTTTAGCATGATTAATAGTAGAAAAATTTCAATGTATAAAAACTCTAGCTAGCATGAAATTAGTGTGGATATGAAAAGGGAATATCTACAAAAATGAACCAAAAAAGTCCACTAGAAATGGGAATTTTATTCCAAAATAGTAATGAAAGTAGTAATAAAAGATTATTACATGGAGGGGGGATTTATTACAACGGTGTTAGTCAAAATATTTATAGACGAAGAAAAATATAGTGTTTTTCTACCCTATTTTGTATGTGGAAGGTGAATGGTAATATTTTTTCCAATAGATTTAGCAACTATTCTGATCTCTATTTAGTGAGATTCTAGGTGTTAAAGAATTGGTGGAATTCCTTTATTGGGGTTAACTGGGGATGGGTAGTCCTGGTTAGGTTTACAATGTGGATAAATTGAAAGAGATATTATTAGGATGTTGTTGTGGTCATAAGGTATAAGAATCTATTTTTGATTTTTTTGGGTTAATAATGATGGTTTGTTCGGAAAGGTGTAAGAGTTTTGGTGTGTTTCAGATGAAGTAGCAAGATTTGGTGGGTTGTGTGGTGGAAGAAGTGTCAGGGATTTAAATTTATAGTGTAAAAAAGGAGACTAAAATTTAGAAGGCTTAAGTGAGGTTGGTTTTTGTGGGAAGAATAGTCCGGTGATGGGATGTAATTTAGTTTGGATTAAAATATGGTTAGGCTGAATTGGAAAGAGTGGACGATTAGTGGTGGAATTTTTATTTGAAATATATAGGCTAGATATCTTAGGATTTGGGTAAGGTAGGTGACTTTGTGTGCTTGGTGCTAGAAAGGGTGACCTTGAATTTGGATGTATCATTCTGAAAATCACATTCTAATTTTTTTCCACATATAAAATGACAATCGACTTTGCTTAATCAGAAATATTTTCATGAATATCCTTTAACTCTCATTCAATTTAGTTCACTAACTCCCATCTTTAGTAGATACCTCTAATATACCCTTTGTAGTTACCTACACTAACCAAATATATATGAAGCATGAGCTCTGTGTTTTACTCCGATCGAAGTACAGTAGAGGGTAACATGGTAAAAATTGATAATATGACTTTATCTTGGTCAAGATTGATAGTTCTAGATATATTGGAAGTTCCTATTAGGAATATGGATAATACATATTTTTATTGATTCAATATATCATTTTTAATGTACATGATGTTAATTCCAAGAGTAATAAATATTTTTCGTAAGAATATTGACAAATAAATTTGTCAAAACAAAGAGAGATGGTTGTTCAAGTTAATCTATAATTAATTTAAAAACAAAAGAAAAATGATTACCTCAGTCTTGAGATCATTATTGTTTTATGATGTTGATCTTATAATGGTAATCATTATGTTATCATTGCATCACGTGGACCCAATGTAGTGCCCTTATAGAGGTCATCCACATGTGATCCTTTGATTTTGGAACAACATCATCAAGTCACTGGGTTTTATCTCGACAGATTAATCATCATGCACTATTCACCTTGTTCTCCTAAAATTCCTTCATGATTGAAGGAACTACTCTTATTCTTATGATTCTTATGATGAAGATTGGTTGAGGGAGATCTTGATAGGTAATATTTATACACATTTATTATCCTTCCTCTGATTTACATAATAGTTTATTTATAGGCTTAAGGATAGAGTATAATATTTAAATAGTTAGAAAAAGGCCATTAATAATAAATTAATCCAAAAATAACCCTATTCCATGTAATAAAGTTATAATATTATTTTTTATAGTGTTTTATATCTCGTACAATGTTAAATGTTTATTTTAAAATATGGTAAATAAATATTCATCACCTAAAAAAATCTGGTCTACTTGTCTTCCTCAACATTTATTCTATACTTGGAATAATTATTAAATAAATATTATTCATTCAATAAATAAATATATAGTCTATTAATAGTCTAGTGAATAAATATATAATAAATATTCACACAAATAAATAAATTATTTATTTATTAAAAAATAATTATGTATTACAAGGTATATAACAAGATATAGATAAATATTATCTATTTGTGTAACTAAATAATTACCTTTAGAATAAATATTTATTTAATATTTATGACCACTTAATAAATATTGAATAAATATTATTTCTCAGTCGAGATATTTATATTTATTATAATGGTAAAAAACGGTACATAACTAAGATCAATAAAACACTATATGCATGACCCTATAGGTCTCTTCCTGAGTGGTATTAGGTGGGTTTTCTTAATGTCCAAGATTACAATCTAATAATGGGTCTAGCCACTCATAGAGGTGGAAGATATTTCACAATGAAAATATAAAATATTTATTATCACTATGTAATATAATCCATTTTAATCATATATCGTTGAGTATGTCTTACACCCATTTCATCAACTTATATGACTGATAACTCTTTCTTTGACTATCTGATATGAATTGAACAATACACCATGTTAATGGAATTTAATGGGATAGTTCCATTACAATCATTGTGTTATTATTCCAACATCCATAAATATGGAAGGTAAAAATCCTTTTTCAACTTATCCATTAATAATGTATCATTCGTGATAAACCCATCATATATAACTTCACTGAGATCATTTTTGTCACAATATATAACAATACATCAAAGTTCATAAGTCATGACATGGGTTAATAGTAATATTAATATATTAGGATCATTACACACAATTGTAAATAGAAATCTCTAATGAAATTATAAACATATGGATTTTATATATCTGGTTCCATTATTATAATCCCCCATCTAATAAATTAATAAGTGAGAAAAAATCACGAGATGAAGTATCATCTTCTAAAAAGTTCTCACACCTAATAGTCAACATAATATGTGTCCAACCATATATGTTTATATGCCCATTGAACAATATTTACGAATAATGTTATAGAATTTCATGGTTCTTATCATAGTGGAGAACTATTATACTCTTATCAACATGAAAAATACTATATGAAATTATTACATTAAAGCAACACAGAACTGTAAACAATATATAAAAATTTATTTTAATTAATCTACTCTTATATGAATTAACATTCAATCTAAATTAAAAATAGTTGGCTTTGGGAAACCAATTCCCATAGACACCAACATGGACTAGAGGCAACTGCTAACAACTTTATGTCTACTAGCTCTCACCTGATAATCATGTTTTTGCTAACTTAAAAATATTAGTTAAGGGGGCATCCTCATTGTCTTCCATGTAAAATATACTCACAAAACATCAAATATCTTTGAAAAATATCTCAACAGATTATATTTTGAAAGTATTTTCTTCATACACTGATGTGACCTTATCTCCTTTGCAAGATCCACCACCATAATATTATCATAATATAGTTTAATAGGGAGTTTACTACTTGGAACCAAATCATGATATTGTATGAATTTCTGAATCTAAGATACTTCTTTAGCTACCTCATTATCCTTAATATAATAATATTCTACTATAAAATCAGTAACCACACCTTTCTTTGGGGTCTTCCAGTTCACATCACCTCATTTGAGAGTGAAGATATATCCCAATTGCGATTTTATTCAATATTGCACAGTTTTGAAACTAGAATCTATATATAACTTGATGATTAACATCTCATTTCCTAAATATACTTGGAATATATCATTATAATGACACAGATACATAAGGATTGTCTTAAATATAATCCAATAGATATCAAAAAGGGCAACTTCATATATTCCTCCCAAGATTAAGGTGATGAAAACATCTATCCTTTTACACAGTATAACATACATAATTGACCCAATCAATGATGAGTATAGAATCCTTTAAATCCCATTTATTTAATCATGTTTCTTAGGAAACATTTTCATAGAAATATAAATTTCATGTGACATTGGAAACAATCCTCACTTTTATTATTCCATACCAAATCTCTTCAGTATATTGTCATTATACATTCTTTGACTTAGTTCAGTCAATCTGTTGGATCCCCCACGATGGATCTTTATTCTAAGAAAATATGATTCTCCACCAAATCCATTCATTTAAATGTATTGTATATCTAGGAATTAATGGACTATAAGACTAGTATTTATTTCTAATAAGTAGTATTTCATCCATATAAACTACTAGGAAAATGGCCACACTCTCACTAAATCTCTTATAGGCACAAGGATCATTTTTTTATTTATGAAAAATTATTTTTTTATGGATTCATAAAACCAAATGTTACAAGACCTGGATACTTTATCTAAACACAATTGGGTCTTTGTAACTTTTATACCTTGTTTGAATCCATTGGAGTCACAAAACCGTCTATTTTTATCATATAAACCTCTTCATGAAGGTTCCAATTAAGGAAAATGGTTTTTGAAATTCATCTATCAAATATCATAGTCTTAGTAATATACTTATAAATCTATAACTTTAATGATTTACTATTTAAACTAGAAAAAAAGATTCATCAAAATCAATGCCTTTACACTATTTACTATTGAAATTCATCTATCAAATATCATAATTGATAGTTTCAATAGTAAATAGTGTAAAGATTCATCAAACTCAATGACTTTACACTATTCATCACACTAAATGACTTTACACTAAATTCATCAATAAATGTTTTGAGGTATGAGTATCCACCCTTGTATTCAACAATAAATAGTCCACACTATAACAACCCTAGCCTTTTAAAAATATTATTATATGATTTTAAGCATAATGTACTACTTAATTACATGCCATGGATTGTAATGTCTAGTCTATTTTAATGATTAGGTACATAATTAAACATCATGAAACCGAAAAATAATCATCTTATAATTAAATTCAATAATAAGATCCAATATTCTGTTGAGATCATTCTTCTTTCATCGGATAACCTAGGAAATATATGAACAAAAGGGATGAGCTAAGAATCCCAGTAAGGAAACAGACATATTAATAAAACATTGCACATGGCATACAAGGCATAACAAGGTGGAATAAAAGGCATGGAAGATGAATAAACATAATGAATAATAACATGTATAATATGGTAAAATATAATCATGGAATCATAGTATTTTTTCAACAATATATAACATGACATATACATGATTGAAGGCCAACATCCAAGACTATATAACATGATGGAAAAAGTCCCAAAAAGGAATAAGGTTCACTCCTATCCCAACATGACATATAATGAGACTAAAAATTACCCAATTCATTTGGGGTACTATCTAGGAACACCCATTATAAAATGTTCATGAATATTTTTTCAACATGAATAATAATACATAGGGAATCAATCATAAACAAAAATGACATCCAAAGAAATAATTTGGTATCATAATCACATCAAAAGTAATAACATAAGAGAATATCATAATTTCATCGATGAAAGAAAATATTTAAATCATAAATAGACATTAATAATAGAAAATATTCATGGGTCATGGTAAATGATGTCTAATTTAAGTGGAAACTAGTAAATTGAGTTTTTATGAAACTTCATAAACGAAACATTTTTATGTGGTTTAAAGAAAATATTAAAAAATTTAAAGAGGATAAGTTATATTTGTTTCCATAAAACTAAAAATTAATAATGATATTTTTTCATGAGAACATTTGATATTTTATTGAAATAATGATAGCTTAAAATTTATTATGGAAGGTACTTGAAAATGGGTAAGATATTGGGAAGTTCCCTTTAAACTTGCTTTCTTTTTTAGAATAATTATGTGGAAAACCATATTAAAACATGAATATACCTTAAAAAGAATAATTAAATGATATGGATACATGATTTTGGAAGATACAATTATAGTTTATAATAATTATATAAAAATAAATAATAGTTAAATTAGGTTAAAGAGGGAGAAAGTGTAACCAGAAGGGAAAATGGAGGTTTGAATAGAATCCCTTAACTTATGTTTGAAAATCTTTTGCACTTGAACATAACATCATGGATAATAAGATTACATCCATTAATTAATTAATTAATAACCTTTAATAAATTAATTTAATTTAATTATAATTTTATAATGTTTATTTATGTACATTTGATGGGTTATGAGATTCAATTTCACCATTAAGGGGCATTATTTTTCCTTAGTTTTCTTGATTGGTATACTTATTTTTCTGAATGAAAAATAATATAAAATGAGAATGGTTGCATATAAATGAAGTTATATGTTATAAAATAACATCCATAATGTTAAATTATCCTATAAATTATTTGGTTATATGATATGAGGATGAATAATTAGATAAATAGGTAATGATAATTATTTGGAATATTTTGGGTGGTTTTCCACCCACAAAGACCTTGTTTTTTAGTATTATTTAAAATCAGGTGCATATAATGATTACTGATCATTAAATAGGATGGAATAAAAATATTATAATTTTATTAAACCATAAATATGGTATTTTGACCAGTGTTGTATCCATTAATGGAAAATGAAGAATTTTCATCCTTGAAGGAGATAAATTAACACCTCACGAATATCATTTTCATTTTTAGAATAAAAGGTAGAGGAGAGGGGTTTAATTATGAATTATTATATTATAACAATAACAATATAGTATATAGTATACTTTAGGTAATTGCGTTATCATACAATTTTTATTAGGGGAGATGATGAGATAATAAGAAAAGAAAATTAAAAGTGGTTAGAAGAAAAGGAAAGTGGAATTTACCTCTTGAATATCACATCCTTGAAAACATCTCTAGGGAAACGATTTTGGTGTTTTGATGAAAAAAAACAGCTCTTGGAAATGGGTTATGTGGATAGGAAGAGTATTGGGATGAATTTGTATAAGGATCAAATCATGAAAGGCATGAGGAGAAGAAGTGGTGAGGGTTGTTATTTATAGTGGAGGAGAGTGGTGTTTTCTCATTATTTTATTCATTAGTTTATTATTTTATCTCAAGAATATGAATAGATTAATAATTATCTAAACATATAATAATATAATGAAGGTATGTTAGAGATTGTGGTTATTACATCAGCACTAACTCAAGGAATAGTGTATTTAAAATATAATGTATATATATTATAATTTGTCGTATTTTACTATTAAAAAATATACTATTATTGAAAAAATAAAAAAAATCACCCTAACCATTTTTTCACATGTATAATTATAATTATAGATTCCATGTTATGAAATAATATTCTAAGTACGATAAATGTATTTTTTAATTAAAACAATTATTTACTTGGAATATATCAATTTTAAAATTATAAATGATTCAATAACACTTTGAAAAATTAAATAAGGTATCATAAAATTATCGAATAATCATAAGGAAGAAAAATATTAATTTTTTAATACATTTGATGGAAATATTTTTTATTTTAAAAACTATATTAATTATAAAATTGAGAATAAATACTTTTGTTTTATCAAAATATCAATTCTTAATTAAGAATTTCTAAAACATTTATTTACTAATACTGTGATAAATATCCTATCTTCATTTATAAGTTGTATAAATTTTATTCATATGTTCATGGGTGAGGTTACCATTCTATTGGATGGTTTTCTATTCATAAGGGTGGTATTACTATTCCAAAGGTTATGGTACTATTTCATCAGTATAGGTTCCTCAACTTATATAAATACCTCTTATTTCATTCATTCATCATTTATAAAAATGTTATTCTATTTTTAATGTGATTTTATTGGATTTATACTATATGAAATAATTATAATAAAGGTATTTCCATTAATAAAATGTTGAGTCGTTACATTCTTCCCCCCTTAAGAAATTTTACCCTTGAAATTTCATTTTACATTATATGGAGAAAATAGAATAGGGTAATTATCCTACATTGAATCCTCTAGTTCCCATGTTTCCTCTTTTTACTTATTGTTTCACCATAGTACATTGACCAGGTGAGTAGTCTTGTTGTGTAGAATATTATGTCTAAATTCCAAGATCTCCACTGGTTGCTCCTTTTAAGAGAGGTCATTCACAAATTTTACCACCTATGAATTTTTTACAGGTGAAGGTTCTGGTATGTACTTCCTTAAGGGGGATACATAGAATGAAACATTGACTTGAGACATGGTAGGTGGAAGTTCTAGTCGATAGGCCACATGTTTGACCTGATCAATGATATCAAAGGGGTCGATGTAAAAAGGATTCAGATTTCCTTTCATTCCAAATCTCATGATCCTCTTCTGTGGAGATATGAGGAGAAATACCATGTCTCAACCCTTAAACTCAAGGTCCCATCGATGATTGTCTACATAGTGATTTGGTCATCTTTAGGATGCCTTGATGTGTTGCTGAATGGTTTTAACATTTTCCACCATTTCATTAACCATTTTTGGTCCTAATAGCTTACATTCACTAACTTCATCATAAAACACCAAAGTTTTGAATGTTTTCCAATAGAGGGCTTCATTTGTAGAAATTTCGATGCTTGAGTGGAAACTATTATTGTTTGAGAAATGACCAGTGGATGATTTTGGTCTCATCCTCCCTTGATGTCCATAAAACACACTCTCAACATGTATTCTAGTTCCTGAATAGTCCATTTATATTTTCCATCAGTTCAAGGATGATAGGCCATACTGAAGTTCACGTCGGTGCTTAGAGAACATTGGAGTGTTTTCTAGAAATTTGAGGTGAATTTTGAATCTCGATCAAATACAATAAATAATGGAACTCCATATAGCCTTACTACTTCTCTGATGTTTATCTGTAAAATTTTATATAATGAGGAGTACAATCGAATTCAGATAAAGTGATTATTCTTTGCATGACAATCCAAATAACCCATATGTTTCTGACGCTTTTTTCAGGGTGGACATCCTTCTTTTGAGGAGGGTGTCCGTCTGTTGCCCCGTATTCTTGATTTCCAAAGGCTGGTAGCATCCATCTCTTATTTACGGATGTTTGATCCTTAATCAAAACAGGATGATGGGATGTCTATCTATCCTTCCATGGATTCCTCCTCGGATCATGCTACCTAGTCTGGGTCTCCCTTATAGATTAATAAATTGTTCATGAAACTCTTTCTAGTGCCATGCATTCATGAACGATGGGTAGTTAAACTACTACTGTGAAGACATTCCAAGGGGTCCGGTCAAGGTAGCATCCTTTGGTTGGGGAGTAGTTATGTTGGACATCACTGGCCTGTCTGGATGCTGGAACACTGGTGAATCTAGGTTTCTCCCCTTTATGATAGGGCTTCTCGAGGGCACAGAAGCCCAAGTAATCCCATGTTGAATGCGGGGAATTATATGTTGTGGTTATGTCTCTGAGGTTTCTCTTATCTTCCCATGTTTACCACAGGGTATGCCACGGTTTTAATGTCTAGTAGAGATAGATCAGACTGATCAGAACACTGATGGAAGTGGATCAAATGGATGAAACCCCAAAAGGGAATGATGATACTGGGGATAATGCATGGTTAGCTACTTGATTACAATGCTAGGGGTAGTGAAGAGGTGGATGACATGATCTCACCGGGATGTGGAGGCCTGGGTAAGAATCATGTTGGATGATGGAGAGATGAATGAGGTGGTGGGGGAATGAGGTGGAACCTTCATGAAGGTGACGATAGTGTTGGGCTTGAGCCTCAAAGAGACTTCCTACGTATCCCCATGGCAGGGAATCAGAGTCCATGTAGTTCAGTGGGGTGATTGGATGCCTGAGGAGGAAAGCCATATGGATGGGACCTGGAGGAAGTAGAACCTTTAGGTTGTGGTATGGACTTCCTAAAACACATTGGCTCGAGGGAGAGACCAAGATGAGATATGAGTGATGGGCTTGAACCTCAAGGATGCTTCTTACATACATTACCTTGGCAAGGATCAAAGTCCACATAGTTTAGAATGGGGGGAAAGAATCAGGGTTTGTGTAGAGGATAGATACCCAATGATATACAGGGGCTTATGCATGATTATCTTCCTGGGTTGGTATGACACTAGAGGGGCGGACCAGAGATGTAGGCCCCAACAAAGGGGACTACAACGGCTCACCGTCAATTGCGGACTACAACGACTTACCTATTAAAGCGGAACACAACGACTTACCACTGGATGGGGATCCAATGGATTAACACTGGGTGGGGATTGCAATGGATTACTTATGGATAGGGATCACAATGGCTTACCGTCAATTGGGGTTCTGATGGCTTACCACTAGATGGGGATCGCAACAGATTACCTTTGGATGGGGATCACAACAGTTTGCTATAAATTGGGGTTTGACCATGGGGAGGCTTCCTACATACACTTCCTAGGAGACAAGGATCAAAGCCCACATAGTTCGAATGGGTACAATTTAATGTCTTACAGGATATAAAAAGGCGTACAGTTTAATGTTATTTGGGACAAAGGAGAACCAACATGAAGAGGTCGGGACATGTAGGTATTGGTCTTGAACCTCTGAGAGGCTTCCTACATACCTTGTCTTGGCAAGGATCAAAGTCCATGTAGTTTGAGATGACTTGGTGAATAGACGTGAATGTGGTCGGGACCATTAGGTGTTGGGATTGAACCTCTAGGAGTATTCTTATATACCTTTCCTTGGCAAGGATCAAAGTCCTCATAGTTCCGAATGGTTTGGTTAACCAACATGGAAGGGGTCTGGACCAATAGGTGTTGTTCTTGAACCTATGGGAGGCTTCCTACGTACCTTGCCTTAGAAAGGATCAAAGTCCCCTTATTTTAGGATGGTTTGGTGAACCGACATGAAGGGGATCGGGACCAATAGGTGTTGGGCTTGATCCTTTGGTAGGCTTCCTACATACCTTGCCTTGGCAAGGATCAAAGTCCCCAATGATTTGGGGCCTACAGTCTAAGAAGGCCCAAAGATGATGTCATGGTCAATGCTTAGTCTAAGACCATGCAAGTCATGCTCGGGGTGAGAAATAAGAGGAAATAAAGACCTGAAGATCACATCACTAAGGGTGCGTCTTTGGGAAGTGATGTGGGGCTTAAACATGGATAACGGCCCAAAAAGGTATAATGGGATTACGCGTGGTTAGTATCCCAAAAAGGAAACACGGGCTTATGCATTGTTAACAGCCCAGGGAGGTGGACATTGAGACTTACTCTAGGATGGAGGACCGATTGTGACAAATCCTAGAGAGAGAGGGATGTGATAATGATGGTTCTGGTGCCCATTTCTCCCCTGATCTTTGGCACCGAAGAAGAGAGGAGGAGCAGGGATGCTACCTCATGCAAGAAAGTCTAGGGGATTTTACCAAGGTGGTTTCCTTCCCTGCCGACAGGTTCCGATCCATAAAAAAGTATCTCATTCCATGTGAGGAAGATCTCACTACTATGTAGACGAGGGGGCGTTGATAATGTCCAAGATGGGGTTCCCCATGTAGAGTTCATGGGGTGAGGTCATAGTTTAACATCATGTGATGAGGACAATAGTTCTTGGCTGTTTAACATCCTACAACTCATATGAGGCGAGTTTACTCCGCACCCTTTGGACATACATAACCGGTATGCTTTAACCCTTTGTAAAGGGAAGGCAATGGAAAATCCATTGTGAGGGGATGTTGTGGAGTGATCCATTTAGGGGACCACATTAGCATGGCTATGCAAGGAATCAATATCCATTAGCATGCCTATGAGAAGAGGCATAAGGCTATGTAACGCAACATAAATCACTACCCAAAGGACATTGAAATAACTTTGTACAAACGTGGAGGGTCACACGTGAAAAGGGATTGCAAAGAAAATAGGCCTACAGGATAGGAAATTCTAAAGATATCATGCTCCATGTAGGGGAGGGGATTCACAAATGGATATTCTTCGTGATGTAGAGTGGCATGGCCTAGGAATAAGGCTTAAGAGCACATGGATGGTGGTTCGAGAAGAATAAAGGCTCTCACAGAGTAAGAATTTACGAAGCTAGGGTTCTTGTAAAAATAGAGCACTATGAATTAGTATACCTTGTATAGCATAGTGATCCTACCTTAGCATGTTGTTCACATGTGCATGGAAGGTACTTCATAATGCATGAGTTCTTTGAGATGACCCGAGTCCCCTTAGGGATCTCTTTCCTTTGCGAAGGCCCATGGGCTTCGCGAAGGGAATCTCTACATGAAGAGGGTTTGTATTTAAGCCAAGGGAAAGGCACTTCGTGATGATAAAGTACCTTAATGAGATCATTTTTCAAAGAGTAGAAAGTGCTTCGTGATTTGAGAGTTGAGAAGGTGAATGTTTGGAGGATCCAACCTTTGGGATCAGGGGAATCCTTGTATTTATAGGAAATAGGCGGCACAAAGAAGGGATCGCTCTATGAGAATCCATGTGGTGCTTTTCCATAATCACGGAGCCTACTGCCTCCTTGCTTTGTGGTGGCTTCGTAAACTTCAGGCGGATCACGAAGCCTCCAACCTCTTTTCTCAATGGCGGATTCGAAAATTTCAAGCTGATCGCAGAGCCTCCTACCTATTTTTTCTATGACGCCTATGATGGGGGTGGATTTTGATGGATAAAGTGGTGCGGGGATCTGTGATTATTCTTTGTGAGGTAACCATTTTGGATTTGGATTTCACTAAATGTACTTTTCTTTCACGCATATTTTTGGCTCCAACAAATTCCCCCCTCTAACTTGGATTTGATAAGAAAACAATGGTCTAAGTCTAAGGGTCAATCTCTAAAACTTTTGGTCAATTGCGAAGAAGGATCACAAAGGAGGGTCACAATGCGAAGAGGCGAACCGCGGGTTGAGAGCACCATGAATCTCACCATGGCCAGATGTGCCACGAAGCATAAGGGGTCGTCTATTATAAATAGGTGAGGCTGACCACTCTTTTTTTCTTTCTCACCTACGCATTTTTGTTATAGTGCTCTCGATTATCGATGCTCTACGTTATCTTCAATTTCTCTCTGCAAATCAGGACTTTCTACTTCGCGGCACACAGTCAGTCCTTTGACTTCATGAGTGTGTACTCCAAGGCTTGTGTCTGCTAAAACAGGGTACTGGGATATGTGATTTCTTGCTGGGACCGAGCTCTGCAAACGATATTCACGGATGGGCTTTGAAAAAGGGCTTGATGAACTAGAACAAAATAGGGTCTAAATTTGAAAAACTGAATGGATCAATAGGAAGCTACCAGGGGGTCCTTGCATATTACTCCCAGAGGGAAGAAATGGTGAAAAACTCAGGTATCAGAGAACTCGTATAAAGACATTTGGATCATGATTTACTGGTGGAGCTACTTTTAAAGATCCAGAAAAACTACCTAATGTGTGGGATCATTCCTCTATATAGATTTGGCCTTTGGGATGATGTATTCATCCTTGAATCAAGAATAGATGAGCCATCTTACTTGTTCCAGAGCACGTCGTGCCAGGGCCAGTGGTTCAGGATGATTGATGGCCATACTTGGGAGGATTTCATGCCATTGAATGCTGATTTCCTGTAAAAACACATGAATAATGTTGACAGGAAATCATTTTAGTGAGATACATCTCCCCCACTACACCACAATATTTTGATGGCAGCCCTGGGGAACCCAGAGAAGGGGTGGACTGACGAGTGGGATCTACGCCAGGGTGGAAACATTACGGACCATTGGGAATGGCCCTACTGGTTAGGTGCCTTGTTGGAGGATTCCAGGGCTTAGTTGAGGCGAATGGGCCAATATGGGGAGTCTTGGGCCTGTCAATTCCATATCTATCAGTCGAAGCTCCTGATGCCGGAGTTTTTGAGAATATGGTCCTTCTGGAACAACACCTTCCATTTTCACCATGGAGAGGTCGGCATCATCCTCTGGGACTTGAAAAATATTTTGGGGGTTCCAATACTAGAGGAAATGTATGATGAGTTCCTCCCCATTGTGATTTTATGGGAGGATCCAAAGCATATGAAACTACTAGCGAGGGTACTGATGGACCTGGTGCCCGGTGATGGCATGGATCTGGTGAGAGATGTACATTTCAAGTAGTGGTTCAATCAATTTCTGAACATTCCAGAATATGGGCAATTCTCTATGAGGCCTCATACCTTCCTGAATGGGGTCCAATGAGTCAAAGAGCACTCATAATGGCGACTCTTGGAGGATAGCCAGTGGAAAACCTAGGGGTTCAGCATCAGTACCGAGAAGAAACCATTGGTTAGGTTGGCTGCATTCATTGAAGTTCTTATCTATGGTTGGATCTTACCGGTGAGGGGAAAGAACATTGGCTTGCAATCCAGCATGTTTATCATGGTGTCCATGTTGATGACATGGAGACGGGTCAACCTCAAGATCTCAAAGCTCGCAAAGTTATATAAGTCGTTGTGGCATATCAGCGAGGGGAAGAAGCCATAGAGGATATGCATGCCATTTCACCTTCTGTATGGGTGGATAGCGGCACATGTAAAAGGTATCTATGAATTTCTGAACCCCACATCCCCTCCAAGATCTACCTTTCTCCCATCCATTCTGAATACAGTGGGCAACTTTCTGACCAAGCAGACCCTACATGTAGTGTTAAACTGGGTCTGGAAGGCTGCTGAATTGAGGGAACACTTCCATCCTATAGATGAATTAGATGAGTCATCCTAGGGGGAGGAAGCTGTTGGAGGGAGCCATTTGAAGGAAGGTGAGTTCAGCGATTCAGACCCATAGCTGGAAGAATTCGTAGAGACCCTCGAGGTAAAATCCTAGCCACTCCCTCAGAGTCTTCTCTCTAGTCGTTTAGAACTTCTCAACTAACATTTGAACCGTACAGAAGGGCCTTATCCACAAAACCCGCACTTTCCCAATAGTAGATGCAATTGTGTGAACTTCGAGATCTGCGCCAATGGCTACGACCATCATTGTGCCGAGAGGTGCTGCGACACCCAGGGTGGTCCTCCCAGAACCTTCATACTTCCCGAAAATATATTGAGGGCCACACTTTAGGGTTCTGATGGAAATAACCCAAGAGAGAGATCCACTGTTTGATCTCTGTATGTATCCTTCACAGAATACGTTACTGTCATCCATTGATCATGCTAACTGATGACTATGTGCCTCTTGCATGCACAGTTCTTCGAATGTCATGGGTTCGCATGGCAAGGTTTGTTTGATCTGTTGATGGCACCTTTCCCAGGGGGGAGTGTCGGTGGTCGTGGAGGAAGATACCTAGAATGACTAAGTTGCGGCACCCCCAATCACATGTGTGACCGTCAGCAGAACAGATCCTCAGATAATTGAGGTGAAATATAATGATGAGGATCGATCAGGAAACATGGTTCCAAACATAGCCGATCAGACACCATATGCAGACCATACTTATGAGTTCTTGGGGTCGTTTACCACATATGAACCTAATGACACTGTGGATCTGGACGATATGGCCTCTGATGAGGGGGATAGAAAAATAACATGTCGGCAATCATGGAAGAAGATTAAGATCTTTTTCAATGAGTCCCCTCAATCACAATGGATTGACCAGATTGGGAGGCCTCAATCCGAGTTGCATGAACTATATGATGGGGGATGGATGCCCAACATCCTCACTTGCTCGTCCAAGATCTAATGGTGGAGAAGATTCGGAAATATGATATTGGGATTGGTTTGGGATGGCTATGGAGAAAATCGGTGAACATTATGAGGCTCCAAAAGGCTGAAAATGAGATTCAATGGATGCTTGTCCAGGATGATAAGCATTCCTCTTTCCTCAACGTGCAATCAAAGCTTATATCGAGGCTAAAGGCCTAGTTGGGAGAGGCTATAGAATGGATGAATCAAGCCTTTGAGGAGATGAATATCATTAAGAGTGACGAGGAGAGGGCCTGAATCATGGTTGATGAACTATGACCCATTTTATTCTAAGAGGAGTGGGAACTAAATCAGAAAAAATAAATTTTGGATGCCACAAGGCAAAGAGTGGCAGAGCTGCATTGCTCTTTTGAAGGGGTCAACCCATCCATGATAGGGGTTGATCCTCAGGTGTTGTAATGCTTGTAAAAATTTGAACGTACATTCTTGCTCTAATTTTGAATGTTCGATACATGCATGATTTTTGTTACTTGTTTCGGCCTGATGCATGTTTGTGACATTCGTGAAACATCTAGCGATCAATCCCTAAGCTCACATGGGTCAGGCCCAATGTGAGAAACAAGGGATGACTACCTTGTCATTCCTCCCAAATAAGAGATTTTCAACCATGATTCGAGCATCCAGGGTTTGAAAACCCATTCTAGATTTCCGAGAAGAAAGAGGGATGCCTGTCTAGAGAACGATGGTCTCAGAAGAGTCGAATTTCCATTTTCCCTATTTTTTCTAGTGCATAAGCGGGGCAATTCCAGGCGAGTTAAAATCAATCCGAACATAGGGGATAGTAAAGTGTAAATCACTATACCCAAAATTTGGAACTTTGTAAAGGTGGTGTGACAATGAAGGATGATTGTTGACCAAGTTCAAAACACAATATCCCTATTTCATTAGCCTGGCGTGGGGAAAACAAATGAGGGTCGATCGCTGACCATGTTCAAAAAACAAGGCATGATTCCATATATTATCCATTGATATTTTAAAATGTAAGCCTATGATAGTAGGTGATACATAGGCTGAGCACCCATATTGTAAGGTGGTTCATTTATAAGTGAAAGAGGATGAGGATCCAAATAAAGGGCAAGAAAAGCTTGTAGGGTGGAGTGATGGGTTGTTTAAAAAGATTCCAACAGTGTTGAAATTATACCACCATGGTGGAAACACATTAGGTGGGTGCATCGGTCTGATCAGAGGTCAAACATACTTTCGAACAAGGCCTCTCTTGTAAGGACCTGGAATGACTTGTAGTTTCATGTTATAGTAAACAGGACGATAGACACGTAGTTTAAATGTCGTACGATGATGACAATGCACATAGTTTAAATGTCACACTGCCTGGACCGAAGTCAGGGCTGAGGAGCCAGAAGGGTTAATGACCCTGGGGCTAGGCCCAAGAAAAAATTCCTTGGTGTTTCTATGTATCCCATAAGGATGGTAATCAAGAGAAACAAAGTTCTTGAGCATAGTGTGGTGAGAGGCCAATGTTGGTAGAGGGAACATTCTCTGGAGAGGAAACTGGCACATCCCATAATTATTATATGGCATCCTGAACTTGTTTATGGTAGAGATTTAGTTACATGGTTACCCAGAATGGGAACGCAAAGCATGATACATATCCTGACGTGGATGAGATCCCTAATAGGCACTTGTCATGCAACATGTTCTCGAAAGAGTTCGGGATAAGGGGACAAAGAAGAGGGGGTGGAAGGATTTAAGATTCTTAGGGCTGGACCTGACGATGGAATTTCCAGGAATTCCTACATATTCTAGGAGGATGGGAATCAAACAACACATAGTTATAGGAATTTTGTCTTTATTCCTTGTAGAAAGAAAGTATATAGAGATCTTAGTTTAAGGTCTTATAGCTCAAAAAAGATGGCAGGGAATGAGGGAGACACTTGGTGAGGCAATTATAAAACTCGATGTGAATGAGGACCTAGATTCGATATCACCATGCGTTCCTTGGGGAGGTCTTGGGTCAAGGGACCGAAAATTAAAGTTAGGATGGGCTCAAGTAAAAGTATGTGGGCATTCCTTCCTACCCCATGAGAATGAAAATCATGATATATGTAGTTATGGAATCAGCATGGTAAGGTACTGGTGCCAGGGATGATAAGGTCATGTGGGTCAAGTCAATGCACCAAAAGAAGCATCATTTTATAAATATTGTTTGACCTTTAGAATGATGTGTGTATTTTTTTTGAAGCGATAAATCAAAGATAGAGAATCCTGGTTTCTGAATAGGAATCAATCCACCGACTGGTATTGAAAAATGGTATGGTGGATAACCAATACCCAACATGATGCCCCGTCAAGTGAGGTAATCACAATGCAGTTCTGTTTTTATCGTGCGGCTAGGATGATAATATCATAGTTTCGGGTCATGTGATAGGACCAACCATGCATTTTAATGTCATTCAATAATGATGCAACAATTTAAAGTCATGTAGGACCAGGAGTAATAGTTTAATGTCTTATGTCTTGGACACATACACAAGGAACAAGGTTTTAGAGGAGAATGTGCATGGTGTGATAGAGCATACATGACGTGAATGAGGACATAATCCAACACACACCATGAAAAATTCTGGGGAACAAACCTCAAGCTGAGGGGCCAGAAAAGGATAAAGAATATGGGTTTGGACCAATTGATGAAGCGTCTAGGTGTTCCTACATATCCCATGAAGATGGGAATCAATCCATATGTAGTTATGAGAGGGCAGTTTAACCTCATGCGGGACAAAATATGGGAGAGACTAGCTCCTAGAATGGGAGTACACAATGTAACTATTGAAAATATGACTTGAATAAGGAAATAAACACACACATTACACACCATGCAATCCTATATGAGTTTGATCCTAAAAGGATAAAAAAAGAGATAATTATTTGAAGTTGATATGGACCCAAAGACAAGATGTCTGGGAATTCCTATGTATCCCATAAGCATGGGAATCATGCCATACGTTGTTATAAGGAGGGTAAGTATAATTAGATCATAGTTTAAGGTCTTTGACCTTTCACCATAGAGAAGAGAAACTCTTCCAAGCGAGCTTAGACCTCAATCTGATCCCTAAGCCCATGTGAGTCAAAATCGGTGTGGGAAACAAGGGAAGAAAAGGTCTTTTCCACCCAAGGGATACACGTAAGGGTGAAAATTAGTGTGGATCCATGAATGAGGCCTTACCATGAATTTCTCCTCCTAATGTGCAAATACACACTGAGGGATAGTACCAAGAGTGTCTGAACTCCACTTGGATGTGATGGGGGTGGAAACTGATATGAATCATGTGACCAAAATTTCGAACATGATGGGGATGTCATGATGATGCAAGATAACTATTAAACATGATTAAATTACAATCTCCATATCGGGTGACTTGAAATGGACACAAAAAATGAGCGTTAAGAACTGCCCTTATTCGCAATGCAGGACTTGTATCGGTTTGTCGTTTGAAACCCTCGGGGACGTTGGCCAGAAATGGTAAGAGGTCCCTAGGGACGAGCATCCATGCCATTTGGGGGTCCTTTCATATGTGAAATATGATGAAATCCTAAATTAAGGGGAACAAGATGCCTGAAAAATGGGTGATGACAAGTCCATGTAGGATTCAACACTATATTCCCGGAATCAGAGTTCCCCTGGGCACATTGTTGAACTTCCAAATAGGGTCAAGGGGCCCGACTCAAGAGCAGTTGACTCAGAAATATGATTATAGAACAGGGGGAAGAAGGGATCTCTGGAGAAATAGGTATGTTTCATGGTTCATACAAACTTGACATTAATGAGGACATAATCCCATGCCAAACCACACATATAACAACCTTGTTCTTCATTACATACTTAAACATGATTTATTACATAAAACCTTCACTTGATAAAATATAGAAGATCAAGAGGTCTAGTGTCTTTTGGGACTAGGAACATTACATAACAACTTAAATCATAGAAAAAAACATTTTATTGAAAACTTCCTTTACATTACCACTACATTCCCTCATACCTAGCATTGTATAGGATAACCTGAGGACATGCATAAGTAAAGGGTGAGCCATAAAGCTCAGTAAGGGAATAAGAATGGAATAACATGAAGAATATATTACATGTTAGACAATAGGAATATCAATGTATAACAAGAGAAACATGAACATAAAAGGCATGATAAATCATGATAATCATAACATGGAGATGTGGCAACAACACTTAACATGGAATTAGAATAAGCCAAGGATAATTGCACAAGGAGCATGAGTAAACCCTCATTGCACATGAAGCATGAGTAAACTCTCATTGCACTTGAATTTGCATGATTCAACACCCATTGCACATGATGTATCATGATACTGTATTTTACCCAATGCATTCGATCACTACCAAGGCACACCCTTTCTTAAACATTTTATTTTATGCATAAGTGTGCCACATGGATCAGAAAACAAGGATTCATTAAGAATAATCATTTGTTCCACGATAAAGGAATGTTGAATTAATAAATGAAACTATATAATCAATAAGTAAATTTTAATAAAGGTGAATACCCTTTATAGATAAACGGGCATGGTATTCACTACACAACGACTTTAGCTTTGAAAAACGTGGTGCAATTTCAGCAGCATAAAGACCAGACATAAAAATTTATGAAAAAATGTTTTATGAGAGAGAAATGGATGTGTCATCATATGTAAATTAAATGGATATTAATTGGGGTCATATATATTCATTTCACAACAATTTTAATGGAATTTAGATTCATGATACAAAAGAATTTCTTGAATGTAAATGAGGAGAGAGAAATTCCTTTCAGAATTTCAGCATAGTAATGGGTGTACATGGGGTGAATTTGATGAGAGATAAAGGGGTATATAATCATTCAATAATAAATAGGGAAGAATGGGGGAGGTGAAAAATCATAAACAAAAATTTATAATTGATAATAAAAGGGAATAACAATATTGTCAAACATGGATAAAAAGAGAAAGGTAGGAATCCTTTACTTGGAAGTGTGATACTAAAGGCTTGGGAGAGGCTTGAGAGAGGCTTCATGGGAGCTTAGGGCACTTGGGAAGATTCTAGAGAGAGGAAAAAAGATTTTGGATGAACACAAAACGCTTTTAGTGAAGAGGAAGTGGGAGTTTGGGAGGGTTTAGATAGGGAATGAGATGTAATGCTTTATTATTTAGGTTTGGGACACCACACATTAAAATAATAATACCCACAAACCAGACCATGTTTTTTTCCAAAGGGGAGTGGAAAATGATATTTTATAATTATAGTGGATTAAATTTTAAAAATAATAGGTTTTATTCTATGTAGGTGAGTCACACTCTCAAGGATAGCAATTTGAAAAGACAAAATGTTTTATAAGCCTTGAAGGGTCCACTAAATCATTGTAAAATAAATAAAAAAACCCCTGAATCACAATATTTTAATTTTAAAACATATATTGGTGGAATATAATGTTTATAGTATTTATTAAATCTCTATTGGGTCATTATGATTTCATAAAACACATTATATATTTAAACGGTATTTAATTTTTACCAAAAAATTTGACTTTCTCATAAAATTATGAAAAAATTAACCATTGGATAATTTCAATGGCCTGATTCAAAAAATAATATTCAAATTATCTAAATAATTATATATATATGTAAATTTTTACTTTTAAAATAAAAACCTACATTTATAGAAAATTCATAGGTTTTGAAAAAAAATCATTTTTCAATCCTTAATGAAAAGTACAATTTCATTCATAAAACTATACGATAATTTATATTTAATAAAGAGTAATTTAATAATAATAAAATTTCATTAAAATATTATTAAATTCAAAAAATACATTAGTTCATAAAAATAGATATCTTAGTAGAATATTAACTAAAAATACTATTTATTCTTTAAAAACTTTTTACAAAGTAACAATAATAAAAAGAATATATATTGCCTATAAAAGAATAATGTACATAATCGTAGTTCTAGGGTATTGTTATATAACCCCTTAAATCACCCGCATAATAACATAGGGGTAGGTGCGCGATGATGAAAGACTCTTGGGGTGGCTCATATAACATCGCTTGAGTGATACTCTCTATCAACTTCCACTTCTCCCATAGGCGGTTCTGCTCAAGCTTAACATATTCAAGTTTGGCTTGGGCTTGGTCAAGAGTGAAGCCCAATGATGCCACCTCCTTTATGACCTCTTGAAAATGGGTTTCATGTGGAACGAGTCTATTAGATGAGGTCATTACTTACATTTGTCTGAGTAAATTAGATTTGTTAAATCCCTATATTTGTACTAATCACGTGATCACTGTTCAAAGGCAATATTAGCAATTTTCACAACTCTTAACAGTACTTTAAAATCCAAAACAGAAAACCAAATAAGTGCATATGTTTTACATAACCATAAGAAGACATTTAAATAGACCAAAAATAATTTTCATTAATGAAATTTTGGGTCGTTACAATCTTTCCCCCTTAAAAAAATTTGAATCCTCAAAATTTGATTACATTCAAAAAAGAACAATGAAATTTAAACATGACTTCATGGTTGCTTACCCACCACCATTAAGAATTTCCCAACCCTCTTTATCATGTCGATCACAGAGAGAGAGGGTCCACTTAGTTCAACAATACATCAATGCACATTCAACACCTTCTACTTTATTACTCCAGATGCAGTCTGTGGAACATGGATCATACCAATAGAAAATATGATACATTTTTTGAAAAACTATTGTTCTAACCTATAGTTTCAAAACACCACCATATACTAGGGTTTTGTAAAATAGTCTTACAGAGTCATATTTGATATTTTTGAAATGCTGTTTTTCTAATATATTTTCTATGTTTCCAAAAAGTATTGAAGTTAAGACTATATATATATATATATAGGTTTCTCGGAGGTCTCCCTCTTCATTACCTACTCTAAAATAAAATAGTGCAACATACTATCTAGATAGGGTGAAATATTTGAAAATACACTGATGGTAGCTCCCTCATCTTGAAAGGTGGGAGTTTTGTGACCACAATATTTGATCATAGGTGAGCCATGATCCTTGATGATTTTGTGGCATGGACGAGGTGTTTGATATTTCATAGAGGATCTTGCAAGAAATTTGGACATTTGAAAAAGTTTCAATGATAAGCGAGATTTAATTCGCAATAACAATAGCTGGTATGTCCTTAGGAAGGGACAATAGTGTTGTATAAAGTTCTTCCCCTTCCATCTCAAAACTACCCTTTATCCTACTGACAAAACGTATCAAATTTTTAGTTACCATCTAGACATGATAAAATTGTGATATTAATCTACTTGAAGGATAATGATTTATTATTCCATTAATGAAAGAGATGTTAGGGTTAAAACATAAAGGGCAATCCAAGTAAAAAACATATAACTTATAAATAATCTTTATTTATTTAACTTATGAATATATAGGCTTCAATCTATGATATCTATGATCTACTTTCTAATATATATTCTTAGGAAAAATGTTTTATTCCCTTAATAATGGTTCATACTAATCATGGGAATTTACCAATACATATCCCTCTAGAGTTTCATAACCAAGAGTGCAACATGGCCTATTGTCGTGTACTTGGATACCCCGGGTCAAGCCCGAAACAACTTGTCGGAGTTTTCACTCCTAGGTACATCTTTTCCTAAGCCTCCTCTACCCGCTTGTATCAAGAAAAGGATTTATTTTCATGATAAACCACTTACTCAATAATCAAAGAAATTTATGGATGTTTTTATTATAAATAGTCTTGTCTCTAAGGCTTCCCAAGGGTTTTCTAATCCTAATCCCAAAAATAACTAAAGTTATCCTCTGATACCAACTATAACAATACTGCTCTTTATTACATACTTAAAATTGTATTATTACATAAAAACTTCATTTGATACATCATTGAAGATCGAGAGGTATAGTTTCGTTGGGGCTTAAGAATATTACATAACAACATAAAGCATAGAAAAAAACATCTTATTGAAAACATCATTTACATGACCACTACATTCCGTCATACAAAGCATTGCATAGGATAACCTGAGGACATGCATAAGAAATGGGTGAGATATAAATCCCAATAAGGGAATAAACATGGTATAACATGAGGAATATAATAAATTATAGACAATAGTAATATCAATGGAGAAAAAGAGAAAAATGAACATAAAGTCATGAAAAAGCATGATATCATAACATGGAGATATGGCAATGGAATTATTTTGAGCCAAGGCTCAGTGCACATGAAGCATTAGTATACCCTCATTGCACATGAATCATGAGTAAACCCTCATTTCACTTGAATTATCATGATTAAACACCAATTTCTTAGGAATTATCACGATACTATACATTACCCAATGCATTGGAGCACTATCAGGGCTATCCCTTTCTTAAACATTTCATTTCATGCATAAGTGTGCCGCATGGATCAAAAAACAGGGATTCATTAAACACCATCATTTATTCAATGATACATGAATGTGGAATTCATACATGAAACTCTATAATAAACAAGTAAATGTGCATAAATGTGAATACCCATGATAGAGAATTTGCCATAGTATTCACCACACAACGAATTTGGCATGGAAAAATGTGGTGCAATTTCGGCAGCATAACGACATGACATAAGAATTCAAAAAAACTATTGATGAGAGATAAAGTGGTATATCACATTATGTACATGAAATTGATAGTAATGGGGGTCATATAGATACATGTCCCAACAATTGTAATGGAATTTAGATTCATTATACAAAAGAATTGCTTGAATATAAATGAGGAGAGATAAATTCATTTCAGAATTTCGGCATAGTAGTGGGTGTACATGGGAGGCATTTAATGAGAGACAAAGTGTTACCTCATCATTCAAACATAAAGAGGGAAGTATGTGGGCTGTTTAAAATCATACCCCAACATTTATAATTGAAAATAAAGGGGCATATCAATATTAAGAAACTTGGATAAAAAGAGAAAGGTAGGAATCCCTTACTTGGAAGTGTGATCACAAAGGCTTGGGAGAGGCTTGAGAGAGGATTCATGGGAACTTGGGGCATCTTGGGATATTTATAGAGAGAGGAATAAATAGTCTAGATGAACTCAAATGTCTTTTAGTAAAGAGGAAGTGGGAGATTGGGTGGGTTTATATCGGAAAGGAGAGGGAATTCTTTATTATTTAGGGTTGGGACACCACACATTAAACTAATCAAAACCACAAAACAATCCATGGTTTATTAGAAATGGGAGTGGAATGAAATATTTTATAATGCTAATGGTGGGACTTCCTAAAATAATATGGTGTCTTTTGTGGAGGTGAGTCACACTCTCATGGAAAAAAATTTAAAAAGAAAAAATGTTTTGTAAACCTTGAAGGGTCCACTAAATTGTTGTAAAATAAATAAATCAATCCCAAAATAACATTATTTTAATGTTAAAACATATATCGGACTAACATAATGTTTATAGTATTTTATTATATCACTATTGGGTCATTATGGTGTCATAAAACACATTATATATTTAAACAGTATTTAATTGTTACCCAAAAATTCGATTGTCTCAGAAAATTATGAAAAATTCAACGTTGGATAATTTCGACATTGTGATTCCAAAAATAATATTAATTTTATATAAATAATTTTCTAAGTTTGATAGTGTTTACTTTTAAAATAAAAACTAACATTTATCGAAAATTCATGGGTTTTGATAAAAACAGCTTTCGAACCTTAATAAAAATTACAGTTGCATTCATAATATTATATGATCATTTATATTTAATAAAGATTAATTTAATAATAATAAAATTTTATTATAATATTATTTAATTAAAAAAATACATTAATTCATTAAAATAGATTTCTTAGTTGAATATTAACTAAAAATATTATTTGTGCTTTAAAAACTTTTCACAATGTAACAATAATAAAAAGAATGTATATTATCTATACAAGAATAATATACTTAATCGTAGTACTAGGGTCTTGTTACATAACCCATTAAAACACCTTCATAAGACCTTAGATTAAGGTGCATAATGGTGACAGAATCTTGGGGTGGTTCGAATAACATCGCTCAAGTGGTAATCTCTATCAACATCCACTCCTCCCATAGGAGGTTTCACTCAATCTTAACATATTCATGCTCATCTTGGGCTTGGTCAAGAGTGAAGCCTAATGAAACAACCTCATTTCTTGAGCTCCACCAAATGGCCTTCGTATGGGGTAAGTCTAATGGATGACTCCATATCTTTCTTTATCTATGTAAATTGGATTTTTTAAAGCCCTATATTTATACTAGTCATGTGATAACTCTTCAACGACTATATTAGCAACCATCAAAATTATTAACTATATTTTAAAATCCAAAACAGAAAACCAAATAAGTGTATACATGTTACATTACCATAAGAAGACATTTTAATAGAACAAGAATAATTTTCATTAATGAATTTTTTGGTTGTTACAACACACCCTTCCTTTTGGAGGACTCAAGCCATGGGGCTAAAGAGATGAGGAGGTTTCCAAGAAATAGGGTCAGACTTGAAGGCTAAATGTTTGGGCGGTTTTATGTATCTTATGAGGATGGGAATCAATCCATGAGTAGTTCTAGAGGATGTTGTGTATTTTTATGTCATCTCGAAAGGACCCAGATAGGGGCAAGGAATTTCAATGGGAGATGTGCACAGAATGGCGAGTAACCCGACGTGAATGAGGACACAAGCTCATACCACACCGTACAATCCCAAATGAGATCTTGGGGAAGGGGGCCTATAGGATTGAGGATCTATGATGGGAGATCCCAACCAATTCATAGTTTTACATCTTGATATGGGGATGATGGCGCTCTTAGTTTAAGGTCATAGGAAACATAATGTAGATTCCTAGTTTAAATACATATTCATCGGATAAGTTAGTGGAGAGGGAGAATCATCATACCTGTGGAAAACCATGAAACAACAAAAATGATAGAGGATAACGGTTGACTATGTTCACAACACAATGTCTATATTTGTGTGACTAGGGTATTGTGGAAAACAATTGAGAATAAACTATTGACCGGATTTGCAACATGGGACTTGTATAAATTTGTTGCCTGAAATCATTGAGGACGTTGGCCTCAAATGGTAGGAGATCCCTTAGGCTAAGTATCCATATCATTCAGGGGGGATTTGGACGTGAATAGTGATAAGGTTCCAAGTATAGGGAGTGTGTGAAGCATAAATGTGCCTGTGCAATTTAATGTTAATTAGGAAAGTGAAAGATGTGGAGATCTCTAAGGAAGGGGATATATGGTGAGGTCATGATGAACCTGACATAAATAAGGGAAAAATCCGGCACCACACCATGTTTTCGGACATGATGGGAGTATTGGAAGATTTAGGCTAGGCTGGCACACAAAATTTATGGGTGTTCTTATGTATCCCTTAAGGATGGGAATCAAGCCACACATAGTTCTTGAAGGCCATGCGGTTTAGCATCGTGCGATGAGGACGTGGGATAATTGAAGAATGAGGAGGGGGAACATGATGCGGTAATTTGAATCCTGACATGAGTGGGGCCAAAAAAGCCTACACGACACCATGTGTGATCTTCTAAGAGAACAATACCTAGGGGTAGTCAAAGAGGAATCTAGGGGATGGACTTAAGACGAGGAATCCGATCATTATTACACATCACATGAGGATGGTAATCAAGCCATATATAGTTCTTAAGATGTAGTTTAACGTCTTGTGGGATGACATACAATTTAATGTCATACGGGAAATAACTGTTTATGTTCGTGTAGGACAGGATATAGTTTAACATCCTACAGGAGGACATATAGTTTAATATAATGTGGGACATGATATTTTAAGGTCATGTAGGACCCCATTTTCTAAGGAGAAGTATTTCTTTAGGAACCTGGAATTGTTGGGAGGTGTTATATGATCTCCATCCATGATAACCAGAGAGTATGTGCCATTGGGATAAACCTTGTGAATGATATAAGTCCCTTCTCATTTGGGCACCATCTTGGGTGGATTCTTAGATGGTATCATTGGAATTCTCAAGGGCAACACCAAGTCACCCTGCAAGAAATAATATAGGATAAATTTATTGTTCAAATCTCTAGCTATCTTGTTCTGATGCCCTTCTAGATTGTGTAGAGCATGAATCCTAGTCTTATTGAGTGATTACAATTCGGCCAGATGGATTTTGGATACTTTATTTGGAACTTTCTAATCATAGAAAGTTGTACGTAATGAAGGAAATTGAATCTCGATGGGAAGGACTACCTCCGTTCAGTACACCTGGGATTATGGCATCACTTGTGTGGAGTTACGAGTCGTCATCTGATAATCCCATAGTGAATTGGGGAGATTTTCCAACCAACTCTTTTTGTTCTATCCAACAATCTCATACAGAATACTGGAGAGGGTTTTTTTGAATTCCTCAATATACATATTCGCTTGCATGTGATAGTTGGAGTTATTATTATAACATATGTTATACTTGGTGTAAAATTTCTTATACTCAGCATCCATGATGTTCGTGATGTTATTAGTGATGACGGTGCAAGGGACACCAAACTGGTAGATGATATTAGAGCTCACAAAGTCAACAATTGAATTGGCTTTGACCTCCTTGAGCTGAACCGATTCTTCCCACTTGGAAAATAAATTCGTAGCAGTCAGGATGAACTGGCACTGGAGAGTTGTTGCTGGTGGATATGGTCTGACACCATTGAGTCCCCAAACTTCAATGGGGCTAGAGTACATGGTATTTTGGAGAGGATCTGGAAGATGATGAAAAAATTCCTCTTGAATTTTAAATTCATGGAACCTCTTGAGAAACTCAATACATTCATAGATCAAGGAGGGCCAAAAATACCCCACTCTTTGAATCTGGTGAGATAGTTTAATCCCGATCTGATGAGCCCTGCAAGAACCAGCATGAACCTCCTGCATGACGTGAGAAATATCAGTCCATTAAATTCAATGGTGGATAACCCCCTCAAACATGTTCTTGTAGAGGATCTGCTCAAGATCAAGATCATTCTAGATGGTAAACTGCATCGCGCAACATTGGGTTCTCTGGCGCTCGACATGATTTGTCGGAAGATTACTGTTTTGCAGGTAATCGGCAAAGGAGGTTCTCCAGTCAGGTGTCAATACAATCACTGCATCCGGGGGACCTGGGGGACCTAAAGTGGAGGTGTCGGTGGTAAGGCTGATTACTTACATGCTGAAATTATCATCCGGCATGACAAGAGTGATGAATCTCTAGTGTGCCACATGGATAATCAAATCATCCGACTTAGTCTCTACAAGAGATGCAGCTAGGCTAGCCAAGGCATCAGCTCGACCGTTCCGGGATCGAAGGACATGGGTAACTTCTATCTGAGATGGGAACTGGGTCATTACTTGGAGGGTATGTTCCAACAGTGGTATGAGTTCAAGAATTATGACAACATAGTCACCGTTTATTCCCAGAGGTGACCCTAAAGGAACACATTAATGGGTTTATCTTCAGGTGACAGGAATAGATGGAGCTAAAGACTTTATCAAGGTCCTTGATATTGTCCTGATGCTGGCCTGATTTGACAACCAAATAATCTACATATAATCCACCAGTGTCCTAAGGATTGGATTAAATATGGGATGCATAACCCACTGATAGGTGGCACCTACATTCATTAGATTGAAGGGAATGACTTGGTAGAAAATTGTATCGTGTGGTTCCCTGAAGGCTGTAGACTCTTAATCATCGGGATCCATTTGGCTCTAATTATTCCCAGAATACCCATCCATGATTGAGAGGGCCTGGGACCCAACAGTGGAATCAATCAACAATTTTGTCAAAGGAAGGGTAAAATCATCCTTCAGACATTAATGGTTGAGATCTCGAATGTCAATGCAGACTCTGATCTGTCTGTTCTTCTTCTTGACTGGAATAACGTTGGCTATCCATCTGGGGATATTGTACTTACTTTATGACATTGGATTTGATGAGCTTATCAACTTCAACATTGACCATGGAACAGTGAGAAGGGTGCATCTTTATGGGGGGCTTTTTAAACCCACAGTGATTTGCTGGGAGACTGAGGTAGTGAACAACTATCTATGGATCAAGTCACAAAATCTCATTGTAACTCTAGATGAATACCTCACAATGTTTCTTTAGGAATTCGAAGTACTGTGGTTTTTATTCAACAGTCATATCGGCATTTATCAATGTGGGTTTTGGATCCATCTCTAGATTCATGTTCACCTTTACCAATTCATCAACCATGGGGTAGATTCCCTCTTCAAAGACAAGATAATCATCCTCTAAATCCACTTATTTACTTAATGAGGAGGGATCCTCAACATGATTTGTCACTTCTGAGTCAATAAATACTGAAGGGAGACTGCTTTCATCCTGAGCGATAGTGGACACTACATCAAGGGACTCATGTGCTGCCAAAACCATAACGATGAAACCTGTCGATTCGATCTCATCTGGTCTTTGGCCCAAGAGGCCAAACATGGTGATATCAAAGGAGTAGTGGCATGTCGGCTTGAGCCAGTTTCTCCCAGCCTGATGAAACAAGCAAGTATGCCATATTTTTGTTTCCATGGAGTGGACATCCTAATAACTTAAGGGAGTAGGGGGCTTTGGGATCACCAGCCCTAATTCGTATAAGTATATGAGGTGATCTTCAGGCGTTTCGTAGACTTGGGATTTTTCTAGCCCCTTGTTCTAGAAAAAATGAAGCATTATCCCATATGTTGGGTCGTAGAATCCAATCAATAGATTGGAAGGATGTTGGCATCATCCAGATCTATCCATAGTTTGATTGTAGTCTTTGCGTGTTCGACTTCGTTGGTCTAAATTTTCATTCCATTGCTTTTGTAGTAGTTGGGATCTAGGTAGCGGGCTTCACAAGAGGCAAAGGGAGATGTTTCACCTTAATTTATTCCCACTAGACCATTAAGGGAGTACTAGAGGAACCAGTTATATGATGAAGGGACCGTCACATGTAGGTGGAGCCATGGCCTACCCATCAAAACGTTGTAGGCGGTGTCGCAAGAGAAAACCAGTAATTTGGTGCTAGCTACTAGGCCCCTGATTCAGGTGGATCTTACCAAAAGTTGTCTGTTCCTTCCTATCATAACACTATATTTTCAGGTCAAAGGGACTCAAATCATCCTTGGAAAACCCCAGTTTTTTACAGTGTCCGAGTCAGGATTAGGATTATCCCAGTGCTTGTGTCGAAAAGACAATGAAGAAGATCCATATCATTAAAATGGTTGATAATTTACAGTGGGAGGATGTTACCCTATATGGTATATCCTTCATCTTCTATAAATAAAAATATTATGGCTTGGAATTCCTCATGCCCAACTACCTCAGCAAAGAAGGCTTCTACGGCTGCTACCTCCGTCTTAAACTAAAGGGGTCTTCTTAAATCCTCGACAAGGGCTTCATGCATATTTTCTGATATGAGAAGGGACTCAATTATGGAGAGAATTTTGGAATGATATAAAGATTTTTGAAGATATCATACTTTCGTGCCCAACATGAGCTTCTGCTTACAAGAGTTCACTTTGTGACAGGAGGTATGGTGGGCCCTGCTGGTTGGATAGACGACTGACTGGCACTGGGAACATCCAATTATTCACCGGCTGAAGCCTATGGAGTGAATACTGGATGAGGGTCAGATGAGTGAGACTGGTCCACAGCAGAGCATGGATGATGACGATGCGGTCAAGGTTGCTCTGAATTATCAAGCAACATAAATGGTGCCAAAGGCAGATGTGATGACACTAGATGAGAAGGCTTCGCATGCTGAGCTATGCACTGGGTCTGATATATAGTTTCGGTGGAATGAAAAGACAAGTTGGAAGGGATGATGGAGACACCACAATGACCCATATAGCCATGACTCTGTCGACGCTGGTGACAACAAGGATCATTGGGAGGATCTGTCGGGCACTCACCGTAAAAAATCATGTACGGGTTTACCAGCTCTACGATGTTAACTGAGGAGTACCCTTGGATTTCACTTTAAGAATCATCCACTACTAGATATAATATGTTGGGGGATTTCCATCTCTAGGGTCATGAAGTCTCCGAGTGTATGGGATGATGACGACATAGGTGGGGAACTTTATGTTCCTCTACGTCGTCGATGCTTTGTCTTCTTGGAAAAGGATGAATAAGCCATCAACACAGAGGTACTGGATACAGGTGACACAACTTCTTCTGAAGTGTTAGGTTGATTTATATGTGCATGAATAATACCTTGGGCATGGGAGAATACCTTATGATCCATCCAATCATCAATCTTCTGGGACCCAGGGTTAGAAACCTGATGCCACATGCCTTCATTGTCACTGCCTCTATCGGGCTTCATGAATACACATGCCACTTGTGCTAGAACTAATCCTAAACTGAATATGTTGTTATCAACCTGGTCATCAATCCTGTCCTTAAAAACCTAGAACTGTTTGAGGGGGTTCCCTATGATTTTGTGATAGGGGTAGTAGTTGAGGAGATCAGTGAGATCTGCCTATTCTGGTCTCTTGCATTCGAGAAACCATACAATTCCATGTTCTAAGGCATCGTAGAAATAATCAAGGACCTGAGACTAATTGAATGAGTATGTCTATTTTCTCTTATTTTGGAAGGGGTCTATAGGAGCCTAGCCATAACGAGGGTCTGGATGAGCCTACTAAGGAGGTGGGACCATGTTATCTTTCCTGGATGGTGTCGGTGCATTAAACAAGGGCGCCTTCGGATTCTGTAGTGGGTTCTGCTTGGCCGGAGGCTATGCCTATGGTGATGGGAACCTATGGAGATGTAGAGGCAGCTCCATCGGTAATAAGTCCATTTTTTTTGGGGCACCTATTTGGGCCACTGTGGCAGGCTCAGCCTTTTCATCCCTTGGTGTGGGAATTGTAGGAGGTAATAGACGTTCTTGCTTCTCCTATTATAATGATTCATATAGGTGTTGGTCCTTATTAGAAAAATGCTAGAATCCCCCTGGGTAATTATCAGTAATGAGAGAAGGGACCAGTTCTATCTTGACATTCCCCAGAATTATCATCATTTGTTTCTTTGGAGTCAGTGGCATGTCAAGGGAGTGTGTGAGCCCTTTCCACCAGGCGAGAAAGTCTGCGATGTGCTCTTCAGGCCTCTTCTGCACTTAAATAGTTCTTCAAAGCTCTCTCTCCAAGTGGTGTAACTAAAATGGTAAAGAAATTTCCTATGAAGATCTTTTCATCTAGAAACTAACCTGATGGGTAGCTGGTTATATCAGACAAATGTAGGTTCTTCCCATGTTTGTACAAAGCATCGGAGTTTTGTGGCCTCCTCCTATGCCAGAGTTCCCAACATGGGTCCGAACCTTGAAATAAAATGGTCCAGATACCGCAGCGGTTCACCCATCCCATTAATGGGAGATAAGGTGGGATTTCTAAGACCTGGGGGTGCTGGTATATCATCCTCCAATGCCGGATGTGGCTTGCCAACAAGTAGGATATCCACCTATCATGTTTCCAATGCCTCGAGGCGAGAAATGAGTGCCACCATGGGATCATCTGGGTGGGGGTTCCTGTTTTGATGGGGATCCCTAACCACTAGTGTGTTGGAGGGTTCTTCAATGTGATAAGTAGGCCCAACAGACCATAGAACGGCTAGTGGGATGACCTGCGGAGTAGCTGGAGGAAACTAAGCTCGGTCCCATGGATTATCCAACCTCTTTGGTGGATTTGGAGACAAATACCACACCCTCTTTCGGTAAGATCCATCCTCAATTTTGTCTATGTGGGCCGGATGATTAGGATCACCAAGAGGCAATTCTCCGGGGGAAATTGTGTCTTCCCTTGCTGCCTCAACCGATGATCACTGTAGTCTGGCCGTCGCACCACATCACACTTCACAAAGAGGTCATCGACCATCATCTTATGCTTTTCGATATATTGAATCAATGTAGTTTTTTCAAAATCATCCTTCATCTTTTGTACTGATCCAGATGGGTCAGATGGTTTGATGTCTCTAAGGTGCTCCTTTACCGTGTTGGAATTTCGGCTGAGGACCCATACCTTGATCAGTATGGGAAGACCCAGTAGATTTCTCTACTAGTGAGTAACCCTTCCCTATGGGTACAAAAGTTGGCACTTCTCCTAGGGGGTATGTTTTACCCAAGGAGTTATGTATTCGTCTCTTCCTATGATAGATAGGCCATGTTAACCGTGACTCTTCCTGGAGGAATATCCTCGATATTTCTTGTAAAGTCGAGCTGGTTCCGGATTGAACTAATGTGGAGGGAAGAAAAGTTCCCCAACCATGGATCTGCACATTAGGGGAAGCCAACTTCATAATCATATGGAGAACATTAAAGATATGAATGAATATTTCTTGGAGGGTCCTATGGTGGCATGGTGACTTCAGATGCTGGGCAACAGGGAGTGCGGCCAAATCAACCAGACATCATTCTTGGCCAATGTCTTCAAAATGTGCTTGTCTTTTGGGGTAATCCACTCAGCGATGATGAAGAAACAAGTGTGTCACCCATAGGGTCTGGTGAAAGAAACCAACTTTCTCCTGGGTGAAAAATTTCAGTGCATTGATTTTTGCTGTCACGACTGGCCAAAACATCTCTGGGAATGGTCTTCTGCAAGAATGTCTCACAAGATCCTTGGCCCAGTTTCAAGATCTAACCCTTGGTTTCCCCACCCTTACCTAGAGGTGGCTAGGGAACTGGTAGTGGTTTTGAAGTAGACCACTGAGATAGTAGGATGGTTGGTGGAGAATATAGCGAGCGGCTGAAACCCCACCACATCTTTGGCTATCCTCTGAAAAGTGTAGTGACTTGGACACCACATCGTGATATGATATTCTGGAGACCACAATTTCTAGCATAGGGCTACAACTGCTAATAATTTACCATATAATCTCTCGTCTACAATCAATACCCAAAGTAATTCTCTGCAATCTCTGGTCGAGGTGGAGAGTGTTCCTGTTGATGATGGTGGCGATTATGCAGCTAGAACATAGGGAGACAAAAACTCTACTTCCTCCTAGATGTATCTGTGGAGGGAGGTAGGGATTCAGTGGACCTCACATTCTGGATGTATGAGGCCGATGCACCTATTTTCTTCCCTGACCCTTGACACAGAGGATAAGGTGAGGGTTATGTTGCTGAGTTGTATTCAACCTATGAATAATATAATTATATAGGTTTAATCATAGTTTGATCCTTTCTGGAATTCTTATTATGGTGGTGATTACATTCCCTCCGACCTCAGAATGGCTCTTCGAGACAGGGTTGATTTCTGGTGCGAGGAGGACCTTCGGCCAAACTGGTGCTAGGATGGAGAGGGCTCCCGCCTGAGTGAGGCAGTGTACGAGGAGAACCTCGATAGATTTCAAAGGGAACACGGGGAGGACGTCTATGTCCACTGGATGATGTGTGGAGGGAATCTCCATGAGAAGTGATGGAGTGGGTAGTACCTCTGCTGGAGTTAGCAAAAGCATGGGTAGGGCCTCTATGTTTATTTCCCCTGGTAGTGTTAGTGGGAGGTGGTCCTCATACTGGTCAAGCTGAACATGGGTAGGACCTCCATTCTGGGTGCCGATGAAGCGAAGCTGACCTTCACTCCTCCAATTTCTAGGGAGAGGAGGAACTTCTCTGGCTGCTGTAGGGACATGGAGAAGGCCCCCATGTAGGATATTGACCATATGTGTAACATATCGACACCGGTGACCTGTGGCTAGAGGAATGACTCCATACCCAATGTCATGAGTGAAGAAGAGGCTTTCATACTGAGTTTCACTATAATGGGGGGGACCCTCATCCGAATTAAAGGTGGAATGGGGTGGACCTCCATGCCAAACATGGGAGTGGGGAGGAACCATGTTATCAATGGTGATGGCATGAAGAGGACCTATGTACTTGGTTTCATTACCGTGGGTCAGCCCATGGCTGGCGCTACCTATGCCGACAACCAGGAGAGTCGACCCAGCCTACCTGTGGGGCAGTTGGGGCTCCATCCTGGTTGGACGTATGAGTGTACCTACTAAAAAAACATGGGGTTGATGGAATACATCAGTACTGGAATGAGCCACAATAGTCATTGACGTTGAATTCCATCAGTGACCATCCTCTTCTGCCTGCGTCCGGCGCGGGTGTCGGGTCAGCTATATTGGGGCTGGCGGTGCAGGTGCATAGCTTACCTGTTCCTCGATTCGTGGGGCCGGGTGGCAGCGCTGGCGTGACCTAGTGGGGGCCCTTTTTGTGAGTCCCTGGAATAGTATCCCATCAGGGCTAGCCTATACATCCCTCACCTCATCGATGTAGGGGAGGGAGTCAACGAAGCATTCTCGGGAGAGGCTCCCTAAACAGTTGTGCATCGGAGTGGGGAGGAGCAGCTCCCTATACCACCCTTGGGGATGGCAGTGACGACAAGGCGCAGAAGCCTCCATGTCTTGATGGTCCATATCCCAGGTTGGGATAATCCCCTCCCCGTATAACCGAATGAGGTCATTTATCACCCTTATTAGAACGATTTCAGAAGGGGAGATGGGGTGTGGGTTCCCAATAGCTGTGGGTATGGAAGCTATCATAGAAGCGATGGGGAAATTATGAATTCACACGATAACATTTCCACTACCCCTGCGCCAGTAGGTGGGTGGTGATCAGTTTCTTGATATGGAATCTTGGGTCCTGGAAGTCAGGAAGATTAAACCATTAGTGTTTTAAGAAGGAGAACAACATCCAGTGCCCCAGTCCCATTCCTTCTTCCGTGGAAGGTAAGAGGGATCCACACTGACAGTGTTGCAGACCAGGATGTCCAACATTCAACTGCCTCAACTTCTAGTGATTCTCACACCAATCCCACTCTTTTCTTGGTGGGACTTGGTGACAGATAACTAGATCTGGTGAAACGCTAGTCCACTAATATCTCAAATTCTACTAATGTCCACATTGAGGAGAAGAACATCACACCGGGTTCACTATTTATATTTCCAACAATTTCCCTAGGGAGTACATCCATCTTTTGAGGAGGACACTTGAATTTGTCCCCATATTCCCAGTTTCCAAAGGCGAGTGACATCCACCACTTTTTAGGGGACTTTTTCTCCTTGAACGAAACATGATGATGGGATGTCGGCCTCTCCTTCCATGGATTCCTCCTTGGATCATGCTAACATGTCCAGGTCATCCTTATAGATTAAGACGTTGTTCGTGAAACTCTTCCCAGTGCCATGTTTTCATGGACGATGATTAATTATGTTGCTTCTGTCAGCACATTCCAAGGGGTTCAGTTAGGGAAACAACCTCTAGTCGGGGAGTAGTTAAGTTGGACATCAATGGCATGTCTCGACGTTGGAACACTAGTGAATATGGGTTTCTTCCCCTTATAATATGGCATCCCAATGGTGTATAATCCTGAGAGATCCCATGTCAAATGTGAGGAATTATATTCCATGGGAATGCCTCTAAGGTTTTCCTCACCTTTCCATGTTTATCATAGTGTATGCTGAAGGTTTAACATCTAGCAGAGACGGATCAGACTGATCAGAACACTGATGGAAGTGGATCAGATAGATGCAACCCTTAATGGGAATGTTGATACTGGGGCTAACACGTGGTTAGATACCTGATTACTTATAGGTGTAGTAAAGATGTGGATAACATGATCTCACCAGGATGTGGCAGCTCAGGTAAAAATCACAATGTATGATTTAGAGATGAATGAAGTGATGGGGGAATGAGGTAGAACCGTTAGGAAAGTGATGGTAGTGTTGGGATTGAGACTCCAAGCGACTTCCTACATATCCCCGTTGTAGGGAATCAATGTACAAGTAGTTCGGTGGGGTGATGGGATTCCTGAGGAGGTGACCCATATGGATGGGACTCGGAGGAAGTGGAACCTCCGAGTTGGGGTATGGCCTTCCTAAAATGCATAGGCTCGAGGGAGAGACAAGGATGAGACATGGGCGATGGTCTGGAACCTTAGGGAGGCTTCTTACACACCATTCCTTGGTGAGTATCAAAGCCCACATAGTTTAGAATGAGGGGATATAATCGAGGTGTGCGTAGAGAAAAACAACCCGATGATATACTGGGGCATGCACGTGGTTAGCATTCCGTGATGGTTTAATGATCGAGGGGCAGAAGAGAGATGTGGGACCCAAAAAGGGGACTACAAAGACATTACCATCGATTGCAGACTACAACGGATTACCTCTGAATGGAGAATACAACAACTTACCCCTATTTTGGGTTCTAAGGGACTACCACTAGATGTGGATCACAACAGATTACAGTTGGATGGGGATCACAATGGCTTACCATCAACAGGGGTTCTGATTGCTTACCATTGGACGAGGATCACAATGTATTACCACTGGATGAGGATCACAATGCCTTACCGTCACTTGGGTTTGGACCTCGGGGAGGCTTCTTACATACCCTGCATAGGAGACAGGGATCAAAGACGACATAGTTTGAATGGGTATAGTTTAACATCTTTCACAATGAAAACAGGCCTATAGTTTAACATCAGGTGGGACAGAGGAAAACTAATGTGAAGGTTTGGGATATGTAGGAGTTGTGCTTGAACCTATGGGAGGTTTCCTATGTACCTTTCACCGTCAAAGATCCAAGTCCACGTAGTTCGGGATGGCTTGGCGAACCGACGTGAAGGGGGTCTGGACCAATAGGTGTTGGGAATGAACCTCTGGGAGGATTCCTACGTACCTTGCCTTGAAAAGGATCAAAGTAACTATAGGTAAAAATGGTTTGGTGAACCGATGTGAAGGGGTTCGGGGCCAATAGGTGTTGGGATTAAACCTATGGGAGGCTTCATACATAACTTTCTTTGGAAAGGATCAAAGTCCATGTAGTTCAGGATGGTTTGGTGAAATTACGTGAATGGGATCAGGACCAATAGGTGTTGGTATTTAACCTCTGGGAGGATTTCTACATACCTTTCATTGGAAAGGATCAAAGTCCCCATAGTTCGGGATGATTTGGGGATTACACTCTAAGATGGACTGGAGAGGATTTCGTGGTCAATGCATACTCTAATGCCATGCATGTCATGCTCGGTGTGAGAAATAAGTGGAAAAAAAGACCTAGTGATCACATCAAAAAAGGTGCATATGTGGGAAGTGAAGTGGGGCTTACACATGGTTAGGGTCCCAAAAAGGAAAGAGGGGCTTACATGTGGTTAACAGACCAAAAAGAAATAGGGTCATAAGTGTGGTTAACAGTCCATGGAGATGGAGATTGGGAATTACTCTAGGATGGAGTCCCAATGGCGAAAAATCCCAGAGGGAGAGGGACGAGATAACGATGGTCCCAGTACCCATTTACCCCTGGTCTTTGGCACAAAATAAGATAGGAGGAGTAGGGATGCTACCTCATGCAAGAAAGGATAGGGGCTTACACAAAGTTGGTTTCCCTTCCCTGTAGATAGGCACCGATCTATCAAAGAGTATCACATTCCATGTGAGGAATATCCCACTCCCATGGAGATGAGTGGGCGTAGAGAATGTCCAAGATGGGGTGCCCCATGTAGAGTGTGTGGGGTGAGGTAATATTTTAATGTAACGTTCTAAGGTCGATGGTTCTTAAAAGTTTAATGTTCTGTATCTCAGATGAGGTGAGTTCACTCCGCACCCTTAGGACTTACATAACTGGCACTCATTAGCACTTGGTGAAGGGAAGGAAAGAGGAACGCCGGTGTGAGGGGGTGTTGTGAAGTGATCCATTGAGGGGCCCACATTAGTGTGGCTATGAGAAGAAGCAATTTCCCTTAGCATGACTATGAGAAGGATCATAATGCTATGCAACGCAACATAAATCACCACCCAAGGGACCTTGAAATCACTTCGTACAAAACTGGAGGGTCGCATGGGAAAGGGTTTGCAAAGAAAACAGGCCTACAGGAAAGGACATTGTGAAGATATAGTGATTTGCATAGGGGATGGGCTTCACGAAGGGATATGATTCACAAAGTGGAGTGTTCTAGCCTAGGCATACGGTATAGGTGCACATGTAGGGTTATTCACGAAGTAGAAAGGATCTCACGGAGTAAGGCATAGCAAAACAAGGGTTCCTGACAAAGCATAGCACTGTGAAACATTATACCACTTGAAGCACAGTCATCCTGCCTTAGCATGTGGTTCACATGTGTATGTAATATACATCGAAAAGCATGAGTGCTTTGTGAAGACCCGAGTCCCCTTAGGAATCTCTTTCTTTTGTGAAGGCATGCGAGATTCATGAAGGGAATTCGTGCTGGAAGAGGGGTTCTGTTTAAGCCAAGGGAAAGGAACTTCATGATTCTAATGTACCTGGAAGACATCATTTTACACATAGTAGAATGTGCTTCACGATTTGAGAGTTGTGATGGAAAAATGACAGAGGATATGTCTTTTGGGCTCAGGGGAAGCCTGGTATTTATAGGCAATAGGCGGTGCAAAGCAGGGATCACTCTATGTGAAGCGATGTGTTGTTTTGTTTTAACTGTGGAGCCTCCCACCTCCTTGCTCCGTTGTGACTTTGTAAACATCAGGAGGATCATGAAGCCTCCTACCTCTTTCCTCTTTAGAGTACTCACAAACGTGAGGTAGATCGTAGAGCCTCCTGCCTCTTTCCTCTTTGGCAGCTTCGCAAATGTTAGACGGATCGCGAAGCCGCCTGCCTCTTTTCTCTACAGCACCTACGAAGTGGGGGGGGGGGCTTTGTACTGGCCGTGGTGCTGTAGGGCTCCTTGATGGGCCTTCGTGAGGCATCCTCCTTGGATTCTTCTTTTGCTCCGTTTCCTTTTCCTCCACACATATTTTTGGTTCCAACACTATATAACATTGTTTCCTGTAGATGTATTTAGATGTCTAGTGACAATGCCCGTGGTGGTGTTCTCCCACTTCAATTTTGGTATGGGTAGTGGTTGCATCAACCCTTAAAATTCTCTTTTGTCCATCACTTGTTCATATACCAGGCTCTTTAATGTATATTCAGTTATTTCCTTCTTCATATTTTCCCACCAATAGTTATCTCGGGGATCTCTATTCATCATTATGCTCCACAGGTGAATAGATAAGGGTGATAAATGCACATATTTATGAATATATTTATTTTTCTCTAAATTTTATGGTACTCATAGTCATGAACAAAATCTTACGACTCCATCCTTATCAATCTTGAACTCAAAGGATTTCCCATTTATGATAACGTCCACTCTTTTATGAATTTCCACATCATTCCTTTGATCATCCTCTATTTTATATATATATTATGGTTGAGATATCATTTGAGAAAGTATTGATTATGTTCCTTCCATAATGACCTGATGTCCATCCTTTGTAGGTTTTAGAATATTAGATCCTTCACAATTCTCATCATTGATAAATATGAAAGTTCCTTTCTACATTGAGAATTTTCTGCCTTATTTTCCTTACCATGTTGGTAGTGGGTTTAGATGTCCTAATATTTGATGTTCTCTAACCATATTCACTGGTTCATATTATGTTTCTTTAGGGTGAATATATATTAGAGTCTCAAATGATTAGTTTATATTTCACATTTCTCCCCATACAGATAATACCGCCATATTTTCATCATAAAGATCACAACTACCAACTGCAAATCATGTGTATGATAGTTTTTCTCCTGAATTTTCAACCACCTTAAGGAATAGGCTAACACTTTATCATTTTTCAGCAGTATACATCCTAATAACTACTTTGAAGAAATTATGTACACTAAAAATATTTCCCCACTTGTTGGTAGTGTGAGAATTGGTGTAGTGATTAACCTCTTATTAAAATAATTAATGCAGTATTCACAATCAATGGTCTATAAAAACATTAACCCTTTTCTGATTCAAATTGGTTAGTGGGTTTGAAAATCATAATAATTTCCTAAAAAATCATCAGTAGTACACAGATTGACCAGGAAAGTTGCATGTCTCTAATACAGATGTTGTCCATGGCTTTTCATTGATTGAATTTGTCATGGAAGGGTCCATAGATATTCTTCAGTTAGTAAAAACATTCCCCAAGAATGATACTTCCTTCATCAAGAACTCACATTTACTATAATTTTCTAAACGTTTATCCCATCAAAACATCTTTAGCATAATACTCAAATGCTTCTCATTGTTCCTCCTCGATCTTCGAGTATTTTAGAACATCATCAATAAATACTACCACAAATTTTTCAAGGTAATATATAATTACTATATTAATCAAATCCATGAAAATTTATAGGGAATTTTTGAGTCCTAAGTGAATAAATATGAACTCAAAGTTTCCATACCTCGTTCCAAAAGAAATCTTGTTAATATCTTCTGTACTCGCCTTTAATTGTTGATATCACAACTAAAGGTCCACCTAATAGAAATAACTGGCTTCATGTAGTTAATCAAACAAGTCATCTATCTATGGAATGAGATACTTATTATTTATTATGAACTAATTAAGCTCATGATAATCAATGCAGAGGCACATTGATCTATCCTTATTATTGACAAAGAGGACTGGTTCACCACGTGGTGAAGCACTCAGGAATATAAAACCCCTTTACATATTATCCTATAACCCCTTCATTAGTTATTCAATCTCAATAGTGGCCATTATATATGGTCTCTTTGATATAGATAGAGATCCCAGAATAATTTCAATTGATAACTCAACCTATCAATCAAGAGGAAGACCGAGAAACTCTTCGGGGAACACATCAGTATGGTCCCTCATAATGGAAATGTCTTTGAGCATGATTCTCTCCTTTGAACAAATCATTCTATCTAGACATGATTTCGAATAAGGAAAAAATATCCACACTTGAGATAATGATTCTAATGAAGATTTTTCATGTTCCTTACACTTGTATATAATTAGAGGATGCTTTAGGATAGGAAGAGTGATATCCCTATCTCGACAATCGATATTGAATTTATATAAAGATAGAAAATCCATGCCCAAAATAGCATCAACCTCAACCAAAGGGAGTATGACAAGATTTTCTGGGGGTTTTAGTCCAAAACAAATTACTAGGGAGGAGTTATATACTTTTAATGTAATAATTTACCCATTTTATGTTCTCATAGATAAATCAACCACCCAATTTATAGTTGGTGATTGAATAGTTCTACTAATATTAAAAGATATTAAATAATTCATAGAACAATAATAAAATTGTTACATTCAATATTCTTGAATGAATAATGAGAATTCCTATCACCACAACATTTTTGGGTTACACCTTATCAGTGGTGAAAATATATGCCCTTACATTATTCCTTGGAGGTTGTTATTTTTTATTACCTCCAACAACCCTTGTCATAAGGTAATTTCTTTCACAATTCATGTGATCCTTGTTGTTGAAACACTGAACTATTGGATGAGTGGTAATCTGAACCTTCCTTCTCTCTTTCTAATTAGTTGTAATATTCATATACCTACAACATTTATTTTCTATATTCACATATCTTCCACATTTGAAGCATTTATTGTTTCCCTTTAAGTAGTTTATATGATTCTTTTTCCCACACATTTGACACGTGGGATACAGGGTCTTCTTTCAAACAAGGGATTTATCACCCATATTAAACTCCATTTTCCACTTTTTTCTCCCAGGTCCATGAGACTGTTGAGAGTACATAATTTAAATTTAAACCTTAAGTGCACAACATCTAATCACATAATAGCTATCAATGTCTCAAATCGCAAACTCTTTTCATAGACTCAGCTTTAGTCCGCTAAAGAAGAGATCCACCATTATTTTGGTGTTCATCAAAAAGACGAAGTCACATCTTTCAAGCCTTTTTATGTTTCATTCATATTATTGGATATAGTTTTATTCCTTTTACTTCAGTATGAGGATCTCCCTTATTAATCTTAAGATGTATGGTTTGGGGAAAATATTTATTAAAAAACATTTTCGAGAAATCTTCTCGTTCCATGGTATTAATTTCCTCCTTGGAATTTGTGTTCATGATCAGTTTCCACTAATTATCATCTTCCACATCTAGACAATGAACTTCAAATGAAACATTATATTCTTATGAGCATTGAAGGATATATAATATCTTCTCAATGGAATTAATCCATTGTTCTATGAGGATGGGATTATTAGATCCAGTAAACATGGGAGTACTTTTCCAAATAAATTATTCAACTGTAAATTGATCTATAATTCGATAAGAAGGGTGTTCCCCATGATTTAAGTTATTGTTTATAACTTGATCCAGTTGAGAAAGTATGTTCATGATGTTTTGAGAACCCATTCCCATCGTATTTGGAATATAATTAGGGAAATCATCCCATTTTCTATCACATTGATTTTTGGCATGAGTTCATATATATATATATATATATATCCATTAAATAAGAAAAATAGAGTGAAATTAAGTAATTAAATTGATAGGTAATAAGCATAATAAAAGGAAACATTAACATAAAATGACAAAATTGGAAAGGAAAAGTATATCCTAGCTTTTGATTCCCAAGGTTTAAATCTAGGTTATCCATGATCTGTTTCATGATATATATTCTCATGGGAATTTTTACCTCCCTTAATAATGGTTCTCAATGAACTTATTAATTTACAAAAAAAATATACCAATGTATTGTAAAACATGGTGTCTAGTAAGGCCGATTTTCATGTACCAGGTTACCTTGAGTCAAGACCCGAACACCTTGTCAGATTATTTATTCCTAGGTACATCTATGCCAGAACCACATCAACTTGTTGTATCCAGGAAATGATTTATTTCCTTGATAAACCACTAACTCTATAATAACGAAATTTTTGGGATTTTTACTCATACTTAGTCTTCTTCTTAAGTCTTTCACCAGAGTTTTCAAGTACTAATCCCCAAAAAACTAAACTTTTCATCTCATACAAACTTTTGAGACCCTAGAATTTGAAACATTTTATTAAATGATTTTAAGCATAATTAACCAACTAATTAAAATCCATGTATCATAAATTATAGTTTCTTTGGAAGATTAGATACATAATTAAACATCATGAAACAAAAATAAAAACATCATTTTTTTAATATCAATAATGAGTTCCTAACTTCAATTGATCTCATATATCTGAATAGGATAACTTAGGGAATACATGAACAAAATAAATGATCTAAAAATCCTAGTAAGGACATAAAGCTAGTGAAAAAACATAGCACATGAGTTAGAAGAAATAACATGATGGAATAACTAACATGGAACATGAATAAACATAAGGAAGAATAACATGGATAACATTGGAATATATAATACTGTTATCATAGGAATGTATAAAAAATATATAACATGATGTAAACATGATTCAAGGGTAACTTCCATGAATATATAACATAGTTGATAGAGTCCCATAAAGAAATCAGGTTCAATCCCTCTTCCAACTTGACGTCTCATGAGACTAAACATTAAGCTATTAATTAGATAACTATCTAGGTTCAACCATCATAACATGTTCTTTAATATGTGCTCCACATGAATAATTTTACATAATGAATCAATCACAAACATAAGGGTTGCCCTTGGAAAGAATTGGGTATCATAATCATGTCAAAAGGCATAACCTCAGGGAATATCATAATAGTTCCCATGAAAGAAATGATTTAAATAAAACATGTAAATTAATAAAGGAAATAGGAATGGATAATGATAATTTATGTCCAATTGAAGTGGAAACATGAAATAGGGTTGTTTAAGAATCTTTAGAAATGAAACATTTTAATGCAGTTTAAAAAAATATTAAAGAGAATTTAAAGAGGAAAAATCATATTTGTTTTCATAAAAAAATTTAATAAGGGTAGTGTTTCAAGATAAAATGAGTTATTTTATAAAAATAATGGTTTATTTAAAAAAATTATGTAAGGTACTTAAAAATGGGTAAGAAATTGGGGTGTTCGCTTTAATCGTGTTTTCTTTTTGGGAATTATTGAGAAGAGAACCTTATTAAAACATGCATATACCCATAAGATGAGTATAAAATGATCTATATTTATTAGTTTGGAACATATAAATAGATTTTAGAAGAATTATATAAAATTAAATAATATTTACATTAGGTTAATGTAACACCCCGAGATTTTATGAAAAATATTCTTTTTAATTTCATTAATGTCCTGTGTTGTACGCTACACCAAAAGGATATTTCATAACACACATCCTTGACTTTCCTTTCATTACACGCAATCATGACCTTCCTCGATAGCGAGTATAGTACGCAATAACGAGTTTCACTAAACAACAATATGCTATTAAAATATTATTAAAACTAGTCGTTGTGAATAGTAATAACCACTTTTTGAAATTTTGTAAATTTTAGTTTTCAAAATGTACTTCATCTTTGGATTGGGAATATCGAAATTAGCTTAGGGTGAAATTTTGGTACTTTTCAGATAAATTTCATTTTCTGATGAATAGTGAAAATTACTAAATTTTAATTAAAAACAACATTTCTAATCGAAATAATTAATAGTGATAAATTATCAATTTGAGTGGTTTTAACGTATATTTAGAATATATTTTTACAATTTAATACAATGTTAGTCATTGGATGTAATATCACATTTAAACCAGACATAAACAAGTGTCAATCTTTTGATAATTATTATCTCTTAAAAACACGCTATTTGTTTTGACGACGAGATTTAATTTTTAAATTAATTAATGAAACTGATATGTTTTGAATTTGTTAAAATAGACATCACTGTTGAATTCATAATATCGAATATAGCTTAGGCCTATTTTTTGGTATTTTTCTAGAAACTTTCATTTTTTGATGAATAGTGAAACCACTAACTGGTAGTTAAAAAAATGAATTTTTCATAAAACATAATTTTACCGCATCTATCAGTGGAATTTCATAAATTCTAGAGACACGGTTGATCTCAGTAAGTATAATGCGGTTCAATGAGATGAAAATAATTTTTGGTGAATAGTAACATTTTACTTTTTTGACCACAGTTAAAAGTAAATAGGGTAATTAAGGGTAAAAATGATATTATTATTACCCTAACACATGTCTTAATTCTATTGGATAAGTTTAATTTGACCAAAAACAACCTTAGGAATTAAATATGACCATTTAGGTCCACTTTGATTAGATTAGGACATTTATTATTAATTTATTTAAAGAAGGGTTAAAATAGTTAAAATCAATGTTTAATAAGTATATAATTTTTAATACAGGGTTATACAAAAGATCAATTCAAATATAAATATTAATTAGAATGATAAAATGATTTCCTAAATAAAGATATTTTATTTTTAATTTTTAGACTTTAAATAAGTTAATTTATTTATGACACAAAGATGATGCAGTAATTATCTTATTAATGATATATTGACAAAATTGATTTTATAAATACCCAAATAAATGTAATTTGAGACTTTTTATGAATTCCAATAATTTTATAGGGTAATAGGAAATAGTATTATTGATTTAATTAACTTTTTTAGAAATAATCATTCTTTTATGATTTTCACAAAAATCAATTACTAAATAGTATCAAAATTGACATAAAATAGTTTTTTAAACAAATATTATATTATTGATTGTTATATTATTCCTAAATATCTAAGGTTCGGCCATGATACTTATATCATGATAGGTGTATCATTAATGGACCACTTGGGGATCTCTTGGATGTATATGGTATGTTTATTAACTATATAATATAAAAATACAAAGTGACATGGTAAATGTCAATCTAATTAACTAAGAGTTAAAACTAAAAGATAAGGTTAATATAATGACCTAAACTTGTCTAAATTCTATTGGATGATAGTATTTCGACCTATCCCCACCTTAGATTCTAAATAACTCAATTTGGATCTATTTGAAACCGAATTTGGCTTTATAATAATATAATATTTTTAGTTATTCCAAAGGTGCCCCTCTCCTCCCTTATAAAAGGGATCCTCCTCCCTCTCTTCCTCACACCGCTTTGAGCCTTCAAGCTCGGCCAAACCCTGACAAATTATCTTATCCACTTCCCTAGAAACATCCTATATGTCCTGGTCTTCTTCAAAGTCCAATTTTAGTGCCCTAAGAGGAAGACTCAAAGAGGCGCTTCAAAGAAGAGGTAATGTCCGTTACCGATTCTTTCATCTTTATTTCTTCTTCAACTTCTCCTTTTTAGGTTGTTTCATTATGAAGTAATAACATAAGTATCACTAATATACTGATATGTTATTATAAGTATGAAAAAACCTTATTTCACCATCTATCCATCCTACAGAAAACGAAATCACCGCGTGTTCGTACGTACGGAATACCGTCTCCACGCCGTGGTGTAATCCATTTTCCACCACCACCTTACTTGGATGGGTATAATGGTGTACATAATAACTATATATGATTATTGTAAATTGATATTGATTCTGAAATATTATACATACACTCTAATACAATTCCAGGATCATGAGAACGATATCATCCCTCGTGCGTACGTACGGACTACCGTCTCCACGACGCGATGAGATTCAATCTCCACATTAACCATTCATGAATGATTATAAAGTATATATAATAATTAATCATGAAATATCTGACATAATAATGATACTGTATTTATGTGTATATATATGTATGTCATCTACTTAATTCCATTCAACTCAATAAAGAAAAGAAAACAGCGTTCATGCGTATGTACGGTCTACCGTCTCCATGAACGGTGTATTTCTTTCCATTTACTGATCTATTATATATATATATATATATTCTGAATATATATTATATATAAATCATGTTTTATATTCTGGAATTAAGTAATCATGATCTAAGAAATCATATGAATAATTACAAGTCAAAACACGGACGACAAATGAACCGATTTTACCCAAAACGCTTTTTAACATGGAATTTACCAAAGAAAAGGTAATATAAAGCCATACATGAACCATATATGATATCATAACAATGAGAATGATTCTGGAATAAGTCAATGACATTATTTAAATCATTATACAGGAGGTTCGGACACTTATGAATCAAATCAGACCTAAGGTAAGGGAAATATCACAATCTCATTTTTATCCGAGATTGTTTATACTTCAGAAATTACTGGGGTGTATTTTATCATACACATCCATGTTTCCAAAATATGTAAAATTATTTCCATCCACCTACAATTTTTTAAATCCAATTTTACCCTTTGGTGAGTTTTTAGTAAAATATATGAAAGGAATCTTTTTTCATTTTTTGTACGAGGTATTTTTTGACTTTTCCGACAAAAGTACAAGAAGAATGTTTTTTTGACATATACGGCACGAATAGATTTTTGCGGTTTTATAAAGCCTTATTTTCATGAAACTTCCTCCAAAAAATATCATGACTATTTACAAAAAAATATGTTTCTTTTAAAATTGCATTGCATTTTGTGAAAAGAAAATGATTTTCAAGAAGAAATGATATTTTCCTCAAGAATTCATTTGAAGTGCTTTATCAAAACCATTTTTCATCTAAGATGAAATTATTTCATATGTGTATGTTTCATTTTTAATGTCTCTATTATTTACATGGTTCACTTTTCTTATGATGAAATGTCCATTTGTTTTATATGGATTATGAAATGATGGGATGATGTTTATGAAACCCATTTTATTCATTGGGTTATGATGAATGTTTTGTGGCACAAGTAAGAATGATTTCATTATGAGATGGGTGGGACCAATATATCCCTCCAATGCATTAGGTAAATATTTATATCTCATGATATAGACATGGCTGGAATAGAATGTTAAACCGGTTCAGTAATACAGGACTGGAACGAGGAGTGAACTCGATTCAGAAGGGGACTTTGTCCACTAAGATGGTCTTGGTAGCAATGCCTTGGCTACTATGGAAATCATATCATGTGATTAGTGGTTTCCACAATTACATGTTTTATTCCCATGCTATTTTATAATTCTTAATGTTTCATTATGATCTATGTCTTGCGTACTTCCATGTTTTATGTCACTGCTCAAGCTTTTGAAGTTTAAACATTATGTTCATGTTTTTAAGTTCAAATGTATATGGTATGTTTTATTTTATCCATGATTACCCTTACTGAGAATTTGAGCTCACCCTTTTTATGTTTTCTTTTCCCCAAGATATAAAGAAAGGTTTTAGTTAAGAAAAAAAAGGGGATGATCTTTATAAGAGATGTTGAAGATCTTTCACCACGATTATAAGATTACGTTCCAAGTTTCCAAAGACAATAAATTATTATGGTCCTTGTGTGTCTATTTTTGTTATGTATTAAGTATTCTGCTAAAGTAATGTAATGTCCATGTACGTCAATATTCGGGTCTCTACAGTTGGTATCAGAGGAAAAGTTTAGTCAACCTTTGGAAACTAGGATGCGAAAACGTTAGTGAGATCCCTAGAGATATTTCGAAGGTATGTCTAGGGATGTCCTTAAGGATGAGTATACGTATAGGATATAGTCCTAGAACTATGGTAACGATATTAGATTAAACCAAAGATGTTAGATATTGATGTTACTCCCCCTTTATTATGATTTTTTCCTCTCACACTATTCTTTTTGGGTTTTAGAAAATAGCTGGAAACAAGATGATTCACGATAAGGGAGGATATGATGGACAATAGAATGATATTCTTCATGAGAAACCAAATGAAATGGGATTTGGAGGTCCAAACATCATTATTATGCCGAATCAGAAATCTCATAATATGATCAATAAAGTAAAATTTGGTATGTTTCCTGACTCAGCTAATAAGAGAAAGATGGAGTTTCATGATGATCATAGAGGAAAGAAAGTTAAATTTCCCCTATGTAAATCATGTGGGAAGAGGCATCAAAGAGAATGTTTCAAAGGAACTGGAATATTCTTTGGTTGTGGAAAAGAAGGACACAAATCCAGTAAGTGCAAAGGAAAAGGTTCAGTTAACACCAGGGATGAGGATAATGGTATTGCTACGACATCAACAATGGTTAAATGTTTTAAATGTGGAATGTACGGGAATTATGCAAACCAATGCCCTAAGGGAAAGTCTCATGAAGAGAATCAGTATGGTCGTATGGGTAGTATTTATGTTGATAATGATGAAGAGACTACAAATGATATATGAGATGAAAGAATTGTTGAAGCTCGGTCAATGGTTTAAGAATTTAGTGGAATGATTACATGTTTATCATGTGTAATGTTGTATAAGTAATCTCATGGTACTATGGAATAAAGATACATCTAAGGATTGTTACACTATTGTCTTTACTTGAGTTTTGAAAGTGTATGATTAATGGTACAAGTATCCATGAAAGCTTATTCAGATATTTTTGGAATGTAGATGATATGCGCATAATGAAGCGATAAGGAAAAAATTAAATGTTTCATAGAATTAATGAGCTCATGACTGATATAAGGAGAAGGTTATATCATGGTTTGAGTATATAGAATTTTTCGATTTTGGTATGTGGAAAGAGTTAACTTCTGACTGCATTCATGTTTTCACTATGGTTTAATGGGTATTCATTTTTCATGAAAATGCATGATTATGGTATTCACCTGGTTGGAATGTGACCAACAAGATATATGGGGGATATATGATGGTATTCACATGCTTGGTTGATGAAATTTCAAGTAATCATTTTCTTTATACTATGAGCTTGGACCAAAGTATTTTAGATAAGCCTAAAGATAGGAATGGATTATGTTGGACATAAGTTAGTATTGTTTAAGGATAGAACTTTTTTTTGATATTATTTATGGGATGTTATAGTAATATAGCTTTAGAAAAAGGACAACCTGCACGATGGGCAACAACCCATCGCGTCGGACAAGGATATGGGAATCGAACCCACAACCGAAGTACGACTGGCCTTTATAGCCTACCACTGGCCTATAGAAAGTCCATGTTTAGTAGAAACTAGTTTTATTATATTAATCTGTATGATATATGAAGTATAAGTCCATTTTAGGAACCATATATGATTAATCTCACTATAGATGGACTTATGTATTTCTGATAACTTTTATAACCTTTTGTTTGAGAAAAATGGAATGACCCATCATTCTATCACATGAGCTGCTAACACTTCACGAATGAAAAATTCAACTTTATTTTTTTAAGATATGAAGTGGAAATTAACCAAAGAACTAACAACGGTGAGACTGTACCAAAATCACGAAAGTATTTCTTCTATCTCAAATTTCACCAATTTTAGGGAAATGATCATGAAAACCAAAAATGTTGTTCTAGTGCCTCTATATATGATGAATCATATGGTACATTAGATCGTCACAAATTTATGGCTTTTTGATTTCTGGCTTTTCCATATCCATGTTCTCTACCACTCTCCATCAGAACATGATGGTTAGATTCTTCTTCCATATCCATATTTTCACCTACGTGGAAACCCAATGATTAGTTTATTTGGGTAACCATTACATTTCATACTTTTTTTTAAATATTGGTTTTGGTATTACTTTTTAAGATGTGGGATTCTATTAAAGAAACTTTTGATTAGTAAACCATTTATAACCCCGACGAATTTTGATGGTGAAATTCATTTTAAGGGGGGTAGAATGTAACACCCCAAAATTTTATGAAAAATATTTTTTTTTAATTTCATTAATGTCTTGTGTTGTACGCTACACCAAAAGGATCTTGTACAACATGCATCCTTGACTTTCCTTGTATTACATACAATCACGACCTTCCTCGATAGCGTGTATAGTACGAAATAACGAGTTTCACTAAACAACAATATGCTATTAAAATATTATTAAAACTAGCCATTATGAATAGTAATAACCACTTTTTGAAATTTTGTAAATTTTTGTTTTCAAAATGGACTTCATCTTTGGATTCGGAATATCGAAATTAGCTTAGGGTGAAATTTTGGTACTTTTCGGATAACATTCATTTTCTGATGAATAGTGAAAATTACTAAATTTTAATTAAAAACAACCTTTTTAATTGAAATAATTAATAGTGATAAATTATTAATTTTAGTGGTTTTAAAGTATATTTAGAATATATTTTTACAATTTAATACAATGTTGGTCATTGGATGTAATTTCACATTTAAACCAGACATAAACAAGGGTCAATCTTTTGATAATTATTATCTCTTAAAAACACGCTATTTGTTTTGGCGACGAGATTTAATTTTTAAATTAATTAATGCAAATGATATGTTTTGAATTTGGTAAAATAATCATCATTTTTGAATTCATAATATCTAATATAGATTAGGCCTAATTTTTGATATTTTTCTAGAAACTTTCATTTTTTGATGAATAGTGAAACCACTAAGTGGTAGTTAAAAAATGAATTTTTCTTAAAATTTAATTTTACCGCTTCTGTGAGTGGAATTTCAAAAATCCAAGAGACATGGTTGTTCTCAGTAAGTAAAATGTGGTTCAATGAGATGAAAATAATTTTTGGTGAATAGTAACATTTTACTTTTTTTTACCACGGTTAAAAGTAAATAGGGTAATTAAAGGTAAAAATGATATTATTATTACCCTAACACATGTCATAATTCTATTTTATAAGTGTAATTAGACCAAAAACAACCTTAGTAATAAAATATGACCATTTAGGCCCACTTGGATTAGATTATGACATTTATTATTAATTTATTTAAAGAAGGGTTAAAATAGTTAATGTCAATGTTTAATAAGTATATCATTTTTAATACAGGGTTATACATATTATAAATTCTAATATAAATATTCATTAGAAAGATAAAATTATTTCCTACATAATTATATTTTATTTGTAATTTTTAGACTTTAAAGAAGTTAATTTATTTATGACACAAAGATGATGCAATAATTATCTTATTAATGAAATAGTTACATAATTGATGTTATAAATACCCAAATAAATGTAATTTTAGACTTTTTATGAATTACACTAGTTTTATAGGTTAATAGGACATATTAGTATTGATTTAATTAACTGTTTTCGAAATAATAATTCTTTTATGAGTTTCAAAAAAATCAATTACTAAATAGTGTCAAAATTGACATAAAATAGTTTTTAAAACAAATATTATATTATTGATTGTTATTTTATTCCTAAAAATCAATGGTTCGACCACGATACTTATATCATGATAGGTGTATCATTAATGGACCACTTGGGTATCTCTTGGAAGTATATGGTATGTTTATTAACTATATAATATAAAAATAAAAAGTGACATGGTAAATGTCAATCTAATTAACTAAGAGTTAAAACTAAACGATAAGGTTAATATAATGACCTAAACGTGTCTAAATTCTATTTTATGAGAGAATTGCGACCCATACCTACCTTAGCTTCGAAATAAATCAATTTGGAGCTATTTGAAACCGAATTTGGCTTTATAATAAAATAATATTTTTAGTTATTCCAAAGGTTCCCCTCTCCTCCCTTATAAAAGGGATCCTACTCCCTCTCTTCCTCACACACATTGAGCCTTCAACCTCGGACAAATCCTAAAATATTCTCTTCTCCACTTCCCTAGCAACATTCTAGAGGTCCTGGTCTTCTTCAAAGACCAATTTTAGTGCCCTAAGAGGAAGACTCAAAGAGGCACTTCAAAGAAGATGTGATGTCCATTACCGATTCTTTCATCTTTATTTCTTCTTCCACTTCTTCTTATTAGGTTGTTGCATTATAAAGTAACAACATCATTATCACTAATATATGGATATGTTATTATAAGTATGAAACAACCTTATTTCACCATCTATCCATCCAACAGAAAACAAAATCACCGCCCGTGCATACGTATGGAATACCATCTCCACGTCGTGGTGTAATCTATTTTCCACCACCACCTTACTTGGATGGGTATAATGCTGTACATAATAACTATATATGATTATTTTAAAGTGATATTTATTCTTAAATATTATACATACACTCCAATACAATTCCACGATCATGAGAACGATATCATCGCTCGTGCGTACATACGGACTACCGTCTCCACGACGCGATGAGATTCATTCCCCATGTTAACCATTCATGAATGATTATAAGGTATATATAATAATTAATAATGAAATATATGACATAATTATGATACTTTATTTATGTGTATATATATGTATGTCATCTACTTAATTCCATTCAACTCAATAAGGAAAAGAAAACAGCGTTCATGCGTACGTACGGTCTACCGTCTCCATGAACGATGTATTTCTTTCCATTTACTGATCTATTATATATATATATATATATATTATCAATATATATTATATATAAATCATGTTTTATATTCTGGAATTAATTAATCATGATCTATGTATTCATATGAATAATTACAAGTCAAAACACGGACGACAAATGAAACGATTTTACCCAAAACGCTCTTTAACATGGAATTTACAAAAGAAAGGGTAACAAAAAGCCATAAGTGAACCATATATGATATTATAAAAATGAGTATGATTCTGGAATAAGTCAATGACATTATTAAAATCATTATACAGGAGGTTCGGACACTTACGAAGAAAATCGGATCTAAGGTAAGGGAAATATCACAATCTCATTTTTATCCGAAATTGTTTATACTTCAAAAATTACTGGGGTGTATTTTATCATCCACATCCATGTTTCCAAAATATGTAATATTATTTCAATCCACCTACAATTTTTTAAATAAAATTTTACCCTTTGATGAGTTTTTAGTAAAATATATGAAAGGAATCTTTTGTCGTTTTTCGTACGAGGTATTTTTTGACTTTTCCGACAAAAGTACGAGAAGAATGTTTTTTTAACTTATACTGCACGAATAGATTTTTACAGTTTTATAAAGCCTTATTTTCATGAAACTTCCTCTAAAAAATTTCAGGACTATTTACAAAAAAATATCTTTCTTTTAAAATTGCATTGCATTTTGTGAAAAGAAAATGATTTTCAAGAAGAAATGATATTTTCCTCAAGAATTCATTTGAAGTTCTTTAACAAAACCATTTTTCATCTAAGATGAAATTATTTCATATGTGTATGTTTCATGTTTAATGTCTCTATGATTTACATGGATCACTTTTCATATAATGAAATGTCTATTTGTTTTATATGGATTATGAAATGATGGGATGATGTTTATGTAACCCATTTTATTCTTTGGGTTATGATGAATTTTTTGTGGCACAAGTAAGAATTATTTCATTATGATATGGGTGGGACCAATATCTCCCTCCAATGAATTGGGTAAAGATTTATATCTCATGATATAGACATGGCTAGAATGGAAAGTTAAACTGGTTCAGTAATACAGGACTGGAACGAGGAGTGAACTCGATTCAGAAAGGGACTTTGTCCACTAAGATGGTCTTGGCATCAATGCCTTGGCTACTATGGAAATCATATCATGTGCTTAATGGTTTCCACAATTACATGTTTTATTCCCATGAAATTTTATCATTCTTAATGTTTCATTATTATCTATGTCTTGCGTACTTCCATGTTTTATGTCATTGCTCAAGCTTTTGATGTTTAAACATTATGTTCATGTTTTTAAGTTCAAATGTATATGGTATGTTTTATTTTATCCATGATTACCCTTACTGAGAATTTGAGCTCACCCTTTTTATGTTTTCTTTTCCCCAGGATATAAAGAAAGGTTTTAGGTAAGAAAAAAGGGGATTATCTTTATAGGAGATGTTGAAGATCTTTCAGCACGATTAGAAGATTACGTTCCAAGATTCCAAAGACAATAAACTATTACGGTCCTTGTGTGTCTATTTTTGTTATGTATTAAGTATTCTGCAAAAGTAATGTAATGTCCATGTACGTCAAGATTCAGGTCTCTATAGTTGGTATCAGAGGAAAAGTTTAGTCAACCTTTGGAAACTAGGATGCGAAAACGTTAGTGAGATCCCTATAAATATTTCTACGGTATGTCTAGGAATGTCCCTAAGGATATGTATACGTATAGGATATAGTACTAGAACTATGGTAACGATATTAGATTAAACCAAAGATGTTAGATATTGAAGTTACTCCCCCTTTATTATGATTTTTACCTCTCACGCTATTCTTTTTGGGTTTTAGAAAATAGCTGGAAACAATATGATTCACGATAAGGTAGGATATGATGGAAAATGGAATGATATTCTCCATGAGCAACCAAATGAAATGGGATTTGGAGGTGCAAACATCATTTTTATGCTGAATCAGCAATCTCATAATATGATCAATAAAGTAAAATTTGGTATGTTTCCTGACTCGGCTAATAAGAGAAAGATGGAGTTTCATGATGATCATAGAGGAAAAAAAGTTCAATTTCCCCTTTGTAAATCATGTGGGAAGAGGCATCAAGGGGAATGTTTCAAAGGAACTAGAATATGCTTTGGGTGTGGAAAAGAAGGACACAAAGCCATTAAGTGCAAAGGAAAAGGTTCAGTTAACACCAGGGATGAGGATAATGGTATTGCTACGACATCAACAATTGTTAAATTTTTTAAATGTGGAATGTACGGGCATTATGCAAACCAATTCCCTAGGGGAAAGTCTCATGAAGAGAATCAGTATGGTCATATGGGTAGTATTTATGTTGATGATGATGAAGAGACTACAAATGAAATGTGAGATGAAAGAATTGTTGAATCTCGGACAATGGTTTAAGAATGTAGTGGAATGATTACATGTTTATAATGTGTAATGTTGTATAAGTAATATCATGGTACTATGGAATAAAGATACATCTAAGGATTGTTACACTGTTATCTTTCCTTGAGTTTTGAAAGTGTATGATTAATGGTACTAGTATCCATGAAAGTTTATTCAGATATTTTTGGAATGTAGATGATATGCGCATAATGAAGGGATAAGGATAAAATTAAATGTTTGATAGAATTCATGAGCTCATGACTGATATAAGGAGAAGGTTATATCATGGTTTGAGTATATAGAATTTTTGGATTTTGGTATGTGGAAAGAGTTAACTTTTGACAACATTCATGTTTTCACTAAGGTTTAATGGGTATTCATTTTTCAAGAAAATACATGATTAAGGTATTCACATGATTGGAATGTAACCAACAAGATATATGGGGGATAAGTGATGGTATTCACATTCTTGGTTGATGACATTTCAAGTAATCGTTTTCTTTATACTATGATCTTGGACTGAAGTATTTTAGATAAGCCTAAAGATTGGAATGGATTATGTTTGACATAAGTTAGTATTGTTTAAGGATAGAACTTTTTTTTTGATATTATTTATGGGATGTTATAGTAATATAGCTTTAGAAAAAGTACAACCTGCAGGATGGGCGACAACCCATCGCGTCGGACAAGGATATGGGAATCGAACCCACAACCGAAGTGCGACTGGCCTTTATAGCCTACCATTGGCCTACAGAAAGTCCATGTTTAGTAGAAACTAGTTTTATTATATTAAGTAGTATGATATATGAAGTATAAGTCAATTTTAGGCACCATATATGATTAATCTCACTATATATGGACTTATGTATATCTGATAACTTTTATAACCTTTTGTTTGAGACAGATGGAATGACCCATCATTCTATCACATGAGCTGCTAACACTTCACGAATGAAAAATTAAACTTTATCTTTTTAAGAGATGTAGTGGAAATTATCCAAATAACTAACAACAGTGAGACTGTACCAAAATCATGAAATTATTTCTTCTATTTCAAATTTCATCAATTTTAGGGAAATGATCTTGAAAACCATAAATGTTGTTCTAGTGCCCTTATATCTGATGAATCATATGGTACATTATATCGTCACAAATTTATGGCTTTGTGATTTCTGGATTTTCCATAACCATGTTCTCTACCACTCTCCATCAGAACATAATGGTTAGATTTCACTTCCATATCCATATTTTCACCTTTGTGGAAACCCAATGATAAGTTTATTTGGGTAACCGTTACATTTCATACTTTTGTTTTTAAAGATTGGTTTTGGTATTCCTTTTTACGATGTGGGATTCTATTAGAGAAACTTTCGAGTAGTAAACCATTTATAACCCCGATGAATTTCGATGGCGAAATTCATTTTAAGGGGGGTAGAATGTAACACCTCGAAATTTTATGAAAAATATTTTTTTAATTTCATTAATGTCTTGTGTTGTACGCTACACCAAAAGGAGATTTCATAACACGCATCCTTGACTTGCCTTGCATTGCACACAATCGCGACGTTCCTCGATAGCGTGTATAGTACGCAATAACGAGTTTCACTAAACAACAATATTCTATTAAAATATTATTAAAACTAGCCATTATGAATAGTAATAACCACTTTTTTAAATTTTGTAAATTTTAGTTTTCAAAATGGACTTCATCTTTGGATTCGGAATATCAAAATTAGCTTAGGGTGAAATTTTGGTACTTTTCGGATAACATTCATTTTCTGATGAATAGTGAAAATTACTAAATTTTAATTAAAAACAACCTTTTTAATTGAAATAATTAATAGTGATAAATTAGTAATTTTAGTGGTTTTAAAGTATATTTAGAATATATTTTTACAATTTAATACAATGATGGTCATTGGATGTAATTTCACATTTAAACCAGACATAAACAAGTGTCAATCTTTTTATAGTTATTATCTCTTAAAAACACGCTATTTGTTTTGACGACAGGATTTAATTTTTAAATTAATTAATGCAAATGATATGTTTTGAATTTGGTAAAGTAAACATCATTTTTTAATTCATAATATCAAATATATCTTAGGCCTAATTTTTGGTATTTTTCTGGAAACTTTCATTTTTTGATCAATAGTGAAACCACTAAGTGGTAGTTAAAAAAATGATTTTTTCTTAAAACATAATTTTACCGATTATGTGAGTGGAATTTCAAAAATCCTAGAGGCATGGATGATCTCAGTATGTAAAATGTGGTTCAATGAGATGAAAATAATTTGTGGTGAATAGTGACATTTTACTTTTTTTACCACGGTTAAAATTAAATAGGGTAATTAAAGGTAAAAATGATATTATTATTACCCTAACACATGTCCTAATTCTATTGGATAAGTGTAATTCTACCAAACACAACCTTAGGAATAAAAGATGACCATTTAGGCCCACTTGGATTATATTAGGACATTTATTATTAATTTATTTAAAGAAGGGTTAAAATAGTTAAAATCAACGTTTAATAAGTATATCATTTTTAATACAGGGTTATACATAAGATAAATTCGAATATAAATATTCATTAGAAAGATAAAATTATTTCCTAAATAATGATATTTTATTTGTAATTTTTAGACTGAAAATAAGTTAATTTATTTATGACACAAAGATGATGTAGTAATTATCTTATTAATGAAATATTTACAAAACTGATGTTATAAATACCCAAATAAATGTAAATTGAGACTTTTTATGAATTACACTAATTATATAGGTTAATAATACATGTTAGTATTGATTTAATTAACTTTTTTCGAAATAATCATTCTGTATGATTATCAAAAAAATCAATTACTAAATAGTGTCAAAATTGACATAAAATAGTTTTTAAAACAAATATTATATTATTGATTGTTATTTTATTCCTAAAAATATATGGTTCGGCCAAGATACTTATATCATGATAGTTGTATCATTAATGGACCACTTGGGGGTCTCTTGAATGTATATGGTAAGTTTATTAACTATATAATATAAAAATACAAAGTGACATGGTAAATGTCAATCTAATTAACTAAGAGTTAAAACTAAAGGATAAGTTTAATATAATGCCCTAAACATGTCTAAATTATATTTTATGAGAGGATTTAGACCCATCCCCACCTTATCTTATAAATAAATCAATTTGGAGCTATTTGAAACCGAATTTGGCTTTATAATAAAATAATACTTTTAGTTATTCCAAAGGTGCCCCCTCCTCCCTTATAAAAGGGATCATCCTCCCTCTCTTCCTCACACAACATTGAGCCTTCAAGATTGGCCAAACCCTGAAACATTATCTTCTCCACTTCAATAGAAGCATCATAGTGGTCTTGTTCTTCTTCAAAGACCAATTTTAGTTCCCTATGAGGAAGACTCAAAGAGGCTCTTCAAAGAAGAGGTAATGTCCATTACCGATTCTTTCATCTTTATTTCTTCTTACACTTCTTCTTCTTAGGGTGTTTCATTATGAAGTAATAACATCAGTATCACTCATATACATATATGTTATTATATGTATGAAACAACCTTATTTCATCATCTATCCATCCTACAGAAAATGAAATCACCGCACGTGCGTACGTACGGAATACCGTCTCCACGTCGTGGTGTAATCTATTTTCCACCACCACCTTTCATCGATGGGTATAATGGTGTAAATAATAAATATATATGATTATTTAAAAGTGATATTGATTCTTGAATACTATACATACACTCTAATACCATTCCACGATCATGATAATGATATCATCGCTCGTACGTACGTACGGACTACCGTCTCCACGACGCGATAAGATTCATTCTCCACGTTAACCATTCATGAATGATTATAAAGTATATATAATAATTAATCATGAAATATATAACATAATAATGATACTGTATTTATGTGTATATATATGTATGTCATCTGCATAATTCCATTCAACTCAATAAGAAAAAGAAAACAACGTTCATGCGTACGTACGGTCTACCGTCTCCATAAACGGTGTATTTCATTCCATTTACTGATCTATTATACACATATATATATTCTGAATATATATTATATACAAATCATGTTTTATATTATGTAATTATGTAATCATGATCTAAGTAATCATATGAATAATTACAAGTCAAAACACGGATGACAAATGAAACGATTTTACCCAAAACGCTCTTTAACATGGAATTTACAAAAGAACGGGCAATATAAAGCCATAAGTGAACCATATATGATATCATAACAATGAGTATGATTCTGGAATAGGTAAATGACATTATTTAAATCATTATACAGGATTTTTGGACACTTACGAAGCAAATCAGACCTAAGGTTATGGAAATATCACAATCTCATTTTTATCCGAGATTGTTTATATTTCAGAAATTACTAGGGTGTATTTTATCATCCACATCAATGTTTCCAAAATATGTAATATTATTTCCATCCACCTACAATTTTTTAAATCCAATTTTACCCTTTGGTGGGTTTTTAGTAAAAGATATGAAAGGAATCATTTGTTGTTTTTCATACGAGGTATTTTTTGACTTTTCTGACAAAAGTACAAGAAGAATGTTTTTTTAACTTATATGGCATGAATGGATTTTTATGGTTTTATAAAGCCTTATTTTCATGAAACTTCCTCCAAAAAATTTCATTACTATTTACAACAAAATATATTTCTTTAAAAATTGCATGTAATTTTGTGAAAAGAAAATGATTTTCAAGAAGAAATGATATTTTCCTCAAGAATTCATTTGAAGTGATTTATCAAAACCATTTTTCATCTAAGATGAAAATATTTCATATGTGTATGTTTCAAGTTTAATGTATCTATGATTTACATGGTTCACTTTTCTTATGATGAAATGTCCATTTGTTTTATATGGATTATGAAATGATGGGATGATGTTTTTGAAACCCATTTTATTCTTTGGGTTATGATCAATGTTTTGTGGCACAAGTAATAATGATTTCATTATGAGATGGGTGGGACCTATATCACCCTCCAGTGCATTGGGTAATTATTTATATCTCATGATATAGACATGTCTGGAACGACAAGTTAAACCGGTTCAGTAATACAGGACTGGAACGAGGAGTGAAATCGATTCAGAAAGGTACTTTGTCCACTAAGATGGTCTTGACAGCAATGCCTTGGCTACTATGGAAATCATATCATGTGATTAATGGTTTCCACAATTACATGTTTTATTCCCATGCAATTTTATCATTTTTAATGTTTCATTATGATCTATGTCTTGCTTACTTCCATGTTTTATTTCATTGCTCAATCTTTTGATGTTTAAACATTATGTTCATGTTTTTAAGATCAAATGTATATGGTATGTTTTATTTTATCCATGATTACCCTTACTGAGCATTTGAGCTCACCCTTTTTATGTTTTCTTTTCCCCAGGATATAAAGAAAGGGTTTATGTAAGAAAAAAGGGGAAGATCTTTATGGGATATGTTTAAGATCTTTCACCACGATTAGTAGATTACGTTCCAAGTTTCCAAAGACACTAAACTGTTACGGTCCTTGTGTGTCTGTTTTTTTTATGTAATAAGTATTGCTCTAAAGTAATGTAATGTCCATTTACGTAAAAATTCAGGTCTCTACAGTTAAACAAGGATAAATCATAACTCAAAGGAACAATGTAGGTTCAGAAAGAATCCCTTACCTTATGTCTGAAACAGTTATTCACATGATTTTGACATCCTAGATAATTAGATTAAATCCATTAATTAATAAATTTATAACCTTTAATAAATGTATTTTATTTATTATAATTTATTAAGTTCATTTATATCCCCTTTTATGGGTCATTAAATTCAATTTCATCATTTTAGAGTGTTGCTTTTCCTTCGTTTTCATGATCGGTTTACTTATATACATGTCTGTAAAATCTTGTAAAGTTAGAATGGTTGTCCATAATTGAAGTTATATGTTATTAATGAATATTTATAATTTTAAATTATCTTATAAATTATTCAATTATATGGTATGATGATGAAGCATTAGAAAAATATTTAATGATAATTTTTTGGATTATTTTGGGTTATTTTTGCTCACAACGAACTTGTTTTTTTTATTATTTAACATCATGTCTATATAATTCTTCCATAAAATTAAATAGGATGTAATAAATATATTATATATATATTTTTAACATAAAAAATTATTTTATGACCATCCTTGAATGATTTAATGGAAAACAAAAGCAATTCAGCCTTGAAGGCGATAAATTAACACATCATGAATGACGTATTCATTTTTACAACAAAAGGGATAGGAGATTGATTTAATGATTGATTAGTCAATTATAAGAGTAATGTTTTAGTATATGTGAGGTATAGGAGTTATCATATTATCTGAATGAGGGGAGGTGATGAAATAATAAGAAAATAACTTGAAAAGATGTTAAAAGAAAAGGAAATGGGAATTTACCACTTTATTTTTTCCTCTTAGTATACCTTTTTAGAGAAAAGATTTTGTTCTTTTTATGAGACCAAGGGATATTAGATTCGTTGGAGGGGATTTTTAAGAGTATTATTCAAACTTTTATCAAGTCTCAAATCTTGGTAGGTTTGAGGAGAATAGGTTGTCTCATGTGGTATTTATTGTGGGGGAGATGGATGTTTTCTCTTTACTTTATTCATTAGTTTATTTATTTGGATCATGAATATGAATTGTTTGATAATTATCACCAAATATAATAAAATAAGGAACTTTTTTCTAGATTATGGTGCTTAAATCGGCGATGAATCATGGAATAGTGTATTTTACTTGTAATGTATATAAACCTTAAATTACAATATTGTACTATTCACAAAAAATTGAATTACTTTTGAAAAATCCAAAAAGATAACCCTAACAATTTTTCTATGTTTATAATTCAAAAATGGATTCATCTTTATGTAAACAAGTTTATAAATATGGGGAATTTAGTCTTGAATTCAAATCATCATTTACTTGTAAAGTACCTATTTTAAAATTATAACTAATTTTATAACACAATAGAAAATTAATTAAGGCCTTATACAGTTATATTATAATAATAAGAAAACAAAATATTAATTTATGTATAAATTTTATGGAAATAATTTCATTTTAGTACTTTATATTAATTATAAAATTCAAAATAAACACTTATGTTTTGTAAAACATCCCCACATAATTAATAATTTATAAAAAAATTTATTACTTATACTATGATATAATTATATCATATTTTTATTTATAAGATTGTTAAATTTTATTTATACATTCGGGGTTGAGGTTACTATTCAATTGGTTGGTTTCTTGTTCATAAGGGTCATATTACTATTTCAAAGGTCAAGTTAATAATTCATCAGTATTTCATCCTTAACTTCTAAAAATACCTATTATTTCATTCATTATTAATTTATAAAGTTTTTATTTATTTTGTAATGTGATTTTATGTGATTTATACTATATTGATTTTAATTGATAAAATTTTGGGTCGTTACACACACACCTCAAAATAAACAAACATAAGAAGATCTACGATCCTTTTTTCCTTTTCCACTAAATGGGCCTTTGTTCATTTTTCCTTACAAACATGCATGACATAAATCAAGTGGTTTTAGTTAAAACGAATTCAAATACCCATCTTGATATAAAATGGTCCTATTATTTTCATTTACATGACCTAGTCATGATTCCATCGTAGGGTGTGGTATGTGTCATGTGAAATATTTTTTTATTGATTGGGATTACATAGTTCATATAATACAACACATAAAGTAAATATAAATTAACATAACATATGATTTATTTGTAAAATAAGAAACTTTTATTCATAAATTTGAAAATAAATCCATCTTCATCAAGTCAATATACATAAATAATGTGTTTGGTAATTAACAGAACAAAATTGAAATCTTTTATAACCAATATCATTCTAGTCAACAATGTGAGGTGGTAGTACCAAATATCCATAATAGTAAGTCTATCTTTATTGGCTACCCATATATCTACCTCACCTTAGACATTATTTTAGAATATACATTGACTATGTATTTTATTAGTTACATGAGATCCACATGCTATATTGAATACCCAATTTATAGAAATAGATACGTTTTAATAGAAAATAAATGCACACAAATATTCCCCCACGATTCTATGGATGAGTGATGATTGTCTTACAATGGCCCTTCTTTCCACGTGAATGTAGAATTGGTCTGGTTCCCTCAATTTCCCCTTGATCCTCCTCTTATTGGAAGGATGTTGGAAAGAAGATTTAGACTTATATTTATTCATAAATATCTTCACTTGGACTTTCCTTTTATTCATCATAAGGAAAAAACGATTTTAACACTTCACATCCTTTTCTACTTAGAGAAGTAGAGAGAGAAGATATGAGGGATACTTTTTTATGGATTTTATATTGAAATTTACAGAAAATCTAGAGTTTCTCAGTGGGAGTGATAAATGAATGAGATCGACGCATAGTTATTCCTGTAGTTTAAACCTTATAGCCTCTTGGTGTTCAATGTAACTAATGATTTTTACTATGTGATCCCCTTAAACACACCTTCTCCATGTTTTCTTATGAACATACAATTTGATATCTCCAACCATTCCTATCATTTTATATCTTAATAAATATCACAATGATGTTGGATCATGATATATACATCCATGTTCTCATTTTACTTTATGAATTTAGAAGACATGGATGAAAGAATCAAAAAATAATTATATATTTTAATTTTAGGGTATTTTGTATATAGTGAACTCCTAATCACATTCTTTTTTAGTTGGAAGATCAAGGATTGAGGATTATAGAACATAAGTCCTATATTTATAGTGAAACACTACTCGTAGGTGATTAAATAATCCCTAGATGTTACTATAAGTTAGAAGATGGTACTTATCTAGAATTGATCAGAGGGATAATGTTTTTGATAAAGTATTCATTATTCTTCATTTATTATGAGATCATATTATTAGTACTTAACTTGATGAGAAATTACATAATACATAATTATTTTAATTTATTTAAGTCTCCAACTATTTTATCAAGCCTCAATGTTCCTCACCATTAAACATAGAATGTACCAGCACTTCAGAAATTTTAGTGGAAATGATAAATATTTCATTTTTTGATTCATGCATCATATATATTTTATTACCATGGAGATGTCTCTTGTAGTTTGTTGTGTATGTAATGGAAAATCATACCCCATGATTTGGTAATTACCTTGGAATTTATTTCTAGAAAGTTTTGTTTTGGGGACATCACCTATGGCCAATGGAACCGTAGTCCAACCCAAGCCAATGGGATGATTTTGGGATGATATAATTTAACATTTTTAACCACTTAAGGGATACAATTGTGACCCTCAATTTATATAAACAGATATTAAATAAATTTTAGATAATATATAAAACCTTATACAAAGGGAATCCCAATGACTGTATTAGTTTAGTGCCTTGGAAATATAGGAACATAAAAATTGGTACATAAGTGAGATGAATTACCTCTCACTAGGATCTTCTCAGTTATCACCCTTCTTATACACATCAAAAAAATAAATATCTTCATAAACTATGGTAAGGAAACATAAAAATGTTTGATATCCAATTCTCAATAAGGGTTAATAAGGATGAAAGTAAGAATAATCATGAGCATAAAGGTATGATAATGTGTTAATAAAGATATAAGATCCTACCCTGCATATCAAAGATCATATACATGAATCATTTAATAAAGATTGGTAACTCATAAGACATGAATCATAAGGAAATAAATAACACAATCCATAAAAGCATTGTATATGAATAAAACATTGACTTTTGGAAAATAGATAACCATATAATATGATTTCCATAGTTGCCAAGAAATCACTACCATGACCATATTCGTAGTATGGGTTCACTCCCCATACTATCTTGGTAGTCATGGTTTACTCCCATGGTCAGCTTAGTAGCATGATTTCACTCCTCCTACTATATTGGTTGTCATGGTTCACTCTCATTCCCATCTTAGTAGTCAAGGTTTACTCCTAATATCATATTAGTCTATCTCATGAGATATAAATATTAACCCAATTCTTTGGAAAGAGATATAGGTCCCACCCATATCATAGTGAAATTATACATACATTTTCCACAAAATCATAAACAATCAAATCATAAACAATTAAATTAATTTTATATCATCAATGTGTAATTATATCATAACATGTAAAAAATGATACCAGTTTCATAATCATTTCATCAAAATAATAACCCACGAAAAGAATCAGGTTTCAAAAATATATAAATAGTGGAAGAGAAATGGGTGTTATAAGCATCATTCCATCAAAACATAAACCATTCAAGAAATAATATGAATGTTTCCTTTGGATCATTTATTATAATGTCATGGGTAACATCAACAGATGTCATCTTAGATGAAAAAAAATCCTGGAATGATATTTGAAAAATATTTCTTGTGCAAAAATCGTTTATTCATTTAAATAAGTCTCATTAAAACATAAAAAACATATGAAACCCATTTTCCTGAAAATAAACTTGAATGATTCTAAATAATTCTTTGAAAACATTTTAGAATCAGTTTTATTTGAAAATAATTTTTATACTTATAAAGAAATCTTGATTTTTTTGAAAACCCTTCATTTGAAAATAACTTTTAAAACATGTAAAGAAATATTGAAAATGTTTTGTAAACATTTTATTTTAAAATACATTGAACACTTATAAATAAATCTTTAAATCATTTTGGAAACTATTTCGTTGGTAATAAATTCTAAAACATGTAAAGAAAGCTTGAATTTATTTTAAAATATTTTTACTTGAAAAACTATAAATAAAAAATGATAACATTTTGAAAACAATATTATTTAAAAATTATTTTTTAAATAATTTTCTTAAAAATTTTCATTTGAACATGGAATATAATTTCATAGAAGAAATCATAGGTAAATCTGTATTTCTCATATGACGTAAAAAAAATAATCATTTAACGTGGTAAAAAGGTAAGAAAATGACTTATTCAGAAAGAGACAATAATATTCCATTGAAAATATTTGTAAAATAAAAAGGGTTAAAATTCCTTTTAATTATTATAGGATAAATTATAATATTATTGGAAGACTTTTTTAGAAAACATGGTTTTGAAGGAGCACATAATTTCGAGTGAAGAGACGGTAAAGTCGATATATTTTAAAACAACTTACATAACTATATTACGTACCAAATAGTATAAAAATTGTACCAATATTTTTATAAATCATGAATATTATTAGGATAATAAATTTCATGAATTTTCAAGAGATATGGATATTAATATTTAATCAAAAGATGCATAAACATAAACAATCTCGAAAAGTGTTGAGATTATTTCAATAAGCTTTTACCGCATGGTCACATTGACCCATACTACACATGTAAGAAAAATAAATTACATGAATCTTAAAGTAACATTAAAATAATGATATTAATGATATAAAATTTCAAATGTATTACTTACATCTCATGAAATGATATAGGTGTATAACATGGAACATGTCTCAAGGAAGAAAAATTGAGACAAAATTACTTTACCAATTTGTTAACTTTTGAAACATAAATACCATGAAAGAAATATCATAAAATGGATTTATAAATACCCATAATCTTAATTATAATAATATTACTATAAATCCATGGGAATTATACACACCACACAAAACACATGGGTGGTGAATAAAGCATGTATCTCATTGAAATAAAAAATGAGTTGAAATTCCATTACCTTGTGTTTTAAATCTCATTGTACACAATCAGACATCTTTTATAATAAATATAAATCAATTATAAATCTATAACAGAACCATATTATTATATATAATATCATAAAATGTTTTATTATGACTTTATATTATCCTCTTATTAATAATTCTTTGTTAAGGTTTCACTTTAAGTAATATCTACTTTGTTTTGTGCATGTGTCCTAATATGTGATATAATTTATCATTATACTTATATCATGATTCAAATAATTTAAAACATGATATAAATATCATTAATATTACTTATATTTTTATTATAATAATCTACAGAATATATATGTCCGAAATGGAATACGTTGTTCATGGAGACGATAGGCCATACATATGCATGAACATTGCTTCTGTTATGTTAAAGTACTGAAAGAAATAAAGTAAATGAAATATATGTATATATGTATATATTATAATTACATACGAATTATTATATCATATATATCATATAATATCACTAAAACCATATTTAATATATTCTATGTAGTGTGTGAATGAATCACATCGCTTTGAAAGGGCTGTAGTCCACACATCCTCAAATGAAATTATTGTATTTAAAAAAATGTAATGTATAAAGGTATGTGCGGAAAAAATATTAAATAATCTTAAATACATAATAAATATAATATATAAAATATATAAATAGAGTTTCCATCATAATTTCTACCATGAAAGGTGGTAAAGGATAAATGAACTATCATCATTTAGTGAGTCGGTAATTCACCATATAGATAAACAATAGGTCCATTACCCATTATATGGATGCGTGTGAGGGTTAGTAGAACCATTAGCATAAAACAATCCAACTATATTTAGTATACTTCTATTTTTATACAATCATGGAATAATAATAGATGAGGGAGTTGAGAATGAAAATAAAATAAATGGGTTTGAGGGAGGGTGTTGCCTCTTAATTCGGTAAATCTTTTTTGTTTTCACTAAAGGGATTCCTTGAAAGACTTTCTTCCCAAAGGGAGGATTAATGGATTAAGGGAGGGTTTCTTGAGGATATGATTGTGTGTATTTACCAATCTTAAGAGGTTTTATTGGTGTAAATAAGAGTCAGAGGTGGTGGCATTTTATAGGGAAGGAGGAGTGGTACTCTTGTAAAAGTTTGAAAAAGGAATTCCATACACATTTTTCACAAGTCAATTGGATCAAATAATCGATATATTTCATGAAACAGAAGATTAGATTATATATATGTATATAAAATGGCTCTTGTAAAAGTTTCTAAGTCTTTTTTGTTCTTAAATATAAGGTGTAGTCCTTAGTTAAGCTCAATTTTACCTTAATCGATGTAATTAATTTTAATTAGATTCACAAATATATTTTGGTAAAAAACAAGTTTAAAAAATTTGAAATTATATATTATTCGGATTAAAAATATGGAGTCTATTTTTTTAAATTCCAACCAAATAACTGGACGAAATTAATTTAAAATAAATCTTTCGGATGGGGTAACACTTCGTGTTTTTAAAGAAAAACTAATCAAAAGTTTGATATGTTTTTATATCCAAATTCAATTTGAAATTGGTTATAATGAACTCAATTGTATAAATTGATAAAAATATTATCTAATCAACCTTTGAAACCAATTTAAAATATAATTTATCCTTATAAATAAATTAGATAAAAAATCATTTTTGAATTAAAACCCAATATTTTTAACTAATCAATAAAAAATGAAACCTCACAGAAAAATAACAAAAAATTATCCACAAGAAATTTTTATTTTTTACATTCATATAAGAATTTTATTTTGACATATTAAATTTATAAAATTTGAAAAATTGGATTTATAATGGGATTGTTATTAAATTGTGGTAAAACTACCATTATAAAAAATATAGTGTTTTAAGCATAAAATTGGATTTGTTCTTATATTAGGTATAAAAAATCTATTGGATGAATGTAAAAAATCTTATTTAAAATATATCATATATATTACATTAATATCACTCACTAATTATAATTTATTTAATTTATTAATGTAAAACTGCTTTGCGACCATAAAAATAATACTATTTCCCTTTAAATTCAATCAATTTTCATATTCATTTATAATTAATTGGTAACCTATGAATTCATATTATATTTTTGAAAACCATATATTTTTATAAATTATTTAATAAAATTCATAACCACTAATGTAACAATTATTTTATATCTTATTATGTTACCGAATAACATTTTAATAATGTATTATTCTTTGATAAAACTTGATCAAGCGTGTATTACAAACAGTCAAGGAATGTCATTGTTGCTTGTAATGAAAGATAACTGTGATGTTCCAAGTTGAGAATGAAAAAATTTACATTACATGTAGTTCAAGATTAACTTGGTGTTTCATATAACACAAGCCAAACATAGTTCTTCAATATAAAATAAACTATTTTCAGCGTTGCATGCAATGTAAAAATATCAAAAATGTTAAATTAATTCCAAAAAAAATCAAAAAATCTTTGAGTGTTATAGATACTTAAAAGATATTACACCAATTATGTTTTCACATACTAGGGGATTTCACTAAACATTGTATGTAGAATACAAATTTTTGAAAGGAAGTGTAAAAATCTTAGGGTCACTCCCACTTTCTCCCTATCCCCTCACTACTTCAAAATAGATATATAATTAAATACCTAGATCAATAATAATTCCTTAAAAATATTCACTAAATATTAACACCTAAAATACATTAGTGATATTGTTATGTTTCCTTAATCTCTATCAAATTTGGATCTTTAATGAATTTACCAAAACACTAATTGCTTCTACCAAATTTTTAGATGTGTAAATGGTGTTCACATTTGTTTACCTCTTCTCTAGTAGTAAATTTATTACGTATAATAAATTCAAATATTTTGATTTCATATCTATGAACCTTCCTCAGGCCACATGTTGACTGGGCATCTGAACGCTTATAAACATCCAATTAAAACCTTTTAATTCCCCAATGATCCCACAAAATTTTAGTGATACTTGAATTCAAGGGTCTTCTTAAAATAATTTATACTATAGAATTGTTTCCTACATTATTGAATGATGTATTTATGAAACCCATTTAGAGTGTGATGTCCTCAATTCTACCATGATCATCTAGCCAACACTAAATACCAAAAATCTAGGTAGAATCTAAGTCAAACTTATGGGAAGATCCTGACATGATTACCTATAATATTCTCCAAAACCTACTTTATTTAAATATGATGATATTACTCGTGACTCAAGTCACTCATCTTTTTCTACACATGGATTCATGACATTCAGCTAAAAACATTACCCTCATTCCCTATATTTTACTATTGCAGTGTCACATTTTCCATCTACCACATAGTGATAGTGTGCCTTATATCTTTTAGTGTGACCACTACATATATTCTATATATTAAAACATTGTAAATTAATGTGAGTATTCAATATGGTGCTACCTCATTATCTAAGATGTGATCCAACAAATTGTGTTGTATTTAATTATTACCAACACCAGCTTACTCATATGAAACCTCCCTTTGGGGTATAAGCACCATGATTACATGGTAAGAATTTATTATTTTGGGGAGGCATGAAAACATCATTATAGATTATATTATTATATATTAGGTAATTTTTGTGCGAAATAATATGTTGAAGTATGAATAATTTATTATATTGGATTGTATAGTAATCAGTTTCCTTATATGGAAAGACAATGTATGTTTCTCCATGGTGGTGTCTATTTGGAATGAGAGAAATTCATATAACTTCGAATAAATTTTAGACTTCTCCAATCCTATATTAACTATATGAAACTATTAATACATCTTATTTCCCAAACCAAAAACACATAAAAAATACCATCTCTAACTCCTTCATTCAAACATTCTATATTGATTAAATAAGATCATCTAATAGAAATCTTGGTTCTAATAGAATAAATGATCTCCATGGAAGTTGTACAACTTGTTAAATTAAAAATTCATCACAAGCCTGACCAAACATAATGTCAGACTGGACATACCCTCTTTTGAACTGGTAACATCTAGCTCATGAGTCACTTAAATCATGAAACAACATTATACCCTTGAGTAGAAGACAAGAACCATGATTGTAGAGATATTACCCAACTTATCATCTCTAAACATCCCCACTCAATTATTTGAAGTGAATGAACTTCAATTAATTAATAACCTAAAGACTCACAGGATCCCTAGTAAAATACATTATAATATAATGCATAAATTCCCAATTGACCCAAAACAAGTGTCATATTTAGATTGAACCAAAGGGTATCATATAGAACTGAACACCTCTTCAGCGGTAAACCAAATATAGACCTGATACCCCTCCTTGGTTTAAATCTATGGTGAAAAATATCAAAACTAACTCAATCCAGTTCTATCAATGACATCTCTAGTGGAAGATATTCCCACAATGTAAATTTTCATCTATAAAGATATGAATCAATAGAATACTATTTACTTGTGATGATTAAATAGTGTATCCAAAGTACAAGAGTCTGGTTATCTATTTCCATTATATACTTCAATATTGGTCCGACCATTAGATATACAATGAAACATATCCACAACTTTAGGTTCATGAATATTCCCATGTGGTTTTATTAGTTATAATTTATTATGAATGGGTTAAATGAATACTATTACGAATGGATTAAATATCTTAAATTCATTGAATAAATTTAAGAATAATTCAAACTAGAATAAATTTATGGTGATAAATTGAAATTGGTCATCAAATTTCATTAAATTCAATATGTTAATGATGGATAAATAAATTGATAAAATCCTTCCTATTAGATATAACCATTTTTATGAATGAGTTAAGGTATTGTCTTCTTTTTTATATTTATTTTATCACAAGGCGAAGGGGCAAAAACCCCTTATGTATTTAGGGATGCTCAAGAAATATTATGGGATTTTTGCGTGGTTTAATCCCATCATAGGCAGGGGAATTCATCCACTTCTCTAATGATTGAAATCAAGTGTACACTCTTAAAGAGTGAATATAGAGCTTTCTCTTATCTCATTATGCATGTTTATGTTCTTAATTTATATTACATATTGATTCTTTTTAGGATAGATCATAAAATTAATGGGTTTTCCTATACTCCCATTGTTTATTTGATGAACTCCAAAACTCATAAGTGGTATTAGAGCCTTATTCATCATCGAATAAATTTGTTTCATTATTTTTTAAATTAAGAACACATTTAATGAAATCATAATTTTTGTATCCCTCCCGATGATACATTATAAGATAAAATAATGTTGAGATCATAACATGACATTAATTTTAGATGTCAACATAATATGGAGGGGAAGGAGTAATTTACATTAAACTATTAATGTATTATATGCCCCTGTTATAGGAAAATAAAGCACTGGAGTTTCATGTCATTTATAAATTTTATAAAGATAACTAAATAATATATTATGGAATATCTATATAATTTATAAAAGTGTTTTATAAATAAATTTACTATAAAATGTTTACGATTAATTGTGTTAATAATTTTCAAAAAAAAATTATAAATATTCCTCTAATATTAAATAGTTAATGTTAATCATATATTTTTCAATGTTAATTGGTTTTCAAAAATTTTATAAATCATAGTAAAAGTTATTTTATCTTTGAAAAAATTATAATTCATGAATTTTAATTTTTAAATAAAATTTTTATTAAGAAATTATAAGATAAATTTATAAAGAATTTATAAATTAAAAAATGATAAAATATATAGAAGTTTCTATTAAAAATTATGAATTGGTCATTATTATTTAATTATAATTGTTTGAATTTAAATTCTATTTATTTAATGAATAATTTATAACACATAAAAAATATTTTTTGTAATTGACATGTACAAAGGTTAAAATAATACTAAGTATATAATATATAGATAATATACATTTTTTACATAATATAAACAGAATTATAATATATTTATACTTCATAAAATATAATATATTTAAATAGAAAATATATATAATGTATAGTATGAAAAATTCTTATTATGAATGAGTATATGAGTGTTTATATTAAATATTATGAAGTGTCCATAATATGCCAACTAATTTGTTAAATGTTTATAGTTATATTTTATTTATAAATTGTTCACCAATGGAGATGTCATGTTTTGAAAAATGAATAAAATGTTTATTTATTTTTCAATTATTTTAATATTTATGTTTAGTAAATTGTTTAAGAAATATGCATATTGGGCACACTAATTTTAACTAATAAATTGATTTTATGAGATGGATCCCGATATTAAATTCTAGGTATGATTCCAAAAAAGTTATTTTCCATCTACCTTGACCTCGATTTGTAATTAGAGTAATTGGATTGAATTTAGTATTTGGGAAAAGTTTTCAAAAATGAGGATTTGTAATTAAAATGAGTTGAATACTTTCCTCAGTTAAGTATCCCTGGGAATAGGGAATTTGGGAAGGACTTCCCACTGGTCTGGAGCTTTATGCCTTGTTTATAATATTGGTGGTTTTCTATTTGTGGCTCCTGGCCTACTCATTTTTGAGATTTTGACCATTTTTTCTGAAACCTTTACATGAATATTTCACGTAAGTTATTTTTATGATGCGTAAATATATGTTAGGATATGGTTTTTTTTCTATACTTGGTTGAGTAACATATATTAGGGGTGATGTACAACGTTACACATTTATTTTGTGGTTGGATTGGGTATTTTAATATTATATTACTATAAGAAAGAATACACAAAAGGAATAGAACATGAAAGTATAATGATTGCATAAGATGAAATCATTTTGAATTTAATATACATATGATATATGTTAAATAAGAATTAATTATAAAAATACCAAATAATAAGTGTGAGATTAATTCCAAAGAGGCACCTTTCAAGGCCTCGATCAACCAACCCAGAAGATCGTGCTTATCCAAGTACAACTAGATTATCTTGTGTTAGGAATGTAAAAAAAAGTTACTATAGAATATGTTGTTGGGTTAGTTAAGCTCAGCCATGTACCCCTTGATTTTCTGTTTTGAGCTTATTCATGCAATTTTATTTTTGTTTCACTAGCTGTGAAACCCTAACAGTTAGGATATTATAGAAATAAATATTATTTGAACCATTTGATGGATATTTATAAATAATTAAACACTCAACTATCTATGAATATTAATTTTTATGATTGGGATGTTTCCATACAAAAATAATCATGGGTTATTTACGCAATACCCAGTGTAAGCGGGGATAAAATATGGATACTGTATTAGTAAATATATAAATATGATGTATGAGGTTATTATTTTTAATTGTAGAATTTTTATTAAAATTCATTGATGAAATGATATAAATCATGTCACTCCCTCATTGATATATCATTATTATAGATTATGGCTTACTTCCGGATAATCATTTAGAGATCACTAATTAGTATGGCCTATATGAAAATTAAGGAATGGTATTTATGATTGGGAAGTATTCAAAAAGTGGATAATTTAGAGCCTATGAATTTGAATGTTATAGTGATTGATTCCAATAACTTCAAATCATGGGTATTAGATACCAGATATGTGTCACCGATTTGTTCTGATAAAAAAAACTCAGAGATATAAGGTAATTGACAAAGGGTGAAGTAGATCTTCATGCTAGGACTGGATCAAGATATTTTTCATTAGAATTGGAAAATTATGATCTAATTAAACCTAGTTGATTAATTCTATAATTGTAAAACTATTACTATATTCATGATCTAGAAAAAATATATTTAGATATCTTGTTCGAACAAGAAGGAATTTTTATTTATTATTAAGAACAAGAGTCATTCTATATAATAGTGTAAATTTTTTAATGGAATTAGGAATATTAAAAATGGTTTATATATTTTATTTATGTTTAATAATATTAATAAAATTTAGAATAAGTACTAAGTATATTCCAATCAGACCTACCATTGGCATTGCCACTTGAGATATATAAATGTAAAATGAGTTCAAAGACTCCATAGAGGTGGATTTTTGTAAATATTCAATTATGAGTAGTTCGATAAAAAAAAATTATTATTGGAAAAAAGAAACCAAGGAACCTCTTTAGAGAAATGGTTAAAGGGTTAGAGGACTCTTGGATCTCATACATAGTTTTGTATATGGACCTATGAGTACTCAAGCACTTGGTGGTTTTAGGTACTTGGATACCTTTAATGACAAATTTAGTTGGTTTGGTTATATGTTCATAATAATAAAATATTAATAAACCTTTAAAAAGTTAAAATATTTTTAGAAAATAGTAGTGAATAAACTTGGAAAGAGTATTAATATATTTTCGAGAAGATTGGGGTGGTGAGTACTTGAGCTATGAATTCATAGATAATTTAAGAGATTATGAAATTTCATCACATCATACTCTACATGGAACAACATAGTATAATTTTGTGTTTTAAAGTAATAATCCTAACTTATTGGAAATGGTTTTACCAATAATGAGTATATGTGACCCTCATATTATAATTCGAGGTTATACTATGAATAATTTTTTGTTCTCAATAAACCATGTTTCATCTAACATATTTATAAATACACCATATGATTTATTGAATATGTATAATCCCAATATACCTTGTATGAATTTTGGGGTTTGAAAACTTATATACAAGGTTTTTGATTTTAAAAAACACAACCCTAATTATAAAAAATTCTTATTTTTTGGTTATCCAATGAAAATTTTATGGTATTACTTTTATTACCCTAATAAAAAAACTGATTTTGGGTTGCTTTGGTGTTTTCCTTTAGAAGTAACACCTGAGTTTAGGATTTAGTGGTAAGAATGTTGAACTTGGAAAGGTCAAATAAAAACAATCATGAAGCATTATAAAGATGAAAATTAAATTGGTTCAACAAATATTTGTGTAAGAATAACTAACTCATGTTACCCAAGAACCTTGAAGGTCTGGTATAATTTATAGTGAACTCAAGAGATATGAATTCATTGAGGTGAATTATTATGAACTAATGTTCACAAATAATTAACCTATTTCTATAGAGAGTCCATTTACAATTCTGATTCATATAAATGGATAAAATCAATGGAATATGAAATGGAATTCATCTACACTAACCTTATTTAGAACATGGTGGATACACTTGAAGGGTTGAGGGCCTTAGGGTAAAAGTATATTTTTCATAAGACAACTAACAAGGATGGAATATTTTGACCTATAAATCATTTCTAGTGGAAAAAGTATTACTCAAAAAATCATGCTATTGACTAAGAAGAATCATTTTCACCTGTAGAAATGATTAATTCCATTCAGATTTTACTAAACATATGAACTTATTAGGATTATTAGATATATCAAATGGATGTAAAAAAACATACCATATTTATAATTTAGTTAACGATATGTATACGATACAACATGATGGTTTTAAAGTTCCAATTGTGACTGTTATGGTATGAAAGTGAAAATTGTCCATTCATGGACTAAAACAAGATTTTCAATGACATAATATCTAATTTGAGGATGAAATCAAAGATTTTGGTTTCATAAAGAATGTGAATGATTCCCATTTATATAAGTGGATTTGTGGGAATATAATAGTGTTTTTGATATAGTATTTGGATTTCATACAACAAATCGAAAATGAAATCCCAACTCTCTACTCTATGAAGGTGTGGCTGGGTAAGTGATTCTTAATGAATGGAATGGGTGAAAACGCCTACATACTATGCTTAAAGATCTAAACACATTGTTTTTAGAAGCTTCTTGGACTTTGTTAAGACACATAAATTGTTAATGTGATAAATTGGTTTAGCATGAAGAACTAAAAAAATTGGGTCTTTACTAATGTTACTTGGAATGGATATTAGGAAGTTTAAGGATCCCTCATAGGAGTTAGAAATGAGGTATAAACACCATTATACATGTTCCATATGCTCTATCATATATTACATATTTTTTAATAGGAATTATTTCACATTTATCTCAATATAACTAGTATATTCCAATAAAATCCTCATGAGAGTATCTAGATATTTTTGAGGAACATTATTATGTACTTGAAGAGGAATAAAGATATGTTCTTGGCATTAATATAGAAGATGAAATTTATGTAAAATGTTACATGGATGTGGGTTTTAAATATGATATAGAATACATGAAATAAAAATAGTTTTTCATATTTTCCATAAATAATGGAGCTATTACATGGAATAATTACAAACAATACACCATAGAAGAATCAACAACATAGTAGGAGTACCTCACCACATCAGTTACTATAAAGGAAGATTTTTAGATCATGAAGTTTATCTTCAACCATGATGTGCTTCTATGAATTCATGGAGGGATCAATTTTTACTGTGATAAAAATAGATCCATTACTTAGGAAAATGATCCCCGATATCACCAAAGGTCCAAACACATTCTTTCCAAATTCCATCCCATAGAGGATATCGGTGATATGGATGATGAAAAAACTCATTTGGGTGGATATAGAGGAAAATTTAATAGATCTAATAATAGAGCCATTACCACATCAAAAACAAGGGGTTCATGTTATATATATAGGTATCTTATACTTAATATATTTATATAGTGACTGTATAATGCATCATTATTTTATAAATTAAGGTAATATTCATTTATTATTCATTCATATGTGATGAAATTTTCTTTACATAAATAGTTAAATGATAAAATCCCATCAAAAAAAAATTTTGATCCATCCCAAATCGACGATCATCATGGTGTATTATGGGATGTAATGATATGTAACGATTAGTATAAATAGAATCTTGACCTCATTATAAAGAGTTTTATATAGAATATGAAGAATATATTCCTGAGGTAATATGTAGAGACTTATTACTTGGATTGACAAGCAAAATTATATCTAAGTAAATGTCATACAATAATTGATATAATTATTTGTTCATGCTTATTATCAATACCGATTACCTAAGGATAGAGAGATATGTAGCATAATAACTTTTATAATTTAACACCATACTTATACAACTAAAAAAGTTACTTAGCTAATCAAGGGGTTGTTGGTTATGTGGTATATCAATTCATTGACTGAAGAGAAACCAATATGTGGTTAGTTCACTTGTACGATGAGTTAATACATCTATCCCATGATTGAATTAAAATATTGAAATGTATGTTCATACATATTTAAGTCATATATGATGTTATTAACTACTTAGATGAGGGATATGAGATGACATGATCTATTAGATTAATGAAAAGTGATGTGTTCATTGACTTTGTCATTTTATTTTGGAGAAAAAAATGAGTTGACCTATACAATATTTACAAGTTAAATGTATAATTGGGACTCGACTTCATGGAAAAAGTGACATTATAGGTTTACATATAATTTATATGATACATATTTCTATGGACATGTTCATATGGAGATAGAAGTTTGTTTTATAGGGCTCAATGCCCCTTTGTAGCTTGAGTAGAACAGATTATTTACTAGAGGCCACTCACTGCTTACATCTATAAAATAGGGATTTCATATTTATTTTCAACACAAAAGAGACCTGAAGGGTCACACGGTTAGTCCTTTAGATAAATATAATGTTTTTACCAAAGATTTTTTTCCAAAAAAGAATAAATTATGATAAAACCATATGCATAAGGAGTTTGTATGGATTCATAAAGTTTTGTGATGTTTTAAATAAGTTAATTTTGAGATTTTAGTTTATGTGGGTATTATTGGATGAGAACTAAAACATATAAACGAATTTAGGTGAATAAATCTTATCACACAGTATCATCGACTATAATCAATTATGAATGGTTTAAATGTAATCCATTAGGAAAAGAAATAATTTCTTAAATTCATTGATGGAATTCAAGGAATAATTCCAATAGGAATAAATGAATGCTTATATATTGAATATAATAGAAACCATTAAATAAATAAAACACATCAAGGATGGATATATAAATGGTTTAGATCCTCCATATTAGTTACAAATTATTTTATTCAATCCCTATGGAACTATATTCCTCTTGAGACATTGTTTATCGCAGGTTGGTGGTGCTTGAACCCCTTTTGTTTTTAGAGATCCTGACTAAATTTTTTCAACTCCTTTGTATTTTGTAATCCCATCAAAGGCAGGATAATTTCAACAAATTCTCTAGTGATCGATATCAAGGAAACTCTTTCAATGATTAAAAAAGTTTCTTGATGTTATCTAGGTATTCCCATTTATATTCTTTATTTATACTATATATTGATTATATCGAGGATATATTTGGAAGATTTATGGGTTTAGTTTTCTTAATTTTTTTCATACGATGAACCCCAAATCCCCAGCACCAACAACAAAAATTTTTAGTGATATTAAAATTCCTAAAACAATAAAATTTATCACATTATTTATCACATAGATCTTTGGAAAATCTAAATACAAAAATTAAAATCCAAAGAAATCCTAATGTTTGAATTCATATTCATATAATAATTGATATATTGAAAACAATTCAATGATTTTTCATTCAATTCATGTAAGTTTTAAGATGTTTCTTTTCATAGAAATAAATATATTTTCAAAAATAACATATATTTTTTTACAATCTAAGATTATTATATATAATTAAATTAATGCTTAAAATTATAATATCTTATTCTATATTAATATCAAAAAATAAGGGTATATTCATTTATAAAATTGAAACTAACAAAAATAAAAAAATTGTTGTTTACCCATGTTATTAAAATGAAAAAGGGAATATGTCCACTGATTCTAAAATACAAAAATTCAATAAAATCACATATTATCACTCCAAAAAATTTAATTTTTTCACTCTTGGGAAACACACAATATCTCAATGAAATTCCACACTTAAAGTCGAAAATAAGGAAGCATATAATCAATTTTTTAATGAAATCCATCATGTTTTATTATATACTCAATTAACCACTTCATTTATTCTCTCACAATCAAATAAATTCAATTTCAATTATCTATTTATACATATTTTTTCAACCCGTCTTATATGGAAATTCATATCTCTATTCTTCCTTGTGTATGTGATATGTAGATATATAATCATTCTATGAAAATGTTTGTAAAGCCATATTCAGAATGAAACATTCACTTCTCCTAGAACGATACAATATATGTGCACTAATCAGGAATATGCATCAAGGTTTTTACAATCTATAAGGTTTTTAGGCATGAAAAGAAAACCAAAGGACGGGAAGAGGAGATTTCAGATCTTAATAAAATGGATGATTATTCAAGAATGCATCAAGGAAATTACCTCACTCCATCTCCAGGAAAAAAGAAATCTCATCATAATCCACCTTATTCTTCATTTTGATAATTTTCCCTATCATTATTATTAAACAATAATTAATTAAATATTATCCTTTTTGTTTTTTATATTCACTTTTTTATTAATTATTATTCATTTTTTCTATATAATTACATTTTTTGTTTTAATGAACATTCTATGTTAGGTTACCAAGATGAGGGAAGTACCCCAAAACATCCCCCAATAATGAAATTATTCCCAATGTAGTTATAATAAGTCCTTTCCCTCACTCCTACACTTTAATAAACTATAACAGTTATTTAAAACAAGGGGAATATAATGATTAAATTGCATTCAACATTATGTGAAACTATAAAGGCATTTTAGGTTGTTATAGGCTTAATAAGAGTAAATGTTGAGTTGGTCTAAAATTTAAGAAAATGGGTTTTCCTAAAAATTACACCTAAATACACTCATTAATTATCAAAATTATTAGTTATAGAGAATCATCATGTTTTTATATACAAGACTCGAGTTCATTTAATAAAATGGGGTACTAGGATGAATATTTCAAAATAATTTAGAGTACCTCATGGGATGAAGAAAAATATATTAAATAATCTCTCATTATTATGGATTTCAAAAATTATATAAACTCATATGAATATCAGAAATTAAAATTCAAGAAAAAAAATCAAATACAAATAACGATTTAGATTTTTTTACCAAAAAAATTAATGAGATCCACCAATGCTAACACAGTGATAAAATGATTGAAGATATTTTATTTATGATTAAGACATAATACAAACCCAAAACATTAAACAATAACCAAGGAAACTATCCTAAAAAGAATATGTATCCCCTTCCCCCCCATATCATACTTATTTCCATCTATTTATCTCATAAATAATATTTTTGTTCAACACTAATATGTATTTTATGCAAAATTGAAGTGAATAGTTGAGTAAAAAACCTACAATTATTTACGAATTAATAGTGGAAACAACTCAGATGTGTATTTTTTTGTTTTTTAAATGTTTTCAAATCATCAACGTATAAAGTAAAAAAAAACAAAAAACCTTACTAGAACTAGAAATAATCATGAAATACTGACCTAAAAATTTATTTCTTTGATGGAAAACATAAGATATTAGTCATTAAAATTTTTATGAAGATGTTTCATATCTTTTTTACTACAAAAAAAAACAATTATTAAAAATACTGAACAAAATTGAAATAAAAAAAGGAAAGGGGAATAATTTTGTTTTGGTTTAAAACCCCAAAAGGGTGTTGAAATTCAGTTATCCATAGTTGGACAGATCCAATGCATTATTCCTATTTTAATGAAATGTGTGGTGTAAATGATCCGAATGACCTTATATTGTTAATTCATTCATCCTACATGAAGAAACAAATATAGGGAATGAAAAACTGTAATTCAATTCATAAAATCTTTAGAGTATGATATAACTAGTGATAACCTCATTGATTTCATATCCACACTTTATAGTTTATTTAATGAGTATAAGGAGATCAACGTATGACTCAACAAGTGAAACATACATCATTTCATTACCTTCCATTGATATGTTAATACACACTTAATCATAAAAAACTGTATAAGGAGTGGTATTATTCTTTCCTTTCTCATTAAAACTATAATAAATTAAATATTAAAATAAATTAACTCCCCAAAAAATCTATGCATGCATTTTTTCCTTAATTTATAGTACTAATATTAAGAATTACTGATCAAGATTAATTAATAAAATACACTATATATTCTATTATAAATACCCCACATGGTATCTCCATATTCCATATCAATGTAGAGGTGATTTTGGTCTGGTTCAACCTACTTGAAAATTGAAAACCCATATAAGAAGTAATCATTTTTAAAAAAATATAATAATCATTCATAATGTGTTGATCTCTAATGGAAAATATATTTTGATCAGAATTAAAATGGTCATCCTCTTTAGAGACCATAGAGTAATCCATCAGATATTGAATATGTAACTCTATTAGGACATTGATAGGATCATCATGATGAATTAACGAAAGAAAAATATATTTTAGCTTTATTCTCTTGTTTCTATTCTATTTTTAAATTAAATGTTTCAGCAAACTATCAACCATGTTTTTTTATTTTGGAAGTGACTTTGAGATTATATGGGAAAATATTTTACCTAAACATTTGTTTGAGTTTATAATTTAATCAGAACAATAATTTCCCTATGGTTTGATAAAATTTAAAACCAATCATTTTTAAAAAAAATATATATCATTTTTTAATGAAAAAAATACAATCTAATTGAAATATAACACCAACCTAAAAATGGTTCTTAAAAGTGACATGTGATGTCCTTTTATAAGGGATTTAAATGCACTTTATAAATTTATAACACCTAGGGGGTAGTATAATGGATGACCTTACCTTGGTTCAATGACAATGTTCAATTATTTGTTATATTTTCATTAGTTTTTAAATATTTAATGTTCCATGTTTTAAGAATATTTTGAAAACAAAGGAAATAAAGATCAGTTGTTTACGAAATAAAATATTTAAATTAATTATGTAAAGGAGTAAATGAAGGCATCGAATGACATACATGATATTGTGTGCAGCATCCCAACCTGGATCACTCTATATTAACTAGACTGTTTCATTATGTATCCTCATGGTGACCTCCTCTTATGCAAGAGGTTGCTAAATAGTAGTGAGATTCAAAGATGATACAATAGACAGGCTATACCCTAATATCAAAAAAGAGTTAAAATAGTAGAAATTATTTTTAATCAGTAATAAAAACATCCAACAAATAAAAGAAAATTATTGTAAAAGTCAACCAAATATAAAAAACATACATAGGCTATAACAAGAAATATTTATCCAATATGTAACACGAGTCAATCAAACATCAATAATATCTTTTATGGGAATATCATGTACATCCTAACTAAAATAAGAAAAACTAAAAGGAAATCACCACTTGTTCTTACGTCCCAACCTGTCCCCAACTCTTAACTCATTCCCTATTATCCAGTTAAACCATCCACATGGCGCTTCTTCTATAACTAGAACCATCACTATGAGGTATATATAGGGAAAACTAGACAACAAGTACTTCCTATAAATCCAATAGAAATATCCCCAGTCATATCGAAAGTTCCCATATAGTACTCTAATGAAAAACAACCTAACCTCATGATGTTTCCTCCCTTGTATTAGTGTGCTAGAGGTAGGATGTCTTCACACACTACCGGCCCCAAAAATTAAAACTTACAAACAACTCAAGAAACTCTCACAAAAATTCAATGAAATGAAATTATAACTAATTAAAAGTATATAAAGAAGGAATGGGTACATAGGGATTAATTTACATCAAATGATTTTCCATACATGCATAGGATAAACACTCAGGCTTTACTTATATTCACCATAAGTACAATGATTATATTCAATAAAAGAATCAATATGAATTCAATAAATAGTATTAAATATCTAAAAAAGAATGAAAAACATGATGTACTATTCATATCCATGCTATAAAATACAGGTTACTCCCCACATCCTTTTATATAATACTTAGTTGATTATCTCAATTTTAGCATTATTCAACTTTCACAAAAGTTCTTCCATAACGAATGATATTTATGATCTCTATTAACACCATTAAACTCATCCACTTTATTCAATAAAACCTTATAGACACATAATTCTAGAGACTTATTTTTTAGAAACTATTTTAGACCTCAATGATTCCAACAAGAGATAAATCTGATGGTCTTAGTGCCACCTAGAAAGATTGTGTTACAGTTGATTGCAAACTGAGCCATATATAATCTAATGTAATTATATTATGGATGTAATTTTCATGGATGAACTTTTGATGATATGAAACTAGGATTCACATAAAAAATATCCCATTTGAAGATTTGTTTCATAGAAACTACACTATCTCTCCATCATATAAGCCCAATGATCATACTCGCTTCCATTTTACTTAAACAGTACACAGTGTTTCTCCAACTCACTTTCATTAACCCAATACTAAATAAAGAAAAATGATACCTCATACTTTTTTGAACTAAATATTTGATGAAGATATATGCCGCATTTTGGATTTTGACCATCTTCTGGAGATCAAACACTTTCTCTTCTATTATGATTATGGCAGATTAGTTTTTAAGGACGATATAATTTGTTTGAGCATGGAAAATTATTTTTCTAGTCAACTTGATTTCACAATGGATTTTATAGAATATAACTCTTCATTCTTAAATTATTTCAATTTCCTTCAGTAAACACTTGAAATAAATTAATTCATTTACGGCTACTTTTGTAACAACATATTATAATCCTATTATAATTAATGTAATAATATTCTACAACTTAAACATCTAACTTATATTTTTCCATCCATAGGTAAATACATAAATAGTTGTCTTATTTTGGGTATCTAAATCTCTAGGTAAGTCCACATTCCAAGAATCTTGTAAAAAAATTTCCTCTTCAAAACAATATACCAAATCATTCATTTCATTCAAATACTGAAGGATCCATTAGACAATTTCCTAGTGTTACCTTTTGAGTATTTATATAAATCAAATTTCAAATCCCAATAAAAATTCTATATTCATCCTAGAATATATCATTTCAAACATTAAAATTCTAATAGAAGATTCAAATGAATTTGTTCCCATGTACCCACACTCTCCTTCAATTATTAGTGCATGTGTCTTAGACAATATGATGTTTCCTGTAGGAGTAGTTGAGATAGTATTTCATGGACATTCCAAAAATTTTAATTAACTTTTGGATATAGTACTTCTGAGATAGAATCTATGTCTCAACCCTCCATTCTATTTTGATCTTCATCCCCATGATTTTTTAGCTTGTCTGAGAATACTCAGCTTAAATCTTCTGAAAAAATTACTCTTCCATTTATTAATCCTTATATGATTTGGTTCAACCAATAACATATCATATGAATGTGTACGTAGTTTGATGGAAATCGCATTTACCCCTTACTTCCAATAAGAGCAATGGCATGATTTTCACTAATTGAAAACATATTGAGATATATATGAATTGAAATTCATATTCCATTATCATAGTTCCTTCATTAAATAATATTCATTAATTTTAATTACAAATTCAAATTCTCATATTTTTTGAAACCAATATGAAGCTTCCTGTAAATATCTTCATAAAACTCACCATGAAGTAAAGTCTTATTAATATTCATTTTTTTTTTCAATTTATAGATCTTCCAATGACACCATGGTTAGAACTGCCCAAATAGTTTAATGTTTAAATATAGATTATAAAAAGTTTATAAGTTAACACTTTCCTTCTATTTAAATTACCCTTCCTCTAACCCTAATTTATAATCCTTCTTTCCATAAACCTCCTATTTTAATATAAAACCCACATATTCTCAATGGACTTATTATATTTTGATAAGTCATTAGTCTCCTCAGTTCTAATGGTATTTAATAATTCTATTTCTTTATAAATTTTTTAGTTCCATTACTTTGTGTAACTTATTGAATCCAATTCCTCTAGAAATTTATTTTCTCTATCCATAAAAAGAAGATAATTCCGATCAAACCCAAAATTTTAAGCTGGTATTCTAGCTCTGGTTGATTTCGTAAAATCCCATACCATTCAGGTTATAAAATTTAGACAATTTATAATTTTTTAATTGGTGAGGGATTTTAAAAGGATTTAGATTGAAATTTTGATGGTTGGAACATCTCAAATAGATGTTTTTATTCATGTCTTGAGACCCAATTGGTGTTACAAGATCTTTAGTGAGTGCTATAGAGGTTAAATTGGACCAATAGTATAATTTTCTACAGTTGTAGACATTCAATCCATGGACCATACGATTTATGCGTTGAAGAAGGTTTAGTGAAAGGTGGGAGGCCACTGCTTGAGTATTTCATGGAAAGAAATTCCAATTCAGGGTATAAATTTATACTGGGTGTTCTCTTTGGGGTTTTGAAGATATGAAATGTGGTTTAGGCTATGAAAGAAATATATGATAGGAATTTAAGGCCAGGAAATATGTTTTAGGCCAGGAAAAGTTTGAGTGATAGGCCTTTTAGGATTTGAATTATGATTCAGGCCATTGAATTTGTTTACGCCCAGTTTTTAATTTTTCAATTTTTCCAATTTTCTCATCCCACCCCTTTTAGGGTTTTCCCCTTTCTCTCCCTTTCATTCATAACTAAACTAGGATGGTTTCTCCACTCATCCTACTTTGTTCGTCAAAACATTCCTGAGTTGATTCATTTGAATTCAAGATAATATTCCTTCTTTATTTACTTATATTCTTATTTCATATTAATTTTATCTTTTTTTATTTCTCTTTTTTGGTGTTTCAATGATGATTACATAGGATCATGGTTTAATTTAATATTTTCTTTTGGATTCTATAAGGTATAGATAGAGGGAATTCTGAGAAAATACCTATATGTAGTTGCAATCTATTTCAGCGAAGGTACATAACCATTTTAATTTTATAAGGGGTTTGGTGAAATTTTATGAAATTAGAGTTTGTAACTGGTGAGTAAATTATTTATTTTTATATATAGTATTATTTGGTGTGTGTCGGTAGTCGACTGTACCCTGTTACTCAATGTTTTAGTGAGACGTTATGGTTTTGTGAGTTTTTAGGCATTATGTCTATTTGAATTAAATTAACTAATTAATTAGAAATTGATTAATTAACTATTAATTGTTATAATTATTTAATTATTGGTGGTTATGACATGAGATAGGTTCTAAAAAGTTAATTTTGAACTTTTACAAATGTAGAAAGTGATTTTTGGGCTATAATTAATAGATAAAAATGATTCATATGATGTTGGAGGTCCCTTGAGAATACCTCTTAATATTATGAAATATATTTATATAGATTATGATGTGTGGTCTCACTACAATAGTGATTAATCCATTTTAAATTAAATAAATACATTTATTTAAATTAAATACATGGTCTAAATAAAGTGTCAATGACTATGATGGACCCATGTGCATGAGCTTAATAGCATCGGCCATGAAATACTAAATCCTTAATTATAATTTTATGCTAGATATGTATATACCCTAGTGGGTATAAACTAAATGAAATGGAATGAGTGAGGTCTAGAGGAAATAATGATAGGTACCTTAGTAGAATCCAGGTAAAGGTTAGTGATTAATTGAGATGAATGGCATAGGGATCGACTAAGGGCGAACCATTGGATGGATTAAAACCTTCAAGATAGTGAGATGATTGAGTTGTGAGGGTTTGACCTCTAATAATACATTATGGGGTTGGTGGGTATACCCTGATGGGATTTATGGATAGGTTGGGTATGTGGAATTACCTCATGAGACATGGGTATTAATATGAGATTTATTCCATCTATTAAGACTAATTCTAGTTTGGATTATATCATGATCCCATTGAGGTTGTGACATGGTTATAGAAGTGATGAGCAGAATTATTTCCATTGATTTATGGGATTTTCTTAAGGGTATTGATTGGGATAAGGGAGCATTGGTATAGTGCCCAAAATATGTATAATGACACAAGCTTTTCATACATTGATATTTCATATTTTAGATGAATATTCATTTCATCACACACAAAAACTCATGAGGAGCATACTAGTTAGATGACATTAGAAACATGGAACAAAATATTCTATTCTTGTGAAAGATCTTTAATGTTTCCTACAATGATCTTCCCATTTAGTAATCTTTATAGATATACCTTATATAAAACCTCTATTTATAACCAAGGTAAAGGAAACAGAATAAAGGGTTAGCTCAGATGCCTATAAGGGTAAACAAGGGAAATACATAAGCATAATGTGAACATAACGGTATAAGAACAAGAGAATAACATCTGAATATCATACCCTACACATCAAAGATCATAATATTGAGTAATAGAATATACATTGGTAGTTCATAATAGATGAATCCTATGAAAATCAATGAAAATGAGCAATGATATCATAACATTGGCATAAGACATAGATTTGTTGCATACAAATAAGCATAAAGCATCCTATGTCATGGATACAAACAAAGAAATTAATAACATGTTAGGCCTTGGATAACAACCAATGTACCTAATTTGGGATTTGGATGAACTTCTATGTACCCTCTTTTAGAATTGGGGTAACCTCCTATGTACCCTTGGATCTCATATAACATTTATCATTAGCCAATGCATTAGAGGGAGATAGGTCCCATTTGTCACATAATGAAAATCATAAGTATGCGTACTAAAAAATCATAACATCCATCTCATAATAACCAATGAAATGAGCTGGATTTCATAAAAATTTCATCATATTATATCCTATGTAAAATATATTTGTTTCAAAATCATTTCATCATAGCATAACCCACGAAAAGGAACATGTTTCATATGAATCCTATCATGGTATAACCTGTGGAAAATTAATAGGATTCATAAACACCATACAATATTCAATTCCATGAAATAGTATGAAGGGTCGCATTGGATAATATCCCTAATAAGTAATAGGTTACTCCAACAGATGAAATGTTAGATGGAAAATAAATTATAGAGATATTTTAAAACAATTATTGTGGAAAACATCCATTCAACATTCAAAAAATATTTTGAGAATATAAATAATTTTGAATTTTGTTTTTAAAATAACTTTGAAAACTCATATAAAAAGATTTTAATTTATTATTGGTTTTGTTTTTGGATGAGTATGTTCATTATGTACATGTAAAAACGACCATTCCTTTCATATTTTTGGTAAAATTGAAACATGAATTATTTTCAAAAATGAAATTAAGAATACTTTCCAAAAAAATGTGATAAAAGTGAAACATGGTTAAAAATTCCTTTTATAAATTATAATTGGGCGATAAAACCTTTTTTGAAACCTTTTTTTAAATCATGGTTCCTACCGAAGAGAGAAATAAATTTGAATTTTCTTAAAAACATTTTCTTAAATATTTTATGTAATAATGAGAGAATAATTGGTACCATTACATGAAGATATCATGAATAACTATAAGATAATAAAATTCATGATAATTACTAAGATATTTAACATAATATTTTTTCATTTGAAACATAATCATAAACTATCTTTAATAACGATGAGATTATAATATGAATTATTACCCACTTTGGTAACTTTGAATCATAAGCCTCCTGAAGGAATAAAATAAAATTAAAACTAAAATATCAAAGGGATGGATAATTTGATGATATTACATTTCTAAGGGTCTTAATATACACTAAATATAATAATATTTGTGCATAAAATAACATACATCTCAAAGAATAAAAATTGAGACAAAAACCCATTACAGTTTTGGTATCTTTTGAACCATAAAACCCATGAAAGAGTTATCATAAATTGGATATATAAATACCCATAATTTTAATTATAATAATCATAAAACACATTAATGTGATTTATTTGTACCAAATTGATGAAATAAGTGGTGAATATATCATGTGTCTCATAGTAGTAAAAAGTGAGACGAAAATACCTTACTCTTGAGTAACTTTTGAATCACAATCCCAATGAAATAATATCATAAATTGAAATAATAATAATAATAAAATCAGGTATATTGATGATATATAATGTTATTTGCAACTGTATAAACCATAAAAAATAAACGAGTGGTGAATATGACATTGGTCTCTCAGAAATAAAAGTGATACTAGAAAAACCCTTACCTTAAGTCTTGACTTTCGTCGCACTCATTCAACCCTCATGTATAAGAAATATAAGTTTACTATACATATGTTATAGATTCATACATATATATATCAGAAAATTTTTTGTTTTCTTATGACAATTTATTACCAATTTATTAACAATTTTATGTTAAATTTACATTTCTTGTAACACATGCTTTGTTTTTCTTATATATTTTGATTTTTAATTTTTGGTCCTATTACTATGATCATGGTTTCATCATATCCAAATTAAAACCATTCTATAAATATAATATATATTAATTTTATATTAAATTAGACTAATCTATAGTATTTAGTGACAGGAAATGAAATACACTGCTCATGATGATGGTAGACCATACATACGCATGAACGTCGTTTCCATTTTTTACGATACCGAATGAAAGAAATGTAATATATATATATATATATATTATCATTTTATTATAATTTTAATTTCATATATATCTCATTTTTTAGTTTAATCTATCCTTAATATATTCAATATAAAATATGAATGAATGACATCATTTTTTGAGGCGGTAGGCCGCCGTACACATGAATGACATTATCATATTCCAAAAAAATGGAAATAATTAAGGTTTGTGTGGAACTATAATTCAAAAAAAACAATAATATAATCTTAAATATCATAAATATAATATAAAAAATATACCTATCTTTGAAATTTTGTATTTGAAAAATGAATGACATCAGTTCGCAAGGCGGTAGTCTGTTGTACACACGAACGATGATTTCATAAGCCATTTGATGGTATTGTATAAATTTATTGGTCATAACCTTAAAATAACAAAATATTATTATATTGAATATATTATATTTATTATATTATCATGATATAATATTAATTTAATGGGTTTGAGGAAGAAAAAAAAACAAAAAATCTTATTGATGAACATTGCATTTCTTTGGGTATCCTCCTTACGATTTCACTAAATACCTTCCTTGTTATATGTAATTAAAAATTATGTTAAAAAATATTAGGGGAGGAATTTTATTATGTGATTTTGGTAGATATTGGTTTAACAATTGATAGGTTTGAAGAAGTGGGGATAGTGAGTGCCCTTTTATAGTTGAGGAGGAGGGGAATTCTTGCAAATACTCTAATGTATTCACCGTTGGGAGGTAAATATTACCTAAAGTGGCTACAAATATGATAATTAAAGGTGTGTAGAGGTGTTATGATAAATAAAAATATCCAATACACAATGAAACATATGTTCCAAACATTTATTCTTTAACTTCAAAGTATCTCTATTTTTAACATTTTGGTTTTTCAATATGGTACTAAGTTTTCTATCCCTGCTAATTTATCATTTAAGGATAAATTAGTGTGATAATTATTTAATAATTTGGTATAAATGATTTAAAATATTATATATAATTTATAAAATATAAATTTTATGTTTTCTGGAAGTTAATTTTAACAAAAGTACACATGACGTACAAAAACAATGCCTTAACCTTAACCACACTAACTAAGTTTTACTATTTAACAGTCAATATGTTCATCAAAATAGAACAATAGATCCATTAATGGGAAATATTTAATATTTATTAATATTTATAAATCCCTTGGAAGAATATAGCTTTTATGTAATTTTATATATTTTAATAAAATATCATCATTATAAAATAACTTTAATATCAATTTAAACATTATTCATTTAATTTCCATTTGAAAAATATGAAGACAATGAAGAAATTTGGATATATTATTTTCACGCATTTTCATCATGATATACTCATCTAAAAAATAATGTAACATAATAATTAATTCAGTTTACTTCACTTTTACTATTTTTAGTATCATTTATTTTATTTTATTGTTAAATTCATGTTTAATTTTTTGGTATTTCATAATTATTAAGGAAATTATTTTATATATATATTTAAAATAAATTTTAATGATATAAAAACTAATTTATTTTAAAAAATTAAATATATAACCGAACATATTTTGATTTTTCCCTATCCCATGTGTTGAACACAATAAAAGAAAGATGAACAAACATTTAAAGAGATCTAAAAATTTGGATACCTAGAGAATCTCCCGGAACAATGGAATCACCTCCTTGAGGAAGAGACCCAATACTAGAAAATTCTCTGAGGGGAGCATTGTGAGATGCCCATGAATCCAGAAGACTTCCACCAAGTTACTATGTTCAAAATTAATTTTTGATAAGAAAATTAAGTTTAAATTATTATAAATTATAAATTATTATAATTAAAAATATGAAATAAAAATTTTCCTATTAAATTCACATAAGTAGATGAAATTTATTTGAAATTAATCCCACAGGTGTGATGATAATGTGAGTTTATAGAGAAAAAAAATTCAAAAGTTTGAAATATGTTTATATCCCAATTCAATAAGAAATTCAGTAAAATAACATAAATTAAATCAATATATGTATAATTGAAATAATTTTACCTTAAAAACAATATAAAATATAATTTTAATTTATAAATAAGTCGAACCAGAAGGAATTTCTCAATTTTAATTAAGTATTTTTCACTATTAACTAAAAAATGAATCTATCGAGAAAAAATATGAAAATATCATGTTAAGATAATTTTTAAATTTATATTTAATTAATGAAATTTATAATATCAAATTCATTTTCTAAAAATTTACAAAAAAGTAATTTTATTATTGATCCCAAAAGATAGAAAACATTTTTTTTTAGAAAATAGTATTTTTGAAACACATTTTAGAATTTACCCAAAATTATGTGTTTAATTATAAATATTTTTTTTATATAACACCATTGTACATATTATTTAAAAAATATTTATTACTCTTCATATCACTAAGTTTAACTAATAAGTTATAAATTCCAGATTTAAATAACTATATTAATAATATATCATTATTTTGTGAAAAATTAGTGTCTTGTAGTACAAGATGACTTAGGGTTGCGTGTATTGCATGATTTAATTTGTGTTGTGTGTAATGAAAAATATCAAAAAGAATAAATTTAATTGATAAGAAATATTTCAAAAAATATCAGATTGTTACATTCTACCCCCCTTAAAATAATATTTCTCCTTGAAATTTATCTTGGTCATCAAAGGATTAGAATTTTAAAATTACTTTATATAAATCCACTACATAAAATTGAATTATGAAAATCCTCTAAAAAGGAAATTTTGAAAACATAATGGTTACCCAAAGTAACTCATAAGTATGTTTCCACATAGGAGAACATATTGTGAAGTGAATATTATGACATGAAATAAAAGAGTTAATAGTTATAGAGAGTGACCGAGACAAATTATTATAAAAAAGTGGTTGATCTAGAAAATGTGAACAAACAAAAAACCATAAAAAAATGGCAATGAAAAATGTAATTGGTATCATAAAAAAAGATGATAATAAGACAAAATTTTATTCCAATATCCTTTTCCTAAGGGTAGGGAATTACTTTTCTATCTAGACTGAGATCATAATAAAATATAGTTACTTGATATGCTTCTATTTCATAAGCACAATCTTACCCTTTGGTTGTGCGTTGATCAATTTACACATCATTTGTTATGGAAAAAATAAAGGTTGATTTGTTATCTCTAAATTACCAATGAATCATAAGTTCCGTAAATGGAATGATATGTCATTAATTATTTTTTTTTTATCATCACAATAAAAAAAGGGTTGGCACGGTTTATCCAAAATGAATAAATCTTATTATGGTGAAGTAATACACTAATCTATAAAACATCATCTAAAGTTAGACATAAACTATTAGATAAATGATTAACCTTATAACCCTTCCTAAAATAAATATTTAAAAACAAGATCACTACATTAATGAAATTCTTCTTATCATTGATCCCACATACATCATAAGGTTTCTCTTGACTGTCATATACCTATCATTTGAAAACCTTCTTCTGGTTTTCTCTTTAAACATGGTAATAACCTAAATTAAAATATAATTATTTTTGAAATAATTCATTCTTCATCATTCCATAAATAAAAAAGACTATTTGATATATTACTTAAATACAAAAATGTTGTAAACTTTTTAAATATTTTAGTAAAACACTTTTTCCAGAAATACTTTATTAGTTTTTAGGTCACCAATACGATCTAAGTTAGTTTATCCATATTAATCATCTCATGATCCAACTAAACAACATTTTCTTATTCCTTAGGAAAATATTAATTGTTATATTCCATTTATCATAATGTGTAACCATTCTAATAAATTACATTTCTATTTTATTGGTACCATTAAACAAATTCTTTCAAATACATAATGAAAAAAATAGGACAAACAATCCTTATACATTTCACAATTTAGAAAATACAATACTTGAATTCCAACACATAAATACTTCATTTACCCCACTTCTTTCTCACATAATTATATAGGTTTTATTATCTTATTTGTTAGTACCTCCTTCATTTCACATGTAATAAGTAGTCTCTTTATCATATATAATATAACCATTACATAGACAACCATGATAATTTTCTTCACTAGATTTACCTATAAGACATTGATTTACATAATTATCATTCGTTCAACATGTAAAACATTTTCCGACGGATAATAACTCAGGGAGAGAAATATTCCAATCTATTTCATTAAACGAAATCATTATTTTTCCTTTTAGTTACTTGCTTTCTGTCCTTATTTTCTATAGTCAGAATATCTTCTCATTCCTCCGAGACATTTAATTTGGTGTTTCATTCCACACTCTATAAATGTAAGAAATTGATGTTTTCCCCCATGGTTACCAACACTTGATACCGTATTTAAATGCTTCATTCTCTTCTTTGGTGAGACTAAGAGTTGGTTAAGGTAAATATTGGTAATCATGTTATGTAAAAACCAATTAGGAAAAATGACAACATACTATACTCATTTCATAATCCTATGTGGATTATCATAAGTAAATCTTCCTTCACATTTTATGTTAATATAGTTCCTTCTAGTCCTCAATACTAACAATGACTATAAATAATTGTGTGACTAAATTAATCATAATGTAAAATCACACAATATAAACAATCATTTCAGATGACAAAATCAAGACACCTTATTTATAATTTATGAGACCTTGGGGTTATCCTATATCATTCATAGTCATTATCTATTTAAATCTGTCATGATGGTTCATAATGTGTTTGTGAATTTTCTAAGAATATCCCTAGGAGTGTCAAACATGGAGTGAAGTAAGGCCCATTGTCATAAACTAGTTCCTAGATGAGTATAGATCAAAAAATTGTTATATGGGTTTTTATGCATAGGTACATCAATGTTGGATCCACATACACTTTTAGTATGTTGATTGAGTTGAAATTTCTTTTAATCCACTCACTCTACCCTTTACCAACATTCTAGGAAATTTTCCTATTATTTAACTCATTCTTAGCCTCGCACATAGAGACATCTCTAGACATATCATTAGATATATCCTTAAGGATCTCACTAAAAGTTTCTCATCATAGTTTACAAATATTAACTAAACACTTCATTTGATACCAATTATAACAACCCAAAATTTTTATACATGGATATTACATATTTTAGATAAATACTCATTTCATTACCCAAAAAACACACCTAATGACTATAATAGTTTAGTTCCGTTGAAAACATGGAACATAATATTCTAATCTAGTGAAATATCATCAATGTTTTCCACAAAGGGATTCATATTTATTAGACTTCGTAGATATACCCTAAAAAACCTTTCTTCATAACATAGGGAAAGGACACATATGATAGAGTGATATTAGATGATAATTATGGGTAAACAAGGTATATATACAAGCACTAAATGATAATAAATGTATTATAACATGAGCATAACATTTGAAAACTATACCCTGCATATCAAATACCATAATCTTGAGTCTTGGAATAAATATTTGTAGTTCAGAAGACATGAATTATAAGACAGATAATGAAACTGAGTCATGATAGATTAAGATTAGTATAAGACATTAATTTTCTGAATACACATAATAATAGAATATTCTATGTAAAAAATACCCAACAAGACATTCATAACAAGATAAGATTTGTCTAACCACTCATATACCCACTTTGGGCTTGGTATGACCTCCCGTGTACTATATTTTGGTCATGGGATATTCTCCCTTGAACCCTTTGAGATCATATTACATTATTCGTTAGCCAATTAATTATAGGGAGATATAAGTACCACATGCTATGTAACGGAAATAATAAATTTGTACGCCACAAGATCATAACAGCCATTACATCATAAACGACTAAATTATATGGTTTTCATAGACATTTTATTATATCATAACATATGAAAAATATATTGGTTTCCTAATCATTTAATCATAGCATAGCTTGTGAAAATGAATGGGTTTCATAAGAATATCATAATGGTGTAACCCATTGTAAAATAATGGGTTTCTTAAATATCATTCCATAAACCATTTATAAATATAATATGAATGATATCCTTGGATAATATCTCATGTAATTCATAAGAAACATTTACATATGAAATCATTGATGGAAAATAATTTTGAAAGATCATTTAAAACATTTCTTGAGGAAAATAACCTTTTCACTTTGAAAAATTATTTTCAAGAATAAATAATTCTAAAAACATTTCTCATTGAAAATAACTTTGAAAATTCATCAAGGAATATTTGATGAAATGATTAATCAAGATGTCAGATGATTATATCCATACCATACATGTTAAAATAAAGGTTACTCTCAAATTTTTTGTAAAATAAAAAGATGAATTATTTGGAAAATGACATGAATGATCATTTCAATGTATTTTGTAATAAAATTAAAAAATTGGGTAAATATTTATTTTAAAAATAATAAGTGTTAGAAAACATTATAAATTAGATTTTTTAGGAAACATGGTTTTTGAAGAAAACAGATTTCTAACTGAAGATAGAAATAATGTTTGATTTTGTTATAATACTTTTCTTAACAATTTTATTTACCAAAGTGATGGAAATGGAAACATTACATGAATATATAATGAATATATATATGTTAATAAAATTAAATATAATTATTGAGAGATTGATCATAATATTTTGTCATCTAAATCATATTCATAAGTAATCCTGATGAATGATGAGCTTGTACCATGAAACATTTACCACTTTTGAAACATTTATTCATAATTACCATTAATTAATAACATAAAATGAAACTTAAAAACCATTAGGATAAATAAATTCATGACTTTACATGTTAAAGGGACTGTATATCGAACTTGTGAAAGCATATAGGTGAATAACATGACATACATATCAGAGAAGGAAAATTGAGACAAAATTGCATGCCATTTTGGTAACTTTTTGAAAGAAAACCTTCAAGGAGGGATCTTAAAATGTACACATAAATACCCTTAATTGAAATTATTATAATAATAAAATTCATTCATGGGAATTATATACACCACTTGGACAAAAGAGGCGGTGAATATAGCCTGTGTAGAAGTAAAACATGAGACTAAAATCCCTTACTGCTTGAGTAACATTTGAATCATAACACCCATGAAATATTAACATAAATGGAAAATTAAATTTTATTTAAATGAGTTTTATTAATTATTTATAATGTCATAGGTAACTATACACACCACACAAAAGAAATTAGTGATGAATATGGTATAATTCTCTTTGAAATAAATGTGCGACCAGAAACCCCCTTACCTTAAGCCTTAACTTCCTTCATACTCACTCAAAACTACAGTATAATAAATATAATTTTATTATAAATATATTAAATAATAATAATTATATATATCATACCATATATGTTTTTATTATGACATTTTATTTCTTTTTTATTAACAATTCCATGTTAAAGTTGCGTTTTAGGCAATACCCGCCTTGTTTTTCACATATCTTTTGACTTGTTATTTTTTATCCTCTTACATAGATCCTGGTTTATTCATATAAAAAAATTAAACAATGATTTAAATATATTATATAATTAGTATACATTTATTTACGTAAGTACATAATATTTTTTTTATAGTAAATTAGTTACACAATTCATTTAGATGGTAGGCCATATATACGCATGACCGTTGTTTTAATTTTCTTATCATATTGAAAGAAATAAATGTAAATGATATATATAGATTATAATTATAGTAGAAATTGTATATCATATATATAACATATATTTACTAAACCAATCCATCATACATTACATGTAAATAATAGGGGAACCACATCGCTTCACATGGAGGTAGTCCGCTATACACACGAACAACGTTATCGTTTTCCCACCAAATAGAATGCATGAAGGTATATGTTATATAATAATTATAGAAGAATAATATAATCATAAAAAACATACATAAAACATAAATGTATAAATCCATCCTTATTCCAAACCATGAAGGGTGGTAATGAAAAAAAAATGGCATTGGTTTGCAAGGCAGTAGTCCACCATACAAACGAATGATGATTTAGAAACCCATTTCTTGTAAGTGAGTGTAGTTATAGGTAATAACCATAAAAAAATTTTATATGTAATATACTGAGGTTATTATATAATCATGTTATAATTTTAATTTTAGGTGGTATAGGACGAAATAAAATGAAAATTCTCATTGATGAATGTTACATCTTCTTCGAGTTTCCTCCTTAGGTATTTAATAAATCATTTCATGGATGAAATTTAATAAAAAATATAAATAATCTAGGATTGGGGGAGGGAATTTTGTAAGTTATTTGGGAATAATATTTTTGAGAAACATTTCTTGAGAGGTTTGAATAAGTGGAGATATTGGTTTCCATCTTATAGTTGGGGAGGGGAGACATTCTTGGAAATATGTAATATTATTCAATATTTGGAGGCCAATCTTACCTTAAGTGGCTAAAAATATAATAATTAATGTTTTTGAGGGAGGGTATGGTTTTTAAATACCTCCAAAATAAAATGAAACTCATTTTTATACATTTAATTCCTTATTGTCAAAGTGTCCTTGTTTTTACCATTTTGGTTTTTCACAATGGTAACTTGTTTTTCTAATATTGTTACATAATCCTTTATGAATAAATTAGAGTGAAATTTTTTTATATAAAAAGGACCCAATTATTCTAAATATGATATCTAATTTATTAAATATAAATCATGTGTTCATTGGAAATTATTTATAACATTAGCACATGTATCTTTCAAAAAAAACACTACTTTGACATTAACCGCACTAAGTGAGTTTTTACTATTTAACGATCAAAATAGTCATTATAATAGAAACATTCTTCCATTAATATATCATAGATTATATTAATTAGTTTTTAATAATAATATGAAATAAGATATATATATTTTTGGTAATTTTAAATCATTTAATAATATATCATTACTATAAAACAACATTAATATCAATTTTGACATTATTCATTTAATTTCAATTTTATAAACATTAATAAAATGATGGAATTGCAATATATTGTTTTCAAAACAATGTATCATAATATATTCATATAAAAAATAATTTAACAAATAAATAATTCAATTTATATTAATTTTAATATTGTTAGAATCATTTATTTTATTTTACTGTTAATTAAATTATTACTATATTTGGCTTTCTTAAAAAATTAAAATAATTATTTAATATCATAAAAATTAAAATAAATTATAATAATAAAAAATTTATTTATATTATAAAGGGATATATATTACCTAACATATATTGTTTTTCCTTATCCCAGGGCATTATATATATATTTAAAGTTATAAAAATATCTTTTTTTCATTTTCCTTAACTTATTTTATGGGTCATATTCAAAGGAAATTGTAAATAAATTTATATAGGTCAAACAATTAGAAGGAAAATTTATAAATAAATTCCTTAATTAAAATTATGAAAATATTATAGGTCATTTTACCTCTTTTCATTTTAATTTAATCCCTAGTAAACCTATTTTTTACTTTGACCATGATAATTAATTTTTACTCCATTCAATATTCATTCTTGTAAAAATTATGTTGAAATTCAAAGATACTATAAATTATGATGATTCCAAATATTTAATCCATTTTTTCAAATTCAATTCAAATAATTGGATGGATTAATTGAAAATTAATCCCACATACGCGATAGAAAGAGGGTTTTTAAATAGAAAAAGTTCAAAAGAATGAAATGTTTTAATATCCACATTAAATATAAAATTGACTAAAATGACCTAAATTATATTAATATATTTATAATTGAACTAATAATACTTTAATTCTAATTTAAAATCTAATTTAACATTATAAATATATTTAAAAGACTATTTTCAATTAAAATTTATTATTATTGACTATTCACCAAAAGATATAACTTTTCAGAAAAAATCCCAAAATATTCAACATAAGCTAATTTTTTAATTTATATTCAACAAATTAAGTTTATTATGTCAAATTTATTCCTTAAAACTACCCAAAACTATTTTTTTATTGTTTAAAAAAGGAAAAAACATATTTTTTAAGAAAAATATATTTTTGAAAAATATAAAAACTTTACGAATAATTTATGTATTTTATTATCAATATGATTAATTTATAAAAAATATTAATAATTATTATTTAAAAAGTCTTTATTACTATTCATATTATTAAGTTTAATGACAATGTTATGATGTTAACATTTAAAAAACTATATTAATAATATATCATGGTTTTGTTAAAACTCAATTTCATGTAGTGAATGATAAATTAGAGTTTCATGCAACACTTAGTTGAAATGGTGTTTCAGGTAGTAAAATAAAACAAAAAGGATTAAATTTATTTGAAAAGGGTATTTCATAAAATCCCATAGTGTTACACTGTGAGGGGACCCATGGGACCTTGATTGGTTCCTTAGTGAGTTGTTGACTCTAGAGAGGGTAAGAATAGCAAATGGGTACTGTTAACTATTGCTATTAACAAAGAAAATGAATCTATGGTTTGAGATTGAAGAGCTATGATGATGATAGTTCTTACACTTGAGAGGTTGAAGATAGCTTTTTTGTATGGGTTCAGGAAGATAGTCAAACCATTGAGATACATTTAATAAGATTATTAGGCTGGGACACACGAATCACTACTATGTTTTAGATACAGTTTGGGATGCCTTAGATATTATCCTCAGATCCGATGAAACTATATTTTGGGATAAATTGGATAGACTCCTTAGATCTATAGAGTGGGATGCACAATACCTAGAGACATAGAGACTATGGTTATTGATGCCTTGGAGATGGTCCTTGGATCTTGATGATGTGATGCATGATATGGGGAACCACAACCCAACACTATGATGAGGTGATGTTTTGTAGAAGGAACCACACCCAAGGACTTATATTAGATGATGTATTCCTGGTATGAAAGAGTCATTCCACCTGTCTCTAGGTAATAAATTTCTCGAATAGAATACCTTGGATCCAAATGATGTGATTTAAGGTAGGGTATGTCCTAGATCCATATGATTTAATTCGAGGTATCGTACACCCTTCCTCAATGTTATAGATTCTTGATAGGGAAACCCCTTGAGTTTTGGATAATTTGATTCTCAACAAAGAAATTCCTATAGTTTCCAAATGTGATTTTCTAGGTTGGGTTCACCCTAGATCTAGAGAATGGGTGGATTATATGTATGATATGATATTACTTTGAAATGATAATTAGATCTGTATCGTGGGATGTAAAATTCAGTGATATGAATAAACTATAGTTTAGGATGACTTGGACATACTCCTAAAATTAAAATGATGTATTGTCTGGTAAGTGGAACCACACCCCTAGACTTAGTCAAGGTGATATCCGGTAGGGGGATCCACACCCATGGACTTGGATGATGTGTTTCCCAGTAGGGTGAGGAAATTCCCTGGATCAAGGAAATGGTAATAGTTTGCCTGTTCATGTCACATGCTTAAAGACACACCAACACCGATCAAAGATGATTTGGGTCGATCCTAGGTTTCATGTGATAACCAAAGGATCGACTACAGTTATTTATTCACACTATTGAATTAAGTTTTTTATATTATGATAATATTACATTTTTACACTGCATTTACCAGTTAGGTATGGTTATACATTTTTGGTTCCCCACATAGTTGTACTCATATCTTACTCAAGCCTCCATTTTAGTTGGGTAACTCAGCCGGCTTTACTAATTACAGGTTTAGGTTAAGAAAATTCCTATTGTAGAATGATTAAGAATGATATATTGATATGGATCGAGTATTGGGATGAGGAAAGTATTGGTGATGGTAGTAAACCCTAAATGGATTTATTATTTTATTTATCTTGTATATGTGATTAGATGAGTGGGTGATTATTATGGTATGTATGACTGCATTTTTCATTCCATTTTTTATTGATAGTTGTGTTTTTTTCTTCTACATACTCTAATGTATATTTGTTATTATGGATGATGATTGGTTTATTTTTATCTTTTATTAACCACTTTGATATGGAGTGATATTCTCCCCAAAATAATACCCTAGACCCACATTATTAGTTGTACTCCTCTAGCTTATGTGGAGGAACGACTGAGGTCATGTAGTGACCTAGCCTAGTTACTGTTCTAAGCTAACCAGGAAGGGAAGTTATAGATATCCTCAATTTGTTTTGATATACTGAATTGTTTGGATTTGATCTTCCTTCTCATATTACAACTTTAGGATCCTTAACATATATATATCCTACTCAGGATTTATCATCCACTTAACTTGTTGGCCTTTCATTCAATGATCATACTCTTAATCCTTTGGTGCCTTCATCACTCTCAAATGAGTTTTTAACGAATTTCGGAACTTCTGATGGTCCATGTCTGATCAACATAGACTTTTATAGTTTATTTATTTTCTTTTAATAATTTATCCACCATGTTTCCATCATTCCACATAAACTTCTCACTAAGGAGAACATATCTACTTATGATGATTTTTTACCTATCTGCATCCCATGGATTTTATAAAACGTTTTAATGTCCATAGCTGATGAGGAAACATATTTTAGATTTTCCATTCATATTATCATGATCCTTATAATCAACATCAATATATTTCATGATTTTGAAGATATTGATAAGTACAACTTCTGATCATTTATCAAAATGTAACCCCTCTATATGTTCTTATCAAACTAATGATATTGAAATTTTCTTAATAAGATATGTTTTCATATTGACTTCCTCACACCTCATTCCCTTCGACATTCCATAGTGTAGCCTCATAATTTAAGAATTTTTAGTTAAGTTTCACTTCATTATCTCAGCCACACCATTCTTGTAAGGAGTTTCAACCACCATATTCTTAAACCTTATTCAATTATTCCAATAGAAATTATTGAATTTTTATCTAATGTATTCACCTCAATTTTGTGAGAGGATACACTTCGATATGTGGCCACACACCCTTTCTATATAGGATTTCCCTGAAATGAAAACATAAAATACACTGAACTCATCATTTGGAAAGTAAAACGAAAATTTTCAAGTATAATCATCAAAAAAAATTATAATGTATACATAACCTTGGTGATATTGAATTGGTTTAGGTCCCAAAACATATTATTGTACTACCTATATCATTAAATCGTTAGGCTTCCTTCCATCTATTTTTAATGACACCTTTTTTGTCGCCCATCAAAAAAATTTCACACATCCCAATTTTCATATGATTGAGCTTAAATATTACCTTTTATATTAAAACATTTATATTATTCTCACTTAGTGACAGAGGGTGAAATTATAAAAATCCAAATTTTTATTATATAAATTTTAGTGACCATATTCCAGCTCAATTTCCGATCTAGTAATGAATTACATCCTTAACTCCTCAAAAAACTGTCATGGATCCTAGGTAACTTTCCATACCTCATTGAACAAGGAATTTCCATATTCTACCTTATCAAACTTTTTAATTGATGTAATTTTTTATTATAGACTATGTATTTTTGTTACATATATGAGAATTAATAACCCTTCATTCATCATTTGACACTTGAAATATAATTTTTTAATAACTTATAGGGATTCGTCGTTCAATACAATAAATTTATCTAACTCAAATGATTCATAATTCACCATCTATAATTGATAACTTTTTAAAGATAGTGTTATTTAGAGTTAATTACCCAAGATTCAACTAAAGTAGGAACACTTAAAAAATTATACTACCTTCCATTAGGATTATAGAATTTGAACTATTGGGAGATGAAACTCTTTCATTGTTTTCATTGAAACTCTTAATTTCTTCTTATTATTTCATTTCTTTCGACAACCTAGTATGTAAGACATAGACTAGCTGACATCATAGGGCTTATTTCTTAAGACTTATATTCTTCTTATTTTTTTTTGATATACTTTCTTTTATTTACATGGTCTTCCCTCATCTATCATTATTGAGAACAATATTAGATGGAACAATGATTTCAATATAACTAAGCTTCTAATTCCAGAATAGGTTATGAATATCCTCAAACAATAAATTTATTTTTGCAATGGAATTACTAGATATTGTAATATTCACATATCTACTTTCGATAAGATAAGATAATAGAATTAGTTACCATGAATTATCAATGAAAGTCACCTTCATTGATTCGGACTACTCACAAATCATTCTAAAATCATCTACATGATTTCTTATTGGTCTTACTTCTAAAAAACATAAAATGAGAAATCATGAAAACATTAAAAAATTTGTCAAGTTTCATTAGTCTCTCATAAAAATCCATCAATGCATTCATCACTTCTAAAATGGTTATATTTTCCTAGATGTTGGAGCCAATATTTTTTGAAAAATAAATTCTAACCAATGCAATTGGTTTCCTAACCAACCATTCCCATTCATTCATCACAACTTTCTATTGAAGTTTCCCTCATGATGGAATATCATGGTTCTTCTAAATCATATGTCCCTCCAAATGCATCGTCCCAAAGATAAAATCCATTCCAACAAATTTATCTATATCGATTTTTCCTTCATATGATGACTAAACATCCACTAACATTAAAATCCAACGTCAAATTTAATAACATCAAGGAATGAGATATTAAAAGATGCATTTACACTCTATCTTGTAATGAAACACACTTTTATATCACTTATAGAGAAACCAAAAAAAACATTTCTTTTAATAAAGATAATAGAATAAGATTCATATATCCAACAGATGTTTTCTCTTAATTGTACAATGAGAAAACAAAAAATCTGGATGTTTCCTCCCACAACTAAGTATAAAAAGGTATGAATTTGTTTCACCGTACCAACCACACAAATTATAAATCAAAAAATAAACATGAAATTATCAAAAAAAATCAATTAAATGGAGTTACGAACAATCAAAAGTATATAAAGTATGAAAGACATAAGTTGTTTAACGTGCTTCAAAAGAGTTGGTCCACGAGCATGGGAGAAATAATGGAACTTTTTTTATGTTCACATGAAGTACGAAGATTACATAATGCTAAAAAAACAGTAACAATTCATTAAAGGGTATTAAATCTATATAACACTATAAAAAAGAGTATGTACTTTTCATATTACTGAGAAATTATGTAAATTAGTTCTTATTTACTTTAATATGAAACTCATCTGGTCGTCTCCATTTAACCACCATCCCAAATTAATAGAACAGCCTATATATGGAATGTATCTTGTGATCTCTGGAATCACTATTAACTACAACCTATTACTCGGTAAAACCTTCTAGACACTTAATTTTACAATATTATTATTCACTAATCCTTTTGGACCTCCACAATTCAATAAAATGATATGAATTTATGATGGTCATGATGTCACATGGAGAGATTGTGCTTTTGGTAACATCATACCAAGACAACCAACATCCAATGCATGAAATTATAATGATGTTTTAATAATGGATGAACATTTGGGAATCTAAAACCATGCTTCACATCCTAAAATCCTACTCAGGAACCAACATGTTTGAGCCACCAATGTAGGTTGTGAGTACAACTCAAAAAGTCCCCGTTGATAATGAACCTAACATAAAAAATATATATAGTGAATTTACAATGTGATATTCTTATAATATAAAATTAAAAAATATTAATGAAAATGATAAATCACTTTTGATCCCAATGTTCTATGTTGACACCCATTGTTGACCATAACTGCTTTAACCAATGTCAAAGGTCCCTAAAAATAATACCTTTCCACCCAAGTGAAACCATGAATTTCTTAAATACCTTTCAAAATATCCTCCCTTAGAAGGGGTTCCCTACTCTAAAAACATTTTATAATATCACTAATGGGGATCCATTTCCAACCATAAAACTTCTCAGAACATCACTTAGGTGGAACCACCTCCTACCTCAAAATGTTTTAGAATAACACATTATGGGAATGATGTCCTACCATAGAACCTCATATTTCTTATGCCTAAGGGAGTCATGTCTCTCCAAAACATCATATATCATACTCCCATGTGTATCATTTATCTCAAAATTCTCATATATAATAAACATAGGAGAATCATGTCTCCCCATAACCATATATATCTTTTGACGCTCTTTTCCATAACAGAGTCCAAATGAATGAAAAGGGAAATACCTTAAACCCAAAGTGATTCATCCTTTGAATAAGAATCAAAAATTGACAACACCAGGAATAAATATTCGTTTTTCACTTAGGTCACGAAAGTTTCACCAAGTTCATGAAAGTACACTTGAGCACTGCGTAGTGGTCGCGCAGGTGACTTGCGCGCCCTCTTTTGATTCTCGCCCAGGGTCTTCAACAGCCTATAAATACCCCAGGTGCCCCCCATTTCGGGACAGAAAAATTCCAAAACTCATATTCAATATCTGGTCACCCAAGTCTCTTTTGAAAGTCTTCATAACACTTCAATGGTAATAACATACCTAGAATGGAAGGTATAAATAGGGGAAATAAGGCCTAAGTGTTGAAACTCATCAACACTTGTGCACCAAAGTGGCCAGCCCTTAAGGGAAATGACCATACTTGCGCGCCACATTATCCATTCAACAAAACATGTTCTCCACTCTTTTGGAAGTCTTTAGGGATAATACTAAGTGCATGAGCCAAGTATCACCCAAGTATTACCCTAAGGGTTGACTATCGTGCAAGTACCCATGTGTCGCACAAGTATACTTGCGCGACCTGGACTTGCATGCCTATGCAGGACTTGTACGCCTCTCTTTTTTTGGTTGCCCCTCCTACCCATTCACTTTATTTCTACAAATCCACCTCTCCTCTTCAAGATTTACCCTTCAAAAACCATCATCAAAAACCATCATAAAAAATCCTCATCAAAACCATTTATAGCATGGTTCTTTTGTTGGTTTCCTTATCTGAAAGGAATTCTGTGGAACATCTCTTCAAACCTAATGATTTACATATCTTCATTTCACTATGTTGAGAGACTTCATTCATTCAACCTAATCCTTTAAAGATGAGAGGTTCCCTAACCTGGGCCTCCATATCAGGAGTAATCCCCAGTCATAATTTCTCTAAATTGGGCATCTTCCTTAGGAGTAAGCCCCACTCATAAATTCCATTAACTTAGGCCTCCTTCTCAGGAATAAGACCCAAGTATCAAATCTCCTTAAAAAATGGGACTCCATATCAAGAGTAATTCCCAATCTCAAATTCCCAATATATTGGCATCCTCCTGCGGAGTAATCCCCAAGTCCCCTAACCTGGGCCTCCTTTTCAGGAGTAAGCCCCAGTCTTCAAGTTCTCAAATATGGGCATCCTCCGTAGGATTAAGCCCCAAATTCCAAATTCTTTTAACCTTGGCCTCCTACTTAGGAGTACACCCCATTCATAATTCCCCTTAACCTGGGTTTCCTTCTTAGGAATAAATCCATGTGCTCAAATCCCTTTGCATGGGCCTCTTTCCCAGGATTAAGCCCCAGTCGTAATTCCCCTTAACCTGGGCCTCCTTCACAAGAGTAATCCCCTAGTTATAATTTCTATTAACAAGCATTAATTTAATTTTGATTTGGGCTTCTTTCTTAGGAATAAAACCCAATCATAAGTGCCCTATAATTTGGGCATTTTTCTCAGGATTAATTCCTATGTTAATTATCCAAATCTCCATAAAGCACATATACCATTATGAACCTTGTTCCCGGGTTTCTTCCCTGAAGTAAATCCTAATATTCATCTATTTGGGAAGTCATACAAACATAATCCCCATATCATTACATATAATTGCATCTTTCAGGGCACAATTGTCAGGTTTTACCAATACATCTTGTTTCTCACACCGAGCATGACTCCCGTGAGCTTAGAGCGTAAAAGTAATTATGAAATCTTTCTTTGATCCATCAATCATACATAAAAATCATACTTCTTTACATGAACTACGTGGGTTCTAATTCCTTTTCCAAATCAAGGGACATGAAGGTAGACCATCTGTGTGTACGATTCAAACTCTGAAATAATCCATGTCCTTCTGAATGACAATAAAATTCAAGTTCCCTGCTGAGTGGCTTTAAAACCAGTATGATTATTATAATGACCAAGAGATTTCTGTAAAATGTGTCAAAGGATACCTTTGACCAAGAATATATAACAATACAGATGATTATCTATTGATGATGAACATCATATACATATTAAATATTCTCTAAATTTCATACATACTAATCATTGATTGTCAGATCTAAAGGAAAGACCATTTTCATACTTGGTAATGTAATAAGGATTCATGAACATAACTTAAATCTATAAAGAGAGTCTTGGAGTATACAATAATTCCTCTAAAGAATATGTGATGTGTCTGACCTCCCATCCTCTTGACCAATGCAAATTCTTCAACCTCATTAGTTCACAACTAATGAGCACCTACCTTTGGAAAGTAGTTCTAAATGGATATGGAATCATTGGATGTTTCTGGTTCTATGAACAAACACGTCAGAAACCGCTTGTATTGTTTGAACCCTAAATCAAATGAGGTCATCCCCAATTTCAGAGGAAACAAAAAATGGTAAACCCGACGTGAATCCTTAACCAAGTTAAAATGATGTTTTACTTATTTGTTAGGCCCCTATTTAAAGTCAATGAGAGGGACAACAAAACAATCAATAACATATGTGATCATCCAAAAGATGTAGTGGCCGAACATATCTTGATTATGTCTATTATATCAAACATGCACTCTTTTCCAAGATCTTCTACATTACTGAAATGGCTTCTATTAAGTTCACCCCTGTGAATACCTCTGTTGTGAATGCCTCTACTACTACTCATGACGGATCGTCGTCCGCTCTGAGGACAACATCACCTACTCAGCATATTCAACGATGGGTATCAAATGTGTTGGTTAAGGAATACTGTCAAAACGGTACTATTCCACCACTAGAGGCCGCTCGACAAGCCCTCCAAGTCAATAATTCACCCTGGTTGTCTGGACAGTGACGACCAACAATCAAGAACCAGATGGTGCCAACCACAATTTCTAACCATTTCAGGTTGTTATCTCTAGAATGCAATCACAAGCCCATCCCATATTCTGGGTAGGTGAATGAGTAGGTCCCTCAAGGACTTAATTCAAAAAGACAAGAGTCCTTCCCGAGGGCTCCCATCAACAATTGCCACCAGACTCGTGTGGTAGTGCGCCCTCAACATGATGAGGGTGTCGTCTCCAGGAGTTCAGCTTAGGTTCCTTGAACCCGAGTAGGCAAGATGAACAACCAGAGGCAAAACCCGGTCAATAGTGAGAAGGTTCTCATTTCTACCATTTATGGAGAAGTCCACCAACCTTACTTGGTGGAAATCAATGAGCGGGCACACACACCCATCAGTTTTAATTCTGTTGTTCAGCAGACTCGTCTGGCAGCAACACGACAATCCCGCCAGGAAATTCTGGAAGAGTACTATAGATAGGAACATACACCTATTTATAAGTCATCAGCTAGTCAGCGGGCTTGTCTGACTACATATAATGAATCCCGCCAACCCAATGAATTGACAACTAGTAAACATGAACATACACCTGCTTACACTCATCAATCCTGCCAGCAGCTTCGTCTGTCAGTATTTAAGTATGTTCATAAACCACATTCGGCGGAGTGCAATCAGCAGGCACATACACCTGCTAGTATTGATCAAAACTACCAACAGTCCTGTTTGGTACCATTCAGAGATGTCAGTCAGAAAGCTCCGACGACAAACAGGAGGCAGACTCCACTCTCTACACCCACACATGAGTACTGTCAGAATTCAATAACAGGAAAAGGAGGACAGGATAAGGAACACACACTTACTCTAAGCACGGAATAGACATATATTCCCGTTCCAGCAGCTGAAGTGACCAAGCATATTCTGTAAATGGTGAACGAGTAAAAGAAAATTCCGTATCATATTCTCGATTCCTACCATGATATCATAACAACTTCAACAGTATCACAAGGAATTAAATGAAAATCTATCCCTACCAGTGGAGTGACACATAAATAGTTCACTCCGGAACAGACACACACCTCTGTCCCAGTCCAAGAGGGTTGTGGGGAATAATCCTCCATATCATACAGACAACCAAGTCAGGCACATACACATGTTTCGAGTGGAGATAATCATCCTAACCTAATCATTTCTCTTGTGTAGGCACATACACCTGCCCATAAGGACCACTTTCTTCAACAACTGGTTCCCAAAGTGAGTAAGAAGGCGTCTAAGAAGAAGACTCATCCAGTACAGTCAATAAATCAAGGGCCAATATGTAATAAGTCTTTACTTGACGAAGGAGTTCTTGATGTAATCAGAAAATTATCTATTGCAACTCAAGATTCTACTCTTTCAGTTCCCAATAGTGGGAACATTAATTCCAAAGGTCATCCTCATACACTTCCTCATGAAGCCTTTCTTCATGAGAGTTCGATCAATCTCGAAGTTTCATCTTCCTATGAGGGCAAAAATTACCCTCTATGTGGCCAGAAGATCAAGGAGAAAAATGTTTCATCTTTTTCTATAACCCACCATGGTGGTCCTCCCCATGATGATGAATTTAGCTGTGAAAGTACTCTCCACAGTAATAATGCACATTGCTTGGAATATTCTCCAACAGACAATGTAGTGATGAGAAAGCCCTCTTATCTTGAGGCACTTGAAAATGTGAATCCAGTCATGTCTGATACTTTAACACTAGTAGGTGAAATACTTTATTAATCAGAAGATAGCATGGGTTGTAGTTCATTCTCCAAACCACCCCTGGGTCATTCATCTACTAGTTTGATCAGTGAATTCTCTACCAATCTTGTTAAATACGACGAAGCAACAAGGTAGCACCAGATCTGGTCCAATCAGGTAGAAGAATCTTCATTGGATGATAAAGAGGAAGTACTGAATATGAGAAAACAACTGGCGAAAGGTGATGTGCCAGTTCTGTTTTGGCCGTTGGCTGATTCTCAGTATGATATTCCAGAAATGTTGATGAAAGATGGAATTCATGATATTCATCTCAACATATGGAAAAATATTTGTTAGTTGAAAAAGAAAATATTATCTTATGATGAATATGAAAATCATTTCAAAATAATAAAAGGGTTACAACACTAAATTGATTTGGCATCTCTCTCAGTTTCTCTGTATTCGAAGGTTGGAAAGCAACAGAGAGCCCTTCAACGTTCATGCCTTGGTGGATTAAGAATATTGTGTTAGTTAATTTCCAATGAACCATATGGTATTCATATTAAGGGATGGGGTGTTCATGGAGTACTAAATTTCATTGTACTCTGTAGCCAACAAAGACCGCCGAAAATGGTCTCATGCAATGTTATTGCCCATGGTCATCCACAACCAATTGGCTTTGTTTGTAATCAACAGCTCGGTCAAGAACCTGTGTCAACAAGTTATTCTCAAAATCAGGCATACAGAGAACAAGTTGTTGAGTTACTCCTGCATCAAGAAAATGAGAATATTGAACATGCCTCTCATTTGGAGCAAGCACATCATCAAGTGAAAGAAGTGTCAGAAATCATCCAATGGTCTTTTGAGTTGGGTGATAAGAGTGGATGTAGGTTGATGCATCCAGCCAATTTCCGGAATAAAGTATATAAGATCATGAGAGATTTTAAGATAGTATCAGATATAACAGCTCAAGAACCACCCCAGCTTTCCAAACTGGGGACTCTTTTTACCCAACCCTCAGAATCAAAAAATTGGATTCAAGGAGTTGAGCAGAGACAGTAGGAACAGCCCCAGTCCAGAGGACTGAGGAACTTTTAAAATCCTCAATCTCTCCCTCTGAGAGAGTCAATCTTCTCTCGATTAGGGAAAAATCCACAAGGGGAACAAAGTGATGAATTTTCAAGAGATTCCCTCCACATTATGTTTTTTCAAGAAGTTCTTGAGGGATTGAATCAACAAAAGGCAATGTCTCATCAAGGACATGCAAGAAGACAATATTGAAGAAATGATGATAGAAGGTATGTAATGTGTTATAAATCAATCAATGTCATCAATTCCATTGTTTCTGATCCCCCAGATGAGGCTCATTCATAGGGATCAGATGAGGAATATCCTGTTCAAGAGGTTGTACGCACAGAAACAAATGAAGAATGTGTGCGTACATGAAATTAAAGGATTACCCATAATCTAGGCAATCCTTCAAGTAACCCACTTCCCCCTCTCTGAAAGGTTTCCAATAAGGGGAAAGGAAAGAATCAGGTTACATACCACTCATCTGGAGAAGGCCAATTGCTCTCATTAGAGAAAATATTCGCACAACAAGAGGAAGAAATGAAGGAATTAAGGAAGTTGAATGCAGAACTACTTCAAGGTAGTCTTCCTCCTAAGCGTGCTAGAGTCAGTCAGCCAAGGGAATTTGTTACGTCTACTAAGATGGATCAAGAATATGCTCCTTTACCAGTACAACCTTATAGGTCTAATCATATGGATCATGTGCAGTAACAATTGGTGGTGTTACCATCAGTTGTAGTACCATCCACCACACCTATCCAAGCTCCATTCGTTGCACCTACTCAAGTCCAAGCTTAACCGGATGTTTTTAAAAAGTTAATAACTACTATTAAGTCCTTAATAGAATGGTTAGAAGCTATAGAGGGAAAACAAGCTCAAATTAAACCATAAAAGAGAGCTTACACTGAACGGGTTGATGTAATTCCTCCCCCATCAAATTTTGAAAGTACCAAATTCACAATATTTAATTGTTTGGGAGACCTAGATCCACACTTAACACATTTTGTTTCTCATTGCGATCCAATGATGGGAACCCCTCAGCAAAAAGGAGCAGTTAAGCTCAGGTATTTTGAACAGTCAGTAAAAGGGCATGCCTTTGTCTAGTACACAAGCATGTAATCCCAGTCAATTACCAGATGGGATGATCTCCCACCAAGATTCCTTCTTCAATTCAGCTCAACGTTGCCAAAGACAAAAAAATTTTATCGTAAAAACTGTAAGAAAAGGTAGAATTAAAGGGATTCACATTTCATTACTTAGAGGAAGGGATTAACATATTCCCAAAGATTAGCACTCCCTCAAGAGGAATCGTTGCCAATCTGTGTTGCACATTTTCGTGATGAGTTATGCACGTCGTTGATCCCTGTGAAATACACAGGAGTGTTTGGAGACCTTACTTCAATCGCTCAGTAGATTGAAGACTCTCTTATGAAGACTAAGGTTAAGACTCGTGTAATTCCATCAGCTCCACGAAGGATAATGGGTAGAGTAGAGACTACTACATTTATGTTTAAACAAGCACCTGTAAATACTTCTACTTCAAAACCTTCATCTTCCCGAAGGTCTCCGCCTCCTGAGTGTCAACAACAGAGGCCTTTTCTTCAAGATGATCAAAGAGATCAAAGATGGAAAAAATTTAGGATCTAAAAATCAAAGTTTACTCTTTATGAAATGAACAGTTTCCTGGTTACTTCATTTCAGCTTTGGAAAATAATTTGGTTCAATTGCCAAGGCCCAAGAGGCCAAACAAGTAAGGAGATGAAGACCGTCCCAACTATTTTTCATATCATCAGATGTTGGGGCATCCCATTCGGGAGTGTTTTGTCTTCAATGACCTCCTGAAAAAAAATTCAACTCAGGACAAGTCAAACTAAAAGGTTCTTCAGCTCAGGTAGCATGTGTTGCTGCTACAAATCCAGAGGATGAAGGAGAGTGGCAAGAAGTCAAGAAAAAAAATGTGCAAAAATATGATGATTGGATGGTCAGAAATACGATCAACCGAACTCATTCTATTTTGAGAACACAATTGAAGAAACTAATTGTGTCTTCTTCCATGAATTCCACAGCAAAACCCTCTTTATCAGAGGGAAAATCCTCAAAGAAATGGCATAATTCAAAGAAAGAGGAACAATCAGAAGAAGATGAAATCATGTCAAATACCAAGTTGTCTTTGACTATGGAAGATTTTATTCCATCTAATTCGAAGTCACGAGCACCATCCCACCAAATGGCACATCCTAAACTGAATAATCAGGCAGAGTCTTCATTGGATGAAGATTTGATCTTTGGTTTTGTTAATATGATTCATTTAACAAATCCTTATGCCAGTCATAGTTTCATGTTTGATGAGCCCGAGTTCCCTTTATCAAACAGAGGAATCAGAGGGAGTTCCAAAAGCTCAAGGTACAGGGGAAGACGTGGATATCCCAGAGGACACTATTCCAATTCTACCCCTACTAGAACTGTGTATGAAGTGGAAACTCGTGGCAGAGCCCTTCGACGGGCTCAACAAGAACAAGAAAATTCTTCCACCAATAGCAGACTTAGTCCTGGAACAGTTATTCTAGAAGATCGATTAGAGGTTCCATATTCTTCCTCTCAGCATGTAAATAGACCTATTTGGTCTAATCTTCCAAATCAATGAGTATTAATAACTCCTACCCCGATACAGGATGCATCAACTTCCAAAGAATCAACTTCTAAGGCACTTGCGAAACCACATGTTCCTGTTGTGAAACATAGACCTTTGGATCAAAAGAATGTAGTATTGAAACACTTGGCCCAAATACTGACCAAGTTTTCAATTCTAGATGCATTGAATTTATCAAAGGATCTTCGATAGGCACTCATCGAGGCTTTGTCGAGTCCTCAGGTGTTTGAAAGTGAAATTACCTCAACTGAAGTCTACCATGTAGAGAATAATCCTGCAGAATTCCATGTAGTGATATCTTTTACTGATGAAGATGAATATTATGTCATGCATGGACATATTAGACCATTGTAATTATCTGGAATGTTCAATGGTGTAGTCATCCGGAGAGTTTTTATTAATAATGGTTCAGGAGTCAACCTCATCCATATTCGTACACTTCATCGATTGGGCCTCACAGAATCTGATTTATCACCTTCTAATTTGATGTTACAAGGATAGGATAAAAATGAACAAGAACCACTAGGCGAGATTACACTCAGAAATCAATTTGGAGATCTTGTATCCAATTAAGATTTCATGTTTGTTGATCAAGACCCAGCCTTCAACATCTTTCTTGGATGACCCTTGCTACATCAACATGTGGTTATCCCTTCATCATACCATCAATGTCTAAAATATTATTTTGATGGACAAATTGGGACATTTTATGGTGATAATTCCCCATTAAAGACATGTGAATATCAATACATTGAGGCAGAATTCTATTACATAAAGAGAAAGGAGAAATCCACAACATGAGAGATTACCAAAGTTAATGCTTCATATGGTTTGGAAAAGATTCCAGTAAACCCATTAGCACATGTGAGTTCAGATTATGTATTTCTTATCAGTCAAATTGAGAGGATATACCCAAATAAAAATAATATTATAGAAACTTCAATAATTTCAATTATGACAATCAAGCCAGACAACATGGGAGAAATTGGTGACTCACCAAGCAATGATGAAAGCTCAAATGGAGCTGTCTTAATTTCATCCGCTGAAATACAGAAAGTCTATACTTCAGCAATCAGTCTAGAAGAAGTTATAGAAATATCATTGGTGAATGATTATTTTGATTCTCAATCCATCATCTCCTCTATATTACCCAAGGAAGACCCTTCATCATCCATAGGGTCAGAAATGCGATCCTCTTTTTCAAGATGTTCAAATTTTAACATCTCTTCTGATCATGGAAATTCTGCTTCTTCATCTACTATTCATGTAGAAAAAGAAGAAATAACATATGTTGAAGAAGAAGAGGAAGATCGTAGGGATGCTCCTTCATCATTTGAAGAGGGTATCTCTACCACCGTGGATGAGCTCAGGGAAATAAATCTGGGTACAAAAGAAGATCCACGCCCAACTTTAATTAGTGCGGCCAAGACTCTTGAAGAGCAAGAGATGTATATTTCATTTTTAAATCAAAATCAAGATATATTTGCTTGGAACTATATAGAGATTACATGGCTTGATCCTGATGCTTCCACTCATTGTTTGGGTTTCTAGAAGAACATCGGGGATTCAAACAATTCGATAGAATAACACACCCAACCTATGCTTCCAAAATTGACAATGAAGTGGATAATCTTATCAAAGCTAACATCATCAGAGAAGTTCAATATCCCAAATGGTTGGATAATATTTTGACAGTGAAAATTTAGAATGGGAAAATTAGTGTTTGCATTGATTTCAGAGATCTTAATCGGAATTGTCCAAAAAATGATTTTCCAGTACCGATTACAGAACTCTTAATTGATGAAACAGGTGGCTATGATGTACTTTCCTTCATGGATGGATATTCAAGATATAATAAAATCTTAATGGCTCTAAAAGATGAATAATCTATAGCCTTAAGATCCCCTCAAGGTGTGTTTTGATATCGGGTAATGCCCTTTGGCCTGAAGAATGCAGGCACAACATATCAGCGTTTCATGCATTGTATCTTCAAACACTTTTTAGGGATGTTTGTTGAATGTTATGTGGACGATTTGGTAGTAAAATCCAAACAATGTTCTAATCACTTGTCTGATTTGGAAGTCATATTCCACAAAATTCGGCAACATAACTTGAAGATGAACCCCTTAAAATGTGCTTTCGGGGTAACATCAGGAAAGTTTCTCGGCTTCATTGTATGCCATCATGGTATCGAAGTTGATCCTAAAAAGACAAAGTCAATCCTTTGTATTTTCCCTCCTTGAAAGTTGAAAGAATTGAGAGGGCTTCAAGGAAACTTGGCCTATATTCGGTGTTTCATCGCCAATTTGGAAGGCAAAAGTTTACCCTTCACCAAATTGATGAAGAAGGGTGTCACTTACCAGTGGACTGAAGAATGTCAAGAATCATTTGATATTCTCAAGAAGTTTCTCTTGAGTCCACCGGTGCTAATGCCACCTATTGAAAGAAGACCACTTATCCTCTATTTGACAGCTTTAGAGGGATAAATGGGTGTCTTTCTTTCTCAGAAGAATGATGATGGGAATGAAAATAGCCTCTACTATCTCAGTCAGACTATGCTTGAAGCAAAAACCCGATATTCAAGTATTGAGAAGTTCTGCCAAGAATTAATCATTGTAGTTAAAAAGTTAAGACACTACCTGCAACATCACATGGTCCAATTGGTATCTCACAATAACCCGCTCAAATTAATCCTTAGTCGTCCAATGCTTACTGGATGTCTAGAATGGTGGGAGGTTATTCTGCAGCAATTTGATATTCAGTATGTGTCTCAGAAGGTGATAAAGGGCCATGCTCTAGCTGATTTCCTTGTTGAACACTCTTCAGTAGAAGATACATCTTCAGATGTTGAACTTCCTGATGAGTAAGTCTTCTATATTCAATATAGGCTTCAATCATGGGAAATGTACTTTGATGGTGCTTCCATAAGTCCAACAGGGAGGAAAATGGAAGATCCTAAATTCAACAAATTTGGATTATGAATTGTGCTCATTTCTCCAGAAAAGGAAGTTCTACCCTATTCCTTCTCATTGTTGGGAGGCGGTACAAATAATGAAGCATAACACCAAGCTCTCATCGCTAAATTGGAATTGGAACATCAAGCACAAGTGAATCACTTAAAGGTGAAAGGTGATTCAGACCTGGTAATCAAACAAGTCAATGGGGATTATGCCATCAGAAAAAAAGAGCTAATCCTTTTGTATGATTACATCAGAGAGTTAATGGCAGAATTTCCTTCAGAACCGACATTTTCTTATGTCCCGAGATCACAAAATGCCCAAGCTAATGCATTGGCTAATATAGCTACAGCTCTGGAAGATCCAAATCGGGATGTGACAATAATCATTATTTCCCACCGTCATACAATTTCACCTTATGTTCAAACCAAAATAGAGGAAATCAATGTAATTAGTTCCATCTCTGAACCATATGGTCATACTATGAGATGGATGACACCTATCAGGGAATACCTTCAAAATGGAACACTTCCACCTGATAGAGCTGGGAATGAAAAAATCTAGCGACATGTGGTCAATTTTACTCTTTATGATAGCCCATATCACTTAGATAAAATTATCCACAAAAGAGGTTTTGATGGAATTCTCTTCAGATGCATTGATGGTAAAGAGAAAATTCCTGTCATAAAAGAAGTGAATTCAGGATTATGTGGTGCCCATTAGTCTGGACATAGTCTATCTGATCAAATTCGAAGGCTTGGATACTTTTGGCCTTCAATGGTACAAGATTGTGTTTTTTTTCACAGAGAAATTTCATTATTTTCAAGTACATGATAATTTCATTCATCAACCCCCAGAGTTGCTTCATACATCTAAATAATCGTGGTCATTTTCCACATGGGGAATTGATGTAGTAGGACCTTATCCTTCAGCGATATCCAATCAATTTAAGTACATTCTTACAGCTACTGAATTTTTTTTCCAAATGGGCATAGGAAATACCCGTCCATGAAGTCAGTTCTAAAATAATTTTTAGCTTCATCAAGTTTAACATCATTACAGGATATGGTGTCCATCATACCATATTGACAGACAATGGCACCAACTCTTGTTCATCCAAGGTGAGGAAGTTGTATCAAGAATACAACATCAAATCCAATCATTCCTCTCGGTATCATGCAGCGGCCAATGACCAAATAGAAGATTTCAACAAGAATGTTTCAAACATACTGCAAAAGATGGTGGATAAAGATAAGAAATCATGGCCTCATAAACTCTTTCATGCTTTATGGGCTTATCGAACCACCACCCGCACTACAACGCGGTCAACTCCATATTTATTGGAATATAGAATAGAAGTATTCTTTCCCATTGAGGTTCAGTTACCCTCCCCCAAAGTATCCATTTGTGATCAGTCATCTACAGATGAACAATCTAAAAAGCGATTGGATAAATTGGAACAATTATATGAGAAAATATTGTTCACCTTGAACCACTTGGAAATCTATCAAAATCGAATAGCATGAGCTTTCAAAAAAAATTTACTTCATTCATTTGTTCAGGGAGAATTGGAATTGGTTCTCAGAACTCCAATGAAACCAGGAAAGAAAACTCCCAAGCTGGAGCCAAAATGGGAAGGTCCTTATTCAATACATATGGTCTACTCCAATTGAGCTTATTTTTTAATCTCACTGGATGGAGAACTCATCACTACTCCAACCAATGCTAGATTTCTAAATAAGTATTTTGTGTAACACAAATACTTTATCGTCCAGCAAGACGTTAAACTACGCCATCACCTGTCCAAGAATATGACCATAAACTATTTGCACCCATTTCATCCAACATGACGTTAAACTATGTTGTCCTTACTAGAAGACTTTAAACTGTATAATCCCTTATTTCTAGTAAGACATTAAACTGCACCATCACCGGTCTATGCATATGACCATAAACTATTCGCACCATCTTCTAACATGACGTTAAACTTTGACGTCCTAGCTATATGATGCTAAACTGTATAGAAGTTCCTTATGTCCACCAAGACATTAAACTATGAAAAAGTCTCTAATATATCTAACATGACGTTAAATTGTTTCCTCTTTTGTCCTAAATGTATGACATTAAACTGCACAGTCCCCCTTTCGTCCAACATGACATTAAACTGTATTGTCCCCATCGTCATAACTACAGGATGCTAAATTGTACTGCTCATTCGTCCTACATGGCGTAAAACTGAACAAAGTCCTTTAATACGTCCTACATGACGTTAAACTGTATTTTGTTCCAGCTACAGGACACTAAACTGTGCCGCACCAATAGTCCTCACTGCAAGACATTAAATTGCATAGTCCCTTCATACGTCCTACATGATGTTAAACTGTGCATCGTTAAGGTTGTTGCTACCTCTTGTTTCTCACTCCGAGTATGATTCATGTGATATTAGAGTAAACATCAACCATAACACTATCTCTGGAACGCTAACCATGTGTAAATCCCAACACCATTTTTAGGTCCTTTTTCTCACAAAAAAACTTGATTACTAATTTATTATTTAATTGAACTACGCGGACTTTGACCCTTTCCTTCTAGGATGGGTACATAGGAAAACTTATGAGGTTCAATCCCAAAACCAATCTCTTCACAACGATTCACCTCCATCTCATACGATGTTGATTCGTGAAGCAGCCACCAAAATCAATCTCTTCACATTGGTTCACCATTGTCCTTGATACATGACGTTAAACTGTACAACACTTTTTTCTTGTATGAAAATAAACTACAACATTCTTTGATACCCTCACCAGAGAGAGAATCATTATTTACATTGATCCCCAACCATGTTATATTCTAAAGACTACGTGCATACATGGCAATGCCTGAACCTTTTATCTAATGTCGAACCATCATTACACTAAAGTCCCCTTTCACCCTTTACTTGTACGGACCAAATCTGTACAGTGGGTATTTCTATAACTATGTGCGGCTTGATTCCCATCCTTATGGGATACGTAGGAACGTTTGAGCATCCCTCAAATCCAGCCCCAGGTCTTTGGGCCTAACCCCAAATTTTACTTTCAGTCCCCTGGCTGAAAAGTCCCTGTGAAAACACACCCTGTGTATTCATTATTATGGTCTGAGTTCTATGACCCCAAACTAATATTTCCCATAATTTCGTCCCACATGACGTTAAACTATATTTCAAGATCTATGTATGGCTTGATTCCCATCCTTATGGGATACTTAGTGAAGTCCATCATCTCAATTTAGGACCCAGCCACAACATGATTGTAGAGACCCGAAGCTTATCGTACATGGACATTACATTTCTTTTGCAGAATAATTAGTACATAACAAAAACACACACACAAGGATCGTAATAGTTTAGTGTCTTTGGAAACTGGGAACGTAATCTTTTAATCATGGTGAAAGATCTCCAATATCTCCCATAAAGATCTTCCTTTTTTTTACCTAAAACCTTTCTTTATATCCTGGGGAAAAGAAAACATAAAAGGGTGAGCTCAAATGCTCAGTAAGGGTAAACAAAAGAAAAGTCAATCACATCATATTCATAAGAACATAACTTTTGGAAATCTTATCCTGCAAAAGAGAGAGCATAATTTCATAACATGGGATAAATCATAGTAGTGAAATGAAATCCCAATAATCATAACATAAAACATGAAACTTTGTGGCATACACACATAATCATAGAGAATCATTTCTTGTTAGTCAAGACTCATTGTCAAGACTATCTTAGTGGACAAAGTCCCTTTCTGAACCGAGTCACGCTCGTTTTAGTCCTGTTTCACTGAACCGGTATAACCTACCATTCCAGCCATGTCTATCTCATGAGATATAAAATCTTTACCCAATGCATTGGAGGGAGATATAGGTCCCACCCATCTCATAATGAAACCATTCTTATGTGTGCCACAAAATCATAAATCATACATCATTGCATAACCCATGTAATAAAAATGGGATTCTTAAACAACATGACATCATAAAAAATTTATATAGAATAAAGGAATTCATAAAAATATTTCCATCACAACCTAATCAAATCCATGTAATAATAGGGATAGAAACAGAACCCTTTATTATCTTAGATGGAAAATAATTTTGATAAAACACTTGAACTCCATTCTTGAGGAAAATATCCTCTCTACTTCAAAAATACTTTTCCTTTCTTAACATGTCATAAAATTATAAACTAAAAGAAGTTGATTAAAAATAAACCTGGAAACTTGTAAAGGAAGCTTCTTGGAAATAATGTTTTAAAAATACATTCATTCCGTATAAGTTAAAAAAACATTCTTCTCGTACTTTTATCGAAAAAGTCAAAAAGGTACCTCGTACGAAAAACGACAAAAGATTCCTTTCATATCCTTTACTAAAAATTCAAGGAAGGGTAAAATTGGATTTAAACAATTGTAGGTGGATGGAAATAATATTACATATTGAGGAAACATGGATGTGGATGATAAAATACCCCCCAGTAAATGCGAAAGTATAAACAATCTCGGATAAAAATGAGATTGTGATATTTCCCCTTATCTTAGGTCTGATTTGCTTCGTAAGTGTCCGAGCCTCCTGTATAATGATTTAAATCATGTTATTGACTTATTCCAGAATCATATTCATTGTTATTATATCATATATGGTCCACTTATGACTTTATATTACTCGTTCTTTTGTAAATTTGTGTTAAAGTAGCGCTTTGGGTAAAATCATCTCATTTGTCGTTCGTGTTTTTAACTTTTAATTATTAATATGATTACGTGGATCAGGATTAATTATATCCATAATGTAAAACATGATTTATATATAATATATATTCAGAATATATATATATATATAATATATCGATAAATGGAATGAAATACACCGTTCATGGAGACGGTAGTCCGTACGTACGCATGAACGCTGTTTTCGTTTCCTTATTGAATTGAATGGAATTAAGTAGATGACATACATATAAATATACATAAATCCAGTATCATTATTATGTCATATATTTCATTATTACTTATTATATATACTTTATAATCATTCATGAATGGTTAATCATTGGGAATGAATCTCATCGCGTCGTGGAGACGGTAGTCCGTACGTACGCACGAGTGATGATATCGTTCCCATGGTTGTTTAATTTTGTTGAAGTGTATGTATACTATTTCAGTATCAATATCCCTTTATAATAATCATATATATTTACTCATTACACCATTATACCCATCCAATTAAGGTGGTGGTGGAAAATAGATTACACCACGGCGTGGAGACGGTATTCCGTACGTACGCACGCGCGGTGATTTCCTTTTTCCGTAGGATGGATAGAAGGTTAATTAGAGTTGTTTCATATTTATAATAACATATCATTATATAATAAATACTGATGTTATTACTTTATCATGAAACAACTAAATAAGAAGAAGTTGAAGAAGAAAGAAGTTGAAAAGATCGGTAATGGATATTACCTCTTCTTTGGAACGCCTCTTTGAATCCTCCACATAGGAAACTATGATTGGTATTTGAAGAAGACCAGGACCTATAGGATTATTCTAGGGAAGTGGAGAAGGGATTTTGGCAGGGTTTGGCCGAGCTTGAGTGCTCAAATTTGTGTGAGGAGGAGGGGAAGGAGGTGCCCTTTTATAAGGGAGGAGAGGGGCACCTTAGGAATATCTCAAAATATTATTTTATATTAAAGCCAAAATCGGTTTATAATGGTTCCAAAGGGTCTTATTTCGAATATAAAGTGGTGATGGGTCGAAACCCTATCAACCAATAGGATTTAGACAAGTTTAGTTTATTATTTTAACCTTATCAATTAGATTTAACTCTAAGTTAAATAATAAAACTTTTACTGTGTCTTTTTGTTTTCTTTCACTATATGGTTAATACACATACTATAACATTCCAAACGAACCCCAAATTGTTTATTATTAATATATATATCCTTATCTAAGTCATTTGGCCGAACCTTAGATTTTTAGTAATAAAATAAAAATCAATAATATAATATTTTATTTAAAAACTATTTTGTGTCAATTTTGACACTATTTGATATATGATTTTTGTGAAAGTCATAAAAGAATTATATGTTCAAACCAAGTTAATTAAATCAACACTAATATATTCTAGTAACCTAGAAAATTAGTGGGATTCATAAAAAGTCTCAAATTACAGTTATTTTGGTGTTTATAATATCAATTATGTCAATATTTCATTAATAAGATAATTAATGAATCATCATTATGTCATAAATAAATTAAATTATTTAATGTCTAAAAATTATAAATAAAATACCCTTATGTAGGAAATAATTTTAGCTTTCTAATGAATATTTATAGTCGAATTTATCTTATGTATAACCCCATATTAAAAATGATTTACTTATTAAACTTTGATTTTAACTATTTTAACTCTTCTTTAAATAAATTAATAATAAATGTCCTAATCTAATCCATGTGGGCCTAAATGATAATATTTTACACTTAAGGTTGTTTTTGGTCGAGATACACTTGTCCAATAGGATTAGGACATGTGTTAGGGTATTATTAATATCATTTTTACCCTTAATTACCCTATTTACTTTTAACCGTGGTAAATAAAAGTAAAAAGTTACTATTCACCAAAAATTATTTTCATCTCATTGAACAACATTTTACTTACTGAAATCAACCGTGTGTTTCGGATTTTTGAAATTCCATTCACAGAAGCGGTAAAATTAAGATTTATGAAGAACTTAATTTTTTTTAAACTACCACTTAGTAGTTTCACTATTCATCAAAAATTGATGTTTTTCAGAACAATGCCAAAATTTCATCCTAAGCTATATTTCATATTCCGAATTCAAAAATGAAGTCTATTTTACCAAATTCATATCACAGAAGTTGCATTAATTAATTTTATAATTAAATCCCGCTGTTAAAACAAATAGCGTGTTTTTAAGAAACAATATCTATCAAAAGACTGACACTTGTTTATGTCTGCTTTAAATGTGAAATTTCATCCAATGACCAACATTGTATTAAATTGTAAAAATATATTCTAAATATAATTTAAAAACACTCAAATTAATAATTTATCACTATTAATTATTTCGATTGAAAAAGTTGTTTTTATATAAAATTTAGTAATTTTCACTATTCATCAAAATATGAAAGTTATCCGAAAATTACCAAAATTTCACCCTAAGCTAATTTCGATATTCCGAATCCAAAAATGAAATCCATTTTGAAAAATAAAATTTACAAAATTTCAAAAAGTGGTTATTACTATTCATAACGGCAAGTTTTAATAACATTTTAATAGCATATCGCTGTTTAGTGAAACTCGTTATTACGTACTACACATGCTATCGAGGAAGGTCGTGATTGCGTGTAATGCAAGGAAAGTCAAGGATGCGTGTTGTGCAAGCTCCTTTTGGTGTAGTGTACAACACAAGACATTAGTGAAATATAAAAGAATATTTTTCATAAAATCTCGGGCTGTTACATTCTACCCCCCTTAAAATGAATTTCGCCCTCGAAATTGTCGGGGTTATAAATGGTTTACTATTCGAAAGTTTCTTTAATAGGAACCCACATCGTAAAAAGGAATACCAAAACTTGGCTTTAAAAACTAAAGTATGAAATGTAACGATTACCCAAATAAACTAATCACTGGGTTTCCACATAGGTGAAAATATGGATATGGAAGAGAAATCTAACCATCATGTTCTGATGGAGAGTGGTAGAGAAGATGGCTATGGAAAATCCAGTAATCACAAATCCATAAATTTGTGATGATCTAAGGTACCATCTGATTCATCAGGTATAAGATCACTAGGACAACATTTTTGGTTTTCACGATCATTTCCCTAAAGTTGAAAATTTGAATTAGAATAAATACTTACATTATTTTGGTATAATCTCACTGTTGTTCATGCCTTGAACAATTTCCACTTCATCTCTTAAATAAATGAAGTTGAATTTGTTATTTGTGAAGTGTTAGCAGATCATGTGACAGAATGACGGGTCATTCCATCTGTCTCAAACAAAAGGTTAGCAAAAATTATATACATAAGTCGATCTATAGTGAGATTAATCATATATGGTTCCTAAAATGGACTAATACATCATATATCATACTGCTTAATATTATAAAACTAGTTTTAACTAAACAGGGACTTTCTGTAGGCCAGTGGTAGGTGATAAAGGCCAGTCGCACTTCGGTTGTGGGTTCGATTCCCACAGCCTTGTCCGAAGCGATGGGCTGTCGCCCGTCCTGCAGGTTGTCCTTTTTCTAAAACTACATTACTATAACATCCCATCAATATTATCGAAAAAAACTTCTATCCTTAAACAATACTCACTTATGTCCAACATAATCCATTCAATCTTTAGGCTTATCCATAATACTGCATTCCACTCTCATAACATAGTGAAAACGATTACTAGAGATTTAATACCATCGTTGATCCCCATATATCATAAGATATGTTTTGTTGGTCCCATTCAAAACATTCAAAGTCCTTAATCATGTATTCTCTTGAATACTTTAGTGAAAACATGAATGTAGTTAAAAGTTAACACCTTCCACATACCAAAATCCTCAAAATTATATATACTCAAACCATGATATCACTTAGTCCTTATATCAATCATGAGCTCATGAATACTATCAAACATTTCATTTTCTCATTATCACTTCATTATGCGCATATCATCCACTTTGCAAAAAAAATATCTGAATAACCTTTCATTGTTCCTCATACCATTCATCATAAACTTTCAAAACACAAGGAAAGACAACAGTGTAACAATCCATAGATGTCTTTTTATTCTATAGTACAACATTACACTTGATAAACATGTAATCATTCCACTACCTTCTTAAACCATTGACAGTGCTTCAAAAATTCTATCATCTCACATATCATTTGTAGTATCTTCATCATCATCAACATAAATACTTCCCATACAACCATACTGATTATCTTCATGAGACTTTCCCTTAGGGCATTGGTTTGCATAATGCCCGTACATTCCACATTTAAAACATTTAACCACTGTTGATGTCGGAGCAATACCATTATCCTCATCCATGTTGTTAACTTAACCTTTTCCTTTGCACTTACTTGCTTTGTGTCCTTCTTTTCCACACCCAAAGCATCTTCCAGTTCCTTTGAAACATTCTCCTTGATGCCTATTCCCACATGATTTACATAGGGGAAATTGAACTTTCTTTCCTCTATGATCATCATGGAACTCCATCTTTCTCTTATTAGCCGAGCCAGGAAACTTACCAAATTTTACTTTATTGATCATATTATGAGATTTCTAATTCGGAATAATAATGATGTTTGTACTTCCAAATCCCATTTCATTATGAAGAATATCATTCCATTGTCTATCATATCCTCCATTATCGTGAATCATCTTGTTTCCATCCATTTTCTAAACCCCAAAAAAGAATAGTGTGAGAGGCAAAAATCATGCGAGGGAAAACAACACTATAAAGGGGGAGTATCCTCAATATCTAACTTCTTAGGTTAAATTCTATGATCGTTACCATAGTTCTAGGACTGTATCTTATACGTATACTTATCCTTAGGGACATCCCTAGATATACCTTAGAAATATCTCTAGGGATCTCACTAACGTTTTCGCATCCTAGATTCCAGAGGTTGACTAAACCGTTCCTCTGATACCAACTGTAGAGACCCAAAGCTTATAGTACATGGACATTACATTTCTTTTGTAGAATACTTAGTACATAACAAAAACACACACACAAGGATCGTAATAGTTTAGTGTCTTTGGAAACATGGAACGTAATCTTCTAATCGTGGTGAAAGATCTCCAATATCTCCCATAAAGATCTTCCTTTTTTTATACCTAAAACCTTTCTTTATATCCTGGGGAAAAGAAAACATAAAAGGGTGAGCTCAAATGCTCATTAAGGGTAAACAAAAGAAAAATCAATCACATCATATTCATAATAACATAACTTTTAGAAATCTTATCCTGCAAAAGAGAGAGCATAATTTCATAACATGGGATAAATCATAGTAGTGAAATGAAATCCAAATAATCATAACATAAAACATGAAACTTTGTGACATACACACATAATCATAGAGAATCATTTCTTGTTAGTCAAGACTCATTGTCAAGACTATCTTAGTGGACAAATTCCCTTTCGGAACCGAGTCACCCTCGTTTTAGTTCTGTTTCACTGAACCGGTATAACCTATCATTCCAGCCATGTCTATCTCATGAGATATAAAATCTTTACCCAATGCATTGGAGGGACATATAGGTCCCACCCATCTCATAATGAAACCATTATTATGTGTGCCACAAAATCATAAATCATACATCATTGCATAACCCATGTAATAAAAATGGGATTCTTAAACAACATGACATCATAAAACAATTTATATAGAATAAAGGAATTCATAAAAATATTTCCATCACAACATAATCAAATCCATGTAATAATAGGGATAGAAACAGAACCCTTTATTATCTTAGATGGAAAATAATTTTGATAAAACACTTGAACTCCATTCTTGAGGAAAATATCCTTTTTACTTCAAAAATACTTTTCCTTTCTTAACATGTCATAAAATTCTAAACTAAAACAAGTTGATTAAAAATAAACCTGAAAACTTGTAAAGGAAGCTTCTTGGAAATAATGTTTTAAAAATCCATTCATGCCGTATAAGTTAAAAAAACATTCTTCTCGTACTTTTATCGGAAAAGTCAAAAAGGTACCTCATACGAAAAACGACAAAAGATTCCTTTCATATCCTTTACTAAAAATTCACCGAAGGGTAAAATTGGATTTAAAAAATTGTAGGTGGATGGAAATAATATTACATATTGAGGAAACATGGATGTGGATGATAAAATACACCCCAGTAAATGCCAAAGTATAAACAATCTCGGATAAAAATGAGATTGTGATATTTCCCCTTACCTTAGGTCCGATTTGCTTCGTAAGTGTCCGAACCTCCTATATAATGATTTAAATCATGTTATTGACTTATTACAGAATCATATTCATTGTTATTATATCATATATGGTCCACTTATGACTTTATATTACTCGTTCTTTTGTAAATTTGTGTTAAAGTAGCATTTTGGGTAAAATCGTCTCATTTGTCGTTCGTGTTTTTAACTTGTAATTATTAATATGATTACTTGGATCATGATTACTTATATCCAGAATGTAAAACATGATTTATATATAATATATATTCAGAATATATATATATATATAATATCGATAAATGGAATGAAATACACCGTTCATGGAGACGGTAGTCCGTACGTACGCATGAACGATGTTTTCGTTTCCTTATTGAATTGAATGGAATTAAGTAGATGACATACATATAAATATAAATAAATACAGTATCATTATTATTTCATATATTTCATTAGTACTTATTATATATACTTTATAATCATTCATGAATGGTTAATCATTGAGAATGAATCTCATCGCGTCGTGGAGACGGTAGTCCGTACGTACGCACAAGCGATGATATCGTTCCCATGGTCGTGGAATTGTGTTGAATTTTATGTATACTATTTCAGTATCAATATCACTTTATAATAATCATATATAGTTACTCATTACACCATTATACCCATCCAATTAAGGTGGTGGGGTAAAATAGATTACACTATGGCGTGGAGACGGTATTCCGTAGGTACGCACGCGCGGTGATTTCCTTTTTCCGTTGGATGGATAGAAGGTTAATTAGAGTTGTTTCATATTTATAATAACATATCAGTATATAATAAATACTGATGTTATTACTTTATCATGAAACAACTAAAGAAGAAGAAGTTGAAGAAGAAAGAAGTTGAAAAGATCGGTAATGGATATTACCTCTTCTTTGGAACGCCTCTTTGAATCCTCCACTTAGGAAACTAAAGTTGGTCTTTGAAGAAGACCAGGACCTCTAGGATTATTCTAGGGAAGTGGAGAAGGGATTTTGGCAGGGGTTGGCTGAGCTTGAGTGCTCAAATTGGTGGGAGGAGGAGGGGAAGGAGGTGCCCTTTTATAAGGGAGGAGAGGGGCACCTTAAGAATATCTCAAAATATTATTTTATATTAAAGTCAAAATCGGTTTATAATGGTTCCAAAGGGTCTTATTTCGAAGCTAAAGTGGGTATGGGTCGCAATCCTATCAACCAATAGGATTTAGACAAGTTTAGGTTATTATTTTAACCTTATCAATTAGATTTAACTCTAAGTTAAATAATTTAACTTTTACCGTGTCTTTTTGTTTTCTTTCACTATATGGTTAATACACTTACTATAACATTCCAAACGAACCCCAAATTATTTATTATTAATATATATATCCTTATATAAGTCATTTTGCCGAACCTTAGATTTTTAGGAATAAAATAAAAATTAATAATATAATATTTGATTTAAAAACTATTTTGTGTCAATTTTGACACTACTTGATATATGATTTTTGTGAAAGTCATAACAGAATTATATTTTCAAAACAAGTTGATTAAATCAACACTAATATATTATAGTAACCTATAAAATTAGTGGGATTCATAAAAAGTCTCAAATTACATTTATTTTGGTGTTTATAACATCAATTATGTCAATATTTCATTAATAAGATAATTACTGAATCATCATTGTGTCATAAATAAATTAAATTATTTAATGTCTAAAAATTATAAATAAAATACCATTATGTAGGAAATAATTTTATCTTTCTAATTAATATTTATAGTCGAATTTATCTTATTTATAACCCCATATTAAAAATGATTTACTTAATAAACTTTGATTTTAACTATTTTAACCCTTCTTTAAATAAATTAATAATAAATGTCCTAATCTAATCCAAGTGGGCCTAAATGATAATATTTTACACTTAATGTTGTTTTTGGTCGAAATAAAATTGTCAAATAGGATTAGGACATGTGTTAGGGTAATATTAATATCATTTTTACCCTTAATTACCCTATTTACTTTTAACTGTGGTAAATAAAAGTAAAAAGTTACTATTCACAAAAATTATATTCATCTTATTGAACCACATTTTACATACTGACATCAACCGGGTCTCTCGGATTTTTGGAATTCCATTCACAGAAGCGGTAAAATTAAGATTTATGAAGAAATTAATTTTTTTTAACTACCACTTAGTAGTTTCACTATTCATCAAAAATTGATGTTTTTCAGAACAATGCCAAAATTTCATCCTAAGCTATATTTCATATTCCGAATTCAAAAATGAAGTCTATTTTACCAAATTCATATCATAGAAGTTGCATTAATTAATTTTATAATTAAATCCCGCTGTTAAAACAAATAGCGTGTTTTTAAGAAACAATATCTATCAAAAGACTGACACTTGTTTATGTCTGGTTTAAATGTGAAATTTCATCCAATGACCAACATTGTATTAAATTGTAAAAATATATTCTAAATATAATTTAAAACCACTCAAATTAATAATTTATCACTATTAATTATTTCGATTGAAAAAGTTGTTTTTATCTAAAATTTAGTAATTTTCACTATTCATCAAAATATGAAAGTTATCCGAAAATTACCAAAATTTCACCCTAAGCTAATTTCGATATTCCGAATCCAAAAATGAAATCCATTTTGAAAAATAAAATTTACAAAATTTCAAAAAGCGGTTATTACTATTCATAACGGCTAGTTTTAATAACATTTTAATAGCATATCGCTGTTTAGTGAAACTCGTTATTGCATACTACACACGCTATCGAGGAAGGTCGCGATTGCGGGTAATGCAAGGCATGTCAAGGATGCGTGTTGTGCAAGCTCCTTTTGGTGTAGCGTATAACACAAGACATTAGTGAAATAAAAAAGAAGATTTTTCATAAAATCTCGGGCTGTTACAATGATTATGGTTAGCATTGATCTATGTATCTCTTTAATGCATTGGAAAATACCCATTTTCATATGTCATACTCCTATCCTTAAATACTTACAGATCTCCATAACACTTTTCTTAACATCTGGTCACAAAATGTCCAATTTGTTAGAGTTCTTTTTCCTGACTATGCAGCACGTGCCCTTAGGCGGCCTTGCATAAATAGTCTAGATAATAGATTTTCAGCCAAAAGATACTATTATTTAACTATGAAACTAATTCCCTTAGGTGTACCTACATAATTCAACCCCCTAACATGTTTTTTAAATAATGGTAACTTCATTCATAGGAAGAAAACCTCTTTTTTCCTTAGTTATCTTAACAAAAATATGTAGGGATCCACACAAATAGTCATCCTTAACATATTTGTCCCATATTCATTATCATGATCTGAAAATATTCAAGTATATGATTTATATTTATTTTCCCTACATTTGGGTGAGACCTTCTTAGGAGTTACATTCATCCAGTTCATAGACAATCTTGTTTGGAAATATTTTCTCAATATTCAAGTACCTCTCATCATACATCAAACTCTATGATTTGGAAAATTTGAATCACCATAAACATTCACTAGCTTTTTAGCAGTATAAAAGGAAATTTATAAGAGTTATTTTTTCAGACTATGTAGCACGTGCCCTTAGCCGGCCTTTCATACGTAGTCTAAATAACGGGCCTGTCAGCCAAAAAATACTATTATTTGACTATGCATCCAATTCCCCTAGGTGGCTCTGCATAATTCAACCCCCTAATGGGTTTTTTAAATAATGGTAACTTCATTCATGGGAACTACTTCCTTTAATTCCTTTTCTCCCTTTTTCATATCATTTTTTAGATTCAAAATTTCTTAAGTCATCGTTTACATTTTCCCCCCATACTTGAACATGGTAATATATTTTCAGATAAATTATCATGGAATTGAGTCAATTCTAATCCATTTGGTCAAACATATTTCAAACTTAAACAACATCCTTTTTATGTACAACGTGCATGACTTTAAACTACTCACAAAAGATAAGGGAACTCTAAACAAAAGTCAAGTTCCAACTCACTAAACATACATTTTGTATGATTTTAGGTAATATTGAGTAATAAAAAGATTCAAAGTTTTTAGGTTTATTTATAATAATCCTAGTAAAAATCAAACTATGCTTACTATGCCCACTAGATTATGTAAAATTGAAAGCAAGTAGAAAAAGAAGGAACACACAAATGATCAAAGATTAATGTTTTTTTCATTTGATTCACAAGAATTAGAAGGACATCCAAAAATTGGAGTATCTTCTCTTTTCCAAGAATTACAAAAGGATAAAAGCATAAATATTAATTTGATTTACAACATATTGAGTTTCATTAGAAGCCACTTGAAGCTCCTGCACTCGACCATCTTCACTCTTCTCAACTTGATGGAGTGCTTTCTTAGCATCTGCTATGGCTTTAATACCATTCATTTGATCTCCTTCCAATAAATTGTTAAGATGGTCAAGTTCCCTAGAAACAACATCTGACTATTGCTAAAGGTGCATCTGCTGGATGAATTTATCTTTAATCTTATGCTTCAGCTCCTTCAACTTGGTAGCATGATCATCCTCAGCTCGGGACACCACAACCTCAAATTCGTTGATGTTGACTGACAGCCTAACCCTGGTCAAATATTGATTTCATTTTTGCTCCTAGTCTCTTCTTAAGATGACTTGTTTAACTACGGCATAGATCCATTGATATACAAAACCGCCAAGTACCAACTTGACAAATAGGGATGATAGTCAGGGAATATTCGATGACATCTCTTCTAAAAGATCTTCAGATATGATCTTCCATTTGTTCTGCCATGCCTTGGGTCATGAAAATTGGAGCACCTTTTGTACCTCTGGATCTGAATCAGCATCACTGTCACAGGGGGGAATATAATCCAGGATCAATGCACTTAAGGAAGTTCCATGTTCTTCTCTTTCCCCCTTGACCCGTGTTTCTACACTCTCTATTCCCGTTGGGGCGGAGGCTGAGGATTCCCCTCCAGATCTAGCCACTAAAATTGATGGCCCTGCATAATCAATTGAAATCTTTGGTTAGTTTCGATGGACAAAAAAGGTTGATTGGCTGTCTTGAAAATTAAGTACAGTTTCAAAAAAAATGTTCTCTCTTACCCAACGGTAGATTGGTAACTTGAGAAGGCTCCACCCCATCTTTCCTAGCTTAAACAGGATTTTCAAGACATGTTTCAGGAAGCTCTGCCAGGCTAAGCTCCACTTGAGATAATGTCTCTACAATAGTAGTGTTTTCTGTACCCCATTCAGGCATTGGCAGTCAACAGCTTGCTCAGATGGAACATCATATTTGAACCGATCATGATCAGAGATGTATTAAAAAGTTTTTTTAACAGGACGAATGATATCACTCAAATCCGTAATCTTCTAAATTACATAGTAATTTTACATAATCTAAAAAATCTTCAAAATATGCGCCAAGTTCCTTCATATCATCCAATGTTATCTCAGAATCATGGTTAATGTCACCAGTGCGAGCATTCGATATGTCTTCTTGATGACCTTCATTCTGCAGCCTGTGATATTGAACAGCCTTTTCAGATAAAATTTTGGCATCAGTTGAAATGTCCACCAAGAGATCTAGTGTAGGGCTTGAACCAAAAGTATCACAGAATGGAAGTCAGTTGATGTTTCATTCAAAATTTTATGAAGAATTGTTAACTTACCAGAAGCAGGCTCTTCTCTTCATACACTAGCAGGAGGAGGGATACTAGGAACAGACGTTGGATCTTCTCCACAAGCAGCCAAGTCAGCCTAAACTTGTGATTTTTCACCAGTACCCTCTGTGGTCCTCAATGGTGGGTCAGTCCTCTCCCTCGGAGGGGAAATTGAAGAAGCCTCTGCAATCCCAAAAAGTATGAGAAACCTTTTCATGGGTTAAGACTCATGATTATCCGAAAGACTTACCACTACTGATGAAGCATTTAGTTGTGGACTTATTCCTTCTATGCCTTTTTCTCATTGGTTTTTTAGGAGTTTTTACAGTCTCCTTTACAGGTACATGACTTGGAGAATGGAAATCCATGTCCAACTCCTCATCCATGGCTCGATGGCCAAGAGATATTTCACCTGGCTCACGTGGAGATTCAGCAGCCCTAATGGAAGTACCACCAGGGCTATACAATGGTGAAGGAACCTATGTAGTTCCTTTCTTTGCAAGATATAAGATAATGAAAATAATTTCCTTGAGTAACAAAGCTTTAACTGGAATCAAGTTACAAAGAAAATAAGGAAATAGACTTACATCTTCAAGATCCATGTAATCATGCCACTCCTCATCACCGGATGCACCAATCCCCTCAGTGGTGCCACGATCTATCATTTCATTCACCTGCTTGGTGATAGGAACAGAATCATCGGTGGAATATATGAGCATTTCTAGCACTCTGATGTATGCCTGCACTTTATAGGGGTTATCCTTTAAATAAATATCGGTGGAGGCCAGAAGATTCTCTATTACAGCGATGTGTAGCCCCTCGCACAAATCCAACCAGGAAATTGAAGCATCACAATATAAACTCTTCCATGTCTGGACAGCCTCTAGGCGTAGATATTCAGAATGTGTACCAGAAGGCTGTGAGGAAGGTCCTACAATCCTAGACTTCAGCTTCTTCCTGGCTCCTACAATTAAAAATTGAGAATAAGAAAATAAGACATGTTTCTCTATAAATTCATGCTGATTAAAGTGCCCTAAATAAAGTAAATAACTTGGAGTTGATGGAGTTGGTCTTTTGATTCTGATGGGCGGATTATATCTTGCACGAGGCTTCTTTGTCGCATATTTTGCCTCATCATCCCCATCCTTGGAATCCAGCGAATAAGGTTCGACTGGTGTAGAATAATCACCTTCCAGATGAAGGGTTTATTTCTCTACGGTTCTTTTCCTTTTCCCCACCTAGTAAACGGGGTGATTTAGTACCCCTTCAGGATATGATTCTATCCAGTTCTCGGCATACCATGTGGTCAAGTTACTTTCCACTTTATCAATTGGTAGATCAAATACTGCCCCGGCCTTCTCCCTAGATGTCATCAACCATAGTTTTCGGGCAACCATCAGATGTTGCTCTGACCTGACATGCATAGGGGGAGATACAAAAGTTTGTTGTAAACACTTAAATTGACGTGCAAATCTATATGGAGCATAGGACTCGCATATAATATCTCCATCATTCCGGGTGACCAGTACACCATCTCTATAGGCCATCATGTATGCCCTTAATTCTAGGCTAGCTATTCCATCATCAACAAACCGCCCGATTGGCAGATTTCCATAAGGAAAGATATTGGATTCCTTATACATGCTCATCCTCACCTTCATGTCATATGAATTGAGAGCAATGAGAGCAATTCCAGAAAATGCATGCACTGATGGCCTGAAAGAACATTCATGGATCAGTACTCTGTTCTGTACATTTTATGTCCTGATGTGAGTGGCGATTCATCCCCAAAAAAGATGGAATGTTCCCACTATCCTCAAAGGATACTTACCCATGAATACATGGGCTAAGCTCCTATGAATCTTTGCTAAAATGGGGGTAGTCAACCCAACCATTTTCCCCTCGTCCAACATGGCTGCAACAACGAAGGTCCCTGGCCTGATGCATCTCTTCGAGTCTCTGACTAGAAAAAGATAAACACTGAGCCACAAGGCCAAGAAGCCCTCCAGAAGAGTCTTCTTTGGGATTCTCTGATTCACTTCATATCTCCACATTTCAAATTATCCTGCTTCCAAGGTCGGCCAAAATGTGCCAGGAGTACCCCTCCTCTCTATTTTGGGACAGGTAGTAGGACATGTACATATGTGACCCTTCTCCTTGGGCCCCTTCCCCTTTGATCCCTTCTCCTTCATCTCTTTCTCCTGATTCTTGTTAAGAAACATATTCTTCCACTCTAGGGTATTCTCAGAATAATTACATGTCACCTTGGGGGGATGAATTCATCATACATATCACCCAAAATTGGATCCCCTGAGATCTTGTGGACATCCCACAGACTGATGCCTACTTCTCCATGAGTCAGATGGAAAGAATTGGATTCTGGGCTCCAATGGATGAGTATCTTCGGCACAAAGTCCTCATTTCTGTAAACATATGTTTGCCCAGCCCAGACGGCTTTATATATTGTAGCTCCTTTTAAATCCTTGAAAAACTCTGTGTAGGTTTGTCGCACCCAGTATGTCCACATCCGCGTTGGCTTCACACCTCCTCCAGGAAGAAAGTCCCAAATCATATTCCTGCCTTGGATTGATCCATCTGATAGTTTCGTAAAATTGAGGGATAACAATGTGGTTGTAAATCAGGCTTGTGAGGTTTCAGAACTTAGGTAGATGGGATATGATTCATTATGTAGGCCTTCTCCACTGTTCTAGTATTTATAAATGCTCCTCGACTGGAGATATTTGCTGAAGGAAATTTGGTGTAATTCTGAAACCAAGAATCCGGGAGATAGTTCTTTGCCTCTGGAATGGTGACTTCTTGCAGATGACCATAACCATACAGTGGTAGATAAATGATTTGTGGGAATTCATGATGATACTTCTTCAGATACTTAGCCAAATCTGGAAGAGTGTTTTCGCAGATAGTATAATAATCATGGCCAACGATGCTCATCATATCATCAATTTGTTTTCTATCCAGTTCGTCAGTCGTTCCGATTCTCCTGGGAGCCATTTTATCTGCACTAAAGATGAATAATTAACTCTTAAGTAAGTTTATTTTACATAAAATTTGTAATGAAAATTGAAAAAATGGCTAAGGCATTTAAGCGTGCAATTCCCATGTTGGCGCACAAGTATAAATGTGTTGCACATGTTTTTGTGAGCAGGTATCACCACACAAGTCCAAATACCTCTACAGCAGTGCGACAAAAATGGAAGTAGTGGAAAACTGAGTAACGTGCACGGTGAAGGCAATTTGCATGGAGAGAGAAATAATATCAAGAACTGGTGGCTTTGCATGAGAATGGCCACATATTTATAGGCCATGCCACACGCCTACGCGCCGAAGCCTACGCGACTCCACTTGCGCACCACCATCTGTGCAGTCAACACTTGCGCGCCGGAAGTCCTTGGTTTTCTTCTTCACCTCAGAGTCACATCCTCTTTTTTTCGGATCCAACTCTGAGGGGGGCTTTTGTTGATGATCCTTTCCGTCACCGAGTCTAAATGAATGAAAAGGGAAATACTTTAAACCTAATGTGATTCATCCATTGAAAAACATCACAAATTTACAAAGGCATGAATAAAGATTCATTTCCACTTGGGTCGCGCAAGTATCACCAAGGTCGTGCAAGTTAACTAGCATGGCACCTAGTGGTTGCACAGGTGACTTGAATGCCCTCTTTTTATTCTCACCCATGGTCTTCAATAGCCTAAAAATACACCAGGTGCCCCCCCCATTTCGGGACGGAAAAATTCCAAAACTCATATTCGAGCTCTCGTTGCCCAAGTCTCTTATGGAAGTCCTCCGAACACTTCTAAGGTAATTTCTTACATAGAATAGAAGGATTAAATAGGGGAAACAAGGCATAAGTGTTGAAACTCATCAACACTTGCGTTCCTAACAGGCCATCCCTTAAAGGGAAATGGCCACACTTGCGTGCCACCTTATCCCTTCAACAAAACTTGTGCACCACTCTTTTGGAAGACTTCAGGGATAATACTAAGGGATTGAGCCAAGTATCGCCCAAGTATTTCCCTATGGGTTGACCATCGTGCAAGTACCCATATGTCGCGCAAGTATACTTGTGCGACTAGGACTTGCGCGCCTACGCAGGACTTGCTCGCCTCTCTATTTTTGGGGTGCCCCACTTGCCTATTCACTTGTTTTCTACAAATCCACATCTCCTCTCCAATAATTAACCTTCAAAAACCATCTTCAAAACCATTTATATCATGGTTCCTTTGTTGTTTTCCTTATCTGAAAAGAATTTTGTGGAACATCTCTCAAAACCTATTGATTTACATATCTGCATGTCACTAAGGTGAGAGACTTCATTCATTCAACCTCATCCTTTAAAGATGAGAGGTTCCCTAACATGAGCCTACTTTTAAAGAGTAATCCTTAGTCATAATTTCTCTAAATTGGGCATCTTCCTTAGGAGTAAGCCCCACTGATAAATTCCATTAACTTAGGCCTCCTTCTCCGGAATAAGTCCTAAGTCTCAAGTCTCCTTAACAAATGGGAGGCCTTCTCAAGAGTAAGTCCAAATATCAAATTTCTAAGATATGGGCATCCTCCTTAGGAGTAAGCCCCGAGTCCCCTAACCTGGGCCTCCTTTTCAAGAGTAAGCCCCAGCCTTTAAGTTCCCAAATATGGGAATCCACCTTAGGAGTAAGCCCCAAATTCCAAATTCTTTTAACATGGGCCTCCTCCTTATGAGTAATCCCCTGTCATAATTCCACTTAACCTGGGCTTCTTTCTCTAGAATAAATCCCAGTTCTCAAATCCATTAACCTGGGTCTCTTTCTCAAGAGTATGCCCTAGTCATAATTCCCCTTAACCTGGGCTTCCTTCTCAGGAGTAACCCCCAATTCTAATATCTCTTAACCAGCCTTAATTTACTTTTGATTTGGGCTTCCTTATCAGGAATAAAACTCAATCATAAGTCCCCTCTAATTTGGGCATCCTTCTTATGATTATTCCTAAGCTAAGTATCAAAATCTCCATAAATCACATATACCTATATAGACCTTGTTCTCAAGTTTCTTCCCTGAAGTAAATCCCAATCTTCATCTATTTGGGAAATTAAACATACATAAGACCCATATCATTTCTTATAATTGCATCTTTCAGGGTAAAATTGTCATGTTTTACCAATACCTCTTATGTCTCACACTGAGCATGACTCACATGATCTTAGAGCATAAAAGTAATCATGACATCTTTCTTTGAGCCATCAATCATACATAAAACTCATACTTCTTTACTTGAACTACGTGGGTTCTGATTCCTTTTTGCAAAACAAAGGATATGTAGGTTGCCCATCTGCTGGTACGATCCCAACTCTGAAATAATACATGTCCTTTTGAATGATAATTAACTTCAAGTGCCCCACTGAGTGGATTTAAAACCACTATGGTTATCATAATGACCAAGATATTTCTATATAATGTGTCAAAGGATACCATTGACCTAGAATCTCTAACAATACAGATGAATCTATATCGATGAATAACCAAGAGTACATATAAAAGATTCTCTAAATCTCATACATACTAATCATTGATTGTCAGATATAAAGGAAATATCATTTTCATACTTGGTAACGTAATAAGGATTCACGAACATAACTTAAATCTATAAAGTGAGTCCCGGAGTAGACAATAATTCCCCTAAAAAAGGTGTGATAAGTCTGACCTCCCATCCTCTGGACCAATGAATATTCATAAGCCTAATCAGTTGACAACTAATGAGCACCTACCTTTGGAAATTCGGTTCAAATAGATATGGAATCATTGGATGTTCCTGGTTGTACAAACAAACCCGTTAGAAACTACTTGGAATGTTTGAACCTTAAATCAAATGAGGTCATCCCCAATTCTAGAGGAAACAATATCATACACCCAGGGGATTCATACATCCCTAGAACATCATATCAAATACATGAAAAGTCATCGTCCCTCCTCGAAACCTCATATAAAATGTTTTACAATCAAAGAGGATGAAAACTCACCCAAACAACATATAAAATTCCTAGGTTGTCATATCAAGAACACAACCCAATCCCATGACCACATTCATACCATTCTAGAACCATGTTAGATTCTTTTTTAAAAACTCTCCAATGGAAACAATAGAATATGATCACTCTTTGGATACCTAGGAGGCATTACACCCCAAAAACCACACATGACTTCCCTTATCTCGTTATCCCTCACAGGTAAAATCATGTGACTCAAAATGGATTCACATACCTCAATATAGACATAATTTTATTTTGGCCTATGGGGTCACACCAATAATAATATAAAAACCAATAACATTGGGATGGTATAATGACCATATAACTTTTAATCCAATCCTTATTGGTTTTATCGATAAAATAGCACAGGAATACTTCCTGTGGTATCCCAACACAAATAAACACACATGAAAGTGGAGGAGGATTGATCACCAACACACAATCTTCTAGCCAAAAGGTTTTTATATATCTCCTCAATCTACATGGACTACCCCTAGGCCAACCATTCCTAATGGATACCTCTCCCTTACTTAGAGGGGACCGTGGGAACAAGTCACAAAATGTACTATGATCTAAAAATTTAATCTATATCCTTATTGGGTTTCATAAAAAATAATCATGTTCACATTCACGCCTGAATCTAGTACTTTATGGTTCATCATGGATGAATACACTTCTTTTCTACTCATGGGAATAAAAAATAAAAAATTTAGTTTTAGTTCAAAGTTCATGACATTAAGGTGGAGAGATAAGATATCACATGATACATCCTAAGTGCATAAACAGTAGGGATATTATTAAGAATTATTTACATTTTTGGAGTTATTCCCTTAAAACCAAGCTCAGTAACCCTCCCATATTCCCATCCAAACTCAACTAACCATTATCCAACCTTATGAGTCCTTAAGTACATCAAAGTCATTTCAATCAATTATAAAACTCTTATAATTAATTTAAATCTTAAACTAATATTTAGTCCATAGTCAACACTTAGTAAATTATCAAGGAATAACTTATTATGTGATCTCTTGAAACCAAATACTTGAAAAAAGGGGTTTTATCAAGCACTGGCATCTAACTATACATTTATCACATAAATAATCCCAAAATTCATATCTCATACCATCCATTAATTTCACCTAAATCAATGAAAATTTATAAATAAATAAAATGGTGGCATTACTCAGTGAAATTTCATGAATCATAGTACATTTATCTTCTAAGGATCCCCCTTGTCCAATCTATACAAAATCTCCGATCATCATGGCTGGATTCCACCACATTATGGTGGAATCATCATAAAATCCAATCCTCAATTGAAAGAAATTAGTAGCAGACTAAAAAATGTAATAAACCAAATAAAATGCAAAGAATCAAATCTTAAATAATTAAACAACCACTATAAACCACCTCAGGTCAAGGAGGTTAAAAGGGGAAGAGAGGAAGGGGAGAGGATCTCAAACTCCCCAAGTTCACACATATTGAAAATGAATATTCTCAAAAGGTATATCTAATTAATAATACAAATGGAGAATTATACTCTTAATTATTTAAATCTAGAAAAATCCCATAAGACTCACTTTTTTTAAAACACAGGGACCATTACATATTGGACGAACCAAACCAAATGTATTTCCTATCAATATTCGAAAGGTCTAGATTTAATTATAATGTTTCAAATCTTCTTTCTAAAAACGATAATTTCAATAATTCCACAAAATTTATCATCATAAAACTCTTATTCTAAACTCATTCATTTAAAAGTTTTTTTTCTGTACTCTCTATTAAGAAATATTCTTCTAAAACTTCTCATTCTGTAAATATTCTTCCAAATTCCATGATAATATTTCAGAACAACTCTTTCATAAGTTATGAAAGATTATAGTTAATATTTTTTTGTCTTAACATATATTAATGCTTTGTAAAATTCTACAAGTAATTCCTCTAATTGAAATTTTATGTGTAATTCCATGTCATAATTTCCAGACGTTCTAATACTTACATCAAATAGGGTACTCCCATAATTCACTATTTTTCTACATAGAACTCTCATATAGGGGAATATATATACATATAAATAGAAAATACCCTTAATTATTGTGGTACCATTAGAATTTATCTCAACCTTATAATTTTTTAAATCATATTCGAACCAACTTCCAACCATATATTTCATACTTCCACTACAGAACTTCATGTCTTTTCAGAAATACCATATTTTCGACCTCTAGAATATACTACTTTTGAAAAAAAAAACACCAAATCCAATACCAGAATCACTTTGATGTCTGGATCCCTTATATATGAGAATTGTAATTTATGTTTCATCCATTAAAACTCACAAATATAAGACAATAACAAATCAGAGACCCATATTAAAGAGTATACCCTTACACATGGTGAATATTATGTGTCACCCAACCTTACAAAAGAGTATACTCTTATATATAGTGATTTTTACATACCCAGAACCCATAGTTAAGAGTATACCTATACGTATGGTGATTATTACATACTAGGAACCCATACAAAAGAGTAAACCCTTATATATACTGAATATTGCATATTTAATTTACTATAGAGTTATATTTATATATATCTGGTTATAATTAAATAACATAGGGGTTTCCAAAAACATTCTCAAATTACATTTACCAATGACCTTCATATAATATAGTGAATCCCTCACTTCTAGAAGTCGTGTATTAAGATGTAAACTGTGTGAGATGAGGATAAAACTTCTATGACAACACTTAAAAGATTTTATAGAAATTATTGCTCACTAAATTTGAATATCATTCTAATACTTAAAAAAGTAAAATTTGAAAACTCAAAACCTATAATTTTCCAATGCATACTGAATTCATTCCTAGGTTTCCCAGATCATCTACAACAGATCCCAACTACCTCAAAATCATTTCAATGAAACTCAAATATAATTAAGAATTTATCAAAACATTATAAATAATTTCATCTCAATTTCCAAATAATTTTTATGTCTAACATCATAAAAACATAGATATTGTTTAAATGGTGTTTCTTTAACAATTTTAAAAACTATTTGGAATTTAATTTCCACATTTGGAGTGCCTTTATTAGCACCCACGTCGTAGAAAGGCTTTTGTGACCCTGTTCCAACACTCACCTGGGAACCCAAAACACCTCTCAATCTTCTAATAATATCCAAAATCACATACTAAGGACATTGAAATGCTTTAAATTCTGATCTGAAGCTGAATTCTCAAATCATCCCCTACTTTATATAAAAACATGCACCCCGCCTCACTAACCCATATGATGTGTGTCATTAGATCCTCCCCAAAAAAATTATTCTCATCCCCAAAAAGTCTCTATGCATATCTTTCATGAACCACACTAGTCACTAAACCCCAACGCATGACCAAAATCCTATATCTCCCACCATTAATTTTCTTGCCAACACCACACCAAAACTAACTCCATTTTTCAAAAATCTTCCATCCCAGAAATTTTAGTGTTTATTATTTCCACCAATTCACCAACAACACCCCACTTTTAAAATAACTTATAAATTATCAATTCACAGATGTCACAAACTGTAGGTCAGCGTCACTGTTCTATACCAAACCATTACTTCGATGATATCACACCTGAGTGTTACATGACTGTACTAATGAGAATCAAATGAATCGTTCCCAAGAATATATCCAAAACTCAAATCCTTGCCTCATTATTCTTTTAAGCAAGTTTTCCATGAGAATTTAAATGAAATAAACCCAGTTACACAACTGGCTTGTTTCCCAAATCGTACATGTATTTTTAACATCCAACCACCATCTCGAAATCGGGGACTATTAGTTCCTACACATATCTATTTTTCCTAGTTCTCATCGACCATTACCCACATTTTCATGTTTTCTATTTCCGTACAAAACTCATCCACTTGTATCCAAGAACAATCTCAAAACCACTACCAACCCTGGTTAGGTCTACTAACACATCCCTCACAATGCTTTTAAAAAACAAATCAGAATGGGAATGATCCATTTAGAACATCTATAGTATACTCATCACTATAGGACATTCCTTATCATTGATACACATTCACAATAATTATTTATTTCCACCTTCAATAAAACATTTATATTCACAATACCTTCTTGTATTCACAAATATATCTAAATTATAAGCCCTATTATATGTTCGTATAATACACTTGTGCTCATCACAACTGTTGTCCAATACTACTGCTAATAATTTCCCATACACCTGATCCTGATGAATATAACTCAAAGTATGATGAACTTGACCATTACCACACAACTTGAACATTCCATACCACTATGTGGCCTACCTAGTCCCTTTATAAATTTAAAATCACATCGGTTCCTAACTCACAATAGTTAAAGAACTCTCTTATTTCCATACACACTATGGTGATCCACTGAGCCCCTCGACATTTCGCAAGACCGAATTCCTATGTTATAGTTTTTATCCATTTCACAATATCATATATCAACCACCAAATGATTTTATCATCTCAACATATTAGCAATATTATTTCCCATCATTCAATCCACTGTTATGTTAAAAAATTTCATCTCAATCACAAGTAATATTTCAATACAATGGTTCTACTAGTAAAATATACTAGAAAAAAGCCTAGATCAACCCCTAATCGAAGAAACATATGACATAGTATCAAGAGTTAACACCATTTTAAATCCCTAGATCACAAATATTTGTCTCATACCTTTCCACTATCATCCTATATCTGATCACTATTTATGTGTGATGTTCCATTGATACCATAAATACAAGCATGTAGTACCTAATAATTTAGTTAACCATGGATCACATACATTCAAAAATCTTTAATTATAAACTTTCATACCTAATTAACCAAATGAACATGCCTTCTGAGCATGTTAGACCTATCAAAATCCATGCAATGCCCATGGTCCTCCATTTATTATACCTAAAGAATATCCATTATTATAACACATATCTGATAGCACCTCCCATGAATAGATCTCAACAAAAAGCATCTACCCATTCTTCCATCTCTATATGAACTCATAAGACTGGTCTAACCCCTCTCTTGGGTTACCACCTCGTTACATCAAAATTCATCACAATAATGGTAGAAAAGTATCTTACTTTTCAATTATAACATTAAATTGTCAATATCCTAATTTGAAACTCAATGTCATAAGGTTGTCCCTCCTATCCCATAACCATACCCCATATAGGTCACAACTCAAAGTGAAACAACCATGCATAGATCTTATATACCACAAGGAATCTCACAGGACAATACATCCATACTCTATAGTTCTCTCTCTCTCTCTCACACAAACAGAGATATATATATATCTATATATATATATATCTCTCTATATATATCAGAAATATAATTCTAAAATTATCAATTCACTATTGAGTAGTAATCAACATTGGGAATCCAGAAACAAAAAACTCCCCTCATGAATCAAAATCATATACAGGCACATACATAAACAACATCACCCCATGATGAGACGTATGAGGAAAATCAAAACCATGTGGTCCAGTTATGTATAATTTCAAAGATAAGTTATTTATGAAATCACCAAATAAGTTATTTTTGAAACATTAAAGAAAATTAATCCATATTTTCATGTCTTTTCCCTCCAATATCAGTGTCACAACCACACAAAAAATATCACATGTCATGTAAACTTAAGTGTCTAATAATATGCATGAATGCACCCTCTCCTACCATTGTGGCCCAAGATAAAAACTAGAAGTCAATAATTCCATATCATCATACATGACAATAAATAACTCAACTATTAAATTGAGAAAATTAAAATCAATCAAAACACTCTCGTAACATTGACTTCATCTCAAGTATGTGTTTTCCAAATGAAAATTTTAATCCATCCCAAATTCTAACTAGTTCTATATCATGTTTACTATATTAAATATAGTAATGTAATTTAAAAAAATTATTTTATACAACTTTGTAACAACCTAGAATATATCACCTTTTAGTTACTAGACTAGTTCATTAGGTGACCTCAGACACACCTAGTCATATGGATGAGGCTCCTGACTAATAGTCAAGGTCAAAGGTGATACCATAGAGAGACTATATCCTCACATAAAAGTAGAACAATGAATAGAAATTATATAACCTCAATGATCACAATATAAAACTAAATAAAAGAATATCATAGCCAAATCCAATAAAAGATATATAAAATAAAAAATTCTATAATAATAATAATCTATCCAAAATGTCACACGATTCATGAAAACATCAATATGATATCTTGTAGCACCCCAAGTTTCAAGTTCATCTCTCTAACGTCCTAAGAGCCTTGGAATGTTTTGTAAAATAAACCCCATTTTAAGGGAATAATGGGAACCGATATAGACTTCATGAACATAAAATATACTTGAAGTAGCCCGTCCCCAGTATATGGAACATGATAGAGCTCCCCCCCCATAAAGAACTGTACAGCTAGAAAGTGTCATATGCCTAATAACAAGCCTGATTCAATGGTTGTCTCCATACCCTCTCAATCATCTTTGTCCGTAAAGCCTACATAGGTTAATTTCCTCCTTTGAATCCTTTATTGAGGCCTATCCTAGTGGTCAAGTCTAGTCCTATCTTCAAATCCTGAGTCCCGAAAATGAACCAATATTCCACACATCTTCATCAAATTGAATGTGAGGATTATAATGCTGAGGTCAAAGCCACAAAAATGCTACCTCATGAGACACATCTAACACACATGTAGAAACATGAAGAGGAGGATGAGCCAAAGAACGTGAATCCAAATCCTCGTCACCCAGGACAAGAAGACACAAAACAATATTGATGGAGCAACTCTGTTGAGGGGATCCAAGACGATATAAACTAGTACCACATCTCTGGGCATGAAGCCATTCAGCTTAAACTGCAGAGGATCCGTCACCAGATTCTGGATTTTCCAAAACACAGGAAACAAAGGGAATGATGAGGATTATTTCTTCGCTAGCAATGATGTCACAAGAACCTATCAGCACAACCAGAAACCATAAACACCAGCGAACTATATAATCCTTAAATCTACAAAAAACCAAAGAAAATCAAGAACATGTTCTTGTCCCCTCTAAGTTGTTCTGAAGTCGACGCCTCGATACCCTAGGATGAAGATCCTAAGTATATCAATCATTGATCCACTCCGAATCTGATGTCTGAATCCAGAGATGGATCCAATGCTAGAAAATAAGAAAATCTCCAAACCATTTGTCGTGATAGATGTTACAGGAACTGCCCCTGAGCCAATAGCATGCTAGACCTGGCACCAAGCTGAGATCATATCAGATTTGAACCGAGCTGGGGAAGATACATTCAAAGTCGAGACTGTAATCTATGTCGGATTCCGTCTCCAAACCGAATCATGGTAGATTTCTATCCTAGACATCGTTGAGAATCCACTGCCAAGCTATGGTCTAAGATGAGATAGGAGTAGCGATAGAAACAAGACTGGTGACACTGATCAACAAGCTAGAGGAGGGGAGGAGGAAAATATCGAGGGGAGACCCTAGACGCGGATGGGTTTTGGAATGTTTTATAGGTTTTTATAGAGTTTCAAGGTTTATACACAGTTATTAGAAACTATGAACCACCACTAAAAAATAGTTTAATGGAAGAAAATTGTCACTTGGAAGGAACACATGTACTCAAAACCACACAACTTCCTAGGAGAAATTATGTATCATGAAATAAATGGGGGGAAATGGTTGGTGCATGGTCCTTCAGACCATGTAAGCCAACCATGTACAGTGTTGGTTTGATAAACTAGCACAACATGGATGGAAAATGGATTTCCAAACCATTTGGAATAACCATGACGTGTATAGTTAAAACCACTGAAAATGTTATCCAATTTGAATTTACTCAAAAAACACGATTTATTTGTCAAATCCTCCAATAACACAAAATCCTTTTTCTCTCTAGGCTTGAGAGTCTTTTATATTTGATCCATAAGTGACTATTAGTCAAATAAAAGTGCATTGGAGGCTTGGTTTTATCAGTAAGTCATTATTGTTCATCATTCTTCTTAGATATAACCTTATTCTCTCTCCTAGAATCTTATATCTTATCCATTGTGGATATTTTAGTGTTCCTTGATTGTAATATTGTGGTTTTATCATTGTATTGATTTATGTAAATGATATCCATGGTCATATCTAGAGTTTCGTTATGCAGTTATTTTTTTACAACCATTGGGATGTAGGTGGATTATCACTTATCTCCACTTGATTTAAAACATGATGTATAAGTTTTAATTAAAATGTTCGATCTAAATTACGATGAAATACATATGTTATTATAGGAGGAAATAAATTTTGGAATTGTATTTGGATTTTTTTGGTAAATTATATGGATTTCCAAAAACATTTTTTCTATATAATTTTATATGTTTATTTTAAAATTATATTTTTATGCATGGATTTTTGTTGGAAATTATTTAAATAAATAACAGTATTTGTAATGGTTTTCATGGTTTTTGGAATACATGGATTTTTTAAGTTCATATTCATTAGATATAACCCTATGTATGGGGAATTTTCCATTAGGGAAGTGGGTATTAGTTACCTTGTGACAACTTAGTGGATTAATGAGAGACCTATCATGAGTTTCGAAACATCACTTCAGCATGAGTGGTGTGCGTGGAGACGTAGTTGTGGGTTCTCTAAATGATTGAAAAATGGTTTTACGATTCATTTATTACATTCCATAGAAAAATAATTATTTCTTTGCTAGAAAATATTTTTACTGATTAAAACTATTATATATTATTTGTGATAACATGTTTTGTCCTAGTTGAATAAGTTGCAAATTCATTGGGGAAATCCTACCTCAATTCGGACGGTGCCTGTGGGATGGGGATCGTGTGTGGTGGAGGTATTGTTAGGGATCAAAATGGGGCCCTAATTCTTGATTTCTCAGCCTTTTATGGGAGAGACAACCCCCTTCAGGCAGAAGCGAATGCAATGCTCACCGGCCTTATTCTCTGCCGTGAGAGGAACATCACCATCTCGGTCATTGAGACAGATTCCACTTCTATTCATCGTGCTCTCCAAAGCTATGGAATTACTCCATGGTGCATCGCATATATTATCCATAAGTTTCGTTGTTTATTTTCTACCTAGATAGATATTCTTCATACATGGTGGGAGGTCAATAGAGTCGCATATTTTCTATCTTCTATGGTGAGACCCCGTGACGAGCTCGCATGTTACTGTAACCCAGGTTCACTTCCGCCCGAAAGCATGTCACTTGTCATTGGGGATGCCCTCAGTCTCCATTTTTATTGACCCCCATGAAATCTCCCCCACGTGTGTCTTCTTTCTCTTAAATGCTTCCTTTCATTTAATAAAAAAATCATTGGTTGGTTATTGAAAAAATCTTACTGATTTTAGATTCACCCCTTGTTTGGGAACTATTTTTCATTAATATATTTCATCAATCAAGATGAAAGAAAAGTCAACTTATCTCACTTATTTAGTAATGATTCATGAAACTGTTTCCACAGAATATGGATTTGGTACATGGTGGAGGATGGGTGTTTTAGAATTATGTCACATGGGGTTTTTAGTTTTTTGGTCTTTTGGTTCACTTCACATATTTATTCTCATTCATAATTTTACTTTAATATGGTTTATTGGTTTAGATTGGTTTTGAGTTATATCTTGAACTCATGCATCATATACGGGTTTGATTGGTAATTGTTTATGTATTTTGGATGTTTTATATTTTAATGGAAAAATTATCCCCCAAATTTTCGTGAGGCCCTTGACATCTATTTCCCTCCATTGGTGCCTTGGGGATGTCACCTAAGGCCTAGTACCACACCCGCCACTACTCAAGCCAATGAGGAGAGGTTGGATGATACCAATGGTATTGGTCTTGGTTAGTCCAAATAAATATTTTGGGAAAAATGGTATTAGTATTGTTTTTTCCAAATGTAATTGTTTGAAAAATGGTATCCTCTTCGATTGCCTATCTATCTTTTTTAGGACAATGGTGACAATTTTGTTTGTTCTTATAGTAAGAAATGGAATCATCTAGTATCTTGGGATGGTTTTAAGGATATAGTATTTCATTCACATGATATGTAGAGAATAAGATGGCACAAATAACCTTTTTATACTTTATTTCATGTTACAAGGGTGTTTGGGTAATTGGGTGTTTTATGACACATCAAGGAGACTTGTCACCTCATTTTTTTGTGTTTAGATAATGAGAGTTACAAGACATGCATTGATAGTAAGACTTACCAATCAGATTTCATTGTTTATTTTTATTTTAATGGTTTATGAAATAGAAAAAACAATGATTTTTGAATGTTGGGAAAATGGTTGATTTTGAAAATAATGGTTGTATTATTTTTAAAAATGGTTAAGATGTTGAAAATTGTTCAATTGTAGAATCCTAGGTTGTAATATGAGTTGATGAGGTAAATTGTAATGGAAAAAACATTAGTTGATAATGTCTGAGACTAAATAGTGTTTATTTTGGTTATAGTGAATGGAATTAGGTAGGAATCATAAAAATGAATTAGAGGAACCTGTTAAAAATGTCGCTACACCTATTCCACAATTGTACCAACAGTTAGTCCAAAGCATGGTACATTATTTTTAGGCCATGGAAAAGGATACTATGAATGATGAACCTTGGAAATTGAGTAATTTAATCAAGTTACATAAGTATAATCCACCAATATTTTGAGGGGATTTTATCAGGAAAAAGGATATGTTGGTTAAATTGGATGAATTAGGTCTTTGATTTCCTTAGGACACCAGCAGAGTTGAATGTAAAATTAGAAACATATATGCTGGATGATTTGTCATGCCAATGGTTAGAATTAGTAGTTTAGAATTAAGTGGACCAAGGTGTGACAATGGAGGATTTTGAGGAATTTTTTAACAAGAAATAACATACTCACACGTTTTAGTTTACTTGAACAATATATTTATTTATTTTTAATCAAGAGAACCTCTAAGTGAGAGAGTATACAACTAAATTTATGAAAATAGTCTACTTTTACATGGAATTATCTATAAGTGAATCCTTGAAGGCACATATTTTTGAGTTTGGGTTGAGATTAAATATTTCCATAATATTTATCATGCTTTTTATAATGAATTATACAGAGATGGGAAATAGAGACAATGTAGTTGAATGTTATATATCTAGAAATATAATTTCATGGAGCATCCTTACTCTTATGGGAATAGGTGGGAACTATAATTATAGGAATATGAAGAAGAATTAAACCTAGTGAAATTGTGATGGAACACCACATAACCCAATTATGGGATAATTAAATATTCCACATCAATCAAAAATTAATCTTGGATGTTTAAAATGTGGTTATTTCACCCTTATCAATAAAGATTGTATAGAACCACATCGATCTTATCACAATTACAAACAAATGAGACATATTCGGTGCTGTTGTTATAATGACCCAATGTCAGGTGCTATAGACACATATAATGGTTCCCGAAAATGAATTCTTCAATGGGATAATTAAAATAGAATAATTCCCATCATTATAACTGAGTGACCGTAGGAGATTTTAGGAACATAATTAAACCAAAACTTGTGAAATCTCAATAGGGAAATAAAAATAATTGTGCAGTGAGTTACAAAAAATTATGTAGAAGGGTAAGTGATCATAGATTAACAATATTATCTTTAGAATGTGATAGGTATTATTATTTTGAATTCTACCATTATGAAATATATTTTTTTGATATGGACGCATCCCACTAATTGTTTACTTTTTAGGTTGTTGACCTTATGGGATTGCATGTTGAGATGATGACTTCTATTTTGAATAACCAACCACTTTATAGAGAAAAACAATGTTGATCCTTTAGGTGTAAATCTTGATATTTTACTTTTTTTGGGTATGTATTAGTTTCCAACATTGAATGAACACATCAATTATTATACTTAAAATGTTAGTTTCACATCCCTAAATGGCATTGAGAATCAGTTTATAGGAGATTGGGATGTAAAGGAATGAATAGAATGAATTATGGAACCAGTGATTGGAACTTTGTATTATCAGATGGAAGCTCATACCCTAGAATATGTGGCTGATATTGTGAATAGATATTTTCCAACATTTCTTGACTAGTTTCATGCTTTTTTCCTTAGAAAATAATTAGGTTTTTCACCCAAATGATAAGTTGAGTTTTTCATTAACCTACTATTAAGGACTAGTCCTATCTTACATCCATATTATTAAATAGAACCAATAAAATTTAGGTAATCTAATTTTTATTTGTGAGAGTTTGAAAGAAAAGAGTTCATTTGGCTAAGTACATCTCCATGGAAATCACCGGTTCTATTTGTAATTTAGGCGAGCCAAAGTCTTATAATTTGTGTGTATTATCATAATATTAACCATATTAAAATAACTAATCAGTATCCTTCTCCACACAATGACGATCTATTTGATCAATTTATGGATTCCAAATGGTTCTCTAAAATTCACTTACGTTAAGGGTATCACCAATTATGAGTTCGAAAGGAGGATATTCAGAAGATAGATTTTAGAAGTAGACATGGACATTATGATTTTTTTTTTGTTTTTTCCTTTTAGTATTAAGATTGAATGATCCATCATTATGGATTTTATGAATCAAATATTTCAGAGGTATTTGGAATCATTTTTTGTGGTGTTTTTAATGATATACTAGTGTATTATAGGAAAATATAATTCCATGAGAAAAACTTGGATATAGTGTTTTTTTTCTCTCTATAGAATTTTCTATTTTCCAAGTTATAAATTTTTAATTTATAGATAGAACATGTGTGTTTCCTTGGCCATGCCATTTATGAAAAAAGGAATTTCTATGGATATTAAAATATTTATGCTATTATATCTTAGAAACCACAGAAGAATGTATATGAGATATGTATTTTCCACGGATTAGTGGGATAATAAAGACATTATGTACGTAATTTTTATTATTTGGAATCAGTGATTACATCATTGATGAGGAATGAAATTCATTTTCAATGGAATAATAAATTCCAGAAATCCTTTTAAGAACATATGGAAAGGCTTACACCAAGACATATCCTTGCATTGATAGAGTCTGAACTAGGCTATGTTGTCACATATAATGCATCAAGATTTTGGTTGGGATGTATTTTCATGTTGGGAGATCCTGTGGTTTCTTAATTCTCACTAGAGTTACAATTTCATGAGAAGAACTACAAAACACATTATTTTGAATTGTCTTCTATGGACCTTTCTTTGAATACATGGAATAATTACCTCTTTGGTGGGAAATTAAAAATTATTATGCATCATAATAGCTTGAAAACCATTTTCACACAAAGAGATTTGAATTTAAGAAAGTACGTATGGATGGAGTGTTTGTAGATGTTTTACTTTGACTACATATATACATCGGGTAATTTTAACTCTATGGAAGATGCATTAAGCAAGAATTTATATGCTTAGTTAGATAAAGAGTCTTCATACTAGAGGTAACTAATGTAGTTCATAGCTAACATAAATCTATATTTATTATACTAAGGTGATGTTGCAGTTTTATTTCCACTTTTTTGTTCAAGATTTTATTTAAATTGGTAGATTTGCTCAGAAATCCAATCCTAATTTTGTATCTATGTGGTAACAACCCAATAATGGGGATACCATTGAGGGATGGAAGCTAGATGTCAATACAATGTTATAATTTTGATTTTAATTGTCCATAAATTTTTATTGTCATGAAAATATTCTTAGTTCCTACCACCATTTATGATGTACTATTCATCTAGGAATTGGGATGATTTATTGAGTGTTGCAAGGACATTTTTTGTGGGTTTTCTTGAAAAATCTATAGTGAAGTATGTGTCGAGATTCCTCACCTCTCATTAGTTCAAGGCAGAGCATCAACAACTAGTTGGTATGTTACAGTCCTTATTAATTTCAGTTTGAAAATTTGAGCAGATAACTATGTATTTTATAAAATGTCAACTAAAGATGGTTATGAAATATGATTCCATATGGATGATTGTTGGTTGGCTCATAAATTTGGATCACATCATCCTGATTTGTGAAAATAATATAGTGGGAGACTTTTCAAAAATGAATATTCAGAAAAGTGTAAATATACATGACACACTAGTCTTGATAGTATCTTAAAGAGACTCTAGGTGTACATCTGTTTTTTTTTTGGAAATTCCTACAGTAAAACCTTGAAATACAGTTGACTCAGAGTATTAATTATCATAATAAAATTGATGGAAAATCTGAAAAGAAAAACATAATGTAGTAGGACATGTTTAGGGATTGTTTAATGTATTTTGGTGGATCATAGTAAGATCATATACTATTAATGATGTTTTTTTACAATAACAATTATATGGGATAGATATATATGGATCCCTTTGAATCATTGTATCAGTTTCCTTATTATTCTCAAATATTTTGGGTAGAAATAGATATTACATCACTCTTTGGACCAAGGCTTGTCAAATAGACAATAGAAAAATTTATTCTATTAGAAAGAGAATGGAGATGGCTTAATGCCTTCATAAATCAATTGATGATCATCTTCAATAATTTTTTTCTTTTGAAGTGACTGATCATGTGCTTTTAAGAATCCATCCATGGGTTGGAAATCCTTGTTTTTGTAATCATGGAATGTTTTCTTCATGATATACATCCCCTTTTGAGATACATGAATGAGTTGGTGAGGTGGAATATCAGCTTCCTTTTCCACCATGGTTATGTTTAGTGCACAATGTGTTTCATGTATCATAGTTGAAGAAGTAAAAATCTAATATTGACCATGTGATTCAATAGGATCAAATTGAACTAAATATATATAATTGGAAAGAGAATATCAATCATAGGAAACACATATTTTTATTATGGTTTTTATGGAATCATGGTTAGATTCATGAATAAAAATGGATGTGTGAGAAGAAAATGTTAGAGGATTAGACTAAACACTTCTAGGGAAACATGGATTGTCTACTTTTTGGGATAAAAAGTACAATGGTGGTGATAATGTGGCTCCCATGGTTACCGATACAAGACCTTTATATTTTTATTTTCATTATACATAATTTTCCAGTTAAATTTTTTGGACAATCCAATGTGATTTTAATGTTTTGGAGGCTTATTTGAAGGTGAATAGCTTGTTTATGATTATAAGATATTGTGCGCCACCTATAAGAAAGCAAAAATGTATCGACAGTGGTAATTGGGCAGGTGCATGGTTGGTGTATCATTTATCCCAACCATATGGATTCTTGGGGGAAACCAGGTATCTTAAAATAAAGGAAAAATGGGGTTGGTGTATGGTTTTTATAATTGTGTGAGAAAATCGTGCATCGGGTTGGCATGTGATAGTAGCACCACATGGTTGGTGCACTATTTTCTAAACCATGTAGTATATAATTGGAAACCCTAAAAATGTGTATCTAATATAAATTTACTCTTTAATCCTATTTACTATCCTAATCCTTAAAAAACCAAAAATCCTTTTTCTCCTTAGTCTTGAGTGATTTTTCTTTAATATCCATATGTTATTCATAGGCGAATCGAAGTATGCTGGAGTCTCAGATTCATTGGTATGTCATAATTATTCATAAATATTCTTAGATATATCCTTATATTCTCTCATGGAATCATTTATCTAATCTTTAGTGGATAGATTCACTTTCCTTGATAGGAATATTGAAGATTTATAATTGGATTTTTTGAAGGAAAGGAGATCCAAGGATAGATCTAGAGTTTCATTTTTTCATTATTCATTTTTTCTAATCATTGAACATTAGATGGCTTCTCTCTTATCTCCAAATGATATAGAAAATTAAGGAATAGTTTTAACTAAATGTCTTGATTGAAATTTTGGTGAAATCCTTGTGTTATTCTTGGTGGAAATCCAAATTGGCATTGGATTTAGAAAATTGTGGGTAAATTGGTTGGATTTTGGAAAGTCTTTTGTTTTACAAATTTAAAATTTTTATTTTATAATTATGCTTGTATTTTCTTGCATTGAAATTTCTTGTTCATATTATTTAATTAATGAAGGGTTTCTGTAATTATTCTACATTGATTTTCAAATACATGGTTGGAGTGAGTTTGTTTTCAATAGAACTGGCCCTATGGAAGGGGTATATACAATTGGGTCACCTTGTATTGGTCACCTTATGAAGATTGATGGATTGATGAGAGACTTATCCTGAGTATAGAACTATCACTTGGACATGAATTTTTTGTTTAGAGACATGGATATGGGTATTCCAAATGGTTTTTAAAAGGTTTTATACTTGTTTTATTGCATTCCATGGAAAATTTATTATTCCTTTATTATTAAATTGTTTATTGAATAAAAAAATTTATATAAATTATTCCAATAATTTATTTCATAGTGGTATCAGTTGGGAAGTCATTTAAGAAATCCAGTTGAGTTTTGATTCACCACCTTCATGGAAACTATTTTGAATTTGTGGATGCCGTCTATTAGGACACATGTAATGGAATGGCATCTCATTTATTTATTTAGGATTCATGATGTTGTGGGAATGACATGTAGAGTTGAAGAATGAATTAGGTTGGGTGCTTCAAGTTGATGCAACTTGGGAGTTTGAGTTTTTTTGTCTTTGGTTATCTTTGAGTAGGTCTTTGGGTTTCAACATTTACTCTAATACTTTTTATTGGTTAATTTTTTTTGTATCTTGTTCTCTTGCATCATACAGAGGTGTGGTTGGTTATTGTTTATGTAGTTTAGATGTTTTATTTTTCAAATGTAAAATCAACCCCAGAATGTTCTTGGGGCCCTTGGAATTTATTTCAATCCTTTGTTGTCTTAGGGATGCCACCTAAGTCCTAGTAGCAGACCCATATCTTCTCAATCCAATGAAGAGGGGTGAGAGGTTACATATCTTGTGGTAAGATCATATATAACCCAAACAAAATAAAAAAGAGGAAATGAAACAACCTCATGGTCCCATGTCCAAACCCAATCCAAACTCCAGACGCAGTCGAAGCTATCCCTTTAAACCATCCACACCAGGCCTTTTCCGTCTCTATACCAACATTCATGAGGTCTACTTGGGTACCAATGTGTCAAGGGTATCAGATAATGGTTTGAGTATAAATCCATATACCACCACCAATAGTTTCCATAACATAATCTGTATAGACGGTGAATGTACATTGTGATATGATCAGAATAATCAAAGAAACAATTGAGAACATAATAAATAAATCTCTATGGATCCTTGGTTTCTTAGGTGACACCTGAGGTCCCAAAAACCTACTTCATCCAATGTTAGATTTAACTAAACATGATACATTAAAACTAAGGAAAACTACATTCTACAATGAATACCCTAAAAACAACATCACCTAAATGAAAACACATCCTAACAGAATATTTGAAAAAACATATGGGGAATCATGTCCTTCCATAGAATGTTTTCAGAACATCACCCAGGGGGAACCACGTCTTACCCTAATAAATTTTATAAAACCACATATATAGAACCAGGTCCTGCCCTTGAGCCTCATATATGATACACCCAAGGGAATCATCTCTCCTAAGAACCTGATGTATCAAACACCCAATGGAATCATGTATCCCAATAAACTTATATATCATATACCTAAGGGCACCATCCCTCCCCAAAAACCCGTGTAACATACACCAAGGGGAATCCACCGTCCCCAAAACATGATATAGTATACACAAAGTGTCATCATCCCTTACAAAAAACTCATAGATAGTATTGTAATCAATGGTTCTATAACTCACCCTAACCTCACATACAATTACTTGGTCAACATCTAAAGAATACATCCCATTCCCATCTCCATATTTATAATAGGCTACAACTGTGTTATCCTAAATGTCTAACACACTCCTAGGGGACCACAAGATTGGGAACCCTCCATGGTTCTCTAGGTCACATCAAAACCCAAACACCCCACATGGGTTCATTTATCTCATTCCCCCTCCCGGGTTAATGATCATTTCTCATTGTGAATCACTTCCATCAATATATTAATGCCTATACCATGACGTAACAGAGAACATAATAAGTATCCTATAATCCAAGAATAAAGGGATAAATTATTTCCCCTACCACTTTCAAGGCAAGATAGGTAATTCCTCTCACCAAAACTATATATAAATCTATCCCATGGTATCCCCACTCAGATACAGACACAAACAAGTGGATATTGAAGACTTTCCCCCATAAAAAATCTTCTATCCAAAAGGATCTAGGATATCCAAAGATTCTCTATGGACTACACCGAGGATAACCATACCGAATTCATAACTCTTCCCTACTCAAAGGGGGATAAGGGAACCTATCTAAAGTCCCACTATGTTTTATTCAATTCATCTATACCCATATATGGTCCACATATCTCATAACACATATTCATGTCCTTGTTCACAACCATTGATGACCTAGACCTCTAGAAAGTGGTCGAGGGTCTATCATAGTCCAAAAAACTTTTGTTCTATTCTTGAGAATTAAAAATAACCAATCCATTTTTTTCTCAAGTTCAGATGTACAAAATTGGTGAGATCACATATCAAATGATAAAAAAGAAGAACATAAATTTTAGGTGGATTCTTAGGGACCACCTACCTAGTTCATAGTTATTCCCTAAAAACTAATCCCATGAACCTCATCTCATCTCATCCAAGACCAAATGATCATCACCCAACCACATGAGGCCCTAACTCCATCAAAGTAATTTCAATCAGTTTTAATTTCAGTGTTAAACCAATATTTATTTCATAGAAAAATAGTATTCCATAATCAAGGAGTGACTAACGAGGAGATATCCTAGAACCAAATCACTGAATAAAAGGTTGTGTACCACCCTCAGAATCTACCAAGAACTTCAACACAAAAAATCCAAAAATTCTCATATCAACTCATCCTTCAATTTTACCAATATCAATATAAATTCATTAATAAATCTAATAATGAGACCCCTTAGTGAAATCACATGAAACCTTGTGCATTTATCATCATAAGATCACCTTTATACGAGCCTAACAAAATCAACATCATCTTGGCCTAATTCCACCATTCTCTACTATAATTAGCACCAAACCCTATCCCAAATTCTAAAAAACCACCATCCAATCAAAAAGGTAAGAAACGAATAAAAAAAAGGAGTCACACCATAAATGATGAAAAAACAGCATTAAATATTTTTAGAATTAGGAGGTTAAATGGGTAATATAGGAAGAGAAAGAACATATCAACCTCCTCAGACTCACTCATCTCAAAAATGAACATTCCCAAATAGAATATCTAATTTAAATCCCCAAAAGACTATTTTCCAATAATTCCTCAAATTTTTGAAAATTATATGACATTAAATTTTTAGAAAACATAGATGCACTTATGTGTTTACCCATATGTATGGTACCCCTGTGTATTCCAAAAAACCCATATATATTTCCATTCATTATTTTCATGGTCTATATTTAATTCATATGTTCGGATTCCTCCAAAAAACCATCATTCTAAAACTCCCAAGAATCCTTACCTTCTAGAATTATTTTTAAAAAATTCTTATCCTTATGATAATATCCTTTCCAAACAATCATTCATGAAATATTATTTAGAAAATCCTCCTAATTATGAAAATATACATTTAAATTTCCTAAAAATACTCTAAAACAACACTTACATAAGTTCCAAAAGATTATAATTAACCATTACATACCTTAGCATAGCTTAATAATTTTCCAAATTCTCTATCCAGTTCTACCAAGTGAAATTTCTGATCATGACTTTCAAAATTTACAACAACTAGTCTATGTGTAATTATGAGCCATTACTTTCAAAAGTTCCCACACTGAGTCAACACATGGTACTAAAAACGTTTCCTAAAATTTGAAATGTAGGACCCCCACATATAGGAATACATATACAAACTAACTGAAAAGACCCTTATGTATCTGGGTACCTTAAATATTTATCTCATTATTATCATATTATTTCAAAGACATATATAAAAAAACATATGGACTTATCTTATGGGATTCAACTTAACAACTTTTAGTCTTTTCAAAACGGTTATCTTCTATACCTTTGGAATATATCACTTCCTAAAAAATCATCACATCCATTTTCAGAATCAAATTTAGGCATACAAACCTCATGTATGAGAATTGAAATTTATGTATCATTAATTAAAAATTGATAAATATGATTTCCTTATATATCTGGAACAAATATGTAAGAGTAAACCCCTAAACCTGGTGACTTTGATGATTCAGGCACCCATACATTTGTATGGACCATTACTTATGGGGACTCTTATGTATCATAACCCATACATTAGAGTAAGTGCTTATGAAAGGTGAACCATAAATATTTCTTTTACTTCATAGTTACATTTACATATACATGGTTACTCTTTGGTTTCATAGGGTTTCCTAAACATTATCAAAATTTAATTCCTAATGTCCCTTACCTAAAAAAGGGTGTCTTTCACTTTTGTAAGTTTCAGTTTTGAGAGTTATTTATTTGAGAGGGGGATAATAATTACATACCAATAATTTTTTAATTTTCAAAAAAACAACATATTGTCTAATTTCAATCATATCATATGAATTACCTTGGTCGTGTCCTAAGAATCATGACTTTCGATTTTACAAAACCCATAGAATATATTCTTAAGAATCCTATCATATCAGAAATATATACCAACCACCTAAAAATCATTTCAAAATAACTTAAACATCCTTAATAATTTATGAAACCTTTAGAAATCCTTTAATGGAAATTTTAAAATAATTTTGAACTCGATCTTTATGAAAACATAGCCCTTGATTAACTGAATTTTTTTTCACTATTTTCCAAATTATGCAACATCTACTCTCTCATAATGGAAAGACCTATATAAATACCCACTTCTCAACAAGGCCTCTAACCCTTCACTAACATTCACATGAGCAATAAAAATGAATACTGAGCTTCTGATAAGACCCTAAAACACCTTCCCATGAAGTTATAATACCTAGATTTCCAATTAGAAACAAAATTGTCGAAACACCTCCACCTTAGTACAAAAAATTTAAATTTCCACTATTTTCGACAATCCGTATGAAGCATGTAGTTATGGAATTAACTAATTTATATTGACGTAAGATAACTAAAAATTTGGTTTATCATTATTTAATTAATGATTATTTTTTATAACAATATCAATTAATTTAATGTGTTATGTACCACATCAGTAAACTATATCATTATTTGTTTTGATGACTTCTTTTTACTTAGATGTTCCTTCTATTTGGATCAGTCCCTTCATACAAGTGTTGTTGAACTCCGAAAATGAATCCATGAAGAACCACATAAATTATTCATATTACAATCCGCTCCATTGAGATGTATTATTAATGATGGAAAGAAAAAAAAATAAATTATGAAGAAAGAAGTTAAAACATTAGTTCATGCGTTGTGGCCTCACTTCTTACTATTTTCAATGTAACTTCATAGATTAAATTGAAGTAAAAGTGGTTAAATGTATTTTTAACTCAAACCTATAATAAAAAATTTACTAACATGGTCATGAAAAGAATTTTATATGTCCATGTGGGGGATGTTAGATCATAGATATAATAGAAGAAAAACTTCATAAAGAAAAAATGAGGACATCACACTCTAAAGAGGAATAATCAATGAAAATACTGAAAATAATAAACAAAAATAGAGAAAAGAAATATCATTAATGATGACAAAGAAACATCAAACAATCCCTAAACCCAATTAAATAGGGTCAGATACAACTATTAAAGAACCTATTTTCTATAAAACCATATTGGAAAAAATCATATTGAATGATTTATTTAATATTACATTTAGGTCTACCTATAATTATTTTAATAGATGACTTTTTCATTACATTTTACATATTGACTTGTGTATTCCAAAGTTTAATGTTAATATGTCAAAATAATTTTAATAAATTCACAATAATATTATCATTAATCAAAGACACTCTATTTTTTTCATGAATACTTCAATTTTAATATTATACATCATATTAAATAAATAAAATGTTATATAACAAATCAATAAAAAAAATTGAAATAAATTTGGAATAATGACAAATGTTGGATGAATTTATCAATATAATAAAACTTGTTAGCTTTAAATTAGTGAGGAATTTGAGGAAGAAATAGTAGTACAATGAAAAGAAAAGTCCCATAGAAAAAGGATTTTTAATTCAAAATAATAATGAAAGTATCGAAGAAATATTCTTACTTGGGGGGGGATTAATACAATGATTATGTTCAAAATATTTATAAATAAGGAAAGGGAGACAGTTTTTAACTAGATCATGTATGTGGAAGAAACTTTAGATTATTTCTTATAATGGATTTAACAAATATTCTTGTATCACTTCAGTGATCTTATAGGTTTCAAAGACTTGTTGGGATTCCTTTTTTGGGATTAAGTGGGTGTGGGCAGGACTTATGAGGTTTGTAGAGTGGAAAATTGGAAAGTAATAATCTTGGGATGTTAGTGTGGGAATATGGTATGGGATGTTTTTTGGGATATTATTGGGTTTTCAATCTTAACCTGTTTAGAATGGTGGAAGTAGTTTTGTGTATTTTGGATGAAGTGGCAGGTTGTGGTGGGTTGGGTGGAGGAATAGGATTATTGGATTTGGATTTTAGTGGGAAGTGATATAATACTATTTATGGGTCTTAAAAGAGGTGGTTTTCTTAGGCAAGAAGGTGATGGTGATGGTTTTCAGTTAAGGTTGGATTGAGAATTGGTTAGACTGAATTGGAAAGGGTGGAGATAGGGAAAAATTTATTTTCAAAAGTGGTAGGCTTGATGGCTTTGGATTTGGGTATTAATAGTGAATTTTTGTGTTTGGTACTGGTAGGGGATACCTTGAATTTGGATATGGAAATTCATCCATAACCAATATTGTTATTTCCCATATATAGTGGTGATTGTCCATGTTCAATCATTTTTGGTTTGTAATAATATCAGATATCTTTAAAATAATTTATTTGATAAAACAATTACTTGAAAAATAATTGAATTTTTTAATAGATATAGTCACAAAAAACCATGAAATTAAGATTTATAAATAAAATAAAATAAATTATATTTTAAAAAATGTTTATGAATAAGAAAGAATTTGGTCCCCTTTACTTGAGGGAGACCCAACTAAGAAAACTATGAATCACATATTTATTTTTTTGTAATATGTTAAGGTGTGATTACATAACTTGTACTAATCATAAAATAATAATTACCACCCATTTAATACTCTCACGAAACTCTTCCAAAAACTATGGGAGTTTTATTAATAGAAATTAACTTATATGTATGAGTTTAGGAACCCATACTTACAATGTTGAAATATTCGAAAAATAAAATATTAAATAAATATTGGAAACCTCTATAATATTTAAAATGGAGAAAAACATAGTATAATGATAAAAGTTATACATATTTTAACTATATATTATCTTAATTATGTATACATATTTTTAGGATAGAATATCCCCCAAGATTTCCCTAATATTTATGAAGATTTTTATAAATCTCTTTGTTATCCTATCTTTTTGGTTAAGTTATTGAAATCATAAGTCAAAAAAAATCCTCACGAAAATATTAATAAAATTAATATTATCTGACCACAAAGATAGTTTCTATATTTATACCATTTACATGATAAAATACACTTTTTATATTAATTTTTATTCTTTAACTTATTTTTGTGACACTCGGAATTTCATTTTTCAGGTAATTTATTTTCCATTTAATGATTTTTGTATTTAATTTAATTTTGATTTAAAATATTAAGTGTGTGTGTGGGGGGGGGGGTTATAGCATGCATGAGTTGGGTGTTCACCCATACAAGCTTCCCATGAAAATGAACAGTAAAATAGTGATTTCTATTTATTGGTAGTTATTTTTAGGGTGACTGTGCCATGTGTGCTTTCCCATGCACAAATCATGTGCAACATTTTGAATTGTTTTTTTATTTTATGTGTTTTTAATGTATAAAAAAACATATTTTGTTCCCCAATATTATATAACTCTCAAACTCCACATTCTTCATTGTCCCCCTTGATTCCCTCCCCTTTTTAATTAAATATATTCATAAATTCTCCAATGAAGTGAGAGATCAATCCAAATAAATGAACCAACTTCTCTATTTTCACTACGTTATTCCCCCATTCCACTTTTGTCTCCCCCAACGACCATGGTTGAAATACAGTTCAAATTTTGTGGATTTCCTATGGCTTTTTTCATGGATAGGTATTATGGTCATCTCATATGAAATTCTTCTCATCTTTTTTGAAGTAATAAAAACATTCGTTCATATATTCCAAATTTTATGGTAGATGATTCTATCTATCTCCCAATAATATATGAATAATGAATTCCTGATAATTTTAAAGGTTACTATGATATAAATGTAAAATATTATGATTCCTTTTATGACTTCCATAACTTGTAATATTAATCATATTTAGTTTCTCAGGTGATTTTGAAGGGGGATTTCGTAGAAATAAAATTTTAGTTTAAAAATGTAATATTCACATAAGGTATTTAATAAAACATCACCATTTAATTTTGGTCTAATCCTCAAATAATGTTTATGGAAATTTTGGTTTATAATTACTAATGAATTGTGAGAATTAATTACAAGAGGAATAATGATGAAAATTTATTATTTAAATCATCAAATCCTTCAATTGGGTGATTCGTCACAGGAAACCATAAGTACTTAGGTAGGTTCCTAGGATATGTACCATTATAGGATTATGGGAATACCCGACCCAATGTATATTATCATTATACATACTATAAAGGATTTACATATGTCTATAGTAACTCCACGGCTAATACATATTTTATTATTATACCCATGACCACATGGTATTGCATAATTTTTTCATTGAGAATATATTTATGTGAATATTTAGATGATTATATATACGTATAAGGATTATAATTATACCATATCCTTTATCCTAGGGTCCTCCCCATGATTATAGGATATTTTTTATTAAGATTTTTCTCTTATACTTATGTTTGATAATCAGTTATACTCCCTTTTTAATTAAATTATTTGAATTATTTTCTCTTAATGTTTACTTTAAATGTAATCTAATCATGTTGCTTTTTTTATTTTATGCTAAAATTATACTTTTATAATCTTAGATAAAAATCATAGGTAATTATATTTTAATAATGGTTATATATGGAGTATGTGATGGGATCCGATTGCGACTGTAATGGTCACACCCAACATACAGCCATTGGGTATATTTAGAAATTATTTTTATTAATATAGTATAATTATATGAAAATAATTGAAATTATGTGTTCATTTTAGATTCTGATCATGTTTTTTGAAGTTTAGAAGATTGTAGTTTCCCCAGTGTCACCCATATATGGGTAGCGATGGATATCATTTTCGTTTTGTTTTGGTGATATCATGTGTATAGACTCACTGTTGTTCCATCTCATTTAATACAGATTTTTTACTCATTTTTGATGATATATGTATATGGTTAGAGATATTATTTCTTGTTATCATAGTATTTTATCTAATTTGGGGTGATTTTATTTATTATTTTGGAGTTTTTTATTCTCATTAAGTTGTTTTTGGCTAAATATTTATTTCTAAAAAAATTTATTTAGTTTTCATGACTAAAAAATATATGGGATAATACAATTTGGGTTCATGGAATGATTATTTCCTTTCATTTTCAACCAGTATGGTTAATCATTCCCAATGAAGTATATTTGATTCCCTGAAAATAGTTTCAAACCTAGGGTGATTAGGAACACGCCTCTAACCTTATAGGGGGTCGACCTAGGTAATGTGGTAGGTTAACTCAAATTTGTTCATAGATAAATTTTATATGAGAGACCAATTATGATTTATATTATTTGGGAAGTAATGGTAGATGTGACATAGTACTATTAGAATGTAATGGGTGTGTTAGGAGTAATGTGTCTGGAATCCGTTTTTGTAATAAAACTTCACTTAATAGGGGTTTCCAAGAAACTGTTATTTTGATTTTGATTTTTATTTATTATTTCTTCTAGTGTGATTTTAGCATGGTAAAAGGGGAAAATTGTCCTAATAAGACACCTTTTTAAGCTTTGTTCATGGATTTTAGAATGTGTACATCAGACTTCCACCTTGGGAATGTAATTTTATTATTGTGATATATCTTTCTATAGATTATCGATTCATTTTTTATCATTTTGTATATAAAAATAATTTTTGTTAATGTATTTTCTAAGACATTTGATTGAATTCAATGTATTGATGATATTTATTTTGTATATTCTATTTCTTAGAGTACCATACCTCCAATAAGAGTCTTGAGAAACTCTTAAGAAGAATAAATTGATAACTCCATTGGTGTAAACTCTCTGGTTGGTAAAAAATATTGTTGACAAAGCGGTTTGAATGGTTTATGATACGAAAGGGAAACATGACCCTAGTTATTCACAAGATAAGGACCGTCTTTTAGAGTTCCATTATTTTAATCCTCCATCATTTTGAGGTATTAAGGATCATTAGGAGGTACGGAATTAGTTGTAAATGAAAAAAATAATACTTGAGTTCCTTGAAACCCCAAAGGCCTAGAGAGACAAATGATCTGCATTTATGCGTAATGGATCTATCCAAATATGGGGGAGTCTATTATGGAAACATTCATGATAAATAAACTTGAAATAATTTTTACACCATGTTCTCTATGTAATTAAATCCTTATACAATGAGAACCACAATGAACCTATAGTTTATTTCACTTCAATATATGAATAATATAGTTATGAAATATGTAGATCATCTTTCAAATATAGTTAATTTATCACAAGTAATGGTTCCAAATGAATAATTTAAAATATCAATGATTTTATATGGTCCTTGTTCCTTTATATGATTAGTTGTGGTAGGTCCATCACTAAGAGGGGGTGAACCAATTTTGGTAATTTGTTATAAAATTAAAACCATTACCCAAATATACCTATATACTTCATTAGTGAATGGATCACACTCTAATTTCTCTCACTTATACTATATAAATGTTCATAGATAAGAAATCACAACAAAAAATAAAATCAGGTTTTTAATGAGGTTCACCCCCAATATAGGTGAATATGTCCTCAATGTATGGTGGTTGTTATCCCACATGTACACAACTCATCTTTTATTATCAAGAAAAGATTAGGAAATGGAAAATAATTAGACTCATATTCATATAACATAATATTTATAATTAAATAAACAACTTATAGTTATTAAAATATGGTATTTATCTTATATAAATTAGATCATTTGTAACACCCTAAAATTCTAAAATAAGGACAATGTATTTTATAACTTGTATGACATGAAACACCAAGAATTAAAGGAAATTAAACAGAACAACCATACTCTATATTACCAATTAATTCATAATTTTTTACATAAGATTTCATATAATGAAAACCAAAATATAGATAATTATAGTATCTTTGGGAATTAGGTACATTACATAGCACCATAAAACAAGGAATACATCACCATTATTAAAAAACTCTTTCACATGATCGTATTATAGAATTATCCTTAAAACTGCATGGTATAACCTAGGAATAGACATTAGAAAAGTAGATCTATAATGTCCATTAATAGAATAAACCTAGAATAATATGAAGAAAATAATACATGTTAGAAAATGGTGATATCAATATGGAATAAAATGATTTTGAATAATTAATATGAATAATGAGACATGATATAGCAAGATAATCACAATGAAAACATAATAAATGCGACAAAAACTTATAACACAACATCATAAACATAGGTCAAGGATAAATTCCAAGAAATAATGATGGAAAAAGTCCCTTTATAGATTATGTTCACTCCCTAATGAATTTAATGAAGTCTCGTGAGACTAAAATATTACCCAATGTATTAGAGAACTATGTAATTTTGGGCACACCAGTCAATTTCATTTTATTCTCATGCTTAAGTGTGCCACATAGATCATGCAACCTAGATTCATTTAGCTTCATATTTTATTCGAGGATAATTGAGTGTAGAATACATAAAGTTAAGTCCCCAATCTGAAATTTTATGTTCATAATGGTGAACAACCTTGATAGGAAATGAGTATGGGAATTCACTACCCAATTGTTTTCCATGGAAAATCCTGGTGAAATTTCAGCCTCAGAATGGGGGCGTATGAATGATCAAGGGAGGGATTGATGAGAATTAAATGGGTAAATCATATTTTGGAAATAAAATTGTAGGTAATCGGGATATGAAATAACATCCTCCAAAATTATGAGATGAACATAATACACATAAGATAAAAAAGATACTTGAATAAGGAGGGGTAGGAGAGGATCCTTTACCCTGAGAGTGTGACGTAGAATGCTTTGGGGGAGCTTCTCAAGAGATTAGGGGAACCTTGGGAGGAATCTAGAAGGGGGGGGGGGTATGGAGTAGATACAAGGATTTCAAGTGAAGATAAATGAGGTCTCATTTGGGATTATATAGGAAAAGGGAGAGGAGTTCTTTATTATTTCTTAACATAGGTTTGGAACTCAATGTAAAAAAATTACCAAAACCACATAATTTACTATTTTTTATTCCCATGATTTCATACAATATTTTTTATTTTATGTCGATAAATACTGAAATTATTAAAATATTACCCTTATTGATGTGGAGGTTAGTCATAGTCATAATTAAATGATTTTAAAACCATAAGATATATTATATGTTGTGGATGATTCATAAAAGATTTAATAAATTTATAAAATAAACATAAAATCATATTATTTGAAAGGGTATACATATATTTGGTCTTGTATACCATTAATAGTATTTATTACTTCAATTATAAATCATTATGATCTAATAATACACACCATATATTTATACTATATTTAATTTTTACCTAAAAAAATGACAGTCTTGAAAAATTATGAAAAAAATATTGTTGGAAAATTTCAAAATTCAGATTCGAAAAATAATATTCGTTTTTATCAAAATAAATTTTCTAAATATTTTAATTTTAAATTTTAAAATAATATCGATATTTATTGAGAAATGAAGGGTATTTTGACAATAATTGTTTTTGAACCCTTATAAAAATTAAATTTGACTTCACAAAAATTTTATAATCACTTATATTAAATAAAAATCATTTAATAATAATATTTTATTATAATATTATTCATTCCAAAATCCATTAATTAATGAATGTAAATGCCTTAATATAATTTTGACATTACCCAAAAATATACTTTGTGTTTTATTGTATCCAAATAAAAATCATTTATAAATTAACATTAATAAGATATAAATATAACCACTATTATATTGAAAATAATATACATACACATATTTCTAGGGTATTTATACTTATCACTTTAATATACAAGAAAATTCTATAAGGTTAAGGTGCGTGATAATTAGAATTTCAATGGGGTGGTTAGACATACATAGTTTGGGCGGTGATCTCGATGAGCTTGAACTTCTCCTATAAGTGGTTTCACTCATGCTTAAGTTGTTAGATATTAGCTTGGGATTAGTCAAGTTAAAATACTAGCGATGCTATCTTCTTTGGGAGCTCTAATAAATGGGGTTACGATGGTATAACCCTACTAGTTGAGTCCATCAATTATTTCGTATGTGTCAATTGGATTCATTAAAACCCTGTATTTATACTAATCATATGATTATTATTGAATGGTTATATTTTAACGGTAATGATAAATAATAGTTTTTTAAAAGTTTTGGGATATAATAATAGTTAGGAAGTGCAAGTGTTTTCAATATCCAATACATTTAATAATAAATTTAATTAAATATAATGGTCAATTTTATTTATAATAGTTTGTGTTGTTTCAATATTCCCCCTTTTGGAAATTTCTCCCTAAAAATTTTCATTTCACCCACTAAAATAGATGAGGGTCATAATGTTTCATTTCATCCTATGGATTCCATGTTTCTTATTCAAACTTGTTTTTTCTCTACAACATATTGACCATCTTCATTACCTTTCTCTATAGAAAATTGTCTCTAGGATATAAGATTTTCACCAGTTTCTCCTCCTAGGAAAGGCCATTCTCCAATGGAACAACCTCTAGATTTAGAACAAGTGAGGGTTATGGAATGTACTTCACCAAAAAGGATACATGGAATACATCATGTACTTGGGATATGATATGTGGGAGTTCTAGTGGATAATCCACTACTGTAATGCGATTAAGGATCTCCAAGGGAACGATGTGTCTTGAACTAACATTTCCATTCTTCCCAAATCTCATGAATTTATTCCGTATATATATACTGAAGAATACCATTTATCAAACCACAAAATCAATGTATCATATATGATTGTGAGCATAGATATTTTTTTGACTCTTATCCACCTTGATGTGATGTTGAATGGTCTTGAGGTTTTACACCATTTTCTTGACCATTTCAGGACATGTCAATTTTTTCCCCAAATTCATCCCAACATGCAGGTGTTATGTACCTCTTCCCATAAAGTGTTTCATAGGGAACTATTTGGATGCTTGAGTGGATAGTGTGGTGGTATGTGAACTCATATAAAAAAAGATGTTGATCCCAAAATCATTTGAATTCAATTGAGCATGCTCTCAATATTTCCGTGAGTGTCTATATAGTCTCCTCAGAATGACCATCAGTTTGATAGTGATAAGACATGATGAAGTTCAACTCGGTATTTATTTCATATTTGAGACTCTTCTAGAATTTAGGGGTAAATATTTTGTCTTCGTTATATACAATAGATAATTTTGTTCATTGTAATCTCACAACTTTTATAATGTATATCTGATTGAGAGGTTGTTGGACTCACGTAAAATTAATAATGATATATTCTAATTACAACCAGTACTATGGAATGAATTATTGAACCATATAGAATCAATTAGTGATTGTGAAATTGAACAAATAAAATAGAAAACATGCAAAATAATTAGTAAAACTATAATAAAGATTGTGAAAAAGGAAGCTATTGAGTGACAATGGAATGGTGTAGTGGTGTAGTGAGAATAATGATATACATAGAGAGAGATGGGTAATGAATGAGATTAGGGAGATTATACTATCATTAATTTAATAAAATATATTCTATTCATAATACTATTAACCACAATTAAATTTGTGCTTAAAAATAAAGGCCATGATCCACTGTTCTCTCACTTCAACAGATCAACACAAATCTTTTATATATCACTATAAATGTTATTTAGATGATCACTAGTGAATTGAAATTATCTTATTGGAGAAATGAATGTTAAAATTTTCCATTTTAGTACTTCAGTTAAAATTTAAAGGCGAAATGAATGATATCACCACCAATTGGTATGTAGAATTGCAGAAAAATGATGCTCATTAAGAGAAGAAGAGAGATCTATGAACTAAAAGTAGACCAATAAAATTTTGTAAATTAAGAGTAGAATAAATTAACATATTCAAGTCATAACAGTCTTATACATCTATGAAAATTATCTATATATTAAAAGGAAAATAGAAATGAAAATAACAAAATGAAAGAGTTAAAGGAGAATCTCTTGCAATATTTCTTCTCTCCTCATGCTCCAGCCATAATTCTCTAATCATGCTTAGTTTCATCCTATGTTCTTTGGTGAATGGTTTTGGCCAAATTATTGGATGATCGATGTTAGTGGATGGTTCAATGGGAGGATGTCAAAAATGAATATCTGCACCTACTCCTGAAGTGAAAATGTGTCTCCAGATCGCTTTGTGTCATTGACAGAAAATATCACCATGCTTCTAGGATATTTTTCATATCTCCCACATTGAATTCCATGAGCCACCTCTAATCACATTCCTATAGAACACCTAATGAGGGAAGTAATGCATCCATAACAGAATGTTTCCCTCTCTTGAGGCCATCTCTAACTAGATGGATCTTTTGCTGGCCCATACTTTGAGAAAATTCAACTGTCTAGACACAAAATTTTAATAAAAGATTTAATAATTCCAAGTATTTCGTAATATATATATATATATATTAACAAATATATAAATAAATAAATAATAATAAAAATTAAAATTATTTATAGTTATTATATATATACAATTAGTAAACTATGTTCCTTTGTAAATAAATTTTGAATGGTTATAATATATTATATGGAATTGTAATTAGAATTTTAGAAAAAATATATTTACAAAATATAAGTATATCTAATTGTAAGATATAAAAATAACTAAAAATTCTATACAATTATATTAATTATAAATATGTTAAAATTATTATTATTAACATTATTAAATAATTAAAAAAATACATACAAATTAAAATATATATTTAGAAAACAATTATCAATATTACGATGATTATATATATGTTCATACTATAATTATAATTATTATATTTATGATTATATATATTACTTTTATTATTTAATATGATATATTATCTGATAGATATAATTAAATAAAAATAAATAAAAGAAACATTGGGGGTCACCTTCAATAAGAGGCAGGGCATCAAATGTTTGATAGGAGGGGGCAGTGGGTGAAGGACGATGTACGGGAAAATTATAGTGGCATGGACAACTTCATACAATCTGTAGAGGAGAGCTCAGTAGCGGTTCTTGATCCACCGGGGGGGCCATTCCACAGTTGTGTATCCTATAAATGGCTGTCTCTCTTTGGAAGAGCACCGGAAGCAGGTGGGGGTACAACATAATATTGATCAGCTCTGCGCGGCGACTATCGAGGCTTCACATCAGTGGTGGATCTTCGAGCGACGATCAGTGTAATGGGCGATGCTTCCTTCCTCAGAGATCGATGGCGGTTCATCCTAAGAGGGTGGCCTTGGGTAGCTTCAATTTCCATATCTGGGGATTATCTTGGGTGAGTTCAATTGCAGATAGGTATTCTGATTTGATATTTGGAAATCTCAGTTCGATTTTGTACTCATATATCACGTTTCATTGAATGTGATTACTAGATAATTTAAACTTCCAATTATTTAGTTGTTTTGCTGCCATTGGGTTGGTTGCTGCAGTCTAAGGTGGAGACAGAGGGTCAGAATACCACAGTGGTGGGTTTGAGGTGTAAGGGTGACTAAGGGAGTCACTATTTCAACATGAAGGCATTGAGTGAGAATGGAAAGAAAGGTATAGGTGTGACAGTGGGTTGTTGTGGAGTCCAATAGTTAGTGGAGAAGGATGGGGGCTGGCAGTGAGTGAGAACCCATTGGTGGGTGTTGAAAAAGTGACTCACATGAGTCACTATTGGATTTCTAAAATAGAGGGCGATAAGGGAACAATGGGTGAACATTGATTCTCCATTGGCAATGCCAACTGTGGGTAAATTTAGGAGTTTTTTTGATTTTATTGGAGGTTGTCGGTGGGTAGGGAGCCACCGTTGGGTCCAACGGTGACTGTCCTGGTGATGAGTCTGGGACATGGTGACTGTTGTTTTCCTAGCTATAACATCACCTAAAAAACAAAAACAAAGGATAAATTAAATATAGAAACAAAAAATTATTTTAAATAAAAAATATAAACTAACTAAATAAAAAAAAGAAATTTAAATTCTAATTCACATTTTAAAATTGTAAAAAACAAAATAATATTCGTTATAAATTATTCAATAAAGAACTTATTTGAGATTCAAAGTTGTTAAAAACAAATTAATAGAAAATAATAAATAATATTTAAAATTATTTTACATAAATTAACTAACTAACCATTTAATAAAAAGAATTATTAAAATTAAAGAATTAAATTAATATTAAATGTTACTATGTATTATAGGAAAAAAAATTTAAAAATTATTTAAATATTAATGTTTCAAAAAAAATGTGAAATTTATTTATTTATAAATAAAAAATAACGAATTTATTTAATTGATGAATAAATCTAAAAGTAATGAAAATAGAGGAAATCAAAAAAACTAATTATACAAATAATAAAAGAATTATAAGAATAAAAAATAAAAAATTATTATTTTAAATAAATAAATAAATAAATAATGAATGTTTAAAAGAATGAATAATTTAATTTTATTATTGAAAAAACAGTCAAGAAAAACACTAAAACACATAAAAAACAACATTCATACCTTTAACAATTTAATATAAAATTAGAAACATTTGATAAATGTTGCACAAAATACATTATTTTAATCAGAAAAAGAGAATAAAATGTGAAGAAATGGTGTGGAAAATTTCAAACAACATCAACCACATCAAAATTCACCACACATAAATGTTAGTTTTTCATTAAAAAAATGTATGCTTTTGAATTTTTGAAATAGACAAAATATTTTTTATAGTAAAATAAAAAATGAAGCATGTATGGGTTTTTTTAAAGAAAAAAGAACATGATCATGAAATTCTTTGCAAAGAATGAGTTCAGAGAAGGTCCTATCTAGATACAAAAAATTCACTATAAATCATGGAAACACAGATTCATTCACTGTGAAAGATGTCATTCCTGTTATATGAAATCAAAAACTTCCAAATTTCAATTCTAGATCATGTTCCAAGTAATTTAATGATGAATATTTAGATCAAGTGGAATTAAAACCATAACAACAGGGACCTTAAATTTTCACTTTCACTTAGGTTCTAAAAATTTCAAAGCAATATTTCTGAGTCACATTACACATGAAACTAAAATGGTCTTTATACAACTAAATTATCCCCTTTTTAATCTAGGTTCAAAATTCCCCCACCTTAATGAACACATTATTTACTACAAGGAAATTTATTTTTATTCCATTATTCCCCCCAACCATATATGTGCAAAGCACTATGAAAACTCACTTACTGAAATGTATAGAGGAAATATACACACAATGCCTAAATTCTCATTTATTTAATGTGGGGTCCCTTTTTCCCATTTTAATCTAGTTTTAAAGGAATTATATGATTACCATTTGAGTTGGATCCCTAAAGTTATTTATTTTTAATTTGAGACCCTATGTTTGATTTCAAACACCATGTTTCCAAAATTCATGATCATAATTCTATAAAAAGTTGTCCAATGTCACTTTCTTCCTAAATTCCTAAAAGATACATAAGAAGAGTGTGATACTCTCGTCAGTAATCATATACACTCAATTGTTTTAAAATCTATGCAACGCCCAACAACCAGATGTAATTATCACCTAGGTAGGACATAGTTGATGTGAAAATTAATGCCTAAGAACCCACATATTGTGAAGGAAGTCAGAATTTTTTTAAAAGAAATAATTTTTTTTTGAAAAAAATTGGCCAGTTTTTTTATAAAAAATCACTGATGAATTTGAAGTTATAAAAATACCCCTCTCATCCACACATAAAACTCATCATTTTCCACAATTCTTACTTTGAAGGTGGTATAAAAAATGTTTGAAAAATATAGAAAATTTAGAATCAAAAGGATTGTAAATGGGGATTTCATTAAATGATCAAAAACCACATTCCACATAAATGAAATGGTGAAAAAAAACAAAATACAAAAGAAACCCCACAATGCACCTCCAATAAACAAGTGAATTTTTTTTTGAAGAATCCATTATTTTGTGTTTTATAAATAGAAAAATGATTTTTTAATAATATTAAAATAGAAACATGAATATCCATAAATACATAAGTAGTAGAATGAAAGTGAAAAAATGGGTTCAAGTGGTGTTTATAATGATACTACAAAATAAATAAATTCACTAGAGTCTTGAAATCTAACATCTAGTCAAGAAATAGATACAAACATTCCACAATAAATCACATCGACTCTCCCAAAAATAGGTCCTATATTCAAGAAACATGGATGTGATGATGTAATATTTTATAAAATTAAAATAGTAATTCATATAGTGTGAAAGATTTTCAATTTTAAATTCAGCCAAAAGAAACCTCCCTTCATGTGATTTCTACAAGATCATTAGTTACTCAGTTTAAGCCCCAATATGATATAAAAAATTAACAATAGTTTTCATAATTTAAATTTCAATGTAAAATGAATCCATTTTGTGAGTAATGAGTGTTATCTAGTGTTATTAAACATGCATATTCCTTCAGGAGTGGATGTTCTAAATGAGGTGGGAACATGTAAAAATTTTCACAACCAACCATAGACGACCAAACCACCTACACCACCAAACAAATAGTACCTAGCAACAAATATCAATCAATAAATAGTAAAAATATGTCAATGAAATTAATTAATTATGGTTCACCAATCTAGGGGAACCAATAACTGATCAAGGGTCATTTATTCAATCTACAAATTAATGTAGAAATAAAGAAAATAAAAGTTTTCCTCACATGTAGTGCTAAGTTTAAATTCCCCAAAAAAACTTTTTACCCTAGAAATTTCAAACCACGATCATTCAGAGGTTATAAAACATTATTGGTTTGAAATTCAATATTTTCTAAGCGAATAAAATTATGATGTCCCATGACCTTTATATTTTCAGTTGTAAGAATAATTCTCAAGAAATCATCTAGAATAGTAATTGGTAACATGATATCCATCTCAGTATGGGCTTAAAAAAACATTCATCGTCTATTAAAAATTCAAACAGTAGCCCAAGAAAGTCAAATAATTTATTAATAATTAATTAACAACTTACTCCACACTAAGAGGCTTGAAAATTCCTATAAAAAACTTAAAATAGGAAAATACTCAGCTTTTCCTAAAATAAAATTCAAATTAGACAAATAAGAATACTCTCATATGATGGAATTATATTCAGCTTAAAAAAAGATACTTCCCAATGAACATAAAGGAATCAAATGATGAGAAACTTTTAGGTTATAGTTAGTATTAATAAAAAAGAACATTAAAATGAGTATGTAAGACGGTTTCAAGGAAATACACTTGTTCATATTGGTAATTGTAATGTTTTTCAGAATGTTTCAACCTATAAATTTATCCCAACAAAGGAAACATCACAATATCATGATCACATGTAAATTTTTCTTTAATAGTTTCAGTTCAATCAAGTTTATAGAAAAATCATTTTCAATAGACTCAAATATCTCATTCTAGATAGAGTTATAGGTAGTTTAGAAATTGTTCCTAGAGAGTGACTCTAAACTTTGTACAATAGCTTGAGGAAAAAATTCAATAGGTTGATAAATTATAATCTCTTTATCCTCAAGAGTAAAATAACCATACTTATATGTGACCTCAATTTTAAAACACTATTTTTAAGAAACATCAATTAAATCAAAACCAACCTCACGTTGGAAATTTTAAAACACAGAATTCTCTTCGACATCATCCACAATATAGAGGGTATTTTTCTTTTTTAGAACATCAATGATAGATCCTCCAATAGAAATAAAGGGTCTGCCTAAGATGATTGGTACATTTTCATCACATTCCATATCAATGATTAGAAGGTTTATACAAAGTGTGAGTTTTCCACCACTCTAATATTTCATCAATCATTCAGTAGGGATGAGTGGGTGATCAATGATATTGTTGAAGATGGAATAAGGAATAAGATTTATAATCACATAGAAATCACATAGACAACTCATTTCCCACAACATTTTATTTGACATTTAAAAACAATGATTCGAGGGTCCTTAAACATAGGGGAAGGATTTCTTAACATAACCACATTGCACACTTCATTGAGATTTATTATATCCATTTTCTTCCAATCATATTTGTTTTTTCAGAAACAATTTGGTGAAAATGAAATATGATGGGATTTTATCCAAGTATTCTAAGGTATGAATGTTGATATTAAATCTATGAATCATTTTTTAGATCCTTTGGTAATCATGTTCATCAATTTTTTCACTCTATTAGGTAACAAAATGGGAGGGGCATAATATTTTAAAATAGGTTGATTATTCACATGTTCTTCAAAACCGACTTTCTTATTTCCCTTATTAATCAACTACCATATTATATTACAATATTATTTAGGTTTTTCTGGTGCGTGGTGCATATTCTGTTTAGGATGGACTTTGTTGTCCAGATTTCCAGATTAATAAATTTCAAGGTTTTCATTCCATGATTCAAAATCATCATCATTTGTAACTTCCCAAAGTTGTTCCTTTACTTCTTATTGGTCTTTAATTCCTGATACAATGGTAAAATTGGTGATATTATCTCATGGATTAGGAATTGAAGTGTTGATAATCTTCCCCTTGTTCCTACCTCCTAGATGTCCATCCATTTGACCCATTTGATGTTCTGAATTGAGAATCTTAATATCTGTATCTTTTCTCACATAATTAATATCCCCCTGCACCTATTGTACTAACCCCTAAAACACTCTTTGATAATTAGCTATCTGAACCCCATATTATTTTTGGAAAACAAATTGGGCCATGACTAGAAATTTGGGGTAATAGGTTGTCTCATCAACCCTTGTTCTTTCCAGGACATGTTTCAAAGATTTTTATATCAAGGATTGTTCCCATTTGAGAAGAATAATTTTCCCCTTAATTCATATCTCTATTATATATGATTTGGAAATTCTCATAAGATTGGATATTGTTGTCAATGTTGTGAAAACTTCTTTTAGTGTGACCAAACATCCATGGGTTAAAACAATGATCTCTATGAATGCTATTATCAACAATAACATCTTGGGGGGTCTGTTTCAGACCTATAGATGTGTCTGAAATTCACCTCTTTATACCCATTTCTCTTATCAAAAATATCTATAAAATCATCACCAAATTGACTGAAAATAGGCTTACATCTATGACGAATAAGATTATATCCTGGAATTAATTTGGTTTTGTAAAGGTAAGATACATCCAAGACTACATTTGTCTCACCATTAAATTCACTAACATATTAAACATTACAAATAGAGGTGGTAACATTGCCATTCATCTTGACATTATGAAAGCCTTTGATACAATGTATTGGGACTTCCTCTTTAATGTTCATCATGTCTTTGTCTTCAATAATATCTCCATTTCTAGAATCCAAAACATTTTTTGCCCATCCCACATTTCAATTCTGATCAATGGATATCCAAGAGGATACTTTAATTGCACCAAAGGTGTCATACAAGGAGATCCATTATCTTCAATCCTTTTTTCTATTGCATAAGACTATTTAAGTCATCTTCTCACCTGTCTGGTTGAAAAAAATAAACATAAACCTATTCATTCTTACAAAAATGGGAATTCTCCCACTCACCTTCTTTGTACTGATAAAATAATTCTATTTCTAAAGGGTGATATAAAAAATATAAGAACTCTCAAATCTACTATAACTGATTATTATGAGGTCTCGAGTCAAGTCATTGGTTGGAACAAATAATCCATCTATTTTGCAAAAAACATTCCTACTAGTAGAAAAAAAAATATCACCAATTAACATGGAATTAAAGAGGGAAAATTCCCTAAAAATACCTTGGGGATTCCATATTCTAGGCAGGGCCAATGTAGGCTATTTTTGAAGCATTGTTGATCAAATTCTTAATCAGATTACCATTTGGAAAGGTTAATATCTCTTCATGGTAGGGAGAGTCTGTCTTTTAATGTTGGCCATTGTATCTAAATTGTTCTACTCTATAATGGTATACAATTGGACAACTGGTCTAAGTAAATATATAAACATTTATATCAAAAACATTGTTTGAACTACCAACACCTTGTATAGGAAACTTCTGACTATCCCCTGAGATACTTTTTGTATGCCTTTAGGAAATGGTGTTCTAGGTATTAAAAACATAAAACTATTTAATGATTCCCATCAATCAAGACTCACTTGGAAATTAATTCACAATGACACCCCATCGATTGATTTCATCAAATACAGGTTCCTAGATAGATTCAAAATAGGTAACCAGAACTACATAAACTCTTCCATTTGTCCCTCTGTTAGAAATTTGTATTCCAAAATTATGACCAATGCTAGATGGGTGGTCACAAGAAACTCCTCCATGAAATTTTGGTTGGAAAACTGGACTGGCACTCTACTTATTTCTTTAATTCCTTTTAATAATCCACCTGAAAATATCAATGAAACTATCAACAATCTACTTAATTTTCATTTTGATAATATTCCTGATAATGTTTTTCAAATTTTATATAATTATCATTTTTCAATCTCAAAGGATTTTTTAATTTGGGAACCTAATCACAATGGTTTGATAAATTAAAAAATCTTCTACAACCACACCTTTCATATCCTTGAAAATGAATTCAAGTGGATTCAATTATTTGATAAATCTTGGATTAAACCTTCAAGACTCACTCTTATTTGGTGTATTTCCTATAAAATAGTTCCCAATGAATCATTTTTGCAAATTTTTGGGATCCATCTTTATTCAAAATGTAATCTCTGTAATCAACATAGAGAGGATACTAACCATTTATTTTTTTCTTGTTCTACAACTACTTCTCATTGGAACTACATTTCTGACATATTTGATTGCAGATATCTGATTCATGACTCTATCAATGAATAGTTAAAACGTTGTGTGGAAATGAAAAACTCCCAAAAAATAAAAAACATATTTATTGTTGGGGTTGTGGAGATTCTTCAAGTAATATGGTATGATAGAAATGCTATTTTCACAAAAATTTATCAGTGAACATCAATGTAGGTAAAATGCAGATTCTCATCACTATTCATTAAGCCGTGTTAATTCAGAAAGGGTGATGTGACAACCCTGTGTAATATTTTATTGTTCTACGACCTCTTTGGGTTGTTGCCACTTTCAGCCATCCGAGTCACACTTTTGACGTTTTATGGATACCACAGATCCCGTGGTGGATTAAAATCAATGTTGATGGAGCCTCCAATGGAAATCCAGGTCCCATAGGGTGTGTCTCCATATATAGAAATCATCTTGGTCAGATCATTGGGATCTTTTATGGATGCTACGGTATTGTAACCTCTCTAAAAACTGAAATGATGGGTGTGATTCATGCCATTTCCTTTTCCATGCATGGTTGTTGGAAAAATTTGTGGATTGAAAGTGATTATACAACTGTGGTACATCCCATTTAGAATGGAGTGATTGATCTATCTTGGTCGCTTACCATGCATTGGATGAATTTTCTTCATTATCTTCATGATAAAAATTTCATTGAAACTCATACTTACCTAGAGGTGAATATGGTTACTTATGGTCTCACCAATTGAGGGGTTGCATAGGACATAACCTGGCTGGAGGATCTTCCGGACAATTTTCTTCCTCTTCATGTGAAAGAATGTAATATGATCCCATATTTTAGAATCTTGTATGGTCTTCTTTTTAATAATTTTTTTTTTTATTTCGTCCAAATCACCACCTTCTTTAAAAAATAGAAGTCACCCCATATGATTGTTCAACCATATATGGGTTATAAGGGGTGAGGGTATAGTAAAATATATCAATGAGAAAATGATTATCTAAATGATGGTTTATACTTTTCCTATGTGGACCTTGGAACATATCCCATTATTTGTGAAATAACTCACCCTCATCATGGAAAATACATTTATCTTGTGCCTAATCTCAATGGTGGTGTTCCTTGGTAGAATTTGAAATCAATGGCAGTGAACACCTCATCTCATGTTTTGATCATTTCCTCATCTAGATTTTGAAACCAAGTACTAGAACTCCCCTTATGATATAAAGGGAAAAACAAAAACCATAACTCATCCTCACCCAGATCTTAGAGAGGTAATTGTTAGAAATATCCATAAATATATATAGTGAATTAATGTGTGTCCTCTAATGGAAGACCACTGAATGATGGTAGATTTGAAATACATGAATTTTTTATCTCAAGCTCTTATTGCAAGGTGGAAAACCTAATAAAATATGGGTTGCCTGAAATTTTTTGAATTTGAAATTCCGTATGTCTGGGTATCTCAGGGGAAAGCAGCAAATGATGCTAAACATTCAGATTTTGATTTTTAGATTTTGTTTCTATAATTTCCATTAATAGTTATCTTATTTTATAAGGATAAAACAATGTAAATTAATTTTTTGAATTAGATTTTTCAATTTAGAAGTAGTTGACTCAGTGTTCATGAAGTGAGTGAAAGTTTTGAGATTTTTTGTACATAGTTTTTTTAGATTCTAGATTTTCTATTTTCTTATAAAAATTATTTTAGATTTTTTGGTTGCACGTTCCTTCTCCTATAATGATGAGAAAATTTGACTTTTAGGTTATTGGAATCGTGAAAATTTAATATTTATATGACCTAATTACTACTAGAATTATTGTAAAAAGGGTTGAACCATAGATAAGAACTATGGTGTGGAAACCAAATAGACTAAAAAAACTAAAAACACAAAAAAATCCCAATAGTAAAACTATATTACAGTGGTGAAAGTGTATTATTGATTTGTTCATGGATGATGTAGTGAATGAAAAAATAGTAGACAAAGAGAGATAAAATAAATGGATGAATTATGGTCCCCATGCTCCTATAAACTAATCAAAATATGATCTTCTATTATGCATAAATTAATTTTATCATTTAGTGCCTGAAAAATTGTGTAAATCCACTAATATTCCATGTAAATTAATTTCTATATATTGATGAACATTCTTAAGTTTCAATTCGCCAATATTAACCTAATATTTAATCCATTTGTTATGGATAAGTGATTCATCAACCATTTCTAGTTCTCAATACTACAATCAATGTTCCAAGGGGGGTTTATTCACTATAGTCACCTATCTATTCCTACATAGTGTTAATAAATGCTAATAATTAATAATAAAAGAACATTAAAATTGAAAGAACCCCTGAACAAAGGAATTAACCGAAGTAGAATGGCTAAAAAAATCAGATCAATACCGCCTAATTCACTAAATCAATTAAATTACACGTGAATGAAGAAATAGAAAAAGACAATGGAAATGAATGGGGGAACATCTCTCTTTATACTATTCCTTCCTCTAGCATTAAATCCATATTCATCTCCCTACTTGATTTCATCTTTGTCTCTGTTCACTATCTTCTCTAGTGAATGGTTGATTTTTGATGGTTTATTGGGAGATGGAAGGTTTTAGATGTAAGGATCTGAATAGGGTGAGTGGGGTGAATGGAATGAATCAATGGATGGGATATGTGGAATGGGTCATGGTTTGGATGAATGGATGATTAGGGATGAATGGAATGAAACTTCTTCTCTAACTCCCGAAGTGATGATGTGTTTCCAGATCCTTCATTGTCCATAATAGAAATGATATTTTTTATTATGGAATATTCTACCTCTTTTACACATGGAATTCCCCGAGCTTCCTTTCACCACCTACCTCTGGAACTCATTGTGAGTGCAACATTGTCCCCATAACACCCCGCATGAGGTCAGCTCTAACTTGAATGATATCCATTTTTCCCTGTACATTGAGAAGCTTAAACTCATTGGACAAATAACAGTAATTAAAAGATTAATATAACGAAAATTAAATAATTAAATATATTTAATAATAAATATATAAATAAACAAATATATAATTAAATTAATAATAAAATAAAACTTCTTAGAACTATATAAAATTATTATTATATATATATATAAAATAATTAAAAATGTACAAATATTTTAAAAACTGATTAATATTATTAATATAAACATAAATGATATAAAAATATAAATTATTGTAAAAAACATATATATTAATGTAATATTTATTATTATTATTAATTTTAGATGTAAAATAATCATTTACTATAAATGTTTTTGTATTTATAGATAAATATAATTACAATTATTACAAAACTATTTATATCTAATTTATAGGTATTATTATTATTATATATTATATTATATTATATGTATAAGTAATGATAAATATGTTGGGGATTCAGTCGAGTGGATGAATGGGAAAGGGGGTGTCTTTGACATCTGTTAGAATGGGAGGGCTCGATTGCGGTGAAAGGAGAGGGGGCATGATGACACTCGGTTAATGTACATCGTCACTCTGGCGGGGTCCTCATTTGGCATTGGAGACTTTGGGAAGTATCCAGTCTCTAACATAGGGGGGATATTGTGGCTGATCATGTTCATATGTTTGCGGCTCAATTTTGGGACAACATAATAATGTGGGTTCTAATGATGGATTTTGGTGGCACTGGTTTGATCCCTATCAGGGATGGTGAGTAATGGTGAGGCAATTATTGGTCTTCTCTGGTGACCTATGGGAGTGTTTATTTAGTAAACTGCAGTGGTATAGAAATTTTTTAGATATGGAAATCAAAATTTACTTCTTTAGTTTGATCTGGTTTGAGTTTTAGGGTTTTTAATATATTTGATTTGCAACAGATTGGGTTGAAACTAGAAAAAGTTGGCAGTGGTGGGTGGGAATAAAGTGGTGATGGGTGGTGCAATGGCTCTTTGAAGGTGGCGGTGAGTGGTGAAAATGAGCAATGGATTTTGAAAGAAGGTGTAATGAATGGTGATGGTTTGTAGTGACTTGTAGTAGTCACCATTGAGAGAGGAGTAATGGTGAGTATAAGGTGGTGTTGGAGGTGACTCAATGAGTCACTATTGTATGAGGTGAGGGCGGTGACTCATTGAGTCACTACTGAAAGAGGCAAAACAATGAATTAATTAGGCTTAATTAGAATAGATGTAATAGTGACTCAAATAAGTCAACATTGGGTTGTTCTAGTGGTGACTCTAAGGAGTCACTACTATTTGGTTTTGGCAGTGGTTGTCTTGACTACTACAACATTCATCTGACAATAAAAATAATAATAAAAAAGAAAATGAATTAATTAAATTAGACCTTATAAATAAGAATTGAAAACAAATTAATTTAAAACAAAACTTTTAAATGAAACAAAATTGGAATTATTTATATACTAATTCAATGAATTAATTAACATTTTGACTTAATTAAAAAATGATAAAAACCCCAATGAGAAAATTAATTATTGAAATATATAAACTAAGCATAAGATTTATTAAATAAGAAAATAACTAATGAATGTATTAGTCAAATAAATTAATAAAAGAAAAATAAAATTTGAAAAAGAAAATAGTTGAAATAGTGAAGTAATAAAAATAATGAAAATTAAAAGTTATAATTTGAACAAAAACAAAAGAATAAAAAAATGAAAGTAAAACAGAATGAATTATATAATTTTATTATTTAAAAAAACTCATATAAACACTAAAAACATAACTTTAACATGGAAACATATATTAAAATTTTGATACATAAAATACAATAATTGATAATTATAAACTAAAATAAATTATTTTAGTAATAAAAATATAATAGAAATTGAAAAATGAAGTGGAAAAGTGCATTGATAAATAGCTACATCAGTATCCATGCAAGTTGACTGAGTCAGAAGTCTTCCTAGTTTACAATGAAGTGATTATCCTTTGTATGATGTTCCTCCACAACCCATATATAATTATTTCCTATTGATGTATTTTTAAGACTATGGAAAATGTCAATGGTGATGTTTTCCCATTTCCATATAGGTATGGGTAATGGTTTCATTACCCCTTTGGAATTTTTCATTTTCACCTACACTTTATAACACAAAAGACATCCTAATATATATTACATATTCTACTTCTTCATATTTTCCCACCAATTTTCCTCTTGGAGATCTCGATACGACTTTGTGATTCCAAGAAGGATGGAGAAAGTTGAACTATGTGAATGTTGACACTCTCAAGTGTATTCCATGCACTTTTTTGAAGGATTCAAGATGTGGATCTCAGTTGAACACAAGATATAGAGTTTTATTAGAATTAAATCTCTATGTCATAATAAGGACAAGGTTGTATTTCTATATTTTGTGACCCAAAACATCGTAAACCAAGGAAAAAAATTGCAGCGTGACTCTCCATTTTTCATGGGGGTCAGTGATGGTAGTTGACGGGAAGGCCAGAAGGAGAAGGACTGAAACCTAGCATTGATCTGGAGAAAGGGTGTGGGGTAAAAACCCCTTGGTATGAAGAATTAGGTTTTCCAAAGTGGTTTAACCAGGTGGCCCTACGCACATGCAGCCCGCGCACACCACCTGTGCAGCACATGCACCCCACCTATGCGGCCCAAAGGCGCAACCCCCTTTTTGGGAAATCTATGTTGGTAACCTACCCACACCACCTTCACAACCTATAAGGTTCATCCCCTCTACATGTGACACCTATTACAACCATATACCCCATGGAAATATGTGGTAAACCTCTTTCTAATGGGGTCCCCTGGTATCCAATAAATAGGACCCTTGGGATACTCATTTTCACAACTAAAAAGTTCAGATGAACCCTGATGCGTCATTGGTGCATCCCCTTCTCCCAAGTTGCCAATAATTCTCCAGGACACTTTACAAAACCTTATATAATAGTTAATTAAGAGCTATATGTTAGAATCAAGTCCCTTAAGGGTCCCGAACAAAAGACTCTTTCACGAGGACCTGTTCCCCCCTAAAGAAGAACAACCTACATGAGGCCCCTCTCCCTAATCAAGGGCCAGCATGGGACCCATATAGGGACACCACGAGAGACTCGTGGTTGATAGTATAAAGTATTCTATATGTTTTTTTACACTAATTCCCATTTCTCAATGAATATGAAGCTCTCACTCCCCCCCACGAAGAACTTTTAGTTCCTCCCAAGCGTTGTGCGGGACACCAGTGCCAAGAACCTACACCCATGACCTGAATGAGTTACCCATTAGTCGCTCTTTTCTGCCACCAATGGTAGTAATCTTCATCCTCTGTCTCCCTTGTCTAAAATGGATCTTGTTAAAACCTAAACCAAGTACTCTAGGCTTGTACAACCTAGGTTGGTGGCACACCAGTGTGTCCCCCATTTGGGTGTGTATTCAGACAGTCAGTGGTTTCCCACACTTGTTTGGTTGGACATTCTGGATACTCAAGGTGAATGTGAGTTCGTATTCCCAAGTTTGTAAGGACCCATACCATATATAAAGTGTCAGGGAGTTCATGTTCTTAGACACTATGGTTTGGACCATGTCCTACCATTATCGACTCTAAGACCATGAACTCCCTGACACTTTATATATGGTTTCCCACACTTGTTTGGTTGGAAATTATGGATACTCAAGGTGAATGTGAGTTCGTATTCCCATGTTTGTAGGGACCCATACCATATATAAAGTGTCAGGGAGTTCATTTTCTTAGACACCATGGTTTGGACCATGTCCTACCATTATCGACTCTAAGACCCAAAGCCTCTATTTCCTAGTAGGTAGGGAATGGATAACACTTGAATTTATTTTTTACATAAAATGACATACTCCTTCCCTATTATGTGACCAATTTCTGAGATTCCCTCCCAGAGTAAAACTTTTTCCTTTCAAGTAGGAGGATGCACCCCTACTTATTGTTGACTCCTAGCCACCATAGAAGAAAAGGGATAGGCCCCATAGTCCTCTGCTTCCCCACCTTATTACTTTTTTTCCACAATATACATACCATATAACCATTCCATGGTAATTTGAAGAGATGGAAGTTTCGTACCCTCAACCTCTTCTACTAGTGGAGGAAGAGAAGCATGCAGTTTTCTAGATCATTTACTTCCTCTTTTCCATCACATTCAAGCATGAATCATCATGACTTCTGGGATTAGTGGATAACTATGATCATAACACCCACATTTCCAAATGAAATTTTTTATGGTGGATCATCCTTTTAAAATTTTTCTCACCTTCCTTTAGAGTGCCTCCATAGGTGTAGGTCCTCAAATCCATGTATCCATATTCAGAGAAAAATTAGATCATTTGGTTTCAAAGATCTTTTGTTTCCTCTTTTTTCCCACACCGAACATGTCTCGCATGGGATTAGAGGTTGATAGTGGTCATAAAATCAACACGAACCTAAACCTTCAGTCATCCTTCTTAGGAATAATCCCCAATTGAACCTATATATAAAACCTCAATGCATAAGCCCCAACTATTGAATTAAAAGAACTTTGATTCCTGCTATAATTAGGATGTGTAGGATGACTACCTAGGGCCCAAGCTCACTAATAATCCTCCCCATGAATAATACCCAATCATAATTCCCTAAATCCGAGCATCCCCTTCAAGAGTAATCTCCAAAGCAATCCAATAAATCACCATGTGTTGACACATACCTCATGGACCTTTTATATGACATCCTTTTCAGGTATAATCCCTAGATTAATCTGCTAACGGGGCATACTCCATAGTGATATAAATATTATAAGTACATCCATATTCATAGGTCCTTATAACTGAACATTGTGGGATTTGATTCCCATAAAAACATGATATTTAGGAAACCTCCTTGAGTTTCAGACCCAAATCCTCAAATTAGACCTATTATCTCTGGTCCACATTCAGAGTATAATTTAATTCATCTTAAAAATACATACTTCTTCCAAGATCTTTGGTCTACCTCAACATATTCCCCACAACAAAAAATGTCTAGGAACCTTTCACCTATATTTACTTGACATAAGATGTTAAACTACATAATTAGGCCCTTATTATATGACCTTAAAAGGTGTGATGTGACCCATTAATCAGTAGAAAACTACATGGGTTCTAATTCCTTTTATGAGCATACATAAGAAAAACATCATATATGTTTGATTCCAAAAATCAACAAAAATCATATATCCCTGGGAATAGATACACTCCAGAGTGGCCCACAGTGTGGAAAGAAAATAAGAATCATCATAATAATGAATAAAGAATCCATAATTTGTTCATAAGGGATACCATTTATGTATAACCTCAGATACATACAGATATATTTGTTGATGAAGAACCTCATATATATAAAGATGATTCTAATTTCCATACATTCTAATAATTGATTGATAATTAAAGGGTGACCCACATCATACTTGGGAATAAAATAAGGATTCATGAACATGTATTGATTCTATAAGAGAGTCCTAGAGTAGGAAATAATTCTCCCCAAAAGGTTTGATGAGCCCGAGCTCCCATCCTCTCACCCAATGTGAGTTTATAAGTATTGTTGGCCAAAATTCTAAATGATCACCTACCATTGGAACACAGACACTTATTTTTATAGAATAGATGTGTTTTTTCTCAGTTCCGTAAACAAACCCGTTGAAAACAATTCAGAAATAGTAATTCTTAAACCAAACATATCTCTGAGGGAAATAGTGCATCATCCAATAACTCCTAATTTAACTCAGGGTTTGAGGGTACACATAATCCTGACCCAAATCCCATAGCTCATTATTCATTAACATTGAACTATAAAGATTGCTATTTTCTTATAGCTTCTTCTTTTTTATGATTTCCCACATCATTTACTTGAGAATATTTTATCTTCTTCATAAGGGATGGTTGAGAATTCATATGTGAAAGTATTTATAATGTTTTATCCTTTATGATTCTTATGTCCATCCATTTCAAAAATATTATGATTGGATCCTTCTCAAATCTCATCGATGATAAAATTTATGGATCATTTCTACTTAGAGCATATGCCACATTATTTTCTTTCCTAGGATGGTAGTGTATTTCGAATTCATAGTCCTTGATCATCCCTAACCGTATTGATTAGAGCATATTTAGTGTAAAGACCCGTAAAATTGAAGGGAAATTTTTTCTTAATTTTCTCTAGAATTTTACAAGAATGCGGTTTCTGACGGCACCTGATTCCGAGGCCCGGAGTGCCCGGAATCAATTTCCGAAGTTTGGCTCGGGTACGTTCAGTGAACGAACGAGCGGGAATTCCTAACTTTTGATCCGGTGCTCGGAATTGAAATCCGAGGGCACCGATGAACTCGCAGCGCCGATTTTCGCTTAAAGAGACCTTTTCGAAAGTTGCGTTTATTGCGGGTTGAAAGTTAGTTTTTGGGTTTTTAGTTTAAGTTAAATAAAATTTGTGAAGAACAAATTTTATTTTAACTAGATAAATCCTACCAAAGGGAGTTGGGAGTGGGACCCACATCCACTTAACCTCCCTTGGGAGGATTAAGTGTGGTGGGGCCCACACGAACCCCAACTCCTCAAATTCTCTCAAAACCTCCCCTTTAACCCATTTCAATTAATGTTGACAACTTGGCTTAATTAATTGAAGAGGGTTAATTTAAATTTCAAACCATTGAAATTATAAGAGGAGGGTTGTGTAATAAAATAAGCTTAAGCTTATTTTATTTTGTTGGGTTGGTTTCCTTTGTTCTTGAGAGGATTTTGAGAGCTTCGCCTTCATCTTCAAGCTTTGACGAAGAACGCTCAACTTGACGATGAACGCTCAAGTTCCGACGAAGAACGCCGCTCCGTTCTTCTTCGTCTTCCGTGTCAACGAGAGGGAACGTCGCTTCCTCCTCAGATCTTCTTCGTCGGCATACAAAGATTCGCCAACGACGTATCACATCGGACGCACCTCTTCGTCATCGGATTTGACGAATGACGACCGCGACGCCCGACCTCCGCGACGTTGTCTTCCGCGGGACGTTGTCAAATCTTCGAACCTATACCCGAGGTAGGGGTTGTTGTTTTGTTTAATTATTTTATCCTTGTTCGTGGTTCATGCTTGATTTACGTAAGGTTTTTTTATATAAGTGTTATTGTTTAACGTGAGGGGGCCGGACCGCATGAACACGGCCGAACCCCCTCCTTCGTTCTTGGTGTTTATTTTTGCGGATGAATCAAGGTGGCGTGGTGCCGTTGCACCACGCGGATATTCGCCCAATTCTTATTACGCGACGCCGTCGCGCTGCGCCATGGAAGAAACATCAAGAACGCGACGCCGTCGCGCCGCGTTGAAGAAATCAAGGTGCGGCGGAGGGGCGCGGTGCCGTCGCACCGCGCCGGACGATGAACACCGCGGCCGGTTCCGGGCCGCGGCGGAACGAGGAGACCGGCGGCCGGGCCGCCGGCGTCGGAAGCCGAAGAGGGGACCGGATTTTTCGGTCCTGTTGGAGAAACCTGGCTGGCCAGCTGGCCGGCCGGATGGTAATATTCCGGGGGAAATTAATCCCCCGGCAAGCAATTAAAACCCCCCTCATAAAGAGGGGGGCGGTTTCCTTGAGGGGGGGCAGGAGGCCCCCCGGTTTCCTTCAAGCCGGCCCCCATGTGGGGGCCGTTTTTATTCAAAGGGCGCGGCATTTAGCCGCGCCGTCATTCCAAGAAAGTGGGGGCTTTTCCCCCCGCGCCGCGGCGCCGCTGGCCGGCCGGCCGGCCAGGCCGGGTCGGCCCGGACCCGGACCCCCCCGTTTCGATTCAGTTTCGGTATTTTGGCCATAACTTGAGCCTCGGACCTCCGATTGACGAACCGTCTGCGGAAACGCGATCGTTGGATCGAGGCGGTCGTTTCGGTATATCGCACTCAAGGTTTCGGATTACTTTGAGTTCGTCCGGGTTGGTTCGTTCACAAAACCAACCGGGCCTTCGGAGCGGAAACGCTCATATCTTGAGCTACGGACGTCCGATTGACGTGCCGTCAGCTGTGTTGTGTTCCTCTTAGTGAGACGGATCTTTTGGCATACTCTGCCCGAGGTTTGGACGCAGGTGGAGTACGGTCGGGTTGGTTTTGCCTTAAAAACCAACCGGGTCCCGGGGACGAAAATGCCAATAACTCTCAGACCGGGCGTCCGATCGACGCGCCGTCTGTTGCGTTGAGTTCCTGTTGACGATACGGAACTTTTGGATACATCAACTCTAGACTTTGTGACAGTTGATGTATCAGCCTCTCGGCTCGTGGAGCGGACCCTCCTGTACGAGTTTGCTGTGTGCGGGAACCCTAGTGATGGCTGCGACTGTTCTACTGCTACTACTGCTACTACTGCTATTGTGACTGCGACGACGACAGTACAGAGATCCTGTGTGGATTCGACGACGACGACTACAGCACTCAGCGATCCTACGTGGGTCAGTGCTACAGGTCCTGTGTGGGCCCGATCCTGTGTGGTTCTGATCCTGTGTGGGTCCTTGCGCTCAGCAGTCCTGTGTGAACCAGCGCCTACAGGTCCTGTGTGGGCCCGATCCTGTGTGGGTCTTTTGCGGGGGTTAGTTACCTATCGATCCTTCATGGGTCCGACGACTTAGATGGATCAGAGATCATCTTTATCGTCTTTCGAAGAAGTATACCTGTGTGAGCTGAATCCTGTTGCTTTCCTGTGTGGATTGTGTTGAGCAATCCTGTGTGGATTACGTTTTGCTTTCCTGTGTGGAATACGTATACTTTCCTGAGTGGACTGAGTTGTACATGGGCTCGGAGGTTGGAGCATATTTGAAATTGATGTCTTAGGTATATGTATGGGCATATACCTAAGCAGTGTCGGTTGTTACTTCTTGATTTCTTCGTGGTTTATCCTTTGTGGATTTGAGAGACCTTCAGGGGTCTCGGGGTCCCTACTGAGTAGCTTATACTCACCCCTGCACGGGCTTTGCCCGCACTACGTTGTGTTGGTTGCAGACGACGGACAGCGTTGACCTTAGCTGAGGCTTGCAGAGCGGGACGGTACCCGGAGGTGGACCACTGGGCGGGACGTGCTCGGAGCGGACGGCGGGACCCGTGGAGCAGAGGAGCTATCTGTACCCACCCTTCAGGTGGGATTTCCAGTGGACAGCTCGGTGTAGCGGCTTTTACCTTTCAGTTGTTGTTTTCCATTTCGAGTTGTACTTTACTTTCAGTTTGGGTTTGTATACTGGCCCATTTACTTTTCTGCACTTTCAGTTGTACTCTGTTTTTGTTTAGTGTTTACTTTCCGCTTGCTTACTCTGTGGTGTTTGTTTACTTTTCAAAGGCAATGCCTTCCCTTTTTACCGGGATTTACGCCTTGGTGCTAGTCGCCAGCCCCTGGCCTATGGAAGGCGGGCTTGGGGTAGTCACGGCACGGACCCCGAGGGCGGGTCGTGACAAATTGGTATCAGAGGAGTTCGGTTCTACCGCGAACTCTGATCTTCTCTATGTAAAGCAATAATGTTTAGCGTATTGAGTGTGGTTATCAGTCCAGGGAGTCCAGTGTTGGTGCGGCGGACGACGTATCCGTACACCAGTACCCTGACTTCTGATTTCCGACTTAATGCATGAAAACATTGATTGCGTGTGCGTTTCAAAGTTTTCTTTGTGATTACTTATATCACCTCACCAGGTATACTGTTCTGACCGTGGCACACCTGTTTCCTTTTCAGGATGGCCCCACGACGGCATCCAGCTAGGGTTCCGAGAGTCGAGCATGACGACAGCCCACCGAGCGACGAGGCCTCGGTGCAGGGCCCTTTGTCAGCAGTGGCACCGGCGGTACCTCTACCTGCCGAGCCCCCGATGTTTCCAGCAGCAGCCGCTGACGATGCACGTCGCCTCAGCGCACTGCATGAGTTTCAGCACCAGTGACCGCCCAGGTTTCGCGGGGAGACAGATCCCCAGGCAGCAGAGGACTGGCTGGAGGCAGTGGTACGAGTGTTTAGGCTAGTGAGGACACCAGCAGACCTCATGGTGATCCTCGCTGCGAGCCTACTACACGCAGCAGCAGGACGATGGTGGAGCATGATGCTCCAGGTGCACGATGAGGCATCTCTTCTTTGGACGGACTTTGAGGGCCTCTTCCGCTCGGAGTTCGTCCCAGCCACCCTTTGTGCGGTGCGTATCCAGGAGATTCTTCAGCTGCGGCAGGGCAGCATGACGGTCGCTCAGTACTCGGCGAGATTTACTGATCTCTCGCGCTACTCGACCGACATGGTACGGGACCCATTCTTCTGGGCCCGGACCTTCGAGCAGGGTTTGAGACACGAGATCAGGGCATCGCTGATCTCCCTCAGCATACGGACTCAGACAGGAGTACTGGAGCGGGCCCTTCTGATCGAGAGCTTCCTTGCTGAGTCTACATCAGCACAGCGACCCACCGCAGGGCGGCACGTGGCAGAGTCATCTGCAGCAGGCAGTCGACGGATGACTCAGGGGTCCAGACAGACCAGACCTTCGGGCAGATGACCTCAGGACACTGGCTCAGCAGTGCGGGGCACACAGCGCGGAGCCAGTCTTTCGAGAGGCAAACAGTGCTACTCGTGCGGCGGGCAGGGCCACATGGCTCGTGACTGCCCGACCCGCCGTGCCGAGGAGCAACAGACGGTTGAGGGACCACCGAGGCAGAGGCAGACGGTCGACCGTGGCGGTCCGCAGGGAGGAGGCAGACGAGGCAGAGGAGCTGGACGAGCAGCCGGTGGTGGGCGACGCTTTGAGGCTCTGCCACCACCACCACCAGGAGGTCCACCCCGACCACAGGGAGCTGGCGGGCAGAGACAGGCACAGCTCCAGGCAGCATAGGCCTACGACCACGGCGCACCCGAGATGATTCGAGGTACTATCTGTGTCTATTCCACCCTTTCTGTAGTTCTTATAGACACAGGAGCGAGTCACTCTTTCATAGCCACTGCCCTTGTTCGGAGCTTGGAGATTCCGACAGAGCTGTTGGCTCGATCCTTACGGCTAGAGACTCCTACGGAGGCAGACTCGACAATTACGCACTGGTGCCGGCAGTGTGAGCTTACTCTAGGAGGCGAGAGCTTCGGCTGGGATCTTCTTGTAGCAGCGTCGAGGCCTTACGACGTCATCTTGGGCATGGATTGGCTATCTAAGGTCCATGCACAGATTGACTGTTTTAGGAGCAAGGTGCGATGTGTACGCACCGACGGGAGCAGGTTCACCTTCACCGGCGAGAAGGGAGCCTTAGAAGCACAGGATGGACTTCCGCGGAGGAGAGGACAGCCCATCACTCATCAGTTGGCTAGCCTTATCCTTGGAGCAGTTGACGTGCGGAGTCCTGGTTTTCCTACAGTGGTGGATCAGTTTGCGGATGTTTTTTCCGACGACGTTCCAGGGCTACCTCCTCGCAGAGAGGTAGACTTTTATATTGACTTGTACCCCGGGACAGCCCCGATATCTACTCCAGCATATCGGATGGCCCCCGCAGAGCTTCGAGAGCTACGGGTACAGTTGGAGGACTTGCAGGGCAAGGGGTTCATCAGACCCAGTGTTTCACCCTGGGCTTCCCCGATTTTGTTCACCAAGAAGGCGGACGGGAGCTTGCAACTTTGTGTTGACTATCGTCGCCTGAACCAGGTGATAGTGAGGAACAAGTATCCGCTACCGAGGATTGATGACCTCTTTGATTAGCTCAAGGGAGCACGGTGGTTCTCGAAGATAGACCTCAGGTTAGGCTATCATCAGCTCAGAGTCAGAGACGAGGATGTGCAGAAGACAGCCTTCAGATGTCGGTATGGCCACTATGAGTTCTTGGTTATGCCTTTCGGTGTAACCAATGCTCCAGCAGTGCTCATGGCTCTCATGAACAGGATCTTTCATCCATACCTCGATCGGTTTGTCGTGGTCTTCATCGACGACATTCTGATTTACTCTACGACAGAGGAGGAGCACGCCTATCACTTGCGAGTTGTACTAGACACACTCCGAGAGCACCAGCTTTATGGTAAGCTCTTGAAGTGCCAGTTCTGGATACGTGAGGTCCACTTCTTGGGACACGTTATCTCTGAGGCGGGAGTTGTAGTGGATCCCGCGAAGATTGAGGCTGTGTTAGCTTGGGATCCACCCAGGAGCGTGACTGAGGTTCGGAGTTTCTTGGGATTAGCTGGATACTATCGGAGGTTCGTGCCAGACTTCTCTAGAGTTGCGGCATCACTCACAGCTTTGACGAAGAAGGGGAAACCCTTCGTGTGGTCAGACAGATGTCAGCAGAGCTTCCAGGAGCTGAGACAGAGATTGACTAGCGCACCTATCTTGAGGTTTCCTGAGGAGGGAGTAGGGTACGTAGTCTACTGTGATGCATCAGGGACCAGACTCGGATGTGTTCTGATGCAGGAGCGGGCAGTGATCGCCTATGGATCACGTCAGTTGAGGCCGCATGAGCAGAACTACGCTACCCATGACTTGGAGTTAGCAGCAGTGGTCTTCGCTCTGAAGACATGGCGACACTACCTCATGGGCGAGCGCTTTACAGTCTTTTCCGATCATCAGAGTCTCAGGTATATCTTCTCGCAGAAGGACATGAACCTGAGACAGCGGTGATGGCTCGAGTTCCTCCAAGACTATGACTTTGAGATAGTCTATACTCCTGGGAAGGGGAACGTAGTAGCTGATGCCCTCAGCAGGAGGACGGGCATTCAGCTACTTGAGGAGGCGACGGAGCAGATAGCCACTTTGCAGATATCCTTCGTGGACAGAGATGGAGCAGCCTTCCTTCAGTCTCTCACAGTCACTCCTCCACTACTGCAGCGAGTCAGGGAGGCACAGCGTGGGGACGCTGACTGTGAGACACGGCGTGCACAGATATCCTCGGGATAGGCACCTGATGGTTTCTCCCTTGGGGCAGAGCACGACATCCTTTTCAGAGGACGTACCATGGTACCAGTCGCTTTGCGAGAGGAAGTGCTGAGGGAGTTTCACACTTCTCCTTTGGCGGTACATCCTGGAGTGGCGAATATGTACCAGGACCTCAGACGACAACACTGGTGGCCGGGCATGAAGAAGGTTGTAGCAGAGTTCGTTTCTCGATGCCTCACCTGCCAGCAGGTGAAGGCAGAGCATCAGGTACCAGCAGTCTTGGTGAAGCCCTTGGAGGTTCCGGAGTGGAAGTGGGACGGCATATCTATGGACTTTGTGACTGGACTTCCACGCACTTCCAGAGGTCACGACTCCATCTGGGTGATTGTTGACCGACTCACCAAGTCGACACACTTCTTACCCATCAGAGAGCAGGGCTCAGTAGAGAGCTTGGGACGTCTCTACGTTCAGGAGATTGTGCGGCTCCACGGCGTGCCATCATCTATCATCTCCGATCGAGATGCCCGCTTTACTTCCCGGCTTTGGAAGGGGTTACAGGAGGCGTTCGGGACGCAGCTACGTCTGAGCACAGCCTTTCACCCTCAGACGGATGGTCAGACGGAGAGGACCATTCAGACTCTCGAGGACATGCTCCGCGCATGTGTCCTCGACTTTGGTCGTAGCTGGGAGGACTACCTACCCTTGGTGGAGTTCGCATACAACAACATCTACCACTCCACCATCGAGATGGCACCATACGAGGCATTGTACGGCCGACCTTGTAGATCTCCTTTGTGCTGGACAGACCCTGGGGAGTCAGCACTAGTGGGACCGGAGATGGTCCAGGCCACGACAGAGAAGGTCCAGGTCATCCAGGAGTGGATGCCGGCAGAATTCATACGCTGACAGGAGGCGGAGGCCACTGGAGTTCGAGGATGGCAACCACGTCTTCTTGCGGGTCTCACCTCGACGTGGTATTCGGAGATTTGGCCGAGGCGGCAAGTTATCTCCGCGCTTCATCGGACCCTTCCAGGTTCTCAGCAGGATTGGTGAGGTGGCTTATCGCCTGGCTCTACCACCTCAGTTGCACCGGGTGCACGACGTCTTCCACGTGTCTCAGCTGAGGAGATACGTGCATAACCTGACACACATCATTGATCATGGGGAGCTTGACGTTGATGATGGGGCGACTTTTACGGAGGTCCCGGTGGAGATAGAGGATCAACAGGAGCGGGTCCTGCGTGGGCGATCGATTCCTCTTGTGAGCATCATATGGAAGCACGGGAATCTCCAGGAGAGCACATGGGAGCGGGAGGCTCAGATGCGTGCTCAGTACCCTCATTTGTTTCCCTAGTTTTTGATGTATCTTTACGGGGACGTAAAGTCCTGAGGTGGGAGTAATGTAAAGACCCGTAAAATTCAATGGAAATTTTTTCTTAATTTTCTTTAGAATTTTACAAGAACGCGGTTTCTGACGGCACCTGATTCCAAGGCCCGGAGTGCCTGGAATCAATTTCCGAAGTTTGGCTTGGGTACGTTCAGTGAACGAACGAGCGGGAATTCCTAACTTTTGATCCAGTGCTCGGAATTGAAATCTGAGGGCACCGATGAACTCGCAGCGCCGATTTTCGCTTAAAGAGACCATTTCGGAAGTTGCGTTTGTTGCGGGTTGAAAGTTAGTTTTTGGGTTTTTAGTTTAAGTTAAATAAAATTTGTGAAGAACAAATTTTATTTTAACTAGATAAATCCTACCAAAGGGAGTTGGGAGTGGGACCCACATCCACTTAACCTCCCTTGGGAGGATTGACTGTGGTGGGGCCCACATGAACCCCAACTCCTCAAATTCTCTCAAAACCTCCCCTTTAACCCATTTCAATTAATGTTGACAACTTGGATTAATTAATTGAAGAGGGTTAATTTAAATTTCAAACCTTTGAAATTCTAAGAGGAGGGTTGTGTAATAAAATAAGCTTAAGCTTATTTTATTTTGTTGGGTTGGTTTCCTTTGTTCTTGAGAGGATTTTGAGAGCTTCACCTTCATCTTCAAGCTTTGACGAAGAACGCTCAACTTGATGAAGAACGCTCAAGTTCCGATGAAGAACGCTGCTCCGTTATTCTTCGTCTTCCGTGTCAACGAGAGGGAACGTCGCTTCCTCCTCGGATCTTCTTCGTCGGCATACAAAGATTCGCCAACGACGTATCACATCGGACGCACCTCTTCGTCATCGGATTTGACGAACGACGACCGCGACGCCCGACCTCCGCGACGTTGTATTCCGCGGGACGTTGTCAAATCTTCGAACCTATACCCGAGGTAGGGGTTGTTGTTTTGTTTAATTATTTTATCCTTGTTCGTGGTTCATGCTTGATTTACGTAAGGATTTTTTATATAAGTGTTATTGTTTAACGTGAGGGGGCCGGACAGCATGAACACGGCCGAACCCCCTCCTTCGTTCTTGGTGTTTATTTTTGCGGATGAATCAAGGTGGCGTGGTGCCGTCGCACCACACGGATATTCGACCAATTCTTATTACGCGACACTGTCGCGCCGCGCCATGGAAGAAACATCAAAACGTGACGCCGTCGCGCCGCGTTGAAGAAATCAAGGTGCGGCGGAGGGGCGCGGGGCCGTCGCACCGCGCCGGACGACGAACACCGCGGCCGGTTCTGGGCCGCAACGGAACGAGGAGACCGGCGGCCGGGCCGCCGGCGTCGGAAGCCGAAGAGGGGACCGGATTTTCCGGTCCCGTTGGAGAAAACCGGTCGGCCAGCTGGCCGGCCGGATGGTAATATTCCGGGGGAAATTAATCCCCCGTCCAGCAATTAAAACCCCCCTCATAAAGAGGGGGGCGGTTTCCTTGAGGGGGGGCAGGAGGCCCCCCGGTTTCCTTCAAGCCGGCCCCCACGTGGGGGCCGTTTTTATTCAAAGGGCGCGACATTTAGCCGCGCCTTCATTCCAAGAAAGCGGGGGCATTGCCCCCCGCGTGCAGCCTCCGCGCGGCGCCAGGCCCCCGCGCCGCCGCGCCGCCGCGCCGGCCGGCCGGCCAGGCCGGGTCGGACCCGGTTCGGGCCGACCCAGGGGGGGGTCGGGCCGGGTCGGCCTGGACCCGGACCCCCAGTTTCGAATCAGTTTCGGACTTTTGGCCATAACTTGAGCCTCGGACCTCCGATTGACGAACCGTCTGCGGCAACACGATCCTTGGATCAAGACGGGCGTTTCGGTATATCTCACTCAAGGTTTCGGATTACTTTGTGTTCGGCCGTGTTGGTTCGTTCACGAAACCAACCGGGCCTTCGGAGCGGAAATGCTCATATCTTGAGCTACGGACGTCCGATTGACGTGCCGTCAGCTGTGTTGTGTTCCTCTTAGTGAGACGGATCTTTTGGCATACTCCGCCCAAGGTTTGGACGCAGGTGGAGTACGGTCGGGTTGGTTTTGCCTTAAAAACCAACCTGGCCCCGGGGACGAAAATGCCAATAACTCTCAGATCGGGCGTCCGATCGACGCGCCGTCTGTTGCGTTGAGTTCCTGTTGACGATACAGAACTTTTGGATACATCAACTCTGGACTTTGTGATAGTTGATGTATCAGCCTCTCGGCTCGTGGAGCGGACCGTCCTGTACGAGTTTTCTGTGTGCGGGAACCCTAGTGCTGGCTGCGACTGTTCTACTGCTACTACTGCTACTACTGCTACTGTGACTGCGACGACGACAGTACAGAGATCCTGTGTGGATTCGACGACGACGACTACAGCACTCAGCGATCCTACGTGGGTCAGTGCTACAGGTCCTGTGTGGGCCCGATCCTGTGTGGGTCCGATCCTGTGTGGGTCCTTGCGCTCAGCGGTCCTGTGTGAACCAGCGCCTACAGGTCCTGTGTGGGCCCGATCCTGTGTGGGTCTTTTGCGGGGGTTAGTTACCTATCGATCCTTCGTGGGTCCGACGACTTAGATGGATCAGAGATCATCTTTATCGTCTTTCGAAGAAGTATACCTGTGTGAGCTGAATCCTGTTGCTTTCCTGTGTGGATTGTGTTGAGCAATCCTGTGTGGATTACGTTTTGCTTTCCTGTGTGGAATACGTATACTTTCCTGAGTGGACTGAGTTGTACATGGGCTCGGAGGTTGGAGCGTATTTGAAATTGATGTCTTAGGTATATGTATGGGCATATACCTAAGCAGTGTCGGTTGTTACTTCGTGATTTCTTCGTGGTTTATCCTTTATGGATTTGAGAGACCTTCAGGGGTCTCGGGGTCCCTACTGAGTAGCTTATACTCACCCCTGCACGGGCTTTGCCCGCACTACGTTGTGTTGGTTGCAGACGACGGACAGCGTTGACCTTAGCTGAGGCTTGCAGAGCGGGACGGTACCCGGAGGTGGACCACTGGGCGGGACGTGCTCGGAGCGGACGGCGGGACCCGTGGAGCAGAGGAGCTATCTGTACCCACCCTTCAGGTGGGATTTCCTGTGGACAGCTCAGTGTAGCGGCTTTTACCTTTCAGTTGCTGTTTTCCCTTTCGAGTTGTACTTTACTTTCAGTTTGGGTTTGTATACTAGCCCATTTACTTTTCCGCACTTTCAGTTGTACTCTGTTTTTGTTTAGTGTTTACTTTCCACTTGCTTATTTTGTGGTGTTTGTTTACTTTTCAAAGGCAATGCCTTCCCTTTTTACCGGGATTTACGCCTTGGTACTAGTCGCCAGCCCCTGGCCTATGGAAGGCGGGCTTGGGGTAGTCACGGCAGGGACCCTGAGGGCGGGTCGTGACATTTAGATCATTCTGTGTGAATATGTACTTGAGGATTTTTGATCCATATATATTTTGTAATTCTACCCAAAGAGATAATTCTGCCATATTTTCAAATAAAATATCACTCAAGTGAACAATAGATCATGCATTGGATTGTTTTGTTCATTATTTTTTAACAACCTTGATTAATAGACTACCACTTTGTTATTTTTCATTAACACATAGCCCAATACCTTCTTCAAAGAATCACTGAATACATCAAAAAGTTCTCTACTTGTGAGTAGTGTGAGTATAGGTGCAATGATAAGACACATTTTCAACCACATTAAGATCTCATCACATTCATCATTCCATTAAATCTTGATTTCCTTTCGATCTATCATAATTATAGGGTTTGAAAATTGAACAAAATTTCTCATAAATCTATAATAGTACCCAGGTAATCCAATGAAACTATGGATATCTATCACATATGTTTTCCTCAATCATCCTTCAATTAATTCTATCATGGAAGGCCCCACAGATATCCCATTGCTTTTGATAATGTTCCCCACAAATGGCAGTTACTTAAACCACACATTTTCTGAACATATCATAAAGATTTTTCTTTTATAAGTGGATTAAAATAGTGGTCAGATTTTCCTCATGCTCCTCCTTGCAATTAGATTAATTTAGAATACCATCCATAAAGACTACCATATACATGTCAAGGTAATTTATAAAGACTCTTCATTATGTCCATGAATATTTCTATAAAATTAGTGAGTATGAATTAAATTACTATGAACCCATAATTCGTGTACCCTGTATGAAAATTAGTATTGGGGGGTATCATCCTTTTTCACCATTATGGGGTAATATCTTAACCAAAGATCCCCCTTGGAGAATTATTATGCTCCAAGTAGATAATTAAAAAAGTCATCAATCCATGGAGGTTGATAATTTTTCTTTAATGTGATCTTGTTTAGATCATGATAGTTAATGTAAAGGCACATTAACCCATCCTTATTCGTGTAGAAGAGGAATCGTGCATCCCATGGTGAAGCACTGGGGCGTATAAATCTTTTTCCAGATTCTACTTTAGTTTCTTTTTGATCTCCCCAAGAACCATAACATCCATTCTATATAGATTCTTCGATAATGGAAATTCCCCAAGTATAATCACTACTGAAAATTCAACCTCTTGGATGGGAGAAGACCTAAAAATCCATCAGGAAACACTTCATCATATTCCCTCATAATAAGAATGTATTCAAGGATTATCCTTTCCTTTGAATCAATCATTTTACAACATGCACTTTGTTATTGGGAAATAATATACCTTCATGACATGTTGATTCTAAATAAGATTCATAATCCAACATGTAAAAGTATATAATTGACATAAAATTCCCAATAAAGAGAGTGATTTACTTATCATGACAATTTATTTTGGTTGTGTATAGGGAAAATAAATACATACCAAGATTTTCATCAAATTAAACTAAAGGGAGTATCATAATTTTCACAGGATATTTCATCCCAAAAATTTTCAGAAGGGAGGAGTGATATATTTGTGAAGCAATAATTTCCCCATTTTCCAATTTCACTAATAAATATACTTCAAATCTTTGTGGTGATGTATGGATAGTTCTACTAATCATATATTATATGAAATAATGCATTGAACCAGAATAAAAATAAACATTCAATATTCTTAGGTAAATAACTAGAATACTTATCATCACTTCATTTTTGGGATCCCCTTAGCAATTATAATGGTAAAATCTCTTTCTTACTACCTTCGAGGTTGTTTGTTGTCTTTAAAAACCCTTTTCTTAGAGCATTAGTTTTGAAATGTTTTTTGGTTCCTTGTAGTTAAAATAATGAACAAATCACTAAAGGTTGACCAAATCATTCCTTTTCTCCATCATATTGGTAGTATTCTCCCATCGATAATCTATAGCTAGGTTCCCTTCTTTTCCACACCTAAAGAATTTTGTCACCCCATTAAGAAATTATTATGGAACTTATTTTCATGACATTGGCTATTTTTATGTTGAAATTTATTAACACTATTAGATTTCTCCCTCAGACACAAAAATTAAACTACACTCTCTTCTTCTAATCATGGTGATACCCCTGAAATTCAGCAATATCCACTGAATTTGAGGGAACATCAGACTATTTCCTAATATTTATCAATTTCTAGCTTGTTGATGAATGAGATTATTACACTTTACCCTAATGTGGCTTTAGAAAATAAAAAATATGGATTTGCAGGTAGAATCGGCCAACCTTTCATTTAGGTGTAACGACAAAGTTGTAGGTGAATCGTGAAATTCCTATGAGGATTTCCCCATATGCCCAGATATATTCATTATTTTATTCTTAAGGGAAAGGAAATATGTTTCCATTTTATTTCATAGAGTAATAGGAAAATATTTATCAAATTTGTTTCCATAATTTATTCCACACCATCACATAGATATCTTCCTCGGGATTTTTATTTTTGATCAAAGTCCACTATTGATCAGATTCTCCTTACATATAAAAAACAACCAGTACAACCTTTCTATCATGAAACAATAAAGTATTGACAATATTATATCAATATAGTTGATCTAATGTTCTGGGATTAAGGTATCAGATGAACCATGGAAATTCAATGGCCTTTGTCACATAAATGTCTCAGCAGAAACAAGTTTCTTTCTTAGGGGGATTTGGATGCTCCTCCTGATCCATGTTTACATTCAGACCATGATTCTGCTGAAAGAGTATCATCATAATGTTATCTATTCTTTCTCCCATTGGGATGGGCATATCATTTGGGTAGTCATCATGATTCATATCACATCGGTTGTTTACCCGATTCCATATATTTCTAACCGTTGGAAAGAATAAAGGGAAAGTCAGGGATGATTGTTTTTAAACTATTAAATGCATAGAAGGGAATCCAATGAAATTAGAGGGATTACATATAAATGACATTTATTCCTTAACATTTGAATTTATAGCCTTTAATCTATGATATCCATGATTAATTTCGTAACATATACTATTATAATAATTTTTTCCCTTAATAATCGGTTTTAATGGGATTGTAAATTAACTAATAATATCCCCTAAGAGTTTCACTCCTGGTATGCAAAAAGGCTCACTGTCATGCCCCAGATCATAGTCAATTCTATCTTAGTGCATTTTTTTTAGTTTTAAGCCTATGTACATCTGTTCTAAAGCCACATCCACTTGTAGTATCCAAAAAGGGATGTAATTGTTTGATAAACCACTTACTTTATACATTACTATGAGTTTGGGAAGTTTTATTATATTTAGTTTTATCGCAATGTATTTTTATAGAGTTTTATAATAATTATCCCAATAATTACTAAAGCTTTCTTTGATACCAACTATAACATTCCTAATATTTATTATTAATTAATTCATGATTTATTATAAAATATTACAAATAGTACAACATAAATGGTCGATAATTCGAGTATCTTTAGGAATTAAGATCATTACATAATAACTTAAAAATTGGAAAACATCTCTATTATTGAAACCCTCATTAACATGATCATATTATTTCATTGTACAAAAAACTGGATTGGGTAACATGGGAACATACATAAGAAAACAGTGATCTATAAAGCCCAGTAAGGGAATAAACATTGAATAACATGAAAAAATAATACATGTCATAAAATAGGAACATCAATGGGGAATAAAAGGAGTGAGAATTATAAATATGAACAATGTGACATTACATAACATGATAATCATAAAGGTAATATGGGAAATGTGGAAACAACTTAAAACAATGCATCATAAACATAGGTCAAGGATAACTTCCATGAAATCATGATGGAAAAATTCATGTGATGGATTAGGTTCACTCCCAAATACCATGTTTTCTATCTTATAAAACTAAAACAGTACACAATGCATTAGAGTGCTATATAATCATGCTGCAACTGTCAATTTCAATTCATTCTCATTCTTATATGTGACACATAGATCATATAACAAGTATTCATTCATCATCCTAAATTAATCTTTCATCAACTAATATGGAATACATATATGTAATTCCTCAATAAATAAGTGTAAGTCCCTAGAGGTGAAAACCCGTTATTTGAAATGGGTATAGGTTTTCACTACACAATTATCTAGTGTAGAAAATAGAGGTTAAATTTTGGCATCATAATGGGGATGTTTGTTTAATGAACCAAACTATTATAAATAAAACACCCTTTATGATTTAATTAAATGCATTATTATAAATTACGGATACAGAAAACCAATGAACTTAATTGGTTTTATTATATCCTATCAAATTTAAAATACATTTAAGAATAACTAGTATTGATCATGTAGATATTGATGAGTGATCAAATGATTTGTATAAATATACGGTTTTAACAAATCCAATTGTCATAGGAAAAGGAAGTGATTGCCTCAACCTGTTTGAATTTACCCTATGAATTCCATTTATCATAGTATTTAAGGGTGGTATAATTACCAGGATTTTCCATTGACTAATCCTAGGTTTATAAATAACAAATTAAGCACGCAAGAAACTGTTTACGAGATAAGTTCAAGATCATCGACATCACAGACCAAACCATGAATGCAGAACTACCACATGAAAGTCTCACCATTACACACCTTACCCTTAGGGTGTTTGATGTTGTATTAAAGAAATATTTACTAAGAACCTATCAATATGAGTATGTAAATTATTTTTAATATATTAATGGTTATACTTAGTTCTATTTATTATTAATTTATAAATGATTTTTATTTTAATAAAATAATACACAAACTGCATTTTTGGTTAATATTCACATTCACGTTGGAATTTATTTTCATAAATTTAGGGATTTTTTTAAAAAAATAATAATTTCATAAAAAATTATTATTATATAATTTTTATTAAATATAAATGATTATGTAATTTTTATGTTGTCATGTGTAATTTTTATAAGGGTGTGAAAATTGTTATTGTCAAAAAACCCAACATTTAACAATAAATGTCAATTTTATTTTAAAAGTGAAAAATAACATATTTAGAATTTTTTTAAATAAATGTTATTTTTGGAGTCATAATATAGAAATTATCCAAAAATGATTATTTCAAAAAAAATTATGATAGTTGAATTTTCAGGAAAAAATTAAATACAGTATAAATATATGTTGTGTATTATGACATCATAATGACCAAAAATGATTTTATAAATACTATAAAGGGAACAATTGAAAAAATTTATTATTTCCATTTATAATAATTTTTTAATGTATATTTTATTAATTTTATAAATCCTTTTTGAATCATCCAAAACCATTAATATATTTTAGGGTTTTAAAATCATTTATTTAAGAGTATGGGTCAATTCCAGATCAACAGGGTTATTATTATATTAAGCATATAACTTTTTCTTTATAAAATAATAAAAACCACTCCAATTTGGCTGAAACCATTGTAAAAAACTATGGAAATGTTTGTGGTTTTGGTTATTTTATTATATAGAGTCCAAAACATAAGTTTGAGAAAGTATAATGAAATCTCCTCCATTTTCTAATATAAAACCACCTGGTCTCCAATTTATCTCAACTGAAAATCCTTGGAGAACAAAATTACTCTTCCGTACCCTTTATTGATTTATCATAAGGTTCCCCCAATCCCTCAATAATACCCTCCCAAGCATTCAGAGTCTCACTCTGAAGGTAATGGAATCTATCCCTCTCCCCTTTATTCATGTTTCTTCAGTATCTTATGCCTTTTATTTCAAATTCCTAAAGTTGTGATATAATTTTCCATGTCCCTATTAATGTACCATTTATTTAAAAATTATTATAAACCCCTTTCTCTCTCATCAACCAATTTTATGAATCATTAAATGAAACCATTATTCTGCCAAATATTTATCATGATTTTCCACACCAAAAATGTGAAAAGTGAATACCATACCCATTTTCTATCAAGGGTGTTTACCGTCATACACTTTTATTTATTTTATTGGGTATTTATATTTATTTATTCCACAATAATTTATTGTGAAATAAAAAGTGATGAAAATTTATTCAATATTTAATGATCTATGTTTCACATTTAAGCATGAGATTGAAATGAATGTGATGGGTGCCCCCAAAATTATATAGTGATCCAATCAATTGGGTAGTGTTTTAGTCTAATGAGACATCATGAAAGGGATTATGGAGTGAACCTAATCCATCACATTACTTTTTCAATCATGATTTCTCGGTAGTTTTCTTTGAACTATGTATATGATTCAATGTTTTAAGTAGTTTCCACATTTCCCATGTTTCCTTTATGTTATCATGTTATATTGTGCCTCATCGTTCATGTTTATAATTATCACTCATTTTATTCCCCATTTATATGACTATTGTCTAATATGTATTACCTTTTTCATGTTATTCCATGTTTATTCCCTTATTGGGATTCATATCCCCCCTCTTTCTTATGTATGTCCCCAGGTAATCCAATTTTATTTTAACTATGATGGAATATTATGAACATGAAATGGAGGTTTTCAAAAATATGATGTAATACATGTTTTAAGTTTTTATTAAATGTCACTAATTCACAAAGACACTATAATTTTCAATCTTATGGGTTTTATTAAGTGTAATAAATTTAATAAATCTTGAAATAATTTTTTAATTAAGAGGTGGGTTTTTCAGATGTTATCGAAGGAATGGTTTAGTTATTTTTTGGATTATGATTATAAAACTCTTGAGAAAGCCTTTGGGATAAGAATAAGTATAAGAAAACAATCCTAAATTTTTGTGAGTATAGTGTAAGTGGTATATTAGTTAAAAAATCTATATCTTTATTTTACAAGTGGATGTTTCTCTATCACATATATATATAGGTTTAAAACTTGAAATTACCACGTTGAGCTTGACTCAACCGGAAATTTGTGCATAAAATGAGTCTTGCTACAAAACTCATTTGACACTCCCAGTGGATATGATTTTCTAAATTCATAATCACATTACAAACCATTATTCATGGAATAATAAAATTCCCATTTGTGTCTATGTTATGAAATAAACTATGGATAATATAGATTAAAGCCCATAAATTAAAAAGATATGAAAATACATGTAATTTATAAGTTATCTCTTTAATGTGATTGGATTCCATTATATGTATTTAATATTTTAAAAATAGCCATCCCTAATTTTCTATTTATTCAACAATGGATAGAAATAGAAGGAATGGATTAAACAACCTGTGTGAAGGGAAATGTGATGTCCCTTCCAAGGAGATGCCCAACCCGATGGGACCAGAAATTGTGAACTCTATGAACATACTCTCTTATCTCATAGAGGTTATGAGTAGAAAACTAGATAAATAGGGGAACAACAATCCCCTAATAAAGAATAAGTTGAAATCAATATTTTTATTAGACAAAGTTCCCCAACATTGAATGGATTATTTGATCCCATAATCTTAGAAAAATGGGTCAACTCAATTGAGAACATCTTCTCCAACTATCATTATTTCAAACAAGAGAAGTCTCTCTTGACTATTTAACATATGGAGGGAGAAACTGATCAGTGGTCGACACTGATCTAAATTACAACGCCCGAGGATTAGATCAATGTGGTGGGCTATAAGGAATTCTGAAAACTGTTTTTCGATTAATATTTTACCTAAAATCTCTCACTTAAAATGAAAAGGAATTTCCTTGACCTCAAGAAAAAATATGAATAATATTTTAGGGTGTATGAGATAATCCTAAAAATATTTTTATGATATGCCTCTGAAATTATCGTTAACCTCAATTTAAGATTGACTACTTATTTTGTGGGATAAAACCTAGCTTTCAAAAATCCCTGAAGATCTGAGACATTGATAGAAATGAGGAGATTGTATAATATTACCCCAATGTTGAAACAGATGTAGGATAATCTCAATGGTATAAAAGGGATAATAAGGAAAAATTTGTGTTTATTTTCATTAGCCGGATGGAGAAATATAGCGGTGTTAAGAATTTTCAACATCCCACATGTCAAATGCATGGAAAAAAGAACCCTAGAAATTTCCATAGGAGAATGGGTAAATGTTTTAGGTCCTAGAATGACGAGAACCTAGCTAGATATTCTAGATGAGACTAACCCTGTAATGCGATGGAGGAATGGAATGACCCAGTCAAACCTCAATGAATTGTTCATTTTCTCAACTGTAAGGAACCATGGGACTTTGCATACCAATGAACTATGAAAAGTGTTTTCAGAGACAATGAACAACCTTCATGGCAATAAGGGTGATCTTTTTTCCATCACAACTACTGAGGTGGGCCCTAACATGAAATTGGTGATAGGTACCTAATTATTCATTCAATAATATGAAACATTAATTTTTATTTTGGTTCATCACATTACTTTATCTCATGAATGTTTAGTAGAATTATTTAAAAACCACCATAAATCATAGAAGTTGACCTATCAATGAAAATCAAAAATTGGTAAATTATTACATCCCAGTATTTAACTACTCCCTTGTCAAAATTTGTTGGATGAACTTCCGAAAAAACATGTCATTCTCCCATTTGTGGAATTTGATATAATTATAGACCTGGATTGGATTTCCCTATATAGATCCAACATAAGTTTCCATGATAAGGAAATAAATCTTCATATTGTGAATCTTCCTTCAATTTTTTACAAGTGAAAGAAGGATGATGAATCTTCTTTATCACTAATAACTCAAGAATGGATATTATTTACCAATAATAAATAATATATAGATAAAATTATTGAGTCTAAATAATAAATCATCATTTAAAACATTCCCATTATGTGGTAATATGCTAATGTTTTTTTCAAATAATCTTTAGTCTTCCTAGAAGAGAGGCTAAATTTTAAATCGAGCATATATGTGGTGTTTTAACATTATCCATGATTTTCTGTAGAATGGATATTGTGGAACTTGAGGAGCTGATGAAACATCTAAAGGAGAATCTGGATAAAGGGTTCATATTCCAAAGCGCTTCACCTTGGAATACACCAATCATATTCATTATGAATAAGGATAAGTAAATTTCACTTTTGTATTGATGATTGTGAACCCAAAAAGTTTATGATAAAGAATAGTTATCCTCTTACATATAATTAGGACATTTTTATCATATATGTGGATTAGAATACTCCTCTAAGGTGGATCTTTGGTCGAGATATTAACATGTATGGTTGAATAAGGAGGATACACACATGACTACTTTTCATACAAGGTACAACAAATATGATCTCATAGAAGTACCCTTAAAAATAACTAATTATCCCAAAATATTCATGGATTTTATGAAAAGTGTCTTCTTCGATTACCTAAAAAAATTTGTTATAGTTTTAATAAATGATATTCTAATATAATTTAAAATAAAGGAGGTTCTTGAGGAGCATATGATCACTCTTATAAAGACATTAGGAAAAGATAAGCTTTATTATACATAAAATAGATTTGATTTCTAGTTTAAGGATGTCTTATTCTTGGGTAATATTATCAGATGTAATGAGATATCATTTTTGGCCCTTCTAAGAAAGAAGTAATTAAATGATGGATGAAGAAAACATCTACAATTGATATCTGTATTTTCATTGGATTATTTCGGTATTATCATTGATATGTGGAAAATTTATCATGATTGTGAAACTCTATAAACAAGATAACTTAGAAGGGATTGAAGATTTTATGGAAGGATGAATGTGAAGAGAGCATCAAGGATTCGAAAAGGAGGCTTATCACGGAACCTGTACTCACACTACTCGCAAGTGAATTTTTTTTGTTAATCTATGATGCTTAAAATAAGGTATTGGGATTTGGATTAATGTATAATGAAAAAGTTGAATCCCATGCATTATGAAAGTTTAGAGACCTCAAATAGAACTACCCAACAATTGATCTTGAGTTGGATAAAGTGATATCCACTCTAAAAATATGGATGAATTATCTCATACGCGAGAAGTGTAAAATACACATTTATATCGAAATCCTAAAGTATATATTCCCACCGAAAGAGATAAATATCCACCAATGATGATTGATAGAGCTAATCATGGACTATGACTACTCAATTCACTACTATTATAGTAAAGACAATAAAGTGGGAGATGCTCTATATACAAAGGATCTAGAAATTCTATCATTGATGTGAATTAAGAGGGATATGATATTCTTATATTTGATAATAATGGAAATGGGAATCATAAATGAAGGAACGTTATCAATACTCACACAGATGATTTCTCAACCATCCCTACTGAATAAGATAAAGGATACTCAAAAAAATAGTGTCCGAATTTTGAAGAAAGTAGAAACTATAAGAAAAGGTAAATACATAGATTTAAATGTTAATGTATAAGGACATGTAAGATCTAGATCGCGAATATGTGTAAAATCAAATACTAAGTTAAATAATGAGACATTGGATGATGCACATACCTAAACATTCTCCATCTATCCCGGAAACATAAACATGTATCAAGATCTATGAGAAATTTATTATTGAGACAATACAAATAAATAGATTGCAGAATATACATCAATATGTATTGTATGTTAGCAAGTGAAGGTTGAAAATAAAAAATCCATGGGGATTATGCTACCATTACCCATACTGAAATTGAAATTGGAAAATAAAACCATGTACTTTGTCACTCGTCATACAAATACATGAAGATTAAATAATGATATATGGGTAGTGATGGATCATTATAAAAAGTTTGAACACATCATTGTTATTAAATAGGAGTTATCAATTGATCAACTTGTGGGGATATGAATTAGAGAAGTGGTGAGGCTATACAAAACTCCACTAACAATTGAATATGATCGAGATCCAACATTTTCATATAAATTCAAGGAGAGTCTCTTACTTTCTATAAATATAGTGGTGAACTTAATTATGAATTATCACCCTCAAAATGATTTCCAATCAGAGTATACTATCTATAAACATGAAGATATATTGAGAGAATTCTTAATTGACTTCAGAGGAGGTTGATATCAACATATTCCTATGTCTAATTTCCCATAAAATAGCAGTTTCTACTCATGCATCAATATGCCCCATATTAAAACCTTTATGGGAAGAGGTGTAGAACACCTGCATGTTGTGATGAAGTTTCAGAAAAAACTTCTAGGTTCTAAATTGGTTGAGAAAAAAGGTAGAAACGTTCAAGACCATTCAGTATCACATCAAGGTTGATCAAAGTTTAGAAAAGAGCTTTTATAACAATCATCAATGACACCAAGAGTTTTATGTTGGAAACATGGTATTATTATGCATATCTCCATGGAATAAAATACTGATTTTTGGGAAGAATATAAATATTACTATAATATGTATCCATCCCTTTGAGATTCATGATTGAATCTGAGTAGTTGCTTATCAACTAGCACTCCCACCTAACCTATATCAAGTACATGATGTATTCAATGTATCCCTTTTGAGAAAGTTCATACCAAACCCCTCAAATTTTCTCAATCAATAGGTGGTACCATTGGAGAATGGTCTCTCATTTGAGGAGCTAATAGTGAAGATATTAGATCGTAGAGGAAAATTCCAACGGAATAAGGAAATGCACCTAGTCAAAGTGCTTTGGAGAAACCATAAATTTGATGAATTTATATGGGAACTAAGGGAAGAGATGTAATATAATTTACCTCATCAATTTTATAGTTGGAAAATAAAAATTTCAATGGAAAATATTTCTATCTGGGGAAGATTGTAACAACCCAACTGTTATAAATAAAATCCCCCCTGTGATTAAAAAAATGTAATATTTAAAATTATCAATATAGAAAACACAAGAACTTTTTTGGTTTTATTATATATTATTAGAATTACAATTCCCTTAATCATCTTTACTGTTGATAATATATCCTTTTTAATAGTGAACATATGATTAATATAAGTATATGGTTCTAAAATATCGAATTGTCCCAGACAAAGGAAGTGATGGCCTCAAATAGTTGGACTGTAACCAATGAAACCCATCCATTAGAACATTTGAGGGAGAAATAATCACTAATAGTTTCCCTTTCCCATTCCCAATATAAGATACAACAACTTAATAATGATAGTAACCATTTATGAGAGATTTTGAAGCTCATTGAGATCACATCCCAATCCATATACGTTGAACCACCCCATGAAAGTATCACTATCTGGAACCTTACCCATATGGAATTTTACTATATATTAAAGGGATATATAAAAAAACCCTAGAAATATGATTATACACATTATTTTCATTATAATAATTGTTATATTTACTTATTATTATTTTTACTTTACAAATTATTTGGATTCTCACACAACAAAATAAAACATGTATTTTTTTGAAATATTCAAATTCAATTAAAGAATTAATTTTCATGAATTAAGGGGGGGGGGGGTTAAAATAATTAATATTTTAATAAAATATTATTATTAAATAATTTTTATTGAATATAAATTATTATATAATTTTTATGAATTCAAATTTATTTTATATTACGGTTCGAAAACTGCTTTTTTTTAAAAAAAACCCAACAGTACTCAATAATTGTCAATTTTATTTTAAAAGTGGAAATTTAAATATTTAGAAAATTACTTGGTTAAATTAAATATTATTTTTTAAATCCTATTTTAAAAATTCTATAATGGTTAATTTTTAATAATTTTCTAAGGCATTCAACTTTTTGGGTAAAAAATAAATACATTATAAATATACGGTTTTAATTAGGAAATCATAATGACACAATAGTGATTTAATAAATATTATAAAGATTATCCAAGAACAATTAATTGTTTTACCTTTAAAATAAAATTAAATAATTTTTATTTTATTAATTCTATAATTCATTTATGAATCCTCCAAACCTATTAATCTATTTTAAGGTTTTAAAATAATTTATTTAGGAGTATGACTCACTTATACATAATAAAGGGTATTATTATATTATGTTAGGACCTTGTAATTTTAAAATAATTAAAATTAATCCCATTTTATGGAAATAATTGGAAAAAACCAAGGTAGTATTTTTCATTTTGGTTATTTTATTATACAGAGTCCAAAACCTAAGTCACCAAAATAACAAGGAATTATCCAATATTTTCTTATATAAAACGACCCAATATCCCATTTATCTTCACTAAAATTCTACTATCACGTTCTTACTCTTCCCTTACCTATATGAAGTACTCCTAAGGTCCCCCAACCACTCATGAAGCTCCTCCCAAGCATTTGGAATCTCACTCTCAAGGAAAGGGACCCTCTCCTCCTCCTATTTATTCAAGTTTCTTCATTATATCATGCCCTATATATCCAATTAATAAATTTGGGATAAATTTCTTCATGTTCATATTAATTTAATTTGTTTACAAATGTGGATATACCCCTTTTTATCTCCTCAACCCATTTGATGAATCTTTAAGTGATGTTATTAGGCTGCCGAAATTTCACCATAGTTTTCCATGCCAAAACTATTGTGTGTTGAATACCGTATCCATTTATTATAAATGGCTTTCTATTTTATAAAATTATAATTATTTTATTGGTTACGTACATTTATTTTCTAAAAATTTACTTATCATGGAATAAAACTGGATAAAAAATGATTCCTTATTTTATGATTTAGGATGGGAACGTAAGAATGAGAATAAAATGAATATGACGGGTGCACCAGAAAATATATTGCACTCCAATGCATTGAGTAATTTTTTATTATCATATTATTTCAGGAAGGTTATTAGAGGGTGAACCTAATATATATGGGGAATTTTTTCATCATGATGTTTTGGCAGTTAACCTTGACGTATGTCTATGATGTAGTGTTTTAAGTCATTTCCACATTTCCCATGTTGGATTTATGTTATCATGCTATATCATGCCTCATTGTTCGTGGTTATGATTATAAATAATTTTTTCCCCATTTATATTCCTATTGTATTAAATTTATTACTTTATTCTTATTATTTTAGGATTATTCTATTACTGGGGTTTATAGCTCAACTCTTTATTATGTGTGTCCCTAGTTTATCCCGTATAGTTTTAAGTACCTTGGAATATTATGGACATGTTAATGAGGTTTATAATAAATATTATTCATTGATTTTTTTTATTTTTTTGTGAAATGTACCTCATTCAAAAATATACTAGTCCTCTCAATCTCACAGGTTGTATTATGTGTAATATTTTCTAATAAATCATGCAATAAATTTTAAAAAAGAGCTGTGTTTGTATAGTATGAATGTTCATGGGAGGGCTTGATGATATTGAAAGTGGTTTCTAATCATTAAAAAAATAAAATAGGTAGTAATAGGTATACATAATAACATATCCCACCATTAGAAAATGAGGATAAAATACATAAGATAATGAACACCCGTGAATGAAGAAGATATGGAGATGATTCCTTACCTTGAGAGTGTTACACCAAATTCTTGGGAGGTTCTTCTTGAGAGCTTGAGGGAACCTTGGGATGCCTTCATAGAGGGTAGAGTAGAGTAAGGGTTTTCTATAAGGATATTTAGTGAATATAAATGGGATCTTGGGTGGGTTTATATAGGAAAATAGAGGGTAGTTCTTTATTATCTCCCAAACATAGGTTTTTGACTCTATAAAATAAAATAACCAAAACCAATATTGTTACAATGGTTTTCCCATAGTCTATAAATTATAGGTTTTATTTTCATTATTTTATAATTCCAAGGTCAAAACATGTTATAATATTACCATTGGTGATGTGGAGGTGAGTCATACTCTTAATGAAGTAATTTTAAAACCATAAAATATTTTATAGAGTTTGGAGGATTCATAATGACAATATAAAATTAATAAAATAAAAATATAACCAAATTATTTTAAAGGGTAAACATATATTTGGTTTGGATCCCCTTAATAGTATTTATTACATCTCTTTTGGGTCATTATTATTTCATAATACACACTATATAGTTATAATGTATTTAATTTTTACATGAAAATTCATATGTCTCATAAAATAATGAAAAATTCACTATTGGTTAATTGGGAAGTTTTGATTCCAAAAAAATGTTCATTTTATCAAAATAATTTTATACATATCTGATTCTTCACATATAATATAAAATCAGCCTTTATATAGAAATGCTGGGTTTTTTAAAATATTATAATTTTTTAACCCTTGTAAAATTACATTTATGGTTATAATAATTAAATACTAATTTATATTTAATAAAAATTATTTTATAATAATATTATATTAAAATATTATTTATTCCAAAATACAACGTTTCATGAAATTAAATGTCTAAATTTATTTTTCATATTACCCAAAGATACACTTTGTATTTTATTATATCAAAATCAAAATCATTTATAAAGTAACAATAATAAGAAATAAATATAACCATTATTCTATTGAAAATTATGTACATACTAGTATTTCTAGGTTCTTGATATATATCATATTAATACACAAGTAAAATCCTTAAGGGTAAGTTTTCTGATAGTGATACTTTAATGTGGTGGTTCATCTTAAAAGGCTTTTCCCATGATATTGATGAGCTTGAAATTGTCCCATAAATGGATTCACTAATTCGTAAGTTTTTGGATTCCACCATGATCTTGGTAAAGGTAAAAACACAGTGATGCTATCTTCATTGGGAGATCTGATAAATGGGATTCGTTGGGTAAGATCCAAATATTTGAGGTCATTACTTCTTTTGTCTTTGACAATTATAATTTTTGAAAACCCTAAATTTATAATAATCATATGGTCCTTATCTAATGGATATGTTGTAAACTTTAATTTTACTTAATGGACTTTTAAATATGATAGGATATAATAAAAAAATGAAGTGCATTGGTTTTTTTATCGACAACATAAAATAATTCATTTCATTTTATAAAAATAGAAATTTTATTTATAAATGTTCTAGTTGTTACATATTAAACCTTAATAAATTATCATATATTTATTTTTAAATATATTCAATCTCTTAAATAGATTTCATTACAATCTAAACTGCGTTTTTTTTGCGTTGCATGCCAGACCGAGTTTTGTGTAACAAATTTTTTTAATATTTTTTTATAATATGACACTTTTCACCAAGAATTTGTAATAAAGGGTATGAATAAAATTACATAACTTGTGGAAATATATAGTTTACACATGTTTATTAATTATCTATTATTTAGAAATAAAATAAGAATATTTAAGAAAATTGTTTCTGGAAAACAATATTTTTCTAAAAGATGGGAAAGTCACGCATTGCTCAAATTATTTAGAATTATGTTTAAACACTTATAGAAAATTTATATGAAAAAATAGTTTTTTAATCAGAATATAAAATTTATTATAGTTTTATATTTTGGGATTTTTCTTAAATGTTTATTTTTTGATGAATATTGAACAATATTGAATTTTAATTAATAAATGATTTTTCGTTTAAATTATTTATAATGTTAAACTATATTTTCAATTAGTTCGAAAGTAAAAAATAGATCAATTTAATATCAGTTAATTTAATATAGGTCACTGGAATCATTTTTATATTGAATTTAGATATTAAAACTTTTTAATATTATAAACATTACCACTTTAAAACCCCTCTTTCTCATCATGTCTATCGGATTAATTATTATTAAAATTATACAACTTATGTGAGTTTAATTATAAAAAAGGATTCCAAATTTGGAATCATAAGAATATTTTTTATCTAATACGTTCATCATAATTTTTTATAATCATTATTAGAGAAAACAGTTAAATAAATAACGATGATTAAGGTAAAAATTGGGTTTTGCGCATTACATGTGTTTTTATCTAAATTAATTTTACACACACATAAGATTTTTATTCAATATATTAGATTTCATATTCACAACCATTAGGCCTTAATTAGATGATAATAATATTTTTAATTTTCCTCTTAATGTATTAATTACCTAGGTAAATAACACGATACAAGTTACTGTGCATAAAAAATAAAAGGGCCAAATTGGGTTAACTTAACCAATAAGAAATAACATGATACAAATTTGTTAATTTTTGTGTGTTTGATTTTTTTGTAGAACACATAAACATGACACTCAATTATTATTTAATTTTTTAGGAACATGAGTGAGGGAGTCCTCCCAATAGTGAATACTTTTGGGTATTTAAAATAATTCCACTCCTCCACAATTATAAAATAGAACTCACCCCAAAATTTTTCACACCTATCAAGGAATTATTTTCACGAAAATAAATCAAATAACCTCCAAAAATTTCTAAAATCATCCTAGAATCTTTAGTTTGGGAATAAATCCATCCATGGAAGGATTTTGCGAAAACCTAATCGGGATAATCGAAGAGGAGGTAACATTCATCAATATGAATTTTTATTCTATTTATTCTGAAAAATACCTAAATTATTATTAAACCATGTTAAAATAATAGAATAAGTATCTTAAATATTCTGGGATGTTGTTATAATAAGTTAATTACCTAATAAAATCTCCACTTCCATCAAACAGGTTATAGAATCATCATTCGTATGTATGACAGACTACAGTATCGTGAACCGATGTCATTACATTTTTCCATTTACTCCTCCTAAGGTTGGGTATGATAATGTATATAGAATATATATATATATATATATGTGATATTTATAAAATATTTATACCTATGTATTCACTATATCATATATATTTTTTACATTCTACTCCTGAGTAGATACAACAACATCACTCATGTTTACAACGGACTACAGCCTTGCGAAGTGATGTGATTCACCTATCACTAACACATCATGTGGATGGTGATAAAGATAAAGATAATAATTATCTATGATATAAATGAAATAATTATGAAATTAATGATATATTTATCATTTTGTAATGATAATATATATCATTTTCAATCTTTCCTTTTCACTCACTTAAATTTGATCACATCGTTTGTGTACATGTGGACTACCGCCTTCACGAAGTGATGCAACTCTGTTTTAATCGCCACACCAACTGAATGATATATATAAGTATATAATATGGTATATATGATATTATAAATATTTTATATTAGTTACTTTTTTTCATAATGATCTTTGATAAATGGAAGTGTTACTCATGCATACGTATGACCAACCATGTCAATGATCATAATATACTTAATTTTTCATAATTATCATTAATGATTATCTTAAAAATTATAATTGATGTATAAAAAAATAATTATGTCATTATTATTATATAGATGATTTTACTATATTATATTTATAATAACTTGTTTTTTATGAAGAAACATATATGAAAAAATAAGGGAATTAACACCAAAAATAATAAAAAATAATGAAATATTATTAATGAACGTGTAATAAAATATTATAAAAAAATAATATAAGATATAATAAAAATTAATATGGTTCTGGAATATGTTAATAACATGTTTAAATACATTATACATGATGTTAATGCATGTTTAAATAAAAGGATGTGTGAGGTAAAAGATTTCATCTCAATTTCATTTCATTGAGGCATATTGTAATTTTATGCACCTAATTTATTTAATATGGTGTTTATAATTCCCCTTTTACATGTAATAAAATTATTAATTAAATATCAATTTCATATATAGTTTCAATTTTAATTATTACATCTAAGGGGAATTTATTCAATAGTTACCAAGTTGTAATGATCTTCATAACACAATTTATTTTCATTGAGTTATATTATATCCATATTATTACTAATATTATATGATTATGTATATCATGAATTTTTTTTATCTTATTATTTATTTAAAAAAATTTATGAGGATTTATTGTTCATTGAAATAAGCTATTCATTGGTTAATTCTCACTTCAACATTATGATCTTTGAAAGGGTTTACTTCATAATTACATTCTAATCATGGATTTTTTTCTCTTGAATTTCCATTAAAAGAAAATTATTTTATAATTGTTAAATAAACCCTTTAATCTTTATCTAATATGGTTATTAATGTAATTTTCATGTAATAGTACCATTTTTATACTCTTTGGTACTTAAAATGTTTTGTAAAATGTTTCCAATAAAACTCATCTTCATTTCTCTCTTTGGTCGGAAATGGGTTTTCATCCAAAACCATGTTTTATTAAAACAGAAACAAATTTTTTTATCCATTTAAAAATTATTTAAAAAATTAATTTTCTCTAATTATTACTCATTACAATGTTTTTTCAATGGAATATTATATCATTTTCAAATCAATTCCATTTTTTATTTTACCGAAAATGTGTAAGGAATATTCCTATTGTTTTCTAGAAAAATGTATTTTCATAACCTTTTTACAATGAAAAATTTATGTTATTTTTAAAATTTTACATCAGGTAATTAATTAAACTCCATAATGAACATCATTTAATTAAATAATCCTCATCAATTTTATGATGTTATTTAAAAAAATGTTTTTAAAAGTGATTTTGAAAGAAAATTATTTAAAAAAATAAAATGAAAAGTGTATTCTAATCGAAAATATTTTTTATGAAATTTTTATGGTACTTATATTAATAAATTAAAGAAAAAATGTATTCCATATCTGATGGGTATATGTAGATACCATCTTTCTTCTTCATCTAGATGGGTTATGATTATTTTTTGAAGGATAGTATTGACATTCACTTCCTTGTTTCATTTTAAAGTCATTAAATTACCATTGAAATATTCACTTTCCTATGATCATTAGACATTAAATTTACCCTGACCACAATCCATATATTTATTTTCGAAGGAAACTTTTAAAGGATAAGTGTGAACCAATAACAACTCAAACCGATTAAAAATCTGACCAACATATCCCAGCCTAAGTAAAATCATAATTCAAAGGACTTCACCAAATCTCAAATATTATATATTCAAAATTAAAAAGGAATTTTTCACCACCATTCAAAGACCATGATCCCCCATCTTCATACATTCACCATCTATCACTTCATTTACAACCACAATCATCATCATCACCAGAGCCAAAAACATCACCGTCGGAGCCGAAGACATCCTCAACTTCAAGGATAGAATCATCACCACCATCAACCACTCAAAGTATCCCCCTCAGAAATAGTTTTAAATAACTTGAAGACAACCACACAAATCCTCCTCATTGAGAATGGTGGAATCATAGATTCAGAGTAGATAAAAAATTAGTCTTTAGTTGCAATAATCGCATGAACATAGAACGATAGACGCCAAAGAAAGCCAACACCATCATTGTCATTCCCTGAATATCCATATTATTTGTAACATATTTAATTATTTATTAAACTATATACCATTTAAAAAAATGGTTATTACATTTAATGTTATTTGTTTATTAGGGGAAATATTGATAAATTCATATTCTTTTCTCAATACAGATATTGGATGATAAGAAACATTGTCCATAAATTAAATCGATTATTTGGTATATAAGGAATTCTTTAGACCTACTAACATAAGTGGGGACTAATAATTATATCCCCTTAATTCATCATCAGTTTCATGGGACAAATAAGTTGGCTATACTTAGTCAAATGGATTTTTTCTAATCAGTTTTAATATATCTCAAGAATATATCTCGATGACAAACGTAACATCTTTCGATGAAACATGAAGTCCAATAATTAAGTGTTTCCTTCATTTATATTACATCTATTTTTATCCATGATATTTTTACTATGATATTATATATCGATTCATTTCATTTCTAGTCTATTCATTAAATGGGATGTGTTGTTAGTTTTTTATCTTTCTATATTCGTTATACTTTATCTAGTTATCACAGTAATGTTATTGATTAAATGGAATGTATTTTCATTTAAATGCCTTTAAATTTATTATTATAATAAATTATTCAAATGGAATGTGTTTTCTGATATATAACTTTCCATATTAATAAAAATATATTAATTATTCTTTATTTATTCATGGAATCTTTCATTGTACTTAACCATTACTGAGAATTTGAGTTCACAATTATTCTGTTTTCTTTCTCAAGAATTCTGGAAGTGAACAATATTTTCTATGAAAGGATATTATAGATGTAATAAAGTAATTTTTGAAGAAATATGTTTTAATTTATGATTCCATGTGTAATTAATGACTCCATTATTCTTATAGTTTACAAAGAATACTAAACAATTCTGTCATTTGGTATGTAATTCATTATATATTATGTAAAAAAATGTACTGAGACATTGCTTTCATGATATTGGGTTCAGTGTCTTTAAAGATGATATCATAGGATGTTTAGTAAAAATAATTGGATCTTGATTTAGGGAAACAATGATTATGATCTCAACATTATGAAAAAAATTGATTATTTGTATATAAGAACATCTTAAAGGTTTGGTATGGTATAGATTATATGGGTTTTCTTAGAAACTTTTTACCTTATAGAATGATAATAGTGGAAGTGGTTCTATAGTTAATGAACTATGTGGTAATAACTCTAGAAATATTTCATTTGGTTTGACCCAATAATTAACTAGTGCAGGAAATTGAGGCTTACTACACACATGGATTGACACACCTGCGGTATATTCTAAGGATAAATCACATTTTCTTTAGAAACCATTATAAGTGTTTTAATAGATAATGACGTTGAATGATGTAGGTTAAACCTAATGTGTCTAATATTTAAAAGAATGTTTCTAAAAGGAATAGGAAAATTTTTAATGGGTTGAATAGAAAGGAATATGGTAATGAATTGATGAGGAAAATGCAGAGTTTGATGAAAGGGAATAAATTTCATCCTAGGGACCCATTTATAGTTTGTTTTCTTAAATGTGGAGAACTAGTGAATTATCCAAGTTAGTGAATTATTATAAATGTTAACTCCTAGACCAAGGAAGGATCCATGTTAAAATAAAATAGTTAATTTATTTATTTCAATTCTTGAATTATTTTATATATGTATTATCACCAATTATATTTTGGTATAATAATTAATAAATATCTACGGATTGAGTTAAATATTAGATGAATATATTTCTTCATTAACATAAAATTATTAATATCATAACGGGTTTATGAGTATAATATTGATCATAATGTAAAATTATCAAACACATATTTTCGATGTTTAGGTGACATGAGTCTACCAAGAATGAAGATATTTTAGAGAAATTTTTAGGATGTATATATTTTAGGGGAAAATTATATCAGTAATAATTATACTACTTTTTATATATGTTTAAAGCTATTGATTTCCTTTATAGTTAATATGATCATTAATGAGATTGTAATACTAATTAAATAAAATTGTTAGACTTTATAAAAAAAATGTACTGAAATTACTAATAAAATGTTATCTAATGATTAATATTATTTCAAGGTCATACATCATATTTTTAGGATAATTATTGAAATTATATTAATATATTTTATAAAAGGGACAACCGACATATTTGGTGACAACCCATTTCATTGGGAAATTTGGTAGGACTTGAACACATGATTGAAGAAAGATAAGGGTTTCACGTCTCCCACTGGCCTGCACGATGTCCTGATTATTATCTCATTGGATTTAGTTAAATGATATGACAAATAAATACTAATGCAAAACTAGTGGTGTCTATCATGATGTTTAATGTTTAATTCATTTTAATTGATAACTTTTAATAACCCTATTGGTTTTGGAAAATCGCTAGTCGTAGACGTAAATATTTTTTTATGTATCTTATGGTCTATTAAAAGTAAATTTCATTCCATCAGGTATAAAAAAATCATTTTTGGGTATTCATTTCTTAGAGTAAGATATGAATCATAAATTGATCAAAGAAAAACAAATTGATGAAACTATTCTTTTGAAATATAAATATATCGAGTGATTATAATTCCTTATATTATTAGATAGTAAAATGATGCATCAACATTAGGAAAAAGATCTTGAAATAAAAATTTTATATTATTACCTTCATATCCTAAGAATTAGATTGTATTTTAAATCATCACAAAAATATGGATTTGACACCCTAAACTTTATATTGATCATTCAAATTCTTGTGATCAATAAACTATATAACACTCTATAATTTTTTTATTCATTTCCTCAATTTCTATATAATCACTTAACATTATTTTTCTCTAACTTGGAAACCTAATTTTGTGTTATTCCATATGACCATGGTACTTTCCATTCTATATTATTAAGAAGATATTTTATTGACCATTTTAAGATGTGGGTTTTTCAAAAATGGTATTTTCAAACACCAAAACTTGTATTAGTGAGATAATATATAAATTTTAATGATTCAATTTATTTAAGGAGGGGAGAATGTAACACCTCAAAAATAAAAATAAGGGCACTGAATTGGATTGTTTGTAAGACAATAAACACCATTCATAGATGGAAATATAACATGCCAATAAATTACGATATATTTATATTTAATTAAATTAAATATAGTAGTTATCTTGAATTACCCAAAATACCTTTTTAGCTTGATTTTAATGAAAATAAGAGTTTAACTTACATCACATGTGAGATCTAGTTTTACAAAACACCAATATATTATTAATATAATTATTTAATATGAAATTTATCTCCTTTTTTTTGAAATGGAGGGTATAAATAGGATTATAAAAATTAGAAAAATATATATTTTACACATTATTTTTAATTATCTAATGATTATAAATAAAATAATAACCTTTTAAAATAAAAGGAAATGTTTTAATAAAACTATATTTTTTTCTAAAAGTATGCTAGTCACGCTTTGTACATAGAAGTGAGCATTTATTTTTTAAAATTTTAGAAACATTATATAAAAAAATAAACATCCCTATAGAAATCTGAATATCAAAATTATATTTAGGTGAATTTTTAGGATTTTTCTAAAGGAAATCATTTTTGATGAATGTTGAAAAATAAAAACATTTAACTGAAAACGGAGTTTTTTTTAATTATTTAAAATTTTAAATTTAATATCTAATAGGATTAAAATAACTACAATATAAATTAATATAATTTAATTAATTATATTCATTTTTATATTTAATTTGTATATAATAACTCTCTAAACTTTTGAATATTTTCATTTTAAAAATCAGCTTTCTCATCACATTTGTAGGATTGATTTTAAATTAAATTATTCCACTTCTTTGAGTTGAATTTAGAAAATAGTATTTCATATTTTGAATAAAATAATTTAAATTATATAAAAAGGAAAAATTATTCTTTGACCATAATTATTAGTAAAATATGTTAAATTTAGTTACTTTGATTAAGGTTATAGTAGGGTTTTGCGCATTACTTGCGTTTGTATTAAATTTAATTTTACGGAAACATAGTATTTTTATTTAATAAAATAAATAAAATGTTTAGAATAATTTTTCTATATTATATGATGAAAAAAAATTATTGGATGGTTAACAGATAAATTACCTAGGTAAATAAAAACATACAAGTTTCTAGGTTAAAAACTAAAATGGTAAAATTGAGTAAACATGGACTATGAGGTGAGATGGTAATAATTCGTTCATTTTGTGTTATTGAGGTGATCATACACTAAAAAAACCCTAACCTCCATTATTATTAATTTTTTTAGGCACATGATGTAAGAGAGACCTCCAAATAGTGAATAATTTCATGTATTTATAAAAATGCCACTACTCCTCAATTATAAAAGGGCACTGGCGCAGTTCACTTACTCACACATCTCAATGAATTTGTATCATATAAAACAGGACAAAATAAATTTTAAAATTACATAGTCTCATTATAAATGTCTTATTTTTGGTATAAATCCATGATTTTATGGATTTAGTGCAAACAAAGGAAGGATACACAAAGAAGAGGTAACGTTCTCCAATAATTATTTTTAATTTATTTCTTCCTCCACCTCCTTAATTTCTTACTAAAAAATTATGATATAAAAAAATTATAATATTAAATATTTTTGGATGTTTTAATATTATTTTTATGATCTAAAACCATATACACTTCCATCAAATGGGTTATGAAATCATTATTTGTGTGTATGAAAGACTACCGCTTCATGAAGAGATGTCATTCATTTTTCCATTTTCACCTCAAATGTTTGGGTATAACAATGGATAAAAAGTATATATTTAATATTAATAACATATTTATACCTATAGAGTCACTATATGATATATATATATATATATTATTCTTTTTTGTAGGAGATAAACTCGTGTGTATGTCAGACTACTACCTTGCGAAGTGGTGTGATTCGTCTTTCACTAACACTTCACATGGAAGGTGAAAAAAACAATGTTAATAATTATTTGTGATATAAATGAAAATTTTATGATATTAATGAAATATTTATCAGTTTATAATGATAATATATACCATTTTATTTCTTTTTTTCACACAAATAAATATGATAACATCGTTAGTGTACGCTTGGACTACCACCTTCACGTAGCAATTTGACTCCCCTTTCATCACCACACCACATGGATGATATATGTAATTTTATATTAGGGTATATATTATTTTATAATCATTATTTAAATATTGTATATTACATACATTATTTCCGTCACGATTTTTTAAAAATTGAACCATTACTCATGCATATATACGACCTACCACCTCCATGATCATAATGTAATCATTTTTCATAACAATAATTCATGATTTGTTTTAAAAGTAAAATTGGTGTAAAATTATGATTATTATTTCATGATTATTATTCTGGACACAAAAATAAATACATAATATTCTCACGATCCTAATCTTTCATGATGAAGTAGGTATGACAAAACTTGGCAATTTACACCTGAAATAATGAAAATAATTAAATATTATTAAGGAAAGGGTAATGAGATGTTATAAAAGGATAATATATGTTATCATAAATATTAATATGGTTCTGGGATAAGTTAATAAATTTTCTAACACCAATATAAATGAGGTTAAATCACATTCAACAAAAACAGAATATGATTTATGTAATTCTCTCTCAGTTTCATTTTATTGAGGCATATTGTAATTTTATGCACATAATTTCATTCATATAGTGTATATAGTTACCCTTTTAAACGTAATATCATGAATAATTAATAATTATTTTTATATTTATTTTCAATTTTTTTTATTACATCTAATGGGATTTGACGTAGGAGTTACAGTGTGGTAATGAATTTCATAACTCAATTTCTTTTCATTGGGTTATATCACATCTTTATTGTAATTAATATTACAAGATTATTTTTTGGAATTTATTTTTATTATATTATGTTTTATTTCAATTTTTTTATTTGGACATATAGTTGATACCAATAATTGATCCATTTCATTATTGTCACTATAATGTTATGATCTTTTCAAGGGTTTACTACACAATCTCATTCTAATATGGAATGTTTACACATGAATTTCAATTAAAGGAAATTTTTAGATAATTGTTTAACAAAACCATTAGTTTTATTATACAATGGTTATTCAAGAGAATATATAGTAATAGTACAATTTTACCACTCTTTTTAACTTAAATTTTTTTGAACAAAATATAACTTCCTTTATCTCTTAAATTAGAAATGTGTTTTCTTCTAAAACAATTTTTTATTAAAATGTTTTCAAAAATATTTTCAAAAATATTTTTGAAATTTTCAAAATGATTAATCAAAGTAATTTTAACTCATTTTTATTCCTTTAAAAAATGTGTACAAAAAACCTTATATCATTTTCCAAACAATCCCTATTTGGATTTTACAGAAAATTTAAAAGGAATATTTTGTCATTTTTAGAACAAGACAGTTTCCTAACATTTTTAATGTGAAGAAGGAATATTATTTTTAACTTCTAATAAATTTACAAAATTACCCTTTATTTGAATATAATTCCCATGAATTTTCCTTGGAAATTTTTTTAGGACCTCTTTTAAAGAGATTATTTTTAAAATTGATTTTCATATAAAATGATTTTCAAAATGATTTTCAAAATGAAAAGATTACTCTTCTCAAGAATGTTTTAATTATATATGTATAGTATTTATATTCATTAATGAAAAAACCCTTTATTTTTACAGTAATGGTTTTTTAATGTAATCGTCATTCTTCCACTAGATAGTTTATGATTATTTTTACCAAGGATTTCATGATATTACCTTCCTTGTTTAATTTTGTAGTCACTGAGTTCCTCCTAAAATATTTACATTCAAATGATAATTATATAGTAAATTCCCCTAAATATCCATATTATTTATCATGGAAATACTTCTTAATTAATCCATATACCATTTTAACATATTATTTTTAGATTGAATGTAATGTTTTATTGTGGGAAATCTAGATTAATTTGAATACATTACTCAATATAGATATTTAATGATAAGACACATTGTTCTTGAATAAAATCGATTGTTATATATATAAGGAATGATTTTTAATAGTTGATAAGGATGGGCCCTGGTTAATGATATCACATTGATACAGCAGTAGTACTATGGGAAGTATCAGTGGTCAAGCTTTAGTTAAATAGGTTTATACCCATGTGTATTGAGTATAGATTATGATGGTAAAGGTATCATATTCCATATAAAAATGACATACAATAATTAATAATTGAATTCATTAAAAGTTCTTTAATAATTATGTGTGATATTTTCACTATGATATTATCTCTAGGTGAATTTATTTTCACTTTATAGAATAAATTACATCTTTTATGAATAATTTACATTTCCATATTCATTATTCCTTATCCAATTCTCAAATTCATGATATTTATTAATTGGATTTTTTTTCTTATTTACCTTCCCATTGATTGTGATAGTTAATTATTCAAATGGAATGTGTATTCAAATATTTACCATTCCATTTTGTTCATTCCATATTTATTATGATTCTTTTATTCATGATAGATTATACTATACACAACCCTCACATATCAGTTGAGATCAGCCTTATTTTGATTATTTTATTAGGAATCCATGAAGTGTGTTATACATGATATATAATGATATTCTAGTTGAAATAAAATTATTCATGAAATAAAATATGTTTTAATTTGTTTTTTTCAAATATATTGATTGAATCAATTATATATCTAGTTTTCTAATAATACTAAACTATTCAGTAATTTTGGGTGTGATTCCATGTATCTTATACCAATGTAATGTAATAAGTCAGCAGCTCCGAGCTATTGGGTTCTGGGTCACTACATCAAAAAAGGTTTAATTTATCTCTAAGATAGTATAGATTTGGTCTCCTTCCTCAATGTGTATCAATCTCATTAGCATCCTTGAACACAAAAATCAACGGGTTGGTTCACACATGTAGCATTTTAGGGTTTCCTCTTCTCATTAATAAAACTTGCAATATAGAGATATTGAAATTTGGAATTCTCATACTTATTCTTTGTCATGAATGATGATCAATAGTTGATATACTGAACTATCACTATTATTCTTCTTATTCTTCTTCAATATAAAGGTATGAACTACTTTAACAATAATGTTGGACTTCCCTTATTTAATTCAAAATATTGAATATTAAGAATAATAATAGATTCAATTCCCTTGCTTCTCTCCTCAATACATATGATCAACAATATAATTAGAATTTGATTATGTCTTCTCTTGTAAACAAGATCTTATTCTAATGATCATAGTGTTGAGTGTCACGCTTTATTATTCTTTTTTTTCTACAAATATATTCACAAAACCTTGTGAATATATTCTATATGAAATTTTCACTTTAAATATCTTTATAAATCTATGTAAAAATATTTTTAGTGTTATTATACATAATAAATATACTCACATTGAATAATATATTTCTAAAATCTCTCTATGAATCTTGGTCTACTATTTTTCATGTTCTATAATAATAATCAAGACACTTTCCAATAAAACTTCTAAAACTCCACATGCAAAAAAATGATGTCGCTAATTTAGAACATTAAATGTGATAGTCAAAATAAAAAAGGATTCTTTTAATACATGAAAACATCTCAAATAGTATATAAAAATTTGGATGGTCATTCAACTCATATAGATTTTTGGAATGCTTCCCTCATTCCTGGGGTGAAGGTTTTCTCACCTAAAAATCCAACTTCTATTTGTTCTTCATTGTCATGCATCTTCATAATGTGGAAATCATTGTGGAATAGAAAATCATTTCACCCTTAACTACCAAATACCATAGATTGAATCATTATTGTTTGATTAATTTTGGTATTTATATAATTTATGAATAATGAAACTTCATCTAAATTCATCTTCCTTTAGAATCCTCCCTTTGCAATATTTTTCACTTCATTGTAGTAATTAAACTTATACAATATTACTTTTCCAAATTCCAGAGAATTATTTCATAATAGTAATTAAATCTTATGAAATATATTAAATAATATTATGTTGCTAGTGTATTTATTTAAGAGTTTTTCAATTTCAATTAGTAAGTTAGAATGAATTATGTGTCCATTCCATTTGTAGATTATTCACAATGAGATTTAAAATCACTTTTATATGTTTTTGTGTCTTCTTAATGAGTCATATAAAAAGTCAAATTACCCTTATGAAATATTAAATTACCATTATAAAATTTAAAATGACTCTTATAAATATCAAGGTGTTTCTTTAATTTGGTATACTTCAGTTTTAAATATCATTATGAGAGTAAATGGACCTTACATGAACACGTAATGCATAAATCTTTTACAAATTTACATGGAATAGATGGCCCTTAAAAAATCATATCAACTAATATTATGAAATTCATTCATTATTAAATTCCCTACCATTAAAATATAATTCCAATATCATCCCCATTGGTAGAAACTCAACTCAAATAACTTCAATTTACTTCATAATAACTTAAAATCAACTCCAAAATAATTCCAAACCTAATATAGAAAAAAATCTAACCTTAGAGTACTTCAGTGACATTTCATTCCTCAGAAAGATTTAAAAAATATTAAAACACCATCCATGAATATTTTCATTATTTTTATTATTTTTCAATATAGATAACTACAAATGTGGAACACACATTAGCTATCCTTCATAGATGCTTCACATAGGTAATATTTTTAGAATTATAAATAATCCATGGGAAATAAATCCTTTTCAATTTATTCAAATTTTCTTTCACAAATTATATACCCAAAATTCCAATAATATTCATCATAATATAAAGAAGTATTTCCTATATTTAGTAATTTAATATTATCAATGTACTATTTGTATAAACAAAATCTCTATTCCATATAAATTATGGAACTAACCACCACAGCTTATTTAGATCATTATTAAAATAGATTCAATGTTTAGAATAAATAAAAAAGGGCCATCTAAACTAATATTACATGTCAATGGGTCTCTAATAAAAATACTAATGGAAACGTCTCACCTAACATATCATTTTACATATGAATAATGAGAACATCTTCATTACCTCTTCCGAAAATAAGAAATATGTTATTCTTGAATATGTTAATTCTTTTTTAATTAGAAATCATGGCTTGGGAACTTCATGTTTGTTCTGAATATTATTTTGTATTACAACTAACTTTTACGTTTTTTTATTCATAACATTTTAAAATTAATAAAATATACTTCATTATAATTTATAAAAAATAAAACACAAATGAAAATGGGGTTTAATAATAACTCCCTTTATATTATTTTGTTAATATATAATACAAAAAATATATATCAATATGTCTTCTCTATTTTTTTCTTTATTTTATCCACTTTTTGGTAATAAATAAAACATAAACTTGATATAGGATGATATAAATTATCTCAAATCACTATACAAATTTTTTCTAACTCTATGTCAACTTGATCCATGATCACGGCATGAAACAAGGGGTTTTAATTTAGATAACAAAGCTGTCAATAAATCAACAAATATCATACCAAATAAAAAATCATTTTTAAGAAGTATTTTAAATGTTTTCATATTGATACTAAATTATTGAATTAATTAACATTACAATAATTTTTAAATGAATTATCATGTGATTTTTTAACCTAAATTCATGCACTCAAATTAACACATATATTAAAAATATTTAAAACAATGTATTAGGATTAAATTATTAAATAATCCATTAATTTATAATTTTCATTCCATTTATAAATTCAAATTAGCTAAATTAATATTATAATTTAGTCTGAAAAATGATTTCATAATTTTCATTCCTACAATTTCAATGAAAAACATCAAGGTCCTTTAAAAAAATATTGATTTGTAAAGAATAAATAACTATAAAATATTCCGAAAAATTTCAAACTAATTCTGAATGAAGTGGATAATCCAAAAAAATCTTCATTAATGTTTATATTTTCATAAAATTTTCTTCAAGATAATATTTTTTTATATTTTACAAATACACTTTCTTTTATTCTATTGTTAGATTTTTACAAGAGATACTTATTCATTTTTGTCCCTCTTAATACATGCATCACCTTCAATTCCATAGAAATAAAGAAAAAAATATGGTACTAATTTGGAAAACTTTTCTCCTTAATGAGATTATATGGTTGAGAATTACTTCTCAGATAATATACTTATTTCGTTACAGATCTATGTTTTAATTCACTCTCCATGTTGGATTTTCTAACTTTATAGGTAATATTATTCATAGAAAACATGGGATCCCTTCATTTTTAAACAACTTATTTTTGTGGAATTATTTTATTCTCATTATCCATTAAAGGATATCAGTCTTTTTGTGCACAATAAATTTTATTTATCAGTTATTATTGAGTCAGTAATATGATTTTAGAATATTTTTAAACATGACATGATTTTTTATACCTCCCACACAACTCTTCATTATGTATTGAGTTATCACATTGCGAGAACCTCTCATGAAGTTCTATTTATTCAGGAAAAATACATTATTTTCAATTATAACATTCCTTGACTTATACATCCTTTTTATTTTTTTTCATTTCCAATTTTTCAGGACAAATGATCATACACTCTTTAAGTTCATGTCCAACTTTCATAGAACTTATGTATAAAATCTCTTTTATGCATTTCACCAAGTCGGTTCCCTTATTATTCTCTAAGAATATTTAAAAATTATTTCCTTAAATTATTCTACTATTACCCCTATATTATTTTCATGAGTTTTTATTTTTCCAACTTATTCTATAATAGAAGAATCTTCTTCTTTTCGGTGTAGCACCATACTGAATCCTCTCGGTCATGTTATATAAAATATTCCTTTTTAAATTATTTCACAAGGATAACTCTATATAAAATTTATTCAAATTATAATTATTTTTCATTCATCCATAAAATTATTTGGTCACATTCTGTGTTGTTGTAAAAAAATGTATCTTCATTTGGACCAACTTTGTTACAACATCCATAGAATTTCTTAATGATTTTAAATATGTAAAAGATGAAAAAGAAATTATCATTAATCAATGTTCTTGTATCATATCATCATTTCCCCCAATTTTAAAGGCTTAATTTTTCTTCAATGGGTTGTAATATTACTTCACCAAGTAATTTCTTTGTTCACAAACACTTCTTAAAGCATAAAGTATCAAAGTTTCCATGTTCTTCTCTTATGAGTATAATTCTAGTTAGTTCTAATTAGTCTCTAGATTAATTTTTTCTCATATTTTAGTTGGTCTATTTTTTGTGGGATAAATTATTATATACATACCTCAATGAACAATATATTTTATGGTGGGTTTTTCATCATTTTAATTCCTCAGCCTTTGTATTTTTCATTTAAAATTGAAATTGTATATAATACTAGAATTAATTTAAATATTATTTTTGGAGATAGATGAAACCATTTTATATTATCTCATTGAGAGTTATTTGATTAATAATTAGGAAACTATTAAAATAATTGTTTTGACATAACAATACTCCTATGAAATATACATAGTAGAAGCATTTATCTCAATAGTTTGTGAAGACACAACTTGAACAATTACTAGATCTTCAAATATGACTCCAAATTAAGGAAATATCATATTTATGATATCTTTCCCACACAATGTTTTTTAAACACTCTCTTTTGATCTTATCAACATACTTCTCAAGATATTGGTGCATTTTATTCATCTCTTTCAATTTATTAACAATCACTTTTTTCCTTTTTTTCATTTAGTTCCAACTATGAATTTTTTATATCATTGAAGATTTTTTATGTCATACATTATTAGCTCAATACCTTCCAAGGATTAATATTTCTTTAGGATCTAATAAATCAATTCCTTTCCAACTTCGGATCTGTTTAATTATAGTTATGTAATTCCTACACTATTTTCATTAAATTTATTTCTGAGATCTATTATCATAATTACATTTTATTCCAGGGTTTACTACCTCATATATAATTCTTCATCATGGTTTGTTATCTTCTTTTACATGTATTTGAAAGATCTTTATATTCAGATGAAAATTTCTTTAAAAAGATCATATAATGTTCTCCTTAAAATATCATTTACATCATCATTAAATTTTATTGAGGATTTATATTACCCAACTTCCTTGGGTTCTTCTAGAAGATTGTTTTGGTGAGATACTTCAGTCACATATTCTTCCTATATAAAACTATATAAGTTAAAAAAAATTCTATCCCCTTTGTAGTTGATTAAACCAGAAAATATTTCCCTTATATTCCATATATTTCTTCTTTAGAATTATTACATGGGGAAAAACATATTACTCTTTATATAAGAGGGTTGACTTCTTCAAATTAATATTAATATATTTTTTCCTTCTATTATTTATACTCTTTTTAATGACAGAGTTACGATATATAAAAAATAAGTTTTCTCTTATTCTGCACTCCATCGTGAATTTAGAATGAATAAATTAATACTTCTAAGAGTAATTTTTTCAGATAATTTTGAATCCAATAAAGGGTCAAACTATGTTCTCTAAAAAAACTTTTTAGGGTTAATTTTCATATAAACAACTCTATGCTGAATTGTTTTTTTGTAATTTGTTATCTATTTAAAACATTTACCCTTCCATAACTTTTCATTTTTATAGTGACATAATCTCACCCTATTTTCTATCACATAGACTATATATAGATATATAGATAGGAAATCACAAAAATAATGAAAATATGGCGTTTTCAATGATGATTTACTCTAATGTGGATGAATATTTCCTTAGTTAACATTAATTTTTATCCCCCCAACATGACTCCTCGTTTATTATAATTATAATATTGGTAAATAGTATATCATTGGACCCATATTCTAAGCACCAGGTAGGTTCAACGCAAAACCAACTTGTGGTTATTAAAATTCAACTATTGGCTTATATGACCTTAACGTAGAGCATTAACAAAGGCTTTATATCTCTCTAGGATAGAATGGATCTAATCTGCTTCCTCAATATGAAAATAATCTATAGGTATTCCTTGAACACAAAAATTAATGGGTTGTATCAAAAATGAATCAATCCAGGTTCATATACTATCTTCTTTATACCTTGTATTATAGAGATATTGTATGTTGGAATCCTTATATTTGTTCTTGATCAAGATGGTTGATCAAAAAAATGAAAATATGGTCTATCAAAATTCTTCTTATTCTTCTTCAATACATAGGGATAAAATCATTTACAACATCGATGGCCTTATATTCTTTTATTAAACCTAATGAATAAAGAGATTAATCAATGAGTTAGTTCCCTACCTTATCATTTCAATATACAAGATGAACAATAAAAAGAGAATCGATTATTACCTTCTATTATGAAACAACATTTTTTTAATGATAATATTATCAACTGTCTCCCCTTTTTATTCTTCTTCTTTTCTTATATTTTCATATAAGCACATTAATATCTTCTCCTTGATATTTAATAATTTAAATATATTTATGATTATTTTGTAAATCCTTACTAGATTATTCTCCAAAAAAATTGAATGAATATTGACCAATATGTTACCATGACCACTCATTGATTATCCATATTTGATTATTGATGATATTCTATAATAAAGTTTCACATTCCTTTAAATATCATCAATACTGATTGTATATAAAACCCTAATAATTTATCAAAAAATTATGTGTTTCTGTCATAATCATGAAGAATTATTTCATGATTTGACAACATCTCAAAAAATAGATCCAAATTTTAGTGTTCATTCATATTAGATTGATTCAAGACATGGTTCTCACATTTATGTAAGGGAGGTCATATAGCATACTAGAACCAAACTCAATTTATTCTTTATTCCCAAATATCTTTACAATGTGATAATTTTCATGGAATGGATAATCATTCATTATTATCTACCCATAAATAATGAATACCACAACTTGAATCATGATTATATGAATAATCATTATAGTTAGATCATTTAAGTAAACCACAACATAATTTCAATTAAGACTCCTTCAGAATCCTTAGTTTTACATATTTCACTCTCCAATAGAAAGTTAATCTCATGAAATATCATTTCAGTAAATTCCATTGAGAAAATTTTTCATAAGAGTAAATTACTCTTATGAAACATACTACTGAATCTTTAATTAAAAAGTGTCGTTGTTTTAAAATATTCCCATTTCATTGAGTTGTTTAAATAACTCTTTCTCATCCATGCCTTTGATATATTATTTAAATTGAGCTTCAAAATCACTCTTAAATTTTCATGTGGCTTCATTTTGACTCTTATAAAAAGTAAAATGAAATTCAAAAAATATCAAATGAACCAAATGAAATATATAATGACAACTATGATTCATAGGGTTCTATTAAATTTCAGATATTCCAATTACTAATGTTTTCTTTAGAGTAAATAACCCATAGGTGTATTGGTAATACATCCAACGTTTTCTAGTTTTCTTGAACTAGATGAAACTATGGAACCCTATAAACAAACATTATGAAATTAATATCATTTTTATTTATACACTTTTAACTAATAAATAATTACTTATCACCATCATAAATAACTCAACTCAAACAACATTAATCACTTTCTAATTCCCTTAAATCATCTCCCAAATAATAATAAATAAAATAAAATAAATAAATACAAGTTAGAGTATATCAATAATGTGCCATGCCTGAAATATATTGAACTCCTCAATGTCATCCATGTATATTTCTATAGGTTATATCATTTATCAAGACTGAAAACTACAAATATGGATCTCACTTAAACTATATATAACAACTTCTTTAATAGGGTAAAATATTTGGAATTATGAATAGTCCAGGTAACTCAAATCCTCTTCAATTTATTCTAATAAACTTACAACAATTTTTCATAGTAAATTTAATGTTTCTTCATAAAAAATATCAAATAGACTTTCCAATATTTATTAAACAAATTCTTTAGGGTAATATTGGGAAAAAAGTTTATTTTATATATAAATTATATAAATATCCATTCCCATTTATTTAGTTCTCTATTAAATGTATTCTACACATAGAATATAAAACAACAGTCCTTCCAACCCACTTTTACATGTGAGTGGAAATTCAAAAAAACTAATGGATGTATCTCACTTCACATATCTTTTTGACATATGAATAATGGTAGTATCTTAGTTACCTCTTACCCAACAACGAATCAAGTAATTCTATAATATTTTTAATCTAATGTATATAGACAACCTAGCTTCGGAAATTCGTGATTTTTAATCAATATTCGCATGTATTCCTACTCCCTTCCAATATATTCTTTATTTTCACAAATTTAAATAATCCACATATGATTCATTATCCTTTAAAAAACACAATACAAACACAAGGAGGGTTCAACAATGGTATTTTAGAGTGTATATGCCTATCTACCATTGCTCTACCTGACTCTTTTGACTCTGGGTTTGTCATTGGATACAAATGTTTTTGAATTCATGGGGTTCCCATCATATATTCAAAAACATTTATGAGAGGGTGTTAACATTTATGTATTAAAATTGGAAACAATATATGTACTGGAGGAAAAGTTATGGTATTTTGAGTAGTCCTTCTAAATATTCTTCGTAAAATACAATGATTAGATGAATCTCAATATTTAAATTTTTTTAATGTTACTGTATCTAAAACCATATTTTCTAGAGGTTAAAAAAAACAACCATACTTATGGACATATGGGTAATCATAAAATATTATATAGTGGAAATATCTCCCACAAAAGTGGTGCTAGTTATTCTATTTTAAAGGGATCATTGGTGTTATATAATGCTTAAAAAGTATTGGGACTCAAAACACTGTAAAATAGAAGGAATGTAGGTTCTTACCATAGGAAGATATAATTGAGGTGGACCCTCAAATCAGTGGGAAATCCAAAATTTAGATTGAATCTAAAAAATAATACTATTGATAAATATCCTATGAAATCTAAGGTCGACCTAAAAATAGTTTGAGGTACCATACATATAACATCATATATGGATAATTCATTATTTGATATAGGAAAATCGAAAAAAAATTCTTCTAATGTTGTGAATCTATTGAATCATTATTTAGAACATATGTCATGTATAATGGAGATAAAAACTCCTCTCCATAACAAAAAGGAATGTGGCATTAGGTTTTTATCCTACATTATTTTTATGTTATATGTGAAAATATATTAGAAATTCCTTATCCTAGAAATAGTACTATTTTATCTAATTCTAGAAATGATCAGGATAGTCAAATTCCAGGGACACATTTATTATTATAATCAAAGAGTGACCATTATTTATCTAAATGAATATTCTCATATATTCTAGGGTAAATGGGATTCAAATTATAGTTATGTTGGACTACTCATTCCCTATATTGGGATATTTTCAAACCAGGTATCATATTTATTTATGAAGGTGGATGGATAGAGTTCTACAAGTGAGTTCAATACTATGGTAGTGGACTTCCTTGAGTTATTTGATTATGAATTTTTTGGGTAACCTAAAGAGTCAGAAGAAATATTCCTTATTGATCTTGTCCTCGAGATATAACCTATATGTTTCCCTTCATATTTTATGACACCAAATAAATTAAAGGATTTTAATAATCAATTAGATGATCTCAAACTTAAAGTGTTTATTCATCCAAGAGTTTCTTCATGATTATATCATGTTCTTTTTTCTAAAATGATTGATGGGAGATTACACCTATATGTTGACTACATGAACATGAATCAAATGGATATTAAAAAATACCTTTTTTCTTAATTCAATGATTTATTTAACTTGGTGGGTTGGGTAAAATGTTTTTCAAAAATTGTTCTCCAATTAGGTTATCATAAAATCTTGGTAAAGGAATAAGATATTCCCAAGACTTCCTTTTGGTGTAGGTATGGTTTTTATATATACCATGTGGTTACATTTTACTTGACCAATAATCTAACGGTATTTATGTACCTTATGAATCCCATCATCCCCTGATACTTTGATTCCTTTATCATATTGTTAATGGATGATATCTTGGTATATTTAAAGTTATAGGAGGAACATGGGAATCAAATAATATTTTTATTACGAATTCTATGAGATCGCCACCTTTTATCAAATTATCAATGTGGCACTTATGGATATAAAAGGTTATCAAGTTGGGATAAATAATGTCTAAAAATGTATTTTAGTATACCCTAAGAAGGTGGAAGCTATTATGTCATAGAAAGATCCACAAAATGCCTCTAGGATATAATTATTTTTGTGGTTTGTGGGTTATTATAGAAAGTTTTTAAAATATTGTTTTTAAAATTGAAACTCATTTAATGGATCTCAATTTAAAGAAGTGAAATTTGAATGTTCTCTCAAATTTAGTGAATAATTTGATATCCTGAAGTGGAAGTTGACAATCATTTCACTGATCATTTTTATTGATCCTAGAAAGACCAATGATCTATATTTTGATGTATCAAATATAGGGTTGGGATGTATTCTCCTGAAGGATTATCATATAGTCACATGTATACCATTACAGATATGTCTTCATAAAATGAATGACCCATACATGATTCTAAATTGAATGTTGTGATGCACACATTAATGTGATTATGACATTATCTTTTTGGTGAAATGTTTATTGTGTATAAAAACAATAAAAGTATAATGTATATTTTCATCTAGAAATACATTAACCTCATCAAAAGGTTAATATTAGAGTAATTTTGAAAATATTATTTTTTATATCACCTAAAACCCCATAAAGTGTTATTTGGATACTAACATCCTCAATATAAATTTTCCATCATAAGCATTAAATGCGACGAAAATGGCCAGAATATACTTTTAACAGAAATGAATCAGGGGTCAAATAAAAGAAAAAAAATATTTTCTTGTATAATATTCAAATTACGCCTTATCTTCATAAATTAATTCATTTATGTAAACCAAGGGATAAAAAATGACATTTTATAAAAAAAATACATAAATGGATAAGAGACCACTAAATATTGGTCTCTCTCTAGATAGTACTATTTTTTATAGAATCATCTTATAGTTCCATGATCATTAGGTATGTTTTTCGTGGAGTATTCAAACCATTATTAATGGTTGGTTTATGTAGGAGATACTTCAATATATTATAACATGAAAATGAAATACTAGTGGCATAAAAATTGTTGGTACAATGAAAATTATGAGTCTGAATGACGTTTTGTTCAATAAGATAAAGATAAGAATAAAAACCTTTCTAGTATGCTTCAACCAGTGCTTATTCATACATGGAAATAGGATGAGATTACACAAAATTAATAATTGGGATTCAAATTACACATTGAATCATGAATTAGATGTTTTTAGTTATTTCATAGTTATCCAAGCCATCTCATTTTATCCTAAATAATGTTTTCAGGAATTTTTATGATCTTGGGAATAAATAAGTTCCTGAAATAGAAAATTGTCACTAAATTATTTTAATGAACATATATAATATATCACCAAACTTCAAAAGTGGATAAGGGAAGTTAGGTTAATATTATTGCAATATATCACCCAAAAATATATGAGTAAACTAATTAGGAGAATAAAATTCCAAAGAATATATTACATGAATGAGATCTAGATTTTAGAGGATAATGGGATTCACACTTATAATTGATTAAATTTCTTTATAATAACTTTTTTCAACTATTGACTAATGTGGATCCCTTTGATTCCTTTTATGGTTGACCTTACCAATCTCTCCATAGTTGGACTAAAATTTATGACACTTAATTGGAGTGACCGATAATCATTCAAAAAATAATGAAAACAACTAGATTTATCTACAAACATTCCTTGATAATGTAAAATTACCAAAATTCATTTATTGATCATAGTTATAAACCATTTGAACTTTTAGTGGGAAAGCCTGTGTTTTTGAGAGTTTCCCTTTAACTGACACATTATATATTTTGAAAATAGAGAATACTTATGCCCCAATATGTAAGATCATTTAAGATTATAGAAAATTATTGGAAAGTCACATATTTATTAGATATTACCATACATTTTAAATCAATGAAAGATGTTTTCCATGTGTCTCAGTTAAAGAAATAAAATATTGATCATTATTAAGTGGTGGAATGGTAGAATTTGGATAGGATGTTTGAAATACTGGTGGTTAAGAAAACTATTTTAATTGTAGAACAATAAAATAATGTGATTTGAATGAGGTCTTATCATATGGCCTATGTGTGGTGGAAACATAAGTTAGACTATAATGAGACGTGAAAGCAAGAATTGCAGTTCTGGGAATAATGGACTAACCTATTAATAGATTAAAAATCGTTATAAGTATATTATTGGTGTAGAATAAGATATGTTTTTTATAATTGTGACACAAATGATGTCAGTTTTAGGTATTTTTTTCTATTTAATTATTTTTTATATAATTCAATATTCTGGCTAAAAAAATTAGTCTTTGGAGGGGTTTTCCAACTTGTAGGGGTAAGGTGTATACCCACCTAGGCTACCCATGAAAATAAATAGTATTAATGGTGTTTACTATTTATAGGAAGTGAGTTTTATAGACATTGTGCATAGGATCCCTACCCATGAAAAATTTTAAATTTTGATTTTTTTGATTTTGGATTTTTATTTTTAGTATAACCACCACCATTTTCTTCACTAATATTTCACAATTCTCAACAAAATAGCCCTTTATCAACCCACATTATTCCCTCCCTTTATCCTATATTTTTCTTTGTGAGATATATACTAAAATGGTATATCTATCCTATTAATTGGATCATCTAATTTATTTTCTCCACATTCTTTACTCCACATCAACTTTTCTATCACTCAATACTAATGATTCGATAGGGTTTTAAATTTCATTGATTTCATGTGGGGTTTCCATGGATTGGGATTTTAGTAATCTTATAAGACATCCTTCTTATATCTACTGAAGGAATAACCTCATTATTATAAGTATTATTCATTTTATAGGAGGTGAATGTATATATATCCGTCTAATACAAGAAATATTATTTATTGATTATTTTAGAAGTGATTTTTATATAATTGAGAATATTTTTATGCCTTTAATGACTGAAATAACTTCTAAACTTGTTTTTATTTTGTTTCACAAATGAATTATAAGGGGGTTATCTTATAAAATATATTTTTGAAAAGGTAATATTTGCAAAATCTATGTTATAAAATCCACGTTTTGAATTCTTATTGAGTCATAGAAAAATGGTAATGGAAAGGTTGGGTTATAGTTTATAATAAATTATGGAAATTGTTTAATGAAGGAATAAGAATGATAAAGTGATGTCTGAATTATAAAATTCATTAATTTTTTAATACCTCGTGTGATACCTTTGGAAGGTAGGATGGTGTCCAAGATAATTATGATTCTAGTATTAAGAGAAAAACATAACTAGTTGTTGTTATCATTATTCTACACATTATGGGTCCACATTAGTCCATGGTTACACCTTGGATAATGGATGTATTATTATTATCCCAAGGAAATCATGCTAGTTTTTATATGTGTTTTCATAGAATATGTTGATGCACATTGTAATGATTATATATATTAATTAGGATCCAAGATCTAATAAGAACATAGTCCCTAGAACCTTCCCAAGATGCTTGGATAGTTTTTTATAATTCTTTATTTTATATAATTGGGTTTGGGTACCACTTTTACCAATTTTTTTATTCAATTGGTTAACTTATTTTTTAATAATATTTTAATTAAATGTTATGTTACATTGTTACATGTTTTATTTAAATTTAAAATAGTATTTTTTATAACTATAGTTAAACCTATAATGTAATTATTCATAAAATAAAGTTTTTTGAGAGTGTATATGGTGGAATCCTACATGTCTTATAATCTTCACACCTGAAATACCCCATGTTAGTGTATATAGAACTTGATATGAATAATATAGGTAAAGGTAAGGAATAAAATTAACATAATGGGTCTATTTATTTCTTTTTATATAGTGTAGAGGAGGTTTGTAGATTTATATTCCTATTTCTCACCTAGATATGGGTAGTGGTAGATATCGATTTTATTAATTTTTAGTGATATCGTGTGTATAGAAAATATGTACAACCATTCCATTTAGTCCCTTTTTTATTCCATTTAGATGATTTATGTATTTTTTTATAGGTATTTTGTTGTGATAAATTTTGGATTCAGTATATTCTGATGAGATAATGATTATTTTTTACAGTTGTTTCTCCATCTTATACTGTTTTTGGTATGGTATTTATTTCAACTTTTTCAACTTATTTGAAAAACCAACATATCAGAAGGTCATGTTGGGTGGTTGAAATGAAAAACTCCTTTAATTTTTAAACTAACCATATCAATCATTCAAAATGGTTCATATTTTATCTCATTACATTAGTTTTTAGATCAAGGTGAAGGTGAATGGGCCTTAGGCCCTATAGTGGGTTGACATGGGTGAGGAGTCTAGTTGACCTATGTTGGTTTGTTACATTTTTATAAGGATCTAGAATAAAAAATATGTTAAATAAAGTATATTTAAAATGTTTTTAGTGACCTTTGGATGAAGTTAAATAGTCTTCACTTAAAATTATTCCTAAAAGATATAGGGTTTTTAGCAATTAAAAGGGTGATTATTTTATTTTGTATGGTTTTTCGAGTTTCTCTACATGGTTGATAAATTTTTCATGAAATTTGAAAAGGTAATATATTTTTGTACATGAAATCAGTATCCATTTAATGAAGGTATTCTATATAATCTATGTAGTATTTTTGAATAAATAAAATTTATGAATCTTGGACTCTAAATTGAATTATCAATGAAATTATTTTCTGAAGATAAATTGATATTAGTATATGATAAATGAACTACTGTTTAAATAAAAAAATTAATTAAAATGTTTTAGATGATTGATAATGTACTTCTGGATATTTGAAAATCCACATTATTTTTTTAATTCCAACACAATTGATTATTTTAAATTATGAATTTTGTTAGGTTTTTCTAAACAATTGATAAAATAGTGTAACAATTTTTCCAAGTATTGGTCATTTCAATTATAACTACCTGATGAGTCCAATATAATCTAACACTCTAATTTTTTTAATGATATTAGTGAATATTAACAATCAATTCAAAAAATATATCAAACATTAGTATTATGATAAACTAAATTAATTATTAAAATATAAAAAATTATTTATGATTACCAAAATATAGTAAATTTAGTAATTAGATCAATATAAACCTCATTTTCGATAATCAAAATTTATGGGAAAAGAATGGAAATAAAAAAGAAAAAAAGGATCAAAATAATTCAAGAAAATATATATAGAGCTCTAAATAAAAATGTAAACATTCACTTACGAAAATATATTCTTCGTAACTTTAATTGAGTTATTAATATTTAAATAATCCAAATAAACATTTTCTTCTGCTGTGAACATTATAATAAGAGGAATATTATCTAATTTTCATAGATGTTAGTTTATTATTAATAATATATAAACATAAAAATATTATGTGAATCTTTTTTTCATATTATTAAATATAAATCCTATATCATTAATAATTTCTAAATGAATAATTATTGGATCCTTGATCTAGTATACCTCCATTGTGAATAATTAGTTTCCAAATACCTCAAGAGTTCACCCCTGTACACTAGAGGCTATCTACTGACAACTAATGTCAACATGAATTGATGGGGAAATAATTACCTGGATAAAAGATAATAACAAAATATAGAAAAAAATATTTTTTTTTTCATCATAATATTAAATTGGAATAAAATAATACTGACATCTAAATTCTTACCAAAGTGTTTATCAACATTTTGATATAAACAAAATGAACAAACAAACATGTCATAAAAGTTACACAATGTTTATAGAATATGTCATGGTAATATCAAATACAATAAAGATCAAAAACAAAAAAAAATCTGAAAAGAAAAAATAGGTTCTGAGTACTGGATTGGTCCCATCTCACACCTCCAACTATGACCCACCACCTCATCCACCTATAGATTCATGTACCTATAACTTGATCAAAATGTGAGTACAAATTAGTTGTATCCCACTAATTATTTCCTTGATAAGTTCATTAAATATAAATTCAAACTTCATAAGAAGTGATAATGAACTCATAAATTAATAAACATTCACCCTTTAGTGTGCTATATAGCCTAAACACATGTGACCATACCTACTTTGGCTAGTGATAGAATGGGATGAAACACATATGGTATGAACTCACCGTAGGGATGAACAATACATAACTCTATATATCATACCAAGGTGAAAAATCAATTGACATCACATATACAAAAGAATGAAAAATGTGAATCTATAACATGTTAATTAGGTGAATGATCTATCCTCACTCCAATAACATCGGTAAATGTGGAATCACCTATTAAATGAGGTATCAATATATATAGGTGAAATATATATCACCAAGATTCATCTTTAGGTGGATGATACAACACTGAGATGTCCCCTCCAGGAGACTTTAATCACAGTCACTAGGTAGATGATATACTATTAAAACCTATCTCTATATGGGTGATGCACCACCAAGATATCCCATATAGGTGGATGCTGCACTACAAGTTACAATATATAGGTGGATGATGTACTACCTAAACCCATATATAGTTGGGAGATGCACCATCGAGATATCCCCTCAAGGTGGATAATGAAAGACTAATAACTAATTCAATGTGGAGGATATACGACAAACACATAACCCAATAAAAAACAATGTATCATCAAAACTCCATAATTTTGTGTATGATATTCCAAAAACATATAAAAGGTGGATGAGGCCCCACCAAACCCCAACATAACATGGTGAACACTATATCACCATCTCAAGCAACCCATGTAGATGATTTACCACCATCCTATCAAGGGTGGATGATGTACCACCATATTAGTTATCATGGTGAATAATTTATTTTCAAGTCTTACAATAAGGGTGGATGATGTACCACATAATCCAAACATGGTTATGAATGATGCATCATTAACTGCTATGTCTTGTGAATGATACATCACTAGTAATATTATTCGTGTGAATGATTTACCAAACATTAAATACTTAATTTGTTCATATAGCATAATATAAATAAATCATGTGAATGATAAATTAAAATTTAAATAATGTAAGTGAAATAATAATAAAAAACTCATACAAGTGTCATGATCCCAATGCTATTTACCAACTATCAGACTCCTACCTGAGCTAAATCAACCCCAACCTAATGTTTCCTTGGAATATTTGTTAACAAGGTATATTATAGAACACAAAAAAATCATTGGGTTAATCCACAAGTCATTAATACCCTTTTTTGGTGAAAAGTATCAATTTTAAATAAATATTAATAATTTTGAAAGGAAATTGGTGATCATGGTGTCAATACATCCCTTTAATAGGACAACTCAAAGCCTAACCAGCCATATATAGTCCCAAAAGTGACAAAAGAATAATTATAATTTAACTAGGACTTGTTCCCAAGGTCTACACCACCCACATTTCATATAACACATGATACACATATAAACACCAAAATAAAATCTAAAAACCACATACCTAGAAATAGTAGTGTCTAATTTATTGAAATACCCCTACCGATTTAGCTTTAAATGGTCAAAATTTAGAAATAAGGAAAAATAACTAGAATTAAACCAAACTGATTATATATGATGAAATTAGAAGAAATTGTAGAAAAATCAAATAGGAGGGTTAGTATTACAAGTGAAGACATCATTTGATATATTGAATAATGATTTAAACCCTGATGAGTGAGATACTAACTTTGGAGGGGAGAAATGAAGGGAGTGAGCAAGACACATGCTGGAATAAATGACGAAGGGGGTGGATTGTTATGATTTTAATAAATTTTTTAAAAATAAATATTTAATTATAAATTTTATAAAAGGTCTTGGTACCCACTGGGTACCCACTATCCACACACCGGATAGCTAGTTTTTTCTATGTACTAGCCCCATGGGCACCAACCACCTGGCTTCCATTAAATAATTACACCCACAGATGGGAGATTCATCATGTAACATCTTGTTACACACTTTTATGTATTTCTTTTCTATTTATTTCATTTCCCTCTTTATTTGGATATGTTTTGGTACTCCCAAAGATAAATATAATTTTTTAAGGCAAATGAACTAAATTATATGGATTTATGATTTTTTAATTAATGAAGTTATGATATAAATGTGATTAAGGATTTTTAGGGTTCTCCCCTTGTTTGAAAAATAACGGTGTTGGTTTAGGATATCAAGAATATTCTGGTCATTTCACTTTTTGCAGGAGAAATACATGTTGTGTAATGGATAAAAATTTTGAATGTTTTACATGTTGTTTAATGTTTACAAGTCTTGTAGTGATTTCTAGGAATATAGTGGGAATATTTCCATTAAATTGAATCATTCCCTACCATGAATTGGTTTCAAAAAACATAATTAGTGTTGAAAAGTTTCCATGAACCCATACAAGGATTTAAAGGTTTACCCATTGTGTAAATTTTAAAAATCATGAAATTGTAAAAATCTATATTTGTAATCCAAAGAGGTCTGTTTTTTAGTTTTTTGGATTTCATTTGTTATACAACATGAATGTAGTTTTAATTCCATGTTATTATCACAATTTGTGTTTTAGGGAACTACATAGATGATTTTTGTTTCATTCAGAAAAATGTTTCTTCCCACATAACCTAGCAGCTCTCCCAGACCATTATAGAGATTTTAATAGCTTTTGGATGATTTCATTCAGTGATTGACAATCATTGCGATTTTAGTGCATTTCACTTGGTCATAAATCCCTATGATTATTAATTTTTGTTGATTGTAGTAACACTATTGTGTTTCCTTACTAGATTAATTTATTTGTATGTATAATTTTTTTGATTATTTCTTGATATGTTGCATGATATTCCTATAGAGGATAACCTTTATTCTAGTTGTGCTGATGCATGCGATTTTCTTAATATTGTGTTCTGATACGACCACTCCACTAACTTTTTTTTAGGTTGAATCAATTTTGATATGTGAGGATTGAATCAAGGACCTCTATTATTGTCTTTCAATTTATCCTTAATGGTGGATACTATTGTGGGCATGTGCGAGATGAGTTTGAAGAAGGTGGTTTCATATCAATACTATGTTGGATGAAATGTATTGCTATGGGTTTTTATATATTTTTTATAAATGAAACGCCATGATTTTTTATTTAGAAATGGTTTGTTGTGAAAAAAAAATTCCCCTTGTTTTCTTAAAAGAAATTTCATTTTCAATGAATTCTGAAATGGATTTATGAAATTTTTTTCAATGAAATATTTTGATGAATGGTTATAAAATAGAGCACATGGGAAGTATTGGTAACTTTTGGTAAAGGTGTATTAATACGCCTCATCCATTGATATTACTAGGTGTTTCATTCATGGGGTGTTCTTATACTTTGTAGGCCCATTGTTCTAGGGACTTTAGGGACATGTTGGGGGTCACTTTCTTGAGTGTTCCTCTAATCACTATATTAAATTCAAATATATATAGATTCAATGAATAAAATGTATATGACTAGGTATTAGTGTCCTGGATTTTGTAGCCTATATTGATCCTTGGCATGATGCCACTTTTGATCTATCTGGTATTATTTGAGCATTTATTTCAATGAATTTGATATGATATGTGACACATGATTTGGTTTGACTGGACTGCTTTGATGTATAATAAATTATTTCAAACTATTTTACCTAAAATATTCTTGGATTATGGAAAATGGTAAAATTAAATGTTTTACCATGATTTTGATATATAATATATAAAATTTTTCCTCATGCATTTTTTCTTTAAAGTAGGGAACTATTCAGATTTTTTGTACTGAGACATGATATGGAACACCTGGGTGAGATCTTATTGAGCCTATTAGCTCACAACCTACACAACCCTTCAGCGGTGAAAAGAACTTTGGATGTTTTTTGACGTAGATAATGGAAATGAAACACAATTATCCAGTGATGTTTCTATTAGTTTTATCTGGGTATATGGTGGTGATATGGGGGGATTTTTCCATGTTATCACATAGAGTAGTTGTTTCAGTTTTTGTTTTTCATTTATGCCGACCTGCATCTTGGAGGTTTTTTGAAACTTTTTTTCTCCTATCTTATTTAATTTATGGAATATGTGTCACTTCCATTTATTTCTCAATATTATATATATATGCCATATTACTGCTTTAGGATGGATGAAATCATTCCCTATAGTTATTTTTGATGTCTGTGTGCTTATCTCAAGCATGTGGGGATCAGAAATGCCCTTCGGGTATGTGGAAGTTTGGGTTGGGTACCAGTGGTTGAGGGTATTCGGAGAAATATTTTCATAATTTTTTATTATGGGGGGTATATCATCATGATTCCTCATCTTGGGATGCTTTTTGGAATAGAGATAAGACTATAGGAACCTGAGAGGTTGGTTGTGCGGAGTGCCTAACCAACTATTACAATGAAGAAAATCAAGTTACCATGGTATTTTGGGATGTGTGTATCTTTATTTGAGTTTTGATTTTAATATCAAATTTTTCTGTTGTTTTCTAGTTTTAATTGATACTATCTTTTTGTTTTAAATTTTCTTTTATTTCTGTGGGCAATTGAATGTGAATGAGACATCTTCTGTGGGATCCTTAGGAGGGTGTAGTGGATTCATCCCAAGAGAATCCACCTCTAGATCAGGATATTATTGAGGTTATCACGAGACTAGTTCGTAGTATAAACCATAATGTTCTATAAGTCTAGAATATAGTTGTTGAAGTACACCTATGAGTTGAAGGAGAAAGGGATTGAACATGAGAATTTATTTCTAGGAAGTCAGCATACTATATATGTATGAAGGAACCTCAGTAGGTAGAAGACTGGATGGACATTATCAATCAGATATTTGTTTTCTTAGGTACACAAAATAGTGTAATGGTTATGCATGTAGTGTTCAGACTTAAGGGTACAAACAATCGATGGTGGGATTCCATGGTGCAGGAAGATAGGCATGTGGTCTTGGACTCGAAGGGTTTCCAGACTCAATTATTTTAGTAAATATTTTTTTTTCAGAGTCCCTATTGATGGAGAAGCCTCTGGAGTTCCTCTAATTGTTATAAGGAGAGAATTCAGTGTCAGCATACACCAATAATTTTGATTATTTGATTTAATTTTGTCCAAGGGTGGTAAAGGATGACCTACTGATGGCGCAAAAGTACCTTCTTTGTTTTTGATGAAATATTAGACCGTAGGTATTTATGCTGAATATTTAAAACAATATTGATTCCCTATGTATGGTGATGATTTTAGAGATGAATATGGAAATAAAGGTTGAATATTCCTCCTGATTTATTACACATAGTTGAATATTTAATAGCAATCAAGGGAAAAGAGTAAGTGGGAAGGTCATCATAGGAGAGGTGGATGAGTTTCATATTATCAGTCTTCCTTTTAACCTTAACTGATAGCTAGTAGTATGCCCCAAATATTCTATCAACATGTCTTGGTTATGTAAAATTGACACTATCACACACTGACCTCAGACACCCTTTTTATTTTCTTCTTATAGTCCCACATCATTTTTAGGAAGTTTTGTTAGGGTCCTACTATTAAATTTTTTGACGTTTAATAATTTTGGTGGGTTTCAGACCAGTGCGCGGGCACCACACGGTCAGTGGTAACTGCACGGTTGGCCCATGTGCCCGTGCAGTTTTTTAAAATTTAAAATAATTATAATTTTATGTAAATAAAATAATCTAAATGTTTCATCAATAATAATAATAATAATAATAATATTGTGTAGATAATAACAATATTATTAATAAATCATTTTTACTATTATTGTTGTTATTAAAAATTTTATTTATATGTTATATATAAAAAATAAAATGAATATTTTTTGTTAATACAAATAAAAAAAATATTTTCTTAATTAATGTGTTATTATTTTTTTATGGAAAAATTATTAATGTTATATTATTATTAATGATGAAAATATTTGAAATGAATTGAATAAGAATTATGATTATATTATTATTAATATTTTAAGTATGAATACAATTATTACTATAAAGATAATTTTTAAAATCAAATTATTATTATTATTATTATAAGAGGAAAAAAATGTTGATTCCCTAAAACTAGCACACCCCCTCCCCTACTTATCCCCATAGCATGCCACACCCGTAGAGGGGTAATTTTTTAATATGGGTTTTATGAAAAAAAAATTGGGAAAAGGGGTTAGGGTTCCAATATTTTTAAAATTGGGTCCGGGATGCGTGAATGCCATTCAGGCATCCTTCCGCGGCAAAGGATGCCTGACCGCCATTCACGCACCCCGGACCCAGGAAGTAAAGCATGAACGACGTTCACGCGTCCTTCTCTGACCAGCTAAAGGATGTGTGAACACTGTTCCTGCATCCTTGCATGGAAAATGATACATGAACGACCTTCACGCATCCAAGCCGCGGCATTGATCCGTGAACGCCGTTCACTCATGATTCACAGACTAGATAAAGGATGCGTGAACTCCGTTCACACATCCGACATAGATTTTCTATAAAAGGTGGGGTCCCCCCCCCAAACCCATTGTTCTCCTCTGGTTTTTGTTGCGAAGCTCTACAGACATTTTTTCTCAACAAATATTTGCTTCTTTTATTGAGGTAAATTTTCTATTTAATAATTTAATTGTTTAATTGTGTTTATTTCTGTCATTTTTCTATTTAATTGTGTGTATGATTTATTTATTTCATATTTTATGCATGAAATGTTTTGTATGATTTAATTTTTTTGATGTTGAATGTTTGTATGATTTAATTTTTTGAATGTCTGTTGTCTGAATATTGAATGTTTTATGTTATGTCTAAAATTTTTAATGTTTAGAAAAAGTAATTTATGTGAGAGAAATTTATTTTAATGAATGGTTTTGATGTAATTATAAAATAATTATTTCTATTTACTATTAATAATATTTTTAATCAATAATATAGAAAATATATTTACTTATATTTTGAAAAGTAGAAGAATACCCAAAAAACATTACAATTTCATAAAATTTAAAATAAAAAAAGTGTTTATTATGTAAATCTCAATTAGATTAGTTATAATAAAATTTATTAAATGTTATTAATAATTATATATATATATATGCATGAAGTTAAATTTTTGTAAAAGAGGTGTAGTATTTAATGTAGATTTTATATTATACAGATAATATAATAAATATAACAAAAAACACGGTATGAGTGATGACTGATCTTGAGATGACTGACCATGCATAATTGAAATTAAATGTTTTATTTTGTGTATGTTTTTATTCAATTTTTAATAATTGAATTTTTTCTGCATTGATGACCTGCAAGCCATCTCTCAGTAAGTGTAAGGATCTGCATGTCCGCTTAAAATAATTTATGTATTTCATACCCCTAGACCCCCTCACATGCATGTGGGTAAATTTTTAATTAAAAGATAGACTCCCTAAAGAGGTGTCGACGAAGAGGCATCCTTGAAGATGTGTCGATGAAGAGGCATTCGTGAACTCGTTCGAGAGGAGGCGTTGCTGTTTGATAGGAGATTGGCGGTTGCTGAAATATTTGATAATAGAGACAAGATTTTACCCATATAGGTTGTGGTTAGTTTATCAGATAATGATAAACTAATCGTAAGTCTAAAGATCAAGTCATGATTATATATTCATAAGTAATTAAACTTTATGAAACATCATATTAAATTTGCTATTGTGCTAAAATCACAATCACTATACCTTAATAGTGATAAATCAATACATAAAAAAGTCTCAAGATAAACAATTATTCAAAACCAAATTAAATAATTTAAAATTTTAAATTAGTGTATAATATTTTTTAAATTATTTTTTATAGGTAATTATTTCTGCTCAAATATATTTCAACGGTGAGGTAATTTATACCAAGTAGGGTGTTAGCTACAGTGTTCCACCTATCAAAGTGGTAAATCTCCATGGTTGTATGACATTGGATGCAGTTTGTAATAAGATTCATAGTCGGTTAAAACTGAGTACAGGACAAACAATCACTTCAATTAGATACCGACATCTTCAATATCCTGAGCGTATGTGGCACAGTGACTACTCTATAGTCAATGATGATTATTAGATGAAGGCTTCTCAGTTATTCAAGCAACAGTGTATTAATGGTTTGATGGAATTATTTATTGTCATTTCTGATATTGATGTGGTTCAATTGATTACTATAGAAACATGCTTTGTGACCTCTATAGAAGTCGGTCCTTCACACCAGTCTTATTCTTTGCCTCCTTCTCATATGAATCCTGTGGAAGAATGTAATGAGGAAGATCATCAAAATTTGGAAGGAAATGTAGATGAAATACCTTTCTGTGCTCATATAGTGCATGAATGTTTATCTGAGGAAGAAGAATCTCGGGAGTCAGCAGTAGATGATATAGTTGGGAATGAACCTTCTGAGGTTCCTTTTAGAGACAGACATCCACTACATCCACCAGTTAGTGGTAATCAGCCTTCAGTTTTGAGTTTCGTAGATGGATGAATGTCTCGTGAACAACATTTTGATTGGGATGTCATTACACCAACTTCTGAATTCCCTGGCATTATAGGGAATAGGCGTGCATCAAATGATAATTCTACATATGTTGGGCAGGAGTTCAACAGTAAATAGGTCATGAAAAATGTGATAAAACAATACCACATTGAGCGACATTTCACATTTGTGGTTTTTGAGTCAAAGAAGACCAAATATCTCATTCGGTGTGAAAAATATGGGTCAGAATGTAAATTTTGATTAAGAGCACTATTTGATAAATATTATGGATGTTGGAAGATAACCAAATTAGAAGGCCCAAACACTTGTCTGCATCCCATCTTGGAATAAGATCACTCTTCCCTTGATGCAGAGTTTATATCTATTGTTATTTGTGAGATGATACGAACAAGTCAGGATGTTTCTGTTGCCCTTGTTCAGGAAATAATTCAACTGTTATATAACTATAAGGTATCGTACAACAAATCTTGGAATGCAAAACAGAAAGCCATTGTAAAAGTGTATGGTGATTGGGATGAGACTTATGCGATGTTGCCACAGCATATGGAATTGTTGCCTCTCAATAATCAGGTTGTTTATCAATTGGACAGTGTTGAGTATGTATCCAAAAATCATTGAGTTGATTGGTCAAAGGTGAAGTTAAATAGGATTTTTTGGGCATTCAGACTGTGCATTGCAGCATTTCCCTATTGTAAACAATTTATTCAGGTAGCTGGAACATTCCATTATGGAAATTATACAGTTGTTCTACTCATTACTTCCACACAGGATGGTAATCGCACTCCTCTGCCACTTTCTTTTTCTGTTGTTGAAAAAGAAAATTTTGAATGTTGGAGCTGGTTCTTGGCATGCGTATGTGTTCATGTCATGCAAAAACAAGGCGTGTGTTTGATATCTGATCGTCATCGAGAGATTATAGATTCCGTGAGTAGTGATGGGGTTTCTTGGACTGAGATGAATGCTTATCACCGTTATTGCATTACAAATATTGCAAGTAATGTGCATAAGTAGTTTAGAGATGAGGCCATAAAGAAGGAGATCCTCAAATTGGGTATGGTTTTCTAAACATTCTTTTTTAACAAAATTTAATATCAATTTTAATACATTATTATGTTATGATTTCAGCATATGAACCCCAACAAGAAAGGTTTTATCGACGTCTTTAAGAGATCCGAATAGTTAATGAGGAGGTATATGAATATATGGTACAAATTTCAGAGGAAAAAAGGTCATTAGCATATGAATGTGGCATGATATATGGGCATATGACCACTAATATAGTGGAGAGTGTAAATGGGGTCCTCAAGGGTGTGCGCAAACTCCCAATCATAGGGTTAGTGAAAAATACATTTTTTAGATGTGTTCACTACATTGTTGACCGGTCCCAAAAGGCCTACCAGAGGATGGAAAATGGAATGCTTTTTACTCATTATTTTCAAACTGATATTGACAGGATATGGAATGAGGCTTCAAGATGGAATGTTATAGCTTTTGACAGGGAAAAGAGGAGTTTTACGGTAATATAGTGCTACGACCAGGGTACATGCTCTAATGGTGGAGTGTTTGTTGTGATGTTGGACAATAGGTACTGTAATTGTGGCAGCTTTTAGGCATTGAGATATCCATGTTTACATGTTAATGTAGCTTGAGCTTCGGTAAATATATCATGGGAGCCATATGTTGACCCAGTGTATCACATGAGCACTTTGGTTAACTGTTATAGTGCTGCTTGGATGCCTGTTGGTGACTTCCATTCTATCACATTGCCTGCTGATCAACTGACCATCATCCTTGATATTTCCAGGTTTTCATATGTTGGTTTTGGTTTCATTTATAATTTTTTCCATGTCTATCATTTTTTAAATTATTGGCTTCATGCTACCAGGTTGCGGCCCCGAGGAAGACCGCAGTCAACTCGCATCAGAAATGAGATGGATTGACCTTGGCAAGGAGGAAGGAGAATACGATGCAGTATCTATCACACAGAAGCACATACTCGTAAGAGATGTCCCCAAGTGGCAGGACAGAGTTCCACATCTCATCATCCATGATCGAGTCTGTGTACCTACTCCATTTTTGTGATAAATATAATTTTCTAGAGCGCGAGTTGTACTTTTTATGGAGGAGTTCAAGTGCCTTTTTTGGAGTCATCAATGATCATTTTCATGAGAAGGTTGAAATACTTGTTTTGAGGGCCTAGTTTCCCTGTGGATTTATTTTTTCCTGTTAATTTTTAATGTGGAATAATGTTAATGGTTATTTAATGGATAATTGATAAATTAACAAACGTAATTTCACAAAAAATAAGAAATAATTAATTTTTCACTTTTAAATTCTGGTTTTCTTATAAGATGTCCAGTTTTAGTAATGGCATCTGAGTGTCTGAGCATCATTAACTAATGTTTATTGTGAGACTAGGCTAATGTTGATTGTGAAACAAATGAAAATGAATATACCATACTTCCACTATTAATAAGTAACGATGATATCTTGTGTGTAGATGGCAGGTTTTCCATTACTTATATCTCAGGATACTCATGTATCACGAATACTTTTAAAGGGACGTCCTGTAGCTCCCTTGAGTGTACATAGATCTCACCATTTCCATCATACTGCACCACCTCCTGCTATCGTCCCACATCTTCGTCGAGCTGGATTCTATGGAGTAGTGATGTGCGACTTCACATTTTTTGATCATCATCTCATTGCCGCACTTGTAGAGAGATGGAGACCAGAGTCGCATACTTTCCATTTCATTGAGGGGGAGATGACTATTACGTTGCAGGTTGTTGCCATTATGTTGGGCCTCTCTATCGACGGACATGATTTGATAGGCCGAGTTACATCAGATTTTCCTGAGCTTGTTCATAGACTTCTGGGCATAGAGGTCCAGGATGATGGCAGGACCATCGTCGGTGGTAGATTGCGGATGCCTTGGTTAGACCAGAACTTCACACATTTACCAGATGATGCTGATGACGTCATCGTGCAGCGATTTGCACGCGCATATATTTTGAGGCTGATTGGTGGCACGCTTTTTTTTTTACCACTCTACTACTTTTGTGAACCTGATGTATCTATCTTTTATGGAGGATTTGGAACAGGCAGGCCGATATAGTTGGGGGTCTTCCTACCTAGCATATACATTTAGAGCCCTATGCAGCACATGTCGGGTAGATAATATGAAGATCATAGGATGCATGGTTCTTATACAGATGTGAGTATGGGAGCACATACATCGTTTAGCTCCACATGCTCGTGCGCCATTACCCGTTGATATTGTAGCAGAGGCTCCACATGGACGTTGGTATGTTATTAATTCCTTCAAATGTCTAACTTAATTGTATAAATTTTTTTATGAAATGTAAAAAAAATGTTATCAATAGGTGGAGTCAGGCGCATCGACATTCAGATTCTCCCAGACATGATGTTCACGCCTACAGACTTATGTTAGACAGCATTCGACGAGACGATGTAAGTGATTATTATTTATATTGTAAAATCATTACTCTTTACTGTACACCTATTCATTTATTAATTGATTATTCATTTTTTCTTTCAGATTACATGGATTCCATATACAGATGATATCCTTCAGAGTCTTCCCCCATACTGTACAGTGATTCTTGATATGGGCTCCTTCATGGTTCCACTGATTCATTTTCATATAGTCGAGTGGCATCAGACAAATAGGGTTATGAGACAGTTTGGATTACTTCAGCCAGTTCCCGACCCGCCCAGTTAGTTGGATTCATTGGATTCCCTGAAGATGTTAGGGAAGAGAGATTTTTATTGGAGGAGCTACCATGTTAGATATGTTGCGTTATGGGACCGACAACGGGAGTCCCAGTTGCGAGGGGCAGGGACAGTACATTTTCATTTGATGGATTAGATGGATTATGCAGGCTGGTACATCAGGTCTCCAGTCAGATTTTTGACACGGCACGGACGAGGCTTCCAAGACTTGGTATGCATTCTTCCATTCACTGTTCAACATATTTTTTATTCAAATAAGTTAACAATAGAATATTTTTTTGTAGGATGCTCGTATTTGTCATCTACTTCATATTTCTGATCCAGTGGAGAGAGCTTCCTTTGACCCAGCATATTTTCACATCCTTGTACGAAAAATGCTACCGTCGATGGACGAGCTTTATCAAGGCATTTTATTTGATCCACCACCGACTACGAAGGCCGCGGAGCCTGCTGCGGAGGCTGCAGAGCCTGCTAAGCCTCACATAGATGTACTTGGGGGTAACGACCCTATTATGGATGTTGTTGTTCCACAGGAGGAGGCTGCTCAGCTTGCTCAGCCACATGATATTGTTCCACTAGAGGAGGGTGTTCAGCATGATCAGTCAGATGCTCCACCAACTTCTCAGGCACAGCCACATGTACTTATAGACCCTGACTCGATTGAGTTCGATGTTTTATTGCAGTCATCCGTAGCAGAGCATCCATCTACTTCCTATATTGGTGAGAGTTCCAGCCAGCTTCCACTATCCTTATATGCAGGCCAGGGTACAGGCAGCGAGACTGTACATCCACCGTCTCTCACATAGGAGGATATGGAGGTGGCTGTCGATGAGGATGTGCAGCATACGCCAGAGCACAGACATAGATTGACACGACGTGGATGCATTCAGTATACGTCTGATTGTGGGACAGAGGAGCATCCACGCAGGAGGCGTAAATTAGGTTGACATTTGATTTATGATACATTTTTTATGTGTATTACTGTTATCTATAATTCTATTATATTTTTAATAAGTCTCTTAATGTTATCAAATTATATACCAATGTATATATATATGTATAATAAATAATATGATTAAATTAAATGATAAATATTAATTATATTAATTATTTCAAATTGCAATAGAAGTGGTCACAGTTATGATGAGTGCTGGTTTAGTCCAACCATGCAGAATGTATATGTTGATAAGAATAAAAGGCCACAACAAGTGTAGAATAATGGAACAATAGTTGGAAAATCTTCCATTGGGAATATGAAAAACAATGAAGTCAAGAAAACCGTGAAAAAAACTATTCCCAAGAATAAGTTTGAGCTAAAATCCAAGGATTATTTCATGACAAATCTTGAAATTCATATAATCTCAAGAAGTTGAAACTTAAAGTATTCCAATCACACTTTATCAATTGTTCTTAATTATATTTCTCATTTCAATTAAGGGGGAGAGCTTGATTGATGGAAAGATGGGATGAAAATGGGAGATTTATCTTTTCACTTGAACTTTTTAATATATTTGGTGAAGTATGTGCAGGATTTAGCATTTCATTGATAATTTTGATTATCTACCCTTGGTTAATAATTGATACACTCTGAGAATGATTCCACATGTATGGTTGTTTGTGGACAACTTTGAAAACTAAAATATGAATTAGAAGTTCATTTGGACAATTTTGAGAAGATACATATTCAGACATTATAAAAGGAAACAATTTCTACTGGTACGCAATCTAAAGAGTGAGATTATTGAGTATACATCTGAAAACATAGGTCATGTCAATGAAATCACTTCTTCCACCTTATATAGATAAAATGATATTTTTTAGAGATCACATGCCTTATAAAATATTACTCTTGGATCTAGAAATGAAACTCAGAGAACTTAGCATAATGATGATGTGATCATGGTTCACTCATCACAATCACTAGATGTTTTTCATGTAACTCATTTTTTCACAAATATATGAATATTTAATCAGAAAAACAATGAAAATGGAGTATTAGAAAGTATAAAAATTAAGATTCCACTTTATAATACAAATGAAACCATATGAGTATTTTTATAGAAATAGATGTGTAACTACAACATGTTGAGATAATGTGAGCGAGTGAAAGATGCTAAGATTATATATTTCTCAATATATGTTAGAGAATAATCATGAAATTCTATTAATAATTATTTAATGAATATCTATTATTCATGAATATTTATTAATAATTATTAACATTATTTCAATATTTTCTATTATTTAATTGATATTTATTAATATTTCTTAATTTTTACATTAAGTTTATTAGTTTATAATTAATAGTTATAGCTTTTGAGGAGGATTTTAGTTCTCTGTGGGATGCGTGAACCCTGTTCACGCATCCTTCACCACGGAAGGATGCGGGAACGGCGTTCATGCATCCCGGACCCAATTTTAAAAATATCGGAACCCTAACTACTTTTCCCATATGAGGATCTTTATAGAAATAGATGTTTAAATACAACATGTTGAGATAATGTGAGTGAGTGAAAGATTCTAAGATAATATATTTCTTAATATATGTTAGAGAATACTCAAGCCATTCTATTAATATATTTTTAATGAATATCTATTATTCATGAATATTTATTTATAATTATTAACATTATTTCAATATTTTCTATTATTTAATTAATATTTATTAATATTTCTTAATTTTTACATTAAGTGTATTAGTTTATAATTAATAGTTGTACATTTTGAGGTGGATTTGAGTTCTCTGTGAGATGCCTGAACCCCGTTCACGGATCCCGAACCCGATTTTAAAAATATCGGAACCCTAACCCCTTTTCCCATATGAGGATCTTTATAGAAATAGATGTTTAACTACAACATGTTGAGATAATGTGAGTGAGTGAAAGATGATAAGATTATATATTTCTCAATATATGTTAGAGAATACTCAAGATATTCTATTAATAATTATTTAATGAATATCTATTATTCATGAATATTTATTTAAAATTATTAACATTATTTCAATATTTTCTATTATTTAATTGATATTTATTAATATTTCATAATTTTTACATTAAGTGTATTAGTTTATAATTAATAGTTATACATTTGGAGGAGGATTTGAGTTCTCTGTGAGATGTGTGAACCCCGTTCACGCATCCCTCTTCTCGGGAGGATGCGCGAACGGCGTTCACGCATCCCGGACCCAATTTTAAAAATATTAGAACCCTAACCCCTTCTCCCAAATTTATTATTTCATAAAACCCATATTAAAATATTACCCCCGTAGAGCGGCTCCCTCTGCACTGGTTGCTCATTATGCTTCCCCCTGTGTCGGCAGCCCATTCGACCACCCTCCTCCCCATGCCATCCCACACATGCATGTCAGCCATCGTCCCGCCCCCCATCCTCCCCGCATCGTCCCACACCTGCTCGTTGGTCACCATACCTTGTCCCAAAGTCCTCGTAGGAAGGTCCGACCATATATGGCCCACCTCTGACCGCTGTCTAGATACGTCTAGCCAGCCTCCAGCTATCTCCCTACTCCTGTCAACCCAAACCCCCAACAGTGTCCCTTCTCGACTGCATGCCTTTTCTAGCAGCCCCTTTCTCCAGGCGCGACATCCCTTGACGACACCCTCTCCAGCACAAGTAACCCTGATGATACCCTCTTTAGCAAGAGACTCCATTTCGATGAGCTTTCCTTTCATTTAAGGTTCCTTTTTGTAGGGGTTTTCATTGGAAAAACATGGCTTTGTGATTTGTATTTCTTTTTCAGTGTCTATGGTTTGCAATTAGTCCGGGGAGCGATTCCATTCCATCCACTGAGATTCTATCACATTTACACATGTTGAGGTAGGTGTTTCCATGCCATTTATTCAAATTTAAATCCATATGATGCTTTCATTTTATGAGTTAATTATTAAATAAAGTTCCAAACCATTATCATAAACATAGTTAACTAATGGTACTGATTTATTAGTGAAATATTTGATTAAAAATCATGGTTTTGGCTATTTGCCTATATATGCAATGTTTTTTCTAGCTAAATAGGTTTAATCAAATGTTTCTCTCTTTTAAATGGTATTTTTGTCTTTTTTGGAGGTTTTTTACCTATGAAAGCATGTTTTGAAATTTGTTTGGCTTATGCTGGGTTGGTTTTATAAAACGTGGTACTCTAGATGAAATGGTTTATTGTGTCATTGAATGATGTATATGCGGTTTCTTCAAAATGGTTGGGAGAAGACATCTTTTTATGCCATTATATGTGGGAACATACATGGATGCATTAAGTGAACCCATAGATGTGACTTTAAATGAAGATGACATTTGGAGTGGTTCTTCTCTCGAACCATGGTTTTCTAAAAAGAACTCCTGTATCCCTTTTTCCTATGTCTTTTGATAAATGGTATCATGTTTTATAAAATGGATTGGGGTGGTTTCTAAAATATTCTGAAAAGATTTATGGTTTTTTTAGTGTTGGATAAAAGTATTTTGATCCTTGAAATGGTTGAACACCTGTTTGTAACCTTGAATACGTTGGTTTTGTTTTCAACAATAGTTTTTTAGAAGAGTGGATTTGAGATAAAGGGTCATTTGGAAAATGTGGTGTGTTTGAGTGTGTATTAAAAACTTTAGGGACCTTTGGAAAAGGAATATTGAAAATTGGATTTCATATTGATGGAAATGTTTTTTTGAAGTTTCTCTTTCTATTTTTTGGTAAATATACCCTGGATGGGTATAACATAAAGTCACATTTTTAATTTTAAAATGTTATTTGGAAAACCTATCTTAGGTTTGGGTTCCTTTCCTTGTTGTTGATCTATGAGATTTAGAGGGGCCATGATATAGTACCTCCCTTTTGTATTGAATGTTATGGCAAGGAAATACCCTTGAGGTGGCTATGTTTGTGTCATATCATGGTGTTTTTTGGTTGTATATGTGTGTATTGTTGTTAGGAATATATGAAACACCCTCTTATAAAATAAAAATGGGAACCTAGCATAACAAATAATTTTACTAAGAAAGGTTGATAAAGTAGTTAGATTGAAAACTGATAGTGACCCATAGAAGGATAATCTTTTTGTTATTATTTTTATGGGATTGAGAGCCTCGACCCGGCCTGGTGGGGCGATGGTTGGGAAATAGGTCGTTATGATGTTATCGAGTAGGGCATGCCTTTGGGATGAGTCACATGTATTAGTATTTTCTGGTGTTCCTCTGTGTTCTTAGGATTTTCTATGTTTCCCAATTACATGCATTTCTAGTGTCATTACCCTCTTCCTGTAGAGTCCTATTCCATGTACCTAGTTTTGGTTTTTATTTTGAAAACTGTGAATGGTTGGTTTTTTTAACAATATTTATAAATGGATGTTTAAAAACTAAAGCACAATTCCCAGTTTTCCCCCTTGTGCCTTGTTTTAAAATATGAAGGCAGTAGAACATGTTTGATGTTTGTTTTAATATGATATTTGTGTATATATGTATATTTTTATAAATATATTTCAAACTAGTATCAGTATAATGTTTTTTGGTAAGGATTAGCATGGTCTATGTGGTGTTTCCTACTAAGAATTTCTTTGCTCACACATACTTTATCATTCCAGTTTTAGGTTCTATTAGGGTTGGATCACTCATGGAGAGATCTTGTTTTGGTGTTGGATGGTGACCTAGGAGGTCACGTGGATGTATGTGCAATTTAATTTCTTTCTGCGGCTAGAATTAATTTTTACTAACATTCTTTATTTATTTATTTTTCTTTTATTTATGGGTCAGATCATTCTCTATTATATGTTTTTGATGAACAATAGTAGTTTCCATCCTGGGGTGTGGAGACCGTGAACGCCCCTTAATACATGTTTCGGTCTTGTTCGGGTGCCCTGTTTAGGTTTCCCCAGGCAGGTTCATGAAAAATGTAATAGAAGGAGGCCCTTTCTATTTTGGTTGTCTGGTAGATATAGATTATTATTGTCGAGACATGGGTGGTAGGTGTGGGAAGAGCATCACTAACTATTTCTTGCGTTGATCCTCAAGTTACCAGGGGTAGTACGAGATTTGAGTGTTTTTTTTTCTTTTGTATTTTTCGATTAGGGGATGACAATAAAGGCAAATTGGGTTATGTTGTGGCCTCCCATGGGGTGGTAATCCATGTGGATTACATGTTCCTAGTTCAATGTTCTCTTACTGTTATGTCTTACATGGGGAATGGATCACTACCATGTCTTTGGGTTAGTCAGAGACACTAGTTCCTCATTCTGATGGTTTCTCTTTGGTTGTGTTTCATTTTGATTTCATTTGATGTGAGTGTGTGTTGTATGTGTTTGGATTTGATAAGGGAAAGAGATTTTTGGTCCTTAGTATGCTTTATGGAGGGTCAAATGTGTGTGAGTATGTATGGAGAGTTCATGGGGGTACCAGTCTATGGATGATGTAAGTAGGACAGGATGGATGCATGTGTGGTGGTTCGTAAGGTTCTACAGGTGAGTTTTAATATTTAAAAATAAATCTACGTTTTGGGAAAAGTAATTATTTCTTGTGTTTGTATATGTTTTTATTTTGAGATTATTTTCATTGGCTTGGGCTATGTATTTAATTGATCTTAAGATATATATCAATTTCAATTTTTTTTTCATGTTTTTTTTATTATGATACCCAAAAAGGTCTCTAATGTTTCCAGTGAGTCCTGCCCAGTTTTTGGTTCCTCTCGGGTGATGCTTGTTCTTCGAGGCTTCTGAGATCAGTTTGAAGTTTCGAGGTGGTTTTATATGAGCATATCAGGTCTTTGGGTTGTTGGGAACTCTTGATCTTTTTAGATTCTGTATTGTTTCTGGATTAATAGAGGGTTCGGTTGTGAACTAGTTGAGGTTAAGTGCCTCATCATCGTTGGGATTTTGGGTGTGGTTAAAGGGGTTGTTGGTTTTCGAAAGGATTCCCCATCTGGCGAGCGGGTTGTTCCAGGGGAACCTATTTCAGAAGAATCTCATTAATTGGTGTTGGATTCCAGTTATTTGGACAATTCACTTTTATGCCACTAGTTTGGATAGTTCAGGCATTCTAAGAGGCCTTCTTGCATCCCTGAAAAGTCTTACAATCGTGTGACTATTCAGGACACTGGGAAAATTTCTGAAAGAATCATCGTTCAGAAGGAAGGAGTTGGGGACCAGAGTATGCAAGCACCTATTTGTGAGGCAGGAGATGCTTCCGCTATCGAGGCCCCAACTATAGGTCTCGGGATGAAGCTCGTGTATAGTCAAGAGTTTTCAAGGGTTTATGAGACTTTGGCCGAGTTTTTGTTTTGTGTGATTGCAACGAAAAAATCCAAATTTTCCTTGTACTTATCTCAACGCCATTGTAAGCTCATCCTTTTTGTGTTGGTTTGATGAACTAGTTCTACAAAAACCCAAGCGGCCTTACCTTCTCCAAATGTGGATTTTATATTATTTGTATTCTTTGAGGGGTTTTGGTCCCAGCAATACATAGAACCATTTTGATTTTGATTTCGGTCTCAGTTGTAATTATTAGAGGAATATTTGGTTTCATGAAATTAATGTGTGGTTTTTCTAGGCTCATCCTTAGTTTGGGTGCCTCTCCATGGATTTTCGACTAGTGTGTTTTGATTTTAAGGGTATTCCTCCATACCAGTGTCTCGTTGTTTCAGTCCATGAGGAGTAGTAGAAAAGGTTTAGTTTGGGATCTCCCATGTTAGCTCCCTCAAGGGTGGTGTGTTCGGATTTCCTGGATTCTGTGTTAGTAAATTATCAAGGTGGGGAGAAACATCCAGTGTTCTCCCCTCAATCTCGGGCAGTGGTTTCTTGTTCAATTTGTTAGGTGTGACATGTGTTGGGAATAGTCACCTCGAGGCTCTCAGTTTCATTTGGTTTTGTCTAGGCATGGACTCAAGCTGTCTCAACTATTGTCTTGGTGACTTTCTATGGGTAGAATGTGTTTGTGGTGGAGAGAATTGTCACACCCTAACCTCATACGCCCTTTTATTTTATTCATCTTGGGTTCCCACATTGTGTGAAAGAAATTTATTTTGGGTCTCAATATTAAAACTTTTGACTTTTAGTAATTTTGGTGGGTTTCAAACCAGTTCTCAGACACTACACGGTCAACAGTAATTGCATGGCCTGGGCAAGTCCACGTGCAGTTGTCTAACAATTAAAATAAATGAATTTTTAGGGAAATAAAATAAGATAATTTTTTAAGTCGTAATAATAATAATATTATGGTGTAGATAATAATATTAATAATATTATTATTTTTTAGTATTATTGTTGTTATTCAAAATTTTATTGATATTGTTTTATAAAAAAATTAGATGAATGTTTTGTGTTTATAAAAATAAAATAAAAGAGTGTCTTAATTAATGTTTAATTATTATTAAGGAAAAATTATTAATGTTATATTATTATTACTGTTGTTAATTTTTTAAATGACTTGAATAATAATTATGATTATATTATTATTAATATTCTAATTATGAATCCAATTATTACTATAATGATTATTTTTAGAATGAGTTTATTATTATTATTATTATAAGATAAAAAAAGTTGGAACCCTGATACTAGCGAACCCCCTTACCTACTTTTACCCCTCGCATTCCGCACCCGAAGCACGGCTCCCACTACCCTGGCAGCCCGAAAAACTGCCCCTTGCATCAATACCCCATTAGGGAAACCTCATCTACACACCATCCCACGCATGTATGTTAGTTGTCGTCCCACAACCCCCTCCTCCGTACTGGAAGGTCTGACCGCATTCATCCCACCTCCGACCGCCGTCCATCCCCATTGACCCTCCCTTCGACCACCTCCCTCCTCCCGACAACCTGATTCCCCAATGGTATACCTTTCTGGCCCCCGACCTTTGCTGGTAGTGACATCCTCTGGTTGAGACATCCCTCACTGACACCCTCTCTGACACGTGCAACCCCGCGGAAGATGTCTTCGGTGCATGACTCCCTTTCAGTTATCCTTCCCTTCATTTAGGGTTTCTTTTTTGGGGGTTTCCTTCGGATAAACTAGGGTTAGTGAATTATGAATCTTTCTCAATGTCTAGGGTATGCGATGTGTCCATAGAGAGATGCTCCTTCCTCTGTTGAGAGTACTTCACATTCTCACCTATTGAGGTAGATGTTTCCATCCATTTATTTAGATTTCAATCCATATGATGCATGCATTTTATGAGAAAATTCTTATATTAGGTTTCACACAATTAATATAATCTTATTTAATTTACGGTAGTGATTTATTATTGAAATATTAGATTAAAAATTCTTTTTTTATTTTTTCCTATATATGCAATGTATGTGCCGAGCTAATTGGGTTTAATCAAATCTCTCTCTCCTTTAAATGGATTTGTTGAATATTTTAGATGGTGTTTCCTATAGAAATGCATTGTGAATGTTTTTGGCTTGTTCGGGGTTTGTTTTTAAAAAACATGGAACTCTTGATGAAATGGTTTATTGTGTCAACAAATGGTGTATGTGCAGTTTCCTCAAAATGGTTGGGAGAAGACCACATGTTAAGCCATTTGATGTGGGAACATCCATGGATGCACGAAGTGCACCCATGTATGAGGCTTTAAATGAATATGAAATTTACTACGGTTCTTCTCTTGAACCATGGTTTTCCAAAAATAACTCCAATTTCCCTTTTTTCCTCTAGCTTTTGATAAATGGTCTCATGGTTTCTAAAATGGAATTGGGTGGTTTCTAGAATGGTGTGAAAGTATTTATGGTTTATTTGGTGTTGGATAAAAGGAATTTGATTCTCTAAATAGTTGAACGCACATTTGGAATATTGAAATCTTTTTAGTTTTTAAAGAATAGATTTGTAGTTTATTGGATTTGAGATAATGGGTTATTTGGAAAATGGGGTGTGTTTGAGTTTGTATTCAGAACATATGGACCCTTTTTAAAATGGGATTTCATATTTATGGAAATTTTTTTTTGAATTGTTTCTTCCGTTTTTGGGTAAATGTCCCCTGTATGGGTATAACATAAAGGCCCATTTGGAATTTTGATATCTTATTTGGAAAACCACACTATGGTTGGAGTTCCTTTCCTATTTTTTGATCTATGAGGTTGAGAGGGGCCTCAATATAGTACCACCCTTTTGTATTTAATGTTATGGAAAGGGACTACCCTTGAGGTGGCTGGGGTGTTTTCATATTGTGTGGTGTGTTTGGTTGTATATGTGTGACATGTTTTTTGGAATATATAGAATACCCCCTTATGAAATATACATTGGAACCTAGCATAGAAAAGAGGTTTACTAAGAATAATTATTTCACTAGTTAGATTACGTACTTCTAGTGGACCATAGTAGGGGGAGATTTTTTTTATAATTGCTATGGGATTGGTCCCCCCAATAGGGCTAGGTAGGGAGACAGTCGGGCATTAGGGCATTATGATTCATCGAGTAGGGATTTCCTCCAGGATGAGTCACATGTATTAGTATGTTCTGGTCTTCCTATAAGTTTCTAGTATTTCTAATGATTCCTCATTACGAGTATTACTAGTGTCATTTCCCTCATCATGTAGAGTACAATTCTTTATACATGGTTTTGGTTTGTATTTGGAAAACTGTTGATGTTTGGTTGGTTTAAAAATATTTGTAAGTGGATATTTGAAATATAAATCACAATTCCATGTTTTCCTCCTTCTGGCTTGATTTAAAATATGATGGGAATGGACCACGTTTCATGTTTGTTTTGGAAATTCTATGTATGTATAGAAATCTATTTTTTTAAATTTATTTCAAACTACTATCAATGGAATTATTTTTTAAAGGACTTTCATGGAATATGTGGTGTTTCCTATTGAGCATTTTTTTGATCACCCCTACTTTATCATTCTTGTTTCAACTTCCGTTAGTGCCGGATCGCTCTTAGAGCGAGCTTGGTTTGGTGTAGGGTGGTGATCTAGGAGGTCACATTGAGGTATGTACAATTTAATTTCATTATACTATTAGTTTTCATTTTTAATATCACTATTTAATTATTTATTTGTCTTTTATTTATGATCCAAATTATCCCCTCTTATATGTTTTGATTCCCAACACTAGTTTCCACCTTAGGGGGATTGGGAATCCCCTTTGGGACATGCTGTATGCCGGTTCTTGTGCCTGGATTAGGTTCACTTAGGTTGGTTCATGAAAATATGGTATCAAAGCAGGCCCTTTCTAGTTTGGTTGTCTGGTAGTAGGAGATTAGATATCGCATGACTTAGGAGGTTGGTGCGGGAAGAGCGTCACTAACTCTTGCTCGCGCTGATCTTCGAGTTACCAGGGGTAGTACGGGATTTCAGTCTTTTGTCATGGATAGTTTTGGATTGAGGGATGACAATAGAGGAGAATTGTGTTATGTTGTGGCCTCACGTGGGGTGGTTACCCATGTGGAGTCTAATTTCCCAGTTCAATGTTCTCTTAGTGTTACACCTTACTTGGGGCATAACTCACCACCAGGTAGTTGGGTTAGTAATAGACTCTAGTTCCTCATTCTGAAGTTTTTTCATTTGTTTTGTTGCATTTATATTTATGTTTATGTGAGTGTTTGTTGAAATTGAAAGTGAAATTTTAAAGTGAAAATGGATTTGGAATGGGAGTGATTTCCTCAAATGGTCTTAAATGGGTTGTGTGGGGTTTTATAAGGGGAATTGTATTGATTTGAATGTTTTTGTATGTGTTTTGATTTGATAAGGAAAAGAGATGTTTGGACCTTGGTAATATTTATATAGGGTCACATGTGCGTTGGTATATATGGAGATTGTGGGGGCGGAACATTTTATGGATCATGTATGTGTTCCTAGATGAATGCACATCCGACGATTCGTAAGGTTCCATAAGCGAGTTTTTAAATATTAAAAGAAATTGCAGTTTTTGGAAAAGTAATTTTTTCTTGTGTTTGTATATGTTTTTTGTGTGAGCCGGTTACCCTTGGCTTGGTTTTTTGATTTGATTGAGCTCTGGCTAGATGCTGAATTTAGTTTTTTTTTTCATATTTTTGGAATTTTCTACCCAGAGTGGTCTCTAATATTACCAGTGAGTAATGCCTAGTTTTCGATTCCACTTGGGTGATGCTTGTTCTTCGTGGCATCTGAGGTTTTTTAATGTAGTGAGGTTTTTTTATAGGAGCATGGTAGGTCTTCGGGTTATTGGGAACTCCCGAGTTTGTTAGAGTACGTATTGTTTTTGGTTTAATGGAGGGCTCAGTTTGAGACTAGTGGAGGTTGGGTGCCTCATCATTGTTAGGATTTGGGGTGTGGATAAAGGGGTAGTCAGTTTTAGTAATGGATCCATATCTGAAGAGTGCAGTGTACCAGTGGAACCTATTTTATAGGAATATCATTCATTGCTATCGGATTCCAGTTCTTTGGACCATTATCTTGCATTCCACTAGTATGGATGGTTCAAGCATTCTATGTTTCCTTCTTGCATCCCTCTAATGTCATACTACTGTGCGACTGTTCAGGCCCCTAGGGAGTGTTTTTAAAGAAGCATCATTTATGATGAAAGAGTTGGGGATCAGAGAATGCAAAAAGGTGACTGTGAGGCTGGATATGCTTCCACCATCAAGGCCCTAGCTATAAGTCATCGGGTGAATCTCACGCACCATCAGGAGTTCCCAAGGGTGTGTAAGATCTTGACCTAGTTCTTATTTTAAGCAGTTAGAATGGAAATATCCAAATTTTCCTCGTTCTTCATTTTATGTCGTCGTAGTCTCATCCTTGTTGTGGTGGTGTGATGAGCATGTTGTACTACAACCCAAGCTTCGTTATTTACTCCAAATGTGGATTTTGATTTATTTGTATTCCCTGAGGGGTTTTGGGCATGTGAATACATAGAACCATTTTCATTTTGAATTTTGTCTCACTTGTGTTCATTAGGGGAATATTTGGTTTCATGAAATTGACGGGTGTTTTTTCTGGGCCCATCCTTTGTTCCGACGTCTCTCTATGGGTTTTTGACTAGTGTTTTTCAGTTTAATAGGGGATTCCTCCATCCCAATGTCCCAATGTTATTGTCCTTGTGGAGGAGTGGAATGAATTTAATTTGAGAGCTCTCATGTTGGCCCCCTTGGTGGTGGTGTGTTCGGATTTCATGGTTTCCTTGTTAGTGAATTCTCATGGTGGGGAGATCCCTCCCGTGTTATCCCCTCAATCTCGGGTAGCGGTTTATTCTTGAGTTGGTCGGGTGTGACATGTGTTGGGAATAGTCACCCTTAGGCTCTCAGTTTCATTTGGTTTTTTCTGGGCATTGACTTGAGCTGTGTCAATTGTTGGATTGGTGACTTTATGGGGGTAGAAAGTGTTTGTGGTATAGAGAATTGCCACACGCTGACCTTAGACTCACTTTTTATTTTATTCTTTATTATGATCCCACGTCATTTGTATGATGTTTAGTTTCGGTCCTTGTTTTAAATTTTTTTATTTGTAATATTTTAGGTGGGTTTCGGATCGGTGCGCAGGCACCGCACGGTCGGCAGTAACTGCACGGTCGACCCAAGTGTCTATGTAGTTGTATAATGTTTAAAATAAATGAAATTTTATATAAATAAGTTAACGTAATTGTTAAATTCATCACCATAATAATATTAATCTTGTGTAGATAATAATATTATTATTAATATAGCATTATTACTATTATTATTTTTTTCCATATTTTATTGTTATTGTTATATAAAAATTTTAAATGAATATTTTGTGTTAAAATAATTAAAAAAAAGGGCGTCTTTATTAATTTGTTATTATAATTAAGGATAAATTATTAATGTTATATTATTATTAATATTGTTAATATTTGAAATGAGTTGAATAAAAATTATGGTTATATTATTGTTAATATTGTAATTAGGAATACAATTATTACTATAAATATTATTTTTATAATTAGGTTTCTATTGTTACAATAATAATAATAATAATAACAACAATAATTATTATTATTAAAAGAGAAAAAATGATCTAACACTAAAACTAGCACACCCATCAACTACTTCTCCCCTCATGCGCAACAAGTGTAGCGCAACTCCCCCTATACCGCCAGCCCATACGTCCACCCCCTACACCGGAACCCCATTCATCCTCCCTCATCCCCACACCACCCTGCACTCGCTCGCTTCCCCATGACCCTCTCCTCCTCACTGGTAGGTCTGGTCGTATCTAGCGCACCTTCGACCACCATTCGACCCCGTCCAGCCTACCTTCGGCTACCACCCTACTCTCAGAAACTCGAACCCCTAACAATCTCTCTTCCTAGCTATCTGCCTTTGCCGACAGTGACTTGATCTGACCATGAAATCTCTCACAGAACCCTCTCTAGCACATGCGACCCTGTCGATGCTATCCTCGGCACGCAGTTCCCTTTGGATGAGTTTTCCATTCATTTAGGGTTCCTTTTGTTGGATTTTTCTTTGTCCAACCCCATGTTTTTTATTTTCACGTCTTTCTCAGTGTCTATGGTTTGCGATTGGTCTGCAGGGTAATGCTCCTCCCTCCGTTGAAATTCCTTCACACTTGCACGTGTCAAGGTAGGTGTTTCCATGCCATTTATTCTGATTTCAGTCTGTATTATGCTTTCATTGAATGAGTTAATTATTATATCTAGTTCATACCATTATTATAATCTTAGTTAATTTATGGAAGTGATTTATTGTTGCAATATTTGAATAATAATTTGTTTTTTGGTTTTTTTCCAATATATGAAATGTTCTGGCTAAAAAATTGGGTTTAATAAATATTTCCTCTCTTTTAAATTAGGTTTTGAATGTTTTCGATTGTGTTTTCCTATGGAAGAATGTTTTGAATGTTTTTTGGCTTGTGTTGGGTTGGTTTTAATGAACTTCATACTCTATATGAAATGGTTTATTGTGTCAATAAATGGTGTATGTGTAGTTTCTTCAAAATGGTTGGGAGAAGACCTCGTGTTCTTCCATTTGAAGTGGGAACATATATGGATGTGCAAAGTGCTCCAATGGGTGGGCCATTAAATGAAGATGTCATGTGGAGTTGTTCTTCTCTAGAACCATGGTTTTCTAAAAAACTCATATTTCCCTTTTCCTCGCTCTTTTTATAAATGATCTCATGGTTTCTAAAATATATTGGGGTAGTTTCTAAAATGGTGTGAAAAGATTTATGGTTTTTTGGTTTTGGATAACGGGAATTTTATTCTCAATATGGTTGAACACCCATTTAAAAACTTGAATGATTTTGGTTTGTTTTAAAAAATAGTGTTGTAGAACATTGGCTCTAAGATAAAGGGTCGTTTGGAAAATGTGGTGTGTTTGAGTGTGTATTTGGAATATATGGGCCCTTTGGAAAAGGTATACTGAAAATGGGATTTCATATTGATTGAAATGTTTTATTGAATTTTCACTTTATTTTTTTGGTAAATGTTCCTTGGGTGGGTATAACATAATGGCCCATTTGGCATTTTGAAATGGTATTTGAAAAACCTCTATCGGGTTGGGATTCCTTGCATAGTTGTTGATCCATGAGATTGGGATGGGCCTCGATATAATACATCCCATTTTTATTGAATTTTATGGTATGGGACTACCCTTGAGGTGGTCGTGGTGGTGTTCTGTTGTGTGGTGTGTTTGGTTTCTTATATGTGACTTATTGTTTGGAATGTATGAAACACCCCCATATAGATATACATGGGAACTTAGAATAGCAAAGTGGTTTACTAAGAACGATTACTACACTAGTTAGAATGAGCACTACTAGTGGCCCATAGCAGGGGGTCTTTTTGTTATTTTTTATGGGATTGAGCCCCTAGACTAGGCCAAGTATGGAAATAGCCAAGTGTTAGGGAATTATTATTTTATCAAGTAGGGAATACATTCGGGATGGGTCACATATATTAGTATGATCTGGTCTTCCTCTAAGTTCCTAGGATTTCCCGTGTTTCCCCATTATAAATATTACTAGTGTCATTTCCCTCATCATGTAGTGTCCTATTCCTTGCACATAGTTTTGGTTTTTATTTGGAAAACTATGGTTTTTTTGTTGGTTTAAAAAATTTTCTAAGTGGATGTTTGCAATGAAAATCACAATTCCTAATTTTTCTTATCATGCCACATGTTAAAATATGAGGGCAATGGATCATGTTTCTTTTTTGTTTTTAAAATTCAATGTATGTATATAAATCTATTTTCATAAATGTATTTCAAACTAGTATCAATGGAATTATGTTTTAAAAGGATTGGAAAGGACCATGTAGTGTTTTCTAATAATAATTTTTTGGCTCACCCCAATATTATCATTCTAGTTTAAGGTTCTTTAGTTATTGATCGATCTAAGAGCGAGCTTGGTTTGGTCTAGGGTGGTTAAATAGGAGGTAACATAAGGGTATGTGTAGTTAATTTTTATTTTTTTATTCTAGTATTCATTTTTCTTTAGTCTTTATTTATTTATTTTCCTTTTATTTATGGGACAAATTTTTCCCACTTATATGTTTTGATGCCCAACACAATGTTTCATCTCGAGGCGATAGGGAACGCCCTTAGTACATCTTGTTGGCCGGTTCATGTGGCCATTTTAGAGTTGACTTGAGATGGTTCATGACAGACACTCTTGTTCGACACCTAAAAATATATTCAACATTTGGGGATGTTTTGGTTGTATACAACATTTATTCCTGACTATGTCTTTTCCTCATTATGGTCAAGGATATTTAGCTCTAAAGGATAATGTGGAACCATCAAATTAATCAAATACTATAGGGACCCATCCACAAACTTCATGTGTGAAGAACTGTTACTCATTTTAAGAGTTTTTGATGGAGCTATACATGGGTCCAACTAAAGTGAAAATTACCATCTTTCTTAAATCATCAGCACATATTTCTATATTTGATACAATTTCATCCAAAAATTTTATTTATGGCTTTTTTTGATAATATTAAAGTTACAATGGATCTAATATCCTTTGATATGGATTTAGAGACACCTCTTGGGAAGTGGAAAGGGAAATGGTTTTTATGCCCTTCTCAGCTTCTATCTACATCTGATGCATAGTTAGTCGGGGATTTTCACATTCATGATTTGGATATATTAAGCCTCATCATTGAGATTGTTTGGCTTGTTGATCATCATGAGGAGGTTGATAATTATTGTTAGTGTTCCCTGTTTCCTATGGAAGATTAGTGCTCTTGGTTGCTTCATAGAGAGTGGGATCTTAGGTTATGTTGTGCAAGACATTCCCTCACATAGCTCAGAAGTATGTTTTATTCTATAATAGTTGATCCTGATGATTTTTTTTCTATTTTTGATGTTCATTCCATTGTTCTGGGTTTTCCTAATTTTTTTCTAGATGATTTATCTGGCCTTCCTCCAGAGAGGGTGGTAGAATTTATTATTTACCAGGTTCTAGGTACATGGTTATTTTTTTACATTCTTATCATACAACAAAAGTGGAGAAAAAATAGATCAAGATTTAGTTGGATGGGTTGACCATGGATGTTTTTGTTTTCCCCGGTGTTTCACCATAGGAAATCCATGTGCAATTTACCAAGAAGGCAAATGGTTCACTCTGATTCTGTGTAGACTATCCAAAGATGAATTGGGTAAAAGTTGAGATTAACTATCCTTTACCCCAAGTGTATGATCTTTTTAGCAGTTAAGGGGGTAAAATAGTTTTTGAAGATTGATCTTCTGTCGAGTTATCATCATCTTAGAGTTTGGGAGTATGATATAAAAAAAGTGGAATTTATGAGTTGGTATGGAGGTTATAAATATCTTTTAATGCTGATTGGTTTGGCTAACACTCATATAGTTTTTTGTATTTGATGAATTAGATATTCCATGAGTATATTGAACCTTTTTTTGGTAGTGTTCGTAGATAATATTTTGGTTTATTTATGATATGAGCATGAGTACAAGAACCATTTGTGTTTGGTTTTGTAAATCCTAATGATCCACAATTTGTATGGAAAGCGTGAAAAATTAAATATATGTACCCAAGAATTGAAGTTCTTGGGAACATGATTTCTGAGAATGGCTTGTCAGTAGATATTGAGAGGGTGAAGGTTTTTATTTAATGGGAATAAACATAAAATGTATTTGAGATTCAGGCCTTCCATTGTCTTGGAAGATATTACTGACAGTTCGTCAAGGGTCTCAAAAAGTTGGAATCAATGTTGACTATTCATACTAGGATTGTAGCACCCAGAGTTTTTACGGACAAATTATTTTTGAATATATTTAACTTTAAATTATATCTTTTTATTCACTAAGTTAAGTATTTATTTAACACACAAAACATACTTTTTTACATTATACTTAACACCAACTTGGCATACGATGCACACAACACTAAGTTAGTGAACGATACATGCAACACAGAGTATCTATAAAATATCTTTTTTTTATTATTTTAATTATTTCAATAAGATAATTACAACATATCCAATACAATTAGTTAAATAAATAGTATTAACTACTTTTCAAAATTTATTTATAATTGTTTTATATAAATTAAACATATTGATAATAAAAAATATGATTTTTGGTAAATTCTTTATTATGTTTAAAAACACCGTTTTCACAAATGAACCAATTTTAGTAATAAAATTTATTTCAAAGACATTTATAAAATTAATTTTATAAAATAAACTTTATTTTTTAATTCCAAAAATCAAAATTAGCCCAGTGTGATTTTTCTGAGAAACTTCATTCTTTTGATGAATAGTGAAAATATTATGTTTTAGTTAAAAACATATTTTTTGTAAAATTAATTATTAATGATAAATGATATTATAAATATGTTTTAAGGTCGAATTAAGTGAATATTACATCTATTAATAAAATTTCATTCATTATAATCAATTTCACTTGAAAATTGAATATAAAATCTTAACATACTTTTGAACTTTTTCATACTTTAAAACCCTGTTATTTCATCCCATCTGTAGGATTAACACTAATCTTAATTTTTCAACTTATGTGATTGGAATATAAAAAATTTGACATAAATAATTTTATTCAATGTAATATTTAGTGTCTAATAAGTCCATGTTAAGGTTTTAACAAAATAAATAGTAAAAGTGATTAAAAGTAATCATAACTGTTATGGACAAATTAAGCTTAATTAGGGAATAAACCATAAAATTAAGGACCCAAATGAATTAGAAAATTGTAAGAAACCCATTTTATGTCCATATTTATGAAATAAAACTACCATTATTTAGTTTGGTTTTTTTGGTATGACTTTTATTAGTTAATAATATGTGCCAACCTAAATAGTTTTTTGAAATTCCAAATGAGCACTTTTCCTTCCCTATAAAAGGCCACCACCTCTACCCATTACTCACACCCATAACTCCTTTTATAATTGGACATGAACTAACCAATAAAATTCCAAAAATTAATCCTTTAAACCTAGAAGCCTCCCTTTGGGAATAAACCCCCTCAGGGAATCCTTTTGGCACAAACCCAAAGAAGTAAACCGATTAAGAGGTAACGTCTTCTATCAAGATCCTTTCCTTTATTTTCCTTATCCTCTCATAAAGACTATATATTCCCATATTTTTTAGAAAAAAACTACATACTACGTAGATTAGGATTTTTTTTTATACAATTTTTATGAACAAAAATTGCACACACCTTCATCTAAAGGATGTTGAGCAGACAGTTTTTGTGTACGGTGAACTACTGTCTCACAAAATGATGATTGTTCATTTCTCCATTACCTCCAATCATGGAGGACATTTTTATTTACACTCTATTTATATATGTAATATAATATAATTATTATGTATTTATTCTTATTTATGAATTTTAAAACAAACATATTTTTACCTTCCATGTATTGTTACTACAATAATCTCTTTTGAGGAAATGTGGTCTACACCCCCCTCAAAGCGATGTGATTCGTTCACACAGAAATGGAATGTATTAAGGATGAGTTTAGTGAAATTATATGTTATATATAATATATTAATTCTAATATTATAATTATATATATATATATGTCATTTACATACTTTTATTCAATATGAAAATAAAAACAGAAAATATTGTTCGTTCGTACTTACAACTTACCTTATCCATGAATGGTGTATTCCATTTCATACTAAATTATTCTATAGATTATTATAATTTAGATATATATTATATAACAGATACTTATATCATGTTCTACATTCTGTAATCATGATATAAAAATAATGATCAACAATATAACAAATTAGGAAAAATTTGAAGAACAAAGTGAATATTACCTGAAGTGAAACCTTATTATAGGATCACTAAAACAGAGTAATATAAAGTAATATTAAAAGAATATATGTTAATATATATTAGAATATTATTATTGAAAATATTTATAATAATATTGTATTGATTATACTGAAATCTTTTACAAGAATGGAGAGAATCAAGACACAAGGTAAGGGGATTTTCAAATCACTATTATTTTTTGTGAGATACAAGCTATGTTAGTCACTATTTACTTTTATGTAGGGTGTGTACTTAACATGATTTTATTCTATTTATGTTTTAAATAAATTTATGGGTATTCAAATATCCATTCTATGATCCTTATTACATGGGGTTTAACTTTAAAAGTTACCAAATCAATAAAATAGTTTTGTGTCAATTTGCCTTCTTTGAGACTCATATTTTTTATGAAAATAAAATATTCTTTAAGGTTTACATAAATATATTTTACTAGTTATATAATTAATATAATTATTTTAATGATATATTAACCTTAATTTATTTTAATTTTATTAAATGGTTAGTATGATCCCAAGTCACCAAGTTATAAGAGTTTATTGTGACAATATCTTCATTTTTTTCATGATTGTTTATGTTTGTACTTCCATTAATGAAATATTATGATCCATAATTGAAGAATGTTCATTATTTTCCTAATTTTATGTTTATTGAAGATATTATAATTTTTTAGTAACATTTTTCACTCTTTTGTACTTAAGATAATATTTTTAGTAAAATCGAAGCACCTCTCTCCTTGGTTGGAAATATATTGTATTCATAAACCATGATCTCAAAAGATCCTTGAAGATAATTCTTAAAGAAAATTGATTTTAAAAATGATGTATTGTTTTAAAAGAAAATTTTATATGTTTTAAAATCAATTTTTACTAAAAATCCATTTAAATATTTTTTAAAACGATTTTAAAATAAGAGAGGATATTTGCCTCAAGATTTTTTTTAAAAGACCATTAAAAATTATTTCCCATCTAAGATAACATGCATGGTTTTTAATAATTTATTTATGTGAAATTATTCAATTTCTCCATTCATATTATTTCTATTAATTGATTATATGTTGATTTCATGATGTTAGTAAACTTGTTTACCTTTCACGGGTTATATGATTTTGAAACCTGCATCTTTTCATTGGTTTTGTTTATGATGAAATGATTAGAAAACCTATATATTTCCATAGTTTATGATATTTTTACATGTTTACGATACCCATTTAATTTCATGGGTTATGATATGTTTATTTATGATTTTATGTCACATGTATTTATGATTTCATTATGTGATGGGTGGGACCTATATCTCCCACCAATGAATTGTGTAATGTTTTATATCTCTTGAGATAGACTATGATAGTATGAGGAGTGAACTAATGCTACTAATATGGTCTTGAGAGTGAATCTTGAATACTAATATGGCCATGAGAGTGAACCATGACTACTATGATGGTATTCGGAGTGAAATCATGTTGTTATGATGACAATGGAAATGAACCATGCATACTAATATGGTCCAGGATAAAATTCCTTGGATACTATGTAAATTTCTATATGCTTATGTGTTTGCCACAATTCCATGTCTTACTCCTATGTTATGATTTCATGGATTATTCAATTTATTTCATTATAATTCATGTCTTACAAACTCCCAATATTTTTTCCATAATCTATGTTTCGATATTTGATATACATGGTATGATCTTCTATCTTCATGATCATGTTCTCATACCCTTGTGCTCATGATTATGCTTACATTTCTCCATTGTTTACCCATAATGATCATTTTATCTCAACCGTTTTTATGTTTCCTTCCCTATTTTGTGAATATATATATTATTTTTGAGGTTTATAATATGGTTTCTAGTCAAGAAGAACCTAGTGGGAGATAATTTAGCTCAATTATATACTAGTGTTTATGTTTCCATGTTTCCATAGCCCCAAGACTAGTATGGTTTTCTAGATTTTGTTTGTATAATGATTAATTATTCTAAAAAATTATGTTATTAATGTTTGTAAACCGAGGGACTATATAGTTGGTATTAATGGAAACTTTTAGTTAACCTTTAGAAACTAGGATGATAAAAAATTTGTGGGAGCACTAAGGACAAGTATAAGGATAAGTAAAGGGTTGAGTCAAAGTATAGGAAAATGTCCTTGAATTTTGTTGAAGGATAGAGAGAGTGGTTCCCATGAAATACATCATTGTCTGTATACAAAAATTGGTTATAACGTTTTTACTGATGTACCTAGGAGAAAAAACTCTAACAATATGTTCTGGTCGAGAATCAGGGTAATCTGGTATACGACAATGGCCTTGCATGACACTTGGTTTGACACTCTTAGGGGATATGCTTTGGGAATTTAAAAATTATTCATGAACCATTATGCAGGATTAAATATATATTGGCTTTGAATAACCTAGGATAAACCTAAGGTGTCATAAATTAAGGAAGGTGACATAAGATAGACATATTATAAGTGAGTTTTCATGATTTTGAAGTTCCTCATTATGATTAACATTTCTCACTATAGGATTTACGTTTCAGTAAATGGGTGGAACCCAAAGAAAATTCATTATTGGTGATTGTGACAAAAACTTCAATGATTGTACTCTTGAGTAATGGAACACTATATAAGCTGGAATATAGAATCTTTTTGCTACGCTCAATGAGATTCCTTTGGCTATGAATCATGCTGGACTTCGAAATGATCAAAGGAGGGAACAAAATTATATTTATTCTTTCATGAGGCAACGTCCACCTTCTTTCTGAGGGTCTTCCTATTAACTTACTACTGAAAAATGGATTAGTACCAATGAAAATATATTCACTAATTTTTAGTCTATGGAAAATGATAAATTAATTATAACTGTTTATATGTTAGAAGGATAACTAAATCATTAGTGGATTCTAATCAAGAATAATAGTCTACATGATGAGATTGTATCTATGGAATTGTATGAGTTCAAGAACTTATTTTTCAATAACTACTTTCCTAGAATTATACATACAATGATGTAGAAAGGGTTCCTTGAGATGAAGAAATTTGATGATGAATCGGTTGGTACATATGAGGCAAATTTCATGAGACATTCAATGCACACATAAAGATTTATCATCCAACCTGAATGTAAAGTTGATAGGTTATTTGGTGTATTAAATCCATTTCCTCTAAGGGCATTGGCTATAAGTTACATTAGTAGCTATGAAGAGGTTTTACTTTGTGTAATCATGGTTGAAATGGAGTTTGGAGTCACATATCAATATCATGACTTTTACAAGATGAGGAAGATAGAGTTTAAAGGAAACTCTAAGAACCATGGAGAAAAGAAGATGAACATTAATTTATTCTCTATGTGTGAATATGGAGGAAATAGACTTAAGGGTTATAATAAATGTTTAGAGTGCAGAACGGAAGGTCACTAGGAAATTTATAACCGAAGTGATTGGAAGAAGTTATCTCAAAATGAAAATTGAGAAAAATATGCATATAATTAACCTATGATGATTCAGTCCATCAAGTGTAAGGTTAATGGGAATTATGATAACTACAACCCAACCGAAGGGTTGGGGTTGACGATCAACATTAGTAACCTCTTAAGTACAGGGACAAGGGGAAATCTCATGCAATCGTTATTTATGATGTGGGTTGTGCTAACAGTGTGATGAATTGTACACATACAATTCACTTTAGAACTAATAATGTCATATTTTATTCTGGATCAATCCACTCTTTCATATATAAAGATTTTTAAACGTTTTTTAAGATTCCAAAAAAATAATTAGATGTGGAATTATCAATGAAAACCCCTAATGGTATGATGATTTCATCTCATTTTTATGATTCCTCTCTGATTGATGTCTGTGGGATTTTGATTCCTGAAAATATTTTCATTCTTCCTTTGGAATAATTTCATGTCATATTAAGAATGGATTGTATTTCTATACATAAATACAACATCAATTTTCAAACAAGGTATGTTATTTTTGATATTTAAAACTCTCTTTGATCATCCATCAATGTGATGACAAGTATGAAATTCCTATAGATATTTCATCTAGTGGTTGGATCTTAATCCCCATTCAAAAGTGTTGTTTATCACAAATCGTTTGGTAGAAGATTGGCATATATGATATATCAATTGTTATGGATTATGGGGATGTATTTCTTGAAGAGTGTCCTAGTATTCCACAAAAACATGATTTTGAGTACTTAATATAACTTGTACCTAGTCCCACAATGTTTTCAAATACTCCTTATAAAATTCCCCCTATTGAGTTATAGGAATTAAATAATCAACTCCAAGAAAACCATGATAAGAGATTCATTCATACAAGTGTGTCACCTTGAGTATCACATGTTTTTTTGTGAAAAATAAATATGCATCAATATGACTCTGAATTGATTTTCAGGAGTTGAACATGATCACAATCATGATGAAGTATCCTCTTACCTTTATTGATGAGTCGTTTGATCAACTATGCGAATTTTAATACATTTCAAACATTAATATTCACTCTATATATCATCAATTGAGGGTCAAGGAGGAGGATATACCCAAGAAAACATTCCATACAAGTTATGGTAACTATGATTATATAGTGATTCCTTTTGTTCTTAATAATTCCCCTTATATCTTCATGGATTTAATGAATAGAGTCCTTAGTGGTTACCTTGACCAGCTTGTGGTCATCTTTATAGATGATATTCTTATCTATTCAAAGGGAAAGAAAGATTATGAAGTTCACTTGGAATCTGTACTAAAGATCCTAAGGTAGGATAAGTTGTATGAAAAATTTACAAATCGTAAAGTTTTTCTGCAAAAGGATTCATTTTTGGGTCACATAATATCAAAATATGGTATAACAATATATTCATCAAAGACATAGGCTATTGAAATCTATACTAGAACAACAATGGTGACTGAGATCCATATTTTTCTTGGTTTATCTAGATATTATTGATGGTTTTTGGATAATTTCTCATGACTATCCAATCCTCTTACCATGTTATCCTGAAAGGGTGTTATGATCCTCTAGATATATGAATGTGAGGAAACATTCAGTGAACTAAAAAGAAGGTTGGTCTGTACACCTGTGATTACATTACTTTGTAGTGAAGAATGGTTTTTAATTTATAGTGATGCGTATAAGAAGGTATTTGGATGTTTTCATATGAAAAATAACATGGTTATAGCATATTACTCAATATATATGAATATTCATGAGAAAAATTACTCAACTCAAGAATTAGAGTTTGAAATGTTAATTATTTCATTAAAAATATGAAGGCATTATCTTTATATGGAAAAGTGTGATATATATACTGATCATAAAATTATAAAATATATATTCACACATAATGAGTCGAACATGCACCATAGAATATGGTTAGAGTTGATAAAGGGTTATGATTTATCAATACATTACCAACTAGGGAAAGTGATAAAGGTGGCTAATGCATTTATTTGAAAATATCATGCTCTCGTATCTATGATGAGGATCACAAATTTTCCAATATTTTTGGATTTTCAAAGGATGGATCAAGAAATTATGAAGGAAGGGTAAAATATTAGCTTTCCCAAATGAATGTTCTTCCCTCTATCCAAGTGATGATTAAGGCGGTTCATAAAGAATATGAAGAGCTACAAAACAATATCAAAAATGTTCCTGAGTTTAAACATGACCAAGAGGGAATGATAAGGTTCAGGAACCGTGTATGTGTTCCTTCAATGCTAGATTTAAAGAAGGATATGTTAGAAGAAAATCATAGTTCCTCATTCTCTATTCATCCTGAAATTTTGAAGATTTATAAGGACTTGAAAGAATACTTTTAGTGGGATGGTATGAAGAGAGATATCACGAAGTTTGTATTTTTTTTTTTGGTATGCCAGCATGTTAAGGTTGACAGAAAAAATTCTAAAGGGATGTTGCATCCATTACCCTTACCAGAATGGAAATGGGAGAACATCGGTATGGATTTTGTCGTTAGACTAACCAAAAACTATAAAGGGTTTAATGCTCTTTGGGTAGTATATTATCACCTAACTAATTCATAAAACTTCATTTATATCAAATAATATATCTCTCACGATTAGATTTCAATAATATACATTATGGAAGTGGCAAGGTTGTATGGAGTACCACATTCCATTGTATCAAATCAAGATCCAATGTTATCCTCAATGTTTGGGCGAAGTCCTCCAAAATCACTTGAAACTTAATTTAATTTCAACATGACATATCATCCTTAAATAGATATTCAGTCTGAAATAAGAATTAAAACCATATAGGATATTTGGAGATCTTTTTCTCTACATTTCAAAGGAGTTTGGGATCGTCACCTTCCTCTAGTTGAAATTTCATACAAAAATAGCTTCCACTCGAACATTCATATGGCACTGTATGAATCCCTTTATTAGAATAAATGTAGATCTCTAATATGTTAGGATGAAGTTGGAGATATAAAGCTATTGGGACATGAGATCACCAAATAAATGGTTGAGAAGGTTTGAACGGTTCAGCAATATATCAAGGTAGCTCAAAGTTGGTAAAAATGTTATGCAGATAATTCTTGGCATGATCTAGAGTTTGAAGTTGGTGAAATAGTGTTGCTAAGAATCTCACCCTCTAAGAAAGTTATGATATTTTGGAATAAATGGAAACTGATCCCTAGGTATTTAGGCCCCTTGTAAATTATTGATTTTATAGGGATAGTAGCCTATCTCTTGGAACATCCTAAAAATCACTCTCAAGTCAAAGATGTGTTCCCTGTATGTCTCATAAGGAAGTACATATCTAACCCTTAACATGTACTGAAGTCATAGGTCATACCGTTGGAGTAAAATCATTCTTATGAGGAAAAACCTGTTGAAATTATGGACCGATCAGAGAATATTCTATGAAACAAGATCACTCGCCCGATCAATGTTTTTTTTGGAGAAATCATCAGTTAGAGGAAGCTATATGGGAACTTATGGTAATTATGAAGCAGAAAAATCCCCATTTACTTTTACCCAAGGGAATAATTTTGAGGGTGAAAGTTATTTTAAGGGTGTAGAATTTAACACATGAAATTTTTACAGACTTTTTTTTAATAAACATAAAATTTCATTTTCATCTTGTAATGCACTAAGTCAAATATTCCTTTTACACACAACACCGACTTGGTGTACATTTCATGCAACACCAACTTGGCATACAATGCACACAACGATGAGTTGGCATATGATACACACAACACTGAGGTTCAATGAAATGTATATTTTTATTATATTAATTACTTAAATAAGATAATTATAATATTTTTGTTAAACATAGTTATATGAATAGAATTGAATAATTTTCAAATATTTTTATAAATTTTTCATATAAATAAAACATATAGATAATAAAAGATATGATTTTTGGTAAAGTACTTTTTATGTGTAGAACATTGTTTTTTCAAATGAACTAAATTTAATAATAAAATCAATTTTAGAAAAATTTAGAAATTTAATTTGATAAAATAAACTTCATTTTTTAATTCCTAATGTTGATATTAGCTTAGGTCGAATTTTCGATATTTTTCGGAGAAACATCATTCTTTTGATGAATAGTAAAAATACTGCTATATAGTTAAAAAATACCTTCAGTATAATTAATTATTAATGATAAATGATATTATAATTTGTTTTAAGGTCTAATTATATGAATATTACATATATTAATAAAATTTTAGTCATTAAAATCAATTTCAATTTGAAACTGAATATAAAATCCTAACAAACTTTTGATCTTTTTCCTAATTTAAAACACTATTATTTTGTCTCGTCTGTCAGATTGGAACTAATATTAATTTTTATGATTCATTTATTGGAATTTCAAAAAACAAACATAAAAAATTTTATTCAGTATAATATTTAGTGTCTAATAATACAGTGTTAATTTTTTTCAGAAATTATTAGAAAAAGCGATTAAATTTAATCACAGCGGTTAAGGCCAAATTAAGGTTAATTAAAGACTAAACCATAACATTAAGGGTCCAAATGACCTAGAAACTTTTCCAACACCAATTGGATGTCCATAGTTCATCCATAAATCTTGCATTATTTATTTTGGTTTGTTTTCTATGACCGTTTTAGGTAATAACATGTGTAAACCTAACTAGTTTATTGAAATTCCAAATGTGTCCTTTTCCTTCCCTATAAATGCTCACCACCTATACCATTCATAACACGACTCATACCTTTGAATAATGAAAAATTACTACTCAATACACTTCCAAAAAATACTCCCTTCAACTTTGAATCCTTCATTTGGGAAGAAACCCTCTCAAGGATTCCTTTTTTCACAAACCAAATGGAGTTACCCAATTAAGAGGTAACGTCTTCTCTCAATCTCGTTTCATTTATTTTCATTATCCACCTCCTCCACTATATTTATTCACTTTTTATGTCACAATACATATTTCCTACATATACATGGATGTTTTTAGGAAATGGTTATGACCAATAATTATACACACCTCCATCTAATGGTTGTTGAATATAATGTTTCTGTGTACGAACAACTAATGTATCACGAAACGATAATCGTTCATTTATCATTTACCACCAGTCATGGTAGCCATTAATATAGAAAATCTATTTATATATGTAATAATTATAATTATTATTTCTTTAATATCTTTTATTAATTTTACAAAAATCATCTTTTTACTTCCATTTTTTATTAATACGATAATAACATTTGAGGAAGTGTGGAGTACCTCCCCCTCAAAGCAATGTGATTCTTTCACACTCCACATGAAATTTATTAAAGATTGGTTTAGTGAAATTATATGATATATATAATATATTAATTCTACTGGAATGATGATATATATATATATATATTTCATTTATATACTTTCATTCTACACGATAATAAAAATGGAAAACAATGTTCATGCGTACGTACGACTTACCATCTCCATGAACTGTGTATTCCATTATGTACTACATTATCTTTTAGATTATAATAATATTATTTTACTAGATATATCTGAAATTTTTATATTTTTATACATTCTGGAATCATGATATAAGTATAAGGATCAACAATATAACAAATTTAGACACATGTGAAAAACAAAGTGAATATTACCTGAAGTGAAACCTTAACAGAAGATTGTTAAAAACTGTGTCATATAAAGTCATAATAAAATAATATATGCCAATAAATATAATATTATTCTTATTTATACTATGTATTACAATATTATACATATTATACAAGAATCATGTATGAGTACAGAGAGAGTCAGGACACAAGGTAAAGGGATTTTTGTAAGAACCAATATCTTCTTTTAAGGTATGTTTTTCCTTTTCTGGTCATTATTGAGGAAAAGAGGCTTTTCTAGTAATTTTCAATGTACACGTCATGTACTTTATGAGTACACTCCGTGTACTCGGTTACCGTAGGTAGCCGAGTGCAGGACGGGTAGCATCCATGCACACGACCGTGTGGGGGTGACCTGGAGGCCACCTAAAGCGGAGTTTAGAAATGGCGAGTACATGTAGTATACTTCAACAGTACACACTGTATACTTTATTTTTATCATTAAATGCACCGGTGTCGCGTCTAATCGCCAGAATGAACTTCTTCTAGGTCTTGTTCGACTGAGATCTCTAAATGACCGTAGATCTTCAACGAACCCCCGAACGAGTGTTCGTCCTCTAAATTGAACATCGTCGGTTGCATTGTAATCACATCGGTGATTTCTATCTTCTCCAAGAGAACCATCTTCTAATTTCTCTTCTTTCGTAGGATATCTTTGTTTTAATGTTTTTGATGTTTTTTTATATATTTGGTGTTATAAAGTGATTAAAGCCTCGAGGTTCATATATAGAGATCTACCAACACTGAGGTAGGTGGTTTGTGCCTTTTCGTTTAATGTCTTTGAGTATTATGTGCAATTTTGACCAATACCCTAGAACGAGGTATTGGGTGTTTACCGGTTTACCCTTGTTGATTTCCCGCCATGATTGTATGCTTTTTTATAGGTTAATTGGATATGAATATGTTTTATTTATATGCTTTGGATGTTTTACCCACTCATGATCTATTTACAATTGTTTGGTCCTGCTAAGACTTTTGGCCGCCTTGCCTGTTTTCCATGCCTGTTGTTGTAGGTTGGAGAGTTTGTATTCTAACATGCTTGTTGTGCTGTAGAATGGTTTTCCATGTCATTCTACATGTTTAATTTGTCCATATTTTATTTTTATGCTCATTGACTTACACATGGCCGTGAAAACCTAGTGTAGTAGACTACAAGGGGAATTGATAGAGTGAGCTTCCTCAAAGAGACATTGATCACTTTTTGGCTATATGGGGGATTGACCAAGTGATCTTCCTCAGAGAGCCTTGGAATACTTGGGTCTATAAGGGTAATTGACTGAGTGAGCTTCCTTCGAGACTACTTGGCTGCTTTAGACTATAAAGGGAATTGACCGTGTGAGCTTCCTCAGAGAGTCTTTGAATTACATGAACGACTTTGGGATATAAGGGTAATTGACTGAGAGTGAGCTTTCTCAGAGAGTCCTTGACATTAGGGATATAAGGGTAATTGACCATGTGAGCTTCCTCAGATAATCCTTAACTACCTTAGACTATAAGGGGAATTGACTATGTGAGCTTCCTCAGAGAGTATTGTTTAATTATGACTATTAGGGGAATTGACTATGATTGGTTCCATAGAGAGTCTATTCATTTATTCATTTGACAAGAACCAAAGGGGTTAGACTGATTGTACTGCCCAGAGGGATTCTTGTACTTGTTAGGTAGGACGATAGGGGATGGAATGTGAGTACTTCCGAGAGGATTACCTTTTTGTGTTTAGTTGTTGCTTGGTATTGAAACTGTGGATTGTTTACTACTAATTACTTTCCTATTTCCTATATTCTGTACTTTTACTTGACATATATTCACTGACTGTTAAGAATATATCTTCAAGTGGTTTCCTACTGGGATTTAGTCTCACACCCTGTTTAGGCCATGCTTTTGGGCCCAAACAGATTATATTGCTGCAGGTATAGATAAGGGCAAGAGCCCTTCTACTTCTGGTACTTGACATTCTGTGGAGCTAGAGAGCATGGGACCAAGCTTAGTATTGTGATGCTAAGGAGCTATTTACTTTTTTCTATTGTACTTTGGTTCAGTACTGTCTATATTCAGTATTTTGAATTTTTTGGATGTTTCCTACGCATATGTATCATGCATCATTTTATATATATGTGCTCCAGTTGTCTATTATTTCCATCTTCTGTTGTTTACTTTTTTTGGATTTTTACTACTTCCGCTACTTTATATTTTTTTCTCTTCCACTGTGTTAGTCTTCCAATGGGGGCATAGTTTCCCCACTATCACACCCAAGGACCTCGCTGCTAGTAGGTAGCCTCTGGCATTTGGGGAAATACGCTTGAGAACATATGACCAACCGGGTATGGGGCACCTCTAGGTGGCTTCCAGAATCGGGACGTTACAAAGTAGTATCAGAGGAACTATTTTCACTTGACATACTATATGGAGACATTATCCAGGGATATGACATAATAGGTACATGGTAATAATTTTTGCCTGAGAGTAGCTAATCCATGTATAGGTAAAATCCAATCTACCTCGTTTATTCTAATGTTTCTGGTTTTGAAACTTTACAGTTGATTTGATTTCACGGTTGGCTGATTAACATGTTTTGTGATGTTACCGTTGATGTTATTGAGGTTCAATTTCTATCGCATCCCAATGAGATGAGGGTTGGCCATCTCATGCATCATATGTGCACTTGATAGAAATCACATGTCATGAATTATTTCCATGCCATCTAGGATGCATTAGTGATTTCATGTTGTTTTGATAGATGTTGTGTAGAATATGCATGTTGTTGTGATAGATGTTGTGTAGAATATGCATGTTGTTGTGATATATGCTTTGATAAAAATACATGAAGGTTGATAGGGTATTGTTGTGTACGGTTTGGTTTTGATGAACGCCAAACTATGGTTCTTGAGGTGTTATGGGCCCTCATGGACCGGAATATGATGGATCATTGAATTTTGTACCTTATTATAACATGTATAAGAGGCCATGTTTGATTCGCGGGGAGTATGGGCCCCCAAAGATCAGAATTTAGAACTTTTAGTGTTCGTTTCTATGTTTTTCTGGGTCCCAGAGTAGTTTCTGAGGCATACTATCCAAAAAAACATAGAATACATGCCGTGTAGTTTTTAACACACGCCATGTGTTCTTATGTTCGGGAAGAAACTGTTTTTCTTAAGTACACGTTGTGTAACATTTGTACACACTGTGTAGTCTCTAACCTTGTCATAAGCCAGGTCTTTAGAGACACGGGAAAGGGAATTTCTTGTCGCAACACACTGTGTACCAATTGAACATGCCATGTAGTCTGGACCAGGTACCCGGCCGTGTCACCAATAACACGGTTCGGTGTTTTCCTTTCACGTACAAACTGTTTCTACCATGAACACGCCGTGTAGTGTGAGCTGTGTGTCAAGTCGTTCCACTAACAACACAGGCCAGGTAAAGCTTATTCTGTACACTTCATGTTTATCTTGAACATGCCTTGTAGTCTTGTCTTAGGAGAGTCGTGTGGCTTTACCGTGTAGAAGGAATTGGGTAGGGTAAGAGGAAACAAGTACGTGACGTGTGTTAAGACAACATGTTGTGTGTTCTGGGTGATACACGACCAATTTAGGAAGGAGTTACAGCCCAAATTTCTAGTTTATATCTTGATGATCAGGGGACTTCAGGGGTGAACTTTTTTCTAATGGTGGATCATTTAAGGGATGTATTTCTAGAAGACTTTTCAGGTTTTCCTCCAAAGAGAGAGGTAGAATTTTCTATTGAGCTTGTTTCAGGAGTAGTACTTATGTCCATTCCTCTTTATAGGATGGCTACACTAGAGTTACCAAAGCTCAAGAAGTAGTTGGAGGAGTTGCAGGAAAAGGGTTTCATCCAACCCAGTACTTCTCAATGGGGTTTTCCTGTCTTTTTTGTGAAGAAGGCGGATGACACCCTTATACATTGTGTGGATTATCGGATGTTGAACCAGTTGATGATCACGAACTGATATCCCTTACTGAGAATTGATGATCTATTTGATTAGATTCAAGGATTTTGGGTGTTCTCAAAGATTGAATTGATATCTGGTTATCATCATTTGCATGTTAGACCATCTGTTATACCTCTTATAGCCTTCTAGAGCAGGTATAGTCTATACGAGTATATGGTTATGTGGTTCGGTCTCACGAACGCGCCTATAGTTTTCATTTCACTGATGAAACGAGTGATAAATCCATACTAGGATTCCTTCATGGTTTTTTTCGTATATTATATCTTGGTGTACTCTCACACTCAAAATGACCATGCTACCCATATTGAGATTGTTTTGAGTACACTGAGGGAGCATCAGTTTTATGCTATGCTCTCAAAATGCCACTTTTGGATGGATCAGATTCACTTCTTGGGTCATGTTATCTCACAGTCAGGAGTATCAATAGACCTAGAGAATGTGAGAGCAATAGTTTCCATGGAGAAGATTAAAAACGTTTTTGAGCTGCGTAGTTTTCTAGGGCTGGCTGGATACTAAAGACTTTTCATACCAGACTTTTCATGGTTAGCAGCACCGCTGATAGGTCTAACTAAGAAGGGTGCGAAGTTCTTATAGTTAGATTCTTGTGTGTAAACCTTTTAGAAGATTAAAGGGAGGTTGACTTCACCACTAATACTATTATTTCCAGAGCTTGGAAAGAGCTATATTGTTTACTACGATGCTTCAGGTATCGGGTTGGGAGCTGTGATTATGCAAGGAGATGGAGTTGTTGCGTACGGGTCTTAGTAGTTGAGGCCACATGAGAGGAACTACTTGACACATGATCTGGAGTTGGAATCTGCTATTCATGCCTTATCCTATTGGAGAAATTATCTTTTGGGTGAGAATTTTGTGGTTTCCACCGACCACAAGAGTCTCAAGTGCATCTTCACTCAGCGTGATCTGAATTTGAGACAGCGAAGGTGGGTTGAGTATCTTCAGTCTTGTGACTTTGAGCTTGCCTATATTCCTAGGAAAGTAAACACAGTGGCTGATGTGTTGAGTAGTATAATTCAGTTTTAGGTAGTTTTGGATGCCAATACTGAGTGGAATCTTATGGATCTGTTCTCTGGGATGCATTTGGAGGTGCACGAAAGAAAGGGGCAGAATTTTCTTTCTTCTATAGTAGTTATCTCTACTATTCTTGATCGAGTGCAAATGATGTAGCTATTAAATTCTGAAGGCCTAGTCCTAAGGGAGAGTGTGTCAGGAGGGGACCCTATTCCTGGATGGACCATAGGAAATGTCAAGATCTTTTGTTTCCTGGGGCGCGTATGAGTTCTAGTAGACATACGCGAGGAGGTGATGAAGTAATTTCATTCCTCAATTTGGGCAGTTCATCTTGGAATCACCAAGATGTATCGTGATCTACACAATCAGTATTGGTGGCTAGGTATGAAGTGGGATGTTGCTGTTTTAGTGATGAGGTGTTCCACCTATCATCAGGTGAAGGGAGAGCATCAGGGACCAGCAAGGCTTTTGTAGCAGTTATCCATTCCCAAGTGGAAGTGGAATGATGTTGTGATGGATTTCGTGAACGGTTTTCCGAGGTTTCCTCAAGGGAATGATGCAGTTTTGGTTGTCATCCATAGGCTTACAAAGGTGCTCACTTATTAAAAATCAATGATACCTTCAGTGTTGATGATCTGGGATGGTTGTACATCTGAGAGATTGTACATATACAAGGAGATCCACACTCCATTGTTTCAGATAAGGATGCACGTTTTACTTCTCGGGTCTGGAAGGGGATTCAGAAGGCTTTGGGTACAGATGTACTTTTGAGTAAAAATTACCACCCCCAAATAGATGGCCAGTCAGATCATATGATTTAGGTGCTTGAGGACATGATCCGATCATGAATCCTGGATTTTAGAGGTTCTTGGGAGAAGCATATTCCTCTTGTGGATTTTTCCTACAACAATATTTTTTAAGCAACTATTCGGATGGAACAATATGAGGCTTTATATAGTAGGCCATACCGATCACCCTTATGTTGGCTAGAGGCAGGAGAGGCAGCTTTATATAGAGCTCGTCTTGTTCAGGATACCACAGAGAAGATAGAATTGATTCGGAAGAGGATGGCTAATTCACAGTCTCATCAGAAGTCTTATATTGATCAATGGAGATGACCTTTGGAGTTTGAGGCTGGGGATTAGGTTTTCTTGTGTGTCACACCGAGGTTAGGACACAAGAGGATTAGGAGACAGGGTATGCTTTTGCCAAGGTACATTACAACATTTGAGGTATTTGAGAGAGTTGGGCTAGTTTCCTATTAGTTGTAGTTAACTCAGAGGTACTGGGTTATGCACGAAATTTTTCACATTTCTCAACTCCAACGTTACGTTTTAGACCCGTCTCATGTCTTTCAACTGGAGGAGGTTACGCTCAATATAGATGAGTCATTTGAGGAGAATCCTATCTGGATTTTTTATTATAGTACAAAGGCTCTCTATGGGAGGCATGTTCCTTTGGTATGAGTGTTATGGTAGCATGGGTAGGTACATGATGAGACCTTGGAGAGGGAGGCTGATGTACAGGCACATTGGCCAGAGCTGTTCAGGGTTTCTTCTTGTACACCACACTAGGAAAATTTGGCAACAAATTTCTTTAAGGGGGGAAGTTTGTAAGAACATGGATCTTCTTTTCAGGTAGGTTTTTCATTTTTTGGTTGTTTTTGAGAAAAAGTTTGTTTTTTATGGAAATTTTCAAAGTACATGTTGAGTACGTTATGAGTACACGCCATGTACTCGGTTACCGCAGGTAGCCGGATGGTTGTCGTGTGGCGTCCATGCACACAGCTGTGTGGGGGTGACCTGGAGGCCACCTAAAGAGGAGTACAGAAATGGAGAGTACACACCATATACTTAAAAAGTACTCTCCGTGTACTTTCTTTTTTTATTAAACGCTCCGAGGTCGCATCTAATAATTAGAATGCACTTCTTCCATGTCTTTTTCAACTGAGAGCTCCAAACGGCCATGGATATTTGATGAACCCCCGAGCGAGCATCCGTCCTCTGAGTCAAACACCATCGGTTGTGTTGGAATCACATCAGTGAGTTCTCTCTTATCCTAGAACACCATCTTCTTATTTCTCCTATTTCGTAAGATATCGTGGGTTGAATATTTCAGATGTTTTTGAAGATCTTCAACTTTATAATGAGATTCAAGCCTCGAGGTTCCTATATAGAGATCTACCAACACCGATGTAGGTGTTTTGTGCCTTTTCGTTCAATGTCTTTGAGTATTATGTGCAATTTTGACCAATACCCTTGAACCGGGTTTTGCATGTTTACCGTTTTACCCTTGTTGATTGCCTTCAATGCATGTATGATTATGCAGTGGTTAATTGAGTATGAATAGTGTTGATTTCTATGCATTGGATTTTTTACCCACCCATGATCTATTTACGACCATTTGGTCCGGCATAGCCTTCTGAATGCCTTTCCTGTTTTCCATGCCTTTTTCTATAGGGTGGAGAGTTTGTATTCTATCTTGATTGATATGTTGTACACTGGATAGGTAAGTAGTTCAATCGGTTTACTTTGGCCATATTGCATTGATACGATCGTTGACCTACACAGGGCTGTGAGAACCTGGTGTGGTAGACTATAAGGGGAATTGATCCAGTGATCTTCCTTAAAGAGTCTTTGAGCACCATTAGGCTATAACGGGGGTATACTTAGTGAGATTAATCAGAGAGCCTAGGACCAAATGGGGCTATAAAGGGAATTGACAGAGTGAGCATCCTTTGAGAGTCCTTGACTGCTTTAGACTATATGGGGAATTGACAGTGTGAGCTTCCTCAGATAGTCATTGAATTACTTAAATGACTTTGGGATATAGGGGAATTGACCAAGCGAGCATCCTCATAGAATCCTTGACCTAGGGGATATAAGGGGAATTGACCGTGTGACCATCCTCAGAGAGTCCTTGAATACATTAGACTATAAGGGGAATTGACTGTGTGATCTTCCTCCGAGAGTCTTGTTTACTTATGACTATAAGGGGAATTGACTATGATTGATTCCTTAGAGAGTCTATTCATATATTCTTGTTATATAACCAAAGGGGCTAGACTAAGGGTACTACCCAGAGGGTTGCTTGTACTTGTTAGGTAAAACTAGAGGGGATGGTCTCTGAGTACTTCCTAGAGGGTTACCTATTTTTTTAGCTGCTTGTTTGGTTGTAGCTTGATATTGAAACTATGGATTGTTTATTGCTGAGTACTTTCCTATTTCCTACTTTCTGTACTTTTACCTACCATATATTCATTGAATGTTAAGGACATATCTTCGGGTGGTTGCATGATGGGATTTAGTATCACAGCCTATTTGGTCCATGCTTTTGGTCCTAAATAGATTATATTTCTACAGGTATAGATAAGGGAAAGCACCCTTCTACTTTAGGTACTTGATTTGCTATGGAGCTAGAGAGCATGGGACCAAGATTTGGCTTGCGATGCTGAGGATATGTTTATCTTTTTCTCTTATACTTTGGTTTAGTTCTATTTTTATTCAACATTGTGACTTATTTGTCTATTTTCCAAGACATATGTATCATGCATCATTTTATATATATTCACTCCATTCGTTTAATATTTCATTTTTTACACTGTATACTATTTTTGGATATTTACTACTTCTTCTATTGTGTATATGTTTCTCCTCCGCTGTGTTACTCTGCCAATGAGAGCATAATTTTCCCACTTTCATACCCAAGGCCCTCGCTCCTAGTCAGTAGCTCGTGGCATTCGGGGAAATGCGCTTGAAGAAATCTGACAAACCGAGTACGGGGCACCTCTGGGTGGCTTCTAGAACCGGGACGTTTCAATTTTCATCTCACTATAAATGTATGCAAGATACAAGATATGAGCAACACTATTCACTTTTGTGTGGTGTATGTACTGCCCCTTATTGGATTCTATTTATATTTTTCTTAAATTTATGTTTATTCACATATTCCTTATATGATCTTTCTTTCATGGGGTTTATCTTTTAAAAGTTACCAAATCGGTAAAACAGTTTTGCCTCAATTTTCCTTCTTTGAGACTCCTATTTTATTATGCATCTAAAATATACATTGATATGTATATAATTCTATTTTATATGTTATATCATGAATCTCTCTATTTTCCTAATAGCATAACCTTCATTTAGTTTCATTTCCTTAAATGTAGAATATGATCCCAAGTCACCATGTTAGAAGAGTTTATTGAGTTAACCTCCTCATTTTTTTCAAGATTATTTAGGGTTAGGATTCCATTGAAAAAATATTATGATCCATCATTAATGAATGTTCATGATTTTACTTATACTATTCTTATTCAAGATATCCTCATTTTTAGTACAATTTTTTCAGTCGTTGGTAATAAATATAATGTTTTTATTAAAATCTGACCACCTCCCTTTGGTTGGAAATACATTGTATTCAAAAACCATGTTTCTAAAAATGATTTCAAAACATCCTTGAAGATAATTATAAAATAAAATTATATTTTATATTTTTTTATTGTTTTAGAAGCTTCCTTTTTATTTTTTCAAATCTATTTTCAAATAAAAGGTTTTTCAAAAGTTATTATGTAATAAAAATATTTTTTCAAAGAAAAGAGCATATTTTCATGAATAAGTGTTTTGAAAAGATTATTAAAAATTATTTAACAAATAATATGACATACATTTGTGTTAATCATGTATTTATGGGGAATTAATCAATTTCTCCATTCATATTCTCTCTCTAAATGGATTATGTTTTGATATCATGATATTATGAAACATGATTATCCTTCACAGGTTATATGCTTGTGAAACCTAGTTATTTTCACGGGTTACATTTAGGATGAAATGATTATAAAACCTATACCTTTTCACATGTTCAGACATGTTTACATGTTTATGATACCCATTTCATTTCATGGGTTATTGTATGATCATTTATGATTTTGTGGAACATGTATGTATTATTTTATTTTGTGATGAGTGGATCCTACGTCTCCCACCAATGCATTTTGTAATGTTTTTTGTCTCATGAGATAGACTTTTATTGAATGAAGAGTATACTAATTCTACTAAGATGGTATAGAGAGTGAACCTTGTCTACAAAGATGGCCACGAGAGTGAACCATGAATAATATGATGACAATAAGTGTGAACTCATGCTACTATAGTGGTAAGGGAAATGAACCATGTCTACTATGATGGTATTGGAAGCAATGACTTGGCTACTATGGACACCATTATGTGCTTATTTTTTTCCATAATTCCATGTCTTATGACTATGTTCTGCTTTAATGGTTTATGATCATTATTTTATTATGATTCATGGTTTTTAACTTCTAATGAGCATTCCATGATATGTGTTATGATATTTGATATGTAGGGTGTGATCTTCTCTCTTCATGATCATGTTCTCATACCCTTATGCTCATGATTATGCCTACATGGATCCCTTGTCTATCCTTACAGATAATTTTAGCTCACCCCTTTTAATGTTTTCTTCTATAGGGTATGAAGTTATGTATTATGTTTTATGAGTCTAATAAGGGTTCTAGTCAATAAGAACCTAGTGGGAGATAATGTAACTCATTTTTGTAATAGTATTTATATTTCCATGTTTCCAAAGGCACTAGAGTAGTATGGTCTTCTAGCATCTATTTTTATAATGTTTAAGTATTCCACAAATGGTAAGTAATGTTAATGTTTGTAATGTGAGGGTAGATATAAAGAAAAGGGTGAAATTAATATGGGATGAAAAGTTTCAATTTTCTTTTAATGAGATTAAATTACTTCTTACATCAAAACCTATTCTGGTCTTACATGATCTTATCAAGGTGGGATTTTGTTTTCTGTGACGCATTTGGTACCAGTTTGAGTTTGATTATGATGTAGGATTTTATGTAGTGTCTTATAGATATCTTCTTATTCAAACACATTATAATAATTACCCCACTCATGATTTTTGATCATAAAATGGTTATTCACATGCTTAAGTGTGGAAGGCACCAACTTTTTGGTGGGAAGATCAGGGTATTTTCTGACCATAAGAGTATGAGCTATATCCATTCTCATAAATACTTAAATAATAGATATAATTTGTGGTTAGAATAACTTTATATGTTTGACTTCAGCATGGTCTATACCTCGAAGAAGGATAATGTCATTATAGAGGCTCTCAGTATGATAATAAAATCACATGTTGTTCTGCAATTGAATGAAGAGTGGAACCTTATGGGGAAGTTCACATAGGGGTATATGGATGCATAGGAGGATCTTTTAAGTATGATTCTGGCCACCGTTCCATTATCATCATCTCTATTTGAGTGTATTATATACATTTAGTAGTATAATTATGAGTTCAAATGAATTTTAGAAAACCTATAAGGTGGGGAGACTATTTTTTGTTGGTCTCTCTCTTTGGATTATATTCTATGCTTTGGGGGTTGGTTTATCATAACAAAATCGATGAGGATCTATTTTTTTGTTTGAATTTCATATTTCATCATAGTCCATTCATTATGAAAATATAAAGATGTATTATGACATATTTGAATCATTCTAGTTTCCTTGTATAAAGCATGAAATTGTATATTATGTGTCATGTTGTTACACTTATAAATATTTAATGGTGGTGAAAATGAAACCATATGGTTTTCTCCACCATATTTGGTGCCATAACGGAAATGGGATGAGGTTCCCATACATTTTTTATGTTACCAGAAACTCCCTAATAGAGATTTTCTATCTGGGTGGTGATTGAAAGGTTCATACTGTCACATTACTTTATTCTGATTAAGGACACCACTAAAGTTGAAAATCTAGGTAAGATTCATGTGCATGAGATCAGGAGGTTCACATGGTTTCTTCTTTAACTGATTTGGATAGGGATCATAGGATTACATGGTTCATAATTAAAATTTTCTATGAGTTTATTGGGGAATTAGTACAGGATAAGTATATCACAACAGAGATATAAAGATGCACATACCATGTATTCTAGTTAGATCCTGGAAGATATGCTTTCTACATATATCTTGGATTTTACTAGATCTTAGGATAACCATATAGGAATAATTGAGTTTTCATATAACAATAATTACCAATCATCGATCATAATGCATCCCTTCAAAGATTTTTTGGTCACCCATATAGATCATCTCTTTGTTGGGAAGAGGGGGGTGATGCCTCTTTGGTGGAGGAAGTGTCATTTAGGTTACGTCAACGAGGATTCATGATTAACATCAATGTACTATTACATCGTAGAGTCAAGAAAACTCATATGAATATCATCAACAATATCCCTTTGAGTTTTCCATTGGTGACTTTGTCTTCTCAAAATTTTCTCGTCATTCGAGTTACCATCATCTTGGAAAAACTGGGAAATTGGCTATGATATAAGTTGGAAAATTTTAAATCATTGAGAAGCATGGGAAGGATAATTTTCAGCTAGAATTATTGTTTTAGTTTATGGGTATCGATGATCTTTTCCACCCCTGAAATCTTAATAAATACTATACCAATCCCATTCATGTTTTGGGTTGGTAAGAGACTGAGTTGGAGCCATATTTTTTGATTACGGAGAAAACATTGGATATCATTGACTCTCAAGAGAATGTATTGCATTGGGAATCAACTCCAATTGTCCATGTGATATGGTTACATGGATCATATTATGGTGAGACATGGAAGAATGAGTTTTTGATGAGGGTGTAGTGGCCTCATATTTTTGCTGGACATCATGCTTTAACGTGACTTCCCATGGATAGAAATTCTAACAGTGAGGAGTTTGTAACATCACGTTACCCAATTTTAAGTATTTATCTTATCTATTTTTCATTTTCCTCTTTATTTGGAATAATTTTGGGATTACAATGGTTGTAGAACTTTTTTTTGGGAAAATGAACAACATTTTAGGGATTTATGTTTATTTGAATTAATGGAGTCCTGTTATATATGTGTTAAAGTATTTATTGAGTTATCCCTATGTTTGGAGAAAATCGATGTTGGTTTAGGATGTCAATAAATATATGGTATTACCACTATTTATTTGATAAATACATGCAATGTATTTATTAAACATTGTGAATGTTTTACATGTCATATAATTTTTACATTCCATGTATTGATAACTAGGTAAATGTCATAAAATGATATAAGATGTGAAATGTTTACACACAATGAATTGGGATCACATCGTGTAATGGGTGGTAGGTAGATATCATAAACCTATACAAGGTGTGAAATGATTAAAACACATTTTAATTTTACACTTTGTGAAATTGTAAAAAATAGGGATTTTTAATTTGAGGCAATGTGTTTTTCAGAGTTTTTGGGTTTCATGGATAAAACGATGTAAAAGGGTATTACAAAGTATATAATTATCACATTTTTTATGGTGCTACATTGCAGATTTTTATTTCATTTAGCTATAGGATTATTCCCTCTAACCATTGGATCTCTACTAGAAAAATTTAGAGACCTCATATCCTTTGGAATAATTTTGTTTAGTGACCAATCTTCATTGTGATTGTGGTGAGTTTTTTCGAGTGGGCAATCCTTATTCCTATTCAATGATATTTATTTTTGTAGAAACTTTGTGTTGTGTTATTGGATCCATTTATCTATATTGATAATAATATTGATTCATTATATATCTATTTCATGATCTTCCTCTAGAGGATAAATGTTGTGTTAGTTGTGGTCCGGCGTTTAAGTTTCTTCAAGGTACTTTGTGATTTATCCTCTCTGTCAACTATTTTTATTTTTGAATTTATTCTGAGATGTGGGGATTGACTTCTTTTTTTTCTAATCCGTTTGTGTGCGTGTGTGACTTGAGATTGAGGTATGTGATTATGTCTCTATCCTATCATGGATGAACTATATTTCACCAGTTTTTTATAAGTTATTTCTAAATTAAATGGCATGATTGATTGATTGAATTGTGTGAGGAAATGGGTTTTTTGTGAAAATATGGGTTTCTCATTTTTCTGAAAAAAGAGGTATTTCAAATAATTATGAAATGGATTTATGAAATTGTTTCAAAGAAAGATTTTGCTGAAATGTTTTGTAAAATAAATCACATGGAAAACCTTGAGTACTTAGGTGGAAAGTGTAGTAATATACCCCATCCATTAAAACTATCAGGGGGTTCACTCATGGGTCATCCCTATTTTCTTTAGTGTCGTTGTTCAAGGGGATTTGTAGAACCATTGGTTGATTAAATTTTTTGGGGGTATTCCTATGCTATTTATGTTTGAGTCATTTATCTAGAGACTTAATATGCAGGATTGCCTATGTTTAGGTATGGGTTTTCAAGCTATCCTGACATGTAGTGATCCCTAGTGTGATGTTATCTATACTCTATCTTGTACTAATTTATCTTTTATTTCCATTTATTTGATATGATATGTAATTAATTATATGTTTTGACTTGACTACATTGATTTATATGATATTCCTTGAAAATATTTTACCTTGATTATTTTGGAAATGTTTGAAAATGATAATCTAAATGTTTTTCCCTGATTTTGATATAAAAAATGTTATACATTTTAGCATAACTTTTTTATTCAAAGTAGAGAACTATTCTGACAATTTTTCAAAGAATGATGTTGAACAAACAGGAGGGATCATATTGATATTTTTTATCTAACAACCTATGCGCCCATTTAGTGGGGCATAGACCTTTGTATGTCTTTTGATATAGGGAAATGAAATAAACCACAATGAGGTAGTAAGATTTCTCTCTGTTTTATCTGGGTAGCTTGTGGTGAGATCCTAAGAGTTTCCCATGCAATCACATGAGGTAGTAGCCTATATATTTTTTCCTTTTATATGGACATATATATTAGGGGTTTTAGCTAATTTTTTAGATTTATCATTTATGTTTTCTTTCATTAGTTATGTAATATGTTTCACATCCACTATTTCTATTTTTTGTATATATGTATTCCATTATGTTTCTTTAGGTTGGAAGAAATAATTTAATATGGTTTTTTATGTCTGGGTGCCATTCAACAACCTATGTATTTACAGAATGCCCATAAGATATGTGGAAAGTTGGGTCAAGAACTAGACTGAGAGGTTATCCAGGTTAGGTTCAGCACACACTTGGTTCTTGGTAATAATGAATTGGGTACTTGGTGGTGTGTGTCTCAAAATAAAAAACCCTGAAACTAGATCTGAATTCCTAAAATAGACTTTGAGCACCCCCACCAACACCTCCAATTCTCAAATACAATAAAAAACATGAGTTTTAGAAAAAAAATTGATTTCAATAATACCTTTTATTGTTATAAGGTGTTGAAATAATTTTTTTAATTTTATCATATTTTATTCCAAATAAATATAAAATATTTTAATATGTAGAATTTGATATAAAATTTTCGAAAATAGTGAATATTTAAATAATAAGATTTTTATGGGACAACATGTTTATAGGAATATAGTTACTTCAACTAGAGAAAAATCTATATCGAAGCATATGAGTTTTAATGGGATTATACAAAATGATAAAATTTTGGATGGATAGAATGGACATGTATATTGTAATTCAGAAATAACTTGTGATAAGATGATCCAAATAGGATATTAAAAAAGAAATTATATATAACTCAAATTTAAAAAATCATGAAAATTTTCATGCCATTATCTATCCATTATGTTATATTTTATGAATTAATAATGAGGTGAAAATTTTCGATAGACTGTCACATAGATCATTAACTTATTCTGGATTTAACTTGAAAGAAATTTCATTAAATGAAACCCATTCCATGTTTTCTAGTTTAGAATTTCCATAGAGACATAAAGTAATAGTTAAATTTAAATTAAAAATATTATGTTCCTATTATTTCCTATGAAATTATAAACTTATAGTGATCAATCAAGGGAGTGGGTCTTGATGTGATGCTAAGTTACTTGTTTCTTCTCTCACCCTTACTTTTTTCTGAGTGACTAGTGGATTGGAATAGTAAAAAATAAAATATTTAACACTCAAAAAAATCTTCTTTTAGTAATGAAAACATTATAAATATAGACACATATCTAAATAACACATTGAATTATTATTTTGTTTCCTTGATTAGTTATGATTATCAAATTGGGCAGAAATCAATTGATTCCTGATGTTAATTTGTGAATAAAATTATACTTTCAATAAAATAGTTTTAGTTACCTTAGTATTAAATTATATAACATAAAATTTGTTATGTCTATAAATGAAGGAATCATTTTTCTATCCCATATTAATTGAGAAAAATTATGATTGAGTATGAAGGTAAACATACCAGGGTTGACCATTATTTCTCAAACTAGACATTATTTTAATAATTATCTCCAAATAATTCCCCCATATTTTTCAACCTTTTTGAAATTAAATAAGGTTTAATAAATTCTTATATTTTATCATTCAGTTCCTTGGTAAATTACCAAGATAAATCAGTATTTCGATCCATATGAATAGAAATATTTTTTGGTTTGTTCGAAGATGTGTGAAATTTTTTACTTCCATTATAAGGGAAAAAATGATGATGTTATTTTAGACTTGATACCTTCTAAATTTATATTCCACTTACATCAACTTTTTTTCTTTTTCTTTATTTTTCACATAGTTTGGATACTTATAAATATTTGAACTATATCTGGTATACCAAAAGTATTTGACAAGTTCAGATTGAGCTAAAATTTAGTATACAAGGCCATTTACTTTATATTCACTTTATTTAACATATACAATATAATAACAACCATATTTATCATCAAATTTGTTCATTTTGGTCACCTTTTAGGGAATTTTATCATTTTATACACATTTTTTCATCTATGGATTTCATTAGTTTTTAATTCCTCTATCTTTATTATACTTTTATATTTTTTATATTTTAATTATTATGTTTTTAATGTTTGATAATTTAAATAAACTAGGAAATTGAAAAAACATTTCATATACAAACGAAATCATCAAGATTAGAGAAACCAAACCATAATGGGGAACACATTTTGGAAGACCCTCAAGAGGTTTTCAACTAAAAAAATTGTAAACATAATAAAAAATGAAATAATAGCTAGAAATAAATGATCATTAAAATATTTTAATACCCCCATAAAGAATAACTAACCTTCATACATCCAATACCCAATGATGTAAGAAAAATTGAGCTAATTTTTTATTTTTTCCTCCTACTCCCAAAATTAAATGGTATTTATAGCTAGGGCCTAGAAAAACACTTTAATGTATTCCATATCATGTACTCTAACACCAAGCCATAAGGTGTATCCTAGGAAAATACTATATTTTGATCTTTACCCTTCTCTCTTAATCATATGTCTGGCTTTGCTATCACTCTATAAATATTGGCAATTAACCAGGCCTTAAAGAACTATTTGTTAGGAAACATTCCCCTTTCCTCCCATGTTCTATCTATTATAAGTGAATATTGTAGAATTTGGAAATCACAATAAGTAGTCATTTCTAACTATTGAGGGAGATTAAAGCTATATTTTACTAGTTTTCATCACCCCCAAATTAACAACTAACTGCTAATTTAAAACTTCAATAAGGAACTTTTCCCCATGATCTATTGTATGATCAATTCTGTGGTTAGTGGTGTTTTTAGGGATAAAACCCCCAATACCACTCCTGAATTGGTTTCACACATGGATGAAAATTAATAAAAATTAAAAACCCGAGTGATAACACCCAGTATAGGCATATATGAGGTAATCATTTATATACTAGATTAGAAAGAGTTAAATAAACCTGATAAAATCCATACACTATTGTGATAAATACTCATAGTTAAAGGTAATTAACCATATTTCTTTTTTTTAAATTGTTGTATATTCATTACTAACACTGATTTCTTTGTTCAATGTCCACCATTGTCCACTACCGAAGTTTTGATCCTCTATCATATGTCACGATTTATTCCCTACACTATAGTCCCAACCTTTGCATCATGGTGTCATCCAGAAAATCCCCCAACTTAGAGGATAACTAGTTTAGTTGTAAAGACCCGTAAATTTCAAGGAAATTTTTTTCTTAATTTTCTTTGGAATTTTACAAGAACGCAGTTTCTGACGGCGCCTGATTCCGAGGCCCGGTGTGCCCGGAATCATTTTCTGAAGTTTGGCTCGGGTACGTTCAGTGAACGGACGAGTGGGTTTTTCTAACATTTGAACCGGTGCCCGGAATCGAATTCTGAGGGCACCGATGAAATCACAGCGCCGGTATTCTCTTAGAAACGCCTCTTCCGGAGTTGCGTTTGCTCGGGTGTGGTTTTTAATTTTCGGGCTTAAAGTTAAGAAATAAAATAATTTTGCGACAACTTTATTTTATTTCACTTATGCCACTTGGAAGCCACTTGAAGCCACATAAAGGAGGCTTGAACTGAGTTGAACTGGATAGGATGATATCCAGAAATATCCTACCCCCTTGGTAGGATATTTGTGAGGTGGGTCCCGCACGAGCCCCGCCGTTTCTTTCCGCTAAGAAACGCACCCGTGAAAACCCGTCTTAATGAAAGTCAACCGACGCGTTTTCTGAATTCTTAACAGACCATTTAATTGGGCGGTTTATTTCGTGAATTAAATGGGCTGTTTCTTTTGTGAATTAAATGGGTTGTTTCCTTCGTGAATTAAATGGGTCGTTTCTTTCGTTGAATTAATTCAACGAATTGATGGATCGTTTCTTAACCAGTTTTTCAAATTCGTTGGCATAATAATAAAATAAGACCAACGCTTAACCTATGGTTATTTGCGCTTGAGAAGATTTGGGAGAACCCTTGCAACTTCTTCTCCCTCGCGAAGAACGCGAAGAACGCGAAGAACGCGAAGAACGCCGAACCCGGAAATCGATGACGCCTTCGCCCGATACGCTCTTCCGATCTCCGATCTCCGATCTCCGATCACCGACCATTCGAGGTGAGTGCTTTCGGATTTCCTCTCAAGTTCTTTTCTTTGGTTTTAAACGAAACACAGATTTAAATATTAATAATTTAAATCTGTTGTTCTTGATTCGTTGAGCTCGCCGACTCAACGCCGGAATCCGCGACGATGCGACGCCTCCCCGCGACGACGCGACGATCGATCTCTTCCGCGACGGTCTCTTCCGCGAAGAACGCCCGCGCACGACGATCATCAAGGTAGGGATTCATTTTGGAAAATTACCCCTTTTTTTAATTTTCTCATGAACGTTCTTGAAAATTAAAAAGCCGGTTTTCAATGAACAATTTTATTTTAATTAAAATTGTTGGATCATGTGTTGATCGTTTTTCTCCCGGTTGTTTATCTCTAACGCGGAGGGTGCGGGCCGAACGAACACGGCCCGACGACCCACCGCCGTTCTTCGTTTGTGTGGATTTGACGGTCGACGACGGAACGTGCCGCAGCGGACGGTTGACGATCCCGCAGTAAAGAACGGATCCCGGGAGGAACAACGGCGCAGACGGGAAGGAAAACGGGCCACCGGAGCGACGCCGGCGGCCCGCGGAAGTTGCCGGCGGCGCGGGTCACCGGCGCGGTGGCGCCGGTGGCCGGAGGCGGCGGCGCCCCGGCGCGCTGCCGGACGAAATACGCCGCGGCTAAAGCCGCGGCGGCGGCGGCCAAACGGACCCGCGGCGCGCAGGTCTGGTTCATCCGGGCGGACGCGGCTCAGCGCGTCCGCGGCCCGGCCGAGCTGGACCGGCCCTGGCCGGGCCGGGCCGGGCCAGCCGGGTCGGACCCGGGTCGGGTCGACCCAGGGGGGGTCGGGCCGGGTCGGCCCGGGCCCGTACCCCCCATCTTCGGACGTTTTCGTTCAAACGCCCGTATCTTGAGCATCGTGCCTCCAAACGACTCGCCGTCAGTGGCAACGCGATCCTTGGATCGAGACGGTCGTTTCGGTATATCGCACTCAAGGTTTCGGAATACTTTGAGTTCGGCCGGGTTGGTTCGTACACGAGACCAACCGGGCCCTCGGAGCGGAAACGCTCATATCTTGAGCTACGGACGTCCGATTGACGTGCCGTCAGCTTTGTTGAATTCCTCTAAGTGAGACGGATCTTTTGGCATACTCCGCCCGAGGTTTGGACGCAGGTGGAGTGCGGTCGGGTTGGTTTTGCCTTAAAAACCAACCGGGCCCCTGGGACGAAAATGCCAATATCTCTCAGACCTGGCGTCCGATTGACGCGCCGTCTGCGACGTTGAGTTCCTGTTGACGATACGGAACTTTTGGATACATCAACTTCGGACTTCGTGTCAGTTGATGTATCAGCCTCTCGGCTCGTGGAGCGGACCTTCCCGAACGAGCTTGCTGTGTGCGGGAACCCTAGTGCTGGCTGCGACTGCTACTTCGACAGCGACGACCGTGCAGAGATCCTCAGTGGACTGCGGCGACGACTGTGCAGAGATCCTCCGTGGACTCCGACGACGACCGTGCAGAGATCCTCAGTGGACTGCGGCGACGACTGTGCAGAGATCCTCAACGGACTGCGACGACTACTACACTCAGCGATCCTACGTGGATCAGTGCTACCGGTCCTGTGTGGGCCCGATCCTGTGTGGGTCCGATCCTGCGTGGGTCAGCGCTCAGCGGTTCTGTGTGAGCCAGCGCCTACAGGTCCTGCGTGGGCCCGGTCCTGTGTGGGCCCGATCCTGTGTGGGTCATCTCTCAGCGGTTCTGTGTGAGCCAACTTCTACAGGTCCTGCGTGGGCCCGATCCTGTGTGGGTCACTGCAAGGTTAGTACCTATCGATCCTTCGTGGGTCCGACAACTTAGATGGTTCAATGATCATCTTTATCGTCATCCGAAGAAGTCTACATGTGTGAGCTGAATCTTGTGTTACTCTCCTTTGTGGATTGTGTTGCTCTATCCTGCGTGGGTATACGTTTTGCTTTCCTGTGTGGACTGGGTTGTGCTTGGGCTCGGACGTTGGAGCCGAACGGGAATTGAAGACTTAGTTATATGTATGGGCATATACCTAAGCCGTGTCAGATGTTACTTCGTGATTGTATCTTTCCTTTGTGGTTTATCCTTTGTGGATTTCGGGAGACCTTCGGGGGTCTCGGGGTCCCTACTGAGTAGCTTATACTCACCCCTGCACGGGCTATGCCCGCACTTCGTGGTGTTGGTTGCAGACGACGGACAGCGCTGATCGTGGAGGAGGCGTGCGGAGCAGGACAGTACCTGGAGGTGGACCACTGGGCGGGACGTACTCGGAGCGGTTAGGTGGACCCGAGGAGCAGTGGAGGCTATCTGTACCCACCCTTCAGGTGGGACTTCCGGAGGACGGCTCGACGCTGCAGTTTTCCCTTTTTAGTTGCTGTTTTTCCTTTCAGTTGTACTTTACAGTTGGGCTTGTATTTCCGGCCCCTTTTTACTTTCAGCACAGCTTGTACAGTTTTACTTAGTGTTTACTTTTCCGCTTGCTTGCTCTGTGGTGCTTGTTTACTTTTCAAAGGCAATGCCTTCCCTTTTTGTTGGGATTTACGCCTTGGTGCTAGTCGCCAGCCCCTGGCCTATGGAAGGCGGGCTTGGGGTAGTCAAGACACGGGCCCGAGGACGGGTCGTGACAAATTGGTATCAGAGGTGGTCGGTTCTACCGCAGACTCTGATCGTTCTTCTATGTGAAGAAAAAGTGTTTAGTGTATTGAGTGTGGTTATCAGTCCAGGGAGTCCAGTGTTGGTGCGGCGGCCGACGTATCCATACACCAGGACCCTGAGTTCTGATTCCTTACTTAATGTACGAAAACATTGTTTGTATGTGTGTTTCAAGTTTTCTTTGTGATTACTTGTGCCAGCTCACCAGGTATACTGTTCTGACCGTGGCATACTTGTTTCCTTTTCAGGATGGCACGACGACAGCAGCCAGCTAGGGTTCCTAGAGTAGGGCGCGACGACAGCCCGCCGAGCGACGAGGCCTCGGTACAGGGCCCGTTGACAGCAGAGGCACCGGCGGTACCTTTACCCGCCGAGCCCCCGATGCTTCCAGCACTGGCAGCTGACGACGCACGACGCCTCGGAGCTCTGCACGAGTTCCAGCGCCAGCGACCACCCAGGTTCCGTGGGGAGTCGGACCCCCAGGCAGCCGAGGACTGGCTGGAGGCGGTCGTCCGAGTTTTCAGGCTAGTGAGGACGCCAGCAGACCTCATGGTGATCCTCGCGGCGAGCTTACTGCACGCATCAGCCGGACGCTGGTGGAGCCTGATGCTCCAGGTACACGATGAGGCCTCCCTCATCTGGACGGACTTAGAGAGCCTCTTCCGCTCAGAGTTAGTCCCGGCCACCCTCCGAGCGGTGCGCATCCAGGAGCTTCTTCAGCTGCGGCAGGGCATCTTGACGGTCGCTCAGTACGCAGCGAGGTTCACCGACCTTTCTCGGTACTCGACAGACATGGTACGGGACCCCTTCTTCCGGGCCCGGACCTTCGAGCAGGGTTTGAGACACGAGATCAGGGCATCTCTGATCTCCCTCAGCATCCCGACCCAGGCAGGGGTACTGGAGCGAGCCCTCCTGATCGAGAGCTTCCTGGCTGAGTCTACAGCAAGACCCACCGCAGGGCGGCAGATAGCGGAGTCTTCGGCAGCTGGTAGCCGGCGGATGACTCAGGGTTCCAGGCGGACCAGACCTTCCGGAAGGCGACCTCGGGACGCTGGCTCAGCAGTGCAGGGCACCCGGACCGGAGCCAGCCTTCCGAGAGGCAGACAGTGCTACGAGTTCGGCGGGCAGGGCCACATGGCTCGTGACTGCCCGACCCGTCGTACCGAGGGGCAGCAGACGGCAGAGGGGCCACCCAGGCAGAGGCAGAGGGTCGACCGTGGCGGTCCGCAGGGAGGAGGCGGACGAGGCAGAGGAGCTGGCCGAGCAGCAGGTGGTGGGCGACGCTTTGAGGCTCTGCCACCACCACAACCAGGAGGCCCTCCCCGACCACAGGGAGCTGGCGGGCAGAGACAGGCTCAGCTCCAGGCAGCGGAGGCCAACGACCACGGCGCGCCAGAGATGATTCGAGGTACGATCTGTGTCTATTCCACCCTTGCTGTAGTTCTGATAGACACAGGAGAGAGTCACTCTTTCATAGCCACTGCCCTTGTTCGGAGCTTGGAGATTCCGACAGAGCCGTTGGCTCGATCCTTGCGGCTAGAGACTCCTACGGGAGCAGAATCGACGATTACGCACTGGTGACGGCAGTGTGAGCTTACTCTAGGAGGCGATAGCTTCGGCTGGGATCTTCTTGTAGCAGCGTCGAGGCCTTACGACGTCATTTTGGGCATGGATTGGTTATCTACGGTCCATGCTCAGATTGACTGCTTTAGGCGCAAGGTGCGATGTGTGCGCACCGACGGGAGCAGGTTCACCTTCACCGGCGAGAAGGGAGCCTTAGCAGCACAGGATGGACTCACGCAGAGGAGAGGTCAGCCCATCACTCATCAGTTGGCTAGCCTCATCCTGGGAGAAGTTGACGTGCGGAGTCCCAGTTTCCCTGCAGTGGTGGATCAGTACGCGGACGTCTTTCCCGACGACGTTCCAGGACTACCTCCTCGCAGAGAGGTAGAATTTTATATTGACCTGTACCCCGGGACAACCCCGATATCCACTCCAGCATATCGGATGGCCCCCGCTGAGCTTCGAGAGCTGCGAGTACAGTTGGAGGACTTGCAGGTCAAGGGGTTCCTCCGACCCAGTGTTTCCCACTGGGCTTCCCCGATTTTGTTCGCCAAGAAGGCGGACGGGAGCTTGCGACTGTGTGTCGATTATCGTCGCCTGAATCAGGTGACAGTGAGGAACAAGTATCCGCTACCCAGGATTGATGATCTCTTCGACCAGCTCAAGGGAGCACGGTGGTTCTCGAAGATAGACCTCAGGTCAGGCTATCATCAGCTTAGTGTTCGAGACGAGGATGTGCAGAAGACGGCCTTCAGGTGTCGGTATGGCCACTTCGAGTTCTTGGTTATGCCTTTCGGCGTGACCAACGCTCCAGCAGTGTTCATGAGCCTCATGAACAGGATCTTCCAGCCATACCTCGATCGATTTGTCGTGGTCTTCATCGACGACATTTTGGTGTACTCAACGACGGAGGAGGAGCACGCCTACCACCTGCGTGTTGTACTAGACACACTCCGAGAGCACCAGCTTTATGGAAAGCTCTCGAAGTGTCAGTTCTGGTTACGTGAGGTCCACTTCTTGGGGCACGTCATTTCTGAGGCGGGAGTTTCAGTGGATCCCGCGAAGATCGAGGCAGTGCTAGCTTCGGAGCCACCCAAGAGCGTGACAGAGGTGCGGAGTTTCTTGGGCCTAGCCGGATACTATCGGAGATTTGTGCCGGACTTCTCCAGAGTTGCGGCCCCACTCTCAGCGTTGAAGAAGAAGGGGAAACCCTTCGTGTGGTCAGACAAATGTCAGCAGAGCTTCCAGGAGCTGAGGCAGAGGTTGACCAGCGCACCTATCTTGAGGTTTCCTGAGGAGGGAGTTGGTTACGTAGTCTACCGCGATGCATCAGGGACCGGACTCGGGTGTGTCCTGATGCAGGAGCGGGCCGTGATTGCCTACGGATCACGTCAGTTGAGGCCTCATGAGCAGAACTACGCTACCCATGACTTGGAGTTGGCAGCAGTAGTCTTTGCCCTGAAGACATGGAGACACTATCTGATGGGCGAGTGCTTCACAGTCTTTTCTGACCACCAGAGTCTCAGGTACATCTTCTCTCAGAAGGACCTGAACCTGAGACAGCGGCGATGGCTCGAGTTCCTCCAGGACTATGACTTTGAAATAGTCTATACTCCTGGGAAGGGGAACGTGGTGGCTGATTCCCTCAGCAGGAGGACGGGCATCCAGCTACTTGAGGAGGCGACAGAGCAGCTAGCCGCTTTGCAGATATCCTTCATGGATAGAGACGGAGCAGCCTTACTTCAGTCTCTCACAGTCTCTCCTCTACTTCTTCAGCGGGTCAGAGAGTAACAGCATGGGGATGTTGACTGTGAGACGCGGCGTGCACAGATATCCTCGGGACAGGCACTTGATGGTTTCTCCCTTGGAGCAGAGCACGATGTCCTTTTCAGAGGACGTACCATGGTACCAGTCGCCTTACGAGAGGAGGTGCTGAGAGAGTTTCACACTTCTCCGTTGGCGGTACATCCTGGAGTGGCGAAGATGTACCAGGATCTCGGGCGACAGCACTGGTGGCCGGGCATGAAGAAGGCTGTGGCAGAGTTCGTTTCACGGTGCCTCACCTGCCAGCAGGTGAAGGCAGAGCATCAGGTTCCAGCAGGCTTGGTACAGCCCTTGGAGGTCCCGGAGTGGAAGTGGGACGTGATATCTATGGACTTTGTGACTGGACTTCCACGCACTTCCAGAGGTCACGATTCCATATGGGTGATTGTTGACCGACTCACCAAGTCGGCACACTTCTTATCCATCTGAGAGCAGGGAAAAGTGGAGAGCATGGGGCGTCTCTACGTTCAGGAGATTGTACGACTTCACGGTGTGCCATCGACCATCGTCTCCGATCGGGACACTCGTTTTACTTCCCGGCTTTCGAAGGGGTTGCAGGAGGCGTTCGGGACGCGACTACGTCTGAGCACTTCCTTTCACCCTCAGACGGATGGTCAGACAGAGAGGACCATTCAGACTCTCGAGGACATGCTCCGTGCATGTGTCGTCGACTTTGGTCGCAGCTGGGAGGACCACCTACCCTTGGTGGAGTTCGCGTACAACAACAGCTACCACTCCACCATCAGGATGACACCCTACGAGGAATTGTGCGGGAGGCCTTGCAGATCTCCTTTGTGCTGGACAGACCATGGAGAGTCAGCACTTGTGGGACCAGAGATGGTCCGGGCCACGACAGAGAAGGTCCAGCTCATCCAGGAGCGGATGAGGACAGCACAGAGCCGGTAGAAGTCATATGCTGATAGGAGGCGGAGGCCACTAGAGTTCGAGGATGGTGACCACGTCTTCTTGCGGGTCTCACCTCGACGTGGTTTGAGGAGATTTGGCCGAGGCGGCAAGTTGTATCCACGCTTCATCGGGCCTTTCAAGGTCCTCAGCAGGATTGGCGAGGTGGCTTATCGCCTGGCTCTGCCACCTCAGTTGCACCGGGTGCACGATGTCTTCCAGGTATCCCAGCTGAGGAGATACGTGCACGACCCGACACACATCATTGACTATGGGGAGCTCGACGTGGATGATGGAGCGACTTTTACGGAGGTCCCAGTAGATATAGAGGTTCGACAGGAACGGGTCCTACGTGGGCAATCGATTCCTCTTGTGCGCATCAGATGGCAGCACGGGAACCTCCAGGAGAGCACTTGGGAGCGGGAGGCTCAGATGCGTGCTCAGTACCCACATTTGTTTCCCTAGATTTTGATGTATCTTTACGGGGACGTAAAGTCCTGAGGTGGGAGTAATGTAAAGACCCGTAAATTTCAAGGAAATGTTTTTCTTAATTTTCTTTGGAATTTTACAAGAACGCAGTTTCTGACGGCGCCTGATTCCGAGTCACGGTGTGCCCGGAATCATTTTCTGAAGTTTGGCTCGGGTACGTTCAGTGAACGGATGAGCGGGTTTTTCTAACTTTTGAACCGGTGCCCGGAATCGAATTCTGAGGGCACCGATAAAATCGCAGCGCCGGTATTCGCTTAGAAACGCCTCTTCCGGAGTTGCGTTTGCTCGGGTGTGGTTTTTAATTTTCGGGCTTAAAGTTAAGAAATACAATAATTTTGCGACAGCTTTATTTTATTTCACTTAAGCCACTTGGAAGCCACTTAAAGCCACTTAAAGGAGGCTTGAACTGAGTTGAACTGGATAGGATGCTATCCAGAAATATCCTACCCCCTTGGTAGGATATTTGTGAGGTGGGGCTCGCACGATCCCCGCCGTTTCTTTCCGCTAAGAAACGCACCCGTGAAAACCCGTCTTAATGAAAGTCAACCGACGCGTTTTCTAAATTCTTAGCAGACCATTTAATTGGGCGGTTTATTTCGTGAATTAAATGGGCTGTTTCTTTCGTGAATTAAATGGGCTGTTTCCTTCGTGAATTAAATGGGTCGTTTCTTTCGTTGAATTAATTCAACGAATTGATGGATCGTTTCTTAACCAGTTTTTCAAATTCGTTGGCGTAATAATAAAATAAGACCAACGCTTAACCTCTGGTTATTTGCGCTTGAGAAGATTTGGGAGAACCCTCGCAACTTCTTCTCCCTCGCGAAGAATGCGAAGAACGCGAAGAACGTGAAGAAGGCCGAACCCAGAAATCGACGACGCCTTCGCCCGAGACGCTCTTCCGATCTCCGATCTCCGATCTCCGATCACCGACCATTCGAGGTGAGTGCTTTCGGATTTCCTCTCAAGTTCTTTTCTTTGGTTTTAAACGAAACACAGATTTAAATATTAATAATTTAAATCTGTTGTTCTTGATTTGTTGAGCTCGCCGACTCAACGCCGGAATCCGCGACGACGCGACGCCTCCCCGCGACGACGCGACGATCGATCTCTTCCGCGACGGTCTCTTCCACGAAGAACGCCCACGCACGACGATCATCAAGGTAGGGATTCATTTTGGAAAATTACCCCTTTTTTAATTTTCTCATGAACGTTCTTGAAAATTAAAAAGCCGGTTTTCAATGAACAATTTTATTTTAATTAAAATTGTTGGATCATGTGTTGATCATTTTTCTCCCGGTTGTTTATCTCTAACGCGGAGGGTGTGGGCCGAACGAACACGGCCCGACGACCCTCCGCCGTTCTTCATTTGTGTGGATTTGATGGTCGACGACGGAACGTGCCGCAGCGGACGGTTGACGATCCCGCAGTAAAGAACGGATCCCGGGAGGAGCAACGGCGCAGACGGGAAGGAAAACGGGCCACCGGAGCGACGCCGGTGGCCCGCGGAAGTTGCCGGCGGCCGGAGGCGGCGGCGCCCCGGCGCGCCGCCGGACGAAATCCGCCGCGGCTGAAGCCGCGGCGGCGTTGGCCAAATGGACCCGCGGCGCGCGGGTCTGGTTCATCCGGGCGGACGCGGCTCAGCGCGTCCGCGGGCCGCAGTCCTTCCTCAAGCCGCGGGTCAGCGCCCGCGTCTTCCACCCGCGCGGCTCGGCCAAGCCGAGCCGGCCGAGCCGGCCGAGCCGGACCGGCCCTGGCCGGGCCGGGACGGGCCAGCCGGGTCGGACCCGGTTCGGGTCGACCCGGTTCGGGCCGACCCAGGGGGGGTCGGGCAGGGTCGGCCCGGGCCCGTACCCCCCATCTTCGGACGTTTTCGTTCAAACGCCCGTATCTTGAGCTTCGTGCCTCCAAACGACTCACCGTCAGCGGCAACGCGATCCTTGGATCGAGACGGTCGTTTCGGTATATCGCTATCAAGGTTTCGGAATACTTTGAGTTCGGCCGGGTTGGTTCGTACACGAGACCAACCGGGCCCTCGGAGCGGAAACGCTCATATCTTGAGCTACGGACGTCCGATTGACGTGCTGTCAGCTTTGTTGAATTCCTCTAAGTGAGACGGATCTTTTGGCATACTCCGCCCGAGGTTTGGACGCAGGTGGAGTGCGGTCGGGTTGGTTTTGCCTTAAAAACCAACCGGGCCCCTGGGACGAAAATGCCAATATCTCTCAGACCGGGCGTCCGATTGACGCGCCGTCTGCGACGTTGAGTTCCTGTTGACGATACGGAACTTTTGGATACATCAACTTCGGACTTCGTGTCAGTTGATGTATCAGCCTCTCGGCTCGTGGAGCGGACCTTCCCGAACGAGCTTGCTGTGTGCGGGAACCCTAGTGCTGGCTGCGACTGCTACTTCGACAGCGACGACCGTGCAGAGATCCTCAGTGGATTGCGGCGACGACTGTGCAGAGATCCTCCGTGGACTCCGACGACGACCGTGCAGAGATCCTCAGTGGACTGCGGCGACGACTGTGTAGAGATTCTCAACGGACTGCGACGACTACTGCACTCAGCGATCCTACGTGGATCAGTGCTACCGGTCCTGTGTGGGCCCGATCCTGTGTGGGTCCGATCCTGCGTGGGTTAGCGCTCATCGGTTCTGTGTGAGCCAGCGCCTACAGGTCCTGCGTGGGCCCGGTCCTGTGTGGGCCCGATCCTGTGTGGGTCATCTCTCAGCGGTTCTATGTGAGCCAACTTCTACAGGTCCTGCGTGGGCCCGATCCTGTGTGGGTCACTGCAAGGTTAGTACCTATCGATCTTTCGTGGGTCCGACGACTTAGATGGTTCAATGATCATCTTTATCGTCATCCGAAGAAGTATACCTGTGTGAGCTGAATCTTGTGTTACTCTCCTTTGTGGATTGTGTTGCTCTATCCTGCGTGGGTATACGTTTTGCTTTCCTGTGTGGACAGGGTTGTGCTTGGGCTCGGACGTTGGAGCCGAACGGGAATTGAAGACTTTGGTATATATATGGGCATATACCTAAGCAGTGTCAGATGTTACTTCGTGATTGTATCTTTCCTTTGTGGTTTATCCTTTGTGGATTTCGGGAGACCTTCGGGGGTCTCGGGGTCCCTACTGAGTAGCTTATACTCACCCCTGCACGGGTTATGCCCGCACTTCGTGGTGTTGGTTGCAGACGACGGACAGCGCTGATCGTGGAGGAGGCGTGCGGAGAAGGACATTACCTGGAGGTGGACCACTGGGCGGGACGTACTCGGAGCGGTTAGGTGGACCCGAGGAGCAGTGGAGGCTATCTGTACCCACCCTTCAGGTGGGACTTCCAGAGGACGGCTCGACGCTGCAGTTTTAAATTTTTAGTTGCTGTTTTTCCTTTCAGTTGTACTTTACAGTTGGGCTTGTATTTCCGGCCCCTTTTTACTTTCAGCACAGCTTGTACAGTTTTACTTAGTGTTTACTTTTCCGCTTGCTTGCTCTGTGGTGCTCGTTTACTTTTCAAAGGCAATGCCTTCCCTTTTTGTTGGGATTTACGCCTTGGTGCTAGTCGCCAGCCCCTGGCCTATGGAAGGCGGGCTTGGGGTAGTCACGACACGGGCCCGAGGACGGGTCGTGACATTAGTACCCTATTTGATGTAGTACAACAACATGGAGATCATGTGATGCAATATAGAGATGAATCCTATAACATATTAAGTCTATATATAATGTAATAGGGTCTGATTCTCATGGAATTGTGATGCATCCTAGGGTCCAACAATGAGGTTTTGTGTACCACGATGTAGTGGTGGGGTTAAATACCATGTATTTGTACTTCAGGCCATTAGGCCTTAAATTTATTATAGGGGTTCCTTCTTAACACATTCAAAAATAATAATTATCTTAAAATATATTTTATATGTACTTTTAAGGTTTTATCAATTTCTATAACTTTAAGAATCCTCAAATTATTATAAAAAAATATTTCATGAGAATCCATTTAAAAAACTTCTACCTTTTAAATAAAAAATACAATAAAAATTCAATTTATTTTGTGGAACGGAAAAAACATATCTAAAATGGGTTTACCATAAAATCCCTAACCAGTCTGGTTACCACTATAGTCAATTTAATCATCCTCATCGTCATTATCTTATGAATTAACCTCAAACTCCACTCAAATATGAACCATGATTCAAGGATATGGTGAAGTAAGTAACATATGAAAATATCTTGTTAGAATATATATCTTAAATAACAATAAAATAATTATAGTATCAAGATGATCAATTGAAAAAAACCATTTGAGATATAAGAATGAATGGTTTCATAAAATTACCATCTTATAATCTTATATAACTAAAGGATAAAGGAAATTACATTTCCATTTGACATTATTGTGATGAAATAAGTTCTACTCCTATGGATTATATAAATTTTAAATCAATAAGTGATTCAAGTATAACTCATGTAAACACTCTGTCTATGTTTTTATATGATTCAATTGAAAACAAAAAAATAACATGGGTAAGAAAATGGCTGAATGTTTCCTTATTAATTCACCTATATAACTTCTATTTACCTAAGGAATCTAACCATCTATGTTTTGTAATAGTGGGTTCCCTAGACCCAACATGAATAGTTATTTTAATTTTCATTACATGTATAAATTTTGATATATACATTTTATTATTATTACCATAATAGTGATGTAGCTTTTTTATCCACAGTTTACATGGTAATGTCTATAGATTACAAGTCATATCAAAAGGTTATAGTAGTTCCCAATTATAATGATAGCCTTGAGATACTATGATAGTAGTATTAAACATGTATCCTATAGTATTGATACATTATACTACTAAGACACAAATGATGTCTATCTATTTGGTGTTGGGGTTCATAATAATTGAGGCTACTTATCATGAAGTTCTCACTTGGTGATCTAGAGTGGATGAAATAATGAGGATAAATATTCAAATTGGAACAAAAAATGTTTAAGGTTCCATTGGTTGTTCCTATCTATGAACATGTGTATTGGTATCTAGGCTTGATATTATTTTTAATGTGTATCAATTGATCACGTACTATGGTGCATGGAAAAAACCATGATACTGAAGTCATGGAGAAGTTTCTTGTGTTGTGTGTGTCATTGGTGGTATGACATTGCCTAAATGATCAAGATATAATTATTTAAGGTGAGGAAGAGATATATCATGGGATCTGGTTGACTAGGATGGGATAAACTTCATAAAATCCACAGACATTGTGTAATAAGGTAAGTCCCTGCAGTAACGTCGTGAATATATATAAATAAAAAAAGGATGATGACACAAGTGTGCATCCTTCATTATGAAATATAATGAGGCAAAGAGATTATTTTTCACAAAACATGTTTATAGGAGGTAGTCAAATCTATTCCACTACTCATCTATCGAGATAAATATATAGAGGGTCACACACTAAGTGTATCCCCAAGTTCCACCAATTCTATGAATAGGATTTCAGGACAGTGTGGGAAAAACATATAGGGTCCCATGAATGTCTTAGTGTGATTGATCAAAATTAAAATTTATTCAATTATATTATTCATGTTTGGAATAATTATGAGTGAGTTTATTTATCAAGGTAATCATAAGTTGTTTGATCATAAAAGTGAACATGAGAAAATATATTTTTTTTGAAAAAACAAACAATAATCAAGGTTCAGTAAATTATTTGGGGGAGATTATGGTAAGATTTAATGGTTTTTATTTTATCATATTACTGTTAATAGTGTTAATATTGTGTTATAAAATATTTGATACATTTATGAGATGTTCATTAAGTCATACATGTGCACAAAGTTCTAATGTAAATGTTATTTGTTTTTAGGGACCAATGTGAAATTTTGGAAAGTATAAAATTGGTTTAAAAACTCATTTTATAATATCGATTAGTATGCATAACCATTTTTATGAATTTATTGAGAGAATATCTATTCTCCTCTCCTCTCATGTTATTAGAGATATTCCAAAGGAATAATAAGGCCAGATTGACCCCACTTTCATAATCGAGTAAATGTTCTTCATGTGATCTAGAGGGCATTATAAAGCTCTTCAACTTACAATAATAGAACCCAATAAATGTACATAAACAATACATGCGATATGGTGCATGTGTGGATGATCTAAATGAATCTTAACTTAGTGCCTTAGATCCATGACACATTTAATGTGATTTAATAAACAGATGACTTTAAAAAAACATGGTACCATTTCAATTTTATTTTTATTTTATTTTTTTTGTATAAATTTAATTGGACAAGAAAATTTCAGAAATAATACAAGTTATTTTTTGAATTAGGGGGTTTTAAACATGAATACAAACTTGAAATATTAAATTTCACTTCTTTTATGCTTCCGTTGTTCCCTGAGTTCTTTCAATTAGTATCAGAGTAAATGTTTAGTAATTTAAGTAAAAAAATTAAATTCCAATCAAAATTAATATGATTTTCAAATAAGTTTTATATTTGGTCCCATTTCAATTGTATACATGTCTATACAAGTTCTTATAGCCAATATATGGTTGATCAAAGATCGATGGGTTTTAAATAAAATATTCTATCAAAATTAATGTTTTAGTTTTTTTAACTTTAATAGATGTCGGGGTGACAGATTTCTAGACATAGTGTTATGTATATATGTTTCATTTTATCTAGATATACAAGAAGACTATTGGTCTACTCAATTAGAAATACACTCTTTCCTTAATGCTTCTTTTATTGAATGGATAAAGCTTCCATTGGTAGCTAGTTTAAAGATTCCCATAGAATATTGTTTAATTTAAAGGAAAAATCTTCCCTTGGATGATTTTTGAAATTTTATATCATAAATTTTTTTAATTAAAAGTATAAATATTACCAAGTATTCTTTTAAAAATCTTTCCAAGGGTCCTTCATTTTTGAAATAGACAATGCTTCCGTTGGAAGCTTATTCAAATAATCTTATGGATGATTTTTTAAAATATATAAAAAATGATAAAAGGTTATTTTTTATGTTTCTTATCATTTATTATTATTATATATATATATATATTAATAAGAATCTCCATCTAAGACAGAACCAATTTATTCCATGTCTGTCCGGCATGACCCGTTTGACCCATCACGAGTCCAAAATTAGTTTTCGGAGATTTTCTTTATGTCCAAATGGACACAAAAAATTATGAAATAATCTCCATAGATAAATTAAATTGTCTTTGACTAAATAATATTATTTTCTGTAATATTATACTTATCCAAAATTTATTTATATTATTTTAATTCATGTTAGCACATTACAAGAACCATCAAGATGAGTTTTAGTAAATTGTTTTTTATTATGCAATATAATTACATGTTGCCAGATCATGAGTTGAGACCATCCTATACATTTTATGTTTATTATTTATTTATTTTATTTTTTTAATTTATGATTATAAAAGTATAATAATTATTTTATTTTGATTATATACGCATTATCCCTCCATCCATAATTTGTATAAGGGCCTGCACGTCCACATGTATGTCATAAAATGTAAATTTTCACCCTGAGTTCCCCTCACTTGCATGTGCGTGTACATTGTAATGACCATAAGTGTTAGTGGGAATGTGGTTTGAGTCAAGATATGGTGTAGATCAAACAGTTGAAATTCAATGGAGTTATAGGTACAACAATTCAATTCATGTATGGACTTAAGTAATTTTTGTAGGGTCTTGATTAATCTGTTATTTTCTTGATGGATTAACAAATCATTAATGGATCATAGTCATTTCATTATTTATATTTTATCACAGGAATGGTTTATTAATTTTTTAATCTGTATATATTATGTGTGAGTTCATAGTATAATAATGAACAAGCATGCAATGATAAAATAAACATGTGCGGTGGATGTTTTATATTTAAAAGCATGGTTATGTTGTGAGTTATATAACAAATAAAAACCATGTTAAATATAAAATTATTTACATCAACTAGATTAAATTAATAAATCACTAAAAGAAAATAGTAAGTAAATTTATACCTTCCATCACTCCAATTTTAACAAAACTGGGTGTTTGAGGTGTGTGTCTGCCAAAGTTGTGGCTGCCTCTAACTATCAAGAATTTCCTATGAGAGTAATGGGTTAAATTAACTTAATTTTGAATAAAAGGAGTGTCCAAATCTTTATTGCTATAAATTTTGAGGAAAATCATTGAACATGAAAGGTAATTCATTGTAGGAAATGATACTCCACTGAATAGATCATGGAGTCACAAGTTAATATGGTAGGCCAGATTAGTTCCAAACTTAGAATCCTTGAGGATTAGAATAGACAAATCATGTATACTATGAGGAGGGGTTTCATGTATCCCTTACACTAGAGTACTCAATCGATAGAGTATTACAAATCTAATAGTGCGGGATTTTGAGATTTGATAAAATAGTGGAGGAGATTTAATTATTTATATTAATTAGGTAATGTCTAATTAGAAATCCAGATAAAATTACTTATCTTCTTGATTTATTTTATAAAATGTGAAGTATGAACAAAATTTTGATACAATAATATGTAATAAATAAAAGGTATAAAATTAAATGAGTTTCCAAAGATTAGTAATGGTGCATTCACAAAGCACTCTGATATCGAAATTTAAATGTGTTGGTGTCTGCAATATGTGTTAACCCACCTCTAGAAGCAAGGAAGTAAGAATTATTATCAGATACTCATGTATGAAATATATTTTTTTTATATCATAATTATATCATCAACGTTTGCTATGAGTAGTGGATAAAACATTGGGAAATGGTTGATTTTACAAGTTGTCTCATACTTGAGAAGCTTTTTAGGAGAAATTGAAGCAATATATGAATGGATTATTATAACATTGTATATGTAAATTGAAATATGGATAAATATATTTCAATGAACCCCATTATCATATAATTTTAACCTATTTACTCCAGTTTCCATTATGATTAAAAAACATATAGTCAAGAGAGAAAAACATTTCATTACCTTTTAGGAAAATTTCATCAAGAATAGGTAAAAAAGAAATTAAAAAATAATTTAGGAATAATAAAAACAATATATAAATCATTTTTAAAAAATAATCATGGTGAAATGGAAGAAAAATATTTTTTACTGGGAATCTTATAGAAAATAATTTTTAAACGAAAGTCGCTTACCTTGAGTTTGACACATCAAAGATGTTCGTTGTTTTCCTAAATAATAAAAATATATTTATTTTATACTTCCTTGAGAAAGTTTCCAATGCTTATTATTCATTTTATATCACTTATTACCATGTTATATACAATTACTTGTTCACTAAAGTTAACGTAGGATGTTTTGACGATATTATGTACCTAAGTCCAGAATGACTATATTTTTTTGGCAATGGTCAAAGAAGGTTATCATTCCATTGTCTCTAGGATAATAATTCTAAAATAATTATCATTTATAAACATAAATTATACTTTTAAATTCAACCATTATACGAGGTTAGGAAAAGGTAACTACATTACAACCGTGGAGATGGAAGATTATATGTACTCATGAGTAATGTTTCTATTTTTCAATTATACTTACCAAGAGTTGGTAAGTACTATTTTAACTATATATAATTATAATAATATAATATATATCATATTAATTCTTTAAATATACTTATATATACCATCTATTTAATGTGGTGATGGAAAACAAATCACATCGCTTAGTGGCGGTGGTAGTCCACATGTACACACGAACAATGTTATAAATCTTTTGTACACAGGTATTTATGAATTTCAATGATATATTAAATTTTAATAAAGATAAATATTTAATTAATTTCATATAAATCATTTATTTCATCATTATAACCTTTATTTATTAATGGTGTTAGAAAACAAATTACATCAGATTGCGAGGTGGTAGTCCACCATACACAGAAACAAGGAATTATTTTCCCATTTTATGGAAGAAGAGATAGACATATATCATTAAACACAAATAATAAAATATTATTATATGGATGATAGATTATTTATTATCTTATCTTGGCTGAATAAGTTTTGTGGGATGTGGAAGAAGAAATAAAACAAAAACATGTAGATTAAAACTATACCTCTCCTTTGGAAAATCCTTTTATAAACACTATTGGTCCTATATGATTGGTATACAATTTAAATCAAGAACTCTATAATATTGAGATGGATTCTAGGAATTTATTTCAGTGAGTATTTATAAAAAAATTGAATTTTAATTAGTTAATAAATAAAAAGAATAGGTACCCATTTATATGGGAGGGGAGGGACACTCTTGTTATTTATCAAAATATTAAATTAATATAAATAAATTTTACATTCACAAGGGTTAAAACGGGATTTAATTTAAATATAATAGGATTGGGGGTCTAAATATAACAAAAAAATTAAAATTAGTCAATCTTTTACTATATTTAAACAATTATCCTTTGGTTTTAACCCTTATTTAACCCCTTTAACTCCTATCACGTCAACTTGGATTGTCTTTCATTAAGGGATTATATAGTAACTATAAAATGGAAAATGACCAATAATTGGTCTGTGGATGATATTTTATGCCTTATAATAATAAATTGCATGAATTAAATATTTTTATGAATTTTATATCATTTAATAAAATATTATTTATTCTAAAATATCAGTAATGTCAATGTATAGAACTATTCATTACATTGAAATCAATAATATCAAAATATCACTTATAATTAAAAAAATTATATCATTAAATTTATTCCTTGTCAATATAGTCTATAAAATTCTTGGATCATATTAATTATCTCAAATTAGATTTATTTTAACATTGTTAATGTCATTAATTATAGTTTTCTTATAATTTGATAATTAATGCATCAGTAATGTGAAAGCATTTAAAGTTATTATTTATTCCATAAAAAATAAAAAGACATTATCTTGATGAATATAAATATTTTAAATTTTATAAGGTGATTTTTTTTTCAGAATATAATTTAGATAACATATTAAAAATATGACACTTATTAGAATCAAGAGCATGATATGTTTGACCTTTCATTAAAAAAATACCCTAAAAGTCATAATCTTATCCAAGTGGTCCAAAATATCATATATGGCACCCTTGTATGATTATGGACAATATATTATCATCCGATATAATTTATGCATTTTTAGGTCATTTTACAATTTTTATCATTTTATTTTTTCCCTAAATTTCCTGATTTATCCTTTACCATGGCAACAAAAATTTCTAAAGATACTATTCATATTTAACAAATGTAGAGAATAAATATTTACCAAACATGGAATAACTAATTAAAAAATTAAACCAATTGTTAAAAATTCAAAACATAGAAGTTTCATAATTTTGATTAAAATTATATTCAAAATAAAAAAAGAAAAACAGTTTTTCAAAAATATGCTCTTCATAAATATAAAATGTTTGTTTTTTAAATTAATGTATAAAATCCATTTAAAATACCATAATTGGATTAATTTATATCTAATGTAACATATTAATATTTAAAACTAATCCAAAATTATGTTTACCGTGTAATAAAAAAATTTCAATAAAAAAACTATTTTTCACTATTCATTGAAAAATAAATATTTTCAGAAAATTATAAAAAAATTATTCTAAGATTATTTCGAAATGATGAATTAAAAATTAAAATTACTTTTTCCCAATTGAAATTTTATTTTTAAAAAGTTATTCATTTAAATATAACTATATAAAATAATGAGTTTGATGAAACTATTTCTTTTTTTGATTTTAAGAATTAATTAACATTTAAAAAAGTTAGAGGGAGGGGAATAAAATGAACAATGAAAAGCTACAGATCCAATATTTATAAAAATATGACTGAACCCAAGACCTCCCATGATACCCATCAAATGAATAACAACAAGGCTACTCTACTGGGGGATTACATAATATATTTATTATGAATATAAAAATTTTGTCCAAGAATACTAATAAATATAATTTTTTTCTTTTAGTATGTTGGTTGTGAAAATAGTGGAGTGTTATTTCATTGATACTATAATTAATCTTGGTGAATCTATTAGTGTGATTCCTCACTTGATTTTCTATATATAATAGGTAGGTTAATTGAAACCTATAATAATGGTTGTTCAATTGGTGAATTGCAGAATGAATCACCCTACTAGTGTATTGGAGTATGTGTTGGTGAAGTTTAATGACATTTTATTGTTCACAAACATTATTGTACTACAAATGAAGAATGAAAAAATAAAATAATAGGAACCACTAATTCTTGGCTATCTATTTATAAAATCATAAAAAACAATCATCAATGTAAACAATAACACCCTATTTGGTGAATTGTATGGTGATGATGTGCATTAAATCATTATAAATTTAATAAGGAAACATCATATAAATGAACTACATATCATTCATTAATTATATTTATTTTCTCCCCATAGATGATAACTTTTCAAATTCATGTTTTGATCTAATGTATTCTTTTACTTCCAATTTTGATATTTTTGGAGAGGAATCATCAATAGAATACTACATTTTTATTGAAAAATTTGATTCATGTAAAAATATTTATTATTTTTTACATTTTTTTAGTTTTGAAACTAATGAGGATTTTTCATTTTTCATTTTAATTGACTCTGCCAATGAATAGAGAATTATAGAAATTATAAATGGTTTTCATAATATTATTCCCACAAAACCATTGCATTCTATACTAAATATGCATTCTATTGAAATAAGACCACTTCTAATATACTTAAAATATACATTTATCAAATGTATAACTAATCTCCTATCATATTTTTAGATAATATCACATATGAACATGAAACTGAGGTTGTTAACCACTCATGAGAATTTAATTAATTGATTATATTGACATTTCCCAATATTCCTAGTATTACCCATCCATATGCATGTATTTACTTCTCTTTTCGTGGTTAGACTATATAGAGAAATAAAAATTTTAGTTAAAACGCACCCACTTGACATCATAAAAATATGGGTCATCCAACTATTAGTTTTTGAGATCGTATATATCGTCTCTAATAACAAACTACATAGCCTATTATAAATTCTTCTTAAAAATAATATTATTATAGTTTTCATAATGAGAATAATTAATTAGTTACAAATCAAGTGGAAAACAATAAATTATTATACATAGATTTCCACTAGAATAACCATTTCACTCAAATGGAATGTTTTTTAATTATATTGTATTGACCAAATTATGGAAATATTGAAGAGTGGGTCTTAATAATATATTCCTGATGGTTTCTACAGATAATAATTGATTCGTAAAGACCTATCGAATTATAATATTATAATCCTTAAATGAAAATTTGGTATAATAATATAAATAATTTTTTACACATTAATATTTGTATTTTAATGCATTAAACCCCCTTAGCAGTTAAAAATAAACGGGATTTATCAAATTTTTTGTATTTTAATTTCTTTTATTTTAATTTCAGAATTTATTTAAATAATATATTTTAATGTAATTTACTATTTTTGTAATTTTATTTAAATGTTTAAAATCTCATTTAATATATGTTATGTATTTAGGTGATGATTTTAGAAATTCCTATGGTCTAAAATTGTTGAAATCCACATAGATTGAATTGTTTATTATCAATCATTAAATACGATTGGAACGATGTCTCCTTGTTTGATATAACCACCTGAAGAAAATTATCTACTCCTGAAATAGTATTCCATAGGAAAAATTATGTTTTTGGATCACATAAAATAAGGTGAAACGAGGAGTGAATAAATAGGATTATATATTCTTTTATATATAGGTAGAATGTATATATGTAAGATTATAATGATTTTAATCAATTATGGTTTAGGGGGATGAAATTCTTCTATGAGATAGTATCATACTGTATTCTACTGGTATACCCAAAAAAGAAAAAAATGCATAAAAACCACTCATAATATATATTAAACCCAAGAAACCAAATATTTTTTATATATAACACACAAGAGTGTTTTTTTAAATACAAATTATTTTTCAATTACGAAAAAAAATCTTTTCTTAGAAAATCAGTATATAAATGGAATTAGGATATAGTATCATTATCATGTTGCATGTGATTTATATAATGTGCGTTTCATGTAAAATTATCATAGATGAAACATAAATTGTATGTGGTGTAATGTGATATGAGAAATGAAATATATGGTTCATTATATATTCAACACCATCTTGAGGAGCATAAGTGTCATCATACCGCTATAAGAATGTACTCTCATCAGTGTGGTTGTAATAAGAAATCTTTTGATTGTTCATATATTCTTGGATCTGTTTATGAATATAAAATCTTAGTTTGTGGAACATCAAAGAAGGATAATAAATAATGAAATGGGGTCCCATAAAAACATGACACAGATCTGATGGTTTTTTTGGGGTTCATCGTATGAACATCAAAGTGGATGTAAACCAATTTTTTTATGATCTAACATTGACGATATCAAAATGTATATAGAAATTAAGAACGTAATTGTATGTGTACCATGATATTTGATCCAGTAGCGTTCATACCCATGGATTTTTCTTGAAGAAAATAACTGGAGTAGAAGACAAAAGAAACCAACCTCAAAGGGTAGTACTCTAACTAAATGGTCCTCATTCATAATGAAAGGGTCTTAGTACACTAAAGGGGTATTATCATGAAAAATATGATATCAGGAGGAAGAAAAATATAGAAATATTTGAATAGAATAGATTATCATATCACCATTAATACAATAAAGGGGACACATTCCCTTTATATAGATAGTGCCGACACTAAAAAAGGCATTTCTCAATAGAGCAACACTTTTAAAAAGTTCCATACATTAGCGTGTCATCAATCATTTCACGGCGCTTTTTGGGCATCAACTTTTTGTCTTACGATGTTTCGTGTGGAAACTGTTTTCTCTTGTTATTTTAGTTTTTCTAATTAGTTAGTTAGTTAATTAATTAATTAATTAATATTATTAATATTATTATTTATTATTATCATTATTTATTATTATTATTTATTTATAATTTATAATTTATTTATAATTTATATATTTATATATTATTAATTAATTTATTTATTAATTACATATTATTATCTACATATTTTTTTACATATTATTTATTTATTATTTATTATTTATATATTAATATATTATATATTTACATATATATTTTAAATTTTATTATATACTTATTACTATATATTTATTATGAATTTATTAATATTACTTATTTTTTATCATACCATGCATGCATATTTCACGCATTTCATGCATAAATTTGAAAAATGTATGTGTTGATAGAGATCTGAACCCCTTACCTCTAGGATATACTTCAAAGACATTACCACTCCCGCAAGATGCTTATCTAGTGAGTAATCAGTATGTAATATACTTATACATATGAAAATAAAATTAATAATGATGTTAAATAATAATAAATAATTAATATATAATAAAGACGTAATAAATGAATAATAAATGAATACATAATAGATATAAGATAAATAATAAATATATTATAAATATTTATTAAATAAATAGTTAATAAATAAATATTAATTAATTATTATGTAAATGATAAATAAATAAATTATAAATAAATAATAATCAATATATAGTAACTAATAATAATAAATGATAAAAAAATAATAAATAATAAATAATAAATAATAAAAAATAAAAAATAAAAAATAAAAAATAAAAAATAAAAAATAAATAAAAAATAAAAAATTATAATTTATAAATTATAAATAATAAATAATAAATAATAAACTATGAATTATAAATAATAAATAATAAATAATAAATTATAATTAATAAATAATAATAAATAATAATAATAAATAATAAATAATACAAAAAATAACTAATAAATAAATAATACATAAATTGTGGATAATAAATATGAAATAATAAATATGAAATACATATTAAATGAATATTAGATAAATATAAAATAATATATAATAAATTAGTAAATATTAATTAAATTATAAATACTTATTAAAAAAATAAGTACATATTAAATAAATAAATATTAAAAAAATATTAAAAAATTAACATTAAATAAATAAATTGTAAATTAATAATAAATAAATAATAAGAAAATAATAAACCAATTATAAATAATAATAATGAATAATAAATAATAAATAATAAATAATAAATAACGATTAACTAAATAGTGAATACGTAATAATTAACTAATAATTAAATATTAAATACAAAAATAATAAACAAATAATAAATAAATAAATATTTAGTAAATAAATATTCAATAAATAATCAATAAATAAAAAAATAATAAATTAATAATGAATAATAATAAATGATTGTAAATAATAAATAATAAGTGATAAAGAAATAATACATAATACATAATACATAATAAGCATTAAATAAATAATAAATAATAAATATTACATATTACATATTAAATAATAAATAAATATTAAATAATCATCAAATAGTAAATTAATAATAAAAATAAATCCATTATAAATAAAAATTTAAAAACAAATAATAAATGATAAATAGTAAATAGTAAGTAATAAATGAAAATAAAAATAAAAAATAAAAAATAATCAAATAATCAAATAATCAAATAATCAAATCATAAAATGATAAAATAATAAAATAATAATATAATAATATAATAAAATAATATATATATATATATATAAATGAGAAGTAATTTTAATTATATATATATATGTCAACACATATATAATATTAAAATACATAAACTCAAATATGTATAAATATTGACAACTGTATATAAAATAAATAATTATTTATTTTAAATGAAATGAATAAAAAATATTTATTTCTATTCTTTTTATATACTTCAAAAACTTTTCTATGTAAATATATATTTATACAAGTGATTTATTATAAGTAAATATAAGTAAATATGCATATGTTGCATTATAAATAAAGCTAAATTGTAAAAGATGATAAAATTTCAAAACCATAATATCAATATGAATGTAATCCTAGAGAATAAATCCAGTCCCCACGGAAAAATGGAAATAAGACCCCCTTAAACGTGGATGAAAATCCATCAAATTTTAAAAAATTTGGGTACCCTGACTAAAAAATCAAGTTTGGAGGCCTTCGTGGCCTTTTTGGGGTTGACAAAATGATACTTGATCTATTTGAGCTCGACACTGGTATCCATGGCATTAGGATTATTACAAGTTCTGATTAATATGTGGTAAAGGCCAAACAGACAAAGAAATCAAATTTTTTGTCAGTTTGAAGTTGAAGTTCGATTTCATTCTTTTATTGAAACTTTAAAAAAAATTATTCATTTAATTATTACAAAATTTAAATATATTGTCGGTTTAGTTCATTTCATAAGCTTTGATTTGACTAGTTTTGGAACTAAAATGAATTCCCACATCAAAAGTTATGGTCACTTGATGCGGATGTAGTATTTTAAACTTATTAAACATCTGTATTTACTTTAAAATTATTATTAATTAATTATTATTATTATTTATTAATTAACACATTATAATTAATTAAAATTATAAATAATAAATTCTATATAAGAGTAGATAATAAATAATAAATAATATATAATATATATATATTTTAAATACCTTTAATTTCATGTTAGTTCATAAAAAACCGTTGCTATTTCACAACATTTTTTTAAAAAACCACAACTAATGAATTATAATTTCTTTTGAAAAAACATCATTTTTTTAAAAAAAATATTTATGAAACATTTTCTAGTGGTTTTAACAACTGTAGCTAAAAAATTCCAATTTTGTTTCGGAAAACAATTAGCAACGGTCTTAGAAACTTCTGTGAAAAGACCATTGGGAAACACAATTTTTTATATTACTAGTTCTCCTCATTCAAGAGTGTTTTATCACATCATATTCTTTAATTCCGTTTGGGGTAATGATCATTAAAATAATTCTGTGTATATTAAGGAAATATTTAATCCATTCATAATGTATTATAACTACTCTGAAAGGATGATGGGTTGGATGTGCCTACTAAGGACTCCTTACATTACATATAAAAAATTCTCAAGTTACATGATATGAAAATAAAACCCATATAGCTTCAACATATGATCAAAATTGGGATTAAGGATATGTTTTAATAAATGTATCCTTAATTCATATGGTTTATATGCATATTATTTTATTTCATAACTAATAATTTCACACTTTCACAAAAGTCAATTTTGAATTTATTCAAAACATCATAATTCTTTAAAAATCTTTCCAAAACTGCTTTTGGATACAATTTTATCAATCTATATTTATTTTGGATCAAACACTTTGTCATAAAAATAATCCTTATGTGGATCCCAAATTGGGTGACCCTATGGGACTTAGTACCATCAAAAATAAAAATGAAATACATATTTTAATGATGTTTGAAAAAAGTGTCCTCTTGAAAATCATTGGTTCTACTCAGGCTTACAAGGGGTATGATGTTATCCCTATCAAATATACACATGTCTCCATAAAAATATGTCCACCAATGGTTGTATCATATAAATGAAACAAAACCCTATATAATCCATTTTCCATGAATGTTTGTGGCCACTAGACGTGGAACATGTCAATCTAGTATATGACAACTCATATTTTCTTAATTCTCAGAAGAAGTCTGATCAAGATAATGAATACACCATATGGAATTCATCTTACTAATGATCCAATTACATGTCCCTCATATAAATAGCTAATAAAGTCATATGTGACTTAACTAAGAATGGATATTAATTTCCTTAGTGTAATTCAATTATGGTTCAAATGAATTTTGTCATCATATAAGTGGAAAATCCCATATTGGGTTTACATTAACTAAAGACATGGTCAACAATATGCCTCAAAACCCCTAATTATATGTCTCTATTTTTTACATGTGTAAGAAAGGTACCAATGTATAAGGGTTCTAATTCTAGGTATCTCACTAATAACATGTAATAAGGATTTATTATAAGTATACATCCCTATGTATATCAATTTCTATATAAAACTCTATGTGATCAATTGTTTTGGGTCAATCCAAGTAATAAGTATTTACATATTACCTCAAGAATACATTCTTATTATATTTTATACTTCCCTTTTTGTTGAGTATAACGTTATATTAATGTTAATATTAATATATCATCGCATCCCAGATTACACCATGATGATTATCGAAAAGGGGGAAATCGAAGCAATAAATTGAAGGGACACGATCATTAAACCATTAAGGTAAAGTAAATTGTTTCACACATGAATGAATGAAAATTTTAGATTTCCTTATATAATTATGAGAATTATACATCAATCACATCAATATTGTAAGTATTGAATACTAAAATTACTAACATAACCATCATGTTGTTGCGGTGGAAATGCATTCATTATGGGGTCAACAATATTTCTCTATGTATCTTCCCAGTTAATCCTCGCGTCACCCCTCTCAATGATCTCTCAAAAGATATGGTATTTTCATAAAATTTGTTTGGTAGTTTGGTGATATCAGAGGTCCTAAGATTGATAAATAGATCTATTTTTACCACAACAGAGCTTTATCACCCTCTCAATTCTAGGAACCACCTCTCGTTCAGAGATGAACTTTCAGATCCAAATAGATTCCTTTAATGCATCTGGTGCATTGATATTCTATACCTCTATTCCTGAGTCCACTATAGTTGATTATTTGGAACTATTCAAAGTGATATATCCATTATTTATGAAAACCAAAAAACTATATTCATATTTTAAATAATCTTTTTCAGATTGAAAAATCACTTTGTGTAACCCTTTACAAAAAAGTTCATATTCTCCTCCAAAAAACATGAATTTATCTTTGTTTCTCTTTAATCATTTTAGGATTTTCATTATAATAATCTAGTGACCCTCAATAGTATTACATTTTTAAATAACTATTATTATATGAGAAACAAAAATATCAGGTCATGTAAAAGACATAAAATACATGTTATAACCTATAGAGGACACATATTGAAATATATCAATCAATTATCACTCTTGGTAATATTATTGAATCTTCCTAGGATTTATTCCATGAAACAATAATAAAATACATTACATGGAGTTCTCCATTCTAAAAAGACTTTCCCTTTTATGAATTTATATGTCCTAATTATGTCCAAGTATCCTCTTAGATTTATATATTTAGGTCTTCGTTTCAAGTATATATACATCTTCAACCATTTATTTCACCAAGAATAATTTACCCAACCACATATTTATAGATTAAATAATCATTATATCATTTGGGAAATTATTATTTCATCTACATACTTTATAAAAAACACCACAAAATTCCCAATAATCCACTTATCTACATAAGAAACATATATATTCTTTATGAAACCCAATTCATTGATTATATAATTAAACCAGATATTCCAACTCTAAGAATCATTATTCTATCCATAAATGGTACATTGAAAGTTATATACCTAAATATTCTCATTTTTAATACAAAAACATATATGTTGTATCATATATATAAATAAATAAATAAATATATATATATATATCCTTAGATAAATTCCCATTAAGTAAAGTAGTTTTTATATCTGTTTGATATATCTCATTATCATAATGAGACACAAATATCGAGAAAAATTTAAAATGGCTTGATCATCACTTTTATGGAAATGGTTTCTTCATAGTCTATATGATGGATTTTCATTTCCATTAAAAATGGTTTATGGGTATTCACTCTAATATCCATGTTAGTTTTCAATAGAAAAACCTAATTGTATTATATTGGTCTTACCCCATCAGGTGTATATACAAAGTTCCAAACCTGGTCAATACACATGGAATCCATTTTAAATAATTTGTATTTTAACAATTTATTAGAATCAAAACTCTCAGCAGCCTCACAGTAAGAAGTAGGTTCATATATTATTAATATTAATTCATAGTCATTATCTATAGGAAATCCATATCCATCGGGTTCTTAATGAATCCCACCATACATTTGAGGTTCTTGAGTAACATGATTTGGTTTTTTTCACAACTCTTTATGGAACCATATCAACCTCCATGTCATGAAAACATTCATTTTGATTATATGAATAATATACATGTTTATATTTCCATTCACTTACTCCTTAACATATATATTCCTTCCCATGGAAGACACCCGTTTAGGCTATAAAAAATTATATTCATTATAATAATGAAACATATTATCCACATGTTTCCTTAGTATAACTATTAAATTATCATTTAGATTATTTTGGGAAATTTGTATCATAATTCTATCATCATATAATTGATTAAAAACCCCAAATTATCATGAAATAGTTTTTTATGATTCTATATCGACATCTCATATGAACTATTTATAATTGATTTTTTTTGGAATACAGTAAAGTAGAAGTGTAATATATTTCATATCATAATCACATAATGAAATATGTTTGTCACATAGATTCAAAATTGATCATATTATGTCCATAGTGGTAAGATAACTTATTTTAGACACACCATTCAGCTTTTGTGCTTCAGGAGGATTGAGTTGTAAAACCTTTCTACAATCTCTCAGGTGATATATGAATTCCTAGTTAAAGTATTCACCACCTCAATCTGATCAAAAAATCATTATAGTTGTACCCAGTTGATTTTTTACTTCATTATGAATGTCTTTACAATTTTATGAAAATTTATACTTTTGTTTCATTAGATAGACATAACCATATTGACTAAATTAATCAGTAATGGTAATAGAGTAACTAAAACAACCTTATACTCGTGTAATCATTTATCCACACACACCACTATATATGAGAGGAAAAAATCAACTAGATCATTGATATTTTCTCTCAAAATGTGCTATAGTCATATTTCTTAATAAAAATGATTTATAATTTTCAAATTCCTCATTATAGAATGATTCCAATAATCAATCATTATGAATTATTTGATTATATTTATCATTTATATGTCCAATGAGACAATTCCAATGAATGGTGGGACTATATTTAACTATGTACTTCTTAATTTAATTTTTATAAATAGGATTACCTATATCATGAATGTATAAACTATTTACAATTTTACAATTCCATAAAAATTTCATTCTTATATAAATAATTACTCTTGTTCCTAATAATGACTAAAAATAATATCCTTGTTAACAAGATAAAGAAATAAAATTACTTTTTATTGCGATAAAAAATTAGAGTATTCAAATTCAATGATTAATCCACTCGGAATAGTCAAAAAATAAGTGACATCCTATATTGAAATAACAATTTCCCTATTATCGATATAAATATATACATCACAATTTATTAATTCCTTTTTGTCTATGATTTTGTATCTATCAAAATAAATGTGTTACACACACTTTTTATCTAATACATATGATTCAGAGTCAGAGAAATTTACCTCTATAACATTCACAATTAAAAGATCAGATTGATTCTATTTTATAACACTTTTGTACCCTAGAGACTATTATTTAACTATTATATATTCCATACCTATAAGTTATGTAAATATTATTATCACAAAGTATTACATAATCATTAATGGCATATCAGTTGTTTTTTATTTTGTTTTATCTTTTCATCATAATGTTAATGAATGTTCTCCCACTAAAATGATGGCCTTGTACATTATCATTTTTAGTGATCCAAGATTCATGTTTTACTAATAAATGAGTACACATTGGATTTTCCCTCATTTCATAGTTATTTAGGTAGGGAATAATCCCAATCAAAATAGTTGTGACTCATACAATGTTAAGTTCTTAACCTTTTATCCAAATAAATCATATGATATAATCAACTATATTTTCCTATTAACATAATCCTATTATGTTCTATTGGGTATTGTAATCAAAATAAAACATCATGAATACCATAATAAAATATAATCAAGTGGAAGTTAATGTTTTAATGATGTCCCCAACATGATAATCAAGATTTTATTATCACTCCATTTACATACAAAAGATAATACAAGGGTACCCATCTTTGTAATAAAATACTTTTTTATATAGTAAAGGTCTTGACAAGTGGAACTTTCGTTGAAATATCATGCTTAGTATTTATGGGGTTTTTAAAGTATCACTAATTTTAGTCTACATAATGTGCATATTAAATTTATAACTATTTCATCTCATTCAATCTTTTTTATCTTTTTTTATTCATATGTGTATATTTATTTTAAAAAGTTATTTTTGGAATCCTTATTCTATATTACTCATTAATTTATTGATAATACATTGATGTGTAACTCTTTACACAACCCCCAACTTGGGTTATTCACCCAAATATAAAATCGAATCATATTAATACATATCCATATGAATCTTATGTATAAGGTATACAAATTCTTAATATGAAGGTTTAGAACTATATGAGATTCATAAACTCCCCATGTGAAATCCTAGTGAAATAAACATCCAATGCCCACCTTTCTAAACCCTAACACAGGCCTCTGGGATAGTGGGAAGTCCAACCCAAAGTTCCTCTACCCAAGGATACATTACTCATGAGTGAATCCAATTCATGATAAATTTAAAACCTAATATTTAAAAATTTTTCCCAACATCTAAATTCAATATAATAACATCAATTTTAAACATAGGATAATTTATTTAAAAACTAAATTTCATGGAGTCTTACCTAACATGAAATCCAAGACACTATCTCCCAAAATAAATTTATCTCATTAATTATATATACCATATATTCATATTTTATAAAAAACAACTAAACATTTAAATTAAAGTAATTTAAAAAAAATTATTTTACCAAAATAAGGTAAATAAAAATGAACTTTTCATATATTAAATATTGTCTTGAAACATACCAATTTATAATTCCTAACTATTGACATCTATTAAAAAAATTAAATTATAATAAAAATTAAATAATTATTAAAATTTTATTAATTATGTTAAAAAATATATTCTAAATTACGTTGGGGATAACATATTGTCATGTTTTAAGCCCATAATACAATGTTAGACAACATAATTTCATGATGGTGTACCAAATGTGACATTACATTGTCTCTCAAAGAAATGTTATGTATCAACAAAATATTACATTGATGTTCAAATGAGTATGATGTATTTACCACACATAAAGTTGAGACTAAACATAGTGTTATTTACCTTGAATATTTTAATTTTTACCACAACATGGATGCATGCTATGTTATCAAATAACACATGTTGTTCCCATCCCAGACATTAAATAAACACATAACATAATTTATCCCTCCAATGATGGATAAATTATTCAAAAAAAATATCCTAATGTTCTTACATAGATTATATTGATGAATAACATAGTCTTAGAAGGGAGTGCCTTAGGATACATATTCATAATACAAAACCTTATCTATCGAACATAACATTACATTTAAGATCAACGAATTGTTAAGTGGTTATATTCTATCTATTTTTTTGTAAAAAAATTCTTTATTTATTAACATAATTAAATATATTGATTCATAAAGGATGAAGGCTTTGATGCCATTGATGGGTTTCGGGGGCTTATCATATGATTGTAGTGGTAGAATCTAAACATTTAATGCCCAATCAATCCTAAAAAATATAGAAATATATATACAAATAAAGTAAACAATCATATGTGTAACTATGTAGGTGATTATATATACTCTATTTTGGGGAGTTTCTTGATGAAGATCTTCACATCAACTGAAGAAATCCTTCTCCCTTAAAGGGTGGTACGCAGACCAAATTATCATTATTTTCAATGAGTGGATGTTGATACTTTGAAGGTTTGATTCAAATTTTACTATTTTGAACAATTCAATTTATTGAGGAAGGGATTTATAGAAATATTTTCTTAAAAATGATGATCACATAACAATATACACTAGTTTCACAATGAAAAGAACACATTCCATTTATATACACATTGACCGATTCTCCTCATTTAAGAGAATCAACTCACATCAGATGTGTTACTTTATATTAGGATAATGTTTATTAAACACATTAAATTTATGAGAAATCAATATTTAATCAATTCATAATGTATTATAACTGATGAACGAATTACAAGGACGATGTGTTGGATGTTCCAGCCAAGAACACCTTATGTTGGGTATAACATAATCTCAAGTTACATGACAAGATAATGAAACAATGTTGTATTCAATATAATCTTGGTATCAGTATGAAGGGTACGTTGGTACCAATATATCCTTAGTTCGTATTAAATATATGTATATTTTTTATTGAACATCAAAAAATGTCATGGTTAATGAAAAAACATATCATAACTTCCCCATTGTGATCTTTTCATAGCATCTTGGCATCATGTGAGAACATGAAATGTTAGGTTTAAATTTGTTAATGGAATAAAAATATGGGATGAACCATTTTTTAGGTGAATATTCGTGTGAAATATTGAAAGTGTGTTGTATTGGGAACTAAATTTAGGAAATGGATGATGTATATTATAACTAACAACACGCACCACTATATGATATGAAATAAATCATCATTGGTGATATATAATTAAAATATGTTTCCTATGAATCCCTTATAAAAGTGAACAGTTACACACAATATGTCATCAACTATTAAAGTAGGTATCACTAAGAGTTAATGGAGTATAAATTGTGAAATTCCATGAACATCCTAATATGCGGTATAAGACATCCTTTATGACCCAATTGTCACATGATATTACCAATATTGTAAGAAATATCTATATTAGTTCTAAAGTGGAAAGTCATATAAATGACAATAAAAATTGATATCACCACTCATGATGGTGACAGAAATAGTGAAAAATGTATTTCATTGGTTTTGAAAATAAATAAGAATATAATAAAATGTTTGTAATATATATATCAGCAAACATGACTCATATAAATGAATAAAGGATATTAAATCATTAATTATGATGTACCATATTGTAATGTTGATAAAATAGTACCATAGACACCAACATAGAGTGAGTCTTGGGATAAATTTCTAGTGAATAAGATTCAAGAAAACTATAAAAACAATTGACCATTTTACAAAAAAATAAAGATGAAAAACTTTTATGGAAAAACATTCATCAATGATGGTCATGATTCATGTGATTCCATTAAAAATCAAATGAATCTTCAATATAAATATTTTAAAATAAAAATTGTAATTGTTTGAAAACAAGGATTTATATCTTCCATACAAGATGATAGATGAATTATTTGTCTTTGGGATGTCTTATACATTTTATACTGATAAAGGATGTAGTATGGGGATGTAAGGCCATTGATAATAGGTAGCATGGATAAATCATATGTTTTGGGGTCTATTTATAATGATTTAATTATAATTATAATTATTTTAGTAGGATTATAATATTTCCTTAAATGCAATGTGACCGATGCAGAAATAAAATTTCAAATATATGGATTAATATATTAGTTTTATTTGGGGTTTATCTTGTTTGAATTCATTATTATATTCACCTAAATCTCTTGTGACTCATATAATTGAGAACTAAACACTCATTAGTTGTTCTATAAGTGGGATAAAAATATATATTCTATATTGTTTTCTCTAATTATTATAGTTCTCTTGTTTCTTTTTCTATGATTTTTATTTGTTTGAATGGATGAAATAATGAGATCATTTTTCTTATATTTATTCTTCAATTTATATTTCTTCATTATATTGATTATTCTTCATGTAAATTCCAATTTTTTAATTTATTAATATCAGATAGAATACATTAATTTGGGTAGTTATTGGTATATATTTATATTCCCATAGGTTAGGGAACACTCTTGAGTATTTAGAGATTAAAGGGTACTTATCTTAATTGATATTTTATTTCGAGTAGTGTGATCCAATGTACTACTAAATCACTCAATGGTTTTTGAGATCATCAATAATATTGACATTGAAAACATGATGATTATTATAATCATGGATGAAGGTGTATTAGTACATATATTTTAACTTAAATTATGTTGATGGATCTATAGTCATGGATTAAATCATAATTAGAGACAAAGAGTATGAACTTTTCATTTGATGAACTTTTATGGAATGGATTTAGAAAATAACCCAACAATCTTCACTTATTTTCTATTTTTTTCATTCTATAACTTTTAAATCATGTAAAAATCACAATATTCATATTCATTATTTTTATTAAAAAAACAAAAAAACAAAACCCGTTAGAGAATGATATGTGGATTTTAATGTGTGTGAAACATCAATTTTAGTTGGTGCGATTAAATTAATGTGTTGTGACTTTTTGTGTGAAACTTTTGTTATATATTGGAATTTGAGTATATTTTTTGTTAGGAACACTATTATCCCACCTATTCATAATAATATTTCATTATAAGATAACTATCTTTTAACTATGCATAGTTTGGTCCATAGTTATCCTAATAATGAAACGTAAAAATGCATGTGGGGGATTATAATTTAGTCTTGATATTCAACACCCATTTTGACTCCCAAAACATATATTATCACATTAACTTGTCAAGGGATGGATATTGAGAATTAGATCTTTCATGATAGGTTTTTAGAGATTTTATGATAGGTTTTTATAGGGATAACACTTCCATGCTTAGTAAAAACACATAAAATCAAAAGATTTTCTGTATGAATTGAATTGAATAAAAGAGTAATTATACAATGATGTGCATTTATTTATCACTCCAAATTTTCCATATGTTTTTGATGTAGATCACTGAGTGGCATCTTAAAGGATATTTTTTCTTAGGGTATTAATATGCTGCATGAATATACTATGCTCAGGAAAGGATCTCTCTCAAATCGTAGTTTTTAATAAAAATAATTTTAATGTTTGGGGAGATAAAATAGTATGAAAATGTTGTCCATAAGAAGATATAACAATAACATAATATGCATGATGGCTGAACAGATTTATATATACCTTTAATAACCACAAATATATGACAATTATAAATTTAGGAATTTTAAAAATATTCCATACATTGTATCAATTTAAAAACATAGTTTAATCTCCTCATTGATTTATTAGTGTTTTAATAATCCTGAAAGATGTATAAAATCCTTAAATTATGAATAACTAATCATGATAGGATTTGGAATTAATGGTTGAAGTATATGGTAGGTTATCACATGCTGTTATAATTACCTTAATTTTCACCATGACATGATAGATTTCACTATGTCATGGATTACCTTATAATATAACTCATCATTGTAAAATCTACAATACTAAGAGAAAGTAATTTAGTAAATATTTCCATTAATCACCCATTTTCAATAAAAAACTCTCAAAATTTGTGGAATTTCACATTATGTAACATCATATGTAACAACATATGGAGCCATAACCAAAACACATTTTAGATATTTTATAAAACTCCATTTAGAAAATATACTATATAGTTTCACCACATACTATATCATATTTAAAAAATAATGAAAATATATCTAGAATATATTTTTAATATCTTTCACAACACATAGATCAACACCAAATGTTTCATAAACATTATCTTCATTAACAAAACCAAAATGTGTGACCTTACAAGCCTTTGTAGAGATTACCACAATTATGAATCCCAAAACTTATAAAAGTAAGAAAGGAAAAACGCTATAAATCCATTAATACTACATAGTCTATAAAGGGATCTTGCAAGATCTGTATCTATCATGTATATCACTATGCCTTCATCCATCAGTAAGATCATATACATGAACATGTAATCATAAAATCCCTTTATTATATTTATTTTTTGATCATTGAACACATAGTATGTCAATCACATGAAACCATCTCATTCATTCTCAATTATCCAAGTATAGTCTAACCATATTGATGAATACATCACATCATTCGTCAAAGTGTTTGATAACATCAAATTCTCCTAATCCAAGTATATATGTACATCACATTTACATTATCCAAGTATAGCCATACCTTTTATTAGTATATCTTAATCTTGGGCCTAGGTGTCATACTCATTATACACTGGGATAAATCCCTTCTTAGTTAATCTTTAATTGGAATCATGTTCGACAATACACCCTACCACCAATGATTAGTTAAATCTAAAGTCATTTATAAGAATAGTATTAGAGTATAATGGTTTTCATTCTTAGTTCCATTCCATCATCAGGTACCTGGATTTAATATGAAACATGCACCCCTAGTACACTAAATGCAGAGTGTGTAGAAATTCATATAGTATAATTTATAGGTCATCCATTCCAAAAAACAAATTTTATGCTGCATGGACACATTATGCATCATTATATGAAATCATACCCACAATAACAATAATATTTTACCACAATATATAATACTCCATGATGAACATCTATTAGGGATTAATGAAAGTCATACATTGAGAGGTTAGTTACCATTACATTTCAGGAAAAAATGCATCCAACATGAAATAATGAGAAAGTTGAGACTTCATTTTGTATAACATGATATATTTTTGTGTTTTTAATCAATTTCAAGAATACTTAAAAACCATACAAATGAACATATCTAATTACCTCACATATGATAGATCACCGAACATGAATTATGTTTTATGTTGATTTATAGGGTTATAAAACTCATTTCATCACAATATAAATCCTATAAAATATATATATAGGAATCTGAAGTAAACCCCAATAAACACTTTAGTGAGTAACATCTATAATCATACATTTTTTGAATAATGGTGAGTCTTAAGAACCAGATTACTAATGTTCAACTACTTGAACACCACTTTTAAACACTTTTACCTCACAATAACCAATGTAATGATTTTAGAATCATCAATTGTATACCTAGAAATCTTTATAATTTACTCATAATCAACATAAAACATTTCCAATCAAAAATTTATTTGAGATTAGTTGTTAACTAATGAAACTATTTACATTCTCTTTAACAACACATCTTAAACTCTTTAATTATATAAATTTTTATTTTCATTATTATGATATCTAAATGTAACAGCACATATTTCTCTTTAATGATATTCCTTAAAAACATATAGGATATTATGTGACATTATCTTTGAATTTTGACTACAAAAAAAATTTTACTTGTTCTACCTGAATTTTTTGAAGTTTAAATATTATCACAGTATCCTCAAAACCTATATTCTCATAAGAATATCATTCTATGATCCACAAACTAATTTATGTTAAAAAATAAAACTTATATACATTAGTGGGAATATTATTTAAAAAAATATTTGATAGGACCAATAAGGGCCTATATACCCTGAGGGGTGGGGGTGAATCAGGGTATGGATATTATTTTTTTAAACTCTTCCTGACCCACTGGATCTTGACCTCTTTATTTCAAGGGTCACTTTGTTTTCACTTTTTCATTTATTATGATCACTTCTTTTCTTCTTTATCTGATGATGATTCTTTGAATGTAATGCAGGGAAGAAAGCACGTAGACACATAGATTTTTACTTGGTTCACCCTCACTGGGCTATGTCCAAGGAGTATACACCGATGATTTTCAGAAGTACCAAATCCACTAAAATCACACTGCTATTTACAATGTTTGGGATAGATCAATTCTATTCCTAGGTCATTGTCTTTAGAAAGTTTAGGGTCAGCTCACGGCTTTCCCAAGGGTCATTCCTTGTTTCTCTCTCTCTGGCTCACTACTAGTGGAGAGTATCACCTTCTTCCTCTTCCTTTCCTCACTACTCTGGAAAGGATCCACTCATAGTTTATAGACCTGTAGGTCTCCTCATTATCACTAATGATTAAATCCTCTGTTGTATGTAGATGATCTGTTGAAGTCTAACTTTCTCTTATAGATAAATCTCACGTTGCACCGAAGGTATCAGGCAATCTTCCAGGTTTAACGCAGCACTAAAATGACTATCATGCTTCAACTATACCTAGTGCCCTTCTCTAAGACAGTGCGCAAGTCCTAGCGCTCATGTTCAAACCGGAATTCAAGTTCATCTCAACCACTTGCGCAACACTCGCTTCTTCAACTCCAAACTTGAATGACTCACACACTTTTAAGCCCAAAGCGATTTTGGCACACAACAATCAACTGGAACGCTTCTTCAAATCCTGGCATGAAAGTGTCACCAAACCTCCTGCACGACACCCTTTTTCTTTAACTATAAACTTGGGTGACTCACACCCTTTCTCACCCAAACCACTTTGGGCGTGCTACTATCAACTGGAGCATAACTTCAGAATATATTTATACTTGCGTGACCACACCACCTACGCGACTGGAGCTCTAATTTTCTTAAGTGTTGAAATCTCTTCTGAATGAGGAGGGGTAGACCTCTATATATATGTATTTGGACACCCTGAGCGATGGAACGCATGTTTCCTCTCGGCGTGCATGTCCAGCCGCCCTAGTCTCTGTCACCCTATTCACTTGCACGACCAAACCTAAAACTTGAGCTCCCCTTTTTTCCATTGCCATATTTTGGTGTTCTGATCTTGAAAAACATATGGTGCTCAATTTTCCATGCCTTGAAGAAATCATCACGCAATTCCCTTTTCTAAAAACATTTTTCTCCATTTGTCGACCACCTTGTATCTGCTCTTTTTGATCATCCTCCATATCAAACATTCCATTTTCAACGTTCTTGAATCAATCATGGATCGTTAAAAACATCCCTTGAACTCAAAATGCCACCATGAAATCCCCTTTATCAACAAATTTGTTCGTCATAGTTTTCTTTTTCAACAAACACAACACAGAGGTCCACATTGTGAACAGACACAATCATCTCAAAAATGCTTCATTGATACCGTGAGGTATTTTTTTCCAACACTATTTATATCCATATACTATATGGTTTTCGATGTGTTTTGTGCATTAATATAAAAATAGGAATTTATTCGTTAAAATATGCCACTATATAGAAGTGGGAACCCATGACCTCATATTTTTAATAAATATATTAGATTAAATTTATATCCTATATAAATTTACTATTTTCCTTATTTTTAAAGCATGTTATGGACTAAAATAAAACATAAACATTTATATTATAAATAGAATATACTTTATTAATGACAACTTATAACACCCCTTATCACATAAGAGGAAAAAAGATAATAATTTCGTTGTCCTTATCTAGTTCCACTTGAGAATTTATGTAACCCATAATATCCAAATACTAGATATTGAATCCTATTACTCCATCACTCAAATGTATAATATAATAACTATCCATTAATCCTTCTTCAGTTTTAAACTATTGTACATATTTACAATACTTTTATAATATATAATTGATATTATATAGTCAAAAAATAGAATTATTTAATACTAAAACATTAATAATTGATGTGTACTCCCCATGGTGTCTTTGTCACCCCTTTATATATTATAGATAGTTCATCATACAATTATATTTTTTACATAGTGAAAACATTTCCACTCCATAAAATATTCCTTATTCATTTTAGATGGTGGTGTGGACTCTCCATGACCTCTGTTTGTAACTTTCTACCCATAAAATGTTTCCTATCCACTTAGTACCACTAGAATAGAACTTCAGCATGGACCAACTATATTATACTAAATAATCTAAAAACTATTGAGGATATTGGGGTAAATATTATTGAACTAATTAAGTTTGTAATTTAATATAAATTATTAGAACCATTATGGCAGTGATTAAATAATGAAATCAGTTGGATGATCAGGCAGAATAGGTGACCCCAGTCTTGCCGAATCATTTTTATGTGCCATCATATTATGTACATGAGTTGAGATATAATCACCCACATTTATTATATACTTAAACAGTTATTTTGAATCCTTATATGTCACATGTTAATCTTGTTATTGATAGATCTTTTTATGTTTTATATCAATCTAAAAGAATCCACATTCAAAAATTTCTTCTATACAATAGGATACATAAAACAATATAGAATTGTAGAGACTTCAAGAAAATCCTCACTATTCTAAATAGAAAAAAAAATTCCTAATTAACTTCATAGACATGTAATTTATTTATAGTTATTTTCTACAAAATATATAACATTCCTTATTTATTAATAATGACTCCCAAGTTTCTATAATAGTTTAAAAACTCTATTCCATTAATATTTTCTTTTTTCAAGGATTTATTTTTATATAATGTTCAACGATGATAATAAATATTTTTATAATACAGTATTTTATAATACATGTATAATGTTTTACATTCATTTAGTAAAATAATTTTATTAAATTTTATCACACTAATTTCATGATCACATTTAAATTACATCATATCAATTAGTGAGCTAGGAATCATATTTCACTATGTTATGTTTCCAATTAAACATTTATCTCACCGCCTAGTTATCTATCTGAGTCCGAATGGCCCGAATGCCATATTTTTTTATTTTTTTATAGATAATCCCCCTTTTAAGGGCTGAAGGATAACTGGTACAGAACCCGTAGGCCCAAGGACCAAGGATCGACATGACCCATAATACTTGACTTGAAGGCCCATAGGCATACAATGCCCATACATGACTCGTAGACCCATCCCACTAGAACTGCCCCTCCCCAGATTCTGCATCATTGATCGCCTTTAGCTCCCCTCCTACATTTTTGATCGGCTAGAATTACCCCATATAAAGCTGCACGGTGCCTGGTCCAGATGGCGGTTTCCATACCATCACATTCGTCCAATCCGGTTAGCTCTACTTCGGGTGACTGCTACTATTTTTCTGATCATATTTTGTGCCTACTCTGTGTGAACTGGGTTACTTCATGGTCTTCAATTGCCTGAAGGCCCGGTGTCCCGAAGACCATTGTTGGCCTGAATGCCCTTGAGACCCGTAGGCCCAAACTGGTGTCCTGAAGGCCCAAATTAGGTGAATAGTTCTGGCCGCTACAGTACCTAACAGTAACTGCTACAATAATTCTATAGTATAAATATAGTACCCGAAAATTCACCTCCACCCGGTTTTGAACCTGGGTCTCTTGGATGCCAAGAATGAGCCCTTACCACTCGGGTACGGGCTGGTTGTCCTAGTTATCTATATTTTACATCATTCCAATATTATCATATAAAAATCTTGGTTATTATGTATAAAAATAATTTCCTAATATATCATATGGATAAAATCAATAATAGTCCCTTTTTAGCCTCCCTAATAGGATCCCATCTAAGTGTTATACATAGAGAATGATAAAAAAATGTTGTAGTTTTCTCTTCGGGTCACCTCATGACCTTATTTAATAAAAGAAGACAATATAGAGAAGCCATTTTAAGGTGAACTGAGCATAAAAGACATATATATCCATTATTTTAGATTAAAACCTAATAAATCTCCCAATAATTCATTCTTATGAATCATAAAGGATTATTATATTTATAGACTAGGTATATAATTACCTAATTTTTTAAACAATTATTAACATATCCCACTATCATTATTCAATCATTAAATCCGTATAGACTTATTATACATAAAAAATGAATTCATAACCTGGGGAAATGTAAGTATAATAAATAGTGATCTCAGATGGTCAGTAAGGTTAAAAATGGGAGATAACAATCAAAGATCACAAGTGAGCGTAAAATGAGAATAAGGGTATGAGAGCATGCTAATAACAAAATAAATATTACTCACAAAATCATTGATAATAAATTGTAATATATAGATTAATTTTTTTTCATTACTTTTGTCAAGTTTCATAAGATAGAAAAATCATCATTAACTAATAATGATCTATGATAGAAAAATATAGAAATAAAAATATGACATAAAAGTGTGGAATATAGATAGTATTAAGAAACCATTTCATTTTTTAAGGATCACTAAGAAGAATATCTAATATAGAGGATAGATTGTCCTAATGGATTGGGATTTCACCCCAGTTCATAACATGTCATATCATGAGATATAAGTGTTTACCCAATGTATTATAGGGATGAATAATTCTTGTCCCATCAACCGCTTAATTGAAATAGTCCCTTAGTTGTTTGGGTTCACTCCCCATTACAAAGAATATCATGAGACATAACATTATCAAATGCACTATGGGATTCCATAATTTCATATTCAATGAAAATTTAATTAAAATCATATGTTTGTTTGTGATAGGAATATTTAAACATTCATAAATCAATCATAGATTATTTAACAAGTTTGAAAGATACATGTTTTATGAAAACTTCTTTAAAACAACATCATTGTCTATCTAAATATGGTAGGTATATAGTATCCTTAGATTTCATCCATAGTGGAGCATAATAATTAATTAAGGAATATAACATAGATGAAAATACTTTTATAAAATAATTATAATTATTCCTTGGAAAATAAAAACAAATATCCTTTTATTTTTTGGGAAATTATAAAACATAATTCATTTATTGATGAGATAATGATTTTATTTTAAAACATGTAATATTGTAAATTATATTTGTTAATGAAAAAAATCATGAATAAGGGAAAATGTGTTCACGTGGAAAATGTTAAAAAAAACTTTTTTGCACAATTTTATAAAGAAATAAAGAAATGATCCGTACAAAAAAATGACAAATAGATTCCCTTTTAATCCATTTTAAAAAATGAACAGATTGTTGAGTAAGACCTTAAATAATCATTTAGATATAGAAAAGAAAAATCTTGAAAAAATACAATGAATTATTTAATGGAATAGAAAAAACTGGGTAAAAGACTCTAAAACTTTTTAATGAATGATTTAAAATAAAACCCCTTACATCTTTTAAAATAAAACCCCATTGAAAGAAAAAACATGATAATGAACATAAAATAACATGATTATAAATATATTACTTATATATTATTTTAGGGGGTGGTATATAAAAAATATAAATGATAATTGGTGAATAATATGAAGCATGCCTCATTAAAGTGAAATTGAGATGAAAAAGACCTACATCAGGATTCCACTTGAACAGAAATGATATAAAATCCTATATAATAAATTTTTAATTATTATTAATCTATTTTGGAACCATTTTTATTTTTATATTGGAATATACCCTTCACATAAAATTTATTATTACCCCTTTATTAATAATTCTTTGTTAAAATCAATATTTGAGTGCTTACTTTTTTGTTTTCCATTCATGTTTCAGTTCGATGGTTTTTTTAATTAACCCTTTTCAAAGTTTCATAATATAAATAATATTAATAATTTAATAAATATTAAATTTATTAATTAAAAATATTTTTAGAACTATTTTGTAGGAGGTGAATAAAAATGAACTGTGTCACTCCTAGAGGGAGAAGTCCACATGTACACATGAAAGATGTTTTCATTTTACAAGTAAGGGGTGGAATATAGATATTGTTTTATAATTAAGAAATATAAATAATTTCATAAATATCATATAGGTTCATTAAATAAACATATATAACCATCCCTAAAATTTGATAATTAAAAATGAAATGTATCACTTATGGATATGGTAGTCCACACAGACAAAAAAGCGACATTATCATTTTTTTAATGGATGAGAGGAAGGTAGATACTGATTGTTGTAATAACATTTTTACATAACAGTAATATAATGATATATATTTCATAATATTTTAATTGATAAAATAGATTTTAATGATATGGAAGAAGAAATAAACATGAATGAACTCGGTTCAGATGATTACATCTTCCTTGGGTATCCCCTTATGGGTCTCATGTATTCCAAAATAAGATGATATTTCAGTGAGAATAGATCCTCTAGGAAGTTTATATTTATTTTGGTAAGGAATTTGGTTAGATATTGGTTTACATAAAGTGTTAACAGTTCATGGATATGTGGGGAGAGGAGAGGACCTTTTAGAAGTGAGAGGATTGACATTCTTGTAAATACTAATAACTCTAAAATAAAATAGTATTTTTATAAAATTAAATTGGAACCAAATAGAAACTATTTTTAATATAATATTATATATGATCTAAATAAATTCATAAAATAAATTTTAGAAAAGTTTTATAGATATTTTCACCCTTATATATTAGTTCAGTTATTTTCCACATTTAACCCTAACCATTGCGACATAATTGTTTCCTTGGTAACTTATTTTTTGACCAAAAAATAAAATGAAATTATAACCAAATTTGAATATAAGGATTCCAAATATGTAAACTATTAATCATATTCAATTTTTAAATGGGGTTAAAATTCTTTTAATCTTATTACACATTACACGTAAAACCATTTTTAGAAAAATAAATACATCATCATGCATAAAATTAAGTTTATTATCCTTCCATGACTAGTAAAAACAATTATATGACTTTTTATTTATTATATTTATGATATATCATGAATATTTACTTAAAATAATTCACCAGTTTTGATTAGATTGATTTATTAAGATAAAAATACATTATTTATATAAAAATAGTTTTATAGAAAACATCTCTTTCACGTTTAAATGACTTTTTCATCATTTCTAACCAATTCATAATCAATTTATGAATTATTATTCATTTGTTTGAATTTATAAAAATAATTTTCAAAAAATTAAAGACACTAAATAAGAGAAATTTATCTTTAAATTAAAAAAATAACACAAAGTTAAAAAAATGGTTTTGTTTATCAATGAATTATTAGATTTATATTACTTATAATTAATTAATTATTTTATAGATTCTATTTATTGATTTTAATAATTAATAATTTAATATTCATCAATATATTTTATTTATATCATTTAATGGAAATAAAAAATCTATCAAAAAAATGTAATTCATCAAAATTGATCAAAACAGTATCTATAGAATCAATGGTACTTTCCTAAGGGAATTAAAACCCTTTTATTTTACATAATCATTTATTTTATGAATTAAATTTAAGTATATAATAATTTATTTCAGTATTCACTTATGATCATTTTTCATGCATCATAATCAATTGAATTCAATGAATTTATTTTGGAGGAAAATATATACTCAAATCACAGGGTGTCATATTCTACAACACTGAAAAGAATTTATCCCTTCAAATTAAGTTATTTTAATGAATATAAATTTGGGTAAATTTTCCTAATTAAATCCTTATATTACCACATACATTCCACAAAGTTATAGTTTTTATAACACCTATTCTTCTATTTTAGTAATCTTTTTTTCTATAGAATAAATTTTACAATACACATAACATTATTCAAAAATATGAAAAAACATTTTAATTATAATGAAATATATTTTAGTAAATTAATATCATTTTTTGAATCATAATTTCAATATTAACAAATTGTAATTTTTTTCAATTATTTATTTTTTTTCCTGTGAATGGTGAAAAATACCATTTTTTGTTAAACTGTAATTTTTTTATTAAATGAAGTAATTTAAAAGTATAAATACATTTCAAATTTGATAAAAAATTATCATAAAACTCGTATAATTATAAATAATCAAATTAATTAAATTTTAATTTTAATTATAAATTAATTTTTTATAAGTTTATTATTTTAGTTTAGGAATGCATTTTTCTAAAAACAAATTTTCCTCATTTTTTTTGGTTTTTTTAATTTAAATATTCAATTTATAGAAATTTAATTTTATTAAATTGAATCCATAATTTCAATATAGACATCATATTTGTTTTATTTTGGATACTTTTATTTTTGGTTATTATGAATAACGACCAAGGTAAAAATGCAATACTACGTTAAAGGTTAGAATGGATTTTTAGGGGGAGGTTAAACTGAAAATATATTGGTTCAAATTACTTGAATTTTTTTTAAGTCCTCATGTATCTCTATATTTTGTTCTTATATCGTCTTACCATAAAAATAGTCTAATTTGGAACATCGTGTATTGATTAATACATTAATATATTTTGATCTTTTGAAAAACTTTAACTATGTCCCTACCTCTATTATAGAAGGACACCACCTCTACTCTATTCTTGAAACTTCATGATCATTATATATAAGAAAATTCTAACCAAAATAACTTAAAAACATACCTTCTCATGATCTGTAGATCCTGGTTTGATCAAAACACCATCCTTAGAAGGCATAAGGTGTTAGCTAAAGAAGGTTGTCCAAAGCATATATGTTGCTCTTAACAAAGAATTTTTTATTTCTTCATATAACTCCTTAAATATATATAGTAAAAATGAATATATAATAAAAAAATTATATCCCAAAAATTTGTATATTATTATCTCATTGTAAAACCCATTATTCATGTACTTCTCAAATAAATGGGAAACAAAAGCATCATTTCTGCATATGTACAGACTACCACCTTGAGAAGTGATGTATTTTGTTTTTTATCACCAATATTAATGGGTGGTTATTATTATTTATATAATGTTTATTTGTAATATTTATGAAATATTTATTATTTTTTAAATATATTATACCATGTACCTTCTTACTGTTCAACCGGTTAAATAATGATAATTTCACTCGTGCGTACGTGTGGACTTCCACCTCCACAAAGAGTAGTTATTCATTTTTTTAATGTAAACCATTTAATAATTATTACAAATTTGTATATAATTAATAACTATTACATTAATACCATTATTAATATTTTTTCTATTATTGAACAATGATAATGATTCAAGGACCAAACCTACCGAACTAAAACTTGAAAAATAAAACAACTAACACTCGAAAATGATGATTTTAATAAGTAATTATAACTAATGACATTGTGAAATGTTAAAATTGGATCATATATTATAGTATAAGTATTTTTATCTTTCCATTATTTAATTATGAAAATTTTAAATTTATTTTAAAGGATAATAAAAAGACATAAAATTAAATTCAGATCATGGGTAAGTGTTTTTTTCGCAATATCATCCTTATTTGATATTATTGTTGTTTATTTTTAAATTAGGGGAATTATATTATATAGATAAGTTAAATCCCCTAAAATTTTATATCCTCTAGTTAATTTAGGGTATTGCAAGTATTCCTTTCATTTTCGGATCTCTATGAACTCAAAATTCCAAAAGAATGTTTTTAATGTATAATAACTATTTTTTCTAGTCAGACAAGAATATTAGTATTACATTTCCATATTTTATTTTAATTTTTTTCTATAATAATTTTAATATTATACAATTATTAATTAATTTTAATTTTAATCATTTTTTAATATTTATAAAAACAACTAAAATGAATTTTCTTATCATTTTTTGAGGGATGTTCTTTTTACCAATGGTGTGAATAGAATCTTTACTTTAACATTCCCCACATGAGCATGTTTTCTTAACATCATGAACATTACATTCATTGAAGATAAATTTATATATTTCAATTTTTATTTTAAAATAAAATTAATTTTTAATACTCTATATACTTCAATATTTTAATATAAGGGATTTTAAAATGGAAATATCATTTTCCTCAAGAAATATTTAAACGATCCTTTAAAAGTACCTTTATATTTATCATCATACTTGGATGATTCTTATGATTTACTGAATATATAACCTAATGATACCACAAACTATTTTTCTCTGGATTTCATATGATCATTTTGACTAGGTAATCTATATACATTTTGTATGATTGTTATTTTAGTAAAGATAATTATTGATAGTTAAGTAATATTGAGGATGTAATGACACAATGTTATATCAATGGATATCCCTTATTATAGTTATTTCTTATATTAGGATCCCATTATATTATATATAGAAAACTAAAAAAATATAATAAAATAATAATGACTGAAATAAAAGGTATATCTATAAGTAAAGTAATACACACCAATTAAATTGTAACTTGATATTTGGAATAGTAATGTGACCCTTATGAATAGTAAATATGGAAATGTAATATTAACCTCACCAAATAAGGTATAAATAAAATTTTTCGATCTTATAAGTTTTGATATGATATAATTATATCATAGTATAAGTTAATAAATATTTAATTGTTACCAATTTAGTGGTGGTATTTTTGTAAGTCATGTATATTTAATTATAATTTTAAGATTAATTTAATAAACTAAAAACATTGTTTTCATAAAATGTATTCATAAAATAAAATTTTTATTCCTTATTATTATAAGATAATTTTATTATACCTTATTTATTTTTTCAAAGTGTTAGAAAAAGAGTTTAAATTTAAAAATTTATATTTTTAATGTAAATTATGATTTTAATTAAAAATTAAATTTCACTTATTTAGAAAATTATTTTTTAATAATGGAGTTCATTTTTGAGTTCTAAATATTTAAAAATAGTTAGGGTTAAATTTTTGTATTCTTCCTAAATACATTAATTTTTAGTGAATAGTAAAATACAACAATTTACGTTATAGATACATTATAAGTTAAATACTCAATTAAATTAGTCATGGATTATATAACTGCTATTGGTTCTAAATCAAATGATATAATTACATTATTTAGTCTCAATATTAATAACTACAACCTATATTGAGAACAATAATAAAATAATGAATTAAATATATAGAAAACACTCATCTTCTCCACTATAAATACCACCCTCCCCTCCTTTTTTCCTCACACCTCTCAAGACATGTGACTTGTCCCAATTATACTATAATATCATAGAAATACTATACCCCACATACAGGATCTCTTGGTATCATAAAAAGTCCAAAACCTTTTCTCTAAGAAGCCTCTCAGGGAGGATAAATTAAAGAGGTAAATTCTTCTTTCCAATTCATTTATTTATTTTTCAAGTTCCTTTGTTTTATATTTATATCTTAAACACCCCATATTCAAATGGAATTATAACTAAATTACCATAAAAATACTATATGTTTTTATTCTAATGGAATAATTCATCATCATCTCTTCTTTCCCCTACATTCATACTAAAAATGAAAACACCATTCGAGATGTGTAAATTTATCACATTCAAAGGTGATAGGATTTTAATTTCTATTATATTCTATAAATATAGACATGAGACCATTTTAATAGTTGGACCAGATTATAATATGTTTATTATACCATAATGAATTTTCTTTAATCATTTTTTCTGGATGTTGTTAATTTTTAAAATCAAATGAGTTCATTGTGTTCGAACAACCGCTAATTTAATCCAAGCAATTATCATTAAGATATTATCTAATGATTAATAAAAATACCATTTTATTAAATTAATTGAATAAAATTTTATATTATTTAGTTTAACTAATATAATATAATTACTCTTCTATAAAACTATTCCCATTTTACATGAACATCCATTTAAGCAAACTGGTCATGAAAACTAAGAAAAAAAGCACTCGCGAACGATGAAATTAATCACTATAACTCATCAAAAAGGGAATAAGAAATATAATAAAATGAAACCAAGTAAAAGTAATGTAGAATATTTTATTGAATTATTAATTAATGAATCTAATTTTCTTATCTTGGACATTATGATCAAGTGAAGGACACCTTCAGACATAAGGTATTGGATTATACCCAAATCTCCATTATTCTGTTATGTTTCTACTCCTCTATTTTTAACGAATTGAAATTCTTTTTTATTTTTATGAAAATCTTAAAAATACTATGTACATGTTCCAAAATCATGTTTCAAGATATTTTTAGTTGCCTTATTCTGGGATATATATGTTTTATGTGGCTCCCTTCTCTATATTTCTCGATAAGCAGGTAGGGGAGATTCAAGAATTCTTACCCATTTCAAGTGAAATCTATAACCTATTTTAAGATAAAATTATTTTTATAAAACCAATAATTTTATTATTAAAAATGTTTTGGTTTATTTTATCATTTATATAAAATATCACGTCTTTTCAATTTTAAATGATCTTTGATATTTTCCTTAAATCACAATAAAATGTTTTAATTCAAATGTTTCTTAAATACTAGTTTTTACAAGTTATCAATTTAGTTTTACATAACCAGTCTTGATATATTCTTATTATACATTATTAATGTCCATGTATGATTTAATTACTTTCTATCATGGACTCTTTTTTGTTATTCTGATTTATTATGGGTTATAACATGATTAAGATACCTGCTTCTTTCCATGGGAAAAAAATATGTTTCTGTTTTATTCCTTATGTATGGTTAATTATTAGGACCACATATTCACGAACATATTATGATGGGCTTTCTTAGATAGTGCTATAATAAATTGGGAAATGTTTATTCTCATGAGACGTTATGTGTGATGGTGTTGGTGGTTAGCTTTGACTCGTGCTCTATTTGTAACTGTCTTGTTTGTTAGCCTCGAATTATGATTATCAATGCCCAAAAAGCCTTGAATAATGATCCTATATGTGAGAGGAGACATGAATCAAGATAAAGAAATGTTTTATGGTTCATTCCATGATTATAATATCCCATGGTCTATATGTTAAGATTCATTATGTTCCATTCCTTTTTTTATAATTTGGTTTTTCTTTCTAACCTATGTGCTAATATTTTTTCTTATGATTAGTTCCATACTATGATTATTTACTCACCCCTTTGTTTATTTTATACCTAGGATATCATATGTAGATGTTTGAGAATATTGGAAGTCATTATCATAGTGTGGAGATTAAACAAGTGTTTTTTTATAATGATTAATTATGTACCTAATCTTCCATGACACTAGACATTATGATACTTAGATTGTAATATAATGTTTAATTATGCATAAAATCATGTAATGATATGTGTTAAAAGATAGTGTCACTATATTTGGTATCATAGGAAGGTTTAGTAATTTTGGGATATTAGAAATATAGAACTTTGGTAATAACCTTAGGGATAAGAATTAGTATAACAAAACATCAGTAAATTTTTGTAATTATAGAGTAAGTGGTTTACCAAGAAAATATAACCCTATCATGACAGTACCAGTGGACGTAGTTATAGAACAGATGTACCTAGTAGTAACAACATAGAAAAGTTGTTCTAGGCCTGACTTGGGGTAACCTGGTACATAACAACTAGCCTTACTGCACACCTGGTTTGAAATTTCAAGGGAATATGATTTCATAAATTCATAAGCTCATTATGAACCATTATTACACGGACAAAAAAAAATATCCCATAATAATATTTATTAGGAAAAAATCATGGATAACCTAGATCGAAACCTATGGAATCACAAGTTAGGATATACTTTTCCATTACAAGTTTATCCTTTTATGTTTATAGTTTCCATCTATTATTATTAGATAAGTATTCAAGAACCCTAATTAAACTTTATTTTTCTAGGTTAATGACAAGAAATAGAATTAAACATTCCAACAATTAGTGTGATAGGAAATGTGATGATTTCCCTAATGATATGCAAAATATGATGGGAATGGGTGCCCAAAACATTATGTCAGTAATCACTCAACTGGATGAATTTATGATTAATAACATGAATTAAGTGGAACTCACTCCTTCAACAAGGAAAGATAAGTTTTCCATTGAATCCTTCATATGGAAAAGGCCTCTTATGTTTAGTGGATATTCTAATCCCCTACTTATGGAAAAATAGATTAACTTCATTGAAAATATATTATTTGACCTATATTTCGCAAAAGAAGATAAAGTTGTGCAAGTGGTCTATAATTTTGATGGGGAAGCTAATCAGTGATAGACTACTGATCAAGAACAGAATTTATAAAGAGTAATTTTATTCCACATAATTGGAAGCTTTTAAGAAAATGTTTTTATTTAAATATTTTTTCCAAAACCTCCATCTCAATATAGAAAGGGAATTCCTCAGACTTACGAAAAAAGAAGATGAGAGTATGGGGGAATATGAAGAAAACATTGCAATTCATTCAAGGTAAGCCTCCGAATTTGGAATGAACATAGGGTGGATCTCTTCATTAGAGGACTAAAGTCGATCTTATGAAAAGTGATGGTGATTTGAGACTTTGATAGCTATGAAGAGATTTTACATTTTCCCCTTAAGGATTAAATGGATATCGGAGACTGACGATGGTTTTATGGGATCAATTTAAAAAAAGATGAAAATGGAGTTTAAAATCGGTGGATTAGAAAAAAAATACCATGATATAAAGAAAATGTAACATCCCATGTGTCAAAATTGTGGGAATAAGATTCTTGGGAACTATTTAAAGGGAACAAGGAAATGCTGCAGATGCAGTAGAATGGAGAATCTAGATAAGAAATTCAAGAGGGATATGAAGAATTACACTAATGTAGAGGAAGAAAATAAGGTTCATATCAATACTCAGCCTATAGTGCAGTGTTTTAACAGCAAGGAACATGGAAAATTATCAAATCAATGCCCTAATCCCAGTGTTATCAGAGGAAATAAACAATAACTTCAATGGAAAAAAGGAAGGGAATATTCTATCACTACTACTAATAGGGAGATGGACATCACTGTGGTGATATGTACACTGTTTATTCATTCAAGAATACAAAACATACTATTTTATTTTGGTTCTATGCATTTTTTCATATCTTGCATGTTTAGTAGAACCATTCAATCACCACATCAAAATTTGGATGTTGAGTTATCCGTGAGAACAAAAAATGGGGAAATTATGTCATACAATGTATATAAATCCATTAAGTTATAGTTTGTTGACTGAACCTCCCAGAAAATATTTTCATAGTCCCTTTTATGGAGTTTGATGCTATATTGGGCATGGATTAACTAAATCTATACAAAGAAAACACAATCTCTTGGGGAAGGTGGATCACTCTTCACATCTCAAAGAATTATCCAATTATATACAAGTGTAAGGAGGAGGTTGAATATCCTTTAGAATCATTGTCTTATTTTTGGATACTACAGCCTTATGAGAAAGGATATGTTTTTAAAATGTTTGAGACAAAGTATAGAATATTGCTACAAGGCATGACCATTGTGAGTGATTACACTGATGTGTTCCCTAAAGTGATGTCGATTCTTCCTCTCGATTGAGATGGTGATTTCCCTATTGAGTTTATTCTAAGACCACTGCCTATATCTAAGACACATTATAGAATGATCTTCGTATAGCTAAAGGAGATGAAGAAGTAGTTAAAGGAGAATCTTGAGAAGGATTTTAAACATTCGAGTTCTTCACCATGGGGTGCACCAATCCTCTTTCTTAAAGAGGATAGATCAATGTGCCTTTATAATAATTATCACGAGATCAATAAAATCATGGTAATGAACATGTATCCCTTACCAAGCATATATTACATGATCGATCAGCATTGCGGGGCCAGTTATTTCTCTATGGTGAACCTTTGGTCATGATTTCACCAAATAAAGTTGAGGAAGAAATGTATTCCCTAGACTCATTTCAAATGATGTATTGAAACTATGATTTTATATTGATTCTCTTAGGACTCACTAATTCTCCATCAATTTTTAGGGATTTAATTAATATAATCATTAGGGATTACCTCAAAAAATAATTGTAGTTTTTATCGATGATATTTTGATATACTCTAAGATAAAGGTGTAACCTGAGTAGAATTTGAATATTGTGATGAATAATTTTAGAAGGGATTAAATTTATGAAAATTATAGTAAATGTGAGTTATGGATTGAGGAAGTATCATTCTTGTGGCATACTATCACCATCAAAGGGATATCTATTGACCCTTCCAAGATAAAGGCTATGAAAGAGTGTCTCATGCCAACATTTGTAATGGAGATCTATTTTATACATGGCTCATCAGGGTGATGACAATGATTTTGGAAGAGAATATCATGATTTCAAACCTAATTAACAAGATGAATCTAAAGGTAGTGAATTTTTTATGGACTCAAGAATGTGAGGAAATCATTAAAGAGCTCAAAAAACTGGCTTATCACTACACCAGTACATACACTCCGGATAAGTGGAGAAATATTTTTGGTATACATCGATGATTAGATGAAAGGATTTGGATGTGTACTAATTTAGAATTATAATTTGATAACCTATGCCTCAAGATAGTAGAAAATTAAGCAGAAAAATATCCCAATCATGATCTAGAGTTGGTAGCTGTGATCTTTGCCTTCAAAATCTAGTTCCATTATCTCTATCAGAAGAAATGTGAAATATATAATGATCACAACCGTATCAAATATATATTCAAAGAGAAGGATATTAATAGGCTCTATAATAGATGGATACAGATCATCAAGGATTATGACTACTCAATCCACTACCGTCCTGATAAGGAAAACAAGGTAGCAGATTCTCTATCTAGAAAGGATCATGCATCTTATGTCAATGATGAGAATTGAGAATCATGTAATCTTTATAGTTTTTATAGAATTTACAAGGTAATAATTAAGGGAGGAAGATCATAAATCCTTTCTCAAATTATTTCTCAATCATCCATCATGGAGGAAATAAAGTACAGTCAAAGAAAAAAAATAGAAATTCTAAAAAAGGTAGAAGCTATTAGAAATGGGAAATCCTTTAAGATTAAGATTGATGAGGAAATATGTTTTAATATTTGGGTCATGATTAGGTGTACTATTTGATCTATAAATAATAAAGGATATTCTGAATGATGCACATAGATCAACATTCTTTATTTATCTAAGGGTCACAAAGATGTATCAAGATCTCCAAGAGAATTTTTTGGGGGACAATATGAAGATGGAGATTTCTGAATAAACATAAAAGTGGTCGGTATGTCAATAAGTGATTTATGAAAAACATAAGTATAAGGAGATCATGAAAACACTACCCATATCAACATGGAAGTGAGAGAACATTACTATGGACCTTTCACATGATTTCCAAGGATATCCAAAGGAAAAAGTGAAATATGGGTCATTGTGGATCGTATTACAAATACAACTCATTTTTTACAATTTGAGAGAACTTATCATTGAATAGAATTTCATAGATATATTTCAATGATGTGGTAAGGCTACATGGAATACCAATATTGATTATATCCAATCAAGATTCTAGATTCACCTCGAGGTTCTGGAAAAGTATCCATCATGTTATAAGCGCTGATATAAACATCAATACAGTCTATTATCCTCAAACATATGCCCAATATGATAGAACTATTCATACAATAGAAGGTATGTTGAGAGAATGTTCTATGGACTTCAAAGGAGGATGCGACAAATATCTTCCTCTGGTTGAATTCTCCAACAACAACAGTTTCCACTATAGCATCAAAAATGGATCCATATGAAGCCATTTATGGTAAATGGTATAGAACACTAGCATGCTGGGATGAAGTGAGTGAGAATAAGTTTTTAGGAACTAAAATGGTCGAAGAAAAGGTGGAAAAGGTGAAACCATTCCGCAATACATAAAGGCATCCCAAAGCCGACACAATATCTATGCAGACATTCATTGACAATACCTTGAATTAAATGTTATAGACAAGGTATTCCTTAGAATATTTCATTGGAATAATCTCGTGAGATTTGGGATGAAAGGAATACTATGTCTCAGTTACATTGGCCCCTTCAATATTCTTGATCATTCTAGAGTTTTGTCCAATTGACCAGTACTTCCAAATACCATGTCTAAAGTACAAGATGTATTCCATGTATCCCTCTTAAAGAACTACATACCAAATTATTTACATGTACTGTCTTCATAGGTGGTACAAATGGAGAATGATACTTCTTATGAGGAGTAGCTGGTGATGATCAGAGACCATAGAGATAATGTGATAAGCCACAAGACTACTAACATAGTCAAAATACTATAGAAGAACCATAAGTATGAAGAGGAAACATGGTAACCATAGGAAGTGATGAAGGAGAAGTACATAGACCTATTTACATCCTAGAATGTAAAACAAAACATCAAGGATAAAATTTCATAAGGGGGAATAATTTAAAGACCCAATGTTTTATAAATGGATTTCCCTTATTATAATTATGTCTTATAGTGTAATAACTTAATATTACATATAGAACAAAATACAAACATTATAAATGAATAATGTGTAAAATAAAATGTATCTATAGAAGTTAAGGAACACATACCTGTGAAATATTTACTTGACCTTTGAAATAGTAATGTGACCCTTATGTATAGTAAATCGACTAACGTAATTTTAACCTTTCTAATGAAGGTATAAATAATTTTTTTCCATTATATAAGTTTCATTATTATATAATTATATTATAGTATAATAAAATAACTATTTTAATTGTTATTAAGTAAGAGTTGTTTTTTTGTTTTCCATATATATTTTATTACAATTTTTAGATTAATTTAATAAATTAAAAGAATATTTATTTTCATAACATGTATTCATAAAATAATATTTTTATTTTTTATGATTATAATATAATTTTATGAGACCTTAATTAATTTTTAAAATTGTTAGAAAACTATTTTAATTTAAAATTTTGTATTTTTATGTAAATTGTGATTTTAATTAAAAATTGAATTTATTATATTTAGAAAACTATTTTTATAAAATTGAGAAAATATTTGAATAATAAACATTGAAAAATAGTAATGGTGAATTTTGGGGCTTTTTCTAAAGTAATTGAATTTTATGTGAATAATAAAATATGGTAATTTATGGTATATATATATATTATTCATTAAATAACTTATTCATTGAGTCATGTATGATTTAAGAAACACCAGTTCTAACTCACATGATATAATTACTTTATTAACATCAAGAGTCATCATTATTTCTTTTCTTGATCAAAATAATAAAATAATGTATTAAATATTGAGAAAACACTCTACTCTCCACTATAAATATCATCCCTCACCACCTCTTCTCCTCACACCTCTCAAACCACATGCCTTGCCCAAATTAAACTAAAATATATTACCAAGCCCCTCCCCCACTTCCAGGATCTATTGGAATCATCAAAATTCCAAATCCTCTTTCCAAAGGAGGATCTCATTGAGGGAAAATTAAAGAGGTAAATACCTCTTTCCAATTATATTATATTCATTTCAAGTTCCATTATTTCTTTTTTGTATAAAAAACCCCCTAATAAATTTTTTTATAACTATAGTACCTTAAATATAGTATAATTTGTTTATTCTAATGTAATAATTCATCTTCATCTCTCATATACCCTCCTTTTATATAAAAAAAATGAAAACACCGCCCAAGATGTGTTAAGTTATCACATTCAAGGATGGTATGTTTTAAATTTATATTACTATCTTAAAGGATAGTAATGAAAGAATTTTTATGGTTAAAACATATTAAAATATATTAATTATAACTTATTAATTGTTTCGGAATCATTTGTTGTACATTATATTAATTTTTAAAACAAAATGAATGTGTTGTAATAAAAACCCGCCAAATTAATCCACACTATTATAATTGAAATCTAACTAATGATTAATCCTATTTAAATTTAATAAAATGAATGGAATAACCATTTTATATTTTTTAACATAATTAATATAATATAGGTAAACTTATGTAAAATCATTCCCATTTTACATGAACTTCTATTCAAGCGAGTTGGTCATGAAAACTAAGAAAATGAGTAGTCACAAATGATGAAATTAAACACTATAACTCATAAAAAGGGAATAAAAGAACATAATAAAATGATAATAAATCAAATTCATATAGAATAGGTTCTTTATCTATTAATTAAAGAAACTATTTTGGTTAACTAGTATATTAAGATTGTGTGAATGAAAACCATCATAATTAAGTGAATGGATTCTACCCGAATCTCTATTATTTATTTGGGTTTATCTTCCTCTATTTTTTCAAAAAATAAATTATATTTTATTTTAATTTAAATATTATAAATAATATTTACATGTTCCAAAATCATTTATCATGATCATTTCGACCTCCTTCTTTAGGGATATACATGTTTTAAGTGGTTCCCTTCTCGATTCTTCCCAATAATCAAGCCATTTTAAAGGAACTATCCGAATTATTACCCATTTTCATGTGAAATCCTTATCCTGTTTTAAAATAACCTTTTTTTATAAACCCCAAATTTTATTATTAAAACTTTAAGAGTTTAAATATGTTGTTATATAAAATATTATTCCTTTTTGCGTCTTAAATGATCTTTGATATTTTATAAAAATCACACAAAAATGTTTTAATTTTAAACCTTCATAAAAAATATTTTTACAAGTTATCAATTAAGTATGAAATATATTTTCCATATATATGGGTATTACTATTTATGAACGTATATTTATGTTTTAATTCCATTCTATCTTACACACTTTTATGTTACACCCATTTATTATGCTTTGTGATGTAATTATGATATCTTCTTCATTCCAAGGGAAAACATTATGTTTGTGTTTGATTATGTAAGTATGATTATTTACAAGGAAAAAATATTCATAAACATGTTTTGATGGGTGTTCCCATATATATATCTAATTCATTGGGTAAATTTTAGTCTCATGATACTTTATGTGCAACGGTCTTGGTGTTTTTCGTTGACTCATGCTCCATGTGTAACAGTCATGGTGGTCTACCTTGACTCATGTTGTTCTATGTGAAACGATCCTTGAATCATACTTCCCTATGTGTGATGAGCATTGAATCATGATAAATTCTTATTTTATGGTGATTTAACATTACTATGATTCAATGATTATAAGGTCCCATGTTTTATATGTTAAGATTCTCAATATTCCATGCCTTTTATATCATTATGTTATGCCTTCTAACCCATGTGATAAGATTTATTCTAATCATTATTACATTAATAAGATTTATAACTCATACAATTGTTAATTTTATCCATAGGTTATCCTATGAGGATGATTGAGAATAATAGAATTTAAGAGCTCATAGCGGAGATAAAATAAAATTTATTTTCATGATCATTAATTATGTACCCAATCTTTCAAGACACTAGACATTATGATATTTGGTTAGTAATATGATGTTTAATTATGTATAAAATGATGTAATGATATGTGTTAAAGGATAATATTGCTACAGATAAATCTATATTGTTTAATCATATGTTGAATGCATTGGTCTTATTAAGTGATGGGTGGATCTCGTGATTACATAGCCCCTCGCTTAATTAGTAGGTCTCATGTGATTAAAAAATGTGGTATTTAGTAAATGACTTACCCATGTATGTATGATATCTTATCATGAGGCCTCATAGATAATTATAATATTTCTGTAATTATGTATTCCACCATTATGAAATTAGTTACTGATGTTAATGTAGTTATTTTAATAGTTATCTTATACACGGATAGGTTTCAATCTCATTTGATTATTTATATGTAATTATTTGATCATACTTTGTTATTTCTATATTATTAATTTTTATTTACCATATGATGGAATCCATTTTTCATGTTCCCTTACTGAGTATTTTATATCATCTATTTAATTTTATTCCATTTTCCAGGATACCGGTAAGTATACTATGATTGATATAAAAGTAATTATTATAGGGGATAATGTTGTTCTCACAGAAATGACTATGTTTTATTTTATGTTATAAAATATAATATGAGAGTCAATAATGTTTTTAGTTTTACAATAATACAGTCCTATTTGATCCATCATGATGAAATCTCATGTATATAGTTCCAATGTAATAAAATAACCACCACATATGATGTACTAGGTTTGGGGTTGTTATAGTAGGAATCCAAGAGGTTTAGTATTATCCTTGGGACCTAAATTTATAGAAACAAATATTAGAGAATATAACCCTTTGATAGAATCTGAGGATATGTCTATGTGTAGGATAATATCAGAATGATTTGGTAAAGTAGATATTGTGTTGTTTTCCTAAAAAATAATTCAATACCACGATACTAGAAAGTTTATATTACTGTGGTTGTAGTTAATCTAGGGGTAATAAATCCAAATTGCTTGGATTGGGTATTAGACCTATTTTCCTCGGTGGAAGATGAGTGGGAATATGACTACCCACCTGGATAGAAACTCCTATAGGGTATGGTATGGTTGATTAACATTCTCTTTAAAAAACATTATAAAATCATCGAAAATGTTTTAATAATTTTAAAATATCCCCAATGATACTAAGGTTATGATTCTAAAATTAGAAATTAATAAATTATTATTTATAATGTTATGATATAATTTAGTTTACGACATTATTTAGAAATGGTTCTAAGTGGAAGGAATGTAAATTATATCAATGCACATAATATATTTAGTGAATTCCCTACTAGTGATGAAAATGATTCTAGAGTTAGAGATGGTTAGGAAAAAATATAATTATATTTTGGTATCTAACAAAAGTTATGACCGATAACCTTTACCATATGGATAATCATACTAAAATAGCAACACAGTGTATAAATGTTATATCATTCTATTCAAAAATATCCTCCATCACTCAACAAAAATACAAATCAATTATTAGATGAGTACAGAATAATTTACATAAAAAATATATTTCTTACTATAGGAAGTAATGAATTGGAGAATATTTTTCATGGAAATTTATTATCACATGGTGAGTTTAGTTAAATAGTGATCATTGATTGAAAACAAAAATGATGTGGAGGAAATAGTGAGTATGGAGTGGATGAATGTCTTGTTATTTTCATTGAAAAATATTTTCCTTACAGATAATGATTGGATATAGATAGACACTTATTGATTCTAAGATAGAAGTAAGGGGAATACATTTATATGTATAAATCCATCTTTATAAGGTTACCAATGCATGCTACAAACTACACACCATTGACGCTCCTTTCGTCACAGAATCTAAAGATCGGAAAAGGGAATATCTCAGCTGAAAGTGATTCATCCTTTGAAGAAAACATCAAAAATCGACAAAGGCATGAACAAAGGATCAACAGCAAATCCACCGCGCAAGTTATACCACTACCGCGCAAGTATACTTGCGCGGATACCTTGGTCGCGCAGGTGACTTGCGCGACCTAATTGGTAACCGCCCGGTAACCACCCTGGGTCTTCTTTTGCCTATAAATAGACCCTGTGGGCCCCCCCTTCAAAGGGTTCTTTTTTTAGAAACTCGGATTGAAGCTCCCGACACCCAAGTCTCTTCTCAAAGCTTCCGGAACACTTCTAAGGTAATTTCTTACCTAGAACGGAAGATCTAAAGAGAATAAGGAAGGCCTAAGTGTTGAAACTTGTCAAACACTTGCGCGCCGACTTATTTCCTTCAATATAACTTGCGCGTTCCTTTTCTGGAAGAACCTCGAGAACATTCTAAAGGGTTTAAAAAAGAGTCGCTCAAGTATTTCATTTGCTGGTTGAAAATCGCGCAAGTACACTATGTGTCGCGCAGGTATACCTGCGCGACCAATACTTGCGCGCCCACGGATGACTTGCACGCCTTGCAAGACTTGCGCGCCCCTATCTTTTTGGGTGCCCATCTTGCCCATTTTTACCCCTCTTAAGACATTTCACCTTTCCTTTTCAAGATTCAGTCTTCAAGACACTCTTCAAAGCCATTTGTGGCATGATTTCTTGATTTGACTTTCTTATCTGAAAGGAATTATGTGGAATCTCTCTCAAAGTCTAGTGATTTAAATATCCTTATGTCACTAAAATATGGAGAGTTCATTCATTCAACCTCATCCTTTAAGATGAGAGAATCTTAACCTGGGTCTCCTTTTCAGGAATAATCCCCAGTTATAAAACCTTTAATTTGGGCATCCTCCTCAGGAGTAAGCCCCAAATTCTTAAAGTTCCCATTCTTGGGCATCCTCCTCAGGAGTAAGCCCCAATCAAGTCCTTTAATCTTGGGAATCTTTCTTAAGAATAAGCCCCAAGTCCCTTAACCTGGGTCTCCTTTTATGGAATAAAGACTCAGTCATAACCTTGGGCTTCCTTTTCAGGAGTAAGCCCCAAGTCCCTTAACCTGGGTCTCCTTTTAAGGAATAAAGACTCAGTCATAACCTTGGGCTTCCTTTTTAGGAGTAAGCCCCAAGTCCCCTTAAATTTCTCTTAACCAGTCATAATTTACCTCTAATTTGGGTTTCCTTTTCAGGAGTAAAGCCCAATCATAAGTCCCCTCCTAACTTGGGCATCCTCCTTAGAAGTAAGCCCCAAGATTAGAGTATTCAAATCTCCATGAAGCACATATAACTTTATGGACCCTGTTCATGGATTTTCTCCCTAAAAGTAAATCATAAACCTTCATCTATCTGGGCAGTCATCCATACATAAGCCCCAAACAAATTCTTATGATTGCATCTTTCATGGCACAATAGTCTAAATTTTACCAATACCTCTTGTTTCTCACACCGAGCATGACTCACATGAGCTTAGAGTGTAAAAGTAATTATGACATTCATCTTTGAGCCATCAATCATAAACATCATACTACATTTCTCGAACTACGTGGGTTCTGATTCCTTTTCCAAAACAAAGGATACGTAGGTAGCCCATTCATGGGTTCGATCCCAACTTTGAAATAATCCATGTCCTTCTGAATGACGATAAACTTCAAGTGCCCCACTGAGTGGCTTTAAAACCAGCCTGGTCATCATAATGACCAAGATACTTTTATATAAATGTATTAAAGGATACCATTGACCAAGAATCTCTAAATAGATATAGATGATTCTCTATTGATGAAGAGCCTCGAATACATATAAAAGATTCTCTAAATTTCTTGCATATTTAATCATTGATTGTTAAAACTAAAGGAAAGCTCATTTTATACTTGGTAATATAATAAGGATTCACGAACATAACTTAAATCTATAAAGAGAGTCCCGGAGTAGACAATAATTCCCCTCAAAAAGGTGTGATGAGTCCGACCTCCCATCCTCTCGACCAATGCAAATTCCTAAGCCTCATTAGTCCACAAGCTAATGAGCGCCTGCCTTTGGAAAGTAGGTCCAAACGGATGTGGAATCATTGGATGTTTCCGGTTCTACGAACAAACCCGTTAGAAACCGATCGGAACGTTTGAATCTCCCGTCGAGGAGGTCATCCCCGGATTCCGTGCGAAACAAAAATGGTGAACCCGACGTGAATCCTTAACCATGTGAAAGTGATGTTCTTCTTATTTGTTAGGCCCCTTGGGCCAACAAAGCAATCATTGACATGTGCTCATCCAAAAGATGCAGTGGCAGGATTCATCTTGATTATGTCTGTTACATGGAACAGAAACTCTTTTCTCAAAATCTTCTGCAAAAATGGCTTTCCTTAAATTCACCTCTGTGAATACTGCTGCTGTGAACACCTCTACTGTGAGGTCTGCTGCTGTGAAAACCAATGCTGCTACTCCTGCTGGAACGTCATCCGCTCTGAGGATGACATCACCAACTCAGCGTCTTCAACGCTGTGTTTCTAATGCACTGGTTAAGGAGTATCGTCGCAACGGTACTATCCCAACTCTGGAGGCCGCTCGTCAAGCCCTCCACGTTAAAAACTCTACCTGGTCGTCCGGACAACGGTGGCCAGCAATCAAGAAGCAGGCGGTGCTGACTACCGTCTCCAACCGTTTCGGGTCGTTATCCCCGGAATGCAATTTCCATTCACTCCCTTACTCTGAGGAAGTGAATGAGCAGGTCCAGAAGGACCTTAATTAAAAAATACAAGAGTCCGTCTCAAGGGATCCCATCAACAATCGCCGCCAGACTCGTGCGGTAGTGCGCCCTCAACATGATGAGGGTACCGACTCCAGGCATTCAGCTCAGGTTCCTCGTACCCGAGTAGGCAAGATGAACCGCCAGAGACGGAATCCGGTTAATAATAAGCAGGTTGTCATCCCTTCCATCTCCGGAGAAGTCCACCAACCTAACTTGGTGGCAAACAACAAGCAAGAATACACACCTGTTCGTTTTAATTCCGCTGTCCAGCAGACTCGTCTGACAGCATCAAGCCTATCCCGCCAGGCAATTCCGGCGGAGTACCATAGGCAGGAACATACACCTGCTTATACATCACCAGTTAGTCAGCAGGCTCGTCTGACTACATATGATGGATCTCGTCAACCGCGTTTGGCGAAGTGTAATCAGCAGACACATACACCTGCTAATACTAATCAGGCCTACCAACAGTCTCGCTTGGTAGCGCTCGGAGAAGTCAGTCGGAAAGTCCCGACGACAAACAGGAGGCAAAATCAACTCTCTGCCTCCACACTTGAGTACTGTCAGGATTAACTGACAGGAAAAGGAGGACAGGAGCAGGCACATACACCTACTCCAAGCCCGGAATGGACGTATATCCCCGTTCCGGCGGCTGAAGTCACCAAATATATTTTGTCAATGGTGAAAGAGCAGAAGCAAATTCCTGCTCATATTCTGGATGCTTGCCAGGATATCATAACAGCTTCAGCATCATCTCAGGGACAGACACATAAATCTATCCCTAGCAATGGAGTGACACATCAACGATTCACTCCGGAACAGACACACACATCTGTTCCAGTCCAAGAGGGTTATGGGGCATACTCCCCCATATCATACGGACAACCAAGTCAGGCACATACACCTGATTTGAGTGGAGATCGTCAGCCTAACCTGACCATCTCTCCTGATCAGGCACATACACCTGCTCAGAGCAATCACTTTCGTCATCAAGTGGTTTCTAAAGAGAGTAAGAAGGCATCTAAGAAAAAGATCTGCCCAGCACAGTCAGGAGATCAAAGGCCAATCTGCAACAAGGCCTTGCTCGATGCTGGAGTTCTTGAAGCCCTCAGACATTTATCTGTCAGAATTCAAGATTCTACTCCCTCAGTTCCCAATAACGGGAACATTAATTCTGAAGGTCTTCAACAGACACTTCCTCATGAAGACTTTCTTCATGAAAATTCGGTCAATCTTGAAGTTTCTTCTTCAGATGAGAGCCACAGGAACCCTCTGTGTGGTCAGAAGACCAAGGAGAAAGAGATTTCATCTTTTGCTGTAACCCATCATGACGGTCCTCCTCATGGTGATGAACTTCGCTGCGAAATTCCTCTCCGCAGTAGTGATTCACATTGTCTCGAAAATTCTTCGGAAGGCAATGTAGTGACGAGAAAGCCCTCCTATCTCAAGGCACTTGCAAATGTAAAACCAGTCATGTCTGATGCTTTACTATCGGCAGGTGAAACTCTTTCTCCATCAGAAGATAGCCTGGGGTTCAGGTTATTCTCCGAACCTTCCCTGGGTCATTCATCTTCCAACATGAATAGTGATTTCTCTACCAATCTTGTTGAATCCGATGAAGCAACAAGGAAACACCAACTCTGGTCCAAACAGGTAGAAGAATCTTCATTTAATGATAAAGAGGAAATGATAAACATGAGGAAAAAACTAGCAAAAGGTGAAGTACCAGTCATGTTTTGGCCTTTGGCTGACTCCCAGTACGACATTCCAATGATGTTGACGGATGATGGAATCCATGATATTCGTCTCAACATATGGAAAACTCTTTGTCAATTAAAGAAGAAGGTATTATCTTACAATGAATATGAAAATCATCTTAAGATAATAGAAGGGTTACAACGCCAGATTGATTTGGCATCTCTATCAGTCTCTCGGTATCCAAAGGCTGAAAAGCAACAGAGAACCCTTCAACGTTCATGCCTTGGCGCACTAAGAAGATTGCGTCAGTTAATTGCAAATGCTCCATCTGATGTTCATATCAGAGGATGGGGTGTTCACGGAGCACTACATTTCACAGTGCTTTCCGGTCAGCAAAGCCCACCGAAAATGGTCTCATGCAATGTTATTTCCCATGGCCGGCCACAGTCAATGGGCTTTGTTCATAATCAAAAGCTTTCTCAAGAACAAGCTTCAACTAGTTCCTCTCAAAATAAAGTATATAGAGAACAAGTTGTTGAATTGCTCCTACATCAATCAGGCGAGAATATTTCACAAGCCTCTCGTCTGGAGCAAACACGTCATCAAATGATAGAAGTTTCGGAAATCATCCAATGGTCTGTTGAACCAGGTGATAAAAGTGGATATAGGTTAATGCATCCAGCTAATTTCCGAACTAAGATTAGCAAGATCAAGAGAGATTTTAAGAAGATCTCAGACATAGCATGTCAAGAGACACCCCAGCTTGCCAGACTAGGGACTTCTCTAACCCAACCCTCAGAATCAACGAATGGGATTCGAGGAGTTGAGCGGAAGTAGCAGGAACATCCCCAGTCCACCGGACTGGGGACTTTTTCAAATCCCCAATCCCTCCCTCAGAAAAAGTCAGTATTCTCTCGATTAGGGAATATGCCTCAAGAGGAACGAAGAGCCAAGCTATCAGGAGATTCTCTCCAAGTGACGGTTCTCCAAGAAGTTCCTGAGGGATCAAGTCAACGGAATTCCATGTCTCATCATGGACATGGAAGGAGACAATATCACAGAAATGCTGATAGAAAGGATTCCATGCAATATGCATCCACTAATGTCATCAATGTCGTTACTGCTGATTCACCAGATGAGGCTCAATCAGAGGGATCAGACGAAGAGGTTCCTGCTCAAGAAGTTGCGCACACAGACCTAAATGAAGAAGGTGTGCGCACATGTAATCAAAGGCTTACCCAAAATCTGGGTATTCCTTCAAGTAACCCACTTCCCCCTCTCCGAAAAGGATCCAATAAGGGGAAAGGAAAGAATCAGGTTACTTCTCACCCTTCCTCTGAAGGAGGTCAATCGCTCTCATTAGAGCAATGGTTTGCACAACAGGAGGAAGAAATGAAAGAATTAAGAAGGTTGAATGCAGAACTACTTCAGAGTAGTCTTCTTCTTAAGAATTCTGAAGTCCGACAGCCGAAGGAATTTGTTGTAACTACTGAGATGGATCAAGAATATCCTCCTTTATCAGTACACCCACAGAGGTCTAATCCTACGGGTCAAACGCAACAATGGTTGGCAGCACTACCATCAGTTGCAGCACCAACCACCACGTCTGTCCAAGCTCCATTCATTGCACCTACCCAAAACCAAGTTCAACCTGACGTTTCTCAAAAGTTAATAACTACTATTGAGTCATTAACAGCTCGGTTAGAAACTATGGAAGGGAAACGGGCGCAAGTTCAACCTGAAAAGAAAGTTTACCCTGAATGGGTAGATTCAATTTCTCCTCCATCCAGTTTTGGAAACCCTATTTTCCCTACTTTCAATGGATCAGGCGACCCTGAACAACATTTGACGCATTACGTGTCTTGTTGTGATCCTATGATGGGAACTCCAAAGCAGCAAGAAGCAGTGAAACTCAGATGCTTCGTGCGAACTTTGCAAGGACCAGCCTTTGTCTGGTATACAAGCTTGCAATCCCGGTCAGTCATCGGATGGGAGGATCTTCATCAAAAATTCCTTCTTCAGTTTAGCTCAACTTTGCCAAAAACGACATTTTTCGATCTTACAAACTGCAAGCAAAGGGAGAATGAAAGAGTCTCTGATTTCAATGCTCATTGGAAGGGATTAACGTATTCCTTGAGTTTAGCACTCCCTCAAGAGGAATTGTTGCCAATCTATGTGGCAAATTTGCGTGACGAATTACGCACGCCATTGATCCCTGTGAAATACACATGAGGGTTTCGAGACCTTACTTCAATCGCTCAACAGATTGAAGATTCCCTTATACAGGCTAAGGTTAAATCTCGTGTAATTCCATCATCTCCAGGAAGAAGAATGGGTAAAGCAGAAACTGCTACAGTTATGCTTAAACAGGCACCTGTACCTATTTCTACTTCAAAACCTTCATCTTCTCGAAGGGCTCCACCTCCTGAACGCCAACAACAAAGGTTGTTTCGTCCAAATGATCAAAAAGATCAACGACGAAAACAATTTGAGGATATGAAGAGTAAAACATACTCTTTCCGAAGTGAGAAAGTTCCTGGTTACTTCATTTCAGCTCTGGAAAATAATTTGGTTCAATTACCGGTGCCCAAGAGGCCAAACAAGGAAGGAGATGAAGACCGTCCCAATTATTGTCCCTTTCATCAAATGTTAGGGAATCCCATCCAGGAGTGTTTTGTCTTTAAATACCTCCTGAAAAAGATGGTCGACTTGGGACAAGTCAAATTGAAGGGTTCTTCAGCTCATGTAGCGTGTATTACCGCTACAGATCCAGAGGAAGGAGGCGAGTGGCAGGAAGTCAAAAGCAAAATTGCGAAAAAATATGATGATTGGATGGTCAGAAAGACAATCAATCGGACCCATTCCATTTTGTGAACACAATTGAAGAAGCCAATTGTGTCTCCTACAAAAGCTGCAGTAAAGCCTCCATCAAAAGACAAATCCTCAAAAGGGAAGCTCAATTCAAAGAAGAAAGAGGAATCAGGAGAAGATGAGTATGTATCAAAGCCTAAATTGTCTTTGACTCTGGCAGATTTCATGCCATCTACTTCAAAGCCACGGGCACCATCCCACCAAACGGCACAGCCTAAACAGGTTAACCAGGAAGAGTCTTTGTCAGACGAAGAGTTAATCTTTGGTTCTGTTAATATGATTCAATTAATAGATTCATATTCCAGTCTTGATGAGCCTGAATTCCCTGTATCAAATAAGGGAACCCGAGAAGTTCTAGAGGTTCAGGATATAGGGGAAGACGTGGATCTTTCCGAAGCCACTACTCTAATTCTACCCCTGCTAGCACTGTATATGCAGCAGAAACTCGAGGTAGAGCCCTTCAGCGAGCTCAAAAAGAACAAGCAAGTTCTTCTGCCAATGGCCAACTCAGTTTCGGCACAGTTATTTTGGAAGAATGATTAAAAGTTCCATCTTCTTTATCTCAGCAGGTAAATGGATCTAATCAGTCTTATTTTCCAAAACCAAGGATGTTACCAACTTCAATACAAGATGCATCAGCTTCCAAAGCATATGCTTCCAAGGTACCTGCTAAACCACATATTCCTATTGGGAAACGCAGACCTCTAGATCAAAAGTATGATATATTGAAACACTTGGCCCAAGTAACAGCCAAGTTATCAATTTTGGATGCTTTGAATCTGTCAAGAGATCTTCGGGAATCACTCATCGAAGCTTTGTCAAGTCCTCAGGAGTTTGAAGCTGAAATTGCTGCAGCTGAAATCTATCACATAGAGAATAATCCTGCAGAATGCCATGCAGTGATATCTTTTACTGATAAAGATGAAGATGATGTTTTGCATGGGCACATAAAACCTTTGTACTTATCTGGAAAATTCAATGGTATAGATGTTCGAAGAGCTTTCATTGACAATGGTTCAGGAGTCAACCTCATGCCCATTCGCACACTTCGTCGCTTGGGCCTCACGGAATCTGATTTATCTCCTTCTACCATGATGTTGCAAGGATATGATAAAAATGAACAAGAACCACTGGGAGAAGTTAAGCTCAGAACTCAGTTTGGAGATGTTGTTTCCAATTCGGATTTCATGTTTGTTGATCAAGACTCAGCTTTCAATATCTTGCTTGGAAGACCCTGGCTACATCAGCATGCAGCTATTCCGTCATCATACAATCAATGTCTCAAATACTGTTTCGATGGTCAAGTTGGAACATTGTATGGTGATAAGGCCCCGTTCAAGACATGTGAGTCTCAATACATTGAGGCAGAATTTTATCACATGAAGGGAAGAGAAAAATCTACAATGAAGGAAATTACCACAGTTAATGCTCCATATGGTTTGGAAAAAATTCCAATAAATCCATTTTCACATGTGAGTACAGATTATGTGTTACCTATCAGTGAAATTGACAAAATAGGCCCAAATCAAAATACTCTTATGTAAAGATCCATAATGTCAATTACGGAAATCGAGCCAGACAACATGGGAGAAATTGGTAACATACCAAGCAGTGATGAAAGCATAAGTGGTGATGTTTTCATTTCGTCTTCTGAAATCCAACAAGTCTATACTTCGCTAATCATGCCAGAAGAAGTTATAGCAACACCAGAGGTGAATATTGATGTCGATTCTCAATCCATCATCTCCTCTTTATTTCCCATAGAAGACCCTTTATCATCAATAGGGTTGGAAATGGAAGCTTCTTCTTCAAAATGTGAAAATTTTGACATCTCTTATGATCATGAGAATTTCGTTTTTTCATCTACTTTGCAAGTAGAAACGGAAGAAATAACACATGATGAAGAGGAAGAGGAAGATCTTAGAGATGCTCCTCCAGCATTTGAAGAGGGTATCTCTACCACTGTGGATGAACTCAGAGAAGTAAATCTGGGTACAGAGAAAGATCCACGCCCCACTTTAATTAGTGCGGTCATGACCCTTGAAGAGCAAGAGATGTATATTTCTTTTTTAAAGCAAAATAAAGATATTTTTGCTTGGAATTATACAGAGATTCCTGGCCTTGATCCTGATGTTGCCACCCATCATTTGGGTTTTCCAAAAGAACATCGAGGATTCAAGCAAGCCGCGAGAATAACACACCCAACCTATGCTTCCAAAATCGAGGCTGAAGTGGATAAGCTTATCAAAGCTAACTTCGTCAGAGAAGTTCAATATCCCAAGTGGTTGGATAATATTGTCCCTGTAAAGAAGAAGAACGGAAAAATTAGGGTGTGCATCGATTTCAGAGATCTTAATCGGTATTATCCTAAAGATGATTTCCCAGTTCCGATTACAGAACTCTTAATTGATGCGACGGCTGGCTATGAAGTACTTTCTTTCATGGATGGATATTTTGGATATAATCAGATCCGAATGTCCCCAGAAGATGAGGAATATACAGCCTTCAGAGCTCCTCAAGGTGTGTTTTGTTACCAGGTGATGCCCTTTGGTTTAAAGAATGCAGGTGCAACATATCAACGCGCCATGCATCGTATCTTCAAACCTTTTCAAGGGAAATTTGTTGAATTCTATGTAGATGATCTGGTGGTTAAATCCAAACAACGTTTTGATCACTTGGCTGATTTGGAAGTCGTATTCCACAAGCTTCGACAACATAATTTGAAGATGAACCCCTTAAAATGTGTTTTTGGGGTAACCTCAGGAAAATTCCTCGTCTTTGTTGTACGCCATCGTGGTATTGAAGTCGATCCTGAGAAGACCAAATCAATCCTTGGTATGTCACCTCCTCAGAATTTGAATGAATTAAGAGGACTTCAAGGACACTTAGCCTATATTCGGCATTTCATCGCCAATTTGGCAGGAAAAAGTTTACCCTTTACCAAATTATTGAAGAAAGGAGTCACTTACCAGTGGACTGAAGAATGTCAAGAAGCATTTGATGTTCTCAAGAAATACCTCTTGAGTCCACCAGTACTCATGCCACCTGTTGAGGGTAGGCCACTTATCCTCTGTGTGACAGCTTTAGAGCGATCATTGGGTGCCTTTCTCTCTCAAAAGAATGATGCTGGGAATGAAAATAGTCTCTACTATCTCAGTATAACTATGCTTGAAGCAGAAACTCGTTATTCGAGTATTGAAAAGTGCTGCCTAGCATTAATCTTTGCAGTTCAGAAACTGAGACACTACCTGCAACATCACGAGGTCCAATTGGTATCTCGTAATAATCCACTCAAATTCATCCTTAGTCGTCCAATGCTTACAGGACGTCTGGCAAGGTGGGCGGTTATTCTACAGCAGTTCGACATCCAGTATTTGTCTCAAAAGGCAATTAAGGGCCAAGCTCTGGCTGATTTCCTGGATGAACATCCTTCAGTGGAAGACACGTATTCAGATATCGAACTCCCTGATGAGGAAGTTTTCTCTATTCAAGAGAGTCCTCAAACATGGGAAATGTATTTTGATGGTGCTTCTAGAAGTCCAACAGGGAAGAAAATGGAAAATCATAAATTCAACAAAGTTGGTTTATGAATTGTGCTCATTTCTCCAGATAAGGCAGTGTTACCTTATTCCTTTTTGTTGTGGGAAGGTGGTACCAATAATGAAGCTGAATACCAAGCTCTCATTACAGGCTTGGAGTTAGCACTTCAAGCACAAGTGAATCACTTAAAGGTAAAAGGTGATTCAGACCTGGTAATCAAACAAGTCAATGGGGATTATGCCATCAGAAAAGAAGAATTAATCCCTTTGTATGATTATGTCAGAGATTTAATGTCGGAATTCCCTTCAGAACTGAAATGTTCTTATGTCCCAAGATCACAAAATGCTCAAGCTGATGCACTGGCTAATATAGCCACAGCTTTAGCAGATCCAAATCAGGACGAGACAACCATCTATATTACCCACCGTCGTGCAATTTCACCTTATGTTCAAGTCAGAACAGAGGAAATTAACGAAATTAGTCCCATTCCTGAACCGTATGGTCATACTACAGGATGGATGTCACCTATCAAGGAATACCTTCAAAATGGAACACTTCCACCTGATAGAGCCGAGAAAGAACAAATTCGGCGACGTGTAGTCAATTTTACTCTTTATGATGGTCCAAACCACCTCATGAAAATTCTCTACAAACGTGGTTTTGATGGAGTTGTCTTCAGATGTATTGATGGTGAAGAGACAATGGTTGTCATAAAAGAAGTGCATGCAGGAGTCTGTGGTGCCCACCAGTCTGGACATAGACTGTCTGATCAAATTCGAAGGCTTAGATACTTTTGGCCTTCAATGATACAAGATTGTGTTAATTTCACAAAGAAGTGTCATTCATGCCAAGTATATGCCAACTTCATTCATAAACCTCCAGAGTTGCTTCATACAGCTAAATACTCATGGCCATTTTCCACATGGGGAATGGATGTGGTGGGACCTTACCCTTCAGCTACGGCCAAGCAGTTTAAGTACATTCTTACTGCTACTGATTTCTTTTCCAAATGGGCAGAGGCAGTACCTCTCAAAGAAGTCAGTTCTAAATTCATTGTTAGCTTCATCAAGTCTAACATCATTACTATATTTGGTGTCCCTCATACCATATTGACGGACAACGACACCAACTTCTGTTCTTCTGAAGTAAAGAAATTGTATCAAGAATACAACATTAAGTCCAACCATTCATCTCGATATCATGCAGTGGCTAATGGCCAGATAGAGGCCTTCAACAAGACTCTTTCAAATATACTGCAAACGATGGTGGATAAAGATAAGAGGTCATGGCCTGATAAACTCTTTAATGCTTTATGGGCTTATCGGACTACCACTCGCAGTGCAACGCGGTCTACTCCATATTCATTGGTATATGGAACAGAAGCAGTCTTGCAAATTGAAGTTCAATTTCCCTCACTCAGAATAGCCATTTGTGATCAGTTATCAACAGATGATCAATCCCAAAAGCGTTTGAATGAATTGGAACAGTTAGATGAGAAAAGATTGTGCACTTTACACCACTTGGAAATCTATCAGAATCGGATAGCACGATCTTTTAACAAAAAAGTTCATCTTCGTTCATTCATTCAGGGAGAATTGGTATTGGTTCTCAAAGCACCAATGATACCAGGAAAGAAGCCTCCCAAGCTTGAACCAAAATGGGAAGGACCTTATTCAATACATAAGGTCTACTCCAATGGAGCGTATTCTCTGATCTCAATGGATGGAGAACACATCACGACTCCAACTAATGCCAGATTTCTGAAGAAGTATTTTGTATAAACACAAAATATTGTTCCCAGAACCAAGACTCTTACAATTGGTTCATACAGCAATGGTCCAGTATGACCTTAAACTGCAACTTCGTCCAACATGACGTTAAACTGTGTCACCTTCAATGTCTGAGATGAAATTAAACTATATTGTGTCCTAGCAACATGACATTAAACTGTGTGGCACTTCCAACGTCCAGCATGACGTTAAACTGTAAAAAAGTCCCCAGAACTGATATCCTCATATTGGTTCACCTTAGTCCTAGCTACATGACTTTAAACTGTACAACAATGGTCCAGTATGACTTTAAACTGCAACTTCATCCCACACGACATTAAACTGTGAAAAAGTTCCCTAAACTGTCCAGCATGACCTTAAACTGCATCATCCCTGGTCCATGTATATGACCATAAACTATTTGCAAATCCCTTATGTCCAGCAAGACGTTAAACTGTGACGTCCTAAACTACATGACACTAAACTGTATAAAAGTCCCTCACATTCGAAAAGACGTTAAACTATATAATCTCAAAGGTCCAGTATGAAATTAAACTGCACCATTCACGGTCCATGCATATGACCTTAAACTATTCGCACTTTCGTCCGACATGACGTTAAAATGGTACACTCTTTTGTCCTTATTGCATGACATTAAACTGCACAATTCCCCTTTCGTCCAATATGACGTTAAACTATTTTATCCCCATCGTCCTAACTACATGACGCTAAACTGTACAGAAAGTCCTTGATATGTCCTACATGACATTAAACTGTTATTTTGTCCCTGCTACATGACACTAAACTGTGCCGCACCAATAGCCCTACTGCAAGACTTTAAACTACATAGTCCCTTTTTTATGTCCTACATGACATTAAAACTGTGCATCGTTAAGGTTGTTATTACCTCTTGTTTCTCACACCGAGTATGACTCACGTGAGCTTAGAGCAAACATCAGCCATAACACTCCCTTTGGTCCACTAACCATGTGTAAGTCCCAACAACATTTTTTTTATTAGATCATTGTCCCCAAAAACAATTTGATCATTAATTCATTCTTTAATTGAACTACACGGACTTTGATCCTTGCCCTCCAGGCTGGGTATGTAGGCAACCTCCAAAGGTTCAAGCCCAAAAACAATCTCTTCACATCGGTTCACCACAACCTCATATGATTTTGATTTGTGAAACCTCCCCTGGAATCAGTATCTTTACATTGATTCACTTTCGTCCTTGTTATATGACGTTAAACTATACAACACTTTTGTCCGGTACGACAATAAACTACAATATTCTTTGATTCCCTCATTTGAGAAGGAACCATTATTGACTTTGATTTTTTTTAATCATGCTTCATTTCAAAAGACTACGTGCATACATGGTAATGCCTAAACATTTTATCTCAGGTTAAACCATCATTGCACTAAAGTCCCCTTTCACCCTTCAAATGTACGAACCAAATTTGTACAAAGGGTAGTTCTAGAACTACGTGGACTTGATTCCCATCCTTATGGGATATGTAGGAACATTCGAGTGTCCCTCAAATCTAGTCCCAAGTCTTTTGGGCCTAACCCCAAATTTCACTTTCATTCCCTTGGCTGAAAAGTCCTCATGAAAACACACACTGTGTATTCATTATTATGGTCCGAATTCTATGACCCTAAACTAAGATCACTCATACTTTCGTCTTGCACGACGTTAAACTACATTTCAAGAACTACGTATGGCTTGATTCTCATTCTTATGAGATACGTAGTGAAGTCCAAGTTTCAATTCAGGACCCAGCCACAACATAATTATGGTTTTCATTGACCTATGTATCTCTATATACATTGAACAATACCCATCTTTATGTGTTATAATTCTAACCTTAAATATTTTCAGATCTTCATAACCCTTTTCATGACTTCTAGTCACAAAAATGTCAAACTTCTGAGAATTCTTTTGCCTGACTATGCAGCACGTGCCCATAGGTGGCCTTGCATAAAAAGTCCACATAACAGACTTGTCAGCCAAAAGATGCTATTCATTTGACCATGCAGCCAATGCCCATAGGTGGCCCTGCATATTTCAACCCCCTAACTGGTTTTGTTAAATAATAGTAACTTCATTCTTGGGAAGAATGCCTCTTTTGTCCTTATTTGTCTTAAACGACAATATGTAGGGATCCGCAAAAATATAGCCATCCTTAACATATTTGTCCCATATCCTTTTTCATGATCTGAATGTATTCAAGTCTATGGTTTATTCTTCTTCCCTACGTTTGGGTCAGACCTTCGTAGGAGTGATATTCATCCTGTTCTTCGATATTCTTGTTTGGAAATATCTTCTCCATATTCAAGTACCTCTTTCCATACAACAAACTCTATACTTTAGAAAATTTGAATCTCCATAAACTTTCACTGGCTTTTAGCACTAGGAAAGTAAATTTCTGGGAGTTCTTTTGCCTGACTATGCAGCACGTGCCCATAGGTGGCCTTGCATAAACAGTCCACATAACAGACTTGTCAGCCAAAAGATGCTATTTATTTGACCATGCAGCCAATTCCCATAGGTGGCCCTGCATATTTCAACCCCCTAACGGGTTTTGTTAAATAATAGTAACTTCATTCTTGGAAACTACTTCTTCTAATTCCTTTTAGATCTTTTTCATATCATTCCTCAGATTCAAATATTCTTAAGCCATAGTTTACATTTTTCCCCTCATACTTGAGTATGGTAATATGTTTTCAGATAAATTGTCAAGGAATTGAATCGATTTTTTTATCCATTTCGGTCAAAGCTATTTCAACCTTAAACATTAGCCCCCTTTATGTCCAGTGAGCATGACTTTAAACTGCCCACACAAAAGACAAAGGAACTCTGAATAAAAGTCAAGTTCCAGCTCACTAAATATACATTTTTGTATGATTTAGGTAATATTGAGCAGTTAAAAGATTCAAAGTTTGTAGGATTATTTTGTAATAATCCTAGTAAAATTCAAACTATGCTTACTAGGCCCATTGGCTTAAGTAAATTTGAAACAGGTAATGAAAGAATGCAGGTACAAATGATTGAAGACAAAAGTGTTTTTCATTGATACACAAGAGTTAGAAGGACATCCACAGACTGGAATCTCTTCTCTTTTTCAAGAATTATAAAAGATTTTCAACATAAGTTTTCATTTGATGTATAGCATCCTGAGCCTTATCAACAGTTACTTGAAGCTCGTGCACTTGACCAGCTTCACTCTTTTCAGCTTGATGAAGTGCCTTCTTAGCATCTGCAATGGCTTTCATGCCATTCATATGAGTTTCATCCAATGATTTATTAAGCTGATCAAGTTCCCCAGTAACAGCATCTAACTGTTGCTGGAGTTGCACCTGCTGGACGACCTTTTCTTTGATTTTTTGCTTCAGATCCTTCATCTTGACAGCATAATCAGCTTCAGCCTGGGATATCGCAGCCTCAAATTCGCCTATGTTGACTGAAAATTTCACTCTGGTCAAATCTTCGCGACTTGTCTGCATTTGCTCCCTCCTGAAAATGATCTGTTTCACCGCAGCATGGATCTTTTCATACCCAAAACCACCAATTCCCATTATAACAAATTGGGATGACAATCGAGAAATTTTTGATGGTAGCTCTTCTAAAGGCACCCCCGATATGATGTTCCATATGTTATTCCATGCCTTACGTCGTGAAAAGCTGAATGCTTTAAGCATATCTGGATCTGATTCAATATCATCGTCAGAAGGGGATATTTAATCTGGAATTAGCGCACTTAGGGAGGTGCCTTGTCCTACTCTTTCCCCCCTGACTTGTGCTTCTTCACTTTCAATTCCCGTTGGGGCAGAGGCTGAGGCCTCATCTTCGGATCTAGTCATTGCAGTTGATGGTCCTGCATGATTAATTGAAAGGTTTAGTCAGCTACAAAGGATAACAAAAGAATAGATTGTCTTGCGAATAAAGTACAATCACAAATATTGTTATCCATTACCCAATGGTGGTTCAGAAACCTGATAAGACTTCTCCCCATCTTTCCCAGTTTCAACAGGATTTTCAAGATGGGTCTCAGGAGAGTTTATTGGATTTAGCTCTACTTGAGCTAATGTTTCTATAATGATAGGGTTGACATCAGTGTCCACACCCTCTTCGGGCATTGGCAGTTCAGCGGCTTCTACGGAAGAAACTGCATATTATTTTCCATCATGGTTAAAAGTATATTTTTTAAAAAAAATTGGGCGAAGGGTAGCACTCACTCCCAAGGTCTTCTAAATCACATGACAACTTAGCATGATCATAAAATTCTTCAAAAGTCATTCCTTGATTCATCATTTCATCCAATGATACTTCAGAATCTTGGTTAGTCTCACCAATGGGAACATTTGCTACGTCTTCGTGCCGACTTATGTCCTGCAACCCCTGACCCTGGACAGCATCTTCAGTAGTAGGAGGGATACTGTGAATGGATGGTAGCTCTTCTCCAGGAGCAACCAAGTCAGCCTGGGTCTGTGATTGTTCTACAGCACCTTCCACGACCTTTGAAGGAGGATCAGTCCCTTCCCTCAAGGGGGAAATTGAAGAAGCCCATGCAATCCTCAGAAATATGAGTAACCATATGATTATGGGTATAAACTCATGATTGTTCGAAGGACTTACCACTACTAATGAAACGTTTAGCTATGGATTTCCTCCTTCGTTTCTTTGGCTTCTTTTGTTTTTTCGGAGTATCAGTAGTCTCCCTTATTGGCACTTGGATTGGCGAATGAAAGGCTATATCCAGTGCCTCATTCATGGCCTGCTGGCCTGGAGATATCTCACCTGGTTCGCGAGGAGAATCAGCAGCAGCCCCGATAGCAGTACCACCAGGGCTATATTGTGGCGAAGGAACCCCGGTTCCTTTCTTTGCAAGCTGCAAGATGAAGAAAATAACTTCCTTAAGTAACAAAGCTTCAACTAAAATCAAGTTGCAAAGAAAATAAGGAAATAAAACTTACATCTTCAGGAGCCACGTACTCTTGCCATTCTTCATCTCCAGAACCACTAGCCCCCTCAATGGTTCCACGATCAATCATTTCCTTCACCCGCCTGGTGATAGGAACCGAATTATCAGTGGCATATATGAGCATTTCCAGCTCTCTGATGTAATCTCGCACTTCATTGGGGTTATCTCCGTATTGAAGGTTTTTAGAAGCTACAAGATTTCCTATTCCAGGAAGTTGTAGGCCCTCACACAAATCCAGCCAGGCGGTCACAGTATCACAGTATAAGCTCTTCCTTAGCTGAACAGCCTCTGGTCTTAGATATAAAGGCTGTGAGGAAGGTCCTACAATTTTTGATTTTAATCTTTTCCCAACTCCTACAACTACAAATAGAGAATAAGAATGTAAGACTTATTACTTTATAAAGTAGCAGTGATTGAAATTTCTACAGTGAAATAACTCACCAGGAGTTGATGGAGTGGGTCTTTTAACTCTGGCCGGAGGATTATATCGGGCACGAAACCGCTTTGCTGCCGGTTGTGCCTCATCATCCCCATCATGATAATCCGATGAATCAGTTCTAGAAGAGGATTCTGTTGAACCTATTTCAGGTGGAGAAGCGTCACCTTCATGAGGAAGGGTTTCTTTCTCTACAGTCCTCTTCCTCTTTCCCACTTGATATACTGGGTGATTCAATATCCCTTTAGGGTATGATGCTATCCAGTGTTCGGCATAAAATGTAGTCAGATAATGTGCCGCTTTTTCAACTGGTAGATCAAATACTTCCCCAGTCTTCTCTCTTGATGTCAGCAACCATAGTTGTCGAGAAACCATCGGATGTTGCTCTAACCTGACATGTACTGGAGGGGATACAACAATCTGTTGCAAGCATTTGAATTGGCGTGCAAATCTATATAGAGCATAGGCCTCACATATGATTTCTCCATCAATCCTGGCTACTAACACGCCATCCCTGCAAGCTAGCATGTATGCCCTCAAATCCAAATGGGTTGTCCCATCATAAACAAACCTCCTGGATGGCAGACTTCCATAAGGAAAGAAGTTGAATTCCTTATACATGCTTAGTCTTACTTTCATATCATATCCATTAACATCTAATGGAGCAATTCCAGAGAATGCTTGCACTGACGGTCTGAAAGAACTTCCAGAGATTTGTAATCCATTCTGTACATTGTATGTCCTGAAGTGAGTGGCGATCCATCCCCACAAAACCTGGAATGGTCCCACTATTCTTAAAGGAGATTTACCCTGGAAGACGTGAAGTAAACTCCTGTGAATCTTTTCTAAAATGGGGGTAGCTAACCCAACCATTTTTCCCTCATCCAACTTGGCCGCAATGACGAAGGTCCCTGGCCTAACGCCTCCCTTCGAATCCCTGGCCGGCAAGAGATAAACACTGAGCCACATTGCCACGAAACCCGCCAGACGAGTTTTCTTTGGAATTCTTTGATTCACTTCATATCCCCATTTTTCAAACTCTCCTGCTTCTAGAGTTGGCCAGAATGTGCCAGGAGCTCCTCTCTTCTCAGGTTTTGGACAAGTGGTAGGACGTCTGGGCCGGGTATCCTTGGATTTCTTTTTCTTGGATCCTTTTTCTTTTCGCTCCATCCCTTTCTTCTCAGTAAGAAATACATTCATCCATTCTTCCGGATGGATATCTTTTCTAAAATGAGTTAATGAGGTCTCTAAACTCTTGAGCCTGTGAAAGATTTTAAATAATTCTCGAGCCAAAGAAGGAGTCTTCTCTGGATCATTCCAAGTCACCTTGGGAGGAATGAATTCATCATACATATCGCCCAAGATTGGAGCTCCTGAAATCTTGTGGACATCCCACAAACTGATACCTACTTCTCCATGAGTCAAATGGAAAGAATTAGTCGCTGGGCTCCAGTGGCTGAGTATCTCTGGCACGAAGTTATCATGTCTGTAAATATATGTTTGCCCAACCCAAACAGCCTCATATATTGCAGCTCTCTTCAGATACTCAATAAAGTCTGCACAAGTCTGTCGCACCCAGTATGCCCACATCCAAGTTGGCTTCACACCTCCCCCAGGACGGAAATCCCAACTTTTCTTCCAGCCTTTGGATTGATCCATCTGAGTATTTCGGAAGATTGAAGGATGACAATGTGGTTGAAGCTCAGGTGTATGTTTTTTCAGATCTGGTGTGCAAGGGATATGATGCATCACATAAGCCTTCTCCACTATTCCAGCAGTTTGAAATACTCCTCCACCTGAGATATTTTCTGAAGAAAAATTGGTATAATTCTGAAACCACGAAAATGGAAGATAATTCTTTACTTCTGGATTAATGACTTCTTGCAGATGACCATGACCATACAAAGGTAGATAAGTGCAGTGAGGAAAGTCGCGATGATATTTCTTCAGATACTTAGCCAAATCTGGAAGAGTACTGTCTTTGACAGTATAGTAATCAGGGCCAATGATATCCATCATATCATCTATCTGCTTGCTAGCCAGTTCATCAATTAATCCAGGTCTAAGAGCCATTGAATCTGCACAAGAGTTGAATAAATTAAACTCTTAAATGGGTTTTATTTTTTCATAAAATTTGTGAAAGAATTTGAAAAAATGGCTAAGGCATTAAGGCGCGCAAGTATGGAGATGTCGCGCAAGTGATGCATGTGCCACGCAAGTTTTTGTCGCGCAAGTATTACCGCGCAAGCCCTATTACCTTGAGAGTAGCGCGGCAGCGAGGAAACAGTGAAAACAAGAGACTTTCGCAGCAAGAGCTCGAGAAATCCGGAAATCCAGATGCATGTAACGGAGGTGAGGCCATGTATTTATAGGCCAGGAAGACTACCTGCGCGCCACACCCAGAGCGCTTAAGGCCTGCGTGACGCAGACTTGCGCGCCGCCCTCTGCGCACTGAAAGACTTGCGCGCCTCCCTTTTCCTTTGGAGGGATTCGATTTCCTCAGAGTCAAATCCTCATTTCTCTCCGGATCCAACTCTGAGGGGGGACTTTTGTTGACGCTCCTTTCGTCACAGAATCTAAAGATCGGAAAAGGGAATATCTCAGCTGAAAGTGATTCATCCTTTGAAGAAAACATCAAAAATCGACAAAGGCATGAACAAAGGATCAACAGAAAATCCACCGCGCAAGTTATACCACTTCCGCGCAAGTATACTTGCGCGGCTACCTTGGTCGCGCAGGTGACTTGCGCGACCTAATTGGTAACCGCCCGGTAACCGCCCTGGGTCTTCTTTTGCCTATAAATAGACCCTGTGGGCCCCCCATTTAGGGGGATCTTTTTTCAGAAACTCGGATTGAAGCTCCCGACGCCCAAGTCTCTTCTCAAAGCTTCCGGAACACTTCTAAGGTAATTTCTTACCTAGAACGGAAGATCTAAAGAGAAGAAGGAAGGCCTAAGTGTTGAAACTTGTCAAACACTTGCGCGCCGACTTATTTCCTTCAATATAACTTGCGCGTTCCTTTTCTAGAAGAACCTCGAGAACATTCTAAAGGGTTTAAAAAAGAGTCGCTCAAGTATTTCATTTTCTGGTTGAAAATCGCGCAAGTACACTATGTGTCGCGTAGGTATACCTGCGCGACCAATACTTGCGCGCCCACGGAAGACTTGCGCGCCTTGCAAGACTTGCGCGCCCCTATCTTTTTGGGTGCCCATCTTGCCCATTTTTACCCCTCTTAAGCCATTTCACCTTTCCTTTTCAAGATTCAGTCTTCAAGACACTCTTCAAAGCCATTTGTGGCATGATTTCTTGATTTGACTTTCATATCTGAAAGGAATTCTGTGGAATCTCTCTCAAAGTCTAGTGATTTAAATATCCTTATGTCAATAAAATACGGAGAGTTCATTCATTCAACCTCATCCTTTAAGATGATAGAATCTTAACCTAGGTCTCCTTTTCAGGAATAATCCCCAGTTATAAAACCTTTAATCTGGGCATCCTCCTCAGGAGTAAGCCCCAAATTCTTAAAGTTCCCAATCTTGGGCATCCTCCTCAGGAGTAAGCCCCAATCAAGTCCTTTAATCTTGGGCATCTTTCTTAAGAATAATCCCCAAGTCCCTTAACCTGGGTCTCCTTTTAAGGAATAAAGACTCAGTCATAACCTTGGGCTTCCTTTTCAGGAGTAATCCCCAAGTCCCTTAACCTGGGTCTCCTTTTAAGGAATAAAGACTCAGTCATAACCTTGGGCTTCCTTTTCAGGAGTAAGCCCCAAGTCCCCTTAAATTTCTCTTAACCAGTCATAATTTACCTCTGATTTGGGTTTCCTTTTCAGGAGTAAAACCCAATCATAAGTCCCCTCCTAACTTGGGCATCCTCCTTAGGAGTAAGCCCCAAGATTAGAGTATTCAAATCTCCATGAAGCACATATAACTTTATGGACCCTGTTCATGGATTTTCTCCCTAAAAGTAAATCCTAAACCTTCATCTATCTGGGCAGTCATCCATACATAATCCCCAAACAAATTCTTATGATTGCATCTTTAATGGAACAATAGTCTAAATTTTACCAATACCACTTGTTTCTCACACCGAGCATGAATCACGTGAGCTTAGAGTGTAAAAGTAATTATGAAATTCATCTTTGAGCCATCAATCATAAACATCATACTCCATTTCTCGAACTACGTGGGTTCTGATTCCTTTTCCAAAACAAAGGATACGTAGGTAGCCCATTCATGGGTTCGATCCCAACTTTGAAATAATCCATGTCCTTCTGAATGACGATAATCTTTAAGTGCCCCACTGAGTGGCTTTAAAACCAGCCTGGTCATCATAATGACCAAGAGACTTTTATATAAATGTTTTGAAGGATACCATTGACAAAGAATCTCTAAACAGATATAGATGATTCTCTATTGATGAAGAGCCTCGAATACATATAAAAGATTCTCTAAATTTCTTGCATATTTAATCATTGATTGTTAAAACTAAAGGAAAGCTCATTTTATACTTGGTAATATAATAAGGATTCACGAACATAACTTAAATCTATAAAGAGACTCCCAGAGTAGACAATAATTCCCCTCAAAAAGGTGTGATGAGTCCGACCTCCCATCCTCTCGACCAATGCAAATTCCTAAGCCTCATTAGTCCACAAGCTAATGAGCGCCTGCCTTTGGAAAGTAGGTCCAAAGGGATGTGGAATCATTGGATGTTTCTGGTTCTACAAACAAACCCGTTGGAAACCGATCGAAACGTTTGAATCTCCCATCGAGGAGGTCATCCCCGGATTCCGTGCGAAACACACACATAATCCAAATAGTATGACTAGCCACTTCTATGATGGGATAAATAACATCATTTTAAAAGTAATAGTCTACCAAAAACATTCACCATATCAGGATATAGTATCATGTAATATCAATATAAATAAATAATTATCATATTCATATGACACTGTAGGAATGAAAGATAATAATAAGATGATTGAGAACCACACAAAGAATAAAATGGATAAGGGGTATAATAGAAAAGGGGAAATTTAAATATGTGATACTAATGGAATGAAACACTGTAATGACCCAAAGTTTTTCAATGGAAAATTCCCTTCTTATATCTATGTCATAAAAACACAAAATAATGAACTACTAATTGATAAGTGACCTTTAAACATAATTTTTGTCACCCCTATGTTTGGTATTTTAAAAATCTGACATACACGGTTGTGTTCAATATGGTTTTTGGAGTCTAATGAAACAAAAATAATTTTTGGTGAATAGTAACCTACCCTTATGAATAGTAACATACCCTTATGAATATTAACATGACCCTTATGAATAGTAAATAAGAGGAACATTACCTATGAATAATAAAATAAAATTTAGACATCTTAGAAAGTGACAATTTGACCTTAGTAAGCGTTTTTGGTGTTTTATAAGTCATAAATAATTAATTAATTAATTTAAAGGAATATTTATTCCCTAAAATGTATTCATAAATTATTGAATCAATTTTTAATAGTTTTTAGATAATTTTATAAGACCCTACGTAATTTTTGAAAGAACTATAAATTCAATTTTAATCTTAAAAACTGTTTTTTTAGTAAATTATGATTTTTATTAATTATTCAATTAATAATATTTAGAAAATTATTTTTGAAAAATGGACTTCATTTTTGTATTCTACACGTAGAAAAATGGTTGGGGTAAAGTTTTGGGATTTTTTTGAGATATTTGAATTTTTGATGAATAGTGGAATCCGATAATTCACAGTAAAAGCTAAATAATGTATTAATTGAGTCATCGATGATGTTCTACTGATGTAATCCCACTTGGTTCGGGATTAAATTATAAAATTACTATTATTGGTCGTTCAGGACTCACTATTCCTTGTCTTAGGTAAAATTAATAAACTAATCAATTTTATATTAAGGCAACCCCTCTCCCCTCCACTATAAAAGCCACCCTTCACTCCCTCTTTTCCTCACACCTCTCAAGCTCTAAGACTCCTCTAAACTCTACCCAAAAATCTTCCATAGCACCTCCCCCACGTCCAAAAGCTTCTGGTCTCATCAAAAGACCAATCCTATCTTCATTAAGGAGGATCTCAAGAGGAAGATTCAAGAGGTAATTTCTCTCTCTTCTCCTTTAATTTCATTTCAAGTTCAAGTTCCTTTCTTGATATCTCCCTACCTATCTTCATTCAAAATTTTTTGTAACTCCCGTATTATACATATACTGTAATCTTATGATTATAATGGTATATTATATCACCCCACAACATTTCCCTCTTCCTTTTATTTTATTAAAGAGAACGTTGTTCATGAGGTGTTAAATTTATCACCTTCAAAAACGACATGTTCTCTTCTTCCATTTCTACATTCAATCTGGTCATGAAACCATTTTTATGGTTGAACCAGAATATATTATATGTATTATGTTCTATTTTAAGTTCTGGAAATAACCTATGGCAAAATTACTAAGTAAAAGTTTAAACAAGTTCATTGTGAACCAAAAACCACTCAAAATAACCCAAATAACCATCATTAAATTTTTATCTAATGATTCGCCCACTTGGATCTAATATAATTCAATATAAAATTATTAAAGCTACTGTAATATCACTAATAACATGTAGTATCTGTTATGTATGTTTACCCATGATCTACCCAAACATCAATTTATGAATAAAAGGGGACTGCTCAAGAAAACCATAAAAACAAACATCCCCGAACAATGTTTTTAAACTCTATAAGTCATCCAAAGGAACATAATATGAAATAATGAAACCAGAATGAACCCTATTAATGTATATAAGGTTATGGAATTTCTAATTAATGAATATAATTCCATTATATAGGACATTAAATAGAAGGAGGCATTCGAAGTACAAGGTAAGGGGAAATCTCGAACCCAATTTTCTTCCTTCGGGTTCTCCCTCTTTCACTCCATTTTTTATATGGTTACTCCTCAAAGATCATTTTTTCATCATTTCCTTTACTTTTCTGGGATATAAATGTTTTTCACTGGTTATTATTTCCATAAAAATGTTTTCCAAAAGAATTCTTCTTTCAAGATCTCACCTTTTACCTCTCATTCAAGGTTGATGGTTCTTGTATCAAGTATGTTGTTCCCTATTTCTTTTGGGAACCCAAAGATTATGAATGTTTTATTATGAGATTAAACCCATTCCTTTACATGGGTTATTTAAGTACATGTTTGATTTGTTTTCTATGTGGCAATCATGATAATGATAATGTTATGATGTGACGGGTGCGTGCGGAATTATATAGCCCAATATGAATGTTTAAATGTGATGGGTGCGCCCGGAATTATATAGTGCTCCAATGCATTGGGTAAAGTGATGAATCTCATGAGTAAATGTGAAATGATGTGTGAACATGATTCTATCTTTTTTCATAAGTATGTGTGGTAGTTAACCACTAAGACATGATGTTTCATTTTTATGCATTGCCACATTTCAAGTCTATTATTTATGCTCCTCTCATGTTCATGATTCTTTGCCTATGTCATGATTATGCTCACACCATGATATATTGTTTTTATCTATCCTCTTGCAGGGCTTCTAGATCACCCCTTTTGATGTATATCCTCAGGTGGTTACATTTACAAATGAGAGGACAAGTGCTACTAAGAATCTATAGAAGAAGAAATTAAATAAATGTTTATGGTCGATGTTGTGTTTGTTATGTATGGTCCTAGTTTTCCCAAGACACTAAACCTCTGGATCCTCCATGTGTAATACTATTGTGTTGTTTATCTTTAAAATGATGTAATAGTAATTTAAGAAAAGGTCGGTTTACTATAGTTGGTATCAGAGGAAAGGTTTAGTTAATTTGGGAATTAGGATTAGTGAACCCTAAAGAAAACCTCTAGCATGAGACTAAGTACAAATATGCACACAAGGATATTTACCTAGGGATCCCATATGTTATGTTTTTGGTATAATTGTTTAAATGGATAAGTTATTCATGAATTGTTACCTATGTTTTGTTCTAACCTTTTCTATTTTATAAAATAGTGGGAACCAGGAGAAATCAGGCCAACAACTCTTGCGAAGGCCAATGCAACGATTTCCCGAACTACATCCCCAATGATTTGGGAGGTGGAGTTCAAAACTTCATGGCAATGCTTACCCAATTATCTTAGGTTATGAATAATAACCATAATAATGGGGAACGTACTCCTTCACCAAAGAGGGAGCAACTAGCTATCGAATGTTTTATGCGGCAATGACCACTGACGTTTTTTGGATCTTCTGATCCATTAGTTGCGGAACAGTGGGTCAACTCCATGGAGAAGATCTTTTCTGTTCTTCACTGTTCCGAGACGGAGAAGGTGACTCTAGACATTTATCGTCTAGATGGAGAAGCTGATCAATTGTGGGCTTTGATTAAGAACACCAAGCCAAGGGATGAAATTGAAGAGATGGAATGGGAAGACTTTAAGATAATGTTTCTTAATAAGTACTTCCCACGAACACTTCGCATGAAGATGGAGAGAGAATTCATAGATCTCAAGAAAAAAGGAGAATCTGTCACAACCTATGAAGCAAATTTAACAAGTCTCTCAAGGTATGCTTCGGGTTTTGTTATAAAAAATGATAGAAAAATTGATAGATTCTTTAGTAGATTAAAACCACATCTTCGAAAGGCTCTTGCAATTCGAGACTTTGGGAGTTATGAAGAAGTTGTTCGGTGTGCTCTTAAAGTGGAGATGGAGTTTGGAGAATGGTCCCATGGCTATGGTGATAAGAAAGGAAAGATGGAGTTTCATTCCGGTGGATCTAATGAAAAATTTGGGAAGAAAACACAACGACCCACATGCCAAAAATGTGGGAAGTTGCACCATGGGAACTGCCTCAAAGGTACGGAGAAATGCTTTAAGTGTGGGAAGGAAGGACACCAAGCTCACGAGTGTTGAAAAGACATGAAAAAGAAGTATAATGTATCCGATTAAAGGAGAGAACCACTCATGGTTCAATGCTACAACTATTGGGAGCTAGGGCACTATTCAAACCAGTGCACTAAACATCGAGCTCTCGAGGGTAATCAGCGCCAGCAACCACCAAAGACAAAGAAACAAGGGAAGGTTTATGCAATCACTACTTCGGAGGTGGATCGTGATAATGAATTCATACAAGGTACACTTCCTATTCACTCAATAATGGAAAAAGTCTTGTTTGATTCTGGTTCTACGCATTCTTTTATATCTTGCAAGTTTGCTAGAACTATAGAATCGATGCCCCGAAACCATGAAGTATAGATATCTTTAAAAACAAAAAGTGGTGCAATCATTGCAACCCAAGTGTTTGACTCTTCTCCTATTTATGTATGTGGGAAGATTCTTCCAGCAAATCTTGTAATACTTCCCTTTGTGGAATTCGACGCTATAATGGGAATGGATTGGCTCTCGTTATATAGAGCACATATCAACTATTGGGAAAAGGAAATATATTTTCATATTCTGAACCATCCCATGATCCACTACAAATGCAAGGAAGATCATGAATATCCTTTGAAAAATCCTTCAATGGTGGGGGTGTTGATTCTCTATGAAGAAGCATTCCTCGCCCAAATGGTTGAGTCGAAGGAAAGTTCCATCCTTGAGGAAATGCCCATCGTAAGGGAATACAGTGATGTATTTCCTGAAGAGTTACCTGGAATTCCCCCGGATCGTGAGGTATTGTTATCAATTGAACTCATATCCGGAGCTACTCCTATCTCGAATTGCCCCTATAGGATGGCTCCTATCGAACTGGAGGAGTTAAAGAAGCAGCTGCAAGAGCATCTGGACAAAGGGTTCATACGCCCTAGTGCATCACCTTGGGGTGCGCCAGTGCTCTTTGTAAAGAAGAAGGATGGAACCATGCAGTTGTGTATCGATTATCAGGAACTCAACAAGATCTCCATAAAGAACAAGTATCCTCTCCCAAGGATTGATGACTTGTTAGATTAGTTAAGAGGAGCTCAATACTTCTCAAAGGTGGATCTTCATTCGGGATATCATCATGTAAAGGTGATGAAGGAAGATATTCAGAAGACTGCCTTCCGTACAAGGTATGGGAACAATGAGTTTTTAGGGATGCCCTTCGGACTTACTAATGCCCCTGCAATCTTCATGGATTTGATGAATAGAGTCTTTAGACATTACCTCGACACATTTTTGGTAGTATTTATCGATGATATTCTCATCTAATCCAAGAGAAAGGAGCAACATGAAGAACATATAAGATTTGTGTTGGCGACATTGAGAAAGGAGAAGTTGTACGCCAAGTTCAGCAAGTGTGACGTTTGGATGAATCAAGTCACGTTCTTGGGACATGTGATCACAAGTGATAGAATTTATGTGGACCCTTCAAAGGAAAATGCGATTGAGGAATGGCCTAGGCCCTCTAGTGTCACAAAAATCCGTAGTTTTCTTGGATTATCTGGGTACTATCGACGTTTTATGAGAAACTTCTCATGATTGTCAAGCCCACTAACTATGTTAATAAGGAAATGGGTAAAGTATGTATGGACGGATGAATGTGCTGTAAGCTTCAAGGAGCTAAAGAGAAGGCTGATCACTGCACCTATAATCACACTACCAAAAAGTGGAGAAAGTTTTGTGATATACAGTGATTCTTCAAGTAAAGGCATGGGTTTTGTACTCATGCAAAATGATAATGTGATAGCCTCTGCCTCACGATAGTTGAAGATCCATGAGCAGAACTACTCGACGCATGATCTAGAGCTGGAAGCCGTGATTTTTGCCTTAAAAATCTGAAGGCACTACCTTTATGGAGAAAAGTTTGACATATACAACAACCACAAGAGCGTAAAGTATATATTCACACAAAAGGAGCTCAACATGCGTCAAAGGAGATGGTTAGAGCTAATCATGGATTACGATTACTATATTCACTATCATCCTGGGAAGACGAACAAGTTAGATGATGCTCTAAGAAGGAAAGAACCTGCTACTCTATCCATGTTGAGGATTGAGAAAGACCCTATCTTCTTGGATATGCAAAGGATGGTTTTGGGAATAGTAAGGGAAGGGGATATATTCTACCATGCCCAAATGATTGCGCTACCATCCATCCAACAGAAGATTAAGGAAGCACAAAGGGATGATGTGGAGATTCAAAAGAGGGTGAATGCAGTAAAGGAAGGGAAGATGCAAGAGTTCCATATCGACGATGATGGTGTGATTCGGTTTGGAATGTGACTTTGTGTGCCTTCATCACCCGGAATAAAGAAGGATCTATTGGATAATGCACATAGCTCAACTTTCTCTATTCATCCTGGAAGTACCAAGATGTATCGTGATCTCCAAGAACACTTCTGGTGGGATAACATGAAGAACGAGATTGCGGAATATATATCAAGGTGCTTGGTATGTCAGCAAGTTAAAGCTGAGCGGCAAAAGTCCAATGGTATGAGGCAGCCATTGCCTATACCCATGTGGAAATGGGAAAATGTTACTATGGACTTTGTCATGGGTATCCCAAAAACATCAAGAGGAAATAATGCGATATGGGTTGTGGTTGATCGACTCACCAAGACTGCCCATTTTATCGCTATTCGGGAAGACCTCTCACTTGAAAAGCTTTCAAGGATATATGTGAAGGAAGTAGTGAGATTGCACGGTGTTCTACTCTCGATTGCCTCTGACCGTGATCCAAGGTTCACATCTAAATTCTGGAGGATCCTTCAACAAGCTTTGAGTACTGAATTAAATTTCAGCCCGACCTATCACCCCCAAACCGATGGCCAGTCTGAAAAGACTATTCAGACGCTCAAAGATATGCTAAGAGCATGCTCTCTAGATTTCAAAGGTGGATGGGATCAACACCTTCCATTGGTTGTGTTCTCATACAACAATAGCTTCCACTCAAGTATTCATATGGCTCCGTATGAAGCTCTTTATGGGAAGCTATGTAGAACTCCAATCTGTTGGGATGAAGTTGGAGAATGAAAGCTACTTGGTCTCGATCTTGTTCAAGAGATGACAGAGAAGGTTCAAGTCATCTAGAAACACATCAAAGCTGCTCAAAGTCGGCAGAAGAGCTATGCTGACAATCGTCGAAGGGACTTGGAGTTCGACGTTGGAGATAAAGTCTTCCTTCGAATATCTCCATGGATTAGAGTCATGAGATTTGGGAAGAAAGGGAAGCTAAGCCCAAGGTATATTGGCCCCTTTGAGATCCTTGATCGTAAAGGAGACGTGGCCTATCTTCTGGAACTTCCACCGAATATGGCTCAAGTTCATGATGTGTTTCATGTATCACTACTGAGGAAATACATACCAGACCCCTCACATGTACTAAAATTAGAGGTGGTACAACTGGATGATGATCTCTCCTATGAGGAGCAGCCTGTAAAAATTTTGGACTGAAGTGATAAGGTTCTACGCAACAAGACAACCCGCCTTGTCAAAGTGTTGTGGAGGAACCATAAGTTTGAGGAAGCAACTTGGGAACCAGAAGAGGCAATGAAGGAGAAGTTCCCTCACCTATTTGTGTAAAGTGAAATTTCAGGGGCGAAATTTCTTAAGGGGGGAAGAATGTAACGACCCAAAGGTTTTCAATGGAAAATTACCTTCTTATATCTATGTCACAAAAACAAAAAATAATTAACTACTAAGTGATAAGTGACCTTTAAACATAATTTTGTCACCCCTATGTTTGGAATTTTAAAAATCCGACATACACGGTTGTGTTCAAGATGGTTTTTGGAGTCTAATGAAACAAAAATAATTTTTGGTGAGTAGTAACCTACCCTTATGAATAGTAACCTACCCTTATGAATAGTAACATGACCCTTATGAATATTAAATAAGAGGAAAATTACCTATGAATAATAAAATAAAATTTAGACATCTTAGAAAGTGACAATTTGACCTTAGTAAGCGTTTTTGGTATTTTATAAGTCATAAATAATTAGTTAATTAATTTAAAAGAATATTTATTCCCTAAATTTTATTCATAAATTATTTAATCAATGTCTAATAGTTTTTGGATAATTTTATAAGACCCTACATAATTTTTGAAAGAACAATAAATTCAGTTTTAATCTTAAAAACTGTTTTTTTTATTAAATTATGATTTTTATTAATTATTAAATTAATAATATTTAAAAAATTATTTTTGATAAATGGACTTCATTTTTGGATTCTACACGTCGAAAAATGGTTGGGGTAAATTTTTGGGATTTTCTGAGATACTTGAAGTTTTGATGAATAGTGGAATCTGATAATTCACAATAAAAGCTAAATAATGTATTAATTGAGTCATCGATGATGTTCTGCTGATGTAAGCCAACTTGGTTCGGGATTAAATTATAAAATTACTATTATTGGTCTTTAAAGACTAACTATTCCCTATCTTAGGTAAAATTAATAAACTAATCAATTTTATATTAATGAAACCCCTCTCCCCTCCACTATAAAAGCCACCCTTCACTCCCTCTTTTAATCACCCCTCTCAAGCTCCAAGCCTTCTCTAAACACTGACCAAACAACTTCCCTAGCACCTCCCCCACATCCAAAAGCTTCTGGTCTCATAAAAAGACCAATCCTATCTTCCTTAAGGAGGATCTCAAGAGGAAGATTCTAGAGGTAATTTCTCTCTCTTCTCCTTTAATTTCATTTCAAGTTCAAGTTCCTTTCTTGATCTCTCCCTACCTATCATCATTCAAACTGTTTTGTAACTCCATTATTATACATATAATGTAATCTTATGATTCTAATGGTATATTATATCACCCCACACCCTTTCCCTCTTCCTTTTATTTTATTAAAGAGAACGTTGTTCATGAGGTGTTAAATTTATCACCTTCAAAAATGACATGTTCTCTTCTTCCATTTCTACCTTCAATCTGGTCATGAAACCATTTTTATGGTTGAACCAGAATATTTTGTATGTATTATGTTCTATTTTAAGTTCTGTAAATAACCTATGGCCAAATTACTAAGTAAAAGTTAAAACGAGTTCATTGTGAACCAAAAGCCACTCAAATTAACCCAAATAACCATCATTAAATTTTTATCTAATGATTCATCCACATGGATCTAATATAATTCACTATAAATTTATTAAAGCTACTGTAATATCATTAATAACATGTAGTATCAGTTCTGTATGTTTACCCATGATCTGCCCAAACATCAATTTAAGAATACAGGTTGACCGCTCAAGAAAACCATAAAAACAAACATCCCCGAACAATGTTTTTAAACTATATAAGTCATCCAAAGGAACATAATATGAAATAATGAAACCAGAATGAACCATATTAATGTATAAAAGGTTTTTTAATTTCTAATTAATTAATATAATGTCATTATACAGGACATTAAAGAGAAGGAGGCATTCGAAGTACAAGGTAAGGGGAAATCTCGAACCCAATTTTCTTCCTTCGGGTTCTCCCTCTTTCACTCCATTTTTTGATATGGTTACTCCTCAAAGATCATTTGTTAATAATTTCATTTACTTTTCTGGGATATACATGTTTTTCACTAGTTTTTATTTCCATAAAAATGTTTTCCAAAAGGACTCTTCTTTCAAGATCTCACCTTTTACCACTCATTCATGGTTGATGGTTCTTGTATCAAGTATGTTGTTCCCTCTTTCTTTTGGGAACCCAAAGCTTATGAATGTGTTATTATGAGATGAAACCCATTCCATTCCATGGGTTATTTATGTACATGTTTTATATGTGTTCTATTTGGCAATCATGATAATGATAATGTTAAGATGTGACGGGTGCGCCCGGAATTATATAGTGCAATATGAATGTTTAAATGTGACGGGTGCACCCGGAATTATATAGCGCTCCAATTCATTGGGTAAAGTGATGAATCTCATGAGTAAATGTGAAATGATGTGTGAACATGATTCTAGATTTTTTCACAAGTATGTGTGGTAGTTAACCACTAAGACATGATATTTCATTTTTTATGCATTGCCACATTTCAAGTCTATTATTTATGCTCCTCTCATGTTCATGATTCTTTGCCCATGTCATGACTATGCTCACCCCATGATATATTGTTCTTATATATCCACTTACTGGGCTTCTAGATCACCCCTTTTGATGTATATTCCCATGTGGCTACATGTACTAAGGAGAGGACAAGTGCTACTAAGAAGATATAGAAGAAGAAATTAAATAAATGTTTATGGTTGATGTTGTGTTTTTATGTATGGTCCTAGTTTTCCCAAGACACTAAACCTCTAGATCCTCCATGTGTAATACTATTGTGTTGTTTATCTTTAAAATAATGTAATAGTAATGTAAGAAATGTCCGGGTCTCTATAAACACTATGGTACATTCTTGAAAGAAATATAATTTTCCTACAACTGTGGAGAGAAAGGTCACCCTTCTCATGAATGTAAGGGTATGGGAGAATCCATCAAATTATAGAGCTTTAACTTCAAGGATATAGTAACAATGAAAACGAACTCCCCAAATGTCAAGGGAACATACCACATAGAATAATCCCAAGATTGAAGGAAAAGTTTATGAAATTAATATATCCAAAGTTAATTTTCATATAAATTTGGTGATGTGTACTTGATTCAAATTAAAAATTTGGATACTTCTTTATTCAATTTTGTACCCTCATTATCTTTTATATATTTCATGTTTTACAAGAATATTAAATTATTATATATTATACTATGAAGGGAGTTATCAATTAAGTAACAAAGAGTGAATATTATAACAATAAATATCTATCACTCAATACCCATTTTTAAGAAAGAACATAAACTATTCAAAAAATATATTAATATTATTATGGTATAAATTGATATAATCCTTGGTATTTTTTTTATTTATAACGAAAAAAATTATTTCCAAGGGAAGAGGATCATGATTTTTTTAGAATGTGCATTCCATGCCTTTGTAATAGAGGCGTATTCATCTAAATCATGCATTTATCCACCCCCAGTAGCTATCCATAATGAAATTATAGGAGAATAAGAGAAGACACAACCTATGGATGGGATAGGTAACCATATGATGGAGGATATTATTATTGTGAATGGATATATTTACCTGTTTCTTGAACAACTACCAGAACATCAAATGATGCGTGAAATTATAAGACTCCCTATAAAATGGACATGGTGGACCCGGTGGAGTTAAAGAAACTACTACATGAGTGGTGTGATAAGGGATTAATATTCCCACATGCTTAACATTGTGTAGATCATGCACATTTTGTGAAAAATAATGATGAAACTGTGAGGAAGTGTTAGAAAATCAATGCCATTGATATAATGAACAAGAACCATTTTACTTTTTTTGAATAAAATTTTAGCCATCTTGAAGGAGAAAAATATTTTCAACAATTGGTATTCATTATGGGCATCATCAATTGTGAGTAAGAATTGATGATATTATAAATACATAATTTTTACAAGGTATAGACATTATGAGATTATAGAAATTCCATTTGGATTGACTAACTCACTATATTTTTTATAGATCTGACTAATAATGTGCTAAATGAATATCTTGATAATTTCATTGTGGTGTATATTGATGATATATTTATATACCCCAAACATTATGTAGAGCATAATACTCATTTATGAATCATTCTTTAAACTGAAAGAGAAAAAGAGTTATACGGTAAATTTTGAAGGTGTGAATTTGGGTTTTAGAATTTTCATGTTGATAGACATATTATATTTTGGGATGGAAAATCAGTGGATCATTAAAAAATAATGGTAACAAATGAATGGCCTATAATAAAAACATAACTCTAATATGTAGATTCCTTGGATTAACATGTCACTATCGGCAATTTGTTCAAAAAATTTCCTGATTTTTATACTTGTTATCTTTAAGGACTCTGATTTTTTTCCATATATTAATTCCTAAGATTGTGTGGATTATTCTTAGAGTATGGTTTTAATAAGGAGTGATATTTTGAGGACAAGTGGGACCATAATTAATTTTCAAAATATATTAAATATATTAAATATCACGCATGAAAAGTTTTTATAGTGAAGTATAATAACACTTAAATAGAGAGTCATTTTGGAAACATAATTATGTAGTTGAGTTTAGAGGATAATTGTTACCCTATGAACAACTTAAACATGGAGTGCATCAGATGTTAGAGTTGATAATTGTTATAGGATTATTATTAAATGAACCAAATAAATTATTTCTTTTATTTCATTTATTCACCATAACCTAGCAAGGTATATAAATATTATATTATGGTAATTTTGTCGGGTTAGATGAATAATCCTAGAAATTGAGATAGAGAATTAGAGAAGATCTTTTTTGGAGGATGATATAGGGTGGGATCATGATCCAGGATTTTTGTGCCAACAGAATTCGTAGATATCACAAATAACAATGAAATAGATTTTTTCTTCATCAGTGATTGATCCATCTTAAGTTATGATGGTTTGTTTATGTGGATATATATTTATATGTTTATTTCTATGATAAACAAATATCAATCAACTAACCAATTAATTCATGGATTGTGTGTAGTATAGGTACGAGATAGAAATTATTGGGATTAATGATTTATTTTCTAATTATGTTATATCTATTTTTTATTTCTCTACTGAAATAAATATAGTGAATAAAAAGCATTGATTGAGGTTTGTTTCACATGTTTTTGTTTTGTATATTTCTTATCCAATTCTTCCCTCATCTCAAGGAATTACATTGACCTAAAGTTCAATGAATACCTCGTAATCAATTGTTGAACACTCATTTCTTAGAAGAATTGATGCATACCAATGACCTGGGTTCAGATTGAGGATGAGATCAATCTATGATGATATATTTGAATTGAATTAGATTACTTCATGCGGGTTTTGGTGTGCAGTGATTGGGAGATTCGATAGAAGGGTTTTCCCAAGCGATTTGGTGGCCGGAATATGATAGATGGTGATGGTGAGGCTCTTTCAGACATGTTCCATACCTGTCGGTGGGATTCATAGTCAGATCGGAGGCCAGATGAGTGGATGAAAACTTTTAAAATATATAATGGATTCTATAAATCTTGAGTTATATAGAATTTAATCTATAATTATACTCTATTTGGGACACCCAGTGCAATGCTAGTGTTTTGGGAGCATGTATAATTACCATACACCGTGTGACTTAACATTGCATGGGGTATATGTAGGCAGTAGTTGTATGAAAAACTTTTACATGATTCATATAGTAATGGGTTTTGGATTACATGTCCTTGAGACATCTATCTAGATATACTCATTAACTATTGTACATTGTTTCTATTTTAGGATGCATCAACATCATATAACATAAATGATTCAGTAGAAGGATCATAAGGATGATCCCCTCATTGATGAGGCTTTGATATAGGTACATATTCAAGAGGTGGTACCTCTAGGTGGTTCATTAATATTACCACCACCTGTTGAGTAGCATATGGTACTAGAAGGGTAAGAAGACGAGGTGAGAAGGATGAGTTCGCTTCATGAGTTTTAGAGATAGTGACCCCTTAGGAACTGAGGTGATCCCATCCCTCAGGAAACTGATGATTGGCTTGAGGGGGTGATTTGACTCATTGATATTTTTTAGGTCACCTAAAGACCAAGGGTTTTTATTAATAGTTTGCTTTCTTAAAGGATCGTAGAATGATGGTGGGGATTAATGACCAAGTCGTATGATGACACAAATCTTGAATGGTCAATGTTTGATTTTTTATTTTGATAAGAGTTTTCTCCATCTACGTTGTGTCATGTGTGCATCCATGATCTTATATTACTTCAGAAATGTAGTAAAACTATGGAATATTATTCATTGATGGTTTTCAACTTCTATCAATACTTGAGGGATATGGTGCATGATCAATTATTTCAATATTGGGCCTTTGAGAAAGGACTACATAGAGACATCATAGATAGTGTGATACCTATATGCATTACTAACTATGATGGGTTTCAATAGCATGATTTGCCATTAAATATTTTCCAAGATGAGAATATGTGGATAATTTTTACTAGATGTGGGAATATAGGAGTGGGGACTTTAGTGGTAGGGGAAAATGAAAGAAATAGGGAGTTGTATGTGCAAGATATTTTAAGAGGTGATCCCAGGATAATGGTTTTGCAGTCCATGGATCATAATATGGATATTTTCATTCTAAAGATAGGGGTACTACTGTGTGATGGTATGGAAATATCACATGAGATTGTACAACTAACCATATGGCTGATAGAGAGATAGTGGATGTGTCACCTAGGTAGTGAAAGTGATGGGAGTAGGCATGTACGTAGGTCAAAAGATGTGGGAGAAGACCTGAGAGAGAAGTTATCAGTGTTAGACAGTTTCACTTGTTATCAACACCTCTCCATAGTAGTCCCAATAGGGCTTAGAGAGATTTTGGTCATGGGTGTGGGAAACTACAAATGTTTGAGGATTATGACACTGAGGCTCTACTAATTATAGAAGGTATGATATGTGTCTTTTTTACCTTATATGATGTATTGGAATACACAGGTGTGAGTCTATACTTTCTTTCTACTTATCTAGTTCTTGACTATGAGATTCTGATTGAGCCTTTGGATTTACCATTTTCCTTTCATACTCTTAATATAGGAGACTTAGTGATACAACTCTTTTGTAGGTAGTGTGTCCCAATTAGTGATGGTGATAGATTCTTTTGGGTTCTATTTATAGTGGAGATGATTCATTATGATGTCATATTATGTGTGGACTTGTTATCCATAATTCATTCCATGATTTAATATTTCAGGTGGAGGATGTGGTGTGATTACATCAATGGTATGAGTTTTTCCTTTATAAGATAAAAGAAAACCCATGTAGATCATGTAACGACCCACTTTTTCCATGTAATATTTTTTGATATTTTCTATATTATTTTCCAGACTATGAAATGAGGAGGCATGTAATTATGAGGCCCAATGTGTCCAGAAAAAATATTTGAAATATATAATATATATTAAATAGCCCAAACACGTAATTTTCCTAAAAAAGATTAATAACTTTTAAAATAGGTTCTAAATGAGGAATCTAGGGTACCGTTGAGTTCACAATGTAGGTTTCATCATATGACAGACATAACCTTGATCAGTTCAAAGTTTTTGTATAAAAGTTTTCACAGGCATAAAATAAATAAAAAAAATCAATTAATTTGTTTTATATTGTAATTTTTTGATGCGAGGACTGATATGTATTTAAATAGACTGTCATATTGGTATTAAAGGGTTATCTTTATAACCATGGAACCACTAGAGAGTTACTTGAGAGTGTGATGGAGGATCTCTCTCAGAAGATTGAAAAATTGATCGGAAATTTTCGACTAGTGCAAGACGTACTCAAAGGATCACCAAGTATTATAGTGTTACTCCATTCTTTGTCAGCGATTGATCAAAATTATAGTACAATGTTTTTTTATTTTTTCTATTTACCATTATGGTTTCTATGATTAACAAATATCAATCAACCTACATATTGGTCTAAGGATAATGCATATTGTGGGATGCGTCAGATTAATAAGGAATTGGGAGAATTTCTCGTGATTATTTATTATCTCTTCATTTGACATTCTATGTGAAAGAAATCAAGGTTGATATGAACATTGACTGAGGTTTTCTCCTCTTGATTATACATTTATTTTTCTCCCCCGATTAATTATTTATCATGGGAATTCATCGTTAGGGCTGCAGATTGAGGCATAATGTAAATTTGAACATTTTACACTGATTCATTGTACAATGGTTTGAAATCATGGATCCCTACTTGGAATGAAATATTCTTGCTGTTATGATAGAGGTAGTTGATAATTAGATTATTAATGTACCCAAATTTCATGTTCTTTAGTTCATAATGATGAACATCATTTAAGGGAATTTTCTAAATGAATTGAATGGCCGAAACATGTTGTTCATCGATAATGAGGCGAAACTTCCATGGATAATCTATTTTCCAGTGAGGAAATTACTAGAATGAATCCCAAATGTATGCTTGAGGATGAAGAAACCATAAAATTTTATTGTCATCACACATTCATTGTACTGTTACATGGACACAAACAAGATACATAGACCATTTTCCTAGGATACACCCATGGTCAAAGGGACGCGACATGTAACTATACAACACATCATTTACTCCTAAAAACAATTCATGAAGAAGTTTTACTATGAATATTTGAAAATATATTTAGAGTGCATAACCTATATCAATTCCCTATGGTTTAGTATGGAATCGACTCCTACACATTGAAAAATGATCCCTTTTGCATGAATTCTTTAATATAAGTCATGGACTCCCTATGTGTGGCCTGGAGCGAGATCCTACATTAACCCCCATGCCCTAGGTGGAGTTATTGGTATCATCGTGATGAATCCTATGCGGTACCAAATCTTCTAGATAGCTAGTTAATCTAAAAATACTTTTTGGCTTACCCCATGGCCTTGGGTGTGATCCTCAATTGTGTATCGTGTCTCTTAAGACTTTTGGAATGTACATCCTATTGTGAGACCCTATGAGAATTACATATTGGTTGGAAATCATCTGTTTGATAAAACTCATGTGTGTTTTCTCCCGGATGAGTGTTATGTGGTACCCTATAGCTGGAATTTTATTATTTCATTATTTTGGTGAATTTCCTTTAGACTATGTGTCTTTTTTGATTATATCATGATATTATTATTACATGTGATGTATATATATACATAGGTAGATCTTATTGTATTCTTTTTTTTCTGATTTGTGGTTTTGGGGTGCCCTACTAGGTATTGTTATAACCACACCTACATGGGATTTTCCCAATCGTGTCATGTATTGTGCACATGATCGACCTTTTGACAAAGTTTTAGAAGGACCTAGACTAGACGGTTTTTAGAGAGACCAAACAAACCAAGGTGGTTTCCTTTAGTACACTGTCTACATTCCCCAATACTACTTTTAGGTTGGACATGTTATTAGAATCTTAGTGGTGGGATTGTATTTGGACCTCTTTATATTCATTTACTTCCATCATACTCCAGTTGTGAGATTTATATGATTACATGCATGGTTGTTCTGTGGTTTTAATGATTTAATATTGTATAATCTAGTAAATGTGTCTGTGTACGTGCACAGGTACTTAGGCTAATGCATCCTATGTTAGTGATATTCCTACTTGGTGATAGTAACCATAACCTATCATATTGGTGGTGGGCCTGGGGAGTCATGGAACATGACCCATTGGCATGGGTCATGATAGATTAGTATTAGAGTTGCTAGGAATACATTAGGATTGGAGTCTATGAGTTTGATCTTGGGAATTAATGTTAAGTGTTTAATGTTTACATTTTAGGATAGGGACTTCAATGTTGGTGTGAAATACAATGTATCCATAAAATATGACTCTAATCACCTATTTTTTAACAAAGTAATTAGAACCTTGGATGCCTGGAAAGCAATGGTACATGAATCATATTGGAATGTGTTTTGGTTTCCATGTCCTTCTTGAGTTGGCTCTCCAGATATACACATTTTCTGTGATACATATTTTTTACTTTTAGTATGACTTCACAACATATTCCAGCTAGGATTAAACATCATGATTAGGAGGATAATCCCCTCAAAGATGAGTATTTGATATAGGGACCAGTTCTGGAGATGTTATCTCAGGGTGGTGCACCAACTATACCACCACCTGTAGAGAAACACATGGAACCCGCAGTATGAGGAGATGATGTGTTTAGACTGAGTGAAATTCCTGAGTATCAGTTGAAGAGACCCCTCAAGTCCTAAGGTGATCATAAAACACATGAAACAGGGGACTATATTGAGGTGGTGAATCATGTTTTCTGTCTAGTCGGGACACCAATAGATTAGATGGTGGTCCTGGCGGTGAGCCTTCTCCATGGTTTAACATAATTATTGTGGGGTTTAGTGATCCAGTCTTACAATAAGTTGACTCTAGAATAGTGATAGTTTTGAGTACCTTTTTAGAGAAGAGTTCTCTCTCGGTACAATGGGGCCATTCATATCCCTGCGATTTTATGGCTCTAGTAGTGAAACACTAGAATAGCTAAGTATTCATCAAGGTTTACCAACCACTCCAGGTACTCGATGGATATGGAACATGAATAGTTTATCAAGGATTAGACCATTGAGTGTGGGATTTGTGCAGAAATATGAGGCAGTTTCATTTCTTTATTTATTATTATATAAGTTGGGGTGTTAGAATGAGCCTTGGTGGTTGAGAGTTTCTTGGATGAGAATATAAAACTAGTGGTTGAATATAGTTAGAAAGTAAGATAAGGGACCTCAGTAGTAGGGAGATGACATTAGAATCAATGACCAAGACCTGAATGACATTTCTGAATGAAGTCCCTGGATGGAGGGTCTACATATTATGGATCACAATGTGTGTCTATAATGCCCATAAAATGTAGTGCTACTCATGTGATTCCATGGGAAACATTTCATGAGATTATCCAACCCATCGTACAACTAACATGGAAACTGTAGATGTGGCACTGAGGTAGAAAAAGGGAAAGGTAAAGAAAATTCCAAAAGCGATAGCATGTGGAAGAGGATTTAGGAGAGAAGCAGTAGGTGGTAGATGCTTTGACTTTTTACCACCTCCGTCCTCATGTGGTCCTTTCTAGGCTTATGGAGTTGGAGGATAGGGGCAGGGATAAAGGTAGATGGTCAGTGAATTGGAACTAAAGACTCCGAGAAGGATACGAGGTGTGATCTGTGAATTTTATACCTTAGATGTAGTACTAATATAGATAGACTCTAGTCATTAATTTATTTCCACTTATATTTTTCGAGACATATAGATTAAACTTGATCCCTTATCTTGACCCTTGCGCTTAGAGAATCCTACTAAAGATGACATAGAAATCACACACTTGTGCTAACACTGTGACTAGACACCTAGAGGTTATATTTTTTATTGGTTCCTATTTATATAATTTATTAGGGCCTACAACGTCATCTTAGGTATGGACTATTTATCAATAGTTCATACCTACATTGATTGTTTGAGGAGAATGATGTGGTGTGTCCACAGTGACAGAACTATGTTCTCCTTTATGGGTGAAAAGAATACATAGGAATCACAAGATGGTACTTGAATAGGAGGGTGTAGCTGATTACTCATCAGTTGGATATCATAACCCTTGGTGTAGTGGATGTAATGATTTCTCAGTTTTCTATAGCTGTGAAAGATTAAATGGATGTATTCACAGAGGATGTTTTGGGATTACCTCCCTATTGATAGATAAACTTATGAATTGATATAAACCATGGGACACCACCAATATCTAGAACAACAGATCATATGGATCATGAAGAGTTTTGGGAGATTAGGGTGTTCTTCGGGGACTTGTAGAGGAAGGGGTTTGTTAGACACAATGTTTCACTAGGGACCACCCTAATTTTATTCCCCAAAAAGATGAATGCAATATCGTGGTTTTGTTAGGACTAATGTCTCCTTAACCAAGTGATCATGTAGAAAAATTATCCACTACTGAGGATCGATGACCACTTTGGTAAGTTGAGAAGGGATTGATGTTTCTTTAAGGTTGACCTCAGGTAAGGCCATCACCACTTGTGATTTCAATATGAGGATATACCAAAGAAAACATTGATATGTTTCTATGATCATTATGAGTACTTTTTTGTGACTTCTTGAAGTACAAATTCCCCAACTATGTTCATGGGAATTACAAACTAGATCTTTTATATTGTCTTAGAAAGGTTCATGGTAGTCATCAGAGATAATAACCTTGTGTACTTGGTGTCTGAGGAGGAGAAGACGAGACACTTGTGGATGGTTTTGTACATAATCTGAGAACAACATATTTATGTAAATCTCCCAATGATAGATTTATAGATTCCGGAAGTCCACATTTTGGTACACGTTATCTTAGTAGATTGAGATGTAGTGGACTCCGCCAGGAAAAAGGCAGTGTTAGCATGGCAGTAACCAAAGAGTTTGATAGGGGTGTAGAGATTCCTTGGGAAGGAAGGATATTTATAGAGATTCATACCTTATTTCTCTAGGATATCATTCCCCATGATAGCTTTGAACTGAAAAGGATAGCATTTCAGGTTGATAGAAAGGTTCTTGTAGGATTTTCTGCAGTTGAGATAGTGTCTGATGAGCAATCCCATCTTAAGATTACATGATGCGGGTGTTGAGTATGTAGTGTTCGTTGATGCATCAGGAACATGGATTGATTGAGTTCTGATGTAGAGGTAGGCGATGATTTCTTTTGGCTCACATCAGGGGAGACTACATGAGCAGAACTATGCAACCCACAATCTTGAGTTTGTAGTGGTAGTCATTGCACTAAATATGTAGCAACACTACCTGATGGGAGAGTAGTTTATCATATATTATTATCAATAGATTAGCAATTATATATTCTATTAGAAGTATATTAACTTGAGAAATAGACAATGTATAGATTTATCCTAGGATTATGGGTTTAAAATTATTTATACACTTAGGAAGGGGAATGTGGTAGCAGATGCCCTCAACATGAGATCTGGTTCATAGTTGTCAAATGAGGCATTATAATAGTTATCCTTATTAAAATTTACATTTTGATGAAGATGGAGAAACATTCCATTATTTTATGGTTTTCAACCATTCACTCTTATAGCGAGTCACAGAGGCGCAACCTGGGGATACCGACTCTGTGACCCTACGTACTGAAATAGAAACTAGGCATGCTCCTGATGTATTTTCTAATGATAGGGAGCATGTTGTTCTTTTAAAGGATGCACAATGGTACCAGTGATGTTGTGGGACCAGGTTCTGAGAGAGTTTATTACATGTACTTTGGTGGTAAAAACATGTGTTGGAATGATGTACCAGGACCTCCAATGTCAGATTTGGTGGCCAGGGAAGAAGAAGGGATTTACCGAGATTGTAACTCGGTACTTTACATTATAGTAGGTTAAGGCTGAGAACCATGTTCCAGTGGTTTTTTTCAACCCCTAGAGGTTCTATAGTGTAAGTATGACAGTATATCCATGTAATTCATGATTTCCTTACCATGTAATTCCAAGGTACAAGATTCTATCTGGGTAATTGTAGAACAACTCACCATGTCCGACCACGTCTTAGCAATTTGGGAAAAAAAGTCCAGAAGAGAGAATAATATTCCACTATGTGTAGGAGATAGTATCACTCCATGGAGTACCATCTACGATCATTTCATACTTTGATTCTAGCTTCACATCTCGATTATAGAAGGGGTTGTTTGAGGATTTTGGGACTCAATTGTGTGCACAAAGTCTTACCCCCAAATTGATGGCCTGACTGAGAAGACCATTCTAGTTCTAGAGAAATTTTGTGTGCAATCTTGTTAGACATTGGTCGTAGTTGGGAGGATCAAATAACACTGAGAGAGTTTGAGTACAACAATAGATACCATTACACCATTGGTATGGAACCATTTGAGGCTTTGTACAAGTGGGCCTGAAGGTCACCACTTTGCTGGAATGAACCAAGAGATTCAAACATCATTGTCCCGGACATGGTGCAATCAACTACCGAGATGGTGATTATCATCATAAATACTGCACATATACATCGTAGTTCTTATACAGACAAATGACATAGGACATTAGTGCTTAAAGAGGGTTACCATGTATTCCTATGGGTTTCACATTGACATCAATTACTAATATTTGGATGGGGAGGAAATCTATCATTAAGATTCATTTCCCCTTTCCAAATACTTCATTGATTTGCAAAGGTGGTTTACCTCTTAGATCTACCTATGTAGTTAGACTAAGTACATGAAATCTTCCACATGTCTTAGATGAGGAGGTAGTTGAATGGCCCCTAAGATGTTACTAATTGGGGTGAGTTAGAAATTTATGATGGATTTACCTTTACTGAGTACCCAGTAGAGATCATGGATCGACAATATGGTATCCTTAATTGGAAATCTATTCATTTATTCCATGTACTCTTGAAAAAGGGGAATCTTCAAGAGAGAACATGTGAGCAGGAGGCACATATTTGTGCTCTATACCCACATATGTTTGTTTATCCCTTATTTTGAGATGTCGGTATGTAACACCCCATGGAAGAGAGAATATAATGGCGCAGATTTTCCATGTTACTTTGGACATCGTATATATTATTTTTAGGAACAGGAACTAAGGTGGCGTGTGATTATGAGGCTCAGTGTGACCAGAATAAATATTTGAAATATATTAAATATATCAAATATTACAAACATATAGTATTACAAAAAAATATAATATCTTTTAAAAAGGGACCTAGATTTGAAATCTGATGGCACCATTGAGTTCAGATTATGGTATTTATGAAAGGTGGGACAAAACCTTATTCGGTGTGGAGTGTTTTTGGAAAAGTCATCATGGTTATAAAATATATCAAATAATTAATTATTTTATTTTATTTCCAATTCGTTGATGCAGTGAATAAAGTGTCTTTAAATAGACTATTATATTGGAATTCATGTGATATCTTCATAACCATATAATCGTTGGAGATTTATTAGAGAGTGTGTTGCGTGATATCTCTGTGATAAATAGTAACCAGATCGGAGATCGATGACTAGTGTGAGATGAAATCATAGTATATCACCATTGATCATAGAATAACATCATTAATCAACATAGATTGATCCAAATCGAGGTACACAATTTTTTTTATTTGGGTTTCTTTCTTTATTTTGATTTCTATGATGAACATGGATCAATCAACAAATAGATTGACCTATAGATTGTGTGTATTGCAGGGTGTGTTAGATTAATCAGGAATTGGGAGAATTTCTCATGATTAATTGTTATCTATTCATTTCATATTCTAATTGAAATGAATCAAGGTAAAAACAATTGATTGAGGTTTTTTCCACTTGATTTTTTTGTGATTTTCTCCTCCGATTCTTTGTTCATAGTGTTATTTCTTCAGTTCACCCACGGTTTGACACATACCAGAAATTTGAATCTTGCACACCCGATTCTTGGTGGAAAAGTTTGAAATGATAGTGATGTGTTGATGGAGTTGGGAGCATATTTCATGAATAAGTTACTAAGTATTCGTGTTCTTTGGTGTGTAATGAAGAACTCATTTCATGGGTGTTTTCCAAATGAATCAAAGGGCCAAAACATGTTGTTCATCGATGGAGAGGATCTTCCAGAATGGAAATTCAATTTTCTAGAGAGGTGGTTTCTATAATTATTCTCATAGGAATGATCAAGTATATAGAAATCATGTTCTGGGAATCTGAAAATTCTCATGATATACATGGTGTAACCTCAGATCCACAAGTCTTGTGGGCCCCTATTAATGGAAACTAGGGTGCTAGAGATAGTTAAGTATCTCATGAAATGTGAAACTATCACATAGAATGTGATCTACCGCCTGTATCTTTATGTTCACCTCATATGGTACTGAAGCTCATGATGGAGTACACAGGAACGAGCACACCATGTACTCCCACATGGAAAATACCTGGGAAGATATACAATGGAAAATATGTGTACTGGTACACAGGTAGAGTACATGGTCAACCAAAACTCCATTTACTATTACATAGACACAGACATGAAACATGATATGTTTACATGGGTAGGACCTCGGGTCGAAGAGACATGGCATGTAACCCGACTAGATGACATGTACACCTAAAAACAAGGCTTCAATCCCTTATCCTATGTATGTTGGAATATTTTTGTTAGTGTGTGTTACCTATGTCAATTCCCTAATAGTTAGTATGAAATTTCCTCCCACTCAGATGAATGTTATACCATCATCATGAATTCATGGACAGAGTTGTTGGAATCCTTCTATGAGTGTGGGAGTGAGATCCTCCATTCATCTTCATGCCTTATGTGGTGTTATTAGAATCTTCATAACAAATGCTTCACAAGAACCAATCCTATACTTATTGGGTTAATTCAGATTGACTTTTCGGTATACCCATTGGCCTTGGGTGTGTTTCTAATATAAGTATTGTATCTCTTTGACCTTTTTGTTGTGATTCATATAGAGAGAGCTGACGAGAAATACCTCTAATAATGACATCATCAGTTTTATCAGATTCATGACTGTGTTCCCCCATATTGGTTCTATGTAGAACATTAAACATTTAATCATAGTATGGAATTATAGTTGTGACTTACCTTTAGACTGTGTGTCTTTATTTATTTTATCTAGATATTCTTGTTATATAGGTTGTAGACATATATCTATATATAGATGGTTGTATTATTTTACTGTATAATTTTTGGATTTAGGATGTCCTACTATTTATTTTTATACTCACCCATTAATGCATGCCAATTTTAGGGAATGGAAAAAGAATATTTATATTCCTAATGTAGCACAGTGGCTGACCAAGGTCGTCTCACTTGAGGAGCATTTGTAGTCGGTTCAATCAGTGATTCTAGTTCATCTATTCTAATTCTTTTTGTTTGTTTTTATAATTTACTAAAAATTATGGTTTTAGGGGTTTCGGAAAATAGTGAAATTAAAATAATGAAATGAAAACTTTAAATCTAAATGTAGATGCAGATACAGATAGAATAAAATTAGGGAAGAAAGGTCTTGGTCCAAGGGTTCAATAAAACCGGTTCATTCATTATTTATTTATATTCTAAAATGGAAGTGCAATAATGAAGAACAGTGTGAGTCCTCCCCCAGTTCCAAGCCTTGTGTTAGTCACTTTCCATGACTATGTGCATAGAGATCACGATGGAAGGATGGAAGAGAGAAAATGAGATTGATATTGGAAGAGAAAATGGGCGGACGAAGAAAGGGAAACATTTTAATATAAAAAAAGATAAATGCATTACAATGGAAATGAATACAAAAATTAGAATAAAATAAATAAATAATAAAAATATAAATGGCCCTTTTCCTCCTATATTTTGTGACCCGAATGGTTTTGGGAAGGATTGGAATGAATTGAGAGGTAAGAGATCCTCTCCTTTAATAGGCAGATTTCGGTCCAACAGAAGTTGTCGTGTTGTTGACCCATTAATTGGCCAAATAACGTGTGGTCACCTTCATGAAAGTTGTTCACTAATGTGTTGGCAATTCATAATCCCAAATTAAGATCTTTTGGCCACATATTTTAGGATTTATGACTTTTTTCTTTGGAGGATTCTATTTCTAGATGAAGGATCAAAACAACTTCCTTCAAAGGTATTTCATTCAATGGATGACTTAATGGATTCAAAACTCCATTTAATTTACTTTATGAACTCCCCAAATAGTTCTATTTCATCCCAACGTATTATCAACTCATTTTAAAGTGTGTAGGCTGAGATGTATGTCCGTTATAGTGGTGGGGACCACGCTGTCCGCCCCAAAAAATCATCAACTTCATTGATTTTTACGGCCACTATAAGATCGATTCATCCCCTGGTCCAATAGACAATGATGATGTAAATAATATAAGTATTCTAACAAAATTTTAATCACAAAATTTGGAATTATATTTTTCAATAAATGACCTAAATACCCTTGATGCAAAAATAATTCTAAAATCCAGAATTAGGCTTTTTCACCATTTTTCTCAAAACACATCATAAATCCAAAATTGATTCATATAATCTCATATTGATTATTTGGGATGATTAAAACAATTTATATGCGTTCAAAAAATGTGGAAAATATTATCTCTATCAATTCCCACACACTTAAACTATGCTTGTCCTCAAGCATAAAATCTCAACATGAAATTCAAAGGGCACCAATGTTACCAATATTCAAAATTCAATAAAATAAAACAATTATCAATGTACAATTATATTTTCAAGTTCTAAAAAAATATAAATTTAATTTCACATTTTTCAATGAAACAATCAAGTCATGCATTTTAATTTCCCTTATGAAAAATGACGGAGCTTCTCCTTTAGTTCATTCAAGCTTCTCAATTTATTATAATTAAACCAGCCAAGTCATGATTTACCTCTCTTTTGAATCATTTCTTTCATCCCCCATGGTACAATTAATAGTAGAGTTATGCTCATATCATGAGAACATGCTCTTTATCCATAGGATTGTAAAGGAACAACTTTCTCCACTTTGTAAAGAAAAAATGCACATAAAATCACGAGGACATGCAATAAAGGTTGAATGACTCTATGGATTAGGGTTGGGGGTAAATGATTGAAATAATTTTAGGCCAAAAGTAAGAGGTTTTACTCTAAAGTACAATGCATGATTAATTAAGTGAAAACACAAGATGAACCACACTCAAATACCTTTGATAATGTAAAACAAAACACCACCCCCTTTTAATTATATGGGACATGAGTAAATAAATTATTACAAAGAATGATATCATCCATGTTCTCCCTCTTTTTAAATAATCTTTAGAAAGTAAAATCTTAATTTATTTGTCTCTTTTTTTTAAATTTTTTTTAAATCTCCAGAAAGGCATAACATTATTTTCACATTTTTTAAGAAGAAACAGATGATATGAAAGAAACATAATGAAATTATGACTCATTCCCAATTTTCTAATAATACATTTCCCAGAATGATAACGCACATCTCACACAACCCAAAAAATGAGACACATCCCAATGAACGCACCTGAAAGGCCCTTACCCCACTCTGAAGCTTTAATAATCCATGAAAAAATACTCAAAGAGTTATAAGGTAAGGAAAAATCATCTTGTAAAGTGTCTTAATCCTGTATTAAAATTCATGGAATCTATGGGATAATGAAGGATAAATGTAAGGGTGGGTCTCGGGTAAATATGTGGCTAGTAAATATAGTGCCTCAATCATTTTAAATGAGTTTTTGTACAGTCATAGCTTAGATAAGTTTCAATACCTGTTCGGGTAGGTGGCATGTCCCAAAATCACACAAGAAATATTCTCAAGATAAAATAGTAAATATTTGGTCTATAAATATTATCATGAAAGGGAATATAACATTTTACAATCAATCATGGAATGAATAATAATAACAAATAAATTCACATGAACTTCGAAAATTCCAAGAATAAAACAAGGTAGGGAAATTTCATTTAAATGAATTAGTTAATTCCTTCAAATCATGAGTCATCATATCAATATCTATGCTTCATATTTAAAAAATCAATTCTACATTTCAATCATTTAATTATATAGATATTGAAATATAAAACATTGAATCAGTGGGTTCCTAAGAAACTCATGTCTCCTAGATAAGCCGAGTAAAACTTGAATTCAAGTGTGGGCATGTAATTTAAACATTAATGCTCAAAACATGTTTTGAACAAAAGTATGTAAGTATTTTAAAAGATTAAACATCAAAAATTAACTCCCTATTGAAATAAAGCTTTAGTCCTCTTTATCTAATTAAGGCTTCCTTTTCCCATATATGAAACTATAATAGAGAATTACTCACTTAAGAATGAGGATCATTTCATTAATGCTCAAAAAAATAAGGAGAAGTGGGCCATATACTTGACTAATCTAGAAGAATTGAAATATAAAAGGCATGTAAAGATTAATCTTGGTATGATCCCCCAAGTGGGACCTGAATTCTTACTACCTCTAGAGGGAAGTACCAGCGGTTATGCAAAATCATGGTTTGGATGAAGATTCTTTGATTTGAACCACCACATGTGGATTTTCCAAGCATCCACGTATGTGTTCTTCTTGTGGAGTACTCCATGGATAGAGTACACCACCCCCCCCCCCACTTCTCATTGTGGTACATCTTAAATGGCGGGGGTAGGATGAAGTATGGAGCATCCTCTTCCTTGGTTTATACATGTGCAACCATCTTCTTCCCTTCCTGTACTCCCTCTAAGGAATCTTTAATGTATTTAGAGAGCATCAAGTGTTCCTCAACAGGTGAATATTTCTTTTCATCTTCTTTTAAGGAAATGTAATGATTGACCAAATCAGAAAATTCTAAATTATAAGGAGTGATTCTCAAATCGGATTGAATGAAATCATAAAAGGTAGAGTTCTTGGAAGGATCATATACCTGAGTTGGTTTTGGTTCAATCACTTCTTCTTTTGAAAGTGCCTCTTGGAGTTGATTTTCAATGGATCGAAGTAGGCAGTTGGGATCCTCCATCTTAACATCAAATTACACCTATTGGCTGCTGTCTTCTTTCAGCGGTGCTGGCTCTTATTCATTGCAAGGCTTAGTGAGATCAAGCAGTTCCTCACATTCATTCCAAAATTCATCTAATTCTTGTTGATCTCCAACATGTAGCTTAGAAGTAAATTCAACTTCATTTTCATCTATCTCAGGTAGAATTGGTTGAGTGAGGATGAATTAGTCTTCAGGTACCTCTACATTAAGCTTCTCTCATTCTTCAATGATGAGTGGTGAAATTTCTTCCACAACTCTCTCAGATTCTTGCTCCAGCTCAGGGTTAGGTTGCTCCATCCATGCATGAACATATTCAAATTAACATTCTAGTTTCCTCCCTAAATCATCCAGAGTATTACCAATCCTTTCAATGCAATCATTTAGATCACAATAATATATTTCTGGTTATTGATATTGATCTTATGAGTATAATCTTCCCATGCATAAAAATTTGATTTTTAATACATGATGGAAAAAGAATATTTTTTAATTTTTCTTAATGAAAAAAATAAAATATTTAAAAAAATATGAATTTTGAAAAATTGATTCAAATAACTACTTAGATCCCCAAAAACAAAACCAGTTTTGATGCATGCCTGTCGTAGGACGTGGAAAAAGAAAATTTATTTTCCTAATGCAGTATAGTGGCTGACTAGGTTCGTCTCATATGAGGAGCGTTGAAGTTAGTTAAATCACTTATTCTTGTTAACATAATCTAAATATTTTGGGTTTTTTTTAATAATTATCGAAAACAATGTTTTTTGAGCGTTTTGGAAAACATGAAATTAAAATAATGTAATGAAAACATTAATTCATAATGTAGATGCAAATGCTGGTAGAATGAAATTAGAGAAGAAAGCTCTTGGTCCAAGGGTTGTATTAAATGGGTTTGTTAATTATTTATTTATTTTTTAAATTCAATTTGATAATTCATTTTATGAAACCTCATTAATGAATTAATTTCTTTTGATTTATTAAGTGTTTGATTTTAGTATGCGTCTGGCACACCAAACAACTCCTCCTCCAGAAGTTATCGCATTTTGACCCATTAATTGGCCGAATAATGCATGGACCCCTTCCTGAAAGTTTTTCACTAATTTTTTGGCCGTTCATACTCAAATATGAAGCTCATTTGGTCTCCTATTGTAGGAGTTATTATTTTTTGGAGGTTTCTGTTTCTGGACGAAGGATTCGGGCAGCTTCCTTCAAAAATATGTCATTCAATGGCTACCTTAATGGATTCAAAAATCCACATAATTTATTTTATGATCGCCCCATTTTGTCTTATTTTATCCCCAAGGGGAATCAATGCATTGGAAGGTTTGTAGGCTGAGATGGATGCCCGTTATAGTGGTAGGGTCCACGCTGTCCGCCTAGAAAAATCTTCAACTACATTGATTTGTTATGGCCATTAGAAGATCGATTCATCCCCTAGTCCAAGAGACAAAAATGAAGGAAATGTAAAAATTATTATAAAAAAAATTAATCACAAAATTTGTAATTATATGATTCATGAAATGACCAAAATACCCTTGATGTAAAAATCCGTCGAAAATCCAAAATTAGGAGTTTTTCACCATTTTGTTCAAAACACATCATAAATCCAAATTTGATTCATATAATCTCAAAATGTTTATTTGGGATGATTAAGACAATATAAATTCATACAAAAAATGTGATAATATTACCTCTATCACCCATGCATGATATTTTCAAACATTTTTCATGTATTGTGGAGACGATCGACCTTTTAATAGAGTTCTATATGAGCTACAACCAGATGATTCTTAGTGAGACCAGATAAACTGAGGTGTGTCCCTATGGTACCTTGATTCAGTCCCATGTTTTACTTTATAGATGGTCTTATTTTCATACTCTTTGTGGTGGGATTGTATTTTACCTATTTAATTTCATTTACTTTCTTTCATAATCTGGTTATGGGATTTAGATATATGCATGGATGGGTTTTTAGTTGTGTTTAAGCTCCAGGATTATGTATTCCTAGAAATGTGTTCCTGTTTATAGGTACTTATTCTATGGCCTTTCATGTTAGTGGCATGCCAACATGATTCTAATCCCCATCACTTAGCCTATTGGAAGTGGACTTGGGGAGTTGTGGCATGATCCCATTTGGGATGGGTTGTAACAGAGCATGAATGAATCACACATAGGAGGGTATGGTCGATTACACACTAGTCGGCAATCATGACCCTTAGTACAATGGATGGTATGAGTTTTTAATTTCCTACAGTGGTGGTGGGGTACGAGAATGTATTTTATAAGGACATTCCATGTTTACCTCCCCACTAAGAGATATATTTTTTCATTGATCTATATAGTGTTATGGCCCAAATATTTGTTTCAGCGTATCTGGTTGATCCTACTAAGTTTCATGAGTTGAGGGGGCAATTGGAGGAATTGAAAAGGAAGGGATTTATCATTCTTGGTTTTTCACCATGGGAATCCCCTGTGTTTTTTCACCATGAAGGAAGAGAATATTTTATGGATATGAAACTATTATATTCACCTAAAATAGGTGACCGTAAATAACATGTATCCACTTATGAGGATCAATGTCATCTTTGATCAATTGAGAGAGGCAGAATGTTTCTCAAAGAATGACCTGAAATCAGGATATCCCCAGGTTTGACTATGAGAGGAGGATATACTAAGAATTAATTATTGATGTTTTTATGGTCACTCTGAGTACCTAGTGATTCCATTTGACATGAATATTTCCATATAAATGTTTACGGGACTCATGAACTAGATCATTCATCCATTTCTATACAAGTGTTTGGAATTCTTCATTGATGATATCCTTATGTACTTGGCATTTGAGGATGGGCACATGAGACACTGGAGAATGGTTTTGGACATGCTTTGAGAAAACCAAATTTATGGAAAGCTCTTAAAGTGATATATTTTTATTATGGATGCCCACTTTTTGGGACATCTTATTTCAGTAGATGCTGAATATGTGGACTTGAAAATGGTTGAGGTTTTGTTAGCTTGGGATCCACTTAAGAGGATGATGGAGGTGTAGAGATTCCATGTGTTGTAAGTATAATATCTGAGACTTGAATCTGATTTCCCTAGGATATCACCAACCATGACATTTTTGACCCGAAAGGGGCATCCTTTCACTAGGGTTCATAGGTGACTGCTGAATTTCAAGGAGTTGATTATCAAATTTATGAGCACTCCATCTTAATATTTTAATAGGATGGTGATGAGTATGTAGTGTAATGTGATGGATCAGGTACTAGGCATTGTTAGGTTTTATTGTAGAAGAAGGATGTGATTGTCTATGGTTCATGTATATTGATAACATATATGTAGAAATATGTAACCCTCAATATTAAAATATTAGTGGTATTTTTTACCCTGAATATGAGAAAAAAACACCTGATCAGTCAGTAGTTTATTATTTATTCTAAATTCAAGAGTCTCAAGTATATCTTCTCTCTGAAGGATCCCAACTTGAGACAAATATAATGGCTATAGTTCCTCTAGAAATATTACGTAAACGTTGTCTATAATCATTGTAATGGGAACATAGTAGTGGGTTCTATAATTAGGGTATCTAGTTCATAGATATTGAGTGACGTGTTAGGCTAATTGGCCCCATTGAAATTATCATTTCTAGATGGAGATGGAGAAGATTACCTCCAGTCGATAGTTGTTACATATCCAATTATATAGTGAGTTAGGGAGGCACACCTTGAGGATATAAAATGTGATAACATGCAAATTTAGATATCTACTGGACATGCTCATGGTGGTTCTTCTGATAGTGGGAAGCATTTCATGATTTTTAGGGGATGGACGATGGTACCAGTTATGCTAAGAAAGGAAGTTATGGGGGATTTTCATTCTTCACTGTTGGCGTTACATTTGTGTGTATAAAATATATACCAAGACCTTCATTGTTAGTTCTTGTGTACAGGGATAAAGAGGTGTATTGACATTTTTTTCTCATGATGACTTACTTGTCTGTAAGTTAAGGATGAGCACTAGGATCGAATGTGTTTAGTTCAAACCATTTAGGTTCTAAAGTGGAAATGGGATGAGATATCCATTTACATCAAGATGGGATTACCATGTAATTTTAGAGGACACTATTATATCTAGGTGATCGTAGACCAACTCTCCATTTTTGACCACTTCCTAGATATCTAAGATCTAATTTCATTATAGATCTTGATATTCATGTAAATACATGATATATTCTGACTCCATGGAGTTCCCTCGACAATCATTCTTGACCATGACGCTCTTTTCACATTTTGGTTATAGAATGGATTTTTGGAGGTCTTTGGGACTGAGTTTTATTTGAGCACAACATTTCACTACTGTAATAATTCCATTATATGTTAACCATTTAGGTCTTAGGGGACATAATCAAATCTTTCATGTTATAATTTGGCCATAGTTGGAACAATTAGTGATGATTGTGCACAAAAACATACCATTGAGACATAGGTAATGCACCATTAAAGACATTGTATGGGTGACCCAGTAGGTAAACACTATACCCAACCCACTGAAGAGAGTTGGCACTTATGGGCCCAAAGTTGGTGTATGCCACTATGGATAACGTATAGATAACCTAGCAGTTGATGAGGTCTACACAGATCCATCAAAAGTCCCATGTACACTAATTATGTAGACCTTTGAAGATTGAAAAGGGAGACCACATGTTCTAGGTTGTATCACCTTGACATGGGTTGCAGATATTTGGTCAGGGTGAGAAGATATCACTAAGATTCTTTTCCCTTTATTATATACTATGCGGAGTAGGGGAGGGGGATTGCTTGCTTCACTCTTCCACCCTTGTTAAACTGGGTACATGAAATATTCCTTGTGTTTCAGTTGAGAAAATATATGCATGATCCATCACATAGTATCAACTAGGGTGAGATGCACATCGAGGATTGATATACTACTATAGATTACCCAGTAGAGAATGAGGATTAGTAGGAGAGGATCTATCACGGGTGATCAATTACTTTAGTGCATGTTCTGTGGCAGTAATTGAATCTTTAGAAAAATACCTGTGAGTGGGAGAAAAATATGTGTGATTAGTACCCAGATTACATTTTGTAGTTTTTTGTTTGGATTTATGAGATGTAAATACTCAAGTTAGGGAGAATGTAAAAAATTTGATTGTTTCCATATATTACAATATAATATTCTATGTATTATTCTAGGCACTAGGATTTAGAGAAACATGAGATTATGAGGTTTAGTGAGCCTGTAATTAATTTTTGAATTATATTAAATATCACACATGTGAAGTTTTCATAAAAAAGTGTAATAACTATTAAATGGTTTCTTGGATCATAAATTTTAGGCGACTATTGTGTTTAGATCTGGGGTTTTATGCTAGGAATGAGTAAACCATGGAGCACGTCATATGTTTGTGATGTGAGACATTTCGGGATGATTATTAAATGACTAAAAAATTTGTTTATTTCATTTAATTTATTCAAAATGACCTAGAATGGTCAATAATATAGGATATTATGATGAATTTTTAGCATTATCCACATAACCATACAAATTGAGAGTGATCATTCGAGAAGAAAATTATGGGGAGACAACATTAGATCATATCAGGATTGAGGATCATTATACCCTCATTATTTTATAAACTCATCAGTGAAATTGATGTGTAAATGTTCTTCATTAATGATCGATCTATCTCAAGGTATGATTCTTGTTTTATGGGTATTTATCCTCATTTATTTATATATTCGGTTAACATGAATCAATTAACTAAGGATTTGATTCTAAGATCATGCGTATTGAGGGTATCATATAGATATTATCCAATACTAGGGATTTCTTTGTTGATTATGTCATATCACTTCATTTTTTATTCTAATAGCAATTAATTGAGGCCAACATGAACATTTGTTAGGGTTTTTCCTTATATTTGGGTTTTATTAATTTCTTTCTCCATTATTCATTCATCGTGGGAAACTCCTCTCGAATGTGGTTTGAAAAATACCTAGTAATCAATCATTGTGAAACCATTTTGTGGGACAACAGATTTATACTACGGATATGGGTTTGGATTGGTAATGACATCAAGATATAATGATGGATTATATCTGAATCAGAGTTCCTTATGTGGGTTTTCATGTGTTATGATTTTGAGATTCATTTTATGGGTTTCTCAATGTGATTTGGTTGTAGTATTCTATCATGTAGTGATAGTGAGACTCAGCTAGATGTGTTCCTTGCTTACCAGTGTGATTCATGGCTAGATCAAAGGCTAGAGTGTGGGATTCCGATGAGTGAACCCGTTTTGGGATTCTAGATAATCCAAGGTTAATGGGTGTGCAATTTGGAATTACAAACTATGTGGGACCCAATATATGGAACTATGATTTTGGGCACAATAATAATTATCAAACACTATTTGACTCGGTCAAACATAATGTTACCCTAGAAGGATAGATCGACATGTATAGGGTGTACATTCCTAGGAATTTTGGTGGAGTTACTCACCACATGGGACAAGCCATATGTTGTGTACAACCTGACAGGATGATTAGCCTATATAGAAGGTGAACTCCTAATATACCATATGGCCCCACACACTATGTGTGGTGGGACACATACTTTGTATTCATTCAAATACATGGAAACATTCATGGGTTGTGTTACATGTGTACGACCCAGTGTTTAAGGCAAAGTCATGTATTTTTTATACACATTGTATACTTCTTAAAAGAAAGCTTGAAGACCTTATCCTATTTATTTTAGAAATGTTTTGTTATGGTATCTTCCCTTGACCCATTCCTTGTGTGTTTAGTATGGAATTTCATCATATGGGTAGGATGGTGATCCCCTCTGATGAACTTTAATATTGGATTGATTTGTTGGAATCCCTAACTTAGGCTCAAGTGTGATCCTGAATAATCATCATTGTTTCCTTAGGTGGGGTACTTGGTATCATCATGAACAAAACTATATTGGTGTTGATCATCTACTTAGTATGTTAATCTTGATTAGGTTATTGGTATTCCCCATGTACTAGGGTGATATCCCCAACTATGTATTGATAATTCTTGAATCCCTTAATTTACTTCTTATGGAGAGTCCCGAGGAACACAACATATCTGAAGGACACCATCTATGCTATACGACTCAAGGAGTGTCATATCCCAGATTAGTGTTATATGTAACCTTCATTTAGTAATCATAGATTTTCATTATGGTTGTGATCTTACTTGAAAATCTGTGTCTACTGTTAGTATATTTGGATGTTATTGTTATATATTCCATTGACATACTCTTATGATCAAATGAATGTTATTCTAGATTTTATATTCTTAGATATCTTGGGGATACCTACTGGGTATTTTTATACTCATCTATTTATGTTAATTTCCTGCACATGTAATGTCTTATATAGATGATTGTCCTTTTGGCAGAGTCCTAGAGGAAACATGACCAGGTAGATATTAGTGGGCAAGATGAATCATGGTGTGTTCCAGTGTCTTAATTGATAATAATCCTCACTCAATTCTAATGTTAGACTAATTTTCGGTTTCGTTTTTTGTCCTTTTATTTGGAAAACTTATTTATAGTACATTTTCATTCTATTATTTTTTTGATTTTATTTACTTCCATGCATGGTTATTTGGTTGTTTTAAATTTCGTCATTTTAGTGGATTTTAGATGTGTGCATGTGTAAGGGTGAATTTGGGTAATCCCTACAATGTCTGTGATATGGTTACTTGGTGTTGGTCACCATCCCATGTCCTATTGGAGGCATTCATGTGTTAGTTATAGTTTCATCTCCATTTGTCAAGGTAATGACATTAATAATGATTACATGTAAAGTTATTAGAGTTCTTATAGACAGACGTATGTAAAGAATGTTTTTAAGAAATAAATAGGATGTTGATCAATGCACTAATATTGACATTACTATCAGGAGGATATGGATTTTGGATATATAGTGATTAAATAATTAAAGTACATGGAAGTGTCCTTATACATAATGATTAATCATTTCTTATGAATAAACGTAACTAAAGATCTATGAATTGAATTATCCAACTGGTGATCTTGAGTTAGAAGAGGTAATTTTTTCCATGAAAGTATGAATGAATTATCTCTATTGTGAAAATACAGATATCTATACATATAAAAAGATCTTGAAATATACCGTCTCGTTGAAATAGATCAACAATAGGAAAATGATATGTCTAGAGTCACTCGAGTATTATGATTTCTCAATACACTACCACCATGGGAAGGCTAATAAGGTACCTGATGTGTCGAGTATAAAATATCATATAGTCTTGACTAAGATGCTAAATAAAAAGGATTCTTTATTCTCAGACATATCTAAGTTTGATATAGGAATTATTGGGGAAGGGTAAAAATATCTTCACTTCAAAATGATTACAAAAAATCCTTATTTGGAATGATAAATGTTTCTATATTGATCACCGGAGTTTAAAAAATAAAACTAAAGATGCAGATGACAGGATACTGAATGATTTTTTGTGGAGATAGTGTTTTAAAATTTGGAAAGATATTATTTCTTTCATACATACCTGGTTTTAATAGAGAATTATTTGATAAATCCAACATCTTGAATTTCTATATACAACTCGGAAGCAGTAAATTGTTTCTGGAATTAAAGGAACATTTTTGGTGGAATAATATGAAGTGGTTAATTGTAATCTATGTATCAAGATGCTTGGTTTTGGAACTGGTAATGTTTAAGAGAAAACATCCTAATGGAGTCATGTAACATATAACTATTTCAATATGGATATGGAATGATATTACAATCTAATTTTTTTAAAAAATTTCAAAATAACCCTAGAAATAATGATTTTATATGAGATATTGTTGATTTTATTACTAATTACACACATTTCCTCACTATATGGGAAGATATACCTCATGTTCACCATTCAAGGATCTATATTAATGATGTCGTGTGACTTCCCGTAACACCTATTTCAATTGTATCTAATCATGATCTATTTTTACATCAAAAATATGAAAGAGACTTTAGGAAGCTGTTAATACTACTCTATGTTCGAGTAGATTTTATCATCCTCAAACTAATAGGTAGTTTGAAAGGACTACTCAAACATTATAATATTTTTTAGGCTATACTCAATTGAATTTCACGGTATGTGAGATCATTATTTACCATTGGTCTAATTTATAAATATATGTATATTCCACTAATGAGTTTTAATAGAACCATACGAAGCATTGTATGAAAAGATATGTTGTATTATAACTTATTTTGAAAATATTGTTGAATATAATATTTTAGGCCCAAATCTGGTTGAGTATATAATGATAAATGTGAAGACTATTCCGAATATTATTAAGGTAGCTTAAAGTGGATTAAAATTTTATTTCAATATATAATGGTTGAATTTAGATTTTTAAGTGGGAGATCATGTTTTATTGAATTTATCATAATATTAAGGTGTTATAATATTAATAAATAAAGGGAAACTAAGTCCTATGTTCATTGAGACTTTAAATTTTTTTAAAATAATTTGATATGAGGATTACTATTCAAGAAATTCCACCCATCCTCTCTAAAGTTTTTGACATGTTCCAGATATCCTTATTAAGGACATACATGAAAAACCGAACACAAGTAATCTTGTCATTGTAAATAGAATTGGAACTTGATTAATCTCATTATAAATTTCATATCCCGATTCTAGATAACATAGAATAAATGTTGAGTAATTGAACGACTTGGTTGGTAATGTTACTTCAAAGAATTCATAAGATTAAAGAGTTGATGTGGGAACTTGAAGAAGGTATGATGAATAACTACCCAAATATGTTCATTATATGACATTCTAAAAATTTCATGTTTTATATTTCAAAATGAGGTATGAATTTTACCCTTGAGATTTAATTATTGTTTGACTTTTCTTTTTATGTAAAAATAACACAATGCATAAAGTTGTATTTGATAATATATTTAAAACCAAAATTATAATTGTTAAAATGTTATTTTAGTATATATATATTATATTTTTACATCATTATGTTAATATTATCTTAGTATTATTGTTTTTAAATTTCATACAAATTTCATTTTTAAGAGAATAGTGAAATTGAAATTTTTTATAAAAAAGACAATTTTTAAATTAAATCCATTAATTTTAATGTATAATTTTTTTAAAATTTGATTATAAAGTAACATAAGTCAAAATTAATTATAAATAATCTAATTAATTTCATATTAATCTCCATTATAATTTATTTTGGTATAAGTTCACTTTTTAATTTGAAAATGTATTTTTCTCATTGTTTTAAAATTTTGATAGTAAACTTATCAATATTAAATTTTATAAAGTTAATCCATAAATATAATTATCATTGACAAAAATATTAATGATTTGAATTTAATTTTTTACCATCATGAATAGTATCCAAGTAAAAAATTCTATACTATGATAAAGTATTAAATGGTTAATGGGGTGTTAAAGTAAAATTATATTTATTAAAATTACTTACAAATGTTTTAAATCCTTTTTTATATCTATATTTAGACCCAATATATTTATACCATCTAAAATAGTCTAATTTTGAACCCCATGGACTGAGTAAAACATTAATATATTATAATATTATGAAAATTTTCACCTATGTCCTCTCACTCCCTTATAAAAGGAAGACACCTACCCTCTCTTCCTCACACATCATGATATTTATGTCTTGGATATTCTCTATAGAAACACCTTAATAACATCCCTCACCAAAATCTAGAGAACATGGTTTGATCAATATTCAAACCTTAGAAGACTTAATTTCTAATCTAGAGGATGTTTTCCAAAGAATAGGAATATCTCTTAAGTGAGTAATTTCATTTTATTTATTCATATAACTCATGAAATTATATTCTAAAGATGATTATTTAACCAAATAATTATCTCCACTAAACTGATATGTTATTATTTCTATGAATCAACCTTTATTCATACCCATCTCCCTCAAATGAGGGATAACATCATCGTTCATGAGTACATTCAAACTATTGTATTACGAAGTTATGCATTTCATTTTTCATAACCCCCATTAATTGATGGTTATTATGATATAAATAATGATTATATATTATATTTAGGAAATAATATTTATTTTTTAAAATATAATATATCATTTACCTACAAACCTTTCGACCCATTCAACAATGATATTGCCACTTGTGCTTACATGTAGACTACCACCTCCATGAAGCGATGCGATTAATTTTTCATTAATACAATTAAATAATTATTATAAAAACGTATATAATTAATATATATGATGTTTATATCAGGATGAAAATTTTATATGTTAGGGAACCATTATAAATATTCATGTATTAAAGCTGCAAAATTGAAACTTTTATGAAAAATGAAACTGTTAACACACAGAAACAATGAATTTGACAAATAATTATTAATAAAAGATTATTTAAATTTTATAATTCAATCATATATGATACTAAAATATTATATATTGTAATGTTATATGATTATAATAAATTTAAATTTTATATACATGTGGTTAAAAGTACTTACAAAGCAAGTCAAACCTGAGGGAAATGTTTATTTTACAATCTCATCCTTATTCTAGATTGATTATGTTTAAGTTTAAATTGGTGGAATTATATAATAATTATATATTAAAATAAAATAAAATTGTTATCCTATAGTTATTTAAAGAAAATAATTTTTTTGTTTCATTTTCCTCTTTCTAAGAACTCTAAATTTTTAATTAATGTTTTTAAAGAAAACAAACATTGATTTTCTATTCAGTGTGGAATATTTACCTTCTATGTACTTATTTTCATTAAATTTCTTTTATGAAATTTTTTATTATTAAAAAATTATTCATTTAATTTATTTTTAACATTTTCAAAATCTATATAAAAAGGATTAATAGTTACCTTCATGTCATTTTCCAAATGAGGAACTTTTTTCTATAGTTTGAACCAAATATTTTTCTTAATGTTTACTACTTGAAATAATTTTCCCAAGATAATTAATATTCATTAACATAAAGCTTACACTCCACATTTCTATTGTTATTTTCAAAGAAAATTATTTTCCCAATATTCTAGAAATTATATATTTTAATATAAGATATTTGAAAATGAAAATGGTTTTCCTTCATGAATCATATAGTGATATTTTAAATTTATTTTAATATATGTTAACAACATTTGATGAATCTCATGGTTTACTAAGGATATAATCTATTAATACTATCAACCATATTTCTATGGAATTCTTGGGACCATTTTAATTGGGTAATGTGTTGAAATTTTGTAGGGTAGTTCTTTAAGTACAAATATTTATTGATTATTTAATCATAATATTTAAGTTGTATTTTTATTTATATGATTAATTCATTGGAATTATTAATTTAAATATAAGGAATGAAAATATCTATCCCCTCAATGATTTAGAATGTATCTGGATACAAAACGTTTCTGTGTTTGGCATGCACCTTAACCATTTTTGTATGATGTCTTGGCATAAGGAGTCAACGGTAAGTTTAAGATGTAAAACATTATACACTACATCATAATGCAATTGGTTATTGGTGTCCATGTGATTATTCAAATACATATATTATCATTAGATAAGTTTCAAGATAATGTAATTATTTAAATATCGTTATTTTAACTTTATAGATTCCTATTATGTTATTAATGTCTTATTTTCTCTATGATAGATTCCCCTATAAGCATTTTCTTACCGAGAATCTGATCTCACTAATTTAATTTTTCCCCTTTCTTTTGGATTATAGGATGTGTACTATGATTGATGTGTAGGTAATTCTATATGGAATAATAATGTTCTTAATGAAAATACTATGCTATATATTATATATTTAAATTTAATGAAAGATACATGCACGAATCTATTTTTCCAATACTATTAAACTATTTGATCACTCATGATAAAATCACTTCTATTTAGTTCAAAGGTAATAAAGTAATATATGGATATGGGATACTTAGGTCGGGGATGTTAAAGTTCTTCCAAAAAAATTACTATGTGGGTGTTCATGTGTTATATCACTTTATCTTTACATTCCATAATCTCTACCAACTATTCCTTATAGGAGAGAACGTGTTTAAATTTTACATATTCTGAGTTTATTACTTGTGAAGGAATGGGTTTGTACATCCTAAAAAAATATACATAGAAGAGATCTTGAACTTTAGAGAGGTTTGATATAACTTCCAACTGATAAGGTACAATATCGATTTGATCAACAATATCGAAGGGAATAACATATATTGGGATGAACATCCCATTATTTATAAATATCATAACCCTCTTCCATGATGATATTCAATGGAATAACATGACACAAAATTTAAACTCTTGATCTCATCGATGGTTGACAACATAAAATGTTTTTTTACTCTATGAAGCCCTGATGTTCTTCTAAATGAAGACAATATTATCATCCATTTATTTACAAATTTTATTTATATATTGTTTTATTTCTCTAAATTCATCCATGAATGATGGAGTTTTATACTTATTTCCCAAGAGGGCTTCATATGGAGCTGTATGACTACATGAATGGAATATATTTTTTTCGAAATGTTTTCTACATTAACATTTTGATCCAAATCACTTTTAAAATCAATAGATAAAAAACTACAAATATCTTATAGGGTTTTAATGGTCTTCTCCAAAGGATCATCTATTTAAGGATGATAAGAAGTACAAAAGTTAAATATTATATTCATTGATTTATGAGCATATCTCCAAAAATTTGATGTAAAACCTTGATCTCATTCAGATAAATTTTATAGTGTTAATACATATAGTTTTAATACTTCCTTAATGTATTTTAGGGAAATATTTTCATGATATAAATCTTCTATAACATTAATAAAATTCATTGACCTCATAAGGTGATTGACGGAAACCCAAATGGTGTTCTGATATTAGATGTCTTGGGGAGTCCAATGAAGAAACCCAAGGTGAGAATCTCTATTTCCATACTAGTATGTTTAATTATTTCATCATACCATTTGTATGATGATATTCAACCACAAAATATTAGTATATGAATAATTGAGATACATACTCCACAATATCCACCTTTATTTTTTCCAAAAAAAATTCGTGTTGAGGTCTCTTTAAATTTTTGTACTTACATTACGGATAGATAATGATGATCTATGTCCTTCATTTAATTGATCTGTATGTAACTATGGAATCGATGGGAGAGTCAAGGAAATTTTTAAACACTAAAAATTTAAATACCATATTTTTCATCTATATATATTCCTTTAATACCTCTGTAATCATCACATGGAAGGATGGTTAAATAATCATCCGAGAAAGATATTATATCTCCCATTTCCTTATGATTTCTAGAACCATATTCTGAAAATACATACATAGAAGATCTTTTTTAATCCTCATCATGGATAAGCTATCTTTATACTTCCTAATCAAATTAGAATCCACCTTGTTTGATCATTCAGGGTGGTAATGTATTGAGTAGTTATAATCTTTAATCAAATCTAACCATATCCTTTGGTAAATATTCAACTCTTTTTATGTGAATATATAATTTAATATTTTTTTAACAATATATATGTCACACATTCCACCATATAGAAAATGAATCCATATTTTCAATACAAAAAATACCATTGTTATCCCAAAATGGTGATATGGGTAAATTTTCCCATTAATCATTAATTGACATGAAGGATATGCTAAAAAATTACATTTTGTGCAAGGAAGTATCTGAATCCCTTATATGATGTATCAATATATATCACAAAAAACAATCCACTGTAGGAAGAGAGAGCACATGTACACTAACCAACCATATATTTAAATCCCTGATTTTTTTTCAAATTCATCTATCAAACATAAATTAACTCCTTTATAAGTTAATTTAGTTATTTTATTTGATAACCATGCTAAATATATAATAAATCATAGATAGTACCCCATCCATTTCTATAAAACTTCATATATGAGTCATAATTTTTGTTCTGAGCCATTTCTCATTTGACTCTATATTTGAAGGATCCAGAGATATACCCGCTCTTATAATCACACGAACCATGTATGTTTATTTATATATCCCAAATTCCTAGTTTCTAAATTTAGTAAACAATTTATATGATACCTCCGATCTGATTCACTCATATGTAACCAAACCTGTTTGGTCACATGGCCTCATATGCACCTCCCTGTATGCCAGGGGCTACAAACTATCAGCCAGAGTCTACGATTTTATTGTGAGGAGACTATACCATTATAATCAGAGTGACACAACATGGTAATAATATATATAAATCATTGAAAGAATAACATGGATAATAATAATAATAATAAAATAATAATAATAATAATAAGTTGGAAAGAGAAATAAAAAACCTGAGTAATAAGAAGTAGAAATCATTATAAACAATAATAAAACCATATATACTATAATATAAAAAAAATGATGTCATGTCAATATACTTTAAAAAAGGGGAATATAAGAAAACAGAGTGGTAACAATATAAAACATGTTGTATATACAAGAAACAATTCCCTAAAATTTATCACGAATTACATATTGTGCATTGTTTTGATCATATTGTCCCATAATCCATCATAGTATAAAAAAGAAGGTATTTATTTATGGATGTTTCCCTTAGTCTCTACCTGCATCCATGAAGTCTGTTTGGGAACCCATCAGCTACCCAAATAGGGTGTGAGATAAACTCAATAGGCCTCCACCAATAGTGTATAACATTTTATTGCATATGTAAATATAATGACAAGGGTACAAGTAATAATAAAAATAAATTATTAAATAAATAAAACAAAACGGTCCAAGTTTCTCATGGGATGCCTAACTGTCACTACCGACTTTAACCAAAGACGGAGTTTCTCAATTCATTTATTAAATTTTTTTATTTATTTTAAAGTCTTGGGACCTAGCCTTGTATCCATGTAATTTATATATGATCATAGTCATATAATAGATACACAAGTTCCATCAAATTTGGATTAGAGAAGGTGAGTAGATGAGGCCATTAAGTATGGAAATCATTGATTGACTCAATGTGTGTTCTTTGACTTGGAAAATGCATCATCAAATAAATTTAATTACACCCTGGACCCTTCTAAGGAATTCCATTTAAATATCCTCTATATCAATCTAGTTTCAATATAACCCATCACACTAAAATCCCATCCATGGATTTCATCATAGAAATCGAGGTATCGTTGAGGTATGGTATAATGACATATCCCCCTAATCCCATCCTTTCCTATCCACAAAGGGAACCCAAATTTTTCTCAAAGTATAATGTAAAACAATAGACACTTGAGACCATCCATGTCAGTCCACGTAGGGAATCCATGTTTCACCTGAGGTATAATATAAGTCTACTCACTATGTGTGTCCGTCCATGGAATTCTACATATGAATCCATATGTAACCCCCAATATAATGTAATTCCATTAATAATTTATTTAATTTATTAAGTTTAATGATCTTATATAAATCATTTTGAATCTAAAACCTCATATCTCCATCATCATACCATTCTAGATGGTCATGGATAGAGGTAAAACCAAGAAATTTAATATTTATCTTAATTCAGTTTGGACAATCAATTTATAATGGTAAACTCAATAAAAAATAAATAAGAACGAAGACCAAGTACCTAGGTAAAATGACTCTCCATTACCTTGTTTTATTAATTCAATTAATTTTTTATTATATTAATTATAACATCCCAAATATAAGGGTATATTAACACACATTAGAAGGCAATTTGATTAAATTTCAAAGCATAAGTCTCATAGGCCTAAAACAGGGACACACCCTAAGGGGTGTCTCAAATCAAGGTAACACCTCCAAAGATAGAATAAGGGTGAAAAGATACCCAAAACATAGTGATATCCATTTATTGAATTAAATTAATATTAAATAGCCATTAGATGGAATTTTTTATGAATGAAAGAGTGGTGCATAATATAAATGGTGATACACAAGTGAAAAAGAACTAGACGACCAACCTTATTTTTGTAGATGACTCCTTGTGTGATAAAATATTTCTATTTGATTTTGAATGATATAAATTAAATAAATAAAAAAATTAGTTAAAAATATGGTATATTTACCGATAAGAAGATCAAAAAATAGATGGTGAGATAGAATACAAAATAATACATCTAAGTTGAATTCTTTCCATGTGGAATCCAACGTGATGAATGGTTTGTGACTCAAACTTCAAGAGGAGGGTATCTAAAGGAAATTAGGTGGAAGGGGAGGTGATACCTCCCTGAGAAGATCTATTCTAAAAGGGAGAATTTTTTTTAAAAAGATGGGTTTTCTTCTTTTTAAAATTACTTCGATATATTCACATCATGAATGCGATTTGTTTCTTGAATAAATAATTCACATCCAAAATAATTCACATCATTTATAAAATTAATGTGGCCAGGAGAAGGAAATTTACATCATGAATTGAATTCAAGTCCTAAATTGGTTATAAAACTAACCTCTATCCCCATACTTCATTTCTTCCTAAAAGTAAACTAATCAGCCTAATGGCTTGGCAGTTGGTGTCTAAGAAAAAAATACAAACTCAAAGAGGGATTAATTTTTTTAAAAGAATATGAAACTAATTTTAAATTAGGGTTACTAGAACCGCCCTCCATAAAATAACTATTCTATGATTTTCTCTTCTATGGTTGGTAGAGCATCATCTGAGAATATATTTCTCTACTGAGCATGTATGTCAGACCCCCACTCCATGGTGTTATCATGTACATGGTTGTGCTATACTAAAACCAATACTAGAGGGACTAAACTACCTTAGAGAGTACTCATTCTTAGATTAAAAATATTTGCTGGATACTCTTTAAAATAATAATCAACATCTAATTCCACCTCATCACAATAGAAAATATGAGATGAGACTAAATGATAATGTGAAGATATGAAACATGGATGGCGTCATGCATGGTCTGATAACTCTAAGGTGGATATAACTGGAAGGCTATAATCCATAATATCTCTATAGTATAAAAGGGTCTAATTAACCTAGGTGTAGGCTTCCCATATTTCCAAATCCATTAATTCCCTAGTCTATGACTAGGACATAAAAGAAATTTGTAACTCTCAGAGTTTTTTGAATTATTATTTTTGGAATAAATTAAATTTCAATAATATCTTGTGTAATAGAAAAAAACATGTTAATATTGTGTTACATTCAACACCATTTTAACCTTGAGTTACACTCAAAACAATGTTAGGATTTTTCAAAATGTAACACTTGGTTAGCATTAATTACACAGAATATTGTGTTTTAAAAAACCATGATATATTATCAAAAAACATATTCAGACATGACTATTTCAAAAAATAACAATAAAATTAGTGATATTAATATTAATAACTAATTTTTAAATATTTTAATGGTTTTATATAAATAAAATTAATTTATAAACAATTTCTTAATTTTTGATAACCCTTATATGTTTAGAAAATAACTGATTCACAAAAAAATGATTTTAAATTATTTTTTTGAAAATTAAAAAAATGAATTTGACATAAATTTATTAAATAATTTCAATAAGATAAAATTAACTTATGAAATCATCACGTCAGAATTATTTGAGACTTAATTTTTTGGAATTTTTTTAAAAGTTTCATTTTTTGATGAATAGTTAAAATTCCCGAATATTAATTAAAGATTGCATTTTCATTTAAATTATTTATAAAGTTAAAATAAATTTTCAATAATTTTTAAAGTAAAACTAGTTATATTCTAAATACATTAATCTTATTTAGGTTATTGTCATTAATTTCATATTTAATTTTGATATAACACTGTTTTAATCTTTGAAACATTTGTCTCTAAAAACCAGCTTCCTCATCACATCTGCATGATTAATTTTAATTTATAATTTACCAATTCATTGATATTAATTTGTAAAAATTTATTCCATTTTTTTCATTATAATATTTTATATTATTTTATATGTTCAACATAATTTTTGACTAGATGAATAATGAAAACAGTAAATATTATTTATCACGGTTAAGGCAAAAATTAGTTTATCAATGGGGGTGAACTAAAATGTTAATGGTCAAAATCAACCATATAATTGTATAAAAATATTTTATGGAAATATTTAAACCACTAAAGATCTAATTTTTGATAATTTTCTATTTTTTACCATTGTTACATTTGGAAAACTTCATAGAACTTAATTCTTTTCAAAAATACCATCTGTGTCCTCTCCCCGAATTATAAAAGGCCACCCCTATTGTGACGACCCGGATCCGGAGCCCCTCCACTAGTGCCCCATACACGGTTCGCCACATGACCTCAAGAAAGTTTCCCCACACTCCAGAGGCTGACGAATAGCAGTGAGGGCCTTATTGAGTCGTTGGGGAAACTATGCCCTCATTCGGTAAAGTATATAGCGAAAGAACAACTAATCACAATAACGGAAACAACAAACAACCTACAAAAATTGAACTGAATAGCGGAAGCAATGTATAATAATAACAATTATGCAACATGATATATATGTCTATAGAAAGCAGTAAATAAACCTGCGTGCTGAAGTACAACTGAAAACAAAGTGTGAAAGAAAACAAAGTAACTCCTCAGCATCGCAACCCTCAGCTCGGTCACATGCTCACTAGCTCCAGTGAAATCAAGAACCTAAAGTAGAAGGGTGCTTGCCCTTATCTATTCCTGTAATAAAAAAGTCTTATTGGGCACAAAAACATGGCCCAGATAGGGTGTGAGACAACGTCACAGTAGGCAACCACCCAATTATTTGTGCCTAGTAGTCAATGAATACATGGAAAGTAAAGTACAGGAACAGTAAATAGAAAAGAAATACACAACATTCATTGTCCATAGTTCTAGCATATAAAGTACACAACTAAACAATCAGCAACAAGAAGAAAACAGGTAACCCTCTGGGTAGCTCTCACAGCCTAACCCCTATAGTTCAACCTACAAGTACTAGGAACCCTCTAGGAGGCACACACGGTCTCACCCTTCTAGTTTAGCTATGTAATAAACTCTCTGAGGAAGCACTCACCGTCAATTCCCCATGTGCCCTACATCGAGGAACTACCGACTCTCAGAGGAAGCACTCATCATCAATTCCCCCTGTGGTCTCGCATCGTATTAAAATACACTCTAGAGAAGCCCTTACGTTTATTCTCTCTATGGACTATTACACTAGGTTCTCATAGTCCTATGTGAAACAAACATGCTCAGTGCACGTGCAACGTCCAAGTGAACCTCAAGAACTGTTAAGTCAAAAGTCTTCTTTTGACTTCTATATCATGTTTTGGAAATCAAAAATGCATTCTATCATATTTTTGAAATTAAATTTGTCTTCTATCATGTCTATCGTATCGTACAATGTTGATCGTACCGACCATATCGTATCGTACTGACTCTGTCAACCGTACCATACTGACTCTGTCAATCGTATCATATTGACTCTGTCAATCGTATCGTACTGACTCTGTCAATCGTATCATACTGACTCTGTCAATCGTATCGTACTGACTCTGCTATTCAGATGATCATTATTTGTTTTGGTACTTTGTCAAAAACTCTCTCTGCATATGAATCGTACTCATGTTTTTTTATTTCTATATATCTCTTGTCCTAACAAAACGATGTCGTTGAGTTAGTTAAAAACTAATCAAAACGATGTCGTGCTTTCTGTTTCAATATGACCGTTGGAGGCAATATGACCGTTGGAACCTGAGGCCTATAAATAGGAGGTCATTCGAAGCTGAGAGTACAACGATGAACGAAGAGAATAAATGAAGAGACTCTGTGAACTACCAAGATTCTAGAGAGAGACACTGTGACTTCTCTCATCATCCTTGTGCGTCCGATCATCGTATCGAGGGATATCAAGTAATTGAAAGACAGAGGTGTCGATTACCTGCAAAATCGAGGACTACTGGGGATAGGCAGACAGACGTGCCGATCATCGTATCGAGGGCTGCCAGGGATAGGTAGACAGACGTGCCGACCATCGTATCGAGGGATACCGTGGATAGGCAGACAGACGTTCCGATCATCGTATCGAGGGCTCACCAAGGTATTGGTGAGACATACCTTTTATCCTAGGTGAAAGGATAACCCTTCTCTTTGGGTTAAAAGAATTGTAATACTTTTACATTTCCTCTGTTATATTAGAAAGGGATTTGTATTGTTTCCTTTCTTCTTTACATATTCAATTGTAATTGTTTCAATTACAATCATTCTATTACATTTTGTATTGATTGATTCTATACGCTTTAAGGTAGAATCATTCATCTTTGTATTACTCTGATTATTGTGTTCACCTTGAATACAATCGTTTTACATTACATTAGTATTACAATACATCATACCTTTTATATTCAATACAATTGTGGGTGTTTGTATTTGTATTAGTTTAAGATCATTTAAACTAATCTCTTTGTTGCTAAAACTCAAAGGTTTTTAAACCTACAATTCACCCCCCTTTTGTATTTTTCCATCTAATAGACATACATATTCATATATTCGATCCAAAAATTGGTATCAGAGAAGGGTTTCCACTTATTAGTATTACTAGCTTTATTTCTTATTACTATCTTGAATACTTACTACACGAACGTGTGGAGTGGAAAAGTTGTTTTTGTTGTATTAGATGGCAGGAATGAATATCGGATCAATAGATAATATGAATCCTTCTAGACCACCAATCTTTGATGGGAATGATTATGAGTATTGGAGAGATCGTATGAATACTTTCGTTATCAATACTGGTGTAGACAATTTTATTATGCTTACTGGGGGTTACAAAATTCCTGACAAAGAAGTTAGTACTTTTACCAACCAAGAGAAGCAAGAATATCAACTAAATTACAAGGTACGCAATACTTTATTATGCTCTATGACCAGGAATATATATAGTCAGATATCTTCATGTGAAGCAGCCAACTGTATTTGGAAGAAATTAGAAGTTACTCATTTTGGTACATCCATGGTTATAGAAACAAGGAGAGCAATGCTTCGAGCAGAGTATCATGGATTTGTTTTTCCTTATGGAGAGCCAGTATGTAAAGTTCAACAAAGGTTTGTGACGATTGTAAACAACTTACAATCTATGGGAGAAAAAGGTCTTGATGATGAAGCTCTTGTTGACAAGATTATAGATATTATGCCAAATGAATGGGAATCAAAAAGGACAGCTATTGATGAAAATAGAAAAGTTTCCGAGATTACTCTTTATGAACTCTTTGGAACTCTTCTACAGCATGAGACAAGAATGAAGAGAGATGCTGACTTCAATAAGAAGAAGAATAAGAATGGAAGTGTAGCTTTTTCATCTAAAGCTAAAACACATGAAAGAATTACAAGGTCTAAATCCAAGAAAGTTGTTATATCTGATTCAAGTGATTGTAACCTTTCGGATAATGAGTTAGCCAATCTTGCTCGAAGGATGACCAAGATTGTGGGAAAGAAAGATTTTCAATATAGATTCAAAAAGAAAGACAGGAAAGATAGGAAAGATTCAGAGGTAACTTGTTATGAATGCAAGAAAGCAGAACATATAAGGCCTGACTGTCCTTTACTGAAGAGGAAAGACAGAAAAAAGAAACACTCTGAAAGAAACAAGAAAAGGTTTTATAAGACAAAGAAAGGATTGAAAGCAAATGATACGTGGAGTGCAAGTGGTAGTGATTCCTCAGATGATTCTTCAGAATATGAGACATCAGGACAAAGAAATATTGGACTTCTATCTAGATTACCAATTGAAGATCATTATCTCATGGCCAAGGTACATAATGCTGAAGCTGTTACAAATGTCTCTTTAAATGCAAATTATATTGATAATAGATATTATGAATCTTAAAATTATGAATCCTCATCATCAGAAGATGATACATTACCTTCTTTTGAAGAGGTCTCTAGATTTGCTAAGTTACTTGAAAACGAAAATTCTAAACTCAAAAAGAGATTTGAAAAAGAAAATTCTAGAATTTCAATTTTGACTAAAGAAGTATCAGATCTTTCTAAAGACCTTGATGTGAAAAATTATGATTTTTAAAGTATTTTAAAAACCCTTGAGAAAGTTAAATCTGATAAGGATATACTTTCTAAGGATCTTGAAACTGTAATTTCAAAGAAAAATATTTTAGAGTCTAACTCTAGTTCAAATTCAAATGTTTTTGAAAATAAGAATTTGGTTTTAAAACTAAAGTCAGAGATTTTATCTTTGAAAAAGTGTTTGTCAAACGTTACTCATGGAAAAGAAAACTTTGATAGGATGTATTCTCAAATTAGACCTTTGAGAAGTCGTTCTGGTCTTGGTTATACTTATTCCAAACCTGTTTTTAGCAATAACTATTTTGTTCCTCCAAAAACCATTTTCTGTTCCAAGTGTCAATGTGGTGGACATTGGAGAAGAGATTGTTCTCTTAAAAAAACTCAATCTTTAGGATTTACTAAATCTCATTTTGCAAAACAAATGTGGATTCCTAAAATTCTTTTATCTAACCCTTCTGGATCCAAACAAGTTTGGATTCCGAAAATTTAATTGTTTCTTTTTCAGGAAAACGAGAAGTGTATCAATAAGAACATTTGGTACATGGATAGTGGTTGTTCTCGACATATGACTGGAAAAAAAGATCTCTTTGAAAAGGTTATCAAAACAAAAGGTGGAAAAGTTACCTTCGGAGATAATACTCAAGGAAAGATTGTTGGTATAGGTAATATCGTTTTTCTTGGAAAAGTTCTTATTTCAAATGTTTTGTTTGTTAAAGGTCTTAGGCACAATATCATCAGCATAAGTCAGTTATGTGATGAAGGTTACCTTGTGAATTTTAGAAATGATAAGTCTCTAGTTCACAATTCCAAGGATATGTTCATTCTATCTGCCCATAGGCAAGAGAATTTTTACACTATTACCTTAGAAGACCTTAGGAACCAAAACTTACCTTGTTTAAGTGTAATATAAGACCAATCGTGGCTATGGCATAGGAGACTAGGACACTGTAATTTGAGAAACCTAAGAAAACTCTCAAATAAAGGACTTGTAATAGGGCTACCGGACCTTAGATATGATTCTTCAAAAGTCTGTGATCCTTGTCAATTTGGCAAGCAACATAAAACTAGCTTTAAACCAATTAATGAAGTTTCAACTTCTAATGCATTACAACTTGTGCATATGGATCTGTTTGGTCCTTCAAAATATGGAAGCATTGGAGGCAAAAACTATGTATTTGTTTTAGTTGATGACTTTACTAGATTTACATGGGTTTACTTTCTCACAATGAAATCTGAAGCCTTTTTCTATTTCAAAACTTTTAGAGCCCAAGTTAAAAATGAGAAAAACCTACCATTGATAACTATTCATAGTGATCATGGTGGTGAATTTCAAAACTCATATTTTGAAACTTTTTGTAGTAAGAAAGGTATTACTCACAATTTCTCATCTCCAAGAACTCCTCAGCAAAATGGTGTTGTTGAAAGAAGAAATCGTATTCTCCAGGAAATGACTCGAACCATGTTGAGTGAATACTCAATTGCTAAGCACTTTTGGGCTGAAGCTGTTAGTAATGCCTGTTATACTATAAATCGTGTTTTAACTAGACCATTTCTTAATAAAACCCCTTATGAATTATGGACTGGCCGAAAACCTAAAGTTTCATACTTCAATGTTTTTGGATGCAAAGTATTCATTCTGAATACAAAAGATAATCTACACAAATTTGCACCAAAATCTGATGAATGAATCTTTCTGGGCTATTCTACGACCTCTAAGGCTTATAGAGTTTTCAATAAAAACACTTGTACTGTTGAGGAAACAGTACATGTAAAATTCGATGAAACTGATCCTTTTGTTTTCAACCAACCCAATCCTACATCCTCGGATGTGTTTTCAAAAAATGTTTATCAACCTTTATTAGAAGAGCATTCTGATAAGGAAAATGTTCAAGAAAGTATTCCTGAAACATTTACCACAGAATATTTTCTACCATATGTTGATGAACAGGTTTTACAAAACCCAAATCAATTGTTTCTTAGGAATCATCCCAGTGATAACATCATTGGGGATATAAATCAACCTGTAAGGACCAGAAATTCCTTAAGAAATGAAATAGAACATCTTGCTTTTCTTTCCAAATTTGAACCTAAAAGTCCAAGTGAGGCCTTAGGTGATAATGATTGGATCAAAGCAATGCAAGATGAACTAAATGAATTTGAAAGGAATCAAGTCTGGACATTAGTTGAAAGACCTAAAGAAACAACTGTGATTGGTGTAAAATGGGTTTTCAGAAACAAGTGTGATGAAAATGGAATCATTGTAAGAAATAAAGCAAGACTTGTTGCTAAAGGCTATAATCAACAAGAGGGAATAGACTATGAAGAAACATATGCCCCTGTAGCTAGACTTGAATCTATTCGTATTCTATTAGCCTTCACAGCATATTTCAATTTCAAACTATTTCAAATGGATGTCAAATGTGCTTTTCTATATGGTTTTGTTCAAGAAGAAGTTTTTGTAGAACAACCTCCTGGTTTTCAAGATTCAAAACATCCTGGTCATGTTTTTAAACTTACCAAGGCTCTATATGGTCTTAAACAAGCCCCTAGAGCATGGTATGATTGACTTACAGGATTTATTTTACAAAACAATTATTCAAAAGGTACTGTAGATCCAACCATTTTTATCAAAATGGAAAACAAAAATGTTTTGATTGTTCAAATCTATGTTGATGACATCATATTTGGATCAACTCAGAAATCTTTAACTGATTCTTTTGCAAATTTAATGAAATCTGAGTTTGAAATGAGTATGATGGGTGAGTTAACATTCTTTCTAGGTTTTCAAATTTCTCAAAAACCAGAAGGAACTTATATATCTCAACATAAGTATATTAAAGACTTACTCAAAAAGTATGGATTTGACAAAACTAAAATTATTAGCACCCCAATTGGCACATCAAATTCTCTTGATCTTGATGAAACTGGGAAACCAGTAGATCAAACAAATTTTAGAGGTATGATTGGGAGTTTGCTATACTTGACAGCTAGTCGACCCGACTTGATGTTTTCTGTATGCTTATGTGCAAGGTATCAATCTAATCCAAAAGAGTCTCACTTAAAAGTCGTAAAGAGAATCTTTCGGTATTTAAAAGACACTATGGATTTAGGTCTTTTCTACTCTTCTGGAAATGATTTTGTTTTAAAAAGTTTTTCAGATGCTGACTTTGGTGGTTGTAGAATGGATAGGAAAAGTACATCTGGAACATGTCATTTCCTAGGAGACTCTTTGGTTTCTTAGTCCTGCAAGAAACAACACTCAGTAGCACTCTCCACTGCTGAAGCTGAATATGTAGCAGCTGGAAGTTGTTGTGCTCAAGTATTGTGGATGCAGCACACACTCACTGACTATGGTCTGAGTTTCTCCAAAACTCAAATTCATTGTGATAATACAAGTGCCATAGCTCTTAGTAAAAACCCATCACATCACTCTCATGCAAAACACATAGATGTTAGGCATCACTTTCTTAGGGATCACACACAAAAAGGAGATATTATTTTACAATTCATCGGAACGCAAGATCAACTTGCTGACATTTTTACAAAACATTTACCTTCCGATAGATTTGAATTTATAAAACAGAATCTAGGAATGATTACAGTAAAATAATCATTCATATCTACTTCCTGTTTTACATCTCTCCTAATAGTAAGAAACTCCTCGTAGAAAGGGGGAGGACATTTCTCTCTGTCTTTATGTTTATTTTATCTTATGTTCTTTAACTATTTACTCTTTGGATTGTTTTTTTTCCTGTTTATCGTATTGACAATTTTAGTTTTCTGTTTATCATATTGAAAATTTTAGTTTTCTGTTTATCGTATTGACAATTTTAGTTTTCTGTTTATCGTATTGACGATTTTAGTTTTCTATTTATCGTATTAAATTTCTTTTCCATCGTATCATTAGTATTGTATCGACTGATGATGGTATTGAATTTCTTTTCCATTGTATCATTAGTATTGTATCGACCGATGATGGTATTGAATTTATTTTCCATCGTATCATTAGTATTATATCGACCGATGCTGGTAATGTTTTTCTTTTCTATTGAATCGACCGATGATGGTATTGAGATTGTTTTCCATCGTACTGTCAGTTCATGGTAACAAGATTTCTTTCTATCGTACGGTCCGATCATAGTAATGACTTTGTTTTCCATCGGCATCATGATATTTTTTTCTTACGATTGTATTTTCTTTTTATTTTTACCAAAACAAACAATCACCTTATGTTCTCCGACAGGTTTTTTTTCTCATTTTTTTTAAAATTTTATTTCTTTGTTTTAATCCTAACCATTGATCTGGTTTTATCTAATCTTGACCGTAGAAGATCAACGGTCACCCTTTTTCGACCGTAGAAGATCAACGGTCACCTCTTTATCGCTTATAAATACCCCCTCCCCTCCCCAAACCCACATTGGTTTTTCAGGATTTCAGGCGAAGCTCTGCTCCACCAGCTCTAAATCATCGTACGATCTTCTCATCGACAGAACCTTTATGTCTCAATCATCTTCTAATACTCCCGCCGAAATGTCTTCAAAGACTTTTACAGATAAATACTTTAATAGAGAAAGGTTAGTATCTCGAGACTTTTTCGATACGTACGATTCTACAATCAGGAGGATCATTTTGTTTCAAGGATGGGAACACCTGTGTGTTGAAAATCCTGATATTCAAGATCCAGTTCTTTTTGATGAAGTTTGTCAGTTTTATAAAACCGTTTCTTTCGACAAAGACATGACTATAAAATTTGCTGTGTACAATAGAAAATTGTCTATGTCTGTGAAACAAGCGGCACATTTTCTGAATGTTTCTATAGAAGGGGATTCTTTCTTTCCATCGCACAAACTACCAGAGGAAGTTGGTACATTTAATGGATAAAGTTCTGAAAAGACTTTGTTTGTTATTAATGAGGAAAAGAGAAAAGTGTCTCATCTTTCACCGGACAATCGTTTTGTAACTTTATGGACGCAAGGTTTTCTTATCCCAAGGAAAGGGGATAGAGAAACTCTGAATGTTTCTGATATCTTTATGCTTGACTATCTTGTGAATATGAGAAAAGTAAATCTCGTGGGATATGTTTTTGAAATAATTAAGAATGTCAAGACAGGAGGGATTAAGTCCCAGATGATTATGAATCCAGCTATCCTTACGAAATTCATTCTTGAGAGTATGAAGTTTTGTAACATTCCTTTGAAAGGAAAACCCATGGATTTGAGGCCATCATGGATTAGTAAGAGTACGATGAAAAAGCTGAATGTTTGTTTTGATCCGAATTCAAAACTTTTTGTCAGAGATGTAGAAGCTGAATTGGCTCAGAATCAATCGGCACCTATGCCAGCCAAAGACATTCAATCTACCGGTGTTACTCAAATGTCTGATCCGCAAACCAGTTCAAAGCCGAAGAAGAAGCCGAGGTACAGTAAGGAAGTTGTAGCAAAATGGAGAAAGGATAAGGAACAGAGAAAGGAAGGTGATCCGAAGTTTGTTCTTGACCCTGCTGAGGCCTTTGCAGAAAGAATAAGGGTAGAAGAAACCCTTTAGGCTGAAAAGAAGAAGAAGGTTCTTTTGAAAAGAAAGGCTCAGGACTTTGATGTATCTAAAGTCTTGAAAGCGGTTGAGGATGCCAGTGCCCAACTAACAGAAGAAGTGCACCAAGAGCCCATCGTACAGAGTCTTCCTAAGAAAGAAAAACAAAAACAAGTGATGGAAGAGATAGAAGAAGTGGAAGAAGAAGGAGACTTTCTTTTAGGATTTCTTCAAAGTTCAAAGAAGAGTAGAGAGGAATCAGTTCAAAAGCTGAGTGAAGGTGTTCAACAAACTACTCATGCCGATCAGGAACGATATCCGGACAAAATTTCATCTTAAGAAAAGCAAGGTACTCAATCCTCTCATTCTGATAAAGTTGTTGTCATTAGTGACAAAGTGGAAGAAGAATGAAAGCAGAAAGAAAAAGCAAAAGGGAAACAACCAGTTGTTGACTCAAGCAGATCGTATGAACTAGCATCGTACGATGAAGATACTGATTCAGAGCATACAATCTCTCTCAAGAAGAGTGATTACATTGTTCATGTTTTGAGAAGGGTGGAGAAAACCATTCCTTATTTCCTGAGGCTGGAAGGGAAGATTGATTTTATTACTGAAAATCAAAGGAAGAAGTTTGGCTCTGTAAAAGAATTATGGAAGAAAGTTTTGCCAGTAGAAGCCGATTTGAAAGTTCTTTCAGAAAGCTCAGTTGCTCATAAGAAGGCTTGCAATAATATGACCAAGTGGTCGTATAAAACAGAGAGTTCAATCAATGATCATGAGATAGCAATTGAAGATATAAGAAGGTTATCAAATGAGCTTGCAATTGCTTTCAACAAGCTTGATAAAGAAACGGTTGAAAGGTTGAATCTTTTGTCTTCCCAAAGAGCCGATGTTCCTTCAGTGAAAGATTTGCAAGAGAGAATGAATGTTTTTCAATCTGAATTCTCGAAGGTTTCATCTTTCAAAGATGAAATGGTTTTGCTGAAGAATCAAAATTCTGTGTTATCCAAAGACAACAAGAATTTGCAAAACAGAATTGATACCCTTGAAGAAGTAATCAGAGTCCAGGAGGAGACTATCAGAAATCAAGATCAGATTTTTGCGGACCAACAAGAGCTTCTCAAAACTCAGGGTGAATCAATTTCTGAAGACAAGAAGGAGATCAAGAAGATGAAAGCTATTCTTCATGAGCATATAAAGAAGGAGAAGGAAAGAGAAAACAAATGATTCTTGTATTTGTTTCTTTTGGAACTTGTCTTTGTTTTGTAATAACTCATATGATCCTTTTTCTTTTATCCATTGTCTTGTATTGCATTACTAACTCTTTCAGACAATTCAAGATTACTCCTTTATTTTTGTAAATCACAAAGGGGAGAATATTTACAAAGGAAAGATTGTTTTACAAAGGGGGAGAATGCTTTACAATGCTCTTAATGAAAATCTACGAATACAATCCTTAGGAAAGTCCATACCTAATGGGGAGTTAGTTGTATTCAATTTCTTATTCAGAAGAGTTTTCAATAACTCAGGGGGAGATAAGTATTTCTTGTTACATTTACTTTCTGTGTTGTGATTTCCAAAAAGGGGGAGATTGTTAAGTAAAAAGTCTTCTTTTGACTTCTATATCATGTTTTGGAAATCACAAATGCATTCTATCATATTTTGGAAATTACATTTGTCTTCTATCATTTCTATCGTATCGTACAATGTTGATCGTACCGAACATATCGTATCGTACTGACTCTGTCAATCGTACCATACTGAATCTGTCACTTGTATTGTATTGACTCTGTCAATCGTATCGTACTGACTCTGTCAATCGTATCGTACTGACTCTGTCAATCGTATCGTACTGACTCTGCTATTCAGATGATCATTATTTGTTTTGGTACTTTGTCAAAAACTCTCTCTGCATATGAATCGTACTCATGTTTTTTTATTTCTATATATCTCTTGTCCTAACAAAACGATGTCGTTGAGTTAGTTACAAACTAATCAAAACGATGTCGTGCTTTCTGTTTCAATATGATCGTTGGAGGCAATATGACCGTTGGAACCCGAGGCCTATAAATAGGAGTTCATTCGAAGCTGAGAGTACAACGATGAACGAAGAGAACGAATGAAGAGACTCTGTGAACTACCAAGATTCTAGAGAGAGACACTATGACTTCTCTCATCAGCCTTGTGCGTCCGATCATCGTATCGAGGGCTTTCAAGTAATTGAAAGACAGAGGTGCCGATTACCTGCAAAATTGAGGACTGCCGGGGATAGGCAGACAGACGTGCCGATCATCGTATCGAGGGCTGCCAGGGATAGGCAGACAGACGTGCCGATCATCGTATCGAGGACTGCCGGGGATAGGCAGACAGACGTGCCGATCATCGTATCGAGGGCTCACCAAGGTATTGGTGAGACAGACCTTTTATCCTAGGTGAAAGGATAACCCTTCTCTTTGGGTTAAAAGAATTGTAATACTTTTACATTTCCGCTGTTATATTAGAAAGGGATTTGTATTGTTTCCTTTCTTCTTTACATATTCAATTGTAATTGTTTCAATTACAATCATTCTATTACATTTTGTATTGATTGATTCTATATGCTTTAAGGTAGAATCATTCATCTTTGTATTACTCTGATTATTGTGTTCACCTTGAATACAATCGTTTTACATAACATTAGTATTACAATACATCATACCTTTTATATTCAATACAATTGTGGGTGTTTGTATTTGTATTAGTTTAAGATCATTTAAACTAATCTCTTTGTTGCTAAAACTCAAAGGTTTTTAAACCTACAATTCACCCCCCCTCTTGTATTATTCCATATAATAGAAATACATATACATATATTCGATCCAACAAGAACTACATGGATATACATCTAAGGCTCAACAACATAACATAGCAACAGTTCCAGTATCCTATAACTAGGCATGGAAACTGGAAAACGCCAAAAGGTAAAACAAGCATGGAAAAGCAACCTGAGCACAAGACATTTTACTCTATTCACAAGAATAAACCTCTACTACAGAAATAAAGAAAATCAGGCAAACAGTAGGGGAAAAACAGTAAACCCACAATTCCCCACTCAAGGGAATTTGTGGAATTTGAACAAAATACTCATTGACTTTTAACAGAAATGCAAAAACCACCTACCTCAATCCTAGGAGATCTATATATGTGAACAGTGACGAAAGATTCTCCTTACATTGTCATACATATGAGAAAACTTTTGAAACACATAAACTACGATAACTTGAGAAAGAGGAGGAATTGGAAAATAAGGGTCAAGCAGAAGGAAGAACTCACCAATGTGATTCCAACGCAATCGACCATGCTTGAATCAGAGAACGGATGAAGAGATGGGAGCTCATCGAAGATCCAGCCGTACGGGTCACTCTCCGATGAACGAGACCTAAAAGAAGATGCTTCTGTGCATCAGGCGCAACCCCAGTTCATTTAGTGAAAAAAAATGAAAGTACACGGCGTGTACTGGGTCTTTTTCGTACTCCGCCAAAATCGGCCTCCATGTCACCCAATACACCGTGTGTGTGTCCTGGCATGGCTAGTGCACGACTTCGAGCCGGAGAAGAGTACATGTCGTGTACACAAAATAAACACAGCGTGTACTTCGAAAATTTCCATAAAGTTCATTTTTCTTAAAAACTCTAGAAAAAGGAAAAATATACGTGAAACAAAGATCCGGGTTCTTACACCTATCCTCTCTTATTCACACATTTTAACTCTTTTGGATTATAAAATCAATATCCAAATGGATTGAAAACATCCTTCCTATCATCATAGAAGCATAATTTTATTGAAAAATCCAACCATGGTTAGATTTTGTAGAAAACCTAAGGAGGATACCAGAATAATCGGTAACGTTCATCAACGAAGGTTTTTGTTTTATTTCATCCTCCACCTAAAATAAATATTATAATACTATGATTATAAAATAAAACATGTATCTGAAATATACTGATATATTTTTATTTCTAGTTAATTACCTACAAAATTCTCCACTTCCATCAACTGGGTGGTAGAATCAAAGTTTGTGTGTATGGAAGACTACGACCTCATAATCTAATTTCATTAATTTCTCCATTACCAAATCTCACATTTTTAAATAATGATATATATATTATTTATATATGATATTTATGATATTATTAGTATTCTTAAGTTATTATATCATACATACCTTAATCATTTACATTTTTTGAAAACGATATCATCACTCGTGTGTAAGGCCGACTACCGCCACATGAATCTATGTGATCCATTCAAGATTTACATATAAGGTAATAAGAATGGGTTTAATTAAAATATTTAATATAAACAACATAAAAATTATTTTTAATGAAAATTTAAAATTTACATTTATTTATTTCAATATTTCGAGAAAATAGAAACTTCATTCATGCATACATATGACCTACCGTCGTCATGAACAATGTATTTAATTTTATATCTTTATTTATGATAGATTAATATAAATACATATGTAAAAAATATATATGATATTCATATCATGGTTAAAATTTTGGATATGATAAAATCTATATCAATTCTAGAGGACCAAAAATAACAAATCAAAACATATATGAAAAACTGTGTTGTTATTACGGAAATGTATCTTAAACATGGAATTGTTAATAAACTAGTAATAAATGGTCATAAAAAATCATATATGGTATGATATATTTAAATTTTTTTCTATCATAAATGTATTTTAAAACTATATTAATTATATAGTATTTTTTTAACGTGTATGATTTATCTCAAGGCTTAGGTTAATGGATTTCTAGTCAATCTTTTAATTTTGAATATCTGAAAATGCATCACTCGTTTCTTTTGTGTGGTCTTTATACTGTTACTTTGAAAAGTTATATCATTAGTATCATTATTTTATTCATTTTTCATGTTTAATTTTAGGCTATTCTTTTTTAGGTCTTACACTTCAAAACATTACTAAAGAGGTAATTGATTTTTGTCTCAAATTGCTTTCATTTAGAGATATGGTTATATTATGCACCTATGTTAATTTAATAGGTGTATATAAATATTCTTGGATATATAACATCATGAATATATTTATAATCACGGTATTTTATGTCTATTTTAATGATATTCTATTAAGGGTTGAATGTTTTAATGTTACGAATGTGGTAATGATTTTATATTACAATCTCATCATTTATCATTATTATTGATGATTGTTTCTGATTATCAAATATTATGATCCATCTCTCATGAAACATGTTAATTTTATTCACCGCTATTTATATCATTAGAATATATTTTTTTCCTTAATTCTACTATCTCTATGTACCAAAGAGTGAATAATAATGTTTCTATGAAAATTTTCATTATTTCTCTATTCAATAAAAACCCATTTTTATTTCCAAAACATGTTTTCTAAAAAAAAATCAATTTTTTTAAATTTCATTTAAAAATATTTATAAAAGACATTTTAAACCATGTTTTAATTTTTTACAAAACATTTTAACAGAATATTCATGTCGTTTCCCAAACAATTTATATTTGTCATTCACTAAAAACATGAAAGAATATTTGTTTTATCGTGTATAGAATGAAATAATTTTATAACAATCATGAAAATTTTTTTATTCAAAGAATCATTTAAAAAAATTCATGTTTATTTTCAAATAAAATTATTTTCAAAATGTTTTTTTGTTTTAAAAAGATTAATTTATAGAATAAATGATATTTTTCATAAGAAGTGTTGAAAATAATTTTTAAAGCATTATTTATATGTTTTAAACATTAATTTATAATCAAATGATTTCTAAAATATATAATAATTTTTTTAAGAAAAATTGGTTTAAAAATAAAGGTTATTTTCATCAATAAATGTTCCATAAGATTATTATTTAAAAACCATTATATTTCTTCGATGACATCTGTTGATGTTACATATTCATTTCTAAGGATATGATCCAAGGATACCATTCTTATTCTTTGTCTAAATGTTTTTATTTGTTTATGATGTCATGATTTTTATGAAACCAATTTATCTTCCTTGGGTTATATAATGATAAAAAAAAAATTTAATCCCACTCCATTATCCATTGGTTATTCTATGATGAAATGATGAAATTATTATGAAACTTATCTCTTTTCAATAGGTTATGATATAATGAATTTTTTTGGAGACCCATTTCATTTCATGGTTTATGATATTATTAATGTTTTATGATCATGTGAAATTCATAAATATGGGTTTCATTATGAGATGGGTGGGACCTATATCTCCCTCCAATGAATACGACAACGATTTATATCTCATTAGATAGACTGGGATAGAATGGAGAGTGAACCTGGTTCAGTAAGGGAATTTTTCAACTATGATGGTCTTGGGAGTGAACCAAGACTACTATGAAGTTTTGGGGAGTGTAACCATTCCACTATTATATCCTTTAAAATGATCCTTTACTTATATGGAAATAATTTTATATTCTTATTCATATGCCACAAATATATGTATTATGGATATGTAACGTTGTCATGGATTATGTTCTTTGATTCCCTTATGATTCATGTATTATAAATAGTTAATTATTATTCTATAACCCAGGATGATGATCTTTTGTATAAAAGGTTTTGTTTTCAAATGTTATTCTCATGTTCTTATACCCTCATGTTTATGTTATTCTTATGCATATCTCTTGTTTATCCTTATTGAGCATCCTAGCTCTCCCTTTTTTATATTTTCATTTCCTATGTTATGTATAAATGTATTGAGTATGATATTTATGAGTAAGGTTCTAATTCTGCATATCATTGTGGGAGATGATTTAGTTTAGATATAAACCAGCTTTTTTTGTTTAAATGAATCCAAAAGATATAAACTAGTATGGTACTCAAGGTTGTGTTCATGTAATGTAATGAATATTCACAAACAATCATTTAATATTTATGTACACAAGAAACAAACTAGGCTATTCCCACAAATCTCTATATAAGTCTAGACATATCAAAGGAAAATATATTACAGAAATTATGATGATTATTCCTTACATTAAACAAACATATTACCGAGGAAGGTAATAATTTAGTGTAACATCCTTTGAAAATAATGAATATGAAATTGTAATATTTATAAATATTTTTTAATTAAATATTAATTTTATTTTAATGGTGATTCTATATTCAATAGAGTACCAGATACGCAATAGTGGGTTTCTCCGAAGTCTTATATTGCACACAATGCTGAGTTATAGTGAAAATAATAATATATTATTATTTTAAATGAAAGTTAATGCCTAGTCGTTGTAATGGTGAGAAAGAACATAAATAACTAAAATCTGATTATACGTGTTATTTAAATTTATTTACATTTATCCAATAAATGTTAGAGACTTAAAATGTGAATGAATATAATTTTAAGCATAAATACTCTAATATTCATTAAAAGGTCGATTTACTGCCTTTTGATAGAGAACCAATATATTTTTGTTCACCTCTATATGTTTTATTTGAAAAAAATAAAATTTCTCTTTAGAATCAGGGCATCAAAATTTATTTTTGGGTAAATTTTTGGTATTTTTCTGATAAAATTCAGTTTTTAATGAATTGTAAAAAATACTTTATTTTAATGCAAAACTTTCTCTTAATCTAATTTATTTATATGGTATAATTATCTTTTTAATTGGTTTTAAAGTGTAATTAGACAAAAAAATTTCTATTTAATCTAATGTTGGTCATTATTAGTAATTTCACAATTTAATTGGACATAAACAAGTGTTAATCGTTTGATAGTTAATATTACTTAAAAACATTTTTTTTTGTTTTGACAATGGGAAGTAATTTTAAATTAATTAATTAAAATTCTATGTTTTTAAATTGGTAAAATAGACATCATTTTTAATTCAAAATATAAAATATATCTTAGGTTATATTTTTGGTTTTTTTCTGAAAACCTTCATTTTTTGATGAATAGTGAAAACACTAAGTAGTAGTTAAAAAACTGACATTTTCATTTAAATATAAATTTATTGCTTCTGTGAATTGAATTTCAAAAATACATCCTACATGGCTTTTATTATTAAGTAAAATTTTATTCAATATGATGAAAATAATTTTTTGTTAATAAAAAAAATTGAATTTTATTTACGGCGGTTAAAGGTAAAAAGAGTAATTCAAGTTAAAAACAATATTATAATAATATAAAATTACCTTAACACTTGACCTAACCATATTGGATGATTAATGGTCGACAAATAAAATCCTTGTGTGAGACTTTTGGCTTTTGAAAGCAACTTGTGTAAGATAATGATATTAATAAGTTTTTATTTAAAGTAAAAAATAAATCATAAACATGAATTGTTTTGATAAAACAAATTTAATTTGGGGTTATATATTTGATATATTCGACTATAAATATTCATTTTAAATATAAAGATATTTCCTACATAATTGTATTTTTTTATAATTGTTAGACATCAAATAAATAAAATTATTCATGACATAATAATGATGCAGTGTTTACCTCATTAATGAATGATTTAAATAAATAAGATTACAAAAAATGAAAAAATATCAAAAACTCAACCAATTTTTATTGGATGATTTTTTTTCGAACATGAGTCATCTTATCTTCAACTTTAATATGTTTTTTACCTTCAGAAAACAAATGTAATTATATAATAAAATAATATTTTTAAACATTTCTAATGAGCCCCTCCTCCCACTTATAAAAGCCCTCACCTATACCCCATTACTCACACATCTCAAGCCAATTAGCTCATCCATAATCTTCCCAAATAAGCTCTAAATATCCCTCTATTACACCTATAAGCCTTACTATAGGCATAATTCCCTTCAAGAAATCCATTGGGTTCAAACCAAAGGGAGTTACCTGATTTAAAGGTAATATCTTCTTTTAAGTTATTTTATTTTATTTTAGTTCTCCAACCCCCTAAATGATTTTTATTCCTTTATTTTATAAAACATTAACCTAAATATACTAGGTTGTTTTTATGAGAAGTATTCATACTAAACATATACACACCTCCATCTAATGGTTAAAGAACATACTGTTTCTATGGATGGTGAACTACTACCTAACGAAATGATGTTTGTTCAATATTCTCATACAACCTCTTATTGTAGCCATTAAGATATAACTGTATTTATATGTGGTAATTATTATATTTATATTTTATTTATTATTTTTTATTTTTTATTTATATAACACCTTTATCATTTCCATAGTGGGTAAATATGATAATTTCATTTGAGGAAGTACAATCTTCCGCCCCATCAATGTGATATGAATCGTTCGTTCCATACTTGAAACGTATAAAGGATGGAGTTAATGAAATTATATATGATATTATACTGGAATTTTAATATACCTATTTATCATTAAGTTTTAATTCCATTAAATATGAAATAGAAATGAAAGCATAGTTCATGCGTACGTACGACTTACGGTCACCATGAACGGTGCATTTCATTTCATATTTCAAAATGTTATGTGATATTATAAATACATACATATACTGGATATATATGATATATGTGATATCTAAATCATTAATTTAATTTTGTAAATAATTAAATTTTGACCACATGTACAACTTGAAAATATATGAAGTTCATTTTTGACTCTAGTACCAAATATCAACAAAACAACCATTATTAACTTAAATGGTTGAATAATGTTTATAACATGGTAATAAGTGATATAAAAGGAATAATAAAATTGAAAAATGTTTTTAATCAAGAATAAATTAAATTTAGTATATTATTCAGGAGAGTAATAAATGAACTGGTCATGTAAGACACAAGGTAATGGGTTTCTTATCTTACATTTAATTTCGTGAGATTTCCATTGTTCGCCAATAATTTATTGTATGTGGTGTATTTTGTACTGATATTTGATATATATTTTAATGATTATATTTACATTAATGTTATTATATGATTAATTTGGGGGTTATTAACTTTTTTCATATGAATCGATTGATTACAATGTGGTAAGGGGTTTTCATATCACTATTTATTCCTGTGGGATTACTGCTATATTTTCCACTATTTTCAATTGTGTGGTGTATGTACTACCCGTGATTATTTTCATTGTGTAATATATTTTAATTTATGAGTATTTACATATTCATTGTATGACCCTTCTTTAATGTGGCGTATGTTTCGTAAGTTACCACAACGGTAAGGGAACCTTTCACCCTCCTCTTTTTAAAAGACTTCTTTTTGTGATGTCTTTTAGTTTACATATTCTTATATTGGGATATGTTCTTCTATATCTATATGGTTGTAAATTGTATGTCCAAGTTATGAGATACCCTTTTCTCTTTCATCTAATCATTTTCTGAATTTTAATGTGACACCGTTAGGTTGTCGAATTTCTGTAAGGGAACTTCATTAGCCAATTCCAATTCATTGGGTTAAACTTCTACTTCTTGATTATGTAGTGCTTTGAATATGTGTGAATAACATGTGATTGTTTTACACTAAATATCCACTTCTATTGGATGTATTTATATTTTTCACATATAATTATTTCCTTGATTTATCCTTAATCTAAGGATACCAACTTTATAAGGGATATTGTCTCAATTTATATCCTATTGAGACTTTATTGTTTTTAGGCGCCAATTAAACTTTATATGGGATACATACTATCCATTGGAATAATATATCATGAATACATTTATTTTCATAATATTATAATGTTTTGATTAAATGCTATTCCTCAATTATTTGTATTCAAGCATCTCTCATTTGGTTAAGAACTCCTTAAATAAAATATTGTTTAAATGATTTACTCTTATAATTCTTTCTAATTAATGTTGATGTTTTAAAAACGGTTTTAAGTATTTATTTATATGGACATTAATGTTTTAAAATTTCAATTATTTTATATGCTTCAAAGTGGTATGGGACACTTTTATTCAAAAATATCTTTATTAAATGGTTTTAAACATATTTTGATAAATCATTAATGATGTTAATATCTTGAAATGATATATTGTGATTTAAATGTGGAAATGTTTTCTTTTCATTGTGCTGGTTTTATGTGTTATGAATATGTTATGGTTATTGGAAATTTTTTACGTATACAGGTGGTTCTGCAATAAATCTAGGGTGGGTGAGCTCAAGATATCTCTCCAATGCATTGGGTAACATGAAGGAGGTAAACATTAATGTTTCTCATAAGAGATTTAGGGAATATACTATGATGGGTATTCCAAACGTAACTCTCTACGTAGCTGTGAAATCTACAATGTAAGTAAGTTATGTATCCATAAATTACCTTTATGATTTATGATTTCTATGTGTTATTCATAAATCATATGATTTCATAAGGAATGTTAAGATTAAAAAGTATGGATTCATTTATTTTTATTTATTGATGGGATAATGTTTTCATTCATTATTTTATAACCCTTACTGAGATTTTTATACTCAACCCATGGATTGAAATTTTTTCCACCGAACTTAAAGATGAATAGGGTCAAGGATGGGATGAAGGAAAAGTAATGTTGTCTAAATCATGGAACTAGACATGTTTTTTAAGAGTTTTTATTTTCTGAAAAAATGGAAATTCAGAAGAAGTGTCTACTTTGTAATTTTTGAGATGTAATAGTTATGGCCTAATTCTATAAAGTTCTAAACCCAAAAAGATCCTCAATGTGAATCATTCACTTAATTATGTATTATGTAATGTTTAAGATCGAGTCCTAATAGTTGGTATCAAATGTTGTTTTAGGTAACTCTATAGGTTAGGGTATTATTTAATAATAAGTTACACAACCATAATGTTTAGAATATTAGAAAGAGTCATAGATATTTTAGAGGTGATAAATGGTTTTTACATTTATGGGGGAAAAATGAAAGGTATTTGATAACCTTTGAGGATAACATATGTTATGGTTATTATTAAGGAATTTGTCTCTAGTTTTTTGGAATGTTATGAAATTGTATAGTTTTTTAAAAAGGACAACCCATAGACCATGTGACAAACCGTTGAGTCGGGAAAAGCTGCGGGAACCGAACCCACAACCAAAGTGTGATTGGGATTTATCTCCTACCACTAGACTACATGAAGTCCCGAGTTATTATGACTAATTCATTTTAGTTAGATAAATTTATTGATCAAGAATATGTATTTTTGGGATCTTATGTATTATCAAATATACATCCTTAGTATTGGAAAATGATTTGGTGATTAGGTTATAATGGTTATTTTGGAAGATATTCTCTCTTTTGGGAACACTATATACTTATGGAAAATAGAATACTGTGGGATTTAATTTGTGGAGTAATGGTTGAAATATTATTTTTGAAGAATATTTGTTTTTATTGTGGATATAAAGTTATTTGGGTTATTTATAGTAATGATTAACCTATCATAGAGAATTCATGATTAGGATAATTACACTTCAATATGAGACTTTTAGAGTAGTCGATGTTTTTGGAGATAAATGTTAAGATTTAGTGTGAAACTATGTGATTAAATCCTTATGAGTTTTAGGATTCAATCATAGATTGAATTATTTTGAAGAATTTTAAGGACAATTGTATATTGAATGGTGTTTCTTGAACTTTGTGTGCTTTTTGTTGAATTTTGGAGATTCAGAGTAGTATTATTTTTGTAAAGGATTATCCTTTTGGGGATTACCTGATCTCATACTAACCAATCATGGTTTTGGATAATGTATAAATATAGGGGAAATACATGGTTTATATTTTTGGGATCATGTTATTCTCTAGAACTTGATTCTAGCAGTTTTTATGTGACCAAGTCATCTTGAGTACTCATCGTTTGGAGAAAAGATGAGTTTGTGGGAGAATTTTAGTAAATGGTGAAATTCAACATGTCAAGTATGTAAGTTTCCTTCTATTCTTAATAAAGCTCATAAATAAATTCTCTAACATTATGAAATGGAACTTTAAAAAAAAATTCCGTTTACTTTTCCTACTGGGAAACCAATGACCATATTATCCATCAAAAAATTTTGTTTTTCCTGTTATTATATTTCTCCTAATCATGTTTTCTATCACTCTGCATTAAAACATGACACTTAGTTTCTCCTCCATATCCACGTATTCATGGAATCCAACTATGGTTTATCTCAGGTGACCTTTGTGCTTATCTTTCTTTCTTTTAATTTTATAGTTTTATTTACTCTTTTCCGATGTGGGACTTTCAAGAAACTTTCCAAGCAGAATTTTAAAATTGCGTGGATGCTATTTCCAAAAGGGGGAAGGATTTAACATCCTTGGAAAATAAATAATATGACATTTTCATATTTATTAATATTTTTGAATTAAATATTAATTTTATTTTAAAGGGTATGTTATATTCAATGGCATACTTGACAAGCAACAATGCGTTTCTCCGAAATATTATGTTTCACACAATGATGAGTCATACTGAAAAATAATAATATATTATTATTTTAAATGTTAGTTAATGCCTATCCATTGTAATGGCGGGAATGAACAGAACTAACTATAATATGATTATACATGTTAGTTTAATGTTTTTACATTTATCTAATAAATGTTAGAGTTTTAAAATGTGATTGAATCTAATTTTAAGCCTAAATACTCTAATATTCTTTTAAAGTTTGAGTTATTTCCTTTTTATGGATTACCCTCTATAAATATATTTTTGTTCACTTTTATATCTTCTATTTGGAAAAATAAAATTCTTCTTTAGAATCGGGGCATCAAAATTTACTGTGGGTAAATTTTTCGCATTTTTTCTGATAAAATTCATTTTTTAATGAATAGTGTAAAATATTGTATTTAATTCAAAACTGCCTTTTAATCTAATTTATTTATATCATTAGATTATCATTATAATTGGTTTTAAAGTTTAGTTAGATTATATTTTTTCTATTTAATATAATATTGTTCATTGGAAGTAATTTTACTTTGAAATTGGAAAGAAACAAGTTTCAATCCTTTGATAGTTAATATATCTTAAAAACATACTTTTTGTTTTGACAACGTAAATTAATTTTAAATTAATTAACGAAACTTTAATGTTTTTAAATTGGTAAAACAGACATAATTTATGAATTCTGAATATCAAATATAACTTAGGGTGATGTTTTGGTATTTTTCTGAAAACCATCAATATCTGATGAACAGTGAAAACACTGAGTAGTAGTTAAAAAATTGATTTTTTCATTAAAATGAAATTTTACCACTTCTGTGAACTGAATTTCAAAAATAAAAAATACATGGTTGTTATTATTAAGTAAAATTTGGTTTAATAAGATGAAAATAATTTTTGATGAATTGTTACTTTTGACTTTTATTTATCGCGGTTAAATGTAAATAGGGTAATTCAAGGTAAAAACAATATTATAATAATATAAAATTACATTAACAATTCTCCAAACCTTATCATACGAGTAATGGACAACCAATACAATCATTAGGTGATAACTTTAGCCTTTGAAAGCCACTTGGGAAAGAAATTGATATTAATAACTTTTTATTTAAAGTAAAAATAATAATATCATAAACATGTATTGTTCTGCTAAAAAAATTTAATTTGGGGTTATATACTTAATATATTAGACTATAAAGATTAATTATAAAGATAAAAATATTTCCTATATAATGATATTTTTTTACAATTTTTATACATCAAATAAAAAAATTATTTATGACACAATAATGATGCAGTGTTTACCTTATTAAGGAATGATTTAAATAAATAAGATTATAAAAATTGAAAAAATATCCAAAACTTATCCAATTATTATTGGATGATTTTATTTCAAAAATTTGTAATATTAAATATAAATTAATAAGTTTTGGACCTTTATAAACAAAAAAAATTATATAATAAAATAATACTTTCAAACAATCTGAAAGTGCCCCCCCCTTATAAAAAGTCATCACCTCTAACACATTACTAAAACCTCTCAAGACCCTTGGATAATCCCAAATATGGCATAATAATATCTCAAGATACCTCTCTTCCACCATGAATCCTTACCTTAGGCATAAGGCACTTCAACAAATCCTTTTGGTTCAAACCAAAGGGAGTTACCTGATTTAATGGAAACATCTTCTTTTAAGTTCGTTTCTTTTATTTTACTTCTCCAACCCCATAAAATATTTTTATTTCTTTATTTTATGAAACCACTAGTATAATAAATATACTAGGTTGTTTTTATTATAATTATTCTAACTAAACTTACACACACCTCCATCTAATGGGTAAAGAATATATTTTTTCTGTGGAGGGCGAACTACTGCCTCACGAAACAATGATTGTTCAATCTTCTCCTAACACCTCTTATGGTGGACATTAAGATGTAATTGTATTTATATGTGATTTATAATATATTTCTATTGTTTATATCATTCTGTATTTTTCATTTATAGAATACCTTTGTGGTTTCCATAGTGGTTATATACGATAATTTCATTCGAGGAAGTGCGGACTACCGCCCCCTCAAAGTGATATGACTAATTCATGCCATACATCGAACATATAAAAGATGTATTTAATAAAATTATATTTAATATTATACTGGAATTATAATATACCTATTTATCTTTATGTTTTCATTCTATTACATATGGAATTTTAATGAATGTAGTGTAAATGCGTACGTATGGCTTACCGTCTCCAAGAACTGTGCATTTAATATCTTATATCCAAATGTTATGTAATATTTTAAATACATACATATACTGGATATATATGATATATATGATATATAAATCATGAATATAATTATATATATAATATAATTTTGAGCACATGAACAACTTGTAATTATAAGAAGTTCATTTTTGACTCAAGTACCAAATATCGACAAAACAACCATTATGAACATAAATGATTGAATAATGTTTATAAATGGTAATAAGTGATATAAAAGGAATAATAAACTTGAAAAAGTTTATTAATCATTTAGAAATTAACTATATTTTTTTATTCATGATATTAAATAACGAATGGGTCATGTCGTACAGAAGTTAAGGGGTTTCTTATATCACTTTTAATTCCGTGAGATTTCCATTATTCGCCACTTATTTATTGCATGTGGTGTATTATGTACTTAAATTTGATATATATTATCTTGATTATATTTATATTAAGGGTATTATATGATTCATTTGGTGGTTATTGATGTTTGTTCATACAACTTGATTGATTACAACGTCGACAGAGGTTTTTATCTCACTTTTTATTCCTATGAGATTGATGCTATATTTTACACTATTTTCTTTTGTGTGGTGTATGTACTACCCATGATTGTATTAATTGTGTAATATAATTTAATTTAGGCATATTTACATCTTCATTGTATCACCCTTATTTAATGTGGTGTATTTTTCGTAAGTTACCAAATCGGTAAGGGAACCATTCACCCTCCTCTTTTTAAAAGACTTATTTTTATTATGTATTTTAATTTACATATTTTTATATTAGGATATGTTATTCTATATCATTATTTATATAGATTTTATGTTCAAGTGATGAGATACCCTTTTCTATCTCATCAACTCGTTTTCTGAATTTTAATATGACGTCGTTAGGCTGTCGAATTTCTATAAGGGAACTTCTTCACCCAATTACAATTCTTTGGGTTAAACTTATATTTCTTGATTATTTTGTGCTATGAATATTTGTGAATAAATTATGAGTTTTTTACAGTTAATATCAGCTTATATTGGGTGTATTTATATTTTCCACACATAATTATTCCATTGATTTATCCTTAATCATAGGATACCATCTTCATACGGGGTTTCGTCTCAATTTACATTCCATTGAGACTTAATTGTTGTTATGTCCCAATTCACTTTTATATGGTATATATAATGTCCATTGGATTATTATATCATGAATACATTTATTCTCCTACTATTTTAATGTTTTTATTAAATTTTATTCCTTAATTATTTGAATTTGAGGATCCCCCAGTTGGTTAAGAACTCCTTAACTAAAATATTGTTTTAATGATTTATTGTTTTAAATATTACCCATTAATGTCCATGTTTTAAAAATGTTTATATAGATTTATTTACACATACATTACTGTTTTAAAATTCCAATTACTTTAAAAGCATCAAAGTAGTATGGGACACTTTGATTCGAAAATATATTTATTAAATGGTTTCAAAAATGGTTTGATAAAGCATTAATTATGTGAATATCTTGAAATGATATATTATGAGTGCAATGTGGAAATGTTTTCTTTTATTTATGGATTTTTTAATTTTTATGAATATGATATGGTTTTTGGGCATTGTTTACGTATATGGGTGGTTCCATGATAAACCTAGGGCAGGAGAGCCTAAAATAGCTGTCCAATGCATTTGGTAATGTGACAAAGGTAAATGTTAATGTTTCTCTTAAGAGATTTTGGGAAAATACTATGATGGGAATTCCAAACATAACCCCCTACATAGTTGTGAAAGATATAATTTAAGTATGTTATTTATCCACAATTTACCTTTATGATTTACAATTTCTGTGTGTTATTCATAAATCTTATAATTTAATAAGGAATGTTACGATTGAAAAGTACGATTTCATTGATTATTATTTATTAACAGGATAATGTTTTATTTCCTTATTTTATAACCCTTAATGATCTTTTAATGCTCATCCATTGTTTTGAAATGTTATTCACAGGACCTAAAGATTATTAGGGTAAAGTATGAGATTGGGGAAAAGTGATGTTGTCTAAAACATAGATCTAGACATGTTTTTTAAGAGTTTTTATTTTCTGAAAAAAAAAACCAAAAATGAGAAGAAGTGTCTACTTTGTAATTTTTGACATGAAATAGTTATGGATTATTTCTATGAAGCTCTAAACTCAAAAATATAGTCAATGTGAATTATTCACTTAATTATGGATTATGTAGTGTTTAATTTCGAGTCCTTATATTTAGTGACTTTGGAAACATGGGAATATAAACAACGGTGTCTAACTGAGCCTCATAATCTCCAAATAAATTATTCAGAACTAGAATCCTTCTTATCCATATCATAAATAATACATATCTTCATAACACAAGGGGAAAGAAACATAATAAAGGGTGATATCAGATTCTTAATGAGGGAAAACATTGAGATATGTGGGCCTAAAATGAACATAAGGGTATGAGAACATGATAATAATAGTTTTAAACCATACCTTGAATATAAAATATTATAATCTAATTTCAAGGAATACATAATGGAATTTCATAAGATAGAAATATTAAGTGAATCAAATAACATGAGCCATGAAAGTATAACATTGGAATAAGACATGGAATTTTTAGAATACACACAGGCATATAAAATTATTTCCATATTAGTCAAGGGTCACACCCAATACCATAATAGTGAAAAAAGTGCCTTATTGAATCAGGTTCAATCCCCATTCTAGCCATGTCTTACTAAACAAGGTTCAATCCCTATTATAACTCTACTTTATTGAATAATGTTTACTCCATATTCTAGCCTTGTATTACTTATCTAGGTTAAATCCTCATTCCATTACAATCTATCTAAGGAGAAATAATTATTTACTAAAGAAATTGGAGGGAGATATAGGTTTCACCTGATATATAATGAAGACAATATTTATTTTTTCTACAAAGATCATAAAAATTCATCATATCATATCCCATGAAATAAAATGGGTATCATAATCATTTCATCATAGTACAACATTAGGAAAAGATATAGGTTTCATAATCATCTCATCATAGCATAAACCATGAAAAGAAGCGAGTTTTATAAGAATTTTATAATGGTACAACCTATGGAATACAATCATGTTTCATCAACATCATTCCATAAAAACATAAACCATTTGAAAAATACTATGAATGGAATAATTAGATCACATCCATAGTATTGAATAAATAACTCCAAAAAATGTCATCTTAGGTGGAAAATAATTTTGAACCATCATTTAAAACATTTCATGCGGAAAATATCCATTCTGCATTGATAAAATCTTTTTAAAATGTAAAATGTTCTGAAAAACATTAAATATGAAAATATCCTTGAAAAATTATAAATTAATATTCAAATAAATAAATATAAATGATTTTTTAAAATTATATTCATGAAATACCCATTAAAACGAATATTCCATTCACGTATTTAGTCAATGAAAAAACTTTTTTTTGAAATTTAAAAGAATATTCATTTAAAATTATATTTTGAAAAGTAAAAAATCTGTAAAAAGGTCTTTTATAAATAAAAAAAGTGAAATAATGTTTTTTGAAAACATTTTTAAAAAATATATTTTTTGAAGAAAACAGAATTTGAACCGAATAGAGAAATAATTTCATGTTTTCATGAAAATACTTTATAATTTAGCTCAAATACCAAAGAGTAGAAAATGGGGCATTACTTGAATATATAATTTTTAACCATTGGATAATAAAATTTATGAGAGATATTTAGTGGTATATCATATTATTTTTTCATTGGAAACATAATCATAAAAAATTCGGATTAATGATGAGGTTATATTATAACAAAATTACCATCCTCATAAAATTGAATCATAATCCCCATGTAGGAATAAAATAAAATGAAATGTAAAATATTATGACAATGAATAAATACAGAATATTCAATGTCAAAGATGCTTTATATACTCCTGGTGAAAGAATATAGGATCATATCATAACATACATCTCAAAGAAGTAAAATTGAGACAATAATACACTTACCACCTTGATAATGTTGAAACCATAAACTCCATGAAAGAGAGATCCTAAATTGGATATATGAATCACCATAATATTTTGGATAATGTTATTAAAACACATTCATGAGTCAAATATGAAACACATAAAATAAATACATGGTTGATATGTAATATTTCTCGTATAAAATAAAAGTTAGATGGAAATACCTTACTGCTTGAGTAATATTTTAATTAGAAGCCCCGTGAAAAAATAACATGAATAGAAACATTAATTATTTAAAAATGAGGTAGGTTTATGGTATGTCATGTAATAGAAAACCATATACACTATATAATGAAAATTAGTTGTGAATAAGGAATCTTTTTATCAAAAATAAAATCGAGACTAGAAATCCCCTTACTTGAAGTCTTGACTTCTTCCGTACTCATTCAAACCACCTCTTCATTGGGAATCCTTCTCGTTTTTTCACTAAAAGAATTCCTAGGAAGGATTTAAGACCAAAAAAAGTCTTCATGGATGAGGGGAGAAAATTTATGAAGTGATTTGGTAATGAATTCTTTTAACCATATAGGTTTTAAGACATGAAGAAGAAATGATACTAGGTTACCATTTATAAGTTGGGGAGAGGAAACACTTGGTATTTTTGAAATGAAATACGTGAACCCATGTTTTTCTTGTCACATGGGTCAAAATTAGACCATTCTAGAACCATATAGGTGTAATGGAAAATATGTGGCTATAAAATAGTTTCTAGGAATCTGTATAGGTTATTTTCATCCTTATCTTATTAGTTTAACCCCTAGTAAATTCATTTTTACCATAATAATGATAAATAATTTTTACTACAATCACTAGTCACTTTGGTCAAAAATTAAGTTGAAATTATTTTATAATTTAAATTGTAGCGATTAAAAATATGGAATCCATTATTCTAATTTCCATTCACATAAGTGTCAAAATTGAAATTGAAATTAATCATGTAGACATGATGATAAATTAGGTTTTTTAAATGGAAAAAAGATCAAAAGTTGATAATGTTTTTATAAACAAATTCAATATGAAATTGATTCCAATTGCCTAAATTGAATTAATGGGTGTGTAAATGAACTAATGTATCTTTAAAATAAATTTTAAATGTAATTTAAATTTTTAAAAAAATTAAATGAAAATAACAATTTGGAAGTAAAATTCAGTATTTTCATTTTTCATCAAAAAATTAAATATTTCAACAAAATCCAAAAAAATAACCCTAAGATAATTTATAAATTATATATTAAAAAACTAAAATTATTTTTTTCAAATTAAAATTCTTAACGTTTAAAAAATTAATAATGTTATTGTTCATAAAATGACATAAAAATATTTTTTAACAGATTAGTATTTTTAAAAATTATGAAGACTATAATGAAAATTTTGTATTTTTTATCAATATTTTTTATTTATTTAAAACCATTATACATAATATTTCAAAATTATTTATTACAATTAATATTTTTATGTTTATGGGTTGTGTTATAATGGTCACATTTATTTTAATTAATTTATAATATATCATGGAAGTTTTAAACTCAGTGTCACGTTTTAGAAAAGATAACACAGTTTTGTAGGTAGTGCATGCTTAACTTGGTGTTTCATTTCATTCAATCCATCAATGAAATTTAATTTATTATAAAAAATAAATTTATAGAAAAAATAAGGCTTTTACATTCTACCCCCAAATTATCTTTTTCACTCAAAATTCATCATTTTGATACAAAAAATGAGGATAATATTTCCTCATCACATCCTTATTTCACCATGTAGCTTCCTCAAAAAAAATTGATTTACCACAAAAATTTGACCAGGTCAGTTTTTTATTTCATTGAACATTCATTTTTTGATCATTAATCTCCACCGGTTATTCCTCATAAGATATATCATTCTATAGTGGTATGACTTTTGAGTTTAGTACATGTGATGGGTCATGTAAGTAGTTACCTAGTAGAGATACATGGAACACATCATGGACATGATAGATGTATGGTGGGAGTTCCAACCAATAGGCTACCATACCAATACGATCAATAATTTTAATAGTACCGTTATACTAGGGGGATCTGTTTCTATTTCTTCTCGAACATCCAAACATTCTTCTATAAAGATATTATTAGAAACACAATTTCACCTACTTCAAACTATAGATCACATTTTCAATTACCATCATAACATTTCTGATGAGTCAGGGATTCTTTAATAATTTGTTGAATGACTCTAACATGCACTGCTATTACTTTTGATATCTCAGGTCCCAATAGCTATCTTCATCTGAATTCTTTATATCATGTTGGAGACATACATTTATTTATAATAAATGATTCAGAAGGATCAATCTGAATTCTTGAGTGAGATATATTGTTGTCTGAAAACATCACTGGAGGAAGTTGTTGATCCCAAAAAAAATTTAAATCCAAATAACAAGATCTTAACATATCCTATATGGCATTAATTATTCTATCAATCTTAATATCCATAAAAGGGTGTTACGCAATGTTGAAAATGAACTCCATATTAATATCTTGATAATGAATTCTCTAGAACTTTGAGGTAAACCATGGATTGTGATGAATTACAATGGAATGAGATACTCCATGAAACCTTACCACTTCCTTAATGTATAATGTAATAATGATTCATATTTAATTATTATATGATAGAGATAAAATGTGCTATCTTAGTAAGGTAATCGATTATGATCCACAAAACATTACTCCCTTATATGTTTTGGGGATTCCAAATACAATCTCCATGGTGAAATTTTCCCATTTCCATTATGGTATGGGAAATGGATGCAACGTTCCCTTAAAATTTGTTTTCAATAACTATACCTTCATAACATGCCATGAATCTAGTTTCAAAATATTTTATTTCTCTCTTCCTTACATCCTATTAGAATATTTATTTCAAATTTAATTATATCTTTATACTAAATGATGAATAAATAATTATTAACTAGGATATTTTTCTTAGAACTCCTTTAAATATGGTGTAGATGGAATAGATACCCAGGTTTGGAACCTTACCATTCCACCATTATCAAGTTAATCACAGGAAAATTTCAAACCTACTTTTACTGTTCTACACATTGCTTCTTCACCCATTTAATCTTCACCTAGATAGATGGTTAAAAATTCATCTAGTAATGATTTGAATTTACACACTATATTAATATTTACAGATCCATCCTTTATAAATCAATAAATATTGAATATTTTTTATCCTGATCATGGATAATTTGGCATGATCCTTTTGACTTAATGATTCATCCACCGTTTTCAATTTCCTAGGGTGGTAATGTATTAAATAGTCATAATCCTTGAAAATCTATAAACATATATTCTATAATATGATAAAATGCTTCACTATTAACATATACTTTTATCTTTAGTGATCAATATATACATATTTTACTTTTCTCAATAAATACCACGACTCTATATTTTTAATGAAACATTTATCATGGATAACTCCAAATCATGATTTGGGTTATTTTACTCGTAAATTTTTTGGTTTCATGAGGAATAAGCTATAAATATGTTATTCTTCATAATAACACATTCCAATCCATTTTTTGATGCATAAATATAGATTACAAACCCTTCTCCACAATTGGGAAATATAAGAATATCTATATTGGCTAGTATTTTCTGTAGCTCCTTGAAATTTTTGACACATTCATCATTTCAGATGATATTTAATCCCTTCTGAGTTAAATTGGTCAAACATTTAGAAATTAATGAGAAATTATCCAAAATATAATGGATAATATCCTGATAACCCATGAAAACTAAGGATCCCAATCACTAGGGATAGTCTGGGATAGCATTAAATAGACCATTTCTATAATGGATCTACTGATATACCCACTCTTGATATTATATGACCTAGAAACTAAATATTTTACAGCCAATGTTCTCATTTTTTAAATTTTCAAAATTGTTTCTCATTCCTTGGGTTCTTTAGTAAAATTCTCAAGTGATCTTGATGCTCTTACTTTCTCTTTGAATAGATAAGAATATCTTCTATAAAGACTACCACAAACATATCATGGTAATCTAGAAATACCATATTCATTAATTCTATAAAGATAATTAAGTAATTAGAACTACTAAAAGGATTAAATATAAATTAATAGTGTCTATACCTTGTAAAAAATGATCTCTTGTATATATCCCCTTATTGAATATCAATTCATGATATCTGAAACAAAGTTCAATCATGGAACACTATTAATCTACATATAGTTTATTGAACAAGTAATCTCTATGGGAGAGAGGTTACTTGTTCTTAATTGTGATCTTGTTAAGCTCTTAATAATCAATGAAGAGTCACATTGATACATATATCTCTTTTAAAAAATAACGGGTTCACTCTAAGGTCACATAATTGAAAAATGAATCCCTTGTCAATGTTTTCATGAAGTCTCTTATTCGAGCCCTACAACTCAGTCACAGTTATTATATAGGTAGTTTCTTAAATTGGTGTGTATGTAGGTATTAATTGCATCGAGAAATTGATTTCATGTTTTAGTGTAATACTATGATACCCTTCAGAAAAGATGCCCAGAAATTACCAAACAATACGAATATCATCAACATTGAGTATCTATAAAAATATCTAATATAAACACCACTATTTCATTGAAATTGAGACCCATCTCATTGGTGTAATATCCATCATAATATCATACTTGTCAGCACATTGTTAAAAGAGCATTGGTTGGTTTGGAATATGAAATGTGGCTTTCCTTCCTTGAAAATTGATGTGGTTTTTATGAAGATAAATCCAATCCATGCCTATTATTATATCAAATTTAACCTTAGGAAGAATGAGAAGGTTTAAAGGAAGCACATTCTCACCAACATAAACTAAAGAAGAATCATAAACATGAGATCCAATGATTATACCATTGGGGGTTTTCAATAAAAATTCCATATCTAATTATTTTGGTGGAATCTTGATATCCTTATAAAATTATTTAGATATGGAAGAATGGGTATATCTAGATTCAAATAATATATTAATAGTTATAGAGTGGATGTTAAGTAAAACTTTCACTATATAATTATCACACCCATTTCCAAAATAGTGATTGTATGATATTTCCCCTTGTCCTTTTTCGTAAGAGGTTACCAATTTTGATTATCATCAAATTAACTGAGGCTCAATAACCAGTTAAAACAATTACCATTGTCCTTACACTTGAATTTATTAATTATGGGTGGTAAATTATATGCAGATTTCCCTTTATTCAAGTCACTAACTAATTTATTCCCATCATATCGTAATCAAGTACCTGATTAACTTCCCTTCCACACTTAAAATATTTACTAGTCCCCCATAAAAAATTTCCTCCATTATTCTTCCCACACATTTATCATGAATGAATTATCATCTTCTTCTCTCCATGGTTCTTATATTTTCCTTTGAACTAAATCTTCCATTTCATTTCAAAACTATGAAATTGATACATAACATCAATCTCTATTTCCACCTTGATAGGACATTGAACAAAATATTTATAGCTACTAAAGTCTCTTATGAAAAAATCCCTTCAGATATATTTTTATTCCATTAAAGAATCAATAATCCTTACTTTTTTGGTTGGATGATAACACTAAATGTGTACCTAGAAATTCTAATTAAATTTGATTCATACGAACCAAATTATTCTTCATTATTTTTTTAGCTCAAGGAACTCCTTATCCATCTTGATATGGAGAATAAGAGAAATTTACTTATTGAAAAAATATTCACAAACTCATCCAAATTTATGGAGTCAATTTCATCATGTTTCCATGTATTCTTGATAAGATTCCACCATTGATATGATTCACCTTCTAAACGGAAGAGAGAAAAAATGACTTTTTCATGTTATGAACACTAGTGAATGGATTATATTTTGATAGTGGTTTTGATCCACTACTCAGCAACTATTGGATTAAAAGACCAATTTAAAGAAAGTGGATGTTTCCTCATGAAGGAATCAATAGAATGTTATTTCCTCATTTGTTCATTTTGAATTAAATCATGATTCATAGTTTGAGAAAGTTGTATGGGCATAATAACAAAATTTTTCATTATATCTACCATAATATTTAGTGTCTAAAGAGGAATATAATTGCATTGTATATCAAAATTAAAATTAAAATTATTTCGTTGGGTTCCATCCATTAATTAAAACAAAAAATAATAGGGTGAGAAACAATAATTAATGTGGGGAACCACATAATCATGAAAATAAATTATAGGATGTTTAATTCTTTACACCTTCTTCATTAATCTATAATAAAAAATGTCATTCCTAGTCATACTCTATTTATATCCTAAATAATGGTTCATAATGTGTTTTTGAAATTCTAAATAATAACTAATGGGAGTGTTAAACTAGGTGTGCAATAAGGCCCGTTATAATGCACCAATTCCAGATTGAGTTTTGATCGATCAAGGGTTTTTTGAGTTGTTATCCTTGGGTACATCTATTCTAAATCCACATTTACTTGTATTATTTTTTAATGGATGAATTTTGATAAAACTAATCATTCCAAACATTTACTGAACTTCCAATACGGTTTCCTATACATTGAATCATCGTTAGACTTATATTAAACATGTCCATAGGGATATCACTAAGGTTTTATCATCCTAGATTCTAAAGTTTAACAAAACCAATCCCCTAATACCAACTATAGTAAACTAGGCTTATCATAAATGGATATTACATCACTTTTGATGAATATTCTTTACATTACAAAATCACACAACTATTTTCATACTAGTATAGTGCCTTTGGAAACGTGGTGACATAAACAATGATCTATAAGTTATCTACATCATCTCCCACTGAGTTCTCCACATCTATAACCCTTCTTAGACATATCATATGTAATATATTTATTTATAAATAGGGGAAAGGAAAAATAATAATGGTTGATCTCATATGATCAGTAAGGGAAAACATGAGAGATACATAATGAAACATTAAAATAAGGGTATGATTATATGAGAATAACATTTGAAAAACACATACTTCATATTAATGATCATAATATTGAGTCATGGAATAAATATTGGATGATTATAAGACATGAATTATAAGGGAATCAATGAAACTGAGATATGAGAGAATAATAATTGGATAAGGCATGGAATTTGTGGCATATTAAAGGGAATAGAAATTTATTTCCACAATAGTCAAGGTTCACTACCATGAACATAATATTGGACATAGTCCCTTACTGATCTGGGTTCACTCCCCATTTTATCCCTATATTACTGAACTAGGTTCCCTCCCCACTACAAGCATCTCTTATTGAGCCAGGTTCACTCCCTATTCTAGCCCTATATTATTGAATCGAGTTCACTCCCCATTGTAGTCCTCTCTGTATCACGAGATATAATTATTCACTCAATACATTGGAAGGAGATATAGGTCCCACCCATCACATAATAAAAACATAATTCTATGTGCGACAAGATCATAAATATTCACAATATGATAATACCTGAAATGAAATGGGTATCATAAAAACTTCATCATATCATAACCTATTAGAAATATATAGGTTTCATAATAAGTTCATCATAGAATAACTCATGAAAATTAGTTGGTTTCATAACAATTTTATCATGGTACAACCCATTGAATAGAAATGGGTTTCATCAAAATCATACTACAAAAATATAAACCATTAAAAGAAAGAATTTTAATGTTATCCTTGGATCATATCCCAAATAAATATTCCATGACTCCAAAAAATGTCATCTTAAATGGAAAAGAATTTTCTTAGACCATTTAAAACATTTACTGAGGAAAATATTCTTTTAACATTTAAAATAAGTTTTTAAAATGTGAAACATTTTGAAAAAAAGTTCTTTGAAAATAACCTTGAGAAATTATAATGTAATATTTTAATTAATTATTTTTTATGATTTCAAAAAATTCCATTCATGTCATACTCGTTTAAATGAATATTCCTTTCCCATTTTCAGTAAAATAAAAATGATCATTTTTTGGAAAAATGACCTGAAGATTCCAATTAAATCATTTTGTTAAAAAGTAAAACAAGGGTAAAAATGTATTTAAAAAACAATAAAAGAGTATTATTTTTTTTGATGTTTTTTATAAATCTTTGATTCAAAAGAAAACATATTTCTGGCTAATGAGGGAAATGAAGTCATGTTTTCCTAAAAACATTTTCATAATTATCTCAAGTAACAAAGAGTGAAATTTTTTTACCATTACATGAAAATATCATGAATAAATATATTAGAATAAAACTCATTAGAATAATTTTGTATTAGGTCATGATATTTCAACATTGGACATTAAATTATAAACAATCCTGATAAATTATGATATTATGAGATAAAACCTTTACCCTCTTGGTAACATTGAATCATAAGCCCCACGGATGATTACATAAAATGAAAATTGAAATATCATGAGGATGAATAAATTATTGATATTAAATTTAAAGGGTATTTCTATTCTCCTTTTGAATGAATATAGGGGCATTGTGTATCATATATAACAAAGAAGTTAAATTGAGACAAAAACCCCATTAACACATTGAAAACGTTGAAACTGTAAACCCCATGAAAGATGGGTCCTACAATGGATGTGTGAATCACAATAATTTTTACGAGAAGAACAATAAAATAAACTCATGGGTATTATATAAACCAAATATAATGAAGATGTGCTGAAAGTGGGAATTGTCTCCCAAAAAATAAATGTGAGATGAAAATACCAAACTCCATGAGTAACGTATGAATCGTTTTCCATGTGAATGAATAACATCAATAAAAACATTAATTTTCATGAAACAAGGTATCTTCATGGTATATCATTTCATATGGTAGATTAAAAACCAAAAGAAACTAGTTGTAAATATGAAATAAACATCTACAAAAATAAAAGTGAGACTATAAATCCATTACTTCATGTCTGGACTTCCACCTTGTTCAAACCTCATCTTCTTGGAGTATCCACCATCGGTTTTCTCTAAAAGCCTCTATAGTTTAAATTTATTCTCAAAATATGTATTACAATATATAGGGGAGGATATTTGGGAAGTAATTTTGAAGGTTTTTTCTTAACCAAAGTGGTTTTAAGTTGTGTAGAATATGGGAGAGGGTGGCATTTTATAAGCGGGGGAGAGGACACAGATGGTATTTTTGAAAATAAATAAGTATTACCATTTATTTTATATGTAAAAAGTATCCCAATTAGGCCATTATAGTTACTTATTGGTGGAATGGTTAAAATATTGATAGATAATAATTTTTAGGCAATTTAGAAGTTATTTTTAGCCTTATCTTGTTAATGTAACCCTCGGTAAACTCATTTTTACGTTAACCACGGTAATTAATTCTTACCACATTCACTAATCATTTTGGTTAAAAATTAATTTGAAGTTATTAGATAATATAAATTAATTTCATTCCAAATTTTTAATTAATTTTTCAAAATATCATTGACATATATGGAAATATTTAATTTAAAATAAATCTCGGAGTCTCGACGAGAAAACTGAGTTCTTAAAGGGAAACATTTAAATGGTTACAATGTTTTTATATAAAAATTCAATATTAAATTCATTAAATCAATGTAAATAGGATTTATGGGTGTATTAATGAACTAATTTAACATTAAAATAAATTTAAAATATAATTTAATTTTATAAATAAATTAAATGAAAATAAAATTTTCTATTAAAATTCAATATTTTTCAATATTCATTAAAAATAAAATATTTCAAAAAAATAGAAAACATTGACCCTAAGCTAATTTTAGAATTATGGAATAAAAAAATGAATTTTATTTTATCATTTTTTTTCTAAAAGAATCAAAAATTAATTTTATTATTATTCAGAAAAGATATAAAAATCTATTTTTTGAAAACAGTATTTTCAAAAACATGTAAAGACTACAAAAATTTATTTATTTTCTTATCAATAATATTTATTTTTATAAAAAAATTATAATTTAAATTTAAATTTTAGTTACTGATATTTCTATCACTAATTTTAAGGACTAGGTTATAACGGATGAGTTTTTATAACTAAATTAATAATATATCAAGGTTTTGTTAAAACACAGTGTTATGTGTAATGCAAGGTAAGCCAGTGTTACTTGTAAGGAAATAATAATTTTTTGTTTTATATAGTTCAATAAATTAATGAAATTTAATTTATTTCAAAAAAAAAGAAATAAAAAAAACTCTTAGTCTAACAACCTTTACCAATTTCGAAAAACGTTGGTATATGTGGTCTTATTCCAACTTTTCAACATAACTGTTGGTATAAGAATTTTATCCCGTGGATATATCAATATTTTTCTAATATTTTAGGTTTGATATATCTATACAAACATTTTTTTAAATCCATTGGTGTAGAGATGGTTATGCCAATGGTTTTAAAAAATTGTTGTCAAAGGCACCTACATGTACACTGCCTACCTGGGATCCCCTCCTCCCATCTCTTTTACGTCCAGAATACCCAAGAACCATTCAAAATTTCATTTTTCCAAAATTTGGTGATCCTTACCCTATTAATGTTTTATTACATTATTCATAAATATTAAATATGTGACTTATAAATTATTCATCTAATATATCAACCATTAATTTCATTTTTTTTCTAGGTATAAAACACCAACACAACTTCTTTTTTTTCACATTTAATTTCTTTTCACATGTATAAATATTCTTGTGTGCTAATAAATGAAGGGTTATACATACTTGTATTGATGTATATTTTTTTAATATTATGATTTATAATTCTTTATTTCTCTTATTATTTATATAGTGTCATGAACCGTCCTCGGGGCCCGTGTCGTGACTACCCCAAGCCCACCATCCATAGGCCAGGGGCTGGAGACTAGAACCAAAGGCTTAAATCCCGATAAATGGGAAGGCATTGCATTTATATAAGAAAACAAACACCACGGAGTACAGAAGCTGAAGTAAACACTAAGTAAACTGAGTACAAAAGTAAGTGCTAGAAAGTAAATGGGCCAGTATTAAACCCCAACTGAAAGTATAGTACAAATGAGGAAAGAAAGTACAACAGGTGAAAATTAGAGCAACAACCACCAAGATGTCCTCCGGCACTCCCACATGATCGGTGAGTACAGATAGCTTCATCGGCTCCTCGAGTCTGGCCGTCCTCTCCGTGCACTTCCCGTTTGATAGTCTACCTCCTGGTACAGTCCCGCTCCACAAGACTCAACCAGGTTCAGCGTTGTCCGTCGTCTGCAACCAACACAAAGTAGTGCGGCCATAGCCCACGCATGGGTGAGTATACGGTACTCAGTAGGGACCCCGAGACTCCCAAAGGTCTCCCAGAATCCACGAAGGATAAACCACAAAGGAAATATACAATCACAAAGTATCAACCAACACTTCTTAGGTATATTCCCATACATATACCTAAGTCATCAATTCCAGTTCTGCTCCAAATCACGAGCCCATGTTCAACCCAGTCCACACAATAATGTACAACCCAATCCACACAGGAAAGCACAACCCAATCCACATAGGAAAGCAAGTCAATCATACCGAAGATAATGATTGAAATTAAAGACTCAGCTCACACAGGTATATTACTTACGAAGAGGTATGGAGATGATTAGATGTAGCCTCTGAATCATCTCCTCTATTGAACCCACGTTGGATCCAAGTACAGAAGTCGTCTCTGCCAAACCCACGTAGGATCCAAGTATAGTAACCATCACTGCCGAACCCACGTAGGATCTAATTACAGGCATGATCGCTGTCAAACCCATGTAAGATCCAAGTAAACTCATCTTCACTACCGAACCCATGTATTATCCAAGTAAAGTCCTCATTTTGGCCGAACCCACATAGGATATAATTACAGTCATCATCGCTGTTGAACCCACGTAGGATCCAAGTGCAGTCATAGCCAGCTCTAGGGTTCCCGCACACAGTACGCTCGATTCCGGGAGGATTCTCTCCATGAGACAATGGGTCGATACATCAACTGTCATGAATTCCAGATTTGATGTATCACAAAGTTCTGTCTCATCAATAGGAACTCAATGCGACAGACGGCGCGTTAATGGGACGTCCGGTCTGAGAGTTATTGGCTTTTTCATCCCCGGGGCCCGGTTGGTTTTTAAGCTAAAACCAACCCGACCGTACTCCAGCTTCGTCCAAACCTTGAGTGGAGTAAGATAAAAGAACATCTCACTAAGAGGAAATCAACGAAATAGACGGCACGTCGTTCGGACGTCCGGTCGTTAGGTTATAAGCATTTCTGCTCCAAGGGCCCGGTTGGTTTCGAGTTAGATCCAACCCGGCCATACCCAAACTTTACCGAAATCATGAGTATAATATATAGAAATGACCATCTCGATCCAAGGATTCCAACGCAATTTACGGTGTGTCTATTGGAGGTCCGTATCCCAAAATATGGGCATTTGAACGAAAAAACCCGAAAATAGGGGCTTCAGGCCCGGTCCGACCCGGCCCGATACCCCCTAGGTCAGCCCGAACCGAGTCGACCAGACCTGGGTCTGGGTTTGGCCCAGTTGGGCGTGGCCCGGCCCTGCCAGCACTGTGCAGCCCGACGCTGCGCATGGCCTGCGGCCCGACTCGGAGCCGGCCGCGGTGTGAGAGGGGGGGCATTGTTTTGAAACGGCAGCCCCCACTTCTGGTGGGGTCCTCCCTAGACCAAACTGGGGGTTACAACCCCCGGTGTTTCTGGAAACGGCCGGCCATAATCTCCAACTGTTGTGGCTGCCGTGGGACCCGCGGGGTCCTGGCTCTTGCTACGCCAGCGGCCGGCCGATCCCGGTCGCCTCCCACTGAACCGTCGTGTCCTAATATCGCGGCTCCCGTCCGACCGGCACGTAATGACTCCCTCGTACCCCTTAGCTGTCACCCGCTCTTGCCACGGCACCATGGTGATTCTGCGCGGTGCGACGGGGTCGCACATCTCCGCCGCGGCCCGCTCAGGCTGCGGTCCTTTCCATTCCTGCGCGGTGCAACGGCACCGCGCCGCCTTCACCGCAAGTTCAACAAGGATCAACAAATAATAAGGGGAGGAGGGTCGGCCATGTTTGTGCGGTCCGATATCCTCCCATTATGTCGATAAAAAGCATCCAATTTAATTAAAGAAGAGCGTTAAATCAATCATGAACGTAAATAACCCCTACCTCAACACCAGTTGTCGAATGATGAGCATCGCGGAAAACGGTGTCGTAGGGTGAGGTCAGTAAATGTCGACGGAGAATGTCCGAGGAGGAAGCGGCGTCTCCCTTCCTTTGTCGCAGAGAGAAGATTGTATGGCATGATTTCATTGGCAAGTTTCCGTGTCAGTGCCTCCTCCTTTGTCATGAAGGAATAAGTGGAGGTAAGAAATCGGGTCGCCGAGTCGATGCTCTTCCTCGGAGTCTTGGCGTTCTTCAACGAAGAAGATGAAGTTCTTCAAGAGAATAGAGCTCTCTCCCTCAAAATATTCACACAACAACTAACCCCCAAAATAAAACAAGACATATCTTATTTTATTACTTCGAGCCATGCATTTCAATTTTACAATTCAAACAAAAAACTCACTTAATTAATTAAAATTGAGTTGTCTAATTAAATGGGGTGTTATGTTGGTAAGTATAATGAGGGTGAGAGGGAAGAGTTACTCATAGAAATGGGGGAGTTATGGAGTTAAAGGAATGTGAAGGGGTGGGGATTGTGTGGGCCCCACCACACCTTTATCCTCTCATAGGGTTGTTAGAAACCACTTGGTCCCACCCCAACTCCCACACATAGAATTAAAGCATTTAGAATAAGGAAATAAAATTTGAACACAATTTTATTTTAAATTACATTTAATCCATAATTTTTTAACAACTCCTCCCGATCAAACGCACCTTTGGGAAAGGTCCTCTTAAGAAATAACCACCACTACGGTTTCATCAGTGCCCTAGGATTTCGATTCCGATCACCGGTTCAAAATATAGAAAAACCCGCTCGTTCATTCACTAAACATACCCGAGCTAAACTTCGTAAATTGATTCTGGGCACATCGGCCCTCAGAATTAGGTGATGTCAGAAACTGCGTACTCGAAAAATACCAAAGAATTTAAGAAAAAAATTTCCTTGAAATTTACAGGTGTTTACATTACTCCCACCTCAGGGCTTTGCGTCCTCGTAAATATACATCAAAAACTAGGGGAACAAATGAGGGTAATATGCTCACATATGAGCCTCCCGATACAATGTGCTATCCTAGAAGTTCTCGTGCTACAACATGATGTGCATTAGAAGAATCAACCATCCACATAGGATCCACTGCTGTCGAGCCTCAATCTCCACCGGGACCTCCTCAAAAGTCTCACCATCAATGATTTTTAGCTCCCCATAGTCAATGATAAGCGTCAGGTCGTGCACGTATCTCCTCAGCTGAGATAGGTGAAAGAAATCATGAACCCGGTGCAACTGAGGTGGAAGAGACAGGTGATAAGCCACCTCTCCTATCCTGCTGAGAACCTGGAATGGTCCGATGAAGTACGGAGATAACTTACCACCGTGACCAAATCTCTGTAATCCTCTTCGAGGTGAGACCCGTAAGAAAACGTGGTCGCCATCCTCAAACTCTAGTGGTCTCCGCCTCCTATCAGCTTAGGACTTCTGTCGGCTCTGAGCTGTCCACATCCACTTTTGGATGGTCTGTACCTTCTCCATCATGGCCTAGACCATATCTGGTCCTAAAAGTGTTGACTCCCCAAGGCCTTTCCAACATAGAGGTGATCTGCATGGTTGGTCGTACAATGCCTCGTATGGTGTCATCCCGATGGTGGAGTGGTAGTTGTTGTTTTACGCAAACTCCACCAAGGGAAGGTGATCCTCCTAGCTGTGACCGAAGTCAAGGACACATGCACGGAGCATGTTCTCGACTGTCTGAATGGTCCTCTCCATCTAACCATCCGTCTTTGGGTGAAAGGTGGTGCTCAGGCGTAGCTGCATCCCAAATGCCTCCCGCATCCCCTTCCAAAGCCAGGAAGTAAAGTGAGCATCTCAATCAGAGAGGATAGTCGATGGCACACCATGAAGCCATACAATCTCCAGAACGTAGAGGCATCCCAATCTCCCCACTGAGCCCTTCTCCCTAATAGGTAGAAATTGGGCCGACTTGGTGAGTCATTCGACAATCACCCAAATGGAGTCGTCACCTCTGGATGTACGTGGAAGCCCTGTCACGAAAACCATAGATATCACGTCCCACTTCCACTTCGGGACCTCCAAGGGTTGTACCAAGCCTGCTGGTACATGGTGCTCCACCTTCACCTACTAGCAGGTGAGGCAACGTGAAACGAACTCCGCCACAGCCTTCTTCATACCCGGCCACCAGTGATGTCATCTGAGATCCTAGTACATCTTCCCCACTTCTGGATGTACCGCTAATGGGGATTTGTGAAACACTCTCATCACCTCCTCCAGTAATGAAACCAGTACCATGGTACATCCTCTGAAAAGGGTGACATTCTCTCCTCCCATAGAGAATCCATCAATTGTCTGTCCAGAGGATATCTATGCACGTCACGTCTCACAGTCAAAATCCCCACACTGTGCCTCTCTGACCCGATGAAGTAGTAGAGGAGTGACTGTGAGCGACTGTAGAAAGGCTTCCCCATCTCTAGCCACGTAGGATGTCTGCAAAGCAGTTAACTACTCTATCACCTCTCAAAGTAGTTGAATTCCCATCCTCCTACTGAGAGCATCAGCTACTACGTTCCCCTTTCCAGGAGTATAGACTATCTAAAATTCATAGTCCTAGAGGAACTCGATCCATCGTCGTTGTCTCAGGTTCAGATCCTTCTATGAGAAGATGCACCTGATACCCTGGTGGTCATAATAGACTGTAAAGCGCTCACCCATCAGATAGTGTTGCCACATCTTCAAGGCGAAGACCATTGCTGCTAACTCCAAGTCATGGGTAGTGTAGTTATAATCGTCCTACCTCAACTATCGTGAACCATAGGTGACCACTACCCGCTCCTGCATCAGGACACACCTGAGTCCGGTCCCTGATGCATAATAGTACACTACGTACCATACGCCCTCCCCAGGTAGCCTCAATATGGGTGCACTAGTCAATCTCTATCTCTACTTCCGGAAGCTCTTCTGACATCTATCTGACCACACGAAGGGTTTCCCCTTCTTCATCAAAGATGAGAGTGGTGCTACATCTCTGGAGAAGTCTAGCACAAATCTCTGATAGTACCCAGCCAAACCTAGGAAACTCCGCACCTTCGTCATGCTCCTGGGAAGATCCCAAGCTAGCACTACCTCGATCATCGCAGGATCCACCGCAACTCCCACCTCATAGATGACATGTCCCAAGAATTGGACCTTTCGAATCCAAATCGGTCACATTGAGAGCTTACCATAAAGTTGGTGCTCTCGGATTGTATCCAGTACAACCTGCAATTGGTAGGCATTCTCTTCCTCAATAGTCGAGTAAATCAATATGTCGTTGATGAATACTACGACAAATCGATCGATGTAAGGCAGGAAGATCTTGTTCATGAGACTCATGAACACTGTTGGATCGTTGGTTAGGCCGGAAGGCATAACAAAGAACTCATAGTGGCTGTACCGACATCTGAAGGACGTCTTCTGTACATCCTCATCTCGAACTCTGAGCTGATGATAGCCTGACCTGAGGTCTATCTTCGAGAACCATCATGCTCCCTTGATCTGATCGAAGAGTTCATCAATCCTCGAAAGTGGATACGTGTTCTTCATGGTCACCTGGTTTAGGCAATGGTAATCGACACACAGTCGCAAGCTCCCATCTTCCTTCTTGGCGAACAATATCAGGGAATCCCAGGGTGAAACACTGGTTCAGATGAATCCCTTTCCCTACAAGTCCTCTAGCTATACCTGTAGCTCTCGAAGCCTAGTGGGAGCCATCCAATATGCTGGATTAGATATCAGGATTTTCCCAAGGTACATGTCAATATAAAAGTCTACCTCTCTATAACGAGGTAGTCTTGGAACGTCATCAGGAAAAATGTCTGCATAATGATCCACCATAACAGGAAAACTTAGATTCCACACATCAAGTGCTCCTAGGATGAGACTATCCAACTAATGGGTGATCGGATGTCCTCGCCTCGGCATGAGTCCATCCTACACTACAAAGTCTCCCTTCTCACCGGTGAAGGTGAACCTACTCCCATCAGTGCAGACACATCGCACCTTGATCCTAATATAGTCGATATGAGAATGGACCATAGATAACCAATCCATTCCCAAGATGACGTCGTAAGGCCTAGACGCCGCTACAAGAAGATACCAGCCGAAGCTCTCGCCTCCTAGATTAAGCTCACACTGCCAGCACCAGTGAGTAATCATTGAGACTGCTTCCGTATGAGTCTATAGCCATAAAGATAGATCTAACAGCTCTGTCAGAATCTCTGAGCTCCGAACAAGGGAAGTGACAATGAAAGTATGAATCACTCTTATGTCTATAAGAACTACAGAAAGGGTAGAGTAGACACAGATAGTATCTCGAATCATCTCAGGTGCATCGTGGTCATAGTACTCCACTGCCTAAAGTTGATCCTGCCTCTGTCTGGCAGTTCCCTATGGTTGGGGTGGACCTCTTAGTGGTGGTGGTGGTAGAGCCTCAAAGCATCGCCCACCACCCACTACTCGGCTAGCTTCTCTGCCTCATACGCCTTCTTCCTGCAGACAACCACAGTCGAAACTCTGTATCAGCCTGGGTGGTCCCTCAACTGTCGGATGCTCCTCTGCACGGCGGGTCAGACAGTCACGAGCCATGTGGCCCTGCCCGCCACATGCATAGCACTGTCTACCTCTTGACTGACTGGCTCTACTATGTGAGCCTCGCACATCTAAACCAGTGTCCTGAGGTCGTCCAACTGATGGCCTGGTCCGCTTGGACCTCTCCGACATATGTCTACTGCAGTTGCAGAATACTCCACTACGTGTTGCCCTACAGTAGGCCTCGCTTCTGGCGTAGGCTCAACAAGGAAGCTCTCTATGAGAAGTTATCGGTCCAGTACTCCTGCCTGCATCGGAATGCTGATGGAGATCATCGATGCCCTGATCTCATGCCTTAGTCCCTGCTCGAAGGTCCGAGAGCAGAAGAATGGGTCTTGTACCATGTCCGTGGAGTAGTGCGAGAGATTGGTAAATCTCGCCGAGTACTGGGCTACTGTCATGATGCCCTGCCGCTGCTGTATTAGATCCTAAATGCGCACCGCACAGAGGGTGGCTGGAACAAACTTTGAGCGGAAGAGGCTCTCGAAGTCCGTCCGAAGTAGTGATGCCTCATCGGGAACCTGGAGCAACAGGCTCCACCATCTACCTGATGTCGCGTGCAGGAGACTCGCCACAAGGATCACCATAAGATCTGCTGGTGTCCCTACCAATCTGAAGACTCAAACTACAGCCTCTAGCCAATCCTCAACTGCGTGAGGGTCCGTCTCCCCGTAGAACATGGGTGGTCTCTAACGCTGAAACTCGTGCAGTGCACTCAGGCGATGTGCCCTCTCAGCTGTTGGGGCTGGTGGAATTGGTGGCTCAATGGGTAGAGGTACCGCCGATGCCTCCTCTATAATGGGGCCCCACACCGAGGCCTCGTCACTCGGTGGGATACCGTCTCACACAAAACTCAGAACCCTAGCTGGCCACCGTCGTGGGGCCATCCAAAAAAGAAACAGGTGTGACATGGTTAATAGAGTATACATGGTGAGCTGACACAATGTAATCACAATGAAAACATTTGAAACACACATGCAATCAATGTTTTCATGCATTGAGTGGGAAATCAGAAGTCAGGGTCCGGTGTATGGATCGTCGGCCGCTGCACCAACACTGGACTCCCTGGACTGATAACCACACTCAATACCCTTAAAACTATTTCTTCACACAGATGAAATTATCAGAGTCCTATGTTATGCGGTAGAACCGACTCCTCTAATACCAATTTGTCACGACCCATCCTCGGGGCTCGTTCCGTGACTACCCCAAACCCGCCTTCCATAGGCCAGGGGCTGGAGACTAGCACCAAAGGCGTAAATCCCAATAAAAGGGAAGGAATTGCCTTTATATAAGAAAACAAACACCAAAGGGTACAGAAGATGAAGTAAACACTAAGTACACTCAGAACAAAAGTAAGTGCTGGAAAGTAAATGGGACAGTATACAAACCCAACTAAAAGTACAGTACAACTTAGGAAAGAAAGTGAAATAGATGAAAAGTAGATCAGCAACCAGAAAGACATCCTCCAGAACTCCCACCTAAAGGGTGAGTACAGATACCCTCATCGGCTCCTCGAGTCCTGCCGTCCTCTCCGTGCACGTCCCACCTAATAGTCCACCTTCGAATACCGTCCTGCTCCACAAGCCTCAACCATAATCAGTGTTGTCCATTATCTCAACCAACACAACGTAGTGCGGGTATAGCCCGTTCAGGGGTGATTATGCGATACTCAGTAGGGAACCCGAGACTCATGAAGGTCTCCTAGAATCCACGAAGTGTAAACCAAAAAGGAAAGATACAATCACGAAGTATCAACTAAATCTTCTTAGGTATATTTCCATACAAATACCTAAGTCATCAATTCTAGTTCTGCTCCAACTCATGTGCCCAAGTTCAACCCAGTCCACACAGGAAAGTAAAAACCAATCCACACAAGAAAGCACAACCCAATCCACACAGCAAAGCAAGTCAATCATATCGAAGATAATGATTGAAAGTCAAGAATCAGATCACACTGGTATACTAATTACGAAGAGGGATGGAGATGATTAGATATAGCCTCTGAATCATCTCCTCTGCTGAACCCACGTAGGATCCAAGTACAGAAGTCATCGCTATCGAACCCACGTAGGATCTATGTATCGAAACCATCACTGCCAAACCCACGTAGGATCCAAGTACAGTCATCATCACTGCCGTAACCACGTAAGATCCAAGTACAGTCACCTTCACTGCCGAACCCACATAGGATCCAATTACAGTGTTTATCACTGCTGAACCCATGTAGGATCCAAGTACAGTCGTCATCGCTTCCGAACCCACGTAGGATCCATGTATAGTCACAGCCAGCTCTAGGGTTACCACACACAGCACGCTCGATTCCGAGAGGATCCGCTCCATGAGACAAGGGGTCAATACATCAACTGTCATGAAGTCAATAGTGTATTTATCACAAAGTCCCGTCTCTTCAATAGGAACTCAATGCAACAAACGGTGCGTCAATCAGACGCCCGGTCTAAGAGTTATTGTCCTTTTCATCCTAGGGGCCCAGTTGGTTTTTAAGTTAAAACCAACCCAACCATAATCTAGTTGCGTCCAAAACTCGATCGGATTAGGCCAAAAGAACCGTCTCACTAATAGTAAATCAACGAAACTGGAGGCACGTTGTTCGGATGACCGGTCGTTAAGTTACAAGCATTTTTTCTCCAAGGGCCCGGTTTGTTTTGGGTTCAAACAAACCCAGCCATACACAAACATTAATGAAAGATTGAGTGTAATATACTGAAATAACCATCTTGATCCATGGATCCCAATGCAACTGACGATGCATTGATCGAAGGTTTGTACCCCATGATATGGGTTCTTGAATGATACTACCCAAAAATAAGGGGTTCGGGACCGGTCCGACCAGGCCCGATACCCCCTGGGTCGGCTCGAACCAGGTCGACCTGACCCAGGTCTAGATCCAGCCCAGTTAGGTGCGGCCCGACCCACCACTGGGCGCAGCCTACGGCCTGGATTGGAGCCAGGCGCGGGGTGCGACGACGGGGGGGGGGGGGGGGGGCTTTGTTTTGAAACGGTGGTCCCCCCTTCTGGTGGGGTCCTCCCAAGACCAAACCGGGGGTTACAACCCCCGGTCGTTCCAGAAACGGCGGGCTATTATGGCCTGCCGGTGTGACTACTGCGGGACCCGTGGGGTCCTGCCTCCTGGGGAGCCAGCAGCCGGCTGAGCCCGACCGCCTCCTGCTGAACCGCCGTGACCTAAGTCTGCGGCTCCCGTCTGACCGGTGCGGCTCGACTCCACCGCTCCCCTCCGTTGCAGCCTACTCATGGAGGCGGCCTCCTTCGGTCTCACCGGTGTGGCGCGATGGCACCACGCACCTCTGCTGCGGCCCGCTCCAACCGTGGTTCTTTCAGTTCCCGCGAGGTGCAACGGCACCGCACCGCCTTCACCGCATGTTCAACGAGGATCAAAAAATAAAAAGGGGAGGAGGATCGGCCGTGTTTGTGCGGTCAGATATCCTCCCGTTATGTCGATTACAAGCAGCCAGTTTAATTAACTAAGATTGTTAAATCAATCATGAATGTAAATAACCCCTAACTCAACATAATTTGTCGAATGATGAGCGTCGCAGAAAACGGAGTCGCAGGGTGAGGTTCTGTGAACATCGATGGAGAATGTCTGAGGAGGAAGCGGCGTCTCCCTTACTTTGTCGCAGAGAGAAGATTGTATGGATTGATGTCATTGGCAAGTTTCTGCGTCAGTTCTTCCTCCTTTTTCTTCAAGGAAGAAGAGGACGGAATAAACCGGGTCGCCGAGTCGTTGCTCTTCCTCAGAGTCTTGGCGTTCTTCAACGAAGAAGATAATGTTCTTAAAGAGAATAGAGCTCTCTCCCCCAAAATCTTCACAAAACAACTAACCCCCAAAATAAAATCAGACTTATCTTATTTTATTACTTCGAGCCAGGGATTTAAATTTTAAAATTCAAACAAAAAACTCATATAATTAATTAAACTAGAGTTGTCCAATTAAATGGGGTGTTATGTTGGCAAGCTTAATGAGGGTGAGAGGGAGGAGTCACTCACATAAAGGGGGGAGTTACAGAGTTAAAGGAATGTGAAAGGGGTGGGGCTCGTGTGGGCCCCACCTCACCTTTATCATCTCAAGGGTTGTTAGTAACTAGTGGGTCCCACCCCAACTCCCACACATAGGATTAAACCACTTAGAATAAGGAAATAAAATTCTAACACAATTTTATTTTACATTACATTTAATCCACATTTTTTTTAACAACTCCTCCAGAGAAAACGCACCTTCAGGAAAGGTCCTCTTACGAAATAATTGCCTCTACAGTTCCATCGGTGACATTAGATTTCGATTCCGAGCATCGGTTCAAAAGATAGAAAAACTTGCTTGTTCGTTCACTTAACGTACCTGAGCTAAACTTTGGAAATTGATTCCGGGTACACCGGGCCACGGAATCAGGTGCCGTTAAAAACTGCGTACTCGTAAAATCCCAAAGAATTTAAGAAAGTATTTTCCTTGAAATTTATGGGACTTTACATGTAGAATACTGTGATATAAATTTTTTTTGTTTATCAGTGGATAGTATTTTAACTCAATCACTCTAGTGGACTTCTTCAGTGATTGGTTTCTCACTAGAATTATCGAACATGCATTTTTGAGACATGGAAATTTTATTAACTCTCTTAGATAGTTTATTAGTTATCATTTTTTATTTTAATTTTTTAAATTACATGTGAAGTGTGAGAAAATATATCTTTCAAAAAATCTAAATGTGTTCTTCTTATGTAATAAATGAACAAGTTGACCACCATTTAACAAGGGAGTCGAACTACTATAATTTCATGTAAAAAATAAAATTTTATAGGCATGTTCAAATCAGTTAAATTATCATTACTAGTTGGTATTATTTTTTGGAAAACAAATCACTACATAGTGATTGGTTAATGAATCTTGATGGAGATACCTATCAATTTAAAAGAGGATCAACTATCCTATAATAAAAACTTATGTCTCGGAAAACATTTCAAGAAACTCATATCAAATATATCACCCTTAGAATAATTTTATTGATTTCATTTATTTTTTAATTATTTCTTTAACTTTCTCTCTATTTTATATCATACACTGTTTTTTTATTATTTCCCATTGATTCCAATGCTTTGTGTCACACACAATTTTTATTTAGTTTTTCCAATGTTATTAACGTTTCATCTATTTTATCACCTCTATTACACTATCACTCACCACTAAACACAATTCAACCAATATTTTATGTTTCCATACTTATCCTAAATCCCACTTTCGATTTAAATTTTACAATATTTATTTTATATAATCATGGGTTACATTATTGTAAAACATCATTGTTAAATATAAGCATTTTCAAACTAAACATTACAAATCATACCGATTACATTCTATAATGAAGTATTATATTGATACTACATAATAAAACTACCTATAAGTGTTATTGAACTATAAAATAATAGTATGTATGAAAAAACATTTTTGTACATAATTTGGGTGTTAAAAATACCATTGAACCAATAGAAATTATGAAAAATGATAATAAATTAAATATAAAGGGTGTATATAATAAATTATATATATCCAAAAGCTACAGTCATGGGGGATGATTGGTAAATATTAAAAAGAATCACTTTAACACCCCTCAATATTAGAAACCACTAATTATGATTTTATAGAACATAAATTTATAATTTATGTGTGCTACAGAATATGATTACTTAGAATAAGTAATCTTTTATACACAAAAAAATAAAATAAGAATAAACTTTGTTAAAAAGTTAATAGAATAAGTTAAATAATAACCAAAAAAAATTATATAGATTCCTTTTGTAGTTTCTTCTATAGTTATAACTCATTAATAAAATGGAATTCAATGTTAAGGTTTTATATTTGTAGTATTTTAGTATATATCGTATTTTTCTATCATTAATATTATAAATCTAATACAGACTTTCATGTCAGTTATGATTTTATATAATGTGAACACTTATTATTTCCTTTAATATGTTTTCGATTCAACATCAATATTATTTAATTTCTTTTATGAAATGACATATAACATTTTTATATAATGGATATAAGTTGGATGTATGAAATAGATTTGATTTCAATATATTTTCAAAACATGTTGGAGATCTTTTTAGATTTTTTATTTAATAATGCGTCATAAAATGGTCACATACACTGCCCATGTTATAAGTATGTTTTAAGACCTTGGTTAAGTCTTGATGAAGTTATATACCATATTACCAAATATGGTTATCAAATATACTACGATGTCTTATATCACAATGGGGATAAAATAAAACCTAAAAATCGTTATGATCTGAATGATAAGACTACATTAGATAATTTATTGGATGACTGGTTTCTGTCTATTAATCATTATGAGAAATAAAGGACGTCAACCCAAGAAGAAATCTATACAATAACAAATGATTTATATATTGAGAATGATCTTTTTGATAGGGTGAAAAGTTTCAATGATGATTCCATAAATCCTGTAAATAATCAATTTTGTAAAATGAAAAAAACCTAGAATGTTTAATCAAATTTTTTCATAGAAAAAACTTGGATAGGATTTATAATAAATCAATCAATTATATTATTACCTTTTTTATTCAATTCCTACTAAATGATGAAAATATTCTCTCAAACCATTATATGGATGGGATATTAGTTGACAAACGTGTAATTTCTCAATCAAAATTGCATTCCTGAAAGATTTCAGCTTATTCTAGGTGGTAACTGCTGCACAAAACGATTGTATAAAAGGTGTGAAATCCTAATGGAAGCCAATGATTATGGAACGCCATATTATGATCCATAAAAAGTATTGTGGCACTTTTAGTTGATTTAAAAACATAATAATATTTTCATGTCTGATGAAATGTCAGTAAATATGTAATGGAAGGATTCCATGATAATGAATGATAATGATGTGTTCATTCATCCTGCATGTGGAATAGTATGGAAGTAATTTAATAATTTATATCCTAATTTTGTAGATGATGCACATAATGTAATGTTAGTTTTGTAATGTGATAATTATAATAAATTTTGATAGATTTTAACTTCTCAAAACATATGGATACTTTTCATATACAATTATAACTTTCATCTATGGATGTGTATGAAAAACAATTCCCTTTCACAAATATAAAAATACATGGACCTTCTGATGATGGTAATGATATATATGTTTATATGAAACCTTTAGTAAAATAGTTGAAGGGTACTTTGAATGTGGGTGTAAACACATTCAAATATTTTTTAAAATATATAATTGAGATGTGTATTGTGATTATATGGATGATAAAATATTTTCCTACATATTTTATGATGTCCAGCATGATCATGAAGGAAAAAATTCATGTCCTATTTGAATAAATAATACATGATCCATAATACTTAAATATCGTAATAGATTTATGTTCTTGGGACATCTATGATTTATTCCAATAGATCATTCATATAGGAACAATCTTAGAAAGTTTTACAATACCTTGGATATCTAAAATCCAACTAAACGTATGTCTTGATATGATGTACTTTAATGACATTAAAGACATCCATTATTCATTTGGGAAGGGTGAGATAAAATCTAGATGGTAGGATAATGTATCCAATATAACCAATTACAATTTGGTGAAGAAAAGTATCTTATTTTATTTTCCTTCGTGGTCAAAAAATTTGTTACATCATTTCTTAGAATTAATGAATATTGAATAAAATATTAAATTTTACTTTTTATTATTCTAAATGTCAAGGTATAGACAAAATATTATTTATGATCTCATTGTGACTTGGTGTATTAAGTTATGAGACAAGAATTGCATCCTATGTGTATATGTGAAAACAAATTAATTGTTCTATGTGCTTCTTATGTGATGACACATATAGAAAAAAATCAATTTCGTGAAGTACTAGAGAGTTTTAATGTTCCTGATGGCTATTCTTGAAACATGTAAAAATAGTTCAACATAATAGAGTTGATATTGGAATCTTTTAAGATTCAAGATTATCAAATCCTTCTGCATGATTTTATTCCAATAACAATTCACAATCTATTATCGCATCATATAAGGAGGTGGTTCTTTAGTTGTTCCTTTTTTATATAGATATTTGATCTAGTAAGTTTTCCATGTCTTTATTGAAAACAATGTTTGAAAAGGAACCGCTAATTTTTTGTGAGTTAGAGAAAATGATTCATCCATTATTTTCACATGCATGTTGCATCAAACTATCCATATTCCAGTTGAACTACTTATTGGAGGTCCTGTTTCTTTTTTTTTATGTATCCAATTGATATAAATATCTACAAATTGAAGTCTTATGTCAAAAAGAAGAATCATTTTTAAGGTTCTACCATGAAATGTAAATTGAAATTCATATGAATTTCTAATATATACTGGTGTAATTTTTCATTGATTTTCATTTTCTAATACTTAATTAAATTGTATAAGAACCTAACAAACCATGAAAAACTGAAAAAAAAAGAATTCAATAAGAAAAAACATGAGGAAATGAATTGAAATATATTAAACTATTTAGAATAAAAATAAAAAAGTGATGAAAGGAATAAAATAACCAAAAAATGGGAAAATGGTCTAACCCAATATATGAACTAAATAACCTAACCCAAAAAAGGGACAAATGAGATAATCAATTGACATAAATAAAACAAATAAACTAACCAAAAATGAACTTAATAGAATTTAAATTAGAATAAAACAATATCATACCCATGATAAACATTCAAATTTGAATGTATTGATTTTTCTATGACATGTATTTTATGTTTTGATATTCTAAACACAAAATATAATATTATTATTTTTATGTCACTACAGATCCTTTATTTGTCTTGGCAATTGATATTTCTTAATTAAATCATGTCACATAATCTTTCTTTTTTGGATTATATATTTGTAATGAATTTCAAAATAAATTCATATTTTATTTCAAAATAAATGAATAAATAACTTTAAATTGATGGGAAGGAAGAGGATGTTTGATAATAATCACCACATGAGAGAGAAGTTCATTTCTCCTCTGGTGTTTGTTGTGAGTATTTTATTTCGAATATATATGTATGAACAACATATAATGTCCCGTGGTTAATTTTTTTTATATTTTAATCGGGATCCACCACACAAGAGAATAGCATTCCCTAATGAACCTATTAGAAATAGTGCTCAGACAGATGATGTGAGGGAGTGGGGGTGGTATAGGAGTTACTCAGACCACTTTTCTTATATGATCACTCCCTTTACCTTTATTATATTTACCATCTATCACACTCTCTTATCCCATAGTGTCATTATATGAACCCATGATATTTAAGCTACCTATATTTTCACCACCATTTACATCTGATCATCCTCATCTTTATTTCCCTTATCTAATGATGGACCCTACTCTCCAGCTGAATTATACATTTAAACAATTATCTATTCCAACTTACCTTCCTTCAACTTCCTTAACCCTGATATTATATTCTATTTCTCCATTAAATTCAACTTCAACACATTCTAAGCCTCACAAGAAGTCAATAAATTCTACTACTACAGTACAGGTAGATGATCCATCAGAGCATATGGATTTAGAAGTACCCACTAATTAGCCTAGATCAATTATATTTATATAACTCGAGTAAATTTTTTTGACCATAATTAATTTTTATTATAAGATGTATTTATATAATATTGAATTTTTTCTTTTACATTTGAATATTTTACATGGAAGTGTTGTCTTACATGCACATATGAGGTATGGAACAACCACACACAGCTGATGGTTAAGTACAACAGGGATAATAGCATGATTGTAAAAATAGGGTGAGAATTTATGAGTTTTATTGTGACACTTTCCAAATACTCTAGCATAATTCCGGTTAGGAAACCCTCCAATAGAAACAACCAAAATAAAATAATGGATAATTTTGGGGTGAAAACATGGGTAAAAAAATTTATTTAATATTATATTATATTGTTATTATTATTTTTATTAATTAATATTTCGGTGCCATCTTCATTAAAATTATAATGATGGCGAGGCTTTGAGTACTAGATGACCCATGGAATTAGGTGATATGTAGAGGGAATATAAGCATGAGTTTTATAGTACATAACTTGAAAGAGTTTTTATGGATTTATAGGTCATACCAATTATGAATGAGCATCCATTAGAACATTATTTGAAAATTATTTCTCATTATAAGGGTATGAAGATTCAATTATTATAAAAAATTGAGTTTTTTAATGAAAATTATGATGATTTCCAATAATAGTCTATTTTGTATTACTGAAGATTCTATTTTTGGAAGAATTATAATGGAATAAAAAAACAAGGATTCTATATTATACCCCAACACATTGGGGTGGACTATGTTGTTGGAACATGAGAGGAAGTAGACATGACACTCGTTTATAATATTTATATTTGGAAAAACTATAGAAATAAAATTTATTCAATTTCAAAATATATAGAATCATTAAAATTTTATCATAAAAATTATATTTATGTACATATGAATTTATGAACATTGCAATATAATGTTGAAAAAAATACTTATTAAAGTCTTTGTTGATTATTTGATTTAACAATTTGTATAAATATAGAAAAATATTTCAAATATGAATTTTTCATACATAGAATTAGAAACTCAATCAAATCTTTTTTTTCTAGTATATAGAGAACCTATATTTGTAATGGTACAAAACATTAATAATGAGGATCAAAAAACCTAATCAATTCTATTTTATGCTGAGGAGGAACCATCCTTTCCGGATGAAGGATAAGGGGAACCATGTCTATCTTTTACATTTTATATTAAAAAGTTTTATTTTAGGTATAACTACTGTGTGAGACACTTGATAAAATAATATAATAAAAATAAAGTATAATAAAAATAATATAAATAATTATTTTCCCATCATATATATGGATTGATTAATCTCTAGAAATAGGACAACAGATATTTGTAAACAATTATTCTTTAAACACTCTATAAATATTTGAATGAACATCATATCAAATGGATCATCAAATATCAATTCATTTTGAAGATGTTTTTTATTAACAATAATTGAAATCAAAATTATCACAACCATGTATAAATTCTCCAAAATAATTTCTTTAAATAATTTCAGCCTTTCGAATTATGAAATAAAAACCATCCTTTATTAAATATTAATAGGTACACATTCACTATATTTAGAAAAGGGGTATCCACTTCAATTGATTATTTAATATTTACTTAACCCCATAGAACACACATATTTATATCCAATAAATTAATCAAAAATTATACCCTATTACTAAAAAAATATAGTAATAATCTATTTAGTTCATTAATTAATAATTTTACCATCAATTATAAACCATAAAACATGTCCTTAACCATTATTAATTTTATCCAATCCCTTTTCAATTATGACTATTCCTCCCAAAATCCTTAAGAAAACATATTTTTAAGTCAATATTCCACCCAAGGAATTTATATAATATTATAAGTTGAAATTCCATACTTTATAACATTGAACGTTTCATAAATTTCCATATTAAAGTCTTATTTAAACAACTTATTGTATAGATTTAATAAGTCACCATCTCCCTTTAAACTGAGACATGATTTAGCCACCAATATCATTCTTAATAACAATTATTAATTAAATTCCAATAGTTGACACAAGATACTCATCCCATATAATAAATTACATCATGTAAAATACCATTTTCATGTACCCGTGAAACATAATGATATAAACAAATTAGTATAGATCATTATGCATGAATAACCACACACAAAAACTATAAAAACAAAAAAAAACAACAGATCAATATAATTTACAGTTATTAATTAAAAAACCTAACACCTTAATCACCAATAAACATTATTCCATTAATTTATCCCATTAAATCACGTGGAATTATTATTAAATTCTAGATAATCAAAATTTCACTGCATAAATTCCTTAAAATACAACATTATAAAATTTATTATTCAACTTATGGTCTCTATGAAATAACACAACTCATTTTATTCCATATGATATTTAATTCCTTGAAATATTATAATCTAACCTTAAGATAATTTTTAATGTGATATCATTATTTATTTATAAAAAACCATGCTAGAAAATCCACATTAGAATTATTATCTAATTTCATATCAAACCATGAAAACATTAACTATCATATTACCCATAATACACAAGAGTATTGAATTATAAGCTGAAATAAGTTCACAACCACATATCTCATAGAATGTTACAATTTCTCCCAAGGATTAGATTCCCAATTCAAACTCTAACTAACAAATATCCAGAATCCACTAAGAATCAAAAGATAAATTTGAATTAAAAAATAAAAGAAACTAAACCTATTTTTATTTTTCCTAAACCATAACGAAATCAATATACACACCACTATTGTTTCAACATGATTAATATATTTTTAATCTTTATAGAACATAAAATTCAAATTTTATATACTCTCTTTCTCACTAAATATTAATATGATTTAACAAATTAAATAGAAAACTAAATTTATTTATGTATCTATTAAAAAAACAGACACCAGTACATTTTTTCATTTTCTAGTAACAAAAATTAAATATTTTATTATGTTAATAATGAATTTAAGACAAACAATAGTTTCTATTAATTTTTATGTATAATAAATAAATAGAAACTTTTAAATAATTATATATTATTTTATTTATTCCAATTATCATTTAAAATTTCCTAAAACATCCATTAGTCACCTAAATTGTAAAATTAATCATTAATGTTCTATTGTTTGACCTAAAAAAATAAATATAATTAACTAACAACCATCTCAAAATACACACATAAAATCAATAACGACTATACGCTTTCATCAATATTCATTAAAGAAAATTTAACCATGATTTTATTTTTATATTTTTATCACTTATAAATTAAACCATAGAAACGTATAAACAACCAAATAGGCACCCATATAGCTTATATTTTGGGTTTTCATTTTCTAATATTATACATATATTTAATCGTGAATAGTCTTTCAATAAAGACATTCCATTTCCATTATTTTATAATTACGAGACTTATATATTCCTGGAAATAATATATACAAACAAGAATATTTAAATTGCACTTTATGATAGTTGGTAAAATCATTAAATAATCATATTATCAACTTTTCGAATTTTTTATATAAAACTTCTGTTGTTAAACAAATTATATCATACAAGAAAAATTTAATCATTCTTTAAACAATCATATTGCATCATTGTATATATCCATTTGATTTTATTTATGAGAATACTTATTAATAACATATTTTGAATAATTTTGTTCAATGATTAATTCAATTTTAGTGGTTGGTTTGGAATATTGAAGGATGTGTGCCACGAGAAAAAATATTTAGCTTGAGCAGAAAGAAGAAATATGGAATCATAGTAAATTAATAACACAACGTCATATTGTAATTATTACTTTGTTGATTTCAAAAAATTAGTACTTATTTTGAAAACTAAATATAATACCCCAACCTTAGAAGCTCGGAGCCAGTGAACTATTTTAATACATTATCATGACTACAGGAAATTAGATCCCAGAATACCAAAAAATTTAAAAATCTTGAAAAATATATTACATATATGAAAATTACATTACAATTGAAAACATGAAATACAACATTGGTAATCACTTATGAATACCATTATTATCCTAGATTAATAATGCATATGATTCGTAATACACATCACGTATTCCTCAGAAAGTAAAAAAAAAATAAATGGGAGAGATCAGATACTCGATAAGGGTTTATAATATAATAAAAGCCTTTATAAATAATCATGATATTTTAAGGAAATGTATAAAACTAAAACATAGTCCTTTTAAACAAATATTCGACATAATATGTAAAGAATAAAACAAATAATGAAATATAAACATTCAGTTGGATATTCTAATATTTAAATGATCACATGTAATATCAATAAATAATCTCATAAAGAGGGAATGCATAATGTTAGACAATTGAAACTTACTATTGAGGCTTCATGCCAAGAATCTGATACTGTCAATGCTTTATTTAAAGAATATAATACATTCAAGGATTCATTCCAAGAATCTTATAAATGTGTAAGGCCTTAGACAATACCATATCTATTTTGATTCATGAAACATACAAAGGCATCAAGGGGCTATAGAAGGCCCCATCCATTACTTACTAATTCCACTATATTCCTCATATTAAAAGGGAGAAACATAACCAAAATAAGCAATTGTATTAAAACTAGCATATAAAATGTTAATACATTATCCATAAACTATGAATGGTATCAAATATAACATCCATAGACAAAAATAGTAGAACAACATTAATATATTATAGTAGATTTTATCATAATAAATCATCCTTAATTAAATATAAAATTCAACAAAGTATATGAAAATAAGTATATAAAATCATTAAAACTATTTTAGATAAATATCAATTATTCATTGAAAATCATTTAAAATATTTGAAAATATAAAATAAAACATTTATTGTGAAAATAAAATTGTATTATTGTATGGTATTATTCAAAACATTAAGTTTTCATGAGGTCAACAAAATCTGCTCATGTCGTATAAGTAAAAAAAACATTCCATCAGTCGAAAAATTTCTAATGTGCCTCAATTGGAAAAGGACAAAAGATTTCCTTCAAAACAGTTTATAAGAAGTCAAGAACGGGTAAAAATTACTTAAAAAATTATCAATGAATATTTATAATATTTTTAAATACATTTTGAAGAAACAAGGACAAGGATGATAAATATAGTCCAGTATATACCCACATATAAACAACCTTCGAAAAAATGAGATTGCAAAATTAACCCATACCTTGTACTTTCCTTTAGTCGTGTGTGTGTTAACTATCTCTATAATGATTAAATCAAGTTATTAAATTATACCAGGACCATATACATATATATAAAATAATAAATGATATTTTTATATAATAAATTTAATAATATTAGAGAATTACCATTGTTTTGCGTGTTAACCGCTTCATTTTCCTATACAAGTCTTATTATGAAAGTCATGTTTTTATTAATAGGATATATTTTATAAAAATGGAGAATTATATTATGTTCATAAATATTATATTTACTCATAATATTAATTTTATAATCATTTTTTTTATAGTTAACATGGAGAATGAATCTCATCGTGGCTTGGAGACAGTAGGTCGTACGTACACACGAGCGATAATATCATCCCCCTAATAGTTAAACAGTATGGAATTGTATAGTGTATTAATTAAAAAGAAAAATAATCATGTGATATTAATTAATTATATTAATTATACTCATCATTATAACCATATGGATAAAGTAGCGATGAAAAAAAAATTACACCGCAATGTGGAGATGGTCAGCCGTACGTACGCACACATGGTGATATGGTTTTTTCATAGGATGGGTTAAAGGGGGAATATGGTTGTCCCATAATTGTAATAACATATCAGAATGTAGATGATACTATAGTACAACATTATTATGTACAAATAATAGGATGATAATGTAGTTGAATAAAAGAAATTTGAAAGAGTTGGTAAAACAATTACCTCTTCTTCGAGTGTCTCCTTTTGATTTTCACAGAATGACGCCTTAAGTTGAATTTCTACCCAAATTATGTACTCTAGGATGAATTGAGGTACGTTGGAATGATAAATTGGTAGATTTTTTCAGATCCGTAGTGATTTATATGTTTTAGTAAAATAAAAGGAGAGGTGGCTTTTATAAAGGAGGAGAGAGTCTCTTTACGAAACTCTCAAAATATTAAAATATAATATGACTATTCTAGATAAAAATAACTAAAAATTTCCCATAAATTAAAATTAGAATATTTTTCAGAGCATATACTATCACGTTTTTATTAATTAATTTTTCTATTTTAATTTAATTTAATAATAAATTAATTTAATTAGATATCATTATTGTCAAATTTAATACTATTCATTTAATTTGACTTAAAATACATCAATACAAAGTGATAATTCTAATATAATTATTTAAAAAATCTATAATATATCTTATATATCTAGGAAATTTGTTATACACATTAAATAACCCAATATATATCAAAATTAAAATTATTAAAATCATTTATTCTATATTTATGTTAATTAAATAAATATTGTTTTAAAATTATAGAGACATTTAAGGTAATTATATTACTTTTAAAAATTAATAATACATTCATATAATGAAAATAATTTCATATATATGAAAATAGATGTTAATATATGTTTATATCTTGTTTTGGACCTATGTGAACACATAAAAGATATTAAATACAAGATATTGATATTTTGTGACTATCTTTGATTTAAATAATATATAATTTATTTTCAAAGAAAAGTGTCCATTAAAAAATTAAAAATAGATCAAAATATGATAAAGGTATAATATTATTTATCTAATAATTTTTCACAAGCTTTAATTATTTTCTTGATACTTATGATTTTGTTTTAACAAATGTTTATCTCCTTTAACTATTACTGTGACAACAAGGATATTAAATCTATATGGTTAATATAGTTACTATAAAATATAAAATTAACCGCAATTGGATCATTTATGACATTTTAACATTATAAAAGATTGTTAGATCCGATATATATTTTTCTTATTTTTTATCATTTAATAAAATATTATTTATTATAAAATCTCATTTATTACAATTTTGAAAGTATTTATTATTTGAACTTTCATAAAAAAATAACAACTTAATTCCTTCTAAAAAAACATTAAATACTCCCTAGCATGTAATATTCCTCTAATAAAGTCATGGATGTCATAAAATATGTCAAATTATATTTCTTTTAATAATATTAATATCATTTATTTGATTCTTCCTTTAATAAATCAATTACATCATCATCATTATGTAAAAATTTAATTTAATTATTTTCGGTCTAAAAATGATAAATAAATTATTATGATGTATATAAACATTTTATATTTCTAATTGATATTTATAGTTGACCATATCACTTATATGACCTCATATTTAATGTTATATAGTTATTAAAATTTGAGTATAACATTTTTTACTCCTATATAAATAAATTATATTAAATGTATTAATCTTACACAAGTTGATTAAAAAGATCATAATTTTGGACTAAGGTTTATTTCAGTAGAAACCCACATATCCAATTAAATTAGAAAAAAAAATTGCCTAACCTTTACATATTTTAATATTATTATTACCATTAATTACTCGATTTTGCATTAACTGTGGAAAATAAATAAAAATTTACTAAAGTTACAATTCACCAAAAATTAAGTTGATCCTATTAGATCAAAAAAATTATAATAATTACAACCATGTATTTCCATTTTTCAAAATTCTATTCACAGATGTAGTAAAATTACTTTTAATGCTAATATAGTAAATGTGGCTAGAATGCGAGTAAAAGAGACGTTAAAAAGTTTAATAGTTTTTATGTCTAATTCTATGATAAAAATAATTCCAATGAAATGAATTAAATAATATATGTATCATTGATAAAATTTTACTTTAAAAATAAATTTAATATATACAAATTATTTAAATTAAAAAGACAGTTCTTAACTACCAAATAGTATTTTTTACTATTTATCAAAAATTGAAACAGTTAAGAAAAATACCAAAAATTCACCCAAAGATAATTTTAATATTATCAATTAAAAATTAAAATCTATTTTACCAAATTAAATTTCTATGAGTGTCTAAAATTATTTATATTATTTTTCACAAAAGGACATGGAAAGGAGTTCATTTATGAAAAAAGTATTTCTAAACACATAACTATTTTACCAAAACTTATACATTTCAATTTAAATATGATTTACTTATATGAAAAAATTATTAATATCATTTAAAAACTATTTATTTCTATTCATATTATAATATTTAATGGATAGATTATAAATTTAACATTTAAATAATAATAGTACTAAATTGTTGTAACATAGAAACTAAATCTTCTATATCATGTTAGCGAAGTCAGTTTTGCATGAAATATAAGCTATTAAATTTCTTTAAAAAGATAACATACTATGAAATATTGGGGTGTTACATTTTTTCCTACTTTAATGAATTGTTTCCTCGTTATTTTAAATTGTTCTTTGAAAATAAAATGTTGATACTAGAAAATAACATTGTAGAAAACTCATATCAGAGACAAGGTTAATAAAATTTATAATATAAAATAAGGAAAGGGAAGTAATAAGGATAATGGAGATAAAACATACAAGGGTTCCATGTCGAAATGAATGTACATTAAAGAAAAATATAAAAAACAAATTTTGATGGATATTGATATAAAATATGATTAAGAGACAGTTAACAATCACAATGAAATAAATCCACGATGACCTAAAGGACCATTTGATTCATTGTAAAAAGTACTAGAATAACATTTTTGGTTTTCATGATCCTTTCCCTAGATTTGAAGAATTTTTTAATATACATATAATCAATTAATTAATTTAATTCCATTTCATAAGAATAATCAAATCCATTTTTTGTGCTTCGATCTATTTTCGCTTCATCCCATACACTTGGAAGTGAATGTTCAAAAATAATTTTTCATTCCTAAAGAACTTTTGATAAATCATAAGGCCAACAAGTATTTCATTAATGCCCTAAATGTTTACTAAAACCAAAAATTTAATCACTTAATATCCAATAACATTTACTTAATCCTAAAAAATTATATCCAATTTTCATCTTTACCCAATCCAACCTTAAGACTCGACTAATATACTTCCATCAAAAGTCATTGTCCATAAATGTCTATAAATTTTTGAAATTAGTCTTAATATCCGATTCCATAAACATTGTAATGGAGATCATGTTGTAACATACCAAATATTTTATCACTATTAAATCCTTAATAAAAACATGTATTCTACCAAATAAATAAAGAATAAGTACTACATTACAATCCATATATATCGCATTAATCTTATTTACATAGAACCACTGATGTAATAATTCTTGAATCTAAAAAAATAACCTTAATCATTCCAATTAAATCATAAAACATTAAATACACTTCAAAGGATTGTTCTTTAATACTTCATTAATCTCATTTTTTACTTTTAGTATCTTTAATATCAGAAGTATAAAAATTACTTGTATAACCTTACTGATTCAAACCATCGACCAAAACCTAAATCATAATTTTAGAAACTCTAATTAGTCGTATAGTCGTGATGAATCAATTATTGGATCTCTAAATGATTCCATATTCTTATCAATCTATTTTTTCGTATGATTAACCTACCTTATCCATTTCCAAATCTAACGGATGATATCCTATACTTAGACATATCCCTTAAGTTATTCATGGGGTTATGTTTTCTAATATTTTATTTGTTAATATAATTTCAATGGTTGTTTTTAAACTTCCTTTTATACCAACTATAACACCATAACCCTAGAAGCCTTAATCTGGCGCATTATTTTAATACATTGGTAGGATTACAAGGAATTAAATCTAGAAGGACCAATAAGTTTAGCTGTCTTGGAAAATAGATTACATACATGAACTATACATTATAATTCAAAACATGAGAAAAAACATAGATAATCTTTTGAGAACAAAATTATTCTCCATGATTAAACCTCTATATCAAACATAATACAAATCATTAAATATTGGTAATGTAAAACATAAGAAATTGGTGAGGTCAAATGCTCATTAAGGGTAAATAATACAGTAGATGATTTCATAAACAATCACAAACATTTAAGGAAATGTATAAAACTGAAACATAAGCCATTAAAAAAATATTAAGCTTAATATAAATGGAATAAATCTAATAATGACATATGAACACTCACATGGATATGTTACTACTCAAATAATCACATGTAATATCAATAAATAATATCATAAAGAGGGAATTCATAATGTTAGACATTTTAAACTTACTAGAGAGGCTTCATAACAAGAACCTAATACTATCAAGGACTAATGCCAATTATCTAATATTTTCATGTCCTCATTATAATAATCTAATAAAGGTCTAAGGCCTCGACCAACACCATATCTATTTTGTTTCATGAAAACTACCAATGAATCGAGGGCTATTGATGGCCCTACCCACCACGTACTAATTCCACTTAATTATTCATATTAAAATGGTGAAACATAACCAACATAAACATTTTTATTAAAACTAGCACACAAAATTTTAATACATTATCCATAAACTATGAATGGTATAAAATAGAATATCGATACTCACACATATCATAAACCCTTTAATACAATATAGTATATTTTATCATAATAAATCAAACTCAATTGACCATAAAATCCCATAAAGGATATCAAAATAATATTATAGAATCATTAAAACTCTTTGAGAGAAATATCCTTTTATTCTTTGAAAATCATGTAAATGATGAAAAATTATAAAGAAAGATTCTTTTGAAAATAACCTTATAATATTGTAAGGGAATCATAAAAAAAATTATGGTTTTATGATGGTGTAAAAATCCACTCATGGTGTTTAAGTTAAAAAACATTTCATTCATTGAAAAAGTCATAAAGTACCTCATTTGGAAAACGACAACAGATTGCTTTCAAACAATTTTATAAAAACTAAAGAATGGGTAAAAATAAAATTAAACAATTAACTAGGTATATTAATAATATTTTGAAATAAATTTTTAAGAAACATGTATATGGATGATTAATATTCCTTAGTAGATACTTCCATATAAAAAATCCTTGATAAAAATGAGATTGCAAAATTAACACTTTTCATGTACTTTCCTTTAGTCGAGGGTGTGTTAACCTCCTGAATATGGATTAAATCATGATATTATGTTATAAAAGGACCATATACATATTTATGATATTATATATGATTCTTTTATGTCATTTGTTTAATATTATTTTAGTAATACCATTGTTTAGGGTATTAACCACTTCATTTTTCTGTGCATGGTTTTTCATGTATGTCATGTTTCTTATGCATAGTATATATTTTAAACATATAAATAATGATATTATGTTCATAAATATTATATTTACTCATCATATTATTTTTTTATTTATTCTTGAATTGTTAACATGGGGAATTAATATCATCACATCTTGGAGATGTTATGGTGTATGTACGCACAAGAAATCATATCATTCCATTAATGGTAAATGGTATATAATTGGATGTTATATTAATTATAAAAAAACATTATCATGTCATATTCATTATTTATATCCATTATAAACATCATAATACCCATCCAAATAAGTAGTAATGAAAACCAAATTACACCATAGGGTGGAGATGATAAGTCGCTCGTACACACACATGGTGATATTGTTTTTTGTAGGATGGGTTAAAGGGGGAATATGGTTGTTTCATAATCAAAATAGAATTTAAGAATTTATATGATACTATATTTGATATTATTTATGGAAAAACATAGGAATATTATGTATAAGAAAAAAAATAACATTGAAAGAGTTGGTAAACAATTACCTCTTCTTCGAGTGTCTACTTATGATTTTCCTTAGAGGACTCCTTAGGTTGGATTTATACCCATATTATGGCCTCTTGGACGAATTGAATGATATTTGGATGATTAATGGGAAGAATATTTCTAAAAAATGGATTTATATGTGTGAATAAAATAGATGAAAATGTTCCTTTTATAAGAGAGGGAATGGTCACTTTAAAGAAAATCTCAAAATATTGAAATATAATATGACTATTCTAGAATCAAATTATTATAAATATTACATAAATGGAAATTAGAACACATTTTAGACCACATCCAATCTCCTTAATACTATTTAATACTTTTTTGATTTTTTTATTAATAAAATAATAAATTAATTCAATAAGATATCATTATTGTCAAATTTAACAATATTAATTTAATTTGACTTACAGTAAATCAAGAAAAAAAATATAATTCTAATATAATTATTTAAAAAAACTATAATATATATTATATAATTATGAAATTGGATACACACATTAAATAATCCAATATATGTCAAAATTAATATTATTAAAATAATTTATTCAATTCATTGTGTTAATTAAATAAAAAACTTTTTTAATTAAAGAGACTTTTAAGGTAATTATATAACTTATAGAAATTAAAAATAAATATATATATTTAAATTAATTTTATTTATATCAAAATGGAAAATTGTATTTTTTTCATTGCATGATTTTGTCCCTATATGGATTCATAAGAGATATTAAATACAAGATTGTGATATTTTTTTCGCTATGTATGTTTTAAATAATATATAATTTATTTTCAGGGAAATGAGTTCATTAAACAACTCAAAATTGATCATAATTTGATAGGGGTCAAATAATATTTTTTAATAAATTTTTACATGTTTGTTTTGGTTTTTTATGCATATCTTTGGGTTTTAACCACTATTTTACCCCTGTAACTATTACTATAGAATCATGGATTTTAAAACTATAGTTTTAATATATTTATTATAAAATAGAAAAACACAATTTGATCATTTATAACCTATTTAATATTATCCAAGTAATTTTTCCATGATATATATTTTATTAATTTTTTAGCATTTAATAAATTATTATTTATTTTAAATTTTCATTTATGTCAATTTTAACACTATATATTATTTTATTTTTAAAAAAATAATAAAAACATTATTACTTAGAAAAAATCACATTAACTCTTCACTAACATGTCATAGTAATAAAAAAATCATTCATGGCATCAACTATTTCAAATTATATTAATTTTAATATTATTAATATCATTTATTTGATTCGTATTTTAATATATAAATTATATCATCATCACAATGCCAAAATAAAATTTAATTATTTAATGTATTGAAATTCTAAATAAATTATCAATATTTAAATAAACATATTATATTTATAATGGATAGTTATTGTCGACCATATCACTTAGATAACCTCATATTAAAAATTATATAGTTATTAAAATTTTAGAATGTAATCTTTAACTCTACTTTAAATAAAATATAATAAATGTCCAAATATGAAAAAAGTGGCCTAAAAATATCATATTTTTATCCTTTTTTATTTAGGAAAAAATACACTTATCCAATGAAATTAGGACAAGTGTCAGGGTAAATGTTAAATATTTAAAAATTATTTTTACCATTAATTACCCGATTTGGCATTAAATGTGGTAAATAAATAAAAATTTACTACAATTATTATTCACAAAAAAATTAAGTTGATCCTATTAGATCAAAAAAAATTATACTATTTACAACCATGTATTTATGTTTTTCAAAATTCTATTCATAGAAGTTGTAAAATTACATTTAATGCCAGTTTCGCAAATATTGCTAGAAAGATGGTAAAAGAGGCATTCAAAAGATCAATAATTTTTTATATAATTCTATTATAAAAATATTTCCAATTAAATAAATTTGATTAATATATGTATTATTGATATAATGTGAGTTTAAAAAAATTAATATAAAATAATGATTTAAACGAAAAAGTCAGTTTTTAACTATTACATAGTCTTTTTCACTATTCATCAAAAAATTGAAACTTTTAGGAAAAAACAAAAAATAACCGTAATATAATTTTAATATTAGGAAATAATAATGAATTCTATTTTACCAAATTCAATTTCTAAGAGTTTTTAAAATTGTTTTTATTATTTTTTACAAAAGTATATGGAAAACAGTTCTTTTAAGAAAATAATATTTCTAAACACATAACTGTTTTACCAAAACATTCAAACTTCATTATAAATATGTTTTACATATGTGAAAAATTTATTAATAACATTTAAAAATTATTTATTACTATTAAAATTATTATATTTAATAGATACGTTATAAATATGAGATTTAAATAATTATTATACTAAAGTGTTGTATCACCAAAACTCAATCTTGAATATAACTCAAGCCAAGTTGGTGTTAAGTGAAATATATGCTATTAAATTTCATTAAAAAGATAAAATACTATGATATCCTGAGGTGTTAAATTCTACCCTACTTTAATAAATTCCAACATCATAATTTTAAATTCGACTTCGAAAATAAAATATTGATACTAAAAAAATACCTTTGTTTAAAACTCACATCAGAAATAGTGTTAACAAAATTTATAATTTAAAATAATGAAAGGGAAGTATGATGTTAATAGAGATAACACATACAATGGTTCCATTTAGGAAATCATGAACATTAAAGATAAATATAACCATCAAATTATGATAGAGAGTGATAGAGAAAAGGATTAGGAAAAAACTAATAATCACTAAGAAATAAATCTACGATGATCTAAAAGACCATTTGATTCATTGGAAAAGTAGTAGAATAGAATATTTGTGTTTCAGGATTCTTTCCCTAGAGTTGAAGAATTATTTTACAATTCATTAATGTGCTTAATTTATTTAATTCCATTTCATAGGCATAATCTCTCCATTGGTTGTTCTTAGATCTATTTTCACATTATCCCATACACCAAGAAATGGTAGTTCAAAATGAATTTTTCAAGCATGAAAAACTTTTGATAAATAATATATCCCACAAGTATTTCATTCATCCTCTAAATTTTAACTGAACAAACTATAATCACATAATATCCAATAAATTATACTTAATACTCAAAAAACAATATCCAAATTTCAACTTAACCAAATCAAACCTTAAGACTCAACCAAAATAATTCCATCCAAAATCAATGCCCAAAAATGTCTCTAAATATCTGAAGTCAGTCTTTACATCAAATTCCATAGACAGTGTAATGTAGATATTTTTTTCACATACCAAATATTTTATCACCATTAAATCCTTAATGAAAACTCTTATGTTACCAAATCCTTAACGAATAAGTACTATAGTACAATCAATTTATATCTCATGAATATTATAAATATTGAACCATTGATGTAATAATTACTAAGTCTAAGTAAAAAATAATATTAATCACTACTCTTCAATCATAAACCATTAAATATGCTTTTAAATATTATTCTTTAATAACTTATTCATCTCATTTTTTCATTGTAATATCTCCATTATCATCAGTATCAAAATTACTTGTATAAACTTGCAGATTCTAACCATCAACTAAATCATAAGTCATAATCTCAGATACAATAATCAATGGTATAGGCTTGAAGAATCAATTATAGGATCTCTAAATGATTCCACATTGTTCTCTATCCATTTTTCTATAGGATTAACTAGGGTTATCCAATTCCAAATCTAACGGATGGTATCCTATACTTAGGTTTATCATCTATGTCATTCATAGGGATATGATTTCTAATCATGGATTTCTAAATCTAATCTCCACAGTTATTGCTAAACTTATTTTGATACCAATTATAACGCCCAAACACTAAAATCCCTAAGATAATGCATTATTTTAATACATTGGCATGATTACAAAGAATTAAATCTTGAAGGAATTATTAGTTTAGTAGTCTTGGAAAATAGATTACATACATGAACTTTATATTATAATTAAAAACATGAAATAAAACATATATAATCTTTTGAGAACATCATTATTCTCCAATATTAACAATTCATATTAGGAATAATACAAATCTTGGAATATTGGGAAATTAAAACATAAGAAATGGGTGATCTCATATTCTTAGTAAGGGTAAATAATATAAAAGAAGGTTTCAAAAATAATCATAACCTTTTAAGGAAATGTATAAAATTTAAACACACACCTTTTTAAAAACAATATTCTGAATAAAATTGAAATAATAAATAAAATAATGACATATAATCATTACATGGATATTTTACTGGACAAATAATCACATGTAATATAAATAACTAATCTTCTAAAGAAGGAATGAAAAATGTTGGACATTGTAAACATAATAGTAAGGATTCATGAAAAGAACCACAAATTATCAAGGATTCATTCCAAGAATATAATATTTTGAAGGTTTCATTCCAAGAATATAATAAATGCTTAAGGCATCAACCAAAACCATATCAATTTTTTTAGTGAAACCTACCTGTGCATTGAGGGGCTATAGTGGGACATCACGTACTAATTTCACTTCGTTCCTCATATTAAAATGGACAAACATAACCAACACAAACATTCTAATTAAAAATATCATATGAAATGTTAATACATTATCAATAAACCCTGAATGGTATCAAATAGAACTTCTATATTCATAAATATCATAAACCCTTTTATAAAATATGATAGATTTTATCATAATAAATAAACCACAATTAAATATAAAATCTACTAAAGGATATGAAAATAATCTTATATTATCCTTAAAACTCTTTGATGGAAATATCTTTTTTTTCTTTAAAAATAACTTAAAATAAGATAAATTCTAAAAAACAATTATTTTAAAAATAACCATGTAAGAATGTATTGGAAGCATTAATACATTATGGATTCTTGATAGTGGAAAATTCACTCATGCTATACAAGTTTAAAAGAATTCCTTTTGTCAAAAGAGTCATGAAGTACCTCGTTTGGAAAACAACAAAATATTGTTATCAAACCATTTTATAAAAAGTAAAACAAGGGTAAAAATGAGTTTAATAAAATTGACAAAAAAATTTAATAATATTTTAAAATACATTTATAAGAAACATGGATATGGTTGAGAAACATTACCTAGTAGATACTTATATATAAACAATACCAGATAAAATGTGATTGTGAAATTAACCCTTACCTTGTACTTTCCTTTAGTAAATGGTTTGTTAATCTAATTTATAATGATTAAATAATTTTATTATATTATTATAGGAACATATCTATATTTATGATGTCATATATTATCCTTTTATATCATTTTTAATAGTCTTTTAGTATAACCATTGTTTTGGGTGTTAACCACTCTATTTTCCTATGAAATATTTGTCATGCATGTCACTTTTCTTGTGCATAGTAAATGCTTTATACAAATAATGAATGTTATTATGTTAATAAATATTATACATACTAATTATATTAATTTTATAGTTATTATTGAATGCTTAAGACGAAGAATGAATCTCATCTCATCGTGGAGATGGTTGGTCGTACGTACGCATGAGCGACGATATAATTCCATTAATGGTTAGATTCAATATAATTGGTTGTTATATTAATTATAAAAAAACAATATCATGTAATATTAATTTTTTATATCCATTATACTAATAATTATACTGATCCAAATAAATTAGTGATGAAAAACAAATTACACCACAGTGTGGAGACGATAAGTTGTACATACGCACACATGGTGAAATTGGTTTTTGTAGGATGTGTTAAAGTGGGAATATGGTTGTTTCATAATCATAATAACATATCAAAATTTATATGTCACATTATTTATTACTTTTTTAGAAAATGAACAACGGAAGAATATATAGAAGAAGAAAATAACTTTGAAAGAGTTGGTAAAACAATTACTTCTTCTTCAAGTGTATCCTTTTGATTTCCCAAAAAAGGACACATTTGGAAAGCTTTCTACCCAAATTATGGCTTCTAGGATGATTTTATGGATGTTTTTATGGTAAGTGGGTCTAGTATGTATAATCCAAATGGATGGATAGGTTTGATTTAAAGATAAGTTGAGGTGCCTTTTATAAGAGAGAGGAGGGGTACTTTAGGAAACTCTAAAAATATTGAAATATAATAAGACTATTATAGATCCAAATTCATATAAATATACCATAAATGATAATTTAAATAACTATTATAACGTATCCTATACCTAATATTTTACTAAATATTTTTTGGTTTTTTAATTAATTTAATAATAAATTAATTCAATAAGATATCATTATTGTTAAATTTAATACTACTCATTTAATTTGACTTACAATATATCAAGACAAAGTGAGAATTAAAATATAATGATTTAAAACATCTATAATATATCTTATAGATCAATTTAATTTTTTATACACATTAAATAATCTAATATATATCATAATTAATATTATTAAAATAATTTATTCAATTTTTTAGGTTCATTAAACGAATATTTTTTAGAATTGAAGAGACATTTGAGGTAATTATATTAATTATAAAAATTCAAACTAAATTTTTATAATTAACACAATATAATTTATATCAGAATAGACATTAATATTTATTCATAGATTAATGTTTTCTCTATGTGGATACGTAAATGATATTAAATACAAGATATGATATTATGTAACTTTCTTTGTTTTAATAATATATAATTTATTTTAACATATAAGTGTCCATTAAACAACTCCAAATTGGTCCTAATGTGATAAGGGTAGAATATTATTTATCTAATAATTTTTTACAAGGATTTATTATTTTTTTAAGTTTTTCATTTTGTTTTAACCACTATTTAACCCCATTAACCATTACCGTGACAACAAGGACTTAAAAAATACAGGGTTAATATAGTTTCTATAAAATACCAAAAAACCTCAATTGGATAATTTATAACCTATTTAATATTATCTTAGTTATTGTGGGAAAATATATAATTTTATAAAAATATTAATCATTTAATAAATTATTATTTTTTAAAATATAATTTATGGAAATTTTAAGATTATTTATTATTTGAATATTTAAAAAAATATAACAACATTATTTATTTTCAAAAAATACATTAAATCTTTCCTAAAATTTCATATTAATCCAAAAAAATTAGTTATGGCATCAAATATTTGAAATTATAATAACTTTAATATTATTAATATCGTTTATTTCATTCTTCCTTTAATAATTAAATTTTTTCATAATCATTGTGTCCAAATTAAATTAAATTATTTAATGTGTAAATATTATAAGTAAATTATAAAGATTTAGATAAAAATATTATATTTCTAATTACTAGTTATAGTTTACCATATCACTTACATAATATCATATTAAAAATTATATAGTTATTAAAATTTGAATATGTTATTTTTAACTACTATTTAAATAAAATACAATAAATGTCCTAATCTAACTAAAGTGGATTAAAAATAACTTAATTTCATGAAATGTGTGATATTGGTTGAAACAAAATTATCCAATGAATTAGGGCATGTATTAGGGAAACATTCAAATTTTATAATCTTATTTTTTCCATTAATCACCCGATTTAGCCTTAACCGTGGAAAATACATAAAAATTCACTAAGGTAACTATTCACTGATTAATTAATTTGATCCTATTATATAATAAAAATTACACTAATTATAACCATTTATGTTTTTTATTTCTAAATTCTATTCACAGAAGTGGTAAAATTATGTTTAATGCTAATCCTGTAAATGTGGCTAGAAGGCGGGTAAAAGACAGTTCAAATGTTCAATAATTTTTATATCTAATTATTTTATAAAAATAGTTCCAATGACCTAAATTTTATTAATAAAATTATAATTTATATATTGTGAACTATAAAATAAATTTAATTTATAATATTTTTTTAGATGAAAAAGTCAATTTTTAACTATAACGCAGTATTTTTCACAGTTCATCAAATATTGAAACTTTTCATAAAAATACCAAAAAACATCCCTAAGATAAATTTGATATTAAAATTTAAAAAATGAATTCTATTTTACCAAAAATAAATTTCTTTGAGTTTCTAAAATTAATTTTATTATTGTTCACAAAAGGACATGAAAAGTAGCGCCTTTAAGAAAATAGTATTTCTAAACATATATCAATTTTACCAAAAATTATACATTTCATTATAAATACGTTTTATTAATATGAAAAAATTATAAAATACAATAAAAAATAATTCATTAATATTTATAATATTGTATTTAATGAATAAGTTATAAATATAACATTTAGATAATTATAACACTAAAGCGTTGTTTCACAGAAACTTAATTTTGCATATAAGTCAAGGAAAGATGGTGTTTTATGCCATATAAGTTGTTGAATTTTGATTAAAAACATAATTTATTTGGAAATATTAGTGTGTAACACAAAATTTTCATTTATATTTGTAATAGTGTGATTTAGAGGCCCTTGATGAGAAGGATAATGACAACTATGGGAAAATGATCATTTTCATCAGGTATTCAAAGATGAGCACCATTGGATAGTATGCTATCAACCAAAGAATATTATTGTCCCCCCAGATATTGGCCCACATCAGGTACACATTTTGGTAGCACTGAGTTGGAAACAGATTGTTTTGAGGCAGCACATGCCTATATCAAGTAAGAAGAGGCCTAAAATATGGTTATGTATGAGAATGAACGGAATCAAAAGGCCAATGATGAATTTATGAAATGTATAGAAGCGTTATTTTTTTAAATTATATTAGAAAACTCCATGTATTTTAAAACATTTATGTTGACGATGCATTATTTATATAGTGCAACATGTGATGGTCTTAGTGGTGGTTAGGAGGATGAGGTCCCTAGTGATGGTGATATGCATGTCTATAGGTATGTCAATGGAGATGGTGAGGATGATGGAGAGGGTTATGGGGAGAATTATGGTGAGGATAATGGTGAGGATGATGGTGATGATGATGATTATGGTGATGATATTGGTTTTAATGGGAGAGAGATTGATCCTTTACATTTTTAATGGTATTTTTGAAACATGATTTTAATGATTGTTAGTGACTGAATATATGTGATGTTCTCAATTTTGGTTATCATTTTCTTAATTAATTAATTAGTTTGTTATGTTATTATTTTTATATATTGGTTTTTGGTGTTTTCGACATCTTTTTGGTGATTTCTATAGGTAATTTGGCAAGGTGTCGGTGCATCTTCCCACATAGATATAGATTATCCATAGCAACTGTTTGAAAATTATTTGTATAAAAATTTAATAATGGATACATAAATCCATTTGTATAGTTTTAATCCAATAAATGATACTCAATTGGTTTATAAACCATTGGTATAGGGATTTAGCAACCATTTCTCAAACCATTGGTAATGACCTATAATAATGGTTTCATTAGAAATGTTGATAAAATGACCATCCAGGAGGATAAATCCATCAGTATACAATAATATTTTGGTATATTACTATACCAAAATATGATAACCAATGGTTTTCATGAATATACAAATAGTTTTGAACAATTGGTATCACCCCATTTTCTAGGAGGTATATGATATTCTTGGGTCTCTATAGTTGGAATCAAAGTAAAAGGATAGAATCCAGCCTTTGGGAACTCTCAAATGTGAGCATGGGATGAAGAATAGATCTACACCTGAGGCCATCATAATAAAAAGGCTTCCACTAGGGATGGTGGTGTGTCCTACCTAGGTGGTTTAACCACCCCTTGATTTCCCTGATTAGTATCAATTATTGTCCATTAAAAAAATTACAGACTTCTAGAGATGATATTAGAGGATAGGTTAAGTTAACCTTTAGAAACTAAGATGAAAAAACCATAGTGAGATACCCAATAAAATGTATATGGATATGTTTATGTAAGAGTGAATGTATGGTAATAAATCCTGGAATTTTGGTAAGTAATAGAGTGTGTGGTTTTTATGAAATTAAATCCCATTTCAGATAATACTAGTGGATGTGGATCTAGAACATAGTTAACTGGGGTTAATAAATTCTATGGGGGTGTACTAATCTGGATGAAATCATCACGTAGTTTACAATAATGTTCCTTATTACACACCTAGTTTTACCCTCATGGGGATATGCATTAGAAATACAAAAACTCCTTAAAACTATTATGGAGGATTTAAAAAGACGACGACCCTGAATGACATAGGATAAACCTAAGGTGTCATAAATTAAATATTTTTTCAGGATTTAGGCATCATATAACTGAATTTTCAGGATTTTTTGTCTCCCCATCATGATTATTGTTTCTTACACTATGTTTTTTGGTCTTAGTCAATGGATTGATCATGATGGAACCGTGTTAATGCTGAGTAAGATGGATAGTGAAATGATTTTCTTCATGAGAATAATAATTTTTTAAGATATTGAATAAAAATATCATTTCTTTTTTAAATCAACTTTTTCAATAAATGAATTATGTTTCATGTCAAATAGAACAACGGAGTGAACAAAATTATACCGAGTCTTTTATGAGGAAACATCCACCTTATTTAAGTAAGATATATGATTTACTGGTTTCTAAAAAAATAATCAGTAACACTGAAAATATATTTCTCCTTCTCTAGTGTTTAGAACATGAAAATATAATTTCGGTTGACTACCATTTGGAGGGTGGATAACTTTAATGCGGTACTCTTATCAAGAATATGAGGCAATAAGATGAAACAGAATCCATGTATTGAGACGAGTTCAAGAACTTATTTTTAAATAATTACTTTACTCGTACTGTTCATAATAATATGGAGAAGGATTTCTTTCAGCTAAATCAAAAGGATGATGAATCCATTGGTGAATATGAGTAAACTTTTACAAGAATTTCATGGAATTTATTTGGTATTATCATCAAACCTGGAATTATAGTTGATAGATTCATTATGGGATTGAAACCATGTCTCTAATTTTTTTTAGACATAAGAAGATACAATATCTATGAATAGATTGATTGATGTCCAATCAAGGTGGAAATAGATCTTGGAGTTTCATATCAATATCATGGTTGGATAAACCAAGAAACTGGAAGTCAAAGGAAAATTTAAGAAGCATGGAAAGATGAATATGATATTTACTATATTATCAATGTGTGGGAAAAAATATGGTGGAAATTATCTTAGGTGGGATGGTCAATTTTGTATGTGTGGAAGGGATGGTCATCTAACAATTAATTTTTGATGTGATGGAAAAAAGTTAGCTAATGATGAGAATAGAGAGAAGACATCAAAGAATACAGCACCCACAATCCGGTGTTTCAAATGTAGGAGTTTGGGCACAATTTTTACTAGTACCCAAATCCAAAGATTAATGATAATGATACAAAAATGCAACCACTTAAGCTGACATATAATGGTAAATCTCATGTGATCATTGTTTCTAATGAGGGGTGTGATAACAATGTGGTGGAAATAATAACCACCGTCCACTCTATAACTACTAATGACTTATTTGACTACGGATTTACCCATCATTACATATATAAATAATTTAATAAGGGTTTTAATATTCCATAAAACAGATTAGATATCGAATTTGGAATGAAACCCCCAAATGGTATGATGATCTCATGTCAAGTCTATGATCCCTATATGTTTTATGTTAGTGGGAATGTGATTCCTAAAAATAACATTAATATTCTTTGGTTGAGTTTGAGGTTATACTCGGATTGTATTTTATTTATATATATAAATCCTAAATCAATTTTCAAGGAATGGAAGTCACATTCGATATTACAAACCAACCTATGATTTTTTATCAATGGGATGATATGTGTGAACTTACGAGAGAGATAAAATCCATTGAATGAGTGTTAATTCCAATTCAATAGGGGTGTTTATATCAAATGGCCAGTGAGAAATATGTAATCAAGGATATTCCTATTGTGTAGGAATTTATTGATGTCATTTCGGAAAAGTTTCCTAACCTCCCATCAAAACATTATATTGTATTCTCTATTGAACTCATACATAGTGGATTAATAATTTCAAAGACTCTCTATATAATGGAACCAATTGAGTTGCGTGAATTGGAAAACCAGCAATAAGAAAACATTGAAAAGGGATTTTTTTGTCCAAGTGTGTCACCTTGGCGTGAACCTATTATTTTTGTTAAAAATAATGATGGATCAAGGAAACTCTACATTGATCATCGATAGATGATTCAAAAAACAAATATTTTCAATTATTTTATAATGAATTTCAATTTTTTAATCCCAAAAATGTTCTATATAAAGGTAAATTGTCACATTTTATGATTTATGAGTATTTTGTAACATAATTGGAAAAAAGCCTTATTTTGGATTTAAACAGTTTTAATTTATTTTAATGTTTCAGACATAACGTTTTCTAAACTCATCCAAATTTCGACATTATTATTTTATAGGTTTCTATTATCAATGAGCTTCATTTTATCCTTATGTAGCCAAAGATCAATCCATTATTTGGTAGCTCAAATCCAGATCAGAAGTCTGTCCTCGAAAACTATGCACAGAACTGGAGAATTTTATTATTGGGCCCATATCTCATAAATGGAAGAACCAAATGAAAGGAAACGTTACATATATAAATAATAAATCTGTAGTAACACGTTTCATTAATATGGATGTGAATTAGTCTTTCATTTTCAGAGTCATTATTTCATTGGAACATGGTGAATTAGAATTCGAAGAGTCTATTTGGAAGAATTAAATATCCATTGTACTTTGGCTATATCTCTATACCCACATGTCCAATGATTCTAAAATTTTGTTGGTCGACATAGGAGAGATACAAGAACTACTTTCAAGAAGGAAAAATTTTCTAATTCTGTAATTAAGGAGGTCATTTCTATGCCTACATTCTGAGAAGAAATTTATAGCCATATTTTCACACCCTCTCCCAATAAAAGAGTTTTTCTTCTTTATTCCAAAGTGTTGGAAACATAGGTATAGCCTTCATTGTAGATTTTATGTACATCATTGTTTTATTTTATATTATATTTATTCTATAATATTATTTCATTATTTAATTCATGTGTTATCCTTTCTCATTTTTCTTTCTCTCTTTCGTTTTCATCCACCATTTTCATATTTACAATGATCTCTTATGCTCGTGATTATGAGTAGGTAACCCAAGGAAGTTCGTGGGGGAGTAATCCAGCGATGAAACAAAGTCTTTGAAAAATAATTATTAATGTTTTTTATTTCATAGAGTTAGAACAAGGGGGTATTAGTGGGAAAGTCGCCTTCGTGTCTCCACGTTTCCACCCGAGGTTTAGCATTCACTTATGCAATATTTTCCCTCGATCGAGGAGGTGGATGTGTGTTCCTTTAGTGGTCATTGAGAGTAACATATATTCACAACCATATGAATAGGATGATGTTCATACATACGATGGAGCATGTTCATTATGTAAATTCGATACTAATTATGAGACGATGAAGGTTCACTCGGGGTGATGGTCTAAGAAATGTCTCATTTATGTCTTAACATCATATTTTTTCATTCATTCTGTTGTATTGCATCTTCATATTTCATTTTAGTATTTATTTTTCAATTATTAAATCTCATTTAGTGTTATTTTATTTTATGTATATATATATATATATTGAATTATAAGAAGTGAGTGATTGACTGCAATAGCTCCTCAAGAGATCGACCTAGGTCAACTACTATATTGCACTTAGTATAATAATTTTAGAGAGCCTGGACAACAACGCTTCATCAAATTGGTACCATTGAAGGGGATAAAAGTTTTATTCACTCGCTATTTTTATTCAAATTTTTTAAATAATTATATTAATTTCAAAAAGTACAAAAAAGTCATAAATTTAAAAAAGAACTCTTTGTTCATGATGTCTTTCAAGTCAAATTTTTATTCATGGATTGATGAATCATAGGTTCTAGAAAAAAATTTAAATTATTTGGATGCTAAGTATCAAAGGATTAGTAATTTAGTGGAAAAATTAGAGATCCAAATAGGGTTGATAGCCAAATACGTTCATGCATTTCAAGAACAACCTGAACCAGATCCTGAACCAGATCCTGATCCAGAATGAGTGGTGAAAGATATTTCACCAAACATTTTTTACATTAAAGAACCTAAGCATGGTTATAAGGAACCACTAATGTAGTTAATCATATCATCTTGTACTCATCCATTGCTTGAGGAGGTCCCTAATGTACACATTCAAGATGATTCACTTATGGGAGATCATTTTTTGAAAGAATCATGGAATCACTTTGTTGAAGATAACCTAAAACTTGATCTTCCCATGCTTAATAATGAACAATTAATACCTTTTGACCACTATATTGCTTTGGAAGATGATGAAGAAAATGCACCTTCTGGGATGGAGTTGCTAATGGTCCTTCTAGAAGAGATCAATTTCCAAGATGACATACATGAAATGTAAGATTTCTTGATTGATTCATCGTGTTTTAATAATATTCAAACTGAGTTGTTTTATAATATATCCTTTCCTAAAATTCTCGATACATCCCAAATAGAGCATACCTTGGATGATACGAAAGAGACTACCCAATTGGTGGTGATTGAGGAAGAGGAGTTGGATAATCATGTGGTGTGACTGCCTCTTCTACAATAAATTTCATACAATTTGGAAGAGGACACCACATAAGTTCATAGGGAGCACTCTTATATTATATTCCCTCCCACTCTTGAACACAAATTTTATCATTATTATTTCTTGGGGGTTGGTAAATTTCTTATTTTATTTGGGTTCTTAATTTTTGGTGTCTACTGATAGACATTGAAAAAAGTCACATGTGGTATTTTATCTCAAAGAAACCACATCCACCTTCTAATTGGAGATAATCCTCTGCAACTACCAAACGATGGTCAGTAAAAACATAGAAATTGCTTTGGGGGCCAAACCAATCATTATCTCTTTTCTATACCTTTTCTCTTTCTTTTTATTTATTTTTATTATGTCTTTCCATTTATTTCTTGTAGTTTTAATGTGGTTGTAGCTAGGAGCTTAACTCAAGGCTGCCACTGAAAAATAAATCAGGTTGTGTCATTCATTTTATTTATTTTATTTACTGCTCGATTTAAATTTTTCATGAAAAATGTATCTTGATGTGATTTGAGATAAATGGGGCTAGTAAATGGAATAAGTGTGGGGGAGAGATTTCAATATGTTTTAAGAATTGTGAGTGTGCTTCTATTTTTTTCATTTGTTTTTCATTTTTGGTGTGTTTTTAAAAATATTGAGATAAAGAGAATATATTGGAAAATTCAAACCATCATGGTATTTTTGGAACATTGCATGATTTTAATATTTGAGGTTTAAAATTATTTCTGAATGAGTTTTTTTGGGATTTCAGATCTTTTCATTTGAAGAAGTTTGATTGATTGTGAAACTCATGTGCACTAGTGTTGTCCAAATTGAAAATCGTTCCCAAATCAAGAGGTTTCCCAAAACTTTTGAAACATTATTACTTTCATATTTTTCTTGAGAGTCTTGAGACATGTTTTTTAATCCATAATTTTCTATTTTTCTCTTTTTAAAATATTTTTCAGTTCATGGAATGTGTTAAGTATGTTTGGGGAATCACTTTCAAAGCTCTTTTTGCATTGAAATCTTATGTTGGCCAACCATTACATATGAACTTCTTAAAACCCCAAGTAGCCATGAAATACCTTGTTAGTAAGCCACATTATAAGAAATTTATCCCTTTACAACCTTCTCTAGATGTTATATTCATGATTATTATTGAACTGAAGTGCGGGGGAGGGAAAATATAATCTATGTTTTTCTTTCTTGAAAATATTATTTGAGTTGAATTGAAAGTGTTGACATATTTATTGTTTCTTGGGTGGAAGATATTTCATGATGTAAATATGTATGAGTATCTCAAAATATCATTAAAAAAATTTTCTAGGTGTTCACCAATTTTTGAATATCTAAAGATGCCTCTCTTTTCCTACAAAACATGATTCTGAAGAAAAATTCAGATCTACATTCTAGCTAAAACAATGCTACAAATGGGGAAAATAGGGATAATAATCATTTATGATGAAATTAAATGTGTGAAAATCCCAATTAAAGATGTATTTTTAGTTGATTCCTTTTTGAGTAGATTGAAGAGAACATCATTCTTGAGCAAAAAAAATTCATCCATTTACTTCACATTATAGCCTAACCCTCCTCATTCTGCCTCAGATGTTTTTGCATTTTATACCTACCAACCCTCAGCCTCAAAAAAACCAATGAAAAATACCTCATTATTGATACATTTTTACTCTTTTAAGTGTATATAAGAGGACTATAGCAAGACTATGGAGAGTACACATGTTATTGGGAATGTGAAAAACTCCATATTGAAAATCCTTGAGTGAAGAGAGAAATATTTTTCTAATGAGGTAGGTATGAATTGAATGTGAGGATTAACATGATATTTAAAGGATTAATATTATTTTTAAGGAGTTCTTATATTTTTATCCATGTGTTATGCATGATATTTTCTCTAATATGATAATTGAGTTGTGTTGTCATTTATCATTTGAGAAGTTTGTTTTGACCATGGTATAAGATGATTGCCAAAGAGTGCAATGTTTAAGTATGAGGGAATTTATAGAACAAATATTTTAAATTATTTTATTCTTAATTTTGATGTTATTAATCCCATTAATCTGTTATTTTAAGGGAAATTGTCACATTTTATGTTTTAGGAGTATTTTTTAGCAGAATTGGAAAAATTGCTTATTTTGGAGTTAAACTGTTTAAATTTATTTTAATGCTTCGGCCATAACGTTTAATGAATAGAGAAAAAATGAAAATTTATTCCTTTATAGGTTCAATGTTCGATGGTATTCATTTTATCTTTCTGGACCCAAAGCTCAATCCATCATTTGGAAGCTCAAATCCAACTCAGAACTGAGGCCTTGAAAACTGTGCACCGAACTAGAGAATTTTATTTTTGGGCTTATATATAATAAATGGACCAACCAAATGAGCTTAAACATTTCATAGAGAAGTATAATTCTTTCTAAACATGATTTATTAAGATTTAATATCATTATTATTTCATTTTCAAGGTCAATAATGTGTTGGAACTCGGTGCATTGGAAGACGAAGAGTCTGTTTGGTAGAATAAAATATCCGGAGTACTTTTGTTATATCACTCTACCAAAGTATCCAATGATTCGCATATGTTTTAGTTAGAAATATGAGTAATATGATAACCATTTTCAAGAAGGACCCATTTCCCAATTCCATCATTAATGAGGTCATTCACGCACCTACATTTACAACAAATTTTGGATCCAAATTTTCACACCCTCTCCCTATAAAAGAGTGTTTCTTCTTCATTCCAAAGGGTTAGAAACATAGAAATAGCCTTTTTTGGACATTTTATGTAGATTATTGTTTTATTTTATATTAAATTCATTCTGTAATATCATTTCATATTTTAATTCAATTTTTATCCTTTCTCATTTTTCTTTCCCTCTTTTGTTTTCTTCCCCCATTTTCATCTTCACTGTGATCTCTTATGCTCGTGATCATGATTAGATAACCCAATGAATTTCCCATGGGAGTAATATATTGATGAAACCAATACCTTTAATAATCATTATTAATTATTCTTATCTTCTTAGAGTTAGAACTGTGGGATCTTAGTGGTAAAGGTTCCTTCGTGTCTCCACTTGCCACCTGAGATTTAGATTTCACTTCTGCAAAATTTTCCCTTGATTTAGGAGGTGGATGTGTGGTCTCTCAGTGATTTTTGAGAGTAATATATATTCACAACCAGATTAAGAGGAGTATTTTTATGAATAATATGGAGCATGATCATTATGTAAATTTGAAACTAACTATGAGACGATGAATGTTCACTCGAGGTGACGCTCTCAAGAATGTCTTCATTCTGTCGTAACATCATTTTTTTTCCATTCATTCGGTTGCATTGGATATACATATTTTCTTTTAGAATTTATTTTTCAATTCTCAAATATCATTTTTTGGTTATTTTATTTCATATATATATATATTGAATTATGTGTAGTGATTGATTGACTGCAACAACTCCTCAAGATATCGACCTAGGTTATCCACTGTATTTCACTAAGTAAAAATATTTTTGAGGGCACACACGATAACTCTTCATCACAGAAAATGATCAAAATTAATAACAAATAACCTCTTCCTTACATTGATTTATTTTTTTATTAACTACACCAATCTCAATATGTTTCCAAGATTGACCTTCATTATGGATATCATCAATTGAGATTTAAGAAGGAGGATATACTGAAGACAACATTCTATACAAGTTATGGAATCTATGAATATATAGTGATTCCATTTATCCCTAATAATTCCCCCGCTATCTTCATTGGTTTAATAAATATAGTCATTAAAAATTACCATGATCAGTGTGTGGTAGTATTTATAGAAAATATTCTTATATACCCAAATATCAAGGAAGAACATGAAGATCACATGAGAGTTTTACTAAAGATCCTATGGAAGGAAAAAATATAATAAAAATTTTATAAATCATGAATTTTTTCTTCAAAAGGATTCATTATTGTGTTATATAATTTCAATAGAGGGTATGTTAGTAGATCCATCAATGGAGAAGGTGAATGAATGTTTTCCCCTAACAACCATGATGAATGTGATACATATTTTCCATGGTTTATCTTTCTATTATCAACTATTGGAGAATAATTTCTCATGATTATATAATCTTATAACCATGTTTTTTGGAGGGTATCTATGTTCTACTAGATAGATTATTGTGAGGAAAATTTCAAATAACTCAAGAGAAGATTATTCAGTGTACCTATGATATGTTTATCATATAGAGGATATGAGATTTTTGTCTATATTGATTCATCTAATAAGGAATTAGGATTTGTTATTATGTATAATTACGTGATTATAGATTATGCCTCATGAAAATTGAAGAATCATGAGTTTAATTACTAAATAAATTATTTAGAGTTAGTTGTGGTAAGAATTACATTAAAGATATAGTGGTATTATATCTATGGTAAAAAGTGTGATATATATACCAATATAAATGTTTAAATTATATATTAACAAAAAAGGAGTTGGATATTCACAAAATAATATGGTTAGATCTGATTAAATATTATAAATTCCTATTACAGTACCACCAGAATAAAGAGAACAAGGTGGTCAATGATTTAAGTAAAAAAGGAGCTTGATACATTATCCATGATGAATATTAAAAAAGATCCAATATTTATTAATATTTAATGTATTGATCAATATATACTAAAGGAGAAAATCATATCTTTCTCAATTGAATGTTAAACCATCTATCCATGTGATGATTAAAGAGGCACATAAGGAAGATGTAAAGATGGAAAATACTGTTAGAAATATTCCTATGATTATCCTTGATCTGTATGAAATGATAAGGTTCCTGAAACATGTATTCCTTCAATAAATACCATATTTTAAAGATTTTTTAGAGGCATCTCATCATTCTTAATTCTTTATTCATCTAGGATCTGTGAAGAAGTATAGAGATTTGAAAGAGTATTCCAAGTGGGGTGACATAAAGAGTGATATCATAGAGTTTTTATCTTGGTTCTTGGTATGTCAGTAATGCTTAAAGACAAAAATCTAAGGGTATGTTACATCTTTTACCAATACCAAAATGGAAATAGGGAAAACATCATAAAGGTCTTTTTCATTGTACTCCAAAAATTTATTAAGTAAATAATGTTATATGGGTTTTATTCAATCACCTTAATATGTTTCAACACTTTATCAATATTAAAGAAGTATTCTATCCTGATCATCTTTATATGACATACATTAACAAATAGCTATTGTTTCCTAGTTTACAATATTCTATTGTTTTTTATTGAGAGGAAAGTTTTACCTCAATGTTTTGGAAAACTATTCGGCAATCTCTTGATAAAGAGCTGAGTTCGAGTATTGTGTAATATCCTTAGTTATATGTTCAATATAAAAGAATAATTCAAGCCCTAGAGGTTATATAGATATCTAGTTCTTTGGATTACAATGGTCGTTCATATCAACACCTTCCTCTAGTTTAGTTTTCATACATTAATAGCTTTCACTCAAGAATTCAAATGGATCCTTATCCATCCATATATGTAAATAAATATAAGGATCCAATTTTCTAGAAGGTATTTAGATAAATAAATATATTAATACATGATATAGTTAAATAAATTGTAGAGAAGATTAATTCCACTAAACCATACATAAATATTGCTTTGAGTAAGAATAATAGTTATGATGATAATCACCGGTATGATATATAATTAGATGTTGGTGGTATGGTGATTCTAATAATATTTCCATGGAATAATGTTATGATATTTAGGATGAAAAGGAACTGAGCCCATAGTATATAAGTTTCGTTGAAATTCATGATCCTATTGGGATGGTAGCCTATCAGCTAGAAAATCTACCAAACCACTCTAAACTCCATGATGTGTTCCCTATATATATATATATAGAAGTAAAAAATTTACCCTTCACAAGTACTAAACATATAGGTTATACCACTGGAGCAAGATCATTCTAATTAAGAACAACTAGGGGATATTCTTGATTGTACAAAGAAATTTCTAGAAAAAAGATCACTCACCATGTCAAATTTTTATGTAGAAACCACAAATTTGAAGAATATTTGGGGGAACATGAGGTAAATATGAGGTTTAATTATCCTGTTTTTGTATCATCGTAATGAATTTTATGGGAGAAATTATTTTTAAGTGGTGCAGAATATGAAACTCTGAGTTTTTGGGAATTATTATTTTGAGTAAAAAATATTTTTTTGATATATTTTGTTACACACCACACAAAGTTAATAATTCATTACATTAAACACCAAGATAATATTTTGTTACACACAACACCAAGTTTGGCTTGTGCTACATATAACACTGGGTTAGCATTATTTTTACAAGACATTGTATTTTAACAAAATTGAGATATATTATTAATATAGTTATTCAAATGTGCATATTATAACATAGCCTCAAAACATAGTGATATGTATATTTATAAATAATTATAAAATATTATACTGTTTTTAAATAATGAAAACATATTTATAAAAAATTACTTAATTCTCTATAATGTCGATAAATGTTTCAAAAATACAATTTTCTAAAAAATGGATTTTTATTTCATTTTTTAAACTTTAATAAAATTAATTTTCCACACTTTCAAAAAAATAATATGATAAAATAATAATATTTTTTAAAAATAATCATGTCAAAATTATCTTTGGTAAATTATTGTGTTTTTTCTAAAAGGTTTCATTTTTTGATGAATAGTGAAAAATAATGAATTTTAATCAAAAACATGCTTTTCGTTTTATTTATTTCTGATCTTAAATTATATTTTAAATTTATTTTAATGTAAAAATAGTTAAATTTTGTATACATTAATCCAATTTAGTTCATTATAATCTATTTCGTAATGAATTTTGACATAAAAATTCTGAAACTTTTGAACATTTCTCTTTAAAAATAGACTTTTCTGTTGCTACCATGGGATTTATTTTAAATGAAAAGTTTCTATTTCTATGAATGGAACATAAAAAATTGATAAAATATTTTCAAATCATAATAATTTATATTATCCAATAATTTAAACCAATTTTTTACAAAAAATTTGTTGTAATAAATGTAAAATTCATTTTCTGTGGTTTAAGTAAAAATGGGTTTACTGAGGGGAGGAGTAAACTAAAAGGATAGGATTTAAAATGATATATAAATTTGTATTAAAATTATTTTTTGGCCATATTTCAACCATTACACCTCTAGTTTTTAAAAATGGACCATTTTTACCCTTGTAACATGTTACAAACATGGGAGCACTGAATTCGTTTCAAAACTACCAAGTGTGTCATATCCCCCACATATTAAAAACCACAACTTTCCTATATTATTAAAACAATAAATCCATTTTGGTTTAAAAAATACCTTCAAAAATCACTCCTCAACTTCCGTAATCCCATCTTAGAGGCCTTATTTTGAATTGTAATCCATCCAAGTAAGGTTATTGGTGAAAACCTATGGAGGATTCCAGAAGAAGAGGTAACATTAGTCCACGTGAATTTTAATTTAATTTCTTCCTATACCTATTTAAATACATATTATACAATGATGATATAAAATACTACATATCTTCTATCTACTGAGATATTTTTATGTTATGTGCATGACCCACAACTACCTCCACTTCCATCAATTGGGTTACAAAATAATTATTCATGGGTTTGTCGGACTACTTCCTCATGAACCAATGCCATTCATTTTTCTATTACCAAATCTCAAGGAAGTACATAATGATGGATTTATTGTTTGTATATTATATTTATGATATATTTATTCTTTTATAATTATTATATCACAAATACGTTCAATCTTTCCATTTTGTGGGAATATGGTAACGTCGCTCTGGTGTATGGAAGATTACCACCTTGCGAAGTGATGTGATTCAATTAGATTTTCCAAGGATTCTAATATGGAATATTTTAAAGAAAAAAATTTATATATATGTAATAAAAATTATTCTTCAATGATAATATATCATTTTACATTATATATTCTGATGAATCGGGAAAATAGAAACAACGTTTATGCATACATGATACCCACTATCTCTATGAACAATGTATTTCATGTTTTGTCAATATATTTTACCGATTAATATAAATACATATATACTTAATATATATGATATTCATATCACGGTTAAAATTTTGGTGATTATTAAATCATGAACAAATTAATATATCCCAAAATAAAAAATCATAAAATATTTGAAAAACGAATCTATTATTTCAGGAAACGTATATTTAACTATGAATTATTAATAGAAATGTAATAAAATTTCATAAGAAAATAATATATGGTATGATATATATAAATAACATTCATTAACAGATTTATAGTAAACATACACTTATTATAAAGTATTTTTTAACATGTATGACAGATGTCAACACTTAAGGTATGATATTTCTATCCTCTCTTAAATTTCTGAGAGACATATGAAAATTAACCATTCATTTCTTTTACGTGGTGTATAGACTACCCCTTTTACATGTACTATCATTAATACCATTTTATTCCTTATTTTAGAAGTTTAATTTCATTTTATTCTTTGTTTATAATGATGAATAAAAATAATAAAACAGTTTTAATGGTTTTTTGTCTCAATTTTTTTTATTTGAAACATATGGTTATGCTATGACAAAATAATATTTTATGTCGTGTATGTAAAACCCCTTTGACATGTAATATATGAAATTTATTTTCCAAGATGATATCTAATGTTTCTTTTAATAATGTTAATTTTTGGTTATTAGGTTAAAAAGTAACCAATGTGGCCATGATATTATGTTATAATATCATTATTTAAAGGGATTGTTTATGACTATGTTCCTAATAATAAAATATTATGATCCATATCCCATGAAATCGTGACTTTTCCTATCCTATGGTTATGTCATGAGAATAATTTTTTCCCTTTTTCCCATTATTTATATAACAATGAGTATTAAATAATTTTCTATGAAATTAAAAATTATTTCTCTTTACATTCGAAAATAGTATTTCAAAAAATCCATGTTTTCTAAAAAAATAAGTTTTATTCAAATGAATTAGTAATGAACTTTTTACTTGTGTTTTACATTTAATTTTTTTCAAAAAATGTTCATGTAATTTTTCATTCAATGACAATTTGTCTTTTACGAAAAAAAATTGAACTAAACCAATGTTTTCATGTGAATATAATGAATATAATTTCACATAGTCCGTACCATTATTTTATTTTAATATTCATTTATATTCATTAAATGTTATTTTCAAAGAATTTCTTCTTCAATAAAATTATGTTTTAAAATGTTTTTTTCATAGGGGAAGTGAAATTTTCCTCATGAAATTTTCTAAATTATTTTTAAATATTACTTTATAAGTTCTGAATATTTATTTTATAAGAAAATTATTTACAAAATATTTTATAAAGTTAGGTTTTAAAAATTGATTTTCAATGAAATGATATTTTCAATATAAAAAATCCCATGTGATTGTTCATTTAAAATTATTCTTCATCTAAGATGTTATTCATTGATGATACCTATAACTTATTGGGGATATTATCTAGGTATACCATTCTTATTATTTATATGAATAGTTAATTTTTATGATGAAAAATGTTTTATAAAACCAATTTCTTTTCTGTTGTTTATACCATGATAAAATTTATATTAAATTTTCTCTTATTCCCACCAATTCTGTGATGATGAAATTATGAAATTATTATGAAACCCATATATTTCATAATGGTTTTGATATGATTAAATTTTTATGAAACCCATTTCATTTCATGGGTTATTATATGATTAATGTTTTATGATCCTGTAGAACATACAAATATTAATTTCATTATGAGAAGGGTGGGATCTATATCTTTGACCAATGCCTCAGATAAATGTTTATATATCATGAGGTAGGAAGAGACGAAATGGGGAGTGAATAAAATTCAATAAGGAAGTTTTTACACTATAATGGTATGGAGAGTTATACTTGGATGCTATAATTGTTTAGGGAGTGAACCCACTCCACTATGATATCCTTTGAAATGATACTTGGATAATATTTAAATTATTTTATATTCTTATGTATATATCACAAATATATGTCTTATTCTAATGTTATGATCTCAAAGATCATGTTATTGCATTACCTTATGATTAATGTATCATAAATTCCCAATCATTATTTAAGGACGTAGGATAATTATGTTTGATATGATGTGTATGATTTTCAAATGTTCTCCTCATATTCTCATTCATCATGTTCATGTTATACTGACGTATCTACAATATTTACCTTTATTGTGAAACTAAGCTCACCCATTCTAATGTTTTATTTACCAAGGATTTAAATAAAGGTATAATTAATGATATTTTTAATAAGTATTATAGTTATTAATATCATAGTGGTAGATGATGTGGTTTGTCTATGGATCATTTTTTTATTTTTCTATGTTTCCAAAGACACTAAAATATTATAGTTTTTGGGCGTGTTTTTGTGTAATGCAATTAATATTCATAAAAAATGATGTAATATCTACGTATGATAATCCTAGGTCACAATAAATGTGATCCCCAGCCTTGAAATCCCTTGTTCATCGATGGAAATCATTATAATACTTCTACCTAGACTAAGATATAATCATATTATTCCTAATAAGTTGTACCTATATTAAAATTCTCTTAAAAAAGATGAGGTCCCAGTCATGCCACATCTTCTACCTCTAACCATAAAAGGGGTGAATAGAATAACCTATCATATGGTGCCTCTTATGGAGATATATGTATAATTTCACAAAACATTTCATTTTAAGAAAATTAACAGAAATATGGATGTTTCTCCAAAGATCCCATAAAATCCATGATGCATTCTTGGACAATGTCTTTCAACACTCGTATTGCATACTCAGGCTTCCCATCGGTCTATGGGTGATAGTCTATACTCAGTACTACATGCGAACCGATTTTCTTCTAAAAACCCTAACATAAATTTTATGTAATTTGAGAATCTCTATCTAATATGACAGTACATGGAACTTAGTGAAGGTGAAAATTATCCTAGACATGAAGTCTCCCAAGCTCATCTATAGAAAAGGTATCCCATATAAGCATGAAGTGGGTGACCATCTTCAATTTTTCAATGACCACCCATACTATGTAATTTACTCAGGGGGACCTTGGTAATCCAATACAAAAATACTTGGTGAAATCAACACACTTCTTCTAAAAAATGGCAGTGGTTTTAAAATACTAGTAGGTCGTTAGTGTTCTATCTTCACCTGCTAACATGTTTAACACCGAGTAACGAAGCAATAAATATCTATTATATTCATATCCACCAATACAGACATTATAATTCATGATACATCATGGTATTACTGTAATGTATTTCTTAATAATAGGTGTTAACTCTTTTATTAACTCATTTCATATGTCTAACTACACCCAGAAACACCCTATAATGTGTAAGATATTATGCTCACCAAAGAACCAACTTGGTAGTGGGTCGGCACCTAAAATACTTTCCATTATAACTAATACCTTAGGATAAAAAATATACCTCATCATTACTCTATCAAGAAGTGAATAGTTCTATGATAACATTGTAAGTACAAGCTGCACATAACAGTCTCGTAACTCAAAGTGCATCTCAGACAACATAACTATCAATTTCCACTCACTACCGGCCTTGTAAATGTCATGTTTTTGAGACATTCAACTCAGAGAATTATCCAATACATTTCACTTCCCAGGAATATAAGAGAGCTTATTGTCATTTGAATTTAGTTTCTAATCCCCTCTTCACTATCTGAAGATAAATTCCGGCTGGAAAATATGTATTTTAAAATTTTATGGTCTCTTTATACAAAATATATCCCTCTAACTAGTCACTTCCTCCAATAATGAATAGAATGAACTAAAACTTCTATCTTGAGGTGGTGTCTCATGTAATTACACTAATCAGGTCTAAACTAATGATACTGATAAGCCACGACTCACTCACCTTGAATCAGAACTTCTCACACCCCAATGTATAAATAATCACAATGAACTACATAACGAGTACCCAACACTGGAAGATTCAAGATTGGTGCTAAGATCATCATTCCATTAAACTCCTAAAATAAACCTTCACATTCTTTAGAACATACAAATTTCAAACCCCACATAGTCAAGAATGTAAGATGGTCTTCTAGGTATAAAATTTTCAAAATGAGACACCTATAAATTTCAACCATCTCTAAGAAACGTCCTATATGAAATATTTTCTTGGGATTATCCCATGATAACATTTTATTTCACCTTCTCTGGCTCAATATATACTCCTACCTCTGAGATTATATGACCGAGGAGGTGTACTTTATCGATATAGAAATAAAATTTAGTTATCACATCATACAACTTAAGTATCTCATTTTATTTCATATTATCTCAAGATATATAGACTTGTTATTTTAATAGTAAGAATACACCAAGATGTAATACATGAATACTACCAAAAAACAATATATGTATCTATGAAAAACTAAATTCATCAGGTCCATGAATATTATTGTTGCATTAATGATACCGAACGAGATGACCAACTACTCATAAAGGCCATATCTCTTATATAATGTTGTATAAGGGATATCTAAATGATTGAATCAAATTGATGGTAGTCTAGCCTAAAATAAATTATTGAAAATACTCTAGATCCTCCGAGTTGGTTGTAAGAACCCGGTTCTTGTTTTAGAGGTACGAGATTCTTGTTTTCCTTTCCTTAAGTGTTTTTGAGAAAATAAGGAATATGGGGGAAAATCCTAAATTTCGGAACTACACGCCATGTACTTTTGGCTATGTTGGGATGAGTACATGGGGCGTGTGTCCAGGCCAGCGACAAAGGGTGTAGGAACCGAATACATGCAGTGTAGTGGTATCTTACACGCCGTGTAGTCAGTCTGAAAGATTAAAAAGCAAGGCGATGGCATCGCTGCCAGCTCGGTGACAGTACACGTCGTGTACTCGAGAGTACATGTCGTGTACTCATGTCGATGTATGAACAATGTGGCGGTGCCATCTTTTGAACAGTAAAATGAAGGGAGTACATGCCGTGTACTTTGTTTTTTCAGCTTAAAACAGGAAGTAGCCTCCTCATTTGTCTGAGGAGGCACTTGAACCATTTTGGAGCCAAAGGAGAAGGCCGGATCTTTAAAGATCCACCGGGCGTTCTTCTGGAATCTGTTTCGGCTTCGGACGATCTCGTTGGAACCACACGGGTAAGCCCTTCCTCCTCTTGGCACCGTTCTTGAAAATTCTTCTCCCAATGTAAGTTATTTATGTTTGAATGAGTTTTTTTCTTCATCATATCTACACCGTTCTTGACCTTTTGGGAGTCGGCATTCGGGTATAGCGTTCATTGGCGTATAAGGTAGGTGGCTTTGTGATCATTTTCCAACTGTCGTGCGTTTTTGTGCATTTTTGTGCCACGAACCCATGTTGGGGTGTCATGTGGATGAGGTCGTTGCTATATTTAATTCCTAGAATTGCATAGGTGATTAAATTGTGATAATAAAATGTTGTTTGGGATCATTGCTTGGATCCAGGACCATCCCGATGGGTGTGTTCCTCTGTTTAGCCGTTTGGCCAGGATACCCTAGGGTATGACTTAAATGTAGTAATTGTAGAACTGCCTTGAGATAAATTTCTTGTTTACTGCATTGTGATATGTTGGGCATGACCTGGTTACCTGTTCATCCTGAGGGTGTTGTTGTGATTAGCCTGAGGGCGTGACTGTATTAGCCTGAGGGCGTGACTGTTTTAGCCCAAGGGCTGTCGTTATTCCGCCTGAGGGCAACCTTTCGTGCCTGAGGGCTTGACTTCTGTGCCTGAGGGTGACACTACGTATTCCTGAGGGCGAGAATTAATGTTACGCCTGAGGGTAATACCTGCAGGTGGGATTCTGTATGGCCTAAGGGCAAGCCTGAGGGCGTGGTTACTATTTTAGCCTGGGGGCACGGTTCTAGTTGGCCTGAGGGCTTGGTGCTGTTGAGCAAAAAAATGTTACTAAATTAAAGGAATTAAATAAATAATAAAATTTCAATTTAACTATTAAATTAGTTACTTTTTAGTACTGCTTAGTTATTGAATTTTACTACTACACACTTGTTGCATGTTTTACACACAGTTGAGCATGGGCCTTTGGTGGGTGCCTACTAAGATACATTTCTCACACCCTGTTTGGGTCATGCTTTTCAGCCCAAACAGATTACATTGCTACAGGTGTAGATAGGGGCAAGAGTCCCTATACAGGTACTTGACTATTGTTGAGGAGTAGGAGGGCATGGGACCAAGCCTCGGCTCGCGATGCCACTGCTAGCTGTTTGGCTTGTTTGCTGTACTCTATTTTTTATTGTACTGTATTGATGTATAACATGTTATGGCTATTTTCTTAGAACTTGAAACATGTAGCATCATTACTTATATACTGTTTGTTATATCCACTGCTGTAGTTATTCCAATTGTGTATGTTTACTGCTTCCGCTGTTGTTGTATGTTTATTTTGGTATTCCGCTGCGCTACACATTGAAAAATGAGGGCATAGTTTCCCCACTATCAGACCTGGGCCCTCGCTGCTAGTCGGCAGCCTCTGGAATTTGGGGAAATGCGCTTCAGGTGACGTGGCGAACTGGGCTCGGGGCACCCGTTGCGTGGCACCCAGGTCTGGGACATTACAAAGTGGTATCAGAGGCGTTTCTTTTCTTTGACTTACTATTTGGAGCCTTTGTCAGTGATAGGACTGAACGGTAGTTGGTAATAAGCTGTGCCCGGGCGTAGCTAACCCGTGTACAGGGAAAAGCCATTCTACCTCTTATTTTGCATTATTTGATTTGCAATTTTACGGTTGATATGTTTTCATCTTTGGGTGACGCACATGGACTGTGCTATTTATATTTTATCTGTGGGTTCTATTTAGTTGCAACCTGATGAGATGAGGGTATGCCATCTCATGCATCATATACGCACATTCTAGATATCACATGCCATGCATAGTTTCCATTCCATATAGGTGCTTTAGAAATTTTCATGTTGTTGTGATAGTTGTTTTGCTAGAAAAGCATGTTGTTGTGATGGCTTCTTGATAAATACCTGCCTGGTGATATGGTGTTTTTGTTTGAGCATGTTTATAGAATGGACGCCAAACATTGGTTTTTGGGGAGTATGGGCCCCCATTGACCGGAATTTTGTGGATCATTTACTGTTATTGGTTATAACACAAATAAGATGTCAAACTTTGATTCGTGGGTTGTATGGGCCCCCAAGGGTCGTAATTTGACACTTAGGTGTTGTTTTCAGTTTTTTTTGGGAATTTTCTGAGGCATACTGTCTGGAAAACCCAGGATACACGCCGTGTAGGAACTCATACACACCGTGTGTGTTCTTCTGTTTAGGAAGAAAAATGAACTTTTTGAGTATACGCTGTGTAGTCTCTTCCCGTGTCACAAACCGTGTGGGCGGCGACACGGGGTAGGGAAGGGCTTGGGTAAAACACGTCGTGTAGTTTTTTTACACACCGTGTAGTGTTGACACGGAGTCCGATAGTGTAACTAACAACACGGGTTGGTGAACTCCTTGACAGAACATGTCGTGTCAGTTATGGACACGCCGTGTAGTGAGACCTGGGGACTCGGCCATGTAACTAACAACATGGGCCGGTGTCACCTCTCCATGAACACTCCGTGTACCTTTGGGACACGCCGTGTGGCCTAGTCCGAGGATAGACCATGTGGAGTTAGCCATGTGGCTGGGGAAACAGGCTGGTGTACACGCCGTGTTCGGGTGTAACACGCCGTGTCGAGTAAAGCCGAGTAGTCGGCCGTGTCACAGACGACATAGGCAGTTGGAAAATAACACCAAACACACCGTGTAGGTATTATACACGCCGTGTTGTTTTGTTGAACAGAATCCATGTGGCTTAGCCATGTGGAAGGACCCGGGCAGGGGAAGGGAAGTCAAGTACACGCCGTGTAGTCATTTTACACGCCGTGTAGTCTTGTTTTTTCAATTTTGAATACCTTCTTCCTCTTGTTCCCTTTGTGGTTCCTTCGCTTTCAGTCCTAATAATCTTGAATCTTATGTGTTCTTTTGACCTTATAGAGTCATGCCGCCTAGACGACCATGAGTTGTTCACCAAGAGAGCGGCGACGATTATACTCCGGAGATGGTGGGCCATGGGCTTCCAGTTGATCCACCAGCAGAGCCATATGTGGCACTAGCTGTTATACCAGACACAGGCGCGGAGGCACAGTTCCGTGAAGGCTTATTGCGGTTCATGCAGACCTTTCAGGGAGCACCGCAGGCTACCACATCTAAGGCCGAGCTGATGCATATCTTTCTACAGCAGCATCCACCTTTGTTTTCAGGGGATGGCGGACCACATGCTGTAGAGTCTTGGCTAGGATCGATGCAGACTATTTTCGAGCATCTTGAGACGCCTCCAGGGTGGAGGGTCAAGCTCTCGACTTACATGCTGCGTGATTCTGCCAAGAGGTGGTGGGATGTTACCACCCAGTCAAAGCATCACAGGGACATGGTGTGGGAGGATTTTTAGACAGTCTTCTATGGATTCTTCTTTCCCGAGACACTGAGGGAAGATAGATCTCGAGAGTTCATGAATCTGCAGCAGGGCGCTATGTCGGTGATGGACTACTCTGCTCGTTTTACAGAGCGTCAGCATTTTTAACCTGTGCTGGTGGGTGATGAGACACTGAGAGCCAGACGTTTTGAGGATGGTCTTTGGTATGACATCCGAGTGCTGGTGAATGTTTTCAGGTTACCTACTGTACACGCGATTGTGAACCAGGCATTGATTACAGAGAGGAACCTATGAGAATCTATTGGTGTGGGCCAGGGTAGTTCTGCACCAGTTACTGGTACTATTTCTGCTGGCAAGAGGAAGAGACAGATGGACTTCTCTTAGGGCAGTAGTACCAGCCAGACAGCTTCGTCAGGTGGCCCGATCAGGTGCTACCAGTGAGGCAGAGAGGGGCACAAGAGGTCGCAGTGTCCACAATACCCAGTGGAGTGCCGAGATTGAGGTAAGATGGGTCATCCGGAGTGATTTTGCAGGGAGTTTCTACCAGTGTCTAGTGAGAAGGGTTCTGTGCAGACTCCGCATGCGGGAGTAGGACCAGTGGCTTCTTACAGTTAGGGAACTGAAATACGTCAGGGCGTGCAGGCAGAGATGGTGGTCATGGCCGTGGTAGCCAGACACCAGGATCTCAGAGGCAACAGGGTGGGACAGCTCAGGGTAGCCAGGCTGTGTCGTAGGGCCACGGCACTGGACAGGAATTTGCAGTGCAATAGACCCAGAAGGAGCAGGATCTCGGACCTTCAATAGTCAAGGGTACTATTCTAGTAGCTTCTGTCTTGTCTTCAGTACTTTTTGATACGGGTGCTACACATAGTTTTATATTTTTACTCGGTGTGGAGAGCCTTGGGCTCGGTGTTTCTACTTCTTCTGATATCTTGACGCTAGACACTCCGTTGGGGACTAGGACAGTTGGTGTGCGTCAGTGCAAGGAGTGCCCCCTAGAGGTTGGTGGGTGTCACTTCCTTTGGGACCTCTATGTCCTGGAGATGACGAGCTATGACGTCATTCTCGGGATGGACTGTTTGGTTCCCTTTCGAGCCTTTGAAGACTGTTATCGTCGCAGGGTGTGTTTCATGTCACCAGAGGGCAGGGAGTTTCTATACAAGGGCGAGTGGGATGTTCAGGCGGGTTGAGCTGGACCACATCAACATGGGAGCGGTGGAGTCACAGCCCAGATTGCGAGCTTATATCTGGATGACCAGGGGACATGTCAGACAGATTTCCCTCCAGTTGTCGATCGTTTTAGGGATGTCTTCTCGGATGACTTTTAAGGTCTACCTCCAGTGCGTGAGGTGGGTTTCTCTATCGAGCTTGTGCTAGGAGTAGCACTGGTGTCCATTCCTCCTTATAGGATGGCTATTCCTGAGTTTCAAGAGCTCAAGAGGTAGTTGGATGAGCTTCAGGAAAAGGGTTTTATCCAACCCAATACATCTCCTTGGGGTTCTCCGGTCCTTTTTGCGAAGAAGGCGGATGGTACCCTCAGACTTTGTGTGGATTATCGGAAGCTGAACCAGTTGACGGTTAAGAACCGATATCCCTTTCCAAGGATAGATGATTTGTTTGATCAGATTCATGTAGAACGAGTGTTCTCAAAGATTGACTTGAGATCCAGATATCATCAGCTGCGCATGAGACCATCTGATATACCTCTCACATATTTTAGGAGTAGGTATGGTCTATATGAGTTTACAGTTATGCCGTTCGGACTCACGAATGCGCTAGCAGTTTTCATGGCTCTGATGTATCGTGTATTCCATACGTATCTTGATTCATTTGTGGTAGTATTTATGTACGACATCTTGGTGTACTCTCACACTCAACATGACCATGCCACCCAACTTGAGATTGTATTGAGTTCACTGAGAGAGCATCGCCTATATGCTAATATCTCGAAGTTCCACTTTTGGATGGACCAGATTCACTTCCTGGGTCATATCATCTCAGAGGAAGGAGTTGCAGTGGACCCAGAGAAGGTGAGAGTGGTACTTACTTGGGAGCAGCCCAAGAACTTGTTTGAGATATGAAGTTTCTTAGGGCTGGCCGGTTACTACAGACACTTCATACAGGACTTCTCCCTCTTAGCAGCACCGTTGACAGGTCTGACTAAGAAGGGTGTGAAGTTCGTTTGGTCAGAAGATTGTGAGACAGCTTTTTAGGACCTGAAGGGAAGGCTGACATCAGCACGAATCCTGATACTCCCAGAATAGGGGAAGAGTTATACAGTTTATTGTGATGCATCAGGGATTGGACTTGGAGCCGTTTTGATGCAGGGTGACTGATTTGTGGCATACGGGTCTCGGAAATTGAGGCCACATGAGAGGAATTACCCAACGCACGTTCTCGAGTTGGCTACAGTTGTTCATGCATTGCGTTGTTGGAGACATTATCTGTTGGGAGGGCATTTTGTGGTTTTCACCGACCACAAAAGCCTCAAATATATCTTTACTCAGCGTGACCTGAATCTAAGGCAGAGAAGGTGGGTCGAGTACCTGAAGTCCTTCAATTTTGAGCTTGCATATACACCTGGTAAATGTAATGCAGTAGCTGATGCACTGATCAGGAAGACTCAGATACAGGCAGTGCAGGAGGCTAGTGGTGAGTGGAAGCTCATGGATTTGTTCTCTGAGATGCATCTGGAGGTGCATGACAGTCAGGGGCAGAGTTATCTTTCCTCATTATCTTTGACTTCTACCCTCCGGGAAAGAGTGTGGATGAGGCAGCTATCGGTTTCAGAAGGCCCAGTTCTACGGGATTCGGTGGAAAGTGAGGACCCTCCTCCTGGTTGGACGATAGGTGATGATGAGGTTTTTCATTTCCATGGACGTGTATGGGTTCCAGGGGATATACATGAGGAGCTGATGCGGGAGTTTCATGCTTCATCTTGGGCAGTTCATCCTAGGGTTACCATGATGTACCGAGACTTGAGACGTCATGTAACACCCTGAGATAGCGTGTATAGTACGCAATAACGAGTTTCACAAAACAACAATATGCTATTAAAATATTATTAAAACTAGCTGTTATGAATAGTAATAACCACTTTTTGAAATTTTGTAAATTTTAGTTTTCAAAATGGACTTCATCTTTGGATTCGGAATATCGAAATTAGCTTAGGGTGAAATTTTGGTACATTTCGGATAACTTTCATTTTCTGATGAATAGTTAAAATTACTAAATTTTAATTAAAAACAACATTTTCAATCGAAATAATTAATAGTGATAAATTATTAATTTGAGTGGTTTTAAAGTATATTTAGAACATATTTTTACAATTTAATACAATGTTGGTCATTGGATGTAATTTCACATTTAAACCATACATAAACAAGTGTCAATATTTTGATAGTTATTATCTCTTAAAAACACGTTATTAGTTTTGACGACGAGATTTAATTTTTAAATTAATTAATTCAACTGATGTGTTTTGAATTTGGTAAAATATAAATCATTTTTGAATTCATAATATCAAATATAGCTTATGCCTAATTTTTGGTATTTTTCTGGAAACTTTCATTTTTGATGAATAGTGAAACCACTAAGTGGTAGTTAAAAAAAAGAATTTTTCATAAAACATAATTTTACCGCTTAAGTGAGTGGAATTTAAAAAATCCAAGAGACACGGTTGATCTCAGAATGTAAAATGTGGTTCAATGAGATGAAAATAATTTTTTTGTGAATAGTAACATTTTACTTTTTTTCCCCACGGTTAAAAGTAAATAGGGTAATTAAGGGTAAAAATGATATTATTATTACCCTAACACATGTCCTAATTATATTGGATAAGTTTAATTCGACCAAAAACAACTTTAGGAATAAAATATGACCATTTAGGCCCACTTGGATTAGATTAGGACATTTATTATTAATTTATTTAAAGAAGGGTTAAAATAGTTAAAATCAATGTTTAATAAGTATATCATTTTTAATACAGGGTTATACATAACATAAATTCTAATATAAATATTCATTAGAAAGATAAAATTATTTCCTACATAATGATATTTTATTTGTAATTTTTAGACTTTAAATAAGTTAATTTATTTATGACACAAAGATGATGCAGTAATTATCTTATTAATGCTATATTGACATAATTGATGTTATAAATACCCAAATAAATGTAATTTGAGACTTATTATGAATTACACTAATTTTATAGGTTAATAGGACATGTTAGTATTGATTTAAATAACTTTTTTCGAAATAATCATTCTGTTATGATTTTCAAAAAAATCAATTACTAAATAGTGTCAAAATTGACATAAATAGTTTTTAAAACAAATATTATATTATTGATTGTTATTTTATTCCTAAAAATCTAAAGTTTGTCCAAGATACTTATATCATGATAGTGTTATCATTAAAGGACCACTTGGGAGTCTCTTGGATGTATATGGTAAGTTTATTAACTATATAATATAAAAATACAAAGTGACATGGTAAATGTCAATCTAATTAACTAAGAGTTAAAACTAAAAGATAAGGTTAATATAATGACCTAAACTTGTCTAAATTCTATTTGATGAGAGTATTTATACCCATCCCCACCTTATATTCTAAATAAATCAATTTGGAGCTATTTGAAACCGAATTTCTCTTTATAATAAAATAATATATTTAGTTATTCCAAAGGTTCCCCTCTCCTTCCTTATAAAAGGGATCCTCCTCCCTCTCTTCCTCACACCACTTTCAGCCTTCAAGATCGGCCAAACCCTGAAAACTTCTCTTCTACACTTCCCTAGCAACATCCTAGAGGTCCTGGTCTTCTTCAAAGACCAATTTTAGTGCCCTAAAAGGAAGACTCAAAGAGGCGCTTCAAAGAAGAGGTAATGTCTGTTACCGATTCTTTCATCTTTATTTCTTCTTAAAATTCTTATTCTTAGGTTATTTAATTATGAACTAATAACATCAGTATCACTCATATAATGATATGTTATTATAAGTATGAAACAACCTTATTTCACCATCTATCCATCCTACAGAAAACAAAATCACCGCGCGTGCGTACGTACGGAATACCGTCTCCACGCCGTGGTGTAATCTATTTTCCACCACCACCTTACTTGGATGGGTATAATGGTGTACATAATAACTATATATGATTATTGTAAAGTGATATTGATTCTGAAATATTATACATACACTCCAATACAATTCCACGATCATGAGAACGATATCATCGCTCGTGCGTACGTACGGACTACCGTCTCCACGACGCGATGAGATTAATTCTCCACGTTAACCATTCATGAATGATTATAATGTATATATAATAATTAGTCATGAAATATATGACATAATAATGATACTGTATTTATGTGTATATATATGTATGTCATCTACTTAATTCCATTCAACTCAATAAGGAAAAGAAAACAGCGTTAATGCGTACGTACGGTCTACTGTCTCCATGAACGGTGTATTTCTTTCCATTTACTGATCTATTATATATATATATATATTATGAATATATATTATATATAAATAATATTTTATATTCTGGAATTAATTAATCATGATCTACGTAATCATATGAATAATTACAAGTCAAAACAGGGACGACAAATGAAACGATTTGACCCAAAACGCTCTTTAACATGGAATTTACAAAAGAACGGGTAATATAAATCCATAAGTGAACCATATATGATATCATAAAAATGCGTATGATTCTGGAATAAGTCAATGACATTATTTAAATCATTATACGGGAGGTTCGGACACTTACGAAGCAAATCGGACCTAAGGTAAGGGAAATATCACAATCTCATTTTTATCTGAGGTTGTTTATACTTCAGAAATTACTGGGGTGTATTTTATCATCCACATCCATGTTTCCAAAATATGTAATATTATTTCCATCCACCTACAATTGTTTAAATCCAATTTTACCCTTTGGTGAGTTTTTAGTAAAAGATATGAAAGGAATCTTTTGTCGTTTTTCGTATGAGGTATTTTTTGACTTTTCTGACAAAAATACGAGAAGAATGTTTTTTTAACTTATACGGCACGAATGGATTTTTACGGTTTTATAAAGCCTTATTTTCATGAAACATCCTCCAAAAAATTTCATGACTATTTACAACAAAATATCTTTCTTTTAAAATTGCATGGCATTTTGTGAAAAGAAAATGATTTTCAAGAAGAAATGATATTTTCCTCAAGAATTAATTTGAAGTGCTTTATCAAAACAATTTTTCATCTAAGATGAAAATATTTCATATGCTTATGTTTCAAGTTTAATGTCTCTAGGATTTACATGGTTCACTTTTCTTATGATGAAATGTCCATTTGTTTTATATGGATTATGAAATGATGGGTTGATGTTTATGAAACCCATTTTACTGTTTGAGTTATGATGAATGTTTTGTGGCACAAGTAAGAATGATTTCATTATGAGATGGGTGGGACCTATATCTCCCTCCAATGCATTGGGTAAATATTTATATATCATGAGATAGACATGGCTATAACGGCAAGTTAAACCGGTTCAGTAATACAGGACTGGAACGATGAGTGAGCTCGATTCAGAAAGGGACTTTTTCCACTAAGATGGTCTTGGCAGCAATGCGTTGGATACTATGGAAATCATATCATGTGCTTAATGGTTTCCACAATTACATGTTTTATTCCCATTTTATTTTATCATTGTTAATGTTTCATTATGATCTATGTCTTGCGTACTTCCATGTTTTATGTCATTGCTCAAGATTTTGATGTTTAAACATTATGTTCATGTTTTTAAGTTCAAATGTATATGGTATGTTTTATTTTATCCATTCTTACCCTTACTCAGCATTTGAGCTCACCCTTTTTATGTTTTCTTTTCCCCAGGATATAAAGAAAGGTTTTAGGTAAGAAAAAAAAGGGGAAGATCTTTATGGGAGATGTTGAATATCTTTCACCATGATTAGAAGATTACGTTCCAAGTTTCCAAAGACACTAAACTATTACGGTCCTTGTGTTTCTGTTTTTGTTATGTATTAAGTATTCTTCTAAAGTAATGTAATGTCCATGTACGTCAAGATTCGGGTCTCTACAGTTGGTATCAGAGGAGAAGTTTAGTCAAACTTTGGAAACTATGATGCGAAAACGTTAGTGAGATCCCTAGAGATATCTCTAAGGTATGTCTAGTGATGTCCCTAAGGATAAGTATACGTATAGGATATAGTCCTAGAACTATGGTAACGATATTGGATTAAAACAAAGATGTTAGATATTGAACATAATCCCCCTTTATTATGATTTTTTCCTCTCACAATATTCTTTTAGGGTTTTAGAAAATGGCTGGAAACAAGATGATTCATGATAATGGAGGGTATGATGGAAAATGGAATGATATTCTTCATGAGCAACCAAATGAAATGGGATTTGGAGGTCCAAACATCATTATTATGCCGAATCAGCAATCTCATAAGATGACCAATAAAGTAAAATTTTGTACGTTTCCTGAATTGTCTAATAAGAGAAAGATGGAGAGTCCTGATGATCATAGCAGAAAGAAAGTTAAATTTCCCCTATGTAAATCATGTGGGAAGAGGCATCAAGGAGAATGTTTCAAAGGAACTGGAAGATGCTTTGGGTGTGGAAAAGAAGGACACAAAGCCAGTAAGTGCAAAGGAAAAGGTTCAGTTAACACCAGGGATGAGGATAATGGTATTTCTACGACATTAATAGTGGTTAAATGTTTTAAATGTGGAATGTACGGGCATTATGCAAACCAATTCCCTAACGGAAAGTCTCATGAAGAGAATCAGTATGGTCGTATGGGTTGTATTTATGTTGATGATGATGAAGAGACTACAAATGATATGTGAGATGAAATAATTGTTGAAGCTCAGTCAATGGTTTAAGAATTTAGTGGAATAATTACATGTTTATCATGTGTAATGTTGTATAAGTAATCTCATGGTACTATAGAATAAAGAGACATCTAAGGATTGTTACATTGTTTTCTTTCCTTGAGTTTTGAAATTGTATGATTAATGGTACCAGTATCCATTCAAGGTTATTCAGATATTTTTGGAATGTAGATGATATGCGCATAATGAAGGGATAAGGATAAAATTAAATGTTTGATAGTATTCATGATCTCATGACTGATATAAGTAGAATGTTATATCATGGTTTGAGTATATAGAATTTTTGGATTTTGGTATGTGGAAAGAGATAACTTTTGACAGCATTCATGTTTTCACTAAGGTTTAATGGGTATTACTTTTTCAAGAGAATACATGATTAAGGTATTAACATGATTGGAATGTGACCAACAAGATATATGGGGGATAAATGATGGTATTCACATGCTTGGTTGATGACATTTCAAGTAATCGTTTTCTTTATACTATGAGCTTGTACCGAAGTATTTTTAGATAAGCCTAAAGATTAGAATGGATTATGTTGGACATAAGCTAGTATTGTTTAAGGATAGAACATTTTTTTATATTATTTATGGGATGTTATAGTAATATAGATTTAGAAAAAAGACAACCTGCAGGATGGACGACATCTCATCGCGTCGGACAAGGCTACGGGAATCGAACCCACAACCGAAGTGCGACTGGCCTTTATTGCCTACCACTGGCCTACAGAAAGTCCATGTTTAGTAAAAAATAGTTTATTATATTAATTAGTATGATATATGAAGTATAAGTCCATTTTAGGAACCATATATTATTAATCTCACTATAGATGGACTTATGTATTTTTGATAACTTTTATAACCTTTTGTTTGAGACAGATGGAATGACCCGTCATTCTATTAAATGAGCTGTTAACACTTCACGAATGAAAAATTCAACTTCATTTTTTTAAGAGATGAAGTGGAAATTATCCAAAGAACGAACAACGGTGAGACTGTACCAAAATCACGAAAGTATTACTTCTATTTCAAATTTCATCAATTTTAGGGAAATGATCTTGAAAAACAAAAATGTTGTTCTAGTGCCCTTATATCTGATGAATCATATGTTACATTAGATCATCACAAATTTATGGCTTTGTGATTGCTGGCATTTCCATAGCCATGTTCTCTACCACACTCCATCAGAACATGATTGTTAGATTTCTCTTCCATATCCATATTTTCACCTATGTGGAAACCCAGTGATTAGTTTATTTGGGTAACCATTACGTTTCATACTTTTGTTTTTAAAGATTGGTTTTGGTATTCCTTTTTATGATGTGTGTTTCTATTAAAGAAACTTTTGAGTAGTAAACCATTTATAACCCCAATGAATTTCGAGGGCGAAATTCATTTTAAGGGGGGTAGAATGTAGCACCCCTAGATTTTATGAAAAATATTCTTTTTAATTTCATTAATGTCTTGTGATGTACGCTACACCAAAAGGAGCTTGCACAACATGTATCCTTGACTTTCCTTGCATTACACGCAATCGCGACCTTCATCGATAGCGTGTATAGTACGCAATAACGAGTTTCACTAAACAACAATATGCTATTAAAATATTATTAAAACTATCCGTTATGAATAGTAATAACCAATTTTTGAAATTTTGTAAATTTTAGTTTTCAAAATGGACTTCATCATTGGATTCTGAATATCGAAATTAGATTAGGGTGAAATTTTGGTACTTTTCGGATAACTTTCATTTTCTGATGAATAGTGAAAATTACTAAATTTTAATTAAAAACAACCTTTTTAATCGAAATAATTAATAGTGATAAATTATTAATTTGAGTGGTTTTAAAGTATATTTAGAATATATTTTCACAATTTAATACAATTTTGGTCATTGGATTTAATTTCACATTTAAACCAGACATAAACAAGTGTCAATCTTTTGATAGTTATTATCTCTTAAAAACATGCTATTTGTTTTGATGACGGGATTTAATTTTTAAATTAATTAATGCAACTGATATGTTTTGAATTTGGTAAAATACACATCATTTTTGAATTCATAATATCAAATATAGCTTAGGCCTAATTTTTTGTATTTTTTTGGAAACTTTCATTTTTTGATGAATAGTGAAACCACTAAGTGGTAGTTAAAAAATGAATTTTTCATAAAAATTAATTTTACCACTTCTGTGAGTGGAATTTCAAAAATCCGAGAGACACGGTTGTTCTCAGAAAGTAAAATGTGGTTCAATGAGATGAAAATAATTTTTGGTGAATAGTAACATTTTAATTTTTTTACCACTGTTAAAAGTAAATAGGGTAATTAAGGGTAAACATGATATTATTATTACCCTAACCCATGTCCTAATTCTATTGTATAAGTTTAATTCGACCAAAAACAACCTTAGGAATAAAATATGACAATTTAGTCCCACCTGGATTAGATTAGGACATTTATTATTAATTTATTTAAAGAAGGGTTCAAATAGTAAAAATAAAAGTTTAATAAGTATATCATTTTTAATAAAGGGTTATACATACGATAAATTTGAATATAAATATTCATTAGAAAGATAAAATTATTTCCTACATAATTATATTTTATTTGTAATTTTTAGACTTTAAATAAGTTAATTTATTTATGACACAAAGATGATGCAGTAATTATCTTATTAATGAAATATTGATATAATTGATGTTATAAATACCCAAATAAATGTAATTTGAGACTTTTTATGAATTCCACTAGTTTTATAGGTTAATAGTACATGTTATTATTGATTTAAGTAACGTTTTTAGAAATAATCACTTTGTTATGATTTTCACAAAAATCAATTACTAAATAGTGTTAAAATTGATATAAAATAGTTTTTAAAACAAATATTATATTATTGATTGTTATTTTATTCCTAAAAATATAAGGTTAGTCCAAGATACTTATATCATGATAGTTTTATCATTAATGGACCACTTGGGTGTCTCTTGGATGTATATGGTAAGTTTATTAACTATATAATATAAAAATACAAAGTGACATGGTAAATGTCAATCTAATTAAATAAGAGTTAAAACTAAAAGATAAGGTTAATATAATGACCTAAACTTTTCTAAATTCTATTGGATGAGATTATTTGGACCCACAACCACCTAATCTTTGAAATAAATCAATTTGGAGCTATTTGAAACCGAATTTGGCTCTATAATAAAATAATATTTTTAGTTATTCTAAAGGTGCCCCTCTTCTCCCTTATAAAAGGGGTCCTCCTCCATCTCTTCCACACACCACTTTGAGCCTTCAAGATCGGAAAAACCCTGAAAAATTATCTTCTCCACTTCCCTAGAAACATTCTAGAGGTCCTGGTATTCTTCAAAGACCAATTTTAGTGCCCTAAGTGGAATACTCAAAGAGGCGCTTCAAAGAAGAGGTAATGTCTGTTACCGATTCTATAATCTTTATTTCTTCTTCCACTTCTTATTCATAGGTTTTTTCATTATGAAGTAATAACATCAGTATCACTCATATACTGATATTTTATTATAAGTATTAAACAACCTTATTTCACAATCTATCCATCCTATAGAAAACGAAATCACCCCGCGTGCGTACGTACGGAATACCGTCTCCACACCGTGGTGTAATCTATTTTCCACCACCACCTTACTTGGATGGGTATAATGGTGTACATAATAACTATATATGATTATTGTAAAGTGATATTGATTTTTAAATATTATACATACACTCCAATACAATTCCACGATTATGAGAATGATATCATCGCTCTTGCGTACGTACGGACTACAGTCTCCACGACGCGATGAGATTCATTATCCACATTAACCATTCATGAATGATTATAAAGTATATATAATAATTAATCATGAAATATAAGACATAATAATGATACTGTATTTATGTTTATATATTGAAGGACCCCGGGACACCCTGAGAGGGGGGGTGAATCAGGGTGACCACTTTTTCTTTTAATGTGTTGGATCTTGTTCCCACGTTGGTAGGAACTTGTTGAACCTGTATGATGATTAGGGTCAAAATGAAAACATTCACATGCATAGAGAAGAAACAGCCATTTTTACTTGGTTCACCACTAAGGGCTACGTCCAAGGAGCAAACGCTGACAGGTTGCCGGTCGTACCTAAATCCACTATGTTTCACTAGTTGCGGATACAAAAGTTCGGGTACAGACACTCTGTCCCAGGCTCACTGCCTTTACAATTGTTCAGGGATAGCTCACTGCGTCCCTCGGGTCACTCCCGTTGACTCCCTCTGGCTCACTGCCGTTGGTGAAGTCCCACTCAGTTTATAGACGTGAAGGTCTCTTCTTCATTTCCATAAGAGCGCATCCTTTGTTGTATGTAGATGCTCTATTGAAGTCCGATTCTCACCAGAAGAAGAATATCACTTTTCCTCGAATGTACGGAGTAGTCTCTCGGCTTTCGTGCAGCTCCAAACACGCCGGTGGGCTTCAGCAAAACCAGGCGCGCTTCTTCAAGACAGTCGTGCAAGTCCCACTACGGCGCGCAAGTCCAAACTGGCACGCAAGTGTCATCAACACACATGCGCGACTCTTCCTTCCCCAACTTCTAACTTGCGCGGTCCACTTCCTTTCTCTTCCAAACCACCTTGGGCGCACAGCCAAAAACCGGCGCGCAAGCTCTACTTGCGCGACAAAACAACCACCTGCGCGACTCAACCACCTGCGCGACGAGAGCTCGAACAATCTCTCGGCCTTGAACTTCGTTTCAAATGAGGAGGGGTGGTCCAGTATTTATAGGAAAACTGGACCACCTGCGCGTCGGCGCGCAAGTCCCTCGACGGCATGCAAGTCCCTCGACGGTGCACAAGTCTTGTCTTCAATAACCTCTGGCGCGCAACTCACTTGCGCGACCCAACCAACACTTGCGCGACCTTCTTTCCTTAGCCAAATTTTGATGTTCTGGTCCTCAAAAACATATGGCGCGCAAGTATTTTATCCTCTAAGACCACGGCGCGCAAGTACCTTTGCCAAAAACACTTTACTTTATTGGCCGATTTTTAGGCCCAAAAATTTGGCAAACACTGGGAAACAGCGCCACCTTCACTACTGTTTTCCGCTTGAACGATATGATCGCTTTGTTGGTGCACACCCTGAACTTCCACTGAGGATTGACAACAAACACAAACCATACACCAAATTATGCTTTGAAGAACCTGGTTCCAACATATATATGTATGTCATCTACTTAATTCCATTCAACTCAATAAGGAAAGGAAAACAGCGTTCATGCGTACGTATGGTATACCGTCTCCATGAACAGTGTATTTCATTCCATTTACTGATCTATGATATATATATATATATATATTATGAATATATATTATATATAAATCATGTTTTACATTCTATAATTAAGTAATCATGATCTAAGTAATCATATGAATAATTACAAGTCAAAACACGGACGACAAATGAAACGATTTTACCGAAAACACTCTTTAACATGGAATTTACAAAAGAACGGGTAATATAAAGCCATAAGTGAACCGTATATGATATCATAACAATGAGTATGATTCTGGAATAAGTCAATGACATTATTTAAATCATTATACAGGAGGTTTGGACACTTACGAAGAAAATCGGACCTAAGGTAAGGGAAATATCGCAATCTCATTTTTATCCGAGATTGTTTATACTTCAAAAATTACTGGGGTGTATTTTATCATCCACATCCAGGTTTCCAAAATATGTAATATTATTTCCATCCACCTACAATTGTTTCAATCAAATTTTACCCTTCGGTGAGTTTTTAGTAAAAGATATGAAAGTAATATTTTGTTGTTTTTCGTACGAGGTATTTTTTGACTTTTCCGACAAAAGTATGAGAAGAATGTTTTTTAACTTATATGGCACGAATGGATTTTTACGGTTTTATAAAGCCTTATTTTCATGAAACATCCTCAAAAAAATTTCATGACTATTTACAACAAAATATCTTTCTTTTAAAATTGCATGCCATTTTGTGAAAAGAAAATGATTTTCAAGAAGAAATGATATTTTCCTCAAGAATTCATTTGAAGTGCTTTATCAAAACCATTTTTCATTTAAGATGAAATTATTTCATATGTGTATGTTTCAAGTTTAATGTATCTATGATTTACATGGTTCACTTTTATTATGATGAAATTTCCATTTGTTTTATATGGATTATAAAATGATGGGATGATGCTTATGAAACCCATTTTATTATTTTGGTTATGATGAATGTTTTATGGAACAAGTAAGAATTATTTCATTATGAGATGGGTGGGACCTATATCTCCCTCCAATGAATTGGGTAAAGATTTATATCCCATGAGATAGACATGGATTGAACGGAAAGTTAAACCGGTTCAGTAATACAGGACCGGAACAAGGAGTGAACTCGATTCAGAAAGGGACTTTGTCCACTAAGATGGTCTTGGCAGCAATGCCTTGGCTAATATAGAAATCATATCATGTGCTTAATGGTTGCCACAATTACATGTTTTATTCCCATGATATTTTATCATTTTTAATGTTTCATTATGATCTATGTCTTGCATACTTCCATGTTTTATGTCATTGCTCAAGCTTTTGATGTTTAAACATTATTTTCATGTTTTTAAGTTCAAATATATATGGTATGTTTTATTTTATCCATGATTTCCCTTACTGAGCATTTGAGCTCACCCTTTTTATGTTTTCTTTTTCCCAGGATATAAATAAAGGTTTTAGGTAAGAAAAAAAAGTGGAAGATCTTTATGGGAGATGTTGAAGATCTTTCACCACGATTAGAAGATTACGTTCCAAGTTTCCAAAGACACTAGACTATTACGGTCCTTGTGTGTCTGTTTTTTGTTATGTATTAAGTATTACTCTACAGTAATGTAATTTCCATGTACGTCAAGATTCGGGTCTCTACATGTCAGTATTGGTGGCCAGGTATGAAGAGAGAGATAGCTGGTTTTGTTACGAGGTGTTCCACCTGTCAGCAGGAGAAGGCAGAGCAGCAGAGACCAGCTGGGCTATTACAGCAGTTGCCCATTCCAGAGTGGAAATGGGATGATGTCGCGATGGATTTCGTGACGGGATTACCAAGGTCACCTCGAGGAAATGACGTCGTATGGGTTGTTGTGGACAGATTTATGAAGGTAGATCACTTCTTGTAGATCAAGGAGACCTTTGGTGTGAAAGAGCTCAGAAGGCTGTATATCCGAGAGATCGTACGTCTTCAAGGGGTCCGTAGTTCTATCATTTCAGATAGGGAAGCCCTCTTTACGTCTCGTTTCTGGAAGAGTTTTCAGAGGGCGCTGGGTACACAGGTGTTTTTGAGCACAGCATACCACCCTCAGACTGATGGCCAGTCAGAGAGGACGATACAGGTGATAGAGGACATGATGCGTGCATGCGTCCTAGACTTTGGGGGCTCTTGGGAGAAGCATATACCCTTAGTCAAGTTTTCCTATAACAATAGTTTTCAGGAAACTATTGAAATTGAACCATACAAGGCTTTATATGGAAGGCCATGCTGATCACCTTTGTGCTGGTTAGAGGCAGGTGAGGTAGCTTTACTGGGACCACAGCTCATGCAGGAGACATCTGAGCAGGTCCAGTTAATTTGGAAGTGGATGGCTACCACACAGTCTCATCAGAAGTCTTATGTTGATCATCGCAGACGACCTTTGGAGTTCGTGGTTGGGGATCAGGTTTTCTTGCATGTTTCGCCGAGGCTGGGACACAAACGGATTAGGAGATAGGGTAAGCTTTCACCGAGTTATGTGGGACTATTTGAGATTCTGGAGAGAGTCGGGTGGGTTGCCTATCGGTTGCAGTTACCGCAGTGGTATCGAGCCATGCACGACGTCTTCCACATGTCTCAGTTGCGTCGCTACCATTCAGACCCGTCTCACACCATTCACCCAGAGGAGGTTGAGCTACAACATGGTGCGTCTTTTGAGGAGCATCTGATCTGTATCGTTGACAGGAGCACGAAGGTTCTCTGAGGCCGGTCATTTCCTCTCGTACGGGTGCTATGGAAGCATGGCCGAGTGCAGGACGAGACCTGGGAGAGGGAGGCCAACATATGTGCTCAGTGGCCAGAGTTGTTCTAAGCTTTCTCTTCGCCACCCTTGAAAGGGAATTTCATGGACTAATTGATATAAGGGGGGAAGTTGGTAAAAACCCAGTTCTTGTTTTAGAGGTACGGGCTTCTTCTTTTCCTTTCCTTAAGTGTTTTTGAGAAAATATGGAATATGGGGAAAAATCCTAAATTCTGAAACTACACTCCATGTACTTTATCCACACGCCGTGTACTTTTGGCCATGTTGGGATGAGTACACGGGGTGTGTGGCCATGCTGGCGACGAAGGGTGTAGGAACCGAATACATGCAGTGTAGTGGTATCTTACACGCCGTGTAGTCAGTCGGCAGGCTTAAACAGTAAGGTGGTGGCGTTGCTGCCAGCTGGGAGATAGTACACGCCGTGTAATCGAGAGTACATGCCATGTACTCATGTCGATGTATGAACAGTGTGGTGGTGCCGCCTTTTGAACAGTTAAATGAAGGGAGTACATGTCGTGTACTTTGAAGTACACGTCGTGTACTTTGTTTTTTTCGGCTTAAATAGGTAGTAGCCTCTTCATTTGGCAGAATATGCACTTGATCCATTTTGGAGAAAAAGGAGGAGGTCGGATCTTTAAAGATCTACCGGGCGTTCGTCTAGAATCTGTTTTGGCTTCGGACGATCTCGTTGGAACCACACGAGTATGCCCCTCCTCCCCCTAGTACCGTTCTTTCCAATTCTTCTCTCAACGTAAGTTATTACGTTTGAATGAGTTTTATTCTTAGTCAGATATACGTCGTTGTTGGGCGTTTCTGGAGTCGGCGTTCGGGTATACCGTTCATTGGCATATAAGGTAGGTGGCTTTGTGATCATTTTCCTATTGTCGTGCATTTTTGTGCATTTTCATGCCACGAACCCATGTTGGGGTGTCATGTGGCTAAGGCCGTTGCTATATTTAATGCCTAGAATTGCATAGGTGATTAAATTGTGATAATAAAATGCTGTTTGGGATCGTTTCTTGGATCGAGAACCATCCCGAGGGGTGTGTTCCTCTGTTTATCCGTTTGGCCAGGATACCTGAGGGTATGCCTTAAATGTAGTAATTGTAGAATTTCCTTGAGAAGAATTGCTTGTTTACTGCATTGTGATATGTTGGTCCTGACCCGGTTACCTGTTTAGCCTGAGGGTGTTGTTGTGATTATCCTGAGGGCGTGACAGCATTAGCCTAAGGGCGTGACTGTTTTAGCCCGAGGGCTGTCATTATTCCGCCTGAGGGAAACCTTTCGTGCCTGAGGGCTTGACTTCTGTGCCTGAGGGTGACACTTCATATGCCTGAGGGCGAGAATTTCTGTTATGCCTGAGGGAAATACCTACAGGTGGGATTCTGTATGGCCTGAGGGAAAGCCTGAGGGCATGGTTACTATTTTAGCCTGAGGGCACGGTTCTAGTTGGCCTGAGGGCTTGGTGCTGTTGATCACAAAAATGTTACTAAATTAAAGGAATTAAATGAATAATAAAATGGCAATTTAACTGTTAATTTATTTACTTTTGAGTACTGCTTAGTTATTTCATTTTACTACTACACCCTTGTTGAAGGTTTTACACACAGTTGAGCACGGGCCTTTGGTGGGTGCCTACTTAGATATATTTCTCACATCCTATTTGGGTCACGCTTTTTGGCCCAAATAGATGACGTTGTTGCAGGTGTAGATAGGGGAAAGAGTCCCTATACAGGTACTTGACTGTTGCTGAGGAGTAGGAGGGCATGGGACCGAGCCTAGGCTCGCGATGCCGCTGCTAGCTGTTTGGCTTGCTTTGCTGTACTCTGTTTTCTGTTGTACTGTATTGATGTATAACATATTCTGGCTGTTTTCCTAGAACTTGAAACATGTAGCATCATCACTTATATACTGTTGGTTGTATCCACTACTGTAGTTATTCTAGTTGTGTATTTTTACTGCTTCCGCTGTTGTTGTATGTTTATTTTGGTATTCCGCTGCGCTACACTTTAAACAATGAGGGCATAGTTTACCCACTATCAGACCTGGGCCATCGCTTCTATTCGGCAGCCTCTAGCATTTAGGGATATTCGCTTGAGGTCACGTGGTGAACCGGGCTCGGGGCACCCGTTGCGTGGGACCCGGGTCTGGGAAGTTACATTGGTTGAAGTTTTCATTTATATGAGGTAGGGGATATCATTTCATAACCATAAGATGATTTAATTTTCATTATTCTATATAAATCCTACGGATACATTTCTCCTACTTGGTGAAAATGATTGGTGAACCCACAAGGAAATATACTTTTCCAGATAACCCCCTCAGCTTCAAGGTCCTCTATCTATCTCTTATATTATTGGAGTTTAGTAGGTTCCATCCTGTAAGGAGTAATTGTCACTGGTTCTACTCCTAGAATTAGCTCAAAAATAAATTCTACCTCTCTATTAATTGGTATTATAGAATTTTTATCCGGGAAGATGGACCTAAAACAATCCACTATATGAGGGAAGTCTCTCTAACATGGGACATGATTATCTAAAAAGTGTCTTTCAATCTTGCCTATCACTCCACCTAGACCACTAGGTTTTGTTCTAGAACGAGATTTCTAGAAGTATCATTCACCTTTATTAACATTACTACCACCCTATGGTGTTGAAAATGACACACCATGATGATAAAAATCAACATGATCTTGGTGAGAAACCGACCAATACATCTCAATAATTATATAAGAAAATTCCATCTTGAGGAAAAAGTGGTTCCATACGAAGTTATAGCCACCTATCTCAGGGAGGGAAATCCCTGAATTGATGTAAACTCTATGATCACATTCCCATCAGAGTATCTTAGTTCACCATACCACATTACTACTCAATATATATATATATATATATATATCCCAAGGATTTCCATAATAGTCATAGATATAAAATTATGTGAAGATGTAATATCAAATAAGAAAGATACAAGAATATAATCTACATTAATTATACATCATATTGTACAAGAATCGATGATATAATCCTATCATATAGGTTATACTGCAAGTAGATGGAGAAATCCACGATCTATAGATAAAACCTGATTACACTGAGAAAAACTGCACTACTCGTGCTACTTCTCATATGATTGGATTCTATAGCCAATTCCACCTCCTCGAACTGATTTTCTAGTTGTAGTCCAGCTCCATGCCAAATGTAAAGCTGGTGATCCAACAATTGAATGTGGGGTCAGTGAAAGACCTATGTACCTAGGAACTAGAGAGAACGTTATGAAAAAAATGTTAAAGATGCTTCATCTTGCTGCATGATCGACACTCAATTGGGTCCTTGTTACATAGGGGATTCTTATGGGCTAGTCAACCACATTGATGACACATCACATAATTATTATTCCAAGATGTATGACTATCACTACCTCTAAAAACTGACTCAAGATGACATTTAGTACCACTATATTAATTGCTTCCCTATCTTGGTGCTGAACCACCCTAGCATACCACATCAACTTCCCTCAATTTCTAGTCAGTGATGAAGGCATGATTCACTATTTCCGAAATTATAGTCATCCTGATATGGGATTAGATGACATACATGATCCCATCCTCAAATCATATAATTTTCACCAACACGTCACCAATAAGGGGTGATGTGAAGCCCTTAAGAATAATAAAGTGATATGAATAATCAATAATAGAGATAGAACACTACTCTACATGGATAACATCTTCATCATGGTCCTCTATCAGTATTTTTGGAAAGAAGTAATCATATATGTCCTCCTGGATTACCTTAAGACCATATCTTATTAATGATCTTCCAGAATAATGACGCAACAATAACACTAGGTCTAGTATCAAATAATATAATTCATTATCATAACACTTCCCTATAGAGTCATCTCAAAATTCTTGAACATAGACAACATTACCCCTATCCATGACGGAGCTGACTGAGGAATACCTTCTCTTGAAAAGGTAGAAGGGTTCAATATATAGAATTCACACATCAACTCAATCATAGTAGTGTTAGTTCATTGGGATCCCTATATAGACTGTATGAACTGCAATAATTCCTCTCAAAATTTAGCATCATCACCCATATTAGTACTAATAAGAGGTGTCTCAAGTTGTACTACAAGAGGTCAAACTGTTGGATTATGCCCCCACCACATTTGGAGCATGGTCATCATGGTAGCATATTTCTAAAATATGAAACACACTCCTCATAGAAATATTTAATAATCAAGTTAACACATATATAGAAATATTAATGATACATAGAATTTCTATATTGGAGTCATAACCCATATTCATACACCTATTTTTAGGTCTAAGTTGTCTTAGAAGATCACAATTCCGTTAGAAGACACTCCCAACTACCCACTACTATAATCAGGTTAGGGTTAGGGTCTCATACTTGATATTAGAGTTCAAAGTATTAGGAGTTTATATTTCATGTTATAGAATAAAACACCATTTATGTTGCAATTAGCATCCCATTTTCATAATAATTATTTATTTAAGATAAAAGTTATTCAAGTTCATATTCAATTATGTGTATACATGTCATGATCATGTTAGATGAGTTACCATTCCCATGTTTTAAACTCACAAAATTATAAGTTAAAAATGTCCATAATGTAACTAAAACCAACCTCCATAATGGTTCAATTATATGGATCAACATTCTAAATATATAGAGTCACAAACAATCTTTAAATTAGAATTATTATTGATATAATATATCCAAATTATGTTTTAGTCCATGCAACCAATGGTTAATGGCTCAAACATGTGGTGATTGGTTAAATTAGTTGACAAAACTACACTATGTGGGGGGAAAAATTTACTATGAAGAAACTATAATTACCCAATTATTTAATTAATTTACCTTGTAAAAATGTTATTCCAATAAAAGATATATCAATCAAGGAACAGAATAATGTTTTAGGAAATTTTGATGATAAGATAAATATATCTTGGAATATGCATGACATGTTAATCACTACAAGGATATAATTATGCATGAGACAATACTTCCCTACCATACCGAGATTAGGGTAGAAATCCATATCCTAAAAATATTCAAAAAACATGTGCATCAACCGATGGTGAAATCAATACATCCATAATAGCCATAATCCAGAACAAAAACTTCCATCATTGGTAATTTATAATTTCCATGTATATGGGTTATCTATTATTATGAATATGCTCATTACGAAATTCCAAGACATTCCTAGTCTCCAGTCTAACAAACCAAATAGTAAGAAAAAAGGAAAAAAGATCCCTTAAACACACTATATGACATACCAGTCCTGGGTCACTCATATGTAACCAAAACGTATTGGCCACTTAGTCTTAAGAATATCTCCCTATATGCCTGAGGATAATAAATAACAGTGGGGGTCTATGATAGTTCAGTGGGGAGATTATACCCTCATGATCAAAGTGACATGCATCAGTGAGATGATAGATTAATCAAAAAAATAATAACATCTATTATAATAATTATTATGATGATAATAATGATAATAATAAACAGGTAGGAGTAATAAAAAGTATAGTTTTATGTTTTGTAAATAATTATAAATAATAAATACCATATCCAGTGTCATATAAAAAATAATTCCATTTCTATATTCTTTAAAAAAGTGGAATACAAGGAAATAATGAATAAGGTGTGTAAAACAAGCTATACAACAAAATAATCAAAGACAAAAAATATATCTCAAATAGAATCATGAGAATAGGTTCAGTCCTCTATTATTATAATCTATCCAAGTACAGAAAATCAGGCATCCATACCTGGAAACTACCCTTTTCCCTACCTATTTCCCTAAAGTATATCCAAATACCAATTAGCTGTCTGATTAGGGTGTGAGATAAACTCCATATGCCACCACTAATAATGCTACGAATTAACCAGTCTGTGTATATGCAATGAGTAGTGATTATATAATAATAAAAAATAATGTATTAAATAAATAACCAACATTGGTCCATGTTACTCATGTGATACCTAACAGTCACTACCTGATTCATCCTGTACTAGTAGCAAACACATATGATTTAATAATTCACTTAATATAGTTTCCCCTTCAATTTATAAGGGGAATGTCAAGAAAAATGAAATAAGAATGAAAGACAATGACTTAAGGACATGGAATCTCCATTCCCTCTTTCTATTAATTAAATTTATTTCATTATATTAATTAAAATATCCCAAATAGAAAGAGGAATAAACATTCATTATAAGGTGATTTTATTACATTTCCTGGAATAAGGCTCATATGCCTAAAAGAGAGACACACCCAAAGGGGTGGATCACATCAACATAATACCCTCTAATGAATGAATTGGGGTGAAAGTACTACCCAAAATATGATGACTTCCATTTATGTAATTAAATTATCATTTAATTACTATGACAAATAAAATATGGTTGACGATACCATGCCACATAATATAAATGGAAATGATTTTATGAAAAAATAACTACATTTCATACCTTATCATAGTAGATTACTCCTCGTATTATTTTAGCTTTAGATATGAGCTCAAATAGAAAGAATTACATAAAAAGATAAATTCCCTGAAAATAGGGTATAGTATCCTATGTGAATATCGTACAATGGATAGAGAGATAAACTATGAAAATGATATAGTGGAGTCTGAGGAATATAAATATGAATCCCATGTCATGAATATAACATGATATAGATTCTAGTGAGAGGATTTCCAGAGGAAACTAACTTGAGGGGGAGGAGAACCCTCCACATGATGTGTAGTTGTAAAAAGGAAGGACTTGGTTAAATGGGGGTTATTCCATTTTTAAAAGGAATGAGGCATATTCATAAAATTAATGTGATTCATTTCATCAATAATTTCGTTTCCACTCTAATGGAAAAACCAGTTCCGGTCATGAATGAGAATGATGATGTGAATTACCCTTTCATAAGGTCATTCACATCTTAAATAATTCATGTTCTGCATAAAATGTATGGGGTATGGATATAAAATTTCATAGTGTGAATTGCATTCACATCATGAATTAAATTCATGTTGTGAATTAAATTAATGTTTATAACTAGTTTTGTTGCAAGGTATCATCCAACTATTACCTTCCTTCCCATAATTAAATCGACCTGCACAGTGGTTCAATTGGGGAGGTATAAGCCAAAAATAAAAAATCAACAACGATTTACATAAATTTGAATGAATAAATGCCTCTCTAAAAATTCAGGCTGTTACAGTTTCTTTTTCCCCATGTTCTTCAAAAAATCCTCAAATAATCATTATGCTCTTCCTTCATATTAGAATATATAATAATATCATCTATAAAGACTTCCACAATTTGATAAATGTAGTCTTTGAGGCCTATAGACCTCAAATCAATAAATATAATGGGGAATTACTAATTTTTTATGATATTACTGTAAATTATATCCACATACCTTTTATAAACTGTTGTTTTAGGTAAATATTCTTATTTGAACCTTACTTGATTATATATATATTGATATCCAATTATTGAGAGGTCTTGATGTCCTCAAAGACAATTAAAGAATCCATTGATGCATTATAGAGGACAAATATTCTTCACCCTGATGTTTTTAAGTTTATGATTATTAGTGAACAGACACATTGACTTGTATTTCATCTTTAAAAAAAGAATTTTTGGACCCCATGATGAATCACTAGGGCGTATGAATCACTTATCTGGATTCTATTGAGTCTATACTTAAATTCAAGAAACTCGATTGGGACCATCCTATAAGGAGTCTTTCATATAATCACAATACAAAGAATTATATATATCAGAAACTCAATTAAATGGTTTATAGGAAGACTAGGTAACTCTTCATGAAATACATCGACATATTGATGTTAAATATTCATATCATCAAGGTTAAGTTTCCTCCCATTAATCTATGCTTAATATATATCATGATTGGGTATTAATACCCATATTAGGGATGTAATTTCAATTAAAATCTTCTATCCAACTTTAATCAAATATAAAACCATAGGTTAATTTGGGATATCATTTGTGGGTTCCCTTATTCAAAAATTAACAGGGTCTATATAAAGAGAGAGTCATTCCTTGCCCAAAATCATATTAAATCTGTCTATATGGATAATAATAGGACATATAGGGAGAGAATTCCCAAAAAAAATCTATTATAGTGGATTCATATACTAGAAATTTAATCAAAATACCATTATAAACATTCATCTACAGTTAAATATTTAATTATTGAGCTGTTGATGTGATGCCCTTATAAAATTTCCAAAATAAATAATTGTGGGTACAAATATATATAAATATAGAATTAAGAGTATTTAAATATATAATAAGTGTAATTTTAGAAATTTTATTATGGTTCTCTTAATTTACGCACACAAAAAAGGTTATTTTCTGCATCAAATATTAATTATCATAGTGAAAAATCAGTTGATATTGAAAGTAATATTTATGATGTATTAAATTATGAAACCTTCATTTAGCCCATGACATTATAGTGTTATATTATACCACTTTTAACATAGATTATTTTAGGTTCCACTCTCTTATTTTTAATCACCTAATCCCAAAAAATATATAAGTCATACTTTCATTGAAACTATAGAATCCCAAGGAAAAAATTATTATATAGTCCATTGTTTTAGATGATAGCATAATAGAAATCAAAATCATTCAGGCCCGATTATCATAAATGTTTGGTGTCTTTATAGACAAAAGACATAATGAACTTATTTTTGAACAACCTATAACATTTCCCATTATCCTTATTCAAACATTTTTCCCATCATTTCTTATTACACAAAATACATTTCTTTATTAATTAGGGAAATTGCATTATAGGAAATGGTGATCATAGATGATCTATAAGGTTAAACATGTAAGATAACAATTTATGATCATAAGTGAGAATTAAATGAGCATAAGGGTTTTAGAACATGATGATAAAATAAAAAAACATTATAAAAAATCCATAGTTTATAAATAAATAGTAATTGTTTGAAATATTTTTTATAACATAATTCATGAGTCACAAGAGTGTAAGATCAACGTCAACAAATCATGATCCAAAAGATAGTATTATAGACCTAATAATATGAAATAAAAGTGTGAAATAAACATATAAATAGGATGTAAATTCCTTTATTAATGTTCATAGGTAGGACCATAATCACATAGTAGATAGAGTCCCTTAAGGGGATTTTTCTCCCCAATCCATAACACATCATCTCATGAAATATAAGTTATTACCCATTTCATTTAAGGGTTGTATAATTCTAGGCACCCATATATCATTGTGGAAATAGTACCTTTGGGGTTTTAGTTTAATCCATATTCCTAATTATCTACTAGGATATAAATTTACCTAATTCACCATGGATGATATAATTCTAGGATCAACTATCACATAATGAAAATCATACATAAAATATTTACTTTCATATTTTAACATTAATAATTCCATCCTAACTAATTTAACCCATGGTAATGAAATGGGTTTCCTGAAAACTACCTTAAAACAACATCATAATACATCCAAAAAAATAATATATATAATTTCCAGAGATAATATCCCCAATGTTTTATAATAATTAATTATGGATATTCACATGGATGAAAAAAAAATTATAAAATGATTCTATACATTATTTGAAAAAATTATATTTCATTTTCTTTTGAGAACTAAAAAATTACAAATATCAGAATAATAGGAAAATAAATTTATTGTATTTATTTTTAATATAAATAAATATTAATAAAAAACATTGGTTATTCCAAATGTAAAATTCTATCGATTTATAAATGTTAAAAAAACATTTTTTCACACATTTGTAATGAAAATAAAAAATAAACCATTCAGAAATAATGAAAAGAATAATTTTTAAAACATTATAAAAAGAATAATATAATTTATAATGATATTAAACAATAAATTATCTATATGTATGAAAATTATTGAAACAATATAAAGAATATTGATTTTAAAGAGAAAATGTTGGGTAAAAAACTTCAAAACATTTAATGAAATGATTTAAATAAAATCCCTTACATATTTTAAAATAAAAAACCCTTTAAATAAAGAACATGATAATGCACATAAAATACTTGGAGTATAAATATATTCATGATACAATATGTCAATAGTTTTTAAATACATCATATAATTTAAAATAAGTTCATAATATAAAAAAATTACTAAATTAAGTGAAATTGAGTCCAAAAACCCTTACCTATGGATTCCATATGTTTAGACATAATATACTCTTATATATAATAAATTTTAAATTATGGTGATTTTTTTTAAAATAATTTTTTATTTATCTTTCAAGATACCATTCACTTATAATTTCACCATACCCATTTTCAAAATAATTCTTTATTAGAATGAATATTTGAGTGTTAACTCTTCCATTTTCATGGTATGTATTTGTTTAGTGATTATAATTATTAGACATTGATCATTATTTAATAAACTATAAGATCTTAATAATTTCATAAATATAATATGTATTCATTAAACATTGTTTTAGATCCATATTTGTAGGTGGTGGTCAAAAATTAAATACATCATTCATTGTTGTGGTAGTCTTCACATACGCACAAGTGACATTTTCATTTCCCATTTAATGGGAGTAAAATAGATAACGTTTTATCTTTTTATATTCATAATAACTTAATAAATTTTTTATGTATTATCTAAATCCATTTTTATATCAATCCATATAACTCGGTCATGAGAAATGGAGTATGTTGCTCATTGAGTCGTTAGTTCGCATGTACAGATGAGTTTCACACTAATTTTTCCATGGATTGAAGTAAAATAGATAATGGTTGTTCCAAAATAAATAATAATTTTTTTAGAATAATGATTATAGTTCCATGATATGTTGATTTATAAAATATATGTGGAGGATATGTAAGAGGAATGCACTTGAATGAACTATATTAAGATGATTACCTCTCCCTTGGTATCCTCCTTTGGATCTCCCTTAACTCTTCTAAGATTTGTCTTTTGTTTAGGGAAGTACCTCTAGGTCATGAATAATTTGTTTGGAAGATATATGGATTGCTCTTTGTTAATAAAAAGTGTTCAATGTGTGTGTATATATTCTGATAGGAATGGTCCTTTAATATGTGAGAGGGGTGGCATTTTTGAAAGTACTTATAAATGAAAAATAAAATAAATTTAATTGGAAATAAAATGGAACCAAATAGATTTTTTGTATAAAATATAATATAGGGTCTAAATACACCCATTAAATCAAATTTAGAAATTCTTTAGTGATATTTTTGGTCGTTTCTCTTAGTTTTAAAATTTACTATATTTATCCCTGACCACGGTGAATAAATTTTTACCTAGGTAACATTTTATAATAAAAATTATATTTAAGTTAATAATAAAATTAATAATATTATGCTAAATATTTAAAAAAATTAATTGGATTCAATTTATAAAGGTTTTATAAATTAATTTTAATTAGAGTACACATAATCTATAGAAACCATTTTTAGAAAAAAAAATGTATATTCAAGCATATAAATGCTTTTTTTATCCTTAATTTCCTATTAAAAACCATTATATGAATGTTATTTTATTTTATTAATATATAATTTAAGATTTTAATTTAAATAAACCACCATCATGTGTTATTTTAATTTTTTAAGATAAAAATACCCTGAACACATAAAAATAGTTTTTGGAAAATATCTATTTCTACATTCAAATGAGTTTATCATCATTTATAACCAATTTCTAAACAATTTATATATTATTATTCATTTTTCACATGTATAAAAAATTATATTGAAGTAATTTGACACTCTAAACAATTTTTTTTATTTTATATAAAACTTCAAAATTATAATTTTAAACTAAACATTTCTATTTTAGTGAGGAATCGTAATATTGGTATTTAATTTATTTCAATATTTATTAAAAAAATAGTAATCAATAAATCCTATTAATATTATGACTTAAAATTATTAAATATAAAAAATTATATAATTCATTAAAATAGTTAAAAAAAATTCCTATAGAATCAAAGATATTTTCTTAACTGAATTAGGCCCCTTTTCTCTAAATCAAATTATTTATTTTATCAATTTCATCTAACAATCTAAAATTTTATTTCCTTATTCATTTTTTGGGTTTTTTTCCATCACTAGATATAAATATCATAAAATTTGTTTTATAGGAAAATATTTAGTAAAATAAATGGGTGTTACACTTATTTCAGTATAGAACAATATAGTTGGATGATCGTTGTATTGGTACATGGTTACTTTGGAAGGAATATAAAATTTAGTATTTTTAAATCAAATTTGTTATCTAAAAAACATATCTCTTTTATTCCATTTTTATTTAAAAATTCTTCAAATGATTTATTTTAGAAACCCTATTTCTTCAAAAAAATCAATATATTCAAACTATATTAATAAAGAACTATTTACACAACTCATACCATCTTTAAATAAACAAACTTAAAATCCTACTATGTTCAGAGATATCCAAATTCATCACAAGCATAAGGTATATTAAACCCATTAATTTAAGAAGTAATATCATATGAAATAAACTATCACCATAAGAGTAACCATAGAAGGACTGGTGGCCAACCCTAATTTTCTAGATAGAGGATAACTTCTTTGTTCAGTAAGTAGTCTGGAATAATGTCCCTCTAAATATAGTTCTTTAATCAATAGAGAAATAAATTCTTTTACAACTCTAAAAAATAATATGTAAAAACTATAATTATCTTTACGATTGCAATTTATAACCTAATACAAGACACCTAAAATAAAGAAGAAAACTGAATCCATTAATACATGCAAAATATAATTCTTTAGATGCATGTATGATTATTTAAAGAAGTATCATAAACACATTAAACTAAAATATTAAACAAAAATGATAATATTAATTTTATATCCCTAAATAATTAACATGAGAATAATATTTAATAATATAAGAATTAATAATTTTAGATATGAGATTTAAACACTAATACAAAACTAGCCTTAAATAGTGTAACACCCCAAGCATCCACGGTACGCTACTCTTTGAATAATACAGTAGTGTGTGTTGTACGCAACTTCGAGTTCAAACACACACCACAACCAATCAAACTAGCAGTTATGAATAGTAATACCCACTTTTTGAAATTTAATAAATTTTATCATTCAAAATGGACTTCATTTTTGGATTTGGAATATCGAAATTATCTTAGGGTGAATTTTTTGTATTTTTCTGAAAACATTCAATTTTTTATGAATAGTGAAAAAAACACTGAGTTATAGTTTAAAACCAAATTTTGATTTAAATAATTATTTATTTTATTTAAATTTAATTAAGGTCAAAATAGATACATAATACATATATATGTTCAATGTAATTCATTGTAGTTAGTTTAGAATAATTTTAGATATATAAAATATTTATAGAACTTTTCAGCGTCTTTTACCCACCTCCTAGAAGAATTTGTAAATTCACATAAAACATAATTTTACCGCTTCTATGAGTGGAATTTCTAACAAAGTTAATATCAAGGAGTAAAATGTGGTTCAATAAGATAAAAATATTTTTTGGTGAATAGTAAATTTTTACTTTTATTTACCACGGTTAAAAGTAAATAGGGAAATTAAGGGTAAAAATGATATTAATATTACACTAAACCATGTCCTAATTATATTGGACAAGTGTATCTCGACCAAAAAAAACCTTACGAATAAAATAGTATCATTTAGGTCCACTTGGATTAGATTAGGACATTTATTATTATTTAATTAAAAGAAGAGTTAAAAGAGTTAAAATCAATGTTTAATAACCAAAACATTTTTAATATAAGGTTATACGTAAGATAAATTCGATTATAAATATTCCTTATAAATATAAAAATATTTCCTACATAATGGAATTTTATTTATAATTTTTAGACATTAAATAATTTAATTTATTAATGACACAATGGTGATGCAGTAATTACCTAATTAATGAAATATTAAAATAATTCATTTTATAAATATAAAAAATGTAATTTGAAAATTTTGGTGAATTCCACTAATTGTATTGGTTAATATGACATATTAGGATTGGTTATATAAATTTCATTCTAAGTAATAATGTTGTTATGGAATTATCAAAAACAAAATACCCAATAGTGTCAAAATTGACATAAAAGAGTTTTTAAAACAAATATTATATTATTAATTGATATTATATTTATAAAAATATATGTTTTGACCAAAGGAATGATATAATAATAGGTGTATCATTAATGGACCACTTGGGGGGTCTATTGGAGGTATATAGTAAGTTTATTAACTATATAATACAAAAATACAAAGAGACATGGTAAATGTCAAACTATTTAACTAAGAGTTAAATATAAATGATAAGGTTAATATAGTGACCCAACCCCGTATAAAACCTATTTTTTGAAATGATTCTGAACCATATCCATATTAAACTTTAAATAATCCACTTTGGAACCATTAGAAACTGAAGATGAATTTATTATAAAATAATATTTCTAGCTTTTCCAAAGGTGCCCATCACCCCTCTTATAAAAGGACACTCCACCTTCTCTCAAATTCACACCTTCAAAGCCTTTTGGATCTTCCAACCCCTGACCAAATATTCTCCCAACTTCTCTCACTTAAACCTAGAGGCCATCGTTTGATCAGAAACCCAACCTATAGAGCCGTTTTGATCACATCAAAAGGAAGAACCCGAAGAAGAGGTAATGTTTTCGACACCCTCTTTCAACTTCCTTTTTTCTTCAACTTCTTCTTTCATTTTTATTTCCACTATAAAATAATAAATCCATTATCTTTTATATATTTTGATGTTTTTTTAAATATGGTACAACCATATTCAGTATTCTATCCATCCTTTGAATGATATGTCACCATACGTGTGTACGTACGACTTACCGTCTCCACATCATGGTGTAATTGTTATTAAATAAATTATTATTTTGATGGGTATAATAATGATGTGTAATTCATTTAATAATAAATATAATATGATAATTATTATGTATATATGATATACCATTCAATTATATATCATTTTAATATCAAAAAATGATAGTATCGCACGTGCATACGTACGGATTACCGTCTCCATGAACGCGATGAGATTCATTCCCCATCGTATCCATTCAAGAATAAATTTCATTTGATGATTAAAAATAATTTTTAGAGACATGATATCATTCTGGATATTAATAATATACATCCCATCCATAAGAAATATGGCCCACATAACAATGAATATAAAGGAAAATGAATCTGTTAACACCTAAAACGATGATAATACTAAGATATTATTAACAAATCAATGTTAAAAGATCATATATGATATCATATTAATGTATATGATTATATTATAATTTAATAACAATTATTTCACCATTACCCATGATTTTAACCTACCCTAAACCAAGGAATAGTACAAGGTAAGGGTTTACATCACAATCTCTTCATTATCTGAGGTTGTTTATACGTAATTATCAATTGGGACCTCTTTATCATCAACATCAAGCTTTCTTAAGAATGTATTTAAAATCATTCATTATATTTTACAAAATATGGGATAAAGTCATTTATACACTTGTTTGACTTTTTATAATATGTTTATAAAGGAATATTTCTATCGTTTTCCAAACAAGGTCCTTTTTAACCTTTTTGACAAAATTAAGGTAAGAATGTTCTGTCTTTAACTTATACGGAAAGTGCGGATATTTCACACCGTTATAAAATTTTCGAAGCTTCCCTTTCAAGAATATAAGAATATTTTCAAAGTAAATGTTTTCTTTTATAATTATGTGACTTTTTAATGATTTCAATAAAAGATATATTTGTCTCAAATAGTTTTGATTTCATCTATGTCAACATCCTTTAATGGATTTTAAGATTATTTTTAGTTGATTTATTATGATACAAATCTTCCATATTGTATTGATGGTTTTGTGATATGTTTTACTATGGATATGTTATTTTTATACCATTCATGGTTTACGGAGAAAGTATTGACATTTCGTATGTTAGTTTTAATTTGAATGTTTATGTTATGTTTAAACTTGTTCATATGAGGAAAGCATTGGACTTAATAAGTGATGGGTGGAGTCCACTATAGCTCCTCGATGCATCGGTGGGTCTCATGAGACAAAATAGTGTCTTGGCATAAGGCCTTGACAAAATCATATTTTTAGTCTTGGCTCAAGGCCTTGACTTTGTGGTTATGATAGTCTGGCATTATGCATTCCTTCATTATGAAAGTGGTTATTGATATTTCATGTGATTATTCGACTATTAGAATATCCATATAAATATGTTAATGGAATTATTTCATTTTATTTCTACCATATTATGATGAATATCAAGTTTAAAAGGCTTTTGTTTTAGTTATACATTTCCTTAAATGTTTATGATTATTTATGCAAGTTTCCTCTGTATTGTTATCCTTACTGGGCATCGGATCTCACCCCTTTCTATGTTTTAATTTTCCCAGGATGTGAAGAAGTATTTTATGAATGACCTGTAGGGATTGTATGAGGGGATATGAGTGTGGACTATGGAGACTATGTTGTTGTAGTTTTTATTTTATGATGTAATGTAATCTTTATGAATGTATCTAATGATTCCAAGGATACTAAACTAATCGGTCTTTCGAGACTTGATCTTTTGTGATCATGCCAGTGTTAGGTAATAATGCACTGACTCTGGGTAACTGGGGTTGGGGCGTTACAGCTGGTATCAGAGTAAGTTTAGTACAAACCTTGGAAACTAGATTTAGATTAACTCTAATTATAGGAAATAGACCTAAGATGGACTTTAAGGATTAGTATAGAATAACATTCTAGAATTTTGGTACTGTAGAGATTTTTTGAGTTTTCTGAGCAATACATCGATGTCTAGACTCGAGAAGGTAGAGGTGGCTTTGGCACAAATGTACCTAGGGGTAAAACCCGAAAACACCGCTTTGAGCTAGACTCGAACGGGAACTGGTGCACGACAACGGGCCTTGATGCACTCTTGGTTACGACACTCCTAGGGGATATGCTTAGGATAATTATAATTTTCTTTACAAACCATTATGATGGGTTTATGAGTATATATTTCCTCAAAGAAAACATTTGTATGGTTATGGATTCTATCCATAAACTATTAAATTTATTTTATGTGTTTTACAAGTTTGGATTTATGTATTGCGATTCATAAACTAATATAGTGTATTCCATTGTTTAGAAATGGAGCCTAGTGGAAGAAATGGAAACCGTATCAATGTACGCACTCTATTTAGGGATTTCCCTCCTGATCAAGATAATTATAGTGGAGTTGGTGATGAAACTGGTGTTGATCATCCAATCACCATACTGGGACAACTCACTCAGGTTATGAATAATAACTTTACCCATATGGAGCACCATGATCCGCAGTGTGGAGGATCAATGTTAGACCGCTTCATGAGGCAACAACCACCAACATTCAATGGGAGTACAAGTCGCTTAGTATCTTAGCAATGGATAAATTCTTTAGAGAAAATATTCTATTCCTTGGGGAGTAGTGAAAGGGAAAATGTTATCATGACAATTTACCGCCTCACTAGAGATGCTGATCAATGGTGACCATTGATTCAAAACACAATGGAAGACGATGAACTATAAAATATGGAATGGAGGGAGTTCAAAGAGATTTTCATAGAAATATACATTCCTTGTTACCATCGAGCAGATATGGAAAGACAATTTCTGAGTTTGAGAGAAAAGGAGGATGAGAATGTCACAAAGTATGAGGCTAACATTACAAGGTTAGCGAGGCATGCAACAGATTATATACGTAACCCTATGAGTAATATTTGATCATTTCATTGGTGGGTTGAAACCATTTCTCCATCAAGCATTGTTATCACAATCCTTCACGTCATACGAAGATATTGTCTTGTGTGCTATCAAGACGGAAAAGGAATTATCTAAGTCATACGACTTTAAAGCAAAGTAATAGAAGAAGAGATCTACTGATCACTCTAGAAATGGAAATGAAGGGAAGAAGGGAAAATTTGATTATCCATCCTGCAGTAAATGTGGGAAGAAACACTCCGGTAGTAGCTTGAAAGGAATGTGAGTCTGTTACAAGTGTTGTGAAAAGGCCTCCAAGATCGTTATTGTAAGGGGAAGAAAGAAGCTATCGATGATCAATTCTATAACTATAGGGAGATGGTACATTATGCAAATGAATTTCCTAATCATCAGGGGAACATACCTCAGAAATGGCCAAGGGATCAAGGCCAAGCTTATGTTATCACTACTGTTGAGGTAGAAGCTCCGAAAGACGTGGTTGTAGGTAATTTAATGGTTTAATGAAGTTTAGTAAATGCATTATTTGATTCTGGATCATCACATTTTTCATATCTTCCCAGTTTGCAAAGAAAATTCGATATTTCCAATTTTATTTAACAAGGTATATGTCAGTTAAAACTCCTAAGGGAAGTATCATTGCAATAATGTTTTGTGAATTAGTCCTCATTAGATAACATAAATGTTCATTATCTGCTGATCTCATCGTCAAACCTATGATTGACTTTGATATAATATTTGGTATCGATTGGCTTTCAGACCATGATGCTAATATTTATTGTATGAAGAAGGTGGTTACAATTTTGTATGGTGATGATAAAGAACACCTTATCTTTAGAGTAGAATTGTCACCACATGATTCTTACCTAGATCCACCCCGAGTTGCTCAAATAAATTCAATTATTGTGGAGGAAGAGAATGAAATAATTGTGGGTAAGGAAAGGAATTTTTAAATATAATATATACCTATAGTGAGAGAATATGTTGATGTGTTTCCAGAATATTTACCTGGACATCCTCCAGAATGAGAAATTGACTTTTCCATTGATTTAATTCCTGGATCAAGTCCCATATCAAAGACCCCTTATAGAATTTCCATTGTGGAATTAGTGGAACTAAAGAAAAAACTAAAGGAATTGAGTAATAATGGATTTATTAGCCCTAGTGTTTCTCCCTAGGGAGCCCCTGTCATTTTTGTTAATAAGGAAGATGGATCTATGAGGTTATGTATTGACTACAGGGAAATCAATGCTATAATAATAAAGAACATGTATCCCCTACCTCATATTGATGATTTATTTGACCAAATGCATGGAGCTCAATACTTTTCTAATATTGAACTTCGATCTGGATACCATCAGTTGTGTGTGAAGAAGGAAGACATTCTAAAAACAACATTTCGAACTAGGTATGGGCATTACGAGTTTATAGTAATTCTTTTTGGGATGACTAATTCACCCTCTATATTCATGGATCTAATGAAACGAGTTTTCAAGGAATATCTCGATGATTTTGTGGAGGTATTTATTGATGAAATCTTAGTATATTCCAAAAGCTACTAAGATCATGAAAATCACTTGCGCATTATACTGAAGACTCTTAGTAGACATGAATTATATGGGATGTTTAGCAAGTTTGAATTCTGTCTTCAGGATATTTCTTTTCTTGGCAATATTGTCTCCAAAGATAGAATCTCTGTTGATACTTATCAAACCATGGCAATCAAAGAATGGCCAACACCGATGAGTATAACTGAGGTACACAGTTATATTGGTTTAGCATGTTATTATCGGCGTTTCGTCCAGAATTTTTCCTGATTGGCTAACCCATTAACGAAGCTCACTCGTAAAGGGGTTAAAATTGTTTGGACAAAATATTGTGATTAATGTTTTGAAGAACTGAAGAGAATATTTATCAATGCTTCTATATTGACTCTACCATCATGTAATGATGGGTTCATTATTTATATTGATGCATCGAAGAAAGGACTTTGTTGTGTCCTAATGCATAATGATAGAGTTATTGCCTATGCATCACGACAGCTGAAAATTCATGAGAAAAACTATCCTACTCGTGATCTTGAGTTAGCTGCTGTAATCTTTGCTCTGAAGATATGGATACATTATCTCTATGGTGAAAAAAGTGAGATTTATACTGATCACAAGAGTTTGAATTATATTTTCACACAGAAAGAACTCAACACGAGGCAAAGTATGTGGCTTGAACTACTAATGGATTATTATTTCATGATACAGTACCTCCCGATGAAGGAAAATAAGGTGGAAGATTCATTGAGTAGAAAAGATCATGGAGTTTTGAACAAATGAGAGTTGATATGGATCCTATTTTCTTGTATCTAGTAATGTCTGATATGGGAATAACCATGGATGGTGAAACATCAATGCTTTTTGAAATTGTTTCCAAACCATATTTACTAGAAAGGATAAAGAGTTCTTAGACCGATGACGAAGAGTTTAAAAAGAGGATTAATTTTGTTAATGATCATAGATTGAGTGACTTTGTGTATGAAGATTAAATTTTGAAATTTGGGAAGAGAAATTGTGTTCCCAATATACCTAATCTAAAAAGGGAATTGTTGGAAGATGCTCATAGTTACAATTTCTCTATACACAATGGGAGCATCAAAATGTATAGAGATTTAAAGGAACATTTTTTGTGGGACAACATGAAGAGGGATATATCTAATTTTGTGTCAAGATGTATGGTTTGTCAACAAGTGAAAGCTACAAGTAAACAGCCAGGAGGAGTCATGAAACCTCTTCTCATACCTGAGTGGAAATGGGATAATATCACGATGGACTTTGTAATGGGACTACCAAAGACTCATAGAAGGAATGATGCAATATGGGTCATTGTTGATCTTCTTAACAATTAATCACATTTTCTTTCAATAAGAGAAGATCTACCACATGAATTTCTAGGAAGACTATATATTAATGAAGTTGTGAGACATCATGGAGTACCCCTATCGATTGTTTCTGATCGTTATCACCATTTTACTTCATGATTCTGGAGGATTCTTAAGAAGGCCTTGGATACTGAACTTCGTTTGAGCGCTGCCTACCACTCTCAAATAGATGGACATTCAGAACGGACTATTCACACCATAGAAGACATGTTGAGATCCTGCTCACTTGACTTACTGGGTATGTGTGATCAATATTTAAATCTGGTAGAATTTCCCTATAACAATAGGCTCCATTCAAGTATTCTAATGGAACCATATGAAGCGTTATACGGAAAGAGATGTCGCACACCAACCTATTGGGATGATGTTGGGGAAAGAAAACTTGTAGGCCCAGAACTGGTGGAGGAAACGATGGAAAAGATAAAGTTAATCCAAAACCACATCAAAGCAGATCAAAGTAAGCAGAAGATCTATACTAACAACCGAAGAAAGGATTTGGAATTTCAGGAAGGAGATCATGTTTTCTTGAAGGTATATCTATGGAAGGGAGTTATACGTTTCAGTAAGAAAGGTAAATTAAGTCCCAGGTACATAAGACCTTTTGAAAATCTAGAACGAATTGGGGTTGTAGCTTACCGTTTGGCAATGCAGCCAAGTCTTTCCAATGTTCATGATGTGTTCCCCATATCACTGTTGAGAAAATACATGCTTGACCCAACGCATGTACTTACATACAAGGAATTAGAACTGGAACCTGATCTGTCTTATTGCGAAGAGCCCGTCAGGATTCTTGATACAAGAGAACAAGTGCTGAGAAATCGGATGACTCATCTGGTAAAAGTTCTATGGAGAAACGATAAAATGGAAGAGGCAACGTGGGAACCTGAGGAACTTATAATGAAGAATCGTGTGAGTCTTTTTAGGTGGTAGTATTCATGAAATTTTGAGGACGAAATTATTTGAAGGATGGGGGAATGTAACGCCCCAAGTTTCAATAGTACACTTCTCTTTGAATAATATAGTAGTGTGTGTTGTACGCAACTTCATGTTCTAACACAAACCACAACCAGTCAAAATAAGAATGTTATGAATAGTAATACCATATTTTTGAAATATTATAAAATTTATCTTTGAAAATGGACTTCATTTTTGGATTCAGAATATCGTATTATCTTAGGGTGAATTTTTGATATTTTTATGAAAAAATTCAATTTTTTATGAATAGTGAAAAAACACTATGTTATAGTTTAAAAACGAAATTTTATTTAAATAATTATTTATTTTATATAAATTTAATTAAGGTAAAAATATATACATAATACCTATTTAATTTCAGTTTAATTCATTGGATTTAGTTTAGAATAATTTTAGATATATAAAAAAATTTTGGAACTTTTCACCGTCTTTTACCCATCTCCTAGAAGAATTTGGAAATTCACATAAAACATAATTTTACTGCTTCTACGAGGGGAATTTCGAAAATCTGAGAAAAATGGATAATATAATGAGTAAAATTTGGTTCAATAAGATAAATATTTATTGGTGAAAAGTAACTTTTTACTTTTATTTACCATAGTTAAAAGTAAATAGGGTAATTATGGGTAAAAATAATGTTAATATTATCCTAACACATGTCCTAATTCTATTGGACAAGTGTATCTCGACCAAAAAAAACCTTAGGAATAAAATATTAACATTTAGGTCCACTTGGATTAGATTATGATATTTATTATTATTTAATTCAAAAAATAGTTAAAAGAGTTTAAATCAAAGTTTAATAACTAAAACATTTTTAATATAGGGTTATACATTATATAAGTTGGATTATAAATATTCCTTATAAATATAACAAGATTTCCTATTTAATCGTATTTTATTTATAATTTTTAAACATTAAATAATTTAATTTATTTATGACACAATGATGGTGGAGTAATTACCTAATTAATGAAATATTGAAATAATTGAATTATGAATATCAAAATAAATGTAATTTTAGACATTTTTTGAATTCCACTAATTTTAAAGGTTAATATGACATATTAGGATTGGTTCTATAAATTGTTTTCAAAGTAATAATTCTTTTATGAAATTATCAAAAATAAAATACCCAATAGTTTCAAAGTTGACATAAAAGAGTTTTTAAAACAAATATTATATTATTAATTGACATTCTATTCCTAAAAATATAAGGTTAGGACAAAGGACTTATATAATGATATTTTTATAATTAATGGACCACTTGGGGGTCTCTTGCAGGAATATAGTAAGTTTATTAAATAAATAATATATAAATATAAAGAGACATGGTAAATGTCATACTATTTAACGAAGAGTTAAATATTAATGATAAGGTTAATATATTGTCCCAAGCCCATCTAAAATATATTGGTTGAAAGGATTTCGACCCATACCCACCTTAACCATTAAACAATCCACTTTGGAACCATTATAAACTGAATATTAATTTATTATAAAATAATATTTCTAGATTTTCCAAATGTGCCCCTCACCCCTCTTATAAAAGGGAACTCCCCCTTCTCTCTAATTCACACATTAAAATCATTTTGGCTCGGCCAAAACCTACCCAAATATTCTATAAAATTTCCTCAATTCAACCTAGAGGAATTATTTTGATCAAAAATCTAGCCTAAGGTGACCTTTTGATCAAATCAAAAGGAATAACCCGAAGAAGAGGTAATGTTTCCCCCACCCACTTTCAAGTTCCTTTCTTATTAAACTTCTTCTTTATTTGTTATTTCATTTATAAAATAATAACTCCAGTATATTTTTTATATTTTGATGTTATTATAAATATGTTACAACCTTATTCAGTATTCTATTTATCCTTTGAATGACATGTCACCATACGTGTGTACGTACGGTCTACCGTCTCCATGTCGTGGTGTAATTGTTATTCAATACATTATTATTTGGATGGGTATAATAATGATATGTAATTAATGTAAATAATAAATATAACATGATAATGATTCTGTATATATGATATAAAATACAATTATATATTATTTTAATATCAAAAGAATGATATTGTCGCTCGTGTGTACGTACATATTACCATCTCCACAAACACGATGAGATTCATTCCCCATCGTATCCATTCACGACTAAATTTCATTTGATGATTAAAATTTATTATTAGAGACATGATATCATTATGGATATTAATAATATACATCTCACCCATAAAAAATATGGATCACAAAACAAATAATATAAAGGAAAACGAATCTGTTAACACCCGAAAAGATGATAATACTAAGATATTATTAACAAATCAATGTTAAAAGATCATATATGATATCATTTTAATGTATATAATTTTTGTATAATTTAAAAACAATTATTTCACAATTATACATGAGGTTAACCTACCCTCAACCAAGGAAAAGTACCAAGTAAGGGTTTATTTCACAATCTCTTCATTATCTGTGGTTGTTTATACGTAATTATCTACTCGGACCTCTTTATCATCTACATCCATGTTTCTTAAAAATGTATTTCAAATAATTATTTATATTTTATAGACTATGGGTTAAAGTCATTTCTACCCTTTTTTGACTTTTTATAACATGTTTATAAAGGAATATTTCTGTCGTTTTCCAAACAAGGCCCTCTTTATCCATTTCAAAAAAAATAAGGTAAGAATGTTCTTTTTTTATCTTATACGGCAGGTTCATCTATTATCCTCCATTATAAAATTGAAAAAGCTTCTCTTACAAGATTATAAGAATATTTTCAATGTAAATTATTTTTTTTATAATTATGTTACTTTTTAATGATTTCAAAAAAAAGAGATATTTCTCTCAAATATTTTTTATTTCATCTAGGTCAACATCCTTTGATGGATTTTAAGCTTATTTGAAGTTGATTTATTATGATACAAAACTTCCATATTGTATTAATGGTTTTGTGATATGTTTTATTTTTGGATGTTTTATTTTTATAAAATTCATGGTTTATGGAGAAAGTATTGAAATTTTGTATGCTAGTTTTAATAAGAATGTTTATGTTATGTTTAAACTTGTTCATATGAGGAATGAATTGGACTTAATAAGTGATGGGTGGAGCCCACTATAGCTCCTCAATGCATCGGTAGGTATCGTGAGACAAACTAGTGTCTTGTCACAATGCCTTGCCAAAATCTTATTTTTAGTCTTGGCACAATGCCTTGACTATGTGGTTATGATAGTCTGACATTATGCATTCCATCATTATGAAAGTGGTTATTAATATTGCATGCAATTATTCGACTAGTAGAATATCTATGTGAATAAGTATATGTAATTATTTCATTTTATTTCTACCATATTATGCTGATGTTCAAGTTTAAAAGGCTTTTGTTTTAGTTTTACATTGCCTTAAATGTTTATACTTATTTAAAAAGGTTTCCTCTATATTGTTATCCTTACTGGTCATCTGAGCTCACCCCTTTATATGTTTTATTTTTCCTAGGATGTGAAGAAGTATTTTATGAATGACCTACAAGGATAGTATGAGGGGATATGAGTGTGGACTATGGAGACTATGTTGTTGTAGTTTTCATTTTATGATGTAATTTAAACATTATGAATGTATCTAGTGATTCTATGGATACTAAACTAATCGGTCTTTCGAGACATTATCTTTTGTGATCATGCCGATGTTATGTAATAATGCACTGACTTTAGGTAACTGGGGTCGAGGCATTACAAATATCTTTAGAAATGGCCTTTATTAGCGCTAGGAATGTGCTGACAACATGAGTGACGTTAAAATCCCTTGACTTTTATCATTGCTGCAAAATAACATATAATGGGGACATTTATTAGTGCTTATTAATGTGTTAGTAAAAGAATCCTTTATTAGGAATGTAGAAGCGCTGATAAAGTTGATCTTTATCACCAATTTTATAAGCTCTAATAAATGGGTTTACTATCAGTGCTTTAGAAGTGCTGATAATGATTATATTTATTAGTTCTTTCAAAAGAAATGATAAAATTTCATATTATAGTATGCTATAATAGCACATTGTGGAACCACTACAGTGTGATATTATAGAACACCACCAAACCATAAAGCACCAGAAGCACTAGAAACACTCCAGTTATATCAAAAAAAATCCCAATACAGAATTTAAATAAAACAAAATTTACAAACAAAAATAAAAAAATACTATATTATAGACATTTCAATAATTTCTTTATAAAATTACATAAATAAAAATTATTTCATACATTAAAAAACTATCATAAATTTCATTTTTACAATGATTTCCATTGGCTTTATTTTTCAAACTACAAGAATGGCATGAACGGCTTCAAAAAAACCACATCAACTCGAATAAAAGAATCCACCTATATAAAAAAATTACTATGTGAGTAATACTAAGAAGAAATAAATTAAACATAAATATAAAACAATACATAAATTATATAGACAATAATTTTACTGTGAAAAAATCAATATTACCATGGTGATTGAGTAGATACATAAACATTGGTCTTCCTAGAAAGGCAGTGGAGGTAACATTAAAGAAAGTGATAAATTCACCATTACAGCTGTGAATTTTTTTAAGGGAGAAGAAGCATGAATGTTGGACATGTCACCCAACTCGAATAAAAGAATCCACCAATATATTAAGACAATTATTATGTGATTAATAATCAAAAGAAATAAATTAAACATAAATTTGAAATAATAAATAAATTATACAAATAATGATTTTACTGTAAAAACATCATGATTACCATGGTGATTGATCATAGGGATCATCTTATCTCTTCTTGCAAATGTAGTAGATGTATTTTCTAGATTCAGTGGAAGAATGTTAGTGGGTGTACCCAAATTTAATTTTTTCCATTAACAACAATCAATCTGAGATCTATCATGATAATAAAATGCCATATCATTGGAATTGAACGAAGAACAAAAGAAAGGAAGTGAGTCTCAAAACCATAGAGAGGATTATCATATTTTGGTTATAATTAGTTTAATTAAAAGGAACGAATTACTTTGATGGAATTCTCTCCTCGTTGATGTTTCTAGTCACAATTCGATGTGATCCATCATTGCATCCTATAATACAATTATAGGTTTCCTCTAGCTGTTATCCACATGTGATCCACGCATCTACAAACGTCGCCAAAGGTATCTCCAGGTGCAAGCACGAAAGAGCCTTCACTTGTGATGTACACCTTAGATCCCCTTGAGAGCCGCTTGAAAATCCCTCTCCTTGATCTGGTGGAGGAGGATCTCTCTCATTGCTTAAGAGCATTCTTGGATGAAAAGAAATTCTATCTTGTCTTGATAGTTTTCTCTAGATCTGTTGTGCACCACTAAAAAAATTGATAGGCAAATGTGAATTGTATAATTGTGATTTTTTGTTACCTATAATGATAAAATTAATTAATTACATGAAAGCATTTATTCATTTCATTTTATTCTTTGTGAGACCTCATTCCTAATAATAACAGTTACTATTACTATTACTTGACATGAACCTAGTGATTTACACCTAATATGATTTAACTAATTAAATAACATTATATCTCACGAATCCCCAGAAAAAATACATGGTGTTTATATAAATATGCATGACTTGTAATATGTTTTTTCCATTTTATTTATTTCCTCCACCACATTTATTAGACCTTGAATAATTGATATTTATTTCTCAAAAAAAAATATACATTACTTGCTAATAAATATATTATTTTCATACAATATATTCTCCGAAATAACTAGTGTCCAAATATATGCGATCAGGCATCCTTGAATAAATATTAAACCACAATCGAGAATAATCTTTATTCAACTTGTTAAATTAATATATAGCAGACATACTCAGACACACATAGTTTGTGACCCTCTAGGACACTTTCTCAGTGGCATTAGGTGGAGCCTGCCTAATGTCCATGGTTATCATCTAGCAACACACTAAGGCACTAATAGAGAAAGAAGTTAATGCCTCAATGACATGTCACATCCTATAAATGATTTTCGTGTAATGTAAAACCTTTGTCTCAATATCTCGAATCAAGCGGGTTGCATGCTAGTGTCATCAACCCCTATCATCGATTATTCTTACTTTGACTTCATGGAATTGAACTTGCCCATTCTATACCATGGACGTGGATTTATTTAGACTATATCAATTCCATCAATGAGCCTGAGATATCTACTTCTATTATAAAAACGGAAGGTACAAATCCCTTCTCGTATAATCTATTAATGTTGTATTACTCATGACGCACCTAACATATCATACCTCACTGAAAACAGCATGTCATCACTATTTTCTTCAATAAATCTAAGTGCATGATTTGTAATACATATTAATAATCATCATAATGTATAAGGACTAATACACATGTCTGCAGATAGGAACATCCAATGACACTATGAAATGTGGATTTCCTACTGGCGGGTCTCGTTCACATAATATCCTCCTAGATATTACCACAGGTTCACACCATATGATGGTTCCTCAAAGTTTTATGATTCCTCACCCTAATGGATTGTATTATTTGTGTCTCTCAAATAACATCATTTGTCCATTGAACATATATTCAAGAATACTATTATGGTACTTTAGGGTTCTCATCATAGCATGGATCTGCTATGACCTTTTATGCAACTTCTATCCTTAGGACATTGTCACATGAATTATCATGTTGAAGAACAATCAAGATGTGATAAATTATTTATTAATTAATAATGTATAATGTAGTTGGTTCTAGGGAACCAAATCTAACTGACTCCCACTTGTACTAGAGCCAACTTCTGACAACCTTTAACCTACTAGATCTCACATGATATTCATGCTTCTAATGAGATAGGCATTTATTCATGCCATATTCCACGTTCTCTTCCATGGACACTCTACTCACTGTAACTTCACCCCTTTGATATAAATCACTCAAGAGGTGATACTTTTGGATTATTGGCTTTTTATGTTGATGTGAACTTGGTTCTTTTGAAAGATACACCACTAAAGTATTATTAAAATACAATACGATAGGATCATTACTGCTAGGAACCACATCAAGCTCCTGGACAATGTTCTGAATCCATAAGGCTTCCTTGGATGCACCAGAAGCCACTATATATTCAGACTCCACCGTAGAATTGCTGACAACTGGTTACTTTGAACTCTTCAAGCTCAAAGCTCTTCTATTGAGACAAAAAACATATCCAGATTTCAACTTCATATCATTATGATATATATATGAAAACTAGCATCATCATACCCTATGATTAAAAGATCCTAGTCTTCTCCATACACCAGAAAAATATCCTTAGTTCTTATAAAATACTTAAGGATAATCTTAATATCACTCCAATGTTGTTCTCTTGGATCTGCTTGATATCTTACTACCATGATCCATGCATAGGAAACATCAATACTAGTACATAACATGGAAAACATGATGTATCCTATAGCCAAAGCATATGGGATCTTACTCATTCTATCTTTATCCTGTTGTGTTTGACGACACATTTTCATAGAAAGATGTAGGCTATTTGACACTGGAACCAATACCCTCTTGGATTGATCCATACTAAATCTCTTTAGTATATTCTCAATGTATATACACTGACTTAGTCTAATCAGCCTCTTAAATCTATCAAGAATGATCGTGATCCCTAGAATGTGGGTTGCTTCAAACAATTCTTTCATGGAGAAACACTTGTCCAACCCGTCCTTAACTGACTGTAAGACATGTACATCATCTCCAATAAGTAATATGTCATCAACATATACTACTAGGATAACGATCACATTCCCAATAACCTCTTATAAAAATAGGACTAACATTCATTCTTAATGAAACCAAATTATTTTATGGCATCCTCAAATCAAATGTTCTATGACTTGGATGCTTTCTTTAATCCATAAATGGATTTTTTCCACTTTTAAACCCGTTTGGCTTCACCTGGTGTCACAAACACTTCTTCTTGGGTCATGTAGACCACTTCCTAAATGTTCCCATTAAGGAATGTTTTTTTGACATCAATTTTCCAAATCTCATAGTCATGGTAAGCTGCTATGACAAGTATGATTCTTATGGATTCAAACCATGAAACCAGTGAAAAGTTTTCATCATAGTCAATTCCTTGATGCTGGCTAAATCCTTTAGCCACTAGCCTAACTTTATAGGTTCTAACATGACACTCCATGTCCAGGTTTCTCTTGAATACCCATTTTCATCCAACAGACTTTACATAAAATGGATCATTGACCAGATTCAAGACACGGTTCTGATACATGGAATCCATCTCAAAATTCATAGCATCAAGCCATCTTGTAGCTTTTGATCATTCTACTACTTCCTTGTTTAATTGGGGTTCATCATTATACAAAAAATAATGAATCACTATCCTCGGTGACTAGGAAACCATATCTTTCCAGTTCCCTTACTTCTCTTTAGATCCTATGTAGTACTTTTGTTTCTAGAACTTCTTCCATGGGGACCTGTGGAACTTGTTCCTATACCAACTTTTATGTATCCTAAGCATCAACTTCGTCAAATACAATGTTACTCCCACTATCCTTTTTGAGGATTTAATCCCTCCAAAGAATATGACTTGTCTTTAGATAGTTACATTATTGTATGAAGGGTTATATAGGTAATATCTTTTTGTTTCCTTGGGATATCCTATAATGATACACATCATGCCCTGAGGTGTTAATTTGTTTCCATAGAAGGAATTAATAAACTCCTCTCATCCCCATAAATGTGTGTGTGAAAAAATGGGTTTCTTTATATTCTATAAATCAAAAGTAATTCCATTTTCCGCGTTAGTTGTTACTTGGTTTAATGTGTATGATGCAGTTTGTAATGCATATTCTTAAAACGATAATGAAATATCTGCATGAATCATCTTTGACCTCACCATGTCCAACAAGGTGTGGTTTCTCCTTTCACTAACACTATTCAAATATGGTGTGTAATGAGGAGTGAGATGAGATATAATCCTAGAATCCCATAAAAGATCAATGAACTCATGGTTCTGATATTCTCCACCTCGATCTGATCAAAGTTTCTTTATCTTCTTACGAAACTGATTCTCTACTTAATTCATGATTTCCTTATATTTCTCTAAAGAATATGAATTATACCTCATTAAGTAGAAATAGCCATATCTACTCAAATAATCAGTAAAAGTAATTAATTAATAATATCCACATCTATCTTCTACTGTAAATATTCCACACACATATGTGTCCACCAATCCTAGAAGCTCTGTGGATCATTCACCATGTCCACCGATAGGCAGCTTGGTCATTTTACCTTGTAAACAAGTGTGATGTCTATGAAGTGGTTTTAGCTCAGAATAACTTAAATAAACATATTAGCAGAGCTTTGTCAAGTAGTTATTGTTTACATGACCGAGATGCTGATGCCATAACTGTGTGATGTATGATTCCTGTGAGTTTGTTCTGTTATCAATTTCCAATACTTGGTTTTCATAATTTAATACATACAAAACGTTATTTAAGTGCGCCATACTATAACATATGTTGTCCATATAAAAGAAACAACCATTATTTCCAAACATGAAAATAAATCCATCCATATCTAACAAAGATACAAAAATAATTTTCTTGGTAACACTAGGCACATAAGAATAGTTAAAAAAACAAAAAACATTCCAGTTGGAAATGAGAGATGGTAATCTCCAATAGATAGTGGAACCAGCCTTGCACCATTGGAAGCACAAAGATCCAACTCTCCTTTAGAAATAATTTTAAATCTACTTGGTTTCAGCATTTTAATACAAATGTGATCCCCAAATGCTGTATCAAATACCCACTGTGTAGAAATAGAAATATTACACTCGATAACGAATGCATATTTAGAATCCCCATGCTTCTAGGTGAAGTTCCTATTCTAGTGGTCTGGCTTGCCACATGAAAAACATACCTCCTCCCTTTCCTTTCCTACCTTTGGATCTTCCCCTTCTTGGACGGATGGTTCTCAGGGGCTTTAGACCATTTATATGTCCTTCTCCCCTTTGTCTTGTCCTTCCTTTTCTTATTCACCATAAGGACAGTGGGTTTGTTACTCCCCATGTCATATCTACTTGGGAAATTAAGTTCAAAAGTTCTAATAGATTATTCTCATTGATGATCATGTTATAGTTAACAATAAAGATATAGAAGGTCTTGTGAAGTGATGATAGGATGAGATTTATATGCAACTCATTGAGGAACATAATCCCTACGATGTCCAGGTGTTCAATGTAGCCAATAAGCTTGAATACATGAGGCCTAGCTAGAGGAGACTCTCCAATCATAGTTTTGAACAAATCATTGTAGATCTCATATCTCTCATGTCTCACCTTCTCTTGATAGAGATCCTTATGGCGAGACATCACGCTATACACGTCCATGTTTTCATGTTGCTTCATGAGCTCATTAGACATTGTCGATAGCATGAAACATTGTAAATCTATGGAATAATCCATATGCTTCATATAGATATATAGTTCCTCATCCGTAGCATATTTTCCTGGTGCAATTGGAACATGCTCTTCCGTCACATACAATTTACTCTCGTGACGAAGGATGATGCGTAAACGCCTATTCCATTCCTAGAAATTGGTGTTAGTGAGAAGGTTTTCCTTCTCGAGTATGGTTAACAATGATATATTTGATTTCATTTTTATTTCCTTTTCTAAAAATTACGATGATAAAAGTTTTAGTACTTTATCCTGATATAATTGATAAAATTAAATAAATTAATACTTATTGGTCTCCCACAATTTAATCGAAATCCAATAGCCCTCACCATCGATATCAAAATATTCTGTTTCCTAAATATTCTAGTGAAAATGATCCATATTTCCCATTCTATTACCCCAAATAGTGTTGGTCATGCAACTTGAAGGGTTTTAGGTAGGAATTCCAAATGCCAATATCATTATCTCGCAACTCCTTGATCAACTGAGTGGACTTCCCTATCCTGAAATCCTTTTATTTTGTATTTCCTCAAGCTTTGCCTCTTGGTCACACCATGTCCTGCTATTGAAGTAAAACCTTGATGTGAACCAAGTAAATTCAACCCAAAACCTTGAATTATAATTCATCGATAATTGAAATCACCCAAACTAGGTTTGGTCAAGCACTATGAACTATAGTTCGATTCTAAGAATGATTATGGAAGGCTATACCGACATAATATTTCATTGTGGGATTTTATCCTTATACATAAATTTCCATTTTATTATGATTCTTATAGTCTTTTTAATATTAAGTGGGATATACAAAAGTGATTAACCAGGTTTGAGATATTATTTATGCAATATCTGGTCTTATTTTAATTCTATCTTGCATGCATTTTTAATTCATTAATTTTGTGATCATGACAACAGAACCACAATATCTAAACCATGAAAATAACAAAAATAAAATAAAAGGTATTATCATTATCTTGTTCTATTGGTTAGTTTATCTGGATATTGATCAACTAACCCAAGACCTAGGGAATAAACACCTTGACCCATTTGGGGTACATGTTTACAGCTTTCCACATGTCTACCTTTGTATCTCCTTGGATTGGTTTCACATTTCCTCCTAACTTGAGTAGCATCCCCTTTAATGGGAGCTCCATTCATTACATATGCTTTTATCTCACTCTCTAGTGAGGGGTAAAATAGGGTTTTACATAAAAGAAACCTTGGGAACGTAGGCCAAACATATTAATGAGGAGAAGGCTCTCAGGACAAAAAATTAAATTAAAAAAAATCATTCATAAAAAAGGTATGCGTCTAGATCATGATAGTCCATACAAGAAATGATATGTACGTGTAAATAATACTAGCATTAAATTATTCAATGATTACTATTTAAGATAAATTATTCTTGAATCAATTAATTATCTTTAATTAATCAATTATTTTATCTTAAACCCTCTTCTAAATTTCATTGATATTATTATCTATCGTAATTTTAAACAAATAAATTCATTTAAAATTATCATTGTATGTTAAATTTACCTTGAAAGAAACTCAGTGAATTATCATTCATAACAACCAAATGAGTAGAAATGAACATTACACAGATGTTAAATTAAACACAGAAATATAAAACACCAATCACGTGTTGTGCCTCTACTTTATGCCTACACTATGGTATATATATCAAGGGTTTTTATTATATAATAATAAATTTAAAAAAATATGCATAATTTGGATGAGTACAAGGTCTGTAGTTCTGACTACACGACGTGTATTTGTATTCACCATCCATCTGAAGTACATTCCTGAGGACATGGTGTGTGGATTTACTTTTGAAATTCTCATAGTACATGGCGTTTTTAGTGGTACACATGCCATGTAGAATCTGCATTACATGGTTTTCAGCTGGGAAAGCTATGTATGAGGTATACAGTCCTACCCAAACCCAGAGGGACTACACGCCGTGTTAAGTGGTCCACACAACGTGTAATCCGGAAACCTTATTCCACATGTTCCTAATTGACACAAGGAGTCTTAATGAATTAGATAGAATCCATAGACATGACCTAGTTTGGCGGACTAGTCTGATGCATTGAACCTGGACTACACGGCGTGTATTGTCGAATACACATAGTGTGTTCTGGTGTTGTATTATGAGGAACATCTGGAACCTCCAGATTAGATCCTTTGTTTTATTTTAATCAAAATTAAAAGAAAAAATATTTTCTGTAAGGTGATTGAGACATGATAGAGGAGGACCAGATCTCGAGAATCAGATTTTTAGACCGAATAACATGAATTGAAAGAACAAAATTAATAAATGCCTAAATCATCAACAAAAAACTAAATAATTATAATCAATTATATGACCGCTCTGATACCACTTGTAGGTTCCGGGTGTAGTGGAAGTGTGTTGGTTGGTGTACCGAACATTAATTTTTCCGTTAACAAAGATCAATTTGAGATCCCTCATGGTAATAAAACACCAGATCTTTAGAATAGAACAAAGAATGAAATAATGTAAGGGAGTCTAAAAACCATAGAGAGGGTCATTATATGTTTTTTATAATTAATTTAATTAAAATACAAGAATTTCCTTAATGGAATTATCTCTCTGTTGATGTTCCCAGCAACTAATGAATGTAACCCATCATTGCATCGTATAATCCAAGTGTAAGATTCCTCTAGCAGTGATCGACATGTGCTCCACATATCTCTGGATATTTCCAAAGGGATCTCCATGTTCTAGTGTGTAAAAGCCTTCTCTTGCAATTTATTCCTTAGATCGCCATCAGAGCCGCTTACAAAGTGCTCTCCTTAATCTGGTGGAAGAGGATATCTCCCGTAGGTAGAGAGAATTCTTGGAAGAAACTAAATTCTCTCTTGGCTTGAGAGTTCTCTCTAGATCTGTTGTGAACCACCAAAAAAAATTTCTTGGCTAATGAGATTTATATAATTGGGATTTATAATTACATAGAAAAATAAAATGAATTAATTACTAGAAATCATTTATTCATTTCATTTAATTCTTAGTAGGACCCCTTGCCTAATAAAAACAGTTGACAATTATTATTACATGACATGCACCTAGAGAATTACGCAAAATATTATAAATTAATTAAATAATATTATTTCTCATGAATCCCCAGAAAAACTACACTGTGTGTATATTAATATACAAGGTGTGCACTTTTGTTTTTCCATATTCTTAATTTCTTCCACCACATTTATTAGACCTTTAATAAGGGATATTTATTTCTCAAACAAATATCACTGAATTACTCACTAATAAATATATTATTTCACCCAAATATAATCTCTCGAATAACTAGTGTCGAAATAAATTCGATCATGCATCCTTTAATAATTATTAAAACACTACTGGGAATAATCATTATTCAACTTGTCTAATCAATATATAACTGAGATACATGGACAAACATAGTGTGTGACCCTCTAGGCCTCTTTCTCAGTGGAATTAGGCAGATCCTGATGAAATTCCAAGGTTAGAAACTAGTAACACACCAAAGCCTCCATAGAGAAAGAATTTAATGCCACACTGAAGTGTCACCTCCTACGAATGCTTTCCATGTAATGTAATCTCTTTGTCTCGATATCTCGAATCAAGTAGGTTCCATGCTGGTGCCATCAACCCATGTGCTCGATTATTCTTTTTCTAGATTCCTAGAATTTTAATTTCCCATTCCTTATCATGGACATATATTTATTTATGATATATCAATTCCATCAATGTTCTTGAGATATCTACTTCTGTTATGAAAATGGAAGGGACAAATCATTTCTCGCATTATCTATTAATGATGCATGATGCACCCAATATATCCTACCTTGATGTGAATAGTGTTTCACCACATCATTCATCAATACATATATGTGTGCAAGTTTTAATACAAATTAATAATAATCTTAAAGATTATGGAACAATACACACATCTGCAAATAGGATCATCCAATGAAACTATGAAATGTTGATTTCTTATTGGCAAGTATCATTCTCATAATATCTATCTGGATATTACCAAGGGCACACACCATGAGAAGGTGCCTCAATGTTTTAGGAGTCATCACCCATAATGGCCTGTATTATTTTTGTCCCTCAAATAACATCATCCGACCGTAGAAACTATATTCAAAAATAGTGTTATGGAACTTCCGGGTTCTCATGATATCTGGGATCTTCTATGACCTTATAGTGTAACATCTATCCTTAGGACATTATCACATGCATTGTCACACAAAACAACAATCAATATGTGATATGGTATTTATTAATGAATAAAGTACAAATTAGTTGGTTCTTGGACACCGACTCCTAAAGTAGAGGTAACATGAAATAAAGTGATAAATGAACCAATTCATGGGTGAAACATTTTAAGGGATAAGGAACATGAAAGTTGTACAGAGAACCCCAAATCTAATAATGGAATCGACCAGTAAATGAAAAAATTAGTATGTGAGTAATACTAAAAAAAAATAATTAAACATAAATATGAAACAATACATTAATTCTATGGATAATGATTTTATTCGGAAAACATCAATATTACCTCTTTTATTGAGTAGAGGTAGCATCAATTATCTTCCTACAAAGGAAGTGGAGGAAACTTAAAATAAAGTGATAAATTCACCATTAAATTGGTGAAAATATTTTAAGGGAGATAAAGCATGAAATTTGGACAGATCACCCCAACTCAAAAAAATTCATCCACATGTATAAGAATAAAATTATTAAGTGAGTAATACTACAAAGAAATGAATTAAATATTAAAATGAAATAATACATTAATTCTATGGACGGTGATTTCACATTATAGACATCAATATTCCCTAACACATCAAAATCAAGTTACTCAATTACCCATGATTCCCTTTTATTTTTTCTCAATCAAGATTCACATTCACATCTCACTAACACATCACCTTTAGACACATAAGTAATTCCAAAAAAAGTATACATAGTGTTCCACGACTTCTACACCAAAACCCCATTTGAAAACACATGCACAACAAATCATTTCACAAACATTCCACTAACTTATTATGTATGTTAATAATTTATTTAATTTTTTTTATAAAATAACCCCCAGAGGAACCACAAGGATTTACATAAAAACAATAATAAGTTCACATGAAAATGTTAATTTTAAAATCAAATGCACTGTATAACTGCCTAGATAATAATTTGAAACACTTATATAATTTAATAAATTTGTTAACTAATTTTGATAACACTTATAATTAAAAAAACCATAGTTTACACCAATTCATAGCCAATTCCAGAGAAGTCCCTTTTTTACAAATTTGTACACAACTTGAAATCATTTTTAAAAAATTTATTCCATCCTTTAGAACAATTTACAATTCACATTAAAAAATGTTAAAACATGTTCAACATGAAAAAGTATGTAAAGTTCCTTTAAAAACATACTTCCAAACCTATCTGCATGTATGTACTTTTGAAAACATTATTTTTACCTTTCATAAAAGCCATAAAACCCTTCCATGGAACACGACACTAAAACACGCACACACACACACACACAATACATCCATTTTCCATTACAAAACACAAACCCAATAAAAATCACACCAAACCCTTCGAGGACACATTTCACATCTCTCACACCATTTAATAAACCATCTCCACATCCCAAATTGTATTTCTAAAACAAAATCTTCATTATTTAAACATTTCACAAGTCATATTAAAAAGTGCACAATGAGGATAACATGCAGAAAATGATCCATTTTCCTTCAAAAATCCTTTTTCAACACACCTGCACATTCATCCACCAAAAAACACATTTCACACTACTAAAAAATTAATCGAACAATTCCCCTAATATTTCACATAGATTATATAGAAACAGAACAATTTCCCTCTAGAAAATTTATTTTCCACACAAATTCATGTCAAATCATTTCCAAAACATATTCGCACAAGAAAAATAAAATATATAGCATGAAAAAATTAACCATGTGAAAAAATTAAATTATCCAAGATTTATAGGGCATAGAACCACCTACCTTAGGTAAAGAATTTATTGAAAAGTGATGCAAAAACCTATCTTCATCACAACTGAATTTGAAAAATAGGTGTCAGATGAGATGTTTCGTACAAATGTAGGGCTGAGAATAGTCATGTGGTGTGATTCGAGCTTCAATTCACCGAGGAGGATCACCTACGGTTGGTGTCTTCCGTGGAAATATCCTCATATCATGATGAGTTCGCAAATGGATATGGTTTTTAAAATAGATAAGGACATTTATATCAATGCTTGAAAATAAGCATTGATAAAGTTAGGTATTTATCACTGCTAAAAACATGATGATAAAATTAATCATTATCAGTGCAAAAAATTTATAATTGATAAAAGTTAATTTTATCAGTATGTGGGTTAGTGTTGATAAATTCTCATCATTATCATCGTGAATAAAGGGATGATACAGATGATATTATCAGTGATTATAACTTAAGCCATAATAAATGATTTATAATTTTTATTATAAATAAAAATTTGTAAATATTTTTATATACTAATAAATATATGTAAATATAAATATTGTAAATATATTTTGCTTTATATATGTAAGGACTCGTGTTTTTCTTGGCAAAAATTCTGCGCAGAAATTTTAAATTTTTCTATCACATGCTTGTAAAGGGATAAATGGTCTTTTTACCCTAGAATATGTTCTTAGATAATTTATCTGATTACTCAGTTGGTCTTAGAATTGGATTTTTACTCTAGGACAGATGTTTTGTGGAAATCTAAGCAGTTTTAATTTGAGTGGTTTAATTAATATTTAATATTAATGTATTATCATAGGTTCGTTTGATGATAACTCTTAAATGAAGAATTTTATTGAGATTTTTACCTCATCGTTGAGTCCAAATTGTGGAGTTTATCCTAGGTGAATAATAAACTCGAGCCGGGTGTGGGGCCAGCTCCGACACCCTTTTCTTTTCATTTCATTTTTTTCGCCTTTTCTTTTAATTATTCTTATTTCCACCTCCTTCATGTGCACACCTCATATATGTTCCTCATTGGTCATGTCCTAAGAGAGAAATTTGGAAGGGGAAAATATAGAGATAGAGGGATCAGATGATAGGTACCATTGTGAGGCCCTTGCCGTATTGAGTCGGCATATGACTATAGTAAATAGTGTAATCCAGGGACGCTTTAGAACTTTCCTCCCTAAGGTTGGGCCATATACATTTTTTTATATATCCCTATTAGTTTTTTTGTTTCATGTTTTTATAGACATATTTTTTGAGGCCTTTTAAGGCCCAATCTATTGTTTTGGGGGTGAAAACAGGGGTTTCAGGTGATCTGAGGGTTTTCCAATTAGGAAACCCAGCTTACACGGTATGTGTTCCAAGAGATCATGTCATGTGTCCTTCCTGTTTCGGGAAGAATATTTTTCTTATGTACAATTTGTGTACTCTAAGTATGTACTATGTTGTGGTAAATGGTTGTCTGACAGGCCATGTAAAGACCCAGAAATTTAAAGGAATTTTTTTTCAAAAATACTTTGGAATTTTACGAGTCAGTGCCTCTTGACTGAACTTGATTCTGAGGCCCAGTTTGCCCGAAATCAATTTTTGAAGTTTAGATCAGGTACTTTCAGTGAACGAACGAGCGGTATTTTCTTATCTTTTGAACTGGTGCTCATAATTGGAATCTGAGGGCGGTGATGAACTCGCAACGTCGCTAATTTCTTATGGAGACCTATACCACAAATGCATTTTCACGGGATGAGAAGTTAAAATTTGTGGATTAAATGAGAAGTGAATAAAATTATAGAACAATTTCATTTTTATATCTAAAGTGGTTATATCCTACATGGGGGAGTTGGGATGGGACCCACAAGTTTTTAACTACCCATGGAAGGATATTTGTGAGGTGGGTCCCACACGAGCCCCAACCTTTCACATTTCCATAACTCCTTAACCCATTTGAACTCCCATGTAAATTACATGGCAACTCCCTTTTATATTTTGTAACCTTTCCACTTCCCCACTTAAACTCTTGCCAACACACAACTTAATTAACTAATTTAAACTCTTTCATTAATTAATTAAATGATTGAAATTTATATTTTGAAATGCATGACATGTTTTCAATTAAAATAATGGGTGGCCTTATTTTATTTTGGTTGTATTGTTGTGTGGGGATTTGGGGAGAGAACACTTGTGAAGAAGAAAGGGGATTCCTACATTGTTGAAGAACGCCAACTCACCGACGAAGAACATCTACTCAGCGACTGTGGTTCTTCATCCTCTTCTTCCTCCGTGGCAAGGGAGGAGACACCGATGTGGGAACTCGCTAACAATGGGGTGCCTTCTTTTCTTCACTCTGTAATGAAAGAGGAGATGTCACTTCCTCGGGTGCACACCAACGACGACGGAAACGACACCGTCATCCTCAATGCTTAACAACCGCAAAATTCTTTTCAAAGTAGGGTGTGTTGATTCAATTTTATTGAGAATAAATTTGTTTATTGTGATTCTTGAAACCTTGTTCATATTCGGCCGAATGTTACTTCCTAACGTGGAGGGCGCGGGCCGAACAAACACGGCCCGATGACCCTCCGTCATTTCATGATCCTTTTGGGATTGGCAACCGAAAGCCAAGGTAGCAAAGCGCCATCGCGCCATGTCGGGAACGTGGTGAAGGGAACTGGTGTCGTCTAACCGGTTGTGAGGAACGAACCGGGGCCCACAAGGCAGGCCGCTTCGACGGAAGAATCGTGCGGCCTATCGGCCGGCCGGGTGGAGCTGGACCGCGACGCCAGGAGGGCGCCGCGCTGGAAGACCGGCGGCCCGCACATGGGGGTCACGTGCACAGAAGGCCGACCGGTTTGGGGAAGGGCAGTTCCGCTTGGCAATGCAGGTGCGGACAACCGGGAGGGCCCTGTAACCCACTCGGCCTTCGGTCGGGCCGCTCGGCCAGCCTTCCAAGCTAGCCCGGACGAACCGGGCCGACCCGGGCCGCGCCGGGTCGGGCCGTGCCGGGCCGGGCCAGGAGGTGTCGGGCCACGCCAGGCCGTGCCGCGCCGCGCCCTGCTGGGCCGGGCCGCACCCCTTCAGGCCAAGTTGTGTATTCCTTCGGACCTATCTGACACCCCTGCTGGGTCGGACCCATCAAACTAGGTTATCCCGACCCGTCGTCCCACTGGTCTAAATGGGTCGGGCCTGTTAATCACTTAAACATGAATAACTTAATGACTGCGCATCCAATCGACGTGCCGTCTACAGTACTAGGACCCTTTCAACGAGAAAGTTCTTTTTCGATACTCTAAATTTGTTTTGGATGACTATGGAAATCAGCTGGGCTTAAAAAAAGCATATTTCTCCCCGGGCCACTGGAAGAGAAAAGCCATTATCCCTCAGACCGGGCGTCCAATTGACGCGTCGTCTATTGCGTAGAGTTCCTATTGACGATTCGGAACTTTGGGATACATCAACTCTATACTTTGTGACAGTTTATGTATCGACCCTCTTGGCTGATGGAGCGGACCCTCCCGGAATCAAGCGTGCTATGTGCAGGAACCCCAGAACTTCCTGTGACTGTGATGACGATGACGACTATACTTGGATACTACGTGGGTTTGGAAGCGAGGAAGACTGTACTTGGATCCTCCGTGGGTTCAGCTGCGATGACAACTGTACTTGGATCCTATGTGGGTTCAGCAGCAATGGTTACTGTAATTGGATGCTACATGGGTTCGGTAGCGACGACTTCTGTACTTCGATCCTACGTGGGTTCGGCAAAAGAGATGATTCAGATGCTACATCTAATCATCTCGACCTCTCTTCATGAGTATTATACCTTTGTGAGCTGAGTCTTGACTTTAATCATTATCATCGATGTGATTGACTTGCTTTCCATTGTGGACTGGGCTATGATTTACTGTGTGGATTGGGTTGTGCTTTCCTGTGTGTACTGGTTTGTACTTGGGTTCGTGAGTGGGAGCCAAATTGGAATCGATGACTTAGGTATATGTATGGTCATATACTTAAGTAAATTTGGTTGATACTTCATGTTTGTAATTTTCCTTTGTGGTTTATCCTTCGTGGATTCTGAGAGACCTTTGGGGGTCTCGGGGTCCCTATTGAGTATCGTATACTCACCCCTGCACAAGAAATGACCGCACTACGTTGTGTTGGTTGCAGATGATGGAAAACACTTATGGTAGTCGAGACTTGTGGAGATAGATAGTAACCGGAGGTGGACCACCTGGCAGGACGTACACGGAGCGGACGAACAGACCCGAGTTACTGGCGATACTATCTGTACCCGCCCTTCAGGTCGGATTTCTAGAGGATGACTATGTGGTTGTTGTTTTCTTTTTAGCTATTGTACTTTCTTTCTTAGTTGTACTGTACTTCCAGTTTTGTTTGTATACTAGCCCATTTACTTTCCATCACTTACTTTTGTACTCAGTTTACTTATTGTTTACTTCAGCTTACGTACTCCATTGTGTTTATTTACTTATATAAAGGAAATGCCTTCCCTTTTATCGAGATATATGCCTTTGGTGCTAGTCTCCATCCCCTGGCCTATGGAAGGTGGGCTTGGGGTAGTCAGGGAATGGGCCATGTGGACGGGTTGTGACAAATTGGTATCAGAGGAGTTGGTTCTACCACAGAACTCAGGACTCTGATAATTTCATCTTTGTGAATCAATAATGTTAAGAATATTGATAGTGGATTTCAGTCTAGGGATTCCAGTGTTGGTACGGCGGCCAATGTATCCATACACTAGGACCATGACTTCTAATTTTTGACTAAGAGCTCGAAAACACTGATTGCATGTGTGTTTCAAAAGTTTCTTTTGTGATTACTTTGGGTCAACTCACCAGGTATACTGTTTTACCATGGCACACCTATTTCTTTTCATGATGGCCCCATGAAGGCAGCCAGCCAGGGTTCCTAGTTACGTGTGATATGGCAGCCCACCAAGTGATGAGGCCTCGGTGCAGGGCCCCATTACAGCAGAGGCACCAGTGGTACCTCTACTTGTCGGTCCACCGATACCACCATCCCCAGCAGCGTAGAGTGCACGCCACCTGAGTTCGCTACATGAGTTTCAGTGATAGAGGCCGCCCAGGTTCCGCGGAGAGACGGACCCTCAGGAAGCCGAGTATAGGATGGAGGCTATTGTCCAAGTCTTCATATTGGTAGGGACACTAGCAGATCTTATGGTGATCCTTTCTGAGAGTTTCCGGCACGCAGCAGTAGGTAGATGGTAGAGCCTGATGCTCCAGATGCACGACGAGGCATCTCTACTATGGACGGACTTCGAGAGCCTCTTCCACATTAAGTTCGTTCCAGCCACCCTCCGTGCGGTGCACATCCATGAGTTTCTAAAGTTGCGGTAGGGAAGCATGATAGTAGCCTAGTACTCAGTGAGATTTACCAACCTCTCATGCTACTCCACAGATATTGTAAAGGACTCATTCTTTCGGGCCCAGACCATTGAGCAGGGACTAACGTATGAGATCAGGGCTTCGATGATCTCCCTCAGCATTCAGAAACAGGCAGGAGTACTAGAGAGAGCCCTTCTTGTGGAGATCTTCCTTGTTGAGCCTACGCCAGCAGCGAGGCCTACCGCGGGGCGACACATAGAGGAGTATTCTGCATCTGGCAGTCGACCGTTGTTTTAGAGGTCCAAGCAGACTAGGCCATCAGGTGGGAGACCTCAGGATACTGGTTCGGAGGTGCGGGGAACAAGCAGTAGATCCAGTCATACGAGAGGTAGGCAGTGCTATGCATGCGGCGGGCAGGGCCACATGGCTCGTGACTGCCCGACCCGCCATGCAGAGGAGTAGTAGAGGGTTGAGGGACCACCCAGGAAGAGGCATAGGTTCAACCATGGTGGTCTTCTAGGAGTAGTAGGATGAGGCAGAGGAGATGGCCGAGCAGCAGGTGGTGGACAACGTTTCGAGGCTCTTCCACCCCCACCACTAGGAGGACCACCCCGACCTTAGGGAGCTGGCAGACAGGGGCATGCTCAGCTCTAGGAAGTTGAGGGCTACCACCACAGTGCACTTGAGATGATTCAAGGAACTATCTATGTCTAATCCACCCTTTCTGCAGTTCTTATAGACACAGGATCGAGTAATTATTTCATTTCCACTACCCTTTTTCGGAGCTCGGTGATTCCGATGGAGCCGTTGGCTTGATCTTTATGGCTAGAGAATCTTACGAGAGCAGACTCGACAATTACACACTGGTGTCGGTAGTGTGAGCTTACTCAATGAGATGATATCTTCGGCTGGGATCTTCTTGTAGTAGCGTCGAGGCCTTACACGTCATCTTGGGTATGGATTGGTTATCTATAGTCCATGCCCTGATTGACTGTATTAGGCGCCAAGTGCGGTGTGTCCGCACAGATGGAAGTAGGTTCACCTTAACCAGTGAGAAGGGAGCCTATGCAGCACAGGATGGACTTACACAGAGGAGAGGGAAACCGATCACACATCAGTTGGCTAGTCTCATCCTCAGAGTGGTTGATGTGTGAAGTCCGAGATTTCATGTTGTGGTGGATCAATATGCAGACGTTTTCCCTGATGACGTTCCAAGACTACCTTCTCATAGAGAGATAGACTTCTATATTGACATGTACCCTGGGACAGCACCGATATCTACTCCAGCATATCGGATGTCTCCCTCTGAGCTTTGTGAGCTACGGGTACAACTGGAGGACTTGCAGGGCAAGGGATTCATCCGACCCAGTGTTTCACCCTGGGCTTATCCGATTTTATTTCCCAAGATGGCGGATGGAAGCTTACAACTATGTGTCTACTACTGTCTCCAAAATCAGGTGACCGTAAAGAACAAGTATCCACTCTCGTGTATTGACGATCTCTTTGATCATCTCAAGGAAGCATGATGGTTCTCAAAGATAGACCTCAGTGCAGGCTATCACTAGCTCAGAGTTCAAGACAAGGATGTGCAGAAGATGGCCTTCAGGTGTCGGTATGGCCACTATTAGTTCTTGGTTATGCCTTTTGGAATAACCAATTCTCCAGCAGTGTTCATGAGTCTCATGAACAGGATCTTCTAGCCTTACCTCAATCGATTTGTCGTAGTCCTCATCTACGACATATTGATTTACTCGCCCACTAAGGGGGAGCACGCATACCACTTGCGGGTCGTACTGGATACACTCCAAGAGCCCCAGCTTTATGGTAACCTCTCAAAGTGCCAGTTTTAGATTCTAGAGGTTCACTTCTTGGGGCACATCATCTCAGAGGTGGGAGTTTCTGTGCATCCTGTGAAGATCAAGGTAGTACTTGCTTGGGAGCCACCTAGGAGAATGACAGAGGTGCGGAGTTTCCTAGGTCTGGCTTGGTACTATCGGAGATTTGTGGAAAACTTCTCCAGAGTTGTAGTGCTACTTTAATCCATGAAGAAGAAGTGGAAACCATTAGTGTGTTCAGATAAATGTCAGTAGAGCTTCCAGAAGCTGATACAGATATTGACTAGTGCACCCATCTTGAGGCTGCCGGAGGAGGGCATAGGGTACGTAGTTTACTGTGATGCGTCAGGGACCGGTCTCAGGTGTGTCCTAATGCAGGAGCGGGTTATGATAGCATATGGATCATGAAAGTTGATGAATCACGAGCCGAACTACGCTACCCATGACCTGGAGTTAGCAGCAGTGGTCTTCGCCTTGAAGATGTGGCGGCACTATCTGATGGGCGATCGCTTTACAGTCTACTCTGACCACCAGAGTCTTAGGTACATCTTCTCGCAGATGGACCTGAACCTGAGACAGTGACGATGGCTCAAGTTCCTCTAGGACTATGAATTTGAGATAGTCTATACTCCTGGGAAGTGGAACGTTGTGGATGATGCTCTCATCAGGAGTTCGGGAATTCAGCTACTTGGAGAGGCGACAAAGCAGTTATCCACTTTGAAGATATCCTTAATGGATAGAGATGGGGCATGCTTCCTACAGTCCCTCATAGTCTCTCCTCCAATACATCAGCGGGTCAGAGAGGCACAACATGGGGATGTTGACTATGAGAGGAAACGTGTACAGAGATCCACAAGACATGCACCTGATGGATTTTTTGTAGGACGAGAGCATGCCATCCACTTCAGGGGATGTACCATGGTACCAGTTGCATTACAGGAGGAGGTGCTGAGTGAGTTTCACACTTCCCCTTTGGCGGTATATCCAGGAGTAGCGAAGATGTACCAGGTTCACAAAAAACAGCACTGGTGGCCAGGTATGAAGAAGGCTTTGGCAGAGTCCATTTCACGATGCCTCAACTTTCAGCAGGTGAAGGCGGAGCACCAGGGTCCGGCAAGCTTAGTGTAACCCTTGGAGGTCCCAGAGTGGAAGTGGTATGGGATATCTATGGATTTCGTGAAGGGGCTCCCTTGTACCTCCAGAGGACATGACTCCATTTGGGTGATCGTAGACCGACTCACCATGTTGGCCCACTTTCTACTGGTCAGAGAGCATGGCTTAGTTGAGAGATTGGGACGCCTCTACGTTCACAAGATCGTATGGCTTCATGGTGTTCCATCGTCTATCATCTCCGATTGAGATGCTCTCTTTAATTCCTAGAAACGGAAGGGGTTTCAAGAGGCATTTGGGACACAGCTACGCCTGAGCACCACCTTTCATCCTCATATGGATGTCCAGATGAAGAGGACCATTCAGACTCTCAAGGACATGCTCCGTGCATGTGTCCTCAACTTTGGTCGTAGCTGGGAGGATCACCTACCCTTGGCGGAGTTTGCGTACAACAACAACTACCACTCCACCATCGAGATGGCACCATGCAAGGCATTGTACGACCGACCTTGCCGATCACCTCTATGTTGGACAGACCCTGGGGAGTCAGCACTCGTAGGGCTAGATATGGTACAGGATACGACGGAGAAGGTGCAGATCATCCTAGAGCGAATGAGGACTGCACAGAGGAGACAGAAGACCTATGTTGATAAGAGATGGAGACCACTAGAGTTCGAGGATGGCGACCATTTTTTCTTATGTGTATCACCTCGATGTGGATTGCGGAGATTTGGTCGGGGAGGCAAGTTACCTCTGCACTTCATCAGACCTTTCTAGTTCCTCAACAGGGTAGGCGAGGTGGAATACCGCCTTGCCCTTCTACCTCAGTTGCACCAGGTGCATGACATCTTCCAAGTATCTCAATTGAGGAGATACATTCATGACCTGACGCATATAATTGATCATAGGGAGCTAGACAACGATGACGGGGCTACCTTCATGGAGGTCCCAGTGGAGATCGAGGATTGATAGGTGTAGGTCCTACATGGACGGTTGATTCCTCTAGTGCGCATTCGTTGGAAGCACAGGAACCTCCAGGAGAGCACATGGAAGCGGGAGGCTCAGATGCGTGCACAGTACCCTCATTTGTTTCCCTAGTTTATGATGAATTTTTATGGGGATGTAAAGAACTGAGGCGGGAGTAATGTAAAGACCTGGAAATTTCAAGGAATTTTTTTTGAAAAATACATTGGAATTTTACGAGTTCGTGGCTTCTGACGACACTTGATTTCGACGCCCGGTTTTCCCGAAATCAATTTCTGAAGTTTAGATCGGGTATGTTCAGTGAACGAACGAGTGTGATTTTATATCTTTTGAACTGGTGCTCGGAATATAAATCTGAGGGCTCCGATGAACTCACAACACTTGTAATTACTTAAGGGGACCTTTACCGCAAATGTGATTGCACGGGAGCAGAAATTAAAATTTATGGATTAAATGAGAAGTCAATAAAATTGTGGGAAATTTTTATTTTTATATCTAAAGTGGTTATATCCTACATAGGGAAGTTGGGTTGGTACCCACATGTTTCTAACTACCCATGCAAGGATATTTTTTAGGTTGGGCCCACACGAGCCCCAACCATTCACATTTACATAACTCTTTATCCCCTTTGAACTCATATGTTAATTACATGACAAATCCCTTTTAAATTTTGTAACCTTTCCACTTCCCCAATTAAACTCTTTCCAAAACACACCTCTATTAATTAATTGAAACGCTTTCATTAATTAATTAAATGTTTGAAATTTGTATTTTTAAAGACATGAAATGTTCAATTAAAATAAAGTGCGCCCTTATTTTATTTTGGTTGGATTGTTGTGTGTGGATTTGGGGAGATAACTCTTGTGAAGAAGAAAGGGGATTTCTACTTTGTTAAAGAATTCCAACTCACCGACAAAGAACATCGACTCGGTGACCGTGGTTATTCATCCTCTTCTTCCACCACAGAAAGGGAGTGTACACCGACGCGGGAACTCGCTAACAACGGGGCACCTTCTTTTTCTCTCTCCGTGATAAAAGAGGAGATGTCACTTCCTCAGGTGCACACCGATGATGATCGAAATGACACCGTCATCCACAACACTTAACAACCATGAACTTCTTTTTGAGGTAGGTTATGTTGATTCAATTTTATTGAGAATAAAATTTTTTGTTGTGCCTCGCGAAACCTTGTTCATCTTCGACCGAATGTTACCGCCTAACGCTGAGGGCGCGGGCCGAACAAACACGGATCGACGACCCTCCGTCGTTTGTTGATATTTTTGGGAATGACAACCTGAGGCGAAGGAAGCATGGTGTCGGCGCGCCATGCCGGGAACTGGGGTCGTCGCACCAGTTGTGTGGAACGAACCGCAGCCCGCAACGCGGGCCGCGTCTTCGAAAGAACCGACAAGCCCGTTGGCCGACCGGGCTAATAGGAGCCGCGATGCCAGGAGGGATCTGCGCTAGAGGACCAGCCTGCCCATCTGAATGCCGAGCAGAGCTAGACCGCGGAACTAGGAAGGCGCTGCACTAGAAGACCAGTGGCCCACCCATGCGGGTCGCGTGCGCAGAAGGTCGGCCTGTCTAGCCGGCCGGTTTGGGGAAGGGCGGCACAACGTGGTGCGGCTGGTGTGGACATTAGGGGGGGATGCACCCCCCCCCCCCTCCTCCTTAGAACCTGCTCAGCCTTCGGCCGAGCCGGGCCGCGCTCCTCCAGGCTGGACCGCGCCACTTCGGGCTAGGACACGCCACTCCAGGCCCAGTCGTGCCCCTTTAGGTCGAGTTATGTATTCCTTCGGACCGGTCTGACACTCCTGCTGGGTCGGACTCGTCAAACTGGGTTAACCCGACCCGTTGGCCCACTAGGCTAAAAGGGTCAGGCCTGTTAATCACTTAATTGGGAATAACTTAAAGACTGCACGTCCGATTGACGTACCGTGTGCAGCACTAGGACCATTTCAATGAGATGCTTCTTTTTAGATACTCTATGTGAGTTTTGAATGACTAATGATATAGGCCATGTAAGAAATGAGCATATTTCTAATAGGGCCCTAGGAACGGAAAAGCCATTATCTCTCAGACCGGGCGTCTGATTGACGTGCTGTATGTCGCGTTGAGTTCTTATAGACGAGGCAGAACTTTGGGATACATCAACTCTAGACTTTTTGATAGTTGATTTATCGAACCTCTTTGATCGTGGAGCGGACCCTCCTGGAATCGAGCATGCTGTGTGCAGGAACCCTAGAGCTGGATGCGACGGCGACGACGATGATGACTTTACTTGGATCCTACATGGGTTCGGCAGTGAGGATGACTGTACTTGGATCCTACTTGGGTTCAGTAGTGATGATGACTGTACTTGGATCCTACATGGGTTTGGCAGTGATGGTTACTGTACTTGGATCCTACGTGGGTTCGGCAACGACAACTTGTATACTTGGATCCTATGTGGGTTCAGAAGAGGAGATGATTCAGAGGCTACATCTAATCATCTCCACCCATCTTTGTGAGTAGTATACATGTGTGAGGTGAGTCTTGAAATCAATAATTATCATCGATGTGATTGACTTGCTTTCCTGTGTGGAATGGGTTGTGATTTCCTATGTGGATTGGGTTGTACTTTCCTTTGTGGACTGGGTTGTACTTGGGCTTGTGAGTTGGAGCCGAACTGGAATCTATGACTTAAGTATATGTATGGTCATATACCTAATTAGAGTTGGTTGATACCCCGTGTTTGTATTTTTTCATTGTGGTTTATCCTTTTTGGATTCTGGGAGACCTGTTGTGGTCTCGGGGTCCCTACTGAGTATCGTGTACTCACCCCTGCACAGGCAATGCCGGCACTACGTTGTGTTGGTTGCAGATAACGGACAACACTTATGGTAGTCGAGACTTGTGGAGCTAGAAAGTCGCCGGAGGTCGACTACCTAGCATGACATACACGGAGCGGACGGACAGACCTAAGGTACCGACGAGACTATCTGTACCCACCCTTCAGGTGGGATTTCCAAGGGACGACTTGGTGGTTGTTGTTTTCTTTTCATCTATTGTACTTTCTTTCTCAGTTTTACTGTACTTACAGTTGGGTTTGTATACTGGCCCATTTACTTTCTAGCACTTACTTTTGTACTCAGTTTACTTAGTGTTTACTTCAGCTTGCGTACTCTATTGTGTTTATTTACTTATATAAAGGAAATGCCTTCCCTTTTATCGTGATTTATGCCTTTGGTGATAGTCGCCAGCCCCTGGACTATGGAATGCATGCTTGGGGTAGTCACAGCACGGGCCCCGAGGACGGGTCGTGACATACCAGTTGAAAAAGAACATGAATATTTTGTTTTTCATGCAGTACACATCATGTACTTTGGAGTACACGTCATGTACTTTTACACAAGTAGAACCCATGTTGTTCTGGCCATGCATAAGTACCCATCCAGGGGGAGGGAGAAGAGTAGATTCCATATTCTTTTTCCAGCATAGATTATTGGGGTATTTTGTTCCCTATAAGTCAGTTTTGGGTGTGTGAGTAGTAAATCTTTAGTGTCATCCATGTAGATTGCAATGGTGGGATACTTTGGATTTTTATATGTCATATAAATGGTGTTTTGGGGGTTTCTATCTAAATTTATAGGTTCTTACTCCAGTTATCGAGTTTAGTTATCACCTTAGAGTGAGCATTCACATGGATGATAGGTTGGGTGTTCGGACCAACCTAGTTGAGGTCATTCATCTAAGATGAGCTATGAGCTATATCCCATGACCTATGTTTTGGATCAGATTCCCCTTATGAGATTTTCAATTCTTTCCTACGAGGCCATGATACTAGATAGTTCCAAGGATCCACTGATAGACTCAATTTCTTATGTGCTGACCTAGGGAGTCCCTTGTAGGATCCCTGTATCCGTTTCCATTCAAGGATCCCTAATAGGATTCCTCCTTTACCTTTTCTGGTAAGGATCCAAAGTATTATTCCTCCACTTTTTATTGACTTGAGGGACCATGCGTGATCCCTGTTTGTTCAACCGACCCTGAGTTTTACATTGGGTTTGGGTAGTGATGGTGTTCGAGTGTCACCAATAACATGTGCTAAGCTAATACGCCTTTGGGACTGTAAATATTGTGTTAGTTTGGGTGTTCGAGCCACCCTCACTCTTTGTTATGTTTCAATTGTTTATTTATGATGCAATGATGTTCACTAGAGGTGATTTCTAGTTGGTGGTTGTCGATCCTAACATGAGTGGTTTTCTTTTCTCTTGGAATGCCAATATGTTCTAACTAGGATCCTTTTTTCTTATTGGGATGACAGAAAATACTTCATAGTATCCAACTTCTGAGCCATGTTATTTATGATATTTTCTAGGTACACAAAGTTATTACCTGGGACCTCGCTTTTGAGCCTATATATATTGTGATATATATATTTTTTGGATTTCCAAATGTGCTTCCTGGTATTCAGCTGTTGAGACTTACATGTTTACATTTACACCTTGATTGATACTTGGATTCTTCTGGTAGGAGTGCCTTGGATAGAGTAATGGGATGAATGATATTCTTATGGGTGAGTTTGTGCTATTCCCATGGGCAAGGTTTTGATATTATTTCAGGGAGGGTAGTGTTATCCCATGGGTGAGGTTTTGATATGCCAGCAGGTGAGGTTGTACTATGTAGGAGGGAGATGTATTTCTATGCCTTCGTATGAGGTTTTGTTATGGCTACGGGCGAGTTTCAAAAATGTGACAACTAGATGAGGTTTTCTGAGTATCAGTTGGATTCATGGGCTTATACTCCGTGTTTTTCAACTAGTGACCTTTTACCAGATTGATTTTCGGTATATGGTATATCTTTATTTATAGGATTGACCATTGGTATGCAGTATCCTAGTTTGTTAATGGAGGTGAGTACATGTGAACCTAGGTGTAGGATGGGTATCCCCAAGTGGTGACATAGCATTCTTAGAGATATAATTCTCGTGTTGGCCAATGTAGGTTCATTTTGATGGGATTAAGAAGCCTGATATCGACTTAAGGATACACGGATTGAGTGGAAAAACATTCATCTCAATGCCCTTGCACATGACGTTCTGGTGATCAGGCTTATGAACCCATGGATCGACTAATGTTGTGGTTTCAGGTTGATTTATACACATTACAATGAACATTACTATTTATGTATATATGTATAGGTATGGGACTATGCATGTGTACTTATATAGATATGGACATACATGGTGGCACTTTCCGAGTTGATAGGGAATACATACCATGAGTTTGACTATAGTTTCACATTTGGTTTTTACTTTTAGTTGTGTCTCTTCTAGGATGAGAACATTTCTTTTTCATATACATTAGTAGCACAATTATAGGTTGCTTTCCATGGTGTCCTACTGAGATTATTTCTCACCCTTGTACATGCACCATGATGTCCATGTAGACCTTATGTCTTCTTTTCAGGTTTATAATGAGTTTTATGGTGGATAGGGTTAAGTCCCATTGTTTCATGATCAAGAGGAGTCACTCTAGTGGTTCTACTAATCAGGATGATGGAGTTCGACAGTGTCTAGAGATCGGGTTCGTGAGTTGTCTCGATGTTAGTGTCATATCCCTATACTTTTAATTTCAGTTTCTTTTGTACTTGTATCTATATGGTCATCCTAGTGGGTGACCAATGATGTATTTCATCACATAGTTGTTCAGTATTTTACAGCACTTTACTATTACTACTTATTCTATTTCAGTTGTTTGTTGCTTCTGCACAATGTTTAATTTCTGTTGTGTATGATACATAGGGATTTCCTCTATTTACTTACTCTGATACGAGGTAATAGTCTCCCCACTATCACCACTTATGATCTCACTAGGATGTGTGTTTGAGACCTTGTGGAGAACTGGCTAGGATCACTAGTTTAGTGGATTTTGGGATGGGATGTTACAAAGTTGTATCAGAGGATTTTTGTTTTCCTTGTATTTACTATTTCATATGTGGTAGGAAAGAGTAATAGGAATGTGTCAAAACCTGTGATGGATATTAGACTGGTGCATCAAGAACACTTGTTTCCATAGGATGTTCAGGTTTCCAAGGGTTTTATATTCTTGTTCTGATTTGTGATGTTGCAGTTGTATGTGATTTTATCCTTTAGTGATGCACATGTTTTGTGTGGGTGTTCTGATTTTACTGTGGATCTCTAGATCTTGTTGGTAAAATTACAAATATGGATTTTGAATTTTGGTTGAAAAACTAAAAGAGGTGTATCATGCATCATGTGATGCGCATAGTATCCACATCATATAGGTCTACTAGTGTGTGGTTTTAATAATTAAAGAGGCCTATTTAGTTGGGTAATCTGATAGAAAATTTTTATTATGAGTATAGGTTATGAGGATATACATTGAGAAATTTTTTTGTGAGGCTGATGACTCTGTCCTCAAGAACCTCTTGTGCTGTGAACTAGTTGGTCAATATGGCATGATGCCTTTTTATTGATAACATTTAAGGGAGTTATTCCTTAAGTCTGTGGTAATCTAGTACGATTAAAGAGAATTATGTCGAAAGGTATCCTAAATTTTCTTGTGGACTAGACCTCTAGAGGTATTTCCACATAAATATGCCTAATGAGTGTCAGTTAAGTTTCATTTCTGTGTTGATTGTGACCTCAAAGGTGTTGTTTCTTCTAAGGATTCTCAGAGAGAATCAAGACATTTGTAGTCTATTTTTTTGTTTTGACCCTCTTTGTACCTTTTGATATTTACCGTCTTTTGACAGGATTTAGATATTTTGGTCTTGGTGGTTGTACCTTGTGACCCAGTTGTGAAGATTGTTCTATAGGGCAAGGTTGGAGATCTAAAGACCCCTAATTTGACTTGGACCCATGTAGATTGATCTCTCTTTCATTCTTGGGAAACATGCATTAGAGGATGGCCAATTTTTTCCAATTATTTTTTAGTGGTGAGTTTGGTTTACAATAGTTTAATGATCGAGGCATGGTAGGTGCTCGGGTTTTGCATTATAGGCGTGTTAATGCTTTTTGATTTTGATCGAGGCACCTCAGCTGCTTTCATTTTGAGTATGGATTCAACGAGCATGACTGTTAGGGTTCCTAGCCTGGCCAACTAGTTTTTACACTTTTGATAATTTAGTTGGAGCATTGGTAGACGCTCATAACTAGATGACTCGTCAGGGTACGAGTTGGGTGATGAAGATATATAATAGTTACACGTGGTATCGTTTGAATCTTATCTATGTCTGGCTGGGTGAAAGCCGAGGACTGATTTTTCAAAAACAATCTGTGGGTTTCAACCCTGTATGCTGTGCAAGGATGTCCCTCTATAGTAGAGGAAAAATCATTGAATGAATCGTGTACCATGAAATAGTCGACCCATGGTTTAACCCTAGTTTGGTTAACATGATGTGAGCATGGCTCGGGGGAGTTTTATACATGCCATTTGGTACCATATTAGTGTACACTTATTTAGAGATAATCATGAACAATCTTTATTTTTCTTGAGTGTATTGAGAGAGCATCAACCCTATGTCAAGGTCCTTTTCATTTAATTTTTAATGTCTTCCATGGGGAGGAAGAGGGAACCCTGTTTAGGTTTCTCTCTAGGAGAATTGTAAGGTAAGACATGTGGTGGGAGTGCACCTTTGGCTGTTTGAGGGTGGTGACCCTCATTTTTTGTTGAGCTTCGGTGTTCCCAATGGGATTTTGAGCTCGAATTTTTCATTTGAGATGATGATATAGGGTGTACCAAATCGGTTGAAGTTAAATGTCATCTGTGTTGAAGGTAGTTATTATCTCAATGAGGTTTTTCGATAGATATTCTAGATATCTTGGATGTGTAGTTGATCAGGATGGGAGCTTGGATTCTTTTTATTTCAATATCCTTCTCAGGGGTGAGAAGGTTTATGGTGGGGTGTTTGTAAGGACTCGTGTTTTTCTAGACCACAGGTTTTAGCAGAAATTAGAATTATCACTGTTAAATGCATGAAAAGTGGTAATATGGACTTTTTACCTTATCATATTGTCTTAGATGATTTTTCATGACCACTTCATTGGTCCCGAAATAGGGTGTTTACCCATGGATATGTGTTTGGTGGAAACTTGAACTATTGAAATTTTTGAGGAATAATTAATAATTAATATAATTAAATTAAAAATTAATTTATTCTTATAGGTTCCCTCAGCGATGAATTTTGAATTGAGTATCAAATTTTGATTCCATCACTTTCATTGAGTCAAGAAGGTGGAGTTTATCCTAGGAAAGGAATAAACTCAAGTCGAGCTGTGGGGTATGCTGAAGCCCCTTTTTATATTCTTTTCTTTTTTTCATCATTTTTAATATTCATTCCCCTTCTTTCCTCCTCCTTATTGAGAATTCCTCATGTGTGATCCTCCTTATCTATTAACTAAGAGAGAATTGGGGAATATAGAAAGAGAGAGAGGGAAGGGAATAGAGGTACCATTATGCAGCCCTCGATGCGTTGAGTCGGCATATGCTCACTGTGGAAGGTGTAATCGAATGAATCTTTGGATGTTTTATCCCAAAGGAAATACCATTTATGTTTATTCATTATATCCCATTAATGTTTTTTGTTTCATGTTTTTATATCCATATATTTCTTCCTTTTATCTTCTTAAGTCCCAATCTGTTGTTTCGAGGGTGAAAATGGGGCTTTCGGGCGATCTGAGGATTTTCTTGTTAGGAAACCCCGTATACATAACTTGTGTCATAGGGTAGAATGTGATTTCTTATTCCTATTTGAGGAAGAAATAGTTTTCTTAATGACATGGTGTATACTCTGAGTACACACCATGTGATGGTACATGGTCGTGTCTCTGGCTGTGTCAAATAGAACACGGGTTATTGGTTTTTCAGATAGTACACATCATGTAATTTGAAGTACACTCTGTGTACTCTAACATAGTCAAACCCCATGAATTTCTAGCCATTTATATGTACCCATCCTGGGGGAGGGAAAATAATACATTCTTTTTACTCTAAATTACATTCCCTATACTATTTTCAACTTAGAGTTATGGGGTATTTTGTGCCCTACAATTCAGTTTTTGGTGTCATTGTAGTACACCCAAAGTGTCTTTCTACATAGATGTCAATGGTAGAATCCCGTTGACATTTATAGGGCATATAAATTTTGTTTTTTGGGTTTCTATCTAAATGGAGAGGCTCTTCCTCAAATTATCAAGTTTAGTTGTCACCTAATAGTGAGACATGGCATGGATGACAGGTTTGGTTTTCAGACCAAACTAGATGATACATTTGATATGAGAAGAGTTGTGATCTATCTCTCATGACCTATGATTTTGAGTGTGTTACCCTTTGGATATGTTATTTATTACCTATGAGGTAGTGAGACCATATTATTCCATGGATCCACTGAGGGATGACTTTTCTTATGTGATGACCTTGGGAGTCCCTTGTAGGATACATGTACCTGTTGTCATTCAAGGATCCCTGGTAGGATTCCTCTTTTACCTTCTCAGATAAGAATCCCATGTAGGATGAATTCACTTGTGTTTGACTAGAGGGAAGACAAATTTTCCCTTTTTTTTCAAACAACCCCGAGTTATAGGTCGGGTTTTGGTAGAGATGGTGCTCGGGTGTCACCTAAACCCATACGGAACAGATACTCCCATGGGGCTATGACTATAGTGTTGGGTATGGCGTTTGGGCCCCTATAACACTTTTTTATGTTTCACTTGTTTATTGTTGATGTAGTGATTTTCACAAGAGGTGATTCATTTTTGGTGGTTGTCGATCCATACATGAGGCATCTTCCTTTCTGTTGGAATCACCAGATGTTCTTCCTAGCATCTGTTTTTCTTATTTTCATGCCAATCATTCTTTCCTACTATGCACCTTCTGAACCATGATGTCACGACCCGCCCTCGGGGTCCGTGCCGTGACTACCCCAAGCCCGCCTTCCATAGGCCAGGGGCTGGCGACTAGCACCAAGGCGTAAATCCCAGTAAAAAGGGAAGGCATTGCCTTTGAAAAGTAATACAAACACCACAGAGTAAGAAAGCGGAAAGTAAACACTAAACAAAAGCAGAGTACTACTGAAAGTACGGAAAAGTAAATGGGCCAGTATACAAACCCAAACTGAAAGTAAAGTACAACTCGAAAGGGAAAACAGCAACTGAAAAGTAAAAGCCGCTACTCCGAGCTGTCCACTGGAAATCCCACCTGAAGGGTGGGTACAGATAGCTCCTCTGCTCCACGGGTCCCGCCGTCTGCTCCGTGCACGTTCCGCCCAGTGGTCCACCTCCGGGTACCGTCCCGCTGTGCAAGCCTCAGCTAAGGTCAACGCTGTCCGTCGTCTGCAACCAACACAACGTAGTGCGGGCAAAGCCCGTGCAGGGGTGAGTATAAGCTACTCAGTAGGGACCCCGAGACCCCTGAAGGTCTCTCAAAATCCACAAAGGATAAACCACGAAGAAAGGTACAATCACGAAGTAACAACCGACACTGCTTAGGTATATGCCCATACATATACCTAAGTCATCGATTCAAATACGCTCCAACCTCCGAGCCCAAGTACAACTCAGTCCACACAGGATAGTAAACGTATTCCACACAGGAAAGCAAAACGTAATCCACACGGGATTGCACAACACAATCCACACAGGAAAGCAATAGGATTCAGCTCACACAGGTATACTTCTTCAAGGACGATAAAGATGATCACTGATCCATCTAAGTCGTCGGACCCACGAAGGATCGATAGGTAACTATCCCCCGCAATGACCCACACAGGATCGGGCCCACACAGGACCTGTAGGCGCTGGCTCACACAGAACCGCTGAGCGCAAGGACCCACACACGATCGGGCCCACACAGGACCTGTAGCACTGATCCACGTAGGATCGCTGAGTGCTGAAGTCGTCGTCGTCGAATCCACACAGGATCTATGTACTGTCGTCGTCGAATCCACACAGGATCTCTGTACTGTCGTCGTCGGAGTCACAGTAGCAGTCGTAGCAGTAGAACAGTCGCAGCAGTAGAACAATCGCAGCCAGCACTAGGGTTCCCGCACACAGCAAGCTCGTTCGGGGGGTCCGCTCCACGAGCCGAGAGGCTGATACATCAACTATCACGAAGACCGGAGTTGATGTATCCAAAAGTTACGTATCATCAACAGGAACTCAACGCAACAGACGGCGCGTCGATCGGACGCCCGGTCTGAGAGTTATTGGCATTTTCGTCTCCGGGGCCCGGTTGGTTTTTAAGGCTAAACCAACCCGACCGTACTCCACCTGCATCCAAACCTCGGGCGGAGCATGTCAAAAGATCCGTCTCACTAAGAGGAACACTATGTGACTGACGGCACGTCAATCGGACGTTCGTAGCTCAAGATATGAGCGTTTCCGCTCCGAAAGCCCGGTTGGTTTCGTGAACGAACCAACCTGGCCGAACTCAAAGTAATCCGAAACCTTGAGTGCGATATACCGAAACGACCGTCTCGACCCAAGGATCGCGTTGCCGCTGACGGTTCGTCGATCGGAGGTCCGAGGCTCAAGTTATGGGCCAAAAACCAATTCTAGTTCGAAACGGGGGGGTCCGGGTCCGGGCCGACCCGGCCCGACCCCCCCCCCCCCCCTGGGCGGCGCGGTGGCCGGCGGCGGCGGTGCGGCGGACGGCAGCGGCGCGGGGTGCCGCGGCGGCTGTCGGCGCGAGGAGGCTGCGCGCGGGGGATTTTTCCCCCGCTTTTCAAGAGGCGGCGCGGCATAGCTGCGCCGTTTTGTTTTAAGAAGCGCCCCCCCCCCCCCCCCCCACACGTGGGGGGCCTGCTGGTGCGGAACCGAGGGGGCCGGCTGCCCCCCTCCTTCAAAGAACCGCCCCCCCCTCTTAAAGAGGGGGGTTTTATTATGACGGCCGGGGGATTAATTCCCCCGGTTTTAAAGACTTCCGGCCGGCCAGCTGGCCGGCCGGTTTTCTCCAACGGGACCGGAAATTTCCGGTCCCCCCTTCGGCTTCCGACGCCGGCGGCCCGGCCGCCGGTCTTCTCTTCCGCCGCGGCCCGGAACCGGCCGCGGTCTCCTCGTCCCGCCGCGGCCCGGAACCGGCTGCGGTGTTCGTCGTCCGGCGCGGTGCGACGGCACCGCGCCCCTTCGCCGTGTCTTGATTCCTTTCAACGCGGCGCGACGGCGTCGCGTTCTTGAAGATTCTTCCTCGGCGTGGCGCGACGGCGTCATGTAAGATTAACGTACAATTATCCGCGTGGTGCGACGGCACCACGCCACCTTGCTTCCGCCCGCAGATAAACAACATGAACGATGGAGGGGGTTCGGCCGTGTTCATGCGGTCCGGCCCCCCTCACGTTAAATAATAACACAACTTTAAATAATCAACATCCTCACGTTAGTCATACGAACCAAGAGCAAGAATGAAATAATTAAAGAATAAAACAACAACCCCTACCTCGGGTATAAGGTTCGAGGATTGTCAAGGTTCCGCGGAAGACGACGTCGCGGAGGTCGGGCGTCGCGGAAGTCGTTCGTCAAATCCGATGACGAAGGGATGCATTCGAAGAGACACGTCGTTGGCGAAACTTGTACGCCGACGAAGATTGTCCGAGGAAGAAGTGGCGTCCCCTTTCGTTGACACGGTAAACGAAGAAGAGCGGAGCGGCATTCTCGATAGTCGCACGTTGACGTAGTCGTGGAAAATCGGTGTCGATTCCTTTGACGTCGGAGGAAGAGTCGTTGTTGATGGCGTTCGTCGCGGAAAACCGTCGCGGAAGAGATGATGCGGAAGAAGTACGTCGCGTCACGGATACGGCGTCGCGGATGGACCGTGTTCTTCGGCGGAGAAGTTCTTCGTTGAAGAACGACGTTCTTCGCGTTCTTCGTTGAGTTTGAAGAAGAAGAAGAGCTCTCCACCTCTCCAGAAGACAAACAAATAACCCAAAATAAAATAAGCTACACCTTATTTTATTTTCACTTTGCCAACCTTTCAAAATTCAAAAGTTGAATTCAATACATTAATTAAATCTAGAGTTGACAAAATTAAGTGAAGAGATAGGTTGGCAAGAAATAAAGTAGAGAAGAGTTACATAATTAAGAGGGGGTTTAGAGGGGTTAGGGAATTTGAAAAGAATTGGGGGTTCGTGTGGGCCCCACCACACTTAATCCTCCCAAGGGAGGTTAAGTGGGTGTGGGTCCCACTTCCAACCTCCTTTGATAGGTTTTAAGAAGTTATAATAAAATTTGTTCTACACAAATTTTATTTAACTCAACTAAAAACCCCTAAAATTAACTTTCAACCCGCAACAAACGCAACTCCTGAAAAGGTCTCTTTAAGCGAATATCGGCGCTGCGAGTTCATCGGTGCCCTCGGATTTCAATTCCGAGCACCGGATCAAAAGTTAGGAATTCCCGCTCGTTCGTTCACTGAACGTACCCGAGCCAAACTTCGGAAATTAATTCTGGGCACTCCGGGCCTCGGAATCAGGTGCCGTCTGAAACCGCGCTCTTGTAAAATTATAAAGAAAATTAAGAAAAAATTTCCCTTGAATTTTACGGGTCTTTACATTACTCCCACCTCAGGGCTTTACATCCCCGTAAAGATACAACAAAATCTAGGGAAACAAATGAGGGTACTGAGCACGCATCTGAGCCTCCCGCTCCCATGTGCTCTCCTGGAGATTCCCGTGTTGCCATCTGATGCGCAAAAGAGGAATCGATCGCCCACACAGGACCCGCTCCTGTCGATCCTCTATCTCCACCGGGACCTCTGTAAAAGTCGCCCCATCGTCAACGTCAAGCTCCCCATGATCAATGATGTGCGTCGGGTCGTGCACGTATCTCCTCAGCTGAGATACGTGGAAGACGTCGTGCACCCGGTGCAACTGAGGTGGTAGAGCCAGGCGATAAGCCACCTCACCAATCCTGCTGAGAATCTGGAAAGGTCCGATGAAGCGCGGAGATAACTTGCCGCCTCGGCCAAATCTCCGAATACCACGTCGAGGTGAGACCCGCAAGAAGACGTGGTCGCCATCCTCGAACTCTAGTGGCCTCCGCCTCCTATCAGCATATGACTTCTGCCGGCTCTGAGCTGTCCTCATCCGCTCCTGGATGACCTGGACCTTCTCTGTCGTGGCCTGGACCATCTCCGGTCCCACCAGTGCTGACTCCCCAGGGTCTGTCCAGCACAAAGGAGATCTACATGGTCGGCCGTACAACGCCTCGTACGGCGCCATCCCGATAGTGGAGTGGTAGCTGTTGTTGTACGCGAACTCCACCAAGGGTAGGTGGTCCTCCCAGCTACGACCAAAGTCGAGGACACATGCGCGGAGCATGTCCTCGAGAGTCTGAATGGTCCTCTCCGTCTGACCATCCGTCTGAGGGTGAAAAGCTGTGCTAAGACGTAGCTGCGTACCGAACGCCTCCTGTAACCCCTTCCAAAGTCGGGAAGTAAAGCGGGCATCTCGATCGGAGACGATAGATGATGGCACGCCGTGGAGCCGCACAATCTCTTGAACGTAGAGACGTCCCAAGCTCTCAACTAAGCCCTGCTCTCTGATGGGTAAGAAGTGTGCCGACTTGGTGAGTCGGTCAACAATCACCCAGATGGAGTCGTGACCTCTGGAAGTGCGTGGAAGATCAGTCACGAAGTCCATAGATATGTCGTCCCACTTCCACTCCGGAACCTCCAAGGGCTGTACCAAGCTCTCTTGTTACTCTGATGTGCTTGTTTACTTTATTAAGGCAATGCCTTCCCTTTTTACTGGGATTTTACGCCTTGGTGCTAGTCGCCAGCCCCTGGCCTATGGAAGGTGGGCTTGGGGTAGTCATGGCTCGATCCTTACGGCTAGAGACTCCTACTGGAGCAGACTCGACTATTACACACTGGTTCCGGCAGTGTGAGCTTACTCTAGGAGGCGAGAGCTTCGGCTGGGATCTTCTTGTAGCAGCGTCGAGGCCTTACGACGTCATCTTGGGCATGGATTGGCTATCTACGGTCCATGCACAGATTGACTGTTTTAGGCGCAAGGTGCGATGTGTACGCACCGACGGGAGCAGGTTCACCTTCACCGGCGAGAAGGGAGCCTTAGCAGCACAGGATGGACTTCCGCGGAGGAGAGGACATACCATCACTCATCAGTTGGCTAGCCTTATCCTTGGAGCAGTTGACGTGCGGAGTCCTGGTTTTCCTGCAGTGGTGGATCAGTTTGCGGACGTTTTTCCCGACGATGTTCCAGGGATACCTCCTCGCAGAGAGGTATACTTTTATATTGACTTGTACCCCGGGACAGCCCCGATATCCACTCCAGCATATCGGATGGCCCCCGCCGAGCTTCGAGAGCTACGGGTACAGTTGGAGGACTTGCAGGGCAAGGGGTTCATCCGACCTAGTGTTTCACCCTGGGCTTCCCCGATATTGTTCGCCAAGAAGGCGGACGGGAGCTTGCGACTTTGTGTTGACTATCGTCGCCTGAACCAGGTGACAGTGACGAACAAGTATCCGCTACTGAGGATTGATGACCTCTTTGATCAACTCAAGGGAGCACGGTGGTTCTCGAAGATAGACCTCAGGTCAGGCTATCATCAGCTCAGAGTCAGAGACGAGGATGTGCAGAAGACAGCCTTCAGATGTCGGTATGGCCACTATGAGTTCTTGGTTATTCCTTTCGGTGTAACCAATGCCCCAACAGTGTTCATGGCTCTCATGAACAGAATCTTTCAGCCATACCTCGATCGGTTTGTCGTAGTCTTCATCGACGACATTCTGATTTACTCTACGACAGAGGAGGAGCACGCCTATCACTTGCGAGTTGTTCTTGACACACTCCGAGAGCACCAGCTTTATGGAAAGCTCTCGAAGTGCCAGTTCTGGATACGTGAGGTCCACTTTTTGGGACACGTTATCTCTGAGGCGGGAGTTGCAGTGGATTCCGCGAAGATTGAGGTTGTGTTAGCATGGGAGCCACCCAGGAGCGTGACTGAGGTTAGGAGTTTCTTGGGACTAGCTGGATATTATCGGAGATTCGTGCCAGACTTCTCTAGAGTTGCGGCATCACTCACGGCTTTGACGAAGAAGGGGAAACCCTTCGTATGGACAGACAGATGTCAGCAGAGCTTCCAGGAGCTGAGACAAAGATTGACCTGCGCACCTATATTGAGGTTGCCTAAGGAGGGAGTAGGGTACGTAGTCTACTGCGATGCATCAGGGACCGGACTCGGATGTGTTCTGATGCAGGAGCGGGCCGTGATCGCCTATGGATCACGTCAGTTGAGGCCGCATGAGCAGAACTACGCTACCCATGACCTGGAGTTAGCAGCAGTGGTCTTCGCTCTGAAGACATGGCGACACTATCTGATGGGCGAGTGCTTTACAGTCTTTTCTGATCATCAGAGTCTCAGGTATATCTTCTCGCAGAAGGACCTGAACCTGAGACAGCGACGATGGCTCGAGTTCCTCCAGGACTATGACTTTGAGATAGTCTATACTCCTGGTAAGGGGAACGTAGTAGCTGATGCCCTCAGCAGGAGGACGGGCATTCAGCTACTTGAGGAGGCGACGGAGCAGCTAGACTCTTTACAGATATCCTTCTTGGATAGAGATGGAGCAGCCTTTCTTCAGTCTCTCACAGTCACTCCTCCACTACTGCAGTGAGTCAGGGAGGCACAGCGCGGGAACGCTGACTGTGAGACACGGCGTGCACAGATATCCTCGGGACAGGCACCTGATGGTTTCTCCCTTGGAGCAGAGCACGACATCCTTTTCAGAGGACGTACCATGGTACCAGTTGCTTTGCGAGAGGAAGTGCTGAGAGAGTTTCACACTTCTCCTTTGGCGGTACATCCTGGAGTGGCGAAGATGTACCAGGACCTCAGACGACAGCATTGGTGGCCGGTTATGAAGAAGGCTGTAGCAGAGTTCGTTTCTCTGATACCAATTTGTCACGACCCGCCCTCGGGGTCCGTGCCGTGACTACCCCAAGCCCGCCTTCCATAGGCCAGGGGCTAGCGACTAGCACCAAGGCGTAAATCCCAGTAAAAAGGGAAGGCATTGCCTTTGAAAAGTAATACAAACACCACAGAGTAAGCAAGCGGAAAGTAAACACTAAACAAAAGCAGAGTACTACTGAAAGTGCGGAAAAGTAAATGGGCCAGTATACAAACCCAAACTGAAAGTAAAGTACAACTCGAAAGGGAAAACAGCAACTGAAAAGTAAAAGCCGCTACTCCGAGTTGTCCACTGGAAATCCCACCTGAAGGGTGGGTACAGATAGCTCCTCTGCTCCACGGGTCCCGCCGTCTGCTCCGTGCACGTTCCGCCCAGTGGTCCACCTCTGGGTACCATCCCGCTGTGCAAGCCTCAGCTAAGGTCAACGCTGTCCGTCGTCTGCAACCAACACAACGTAGTGCGGGCAAAGCCCGTGCAGGGGTGAGTATAAGCTACTCAGTAGGGACCCCGAGACCCCTGAAGGTCTCTCAAAATCCACAAAGGATAAACCACGAAGAAAGGTACAATCACGAAGTAACAACCGACACTGCTTAGGTATATGCCCATACATATACCTAAGTCATCGATTCAAATACGCTCCAACCTCCGAGCCCAAGTACAACTCAGTCCACACAGGATAGTAAACGTATTCCACACAGGAAAGCAAAACGTAATCCACACAGGATTGCACAACACAATCCACACAGGAAAGCAATAGGATTCAGCTCACACAGGTATACTTCTTCAAGGACGATAAAGATGATCACTGATCCATCTAAAGTCGTCGGACCCACGAAGGATCGATAGGTAACTAACCCCCGCAATGACCCACACAGGATCGGGGCCCACACAGGACCTGTAGGTGCTGGCTCACACAGAACCGCTGAGCGCAAGGACCCACACAGGATCGGGCCCACACAGGACCTGTAGCACTGATCCACGTAGGATCGCTGAGTGCTGAAGTCGTCGTCGTCGAATCCACACAGGATCTCTGTACTTTCGTCGTCGAATCCACACAGGATCTTTGTACTGTCGTCGTCGCAGTCACAGTAGCAGTCGTAGCAGTAGAACAGTCGCAGCAGTAGAACAATCGCAGCCAGCACTAGGGTTCCCGCACACAGCAAGCTCGTTCGGGGGGTCCGCTCCACGAGCCGAGAGGCTGATACATCAACTGTTGAAGACCGGAGTTGATGTATCCAAAAGTTCCGTATCATCAACAGGAACTCAACGCAACAGACGGCGCGTCGATCGGACGCCCGGTCTGAGAGTTATTGGCATTTTCGTCTCCGGGGCCCGGTTGGTTTTTAAGGCTAAACCAACCCGACCGTACTCCACCTGTGTCCAAACCTCGGGCGGAGCATGTCAAAAGATCTGTCTCACTAAGAGGAACACTACGCGACTGACGGCACGTCAATCGGACGTTCATAGCTCAAGATATGAGCGTTTCCGCTCCGAAAGCCCGGTTGGTTTCGTGAACGAACCAACCCGGCCGAACTCAAAGTAATCCGAAACCTTGAGTGCGATATACCGAAACGACCGTCTCGACCCAAGGATCGTGTTGCCGCTGACGGTTCGTCGATCGGAGGTCCGAGGCTCAAGTTATGGGCCAATAACCAATTCTGGTTCGAAACGGGGGGGTCCGGGTCCGGGCCGACCCGGCCCGACCCCCCCCCCCCCCCCCCCCACCCCCCACCCCCCCCCACCCCTAGGCGGCGCGGTGGCCGGCAGCGGCGGCCGGCGGCGGCGGGCGGCGGCGGTGCGGCGGCCGGCGGCGGCGCGGCGGCCTGGCGGCGCGGCGGCGCGGGGGCGCGGCGGTGCGGCGGCGCGGCGGCGCGGCGGCCTGGCGGCGCGGCGGCGCGGGGGCGCGACGGTGCGGCGGCGCGGCGGCGCGGGGTACCGCGGTGGCTGTCGCCGCGAGGAGGCTGCGCGCGGGGGATTTTGCCCCCGCTTTTCAAGAGGCGGCGCTGCATAGCCGCGCCGTTTTGTTTTAAGAAGCGCCCCCCCCCCCCCCAACGTGGGGGGCCTGCTGGTGCGGAACCGAGGGGGCCGGCTGCCCCCCTCCTTCAAAGAACCGCCCCCCCTCTTAAAGAGGGGGGTTTTATTATGACGGTCGGGGGATTAATTCCCCCGGTTTTAAAGACTTCCGGCCGGCCAGCTGGCCGGCCAGTTTTCTCCAACGGGACCGGAAATTTCCGGTCCCCCCTTCGGCTTCCGACACCGGCGGCCCGGCCGCCGGTCTTCTCTTCTGCCGCGGCCCGGAACCGGCCGAGGTCTCCTCGTCCCGCCGCGGCCCGGAACCGGCCGCGGTGTTCGTCGTCCGGCGCGGTGCGACGGCACCACGCCCCTTCGCCGTGTCTTGATTCCTTTCAACGCGGCACGACGGCGTCGCGTTCTTGAAGATTCTTCCTCGGCGTGGCGCGACGGCGTCATGTAAGATTAACGTACAATTATCCGCGTGGTGCGACGGCACCACGCCACCTTGCTTCCGCCCGCAGATAAACAACATGAACGATGGAGGGGGTTCGGCCGTGTTCATGCGGTCCGGCCCCCCTCACGTTAAATAATAACACAACTTTAAATAATCAACATCCTCACGTTAGTCATACGAACCACGAGCAAGAATGAAATAATTAAAGAATAAAACAACAACCCCTACCTCGGGTATAAGGTTCGAGGATTGTCAAGGTTCCGCGGAAGACGACGTCGCGGAGGTCGGGCGTCGCGGAAGCCGTTCGTCAAATCCGATGACGAAGGGATGCGTTCGAAGAGACATGTCATTGGCGAAAGTTGTACGCCGACGAAGATTGTCCGAGGAAGAAGTGGTGTCCCCTTTCGTTGACACGGTAAACGAAGAAGAGCGGAGCGGCGTTCTCGATAGTCGCACGTTGACGTAGTCGTGGAAAATCGGTGTCGATTCCTTTGACGTCTGAGGAGGAGTCGTTGTCGATGGCGTTCGTCGCGGAAAACCGTCGCGGAAGAGATGACGCGGAAGAAGTACGTCGCGTCGTGGATACGGCGTCGCGGATGGACCGTGTTCTTCGGCGAAGAAGTTCTTCGTTGAAGAACGACGTTCTTTGCGTTCTTCGTTGAGTTTGAAGAAGAAGAAGAGCTCTCCACCTCTCCAGAAGACAAACAAATAACCCAAAATAAAATAAGCTACACCTTATTTTATTTTCACTTTTCCAACCTTTCAAAATTCAAAAGTTGAATTCAATACATTAATTAAATCTAGAGTTGACAAAATTAAGTGAAGAGATAGGTTGGCAAGAAATAATGTAGGGAAGAGTTACATAATTAATAGGGGGTTTAGAGGGGTTAGGGAATTTGAAAAGAATTGGGGGTTCGTGTGGGCCCCACCACACTTAATCCTCCCAAGGGAGGTTAAGTGGGTGTGGGTCCCACTTCCAACCTCCTTTGATAGGTTTTAAGAAGTTATAATAAAATTTGTTCTACACAAATTTTATTTAACTCAACTAAAAACCCCAAAAATTAACTTTCAACCCGCAACAAACGCAACTCCCGAAAAGGTCTCTTTAAGCGAATATCGGCGCTGCGAGTTCATCGGTGCCCTCGGATTTCAATTCCGAGCACCGGATCAAAAGTTAGGAATTCCTGCTCGTTCGTTCACTGAACGTACCCGAGCCAAACTTCGGAAATTAATTCCGGGCACTCCGGGCCTCGGAATCAGGTGCCGTCTGAAACCGCACTCTTGTAAAATTCTAAAGAAAATTAAGAAAAAATTTTCCTTGAATTTTAGGGGTCTTTACACATGATATTTTTGATATTTTAATGGTACCCAAAGTTATTACAGGGACTTGGATATTGATCCTAGATGTATATATTTTGTGATATATATTTTTTTGGGATGTTCATAAGGGCTTCCTATTATCTTACTGTTGAGACTTACATGTTGACTTTTACTCCTTGAGTGATAATTGGATTATCATGGTAGGAATACCTTGGAAAGACTCTTGAGTGGAATGATATGCCTATATGTGGGGTTTTGTTATACCTTTGGGTGAGGTTCTAATATGCCTATGGGAGAGGTTGTTCTATTCCTACGGGTAAGGTTCTGATATACATGCAGGTGAGGTTGTGCTATGCTTGAGGGATAGGTTTTCTATACCTGTGGGTGAGGTTTTGTTATGCCTGTGAGCTGGTCTAAAAAATGGGACAACTGGGTGAGGCTTTCCATATCACAGTGGGATTTATGGGCTTATCCTCCGTTTATTCTAACCAGTGGCCTTTTATAGGATAGACTATCGGTATAAAATATCATTCTTTATAGGATAGACGGTTGGTATGTGTTTTCCTATTTTGTGATTGGAGGAGAGTATGTGTGAACCCATTTGTAGGATGAGTATCCCCATGTGGTGATGTATCTTTCTCAGAGATATAATTCCAGTGTTGGATGATGAAGGTACATGATGATGGGATTACATATCCAGAGATCAACTTAATGATACAAGACTTGAGTGGCATGATGTCCAGCTCAATGCCCCTTACATAGGATGTCCAAGAGATTGGGATTATGGACCCATGGATCAACTGTTTTTGTGGTTTCATTTTGTTTGATACACATACCAACGAACATTTATATTTATTTTTATATGTAATGGTATAAAACTATACAAGTGTATGTATATAGATATGGACATCCATGGTGGAACCTTCCCAATTGGTAGGGATTACAGACCCTGATTTCAACTGTGGTTTCACGTTTTGATTTTACCACCTTTTTTGTGTCTCTACTAGGCTGGGAACGTTGCTTTTACATACACTTTAGCATCACCGTTACAGGTTTCTTTTCGGGGATGCCTAATGAGATTCTTTCTCACCCATGAATGTACACCTCGTTGTATGTGTAGACCTTAGGTCTTCTTTTCTGGTTGAGAACTAGTTGCATGGTGGATAGGGATGAGGCCTGGTGTTGTATGATCGATAGAAGATACTCAATTGGGTCTACTGATGGGTCTGGTGCAATTTGATAATTTCTGGAGATCAGCTATGTGAGTTGGCTCAGAGTTAGTGTAACACCCGAGACTTTTATGTTATATAAATCATCAAAGGAATCTTTTTCTACACAACACTTGCTTGGCTTGCTTTACACGCAATCGCAACCTTCCTCGATAGCTTGCGTCGTACGCAATACCGAGTTTCACTAAACAACAATATGCTATTAAAACTAGTCATTATGAATAGTAATAACCACTTTTTGAAATTTTATAAATTTTATTTTTCAAAATGGACTTCATTTTCGGACTCAGAATATCGAAGTTAGCCTAGGGTGAAATTTTGGTATTTTTCTGAAAGCTTTCAATTTTTGATGAATAGTGAAACCACTAAGTGGTAGGTTAAAAACTGAATTTTGCATAAAACTTAATTTTACCGCTTCTGTGAATGGAATTTCAAAAATCCGAGAGACACAGTTAATATCAAGGACTAAAATGTGGTTCAATGAGATGAAAATAATTTTTTTGGTGAATAGTAACTTTTTACTATTTTACCGCGGTTAATAGTAAATAGGGTAACTAAGGGTAAATATTATATTAATATTACCCTAACACATGTCCTAATTCTATTGGACAAGTGTAATTCGACCAAAAACAAACTTAGGAATAAAATATGACCATTTAGGCCCACTTGGATTAGATTAGGACATTTATTATTAATTTATTTAAAGAAGGGTTAAAATAGTTAAAATCAAAGTTTAATAAGTAAATCATTTTTAATATGGGGTTATACATAAGATAAATTCAATTGTAAATATTAATTAGAAAGCTAAAAGGATTTCCTACATGATGATATTTTATTTGTAATTTTTAGACATTAAATAATTTAATTTATTTATGACATAATGATGATGTAGTAATTATCTTATTAATGAAATATTGACATAATTGATGTTATAAACACCAAAATAAATATAATTTGAGACTTTTTATGAATTCCACTAATTTTCTAGGTTACTATGATATATTAGTATTGATTTAATCAACTTGGTTCGAACATATAATTCTGTTATGACTTTCAAACAAATCATATATCAAATAGTGTCAAAATTGACACAAAATAGTTTTTAAATCAAATATTATATTATTAATTGTTATTTTATTCCTAAAAATCTAAGGTTCGGCCAAATGACTTAGATAAGGATATATATATTAATAATAAACAATTTGGGGTTCGTTTGGCATGTTATAGTAAGTGTATTAACCATATAGTGAAAGAAAACAAAAAGACATGGTAAAAGTTAAATTATTTAACTTAGAGTTAAATTTAATTGATAAGGTTAAAATAATATCCTAAACTTGTCTAAATTCTATTGGTTGATAGGATTTCGACCCATCCCCACTTTAGCTTCGAAATAAGACCCTTTGGAACCATTATAAACCGATTTTGACTTTAATATAAAATAATATTTTGAGATATTCCTAAGGTGCCCCTCTCCTCCCTTATAAAAGGGCACCTCCTCCCCCTCCTCCTCACACCAATTTGAGCACTCAAGCTCGGCCAACCCCTGCCATTTTCCATTCTCCACTTCCCTAGAATAATCCTAGAGGTCCTGGTCTTCTCCAAAGACCAATCTTAGTTCCTTAAGTGGAGGATTCAAAAAGGCGTTCCAAAGAAGAGGTAATATCCATTACCGATCTTTTCAATTTCTTTCTTCTTCAACTTCTTCTTCTTTAGTTGTTTCATGATAAAGTAATAACATCAGTATTACTTACATACTGATATGTTATTATAAATATGAAACAACCCTAATTCACCTTCTATCCATCCTACGGAAAAATGAAATCACCACGCGTGCGTACGTACGGAATACCGTCTCCACGCCGTGGTGTAATCTATTTTCCACCATCACCTTACAAGGATGGGTATAATGGTGTAATGAGTAACTATATATGATTATTATAAAGTAATATTGATACTGAAATAATATATTTATACTCCAATACAGTTCCACGATCATAGGAACGATATCATCACTCGTGCGTACGTACGGAATACCGTCTCCACGATGTGATGCGACTCGTTCTACATGATCATCAATACATAGTAATTATATAAATGAATTGAATGAATAAATATGATATATGTTACACTAATAACATTCTGGATATAAGGTATCTATAACCTTAAAAGAAGAATAAGAATTTATTTGGAAAAACACGCATAAGAACAAAAGGCAATAAAGACCCGAGTAACAAGTAACAATGAAATATTACTAACAATAAGCTAAGAATATGACCATATATGATATCATATCAATATGTATGATTCTGGAATAAGTCAATAACATTATTTAAACCATTATACAGGAGCTTCGGACACGTACAAAGCTAATCGGACCTAAGGTAAGGGAAATATCACAATCTCATTTTTATCCGAGATTGTTTTTACTTTGGCATTTACTGGGGTGTATTTTATCATCCACATCCATGTTTCTTCAATATGTAATATTATTTCCATCCACCTACAATTGTTTAAATCCATTTTCTACCCTTCGGTGAGTTTTTAGTAATATGTATGAAAGGAATCTTTTGTCGTTTTCCGTACGAGGTACTTTTTGACTTTTCCGACAAAAGTACGAAGAATGTTTTTTTTAACTTATACGGCATGAATGGATTTTTAAAACATTACTTCAAAGAAGCTTCCTTTACAAGTTTTCAAGTTTATTTTTAATCAACTTCTTTTATTTTAAAGTTGTATGACATGTTATGAAAGGAAAAATGTTTTTGAAGAAGAAAGGATATTTTCCTCAAGAATTCAATTCAAGTGTTTTATCAAAATTATTTTCCATCTAAGATAATAAAGGGTTCTGTTTCTATCCATATTTTTACATTGGTTTGACTATGTTGTGATGGAATTATGTTTATGAATTCCTTTATCATATATGAATTGATTTATGATGTCATGATGTTTCAAGAATCCCATTTTTGTTATATGTGTTATGCGATGATGTATGTTTTATGATTATGTGGCACACATAAGAAAGGATTCATTATAAGATGGGTGGGACCTATATCTCCCTCTAATGCATTGGGTAAAGATTTTATATCTCATGAGATAGACATGGCTGGAACGGAAGGTTATTTCGGTTCAGTGATACAGGACTGAAACGAGGAGTGAACTCGGTTCAGAAAGGGACTTTGTCCACTAAGATAGTCTTGGCAATGAGTCATGACTAACAAGAAATGATCTCCATGATTATGTGTGCATGCCACAAAGTTTCAAGTTTTATGTTATGATTTTGGGGATCTCATTTTCACTTCTATGATTTATTCCATGTTAAGATATTATGATCTCTTTTGCAGGTTTTGATTTTCATAAAGATATGATATGATTTTTATTTCCTTTATTTGCCCTTGCTGAGAATTTGAGCTCACCCTTTTATGTTTTCTTTTCCCCAGGTCAGGAAGATGGATATTAAGTAGAATATGCTAAAAGGGACCCTAGATATGATGAAATAAATGGGAGACATTGTAGAAGATTTATGAACCAGTTGTTTATGTTTCCCAGTTTCTAAAGACACTATACCTATACGGTCCTTTGTGGTTTTGTCATATGTTGTAATAAGTGTGCTTCAATTTTGAAGTATTAACAATGTATGTAAAGTGTGGGTCGTTATAGTTGGTATCAGAGGGAGGTTATAGTCAACCTTTGGAAACTAGGATGTGAAAGCCTTAGTAAGAACCCTAAGAATAAGTCTAAGCATAGAACACAATCTTAGAAATGGCCATGAATAACCTAGGATAAGACCATAAGCATGAAAATTTTATTCTTGAATTATGTGGTTTCCTATTATGATTAGTGTTGCTCACACTATTCTTCTTGGTTTTAGTCAATGGCTGGAACCCGAAGGAACCGTGTTAATGCGGAATGCGATGGGCAATGCAATGATTGTCCCCCTGAGCAACCAAACGATATGGGAGCTGGAATGCAAAATCTTGTAGCCATGCTCACGCAACTTTCTCAAGCTATGAATCATGCAGGATTTCCAAACGAACAAAGGAGGGAGCAACATTCTGTTGAATCCTTCATGAGGCAGCGTCCACCATCTTTCAGCGGGTCTACTGATCCATTAGTTGCTGAACAATGGATTAGTACTACTGAAAAGATATTTTCAGTTCTTCAATGTTCTGAGCATGATAAAGTCATCCTAGCAGTGTATCGTTTGGAAGGAGATGCGGATCAATGGTGGAATCTTGTTAAGAATACGATGCAAAGGGATGAAATTGAGTCTATGGAATGGGATGAGTTCAAGAACTTATTTTTCAATAAGTACTTCCCTCGTATTCTCCGAACAAAGATGGAGAAAGATTTCCTTGAACTGAAGCAAAGGGATGATGAATCTGTTAGTACCTATGAAGCAAAGTTTACAAGACTTGCAAGGTACGCTTCTGGTATTATTATCCAACCTGAGAGTAAGATCGATCGATTCTTTAGTGGCTTAAAACCAAGTCTTCGAAGGGCGTTAGCCATAAGGGACTTCAATAGCTACGAGGAAATCGTTCGATGTGCTCTCAAAGTCGAGATGGAGATTGGAGTAACCCATCAGTCACATGGGTTTGATAAGAAGAGGAAGATGGAATTCAAAGAAAAATCTAAAGAGCACACGGAAAAGAAGATGAACTTTCCCTTATGCTCAAAGTGTGGAAAGAAACATGGAGGGAGTTGTCTTAAAGGGACAAGTAAATGTTTTAAATGTGGAAAGGAAGGTCATCGGGCATTTGAATGCCGTGATAATGGGAAGAAGATGTCTAATGATGCAAACAAAGGAAGGGATACACAGAATGAACCTACTACACTTCAATGTTTCAAGTGCAAGGAGATGGGGCATTATGCCAATCAATGCCCAAATCCAAGGGTTGATGATGATGGTCGACGTCAACAAAATCTTAAGGCTAAAGACAAAGGAAAGTCACATGCAATTTCTATCAGCGATGTGGAGTACGATAACGATGTGGTGAAAGGTACACTTACCATCCATTCTAAAGTAGCAAATGTTTTATTTGATTCTGGATCCACCCACTCTTTTATTTCTGAAGACTTTTCTAAGGGTATCACCGTATTACCTCAACAATTAGATGTTGAGTTAGCCGTGACAACACCTAATGGCACATCAATCGCATCAAAAGTTTATAATTCTTCTCCGATCGAAGTTTGTGGAAAAGTGCTTCCTGCAAATCTTGTGATCCTTCCTTTAGTGGAATTTGATGTGATTCTTGGCATGGATTGGATTTCTCTACATGGAGCTCATATCAATTGCCAAAGAAGGGAAGTCACATTTTATATTCCAGATCAATCTACGATCGTCTATCAATGCAAGGATGAACATAACCTTCCAGTGGAAATTTCTTCCATCTTATGGGTATTGATTCCACTAAATGAAGGTTATTTATCTCAAATGGTTGGTGAGAAACTCACGATTAAGAATATTCCCATTGTACGGGAGTTTGATGATGTCTTTCCGGAGGAATTGCCGGGTCTTCCACCAAATCGTGAAGCTGAGTTTTCAATAGAACTCGTACCGGGTGCTTTGCCTATTTCAAAGACACCTTATAGAATGGCCCCAATTGAGTTGCAGGAATTGAAGAAGCAACTCCAAGAGAATCTTGATAAGGGATTCATACGCCCTAGTGCGTCACCTTGGGGAGCACCTGTTCTATTTGTTAAGAAGAAAGATGGATCAATGAGACTCTGCATTGATTATCGAGAACTTAACAAGATCACTATCAAGAACAAATATCCTCTCCCATGCATTGATGACTTATTTGACCAACTACGCGGAGCTCAATACTTTTCCAAGATTGATCTTCGTTCAGGGTATCATCAATTAAGGGTCAAAAGGGAGGATATACCAAAGACGGCTTTCCGTACAAGGTATGGACACTATGAATTTATAGTGATGCCATTTGGTCTTACTAATGCCCCTGCTATCTTCATGGATCTAATGAATAGAGTCTTTAGAGACTATCTTGATCAATTTGTGGTAGTCTTTATAGACGATATTCTTGTCTATTCAAAGAGCAAGGAAGAGCATGAAGATCACTTGAGAATTATATTGAAGACCCTGAGAAAAGAGAAGCTTTATGCCAAATTTACCAAGTGTGAATTTTGGCTTCAAAAAGTTGCATTTTTGGGTCATATAATCTCAAAAGAGGGGATATCTGTGGATCCAGCAAAAACAGAGGTTATCGAAAGATGGTCGAGACCAACCACAGTAACTGAGATCCGAAGTTTTCTTGGTTTGGCTGGATATTATCGACGTTTTGTAAAAGATTTTTCACGATTATCTAATCCACTCACCAAGTTGACTCGGAAAGGAGTTAAGTTTGTCTGGACAGAGGAATGTGAAGAGAATTTCAAGGAGTTGAAAAGAAGGTTATCCAGTGCACCTGTGCTCACACTGCCTTGTAGTGGAGAAAGGTTTGTGATCTACAGTGATGCATCCAAGAAGGGATTGGGGTGTGTTCTTATGCAAAATGATATGGTGATAGCTTATGCCTCACGACAGTTGAAAATCCATGAGCAAAATTACCCAACACATGATTTGGAGTTGGCTGCGGTAATCTTTGCATTAAAGATTTGGAGGCATTACCTTTATGGTGAAAGGTGTGATATTTATACTGATCATAAAAGTTTAAAGTATATTTTCACACAAAAGGAGTTGAATATGCGTCAAAGAAGATGGTTGGAGCTGATTAAGGATTATGACTGCTCAATCCATTACCACCCTGGGAAAGCAAACAAGGTGGCAGATGCATTAAGTCGACAAGACCATGCTAGTTTATCCATGATGAGGATCAAAAAAGATCCAATATTTATGGATTTACAAAGGATGGATCTTGGAATTTTAATGGAAGGGGAAAAATCTTATCTTTCTCAAATGAATGTTCAACCATCTATACATGTGAAGATTAAGGAGGCACAGAAAGAAGATGTCGAGTTACAAAAGAAGGTGAGAAATGTTCCTGAATTCAACCTTGATTGTGATGGGATAATAAAGTTCAGGAATCGGGTTTGTGTTCCTCCCATCCCCGAATTAAAGAAAGAGCTGCTGGATGAGGCTCATAGTTCTTCATTCTCTATTCATCCTGGAAGCACGAAGATGTATAGGGACCTGAAAGAGTACTTCTGGTGGGATGGCATGAAAAGAGATGTTGCTGAATATGTCTCTCGATGCTTGGTTTGTCAACAAGTTAAAGCTGAGAGACAGAAGTCTAAGGGAATGTTACAACCATTACCCATACCCGAATGGAAATGGGAAAACATCACTATGGACTTTGTCACAGGACTTCCTAAAACATCCAAAGGCAATAATGCTATCTGGGTCATAGTTGATCGTCTTACAAAGTCTGCACACTTCATTGCTATTAGAGAGGATTTCTCTCTAGATCAGCTTGCCAGGATATATGTAAAGGAAGTGGTAAGATTGCATGGAGTACCACTTTCTATTATATCTGATCGGGATACGAGATTTACCTCGAAGTTCTGGCGAAGTCTTCAGCATACTCTGGATACAGAGTTGAGTTTCAGCACTGCTTATCATCCCCAGACAGACGGTCAGTCTGAGAGAACAATTCAAACCCTAGAAGATATGTTGAGAGCTTGCTCTATGGATTTCAAAGGAGGTTGGGATCAACACCTACCTTTGGTGGAATTTTCTTATAATAATAGCTTTCACTCCAGTATTCAAATGGCTCCTTATGAAGCTCTCTATGGAAAGAAATGCAGGACTCCAACTTGCTGGGATGAAGTTGGGGAAAGAAAGCTATTAGGACCTGATCTCGTTGATGAAATGGCAGAAAAGGTCAGATCTATTCAACAACACATAAGAGCAGCTCAGAGTCGACAGAAAAGTTATGCCGACAATCGAAGAAGAGACCTAGAGTTTGAAGTGGGTGATAAAGTGTTCTTACGAATATCTCCCTGGAAGAGGGTTATGAGATTTGGAAAGAAGGGGAAGTTGAGCCCTAGATATATCGGTCCTTTTGAAATACTGGATCGTGTTGGGAAGGTAGCTTACCGATTGGCGCTTCCACCGAATCTCTCTCAAGTTCACGATGTGTTCCATGTATCTCTCCTGAGAAAGTACATACCAGATCCTTCACATGTACTCATCTCAGAAGTTGTACCGCTGGAGCAAGATCTTTCTTATGAAGAACAGCCGATAGAGATTCTGGATCGTAGCGAAAAAGTCCTACGAAACATGACCACTCGCTTGGTGAAAGTTTTATGGAGAAACCACCAACTTGAAGAAGCTACATGGGAGCTTGAGGATATGATGACGGAGAAGTATCCTCATTTGTTTGTTGCAAAGTGACGAATTTCGAGGGCGAAATTCTTTTTTAAGGGGGGTAGAATGTAACACCCGAGACTTTTATGTTATATAAATCATCAAAGGAATCTTTTTCTACACAACACTTGCTTGGCTTGCTTTACACGCAATCGCAACCTTCCTCGATAGCTTGCGTCGTACGCAATACCGAGTTTCACTAAACAACAATATGCTATTAAAACTAGTCGTTATGAATAGTAATAACCACTTTTTGAAATTTTATAAATTTTATTTTTCAAAATGGACTTCATTTTCGGACTCAGAATATCGAAGTTAGCCTAGGGTGAAATTTTGGTATTTTTCTGAAAACTTTCAATTTTTGATGAATAGTGAAACCACTAAGTGGTAGGTTAAAAACTGAATTTTGCATAAAACTTAATTTTACCGCTTCTGTGAATGGAATTTCAAAAATCCGAGAGACACGGTTAATATCAAGGACTAAAATGTGGTTCAATGAGATGAAAATAATTTTTTGGTGAATAGTAACTTTTTACTATTTTACCGCGGTTAATAGTAAATAGGGTAACTAAGGGTAAATATGATATTAATATTACCCTAACACATGTCCTAATTCTATTGGACAAGTGTAATTCGACCAAAAACAAACTTAGGAATAAAATATGACCATTTAGGCCCACTTGGATTAGATTAGGACATTTATTATTAATTTATTTAAAGAAGGGTTAAAATAGTTAAAATCAAAGTTTAATAAGTAAATCATTTTTAATATGGGGTTATACATAAGATAAATTCAATTGTAAATATTCATTAGAAAGCTAAAAAGCTTTCCTACATGATGATATTTTATTTTTAATTTTTAGACATTAAATAATTTAATTTATTTATGACATAATGATGATGCAGTAATTATCTTATTAATGAAATATTGACATAATTGATGTTATAAAAACCAAAATAAATATAATTTGAGACTTTTTATGAATTCCACTAATTTTCTAGGTTACTATGATATATTAGTATTGATTTAATCAACTTGGTTCGAACATATAATTCTGTTATGACTTTCAAACAAATCATATATCAAATAGTGTCAAAATTGACACAAAATAGTTTTTAAATCAAATATTATATTATTAATTGTTATTTTATTCCTAAAAATCTAAGGTTCGGCCAAATGACTTAGATAAGGATATATATATTAATAATAAACAATTTGGGGTTCGTTTGGCATGTTATAGTAAGTGTATTAACCATATAGTGAAAGAAAACAAAAAGACATGGTAAAAGTTAAATTATTTAACTTAGAGTTAAATTTAATTGATAAGGTTAAAATAATATCCTAAACTTGTCTAAATTCTATTGGTTGATAGGATTTCGACCCATCCCCACTTTAGCTTCGAAATAAGACCCTTTGGAACCATTATAAACCGATTTTGACTTTAATATAAAATAATATTTTGAGATATTCCTAAGGTGCCCCTCTCCTCCCTTATAAAAGGGCACCTCCTCCCCCTCCTCCTCACACCAATTTGAGCACTCAAGCTCGGCCAACCCCTGCCATTTTCCATTCTCCACTTCCCTAGAATAATCCTAGAGGTCCTGGTCTTCTCCAAAGACCAATCTTAGTTCCTTAAGTGGAGGATTCAAAAAGGCGTTCCAAAGAAGAGGTAATATCCATTACCGATCTTTTCAATTTCTTTCTTCTTCAACTTCTTCTTCTTTAGTTGTTTCATGATAAAGTAATAACATCAGTATTACTTACATACTGATATGTTATTATAAATATGAAACAACCCTAATTCACCTTCTATCCATCCTACGGAAAAATGAAATCACCACGCGTGCGTACGTACGGAATACCGTCTCCACGCCGTGGTGTAATCTATTTTCCACCATCACCTTACAAGGATGGGTATAATGGTGTAATGAGTAACTATATATGATTATTATAAAGTAATATTGATACTGAAATAATATATTTATACTCCAATACAGTTCCACGATCATAGGAACGATATCATCACTCGTGCGTACGTACGGAATACCGTCTCCACGATGTGATGCGACTCGTTCTACATGATCATCAATACATAGTAATTATATAAATGAATTGAATGAATAAATATGATATATGTTACACTAATAACATTCTGGATATAAGGTATCTATAACCTTAAAAGAAGAATAAGAATTTATTTGGAAAAACACGCATAAGAACAAAAGGCAATAAAGACCCGAGTAACAAGTAACAATGAAATATTACTAACAATAAGCTAAGAATATGACCATATATGATATCATATCAATATGTATGATTCTGGAATAAGTCAATAACATTATTTAAACCATTATACAGGAGCTTCGGACACGTACAAAGCTAATCGGACCTAAGGTAAGGGAAATATCACAATCTCATTTTTATCCGAGATTGTTTTTACTTTGGCATTTACTGGGGTGTATTTTATCATCCACATCCATGTTTCTTCAATATGTAATATTATTTCCATCCACCTACAATTGTTTAAATCCATTTTCTACCCTTCGGTGAGTTTTTAGTAATATGTATGAAAGGAATCTTTTGTCGTTTTCCGTACGAGGTACTTTTTGACTTTTCCGACAAAAGTACGAAGAATGTTTTTTTTAACTTATACGGCATGAATGGATTTTTAAAACATTACTTCAAAGAAGCTTCCTTTACAAGTTTTCAAGTTTATTTTTAATCAACTTCTTTTATTTTAAAGTTGTATGACATGTTATGAAAGGAAAAATGTTTTTGAAGAAGAAAGGATATTTTCCTCAAGAATTCAATTCAAGTGTTTTATCAAAATTATTTTCCATCTAAGATAATAAAGGGTTCTGTTTCTATCCATATTTTTACATTGGTTTGACTATGTTGTGATGGAATTATGTTTATGAATTCCTTTATCATATATGAATTGATTTATGATGTCATGATGTTTCAAGAATCCCATTTTTGTTATATGTGTTATGCGATGATGTATGTTTTATGATTATGTGGCACACATAAGAAAGGATTCATTATAAGATGGGTGGGACCTATATCTCCCTCTAATGCATTGGGTAAAGATTTTATATCTCATGAGATAGACATGGCTGGAACGGAAGGTTATTTCGGTTCAGTGATACAGGACTGAAACGAGGAGTGAACTCGGTTCAGAAAGGGACTTTGTCCACTAAGATAGTCTTGGCAATGAGTCATGACTAACAAGAAATGATCTCCATGATTATGTGTGCATGCCACAAAGTTTCAAGTTTTATGTTATGATTTTGGGGATCTCATTTTCACTTCTATGATTTATTCCATGTTAAGATATTATGATCTCTTTTGCAGGTTTTGATTTTCATAAAGATATGATATGATTTTTATTTCCTTTATTTGCCCTTGCTGAGAATTTGAGCTCACCCTTTTATGTTTTCTTTTCCCCAGGTCAGGAAGATGGATATTAAGTAGAATATGCTAAAAGGGACCCTAGATATGATGAAATAAATGGGAGACATTGTAGAAGATTTATGAACCAGTTGTTTATGTTTCCCAGTTTCTAAAGACACTATACCTATACGGTCCTTTGTGGTTTTGTCATATGTTGTAATAAGTGTGCTTCAATTTTGAAGTATTAACAATGTATGTAAAGTGTGGGTCGTTATAGTTGGTATCAGAGGGAGGTTATAGTCAACCTTTGGAAACTAGGATGTGAAAGCCTTAGTAAGAACCCTAAGAATAAGTCTAAGCATAGAACACAATCTTAGAAATGGCCATGAATAACCTAGGATAAGACCATAAGCATGAAAATTTTATTCTTGAATTATGTGGTTTCCTATTATGATTAGTGTTGCTCACACTATTCTTCTTGGTTTTAGTCAATGGCTGGAACCCGAAGGAACCGTGTTAATGCGGAATGCGATGGGCAATGCAATGATTGTCCCCCTGAGCAACCAAACGATATGGGAGCTGGAATGCAAAATCTTGTAGCCATGCTCACGCAACTTTCTCAAGCTATGAATCATGCAGGATTTCCAAACGAACAAAAGAGGGAGCAACATTCTGTTGAATCCTTCATGAGGCAGCGTCCACCATCTTTCAGCGGGTCTACTGATCCATTAGTTGCTGAACAATGGATTAGTACTACTGAAAAGATATTTTCAGTTCTTCAATGTTCTGAGCATGATAAAGTCATCCTAGCAGTGTATCGTTTGGAAGGAGATGCGGATCAATGGTGGAATCTTGTTAAGAATACGATGCAAAGGGATGAAATTGAGTCTATGGAATGGGATGAGTTCAAGAACTTATTTTTCAATAAGTACTTCCCTCGTATTCTCCGAACAAAGATGGAGAAAGATTTCCTTGAACTGAAGCAAAGGGATGATGAATCTGTTAGTACCTATGAAGCAAATTTTACAAGACTTGCAAGGTACGCTTCTGGTATTATTATCCAACCTGAGAGTAAGATCGATCGATTCTTTAGTGGCTTAAAACCAAGTCTTCGAAGGGCGTTAGCCATAAGGGACTTCAATAGCTACGAGGAAATCGTTCGATGTGCTCTCAAAGTCGAGATGGAGATTGGAGTAACCCATCAGTCACATGGGTTTGATAAGAAGAGGAAGATGGAATTCAAAGAAAAATCTAAAGAGCACACGGAAAAGAAGATGAACTTTCCCTTATGCTCAAAGTGTGGAAAGAAACATGGAGGGAGTTGTCTTAAAGGGACAAGTAAATGTTTTAAATGTGGAAAGGAAGGTCATCGGGCATTTGAATGCCGTGATAATGGGAAGAAGATGTCTAATGATGCAAACAAAGGAAGGGATACACAGAATGAACCTACTACACTTCAATGTTTCAAGTGCAAGGAGATGGGGCATTATGCCAATCAATGCCCAAATCCAAGGGTTGATGATGATGGTCGACGTCAACAAAATCTTAAGGCTAAAGACAAAGGAAAGTCACATGCAATTTCTATCAGCGATGTGGAGTACGATAACGATGTGGTGAAAGGTACACTTACCATCCATTCTAAAGTAGCAAATGTTTTATTTGATTCTGGATCCACCCACTCTTTTATTTCTGAAGACTTTTCTAAGGGTATCACCGTATTACCTCAACAATTAGATGTTGAGTTAGCCGTGACAACACCTAATGGCACATCAATCGCATCAAAAGTTTATAATTCTTCTCCGATCGAAGTTTGTGGAAAAGTGCTTCCTGCAAATCTTGTGATCCTTCCTTTAGTGGAATTTGATGTGATTCTTGGCATGGATTGGATTTCTCTACATGGAGCTCATATCAATTGCCAAAGAAGGGAAGTCACATTTTATATTCCAGATCAATCTACGATCGTCTATCAATGCAAGGATGAACATAACCTTCCAGTGGAAATTTCTTCCATCTTATGGGTATTGATTCCACTAAATGAAGGTTATTTATCTCAAATGGTTGGTGAGAAACTCACGATTAAGAATATTCCCATTGTACGGGAGTTTGATGATGTCTTTCCGGAGGAATTGCCGGGTCTTCCACCAAATCGTGAAGTTGAGTTTTCAATAGAACTCGTACCGGGTGCTTTGCCTATTTCAAAGACACCTTATAGAATGGCCCCAATTGAGTTGCAGGAATTGAAGAAGCAACTCCAAGAGAATCTTGATAAGGGATTCATACGCCCTAGTGCGTCACCTTGGGGAGCACCTGTTCTATTTGTTAAGAAGAAAGATGGATCAATGAGACTCTGCATTGATTATCGAGAACTTAACAAGATCACTATCAAGAACAAATATCCTCTCCCATGCATTGATGACTTATTTGACCAACTACGCGGAGCTCAATACTTTTCCAAGATTGATCTTCGTTCAGGGTATCATCAATTAAGGGTCAAAAGGGAGGATATACCAAAGACGGCTTTCCGTACAAGGTATGGACACTATGAATTTATAGTGATGCCATTTGGTCTTACTAATGCCCCTGCTATCTTCATGGATCTAATGAATAGAGTCTTTAGAGACTATCTTGATCAATTTGTGGTAGTCTTTATAGACGATATTCTTGTCTATTCAAAGAGCAAGGAAGAGCATGAAGATCACTTGAGAATTATATTGAAGACCCTGAGAAAAGAGAAGCTTTATGCCAAATTTACCAAGTGTGAATTTTGGCTTCAAAAAGTTGCATTTTTGGGTCATATAATCTCAAAAGAGGGGATATCTGTGGATCCAGCAAAAACAGAGGTTATCGAAAGATGGTCGAGACCAACCACAGTAACTGAGATCCGAAGTTTTCTTGGTTTGGCTGGATATTATCGACGTTTTGTAAAAGATTTTTCACGATTATCTAATCCACTCACCAAGTTGACTCGGAAAGGAGTTAAGTTTGTCTGGACAGAGGAATGTGAAGAGAATTTCAAGGAGTTGAAAAGAAGGTTATCCAGTGCACCTGTGCTCACACTGCCTTGTAGTGGAGAAAGGTTTGTGATCTACAGTGATGCATCCAAGAAGGGATTGGGGTGTGTTCTTATGCAAAATGATATGGTGATAGCTTATGCCTCACGACAGTTGAAAATCCATGAGCAAAATTACCCAACACATGATTTGGAGTTGGCTGCGGTAATCTTTGCATTAAAGATTTGGAGGCATTACCTTTATGGTGAAAGGTGTGATATTTATACTGATCATAAAAGTTTAAAGTATATTTTCACACAAAAGGAGTTGAATATGCGTCAAAGAAGATGGTTGGAGCTGATTAAGGATTATGACTGCTCAATCCATTACCACCCTGGGAAAGCAAACAAGGTGGCAGATGCATTAAGTCGACAAGACCATGCTAGTTTATCCATGATGAGGATCAAAAAAGATCCAATATTTATGGATTTACAAAGGATGGATCTTGGAATTTTAATGGAAGGGGAAAAATCTTATCTTTCTCAAATGAATGTTCAACCATCTATACATGTGAAGATTAAGGAGGCACAGAAAGAAGATGTCGAGTTACAAAAGAAGGTGAGAAATGTTCCTGAATTCAACCTTGATTGTGATGGGATAATAAAGTTCAGGAATCGGGTTTGTGTTCCTCCCATCCCCGAATTAAAGAAAGAGCTGCTGGATGAGGCTCATAGTTCTTCATTCTCTATTCATCCTGGAAGCACGAAGATGTATAGGGACCTGAAAGAGTACTTCTGGTGGGATGGCATGAAAAGAGATGTTGCTGAATATGTCTCTCGATGCTTGGTTTGTCAACAAGTTAAAGCTGAGAGACAGAAGTCTAAGGGAATGTTACAACCATTACCCATACCCGAATGGAAATGGGAAAACATCACTATGGACTTTGTCACAGGACTTCCTAAAACATCCAAAGGCAATAATGCTATCTGGGTCATAGTTGATCGTCTTACAAAGTCTGCACACTTCATTGCTATTAGAGAGGATTTCTCTCTAGATCAGCTTGCCAGGATATATGTAAAGGAAGTGGTAAGATTGCATGGAGTACCACTTTCTATTATATCTGATCGGGATACGAGATTTACCTCGAAGTTCTGGCGAAGTCTTCAGCATACTCTGGATACAGAGTTGAGTTTCAGCACTGCTTATCATCCCCAGACAGACGGTCAGTCTGAGAGAACAATTCAAACCCTAGAAGATATGTTGAGAGCTTGCTCTATGGATTTCAAAGGAGGTTGGGATCAACACCTACCTTTGGTGGAATTTTCTTATAATAATAGCTTTCACTCCAGTATTCAAATGGCTCCTTATGAAGCTCTCTATGGAAAGAAATGCAGGACTCCAACTTGCTGGGATGAAGTTGGGGAAAGAAAGCTATTAGGACCTGATCTCGTTGATGAAATGGCAGAAAAGGTCAGATCTATTCAACAACACATAAGAGCAGCTCAGAGTCGACAGAAAAGTTATGCCGACAATCGAAGAAGAGACCTAGAGTTTGAAGTGGGTGATAAAGTGTTCTTACGAATATCTCCCTGGAAGAGGGTTATGAGATTTGGAAAGAAGGGGAAGTTGAGCCCTAGATATATCGGTCCTTTTGAAATACTGGATCGTGTTGGGAAGGTAGCTTACCGATTGGCGCTTCCACCGAATCTCTCTCAAGTTCACGATGTGTTCCATGTATCTCTCCTGAGAAAGTACATACCAGATCCTTCACATGTACTCATCTCAGAAGTTGTACCGCTGGAGCAAGATCTTTCTTATGAAGAACAGCCGATAGAGATTCTGGATCGTAGCGAAAAAGTCCTACGAAACATGACCACTCGCTTGGTGAAAGTTTTATGGAGAAACCACCAACTTGAAGAAGCTACATGGGAGCTTGAGGATATGATGACGGAGAAGTATCCTCATTTGTTTGTTGCAAAGTGACGAATTTCGAGGGCGAAATTCTTTTTTAAGGGGGGTAGAATGTAACACCCGAGACTTTTATGTTATATAAATCATCAAAGGAATCTTTTTCTACACAACACTTGCTTGGCTTGCTTTACACGCAATCGCAACCTTCCTCGATAGCTTGCGTCGTACGCAATACCGAGTTTCACTAAACAACAATATGCTATTAAAACTAGTCGTTATGAATAGTAATAACCACTTTTTGAAATTTTATAAATTTTATTTTTCAAAATGGACTTCATTTTCGGACTCAGAATATCGAAGTTAGCCTAGGGTGAAATTTTGGTATTTTTCTGAAAACTTTCAATTTTTGATGAATAGTGAAACCACTAAGTGGTAGGTTAAAAACTGAATTTTGCATAAAACTTAATTTTACCGCTTCTGTGAATGGAATTTCAAAAATCCGAGAGACACGGTTAATATCAAGGACTAAAATGTGGTTCAATGAGATGAAAATAATTTTTTGGTGAATAGTAACTTTTTACTATTTTACCGCGGTTAATAGTAAATAGGGTAACTAAGGGTAAATATGATATTAATATTACCCTAACACATGTCCTAATTCTATTGGACAAGTGTAATTCGACCAAAAACAAACTTAGGAATAAAATATGACCATTTAGGCCCACTTGGATTAGATTAGGACATTTATTATTAATTTATTTAAAGAAGGGTTAAAATAGTTAAAATCAAAGTTTAATAAGTAAATCATTTTTAATATGGGGTTATACATAAGATAAATTCAATTGTAAATATTCATTAGAAATCTAAAAAGCTTTCCTACATGATGATATTTTATTTTTAATTTTTAGACATTAAATAATTTAATTTATTTATGACATAATGATGATGCAGTAATTATCTTATTAATGAAATATTGACATAATTGATGTTATAAAAACCAAAATAAATATAATTTGAGACTTTTTATGAATTCCACTAATTTTCTAGGTTACTATGATATATTAGTATTGATTTAATCAACTTGGTTCGAACATATAATTCTGTTATGACTTTCAAACAAATCATATATCAAATAGTGTCAAAATTGACACAAAATAGTTTTTAAATCAAATATTATATTATTAATTGTTATTTTATTCCTAAAAATCTAAGGTTCGGCCAAATGACTTAGATAAGGATATATATATTAATAATAAACAATTTGGGGTTCGTTTGGCATGTTATAGTAAGTGTATTAACCATATAGTGAAAGAAAACAAAAAGACATGGTAAAAGTTAAATTATTTAACTTAGAGTTAAATTTAATTGATAAGGTTAAAATAATATCCTAAACTTGTCTAAATTCTATTGGTTGATAGGATTTCGACCCATCCCCACTTTAGCTTCGAAATAAGACCCTTTGGAACCATTATAAACCGATTTTGACTTTAATATAAAATAATATTTTGAGATATTCCTAAGGTGCCCCTCTCCTCCCTTATAAAAGGGCACCTCCTCCCCCTCCTCCTCACACCAATTTGAGCACTCAAGCTCGGCCAACCCCTGCCATTTTCCATTCTCCACTTCCCTAGAATAATCCTAGAGGTCCTGGTCTTCTCCAAAGACCAATCTTAGTTCCTTAAGTGGAGGATTCAAAAAGGCGTTCCAAAGAAGAGGTAATATCCATTACCGATCTTTTCAATTTCTTTCTTCTTCAACTTCTTCTTCTTTAGTTGTTTCATGATAAAGTAATAACATCAGTATTAATTACATACTGATATGTTATTATAAATATGAAACAACCCTAATTCACCTTCTATCCATCCTACGGAAAAATAAAATCACCACGCGTGCGTACGTACGGAATACCGTCTCCACGCCGTGGTGTAATCTATTTTCCACCATCACCTTACAAGGATGGGTATAATGGTGTAATGAGTAACTATATATGATTATTATAAAGTAATATTGATACTGAAATAATATATTTATACTCCAATACAGTTCCACGATCATAGGAACGATATCATCACTCGTGCGTACGTACGGAATACCGTCTCCACGATGTGATGCGACTCGTTCTACATGATCATCATTACATAGTAATTATATAAATGAATTGAATGAATAAATATGATATATGTTACACTAATAACATTCTGGATATAAGGTATCTATAACCTTAAAAGAAGAATAAGAATTTATTTGGAAAAACACGCATAAGAACAAAAGGCAATAAAGACCCGAGTAACAAGTAACAATGAAATATTACTAACAATAAGCTAAGAATATGACCATATATGATATCATATCAATATGTATGATTCTGGAATAAGTCAATAACATTATTTAAACCATTATACAGGAGCTTCGGACACGTACAAAGCTAATCAGACCTAAGGTAAGGGAAATATCACAATCTCATTTTTATCCGAGATTGTTTTTACTTTGGCATTTACTGGGGTGTATTTTATCATCCACATCCATGTTTCTTCAATATGTAATATTATTTCCATCCACCTACAATTGTTTAAATCCATTTTCTACCCTTCGGTGAGTTTTTAGTAATATGTATGAAAGGAATCTTTTGTCGTTTTCCGTACGAGGTACTTTTTGACTTTTCTGACAAAAGTACGAAGAATGTTTTTTTTAACTTATACGGCATGAATGGATTTTTAAAACATTACTTCAAAGAAGCTTCCTTTACAAGTTTTCAAGTTTATTTTTAATCAACTTCTTTTATTTTAAAGTTGTATGACATGTTATGAAAGGAAAAATGTTTTTGAAGAAGAAAGGATATTTTCCTCAAGAATTCAATTCAAGTGTTTTATCAAAATTATTTTCCATCTAAGATAATAAAGGGTTCTGTTTCTATCCATATTTTTACATTGGTTTGACTATGTTGTGATGGAATTATGTTTATGAATTCCTTTATCATATATGAATTGATTTATGATGTCATGATGTTTCAAGAATCCCATTTTTGTTATATGTGTTATGCGATGATGTATGTTTTATGATTATGTGGCACACATAAGAAAGGATTCATTATAAGATGGGTGGGACCTATATCTCCCTCCAATGCATTGGGTAAAGATTTTATATCTCATGAGATAGACATGGCTGGAACGGAAGGTTATTTCGGTTCAGTGATACAGGACTGAAACGAGGAGTGAACTCGGTTCAGAAAGGGACTTTGTCCACTAAGATAGTCTTGGCAATGAGTCATGACTAACAAGAAATGATCTCCATGATTATGTGTGCATGCCACAAAGTTTCAAGTTTTATGTTATGATTTTGGGGATCTCATTTTCACTTCTATGATTTATTCCATGTTAAGATATTATGATCTCTTTTGCAGGTTTTTATTTTCATAAAGATATGATATGATTTTTATTTCCTTTATTTGCCCTTGCTGAGCATTTGAGCTCACCCTTTTATGTTTTCTTTTCCCCAGGTCAGGAAGATGGATATTAAGTAGAATATGCTAAAAGGGACCCTAGATATGATGAAATAAATGGGAGACACTGTAGATGATTTATGAACCAGTTGTTTATGTTTCCCAGTTTCTAAAGACACTATACCTATACGGTCCTTTGTGGTTTTGTCATATGTTGTAATAAGTGTGCTTCAATTTTGAAGTATTAACAATGTATGTAAAGTGTGGGTCGTTATAGTTAGTATCAGAGCCTTGTACTTTTACTTTCAATATCCTTTGTACTTGTATCTATATGGTTGGCCCAGTGGGTGATCAAATTTTCACTGTATTGTGTAGTTTCTATTCTTTTACCACATTTAACTGTTATAACCTTTTCTATTTCAGTTGTTTATTGCTTCCACACTCGGTTTACTTCTTCTTGTGTATGATACTTGGCTATTTTTGTTGTTTTCTTACTCTGATATGAGGGAATAGTCTCCCCACTATCACCTCCTAGTCACTCACTACTATTAAGCAGCCTTTGGCATATGGGGAGGCATTCTTGAGGCCTTGTGGTTAACAGGATTGGATCACCAGTTTAGTGTCTTCTGAGTTTGGATTTTACAATACATATTTATTATAATTTTATAATTATTTATTTATAACTATTGAAATATTTTAAAAAATAATATTTATATCATTAAATATATTTATATAATTATATGTTAATGTATTTAATAAATATATATAAATATAAGTATAGTAAATATATTCATTCTTTAAATAATTTTATTATAAATTTAATAATTATATATATATAATTATATAAATAATTTTAAAAAAAATATTTATTTATTTTTAGTTATAAATATAAAATTTTATAAATATAGTAAATGTACATTTATAATTTTTTTATTTAATTTTTTTTTAACATTTCATTAACATTATTAAGGAATATATCCTTTTATATGCATGCATCTATTTTAAAATTGAGTGAAATTTAATAAATTAAAAATAAGTACACTTTAATATTATAAAAATGTATAATTTTGGTGTATATACATTATATATAAAAATGAATTAACAATGTATATTTAAAATCAATATAACACACATTTGATCTATGTTAAAAAGAAAAATCAAACAACATTAAATTACATGTCAAGTACTACGCAATTATAGTCAATATTTTTAATTCATATTTTTAGAGGCCCGAAGATTGACGTACATGGATATTACATTACTTTTTCGGAATACTTAATATATAACAAAAACATACACACAAGGATCGTAATAGTATAGTGTCTTTGGAAACTCGGAATATAATCTTCTAATCGCGGTGAAAGATCTTCCACATATCCCATAAAGATCTTCCCCTATTGTTTCTTAACTAAATCCTTTCATTATATCCTGGGGAAAATAAAACATAAAAAGGGTGAGCTCAAATGCTCAATAAGGGTAAAGATAGAGAATATAAAACAATACATAAACATTTGAATGCAAAAGCATGAACATAAAATCTAAACATCAAAATCTTGAGCAAAGACATAAATCATGGAAGTACATAAGGCATATATCCTAAAGAAACAATAATCATGATAAAATAGCATGGGAATAAAACATGTGATTGTGGCAACCATTATGCACATGATATGATTTCTATAGTAGCCAAGGAATTGCTGCCAACACCATCTTAGTGGAAAAAGTCCCTTTCCGAATAGAGTTCACTCCTCATTCCAGTCCTGTATTACTGAACCAGATTAACATACCATTCTAGCCATGTATATCACATGAGATATAAATCTTTAACCAATTCATTGGATGAAGATATAGGTCCCACCCATCTCATAATGAAATCATTCGTTCTTTTTTCACAACATAAACATAAATCATTCATCATAACCCAAAGGATAAAAATGGGTTTCATAAACCTCATCCCATCATAACATAATCCATATAAAACAAATGGAAATCATTTCATCATAAGAAATGCTAAACCATGTATATCATAGAGAAATTGTACTTGAAACATACACATATAAAATAATGTCATCTTAGATGAAAAATGGTTTTGATAAAACACTGGAAAATAATTCTTGAGGAAAATATCCTTTCTTCTTAAAAATCATTTTCTTTTCAGAAAATGCCATGCAATTTTAAAAGAAAATTATTATTTTTTAAATATTCATGAAATATTGTAGAGTAAGATTCATAAAAATAAGGCGTTATAAAAGCGTAAAATCTGTTAACACCGTATAAGTTAAAAAAAACTTTTGCTGGAAAAGTCAAAATGTACCTCATATGGTAAACCAAAGAAAGATTCCTTACATACCATGTAGTAAAAGTAAAAAATGGGTAAAAAGGAATTTAAACTTACTTGAAACCATTTTTAGAAAACATGGCCATGGAAGATAAATATAACCCCAATAAATACTTAAGAATAGACAATCTCTGATAAAAACGAGATTGGAAAATTTATCCCTTACCTTATGTCTGATATGCTTCATATATATCTGAACCTCCTATATAATGATTTGAATAATGTCATTGAATTATTACAGAATCATATTCATTGTTATCATATCATATATGGTTTACTTATGACTCTATATTACCAGTTCTTTTGTAAATTCGATGTAAAAGCAGCGATTTGGGTAAAATCGTTTCATTTATTGTAGGTGTTTCGACTTGTTGTTCTTGATATTATTAATTATATCCTGATATAATTCATTCCAGAATGTAAAACATGATTTATATATATAATATATATTCATAATATAAAAATATATATGATAGATCGATAAATGGAATGAAATACACCCTTCATGGAGAGGGTAGGTCGTACGTACGCATGAACGCTATTTTCGTTTCCTTATTGAATTGAATGAAATTTAGTAGATGAAATATATATATATATATATATATATATATATCCAGTTTCATTATTATGTCATATATATCATTATTATTCATTATATATACTTTATAATCATTCATGAATGGTTAACATGGAGAATGAATCTCATCGCATCATGGAGATGGTAGTCCGTACGTAACCACGAGCGATGATATCATTCCCATGATCATGGAACTATATTGAAGCGTATGTATAATATTTCCAAATCAATATAAATTTAAAATAATCATATATATTTATTTATTTACACCATTATACCCATCCTTGTAAGGTGGTGGTCGAAAACAGATTACACCACAGCGTGGAGACGGTATTTCGTACGTACGCACGCGCGGTGATTTATTTTTCCTTAGGATGGATAGAAGGTGAAAGAGGGTTGTTTCATATTTATAATATCATATCAGTATATAATTAATACCGATTTTATTACTTTATAATGAGAAAACTAAAGAAGAATAAGTATAAGAAGAAAGAAACTTGAGAGAATCGGAAGAAGAGATTACCTCTTCTTCGACGCACCTCCTGTAAGATTCTTTTTAAGGAAGTAGAGTTGGTCTTTTGAAAAGAAAATAATCTCTAGAATGTTACTAGGGAAGTGTAGAAGAGAAATGGGTAGGTGTTGGAAGATCTTCAAGGCTCAAAATGGTGTGAAGAGAAGATGGAAGAGGTGCCCTTTTAATAAGGGAGGAGAGGGGCACCTTTGGAAAAACGTAAAATATTATTTTATAATAAAGTCATATTCGGTTTTTAATAGCTCCAAATTGATTTATTTAGAATTTAAGGTGTGGATTGGTCGATAGCCTCTCAACCAATAGGCTTTAAACAAGTTTAGTTACTATTTTATCATTATCATTTAGATTTAACTCTAAGTTAAATAATTTAACTTTTACCTTGTCTTTTCGTATTCTTACACTATATGGTTAATAAACTTACTATAACAAGACAAACAAACCCCAAGTGGTTAATTATTAATATATATATCTTTATCTAAGTCATTTGGCTGAGAATTATATTTTTAGGAATAAAATAACAATTAATAATATAGTATTTTTTTAAAAACTATTTTATGTCAATTTTGACACTATTTGGTATTTAATTTTTGTGAAAATCATAACAACATGGATAGTTCAAAATAAGTAAATTAAATAAATACTAACATGTCATATTAACCTATAAAATTAATCTAATTCATTAAAAGTTTCAAATTTGACTTATTTGAGAATTTATAACATCAATTATGTTAACATTTCATTAATAAGGTAATTACTACATCATCAGTGTGTCATATATAAATTAACTTATTTAATGCCTAAAAATTATAAATAAAATACCATTATGTATGAAATATTTTTATCATTATAATTAATATTTATAGTCGGATTTATCTTATGTATAGCCCTATATTAAAAATGTTTTAGTTATTAAACATTGATTTTAACTATTTTAACCCTTCTTTAAATAAATTAATAATAAATGTCCTAATCTAATCCAAGTTGACCTAAATGGTCATAGTTTATTCCTAAGGTTTTTTTGGTCGAATTACACTTATCCAATAGGATTAGGACATGTGTTAGTTAATAATAATATCATTTTTACCCTTAATTACCCTATTTACTTTTAACTGTGGTAAATAAAAGTAAAAAGTTACTATTCGCCAAAAATTATTTTCATCTCATTGAACCACAATTTAGTCAATTTTATTAATGGTGTCTCTCCGATTTTCAAAATTCCACTCACAGAAGCGGTAAAATTAAGTTTTATGTGAATTTCTAAATTCTCCTAAGAGGTTGGTAAAAGATGGTGAAAAGTTCAATAAAATTTTTATGTATCTAAAATTATTATAAAATGACTCCAATGATTTAAATTGAACTTATATAGGTATTATGTATCAATTTTGACTTATAATAAATTTTTTAAAAAAATAATTATTTATATAAAAAGTCAATTTTTAAATTGTAACCCAGTGTTTTCACATTTCATCAAAAATTGAAAGTTTTCAGGAAAATGCCAAAACTTCACCCTAGGCTAATTTCAATATTCTGAATCTAAAAATGAAGTCCATTTTGAAAGATAAAATTTAAAAAAGTGGTAATTACTATTCATAATGGCTAGTTTATATAATATTTTAATAACATATCGTTGTTTAGTGAAACTCGGTTTTGCGTACAACACACGCTATCGTGGGAGGTCGTGATTGCGTGTAAAGAAAGACAAGTCAGGGATGCATGTAGTGAATGCTCTTTCTAGTTTTGCGTAAAACATAATCAAAACTTATTTCATTTATACATTAAAAAAATCTATACTTAATGTTGCGTAAAATAATTTCCACAAAACGAACTTGAAATTGTGTGTAACACGAGCCAAGAATAGTGTTGAGTATACTGCAAGCTATACTTGGTGTCGTGTATAATAGAAGACATCAATGAAATTAAAAGAATATTTTTCATAAAATCTCAGGGTGTTACATTCTACCCCCCTTAAAATGAATTTCGCCCTCGAAATTCATCGGGGTTATAAATGGTTTACTACTTGAAAGTTTCTTTAATAGAAACCCACATCGTAAAAAGGAATACCCAAACTTGACTTAAAAAACTAAAGTATGAAACAAAATGGTTACCCAAATTAACTAATCACTGGGTTTCCACATAGGAGAACATAGGTGAAAATATGGATATGGAAGAGTAATCTATCCATCAAGGTCCGATGGAGAGTGTTAGAAAACATGGCTATAAAAAAGACAACAATCACAGAGCCATAAATTTGTGATGATCTAAGGTACCATCTAATTCAATGGATATGAAGACACTATGACAAAATTTTTGGTTTTCAAGACTATTTTCCTAAAGTTGAAGAATTTGAATTAGAAGAAATACTTACTTAATTTCTATACAATCTCACCGTTGTTTGTGCCTTGAACAATTTCCACTTCATCTCTTAAAGAAATGAAGTTTAATTTGTCATTCATGAAGTGTTATCAGATCATGCGATATAATGTTAGGTCATTCCATCTGTTTCAATAGCAAAAAGATTATCACAACTTATTAAATATACATAAGTACATCTATGTTGAGATTAATCATATATGGTTGCTAAAATGGACTTATAATTCATCTATCATAGTGCTTAATAAAATAAAAATAGTATCTACTAACCAGAGACTTCTTGTAGGCCAGTGGTATGTGATAAAGTCCTGTCACACTTCAGTTGTGGGTTCGATTCCCACATCCTTTTCCGACGCGACGAGTTTTCTCCAGTCCTGCAGGTTGTACCTTTTTCTAAAACTACATTATAATAACATTCCTGCAATAATATAAAAAATATTAATATCCTTAAATAATACTAACTTATATCCAACATAATCCATTCCAATCTTTTGGCTTATCCAAAATACTTTTGTCCAAGGTCATAGTATAAAGAAAACAATTAATAGAAATTTCATCTTCCGAGCATGTGAATACCATCATTTATCCCTCATATATCAAAAGATATATCTTTTTCATTACATTCCAAAAATGTGAATACCTTAATCTTGTATTCTCTTGAAAAATGAATACCCATTGAATCTTAGTGAAAACATGAATGCTGTCAAAAGTTAACTCTTTCCACATACCAAAATCAAAAAATTATATATATTCAAACCATCATATAACTTTTTCCTTATATCATTCATGAGCTCATGAATACTATGAAACATTTAATTTTCTCTTTTTCCCTTCATAATTCACATATCATCTGCTTTCCAAAATATTTGAATCACTTTTCATGGTTACTGGTATAATATAATTATCTAAAACCACAATAAACCATTACATAGATATTCCAATGTTCTACAATACTATAAATGAGATTCCACAACATTATTTTGGAATCCCTTTACATAAACACATAATAATTCCACCACATCGTTTTCATACTCAACATTGCTAATAGTGATCATATGTGAATTCCCTATGTCATTTTCCTTAAAAGATTTCTCACGTTGATCATCATTAACCCTTGGTTTTGGGCATTGATTAACATAATGTCCCATTTCCTTGCACAAGAAGCATTGAAGTGTTGGTGGTGATTTCTCTGTAGTCTTTTCATTATTCACATCATTAGCAATGATTTTTCCATTACATCAACACTTAGCTGCTCGATGAAATTCTTTTCCACACATAAAACATTTTCTAGTCCCTTTAAAACAATCTCCACCATCCTTCTTTCCACACTTTGAGCATAAAGAAACATTCATCTTCTTTTCACCATTATTCTGAGATTTATCCTTGAACTCCATCTTTTGTTTCTTGTCCAAACCATGAGATGGATATGTTATACCAACTTCCAGTTCTACCTTGATAGCACAACACACAATTTCTTCATAGCTACTGAAGTATCTTAAAGCTAATGCCCTTCGAAAACATGGTTTTAAGCCACTGAATAATTGATCTACTTTACATTCAGGTTGGATGATAAATCCAGATGCATACCTTTCAAGCCTTGTATAATTTTCTTCGTATATACCAACAGATTCATCATCCTTTTTCTTAAGTTCAAGGAACTCCTTTTCCATCTTTGTTCGAAGATTACGAGGGAAGTACTTACTGGAAAACAAGTTCTTGAACTTGTCCCATTACATGGATTCAATTTAATATTAGGGCCTTATATTCTTAATTAGAGTCCACCACTGGTATTCTTCACCTTCTAAATGGTAAATAGCTAGAATGTATTTATCATGTTCCGAACAGCGATGTATGGAAAATATCTTTTCAATGGTACTGATCCATTATTCAGAAACAAGTGGATCAGAAGACACATTGAAAGAAGGTCGACGTTGCCTCATTAATGACTCAATAGAATATTGTTCCCTTCTCTGCTCATTCGGAAGTCCAAAATGATTCATTTCTTTTGTAAGTATAGCAATATTATTTTTCACTCTATCTCTCAAAATATTGGTTTGTTCATGAGGAAAATCATTGCATTTCCCATTACATTGATCAACACGGTTCCTTCGTGTTCTAGCCATCATCTAAAACCCAAAAAGAATAGTGTAAGAGGAAAAACTATTGATAGGAAAACAACATAATAAAAGAGGAGTACCTTCAATATCTAACATCTTAGGTTAAATTATAAGATTCTTACCGTAATTATAGTACTATAACCTATACTTATACTTAACCTTAGGGACATCCCTAGAAATACCATAGAAATATCTCTAGGGATCTCCCTAAAGTTTTTTGCATCCTAGTTTTAAAATGTTAACTAAACCTTTCCTCTGATACAAAATGTAGAGACCCCAAACTTGACGTACATGGAAATTACATTAATTTTTCGGAATACTTAATACATAACAAAAACAGACACACAAGGACTGTAATAGTATAGTATCTTTGGAAACTCAGAATATAATCTTCTAATCGTGGTGAAAGATCTTCAACATCTCCCATAAAGATATTACCCTTTTGTTTTTTCCCTAAAACCGTTCTTTATTTCATGGGGGAAAGAAAACATAAAAAGGGTGAGCTCAAATGCTCAGTAAGGGTAAAAATAGAGAACGTAAAACAATCCATAAACATTTTAATGCAAAAGCTTGAACATAAAATCTAAACATCAAAATCTTGAGAAAAGACATAAATCTTGGAAGTACGTAAGGAATATATCCTAAAGGAACATAAATCATGATAAAATAGTGTGGGAATAAAACATGTGATTTTGGAAACCATTAAGCACATGATAAGATTTCCATAGTAGCCAAGGCATTGCTGCCAAGACCATCTTAGTGGACAAAGTCCCTTTCTGAATCGAGATCACTCCTCGTTCCAGTCCTGTATTACTGAACTGGATTAACTTACTATTCCAGCCATGTCTATCTCATGAGATATAAATCTTTACCCAATCCATTATAGGGAGATATAGGACCCACCCATCTCATAATTAAATCATTCTTACTTTTTCAACAACATAAACATAAATCATTCATCATAACAAAAAGAATAAAAATGGGTTTCATAAACTTCATCCCATCATAACATAATCCATATAAAACGAATGGATATCATTTCATCATAAGAAAATTTAAACCATTTATATCATAGAGATATTGTACTTGAAACATACACATATAAAATAATGTCGTCTTAGATGGAAAATGGTTTTGATAAAACACTAGAAAATAATTCTTGAGGAAAATATCCTTTCTTTTTAAAAATCATATTATTTTCACAAAATTACAAGAAATTGTAAATGAAAAGGATTTTTTGAAAATAGTAATGAAATATTTTAGAGTAAGCTTCATAAAAATAAGACATTATAAAACTATAAAGTCTTTTCATGCCATATAAGTTAAAAAAATATTCTTCTCGTACTTTTTCTGGAAAAGTCAAAAAGTATCTTGTATGGTAAAAAAAAGAAATATTCCTTACATACCATGTAGTAAAAGTAAAGAATGGGTAAAAAGGACTTTAAACATATATGAAATCATTTTTAGAAAATAGGTACATGGAAGATAAATATAACCCCAATAAATACTTAAGAATAAACAATCTCGGATAAAAAAGAGATTGGAAAAGATATCCCTTGCCTTATGTTTGATATGCTTCGTATGTATCCGAACCTCCTGTATAATGATTTAAATAATTTCATTCCATTATTACAAATTCATATTCATTGTTATCATATCATATATGGTTTACTAATGACTTTATATTACGAGTTCTTTTGTAAATTCGATGTAAATGCAGCGATTTGGGTAAAATCGTTTCATTTATTGTCTGTATTTCGACTTGTTGTTCATGATATTATTACTTATACCCTGATTTAATTAATTCCAGAATGTAAAACATGATATATATATATATATAATATATTCCTAATATACAAATATATATGATAGATCGATAAATGGAATGAAATACACCGTTCATGGGGAGGGTAGGGCGTACGTACGCATGAATGTTGTTTTCATTTACTTATTCAATTCAATGGAATTAAGTAGATGAAATATATATATATATATCTAGTATCATTATTATGTTATATATCTCATTATTATTAATTATATATTCATTATAATCATTCATGAATGGTAAACATGGAGAATGAATCTCATCGCGTCGTGGAGATGGTAGTCCGTACGTAAGCATGATCGATGATAGCATTCCCATGATCATGGAACTGTATTGAAACGTATGTATAATATTTCAGAATCAATATCACTTTAAAATAATCATATTTAGTCATTTATTTACACCATTATACCCATCCAAGTAAGGTGGTGGTCGAAAATAGATTACACCACGGCGTGGAGACGGTATTCCGTACGTACGCTCGCGCGATGATTTCGTTTTCCGTGGGATGGATAGAAGGTGAAATAGGGTTGTTTCATACTTATAATTACATATCAGTATATAATTAATAATTATGTTATTACTTTATAATGAGACAACTAAATAAGAATAAGTAGAAGAAGAAACAAACATGAGAGAATCAGAAGAAGAGATTACCTCTTCTTCGACGCACCTCCTTTAATATTCCTCTTAAGGAAGTAGATTTGGTCGTTTGAAAATACCAGAACCTCCTAAATGTTGCTAGGGAAGTGGAGAAGGGAAATGGTCATGGGTTGGTAGAGCTGAAAGGCTCAAAATGGTGTGAAGAAAAGAGGGAAGGGGTTCCCTTTTTATAAGGGAGGAGAGGGGTACCTTTGGAAAAACATAAAATATTATTTTATAATAACGTCATATTCAGTTTTTAATAGCTCCAAATTTATTTATTTTAAATATAAGGTGGGGATGGGTAGAAAGTCTCACAACCAATATGTTTTAGACAAGTTTATGTTACTATTTTATCCTTATCATTTAGATTTAACTCTAAGTTAAATAATTTAGCTTTTACCATGTCTTTTTGTTTTCTTACACTATATGGTTAATAAACATACTATAACAAGACAAAAGAACCCCAAGTTGTTCATTGTTAATATATATATATTTATCTAAGTCATTTGGCCGATCCTTATATTTTTATGAATAAAATAACAATTATTAATATAATATTTGTTTTAAAAACTATTTTTTGTCAATTTTGACACTATTTGGTATTTAATTTTTGTGAAAATCATAAAAACATGAATAGTTCAGAAAAAGTTAATTAAATTAATACTAACATATCATATTAACCTAATAAATTAGTGTAATTCATAAAAACTATCCAATTAAATTAATTTGGGCATTTATAACATTAATTATTTTAATATTTCATTAATAAGGTAATTACTGCATCATCATTGTGTCAAAAATAAATTCAATTATTTAATGTCTAAAAATTATAAATAAAATACCATTATGTAGGAAATATTTGTATCTTTCTAATTAATATTTATAGTCAAATATATCTTATGTATAACCCTATAATTAAAAATTATTTAGTTATTAAACTTTGATTTTAACTATTTTAACTCTTATTTAAATAAATTAATAATAAATGTCCTAATCTAATCCAAGTGGACCTAAATGGTCATATTTTATTTATATGGTTTTTTTTTGTCTAATTACACTTATCCAATAGAAATAGGACATGTTTTAGTGTAATAATAATATCATTTTTACCCTTAATTACCCTATTTACTTTTAACCAGGGAAAATAAAAGTAAAAAGTTACTATTCACAAAATATTATTTTCATCTCATTGAACCAAATTTTAGTCCTTGATATTAACCGTGTCTCTCAGATTTTCGAAATTCCACTCACAGATGCGCTAAAATTATGTTTTATGTGAATTTCCAAATTCTCCTAGGAGGTGGGTAAAAGACGGTGAAAAGTTCAATAAAATTTTTATATATCTAAAATTTTTATAAAATGACTCCAATGAATTACATTAAACTTATATAGGTATTATGTATCAATTTTGACCTGAAAAAAATTAAATAAAATAAATAATTATTTAAATAAAAAGTCGGTTTTTAAATAGTAACCCAATGTTTTCACTATTCATTAAAAATTGAATGTTTTCAGAAAAATACCAAAAATTCACCCTTGACTAATTTTGATATTCCGAATCCAAAAATGAAGTCCATTTGGAATGATAAAATTTCAAAAAGTTGGTATTACTAATTATAACGGCTATTTTATATAATATTTTAATAACATATCGTTGTTTAGTGAAACTCAGTTTTGCGTACAACACATGCTATCGTGGAAGGTCGTGATTGCGTATAAAGCAAGCCAAGTCAGGGCTGCATGTAGTGAAAGCTCTGTTCGGTGTTGCGTATAACATAATCAAAACTTATTTCATTTATACATTAAAAAAAATTATACTTAATGTTGAGTAGAATAATTTCGACAAAACGAACATGAAATTGTGTGTAACACGAGCCAAGAATAGTGTTGCGTATACTGCAACCTAATATGGTGTTGCATATAGTAAAAGCTAATCTTGGTGTAGTGTATAATATAAGACATCAAGGAAATTAAAAGAATATTTTTTCATAAAATATCGGGGTGTTACAATATTAATATTTAATTATCAACCATTATTCAATAAATATATGACTATTTAATGTAAAACACATAACTATTTTGTAATATATAAATCATATTTATACAAATTAATATATATCTATGTATTTAATATATAAAATTTAATAACATTAATTATCTTAATTATTTAATTAAGAAAATGTTTAATAATTATTAAGGTATAATCAATCTATTCCTTTTTATCAATAATTGTTTAACTAATAAAATTTATAATATTTAAAAAAAACCTTTTTATTTTTTATTTATTTAATAATTTCATTTTATTTATATAAACATTAATCATAACTACAAACAAAGAACTGATAAATGATACTCTATATTAGCACTGAAATTAATGCGCTGATAAAGGATTCCTTTATCAACACACAAAAAAATAATGTTCTAGTAAAATGTTCAATTTATCATCTCTTTATTTAGCCAAGATAAATATATTATTTATCAGTGTTCTATTATAGAATGCTTAAATATCAGGGCTATTAAAGGCATGTTTTCTAGTAGTGACACTTATAATAAAATCCTAATTATATTATAAAAACTATGTAATTTTAAGTGGAATTAACATAGACTATCCACTTTTTTACTATATGAACTCTTTATATTATCGTTAACATGGTTTTAAAATGAAATCCATCATATTTTTTAATATTATTTACTTTATTAAAATAATTATATTGATATAAACATTTCTTATATTATTTATTTATTTTTCATAATTTTTATATCTCATATTTGATTTCATTTAAAAATTAGATTTAATCAAGAAAAAATACATTTTGAATGATATAAATAATTTTTAAAATTCTATTTTAATATAAAAAATTTATATATAAATTTTTGAACTATTTTTAAATATATTTAAACACCTTTATATTTCACATTATTTCAATTTATAAACATTTTATTAGTTATTTAGAAAATAAATTATCTTAAAACATAGATCACATCTACCAAAATTATTTTGGTATAGTTTAAATTCCAATATGGATTCGATGCATGCACTCTAGATCCACATTAGAAAAATATTTTAATAATTCTTAAAAATAAAAAAATTTATTTAAAATTATACTTAAAATATTTTTTCACCATGATTCAAAGTTCATTGGGTATAAGTCTTGAAATGAGTAACATTATGTCAATTTTAAAAAATATCAACCCACTCCAATCATTATTTTCATATCATAACTACTTATTTTGGAAGATGTTTCAGGCTAACCAAGCCATTTTAGGTTAGTTATTTTTTCATGTTGTTTTTGGGAATTAGCGGTAGATTTATAGATGTTTTGAGAAATCATCTTATTATGAAATACATATTGTAATGTTTTATTTTTAAATTTATCCAATATATTTTATATAGAACTTAAAAGGTTCAAAAAACTTCTTGGGAATCATTGAATATGTTGATTTGGTCCTCATAGTGAAGGCATCTAAAACATATTGATTGAATAACTATGTGATAAATTCATTGTTCTATGATTTTTTATTTTTCATTATTTTACTTTATCACCTATCAGGGACATTTCACATTGTTTATGCCATGATTTTAATAATAACATGATAAAAAATAAATATTTTGAAAAGAATTATGTTTTGTTTGGGAAAAAATTAAGAAATAAAATTCCATTTTTACATGAACCATGACAAAAAACATAAAAATGTTTTTCTTTTAATTTATTTATCCATTTTAATGATCAATATAAACATCATGAAGGTATATATTATCCCACTAATGGGTTTTTATATGGATACCACGTATCAAAACACATTAGAAATACATTAAAAAAACATAAAACCACAAAATATTATATATATATATATATTAGAAAAAATAATGAATATAGTGACATATCTTTATCTATAAATATGATTCATCCATAAAATTTTCATGTAGATCCATGACAATTACCCGAAAGACTCATTCCTCCTAGTTTACCCATGCTTTACAAGAATATCTTCACACATGAGATAGAATCTTCCTCAAATAATATATTTATTCAACTTTATGTTTAAAGGTATAAGATAAATGAGAGATTGATAATTTTATCATTGAGGAATTCTACCCATTGTACCCACTACACGTGGATGAATACTATTTTTATATTCCATTAATAACCTCAAATATTAAACTAATATAAATATAAATGTTCCATAAACATCTTATAAATTTCAACACTTGAAACACTCATTTTAATGTCCTTATTGATTATTTATTATATAAAAAATCATTAAATATGTTTAAAATTTTCATATTCATCTTCAAATTATGAATAAAAATCATGATTTCGTTTGGAATGCAATATAAAAGTATCCAACATGTTATCACAGAATGGAATGATTACAGGCTTGTGCACCATGAAATAATAGATTTCACAATGTTGTAGAGAACCATTGCATAAAACACAACATAATGAAATACATTATTCTATGATCTAGTTATTTAGTTAGTATCTCTATCATTATACTCCTATGAAAAATGAATTTCTCATAGGTATTGATTGATTAAACATGGAATTGAAGGATGGGGTAGAAGATTCTATTTGGTACTTGAATTTCTTTTTCTCTCTCATGAAGAATTTTCTTCTAATTAATTCAATTATATTGATAAATAATTAATGAGTTCAATGATATGGAATTAATAATATCTATTTTCAAGTTTTAATATTTAGGCATTATTTTTTGGCTTAATTTATATATTTACAAATATAGTAATTTTGGAATGAGCATGATTAGGTAGGTGACTTTGAACTCTTCAAATATTTGGTTACAGTTTTATATGATGTTGGCTGATTATTGTTTTTGATTGTTGAACTTGATAAAATTTGGTGAAATTAGTAGTTTATAAAAACTTATATATATTTTTGGATAATTTAATTTGATGAGATTTCATCATAAATTTGTGGAATTTTAATGTCTTATTTGAATGTGGGTTTTGTGATTTATCTCACTATGTTTGTGAATTTGATAGATTTAATTGGTGAGACCATAACCTACATGTTTTATCCATGAGGATGGTCATTATGAGAGAATCAATTATAGATAACACTAACTAGGATAAAAATGGTTTAATAGAGGCACTCACTATGGTGTGAGTTTAGATTAATGAACATGTAAACAAACCTTGGTATGGATACCTAAAAAAAGAAATGTGGAAATCATGATTCAATATTTTCCCATTCATGGGAATGACTTCATATAGTAATTTTTATTTTTATTTTTGGGAAACATACAGTTTCTAATGAAATTCGATAAAATGGCCATTTTCCATTGGATTTTACGGAAAATGGATTTTCCTTTGGATTTTGAAAATATTATAGAAACCCTCCATTATTAAACATAGATATAATATCTGAATAGATTAAAATTAATTACATATAATAGAAATATAAAAAATAATTTTATAGGTCTAGGACCTTTAGAATCCATGAAACATGAAATATTGGTTCATAGGTAAACCACATCATCTACCACTAATTTCTTCATAACTAGAACCCTTCATAGTTATATCCTACATATTACATTTATTCATAAACTAGGGAAATTAAATAAAATAAAGAGTTGTATTGTTTTCTCAGTAATGGTAAACTATGGAGATATCAACAAAATACGAGCACAATGGTATAATAATATTTAATTCCATACCCTTCGTATCATAGATTAAAAACACGACTCAATACATATATCATGGAATTTTATAATACAAGAATCGTAAATGAGGAAAAGAACATAATACACGTGAGGATAACGTTGTCATAAGACATAAAGTTTCAGTATACACATAATCATGGTTAATATTTTTTCAAGGATACCCACTATGACATTCAAAACATGTTTGGATTAGGCTAACCACCCATGTACATGCTTTGAGAATGGGATAACCTCCCATATACCCTATTTTGGGCTCCATATGACCACTTTTGTACCTAATTTAGGATTTAAATAACCTCCAATGTATCTTTTTTGGTTTTGGGATATCCACTCATGTACCCTATGAGCTCATATATCATTAATCAATACCCAATGCATTGGAGAGCTATATAATTTTGGGCCCACATTTCACATAATGAAAGTAATATTTTCTTGTGACATAAGATCATAAAACATTTATCATATCAGAACCAATGAAATTAAATGGATTTCATAAACATTTCATCATATCATGGACCATGGAAAGTAAACAATTTTCATATACATTTTATCTTTTTTTCGTAACATAAATCATCGAAAAGGAAAGGGTTTCATAAACAAATTTGTTTCATACACATGAACCACAAAAAGAAATAATTAGGATTGTATCACTAAATCATATACCCATTAGTGATTATGTGACATCAAAGAATGTCATATTATATGGAAATGATTTTGAATGATCACTTGGAACAATAATTGAGAAAAATAATATTTCCACTTGAAACCCCATATTTAAAATATAAGACATTACAAAATAGTAAACATAATCTTCCAAAATAAAAATTTAAACTTATAGAGGAATATTTAAATCAGCGACACATCCTAATACAAGAAAATACCATTAATTTCATACACATTAAAATAAATATCCCTTACATATTTTTGGTAAATAAAATCAAAAGTACCTCATTCAGAAAACAAAAGGAAGATTCTTTTTTGAATATTTTGTAAAAAGTAAAACTTGGTTAAAAATGAATTTAATAATTCATATATTAATAATATAATATTCTTGCTTTTTTTTAGAAATCACGATAAGGAAGAAAATGTATTTTTTATCGAAGAAGGAAATAATATCAATTTTCTAAAAAATTATTGCTTTGGTCTCTTTAGTTCTTAAGGAGTAAAAAGTTAAACGAAAACATGTAATCACTATAAATTACTAGAGGAGAAGAAAAATAATGCGATTCTTATAAGATATATCAAAATATTTCATTATTAAAAACATAAGAAAAAATATCCTAATGAACAGTTATATTATAAAATATAACCTTTACCACATATTTAACTTTTGAGTCACAATACACATGAAGGAAAGAACCTTAGATGGGAATGTGTGTCCCATGAAATTCATCAGAATAATTATAAAATATATTTTTTGTCATTATATACCTTATAAAAGAAACAAATGGTTAATATGGAATTTTCCTCAAAGAAATAAAAGTGATACCAACATCCCTTACCTCAAGTCTAGACTTTGTTCGTACATGTTTGAACCTCCTCTTATTCGAAAAACCTCATTAATTTTTGACGAAAATACTTCCTAAGAGGGTTTCATAATCATGATAAGGCATATAAGATATGTAGTCGGATGTATGGAAGATATTTTTGTAGTTATTGTATGAACTTAAAGTCTTTTGGACAGTGAAGAGGATAGGAGATGGGGTGCATTTTTATTAGGGGGAGTGGACACACTTGGATGTTTTTAAAATAAAATGTCATAACCATGTTTTACACATTAAAAAGGATCCAACATTGATAATTATCAATCTTCAAATGAGATAATGAAAAAATATGACCACCAAATAGGAAATGGTTATGTTTTATTTCACTTCAACCCTTATCATTGTACTTTAAACCCCAGTAAACACGTTTTAACCTTAAATATGATAATTAATTATTACATTTTTAGTATTAATTATGATAAATAATTAAGATAACCTTAATAAATAATATAAATTATTATGATTCCAAATATGGAATTTATTTCTCCAAATTTAATTCCCAATATTGGTCGCATTTAATTTAAAATTGTCCCCAAAGACACAATGAAATTGTTGGATCTCAACGAAAAATATTTCAATGGTATAAAATGTTATTATTTAAAAACTCAACATAAAATTTATTTTAATTTCCTAAATTGGATTAATAATAATAAAATTTATCTAATTTTACTTTTAAACTATTTTCAAAAAAATGGTTGTTTTAAATTATTTAATTGACACGGTAGTTTTAAATAAAAATAAATATTTTTACTATTCATTGAAAAATTAATATTTTCATAAAAGTATAAAAACATTACTCAATAAGAAATTTGAGATGTTGATTTCATAAAATTCATGTTCATTTTTTGAAATTCATCTTCTAAAATCGAATAAAATATTATTTATTCACAAAAAAACCAATGAAAACCATTTTTGGGAGAAAATTGTATTTTCCAAGCATATAAAAACATCACCAAAAATTAACTAGTTATATAAAAAAATATTTTATTTACCTAAATCCTTCCTACTAAATATTACAAATTTCATTATACTATTAATACCACTACATTTAATGATACTTTTCAATGGTCATGTTCAAATAATAATATTCTTAATAGTATATTGTGGTTCATTAAGACTTAGTTTTGCATGGAATGGAAGTTATTGAAGACATTATATTTATTAGAATAGATAAAATATATTTTACAACATATATAGGAGTTACATTATACCCCTATTAAAATGAATTTCCCCTTCAAAATACATCACTATTATAAAAAAATTAGGATACTTCTGCCTCATCACATCATAAGGCTCCCTTCTAGATTTATCTAAATAGTGGTTTCACTAAAAAACTTTTCCCAAGTGAGTTGTATTATTTTATATTACATTCTTTCAATGATGTCTATTCTCCTGAAATTGTTTATCACAAAAAAGATCTTGCTTTAGTTTTATGACCTCTATGTTCATTACATGTAAAGGGTTAGTTATATACTTCCTCATGGGAGATACATAGAAGTTATCATGAAATTTAGAGGGGATTTTTGGAATCTACAAGAGATAATAAATAGTCCATAATCAATCAATAATAAAGAATGGTCCAATATATCATGGGATAATCAATAATTTCTTTAAAAATCTCATAACCTTATTCCATGTAGAAGTTTATAGTAAATCCTTCTCAGTAATCACAAAATAGTGATTTCGATGATGATTGTCGTCATAACTTTTTTATCGACTCTCATTCTTCATTATGTGCTACTGAAAGGATCATAATTACTATATCAGTTCCTTAAGAAATATCACATCCCAATAGAATTATTTCTCCATCTTTTTTCCATCATGTTTGAGTTCCTCACATCCTTTAATAGTGGTCTTTATAAGGATCTGTCATAATGGTTGAATGAAAGCTATTGCTGAATGCAAACATGAATTAAAGAAGGTGCTGAACCAAGAAAACTTTTAAATACACAAGAAATTATTTTAGAATATCCTTTATAGCTTTTATGGATCGCTCATACATACCCTCTATATGGGGATAATACGCATTATTGAAACTAAATTATGTATCTAGATCTTGCTAAAGAATTCACTAGAAGTTTGAGGTAAACAACTGATCCTAATTAAACAGAATAGAATTTGGTACTCCATGCAACCATACCACATCTTTATTGCATATCCTAGAATGAAAATTTAGAGAGACATATCGTATGATAGATATGAAGTGTGATGACTTCGTATACTGATCAACTATGACCCACATTACATTTTCCCTTTAGATGTTTTGAGGAGTCAGATGAAAAAACCCATGTATATTTTACCCATTTCCATTATAGTATGGGTAATTTTTGTAACATACAAGTAAACTTTTTTATCAGAGCCTAAACCTATTGAAATTCCAATAATCAAGATTCAATCTCTATAATGTCTCTATTTATTCCATCCCACCAGAAATACTCTTTCAAATATTTAAACTTCTCATTACATCCATAATGAATAGAGAATGAAGAACAATGATCCTCCCATAAAATATCCTTCGTCAAATCGGATATAGATATATAACATACATGGTTTCTAAACTATATCATTCCTTAAAATCAAGGTTAAAAATTTTAATATTTCTCACATTTTTTATATATCTCTACATCTTCCTTCTACACCTCTTTAATCACCTCGTGGATTGATTCTTAAACACTAATTTGAGATAGCTAATTTTCTACCTAACATTATGTTTTATAGATATATCGATTTAAATCCATAAATACTGTATCTTTTATGATCATCATTATAGAAATGATAGCATGAACAATTTGAATCAAAGCATCTACCACCTTATTTTCTTTATCATGGTGTTAACGTATTGTGAAATCTTAATCTCTAATCATCTCCAACCATCTTATATGGAGAATGTTCAACTCATTATATGTGAATATATACTATAATATCTTATTTTTGGTATATATATCACACCTTTCTCTATAAAGATAATTCCTCTTTATCTTTAATGGACAAATTTCCATAGGTAACTCCAAATCACGAGTTGGGTAATTTTTCTCATGAAACTTTAATTTTCATGAGGAATAATATACCGCTATGAAATTATACATAAGGGAACATCCTAGTCACTTATTTGATTCATCAAGATAAATTAAAAACTCTTCTAAACTATATGGTAATGTGATCATAGGTGCACTAACTAATTATTTATTTTGTTCCTTGAAATTTTCCTAGAATTCATATATCTAGAAGAACTTGGTTCCCTTATGAGTTAACTTAGTGAGGGGACTAGATAATGATGATAAATTCTCCACAAAATATAGATAATATAAATCCAAACCAAGAAAACTATTGATATCAGTCACCATGGTTCGTCTAGGTCAGTGTTCAATAACCTATGACTTTGATGGATCCACTAATATACCCGCCATTGAGATTATATCACACCAAAATGAAGCATTTTGTATCCAAAATTCACACTTTTTATGTTTTACCTAAATTATATCATTCCTTTGGGTCTTCAGAACAATGATCAAGTGTTATTCATTCCATTCCTCACTATTTGAAGATAATATAATATCATCTATAAGTTCTACCACAAGGAAATATCTAAACAATATATTCATTATATCCATAAAGATAATAGGACAATTAATAAAAAATAGAGTCAATATATATTCGCAGTGTACAAAATATGTATGAAATGTTATATTGGGTATATCCTCTTTATTGACCCTCGATTGATGATATCAAGAATGAAGGTTAATCTGGGATAAGTATTGAGCTCTATGCAGTTCATCAAACTACTCATCAAAATGGGGGAGTGGATACATATTCTTAATTTTTATCTTTTTTAGTTCTTAGTACACAAAAAAAGGTTGAATATATCCATATTTATTTATTAAAAAAGAATAGTTTCACCCAAAGGTGTCCCACATGGATGAAAAAAATGCTTTTAAAAATTCTCATAGAGTTACTTCTTTAATTGTCACAACTCAATCAGGGCCATTCTTTAGGGAGTCTTTGAATAATGTGTGGAACTTGGTATGAGTTATATTTATAACACAAATTTATCATTTAGATAATGAATAGGAAACTCTTATACGAATAACTAAACAAATTACCTTAAAATAGGAATATCATTGAAGTTGAGTTTTAGACTAACTAGATTAGATAAACACCAATTCTAATAGGAATCAACACTCATACAACGGGAGCAATTTCAATTTTATGTTCATATTTATAGATTCAGTGGTATATGAACATATTTTGGTTCAAAATATCAAACACGACTTCCCTTAGTCCAAAAATGATGTGGCCTTTATGTAGAGAAAGACAATCCATGCCTTAGATAACATCATGTTCAAATAGAGGGAGAATAAAAATATTAGTAGGAAGAACATTCTGATAAACTTCAACCAAGGAAGAATCGTAAACATGACATGTGATCATCATAGCATTAAGGTTTTTCAATATTAATGAAATATTTAGTCATTTGGTTAGAATTGTTTACCCATATAAAATTCGTCAGATATAAAAGTTTTTGTTATTCAATAATAAAATAAGACATTTATTGTTCCAATTTGGATGGAAAGGGTTCCTTTCATAATGTTTTTATCATGCCCTTCATTAGAAATTTTGATTTCCTGATATTTCCTTTAGTCTCTAGGAATAAGAGTTTGTTGGCGTCAATTATCATCATTAAATTTTAGATTTAATAAAATGTTAGTATATTTCCTAAGACACAGGAATTTAAAATATTGAAGTGTGCATAGTGCATTCTATGGAGATTTTTTTTATTTATATCATTATGTTACTTCTTACCATCACATCATAATTTTGCTACTCAATTATTTTTATATCCACACTAAAAACCTTACAACTACCCTTATGAAAATTTCCTCTATGATTCCATCTTCAATTAGATCATGATGGAAATATCATCTTATTCTCTCCATTTTTTTAGAGTTTCCCTTGAATCTATTATTTCTTTTTTTTAATAACCATGTGATTGTAGGGTAATTATAATATCCACTGCCACATTGATATAATAATGAATTATTTATTCATATATGATGAATTCCATTATAACTAATTAACTTTGGAGATTGGGTTTATTATACTTAATAATCGATCAAACTTATTTTCAGGTTGGATGATAATATAAGATTTGTACCTCACATCCCTTGTAAAAATTTCCATATAGGTATAAATCGATTCATCATTCTTCTTCTTTAACTCAAGTAATTCCTTATATATTTTCGTATAAATAATACTAGTAAATTACTTATTGAAAAATAATCTCTTAATATCATCCCACTCAATAGAGTCTATTTCTTCATGTTGTCACATATTATTGATTATATTCCACCACTAATCCACTTTTCCTACCACATGATAGTCAACTATAATGAATTTCTCTTTCTCTAAACAATAGAGATTGTAAAATATCTTTTCAATGGTACTAATACATTTCTCAAAAACTTGTGGATTAGTGGAACCATTTGTATAAGGTGTACATTGCCTCATAAATTACTTAATGGAATATTGTTCCCACATTTTCTTATTTGGATGTGCATCATGATTCATATCTTGTGAATGTTGTGTGATCATTGAAATTATATTTTTTCATTCACTCTCCCATAACCATGGGTTTCTCAAAAGGAAAATTATTTCATTGACCATCACTTTCAGCATTATCATTTTTTCCTTTAGGTTTCAACCATTGAAAAAAAACAAAAAACACAGTTTAAGCAAAAATAATTGATTAGGGAACAACATAATCATGAAAAATAACTTATAGAATTTATAAATCATGACAACTTCTTTTCAATGTATGAAAAAATAGGCTTAACATTTGTTAATCATAGTCCTTATTAAAGTCTTTCATGATGTTTTGTAAAGATTTTGTGAATTTTCTAAACATATCCCCTTGGAGTGTCAACCCAGGTGTATAGTAAGGCCCGTTGTCACACACTAGGTGATGATTTTTTGAAAGTCCAATTCACTTTTTTTAGATTTATTACCCTTAGTAAAAAAATTATAGATCCACATCCACTTTTTATATTAAGATATGTATGTAATTTCTTAGAATCCACTAAATCTATCCTTCACCAAAATTATTGTACATTTTCTATACATTGACCTATACATAAAATTATCCTTAAGTTCCTTAGTAAATGTTTCTCATCCATGTTTTAAAAGGTTAATAAAACCTTGTTCAAATATAGACTATATTGACCCTTACATTTAATATAAAGATAAAAAATCATCATTGACAAATATTCACTACATTTTATAGTGATCCACGAAAAAAAAATTAGGTATAGTTCATTTTGAAACATGGATACATAACAACTATTTCATAGGTGAACCACATTGTCTCCAATTAATTTGTTCCAAACTATATCCCTTTTTAGACATATCATATATAATACCCTTTTTCATAAATAGGGGAATGAAATCATAAGAAATGTTGATATCATATTCATAATAACGGTAAAAAGAGGATATATCAATATAACATGAGCATAAGGGTATGATAACGTGAGTATAAAATTTGAAAACAATACCCTACATATCATAAATCGTAAAACTAATATAAGGAATAAATCATGATAGTTAATAATACATGAATTAAAAAGTAATAAATGAATAAAATCCATGAAATCATAACATTGGAATAAGACATATATTTTTTCATACACATATTCATAGAAAATTTTATTTCAAGGATATCCACCAACACAATCATAACATGTTAGGATTGGGATAAATGAACTTTTACCTAATTCAACATTTTGATAACCTCCATTGTAACCTATTTTGGACTAGGAATAACTTTATGTGTACCTGATTTGATATTAGGATAACATCTAGTGTGCCCTATTTTATGATTAGGATAACCTCTGGTGAAACCCATTAGATCATAGAACATTAATCATTACCCAATTTATTATAGGGATATATAATTTTGTCCCTACCCATCACATAATTTAAATCATTCACACCTATTCCACAATATCTTAAATCCTTCATCATATCAAAACATAAGAATAAAATGGTTTTCCTAAATATTTCATCACAAAATAATCTATAGAAAATAAATTGGTTTCATAAACATTGTAACATTTCATCATAGCATAATCTACTAAAAAGTAATGGTTTTCACAAAAAAAACTATTAATAATCAAAATAAACCATATTGATAAATAATATGGATTGCATCATTGAATCATATCCCAATTAAATCTTAAGTAACATTAAAGGATGCCATCTTATATGGAAAATGATTTTGAAACATCTCTTGGTACAATTCTTGAAGAAAATATCATTTCTATTTGAAAACACTTATTTAAAATCTAAAAATGAAAAAATATTAAATAATACATTTTCCTTGAAAATATCATATGATTATTGTGAAGGATGTTTTAAATCATTGTGAATTAATTATATATATAACTTCCATTTAGTTTGTACATGTTAAAAAAACATTGCTTTCTAATTTTTGGTCAACAAGTCAAAAGTACCTCATTTGGAATATGCAAAAAATATTTCTTTTAAATAAATTTTTAAAATGTAAAACCATAGTTAAAATGAACTTTGAAATTATTATATAAGAAATGAAAATTTCCAATTTGTTTTTGAAATCATGTATATGAAAGAAAAAAAAAATTCATCCAAAGAAATAAATAATTTCATCTTTCCTTAATAATATTCTTCTGTTTTTTTAATGATAAGGAAATGAAAGGAAAATATGTATTCTCTAGAGGGAACTAAATTTGAATAAAAGTCAAATATTTATTAAAATATATATCATTTGATTTCATCACAGAAATCTAAATCATAAATAAATATGACAAATATAGAGATTATAATAAAAAAACTTTACCACTTTGGTACATTTTGAATCTCAAGCCTCATTAAGGAAAGAATCATAGAAGGATATGTATATAACATAATTTTCATTATAAAAATCACAAAATAAATTCTTGGGTAGTGTATACACCACATAAAAGAAACTAGTGGTGAATATATCATGTGTATCATCTAAATTGAAGTGTGATGAAAATTCATTACCAAAAGTCTTGACATTCTTTATAAACATCCAATCCTATTCTACTCTAGGAAACACCCCTTAGGATTGCACAAAAATGATTACTAGGAGAATTTACTAATAAAACTAAGGCCTATAAGATTTGTGTATGGATGTAGGTAATATATTTGAGTAGGTGTTGGCCAAACCAAAAGGATATGATTTTGAGAATATGAGAGGACTGTGGGTGACCTTTTATAAGTTGGTGAGAGGATAGACTTGGAATATTTAAAAATAAAAAGTTATACAAACATTTTTATGATTAAAAATAATAAATAATGGATCATTCCCAAAGAGTATATGATATATGATCAAAATATTACAATCCAATTGGAATTGCACAAATCTTAAGGACATTTTAACCCTTATCTTTTTAGTTTAAACCTTATGTAATGTTTTTAAACATAATATGTGGTAAAAAAATTAATATTTTTAATATGAATTGAGATTTAATTTATGTAAAACTTATTATATAATATTAATTGCGAAGATTACATATATGGAATCCATTTTTACAAATTCATTACATAGAAGCAGTAGAATTTAATTTAAAACTAATCCAACGTGCGTGAAAAAAAAATAGTTTTCCTACGAAAAATATTTCCGCATTTATAAACACTTTTTTATATAAAATTTGATATGAACATTACTAAGATTAAAAAAATTGGATCAATAATATTTTATTTTTTTTACTAAGGTTAATATTGATCCATTACAAAACAAAATTTAAGTGTTAAAACTATTAAATGAAAATGTAGTTTTAAATAAAAAACAAAATTTTTACTAATCATTGAAAAATAATTCTTTTCACTAAATTATCAAAAAATCAGCCTAAATAATGATTAAATGTTGATTTAATATATATATATATTTATTTATTTATTTATTTTTTAAAATATATTTTCTAAAATTTTAATAAATAATTTTTTTATTTTTTCTACAAAATCAAGGAATATATTTTTTTATGAAAAATATATTTTCAATGAATATAAATAATTAACAAAAAAATATGTACTTTTAAAAAAATAAATATAATTTTTATAAAAAAATTTAATTAATTTTAAAAATGTGGTTATCCTATTCATACTTCTAAATTTAATTTCAAGGTTATCTTGATCATGTTAAAATAAAAAACATTTTCAATTATATATAGTGATTCGTTTAGACTTGGGGTGATGTGAAACACAAGCTACCAAATAAATGAAATTTAATAGAAAAAAATATTTCTTTAAATCATGGGGTGTTATTAATAGGTATTTGCTTTGGTTATTGAATGTGGAGTATTTACTTGGATATGGGAAAAAGTGTTTTTTTGGAATTTTGGTTTTCAAAAAGAAAACATGGTTTTAGTTGTATGTTGTAAATTATGAATTTAATGTAGTTAATTAAATAATTTTTGAAAAATTATTTTGGTTTAGAATGATTATTTAAATAAATTTTTTATTTTTAAAATATTTTTTACATAGTCTATTGTACTTGAATTTTAAATTTTATAATATATAGGAAACCATTATAGTTTAAGGGAAACTTTATTGAGGTTATTTTTATACCTCACATGTTCACTTTTGTAGAAATATAGACATGTTTGGATGTTTTATGGGTGAAGTGAAGTTCTTTTTTTTTTGTTAGTGGTGTTCCATAGTTTAGTCGTATATTTATAATGTTAAATATTTTTGTTGGTGTTTTAAGAAAGTTATTTGTAATTTCGGTGTATCCCACTTTTTTATCCTTATATTTCGGTTCTGTGATAGTTTTGGTAGATCTTGTTTTTGCACTATATAATATTTGTATTAAATCCAATGTTATTATTTATGAGTATTCATTCTTTATGGATTATCATACTGGTTTAATCATTCATCATAACATCTTTTTATTCTTTTATATTTGTTTGTAACAAATGGTGATTGGGAAAATGTGGTAGAGCCCATGTGGAACCCCGGGATGGGCTTCAGGATTTAGGATTCCTCGTCAAGGTTCTATAAAAGTGTATCAATGTATGGTTTTTAATAATTTTTTGGAATTTATTGTATATGTGTAGAATAGGTTGGTTGGTACTTCTAATGTAGCCCTAAAAGGCATATTTATCCATTTTATGGAGAATATGGTGTAACTAAGGATTTTTTGGTAAAAGTGGTGTGGGTGATAAAATTGTTGGAGTGTTATTTGTGTTTTTTAACCCAATATGTGATAAAACATGTAAGATTCCATGAATCATGGTATTAATGGTATTCAATATATTATAAGATATTTTTTTAAAAATGAAAATAGTTTTTAATGTAAGAAAATGTATTTTTAACTACTCTATGTTTTTAATATTTAAAAATGTATTTTAATATATTATTAGTTATTAATTTTGTTTAGATTATAGTGATAAAACTACTATAATGAAAATATATAATTGAATATGATACCACCTAGTTGATTGAGTCAATATATGTTTTGATAGATCTTTCTTCCCATATTGAGTATCCCACCTTGGAGAGATCCTTTTCTTCATGGATGAGGGAAAGGAGTACCAAAGAATGATCTCATATACCATTAACTAATGGGATCTATTATTTATGATATCCATATGTTTTTAGGAATTAAAATTAGGATTATATAAGGGAGTACAATAGTGTTTTAGAGTTTATTAATTGTACCCCCCATCAATAAGGGGTAACTTTTAGAAAAAACAAGAAATTGTGCAGATATAGGAAATCAATCACATCATAAATTCTCAAAGTATTCTAGAGACCTCAATGGTAAAATTTAGATATTATTTTTAGAGGGTATAGATTAAATGTGGTGTAATGTTATTGAGAAACTAGGTAATGATAAAGGTCTTTATTATAATGGATTTCAAAATATGTTAAGCAACCAATACATCTAACAAGATATATGGATGGTAAAATCATGAGAATATTTGGAATTATAAGAGGTAAATTTAATTATAGTAGACTAATTATATAAATTTTCAAAAATATTAAATAATATTCCCACATGGGTTAAAAATAAAAATCTTTATGCATAAATAATTGAGATGATTTTCAACATTAGATTAAATCATGAATTATCCATTTAATGATTCTATCCTCTATGTAAGTGGTTAATATAATGAAATCAGACGTAGTAGATGTAGAATACCTTCTTTTTTTATTATTTCCTTCCTTGTTCAGGTGGAGGAAATAATATATTTAGTTTATATAAAATTATGTAGAAATACTTTTAGGATAGACTAGATAATATGTATTCTCATATTTTTAAATAGAGGGGATCATTAGAGTGAACCTAGTGTGTATAATTGGAGTATTAAAAGTATAAATCTCCAAATACTGCTTGAATATTTTTTCAATGTAATAAGGTGGTCCACTTGAAAAAAAATGTTCTTTAAGATGAGAAAATATTATAGATTCTACTAAGTGAAATGATTTAAGATGTATAGTTATACTCTCGGATAGGCTGAATTTGGGAGTCATGAAATAGTGTAATTTCCTTTCAGAAGTCTTGGTCGAAACCTTATAAAGTTCATGAGAAATTATTTTTTGATGAGGATGAACTAATGGAGGATGATATCAATACAATTCCATATATAGATTGTGGTACCATATTAATATATTACTTAATTATTTATAACTTATTTGAAATTAGAGAATTTTTTTGGATTATCTTTTCATGTATGGTTGTTCATTTAAGATTACATTTTATGTTGATTCTATATTCCATGAAAATATATAATTTATTAGTGGAAATAATTAGGCAATGATTTATGTTTCTGTTTTTCCTAATCATTATTGGAATCATATAATTATAAAGGGTATTTTTTCTATTTGATCTTAATGTGTAATTTGATGATTAGGTTGGATTGGTGGGTTAAATATAAATATATAATCAACATTAATAACCAATTATTTATCTATGTAGTGTTTATTGGGATTATCAAAACTTTAATGGGAAAGTAGAATATTTTTCCTAGTAGTAACATGTTAATAGTGTGGAATGTTCTATCCTTAACTAGTCAATTAGTGGGATTGGTGCTTAATTACATAAATGGTAGGAACCCTCTGATAGTTCAAAATTATTTGTATCAATATGAAAATATTTTTAGAGTATTTATATCGATTAAAAACATAATTGATGTTTATTTTTCTAATGATTTTCTACATGAAATTAAAAAAATATCATTTCCATCATATCACATTTCACTATAACTGTTTAGATATGTGAAATAGTAGTCTGATGATCTAGAGAAAAATAGATTCATTAAACCAAGTTTTCCCCATTGTCTAGGGGAAAGTTTTCTATCAAATAAATCCAATTTTAGCTCAAGGTTGTGTATCAACTAATGAAAATTGAACCGGGAGATGATAAATAAAATATATCCCCTACCAAAAATTAATTATCTATTTCACAAGATCAAGCATTCATGTTTTTTTATGATTCAAATTCAGTTTTGTTATCATTAGTTAATGATGAAATTATAGGATTTCCCTTGTATAATTTTTTGATGTAGATATGTCCATTATGAGTTCATGACCATGAAATATATAGTTACCAATACACATGTAGTCTTTATAGATTTTATGAATATATTTTACACAAATATGTATAATCTATTATAGTGGTATTTTTTGAAAACATACCCATATAAATATTATCAAAAAATTATCATTAATGGAATTTAGAGATTTTTAGGGATTTTATATGAGTATGGGATTTCTGTTATGTTCTCTAAATGCTATTTTTGGAGTCATGATGTAAAGTTATTAATAAATTTTATATTAGATAAATTGATATTTTTTGAGGATTATAATTTTAAGATGATAATTTATTAAGAAATAAAAAAGAATATTCTATGATCCTAACATTTTAGGGTTGGCGGGATAATATAATGATTTATTTAGAAATTTAAAAAGTGGATTATCCTATAAAAATTTAAACAAATAGAGGTTAAATTTTTTAGTATCATGAAATGTCTATAGGAATTCAAGGAATTAAAAAGGAAATTTAATTTAGTAATACTTCTTATTCTCACTAAATCATAAGTTGGTTAAGAATTTTATTCTGACATGATGAGATAAGGTTTGGGATGTGTCTTGATATAGCAAAATAAAATTGTGTTTTATGGCTCTATTTAGTTGGGACGTCTTGAGAAGAATTACTCTAGGAGTAACTTAGTGATTACGTCAATTATTTAAGATCTAAATGTTTATTGGGATTAACTTTTTAGTAAGAAATTCTTGGTATATACAAATCATAAGAAAATGACGTTTTTTCACATTGTTACCATAACTTGAGGTAGCATAGGTGGGTTAGAATGTATTTAGACCATTGAATTAAATATCATTTCCAACATAGGAAATGAAAATATCGTTTCATATGACTTATGTAGTTGAAATATAATTCATCTAATAAAATAATATATGGAGTAGTGACTATTGATGACTATATAAGAATACATTCATATAGAGGAGATAAGTACGACATATAGTGTGAACCTCTCTAGAATCAATGCGAAATCCTTGTTAGTGGACCACATGAAAGTAAGGTAGTTATCATATTTGTACCATGTGTGGTTAATGTAATCACAATATAGTGGGTAGAACACTATGGGACGATCAGTTTATGAATATTTAGTCCTTCATTTCAAAGGATAAATTGTGGTTTCTAGGGATCATAGAAATGACATATTGAATAAGTTTCACTATTAAATTAATTCAATAAATCCTAGATAGATAGATATGTATCATGATATTTTTGTTTAGTTATAGTGGTTACTAATTAAGAGTGATGTTTTTTATTTTTCTTCTCATTTTTTGATATGTTAGAGAGTAATGATAGATCACCAATAACAATTTTGTTTATTCCAACCCTTATTAGTGCCAAATTTAATATTGGTGGAATCTCTAAGAACTTCATGATTGTATTTTAGAGTCCACCAAGTAAGCATAATGGTGTTTGGGTTATTATGGAACTGCTCATAAATTACATACATTTTTTTATTTTAAAAGATAAGTTATCAATTAAAAAACATGATAAGATTTTAATGAAGAATATTGTTATTGATATTGGTGTTTAAAAGTATATAATATTCTACTTGGTCCCTTATTTTATATAGAGATTATAGATAGGACACAATAATTCCCCAAAAACATTGTTGAAGATGAAAATTACATATCATTATTTAAAAGATAGGATAATGTTATATATTATCTTGATTTTAAAGGATTTACATAAGGTATGGGTTCTTGATTTTATAAGTTCTTAAGAGGATAATTTTCATTGGTTTTTTTTATAATAAAAATAATTCATCAATTTGAGTTGTTATATGGTCATCCATTTCATTATCTATAATATTGAGAATAGAACAGTAAGAAAACCCACATATGACCTCATTTGGTGCAGGTGATGATGGAGCTAGCTAATCTGATCAAGAAGCATATTATTATTTATTATATGAGACTAAATATTACCCTAATTATTGATGATGACCACTGTGGTTTAATATTAATGATTACTTGTTTTTATTTCGATTCCTTGACTAGGGATTAAGAGGCATTATAAACCAAGGAAGGTGATGTTAAGTTATGTGGAGCCCTTTGAGATAATTTAATAAATTTCAGAAGTTATTTACAGATTGAAATTTACAAATCATTAAGTAATAAATTATAAATTTTTTCATTTTTTCCAACTCTAGAAGTATCAAATGGAACATACTTTTGTTTTAATATTGGAGGTTATTTTACTAGAACTAGATTCATCTTATAAAAAGAAGCAGATTTGGGTTGTGGATCATGGAATGAAAAAACATTAGGGACGAAAAATTTGGTTGGAAGTGGTGCTGTAATAACAACTATTGATTCAAGTGGAGATATAGGAACCGAAGGTTGAGATAAGAAATTAGTGATCAAAGTAGTTCATGGAGAATAGATCCTAGTAACTTTATGAGGATATAAATTCATATGGTTTGGATAATTGGGATTCCTCGGTTTTGGAAGGTATAATTCCCTTATGGTTTTGGGAATTTATCCTGAAAATTTATATTTTTAGGGGAGTGTGGAGATAACAACTATAATGATATGAGATTACCTATCCTGAAAAAAAAAATTAGGTATTGTAGTAGAATTACCTGGTTGATCTGCATGTTTACGAGGTAAAATAGCTTCAACACTATATATTGACATCATTTGGATAACGAAGGACAATATGCCCCTATATATGCTACATCATCACTATATATTTCACACCATGATAAAATAAACATGTACATTGTCTTTTAGAGTAGTCTCTATATAGAAGATCATAGTTTTTAGAACTATTTCGGTGGATCATAAATAAATATATAGTATATCGTAGACGACGAAAATTTCATTATTAAAAATAAAGGATATTATATGGAGTTTGCGGTGATCTGTTTTTATTATCCTAGCATTATAAAACTTTTTACAATGTTGGAATTATATATATTACATAAATTAAATGACTGAATAAATATTTCAATATAATTCATCTTATAATATAGGTGAATCAACATATAGTAGGTTGGTTTACTAAATGAACCATTCTTATTTGTTGGAGGGTTGTGAAGGCATATTGGGAATTTATGCTTGGAACCAATTTTTAAATGTTTTTAATATTTTTGTAGAATAGAAAATATGAATTATTAAAAACATTATTCTATAGTGTAAGATAATATTGAAAGGTTTGACATGACCTAAACATGTGATTAAGTTACACCAACCAGTAATGATAAATTAAATAAGGTGAAAGGTATTGGGATGTATTGTTGACCATGTGAGATATGAACCACATATATGATGTTGGATTTAAAAAAGGAAATATTATATTTAAATGAATAATACATATATTATGACACGTAAATTTGATATTTCATTAAAAATGGAATCTAATGTTATAATACATAACATCAGGAAATCATGAAACCAATGAAGTAAAAAATTAATATTATAAACTGTGATATGATTATGTGTTTTTAGAACTAGGATCTATGATGTAGCTGAATTAATTTTAAATTTTATTTGACATGTTCATTAAATAAGATATCCAGTATCATAAATATGAGGCAGTGAGTGGTTAGGGGAATGCATGATATCACCATTTACAATACCCATAGTCACAAGTTATGAATGTAATAATAATAAAAAATGTAGATAAATAAAAATGATCATTAATGATTCATGTCAATTTCTTAATAACTTACAACATGTCTTTTAATATAAAAATAGGCATCATTAAGAATGATTAGAGTAAAAAATCGTCAATACCACTATCATCAATACTGAAAAAATGAATCATCATTTACAACACAATCACAATATATTATTTTAGATATCTCAAGTGAACCTTGAATTAGTTTTTCTAGACAAAAGTAATATTATCAATTATGATAACCATTATATCCCATCATGATGGTTTTGAACATATAAACCAGGGTATACCACCAACTGTGACTAGGGAAAACCTATATCATTATTTTAAAAAATTCATATATCACCAAAAATGAAATATCTAATGGAATGATCATTATTTTATTATAAGGATTGATTTAAAAAAAATACATGTATAAGATCACATTGTATATAAAGATCATGTTAAACATGATGAAATATATAAAAAATGAAAAATTTTGAGGGAGGATTTTATATTTTGAGATATTAATTATTTTATAATAATGGTACGTGTCTCCCATACTAAAATAGAGAAATTAATTATAAAATAATTGGTGTATAGAAATGATCCTTGATAGAAATATAAGTTCACTGGAGGATAAAATTTTATATAGACAAATAAAAAATAAATTTGATACATGTGGATTTATTTTCATTAAATAAGAAATATCCTAGGAGAATGTTTCTTGTGACTTCAAAACATAAATTTCCTGTTTGAAATAATATTATGCATTTATGTACTAGTATATTATTTTAGTTTTAGTTTATTTTCCCTATATTATTTTTTCAAATAAAAAATTATTATGTAACTTCCATATTATGTCACTATCCACTCAATGACTGATCTATAAGGGGGATAACTATTTTCATTCGTGAGTTTTCACTCTTAATTTGATATCTATACTTTTCTTTTTATTTTAGTAGTTTTTTGGATTGAATGTATATGAGTTATTGTTTATTATGTTATTGATTTATCAATTTTTATTTTTTATTTTGATTTATTTTTCTTCTTGAAATTACCTCTTATTATCTTGCTTAATATATAACGGAATAAAATAATATAGTGATTGAGTGAGAGATGTGTGATTTCAATCACATGAATTTGGGAACACTCTTGATCCTTTATTATTTAAAGGATACTTTTATCAATTAATAGTGTAATTTAACATGTGTTGGTTCAAAAACATTTGTTAATTTATTTTTGGTTTCGATGCTCACAGAAAACCACATTTGTGATATTAATAAAGTTATTTATAAGGGAATTTTAGGAAAATTGTATTCATTACAATATATTATATATTAATACACACGTCATTGATTCATGGTTAAGTATCCTGGATGTGTTTGAATGTATTATGGTGAAACTATTCATACTATACATTTGTTAGCGTATCATATGGTTTGAGAAATCTTCTTTTAGAATGAAACATATAGATTTTCACCCTATGTTGGTGGAAAAGTATGGAAAAAAAACCCATATTTGGAAGAATCCCTATAATTAAAGGAACAATCATATGGTTTATCTACGCTAAATTTGTTAAAATTTGTATGTTTTTATCCTTATTTTTGTAGTTTTTTACTACATTAAGGAACAATGTATTTGACTGGTCAGTTATGTAGTTTTAAATTAAAGATATTATTCATGTTTTCTACAACGTTCTTTCCAGACGTAAGTATCTATTTATAGATTTATTATGACTGATTTAAAGAATCATATTCCTTAAATTAGATTTTTACTATTTATATGGGATGTTCTTACACTCTCAAATGATTTTAAATTAAAATATTCATGATTTATTATGAGGTATTTCCTTGAATCATTTGATTGTGAACTGTTCGATATACAATATAAAAATTTAGACAACCATACTTTGAATACAATACAATATATAGATATATTCATTATAAAGAAAATTTGTCTGATTTTAAATAATAGTGTATTGTCACACTCTAAGATTCCTTTCAGATACAAACATGTTTTTTCATAATTGATAGACTCATTACTATTTTTCCACTATTGCAACTTCTTGTTGTTAAATCTTCTTATGCATATTCAAAAAATAATTTATCGAAGTCACACTTTTGGTATATACATGTTTATTATTCTATCTATTGTTCTCTCTTAAACTTTTTAAAAGAATCCCATATATCATTTAAGAACTATTGTTTTTGTTTTTTTAATGATGATCAAACACATCTATCAGTTGATGATATGACTGTGATAGAATTTGTGTTATCAATAAAATAAATCTGTATTGATTTATTGTATTTTCTTCTTCTCAAACTCAATCATAGTGTTGAAGGATTATCATAATTTTTAACTAATTTGTGGATTTACATTTCCCTAAAAATTAACCAAAAGGCTCATAAAAGTTTTATCATAAGGGAATCATTTGATTATACTCTGTTGTAGTACTCCTCATTAAAATTAATTTCAAGTGAATATCCCCAATTAGTTGAGGAAAATCTTAGTGGAGTGGACCAGGGGATTATTGTGCATTGAACAACTATACATCACAAAGTTCTTATCCTTATTTATTTATACTACTCTCTCATAGTTATGATAGAGGGAAATAATTGACCCATAACATGAGAATTTTTGTGAATATATAAATGGTTTTAAAATATCACAATCCACCCTCATGTGTCTTCGTCATAGTAATTTAATCCAATCAGATCTAAAAAGTGGTATCAAATAAATGGATTAATTGGTATATATTCTTCTTCTAAATTCTTCCAAATATTATTTCTAACCAATAAAAACATGTTCTATAATAGGTGTGTTTGGCTTTAATAAGTCTGATTTAATAATTCAGACAAAGAAAACATGAAATTTTTGATCTTAGAGAAGGTATGTCAATTATTAATGCTCTATACTCTAATTATGATAATTATGGCTACTATAAATCTCTCGTGATTATTTATTTGAAAAATCATGGAATAATATTTTATTTAATGGTTGTTAATCCTTATGAAATTCCTCAAGAAGATATGAAAAATGTTATGATTATTAAGAAATGGAATATGATCTTAATTCAAGAGTAATGAATACCATTGTCTATGGTTTGGGTACTGATGATTTTAATTGAGTTTCTTAATGTATTGTTATCGATGAAATGTGGAAAACCATGGATGATACCTATGATGGAACTCATAATGTTAGAAAATTAAGGTACACTACTGTAATGTTAATGTTTGATAATTTCAAAATGTATGAAGATGAAATTATCATTTAGACGAATGAGGTATTGATAGAAACTTTCAATAATGTTATTTCTTTAAGAGACCAAGTTATGCTTTCAAATCATGAATTAAAATTACTTACATTTCTACAATATATGTGTAATGGAATATCATCTCTTATACAACAATCTATACTAGTGAAATACTTAGAAATGAAATAAGTAATTAGAACCTTGATGATTTAAAAAGTAGAGCAGTGGGATAAAACTGAAAATATTGTATAATAAGAAGATGCTAAAATCAAAAATAATATGGATGAGTCATCTAATTCAATCAATCTAGAAATAAATAAATATTTATCAAATTCGGTTAAAAGATTTGAAAAAATGTACAATTAAAAAATAAAGGGAATGAAGATAAAAAATTCTATTACTGAAAAGAAAAATTTCATACAAAGGCTGAATCTCATATACATAAATCTTAATGGAATATCGATTATAGAAGAAACGAAAAGAAAAAAATGAAGTCTACTTGGAGTAATATTTTATGGTCAAATGATGAATATTCTACAAATTCTAAGGCTGATTATACAAAATAGTTTATCTTATGACTAATACTAATGAGGTAAAATCATCTCACTCTTAGAAATATAATTCTAAAAAATATTTTTATGATGAATTAAATAAGTTTTTATTTATAATATAGGATAAATATGAACCCTTAATTAAAGTTCATAGAAAACATAGAAAACATTATGATTATATTTTATTAGTTAATGAAATATTGGCAAAAAAATAAAAATTTAAATCTATTTATTCCAAAAAAAAATTGATCTTCGTGAAATTGAAATAATAAAATTATAAGGAGAAATTGAAACATTAAAACGGAATTATAGTTTTCTTAAAAAGGGATAAAAATATTTGAATCAAATCCTAGGTAAAAATAAAATTCACATAGTAAAATATGGGATCGGCAATAATGGTAAAAGGACAAAGATATATAGGACTTATTTTGTTCGTGGTACAATTTGAAAAGGCATGTTAACTGTTAAATATTTATATTTTGGAATAAATTGACATTATAAAAATGATTTTTTATTTAGAAAACCTCAATTTTTTTGTATCAACAATTTTTATTTCTCTATAAAATAATTTTATTATAAACATAGAATATCTAAAGAAATTAAGAATATTTATTTTTTTTAAACCTTAATGGTTAACACAGCCAGATCCAAAAGGATATGGGTTATAAAAGGAACTTTTATTTGTTGTTTCTTGGAATAAAAAACCAAAATACATAATTAAATCATTAATTGGTTGTCTATGGTGTATATAAAATATCTATCTTAACAAATTAGTGATCAAATCTAATGTAGTTATTTATTGAAAATTCATTAGAACTTGAACTAATAACCAAGGATTTTTTTATTCTCGTATCTGTGTTTTATTGAATTAATTGGTTTATATATGGGATATAGATCCTTAATGATTAAATTATTAAATAATTCGTTCCTATTTAAATTAAATTGATAAAATATTTTCTATATAATTATATAACAAAATAGAAAAAATTAAAAATTGGTTCATGAATGAAACTAAATTCACTATTTAAATATTTTAAATTTAATATTGTCATAAAAATTTATTCCCTTAGAATAATTTATTTATTGTTTTTTGTTTTTCTTATGATTTTGTTTCAAATGTTAAAATATATAATGATTAATTTGTATTTTTCAACTCAAGAATGTGAATCATATTCTTAAACTTATCAAAACAAAACATATATTATTATCTTATAACAATAGAACCTTCTTCTTAAAAACCTCATATATTATTTCTTCTTCTTCTACAAAATAAATTTTTCAATGTCTTATAAAATATGTCTGATCAATATGAAACAATCTACTAAATATTATTCAAGAAAATGCATTTGTCAAAAAAAATTATGAAAGGTAATCATTCTTATAATCTCTTAGTAGAATGATCAGTTACAGATATCGAGGATTCATTTGAAAAATCTAATACAATATATAAATAAGTTAATCTTTTTTAATAACAAAAAGATTCGTCATATCAAATTTTTTTCGGTTAAATATATTATGAAGATCTTTTAATTAATGTTAATAACTAGAATGAAGAGATTGTAAAGGTTCATTCTGATATGATTACATCAACAAAATCATATTCAGAGATACAAAAATAGTCATTTCCAAAAATAGTTATTGATACACTTCAAAAGGAGTACCAAAATGTAAAATAAATTATAATTAAAAAATAAGACATTGAAGTTTTTAAATTTTAAATGATAAGTCAGGTAGTTACTAAAAAGGAAAGTTTTCAATAAGTTGGGCATTGATAAGCGGAAAGTGTTTTTCATGAAATAGTTTTGTCTTCTTTTCAAGATCAAAAAAAATCAGATGCTCAAAGTAGAATTGAACAAATGTTTATTTTAATTGAAATTTTTTGAAGCGTGGATAGTGTTGATGATTCATCTTATCCATCATAATATCTTGAATTTTAATTATATCTATAGTTTATTCAATATCTCATATATCTCTTTCTAATTAGTAAAAACATGATTTATAAATTGTTTCTTAATATATATTTTTTAAATAGTTTAAAAAATATGTATATGAATGGTTATCTTATGTATAAAAATTCACAAAAAATACATTAAATCGCTTTATTTATTATATTTATAATATATTAAGGGGTGTAATGTAAAGAATTTACAATGATTTATGGAATGAATTAAATAGTTTCATATATTAATACAAAATTATTATATTCATTGAAAAATGTTTTATTTGATATAATTGCTTCTTTTTATATGCTTCACGCTTGAATTTTGGGTGATTTTATATAACTACATTTTATTTTAATATTTTTGATGTCACAAAAAGTGGGTGAAATTTATGAGAATTATATGGTTAAATTTATAAGAAATTAATTTAGTGAATATTGTTGAGTGGAGTGTATTATGACGAAATAAAATTGCTTAATTGTCAAAAAAATTTCTTATTTTATATGTTTTTTATCATCAAAAAGGGATAGAATATTGAGAATGTATTGATTATACATTTTCATTAATTTCATTTTTGGGTTTGATGCTCTAAACACCCACATTTTTGTTATTTGTAATGTTTATTTTAAATAAATATTAAGAAAATTTTATTTGTTTGAGTATATTCTCGAAGTGTACAAAAGTAATTTCTTATTATTAAAGAATTGTAGACGTGTTTGAAATTATTGTGGAAACATTTTTTATGAACCGTGTTTGTAAGCATAACATATGGTTTGGGAACCCTACGTTTGGAATGAATACTATATAAGATTTACCCAATGTTGTTGGAAATGTATGGATCAACATCAATTCATTTGGAAGAAATCCTATTTTTAAAGGAATAATCATATGGTTATTCAACCAAAATTTTGTTACAAATTGAACATTTTCATCCATACTTTCGGAGAATATCACTACATGATGGAACCCCACATTCGTTTGGTCCATAAATGAGTTTTAAATTAATAATAATATTAATATTTTCTCTAATGTTCTTTCCAGAAGTAAATATCTCTTCAAATCCATTTCACAACCAATTCAAATTCTTCAATTTATCTGAATAAATCAATTTTATTTTAATAAGGATTTTCAACAATCTTGAATTGTTTTGAACTCAAATATTCCAATTTAATTCTTTAGTATTTCCGTAATAATTTGACTAGAGATTTTTGACCTATAGTATAAATATAGGGATGTTCATCTTATGAATACAATGCAATATAGAGATATATACATTTTAAACAAAAGTTGTGTGCTTGTAAATAAAATAGTTTTGTTGAATTTCAAGATAAATTTTGGATACATATACTTTTTTCCCTAACTGATAGACTTGGTTATTTTTCGGTAACTATTATAATAATTTATGGATAAATATTATTCTATAAGTTCAAAAAAGCATTGTTTAGAGTTATACTTTAGAGACATACATATTTAATCATATGTTTTGTGTTCTTTTTATTGCTATTTAATGAAATCCATTGCAACATTAAAAACTATTTTTCTATTGTCATATGTTATTGAAGATCATACACATCTGTGAGTTGTTACTATAAATATGAGAAAATTTTTCCTCTCAATCAAATAAATATCTATTGATTTATTATATTTTCAATTACTCAAACTCAGTTAGGGGGGTGATGGATTATAAACTTGTCAAATAAAATTGTGGATTTAAATTTCCCTATAAAAAAATAAGGCCTTTTAAGATCCTTATTAGAAGGTTATCAACTGACTATATTATATTCTATAATTCCTTAATAAAATTAATTTCTAGTGAAAATCACCATGCCCTTGGGGAGAGCATTGGTGGAGTGGACTATGGGATCTTTGTGCCCTGAACATCTATAAATTACTATAATATTTTCCTTATTTATGTTTTCTTCTCACTAATCCTTGAGATTGAAGGTAAGAATCACTACATAATATGAGAATTTATGTTAAAATGTAAATGGTTTTAAAGGATCATAACTCCATGATAAAAAACATAGGTTTGCACAATGATACACTATTAGTTATATATATATATACTATTTACAATTTAAATAAGAAATAGTTTTGTATATACTTATTTATAATAGGTTTTTATTCACCATGTTTAATGATCTATGAAATTTCCAACATTTTATGGTGTGTTTTTAAAAAAATTCCTAGATCATTTCATGAAGGTATTCATGGTTGCATTCACTATTTATGGATCAATTTTTTTTAAATATTTTTCTTATCTCCATTCATTCCTCCATAACTGTATTTCAAATAACATTGTTCAAAATTAAAAGAACTATTATTTCATGGTGGGATAGAGCATATTATTTGATAATATTGTTAAAGGGAGGACATTCACATATAAATGTTATAAAATTGTGTTATTTAATTTTTATCCAATACTAAATATAATTGAGTGGTTTTTTTTATTTTACAGACATGATGATTTTAATTACTAATCATTTAAAAAGTAGTAAAATGACATTGTTTAGAAATTTTTTAAAAAATGTGACTTGTATATTAAAATATTAAAATGGAATTTGAATGATTGAAATGTTTTCTCACATAACCAATAATGTTTCGACCAACATGTTAGGATCTACCCATTGAGATTGTATGTGACATTTAAAACTATGCAGTAAGTGTGGTCCATTCATAAAATGTAAGTCAAACCAATCATTACATAACATATTATACTCAAAATTTATACCAATCATAATTAAGCTACACTAAAATAGAAAAGTTATTTTTTATATACAGTTCACTTTGGAAATATTTCACTCTTATCACTATATGAATAAAGGAATTTTGTTTCCGAGTCTTAATATTCTTAAAAATTTGTGTTAAATACAAATTATAAACCACATATAATTCAATTTATACTCATATATAAATATATTGATATAAAAATTCTAGATGAAGTGGAATCCTAAAATTTAATTAATGAACATTTTAACTGCATTAACATTGTCCTTGATAATTTGTCATCCAACACTTCACATATTCTGTAAAATGTACCCATTAAGTAAATGTTAATGGTTCCTGATGAAATTAAATTTGTTTTAATAATTGTTAAAAATATATTTCATTATTATCTTTTAGATTTATCAAACACCAATTGTATAAACATAGGTGTAACTCTAGTAATTATATTTGGGATAAGCCCAATTCGTTTAAAATATTTAATGACCATGTAATACAATGATGTTCACTCGATCTTGAGTTCACAAATGTTATCCCATATTTACACACACTTTCTTATAAGGATCAATTCAGTCCCTAAGGAAGTCCTAAACTAGAATATTTATTTACATAAAATACCTTTCGATGATCATAACTTTTATCATGTGAATGGTTAAAATTTAAGTGAAGTTTTTCCATGAGGAATAAGGTACCAAAATAACCCATGATCTTCTCTAAGACATTTTATGTTTTGATTATTTACTCCATGGAATCAATTATTATTTCATTTGGTTCTATTTATCCTCTTCTTGTGGTTAATTATGAATCATAATGGGTTGAGGAAAAGGAATCCTGGATCAATGAATTTGAATTCATTATTTTTTTTAAGTTCCTATTTCTTCCTAGGTATTTTACCATGATTTATTATTAGAAACACGGGATATCACTTTTGAAGTCAGGGGAAACAAGTAATTTTATGATGTTACTGATTTATTATCTTGTTTTTATAACATATCATCCCTAAATAAATGGTCAAGTATGTGTTTATAAATATAGTCTTCAGATATATGAGTAAAAATGGATGAACCCAATATAAATGATTTGGATGTTCAATTAGTGTAATGACCCAATGTTTTTCAATGGAAATTTACTTTTTATAATTATGCCATGTAATCACATGACATCACAAAATAATGAACTATTAAGTGTTGTGTGACCTTTAAAAATAAGTTTGTCACTTTTGGGATTTAAATTTCAAAAATCTGACGTGTACAGTTGCGATCAGTAAGTTATTTGGATTCTAATTTTACCAACATATTTTTTTGGTGAATAGTAACATACTCTTAAGAATAGAAATGTTGGCCTTATGAATAGTGAAATACCCTCATGAATAGTAACCTTACCTATGATAGTATATAAATAATATTCAAGTGGGAGTATGATATGCATATATTTTGGAATAAGTAAATAAATGTATTAAAAATATTTTTTAGAGTAAATTATGATTTCAATTAAATATTATATTAATTTTAATGCTCCGACCCTCGTTACCCAGAGTCGGTGCATTATTATATAACATGTTCATGATCAGAAGGGATCAAATCATGAAATACTGTTTTGTTTAGTATCCTTGGATGTACTAGATACATACATAAGTTTTACATTACATCATTAAATAAAAACAACAACAACATTTTTGTCTCCTTTTAACACAATTATATCCCTTATCCTATATCTTTAGGTTAACCATAAAATAAATCTACACATCTGGGGAAAAATAAAATCATAGGAAGGGTTGAGCTCAGATTTCCCTTAAGGATAATAATATAGTAGAAACTTTCATAAATAAGATTAAACACTTAAGGCTATGTATAAGAATAAAACAAAAATATTTTTAAAATTAAACTTCAGAAAAATATGGAAAATATAAATCAAAATAAAGTTATTTACTTAATCACATGGATATTCTATTAGTTGAATAATCACATGTAATATCAATATCCAATTTTATAATGATGGAATTCATAATGCTGGACATCAAAACCACGTTGTCTAGGCCTTGTTCCAAGACTACAAATAAGATTTTTTCATGGAATTATACCAAGACACTAGTTTGTCTCATGAGACATTCCAATTAATCAACGAGCTATAGAGGGATATACCCATCATTTACTATGTCCAATGCATTCCTCATATGAAAATATTAAAACATAACATAAACATTCGAATTAAAAGTATCATATGAAAGGTTAATAATTTAACCATAAACCATGAATGGTATAAAAATAACACATCCATAGTCGAACATATGACAAAACCTATAAAATAATATGGATGATTGTATCATAATAAATCAACTACAAACATGTGTAAAGTCAATCAAAGGATGTTGACATAGATGAAATCAAAACTATTTGAGAGAAATATATCTTTCTATTTTGAAATCATTTAAAAGTCAAGTAATTATAAAAGAAACAATTTATTTTTAAAATATTATTATAATATTTTAATTGAAGCTTCGAAGGTGTTATAATGGAGGAAAATAGCCGCACCAGCTGTATAAGTAAAAAACATTCTTTCCATAATTCTGTTGAAAATGTCATTATGTACCTTGTTTGGAAAATTATGGAAATATTCCTTTATAAAAATTTTAAAAAAATTAAAACAAGGGTATAAATGACCTTAACCCACAATGTAGGAAATAGAAATTTTTTTTTGAAATACATTTTCAAGAAACACAGATGTAGATGATAAAGAGGTCACAATAGATACTAACATATAAAAAATCTCGGATAATAAAGTGATTGTAAAATTAACCCTTACATTTTACTTTTCCATGATGAGTGTAAATTAACATCCTTTATGATAGATAAATAATTTGTATTAAATTATACAAGAACCACATACATAAAAATGATATCTTATATGATCTTCTAATATTGCTTTATTAATAAACATTCAGTAGTATCATCGTTTCGGGTGTTAATTGATTCTTTTTCCTTTAAATGTTTTGTTATGTAAGTCATGTTTGTAATGAATAGGATGTATTTGATTCATATCCAGAATGATATTAACTTATTAAAATTATTTTCAATCATAAAATGAAAATTATTCTTGAATGGTTACGATGGGGAATGAATTTCATCGCGTTCATTGAGACGGTAACCAGTACGTATGTATGAGTGACAATATAATTCTATTTATGGTGTAATTATATGTAATTGGATTGAATATTATATATACAGAATACTTAAAAAGTTATATTTATTATTTACATCAGTTATACTCATTATTATACCCATCCAAATAATTAAGTGTATGAATAACAAATACACCACAACGTGGAGACGGTAAGCCGTACGTACGCATGTATGGGGACTTTTCATTCATAGGATGGATTGAATAATTAATATTGTTATAGAATATTTATAATAACATCACAGTGTTTATAATGTACTGGAGTTTTTATCTTGGTATGGAAACAACAATGAAAGAGGAAGTTGAAGAAGAAAAGAACTTTGAAAGGGGTGGTGAAATTATTATCTCTAGTTTAGGTGTTTCCTTTTAAGTTGATCAAAAGGGATCCTTAGGTTGGAATTATGATCACTATAAGGACTCTAAGTAGAATTTAGGGTAGTTATTAGGATATTTTATCAGGGTTTGATCGAACAAAATGGATTTGGAGGTGTGATTTTGAGAGAAGTAAAAGTACCTTTTTATAAGAGAGGTGAGGGTTACTTTATGAAAATCATGAAATATTATTTTATTATACAATAATATTCGGTTTATAATTGTTAAAAATAATTTATTTCTAGGATAAGGAAGGTATTGGTCTAAAAACTCTCAAACAATATGTTTTAGACAAGTTTAGGTTACCATATTAACGTTATCTTTTAGATTTTACTCTTGGTTAAAAAGTATAACATTGACCATGTCTCCTTGTATGTTTATATTATATGGTCAATAAAATTACTATAAAATGACAAGAGAACCCTGAGGAGTTCATTAATAAAAAATATATTATTATATATGTCTTCTAGAAGAACATTATATTTTTAAGACTATTATATCATTTAATGATATAGTATTTTTTTTAAAACTCATTTATGTCAATTTTGACACTATTTGGTATTTGATTTTTGTTAAAGTCCTAAAAACATGATTACATCGAATATATGTTATTTAATAAACCCTAACATGTTATATTAATCAATAAAATTAGTTTAATTCATCATAAGTCTCAATTTAGATTTATTTGGATATTTATAATATCAATTATTTTAATATTTCATTAATAAGGTTATTACTGCATCTTCATTGTGTCATAATTAAATTTAATTATATAATGTCTAAATATTAAAAAATCACAATTATGTAGGAAATATTTATATATTTCTAATGAATATTTTTAGTCTAATTTACCTTATGTATATCCCTATATTAAAAATGTTTTAGTTATTAAACTTTGAATTTAACACTTTTAACTCTTCTTTAAATAAAATAATAATAAATGTCCTAATCTAATCAAAGTGGACCAAAATGATCATATTTTATTCCTAAGGATTATATTGGTCAAAATAAACTTCTCTAATAGAATTAGGATATGTGTTAGGGTAATTATAATATCATTTTTACCATTAATTACACTATTTACTTTTAACTATGGTCAATAAAAGTCAAAAGTCATTATTCACCAAAAATTATTTTCATCTTATTGAACCAAATTTTACAAATTGATATCAATCGTGTCTCTTGGATTTTTTATATTCAATTAAAAGATGTAGTAATATTATGTTTTATGCAAATTTGCAAATGAGACTAGAAGGTTGGTAAAAGACGGTAAAAAGTTCAATAAAGGTTTTATATGTCTAATATTTTTATAAAATTCCTCCAATGATTTAAATAGAACACATATAGGTATTATGTATCTATATTTACATAACATAAATTCATATAAAATAACTAATTATTTAAATAATAATGCAATATTTTTCACTATTCATAAAAAATTAAATGTTTTAAGAAAAATACCAAAAATTCACCCTAAGATAATTTTGATATTCCAAACTCAAAAATGAAGTCCATTTTTGTAAAATAAAATTTATTAAAATTCAAAATGTGGGTAATACTATTTATAACAGCTAGTTTGATTCGTCGTGGTGTGCTAAAACACCAAGTTTCCTACTGCGCAAGCTATTGAATTATTCAAAGGGAAACGTACTGTGGAAGCGTGGGGTGTTACATTCTTCCCTCCTTCAAATAATTCAATCATAGAAATTTCTATAATATTATTATACAAAAATACTTTGATGGTTCTTCATCATAACTTGCTCGGGTTCCGACGCTGCCTCTTCCATCTTATGGTTTCTCCATTGAACTTTCACCAGACGAGTCATCCGGTTTCTCAACACTTGTTCTCTAGTATCAAGAATTCTATTAGGCCATTAGAATTAAGATAGGTCAAGTTCCAGTTTTATTTCATCATAGGTGAGTACTTGTGTTGGTCCAGACATGTATTTTCTCAATACTGATATGTGGAACACATCATGAACTTTGGAGAGACTTGGCGGAAGTAAAAAACGATAAGCAAGAACTCCAATTCGTTCTAGAATTTCGAAAGGTCCGATGTACCTGGGACTCAATTTAACCTTCTTAAAGAATCGTATAACACCCTTCCATAGAGATACCATCAATAAAACATGATCTCCTACTTGAAATTACAAATCCTTCCTTCGGTTGTTGACATAGCTGTTTTTCATACATTGAGATTCTTTGATGTGGGTTTTTATATTCGTAACCTTTTCTACTGTTTCCTCAACAAGTACTAGGCCTACGAGTTTTCATTCACCAACATCATCCCAACAATTTGGTGTGAGACATCTCTTTCTATATAATTCTTCATATTGTGCCATCTGAATACTTGAATGGAAGCTATTTTTATAGAAAAATTCTACCAGAGGCAAATACTGATCCCACATACATTGAAAGTCAAGTAAGCTAGATCTCAACATGTATTTTAAGGTTTGAATAGTCTCTTCTGATTATCAATCAGTTTGAGGTTGGTAGGTAGTGTTCAAACAAAGTTCAGTATCCCAGGCCTTCTAAATACTTTTCCAGAATCTTGATGTAAAACAAGGATCACGATCAGAAACAATCAATAGGGGTACTCCATTATGTATTAAAAATTCATTAATATATATTCTTTCTAAATGTTCAAGTGCTAAATCTTCTCTTTTAGCTAGAAAATGTGTTGACTTGGTTAAACGATCAACAATGACCCATATTGCATCGTACCTTCTAGGAGTCTTTGGTAGCCCCATGACAAAGTCCATTGTAAAATAATCTTGTTTCCACTCATGTATGAGAAGAGGTTTCATGACTCCTGTTAGGAGGATGTATTCCAGACCTCGCCTATTGACAAACCATATATCTTGACACATAATTAGCAATCTCCCTCTTCATATTGTCCCACCAAAAGTGTTCCTTCAAATATCTAAAAATCTTAGTGCTACCTAGGTGTATAGAGAAATTGGATCAATGAGAATCATCTAATAATTCCATTTTTACATCAGGTATATCAGGAACACAAAGTCTCTTCCCAAATATGAAAATTCCATCTTCATATACGAAGTATATCAATATATTATCATTGAGAGCTTTAATTTTTATTTTAAACTCCTCCTCAATAGTCTGAGAACTTTTTATCCTATCTAGTAAAGATGGTTTGGAAACCATTTGAAAATGTATCTATGTTTAACCTTCCATAATTATTCCGATATCCATTTTTACTAGATCCATGAACATATGATCCCTTTCACCTCTCATGTTGTCCAAAAATCCATGATCCTTTCTTCTCAAAGCATCTTCCACCTTATTTTCCTTCCTTAGGTGGTAGAGTATAGTGAAATCGTAATCATTAAGTAGTTATAGACATCTTCTTTCCCTCATGTTGAGTTCTTTTTGTGAGAAACTATACTTTATGCTCTTGTGATCGGTATATATCTCACCTTTTCACCATAGAGGTAGTGCCTCCATATCATCAAAGAATAAATTAAAAATTATAACTCAAGATCATGATTGGGATAGAATTGTTCATTAATTTTTAGCTATGGTGATGCATATGAAATAACTCTATCATTCTGCATAAGGACACAACCAAGTCCTTTCTTTGAAGCATCAATATAAATAACAAAACCATCCTTCCCTGATGGTAGAGTCAAGATATGATCATTGTCTAATCTTCTATTTATTTTTTAAAAACATTCTTTACACTCTTTTGTCCAAACTAATTTAACCCTTTACAAGTGAGCTTGGTTAATAGGTTTTCCAATCGGGAAAAATTCATGATGAAATACCGATAATAACCTGCTAAACTAATAAAACAACGTACCTCATTTATACTCGTCAGTGATGTTCATTATTGTATTTCTCTTGTCTAAGAAATATTAATAATGATTCTATCCTTAGAGACAATATGGCCCAGAAAATATATTTCTTGAAGATAGAATTCAAACTTGATAAACTTCCCATATAATTCATTTCTTCTGAGGGTTTTCATAATAGTGTCAAAGTGGTTTACATGAACTTAGTTGATTTTTGAGTATACCAAGATATCATTAATAAAAACTAATAAAAATTCATCAAGATATTCCTTAAAAACTCTATTCATTAGATCCATGAAAACATAGGGTGTATTAGTTAGTTCAAAAGGTATGACTGTAAACATGTAATGCCCGTACCTTGTTCAAAATGAAATTTCTGTAATGTCTTCCTTCTTCACACACAACTGATGATATTCAAATCGAATTTCAATCTTTGAAAAATACTGAGATCCATGAACTTGGTCGAATAAATCATCAATTCAAGGTAGGGGATACTTGTTCTTTATTGTTATAACATTGATCTCCCTGTAGTTAATGTACAACATCATAAATCCATCTTTTTATTAACAAAAAGAACAGGGGCTCCCCATTGAGAAACACTAGTGATAATAAATCATTTATTACTAAATTACTCTAGTTGTTTATTTAGTTCCACTAATTCTATAGTGGCCATTATATAAGGAGTTTTCGATGTGGGTCTTGAACCACTAACAAAATCAATAGAAAACTCAATTTCTCATTCTGGAGGATGTCAAGGTAAATCCTCTGGAAACACATCAACATATTCTTCAAAATAAGTACATTCTCTATTTGAACATTTTTCCCTCACCAATAGTTATTTCATTCTCTTTCTCCCTAATAATTGAATTTAGTAGAGCTACTATTAGTGGATCTTGATAAGAATCAGGTGGCAATGTTTATTCTCTAAAGATAAGGTACTCCTTATAATCATCAAAAATTGTCATCTCCTTCTCATTAAAATACATTTTTTTGCATCATTTCCCAAAAGCCAATCCATACCGAGGATTATTTCAAACTCAATGACGGGTATGGCAATGAGATCAATAGATAATGAACATTTATATTCCCTAAGGGGAACTTATTAAAAAAAACTTTGTTGCAGTGATACATCCCTTAGGAGTTTTGACTACAAAATCCATCGTTAAATGAAATTGTAAATATATAATTTTCATAGAAAACTAGGATGATATGAAATAATGTGATTATACAGAATCAAAGAAATCATTGGATAAACTTGACGAAACCAATAAATTACCTACCAACACATCTTTTTGAGCTTCTACCACAGTAGTTGTGATCGCATAAGCTTGGCCTTTCTCCATTTTCCTCTTCCGATGTATGTTTCCATGGTGGTTAGGACATTCATTTTCATAATGCCCCTTTTATCTACAATTGTAGAATTCAACATTGATAGCCTCTTAATTTCCCTTTCCATCACGAGCTTGGTGGAATTTTTCCCCACACTTGTAACAGCCTCCCATTTCCTTCATGAAAGTATCAGGGTGTTTCTTTCTACATTTACTAAAGGATGGATAATCAACATTTCCCTTCTTTCCCTTATTTCCATTTCTAGAGTGCTCAGCAGAACTCTTCTTCTCTTGTTTTGCTTTAATGTCTTAAGACATAGTTAATTCCTTTTATGTTTTGATAGCACATGTTATAATATCTTCATATGATGAGAAGGATTGTGAGACTAATGCTTTATGGAGAAATTATTTGAAACCATCCAAGAATCAATCAATAATACTCCGTAAGTGACATAAATAATCTTCTGCATGCCTTGAAAACGTAGTAATGTTAGACTCAAACTTTGTGAACTTCTCATCCTCCTTTTTCCTTAGACTAATAAATTATCATTCCATATCTTCTCGATGATCATGAGGAAAGTATTTTTCAAATAAAACCTCTATAAACTCCATCCATTCCATACCTGATACTTCCTTATCCTCCTTTATGTTATGAATTGATGGCCACCATTGATTTGTATCTCCCATGAGGTGATAAAATGAAATGACAATATTTTCCCTTTCGCTACTCCCCAAAAGCATGAAATATTTTCTCTAAGGAACTTATCCATTGATCATCCACAAATGGATTTGTAATCCCACTGAATGTTGGTGGTTGTTGCCTCATAAATTAGTCTAACATTGATCCTCCGTGTTGTGGATTAGGGAGATCCATATGGGTAGTGTTATTATTCATAACCTGTGTGAGTTGTCCTAGTATGTTGATAATTTGATGCACCAGTTGCATCACTAGTTCCACTATAATTATCTTGAGCAAGAGGGAAATCCCTACATTGATTACTTGTGTTGATATGGTTTCCATTCCTTCCACTGAGCTTCATTTATAAACAAAGACAATCACTAGATTAGTTTATGAATCGCAATACATAATTGCAACTATGTAAAACACTTATCATAAATTAAACTGTTTATGGATATAATATTTAATCAAAAAAATGATTTCCTTCAGTAAGTATGTACTCATAAATCCTTTATAATGGTTTGTAATTGGAATGTGAAGTATCCTAAATATATCCCCTTGGAGTGTCGTAACCAAGAGTGTTACAAGGCCCATTTTTGTGTTCCAGGATACCCTGGGTCAAGCCCCAAACTCTTTGTCAGAGTTTTCACTACTAGGTACATCTGTACTAGAGGGGCCTCTACCTGCTCATATCAGGAAATGAATTTATTTCTAAGAAAACTCACAAAATCTCTACATTACCAAAATTATAGGATTTTCTTCTATACTAATCTTCAAAGTATATCTTAGGGTAAAGTTATCAAATTGGAGTTTGTTTCTAAATATAGCTTCCAATGTTTATACTAAACTTCCTATGATAACAACTGTAATACACGACCCTAGTTACCTGAGTCGGTGCATTATTAAATAACATTGGCATTATCACAAGGGGTCAAATATTGAAATAACTATTAGTTTAATATCCTTGAAAATACTAGATAGATACATAAGTTTTACATTATATAATGAAATAAAAACAAAAACAACATTTTTCCCCCTTTGAACACACTTATATACATTAGCCTATCCTTATAGGTCAACCATAAAATACTTCTTCACATCCTAGGAAAAATAAAAACATTGAAATGGGTGAGATCAGATGCTCAGTAAGGATAACAATATAGCGGAAACATTCATAAATAAGTATAAAATTTTAAGGCAATGTATAATACTAAAATAAAATAATTTTTAAACATAAAATTGGTCATAATATGAAAAATATAAATCAAAATAATTCAATTTACTTATTGTCATGGACATTCTACAAGTCGAATAATCACATGTAATATCAATAGACAATTTTATAATGATAGAATGCATAATTCCAGTTATCATAACCACATATTCAAGGCATTGTGCCAAGAAAAAAATAAGATTTTTTCAATTCCTTGTTCCAAGACACTAGTTTGCTTCATTAGACCTACTGATGCATCATGGAGCTATATTGGGCTCCACCCATTAATTACTAAGTCCAATTTATTCCTCATATAAAATGAGTGAAACATAACATAATCATTCCTACTGAAACTAGAAAACAAAATCATAATACTTTAACCATAAACCCTGAATGGTATAAAAATAACACATCCACAGTCAAACATATAAAAAATTAATACAATATGGAGGATTGTGTCATAATAAATTAACTTCAAACAAGTGTAAAATCCATCAAATGACTTTGACATAGATGAAATCAAAACTATTTTAGAAAAATATATCTTTCTATTTTGAAATTATTTAAAAGTAACATAATTATAAAAGAAAAAATTTATTTTGAAAATATTCATATAATTTTGTAAGGGAAGCTTCGAATGTGTAATAACGGCAGAAAACAGTCTCACCCTCCGTATAAGTTAAAAAACATTCTTTCCTTAATTTTTTCAAAAAGGTTGTAAAGTACCTTGTTTGGAAAATGAGGGAATGATTCCTTCATAAACATTTTATAAAAATTCATACAAAGGTATAAATAAATTTATCCCATATTATAGGAAACTATAAATTTTTTTGAAAAACATTTTTAAGAATCACGGATGTGGATGATAAAGAGGTCCTAGTAGATACTCACATATAAAAAACCTCATATAATAAAGAGATTGTAAAATTAACCCTTAACTTGTACTTTTACTTGATTGAGGGTTTGTTAACCTCCTATATGATAGTTATGTAATTTTTATTAAATTATTCAATAACCACAAACATAAATATGATATCATATATGTTCTTATAATATTTATTTTTTAATAATATTTCAGTAGTATCATCGTTTTGGGTGTTAACTGATTCGTTTTACTTTTTTATGTTTTTTTAAATAAGTCATGTTTGTTATGGATATGATGTATTTGATTCATATCGAGAATTATATTAAGTTCATAAACATTATTTTTAATCATAAAATGAAAATTATTCTTGAATGGTTACGATGGGGAAATAATTTCATCGCGTTCATTGAGATGATGATCCATACATATGCACGAGCGAAAAAGTAATTCTTTTGATGGTGATATCATGTGTATTTAGATGGTATATCATATATAAAGAATACATAACATTTTATATTTATTATTTACATCAGTTATACTCATTATTATGGCCATCCAAATAATTAAGTGTTTGAATCACAAACAACACGATGTGGAGACGGTATGTCGTACGTACGCACGTATGGTGACTTTTCATTCATATGATGGATTGAAAAATGAATAGTGTTATACCATATTTATAATAACATCATAGTATATATAAGGTACAATAGTTATTATTTTGGTATAGAAACAACAACGAAAGTGGATGTGAAAGAAGAAAAGAACATTGAAAGAGGTGGTGAAATTATTACCTCTTCTTCGGGTGTTTCCTTTTGAGTCGACCAAATGGACTCCTTAGGTTGGATTTATGATAAATGTACGGCCTATATGTATATTTAATGGTAGTTAGTAGTATATTTTAGTAGGTGTTGGATGAATCAAATGGCTTTGGAGGTGTGATTTTGAGAGAAGGGGAAGTACCCTTTTATAAGAGATGTGATTGTTACTTTAGGAAAAGTTTGAAATATTATTTTATTATACAATAAAATTCGGTTTATAATGGCTCAAAAATGATTTATTTTGAGTCTAAGGTGGGTATGGGTATAAAACCTCTCAACTAATAGGTTTTATATTGGTTTAGGTCCCCATATTAACCATATCTTTTAGATTTAACTCTTTGATAAATAGTCTAAAATTTACCATGTCTCCTTATATCATTATATTATATGGCTAATAAACCTACTATAAAATGCCAAGATAACCCGAAGTGCTACATTAATGAAATATATATTATTATATAAGTACTTTGGCCAAACCATATATTTTTAGAACTAATATATCATTTAATAATATAATATTTGTTTTAAAAACTCATTTATGTCAGTTTGGACACTACTTGGTATTAAATTTTTGTTAAAGTACTAACACATTGATTACATCAAATAAAATTTATTTAATTTACCCTAACATGTCATATTAATCTAGTAAATTAGTGTAATTCAACATAAGTCTCAATTTACATTTATTTGGATATTTATACTATCATTTATTTTTATATTTTATTAATACCACCAATCCATTTGTTTCATTTTCAAAATGCCGTTTTAAGGTTTAGTGGTAACCAAACAAATGAATTAAAAAGTCAGAAGAAACTCCACCTCTTAAACATTAAAACATTCAAATGTTAAATAGATTCATCATCGACCTCGGAGCACGTGGCACCTCACATCACTGCCAATTAACTACCTTGTGCTATGCACCCTGAAATCATGCATCATATCACCGGCATAGTCTTCGACTGGGCTCCGAGCCGCCCACCTAATCTTCTCAATACCATCACTGACTTCATATCATCAAATAAACGCCATCATCTTGAACTATCACCATCTTCATCGGTAGACACAGCTCGATGTCATGCCAATCTCACCATCGAGACCCACCAGAATCAAGAGCATCACTGTTATGAAGAAATCATTGACATACACAACACCATTGAACACCACCATCAAAAACCAACGGATCCACAAAAAGGGGGATCCCCACCACAATCCATCAAAAAATCAAGCCCTCTAGGGATCCATGTTCAGAGTCAAAACAGCTAAGGGGGAAACACCTCCTGAAATATGTCGACTTCTCAAAACTCACATCCCAAAACACCACGAGTACCACTGTTCGAATACGAATTGGAGTAGGTTGGGGGAAACAAGGAGCCAGAGAAGAGCTCCAAACAGACCAAGGTCACAAAAATGAGATGATGGAACCATCATGACCACTGAACCCTATAGAAAATGATTCCATTCCACCATCACCCGTCACAGAGAACGAAGCCTCGAACACCTCCGCAACAGACCAGAATGCTAGCAAGATTCAACATGTGTCTTCCATCTCTGTCGACAGCACATCATACCCAGATTATAATTTGAACCAACATCATCAGCCTCATATGAATAAACATCACTTTTCACACACTAAAAATCTAACACATCGCCCCATCTTCGCTGACAAGACAAGTCACTATCAGCATTGATGTCACCGTCAGCCACAACCACAGGGCCCAACTTCACAGGACTTGTATTCCCCTTCTGAACTCCACGCTATAGTTGGACACCATCAAAGAACATCCAAAATGAACAAAAAATCAGAACATATCCATCCTGACATTCAAGAAAAAAACCAAATCTAAAATGAAATCATGAGTAAGAAAACCAAAAAACCGAAGAATCAAACCCGGATACGCATGGATCACCATCGACAGCCAAATCCCACCTCCCAAAACTATTGATGAGCCACCACTCTGGGTCCAACTTAGAGTGGAGATGATGATGTTGAGGTCAGGGCAGTGATAAAAACTGCATATGCCTCCGAACAACAGCAAACACACGATACTAAAACCATCTTCTGTAAATGATAACATGACGATACAGTCTCGCCTGAAAGACCCTCAAACATTGGACTGAATATCCCCAAACCACTGAGAATCCATCGCTGCAGATCTGACCTAGAGAAGCGCGATGGAATGGGAGGTCAGTGCATGGTAGAGGTAGCTGGGGGCTTCGACAATAGAGACCACCGACAGAAGCAACAAAACCACCATGAGAGATAACAAGAGATGAACACTCCGCCGAGAAGTAATATGACCATGAATGAACCCGATTGCGGAGTGGGAAAAGGAAAAAGGAAGGAGAGAAGGGGAAGAAGAAAATTCAAGATGGGGGAAAGAAGGAGGAGATTGAAGGGGGAATGCACAGAGCACCGCCAACCCTGAAAAAATGGTTTCAGGAGGAAACCCTAGCGGAGCTGAGATCGATATTGAGAAGGGGGCAGACCGAGGGAGACGTGAGCCATTTCTCCTTGTTATTTTATTAATAAGTTAATTACTATGTTTTCATTATGTCATAATTAAATTTATTTATTCAATCATTAAAAATTATAAATAAATTACCATTTTGTAGGAAATATTTTTATCTATTTAATGAAGATTTATAGTTGAATTTATCTTATGAATAACCCTATATTAAAAAAAATTAGTTATTAAACATTGAATTTAACACTTTTAACTCATTTTTAATTAAAATAATAATAAATGTTCAAATCAAATCCTAGTGAAAAAAAGGATAATATTTTATTCCTAAGGTTTATTTTGATCAATATAAACTTATCCAATAGAATTAGGACATGTGTTATGGTAATTATAATATCCTTTCTACCTTTAATTACCCTATTTACTTTTATCTGCATTAAATAAAAGCCAAAAGTTACTATTCACCAAAAATTATCCACATCTTATTGAACCAAATTTTATTTACTGATATCAACCATGTCTCTGAGATTTTGTAAATTTAATTAACATAACTGGTAAAATTACATTTTATGCAAATTTTCAAATGCATCTAGAACGTGGTTAAAAGACAGTAAAAAGTTCAATAAAAACTTATATGTCTAATATTATTATAAAATGACTCCAACGAATTACAATAAACATATATAGGTATTATGTATATATTTTATATTAATATAATTTTAAATAAAATAACTAATTATTTAAATAATTAGTCTTTTTTAAACAATAACGCAATGTTTTTCACGATTAATCAAAAATTGAAAAATTTTGTAAATATACCAAAAATCCACTTTTAGCTAATTTTTATATTAAAAACCCAAAAATGATGTTCATTCTGAAAACAATTATAAAAATTAAAAAATTGGGAATTATTATTCATAATATCTAGTTTGATTTGTCACAGTTTTCTAAAACACCATGTTGTATACTACACAAGCTATTTCATTATCCAATGGGAAATATACCATGGAAGCTTGGGGTGTTAAATTAATAATATTTAGAAAATTATTTTTGAAAAATTGATTTCATTTTTGGATTCTACACATCCAAAAATGGTTAGGGTGTATTTTTTGGATTTTTTCGAAAATACTAAAATATTTGGAGAATGGTAAAATATGATAATTTAAGATAAATGCTAAATAATGGAATTATTGAGTCATTGATGATGATCTTATTATGTAACCGCAATTGGTTCAAAATCACATGCATTTATTACTATTTTTTGTCATGTAATACTCACTATTTTTTCTTGTGAAGAAATAATACATTAATGATGGTGATATTATGAAACCCCTCCTCTCCTCCACTATAAATACCACCCATCCTTACCTATTCTTTTAACTCCTCCAAAGCCTTGTACCTTTCCAAACTTCTGCCCAAATATCTTCCTAAGCTCATTCCCCACGTCAAAAATCCCATATCCTCTTCAAAAATACCAAATCCTCTCCCCTTAAGAGGCTCTCAATGGACGAAATCTCAAGAGGTAAATTATTCTTCCCAATTATTTTATTATTTTATGTTCAATTCATTTATTGTTTCTTTCCTCACATCCATTAAACCAAATTTTATGATAACACCATTTAGATACATGTACTAGAATTATATTAATCTAATGGCGGAATTCATTATCTTCACCCCTTTCCCCACCTTTTATTTGAATTAAATGAAAACACCATTTGAGATGTGTTAATTTTGCACAATCAAGGACGTCGTGTAATCAATTTCTATTACCATCTTCAATTCTGGACATGTAACCATTTTCATGGTTGAATTAGACCATAATATATGTATTATGCCTGATATATGGTTCTGTAATCCTTTTTAGACATTGTTTTGGTTTATAAATCCAAATGAGTTCATTGTGGTCAAAAAACCACCAATTAACCCAAAAGGATGTCACAAAAGTTTTATAAAATCATTCAACTCCACTATAAGTAAACAAAATATGTAAAGAATGATGAGATACACCGGGCCATGAAGAATATTCACCCCACTAAGGTCTTGAGACTGGATGGTTTTCACGCCCTATTTTTTAAACAATACTGGCACATTATCGGTCCCGACATCTGCAAAATGATAAAAAAATATGGGCGGCGAATCCAAGAATTTCCGCCATCAATGAAATGGTCCCCGTCCTCATCTACAAAATCAAGAAACCTCAAGCGATCCCTAATTTCATACCTATTAACCTCTGTAATGTCTCTTATAAGATCTTCTAAAAAATCCTTGTCAATCGGCTGCGTCCTTTCCCTCATAATATTATTACCAAAAACCAAAGCGCCTTCAGGGCCAAGAGGCTGATTAATGATAATGAAACTATGTCCCATGAAGTGTTCCACACTATGAAAATGCGCTCCACTGCGAAAATAGGAACCATGGCCTGGAAACTGGATATGACCAAAGCCAATGATAAAGTGGAATGGCAGTTCATTAGAGCTGTGATGTTGAGAATGGACTTCTTCACTAAATGGACAGAAATTTTCATGCACTGCATCTCGGCCATCTCCTTCAGAATCAAGGTCAATGGTGAGCTCACCAAAAGACTCACCCCAACTTTTTTCATGTGCCAGGGAGATCCTCTCTCCCCTTTTCTCTTCATTTTGGTGGCTGCTGTTTTCTCTAAACTTATTTCCAGGGCTGCATCCTCTAAATATTTTCATGGTCAAAGGTCTGTCGTGAGATCCCACAAGTGTCACGTCTCTTCTTTGTGGATGACTGCCTCTTTTTATCCAAATCCACTGTTAATGAATGCTCGGTGATCAGCCAAGCAACCCAACAATATGAGCGGGTGTCTGGATAGTCTGTTAATCACGACAAATCGGAAATCTCCTTCAGTACAGGGGTGCCTCCTTCCAAGAGAGCTGAGCATTGTGCATCTACAGGCATCCATTTGGTTGATAAATAGTAGAAGTATCATGGACTCCCTACAGTGATTGGCTGGTCCAAAAAAGAAATCTTTGCAGCTCTGGTGGATAGGATTGAGAAAAAAATCAAGGCTGGACCCAAAAAACATCTCCAAAGCTGGAAAAGGAACCCTCATTAAAGTTGTCATTCAGTCTATCCCCTGCTACGTTATGTCGATTTTTAAGCTCCGGGTGGCCATCGTCAACCTGATCCATTCACATACTTCCAAATTCTGGTGGGGGAAAAATGATGGAAGAAATCGAACCCACTGGTTGGCCTTAGAGAAACTCTACAAACACAAGTCGAAGGGAGGGATGGGATTCCAGAATCTTCTTCTGTTCAATGACACACTGTTGGCCAAGCATGGATGGAACCATCTTAACCATATATCATCTTTATGTGCAGGGATAATCGGTGCCAAGTATTTTCCCCACAAAGACTTATGTGATTCCTTTCTTTTCCCCCGGCCTAGTTTCCTCTGGAGAAGTATTTGGGGGGCCCAAAATATTCTAGAAAAAGGCTGGGTTGGAGGATTGGAAATGGATCATCATTCAAAATCTAGACTGATCCCTAGGTTTTCTATAAAGATGGTTTTTGGGCCACATCCCCCGTGAAACTAGGTCTTGAAGACGCCACTATCAACTACCTATTTTCAGACCAGGGCCCGGGATGGTGTGTGGAAAAGATCCAGGAATGGTTTAATGAAAGAGACCAAAGAATTATTCTGAGCATCTCATGGGTCCCTAATGCAGGCCCTGTCTATCTTTTCTAGAACAATGATTCTTCAGGTGAGTACACGGTGAGATCCGGGTACAGACTGTCTCTTGGCATTCACTCTCACAACCCTGATGAGGGACCATAGAAAGCGCTCTGGAAGCTCAAAGTCACCCAAAAAATACACCAATTTTGGTGGCAGTTGTGTACAGGATCCCTCCCTACCATGATCCTCCTTGTTTACCAACATATGTCTAGCTCTGGATCATGCCCTTTTTGCCCAAATATTCCTGAAACTCCTTGGAACGCCATAATTCCCTGCCCGAGAGCCAAGGAAATTTGGAATAAATGGGTCTCGACTTCAGATGCTTCCCTGGACATTGCCTCTGAACTCCCTGATCTTCTGATATGCTAGTGTTCCTCTCTTTAATCGACTAATTCAATCTCTCATTGCACCCTGGTTTGGATCATTTGGGTTTGGCGTAATGATTCGGTTTTCCACCATGGTCATCAGCTTCCTGAGTTCTAGATTGAACGAGCCACTTCATGGATTGAGGCCTGGAAGGACTGCAAAGGACACCTTTTTCCAGGAGTTACCCCCGCCTCTCCCCCTATTGGACCCCCCAAATGGAAAGGATTCTAAATATTAACATGGACTCTTCTCTCCCCAAGGATCGACATATTTCTCTCGGCCTCCTGGCTCGAAATCATCTGGGGAAGATTATTGCAGCAAAATATGGACCACATCATGCCTTCTGGGAACCGGAAGTTGCTGAGTCCTATGCCATTCTTGTAGAGATGATTCTCGCTATGGGACGTGGATGAGATGATATCATCATCGAGTCTGACTACCTTTCTGTTATCAATGCTATTATCCACAATGACGCCGAACTTCAGGGCTTTGGCATCATTGTCAGGAGAATCCACTTGCTACGCCAAATCTTCTCTTGTTGCACCTTCTACTTTTCCAAAAGGGATGGAAACAATGCGGCCCATCAGCTGTAGGCCTCATTCCCCTTCAATGTCAAACATCTATGGCTGGACAATTTCCCATCTTGGCTTTTCTTTTGTACTGCTGCTGATATTCTTCATTAATATTATCCTTCCGTATTTTCAAAAAAAAAGTAAACAAAGTATTTCTTAAACCATTTAACCTTATGAATTTTCAATAATAAAATATAACTTCAATTCTTGACAACCACCTTAATCATACATTTTTATCTGAACCTAAATCGATCATTAAAGCCAAGAAAGAAAACAGACCCAAACAATAAAATTGAACCTCATAACAAATCAAAATGGTTATAAATGAACATAAAAATATTCCAATAAATATTATAAATATATAATATGATCTTTAATTATTAATCAATGAACCTAATTTTACTATTCAGTTCATTGATATAAAGTTGATAACACTAACGGACTTAAGGTAAGGGATCTTCTCCATTTCACTTTTATTCAAGAATGTCCTCTATGATATTCCATTATATGTGTAATACCTAATTATGGGGTATGATTTCACACCTCCCAATACTACCCTCATGATTTATATGTGATAATAAACCCCTTTTATCTCATAAGGACCTCTTGATTTCACTTTACACCATGCTGATAATCCGTAATGAATTCTACCTGAACCGCCTTTATTCTTTCGGGTTGCTCAATCATTATTTTTACCCAAATGAAGTTGTTGCTTCTTTTTACGTAAAAATTATAAATGTTATTTATATTATTTAAAATCTTGTTTCAAGATCCATCCCTTATTTTGTTTTTTGGGATATACATTCTTTTATGTGAATCAGTCCTCGATACTTCCCAATAAGATAACTTTTTTTAAGGGAACTTCCCAAATTTTTACCAAATTGCAAGTGCACTCTATCTTTAATTTTAAGCCATTGTTTTCTTTATAGAATTAGTTTTTCTACTATAGAAACCATATTGGTTCTCTTCTGTGTTTTTTATAAAATATTGTTCCCTTTTCTATTTTAAAAGCACTCTAGTATTTTACTTAAAGCGCACAAAAATGTTTTAACGCTAAAATTTCTCAAATATAATTTCTACATGTTTTCACTTATGTTTGACATCAGTTACCATGATATATAAGAATTATAACTTATGAATGTCCATGCATGTTCTAATTACCTTCTTTATGGACACTTGCATGATACGCCCTTTGGTTATACTTTATGTCATGATTGTGGTGTCGAATTCTTATCATGTGTAACCCTTGTGATTATGTAAAATTGATTATTTATAATTATTTTTGTGGAAAAAAAATTCATTAAATGTAATATGGGTTCACCCAGATATTACTCCAATGTATTGGGTAAAGTTGACTCTCATGAGATATTATGTGTGATGGTCTTATCATTTATCCTTAGCTAGTGCTACTATATTCAACGTCATTGACAGTTAGACATGGATTGTGCTACTATGGGAAATAGACATGGCGGTTAGCCTTGACTCATACTAAATTCATGTTTTATGTTTCTTCAACATTTCTATGATTCCATGTTTACATGATACCATATTTATATTTTATGATTCTATATGTTCAATGCCTTTTTTATCATCATGTCTTGCCTTCTATCCCATGTGCTAACATTTTGTTCCTATGGTTATTCCCTTATTGGGATTTTATCCCAACCATTTGTTCATGTTATGCTTAGGTTATCCTATGCATATTTATGAGTAAAATAATTTATTGGACCCCATTATAGATTTTAAATAAATATTTGTTTTTATAATGTTGGATTATGTACCACCTCTTCCAAGACACTAAGCATAACGAGACATGGCTTGTACTCTAATGTATAATTATGCTTAAAATCATGTAATGTTATATGTAAAAATATAGGGTCTCTATAGTTGTTATAAGAGGATGGTATAGTTACTTTTGGATATTAGGAATATAGATTTTTAGTAAAAACCATAAGTATTAGACAAAGTATAATAAAACTCCCCTAAATTTTCATAAGTATAGAGTAAGTGGTTTATCAAGAAAATACATCCTGGTCAAGATACAAAATAGTAGAGGCAGAAATGGTACATATGTACCTAGGAGTGAAAACTTCTACAAAGTATTTTGATCTTGACTTGGGGTATCTTGGTACACGACAACTAGCCTTGATGCACTATTGGTTTGACCCATCTGGGGAATATGAATTGGTAAATTCATTAACTTAGTACAGACCATTATTAATGGATTAAGAAACACCCATAAGAATATAACATAAGAAATTTATTGAGGAAAAACTAGATTTAAACCTAAGGAATCACAAGTTAGGATATACTTCTCCTTTTCATGTTTATCCTTTTATATTCAAAGTTCACTTCTTATGTTCAATAGCTATGTATTCAAGACCTCTAATTATACATTATTTTTCTAAGTTAATGGTAGGAAATATAATAACTTGTACCAAAAACCAATGACATAGGCAATGTGATGATTAACCTAATGATATGCTTGATCTGACAGGAATGTGTGATCAAAACATCAGGACAATACTTACTCTTTTAGCTTAAGTTATTAATAATCACATGAATCGTGTGGAACACCCTCCTCTTCTAAGAAAAGATCAAGTTGTCATAGAATCCTTCATGTAGCTAAGGCCTCCCATGTTTAGCAGATCTTATGATCCCCTCCTCATGGAACAATGGAATAAATCCATTGAAAATATATTATCCATTATCCAGTGCTCAGAAGAAGAGAAAGTTGCACTAGTGGTCTATCATTTTGTTGGGGAAGATGATAAGTGGTGGACACTGATTCAGAAAACAAAGTCCCGAGAGGAAATTGATTCCATGGAATAGGAGGAATTCAATAGGATGTTTTTCAATAAATATTTTCCTCGAACCATCTATCTCAATATAGAAATAGAGTTTATCATACTCAATAATAAAGATGATGAGTAAATCGAGGCATACGAAAAAAACATTACAAGTCTTGCAAGGTATGCCTCTGGATTTTTCATGAATGCTAAAAGTAAGGTGGATCACTTATTTAGCAGGATAATACCGAATATAAAGAAGGTGTTGGTGATCTGTGACTTCAATAGTTATGATGATATTGTCCATTGTGCCCCCAAAGATGAAATTGAGACTGGAGACTCTTAGTGGTCTTGTGGTATTTGTGACAAGAAGCGGAAAATTAAGAACAACATGGGGGGTTCAACAAAAAAATACCATGATGTGAAGAAGCCCGAATATCCAACTTGTAAAAGTTGTGGGAAGAAGAATCCTAGGAACTGCCTAAAGGGAACCCGGAATTTCATTAAATGTGGGATGTTGGGATATCTGGACAAGAACTACATAAGGGATATGAAAAATCCTGCTAATGTGGAATAAGAAAGGAAGGTTCATATCAATGCTCAGCTAGTGGTGTAGTGTTTAAACTTCAATGAGAATGGTACTTATGAAAACAATATACCTAATCCAATGGTTGTCAAAGGAAATCAACAACAACCTCCCTGGAAAGAAAGAAGGGATTATGCTATCACTACTACTGAGGTGGAGCCGGACAATGATGTGGTGACATGTACTCTAGTTATTCATTCATTAATAGATTACGTACTATATAATTATGGTTCTATACATTCTCTCATATCATGAATGTTTAGTAGAACTATTCAAACACCACTTCAATGTTTGGAGTAAACTTTATCTGTAAGAATAGGGAATGGGGAAATTATTGCATCCATGGTTTATAACTCCTCCCCGATTAATGTTTGTGGACTGAACCTCCCAGAAAATATTTTCATACTTACTTTAGTGGAGTTCGAATCTATCTTGGCAATGTATTGGAAATATTTATAAAAAAATAACATAAACTATTGGTAAAGGGAGATCACTCTTCACATCCTGAATAATCCTCTAATTATTTAGAAGTGTAAGGATGAAGATGGATATCCTTTTTAATAAGTGTCTCAAGTGTGTATATTAATTCCTTATGAGCAAGCATTTCTTGCTAAGACGGTTGAGACAAAAGATATAATCTTGCATGAAGAGATGCCCATCCTGAGGGATTACATTGATGTATTCCTTGAAATTTTTTCTGGTCTTCCTCCTAACTGAGAGGTTGTGTACTCAATTTAACTTATTCCTGGATCTCTTCCTATATTAAATACACCATACATAATGACAACCGAAGAGATGGAAAAGATAAATAAGCAATTACCTGAGAACTTGGAGAAGGGTTTTATTCACCCGAGTGCTTCACCATGGGGTGCACCCATCCTCTTCATCAAGAATACGTGTGGATCAATGAGCCTCTTTATTTATTATCATGATCTCAATAAAATCACAATAAATAAAAAATATCCTCTAACACGAATAGATGAATTGTTTTGTAAGCATTATGATGCTAGTTATTTCTCTAAGGTGGACCTTCAGTCTGGATATCACCAAATAAAGGTAAGAAAGGATGATATCCCTAAGAAAACCTTTCAGACTAGGTATCGACACTATGATTTTATAGTGATTCCCTTCGGACTCACTAATTATCTAAAAATTTTCATGGATTTAATGAATAGAGTCTTTATATATTAGCTCAAAAAATTTGTGGAATTATTTATTAATGATATTTAGATATACTCCAATAGCAAGCAGGAACATGAGATGAATTTGAATACTGTGTTAAAAACATTGTGAAGGCCGAAGTTGTATGTAATGTGCAGTAAATATGTGTTCTGGATGGAGGAAGTATCATTCTTGGGGCATGTTATCACTATCAAAGGGATATATTCGGACCCTTCTAAGACAAATAAGATTGAAGAGTGGTCCGCACCAGCATCTATAATGGATATCCTCAACTTTTTAGGTCTCTCCATGAATTATCAATGGTTTTTGAAGAACTTTTCATGATTGTATGACCCAATGACAAAGCTGACATGGAAGGGAGTAAAGTATTTCTGGAATCAAGAATGTGAAGATTGTTTTAAGGAGTTGAAAAAGAGGCTAATCAATACACAAGTACTCAAACTACCAATAAGTGGAGAACTCATTGTGGTGTATAGTGATGCTTCAAAGAATGGATTTGGTTGTGTGTGGCCGAAAAATGACAAAGGGATATACTACACCTCAAGGCAGCTAAAAACACATGAGAAAAACTATCCCACACACGATCTGGAGTTTGCGGCTGTGATCTTTGCATTGAAAATATGGAGGCATTATCTATATGGGGAGAAGTGTGTGATATATACTAACCAAAAGAGTCTCAAATATATATTCACACAAAAATAGGATAATATGATCCAATGAAGGTGGATAAAGATCATTAAGGATTATGACTGCTCAATCCACTACCATCTCGGTATGGAAAATAAGGTGGCAGATGCTCTATGTAGAAATGATCCTACATCTTTATCATTGATGATAATTAAAAAGCATCTGACCTTCTTATATTTACGGAGGATGGACATAGAAATCATTAAAATAGGAACATAATAAATCCTTTCTCAAAATATTTCACTACCATCCCTTAGGGAGAAAATATCGGATTCTCAAAGAAAAGATTTGGAACTTCAGAAAAGGGTGGAATCTGTTAAAAATGGCAAATCCTATGAGTTAAAGATTTAAAAGGATGGAGTTGTAAGACCTGGGTCACTACTATTTGTACCATTTGATCCAAAGATAAAGATTGAGATTTTGAATGACACACATAGCTCGACCTTCTCTATTCACCCAGGGAGCACCAAGATATATCGAGACCTCTGAGAAAACTTTTGTTGGGACAATATGAAAAGGGATATTACTGAATATACATCATATTTCCTGGTATATCAAAAAGTGTAGTCTGAGAGGCAAATTTATATGGGGATTATGCAACCACTACCCATACCAACATGAAAGTGGGAGAAAATTACCATAGACATTGTCACTAGACTTCCAAGGACATCTAGAGGAAACAATTGTATATTGGTCATTGTGGATCGTCTTATAAAGACATCTCACTTTATCTCTATTTGAGATGAATTCATATTGGATCAACTTTCACATATTTAAAACAATTAAGTGGTAAGGCTGTATGGAGTACCACTATCTGTTGTATCTTATTGTGATCCGAGATTCACCTCAAAGTTCTAGAAAAGTAAACAAAATGCTCTATTCACTAAATTGAAATTTAATAAGGCCTATCATTCTCAATAAAATGGAAAATATGAGCGAAATATTCATAAAATGTAAGACATATCGATAGAATATTCTACTGACATTAAAGTAGGATGGGACCAACATCTTCCACTGGTTGAATTCTCCTAAAACAACATCGTCTACTCGAGAATCTAAATGTAACCATATAAATCCCTTTATTGGAAAAGGGTTAGAAAACCGTCATGTTGGGATGAAGTCATTGAGAATAATCCTCCAGGACCTGAAATTGTTGAAGAAATGGTGGAGAAGGTGAAAACCATTCTGCAGCATATCAAGGTAGCCCAAATTTGACAGAAGATTTATGCAGACAATCGTCGACAAGACCTTGAGTTCAACTTTGGAGACATGGTATTTCTATCCATATCTCCATATATGAAGTTAATAAGGTTTGTAAAGAAATGGAATATAATTCCTAGGCATATCATCCCCATGTAGATTTTTCTTCATGTCATGGATGTGGCATGTCGACTAGAACTTCCACCTACCATCAACAAAGTACATGACGTCTTCCATGTATCCCTCGTAAAGAAGTACATACAACATACATCATATGCACTCTCTTCAGAGGTAGTATAGTTGGAGTATGATCTTTCATATGAGGATAATACTGGCAGAACCATAAGTACGAAGAGGTAATATGAGAACTAGATGAGGTAATGAAATAAAAGTACTTGAACCTATTTATGTCCTAGAATATAAACTCAAATTTCAAGGATGAAATTTCTTAAAGGGGGAAGAATGTAATGACCCAATTTTTTTCAATGGAAATTTCACTCTTATAATGGTTCTATATAATCACATGAAATAAAAACACAATGAACTACTATGTGCTATGTGACCATTAAACATAATTTTGTCACTTCTGTGATTTCAATTTCAAAAATATGACATGCACTGTTGCGATAAGTAAGTTGGTTAAAGTCGAATATGAATAACATAATTTTTTATAAATAGTAACATACCCTAATTGATATTAATATTACCTTTATTAATATTGACATAATATAATGTATAGTTTCCTTACCTATGAAAATATATATATAATATTCTAGTGGTATTATGATATATCAATATTTTGGAATGAGTAAATAAATGTTTTAAAACTGGTTTTTTAGAATAAATTATGATATTAATTAAATATTAAATTAATCATATTTAAAAAATTATTTTTGAAAATTGGATTTATTTTTTGTATAATAAATGTCGAAAAATGGTTAGGGTGTATTTTTTGGATTTTTCTAAAATACATAAATTTTTTATGAGTGGTAAAATACGATAATTTACGATAAATACTAAATAATAAAATTATTGAGTCATTGATTATGATCTTATGATGTGATCCCAATTTCCTCAAACTCACATGAATTAGTTACTATTTTTGTTCATGGAATAATCAACATTTTTTGTCTTGTGACGAAATAAAAAATTAATGATTATAATATTATGAAAACCCTCCTCCCCTCCACTATAAATTCAACACAACCTTACCTCTTCTAATCACTCCTCTCAATCCATGTTCCTTTCCAATATTCTACCATAATATCTTCAAAAGATCCTTCCACACATCCAACATCCCCTATTCTCTTCCAAAATACCAAATCCACTCCCCCTTAAAAGGCTCTCAAAGTAAGTAAACTCAAGAGGTAAATTTCTCTTTCCAGTTATTTTATTTCTTATATGTTCTCTTCCTTTATTGTTTCTTTCCTCACCTCCATTCCCCTAATGGTATGATAACTCAAATAAAATAAATTTACATTAATTATATTAATCTAATGGGATTATTTATTATCTTCTCTCATTTCCATCACCTTTTATTTGAAATAAATGAAAACATCGTTTGAGATGTTTTTATTTATCACAATCAAGGATGACTGATTATAAATTTCGTTTACCATATTAAATTCTGGCCATGAATCCATTTTCATGTTTGAACTAGACCATTATATATGTATTATTACTCATATATTGTTCTGTAATCCTTTTTCACACATGGTTTTGGTTTATAATGAAAAATCTGTTCTTTGTGGTCAAAAATATTCAAAATAACCCAAAAGGATGTCACTAATGTTTTATAAAATTATTCAACTCTACTTCAAGAAATAAAATTATGTTTTCAAGAATATATCATTTTTTATGTTAAATAATAAGATATAATTTAAATTCTGGAAAACCACCTTTATCATACATGTTTATCCAAACCTGAACCGATTATTAAAACCAAGTAAGAAAACATACCTGAACAACAGAATTGAACTTCATAAACAATCAAAATGGTTATAAATGATCTTAAAAAGATTATGCTAAATATTTTACATATAAAATAGGTTTTGTAATTATTATTTAATGAACCTAATTTGACTATTCAGGTCATTGATATCAAGTGGAGAACCCCAACATACTTATTGTAAGGGATCTTCTCTATTTCACTTTTATTGAAGAATGTCCTCTTTGTTATTCCATTCTATGTGTAATCCCTAATGATGGGGTATTATTTCTCACCTCCCCAATATATCCCTAATTATTTTTAGGTTATGAGAAAGCTATTTATCTCCCATAAATCCATCTTAAGTACACTGGATACCTAGCCGATAATCCGTAAGAAATTCTACATGAACCGCCTTTATTCCTTCAAGTTACTCTATATTTATTTTTACCCAAATGAAGTTTTCTTTTCCTTTTTATGTAAAACTTATTAATGAAGTTTATATTCTTCAAACTCACATTTCATGATCCATCCCTCATTCACTTTCTAGGATATACATGCATTTATCTGAATCCCTCCTTGATACTTCTCAATAAGAAAACTTGTTTTAAGGGAACTTCCCAAATTTTTACCCAATTGCAAGTGAACTCTATCCTATATTTTAATCCACCATTTTCTTTATAAAATAAGTATTTTATTATAAAAACATTATTTGTTCGATTATGTGTTTTTCATGATTTTTTTTCTATTTTTTTATTTTAAAAGCCCCCAACTATTTTCCATAAAACTGCACAAAAATGTTTTAATGATAAAATTTCTCCAATAAATTTATTACATGTTGTCACTTTTGTTTGACATAACTTACCTATATATAGGCCTATTTTTCGTTTTATACTTCCATGTATGTTCAAATTTCTTTCTTCATGGACACTTAGATTATACACCGTTTGGTTATGCTTTATGTCATGATTGTGGTGCCCAATTCTTTTCATGGGTAACCCATATGTTTATGTATGATTGGTTATGTATAATTACTTATGAAAAAAAAATATTAATGAAATGTAACATGGGTGGGCCCAGATAGAGCTCCATTGCATTGGGTAAAGTTGAGTCTCATGAGGCATTATGTGTGATGGTTTTGGCGATTAGCCTTGGCCTGTGCTACTATGTTCAACTGTCTTGGCGGTTAGCCTTGGATTGTGCTAATATGAGAAACAGTAATTGAAGATAGCCATGACTCATACTAAATTCATTTTTTAAGTTTATTCCACAATTCTATGATACCATGTTTACATGATCTCATGTTTATATGTTATTATTCGATATGTTAAATTCCTTTTATATCATCATGTCATGCCTTCTATCCCATGTGCTAACATTTTGATTTTATGGTTATTCCCCTATTGGGATTTTAGATCATACCTCTGTTCTTGTTATACATCGGTTATCCTATAAAGATATATGGGAACAATGAAAGATAAGAGCTCATTATTGAGATTAAATAAATATATTATTTATAATGTTTTTTTATATACCTAGTCTTCCAAGACACTAGGCTTAACGATCCTTGGCTTGTACTCTGATGTATAATTATGGTTAAAAGCATGAAATGTTCTATATAAAGGGATAGGTTCACTATAATTTGAGTATTTATTTTGAGGGTATCATACCACTTTTACAACCACAACTGAAATATATCTATTTATATTAGATATTTGGGAACTTTTTACCATTTAGAATATGGTTAATACCATGTACACTATGCCTGAAAATAAGTAAACATGAATCCCTCATAAAAATACACTAATTGAAAATTAAAAATCCAGGATCTTGTGGATATTTGATCAAATTCATGGATTTAATGGGGAAAATAATGGAGTAAACATAATGAAAATTAACCATTAAAAAAATTTATATTATAATATTTGGCCCATTGTTTTAAACAAATAAAACATTAAATAATATCAATTATCCTTTATTTGAAGTTGATATATCTAAAATATTCTTTAAAAACTTCATTATGATCCCTTATAAGAAATAAAATCAATCCATCTTCTAATGGTATACATGTATTATAGGAATCTCCTAATGAATTAGTTGTGTTCTATCATCCTCATAAACAAATATTACTTTATATTAATGAGAATGAGTGAATGAGGGATACGACTAGGTGATGTTTTACTGATTTAAATTTTGTATGATTCTTTACTATTTTGAAATCCTCGTTACAAGTATTAAATATATTCCTAGAACACTCTAAAATTAGAAATGTTTCAAAATCATTAAATATATATAATTTTTCTTCATTAAAAATATTATTTAAATCATCAAACAATGAAACAAATTACTAATGATTTTTAACATTTTAATAAACTATGATTATAAATATTTAACTCCTAAAAAATCCTCATCTATCCTAAATAAATTATTTAATTATTTTATATATAATGATGATAGATTTTTGTGGATGAAAAAATTTCCAACAATAATTATCCTATAATGTATGCACTTCCATTCACAGATTTGTGTGTAGTTACCACTATGTAATGGTTTACTCTAGCCTAAACCACAATGTGGTTAATATAGCCCTATCATGATTTTACATTAGTGGATATTTCCTTCAATATCCCACTAGTACTAAATCATAATTGAATTAAATAATTGTCACCTAAGGTCATGTTATATATATCAATTTGTGTAACAATAACCAGTGTTTTTTATAAATCCTCTAATTCTATTTTTTGGATAATCTTTCTTTATCTCAAAATTTTCTACTAACAATCTATAAATAAACATATCCCCATACAGATAATCACTATGTGTAATCCCACCAGCCTCTTTAGTATAGAAAATAAAACTATGAATTTTTTTATCTATAATTATAATCAATTATAACCCTCTATAAAAACATCATTCCTACTTAAGCTGTAAATAGATCTAACATGATATTAAATAATCAAATGTTTCTCCATACCTATTTCCACCAACAAAATCATATAAAATATACATAATAATATTATCTATTTGTCTAAAATATAGAATGAAATTGAGATATAGGGTATTCTAATCATTTATTGTTAACTCATATGTTTTTTATTGTTTTAGTATAGATTATGTAAATATATAGAAACATCACTTGTCATTTATCCAAGTGTATAAACATATTGCATGCACCCGACCAAAAAAGATAATCCAATTATATGTATATTATATATTTATAGTTATAACCTATTTTAATTTATATTAACCGAGGGCCTAAATTTAATTCCTGTCATTTGGGAGGAGATATCCCATATTGGTTAAATATCAACTAATTACATGATCATTTTCATACCTACCATCACCAGATTACCTCAATCTCAATGTTGGAATAAGAAAGGTATCAAAGTATGAATGTTATTATACTAGGAATCATGTTGAAATAAAATAATGGGGATTAAATATGAATCATTCACCCCTAGTATATCAAAAACATAGTTCATGAAACATTGTTTGGAATACGTGATTGGATATCTAAAAAAACATGGTTCGTTCTTCATAAGTGAATCATATATCACTATTAGAGAAACATGAAATCATCACAGTTAAAAACCATTATAACATCCTAATAATCCATGGTGATAACCTATTTCCATGACTTCTGGTGTTGGTGGCTTCTATTAATATCACAATATATTTTTAAGATAATTACCTGGGTTTAGAAGAATGAAGTATTGTCATGTAGTAACAGGTTGATAATATATTATCATATCTTTAGAACCATGATAGAATGTTAAATTATTCAAAAACTGGTAGGTTTAAAACCCATTTCTTCCTTCTTATATACCAATATCTTATCCACTAGCTCATGTATTACATTGTGGCATAAAATAATATTTCATTACATATCAGTAATTATTATTATTTTTAAAATGATATAAATTTATTTTAATAATCGTCATTATTATTTAAAAATGGTTTAATTTTTTATGAAACCTATAAAAATTATTACTGTATAACATGCCAATAGTATATAAATATTTTTCACATATTTCCAAATTTCTTCAAATCCATGGAAATGGGTCAGAATTGTAGCCTTGAGGTTTGTAAAACCATGGATAAAGATATCTTATCTCATAGCTATTTCCATTTTTTTTCAAAACTGTGGTTATATGTATCTTATACTTTACATTAGTCAATGGTTCTTAAGGTACATATAAATTGGTCACCCACTGCCCTTGTTTCAAATATCATAATAAAAAGATATGGCAATATCATAGTTTCCTAGTACTGAATCTCTTTATAAAATTTTCCCCATGCTTATACTTACATGTCACAGAACCTATAAATATTCATGACGAACCTTGGTTGGGAATAAATCATATTTATATTTTGATAGGTTAGTTTTTTATTTCACTACATGTAATATATCCTACAAATATGAAAAATTAAAAAGGAAGAGATTTTTTTTTGTATAAGATGATATATTCAAATATTCTCATAATCCTTTGTGAATAAACAAACAAAACCATAACGTAGTCATAGTTTAATCATATTCCATGTGATAGATTACTAAAGAGACATTATTCATGCCACACATAAATTATTTTTTAAATTCTATTCATCATTATATAGTTCCTCCAACATGTGTATGTAGTCATCTATAAAAACAACATATTAAACTCCTTTAATGGGATAAAATCAATGAATACTTGTTTCATAAATAATGATGATATTATGATTCCAAAACCTCATATTTAACACTTTAATTACAATATTGATACTTATTTACTACTTAACATCCATTTTCATGATGTTAATGTCAACTATTATTTAAATACATAGAAATATTTCTATGTGTATCACCATCTGTGAACATTCCCATTCAAATTTTTATTTAAGAAAATTTTGTTAAAAACTAAATATAACTATTTAAATTAATATCATACTTTATTAATATAATATAAACCCTTTATGGATATAAAGTGAATTGGATTGTGAATTTAATCATTATAATCATTTATTTTTTATGTTTTGAACACATTTAAGTTTAAACATACACCTAATTTCCTTTTAGAAACTATATTTTCTATAAAATATATATATTATACAAAAATTATTTTATGTTAGGAAATAAAACATATTAAATTTTTAGTAATATTAAAACAAAATATAATAAAATTATATATGGAATTGTGTGTATTTATAGAAGTATTATACATTGAATATTTAACTCTTTTAAATATTACAAAATTATTTGGTGGGGATTCTTTCTGTCATATTTTAACAAATAACATGGATAAAATATTTTGTCATAGATAATTTTTTTATCCCCATTATTTTCTAAATTATATAATAGTATTGGATCAAATATATAACATGTGAAAATAATATTCATTTAATAATATTCATAACAACCACCATTTACCAATAATATCTCTTATCACGTATGGAAAATATGATAAAAATCTATATCATTTATGTTGATGCACCTGAGATTTAATGTGATCCATTGAATCCACATCCATGGTATTGAAACTATTTAATTAATTAATTTCATGTAACCATCAACCTTTATTTTTCAAATATTATTTTGTTCTAAACTCTTGTGAATGTTTAAATCGTTTATAAAATGTATAATCAGAATCATAAACCATTAAAAATAGAAGATTTTATTCTATAATAAAAAATATATGAAATGAAATATCTATAAATATTATTGAAACCGTTTCAAGTAATCTATGAAATTTTATATCTAACTTACATGTGTAATACAATGTAAAAAATTATCCTTCCTTAGAAACTAACATTTTTAGTATCAAAAAATTTGGTGTGAACTCACTATGACCTCTATTATTTTTAACTTATCCAAAACATTTACACTTTGCTTTTTTGTAACATCATCATTAAACGTGATCTCGGAAATCCCATGGATTACTGATGAATCATCAACATATTGAGGAGATCAAATAAAAGTTTATTGAACTCATTAATATTATAATTAATAATTAATTATTTGAATCATGTCAACTACAATTTAAAAATAAATCCAATAGTTGGATTTAGAATTAGTGGTGATCCTAGTAACTCTAAGTCATTTAGATACCCAATAATATCGTGAACTTGAGTTGAGACAAAAAAAATTACACGTTGATTATTATTTCGTTATTCAATGGATTTATTTAGGGGGATTTTTTTTGTTCTAGATATTTCGTGTCATTTTTTTAATTTTTTGAGATTTTTTATGAAAACACATCCTATAGAATGGTAAAAATAAGGTCAGTTCTATTCATTCAGAGATCATGTGAAGGGATATATCACAAGGTTGCTTTTTACTTTTTGTAAATAATTTTTTTAACCATATTATTTAATCATATGGGTTCCTAAATGTTCTTAGTGAATTGTGCATAGTTCGTTCATGGTTTGGGTAAAATATGCGGTAGATGTACATTTTTTCTAGGATCCTAAAATTTAAATTTAAAAATCTTCCCCAATTTAATTTTTACCCTAGCCCAAGACTACCCATCTCCGTTTACCCTCTCGTGTGAGCACCATGTTCAGGATCCCACCTCATGTGTGTGACCCCCCTCTGACATCCTTTTCTTAGTGATTGTTTGTTAGATTTCAAGAAGAAAATCTATCTATGTGATCCTACTTCTTCGTTTCCTTATTCTCCCTCTAACCCATTTCTATTTTTTCTGCTGATGTTCAATTGAGGTTTTTGATGAATTTATTATTGGGTTTCATTTGTTTTCAACTTGATTTATGTGGTATCTAATTCTGAGGAATGTTTTTAGGATGATTTTTGGCATCTCAAGTTAATTTTAAAGCAATTAAATGCTCACATTAATCATTATATAATATCAAATGAGTTTAGTCATGTAATAGATCATTAAGTCAAGTGGTTTATTAGTTTTTCATGTGGTCGATTTACTCTTGGTCACTTGTTTACCTCATCATTTAGTTGAACAAAATTCTTTTCCAAAAATTGAATAATGCTTCAAGTGGTCACTTGATATTAGTTTTGATGTTGATCAATTACACATATAGTCAATCAAACACTTTGAATTAAATGGATAAAGACTCTTGTGGTAGATTGAGATTGATTATGTGGTCTATCATATGATCATGTGGTAGATTAAAGATTTTTATTTTCTCTTGATCTCTTTATATGGTCACTTGGATTCAAAAAAATTCAATTTAGTATAAAATGTGGTAAATTGGATCTTCCTGTGGCCACTCAATGAAAACATTTTTTCAATGAACAAAATCTAGTCCAATCTATGGAAACATTTCATGGTTAATCTATCTCATGTTCGATCCCATATATATGATATTTTCTAGTGAGTTTTCTTAGTAAAAATGAGTGTTTCTAAATGTTTTGTTTTTTGGAGAAAATAAGATAATGATGTCAAATTCAATCTTCAAGGGGTAAGAAAGAAAATCTAATAAGTGATCCAAGTTGTTACATGTTAGATTTTGTAGATGGTGGGTATTTATTTTTTTCCCCTAAGATTATTTATTTCAAAGTATTTGATTGAAACTAAATATATTGATGAATAATATCTATATATTTGATATGAACTGTTAATTTGTAGATCTTGTGTTATTCTTAAAATAGATAATCAAAGATTTGATAAATTGTAGTGATTTTGGAGGTGTTTCTTGAGTAGTATTGAATAAATATTGAGTTATTTTATTCTATTTTTAAATATAGTTCCTCAAATGATGAATTAGGTGAAGAGATGGAGTTAGAGTTTTTTCAGTAAGGGTGAAGACATGGGTATTTATGCAATTCAAAATTTAACTATTTTTTAATTGTTCATTATATTATTTGAGGATTTATATTATTATATAATTACCGTTTTCTAATATTTTGAGAAAAAACATCGGTATAAGGGGTAATTCACAATAGAAATGTAATTGTTAATAGTAAAGAACATTCAAGAGATCAACATGAATGTTTGGAATCCTAACTAAATAAATAGATAAAGGAGATCATGTTGTACGATTCCGTTTAAGGTGATTTTAGAATGTTGAGAATGAAATTATTTTATAGGAAATAAATTAGTAAAATTAATTCCTAGTATCCCAAATATTTATTTTTTCAAGGAAAGAAGGATTGATCTTCCATAATATTAAAGAAATAGAGAAAAATAGAGTGTGTTAAAAAGAGAGGATATGAAGTTGAATCATTGAATTCATCATCCTCATCTAGTGGAGTTCAGGTATTCAGATAAATCATTTGACAGTGATTAGTAGTTCTATAAGTAATGAACTATTATAAATATTTTTAATGCCCAATGACGGAGTCCTACTTTTACTATTTCTCAAGATACTGATCTTTCAAGAAGATTTATCTCATACTGGTTTTATTTTTATATAATGGAAATTTAAAACTGTGATGTCTGGATTGACTAGGGATATGCCTAGTTCACCTTAATTCCATCAATATAATCTTGTAATCTATTTTTATTATAGTAATTTGTATAGGATTTTGGGGTAATAAACATCATAAGGAGTAGGTTACCTATCAAGGGGACAGACCTAATAAAATCATGATTTTCATTATATCATTATTTTATACGTAAAAAAGTGATGTTATCACTTTACACTAGAGTGAATGGAATCAAAATAGGTTATAGAAATTGATTAAATTATGTATAAATTTTAAGAAATTGTCTCCACAAATTTTTCCACACTTCTTAGTGGAGTGATCTGATTCTGTGAACTTCACCATACCCCTTCATTTCATCATTCACTAAAAAAATATTATGTGTGGTTATAGATTATAAATCATCATAGATTTGGTTTATCGGTTTTCAAATATTAAATTATGACCCTACACTTTTTGTGGATGAAGGTTTCACATTGTTTCGGCAAGGCACAAGTATGTGATTCCATTAATTAGATTTTCCATAATATACCACATCTTTCATTGTGTTCTAAACAGTTTTTTAATTATAAATAACATTTTGTTTTAATTAAATGTAAATACACGTGTTTTTAAATGTTTTCTAGTGTTTTCAATTGATTTCCAAATGGGGTTTTGTAGTTTTGTCCATGCTATATATATTATATTAAAGGCTAAATTATTTTTTTGGATCATAAAATATTTGTGATGGTTTTTATTTATCAATTGGTTGTTTAAGAATGATTTGAGGGTTTTTTGGATATTTTATTATGTTTAATCTTACAAAATGTTTTTTAAATGCCATCAAAGATATTTTTTAAACATTACTTGAGTTTTAAAAAGGGGATTTGAAAGGGAGAATTATATAAATGTGTGTTACTGATTGTGGGATATTATATTTATGTAATGAATTATTTATATGTATATTATTGAATGGTTGGTTCATAGGAGATATTAGGAAGGTTTATAATGGGATGAGTGTGGCTCTAGATAGATGATACACTAGATAGGGTTTATTTCTTGTGTCCATGATAGGCATAGGTTGTAATATTTTTTAGGTTTGTTTTCATTAAAAGTGGATTTCTAAATGAGCTTATTGTTTATAAAAGATGAATAGGCCATGAAAAAGATTTTCAAGTGATATATTTTTTATTTTATGATAAAATAATGATTGTTTTAGAAAAATATTCATTGTATTGTTTGTCTTTCACATACTCATTAATAAAATATATTTTCAATGTATGATTTTTGGTTTAGTTTTGAAAAAAAGAATATGACCTATGGTGATTAACAACTAGGCTATCAAAATTAAACCCTACGCACACTACTTGGTGTTTGGAGACTGGGTATATTTATAGGTTCCAAATTTTACTCTCTTAATGGCATGTGAGTTTTGAAGGTTATTGAACATAGGTCATAGGAGATAGTTGAACATGTAAATTAGTGCTTATAGTTTTTAATATTTTAGTAGTTTCTTCCAAATAGGCCATTCCATTATTTTAGTTATAGTTATTAGTGGATGAAGAATATATTTAGAGGTTACTGTTCAATAAGGGGTTGTTTTATTCGAGGGACTTAGTTGGTGATATGTGGTTTTAATGTCATATCGTTTATATCTATTCTATGTTAAATTTATTTAAGTTTATTTTTAAACTTATTATTTAATTAGTAATATATATCCGACTTAAGAATGGGACATTCCAAAATTTCACCAAAATTTAGTTATTTTATAATTTTATTATCTTGGTGAAATCATAGCCAATGATTTCTTTTGATTCTTTTAATTATTATCTCTAAAATGGGGGATTTAGGATTCTCTTTGTGTTAGTGGTGAGCTGGATTTGGTGTGGATTTAGGTGGAAACCATGGACGATTCATTATGAATGGTATTAGAGCCCAGTTTTCTTAAGAGGTACTAGGTTTTAAAGTAACATTTTTCATTTGGGATATCAAAATTAAACCCTACTCACACCACTTGGTGTTTGGAGACCTAGTAGATTTATAGTTTCTAAATTTGACACTCATAATGGGATCGGAGTATTGATCGAGCTTGAACATAGGTCATAGGAGATATTTGGACAAGTAAGTTAGTGCTTGTATTTATTAATATATTATTTGTTGCATTCAAATATTCCATTCCTTTATTTTAGTTACAATTATTAGTGGATGAAAAATATCTTTAGAGGTTACCATGGAATAAGAGGTTGTTTCATTCGAGGGACTTAGTGGGTGATATGATGTTTTGATATCATATCTTCTATATCGGTGGTATGTTAAAATTGTTTATGTTTATTTTTTAACTGCATATTTAATTAGTAATATATTTTTGACTTATGAATGGTACCTTCCAATATTTTTTCAAAAAAAAGATATTTTAAAATATTTTTATCTTGGTGAAATCATACCCAATGATTTCTTTTGATTCTTGTGCTGCTTATCACCAAACTGGGGTATTAAGGATTTTCCAAGTGTTAGTGGTGAGATGGATTGGGTGTGGATTTAGATGGAAACCTTGGAAAATTTGTTATGAATGATATCAGAGACAAATTTTATTAAGAGGGCCAATGATTAAAAGTACCAATTTTCATTTGGGTGTATTTAGTAGATAGATCTAGGATTATTAGGCCCTTTAGCCTTAACCAGATTGGTGAGGACTCAGTGAGTTCATCCAATAGATATGGTATAAAATCAAGGTGGAGACATATTTCTAGGTTACTATAGCAGGTAATGTTGGGTACTATAGAAGGTAGAACTATTTATCCATCAGGGTCTTTGGGCCACCGGTTTGGTCCTCGGGTTCTACAGGGCTTTCGGGCCACCCAAGGCCTTCGGGATAATTTTTTCCCAAGGCCTTCATGCCACCCCCATTGCCTTCGATCCATCTGAAATATGAATATTTACCTGTCAGATTACAAGGGACAAGGAACCAGATGAGGATTAAGGGCAAGAGAATTCACAATATCAGGGATAACTAGAATTATTAGATTAAGAGGGTATGGCATTGTCATCGGCACTAGGCCAATGCAGTTATACATTGTATAACTATCTAACCAGCCTTTTGAAGTTGGACTGCTAATATTATGGCATTTGCTGGGGGGAAGTAGTTTCATGTTGTCTTATATAGTTAATTCCCTTAATAACTACGGGTCATGTAATTGTCTGTTAATCCTTTAGGCCTTATAATAATTCCACATTACCCAATTAATAGTGGAATATAAAAAATAATAATAAATAAATCCCTTTATGGAATTCAAGAAACTAGGATTATTAGGACTCAAGTATTAAGAGTGTGGAGTGTGCCATGAGATATTACGCATTTTAAACATCATATCACCATGGGATGTTTGGTTTTCATTCCATTTTTATGATTTTTGGAATAATATATTTAATATTGAGAATATTTGGAGTTATATTGGTGTTTTATAGATTTTTGAATGGACTTATTGTGATTTTGGATAAGATAAAACTGTAGATTGAAATACATATTGATCTCGCGTGGCCTGGTAGCTCTTTTGGAACCTGAATACATGGTTCTTTATTACTCATAGTGAGTGTTGTGTGATTATAAAAGTTTCCATAAATAAATATATAAAATTTAAACAATATCAATATTCCCATTTGGATTGACAATATGTTGTGTGATTTTGATTAGTTGGGTTTTGTTTAATGTTTGATACTGTGTTCTTTTGAAATTTAAAATCATTTCTGAGTGAATTCTAAAAAATTTTAAAATGGAAGTGTCAATTTTGAAAATATTTTTGAATTCTAATTAATGTAATTTATGAATTAAAATAGTTTTAAAGAAAATTTAAAATATTTTAAATGTGAAATGTATTCTTTTAGAAAGGCTTCAAATAGGGAAATGATGGTGTTAAAAAATATGGTTGAACTAAAATTTGTAAAATTCGGTTTTATTTCTATAAAATGTTTAGTGGTGGGATTTCATTTCCCATTTGTATTGGGAAACCTAGCTTTGAATAAATAATATTGGTTTTTTGAAAAATTATTGATGTTTTCTAAATGAATTAAAAATTTAATCATAGTTTGGGGATTTTAAACTCATTCAAATAGATTATATATGAGAGTCAAAATGGGTTTTCACAAGGGGATTAAAATTATAAAACAAAAGGATGTAATTTTCAGAATGATTTAAATGGTGAATTTGATTTATTTAATAATGTGATACACATTAGTGGTGTCCTTGTGGTTATTTTCTTGATATGTTTATTTGATTTAGAAAATTATTTTCGATTGAAGTTGATATTTAATTATAAAGGATTGGATCATGTCTTTTTTTATCCTATCATTAAAATTATTTCTTCTTAGAATTTCATAGAGAATTTTTAGGTTTTTGTTATCATATATTGGGTGGTATAATCTACTATGTTTCTAAGGTAATTCATATTGATTTCAATTTCAGGATTTTTTAATTGATCTTGTTTTAGTGGTGATTTTGGGTTTTCTGGAATCTCATTAATGTAAATAGTACCTTTGTAGTTTAGTAAATGGTAATGGTTGGTGAGGTTGATTTCAGTTTCTTGATTATGGGAGGAAACCTTGGCTTTTCTTTGGATACCTATGAAAGATGGAGAACCCGTTAATGGTATCTATGGAATAATGATTTTTTACAGAATGCGACTACCTTGAGGGGTGTCCTAAGATTTTTACCATGGTTCACCCTTTTATTTGTTCTTTTAAAAATGGTTTCGATACATTTTTTTAGGATTCATGTTCATGGTTATTACTCCATCCCCTTTGTTCCTTGTTGATGGGTTTTGAGATGATTTTTTCAAAAAATGGTGTTCTTCATATGGGTTTGATTTCCATTATGAGTAGTTAAATGGAAATTATAAGGTGTTTCTTACTCCTTTCATTTTCCTGTGGATGAATCATTGATTGTGTTTGGTTCCTTCTATGTTTTTCTCTTAGGATAGTAAATGAACACATCCATGATATTTATGGTGTGTTTTTAAAGGACTATTTGGGTTGGGTTATATAGTTTATGAATAATATTTTTAACGTAAGAGATAGTTTTTGAATGATTTTATCCTTTTTTATCCACCCTGTTATTTGAGTTCTATAATGATGGGAGACCCACTATGGGTCTCTATTTCTTGATTTCCCTGATAAGAAATGGGTTTGAGATGTTTCTAGTATATTTATATAATTTATTGAATTTTGGAGATGCTTCTAGTTTGTAGAAATAAATTTGGGGTTTTATCTTGAATATATTATCATAGCTTATATCTATTGGTTATTTTAAATTTTTCTTTGGGACTCCTATAATTCTATGGATCTATAGGGGTAGAAAGAATTATGGTTGGTATAGTAGTTAAATTCTGATTTTTAGTACTTTAATTAATTTAGTTATATATTGTGATTTATTTTTTTGATGAGTTTTAGGTCCATACAATTTTTTATGATATTTCTTACTAAAACATATCCTAATTTACGGTTAGTTCATTATTAGTGCTAACCGTGAGGAACCATGTAAAGACGATCTATCATGTGGCAGTGTTATTCTTCATGGTTGGAGAATGGTTTATCTAACCATGAAATAAAACTATGTGGGCTACCCAATGTTCCCATTAATGGGTGTATGGTTTTTACATGGTTTGGGTGATTTTTATGGAAATTTTGCATTCTACCCAGGTTATTAAATTAATGAAATTCACAAAAACTTCCCCTATTTGTTTTACCAACACCTTCAGCCTCCTTTTATCCACCTATCATCTCACATGAGTTTCATGACAAGGCATTCATCCCCTATATTCACACACCCTCCCTAGGCCTCTATGTATTTTCAATTCATCATTTGTTTCAAGGGGAAATCCTTCTTAGTGATCACCTTACTATTTTTTTTCTTCTCCCACTCATCCCACTTTGATTTATCTTCCCCCCTTATCTGCAACATGCCATATTCAAACCCTACATGGGTATTTTTGGTGGAAAATCATTATGCATTATGTTTTTAGGGTGTTTGATATTATCTCGAGACCTCTCACTCTCAATTGTTAAAGGTTTCTTATCACATGTGTTGTCCCTATGTTGATTTCTAAATGATTTAGATGTTCCTTAATATACCTCATGTTAATGGTTGTTCTAAATTGATTTACTTAAAATTATAATTGCAATTTGGGATTAAATAGATGTAAATAAATATGTTTCTAAGGGATTTTATGTGATTATAGATTATTTTGAAATGGTATTTTTTTTTTGGACCTTACATCTATCTACCTTCATTTAATGAATGGTATTTTTGGCTAGAAAAATATTTGGGATGGGTTTCATAAGTAAATTGGGTGTTTAAAATTTATTTGAGGGTTTTTTGATAGATCCGATTAAATTTGAGATTTCTAAATGATTGCAAATGTGTATCAAGAAAAAAGTTGAAATTTTAATTGATCTTTGAAAATTGGTTTTTAAAGGGGGGGGGGTTGTTTGATACTGTATTCTTGATTGTGGTATATGGTTGTTTATTGAATTAATTATTGTTAAATGGATTTAATTGTTTTTTGGATTATGGGAAACATTTGTTGGGTGTGTAATATGATGGGTACTACTCTAGTTATTTATTATACTAGCCGGGGTCTGTTTCCAGTTCCCTCTAGAGGCTTGGGTTTTATTATTTTTCTAGTCACATAGCCGATCAGTGTTTTATGAGAAATTTTGTTACCATTGGAACCTATATGTTAATGGTCTTCCCATTTTTTATGGAATATGATTGTGTTACAATATAAAAAAAATTACTCTAATTTTATGGATAAAGTTGTGATTATAGTTTACCTTCCTTTTTAATTATTATTTCTTACTTCTTATACACTTTAGTCTCTTATTTTTCCTTATTTATTTCATCCTTTTTTATTTCACTTTATCACCTCATGTATTAATTTTTGTTCCATTTTAAAATATGAAAAATCAGATTCAAGGAATGTTTTATATGGTTTGGTTTTCTTTAAAAATAGATTTATCAATGTTTTTTTATAAAAGTGGCTTATTCCATAGAATGGGTTTTGAATTGATTATTTTCATTTAAATAAAAAATATTAAAGGATTTAGAAAGTGGTAGATCATTTTGTCTTGTTTCATGTACCCATTTAGGAAATCCAATTTCAAAAGGTGTTTCAAACAATCATTTAAGTTCATTTTGAAAAATAAGGGAATATAATCTATAGAGATTCTCTATCAGGTTATTGATATAACACCCTAGTTACACCATTAATTGTTTATAGACTGAGTGGAATTATAGTTCTTGGATTTGAATCCCAGAATGGAATCTGAGTTTTTTAAAGAATGAGCCTTGTTCAAAAGAGATAGTTTATTTAGTATGTTAGTGATTATCTATTTTACTATTTTCATAGATTCATCTAATTAGTACCTTCCCTACTTTGGATTATGATTTTTTTGGATTCACTATATTTGGAGAGGTTGTAGTGGATAAAAGGTTTCTTTTGTGTAATGAAATTATAGGATTAGTTTAGGGTTTTATTTTTTTTTATTACATTTTTATTTTGTTTAAAGTGATTAAATTTATTTTTTGACATCTTATTTTAGTTGGCATGGACGTTTGACATATGGATGAGTCATGAAAAAATGTTGGAAGAATTCTACAACTATTTAAATATTGGTTATATAGATGAAGTCAACCCCAATGATTTATTTTTATTACTCTGATACATCTCACTATCCTAGGGGGATTGGGGATTCCTGTCATGTTAGTGGTGAGTTGGGTCAGGTGTTTGTTGAGGTGGTAGCATGGGACAATTCGTTACAAAATTATCTTCAATTATCTTAAATTAAAAATATGTTTGATATTTAACTTCTCTTATATATATATATATACATATAATTTTATTTTTTTTAATCATAAAATAATCCATAGTCTCATATTACTTTAAAATGTTATGATTTAATGAAACAAGAATCATGGTAGAGTAGTCAAGATAACTTCATCAAAAGTCTCTTTCTTAGGAAATTCATACACCAAATTATAAAATTTTTCTCCAGGCTTTAGAAATATTATCGAGTTCCTATACTGGTACAATATTTTTCTTCTATCAATACTTTTATTTTCAAGAATTTATCTCAAAATTAAATTTTAATTACGATTCCATATTTTTCTAAAACAAAAAATTTTATCAGATAAGTACCATATTTTATAATCATTTAATAATGACTATTATTATATGTTCTCCCATTAAAACAATGACCTATTTTATAAACTTATTCAAATAATTTAGATATTAAAGATACAAATTTCATTATAATTTATGTCATTTTGGTGTTTATATAATGGAATATCTTTTTATATATATCATCATGTCCATCATTTCATTTATGACACATGGATTATTCAGTGAATAATCTATGACCAGAAGCATCATATGTATTTTCTCAACTATATTCTTCTTGGAAACTAATCCTAGTAGGGTTAGTGAGATACTTATAACCCAAATATAAATAATTTTATAATTACTAAATACTATAAGGTTCATCTACATTCTAGTTACATTATATAAGATAATCTATGGACATCAAATATTGGCATCAACATACATATTTTGATAATCATGGATATGAGAAGTTTTCATTTTGGATGGAATATAACATTACATATTTTGAATATGATTTAACATCTTACCATATTATCTCAAATATTACCATCTTTTATAAATCCTCTTAATGATTCAATTTTTTCCTATAATTTAAAAAATCAAAATATCCAAAAGAAATTAATGTCTAACAAATTATACAACTTATGATTTTCATAAATTTCCATAAAATAAAATACGATTATATTAATACATATCTAAAAACATCCCATTTTTAATGTATATGAAACCCTTTCAAGTAAATTATTAGAATCACATGAACCCAAAATATAAATAAGTGTAAGTATGGTAAAAAAGGTAGCAAACCCATAATTTTATAGAAAGACCACAATTTAAATTCAATCATAGTGCCTTACATGAATAAATAAGAACCAATATTTACTATCAAGGTCATTATTGACAAAAAACACATCCTTGGTTAAAAACTACTAAATCATATGACTTACCTAGAATGTATCTTCTTATATACATGGTAATATACTTTTAATAAACATATAATACTTAAACCAAAATTATATGTTCATTGATACTACAAAAACATTAAATTTAGTAATTAAATAAAATAAAAAATTAAATAAATAAATATATATTTTAAATATTTGGACATTGGATATACATTTATGAAAATTTTATACCTTATAAATTTTAAAAACATTATAATTACACAAAAGTATACGTATATTACATAACTAAATAAAAATGAACATTTAAAATTTATTTTATTATATACCCCTTCATATTATCATATTAAATTGTATTTTATATGTAATAATTCATTTTTAGAATATATTATATATTGGAAAATATAAAACATTTATATAATATGTGATCACCTCATATTAAATGTAAATATTTTACAAAATTTAAATACCTCATATTTAATTTTAGTTAAACCTTACCCAAATCCCCAAAAACATCATTTATCATTATTTTTTTTAAATAATACCTTTTAATATGACTAATTCATGTTGTTATTAATAAAAATTTCATATTATTATTATAAAATGGTTTCTATTAGAATTTATTTTTCCAATTTTAAACACTTAAAAATGATTTAACCATATAAATTCATGGTTTTGCACATGGAAACCAACCAATTAAATATTTTTCACTAAAAATCATAAAAACCTATCATGTTTCTTTATCAACAATGATTTGGTTATTTAAATATGATAAAAGTTTTCTAAATAACTACATAATTTTTTATTCTAAATAACCATTTTTGTAAAAGCATTAAAAAGTCACAATTTTGAATAATGACATGGTTTTTTATAACCAGTCAATTATTTTTTCATTTGCAAAACATAATCTCATATTAACCATGATAGTTTTTTCATAAAATCAAGATGTAAAATTTATAAGTCTATAATAATCTATTTGATAGAAATGTTTTTTCAAGGGATATTTTTCTTTAAAAATGATGTTATTTTATAATTGTCGTACAAACCATGATATCGAGTATAAAACCCTTATTCCCTTGGATGATTTTGGTTTCAAATTTGTTGTCATTACATGGTCAATAAATGGTATGTAGAAAAAATATTTGTTAGGATTAGTTAATGAAGTGACATTTCTGGATTTAGATTGGAGTCTTATGGAGTATTAGTGATTAGAGACATGACAACACCATATATATTGTGGATACATCATAAAAGATCTTATACAGGCATAATTTGTGACCAGACGAGAGTTTGATTTCACTGAAGTATGTTTGACCACACCACAATGTTCATATGTATGATCCAATTTTTAGTGAAGGATTATGTGTATTATTTTTAATCACATATTCATGTCATAATGGGATGTGAAATTGGTAATGAAGATAATTTATAGGATCCGACCATGTCACAATGCATATATATTCAGTTTTGAGTACATTAGTGTATTGAGATAGGTTATTGGAGCACCTCACAAAATATATTACTTTAAAAGTTATAGACCATCAAATTTCACATATAATTTGATTTAAGATGGAATATGTATTCGTATTAAAATTGTATAGGCATTGTTATAAAAGCGCAAGTTTTAAGAAATATTTTATTTTTTTAAACTACATGTCTTTATTTCTTAAAAATGTTTTTCTATTCATACAAAATAATTAAACATGAGTAGAAAATATGTTATACAATATATTATCCAAATAAAAAACACTTCATTAAATTATAGTAGAATATTACAATTAGATTACAAAAAAAGTAAAAAATTCCATTGGTGGTTACATAACATAGATGATTTCATCCATTAAAAGTGCATAAATTAAAATGGCAGAATAAATATAAATGTAATGTACATTTACATCTAGACAATCCCATGGATCATCTTCTACCTTGAGGATCACTATTAGTAAAACATAAACTCTATTGTGAAAGAAAAATATCAAATGTGAAATCATTTGTCGATATCTAAAATGACAATTAATGTAATGAGAAGTTTGATTTCATAGGTAAGAATGTAAAGAATTTAGTGGGTGTAATTTTTGTAATATTTTCATTATAATGGGAATTATGGTCATTAGAAATATAGTCATCGGAAATACAGTTGTTGGATATACATTTATCTAATAGTTATACTAAATTACTATACTGTTATTAAAAAGTTTAAAATAATATAATACATAAATAATAAAGAAATAATTTAAAATAAAATATTTATTTATAAAAAAAATATTCATTAAATATTATTATTAAATAATTATACGATGTATTTATAAAATTTAAATAACTATTCTAATATAAATAGATTTATAAAACTATATTGTTAGTATACAAATGATTAATTTCTATAGAATTTAGTGAATATTATTTAATATAAAAGTGTTATTTTTGAAATAACTATTATGTCTTAAAGTGTAGCATATTTTTTATTAATGTCTACATAATAACTATTTTAATTTAATTTATTGACAATCTATATATTAAAATAAATAAACATTCATTGAATAGTTATTATAAGGAAATTAGTAAGAATAAATTCATTTTATGCATTCTTATATTAAATATATTTTTTTCAAATCTAAAAATTGAGTCTAATAAAAAAAATTATACTTTTAACCTCCATTTCCAAATTTAATAGTAATTACATTTTAATTTATATCATAAAAAATATGGTTTGTAGGTAAATATTAGTTACCATGGGAAAAAAAATTTCAATGAATTGTTTTTAAAAATATTATTTAATTTTTATCTAAATAAAATATATATTTTTTGATGACTTTAATATGGGTTTTAAACATATAATCAGTATATTAACAGACATTTAATTAGTAAATGATATGAAATAAGATTATGAATAGTTTATATTTAAAAATTATTTTTCAAAAAAAAATATTTTTATATATATCTTATGTTTTAATTTAAACATTAATTTTCAAAAAATTATAAATTTGATTAGATTAAATGGATCCAAATATAGAAACATATTTTATAAATTTTTTTACATGTTAAATCCTATATTTTTAGTAAAAATGGATAATGGACATAGTGAATATTCAATAAACGGTAAAGGGTAAAAAGAAGGTAATATTACATGGCTTTAATTTTACTAACACAACTTAAAATGTAGACCTTATAAAGTATTTTTAAGGTATTAAATTAATATCCACATGTCCCATATAATTTCCTCACATAAATTCATGGTTATTACCCCATTAACTTTCACCTAACATACGTTTCCAAGGAAATGCACGTATTTTCACCAATAAAAGGATCTCAATTCAACCCAATTCAACACAAAATATCCTTCAAAATTGATTTGAAACTCTAACCATTTTAACTACCCTCGATTCATATTCCAAATTTTAATACCATGGTTACAAGAAAGTGTCCCAATTATTCCATTTCTGGAAGGTATATCAAGTGATGTTGCATCCCCCAAACATGAGTATTATCCACTCCCTAACCTTTTAGTCTCTCTCTTTATCATCTACTCAGCCTGAAAACCTATTTCAACCATAATATAAAAGTAGGTCCAGGATCCAAAAAAAAAGCCTGCACCTTACAAAAAAATTAAAAAACTAAAAAAGTGGTATTACAAGGGGGTTTACAAAGGTGAGAATAGAGCATACCATGCACATCCAAGTCAACAAGATGTGAGAAAAATTCTAGGATGAAAAAAGTACCATCGTGAGGAGACCTCCATGACCGCCCTCTTGGATAGAGCATCATCAACCTAGTTTTCTTCTCTATAAACATGACTGACTTCTAGTTGAACATGATCAAGGAGATGCAGGCATGAAATCCACGATGGGAGAATCCCCCAAAAAACATCCCTTGACCTTTCCTGCCGAATGTGAACCACTGTACTTGAGTCATATTCTACCCATATCTGCCTCCAACCATGGTGGACATCATAGTTGACAGCTTTAATCACAGCCCTTAATTTAACATCAAGTGCAAAACCAATTCTGATATAATGATAGAAGCAACCTTTAATTAAGCCCCGATGGTTACAGAACACCACACCACACCCATAAGGTCATAGTGTACCAGATGATGCACCATTATCATTCACTTTAAACCATGATGAAATGTGTGGAATCTAACTAATTTATTTCAACATCAAAGGTTTCTTGACCCTGCCAGACACCCCAAGAGTTTTCAGTATTATGAGATCATAAATATTATTATTCAATATACATGTTTGTATCATGGAAGTAGCTTGCACTTCCCTATAAACAACAGTCAGACCAGCCTTCAAAGAGGGCCTGAAGTTGTCAAAAAATGACCTGATTTCGCACCCTCCAAATCCGAGCAAAGGCTGCCGCAAAAGTAGTGAAAAGAAGGGAAAAACCTGCTCACATTGACTAGATGTAGTGACTGAGTTCATGAAATCATCAAGACTGTTCAATGATAACGGAGTCCCAAAGACTTCTTGAAAATGTTCCCAAAATCTGCAAGACAAATTTCAGGCAAAGAAAATATGGTGAATTGTTTCTTCAGCCTGGGTCCACAAATAGCATTAAGAGGATAAATATATTCCCGTTCATTGTAGAAGATGTTTCACAGGTATCCTTCCATTCCAAATTCAACATAGTATCAGGTAATTGTAAGGTATAATCAAAGGTTTTTTAAAATTCTGCAACCATAAGGGGGAAGTCACATTGTTGCCACATAAGTGTCTATAATACACCCTTGAAGTGAACCTACCATAGGTGCTGGGTGTCCAGATCTAAGTCCCAATGTCCATGATGTTATAACACTACATAGCCTTCTTATTATGATATAGTAGACAATTCCAAAGATCCTTGTCTCGGTGCATGTCAATTATTGATATATCCTTTAGCTACGGAGGGATCTCCATACATTCTATGATGGGCATGTCCAGCCACTTCTTTGTCCAGAAATTAAAGTTGGATGCGCTGGAAACTAGCTAAGAGGAGAAGTACATGATTTCAATATAATCATGTTTAATGGCAGGCCATATGGAGGATGGAACATATGCTAAGTACCCATTATACAACTTTGATATGAATCTATGTGCAATAAAATCCATGGAATCATCATTAGAAGTCAACAAGATCCAAGTGAATTTACTTATGAGAGCATCGTTGAAGCCTTTCAGGTCCTTAACACCCATGCCACCCATTTCAATGGGTTTGATGCAATCTTTCCTAGAAACAGTGATGTGTTTCTTTTCATGTATGCACCCGATCCATATGAAGTTCCTGATTAAACTTTAAAGTTCCTTGATAAGGGCACAAGGCCACCGATAAACCGAGAAATCATAAACAAACATTGAAGTTATAATCGAGTTCACAAGAAAAATTCATCATACTTGAGAGATCGATTTCCTTTTCTAGGTAGACAGTTGAATAATAATTATGGATTATATGGATTCAAGATAGCATATTTTCACCCTTCCCCAAAAAAGAGGTACTCCAAGGTACATAAAAGGAAGGGGACTTCTCCTAACTCTAAGCTGCTTATCAATTCTGTTCTGCTTGGAGACAATCATTCCATTGACTAATACAACAAAGGATTTATTCCATCTTACTACCGGCCCAGAAACATCCTCAAAATGAGAAATGATTTTCTGAATTCAAGATATTGTACCTCTGTTGGCTTGTCCAAAAAGAATAATATCATCAGCATACAGGAGGTGCGAGGGGGTGAAGAGATCCCTTCCAACTTTTATTCTATTATAAAGAACATCCATTACCATATCATTCATGAAAACACTCAAATAATCTTCAACTAGAGTGAAGAGGAGTGTAGTTAAGGGGTCCCCCTATCTGACTCCCCGAGAGAATTGGAAATAACCCCTAGGAAATCCATTGATAATAATAGAAAGTATCTTATTATGGAGTGTTGTCTAGACAAGTCTGATGAAGATTTAAAAATAGCAATGTTTTCTAATAATCGAAAAAATAAATCTCCCTTTCAAGGTGTCAAAGGCCTTAGAAATGTCCAGCTTGAGGGAGAAGCTTCCATTCCTCATATTTTTCCTCATGGCATTGACAGATTCTGAGGCAGTGAGAAGGAAATTCTAAATATGTCTTCGAGGGACATATCCAAACTAATTTGAAGTAATCTATGTGCTCATAATGTCTTCAAGCCTTAAGGCATTGAACTTGCTAATAACTTTTGGGATAGTTCTTCCAATATCCACTAGCCTGAAGTCTTTGATGTCCAAGGCATATTCTTTCTTTGGACGTAGAGTAATGAAGCATGCATGGGCACCAAAGGGAAAGGATGCATGGATGAAAAACTACTGTACAACATTAATGACCTCATGTCATACAATATCCCAGTAAAACATGAAGAATTTATTGGTAAACCCATCTAGTCTAGCCCCACTATTAATGTTTAATGAGAAAAGAGCATATTTGATTTCCTTCTCCATTGTGGTTTTCACAAGCAGCTTGTTTTGATGTGTACTGACTTTTGGTTGAATATTGTCCATTAAGAGATAAGTTCCACCAAATCCATTCTCTGAGTACATCTCTTCAAAGTATTTCACCACATCATTCTAAATTTCTAGATCTGATGTATAAAGAGACCCATTTACTTCAATTGTAGAGACCCCTCTCATGGACTTCTTTTCTCTATGTAAGCAGTGAAGAAACCTTGAGTTCTTATCTCCTTCTTGCATCCATTTGACATTGTATTGGGTCCTCAAGATGCGTTCTTGTAGTTGGAAAAGATCATCAAGATGTGCAAGGGCCTGGATTTCATCCCTTGAGGGGATGTACTGATTTTGACTTGTATTCTGGAAAAGCAGAAGACACTATTCAGCAGTCTGGATTTCACGCTCCTGGTTGGAGAATGATTCTTTGCTCCAGTCTTTGAGAATTTGTTTGGTGTTTTTCAGCTTTTTGGTCATTATTGTAAGAGGGATACCAATTTCTTCAGTTTCCCAAGCCTTAAGGATGACCTCCCTACATCCAGGCACTAAAAGCCATGCATTGTTGAACCTGAAAGGAAGAGGATATGACTGCATCCTACCAACAAAAATATCCACAATGATCATATTATGATCAGAGTGACATTTGGGCAAGGTGAGACCAGAAGTGGTGATAGTATCATTCCTGCCGTTGATCTAAACAAAGCACCTGTCCAATTTACTAGATTGGCACTCATTCAATGTGTACCTACACCATGAGCGATCTTCTCCAACAATTGGGAATTCAGACAGATTACATTTGTCAATACACACTAAAAAATCATTTGAAGCCAGTTTGATGAAGTGAAAATCAGTCTTTCCATCAGGACTAAGGACAGTGTTGAAGTCACCTAATACCACCCACCTATTAGTAAACCGGTCCGAAATAGACTCAATATACTTCCAGAGACCACTTCTTTTAATATAGAAGTTTGAGTCATAAACCAATAAGAGAGAGATGACAGCTTCCTGAAATCCAATATCCACTGAAACAACCAAGTGCATATTGGTCATCAATTGAAATAAAAATATTGTTGTGTTTGAGAACCCAAAGTGTCTCAGCCCCTCTATCAATTGAGATTTGAGGAACGAAAGAGTACCTAAGGGACTCCCATATAAAGGATTTCTAGTTTTCAAACTTCATTTTGGGTTTTCCTATTGCAACCATCAAAGGTTTATTGGCCACAATAAAATGTATCATGGCCTTGACCGTGGGAGTGTTCCCAAGCCCCTGACAGTTCCAAAAAAATATTTTCATTTAATGGAAGGTTTTCCCATCCTTTAAGGCCCCTATTTCTGTACTAGTTCCACTTTGATCTTTTTACCCTTTCCCTTTCCTTTCCCCTTTCCCAATTTCTCATCCACATAGGGAGTCATGGATATTTCATAGTCTTCATTAAAATCAGACCATAATTCTCCTCTTATTGGAGTAAATTTATTAGGATATTGATCAATGCCCATGGGAGAGCCCTGGAATGTTATCCTCATGGATGTTTTCCTATAAACGACATGCTGGAATTGGTCATTAATCCCATGATGCATCACATCAACAGAACCATTTTGTATTTGAGCCATAACATGATTCATTCCATTAGTCTGGGTGTCTCTAGGATCATGTTCCTCCGCCATTTAAATGGTAGTTTCCCTGAGATAATCCATGAGACCATAACATGATCATATGGAGTTGGAGAGGCCTGATTCATGCCACCAATCTATGAGTTTTCTGGTACCTGTTTCTCCACCTGCATAGGCATAGAATGGAAGGGCCCCTGCTCCTATTGAAAAGAGTTAGTAGTCTGATGATACATGAGCACACTCATACTGTGAGTAGGGACATCTTCAAGAAAGAGCCCTTCCTCCATCTCCCCCAGAATCTACTTGCTGTGGGGAACTTTGGGTGATTCTTGAGTGTAGCGCTGAATAGGTTGGTCCCTGCATTGCATTTAGTTGAATCCTAAACATTGCACTGGCCAGCTTGGACATCCATAAAAATATCCAAGTCATCACCTGAATTACCAGAACACATAGCCATATTCAGTATAGAGGGAGTAATGACACCATAGGTATCCCTTTATGCACACTCTCTCTGAGAAAAGGCATCCATGTGTATCAAATTTGGCGGTGTATCAACTTGAGGAAGATTGAAATCATTTGCAACCTCTGCAATTTCAACCATGCCAACAATTTCTACCACAACTGGTTCCAGCTCAAGGGCTTCATTAACATCAAGAGATGGGTTAGTAGCTCCCATGGGACTGATGTTCCTCCCCAGAAGAGGTTCCAATAGTCACATTATTTTACATTTTCCACTTTCCTTTAGTATTATCCCTTCGGCATGCTTGGATGCCATACCCTTTGATATTTCATATCATGAAAACCTTGGTATTCATTGCCAATTTCACAGCCTCCTCAAAATTTTGCTTTGGTCCGATGAATTTTGGGGGGTCCCACCAGTACGCACCAAACCTTTACCTAAAGCACAGAAATGGAAAATTTTCTTGTGCCCTTCAATATAAAACTGGGCAGTATCCTTCCCTACCCTAGAATCCTTTGGAAAAACTTCAGATCGATGATGTGCCTGCACACCTTGATCGCATGAAGCCCCCCTTGCCCCGCCATCTCTCCTAACTAACTAATATATCAAGATTTCAACCATTTTAATATATTGAATTGATATTATTTTAATGGAACAACTATTATCTATATCCTTCTCGTCTATTGTAAAATTAAAATTTTACCATTGTTATGTGCAGACTACCACCTCCATAAATGACATATTTCATTTTTCATTACCACCCTGCATGAATTGCCCTAATAATGTATTTGATAAATATAAATTATATTTATTAAATTATTAAGATCATATAATTTTAATTTCTGAATACAATTAATAAATTTTTTAATAAATAATCATTGTAAATTTAGCCACCTAAATCAGTCATACCAAGACAAAAAATGATTTCTTCTTCATAATTAATAGTTTATTATCCTTATTTATATGTTATATTCATTTTATATACCTTTTCAATTATGATTTATCAATTTAATGACTTCCAAATAATATCATTGTACTTATTGTATAATTATATTATGGCCAAATCACTTCATAATCATACTTATCCATCGATTAGAACATATTCCTGATTATATTTCTTTAACTAGGAACATTAACTATACTATAAATTTCTATATTAAATAACTATGGAAAATTAATTACAATTAATATTTTTTATTAATAAGTATTTATTTATTTTTTGGGTTCTAGAGTGAAAATATTAATGTTTAACATGTTATTAATATACAACCTTTTGTTCATAAAATACAATTTACGTAAATAAGCTAGTCATGGATTCTATTCTCAAAAACCATTACCGCGAATTACAAAGAATAAATTATAGGCTTCATAAATAATTGAAAAAATAGATTTTTTTTACCATGAATAATTTGGGAATGCTAAAATTTTGTATCATATAATGATGATGGACACGTCCATTATGAAACTCGTACAAAATGAACCGAATTATTAATATTCGATGATGAAAATAATGTATAAATACCTAATATTTGTTTGGATAATGGTTATAAATTAGGTGTAAAAAAGTTAATTAACATGAATAAGTTTCTAAAATAAGAGATCAAAATGTTTTTTTATTAAATAGTGGGTTTGAGTGCATGCAACCACGAATGAATCCAAGATAAGGGTTTCCTCAACTCAAAATTCGCTTCTTTAAGAAATATGTCATTTTCACAAATTATTTTATTTTTTGGTTTATATAATTACCTGTGAAAGTATTTTATCATAATTTTCATAAAATTAATGTTTTTAAACAAATATTTTTTAAAATTCTTCCTTTAATTATATTTTTATTCAAAGGTTACCAATGTTGTAAGGGGTTTTCAAAACTAACTTTCCTTTCTTTAAGTCACAATGTTTCTTGCTGAACTCCATCATCCTAAGTTTTATTTTTTATATCCTATTATTGTATAAAATTTAATTTTCACATCATTTATATGAATTTAAAATTATTTCTCAATAAATACTTTATAATATATTGTTACATCAAATATTATGATATTCAAAAGGGGTTTTAAACATAACCACCTTTCACTGAGTTATAATATATATTATTGAACTTATTTATTTAATTATTTATTTTATAAAAAAACAAAACACGCTGCCAAAAACCCTAAAATCCAACATAGGATATCACAAGGCCAAAAGGTTGTTCTCTATCCCTGCATTATAGAAACCAATTCCAAGGAATCATATGAACCCTTTTAAGAGTGATTTCTACCAAATTATAGATAATAGATAGAAAAATAAATAATTACAAGATCCAAAATAAATAAACATGTAACATAAGTCAAACGCAAATAAAATGATCTAACCAATTGACATAAATTCTAAAATCATCCAAAAAGAAAATATAAAACTATGTCTGAAAAATATAATACTATATAACATTAAAACATCTAAAACCCAACACAATTCGAGCTAAAACAACTCCATGGAACCTTTAGTTTCTCACTACCACCCACTACACCACACATAATTCACAAGGATCAATTGTGAGTCTAACTAGAAATCTAGAACCTAAAATATGTGGTAAAGAGATAAAAATCATAGAAGTTCACCAAAAACTGCCAAAACTATGAAATTCATTTCATAAATAAATTCAATAATCCCAATTTAAAAATTAATATGGAAAGAAATATTTTCAATTATAACTTATGGAAAAATGTAATCATTCCATAATCATATTTCAAAACATTTATGATGTTTTCCTAAACTAAAAATAATGATTTAAAAACATTTCCTTTGGATTAATTCATTTCAAAACCACACACCAGTTAACATTTCTCAAAATAAACTATTTACATTAATTTAATGAAAATAGTCACTTCAAAATATTTCACCAGCTAAAGAAATCTTCAACACAAAACACCCATTTTGAAATCCACTTTAAAAAAATAGACAATAATATTTAATTTCAAAATAGGTTTTCCAAACATCTTTGTAAACTCACTTTCTTAAAGAACTGACCCGACACACCTAGGTCAAGAAAAATAGAGCATGCACCACATATCACAACACATGTCACAAATTAAAATAAAGAATAGTTTCATAACAATATATTAACGGGAAATTATACAAACAACCACTAGATAAAACTCCCAAATATCAAAAAATAATCTAGAAGTCAAATTTATTAGGGGTTCTACCCTGGATACCTAACGTTTCAAGAATATATCCATATAATAGTATCCCAAATAATGAACCATCTATTGGTGTATGATAAAGTGGAAACCAAAAGTCATATAACTAGTCCACACAAGGCTCATTACGATGAAAACCCTCCCAAACCTTATTCCTTGCATGAATAGAGATCCATGAGTAGTGTGTGGACCATATAATGGTATAGAATTATTTATCCCACATACTACATAGGCTCCAATAACCAAAAAGGTTAGGGAGTTGAAAAGATATACAAGAAAAGTAGAACACACGTGCAATAAAAAAAGGCTATACATCTCCTATAACACCAAAAAAAGGAATAGGACCATACATCACATTCAACCATAGAATAGTCATGCACATTACCACACAAGGGATTAACAATCATATCGAAATTATCAACAACCCACACAAGGGAAAACAATTCATTGGGGAAAATCTAGGGGTTTCTTTCACATCCACCATTTTAAAACCATATTTCCAATAACAAATTTAAAACCAAAACATGTATCATAGTTCCCTGTCCTTTTAAATTTTATAAAACAAAAATTTAGGTATTCCTTAAAAAAGGATGAAAATCACCTGGACCATTTAATAACATTTAAAATCCACCATAAAAATGGATCTTCTTCTTTAAAATATAAACAAATGACAAATCCCAACAATTTTTATTGAACCATTATAAAGGAGAAATCAAAGCATTTTAACAATGGTCAAACCACACCCAAACATTTAAAATTACCAATTTAAGATCAAATGTAGAACCTCATTACAATCTATTTGGAAGAAAAAAAACTCACTTTAAAAGAAAAATCACATTAAAACATGAATTTCACTCAATGATACCTAAAACTATATTAAAAACCAACTCAATTCCTGAAAACCATTTCAAATTGACCCTCAGGCATTTCATAAAATCTTATCACAATAAAACATTACATTTCAAACATGAAATAAATGGAATTTAAAATAAAACCCCATTATTCCAAGAGAAAACACAATAAAATGGTTTTAAAACACCACAATATTGTCATGTATATTTATAATTTCTTAAAAAGTAATTTTGAAAAAAAAATCAAGCATTGAATTCCAATATGAAAAAAATTCAAAGAAACACCTACCTAGAAGAAGTGGAAACCAAGTTAAAACATGTCCCCATCGACGTCGACCACATCCATGTGGATGAATAATGTGTCTAAAACCCTAAAAATAGAATACACTAACATTATATCCACCTATTTACTTAAGATGCATAAAATAGTTAGAGGGTTCATTGGAGATTCCAAATCTAAGAGGAAAGAGAGAAGGGATCAAATTAATGCTAAAGAGAAAAACAATTACTTAAAAATCACTATAAAATTTCCAAATAGAGGTTGATAATCAAATGAGGAGGAAGGTGGGACTCTTCCATGGTCTCCCATGTGTCAACTGACATGAATGGTGGATAAGAGCTTTGAAACAAATCCAAATTGGGGGGGATTCATTTTTGTAATTTCACTACAATATAAACACCTGAAAAGATACAAAGATTGGCCTCATGGTTTTCCAAACTATGCACTAATCATTCAAAAACCATAGTCTATAAATAACGAACCCTCCTGTTTTTTATCATGGTTTCCTTATCATGCACCAAATATGTATGATTCACTTCCTCAAACAAGATCACCTATATATTCTGGCTAGACAGCTTTCCAAACTATGTGTTATCCTCTTCCTAATATAAATAGGCCACATAGTTCCTAGGGATCTCTACACAATTTGATAAACCATATAGAAGTTGTTTAAAACCAATTTTTTACCATGATAGGACCATCTTCATGGGAAATATAAAGTTACTACAAACTATATTGGATAAACATTCTTCCCCGAAAAATCATTTTACAACTTAAACTTATAGCTCTAAAACATCCAAAACTCAAAACCACTAATTATGGGATAAAATAATACAAAAAAACATAGTGACATTAGGGTGTCCCAAAATCCCCACCATTCCACTTTTATCCCCTATAATTTCATATCAAAATAAATGGTAATAGAAAATGAAATATCGAAATAATTTAAAACTAAAAGAACCACTCGGAACAATTCAACCCCAAGGATAAAAACCAATATCCTAAAAATGATCAAGTTGTTCAACCATAATATTTCAAAATTTATCTAACGAAAATTCAAATATAACCCAGTGATATAATTTCTATAGATAGTGGGATATCTAACATGGTTTCCACACCCGTTAAAATTCCTCAAACAAGGTAGAACAAAATAAAAAATGTAGAGATGCGCATTGTCAAACAACTGGAAAACAATGGGAGAAAATCACTCTAAAAAATGATTCCAAACCAAATTAAGGAAGACAAACCAAAATCATCCACAATGAAAGAAATTAGATCTCACCTCAGGTCAAGACACCCATGGGTAAGTTAGGGTCAAAATCTAGATCACCCTCATGTGGTGAATCCCAACTATCGACAACCAAGAACCATCCAACATACCAAACTAAACCGGTAGGTCATACCCCATAGTTACCCAATAGTCCATCAAAGGAAATTCTCATGTATAATTAGGATCGCCTCAAAGGGTCAACACAACAACTAGAATATGAAAAACCCTCAATTAAGGCCCACCCTTAAATGAGGCCCAATAAAATATAACTCATAACAGACCACAAAAGTTTAGGGAAAACCAGAACAACAACATAAAAATTTATCCACAAGGGATATTCCACAAATGAAATAAGAAATTCTATACATTAAATTAGAAACCATTCATGAGAAACATCTCAAAGAGTAAACTTCCCAAAAAATCTAATAATAAAGACCAGAATCCCAAAATATTCACCAAAAAACATAAAAAGTATACGAGATGTCCCAAAAACTGCCCATCCTCAAATGGATCAAACCCAAAACCTATTTTGAAATCATATAATATAAAACATATGAATATGGACTAAATTAATTCAACCATAGAAAACTATAGAATTCATAAGTGATGAAATATTAGTATTACAAATATCCCGACATTGGAATTACATGATAGGTCGTTTTTTCCATATGAATGATTATTTATGCCATACTCTAACTTGTCTCACTTATATTAATTATTCATCGGGTTATCCCAAATTACCCTACATAGAAATGAGGAATCACCAACTATAGTTTTCCAATACTGGTTAGCTTCCACCTGAAGGGACTCATTGAATAAATTGTGAAAATATGTTACTAAATATATAAGTATCGCTGAACCAAAATCTCTGTGAAGACAACATATGAGGAAATGAACATTCTAAGGATTTGTGATGACTAGTTCTAGATAAATGATAACAATCATTAAAAATTGATTGATGTACTCTCCCACTGATCAGTTACCCATATGAATCCTCAAAATATCAATAACTAAATCTACATTAAAAACCTTTAAAAACAACTAGATGAATTTTTCCCTAAAGATTTCTCATTATATTCCTTTTTAGAGTATAGAATATATTATAGACTCCCACAAAACTCAGATAATATAGATAATAATACCCAAAAAAGCTCTCACATGTAAAGCATTAGGTGTCCAAAAAAATTGACAATCACTTCAATATGTTACAACAACCTCAAATCATCCAATAACCACTGATCAATGTTGAAATAAGGTGGATACTAAGTCAAGAAGTCTATTATGAGGTCCATACACAAGGATAGTTCCTCGTGCACCGCTCCCCTTGGATTCATGGTAAGGTCTAGAACTAATGAAACATTTTCAATCATTTTTGGGATGTGGTGGGTGATGAATAAAATAAAACAGTTCATGAAAAACATCAATTCATGCCTCAAAATAAATACCAAATAATTTCTTAATGATTCATAAATTAAGACAAAATAATAATCCAACAATTAAGGCACACATCATCCATAGAAAAAGAGAAATATTTCCTTTGAAGTCTCCAATTTTTACTATAGTAATTGAAATAATCCTCCACCATATAGTATTATTTAAATCAAGGCCATCCTAATAGTTAGAAACATGACAGCCCTATTGGAATACAAACCACCAAAAATGACACACCAAAAAGCCATCTCCAAATTTCAAGTTATTTTTGAAAACTGATAATGAAAATAATTCTCATCCAACTCACTTTACTTTTTATTTTAAAAAAACCTCCAATTTATAAAAAATATATTTTTTTTCATTGATTCATAAAACCATTTTTATAAAATTAACATTTCACAATGTATATTCATTTTCCAAAACTAGAATTTAAATCAAACCACACTAAAAATACCACAAAATCATTCAAACATGTTTCAAAATAACTACATAAAAAAGTCTTTAGTTTCCCTCTAATAATTGAGAATCACTTTTGGAAAAATATAAAATTAAGAGGTGTAAAAATAGGCCAACTTAGTGGGACATAGTATTGTTCACGCTTTCATCACATGGGTTTTGAAATAATTTTACAATCCTACAACACACTCTGTAAGGTAGGTAGACTCAATTGTGTGCTAACAAAACTATTTACAAGGCCATGTGATCTAACCATGTAACTCATGTTCCAAAATATTCTCAACTCAAAAATAAGTAACAAACACTAATATAAATTACAACATAAATGGGGAGAAACATAATATCAATTCACCTTAAAATAAATCAGAAGAAACTGAAATCAAACTCTAATTCAAAATTCATAACGCAACAGCCTAGTAAGCTTGAGGCTTGGGATGAGAAAGAGCTAGCTCGGATATATTGAACCTTATATCTCAGTCTTTGAAAACATTAATATCCTTACTACCAATAGATATATAATTAAAAATGGCTAAAAAAGGGCTTAGGCTCATAATAAATAACAAAAAAACCGATGACACAATTTCCAAATGATATAAGGGTACCAATGAATCTAATAGCCAACCTGACCCTTCATAATGTATGAATGGTGTTTTTGATCCAAATGATCTAGAAACTAGTTCTTACATAGAACATGAATCCTTTTGGGAATGTTTTTTTTCCAAATTAGAGATAAAATATAGAGGAATAAAAAACTATATGTGCCAAAATAAATATACCTTTCAAATTGGTCATAACTAGCTAAACTGATCCAACCCATTTTCATAAATATAAACATAAATCATAATTAAAATTTGAATCTAAGTTGAAAAGGGAAAAAACTAAATAAGAATAAAATGACTACAAACCAACATGATCTGATCCCAAACCAACTTTATGTAACCTATGGTTTTTTGCCACCATCCAACTCACCCCACATTAGCCACAATGCTCTAAACTGAGTCCAACATGAAATATGTAACACTAAATATACATTCATGAGAAAAAAATACAAGTACATCACCAAATTCTTCCATAACAATGAATATAGTTTCATAATATAAGTTATTAATTCTAGTTTGAATGTATGCATTTCAATTATAATAAATATAAATCCAAAATAATTCCTCAATCATCTTTCAAAATAGTTATTTTTATTTAATACATTGGAAATAATTATTTTAAAAAAATTCCACTGGGATAATCCATTTCAAAACTACACAACCATTAATATTTATTAAAAAAGTTGTTTTATTAATTTAATTGAAATCATTCACTGAATGGACCGAAGGACTTATTTTTATTATTTTTATAACCCCCTTTCAAGGGATGAGGTGGAACCCTTATAAGGATCGTAGGCTTAGAGATTACATAACCTATAAGTATTTAGGAAATATATAGACTACAATTGGAACTCCTCCTCCCAGCTTATTCATCTTGATATTATCTCTCCACCTTCACATGGAAATTTTTCTAGGCTTCCTGTGAAAACACAGGTTGGTCCTGAGGGCAATTCCATACCCTACATTTCTGAAAATTATTCTTAGCTTATACTCGGGTGAATGAACCATCTCTGAATCCCTATCTAAAGTCTACTCGTTGTTGAGTCTGTCTGATCATTTATGCACAATTTCAGGTTGTCCAAAGGCCTTGAGGTTTTCCAAAGGCGTTGAGGTGTCCCAAAGTCCTTGAGGTGGATAGAAGGCCTTAAGGTGGCCTGAAATCCTTATTGTCCCGAAGGCCATGGGTGACTCGAAGGACTTAAAGGACCCGAGGCCCAAACCAGTGGCTCGAAAACGCAACTAGATGAATAGCTCTGGCAGCTTGAGTACCGAAAAGTGACTGCTACAGTGCCTGCTAAAGTAACTACTACAGTACTGTTACATTCTCTACTACAGTACTACTATAGTAAACCCAAAAAATATGTCTCTGTCCGGTTTTGAACTCAGTTCTCATGGATTCACTTCCCAAGTTCTCAAAAAGTGAGCTAAGGCTCTTATGCTAATTGAAATCATTCAGTTAAAAATATTTCACTAGATGAATACATATTTAAACTAAAACAAATAGTTTAAAACCAACTTCTAAAACACAAATAATAGCTCTTAATTTGAAATAATGTTTTCCAAACATCATTGAAAACATGTTTTATAAAGGAACCAACCCAACACACATGGCTCAATCACAATATATCTAGAACAACATATCACAAGTCTTGTAACAAATATTAGCAGGGAAAGACTCCATAATAATACATGTAATGGAAATGATAAAAAATCATTATATTAAACTCACTTATATCAACATCTTCTCAAAAAATTATAATGTGTCATGATCTCTACCATGTATCCCAAACTTGTGAAGCATCTGACCATATAAGTGTATTCCAACTTGAGAACTGACTATTGGTGAGATCCTGTAGAGACCCAAAGCTTGACTTACATGGATATTACATTACTTTAGCGAACTACTTAATACATAACAATAACAGACACACAAGGATTGTAATAGTTTAGTGTCTTTGGAAACTCGGAACGTAATCTTCTAATTGTGGTGAAAGATCTTCAACGTCTACCATAAAGGTCTTCCTACTTTTGTTTCCTTACCTAAAATATTTCTTTTAATCCGGGGGGAAAAGAAAACATAAAAAGGGTGATCTCAAATTCTCAGTAAGGGTAAGCATGGATAAAATAAAACATACCATATACATTTGAACTTAAAAAAACATGAACATTAAAAATCTTAAACAACGACATAAAACATGGAAGTACATAAGGCATAGATCATAATGAAACATAAATCATGATAAAATATCATGGGAATAAAACATGTAATTGTGGAATCCATTAAGCACATGTAATGATTTCCATAGTACCCAAGGCATTTCTGCAAAGACTATCTTAGTGGATAAAGTCCCTTTCTGAATCGAGTTCACTCCTCGTTTCAGTCTTGTTTTACTGAACCGGTTTAACCTGCTGGTCCATCCATGTATATCTCATGAGATATAAATCTTTACCCAATGCATTGGAGGGAGATATTGGTCCCACCCATCTCATAATGAAATCATTCTTTCATGTGCCACAAAATTATAAATCATACATCATAGCATAACCCATGAAATAAAATGGGATTCTTAAACATCATGCCATCATAACATAATCCATAAACAATTGATATCATTTCATGATAAGAAAATTGAAACCATTTAAATCATAGAGACATTTTACTTGAAACATACACATATGAAAAAATTTCATCTTAGATGGAAAATAGTTTTGACAAAACACTTGAAATGAATTCTTGAGGAAAATATCCTTTCTTCTTTAAAATCATTTTCTTTTCATAAAATTCCATACAATTTTAAAAGATATGGGTTTTGTTAAAAATAATCATGCAATCTTGTAGAGGAAGCTTCTTGAAAATGAGGCGTTATGAAACCGTAAAAATCCATCCATGCCGTATAATTTAAAAATAACATTCTCCTCGTACTTTTGTCGAAAAAGCCAAAAGTACCTTATATGGTAACCAAAGGAAATATTTCATTCATACAATGTGGTAAAAAGTCTATAAAGGGTAAAAATGACTTTAAACATCCATGCAAGAATGGTTAACATTTTATGAAATATTTTTTAGAAAACATGGTCATGGATGATAAACGTAACCCCAGTAAATACTTACGTATAAGCAATCTCAGATAAAAATGAGATTGAAAATGTATCCCTTACCTTAGGTCTGATTTGATTCGTAAGTGTCTGAACCTCCTCTTCTTTGAAGCGCCTCTTTGAGATCTCCTTTTAGGGCACTAAAAGTTGTCTTTGAGGAAGACCAGAACCTCTAGGATGTTGCTAGGGAAGTGGAGAAGAGAATTTGGCAGGGGTTGTCCGAGCTTGAAGGCTCAAAGTGGTGTGAGGAAGAGAGGGAGGGGTTCCCTTTTATAAGGGAGGAGAGGGGCACCTTTGGAATAACTAAAAATATTATTTTATTATAAAGCCAAATTCGGTTTTAAATAGCTCCAAATTTATTTATTTAAAAGCTAAGGTGGGTATGGGTCGAAATCCTCTCATCGAATAGAATTTAGACAATTTTAGGTTCCTATTTTAACCTTATCATTTAGATTTAACATTAAGTTAAATAATTTTACTTTTACCGTGTCTTCTTGTGTTCTTATACTATAAGGTTAATAAACTTACTATAACAAGCCAAAAGAACCCCAAGTTGTTTATTATTAATATATATAACCTTATCTAAGACATTTGGCCGAACCTTAGATTTTTAGGAATAAAATAACAATTAATAATATAATATTTGTTTTAAAAACTATTTTATGTCAATTTTGACACTATTTAGTAATTGATTTTTGTGAAACTCATAAAAGAATTCTTAGTTCGAAAAAAGTTAATTAACTCAATACTAACATGTCATATTAACATATAAAATTAGTTTAATTCATAAAAAGTCTCAAATTATATTTATTTGGGTATTTATAATATCAATTATTCTAATTTTTCACTATTATGGTAATTACTGCATCATCATTGTGTCATAAATAAATTAAATTATTTAAGGTCTAAAAATTATAAATAAAATATATTTATTTAGTAAATCTTATTATCTTTCTAATTAATATTTACAATCTAATTTATCTTATGTATAACCCTATATTAAAAATGTTTTAGTAAATAATCATTGATTTTAACTCTTTAAACTCTTCTTTGATTTAAATAATAATAAATGTCCTAATCTAATACAAGTGGGGATAAATGTCATATTTTATTCCTAAGGTGGTTTTTGGTCGAATTACACTTATCCAATAGAATTAGGACATGTGTTATGGTAATAATAATATCATTTTTACCCTTAATTACCCTATTTACTTTTAACGGTGGAAAAAAAGTAAAAAGTTACTATTCACCAAAAAATATTTTCATCTCATTGAACCACATTTTACTTACTGACATCAACCGTGTCTCTCGGATTTTTGAAATTCCAGTCACAGAAGTGGTAAAATTAAGTTTTATGAAAAATTCATTTTTTTAACTACCACTTAGTGGTTTCACTATTCATCAAAAAATGAAAGTTTCCAGAAAAATACCAAAAATTAGGCCTAAGCTATATTTAATATTATAAACTCAAAAATGATGTCTATTTTACCAAATTCAAAACATATTAGTTGCATTAATTAATTTAAAAATTAATTCCCATCTTCAACACAAATAGTGTGTTCTTAAGAGATAAAAACTATCAAAAGATTGACACTTGTTTATGTCTGGTTTAAATGTGAAATTACATCCAATGACCAACATTGTATTAAATTGTAAAAATATATTCTAAATATACTTTAAAACCACTAAAATTAATAATTTATCACTATTAATTATTTCAATTAAAAAAGTTGTTTTAATTAAAATTTAGTAATTTTCACTATTCCTCAGAATATGAAAGTTATCCGAAAAGTACCAAAATTTCACCTTAGGCTTAATTTGATACTCCGAATCAAAAAATGAAGTCCATTTTTAGAGATAAAATATCTAACATATTAAAAGGTTGTTATTACTATTCATAACGGCTAGTTTTAATAATATTTTAATAGCATATCGTTGTTTAGTGAAACTCAGTATTGCGTACTACACACGCTATCGAGGAAGGTCGCGATTGCGTGTAATGCAAGGCAAGTCAAGGATGTGTGTTGTGCAAGCTCCTTTTGGTGTAGCGTACAACACAATACGTTAATGAAATTAAAAGAATATTTTTCATAAAATCTTGGGGTGTTACATTCTACCCCCCTTAAAATGAATTTCGCCCTCAAAATTCGTCGGGGTTATAAATGGTTTACTACTCGAAATTTTGTTTAATATAAACCCACATCGTAAAAAGGAATACCAAAACCAATCTTTAGAAAACAAAAGTATGAAACGTAACGGTTACCCAAATAAACTAATCACTGGGTTTCCACATAGATGAAAATATGGATATGGAAGAGAAATCTAATCATCATGTTATGATGGAGAGTGGTAGAGAACATGGCTATGGAAAAGCCAGCAATCACAAAGCCATAAATTTGTGATGATCTAGGGTACCATCTGATTCATGGGATATAAGGGCACTAGGACAACATTTTTTTTGGTTTTCATGATCATTTCCCTAAAGGTGAAGATTTTGAATTAGAATAAATACTTTATTTTGGTACAATCTCACTGTTGTTCATGCTTTGAACAATTTCCACTTCATCTCTTAAAGAAATTAAGTTGAATTTGTTATTCATGAAGTGTTAATAGATCATGTGATAGAATGATGGGTCATTCCATCTGTTTCAAAGAAAAGGTTAGAAAAAGTTATCAAATATACATAAGTCCATCTATCGTATATAGTTCAAAAATGGACATATACTTCATCTATCATACCACATAATAAAATAAAACTAGTTTACACTAACCAGGGACTTCCTGTAGGCCAGTGGTAGGCGATAAAGTCCAGTCTCACTTCAGTTGTGGGTTGGATTCCCACAGCCTTGTCCGACGCGATGGGCTATCGCTCGTCCTGCAGGTTGTCCTTTTTCTAAAACTACATTACTATAACATCACATAAATAATATCAAAACTTCTATCCTTGAACAATACTAACTTATGTCCAACATAATCCATTCCAATCTTTAGGCTTATCTAAAATACTTCGGTCCAAGCTCATAATATAAAGAAAATGATTACTTGAAATTTCATCAACCAAGCATGTGAATACCATCATTTATCCCCCATATATCTTGTTAGTCACATTACAATCATGTGAATACCTTAATAATGTATTCTCTTAAAGAATGAATATCCATTGAACCTTAGTGAAAACATGAATGCAGTTAAAATTTAACACTTTCCACATACCAAAATCCTTAAAATTCTATATCCTCAAACCATGATATTACTTAGTCCTTATATCAATCATGAGCTCATGAATACTATCAAATATATTAGATTCTATTTATCCCTTCATTATGTGCATATAATCTGCTTTCCAAAAATATTTCAATCACTTTTCATGGTTACCGATGCCATAAAATTATTGAAAACCACAATAGACCAAAACATAAATATTCCAATATTCCACGATACTATATACAACATTATTCTGGAATCCCATTACATAAACACTTAATCATTCCACCACATCATTGTCATATTCAACATCTACAATGGTGATCGCATGTGAATTCCCTTTGTTCTTTGCCTTATGTGGTTTCTCATGTCTATCATCACTAACCCTTGGATTAGGGAATTTATTTGCATAATGCCCCATTTCCTTGCACTTGAAGCATTGTAGTGTAGTAGGTTCATTCTATGTATCCCTTCCTTTGTTTGCATCATTAGGCATCTTCTTCCCATAATTGCGGCATTCAAATTCTTGATGACCTTCCTTTCCACATTTGAAACATTTATTTGTCCCTTTAAGTCAATCTCCACCATGCTTCTTTCCACACTTTGAGCATAAGGAAACATTCATCTTCTTTTCACCATTATTCTGAGATTTCTCCTTGAACTCCATCTTTTGTTTCTTGTCAAAACTATGATATGGATAAGTAACACCAACTTCCATTTCTACCTTGATAGCACAACGCACAATTTCTTCATAGTTACTGAAGTCTCTTATAGCTAATGCCCTTCAAAGATTTGGTTTTAAGCCACTGAATAATCGATCAACTTTACTTTTAGGTTGGATGATAAATCCAGATGCATACCTTGCAAGCCCTGTAAAATCCACTTCGTATATACCAACAGATTCATCATTCTTTTGTTTTAGTTTAAGAAACTCCTTCTCCATCTTTGTTTGAAGAATACGAGGGAAGTACTTATTGAAAAATAAGTTCTTGAACTCGTCCCATTCCATGGACTCAATTTCATCTCTTTGCCTCGTATTCTTGATAAGATTCCACCATTGATCAGCTTCACCTTCAAAACGATATACTGCTAAGATGACTTTATCTTTTTTTAGAACATTGAAGAACTGAAAATATATTTTCAGTGGTACTGATCCATTGTTCAGAAACCAGTGGATCAGAAGACCCACTAAAAGAAGGTGGGTGTTTCCTCATGAAGGACTCAATAAAATGTTGTTCCCTTCTTTGCTCATTTGGAAGTCCAGAATGATTCATAGCTTGTGTAAGTATAGAAATAATATTTTGCACTCCATATCCCATAACATTTGTTTTTTCAGGAGGACAATCATTTCATTGTCCATTACATTGATCAACACGGTTCCTTCGGGTTCCAGCCATCGTCTAAAACCCAAAAAGAATAGTGTGAGAGGAAAAAATCATGCTAGGGAAAACAACATAATAAAGGGGGAGTATCCTCAATATCTAACATCTTAGGTTAAATTCTATGATCGTTATCATGGTTCTAGGACTGTATCATATACGTATACTTATCCTTAGGGACATCCCTATACATACCTTAGAAATATCTCTAGGGATCTCACTAACGTTTTCGCATCCTAGTTTCCAAAGGTCGACTAAACCTTTCCTCTGATACCAACTGTAGAGACCCAAAGCTTGACGTACATGCATATTACATTACTTTAGCAGAATACTTAATACATAACAATAACAGACACACAATGATCGTAATAGTTTAGTGTCTTTGGAAACTCGGAACGTAATCTTCTAATCGTGGTGAAAGATCTTCAACATCTCCCAAAAAGGTCTTCCTACTTTTGATTCCTTACCTAAAATCTTTCTTTTAATCCTGGGGGAAAAGAAAACATAAAAAGGGTGAGATCAAATGCTCAGTAAGGGTAAGCATGGATAAAATAAAACATACCATATACATTTGAACTTAAAAAAACATGAACATTAAAAATCTTGAACAACGACATAAAACATGGAAGTATATAAGGCATAGATCATAATGGAACATAAATCATGATAAAATAGCATGGGAATAAAACATGTAATTGCGAAATCCATTAAGCACTTGTAATGATTTCCATAGTAGACAGGGCATTGCTTTAAAATACCATCTTAGTGGACAAAGTCCCTTTCTGAATCGAGTTCACTCCTCGTTTCAGTCCTGTTTTACTGAACCGGTTTAACCTGCCGTTCCAGCCATGTATATATCATGAGATATAAATCTTTACCCAATGCATTGGAGGGAGATATAAGTCCCACCCATCTCATAATGAAATCATTCTTTCATGTTCCACAAAATCATAAATCATACATCATAGAATAACCCATGAAATAACATGGGATTCTTAAACAACATGCCATCATAACATAATCCATAAACAATTGATATCATTTCATCATAAGAAAATTTAAACCATTTAAATCATAGAGAAATTTTACTTGAAACAAACACATATGAAATAATGTCATCTTAGATGGAAAATATTTTTGACAAAACACTTGAAATGAATTCTTGAGGAAAATATCCTTTCTTCTTTAAAATAATTTTCTTTTCACAAAATTCCATGCAATTTTAAAAGATAATGGTTTTGTTAAAAATAATCATGCAATCTTGTAGAGGAAGCTTCTTGAAAATTAGGCGTTATGAAACTGTAAAAATCCCTTCACGTTGTATAAGTTAAAAATAACATTCTCCTCATACTTTTGTCGGAAAAGTCAAAAGGTACCTTATATGGTAACCAAAGGAAAGTTTTCATTCATAAAATGTGGTAAAAAGTCAATAAAGGGTAAAAATGACTTTAAACATCCATGGAAGAATGGTAAACATTTTATGAAAGAATTTTTAGAAAACATGGTCATGGATGATAAACATAACCCCAGTAAATACTTACGTATAAGAAATCTTGGTTAAAAATGAGATTGAAAATGTATCCCTTACCTTAGGTCCAATTTGATTCGTAAGTGTCCAAACCTCCTCTTCTTTGAAGCGCCTCTTTGAGATCTCCTTTTAGGGCACTAAAATTAGTCTTTGTGGAAGACCAGAACCTCTAGGATATTTCTAGGAAAGTTGAGAAGAGAATTTGGCAGGGGTTCGCCGAGCTTGAAGTCTCAAAGTGGTGTGAGGAAGAGAGGGAGGGGGTTCCTTTTTATAAGGGAGGAGAGGGGCACCTTTGGAATAACTAAAAATATTATTTTATTATAAAGCCAAATTCGGTTTTAAATAGCTCCAAATTGATTTATTTCGAATCTTAGGTGGGGCTGGGTCTAAATAATCTCATCCAATAGAATTTAGACAAGTTTAGGTTCCTATTTTAACCTTATCATTTAGATTTAACATTAAGTTAAATGATTTTACTTTTACCGTGTCTTCTTGTGTTCTTATACTATAAGGTTAATAAACTTACTATAACAAGCCAAAAAAACCCCAAGTTGTTTATTATTAATTTATATAACCTTATATAAGTCATTTGACCGAACCTTAGATTTTTAGGAATAAAATTACAATTAATAATATAATATTTGTTTTAAATACTATTTTATGTCAATTTTGACACTATTTGGTAATTGATTTTTTTGAAAATCATAACAGAATGATTCGTTCGAAAAAAGTTAATTAAATCAATACTAACATGTAATATTAACATATAAATTTTTTTTAATTCATAAAAAGTATCAAATTATATTTATTTGGGTATTTATAATATCAATTATTCTAATTTTTCACTATTATGGTAATTACTGCATCATCATTGTGTCATATATAATTTAAATTATTTAATGTCTAAAAATTATAAATAAAATATCATTATGTAGGAAATCTTATTAGATATCTAATTAATATTTAAAATCTAATTTATCTTATGTATAACCCTATATTAAAAATGTTTAGGTAAATAAACATTGATTTTAACTCTTTTAACTCTTCTTTGAATTAAATAATAATAAATGTCCTAATCTTATCCAAGTGGGCCTAAATGGTCATATTTTATTTCTAAGATTGTTTTTTGTCAAATTAAACTTATCCAATTGAATTAGGACATGTGTTAGGGTAATAATAATATCCTTTTTACCCTTAATTACCCTATTCACTTTTAACCGTGGTAAAAAAAGTAAAAAGTTACTATTCACCAAAAATTATATTCATCTCATTGAACCACATTTTACTTATTAACATAAACCGTGTCTCTCGGATTTTTGAAATTCCACTCACAGAAGTGGTAAAATTAAGTTTTATGAAAAATTCATTTTTTTAACTACCACTTAGTGGTTTCACTATTCATCAAAAAATGAAAGTTTCCAGAAAAATACCAAAAATTAGTCCTAAGCTATATTTGATATTATGAACTCAATAATGATGTCTATTTTACCAAATTAAAAACATATTAGTTGAATTAATTAATTTAAAAATTATTTCTCTTCATCAACACAAATAGCTTGTTCTTAAGAGATAATAACTATCAAAAGATTGACACTTGTTTATGTCTGGTTTAAATGTGAAATTACATCCAATGACCAACGTTGTATTAAATTGTAAAAATATATTCTAAATATACTTTAAAACCATTAAAATTAATAATTTATTACTATTAATTATTTCGATTAAAAAAGTTGTTTTTAATTAAAATTTAGTAATTTTCACTATTCATCAGAATATGAAAGTTATCTGAAAAGTACCAAAATTTCACCTTAGGCTAAATTTGATACTCCAAATCAAAAAATGAAGTCCATTTTGAGAGATAAAATTTCTTAAATTTTAAAAGGTTGTTATTACTATTCATAACGGCTAGTTTTAATAATATTTTAATAGCATATCATTGTTTAGAAAAACTCGGAATTGCGTACTACACACGCTATCGAGGAAGGTCGCGATTGCATGTAATGCAAGGCAAGTAAAGGATGCGTGTTGTGCAAGCTCCTTTTGGTGTATCGTACAACACAAGACATTAAAGAAATTAAAAGAATATTTTTCATAAAATCTTGGGGTGTTACAGATCCTACATCCAAACCACAAGTAATACAAATATCCCACACAATACTCATTGTAATGACACCCATTCATAAACCTTATTACTAGCATGAATGGATGGACACTAGTGGGATGTAAAACAACTTCTTTAAAAGACCTAGATATCCCACTTAGTACCCAGGTTCCCAAGACCGACAAGTGAAGTGAAGAGAGATGATAGACATACAAGTCTAAAAATGGAACAAATAATGGATAACCCTCACCACCAAACACCCAAACAATGAATTTTCCATATATCAAATTCATCCATATCATAAAAAATTACATTCCCATAAAGTGGAGCAACAAGAAGCTCATAGAGTGCAACAACCCACACAAGTGGTAACCAAATCTATGTGGGGAATCAAGGGTTGTCTTTCACATTGACAATTTTAAAACCAATGGTACAAATATACCTTTTATACTAAAGAAAAACTCCCAATTACAAGACTTTTCACATTTCATAAAACACCACTTTGGGTATTTTTAAAAAAAAAAATGGAAATGAAACTTGCAATTTAAAATCATTTCAAATCCATCCTAAAACATGGATCTTCTTCTTTCAAACCCAAAATAAAGAAAAAAGTTCAACCATTACCATCAACCTATTTTAAATGATCCATTAAGAAATTTTCAGAGGGGATAAATTATAGTCACACAATTCAAATATGAATTTAGAGTCCAATGAAAACCCAATTTATAAACCATTTTGGGGAAAACCTAACTTTAAAAAAAATATTTGAAATACAGCATTGACACCTTAAAAACCAAAACCGGATTAAAATCCATCATGTATCATGGAAACAATTTCAATGCTCCCCTAAATTAAAAAAAACCTTTTCATATTTAAAAATTCCATTTCAAACATGAAAACATATAATTTAAAAGAAAAAACATTTATGCCAAGGTGAAACATAGTGAAATGGATATAAAAGAGCATAATGATATCTTTTATATTCGTAATTTCATGATTTAAAAAGCAAATGAACACCTTGAATTTAAGAAATAAAATAATTTCATATAAACTCATAATTAAAAGAAGTGAAAACTAATCCAAAACATGTCTTATTCAGTATTGAGGACACCCACATGGATAAATACATAGTCTAGAAACACTAGAGACTAAAAACACTATAATTTGAGTTATTTGGAATAAAATTAGCCTAAATGGTTATAGAGTTAATGGGAAAAGCCAAATCCAAGAGCAAGGAGGGATGGGTGGGAAGAAGAGGGAAAGAGAAGAATAAATACCTAAAACCCTCTTAGAAATTTCCAAAGAGCTGCCAAGAATCAGAGGAGGATGGTGGATATCTTCCTTGTGATCCCAATGGTTGGAAAACATAGAAGGGGTAGAGTAGGGTTCAAACAGCTCTTAATTTTTGTGGTAATTTTTTTAATTTCACCACAATTTAAATAGATGGATGAACTACATGGTTTGAAAAACATGGTTTTCAAAATAAAACAACATCTACATGTAACCCAATTCCATGAAAAAGATCACCCTCATAGTTTATCTACAAAGTTTTTAAACCTTGTGGCATCCATGCATGAGAGAATACCTAGGATATGATTACCCACATGATCAAGCCACATGATCTTGCCACATGTGAAAAATGGCTATGTCAACTTGGACAACCCATCCATAGAGGCACCCCATAGTTACTACCAATTGTGTGTCCTAACCATTACCCCCAAAAAGGTATTATAAATGAAATTCTTTCATGAAAACTACTATAACACAAAACCACAAAAAATAAGATAAAATAATACAAAAATTATAACATAGTGACATAGGGTCATAAACCCATTCTAAAACTAGAAATGTTTCAAAACTAAAGGTAGAAAGAAAAATTCAAAGAATCCAAAAATAATTACATGATCATTCACCTAGGGTCATGAAACATATGGATAACCTAGTTTCAAAAGCTATATCACCCTCACACAACACTTCCCAAATGGCCAAAGCTAAGAAATAGCTTGTATAAAAATATCAATTGGAAGATCAAATCATGAACCAATGTTCATTATCATGTCCAATGATGTGCACCACAATGGATCAACACAAGAATGGGTGCATCCAAAAATCTTAAGGAATTTCCACCCTAATAACAACGTACCACAAAATGACACACATAGCCAACCATAAAAGAATTAGGCAAACTAGAATAATAAACTCAAAATCTATCCATAAGGGACATTCTAGAAATTAAATGTTTCATGTTACACATGACTATCAGAGCCATTTATAATGAACATATCATAATGGAAACATCCATATGATTCCAACAACAACAATCAAAACTAAAAATACATAAGAAAAAATAACAATATGGAAATGAAAGATCCCCAAAAACAACATATCTTCAAAATAATCTTACTCGAGGCCAATTATGCAATATTATCATACGAAACAGTGGAAGAACATCTAAAAGTCCACAACCGAAGAAATATATAGGAGGATAAAGATAATAGGGCTTTTCATTCCTAATATCCCCACATTGGAAGTATATGAGAGGTTATTTTTGTAACATCCGTGGGGAAGAAGAATATGAAATTTTAATATTTATTTATATTTTTGAATTAAATATTAACTTTATTTTAAATAGGATGCTGTATTCGATGGCGTCCCTTTAACACAACAATGGGTTTCTCTTAAGTCTTATGTTGCACACAATGATGATTCATACCAAAAAATAATAATATATTATTTTTTTAAATGGTAGTCAGTGCCTAGCCGTTTAATGGGGGGAATGAATAAAACTAACTACAATATCATTATAAATTTTAGTTAAATATATTTACATTTATCCAATAAAATTTAGTTTCTTAAAATGTGATTGAATATAATTTTAAACATAAATACTCTAATATTCTTTAAAAGTTTGATTTACCACCTTTTGATAGCGAACCCTATTTAAATATATTTTGGGTAACTTTTATATGTTATATTTGACAATATAAAATTATTCTTTAGAATCTGGATATCAAAATTTACTTTGGGTTAATTTTTTAATTTTTTTTGATAAAATTCATTTTTAATGAATAGTGAAATACCTATATTTTAATTGAAAACTGCATTTTAATCTAATATATTTATATGGTTAGATTGTATTTTTAATTTTTTTTAAAGTTTAATTATCTTATATGTTTACCATTTAATATAATGTTGTTCATTAGATGTAATTTCACTTTGAAATTGGATATAAACAAGTGTTAATATTTTGATAGTTAACACTTTATAAAAACACGATTTTTTGTTTTGACAATGGGAATTAATTTTAAATTAATTAATGAAACATATATTTTTTGAATTTGGTAAAATAGTAATAATATATGAATTTTTAATATCAAATATAGACTAGGCTGAATTTTTTTTTCAGAAAACCTTAAAAAAATTTATTAATTGTGAAAACACTAAGTTATAATTAAAAAACCAATCTTTTCATTAAAATTACATTTTACTACTTCTGTGAATTGAATATCAAAAATCTGACATACATTGTAATTATTAGTAAGTAAAATTCGGTTCAATAAGATCAAAATATTTTTTGGTGAATAATAACTTTTGACTTTTATATACCGTGGTTAAAGGTAAATATGTTAATTCAAGGTAAAAACAATATTATAATACTATAATATTTCCTTAACACATGTCCTAACCATATTGGATGAGTAATGAATGTCCAAGAAAATCCTTGGGAGAGAATTTTGGCCTTTCAAAGCCACTTAGGTAAGATAATGATATTAATAACTTTTTATTTCAAGTAAAAATAAAAATATAATAAACATGTATTGTTTTTCTAAAACAATTTTAATGTGGGGTTATATAATTGATATATTTTACTAAAAATATTCATTTTAAACCTAAAAATATTTCATACATCGTGATATTTTTTTATAATTTTTAGAAATCAAATAAATAAAATTATTTATGACACAGAATTATGTTGTTTTTACCTCATTAATGAATGATTTAAATAAATAAGATTATAAATATTGAAAAAATAACTGAAACCTGTCCAATTCTTATTGGATGATTTTATTTATAACATGAGTTATCTTATATTTGACTTTAATAAGTTGTTTACATTTAGAAATAGAATATAATTATATAATATAATAATCTTTTCAAACTTTTCTAAAGAGCCCCTCCTACCCCTCATAAATAGCCCTCACCTCTAACCCATTACTCACACCTCTCAAGACCCTTGCCTTGTCAAACCTTGGCCCAAATTTATCTCAATATCCCTATCTTCTACCTAGAATCCTTACCTTTAGAAGAAGGGATATCAAGAAATCCATTTGGTTCAAACCAAAGGGAGTTGCCCGATTTATAGGTTATGTCTTCTTTTAAGTTATTTTCTTTTATTTTAATTCTCCAACCCCATAATCTCTTTTTATTCCTTTATTTTATTACAAAACCACTATTTTCAATATACACAGTTGTTTTTATGATAAGGATTTGTCCTACACTTACACATATTTCCATCTAATGGGTAAAGAACATAGAGTTTCAGTGGACGACGAACAACTGGCTTAGGAAATGATGATTGTTCAATCTTATCCTACCACATATTTTGGTGGCCATTAATATTTAACATTATTTATATGTGATATATATTATATTTCTATTATTTCTATTCTTCTGTATTTTACATTTATAGAATACCTTTATGGTTTCCATAGTGGGTAAATACAATAATTTCATTTGAGGAAGGGCGGACTACCACCCCTGAAAGTGATAAGACATGTTCGTTCCATACGTGTAATGTATAAAAGATTGAGATAATGAAATTATATATGATATTATATTTTAATTATAATATAACTATTTATCATTATGTTTTCATTCCATTATATATGAGATAGAAATGAAGGTAGCATTCATGTGTACGTAAGGCTTACCGTCCCCATGAACGGTGCATTTCATTTAACATTTCAAAATGTTATGTAATATTATAAATACATACATATACTGGAAATATATGAGATATATTATATCCAAATAATGAATATCATTATGGAGATAATGGAATTTTGACCACATGAACAATTTGTAATTATAAGAAGTTCATTTTTGACTCAAGTTCCAAATATCGACAAAACGACAATTATTAACTTAAATGATTGAATAATGTTTATAACTTGGTAATAAGGGATATAAAAGGATTAATAAACTTGAAAAATCTTCTTTGTAAAGTATAAATTACATTTTGTTTGTTATTTAGGAGATAAAAGAACGAACGGGTCAAGTTGGACACAATGTAAGTGGTTTCTTATCTCAATTTTAATTCCATGAGATTTCCATTGTTCGCCACTTATTTATTTCATGTGGTGTGTTGTGTAATTCCATTTCATATATATTATCATGATTCTCTTTATATTCATGGTATTCTTTGATTCATTTGGTGGTTATTAACTTTTGGTCATATGACTCAATTTATTACAATGTGGTAAGGGGTTTCCATATAACTTTTTATTCTCGTGAGATCCAGTAAATATTTTGCAATATTTTCTTTTGTATTGTGCATGTACTACCCATGATTGTATTAATTGACTAATATAAATTAATTTATGGGTATTTTCTTCTTCATTGTATGATCGTTCTTCAATGTGTCGTATGTTTCATAAGTTACAAAATCATGAAGGGAACCTTTCACCCTCCTCCATTTAAGAGACTACTTTTTTTGTTATGAATTATAATTTACATCTTATTATGATGGAATATGTTCTTATATATCCTTATTGAAGTAAATTTTATGTCCAAGTAATGAGAAACCCTTTTCTATCTCATCAACTCATTTTCTAAATTGTAAAGTGACGTCGTTAGGTTACCGAATTTCTTTAAGGGAACTTCTTCACCCAATTTCAATTCTTTGGATTAAAATTTTACTTCTTGATTATGTCTTTCTATGAATATGTGTGAATAAACTGTAATTGTTTTACACATAATAACCACTTATATTGGGTGTATTTATATTTTTCACACATAATTATGTCATTTAATTATCCTTAATCTAAGGATACCGTCTTTAGAAGGGATTTCGTCACAATTTACATTCCATTGAGACTTCATTGTTGTTATGTGCCAACTAACTTTTATATTATGTATATACTATCCTTTGTAATATTATATCCTGAATATATTTATTATCCTGATATTATAATGTTTGGATTAAATTTTATTCCTCAATTATTTGTATCCAAGCATCTCTCATTTGGTTAAGAGCACCTTAACTAAAGTATTGTGTTAAAGATTTAGTATTCTAAATTTTTCTCTTTAATGTCCATGTTCTAAAAATAGGTTCAAGGATTTATTTATATGGACATTAATGATTTAAAATGATAATTCTCTTAAAAAATCAAAGTGGTATGGGACACATGTAATAAAAAATCACATTATTAAATGATTTTTAAAATGGTTTGATAAAGCATTGATTATGTCCATATCATGAAATGATATATTGTGATTTCAATGTGGAAATGTTTTCTTTCCATTATGATTGTTTTTTGTGTTATGAATATTTTATGGTTATTGGGCATTGTTTACGTGTACGGGAGGTTACGTGATAAACCTAGGGTGGGTGAGCCTATTATAGCTCTCCAATGCATTGGGGAATGGGATGGAGGGAAACGTATATGTTTCTCCTAAGAGGACTAGGGAGTATACTACTATGGGTATCCCAAACATAACTCCCTACGTAGCTGTGAAAGCTACATTGTAATTATGTTATGTATACATAAGTTAACTTTATGATGTATGATTTCTATATATTATTCATAAATCTTAGGATTTTAAAGAGGAATGTTATGAATGAAAAGTATGGTTTCATTAATTTGTATTTATTGTTGGGATAATGTTTTTTTCCTTATTTTATAACCCTTAGTGAAATTTTTATGCTCATCCCATGTTTTGAAATGTTTTTCACAGGTCTTAAAGTGGAATAGGGTGAAGGGTGGGATCATGGAAAAGTCATGATTTATAAAACATGTAACTAGACAAGTTTTTTTATCAGTTTTATTTTATGAAAGAAATCGAAACAGAGAAAAAGTGTCTAATTTGTAATTTTTGAGATGTAATAGTTATGGAGTAATTCTCTAAAGCACTAAACTCGAAGAGATCCTCGATGTAAATTTTTCACATAATTCAGGATTATGCAATGTTTAAGGCTGGGTCCTTATAGTTGGTATCAGAGGATGGTTTTGATAAAATTAGAGGTTAGGGTGTTATTTATTTATAAATGACATAACCATAATGGTTATCATATTAGAATGAGTCAGTTATTTTTGAGGTGATAAATGGTCATTACATTATATGTAGAAAAATGAAAGGTATTAAATAAACTTTGAGGAAAACATATGTTATGGTTATTTTTAAGGAATTTATCTCTATTTTTTGGAATTTTATGAAATTATATAGTTTTTGAAAAAGGAAAACACACAGACTATGTGACAACCTGTCGTATCGGACAAAACAGCGGGAATAGAACCCACACCCAAAGTGTGATTGGGATTTATCACCTACCAGAGGACTACGTGAAGTCCCTGATTAGTATGACTAATTCTATTTAGTTAAATTATTTTATAGATCAAGAATAAGTTTATTTAGGATCTTATGTTTTATCAAATGGGAACCCTTAGTATAGGAAAATGATTTTGTGATTACGTGATAAGGGTTATTTTGTAAAACATTATCTCTTTTGGGAACACTCTATGCTTGAGGAAAATATAATACTATGGGATTTATTTTCTGGAGTAATGGATTAAATATTATTTTGGAAGAATCTATGATTTTATTTTGGACATAAAGCGATTTGGGTTACTAATGGAAATAATTAAACTATCATAGAGAATGTTTGATTAGGTTAATTACACTTTAGTATGAGACTTTAAGAGTAGTCGATGTTTTTAGAGATAAATGTTAAGATTTATTCTGGAAGACTATGTGATTAAATCCTTTTGGGTTTTGGGATTCAATATTATATTGAATTATTTTGATGAATTTTAAGGGCAATTGTATATTGAATGTTCTTTCTTGAACATTGGGTGCATTTTGTTGAATTTTTGAGATTAGGAGTAGTATTTCTTTTTTAAAAATGATTATACTTTTGGGGATTATCTGATCTCGTACTAACCAATTTTGGGTTAGGATAATGTATAATGATAGAGGAAATATATGGTTCATATTTTTTTGATCATTTTACTCTATGGAATTAGATTCTTGCACTTTTGATGTGACCATATTATCTTAAATACTCATCCTTTGGAGAAAAGATGAGTTTGTGGTAGAAATTTTGTAAATGATGAATGTCTACATGTCAAGTAAGTATGTTTCCTAATTATTTTATTCAACCTCATGAATAAATTCTCAACTTTATGAAATGGAACTTAACAATAATGTGGTCTGTTTACTTTTCTTACTGGTAAACCAATGACCATTTAACTCATCACAAAATTTCAGTTTTCTTGTTAATAAATTTCTCTTAATCATGTTTTCTATCACTCTACATCAGTACCTAAAACTTAGTTTCTCCTATATATCCATGTTTTCATGGAATCCATGTATGGGTTATCAGGGGTGACCTTTTCACTTATCTATCATTCTTTTAATGTGATAGTTCTATTCACTCCTTTTCCTATGTGGGAATTTAAATGAAGTTTCCAAGTCCAATTTTAAAACTTCGAGGACGTAATTTCCAAAAGGGGGAAGGATCTAAAATCCATAGAAAATAAAGAATATGATATTTTCTTATTTATTAATAATTTCGAATTAAATTTTAATTTTATTTTAAAGGTAATTCTATATTCAATGGCATACCTACCATGCAACAATGGGTTTCTCAGAAGTCTTATGTTGCTCACAATGTTGAGTTATACTGAAATATAATAATACATTATTATTTTAAATGGTAGTTAATTCTTAGCCATTGTAGTGACAGGAATAAACATAACTTACTACAATATTATTATACATGTTAGTTAAATGTTTTAACATTTATCCAAAAAAAGTTAAAGGCTTAAAATGTGAATGAATCTAATTTTAAGCATAAATACTCTAATATTCATTAAAAGGTTGATTTACTGCCTTTTGATAGAGAACCCTCTTTAAATATATTTTTGGTCACTTTTATAAGTTCTATTTGAAAATATAAAATTCTTATTTAGAATCAGGAAATCAAAATTAACTTCATGTAAATTTTTGGTATTTTTTGATAAAATTGATTTTTAATGAATAATGAAACATACTATATTTTAATTCAAAAATGATTTTAATCTAATTTCAATATTTGGTTATATTATATTATTAATTTGGTTCAAAGTGTAATTAGATTATATTTTGGCCATTTAATCTAATATTTGTCATTGGAAGTAATTTCATGATGAAATTGGACACAAACAAGTGTCAATATTTTGATAGTTAATATTTCTAAAAAACACACTTTTTGTTTTGACAACGGGAATTAATTTTAAATTAATTAATGAAACTTATATGTTTTTAATTTGGTAAAATAGACATTATTTTTGAATTCTGAATATTGAATATATCTTAGGCTGATTTTTTTGGTATTTTCCTAAAACCCCCCAATTTTTTATGAATAGTGGAAACACTATGTGGTAGTTAAAAAACTGAATTTTTCATTTAAATGAAATTTTAACGCTTCTGTGAATTGAATTTCAAAAATCAGACACAAATTGTTGTTATTAGAAGGTAAAATTTGATTCAATAAGATGAAAACAATTTTTGATGAATAGTAACTTTTCACTTTTATTTACCGCGATTAATGGTAAATAGGGCAATCCAAGGTAAAAATATATTATAAAAATATAAAATTACCTTAACCTTTGTAATAACCTTATTGGATGAGTAATGGCTAACCAATAAAATCCTTGGGTGAGACTTTTGGCCTTTGAAAGCCACTTGGGTAATATAATGATATTAAAGATATTTTATTTAATATAAAAATAAAAATATCATAAACTTGTATTGTTTAGAAAAAACTATTTTAATGTTGAGATATATAGTTGATATATTAGACTATAAATATTAATTTGATAGATAAAACTATTTCCTACATCATGATATTTTTTATATAATTTTTAGACGTCAAATAAAAAAACGTATTTATGACACAATAGTGATAAATTGTTTACCTCATTAATTAATGATTTAAATAAACAAGATTATAAAAATTGAAAAATAACCAAAACCTATCCAATTCTTATTGTAAAATTTTATTTCGAACATTAGTCAAATTATCTTCAACTTTAGTATGTTTTGGACATTTAGAAACCAAAAATCACTATATAATAAAATAATATTTTCAAACATTCTTAAAGAGCTCCTCCTACCCTTTATAAAAAGATATCAAGCTTAACCGATTACTCACACCTCTAAACCCCTTGGATCATCCAACATCTTTTCAAATAATCTCTCAAGATCCCTCTATTCCACCTATAAGCCTTATATTATGGAGAAGGCAATTCAAGAAATTTTTTTGGTTCAAACCAAATGGAGTTGCCCTATTGAAAGGTATTGTATTCTTTTAAGTTCTTTTATTTTATTTTTCATATCCAACCCATAAACGCTTTTTATTAATTTATTTTATAACAAAAAAAGTATTATAAATATACTATGTTGTTTTTATGATAAATATTTGAACTAAACTTACACCCAACTCTATATAATGGCTAAAGAACATACTGTTTCTGGGGATGGAAAACTACTGCCTCACGAAATGATGATTATTCAATATTCTCCAAAGACCTCTTATGATGGCCATTAAGATGGAAATATATTTATATGTGAAATATATTATATTTATATTGTTTCTTTGATTATTTATTTCTCATTTATAGAATACCTTTATGGTTTCTATAGTGGGTAAATAGGATAATTTCATTTGGGGAAGTGCGGACTACCACCCCATCAAAGTGATATGAATCATTCATGCCATATGTGGAATGTATAAAGGATAGATTTAATGAAATTATATATGATATTATACTGTAATTATAATATACCAATTTATCATTTTGTTTTCATTCCATAAAATACGAAATATAAATGAATGTAGTGTTCATGCGTATGTACGGCTTACAATCTCCATAAATGGTGCATTTCATTTGTTATCTTCAAATGTTATGTAATATTATAAATACATATATAAACTGGATATATATAATATATATGATATCTAAATCCTGAATATCATTCTATATATAATGGAATTCTGACCATATGAACAACTTTTAATTATTAGAAGTTCATTTTTACTCAGGTACCAAGTATCGACAAAATGACCATTATTAACTTAAATGATTGAATAATGTTTATAACATGGTAATAAGTGATACAAACAGAACAATAAACTGGAAAAATGTTCTTAATCAAGTAGAAATTAACTTTAGTTTATTATTCAGGAGATTACAGAATGAACGGGTCATGTCAGACACAAGGTAAGGGGTTTCTTATCTCACTTTAAATTCCATGAGATTTCCATAGTTCGCCACTTATTTATTTCACGTGGTGTCTTTTTTACTCTCATTTGATATATATTATCATGATTCTATTGTATTCATGGAATTTTGAGATTCATTTTGTGGTTATTAACTTTTGGTCATACGACTCGATTGATTGCAACGTGGTTTGGGGTTTTCATGTCACTTTTTATTCCCATGAGATTCATTCTATATTTGCAAATATTTTATTTTGTGTGGTGTATGTACTAAAAATGATTGTATTAATTGTGTAATATAATTTAATTTATGGTTATTCATATATTCATTGTATAACCCTTCTTTAATGTGGTGTATGTTTCATAAGTTACCAAATCGGTAAGGGAATCTTTCACCCTCATCTTTTTAAAATACTTTTTTGTTATGTCTTTTAATTTACATCTTCTTATGTTGGGATATGTTATTATATATCCTTATTTCTGTAAATTTTATTCCCAAGTTATGAGATACTATTTTCTCTCTCATCAACTCATTTTCTAAATTTTAAAGTGACGTCGTTGGGCTATTGAATTTCTGTCAGGGAACTTCTTCCCCCAATTTCAATTCTTGGGGTTATACTTCCAATTATTGATTATGTCATGCTATGAATATTTTTGCATAAACATTGATTTTTTACACATAATATACTCTTATATTGGGTGTATTTATATTTATCATGCATAATTATGTCATTGATTTGTCATTAATCTATGTATACCATCTTTATAAGGGATTTCATCTCAATTTTCATTCCATTGAGAATTAATTGTTTTCATGCACCAATTAACTTTTATATGGTGTATATACTATCCTTTGGAATATTGTATCAATTTTGTTTAAAACATTGTCTGGGTCAATGACCAAGACTAAATATATTATTATAAAGCGAGAAGATTACAAAAGTTTGAAGGTGGGAATTTTATTACAATCCTTTGCAAGGAGAGGAAGGAGGTTGTTAGGTAACTCATCAAACCACGTAATGTCTTGGTTGATCCCCTTTTTGGAAAGTGCATCGGTAACCATATTTGCTTCACGGTAGGAATGGGTGGCAATATATTTGATCTTTAAAAGAGAGTTCAGGAAGTTTTTCCATCTTGCAGTAAGAGGCCAAGAGAGGTGGACAAATCCATTCCAAATGGCTTGGACAATGGTGGTGGAGTCACTTTCGATCCAGATATGATTCCAGCCTTTATTTTTGACAAATTTGATGGCATGGATGAGATCCATCATATCATCCTCAAGGGAGGAGGTGATCCTGTAGCTACCATTGAAGCGACCATGACATTGACCTATAGAGTCTCTGAAAATAGCCCCACAACCCGTAGGGCCAGGATTACCTTTGGAAGCCCCATCAAAATTGATCATGATCTATCCAGGAATTGGGGCTGTCCAGAAGAATTCGAGAAGTTGATTTGGCTGAGGGAAAATTCCTTCAATCCTCAGACACCTAAGGATCACAAATTCACAAATCGTGTTGTCGCAATTGGATTTCTAGATCGAGGTAGCATCTTTGATAGCAATCAGGATTCTCATGCGACCTGAAAGAAGATTGTGTGAGTGATTACTATGAATAGAGGCATTTCTATAATACTAGATAATGTGAAAGAGCTCTGCCACGGCAGAAAGGAAGAGGTTTTTGATTTGAGGCGAGAGCTTTAGCTCTACATAGTGCTTTAGTTGCAAAAGGATATTGTCAAAAGGAGGCCATCTGTAGTCAAATATGTCAGCAATAATATTCCACATAACAAAAGCCTTAGAAAAAGATAAAAAGAGATGGTTGATATCTTCTCGGTGTTGGTGAAAGAGGGGGCATTTAGAACAGAGGTGAATGCCAAAGGATTGAAGACAAGTCTCAGTGGGGATACGCTTGTGCACCAGACGCCAAATAAGGTTGAGTCTAGAATGTTTCATCCAAGGTTTTTTTTAAAAACATTAGCCAGGAAAAATCTGAATCAGAGTCAGAGAAATATTGTTTAAAATTTTTTTGGAATCAAGCATAACATTGTGCGCCGGTTCCCAAACCAGAAAGTCTTCATAGCTAGAGAAAGTGTATCTATCAACCACTTGCATGATGTAGTCAGGTATCTCTACAGTTATGGAGTTCATCACATCCTTAATTGTGTTGTTAATGCTATCATGAGAAGAATTAGGAGGAAGCATGGAGATAAGAGGGGAGCATGTCCAGTTATCCAACCAAAAACGGATGGTGGAATCCAGACTGACCAACCATCTAGAGTTATTCATGATGCGGGCAAACGAGTTTCGTAGAGAGGTCCAGAGAGAAGATTGAACATAGCTTAAATTCCCATTCATTAATCTTATAAGAAATTTATTTCTAAGAAAATCAAGGGAGTTAGTGGTGTTATTTATCAGTCTCCAAGTGAGCCTTGCTTGGAGGTCCTTATTGAACAACTTGAAATTTTTAATATCCAGGCCACCCTTATCAAGAGTGGTGCAATAGGTGGATGAGTTAATGGTAACAAGTTTCCTTTCAATGATGCTACCAGACCAGACAAAATTTATAATATAAGTATTAATTTTCTTGAGAAGTCCGAGAGGCCACTTATAGATCATGAGGGAATAAACCAGCTTAGAGGTAATGGTCGATTTCACAAGGCAAATCCTGCTATCCATGGACAACAATTTCCCCCTCTAGGAAGTGAGCTGATTAATCACTTGACCAACCATATTATTAAAATAAATATCTTTTGTCCTGCCCCAAAAAATGGGGACTCCAAGATAAGTGAAAGGAAGAGAACCTTCCTTGATGCCAAGATTATCAATGATGTGGCCTTTTCGAGATAAGGGGAATGATTCCCCAAAGAAAATAAAATATTTGCTCCAACTGATGGATTTCCCTGAAACCTCTTTATAGTGGGATAGGGATTTTTTAAGGTTGAGAATGATATGTTTGTTTCCATTGAGAAAAAGAATAATGTCATCGGTATAGAGAATATGGGTCAGAACCGATAGATTCCTGGAAGCCGAGATGGGTTTCAATTTACCTTGAGAAATAAAGGAGGAAATCAATCTACTGAGGTAGTCTTACGCAATAACAAAGAGAATGGAAGAGAGAGGATCACCATGTCGAACTCCCATAGCGCATTTGGAATAACCCTTAGGAGAGCCATTCACTAGGATTGATATTAAGGCAGAGTTGAAGAGATGGTGAATCCTACTAATGAATACATCACTAAATCCAAAAGCTTGAAGAACCTTGATGATAAAAGTCCAATCAATAGTATCAAAGGCCTTTCTAATATCAATCTTTATAGAAATGTTTCCCCCTCGGGAGACATTATTTAAGGAGTTGGTTCATTCTGAGGTGAGGGAAATGCACTCTTGAATGGATCTCCCCTTGATAAAGCCGAATTGGTTCCCAGAAATTATTTTATTACATAGAACCGAAATCCTATTCCCTAGAATCTTGGTAATAATTTTATAAATGGTATTAATTAGAGCAATGGTCCTAAAGAGGTGAATTTCAGAGGCATTGGGAACCTTAGGGATAAGGGTGATAAATTGAGCCTTTATACCATGAGGAAGGAAACCAGTCTTAAAAAAATATTTAACAAGTTTTCAGACATCTGAGTGGAAAACCTCCCAGTGATGTTGAAAGAAACCATTATCAAAACCATCCGGCCCAGGGGCACTATCAGGATTCAGACTGAAGACAGTGGTTTTGATTTCATGATCCAGGGGAGGAGACAAGAGAAATAGATTTTCATCTTCATTGATCAATGTCGGAATGATCCCAGGGAGAATGTTCTTGTTAATATGAGGACCATTGATAATATTTTCAAAATAAGTGACAACATGATTGGAGATGTCAGATTCAGAGGAAAGAAAGTTGTCATTATCTTTCAGGGAGGATAGAGGACAGTTGATTTTTCTAATCCTTTGAAGGTTATTATAAAATTTGGTGTTTCTGTCTCCATCAGTGAGCCACTTCGTTTTGAAGATCTATTTTCTAAGGTTTTCTTTGAGGGATAGAAGGGATTTGAGCTTGGAAGCAATGATAATTTCAGATTGAGGGTCAGATGTAAAGCCAGAATTAGTAGAGGAAGTTTGAATTTAGTTAAGGTCAGTCTCAAGTCTGGAAATGTTCTGATCAAACTGCATGGATTTATCACCACACCAACCTTTTAGGCTGAGTTTTAGCTGTTTGAGCTTTGTGATGCAAGCCAAAACATCAGAGTGCTGACTCATAGAATTACAACATCTTTTAATGAGATGAGTGCAATCTTGGTTAGCGGACCAAGCGTTATTGAATTTAAAGGGTAGATTAGATGTGGATTTTTTTTAAAAGAAAGGAGACCAGAATAGGATGGTGATCAGAATTGAGCTTAGTTAATGTGGTGCTATAGATGGTATCCCACACATCAAGAGTCGGGATATTAAAAAACTCCCTGTCAAGTTTTCTATCAACTACCTGGTTATAATGCCTATGGTACAAGGTGAATTTATAACCTATGAGGTTTACTTCCACCAGGCTACAGTCATCAATAAAGGCTCTGAATTCTCTAGTAGCAATGGGGGAATGGGAAGGTCCCAGCTTTTCACTGGGTGAGAGGATGGCATTAAAATCCGCCAACACTAGCCAGGGGTCATGCATGGAGCTATCTAGGTACAAAAGTTCATTCCATAGGGGCCTAAAATCCTGATATCTATTTTTGGCATAGAAAAAAGTACAAAATAAATTCTTGTTATCATAAGAAAAATCACATGTAATCATTTGGTCGGAAGAAGTACAAATTTTGATATCAGTCAAACAATTGTGATAAAGAATACAAATAGAATCAACATTTCTATTATTAGAGCATGCAACAAAAAAATTATAACCAGAAATGAAATTATTTTTAAAAGTCAAATAAAAATTGTTTTTTGGTTTAGCAAGAGCTATGATTTTCGGATTATGAGTTGTAACAAGTATTTTGAGGGTGAAAATGGTGTCACAGTTTACTACGCCCTGAAAATTCCAAAAAAATGCATCCATTGAGACCTGTTTTTTGAGCCTAATCCCCTTTTTTCTTCTTGGATCCTTTCGAGCCCTTGTTCCTCCTAGATATTTAAAGATTGGAGGATGAGGCCAAATGGGTAGTCATGCCCTGCTTTCCCAAAAGAGTGGTAGATGAATTGTTAAATTTATTTGTAACAGGAAGTATTTCTGAATTATCTTTGGTATCAATATTAATGCAGTCAGTTTGGGGGCCAGTAGACATCACCGGAGATGCCAGTGCATCTACTGGTCCAGGAGATGAAAGCATCACGGGAGTGTACTGCAACTCATGATCCTGCAAAGCCGAGGCAGGAGTGTGTAAAACGGTAATAGAGTCACTTACATCAGTGTTGTCATCGGAATTAAATAGAGGGTCTATAAAATACATACCAGGCTTACCTATTGCAGAAGTCATGTCATGTGGCGTTATAGACCGAGACATATCCTGAACATAGGGATGATCTGTAGCATAATTTCCTTGTGGGAGGGTTCGTGTAGTGGCAAGTTTATCCACCAGAGCACCATTCTTGCCTCTATCCTTAGGTGACATCGGGTTAGAAGTAGTTAAGTTCTGAGGATCGACTCCCTATTGTGCATGTAAATCATGATCTGTGGTGTAGGTTAACATAACAAGCTGTTTGATTTCTTCTAAGATGCCATGATCAATTTCAGCAATTTCTTCAGCTTCCACTTGCTCCGCCCAGGAGACACCGGAGGTCTCACCAAGGAAGAGGGTTTTTTTTTACCCAGACATCGGGTTTCTTTTCGTGGGGGGGGGGTCGAGGATAGTGGGAACAATGGCCTTACCGTTTTCTTCTTCTTCACTTCAGTCCACCCATCGTCCGCCGGTTGAAAAACATGATTCTTGAAACCCCGACATTTTAGCAATGAGTGACCAACAATTTTTCATATTTCACAGTATGATGGAATCAATTCACATTCAATATGAACTTTAGCGTGATATTCGTTAGCATTAAAGATTATGGAATCCGTTATTTTTTCCGCCATGTTGACCTCCACCATGACTCGAGCGTACATACCAAGCTCAGTGTTGAGTGTTCTCTGATCTATCTTCAACGGCATACCGATACATGTTGCGATGTCATTGAGGATCTGCGGGTGCCAGAAATACCAATTTAAGCCATGAAGACGCACCCAGATTTGGACTAAGGAGTTCTTGCTGTTGTAAGGGTTAAAGGCATGGTCCCATTCCGAGATACGAAGGGAACCTGGCATGAGACGGAGATTTCCAGAGCGCCAGAATTTGTTTTGGTCCTCTTCAGATTTCAAAAGAATATGGAAATAACCCTTTTCATTCATTATGCTTGTTTTATGTGTTATGAATTTTTTATGGTCATTGGGAATTGTTTACGAATACAGGTGGTTTCGTGACAAACCGAGGGCGGGTGATCCCGAGATAGATCTCTAATGCATTGGTTAATGTAACATCCCAGATAAATAAAGACTAAGACACTTTTCATATTTATTAATATTTGTGAATTAAATATTAATGTTATATTAAATGGGATTCTATGTTCGATAGTGTACCTGATACACAACAACAAGATTATTTGAAATATTACATTGCACACTAATAATATAATAATATTATTTTAAATGGTCGTTAAATCCTGTCTATTGCATTAGAGGGAATGAAAAAAACTAACTACAATATGATTATACATGTTTGTTAAATGTATTTACATTTATCCAATAAATGTTAGAGGCTTAAAATGTGAATGATTCTAACATTAAGAATAATTTACATTAAAATGTCAATTTACCACCTTTTAATGGTGAACCCTCTTTAAATATAATTTTGGTCACTCTAATACATTCTATTTGACCAAATAAAATCTTTCTTTATAATGGGGACATCAAAATTTACTTTGTGTAAATATTTTGAATTTTTCTGCTAAAGTTCATTTTCTAATGAATAGTTAAAAATATTGTATTTTAATTCAAAACTGTGTTTTAATATAATTTAATTATATGGTTATATTAACTTTTTAATTGGTTTTAAAGTGTAATTATAATATATTTTTACCATTTAATCCAATTTTGGTCATTGGGATTAATTTCACTTTGATGTTGGCCATAAACAAGTGTCAATCTTTGGATAGTTATTGTTTCTTAAAAACACACTATTTGTTTTAACAACGGGAATTAATTTTTAATTAATTAATGGAATTTCTATGTTTAGAATTTGGTAAAATAGAAATAATTTTTTAATTAGGAATATTAAAAATAGAATAGGCTAATTTTTTGGTATTTTTCTGAAAAACATCAATTTTTTATGAATAGTGAAACCACTTACTAGTAGTTAAAAAAACTGAATTTTTCATTTAAAAGAAAATTTATCACTTCTGTGAATTGAATTTAAAAAATCCTACATACATGGTTGTTATCAACAAGTAAAATTTTGTTTAATAAGATGAAAATAATTTTTTTGAATAGTAACTTTTGACTTTTATTTACCGTGGTTAAAGATTAATAGGGTAATTCAAGGTAAAAAGAATATTATAATTATTCAAAATTACCTTAACACTTGTCCTAACATTTTTGGTTGAGTCATGGACGACCATGGGCATCTTTGGGTCGATTTTGGGACCCCATGAAGCCACTTAAGAGTGATAATGACACTTTAGATTAATTAATTTAATGTAAGGGCAAAAATGACATAAACAAAAATCTTTTAGTAAATTAATTTTTATATGGTGTTATATAAGGAAGTGTTTTCCCTATAAGTATTAATTGGAGAGCTAAAATTATTTCCTACATTATAGTATTTGTTTTATAATTATTAGACATCGAATAAATTAAATTATATATGACACAATAATGATGCAGTATTTACCTCATTAATAAATGATTTATATAAATAAGATTATAATGACTAAACTATTATCCAAAACCTATAAAATTACTATTAGATGATTTTATTTCAACCATGAGTCATCCTATCTTATACTATAATGATTTTTTAACCTTTAGATACCAAATATCATTAAATTATAAAATAATATTTTAACACTTTCCTAAAGAGCCCCTCCTCTCCCTTATAAAAGGAGACCACTTTTAACCAATTCCTCACACCTCGCAAGCCATCTGTCTCGACCATACTCTGCACATTTAAACTTTCTACATACCTCTAATCCACCTAGAATCATTACCTTAGGCATAAGTAACTTCAAGAAGTCCTTTGGTTCAAACCAAAGGTAGTTACCCAAATTAAAGGTAACGATTTCTCTTAATTTTATTTCATCTATGTTACTTATCCAACCCATAAAATATTTTTATTCCTTTATTTTGTAATAAAACCAGTATCCTAGATATAGTAGTATGTTTTTTTGAGAATTATTATAACTACACTTACACACACCTCCATCTAATGGGTGAAGAACATAATTTTTCTATGAATGGAAAACTAACGCCTCACGAGACGATGATTGTTAAATTACCTTTTACCACCTATCTTGGTGGCCATTATGATGGAACTGTATTTATATATGATATATATTATTTTTATGATTTCCTTATTTTTCTTAACTTCCCATTTATAGCACACCATTATCGTTTCCATTGTGGTTAAATGCGATAATCTCATTTGAGGAAGTGCGGACTACCACCCCCTCAAAGTAATGTGACTCGTTAACACCTTATATGGGATGTATAAAGGATAGAGTTAGTGATATGATATATGATATTATAATTTAATTATAATATACATATTTATCATTATGTTTTAATTCCATTAAAATAAGGAATAGAAATGAAAGTAGCGTTCATGCGTACGTACGACTTACCGTCTCCATGAATGGTGCATTTCATTTCTTACCTACAAATGATATGTACTATTATAAATATATATATATATATCATGGATATATATGAGATATATGATATCTAAATAATGAATTTAATTCTGGATATAATGGAATGTTTACCACGTGGACAACTTTTAAATATAAGATGTATATTTTTGACTCATGTACCAAATATGGACAAAATGAACGTTATTAACTTAAATGATTACATAATGTTTATAACAATGTAATAAGTGATATAAAATGAATAATAAACTTGAAAAGGTTCTTAATCAAGTATAAATTAACTTTATTTTATTATTCAGGAGATTAATGAATGATTGAGTCAAGTCTGACACGAGGTAAGGGATTTTCTTATCTCACTTTTAATTCCGTGATATTTCCTTTGTTCGCCACTTATTCATTGAATGTGGTGTATTGTGTACTGACATTTGATATATATTATCTTGATTCTCATTATATTCATGGTACTCTGTAATTCAATTTTTTTTAATAACTTTTCATCAAATGACTCAATTTTATTATAATGAAGTAAGAGTTTTTAATCTCACTTTTTATTCTCGTGAGATTCATGCTATATTTTTTCACCTATTTTCTTTTTGTGTGGTATATGTACTGCCCATTATTTTAATATATGTGTAATAAACATTAATTTATGATTATTTTTCATCTTCATTTTATGATCCTTATTTCATGTGGCATATGTTTTCTAATTTACAAAATCTGTAAGGGAATTATTCACCCACCTTTTCAATTTAGAAGGCTTATTTTTGTTATGTCTTTTAATTTACATCTTATTATGTTGGTATATGTTCTTCTATATCCTAATTGATGTAAAATTTATTTCCATGTGATGATATAACCTTTTTATCTCATCAAATCATATTCTGAATTTTAAAGTGATGCTGTTAGGCTGTTAAATTTTTACAAGGGAACTTTTTAACCCAATTTCAATTCTTTGGGTTCAACTTGTACTTCTTGAATATGTCATCCTATGAATTTGTGTGAATGGCCTATGACTGTTTTACAATTAATATCCACTTATATTTGGTTTATTTATATTATTAAAACATAATTATGTGATTTATTTATCCTTAATTTAAGGATACCATCTTTATAAGGGATTTCATCCCAATTTACATTTCCACTGAGACTTCATTGTTGTTATGCAGCAATTCACTCTTATATGGTGTATAAACTGTTATTTGACATATTATATCTGGAATACCATTATTTTTATTATATTATAATGTTCTCATTTAATTTTATTCTTCAATTATTTGTATTCAAGCGTCTCTCTTTTTTTTTTAAAAAAACTCTTTAACTAAAATTTAGTTTTAATTGTTTTAAAGATTTATTCTTCTAAATAGTTTTCATTAATGTCCATGTTTTCAAAATGAGTTTCTAGATTTATTTATATGGACATTAATGTTTTAAAATGATAATTCATTTAAAATCATCAAAGTTGTATGGGACACTTTGATTCAAAAATCAAATTTTAAATGGTTTTGAAAATGATTTGATAAAAGCATTGATTATATAATTATCTTGATTTGATATATTGGAATGTGGAAATGTTATCTTTCCTTTATACTTGTGATATGTGTTATGATTATTTTATGTTTATTGGGAATTTTTTTACGTATACGGGTGGTTTCTTGATAAACCTAGGGCGGGTGAGCTCGAGATATCTCTCCAATGCATTGGGTAACATGACGAAGGTAAACGTGATGTTTCTCCTAAGAGATTTAAGGAATATATTGTGATGGTTATTCAAGTGTAACTCCCTACATAGTTGTGATAGCTACAATGTAAGTTTTATATGGATTCCATAAGTAACAATTATGATTTATGATTTGTGTGGGTTATTCATAAATCTTATGATTTCGTAAGGTATGTTATGATTGAAAAGTATGGTTTCATGGATTTATATTTATTTATGGGCTAATGTTTTCCTTCCTTATTTTATAACCCTTACTAAGATTTTTATGCTCATCCCAAGTTTTTTAAATGTTTTCCACAGGACAAAACGTTGACTAGGGTCAATGATGGGATCATGGAAAATTTATGTTGTCTAAAACATGGAACTAGACATGTTTCTTTTTAAGAGTTTTTATTTTATGAAAAAAATGGATATTGGGTTGCAGTGTAATATTGTAATATTCAAGTTCTTATGTAATAGTTATGGCCTAATTATCTAAAACTCTAAACCTGAAAAGATCCTCAATGTGAATTATTCATTTAATTCAATATTATGTAATGTTTAAGGTTGGGTCCTTATAGTTGGTATCAGAGTTCGGTTTAGACAAATTTAGGGATTATGAATTTTTGTTAGACATATGGTTAGTCCCTATCTATTATTTAAGTTAAATCCTTTTTTTATAACATTTTCAGATCAACGAATGTTAGTTACAAATGGAAGGAGGAGGATCTCAAATGAAATTCTTATCTCTTCCTGAGGACATGCTTGAAATAATTATTACAAATCCATGTTCGGATGATTGTGAAACTTTTTATAGCATAAAAATCACATGCAAGCAGTTATTTGAGATATCAAACTCCTCGCCTATACCTCTTTATCATCGTGGATCTTGGGTTGTATTTAGAAAAATCATATTTTCACATTATTCTAATATTTTCATGAACGGTAAATATTATCAAGGCATTTTTAAATATTTTACCTTATCACAAGATTTTGAAGTATATTATGATTTTAAAAAAGGTTCTGGAGAAGGAGACCCTTGAAAAACCTATTTATATTTGATTTTAAAATATAGTCTCTCAACACACACTTATAGTATTTTAAAAGGACCGTTAATTGAAAGTTTCAACTCAAATTTTGTTTGACTGTTTTATAGAAATCAAGTTTTTTCAGATGTTTTGAAATTATATGTCATACATGATTATTTTTCAAAACTGTTATTCTGTGAACACCCATATGACCCATGTTGTACAAGGTGTATTTGGATGGAGGAGGAAAATGATTTTGAAGGATCTCAGAATAATTTTTGCAATGCATGGACCTTATACCTACGTGAACAAGATGAATATGAAACCAAATTGACACCATGATCATGGTATGAGGTTCTTCATTTTGTGTATTGGTTTATTTTATTATATGGTGGTGAAATAATATTTCAAGAATTAAGATGTTGATATCATAATGGATTTGGATGAAAATTAGAGGTACAAGGAAACCATTGAGGTTAAACATGTTAGGGTTATTTATGTGTTTTATAAAAAGGACAACCCATAGGATGGGTGACAACCCATCGCATCCAGAAAGGCTGTAGGAATCGAACCCACAACCGAAGGGCGACAAGGGTGCATCACCTACCACTAGCCTACTTGAAGTACCTGGTTAGAATGACTTATTATTTTAGTAAAATGTTTTTATGCAACAAGAATAAGTTGATTTTTAGAACTTATGTTTTATCAAATTTATATAATTAGTTTTGAAAAATGATTTAGTGATTAAGTGATAAAAGGTTGTTTTGGAAGACGTTCTCTCTTTTGAAAAAACACTTTATGCCTAAGGAAGATAGAATACTATGGGATTTCAATTATGGAATAATGGATGAAATTTTAGTTTGGAAGAATCTATGTTTTTATTATGGACACATGATGATTTGATTTATTTATGAAAATTATTAACCTATCATGGAGAATTTGGGATTAGGTTAATTACTTTTCAATATGAGACTTTATGAGTAACAGGTGTTACTTGGAGATAAATGTTAAGATGTATCTTGGAAGTCTATGTAATTAAATACTTGTGAAATTTTGGTTACAATAAAATTTTGGATTACTTTTGAAGAATTCTAGGGACAATTGTTTATTGAATGGTCTGTGTTGAACTTTGGGATTTGTTAGACAAATTTTAGATATTAAAAGTAGTTACTCTTTATGTAAAATTTTATCCTTTTTGCGGATTATTTGATCTTGTACTAAAAGTTTAGGTTTTAGTTAATATATAAGGAAAATGGAAATATATATTTCATCTTTTGTGGATTATTTTTTTCTCTCAAAGTTGATTATAGCACTTTTAATGTAGACAAGTCATCCTAAATACTCATCGTATGGAGGAAATATGAGTTTGTGTTAGAAATAGAGTGAAGGATAAATGTCGAATTGAAAAGTAGTTGTGGTTCCTTATGTATTTAGGTAAGATCATAAATAGATTAATCAATGAAAAGTAACATAAAACAAAAACTTTGTCTGTTATCTTTTCCAACTGGGGAATCAAGAACCGTTGAACTCATCACATGTTTGCAATTTTATGGTGGTTAACATTCTCCTAATCATGTATTATATCACTCTCCATCAGAACTTCACCTTTTGTTCTCTCTTAAATATCCATGTTTTCCTACATGGAATCCTAGTATGGGTTATCTCAGGTGACCTTTTTTACTTCTCTTTCATTATTTTAAAGTGATTGTTTTATTGACTCTTTTCTGATGTGGGACTTTTAATGAAGTTTCCAAGCCCAGTTTTAAAATTGCGAGGACACAATTCCCAAAAGGGGGGAAGGATGTACCATCCCAGATAAAAAAAGAATAAGTCACTTTTCATATTTATTAATATTTGTGAATTAAATATTAATTTTACATTAAAGGGTATGCAATGTTCAATAGCGTACCCGATACGCAACAACAGGTTTATTTGAAATCTTACATTACGTACTAATAATATAATATTATTATTTTAAATGTTCGTTAACTACTAGACATTGTATTGGATAGAATGAACAAAACTAACTAAAATATTATTATACATGTTTGTTAAATGTATTTACATTTATATAATAAATTTTAGAGGCTTAAAATGTAAATGAATATGACTTTAAGCATAATTTACATTAAAAGGTCAATTTACCGCCTTTTAATGGTGAACCCTCATTAAATATAATTTTGGTCACTCTAATACATTATATTTGACCAAATAAAATCCTTCTTTAAAATGTGGACATAAAAATTTACTTTGTGTAAAGTTTTGAAATTTTCTGAAAAAGTTCATTTTCTAATGAATGGTGAAAAATATTTCATTTTAATTCAAAACTGTGTTTTAATATAATTTATTTATAAGAATATATTATCTTTTTAATTTTTTTAAAGTTTAATTAGAATATATTTTTACCATTTAATCCAATTTTGTTCATTGGAATTAATTTCACCATGAAATTTGACATAAACAAGTGTCAATCTTTTGATAATTATTGTTTCTTAAAAACACGATATTTGTTTTAACGACGGGAATTAATTTTAAATTAATTAATGCAACTTATATTTTTAAAATTTGGTAATATAGACTTCATTTTTGAATTCGGGGTTTTAAATATAGCTTAGTCTGAATTTTTGGTCTTTTTCTGAAAGACTTCAATTTTTGAAAAATAGTGAAACCACTTAGTAGTAGTTAAAAAAACTGACTTTTTCATTTAAATGAAATTTTACCACTTCTGTGAATTGAATTTAAAAAATCCGACATACATGTTTGTTATAAAGAAGTTAAATGTGTTTCAATAAGATAAAAATAATTTTTGGTAAATAGTAACTTTTCACTTTTATTTACCACGGTTAAAGGTAAATAGGGTAATTCAAGGTACAAAGAATATTATAATAATTCAAAACTACCTTAACACTTTTCCTAAACTTATTGGTTGAGTCATGGACGACCATGGTCATATTTGGGTTGATTTTGGGACCCCATGAATCCACTTAAGAGTGATAATGACACTTTAGATGAATTAATTTAATGTAAAGGCAAAAATGACGTACACAAAAATCTTTTAGTAAATTAATTTTTATATGGTGTTATACAAGGAATATTTTTTATATAAATATTAATTGTAAATATAAATATATTTCATAAATGATAGAATGTTTTTATAATTTATATACATCTAATAAATTAAATTATACATGATACAATAATGATGGCAGTATTTACAACATTAATAAATGATTTAAATAAATAAGATTATAATTATTAAAATATTATCCAAACCCTATCCAAATCCTATTGGATGATTTTATTTCAACCATGAGTCATCTTATCTTATACTATAATGATTTTTGGACCTTTAAAAACCAAATAACATTATATTATAAAATAATATTTCCACACATTCCTAAAGATCCCCTCCTCTCCCTTATAAAAGGAGACCACTTATAACCAATTCCTCACACCTCTCAAGCCATTTTTATCGTCCAAAATCTGACCAATTAAGCTTCCTACATCCCTATCCTCCACCTATAAGAATTACCTTTGGAATATGGCACTTCAAGAAGTCCTTTGGTTCAAACCAAAGGGAGTTACCCAAATTATAGGTAATTGTTTCTCCTAATTTGTTTTCTACTATTTTACTTATCCAACCCCTAAACACTTTTTATTCCTTTCTTTTATAACAAAACAAGTATCCTCAATATACTAGGATGTTTTTATGAGATGTATTCGAACTAAACTTACACACATCTCTATCTAATGGGTGCCGAACATAATGTTTCTGTGGATGGAAAACTAACGCCTCACGAGATGATGATTGTTCAATTACCTTTTACCGCCTCTCATAGTGTCCATTATGATGGAACTGTATTAATATATGATATATATTATGTTTTATTGTTTCCTTATTCTTATGTACTTCCCATTTATATCACAACTTTATGGTTTCCATAGTGGGTAAATACGATAATCTCATTTGAGGAAGTGCGGACTACCGCCCCCTCAAAGTGATGTGACTCGTTAATGCCTTATGTGGGATACATGAAGGATAGAGTTAATTATATTATATATTATATTATACTTTAATTATAATATAAATATGTATCATTATGTTTTAATTCCATTAAAATAATAAATACAAATGAAAGTAGCGTTCACGCGTACGTACGGCTTACAGTCTCCATGAACGGTGCATTTCATTTTTTACCTCCAAATGATATGTATTGTTATAAATATATATATATATACTGGGTATATATGATATATATTAAATCTAAATAATGAATTTAATTCTTTATATAATGGACTATTGACCACATTGACAACTTGTAAATATATTGTGTTCATATTTGACTCAAGTACCAAATATAGACAAAATGAACCTTATTAACTTAAATGATTACAGAATGTCTATAACATGGTAATAAGTGATATAAAATGAATAATAAACTTGAAAATGTTATTAATAAAGTATAAATTAACTTTAGTTTATTATTCAAGAGATTAATGAATGATCAAATCAAGTCGGACATGAGGTAAGGGATTTTATTTTCTCAATTTTAATTCCGTGAGATTTCCATTGTTCGCCACTTTTTCATTGCATGTGGTGTATTGTGTACTGAAATTTGATATATATTATCATTATTCTCATTATATTCATGGTACTCTATTATTCATTTTGTTGTTATTAACTTTTGTTCATTCGACTCGATTTGATTATAATGAAGTAAGAGTTTTTCATCTCACTTTTTATTCCCGTGAGATTCATGCTATATTTTCCACTATTTCCTTTTGTGTGGTGTATGTATTTCCCATTATTGTACTCTTTGTGTAATAAAATTTTATTTATGAGTATTTACATCTTCATTGTATGATCCTTATTTCATGTGGCGTATGTTTTGTAAGTTACCAAATCGGTATGGGAATCTTTCACCCTCCTTTTCTATTTAAAAGACTTCTTTTTGTTATGTCTTTTAATTTAAATCTTATTATGTTGGGATAAGTTATTATATATCCTAATTGATGTAAACATTATTTTCAAGTGATTAGATACCCTTTTATCTCATCAAATCATATTCTGAATTTTAATGTGATGTCGTTAGGTTGTCAAATTTTTACAAGGGAACTTCTTAACCCAATTTCAATTATTTGAGTTCAACTTGTACTTATTGAATATATCATCCTATGAGTTTGTGTGAATGACCTATGAATGTTTTACACTTAATCTCCACTTATATTTGGTGTATATATATTTTTCACACATAATTATGTGATTGATTTATCCTTAATTTAAGGATACCATCATTATAAGGGATTTCATCCCAATTTGCATTTCCATGGAGACTTCATTGTTGTTATGCACCAATTCACTATTATATGGTTGATATACTATAATTTGAAATATTATTCAATGGATCACTTTAATCTTATGATATTATAAAGTTCTGATTAAAAGTTATTCTTCAATTATTTATATTCAAGTGTCTCTCTTTTTAAAAAAACTCTTTAACTAAAATATCATTTTAAATGTTTTAAAGATTTATTCTTATAAATATTTTCCATTAATATCCATGTTTTAAAAATGAGTTTTAGGATTTATTTATATATACATTAATGTTTTCAAATGATAATTCATTTAAAATCTTCAAACTGGTATGGGACACATTGATTCAAAAATCTCTTTTTAAATGGGTTTGAAAATGATTTGATAAAGCATTGTTTATTTCAATATCTTGATTTGATATATTGGAATGTGGAAATGTTATCTTTACTTTATACTTGTGATATGTTTTATGATTATGTTATGGTTATCAGGCATTTTTTTTACATATATGGGTGGATCCTTGATAAACCTAGGGCGGGTGAGCCCGATATATCTCTCCAATGCATTATGTAATGTGACGGAGGTAAACTTGATATTTATCCTAAGAGATTTAGGGAATATAGTGTGATGGGTATTCCTAGTGTAACTCCCTACATAGTTTTTACAGCTACAATGTATGTTTTATATGGATTTCATAAGTAACCTTTATGATTTATGATTTGTGTGTGTTATTCATAAATCATATGATTTCGTAAGGTATGTTATGATTGACATGTATGGTTTCATTGATTTGTATTTATTGAGGGGCTAATGTTTTCCTTCCTTATTTTATAACCCTTACTGAGCATTTTACGCTCATCCCAAATTTTTGAAATGTTTTCCCGAGGACATAAAGATGAATAGGGTCAAGGTTGGGATCAAGGAAAAGTCATGTTGTCTAAAAATGGAACTAGACATGTTTCTTTTTAAGAGTTATTATTTTATGAAAATGGATTCTAAGTAGTAGTGTCTACATGTAATATTCAAGATCTTATGTAATAGTTATGGCCTAATTCTCTATTACTTTAAACCTGAAAAGATCCTCAAAGTGAATTATTCATTTAATTCAATATTATGTAATGTTTAAGGCTGGTTCCTTATAGTTAATGTGACAGAGGTAAACATTAATATTTCTCTTAAGAGATTCATGGAATATACTGTGATGGGTATTCCAAATGTAACTCCCTACGTAGCTGTGAAAGATACAATGTAAGTATGTTATGTATCCATAAGTTACATTTATGATTTATGATTTTTGTGTTTTATTCATAAATCTTATGATTTCATAAGCAATGTTATGATTAAAAAGTATGGTTTCATTGATTTTTATTTATTGATGGGATAATGTTTTCATTCCTTATTTTATAACCCTTACTGAGATTTTTATGCTCATCCTAAGTTTTGAATTATTTTTTACAGGACATAAAGATGTATGGGTCATGTATGGGATCAAAGAAAATTTAAGATGTCTAAAACATGGAACTAGAAAAGTTTTTTCGAATTTTTTATTTTATGAAAAAATGGAAACTGAGTAGAAGTGTCTACTTTTTAATTTTTAGATGTAACAGTTATGGCCTAATTCTCTAAATCTCTAAACCCAAAAAGATCCTAAATGTGAATTATTCACTTATTCAGGATTATGTAATGTTTAAGGCTAGGTCCTGCTAATTTTTTCCCAATGTGAAAGAAACTTTTCCCTATGCTTTGGATCATCCTACTTCTTCTCTTTACTCGTTGGGTTATCCTCACACACACTAGATGAAGCTGATGCATCAACTAACATTTTATTCCTAGATAGGTAAGATTATACATGAATGGCCTCCATGAAAATTTCCTAATGTGATGTAAGGATTGATTATAGTATTTATTAACCAAATTATTTGTAAATACCACCTACAATGAAGAATGCTTTCATATAATCATTTACAACTAATTTAAGATTAAATCTAACCTTCCTTAAAAAGTGATCAGTGTACACTCTCACTGACCAGTTACCCAGATGAAGGCTCTTAAGATAAAGTGCCCTCTCTACATTCACATCCATTTAAAAGAAACACTCGTTGAATTCCACCATATATAGCTCCCAATACATACATTCACATAGATGATAATTTATCATAATATCCCACCAAATCAGACAAACCCAATAAGAAATCTCTAAACCGCACTCATTAATGAAAATTTAGGTGTACCAATAGAATTGATCATCACATAAATCTCTTCCAACAGCATCAAAACTTCCACTAACCATTGATCACCATTGAAAGGAGGAAAATATTGAGTCAATAATTAAAATATGGGGTTCAATATCAAATAATGTTCCACATGAACCACTCCACATGTATTTTAGGTAGGTTCTAGAACCGAGGAAACATTTTTGACCATTACGAGAGGGGGAGGAGATAACAACAATAAAAACATGATCCACATAAATTTACACATCAAGAAAAATGAACTAAATAATTTCTCTATGATCGATGAATCAATCTACAACCAAAAGATAATAATAAAGGACACACATCATGAATTCCATAAAATAATAATTTCCATATAAATCACCATTTTTACTAAGGTATTTTTAAATTACCCTCCACCAAGGTGTATGCATGAAAAATAATCCAGCCAAATTTTAAGATACAAGGAATCCTTGGTGGAAGGTACACAAACCAAACAAGGTAGGCCACAAATATATTTCCAATGTTCCATTTTATTTTGTAAACTAGAAATCCAAAGAATGACCATCCAGATCAAGTTAAATTTTAAAAACACCCTCCAATTTTTTTCAAAATAATTTTTTATTCATTTATCTATAAAACCAGGTTTTAAAATGAACATTTCACATTATCTCTTAGTTTTAAAATACATGGTTTTAATTTCAAGTGTAATTAAAACACCACGTAAGGGTTAAATCATGGTTCAAAAAAACAACATCAAAAAAGGGAAATAATGTACTCTTCAATTCAAATCCAACTAGTGAGAATCACATTATTTGAAATATATAATTAGGTGGAGTAAAATTAGGCTAAATGGGGGTGAAATGGTGTTTTACATGCATTAGCCACAGGGGTTTGGAAACCTTGTGCCAATTATGAAATATAATCTTTAAATAAGGAAGACTCAACTGCATTGGCACTACACGGATTTCTAGGCATTGTGATATAACTGTCATTTCAATTTCCTATCCATTCTCACCATGAAACTAAGAAATGGCCAAAAATATCACGTACATGGTCAAAGTGGATAAAAAAATCAATCCACATTAAAATTAATAATATGAAACTAAAATATAAATAAAATCACAATTATAAAACTAACACCCCCTGGTAGATTGAGGTTCTGGATGAAAATATTCTAGACAAGATCTCCATGTCATTACCTATAAAGATCCTAAAAACAAAATATCCTAACTACCATGAAAACCCCAAATAATAAGGTATAATGAAAAGGTTTTTTTTCTTACTAAATAACAAAAAAATCATATATCACCATTTTATAACAAATTGGATCATGATTCCAATGAACTTGACACAAGACCTGGCCCATCACAAGGTTAATATGGAATTCTTGAACCCTATAAGATATAACCAGTGATTGGGAATCAAAATAATACATTTGGGAATGATCTCACCCAAAATAGAGATAAAATATAGTGAAATAAATAACTATAAGAGAAAATATTAAAAAAAACATTACAAACAAGTCATAACCTACTAAACCAATCTGAACCATTTTCATAAATATAAACATCATTAATAAAAAATGATGTAATTAGGCATAATAGATAAAATACCAACTAATAAAAAAACTAAAAAACAACATGAGTCCAGACGTATCCAACTATACAAAACAACCTATTTCCTACCACTACCCAACTCACCCCAATTTAGCTACAATGATCAAAACATAGTTTAATTAGAAAACTAGAACTTGAAATATATAAGAGTGAGCTAATAATAAAAATAAGTCACCGCAACCCTATGAAAATATGAAATTTATTTTATATTTCTATTCATCAATAATAGTTTGAAAATAAATAAATAATTTAATATCGATAAGTATAACATTGGAGAAACTAAAATGATTCCATATTATTCTTTCAAAAAAAAATTCTTTCATAAATGGAAAACAATGATTTGAGAAAAAATACACTAGCCTAATACAATTATATACCACACACCCATTAACAATTCTCCAAAAAAAAATTCTTTTATTTAAATGAAAATAGTCACTTTAAAACATTTCACCTGATGAATCCAACTTTAAACCGAAACACCCATTTTAATGTCTACTATAAAAACCCACACAATAATATATAATTTCAAAACATGTTTTCTAATCATTTTTTAAAACTAACTTTCCAAAGGAGCCAACCCAACACACATTGTTCAATTACTTTTGTGTAGGCACCACATATCTTAAGATGTGTAATTAATAAAAAAGGAATAACTCCTTAACAATATTGGAAGGGGAAAATATTAAAACAAGCACCTGAAAAAACTCTTATACAATAAATACTACCCATCAAACCGATTGTTGCATTCATTATACATTGTATCCCAAACATTTGAAGTATCCAATCATATAATTGTATTCCAACTGGAGAAATATATACTGGTTTTCACTAATGTCCAAACCAAAAATCATCTAATTAACTCACACAAGCCTCATTGCAATGGAACCCCCTCCCAACCCTTTTGACTAAAATTACTAGAGAGAAAATAGTGGCATGAGAAAAAACTATAAGAATAGGCATAGATATCCCACATAGTATCTTGGTTCCCTTGAATAAAAACGGATGTGAGGAAAAAATATGAGAAAGCTAATCATATCACATGATCCATAAACAATAGCTGACACTAACTTCCAACCAACCAAAAAATTATATGATTAATAAAACTCTTGCATCTGATTTCATAAACAAGAACATTCTCATATAGGGTAGAAACAATCAACACACAGATATCAATACCCCATGTAATGGATAACCAAATCTAAGGGGGGTAATTAAGTATTTTCTTTCACATCCACCATTTTATAACCAAATTTTCCACCATGCTTATAACACCAGAACCTAGCATGGAATGACAAGCCTTTTCAAATTCTATTAAAAACATTAGGTATTACTTACAAATTTATAAAAACCATAGACCCCATTTAAAAAAAATCAAATCCATTCTACAATAAGGGTCTTCTTCTTTGAAATCCAAAATAACGCCAAAGTCCAACAATTTCTATCAAACAATTTTAAAGGACATATTAAGTCATTTTCAAAAGTATTAAACCACACAAACTTATTTCAAATCCCTATATAAAATACAATGAAGAACCCTCTTTATTGACATTTTTGGGGACAATGCCACACATTAAAATAAAAATCTCTTCAAAACATTAATTCCACTTATTAAAAACCAAAACATGACTATAATCCAACACACATCGTGGAATAAATTTCAAAGTGACCTTCAAGTATTTCAAAAAATCTTAACACAAAAAATAATTCCATTTAAAACTTGAATACAATGAATTTAAAATAAAAAACCTTATTCCAAGATCAAACAAAACAAAACATTTTTAAATCAAAATAACAATATCCTTAATGTTAATATGTTTATAAAAAATGAATTTAAAAATAAAAATAACACCTTGAATTAAAAAATAAATAAATTACATAGAAATAATAACATTGAAGAAGAAGAAATCAACTCGAAACATGTCTCTATAAATAGAAATCACATCCAAAGTGATATATATGTAGTCTAAAAATATAAGACACCAAAACAACCAATATTAGATCAATTGAAAACCTTAAAATTGGCCACAAGTGTCCTAGGGTTTAGGGAAAAAGACAAATCCATGAGGGATGAAATATATAAAAGAATATGTGGTAATGAGAAGATTAAATAACTCAAAACCTCTTTAAAATAACCAAAGATATTCCATGAATCAAAGGAGGTGGAAAGTGGAACTCCTCCTTGAGATCCCAATGGTCAGCCAATGTGATGGGGGGAAGTTGGGTGAACCGATTCATAATTTAAGGGGGAATTTTTGGAATTTTTAAGAAATTTAAACATCTTGATAGGATACATTGTTTGGCCACATTATTTTCCAAACATGAACTAACCATGTATACCCCACTACCTTTTCACAGATCACCCACATGTTTTGGCTACAAAATTGTCCAAAATATACATGAATCGTGTATGAAAAAACTTTTTATGACAAGAGAACACATACAGTATGGCCAAATATTTTTTTAAATGGTGTACCAACCATCTAGTAGCCTCTTCATATTACATATAGGCTTCAAATTTCTAGTGGATATCTATAAATTTTGAAAACACTATATGAAATCCATTAAAAATGACATTACCTCCATGAAATACATATCCCCATAGGCAGTTCATGATTTCTACACATAATGCAGGCTAACCAATGAATATCCCAAAAAGACATTAAAAATGTTAAATTCCACTAAAATTTACCAAAAATCAAAACCACAAAAGATAAGACTAAAAAATATAATTAAATAAAACAGGGACACACGGGGTGTCACATGTTTCTTACACCTTATGATTTTATAATATGATACACTCTATTTCTCTCTTAGGAATGTATATTTTATCATCAAAGTATTATATATTGATGTATTTATTGCTTTATAAATATGTATCATTGTTGGGAAAAATTATCACCCTCTAATAGATTTTTTACCTTCATACCCATATACATTCTTTCAAAAAATTATTTTTTTCTTATTTTGAAACTAAATTATTTATTATCCCATGTTATTTTTATATTTATATTTAAAGTTTTTCAAGAAAAGCATTAAATACATTTTTAATATTTTGGTATTAATGAAGGTATCATAAAATTTAAAAAAATGTATTGAATTTTAAAATCATATATTTTATCTTCCACTCTACACTTCTTATTGATAACCTTAACCTTTTTATGTTTTTTTTTTATTTTAATATAAATAAATTGTGACAAATTATCTATTTAAACTATTAAAAAAATGATCAGGTTGAAATTGGCCCATAACATCATCTCTTAATATAAATGTTATGAAATTTTAAATAAAACCATTTTTAAATTTTACATATATTATTTGGATTAACCACTAGTAGTTTTATCTCGAATGGAGTGATGCTTCATGAATTACCATCTAAATGATCTTATAATGTACCAAATTTGGTTTATTGAGTTTTTATATCAATTGATCTAACTATTTATGTCATTTATAGGGTACCATTTGAGATGTTACAGAACCCATTTGACTTCCATGGGTTCTTTAAGATATAATATGTGGTTTAATTTATATGGTAAAAATATGTAAAGATGTGAGAGGTGAGGTTTTATATATCCCTCTAATGAATTGGTTAATATTATTTATATCATGAGATAATGAATTATAAAAATTATTGGGTTTTTTCACATATTAAATTACATGAATGATTGGTTTTTATCACAAATTAGAGGGTGTGCATGATTGGATTTTCTCACAATGTGATGGTTTTCCAATGTTTATGTTTTCTCCAAAGTTCCTTATTATGCCTCATTTCGATGTCATGCATTATTTTTATGCTAATATAATGATCCATGGATTTTATTTATGGTCTTGTGGTTTTTTCTCTTATGAAGTTGTATATTTTTTATCATTTGATATTACATGTTTATTTATCATGAATTACAAAAAAATATTTTTGTTTCGTGTTGTTTTTAATATTACATTTCTTCTATGATAATTATTTCTCATAATATTATTCTCTTATCCTTAATGACTCACAGATATGTTCATAATATAATATATAATAAGTAAGATCAAATAACCTAAAAAGAATTTAACCAAAGGAAATATTGATTGAAAATGGTAGATTCATAAGTTAAGGTATCGACACTTAAAATATTTATTAATTTTCTCACACATGATCTTTAAATTATTTAAATTTATGTATGGATCTTGGAGGAACCAAGTTAATAATTGATGTGACAGACAATATAGGGATTATCTCAATGGAAAACCAAATGGGATAGGTGATAGAGTTATAAATAATATGGTTATGCCCAACCAACTATCTTGAGTTATGATTAAATACATGAACATAGTCAAATTTTAAAATACTAAAAATATACATAAAATCGAGATTCATATTATTTAATGTGATACATATCATGGAGGAAATAATATTCAACATGATTTGAGGAAAAATGGAAGGTTATTATATGTGTGGGTGTGAATAAAAATTAAATAAGATGGATATCCTAGGATTGGTGTGTGAAGAATAAAAAATTAGATCCTTGATTTCAGGAGGAGACTCATGCATTTATGGGTCATAATTTTTTCATAAATATTTTCTTTTTTAAATTAATTGTATCAGTTTAGTGATTGGGAATTTTTTTGGTACTTTTTACTATGGGTTGAAGACCACTCCCTAGACCTTTTTTCATGATGATAAAATATTAGTTTTATTTTTTTTGGATAATAATAAATATACATTGTTGACATTGTATCCCTCATTGGGGATGAGGCTTGTTAAATATGATATGCACATCATCTATATTCGACACTAAGTGAGCCTGAGGGGTTATTGAAAAACCTTAGAGAGAAAAATTTTGTTTTTAGAATAAACAATTATTAACATAGATTCACCCCACATTATTAATCATTCAACCATTTGAACCTAACAATGGGTATTAAATCCACATTTTCTCTTGAATAACCTTTATTAATCATTTCTTTGGATCATTACAATCTTTAAAATAATAAAGTGATTCTTACCCTTGATAAAAAATACATTTATATATGAATGGAAAAAGTAGAACAATATCTACTCACTATTGTATGTGTTGTTCTTTAAACTCATCTTAAATTTTAATAGTTCATTAAGTGAATAATTCAGGGTCTTAATCTAAAAAGAAGAATGCTTAGAGTGATAGTAATGCTTAAAATGCAGTGCTATCATTATTATTTGAGAAGAAACTTACTAATGAAATGGGGTGAAAAAATATAAGAAAATTTAGATAAAAATTTATAACATCATTGAAGGAGGAAAAAATGTATTGGAATTGATGTTAAAACTATGGAGAAGTCAGTTTAAAGATGTGATAATGCTTAAAATATGAATCTATCGATTTTTTTTTTGCATGAGTGATCATGATAATAAGAACCATAAAAGGATATTAATCAAAACATGAAGAATACACAGTGCAAAAACACTCTTGTGAATTATTACAATTAGATTAATGCTAAGATCACATCTCTCGAAGATAGAGACAATTAGAAATTCCCAATTAATAATATTCAAAATACACTTATAGTATATGAAAATAGAAGATGAACTACCATAAAAATAAAATATTAGAATGATATAGATATTTTATTTAAAACATTAAAATATATGAAAATCAAAGATGAAAAAGATAACCATAATTAATAAGAGAATGTAGAAGGCTTTTATTAAATTCTCTATTTATTTTCAAGAGACAATAAAATAGTAAAAGGAATATATCAAAGTATACTGCATTTTAAAAATTTTAACTATGTTAAAATTGTTGTCTTTTCATCAATGTTTACTTTGAGATTTTTTCATGGCTGTTAAATATGATGAATTAACAAAATGATCCTTAAACAAATGAAAATCATTACAAATACATATGTCCCAGTAAAAGTTAATGAAAAATATGCCATAAAAAATTTCACAAGGAACTTAATTTCAATTGAATATGTTTATTCTAATATTGAAGAGAATAGTAGTGATAATTAAAGTTATAAAAAACTATATAGTGAGTTTTTATGGATCAAGGAGAAGAAAAAAGTTCTTATTATAAGAATGATACTAAAATTGATAATAATTTTTCAATTAAAGATATTGAATCTCGTATGTAATACACCCTGATAGTTGAGGTCAATAAGTTACTAAATTAAATTAGAAGTCTAATGGATGGGAATTCACATATCATGAAAAAAGATGAAGGGGAAAATCAATATTGTCAATTTTTAATGGATTAAGTAATTAGAGAAGCTTGTTATTAAAATTTTGGATGAAAAGTGATAATTAATTATATAAATTCTAGCATCATTCATATAGATAAGGATTCATGTTCAATTGCATCAAATAATTCCTAGAAATTGGTGAAAGGTCAATGATTGTTGAAAATAAAATCCATGATTTTTTATAGTTTAATGAGTGTCTTAAACTAAAAACACCAACATCTATTAATACATAAGTAATTATATATTATTAATAAGTGTATACAAATAAAACATCTTTAAGGGATATCATGTTTTTCAGTTATTCCATTATGAAATACATTTTTATTATATTTTATATTTTTGAAGAGAAGATAAATATCTTCATATCCAAATGTATAATGCTTCTGAAAAAATATCTATGTTATTCCCAAATACCCATTTAGGATTATAACAAAAGGGCATGGTAAAATCATTACATCAATGGCATAAAAATGGATTGTAAAATGGCCCATTTGTGAGTGGAGTTTCTATCAAAGAATAATATTTTTATATTAATACTTTTGTTATGGTGTTTTTTAAAGAAAAATTATATATGTTAGTAAAATATATATCTTTCATGGAAAATAATAGATAATTATCCAATGGGTAGACTGCAACAACAACAGTAAAAAAATACTTATCTTGTTAGGAAGAAAGTTTAAATGAAGAGTAAGTTTGAGAAACTAATTGATGTTTATATAAGGTTTGATTAAGAATGAAGAATATCAAATGAGTTTATTAAAATTCATATAGGCTAATTACAACTAAATTTTAGATCATATAATACCAAGGAATAATAAAAATCCAAATAGAAAACATATTTTTTTAGAGTTTCATACATGCGTGTAAAATTGGTAAGTCATGGAATATGTATATTGGTTTCTTGTGACACCTGACATGTGACTTGAATAACAATATAAGTATTTAAAAGTATAAATTTTGATATATTACCTTCGATAATAATAGTTCATTAATTATTTAGGGTTTCTAAGGAAAAGGTATTGACTAAAAGAAAATAAATTATGACAATGTCTTATTTATTGATGTGATGAAAAAATACTTGGTGGGTGTGTCACAACTTTATGAAAAATTGAAAGGAGGTGGTATTCAGTAATAATGGATGCACCATGAATATTCTTAAATATATAGTAGTTTTATTATAGGAATGTGAAAAAAATGTAAATTCATTTTAATCTAGAGAAGCTGAAACTAATTACTGTATGAGAATGAAAGATGAAGAAAAGTTGTGGCATATAATAATTGGTCATATAGATAAAAGGGAATGATAATGTTGATTAATGATAAATTTATGATAAGTATTCCTCTATTGAAAATATATACAACCATGATATTAAATTTATTTCAAAATGGGATGATAATGAGAAATAGAAACAAATAGATTGGTATTTTAACTTGAAGTCCATTGGATTTATTCCACTGTGAGGGTTGTGGTCCAAATATAAATAAATCAGTAGTCAGGGATAAGTATTTTATTTCTTTAATTATTGAATTTATTATAATGTATTTCATTGTGTTTAAATATCATAAATCACAATCCTTGAGAATGATCAAAAGGTTGAGGATAATAGCTGAAAAAAATAATTGTAAGCAATAAGATAGCTTAGATCTGATAATGGTATTCAATATTCCAATATAAAATTTAATGAATATCTTATAAATAACAACATAAGACACGAGTTCAATGAAAAATAATCTCCATGAAAAAATTTATTATCTAAATGAAAGAACATTTTCATTGCTTAAATGGTTAAAAACATACTAACTAAGCATTATACCTTAATATATTTAGGTATATAAGCTATTATGACCATTATAATATATTAAAATTAGTTCTTATTTAGGATTAATTCATACATGACTATATGAAATGTGGTTTTAAAGAAGAAAAATATAATGCAATTCATAATGTTTTAGAGTCCATGCATGAACAATAGAAAAGCCAAATGTGATAGATAATTTGATGAGAAAAAATAATCTGGAATATTTATTATATATGTTTTATATGGATGTTCTTATCAATGTAGTTATAAGAGAATATAGATACTGGTTAACTATGATGATGTTACAATCATTGAAAGTAAACATTAGAGAAGATACTTTTTTATAGATGATAGTGAGGAGGATTAAATCAACACTAAACATACTTAGTAGACTAAAGTAAACGTTGAAGTAAATATTGATGATCTATATTTTTTTTATTATAGTGATGATGCTGATAGTTCTATTATCAGTAGAGAAAATGTCAGATTTGGAATCATGTTGATGTTGGAAAGAAATTGTAGATTATAATCAAGGGGTGAAAAATTGAATAAAAGTGAAGACAATAGATTATGAAAATATTCTACCAAATGTTGAACTTAAAACTAGGGATGAATATTTAATGAACCATTAGTGGTTTAATATATGAATGCATAATTAAATATGATTTAGAATAATATTTCATGGGGTGTTTTACATAGATGTAGAGAGTTTAATATAATTGGTAGTAAATGGGTATAAAAAATGATGAATTAAAAAGGTAAGTATGTAAATAATAATTCAAGTATAGTATGAAAGGTCAATTAACATATTTAATAAATTTAATTTTATGGAAACAAATTCCCATTCAACCCGACTTTAGAGGATTAAAATATTTCAATCAATTTCAACGAAAATAAGATATAAATCCATTAAATGGATGTCTAGTATGTGTTCATGAATGGTGAGTTAATCGAGGTGTATATCTCATAAAAAAAGGGTTTTATTATTGAAAAATATTAAAGAAAAGTGTTTAAAATTTGAATAGATTTAAATGGGTTGAAATAATCCACAATAATTTAACATTTAATTGTTATGAGTATTTTAAGGGCATTAAATTAAGAAAATGGTCTGTGAAAAATATCTTGTATATCAGTAAGAACAACACTAAATCCCTCCTTATGATTATATAGTTCTATGATATCATCAATGAATCCTCTAAGGACAAATTGTGTGAAGATTTTACCAAAAATATATAAATAATTTTGAGGTGACTCTACTTTGTGAGATGAAATTATTATTATTCATACAAATTACCCAATCTATCAATCATGTGTTTATCTCTATTTAAGAGTATGACAAGAATATATTGAAAATATTTTTCTTGAATGAATCAATAATAGTTTCTACACAAATTGCATGGACAATTAAATTGAGAATATAATATCATGTAAAATTTATGTATGAGAAGGATTTTAGTAATTTGATCAAAAATAGAATATATTTCACTACCTCAGTACAATAAATTTTACTTTTTGTCACACTGTATACTATGTATAAATATAATCCTAAGCAGTCACACCAAATGTTATAAAAAATTAATAATCATTCTTGTCATTAACACATCCAATTATTCCATATTATATGAGAAAAAATGTGTTCTTGAATTATTTGGCCTTTATGATACTAATTGGGATAGTTATGTTGAAGATTTTAATACCACATTAGAAGGGTAATTTTTTACTGATGGAATGCATCAGGAATTTAATAGTTATAATAAATCCTTTAATAAAATTTTCACCACTGAGGAGGAGTATTTCCCAACATCACAAGTTGCTACACAAATTATATGGAAGAAGACTCAACTTCAAGATATGCATGTTTGTGTGGAGTATATATTAATTATTGGTTGTGATAAGAAAATAATGATAAATTTATCCCAAAATACAGTGTCGCATCCATGATCTAATAACATATATAATAATAATAATAATTTATTGGAGGAGAAATTGGCTTAATAAAGATTAAGAGGGAATGTGTTCCTTGTAATGATATTGTTATTGATATAATCATAAAAATATCCAGAATAGACTTATGATAAGTTGAGATAGTGAATATATTTTAAAAACCATTCTCCAAATTCACTTAGGTAATTTTTGAAAAATTATCCCACTATTTATCATGTTCACTTTTGACACAGAGGATAAGATATACATGATAGGGTGAGAAACGTGATTGTTCATTGAAGTTCCCAAACGAAAAGTGTTATACTTTTTTTAATAGGTTCTGATGAAGTAAATACAATGTGTTTTGGTTTATGATGAGTGATATGATTCTATATTAAATGTAAAAAAGAAACTTTTTGTTTCTTCTTGAATAACTCAGATTGAAAACATTAATTTTGTATCTGTATATGTTTTGATTGATTTTTTGGTCTACATGGAAATAAAGGAAATGTGTTCTCAGGAGAAAAAAAATGTAGTAGTTTAAATGTGAATGTTGAGTTGGAATTTTAATTGGATATTCAAGAATATATCCTCATGAAGTCAAAATATAGATTGAGAAGTGTGAGAAACAATCAATAAATATTTAGGAACTCAAGATGGTTTACCATGTGATGATGACTATTTGGAAGAGGTTTGGAGTAGATTTTGAGTGATTCAAAAGGCCCTATAAAGGTTGTAAGTTAGTCTATATTTATATTATAGTAGTCATGAAGTGTTACAGTGGATGATAAAATCAGAAAAGTAAGGTACCATATGAACATCATATAGTACACTAGTATCTTCTTTGGGTATTATATAATGCCTTTGTTTTTTAAATCCAATAAAGATACAATGATAAGTGGAAATGGTATGAACCCTACACAAATCATAGGTTATAACCATGTACCTTCACAAGATACAAAAAGTCTTTGTTGGGTAAAACTAAGGAGATACTTTACAGGGTGCATCCAAGGTGACTTTAAAGGGTACAACCCTTTGTGATAATTATGGTATGTTAAATAATTTCTAGTGTATAACCAAAATCAACATAAGGTACACAGAAGAAAACATAATCATTGGGTACATGTACCCTCTATTAAAACATTATAGGTATAACACAGTTCCATCAATGGGTACAACTTTTTATGTTTATAATGAACCCTATAAAAAATATAAGAATTCATTTTTACCATGAAAAAATAGTTAAATAATCCTTAAAAAGAAATAGTTCATGAACTATATAAATAAAAATAGTAGTCTAGGAAAGATGATAATGATCAGAAAAAATTTATAATGACTTTATTATGATAATATTTTGAAGAAAAATTTGAGATTCTATACAAATATTGAAGGAATTAAATATCATAACATAATTTGTTTTTCTATTTGAGATTGAAGGAAGGCCAGGTGAAGAGGATGAGAGAAACTGAGACAAGGTACACACCATAGGTTAGAGATCCATGGGCTATCTCTGCATGGTTTAATTAACACATGGATCAAATTAATAGTAAATTTAAATATGCATATTTTATTGAGATTTAAAAAATCAAAACAACTTGAGTATATTGGAGATTAAAAATAAAAGCTTGATTGAGATTTTGAATGAGTTTAAACGAGTATTAAACTAGAATATCTGTGACCAGTTTAAATCTCAATGAGGAAAATTAATAATTCAATTATCATGGAGTTACTATAAAATGAATGAAATTAATATTTAAAAATTTACATAATATTATAGGTGTATTTATTCTATATGAAATAAATAGAAAAGTTTTTTTCAAAAATAAGGGTGTTAGTATTTAGTTGTTGAGAACAAGATACACTGTTGTGTCATGGAGAAAATGAAGGTCGGTGCTAGGATCCATTAAATAAGGAGGTGAATTTTTCTTCATTAGTTTTAGAATTATTGAGGAGATCCAGATCTTTTGATGATTTGGAATGATAAGAAAGTTAGATGACCATTTTTCGATTAAGACCTAGGTGTACATACTTGAAGAAGTGATCAACGAAAAAACAATTAACCTAGTTTATTTGAAGAGGAATATAACAATCAAGAGGTGTTTATGTAAAATAGAGAATAGGGAGACACTACTATATATAGAATTATCCTTTATCATTTCTATAATAAGTCTATGTTATCATATAAATGTGTTGAAATTAGAGTACCCATAAATTTTTTGACCTTTATCAATACTACAAAAGCACTGACAAAGTTGAACTTTATCAACACTACAACTAAATGACTAATAATGTAACCCATTATCAGCACTTTTTTAGTGATGATAAAGGCCATATATCTACTTCATAGTTCAAACACTACAGAATCCCTATAACAATAATTAAAATAAGAAAACATGATAGGAATACAAATATATAGAATTTAAAGACAATTATAATAATGAACTATCATTTCAATTCAAAATTTATATACAAAATATTTTCAATGTTGTGATATTTACAATTAATAAAAAAAATAAAACCAATATAAAAAATCATAACTCTTATAGAATAAATTCTCATAATATCAACCTCCATAAATAATATTGTCCCTATAATATAAACCACATGGATTTTAGTAACACTAAATAAAAAAATAAAAATAAATTATTTTAATTTTATATAATCCAAATATGATAAATTATATTGACAATTACTATATATATTAATGATATTATCAGTTATACTATTAATTATATTCTTAACTTATATATTGTAATGTTTTTCTAATTATTAATTATTAACTATATTATTAATTATTAATTATATTTAAAATCATTAATTAAACTTTTAATTAAAAAATATATAAATTAAATTTTTAATTATTGAATATAACAAAAATATTATGAAATATGAATTATCATAATAAGTTAAATAGTTTTTAGTAATTATATCATTAGAATAAAAAAAGTCATTTTTATATAAAAAACACTCACACGGAGTAATACCAGCCACATCTTGTGTTGGAGTGATGTGTAGTTGATTCCAACACACCAAAAAAGAATTATGGATCATTATCAAAATATATCAAGATAATAAAAACTAATTTTTTAATTTTTGGATAAATGATGTACTTTTAATACTAAAATGAAATTTATATTAAGATCATGAACTTCAATTCATACCATCCACATCAAGTGTCGGATAGATATGTGGTCAATTCTTATACAATGAAAATGAATTTTGTATTTTTTCAAAAATTTGAAAAATAAAATCTCAGATAATTTTCTCTATATTGAAAATGTTGTGTGCATTTTAAACTAAAATGGAACTTTTATAATGAAACCACACACATCGAGTCATACAAGCCACATCGTATGTCAGAATGATAGGAATATGATTCCGACAAGTCACAAATGAATTATGGATCATTACTATAATGATTAAAAATAGTACAAGGTCGTTTCCTCAGGTTTTCCTTTTTCATTAATTTTTTAAACTAAAAAAGAACTTCTATATTAAAAAACTGACTTTGATTCATACCTATTACATCATGTTTCAGATTGATTTTTTGTCAATTCATTCGCATTATAAATGAATTTTGGATATTTTTATAATTTTAAAAATGATCAAATCATTTTTCTCCATTTTGGATGTGTGGAATGCATATTAAACATTAATTTCACTTATATATTTAAAACACACACTTCAAGTCATATTGGTCATGTCATGTGTAAGATTGATGTGTAGTTGATTTCAACACATCAAAAAAAAATTATGTATAATTATTAAAATGATTGAAAATCATCCAATAATTTTTTCTTGTTTATGGATGGTGACCCATGTTTTAATATAAAATGATAATTTTATATTAAAAATACACAGCTAAAGACATAACATCTACATCATGTGTCGGACTAATATGTTGTTGATTTATACATGTCACTAAATTATTATGGATCATTTTTTAATTTATTAAAATAATCCAATCTAAATTCCTTGGTTTTTCCTATGTGATGCATGTTTTAATATAAAATTAAAGTTTTATATTGAAAACACATACATTGAGTCATACTGACCACATCATGTGTTGTATTTATGTGCAGTTGATTCCAACATATCTCAAATGAATTATAGATTGTTTTTACAATGATTAAAAATACTCTATGCTCATTTCCTCTGTTTTGTCTATTTTATACACCTGTTAAACAATAATGAGACTTTTATATTGAAAACATGCACTTCGACTCATACAAATCACATCATGTATTGGATTAACATACGATCAATTATTACATAGAAAAAATGAAATATGGATGATTTTCCCTATGTTTGAAAATGATCCAATTAAATTTTCTCAAATTTGAAAATGTGGCCCATGTTTTAAACTAAAATGGAACTTTTATATTGAAAACATTCACTTCATGTCATAATGGCCACCTATTGTGTCAGATTGATTTGTCGTAAATTTATACATGTCGAAAATTATTTATGGATCATTTTCATAATCCCTATACAGAATAGAATAGTAGATTTATCCATATGGTGGTGTTTGTGAGGTCTTGGATTCAAGAATCCCTATATCAATTAATTTATAGTTTCATTGTTTATCCCCCACCCCACACCGATATAACATATTGATAATTTTCTAAATGGTTGATAAAAATTCAATCATGTTTTATCATTTTTGGATATGTGACATGGGATTTAAAATAAAATGAAAGTAATATATTGAGAACGCACACTTTTATTCATACTTATTACATAATGTGTCAAATTTATGTGCAGTCGGTTCCTTCATAACAAAAATTAATTATAGATATTTTCAATTATATAGAATTAATTCATGATCATTTCATTGGTTTTCTCTATTTGTCAAATGTTTCAATCATAATTGGAACTTATATATTTAAAAAATACAATTTGTGTTAAATATCTATATCATGTGTTGGATTGAAGTTCAATTAATTTTTACAAATCAAAAATGAAATATGGATCATTTATTAATTTTTGAAAATAATCTATACTCATTTTATTGGTTTTTCTAGTCACGATCATTTTTGACAAAAATGAATATTTTTATTGATATCACAAACTTCAAGACATTCCAGCCACATCGTGTATCTGATTGATGGGTTGTAAATTAATACTTTGTAGAAATAAATTATGGACCATTTTTCTAATGTTTGAAAACAATATGGTTTTGTTTTATTAGTTTTGGCTATGTGATTCATGTTTTATACTAAAATGACATTTTTATACTAAAAACATGCACTTCATGTCATGACGAACACATCGTGTCTTAGATATATGTGTGTTCAATTCCTACACATCACAAATTAATTAGGATAATTGTAATAAAATTTCAAAAAATAAATTTTTATTTTCTTAGTCTAAACATATTTATGGGTATTTTTAAAAAATAACACTTTTATATTGAATAAACACTTTTTGAGTTATACCAACAAAAATATGTGTTAGATTGACATGTGATTAATTCCTACCTATTATAAATGAATTATGGGCAATTTTACTAAATTTTGAAAATAAACTGAGATAATTTCTATAGATTAGACTAGTTTACATATGACTTAAACATAATTGTAATTTCTATATTAAAAACAAGCAATATGATTCATACGGGCCACATTGTGTGTCAGATAGATGTGTAGCTGAATCCTAAATGTCACAAATGAAGTATGTGTCATTTTCCAAATGTTTGAAAAAATATAATCTTTTTTTCTATATTTTGAATAATAACATGTGTTTTAAACTCAAATGACACTAATCTATTGAAAATATACACTTTTAGTTATACTAGTGACATAATGTTTCAGACTGATGTGTCATTGATTCCCACATGTCACAAATGAATTATAGATCATTAAACTAATTTTTTTAAAATAATATGATCATGTTTTCTCCATTTTGGAAATTTTACACATGTCTGAAACCAAAATAAATTTTTTTTATTGAAAACCCAAAATGTGAGTCATACCGAACACACTATTTCTTATATTGACAAGAGGTTAATTCCAACACATCAAAAATGTATTATGTATGATTTTCCAAATTTTTGGAAATAATATGAGCTATTTTTCTTAGTTTTTGAAATGTAATGTTCATTTTAAACTAAAATGAAACATTATAATTAAAGAACAGACTTATATTCATATAATCTATATCATGGGTTGGATTGAAATGATGTCTATTAATACATGAAATAAATGAATTATGTATTTTTATTATAATTTTTGAAAACAATCCAATATATTTTTCTCATTTATAATAATGTGATGCACTTTTTAAACTAAAATTGAACTTTTATATTGAAAAAAAACATTAAGTTATACCAGACATATCATGTGCCAGATTGGTGTTTTTTTAATTCATACATATCGAAAATAAATAATGAACTATTTTCCTAATGTTTAAAAATAATCCACGATTTGTTTTCTTAGCTTTAGTGATGTGATGTGGATTTTAAAATAAAATGGAACTTTTATGTTAAAGACACAAGCTTTGTGTAGTACCTGAAATATCATGTGTTAGATTAATGTGTGAACAATTAATAAAATCAAAAAAATATATAATATGAAAATAAAGATATATTTTATATGATTAGATTTAATACTTTTAACCCTATAATAAAGTCATCAAGAGGAGTCTATCATCAGTTATTTTTTTTCAAACACATTTCTCTGTGAATATTTGTTCATTTAAATTTCAATAAATCCAAATAATTTTTGTTTGTAGAAAATATTGAGGTATTAATTATTACAAATATTGATTCACTGTGTTACCCATTTATATATTAGTAATAAATAAAACTGTAGAAAATAAAAATAAGTAAACCTATAATAAAAATCATAGATCAATTTTTGGACATAAGGATTATTAAAATTCACATCATTTTTGCATTCACAACTAAGAATCCCACCCATTCATATTTGATAATCTCATTTATATTCCTCAAACCAACCACATTTGTAATGAAATATCAAAATATTTAATCATTAAAATTATTATAGAAAAAATTTATATCTTTGAATTTTTTATCTCCATGAATTTGTAATGTTAATATTGGTGGTAGTTGAACTATATGGCTGAATATACTCTCAGAATGTCCTTTTTATTTGATTAGTTTATTAAATGGATTGTATTAATCTGACCTTCAATTGTCCCGTTGTTTTATCTTTTCGTAATAAAATGTTTCATTTTAGACCTTTTTCATCAACTTATAATGGGTTTTCATTTGGAAAAACCTGTTGGGAAGATACCTTATGTATCTTTACAATATTATATAGTCATTATACAAAATATACAATAACATTGTTGACCATGATAGCATACAAATCATCATGTAGAACATTCCACTCCACAATTGGATCATTAACTACATCAATCCTCAATCACATATGATCTTTTGGGATTTTTTATTTTGTATTATGTATCTTAGGATATTATTAATCATACCCCATTCAACATAGTGATCTGTGGTAATTTATAAATATAAATCACTTACAATATTGCCCTATTGAATTTTAGTAATATAAATTTTTCAAAATTTTGATTTACATTTTCGTGAAATATTAATGAAAAAAATGATTATCTCAGGGAATGAAAGAGGTTTAGGGGAATTGATTGCCCCAAAACTAGTGGGTTCTTATGGATCTTCATTCTCTAATCATTGTTCCATTATGGGTTATCTTATATATTTTCTCACATATTGGTATGTCAAATCAATCAAGATAATAATATCCTTCAAATAATTTATCTTCACCTACATGCCTTTAATCATTTATTATATATATATATATATATATATATATATATATATTTATTCTTGAAATATGTTTGATGTGAAACTCCAAAACATACATCTCTAATGTGGCCATATTATTTTGGACACTTGAAATCTACTGAAGGAATATTTTTTTATGGTATATTTGATGATGATTATTGTGTCTAAATTGTATCAAACTTACAAACATAAATATAAATTTTTATTTAATAATATAATAAATCATAATGAATTAATAGTTTTTCAATCTTATATGTGATTCCCATACTACTAGTGTGTTTTCACTAATTATATTACCCTCTTTATTAATGTGGTATTCTTTCAATATTACATGACATGGGATGAAAGTGGCTATATATTTTTTCATAAATATTCATATTAACAGAGGAACAAATTTTTTTCATATCCCAAACAAATTTTAATATATATTTAAAATAAATATCATTTTATTCTCATCTGAAGTATACCCTGTCATTTATTTATGGTAGGGGTACTTGGTTTTTGATGGACACAACATATTTTCATGAATCATTTGTTGTTTCATAAATTAAAATTTTGAATCAAAGTGGATAAAATAAATATTTTCAAATAAAATATCATAGATTAAAATGAAATAAAATCATTTAATATCATAGTTTCTATTGAACGATTTTTATGTTTCTTATTTTATAATGTGTACATGTATAACTAGTGAGGGTGTTTTACGTTCCCCTCAATGCCTTTGAGATGAGTCTTTTTAAGAAATGTTTAAAATCCTCTATGATATTTTTTAGTGAACATTACGACATATTTATTACAATAATCATCTATTATAAATGATATATTCAAGATATAATGAAAATTATATCAATGTTTCATTATAATGTTTTTATAAAATAGGTAAATTATATCATATAATTACCCTAATATGTTCCAATGTGGTCAATTTTAAAACGTGAACAAAATTTTTCCATCTTTCTATATCCATTGCTAGATGAATTATCATTGGGAGCCTATTGTAACTAATGAACATCATCATGTTTGGGTTAATAGGTTGGAAAACTTTATTCCATACAAACTCATATTTTATAACTTTTATTCTTACCCTGATAATTTTTTTTTACATTATTATGTTATTTCGTTCTTTTTTTCTTGAAAATTTTTTCGATCCCCTTATAATTCATCATTTTTAGCAACAATCACGTGTTCTTCCTCAGAATTGGTAATATCAGTATGTATAGAATTTTTTATTTTTTCGAGTAGTGAAATATTAAATTTATATTTCATAAATATAGTATAGAAAACATAATATTATGAGAAAAATAATAGTATATTAAAAAATTATACTACTCATTGAATTCTCATTTTAATCCATTAAAGGATAAAGGGATTTGGATCATCTATAGAGTATCCAAATCACCTCTTTGATGTCCTCCATAACATACAAGAGGTTTTCTACATTGGGACTACAATGAAATGATTATGAATTCCTAATGAAAGGGTTATCAAACATTTAACTTTATTAGAACCCTATAGTTGTTTTAGTCACCAACAAGAAAATTTACCTGTTCTTGTTTTTTGGATATGTTTCATAAAACACCTGCATTATTTTTGATGTCATTATGAATGAATCATCCTTATACCCCACTATAGTAAAATTTACCTTCAGAAATAACAATTCATCAACTATCACTACACTCTTATTTTTAACCCATTTGAAATGGAAAATAAGTAATTAAAATTTGTATAATCCAACATGTATATTTATTCAATGAAGTTTCAAAATGACATAGTTGCTTAAATTGTGTTTTTATTCTTAGAACCAAGTATGTGAATTGCTTATTCCACCATAATAACTCCATTTTTTTGTTGTACTATGTTTATATTTTTTCATTTATATAAAATGTAAAACCATTAATTACAAAAATGTAGTAACATATGACATTTAAAATTAATCCTCTGGAAATCCATAAAAGATTATTAGAAGTTTAATTGTTATTTTTAGATAACTCTTTATAAATACGATATCAAATCTATCCTGTAAATTTTTTATTATGTTTATTTGATATCCATAATTTAGCCCTTGATGGATTCAAATTTCTAAGAATCACTCTATGGGATTCAACGTAAGGATAACCCTCTATACTATTGTGTATAATATAAAGGTTATCAGTCTATATCATTGTTTTTGAAATTGTAAAAATATAGATTATAGAAATCCCTTCACCCATAAGGTTCTATCTATGAAGATATTTTGGGAGACCTATGCAACAAAAATCTAATATGTATTCAGTAAAAAATTCAATATCTTTTTTAATAATATATCATTCAGCATTACAACATTCTGACCAACTTTTATTTTTGATGTAGCCTTTCAAAATATTCATATACTATTCAATGGGGTATATCCATATATAATGACCATGACCACAAAGTTGAATATCTCTAACCAACTAAAACATCAATTAGAACATTATATCAACTAATTATAGTGTTAATTAATTCTCTTCATAGTATTACTGCAATCTACTTATTCATGATTCAAACATCATAAGGTCTATAAAATTACAACCTATTTCATTTAAAAAGTATCAATGTATGGTTAATTCATGTAATATATTTTTAGGAAGAATTAAATATAATGTGGTTGATATAAAATATTGCATCAAAGCATGAAAGTCATGAGAATTTATTCCAAGTAACTTCAAATTAGTCACTAGAAAAAAATTATTTATACTACATAAAAACAATTGGGAAACATTTACAGTATCAATGTAATAGAAGAAAGTGAAAATTTTATATTATAGACATCGTGAAAAATAATAGTGAGAGAAAATTTTTCATTTTACACTTCACTGGTTCCAAATATTTCCTTATCCCCTTATCAGTCATGTATGAGCTAGCCTTGATTCCATATATATTTTTATTAACATAAAAATTACACTATCAAATATATTTTTTATACATGAATGACATAAAAATGTATTTTATACAAAAAAAGTCATTACAGTAATTAAAATAAATGTGATCCTTTTTCCAACTAATTAACTAAGGTTTGTTGAAAAAGTATTACAAAAAAAAGTATCTATGCATTTTACAATTTTTAATGTTTTATCACTCATTAATGGAGATAGTGTTTTACATTATCATATTTTCTTATTGAATGATTTCATCTAGGATTGATATCTATAGAAACCCTGGCTTCTCATGCATATATATTGCATCATTTTTCATGATTATTCAGCACATTAAGAAATTATGTGCCTAAGGACTATAATTGTTCTGCATCTATCAAAACATAGAAAAAAAATATTTCTATCTTAGTGAAATATCTTAATTGTTTACCATAAAGATCATCCCATTTATCACAATTACTTAAAAAAATCCATCATAACCTGGGAAAGGAAACATAAGATAGGGAAATCTCTGATGCTCAGTAAGGGTAAATAAAGCTGATATTCAATCATAACATCTAAAGGTGTATGATAAAATGATCATAACTTTGGAAGAGCATAACCTACATATCAAAGATCGTACACATTATTCATGGAATAAAGATCAATAGATCATAAGACATGAATCATAAGGGAATCAAGAGAATACACCATGAGAGAATAAAATAGGAATAGAACATGGAATTTTGGAATACACAGCAAAATAAGAAATATTAAGTTAATTCTACCTACCAAGACCCTCATAACATGTTTAGAGGGGTCTAATCACCCGTTTACATGCATTGGGCTTGGGATGACCAACCGTGACCCTTTTGTTTTACATATGGGATGAACTCTCATGTACCCTCTTATTGTGGTCTTGGGATACCCTCTTAGATACCCTATTTTTGTGGGCATGGTATTCCTTATAATGTAGCCTTTGATATGAAACAAAATTTCTAATTACTCATTGCATTGGATAGAGATAATGTAACCAACCTTCATAGAGTGAAATCATTCATACGTGGGACACAAGTTAATAAACATTTCATCATATCATAATCTATAAAAAGAGATGGGTATCATAAACATCATAAATATAATATAATAACCCATTAAGTTAAATGGATGTCATAAAATTTTCATCGTATCTTAACCTATGGAAAATATATAGGTTTCGTGACTATTTCATCATAGCATAAGATGTGAAAGGAGGCTAGTTTTATAAGGATATGACCCATGGAAGAGAGAATGGTTTCATAAACAACATTACATCAACAAATAAACCATTCAATGAAATAATATTTATGTAACCCTTGGATAAAATCAAATATAAATCATAAACTATATCATAGGATTTCATTTAGATGGAGAATTAATTTGAAAGATCACATCTACCATTTATTAATGAAAAATAACATTATTTAAAAATAATTTTTATTTCATTATATATTCTCAAAATAATTTTCTTCCAAATTCACATAGAAAAAATATGACATAAAATTTAATAACAATTTAAATCATTTCTTGAGTAGAAAATCATTTTCTCTATGTAAAATAATTTTTAAAAGATAAAACATTTTTAAAACGTTTTTCTCTCAAAATAAAAAATAAAATTTATAAAAGAATATTGGAAAACCATTTGAAACACTAATTAAAAAACAAAAATTTTAAAAACAAAATTCCTTTAAAATTATATTAAAATATAACATAAAATATTTTGACAACATTTTTGGAAAACATTTTTTTGAATAAAACATATTTTTGGTCGAAGAGAAAGATTAAGTTGGATTTTATTAAAAACATCATATTTATATTGAGTAAAAAAGTGTGGAATAATGATACCATAACTTTAATATGTCATTAATAAATATATGAGAAGAAAATTCATGATAAATCTTGAGATATGTATCATGATATTTCATTATTGGAAGTATAATGATAAAAAATCATGATAAATGACGAGATCATAGAAATAAACTCTTAACACTTTGGTAAGATTGAATCATAATCCCCATGAAAGAATAAAATAACCTTAATCTTAAAGTATCATGGAAATAAGTTTAATCATATTATAAAATAAAATCAAGGTAGTATATACACCTCATAAATGTATATAGGTGTATAACATAACATGTGACTCAAAGAAGAAAAATAGAGACACAATTTTCTTACATCTTTATTAATATATTAACTATAAACCCCATGAATGAGAGGTAATAAAATTTATAAATAAATACCAAAAATATTTTTGATAATAATTATAAATTAAATTCATTGGATGTATAAAACACATAGATGAAATAGGAGGGGAACATGGCTTATGTCTCATTGAAAATAAAAGTTAGATGGAAGTCCCTTACTACGTGGAGTAACTTTTGAATATTGATATGCATAAATGAATAACATAAATTGAAACTTTGAATATAATTTAATAAATTAAATTCTTTGTATAATATGTAATGTGTCAGTATATACACCACACAAATGAAATGAGTGGTGAATATGGAATAACCCTCGGTGAAATAAAAGTGAGAGTAGAAATACCCTTAACTTAAGTATTGACTTCCATTGTTCTCATTAAATAATCCTTTATGTTAAACATGAGTTTATTATAAATATATTATATAACCAAATTAATTTATATCATACCATATATTATTTTACTATGACATTTTTTTACCTGTTTATTAACAATTCCATGTTAAAGTTATGTTTCGAGTAATAACCTCTTTGTTTTTTTATATGTTTTGAATTTCTATTCAAGGTCCCCTTCCTTAGATCATGATATAATTATTTCAATAATTTTAACCATGATATAAATAACATATATATTGATTATATAATAATTTATAATAATATATTAAATATATAAATATTAAATTAAATACAATGTTTATTGAGATGGTAGGTTGTATGTATGCATGAGCGTGGTTTCCATTTTTTTATCGTACTGAAAGAAATACAAGTAAATTATATATATATATATATTAATGTTACATTAGAATTATTATTTCATATAGAGCAAATATTTCTATTAAACTCATCATTTATCCGTTCTAAGTAATGCATGAACGAATCGCATCTCATCGTGATGTGGTAGTCCAACATAAACATGAACGCCATTATAGTATACCTATAAAATTGAAAACATGAAGGTATGAGTTATATAATAATTAATTAAGAATAAATACATAAAACAATATAATATATATCATATATAAATTAGAAATCCATAATTATTTCCAACCATGAATGGTGGTAATGGATGAAAAAATGACATCGGTTTTTGAGGTGGTAGTCCACCGTACATAAGAACAATGCATTCATAACTCATTTGATCCAAGTGTATTAATTTTTATTTCATATACATAACATGAAATAGTATAAATATGTTAAATATACTGAGTTTATTATATAATAATTGTATAAAAATAAATGAATGGGTTTGAGGAATAAATAAAACCGAATGATCGTTCATGAATGTCCCCTCTTCTTCAGTTTTTTTTATATTGTTTTTCCCTGAAGGAAATACTTGGTTGGATTTATGTACAAATTAAGTATTCTAGGATGAGGTTAGGGGAATTTTTATTATATTTGGATAGTTTTTGTATGAGACAAATGGCTTGATAGGTGTCAATAGGTGGGTAGATTGTTTTCCCTATTATAATGGTGGAGGAGTGACATTCTTGTAAATAATAATAGGTAAACACTATTGGATGTTCTCCCTTAGATCATGTGCTTCCAATAATTATTTTTTTGAAACAATTGGGTATAAGGTATAATTATTTCAATAAAATTGGTTTTGGACAAATTTCTAGGTTATTTCCCCTCTTATGATTAATGATTAGTCACATAGTAAACTTGATTGTTTCTTAATTGTTGTGATTATTTTTAATCGTTTCCACTAATAATTTTTTTCAAAAATTAACATAAACATAATATAAATTATAAATTATTATGATTAAAAATATTTAATCAATTTTTACAAGATCCAATAAAATAATTAGCGTAAATTAATATAAAAACAATCCCATAGGTGGGAAAAGTTAGAGTTTTTAAAGTGGAAACTGTAAAAAGTTTCAAATATTTAAATATTCTATTTCAATTTGAAATATATTCAGATGAATGAAATTTGATTAATATATTTATAAATTAATAAATTATACATTAAAAAAATTGAAAATAAAATTTAACATCAGGATTTATTTAGATGAAAAGTTAGTTTTAAATTTATATTCAGACTTTTTAACTATTCATCAAAAAAATAAAACTTCTCAGAAAATATAGCAAAAATTAACAATATTATAATTTTTATATAAGAATTTAATACATAATAATTTTATTAAATATAATTTATAAAAGTTTTAAATTAGTTTTAAAATAAGTGCACTATTAAAATTTTGTAAAACTACCTTTAAAAAACACAACTTTTTATGAGTAAAATTGGATTTATTCTTATCTATTGTCTGGAAAACAAATAATTTGAATGTTAAATAGTTTATCTAATGTATAATATATATATTTCATTTAAATAATTCCTTAACTTTTTTTATTTATTTATTTATATAAATCGTGTTTGTTCATATAAAAATAGTTTTTTTGGAAAAGTAATTTCATTATTTTCATACAGTTCTAACTATCATTTATAATTAATTAGTAACCAAAGAATTATTTAACATATATATTTTTAACAAAATTTTCATAAATTATTAAATATTTTTAATAACAAAAATTTCAATTGTTTTGGTTATAGCTATAATAAAATTTTAGTAATAAAATTATTAGTATATTATAGTTCGATAAAACGCAATCATGCATGTAACAAAAGATATCAAAGAAACATGGTATTACTTGTACCATAAAATAATCCTAGGGTTTTTTGTATTGAAATAATAATATGGTGTAGCATCTAATGCAAGACATCAAATAATTTAAATTTATTTAAAAAATCATAAAAATATGTGATGTGTTACAATCAACCCCCCCCCCAATGAAATTTTCCCTCAAAATTCATATGTGTTTTTAAAGGTTTAATAATTTAAGGTTACTTAATTGAAAACCAAATTTTAAAAATTAATTCTAAAATAAACATTATTGAAATTAAATTTGGGACCATAAACATCACCCAATGTAACACAATACTAGTTTTCTATATAAGAGAGCAGGGGTTGGATGTGAAATCATGGACATGGATGAGAAAACTAACACCCAAATATTGAAGGAGGGTGATAAAGAACATGTTTGGGATAATGTAAATGATCACAATGATAGAAACCATTGAGGGTTGACAAGGGTCATTGATATCATTATAAATGATGATAACATGAAAACATGTTATTTCAATACCTTTTTAAAAAAATTGATGAATTTTTCATCAAAATATATAGTTACATGATTCCATTCCATTTAATGTGAACAATATTACTATTTGGTTGTTCCTTGTTTAATTTACACTTCATATCCTAATCTCTAAAATAATGGTGAATTCTTTATTCCTGAATCCTTAATAGATAATAATATCCATAAATAGAATGATAGCTCATTTCATTTTCCTTAGTTAACATCACAACAATATGGTAAGCATAGGATATCCAATATGTAAAAATGATCATGTGGTGTGATAATAATTTATTCTATAAAACCCCACTCGAAATTTAACTTACACCATTACATAAATGGTTACACTATAACCCTTTTGAGTGATGAAAAACATATACATTAGAAATATGGTGACTAAATTGTTCAAAATTAGCTTCACATTGACCCCACCATATATGAAAATGTAGATTATGAATGTCACATGCCCAAAATGAGAATACCTTCATCATTTATTTTCATAAGACATTTTAATAAACTAAATAACCATAGAACCATATTATAAACATAAAATCTTCTTCATTCCTTACATAGAACAATTCTTATTGGAAATATTCCATAAATCAAAAAATATAGTAGTCTTCATCAATGATTTTTTTAAAGGATGATGCATTGGCCAAAAAAACCAAATCAAAAATATTATATAATAAAGAGGTTACATGAGCCTAAAAGATAGAATCATATTACAATTTTTATTATGAAAAGTAAGAAGATCAGAGGGTAGATCATTGATCCAGGTAATTTCTTGATTTAATCCCATGTTGGTCCGGCCGTCTATAACCATATTTTCTTCAAGATGAACTTGTGTGATGATGTAATTATTACTGAGAAGCTAGCAGATGGAATCCATCCAATGGGAAGTAATAATCCATTCAAGATGAGTCTCTCCATTACAAATCTCTTTCACAATTGTGGTCTAGTAACATTAAATCCAGATATTATTCCATCCAAATATATTAAAAAAGAAAATACCAAGAATCAAACTCATAATTTCGTCCTTGAGAGATGAGGAAATGTCACAGCTACGAAGAAAGCATCCATGAATTTGACCGATGTGATTCATGAACATAGAACCACAACCTACAGGGCCCAATTTTCCTTTGGAGGCACTATCCATATTTAATTTAATCAATCCAATAAAATGAGATCTCTAAAACACTATAAAGTGTGATGAGGTTAGAAAAAATTTCCATCAATCTGAAGATGTCACAGGATTCCAAAGTCATGAATAGAGTCGTTACAGTAGACCTTTTGCATCGAAGTAGCTTTACATTTGGCAATAAGGATCCACATCTGACTTCCATTTGGATTAAATAAGTAATTGTTATGAGTAATATAATTTCTATAATACCAGATCATATGGTGGATCTTTGAGGAAATATTAAGGAAAATATTCTTAATTTGTTGAAAACATTCCATTTCTAAACATCTCATTAGTTTAGATTTTATGGATTCAATAATCAACCATCAGAAATCTAATATGTCAAGAATATAGTTCCAAAGTGCAGAAGAAATGGAACAATAATGAAAAATATGGTTATCATATTCTCTATGTTGATTCTATAATATATATATTGAGTAGAGTTAGATTCCAAACAAATGAAGGAATATATCTATGGGGAATATGTTGTAATGAGGAAGCCAAATAAGATTGAATCTTAATTTCTTGATTCTAGTATTATTAAATTGTTTTATCCATGAAAAATCATTATCAGAATATCAAAAATAGTGAATACAAAAGTTTTCTAAGTTAAGCATACCATTTTGAGAAGGCTCCCAAATCAAAAAATCATCAGTGTTTTAGAAAGGGTAGTTGCCAATGGCATGCATAATGGCTTAATGGAGGTGATCATATTGAGGGTTTAACATATCACTAATTGATTAGTTGGTATTCATGGGGGTTGGATCAAGTGCGGTCAATGAAATTAAGGGATTTCTAGTCCAGTTATCTAACTAGAAATTCATGGAGAAGATCCTGGAAACCATACATCTAGAATTATTAATAATACAGGAAAAACATTGTTTAATAGAAATCCAAATGGAAGACTTAAAGAAATTCGAGTTTACAGCCTTAATTTTTTCAAGAGGTTTTTTTTTAGAAAATAAATTGAGTCTGAGTTGTTATAAAAAAGATTCCAAGTTATCTTGTCTTTTTTGTACTCATTAAAGTCCTTAAGATATTTTATGCTGATACAACCTTTTTCTAGAGGCATGCAACAAGTCGACCAGGAGACAATGAAAATTTTTCGTTTTAGAGTTTTAGAAGTCTAGATAAATTTTTTGATTGATATATTCATATTTTTTATAAGACCAAAAGGCCATTTATAGAACATCATGGAGTGAACCATCTTAGAAATAGTAGAATATTTAAGCAGGAAAATTATTTTTTACATGGTGAGAGATTGGCCTTTCCAAGAAGAGAGTTGGTTGTTCACTTTTTCATCTATGGAAGTAAAGTAGAAGGTTTGGTTTTTCCCCAAAAAATGGGAACACCAAGATAATTAAAAGGAAAAGAACCCTCTTATAGGCCTAAATCATTGATAATGTTACATTTGATATTGGACGGAATGTTTTCCCCAATGAACATTCAAAATTGTTTCCAACTAAGGGTCTAACCATGAAACATATTCATAGTTGGAGAGAGAAGGTTTGTGGTTTATAATTTTTTTTTATCATCCTTTAAGAAAAGGATGATTTCATCAACATTTAGCAGGTGGGTGGGAGAATTATCATTCATAGAAACATGAATGGGATGGAGGTTATTTTGATCCCCAAGATGGGTGAGCAGGAAACTAAGATAGTCTTATGCAATTGAGAAGAGAATTAGAGAGAGTGGATCACATTATCTTACTCCTTTGGTAAATTTGAAATATCCCTTGGGAGAACCATTAACCAGAATGGAAATATAGGCCAAATTTTAAAATGATCTGATTATAGTGATAAATGAATCTCTAAGTCCACAACCTTGAAGAACCTTTAAGATAAAGCTCTAATACATGGTATAAAATCATTTTTAAATTTTAAGATTAATAGAAATATTTATTATTATGTTGGATTTATTCAAAGTATAGATGCATTCAGATGCAAGAAAAATGCAGTCTTGAATGGATCTACCCTTAAAACCCAAATTGGTTCTTGGAGACAATTTTTTCCACAATGGTTGTAATTCGATTAGCAATTATTTTAGTGATGATTTTGTAGAGAGTGTTAATGAGAACAATGGGTCTAAATAAATTAATTTTTGAATCATTATACATAACAGGAATCAAGGAATGAAATTGATTATTAAGATCATTTGGTAGGATACCATTGGAAAAGAATGATTTTACAAGATTGAACACAAAAAAATAGATAACATCCCAATAGTGTTGAATGAAGCCATTGTTGAAGAAATTAAGACCTAGAGAACTATTGGAGTTCAAACTAAAGAAGATATCTTTAATTTCAAGATCATTAGGGATGTTAAGAAGAATGGTATTTTCCTCATCCTTGAATACCGCTGGAATAACCTCAGGTAGGAGGTCTTTGTTGATATCATGAACATTAAATATGGATTAAAAATATGAAACAATATAATTTGAAATGTCATGTTAATTTTATAAATGATTTTAACCATTATTTAAAATAGTAAGAGGTCTAAAATCATTTCTAACACTTTGAATAGATTTGTATAATCCATTATTTATGTCACCATCTGATAACAATTTAACTTTAGAGGCCAATTTCTACATGTTTTCTTTAAAATTGAGAAAGGAGTTTAGTTTAACCGCAAGGTCAATTTCTTGAGTCGGATTATTGTTTAAGTCAGAAATAGTGTTTATGTTTTTAATTTTTTCAAGATCCTCCCCAGGAAGCAGGATGTCACTGTAAATTTATTTGGCATTAGAGGTTCACAAACTTTTAAGAGTCTATTTGAGGTACTTTAAATTGATAATACAAGAAAAGTAATCATTGTTGTGAAACATAGAAGACCAGAATTTTTTTATGATATAAGTACAAAAAAATTATAAAACCACACATTATTAAATCTTAAGGGTATCGAGGGTTTTGTATCCTTAATATAGAAATTTACCAGAATGGGATGGTGATTAGAGTTCAGCTTTGTGAAGAGCGGTGTTAGAGATGGTTTCCCATTGTTCCAAGGCATGGACATTCGTGAAGGCTCTATCCAACATGTTGGTAACCACTATATTGTAATGTATTCTATACCAAGTAAACATTCCATGAGTGAGATTAATTTTGACCATATTTTTGTCTTCAATAGATGTTTTAAATTCTCTTGTGGAAATTGTAGACTCAGACAGACCAATTTCCAGCATGGGATTCCCCCCTAAGATATTTATTTTCATAATTCCCATAATTTCCACACATTAAACATAAATTTTTGATAATAACTTTGGAAGACTAATTTTACAATCCAATACATTAACTAAACTCTTCATTTTTTCTCATAAATTACTTACACATAAGAGATATTTTCATTCCTTTGAGATATTTCCTTGAGTGCTTCTTCCCACATTTTAGACATATAGGAAACTGAATCTTTCATCCACTAAGGTTACCATCACCAGATATCATAGAGAACACGTTCTTTATATTCTTTGGTGAGAATGAGATATTGTTTAAGTAAACATTAATAATAATGTTCCATGAAAAATTATTATCTATAATCAAAAAACCTTTACTATACACATCATCCAATTTGGGTTCTCCTCAGTAAATTCCACGTCTCATTCAATGCTAACCCAATTAATTTTGGTTCTCATAATTTATTCCTTATTCAATGACATCATATGTTTCTACTATGTAATTAATTGTAATATTCTAGATAAATATTTCATGATGGTTCATAAATAGATTTTAAATTCATAATTAATATCCCCAAATAGTATCAAACTAGGTGTATAGTATGAACCATTGTCATACACTAGTTCCCAATCGAGCCTAGCACAATACTATGTTTTTAGAGTTGTTACCCCTATATGAATCTATGCTAGTGCCACATCAACTTATAATATCTAGCTTAAGATGTATATCTGGGATACCACTTTCTCTATGCTTTATAAAAAACTAGTAAATTTTTGGAAACATTTACTCATTTTTTGACTTATCCATAGATACATCCCTAGAAATATCTTTAGAAATATCCATATAGATATCAATAATGTTTTCCTATCCTATTTTAGAAATTTTAACTAAACCATTCCATTGATACCAACTATAGAATCCTATGCTTCTAATACATGGATATTACATCATATTAGATGAATATTCATAACATTACAAAAGTACATGAATGGGGAACATGATAGTTTAATGTGTTTGAAAACATAGAATATAATATTTTTTACTTGGTTAAGGATATTCAATGTTTCCCACAAATATCATGTGATTTAGTATTCCTACTAAAATCATTTCTTCATAACTTGGGTAAATTAAACATAAGAAACGGTAATCTCATAAGCTCAGTAATGGTAAATAAAGAAGATATGTAATAATAATATAAAAATAAGGGTGTGTGAACATGAGAATATCAGTTTTAGATCATATCCCGCATATCAAAGATTATACACATGATTCATGGAATAATGATTGGAAGATCATAAGTCATTAACCATAAGGGAACCAATAGAATAATTCATGAGATCATAACATAGTAATAAGATGTGGAATTGAGGAAAAAGATAAGAAGATGAAATATTACCTAAATAATACCTACCAAGGCCTTTATAAAATTTTATTATTGGGATAATTACCCGTGTACATGCTTTGGGATTGGAATGACCTCCTTCGTACCCTCTTGTTTCGGGATTGGTATGAACTCCAGAATACCCTCCAATGTAGCCTCCTGTTGAAGACATAGTGTTCCATCCCATAACCTTTGATCTCATAGAACAATTATCATTTCCCAATTACTTGGAAATAGATATAATTCCCACCTGATACATAGTAAAATCATACATGTGTGTTCCATAATATAATAAAACATTCATCTATCATGACACATTAATAGATATCGGTACCATAAAAATCCTAAATATCATATCATAACTGATCAAATGAAATGGGTATCATAATACTTTCATCATATGTTAGCATATGGAAATGATAAATCATCCATGATTATTTTATCATGGAAGAGCCTTAGAAATAAGGTGGGTTTCATAACCATATGACCCATGGAAGATAAAAAAGTTACATAAACATCATTCCATAAAAACATAAACCATTCAAGGAAATAATATGAATGGTACCCTTGGATCATATCCATAGTAAGTAAAAAAACAATATCAAAGTATTTCATCTTAGATGTTGAGGATTTTGAAAGATCACTTGTGTCATTTTTTAAGGAAAAAAATCTTTCCTCAAAAAAATATATGGAAGAAACAAAACATTTATAAAATACTTTTATTTAAATTACACATGGAGAACTTATGACATAATCTTTGAAAATAATTTATAACATTTCTTGATTATAATACCCATTCCTCTTTAAAAAATTATTTTTAAAATTTTAGATAGTTTGAAAATATTTTTATTATAAAATAACTTTAAAAACATATAAAGTAATCATTAAAACCAATTGAATTTTTTTTAAACATTATTTTTTTTTAAAGTCATTTTCCATGAAAATTAGCTTATAATATCACTTATAAATTGTAACTCCCCGACCCTAGTTACCTAGAGTCGGTGCATTATTACATAAAATTGGCATGATCACAAGGAAATCATGTCTCGAAAGACCAATCAGTTTAGTATTATTGGAAACAAGATTCATACATATGTTCAACTTTACATCTTGAAGAGAAATATAACACAAATATATTTCATTAGAAACATCCAAGCCTCCTAGATTATGCCACCATGTCACTCATAACTAACTTCTTTATATCCTGGTAAAAAATAAAACATTGAAAGGGGTGAGCTCAAATGCTCAGTAAGGGCAAGTAATACAGCGGAAAATGATATAAATGTTAAGCATGGTAAATAATTGAAACAACATGCCCTTACCAATAATATACATGATTACTTTTATGGAAAGAACATGAGATGAGTAAATAATGTCATAATAAAACATAATCATTGGTATTCTACTAGTCTAATGACCACATGAACCATCAATATTATTTCCATAATGAGGGAATGTATAATGCCGAACATTCTGAAACATATTTTCAAGGCCTCGGACGAGACGTCTAAAATGATTAAGGCCTCGGCCAAAACCATAAAACAAATTGGGAAAGGGCCTTGGCCAATTCCACGTCTAGTTGTCTCATGAGACCAACCGATGCATTGTGGAGCTATAGCAGGCTCCACCCGTCACTTACTAAGTCCAATACATTCCTCATATGAAAAGGTTTAAACATATCATAAACATTCATTTTAGTACTAGCATACGAAATTTCAATACTTTAACCATAATCAATGAATGGTATAAAAATAGAAAATCCACAGTCAAACATATCACAAAAACTTTAATACAATATGGATGTTTGGTATCATAATAAATCAACTTCAAATAAACTTAAAATCCATCAAAGGATGTTGGCATAGATGAAATCGAAACCTTTTTTTAGAGAGACATATCTCTTTATATTTTGAAATCATTTAAGAGTCACATAAAGAAAATATTTAATTTGAAAATATTCTTATAAGATTGTAAGTGAAGCTTTTACGATCTTATAACAGAGGAAAATAGTTGTACCCATCGTATAAGTTAAAAAAACATTCTTACCTTAATTTTGTCGAAAAGGTTAAAAAGGAACTTGTTTGTAAAACAACAGAAAGATTCATTTATAAACCTCTTATAAAAGTCGAACAAGGGTATAAATGACTTTAACCCATATTCTATAAAATAGTAAGAATGTTTTGAAATTCATTTTTAAGCAACATGGATGTGGATGATAAAGAGGTCCCAATGGATATTTACGTATAAACAACCTCGAATAATGAAGAGATTGTAAAATAACCCTTACCTTATACTTTTCCTGGGTTGATGGTAGTTTAACCTCTTGTATAATGGTTAAATAAGTGTTATTAAATTATACAAGAATTATATACATTAATACGATATCATATATGATCTTTTAACATTTCTTTGTTAATAATATCTTAGTATTATCGTCGTTTCGGGTGTTAACTTACTTGTTTTCTTTTACATGTTTTGTTACATAATCTATGTTTTTTATGGATAGGTCGTATCTTATTCATATCCAGAATTATATCAAGTTCTTAAAAATTATTTTTAATCATCAAATTAGAATTATGCTTGAATGGATACGATGGGGAATGAATCTCATCGCGTTCATGGAGACCGTAGTCCGTACGTACGCACGAGCGACAATATCATTCTTTTGAAATTAAAATAATATATGATTGGATTTTATATCATATATATAAAATAATTATCATTTTATATTCATTATTTACATGAATTACACATCATTATTATACCCTTCAAAATAATAATGTTTTGAATAACTATTACACCACAACGTGGAGACGGTAAGCCGTACGCACCCACGTATGGTGACATGTCATTCATAGGATGGATAGAGTACTAAATATGGTTGTACCATATTTATATTAAAATATAATTATATAGAAGATACTAGAGTTATTATTTTGGAATGGGAATAACAAAGAAATAAGAAGTTGAAGAAGAAATGAACTTGAAAAGGGGTGGTGAAAACATTACCTCTTCTTCGGGTTCTTTCTTTTGATTTGATCAAAAGGGATCCTTAGGTTGGCTTTTTGATCAAACTATGGCCTTTATGTTGTATTGAGGGAATTTGGGAGGATATTTGGGAAGAGTTTGGCCGAGCCAAAAGGCTTTGAAGGTGTGAAATTGAGAGAAGGGGGAGTGCCCATTTATAAGAGGGGTGAGGGGTACCTTTGGAAAAGCTAGAAATATTATTTTATAATAAATTCATATTCGGTTTCTAATGGATCAAAAGTGGATTATTCAAAGTATAATCTGGGTATGGGTCGAAAACCACTCAACCAATAGAATTTATACAGGTTTGGGTCATTATATTAACCTTATATTTTAGTTTTAACTCTTAGTTAATTAGTTTGACACTTACCATGTCACTGTGTATTTTTATATTATATAGTTAATACACTTACTATATAACTCCATGTGACCCCCAAGTGGTACATTAATGATACAACTATCATGATATAAGTCTCTTAGACGAATCTTAGATTTTTAGGATTTGAATATAAATTAATAATATAATATTTGTTTTAAAAACTCTTTTATGTCAATTTTGACACTATTGGGTATTTTGTTTTTGATAAATTCATAAAAACATTATTACTTCGAAAAAAAAATTTTAATTAATCCTAATATGTAATATTATCCTATAAAATTAGTTTAATTCACAAAAAGTCTCTAATTACATTTATTTTGATATTTATAATATCAATTACTTTAATATTTCATTAATTAGGTAATTACTGCATCATCATTGTGTCATAAATAAAATAAATTATTTAATGTCTAAAAATTATAAATAAAATACCATTATTTAGGAAATCTTTTTATATTTATAATGAATATTTTTAGTAGAATTTTAATCATATATAACCATATGTAAAAATTATTTTACCAAAAGATATATGCTTATGTCTTTTTTGTATTTATTTTAACTTAATAAATATAAAGTGTCCTTATCACCAACAAGTGGCTCCATGGGGTCCCCAAATCAACCCAAAGATTCCCATGGTCGTACGTTTATCATCCAATTAGGTTAGAAAACGTTTTAGGGTAATTTTTTATTATTATAATATTATTTGTTTACCATTATTTACTAGATTTACCCTTTAACCATGGTAAATAAAATATTTACCGAAGTAATCATTCAAAATGTCTAAAAATTAAAGTTACCTATTTACACAATTTGTACATCCTGATTCCAAATACGGAATATATTTTTCCAAATTCAAAACACATAAGTGGCAGAAATTAATTTAAAATTAATTCCCGTCGTTAAAACAAAAAGCGTGTTTTTAAGAGATAATAATTATCAAAAGATTGACGCTTGTTTATGTCCTGTTTAATTGTGAAATTATATCCAATGACCAACATCATATTAAATGGTAAAAATATATTCTAAATGTACATTAAAACCACTCAAATTCATAATTTATCACTATTAATTATTTCTATTAAAAATTCGTTTTTAATAAAAAGTTTGTAATTTTCACTATTCATCAAAATATAAAAGTTATCCAAAAAGTACCAAAATTTTATCCTAGGATAATTTCGATATTCCGAATCCAAAAATGAAGTCCATTTGGAAAGATAAAATGCATAAAATTTTAAAAGGTGGGTATTACTATTCATAACGGCCACATTGATTGGTCGCGGCGTGTTAGAATATTGAAGTTGCATACAACACAAGCTACTGTGTTATTCAAAGAGAAGCGTGTCATGGAAGCTTGAGGTGTTACATTCTTCCCTACTTCAAATAATTTCTTCCTCGAAATTTATAGTATATTACTACATAAAAAGTCTCAGATGTCTCTTCTTCATAAGTTCCTCGGGTTCCCACGTCACCTCTTCCATTTTATGGTTTCTCTATAGAACTTTTACCAGACGAGTCTCCCGATTTCTCAGCACTTGTTCTCTCATATCAAGAATCCTAATGGGTTCTTCGCAATAAGATAGATCGTGTTCTAGTTTAAATTCCTCATAGGGTAGTACATGCGTTGGGTCAGGAATGTATTTCCTCAATAGTGATAGATGGAACACATCGTGAACTTTGGAGAGATTTGGAGGCATTTCCAAATGGTAAGCTACAGTCCCAATTCATTCTAGAATTTAGAAAGGTTCGATGTACATGGGACTAAATTTACCCTTCTTATCGAAACGTATAACTCCCTTCCATGGAGATACCTTCAAGAGAACATCTTCTCCTACCTGAAATTCCAAATCCTTCCTTCGGTTATTGGCATAGCTCTTCTACCTACTTTGAGCTGCTTTGATGTGGTTTTGGATTACCATTACCTTTTCCATTGTTTCCTCCACCAGTTCTATGCCTACAACTTTTCGTTCACCAACTTCATCCCAACAGGTTGGTGTGCGACCTCCCTTTTTGTATAACGCTTCATATGGTGCCATCTAAATACTCAAATGGATGCTATTGTTATAGTAAAATTCTACCAGAGGTAAATATTGATCCCACATACCCTGAAAGTCAAGCGAGAATTATCTCAACATGTCTTCTAAGGTTTTAATAGTCTGTTCTGATTGTCCATCTATTTGATGGTGGTAGGCAGTGCTCAATTGAAGTTCAGTATCCAGGGATTTTTTAAGACTCTTCCAGAATCTTGAAGTAAAACAGGGATCACGATCTGAAACAATCGATAGGTGTACTCCATGAAGTCTCACAAAGAGATTAATATATAGTCTTGCTAGACATTCTAGTTGTAGATCTTCTCTTATAGTAAGAAAATATGCTGACTTCGTAAGACGATCAACAATAACCCATATTTCATCATTCCTTCTAGGAGTCTTCGGTATCCCCATGACAAAGTCCCTCGTAATATTGTCTCATTTCTACTCTGATATGGGAAGAGGTTGCATGACTCCTCCAGGCTGTTTCCATCCAGATTTCACTTGTTGACAAACCATACATCTTGACATAAAATCAGCAATCTGCCTCTTCATGTTGTCCCACCAAAAATGTTCCTTCAAGTCTCTATACATTTTGGTGCTCCCAGGGTGTATAGAGAAATTGGAACTATGAGCATCATCCAATAATTCCCTATTTAGATCCGGTATATCAGGAACACAAAGTCTCTTCCCAAATTTCAAAATTCATTCTTTATACACAAAGACTCTCAATCTCCCATCATTCATAGCTTTAATCTTATTTTGAAATTCTTCATCATCGGTCTGAGAACTCTTAATCCTTTCTAGTAAAGATGGTTTGGAAACCATTTGAAAAATTATCGATGTGTCACCCTCCATGGTAATTCCCATATCCATCTTCACTAGATCCATAAAAATATGATCCCTTTCAATTCTCATCATGTTCAAAACTCCATGATCTTTTCTGCTCAAAGCATCTGCCACCTTATTTGTTGTCCCCGGGTGGTAGTGTATCGTACAATCATAACCCTTGAGTAATTAAAGCCATCTCCTTTTCCTCATGTTAAGTTATTTTTGTGAGAAAATATACTTCAAACTCTTGTGATTAGTATAAATCTCACATTTTTCACCATAGAGGTAGTGTCTTTATATCTTCAAAGAAAATATCACAGCTGCTAACTTGAGATCATGAGTAGGATAGTTTTTCTCATGAATTTTCAACTATCGTGATGCATAGGCAATAACCCTATCATTCTTCATAAGGATACAACCAAGTCCTTTCATTTATGCAACACTATAAATAATGAACCCACCATTCCCCGATGTTAGAGTCAAAATAATAGCATTGACTAATCTTCTCTTCAGTTATTCAAAACATTCTTCACACTCTTTTATCCAAACAAATTTAACCCCTTTACGTGTGATCTTTGTAAATGGGTTAGCCAACCGGGCAAAATTCTGGACGAAACGTCGATAATAACCTACTAAACCAATAAAACTACGTACCTCAGTTATACTCGTCAGTGCAGTCCATTCTTGGATTGCCTTGGTCTTAGAAGGATCAACAGATATTCCATCGTTAGAGACAATATCGCCAAGAAAAGAAATCTCTTAAAGCTAGAATTCACACTTTCTAAACTTCCCATATAATTCCTGTCTTCTCAGAGTCTTCAGGATAATTCACAGGTGATTTTCACGATCTTCGTAGCTTTAGGAGTATACCAAGATATCATCAATAAATACCACCACAAAATCATCGAGATATTCCTTGAAAAATCTATTCATTAGATCCATGAATACAGAGGGTGAATTAGTCAGCCCAAAAGGCATTACTGTAAACTCATAATGCCCGTACCTTGTTCGAAATGTTGTTTTTGGAATGACTTCCTTCTTCACACACAACTGATGGTATCCAGATCGAAGGTCTAACTTTGAAAAGTATTGAGCTTCATGCAGTTGGTCAAATAAATCATCAATGCGAGGTAGGGGATACTTGTTCTTTATTGTTATAGCATTGATGTCCCTTTTTTCGATACATAACCTCAAAGATCCATCTTTATTCTTAACAAAAAGGACAGGGGCTCCCCATGGAGAAACACTAGGGTGACTGAATCGCTTATTACTCAATTCCTCTAGTTTTTTCTTTAGTTCAACTAATTCCATAGTGTCCATTCTATAAGGGGTCTTCGATATAGGCCTTGATTCATGAATTAAATCAATGGAAAACTCAACTTCTCATTCTAGAGGATGTCCAGGTAAATCTTCCGAAAAAACATCTACATATTCTTTCATAATAGATACATCCTCTATTTGAACGTCCCTTTCCTCACCCATAGTCATTTCATTATCTTCCTCCCAAATAATTGAATTTAGTTGAGCTACTAGGGGTAGATCTAGATAAGAATTAGGTGGCGACGATTCTGCTCTAAAGATAATGTGTTCCTTATCATCATCATCAAGAATCATAACCTCCTTCTTCTTACAATAAATCTTCACATCATGGTCTGAAAGAAAATCCATACCGTGGATTATATCAAATTCAATCATAGGTATGACGATGAGATCAGCGGATAAGGAATATTTATGTGCTCTAATTGGGACTGATTCCCAAAACATTATGGCAATGATACTTCCCTTAGGAGTTTTAACTGACAACTCCTTTGTTAAATCAAATTGGAAATATCTAATCTTCTTAGAAAAATCGGAAGATATGAAACAATGTGATGATTTAGAATCAAATAATGCATTTGCTAAGCTTGAGGAAACCATTAAATTACCTGCCACCACGTCTTTCGGAGCTTCTATCTCAGCAGTATTGATATCATAATCTTGGCCTTAATCCCTTGGCATTTTCTCAGGTAAGTTCCCCTAACGCTTAGGACATTCATTTTCATAATGTCTCATCTCCCTGCAATTGTAGCATTAGACATCGGTAGCTTCCTTCTTCCCCTTGCAATCACGAGCTTGGTGGCCTTTTTCACCATAATTGTAACAGACTCCCATTCCATTTAAGAATGTACTGGGGTGTTACTTCCCACATTTACTGCATGATGGATATTCAACCTTTCCCTTCTTCCCCTTATTTCCATTCCCAGATTGATCATCAGATCTCTTCTTCTATTTCTTTGCTTTAAAGTCATAAGACTTATAGAATTCCTTTTCTGTCTTGATAGCACATGAGACAATGTCTTCGTACGATGAGAAGGATTATGAGACTAATGCTCGACGGAGAAACGGTTTTAAACCATCAAAGAAATGGTCAATCGTACTTCTTGGGTTATGTATATAATCTCCAACATACCTTGCTAACCTTGTAATGTTAGCCTCATACTTTGTGACATTCTCATCCTCCTTTTGTCTCAGACTCAGAAATTGCCTTTCCACATTTTCTCGATGGTTGCGAGGAAAGTATTTTTCTAAAAATAGATCTTTGAACTCCCTCCATTCCATATTTGATACTTCATCATCTTCCTTCGTGTTTTGAATCAATGACCACCATTGATCAGCATCTCTAGTGAAGCGATAAACTGCCATGATAACTTTTTCCCTTTCACTACTCCTCAAAGCCTGAAATATTTTCTCTAGGGAACTTATCCATTGCTCAGCTACTAATGGATTTGTACTCCCATTGAATGTTGGTGGTTTCTGCCTCATGAAGAAATCTAACATTGATCCTCCATGCTGTGGATCAGGGTGCTCCATATGGGTAAGGTTATTATTCATAACCCAAGCGAGTTGTCCCATTATGGTGATTAGTTTGTTCATCACTAGTTGCATCACTTGCTCCACTATAATTATCTTGAGCAGGAGGTCAATCCCTACATGGAGTGCGTGCATTGATACGGTTTCCATTCCTTACACTAGGTGCCATTTATAAACAATGGAATAAACTATATTAGTTTATGTATCAAAATACATAATTCCATACTTGTAAAACACTTAACATAAATTCAACAGTTTATGGATATAATCCATAATCATAAAAAAAGTTTTCTTTGAGGAAGTATATACTCATAACCCTTCATAATGGTTTGTAAGGAAAATGATAATTATCCTAAGCATATCTCCTGGTAGTGTCGTAACCAAGAGTGCAGCAAGGCCTATTGTCATGCACCAATTCTTGTTCGAGTCTAGGTCAAAGCGGTGTTTTCGGGTTTTACCCCTAGGTATATCTGTGCTAGAGTCGCCTCTACCTGCTCATATCCAGACAGGGATGTATTTCTCGGAAAACTCACAAAATCTCTACAATACCAAAATTCTAGGAAGTTCTTCTATACTAATCCTCAAAGTCCATCTTAAATCTATGTGATCTAATAAGAGTTTATCTAAATCTAGCTTCCAAGGTTTGTACTAAACTTCCTATGATACCAACTGTAACGCCTCGGCCCTAGTTACCTAGAGTCGATGCATTATTACAAAACATTGGCATGATCACAAGGAAATCATGTCTCGAAAGACCGATCAGTTTAGTATTATTGGAAATAAGATTCATACATATGTTCAACTTTACATCTTAAAGAGAAATAAAACACAAATATATTTCATTAGAAACATTCAAGCCTCCTAGATTATACCTGCAGGTCACTCATAACTAACTTCTTCATATCCTAGGAAAAAATAAATCATTGAAATGGGTGAGCTCAAACACTCAGTAAGGGTATGTAATACAGCGGAAAATGACATAAATATTAAGCATGGTAAATAATTGAAATAACATTCCCTTACCAATAATATACATGAATACTTTTATGGAAATAACATGAAATGAGTAAATAATTCCATAATAAAACATAATCATGGGTATTCTACTAGTCGAATGACCACATGAACCATCAATATTATTTCCATAATGAGGGAATGTATAATGTCGTACATTCTGAAACAATTTTTCAAGGCCTCGGCCAAGACGTCTAAAATGATTAAGGCCTCGGCCAAAACCATAAATCAAATTGGGAAAGGGACTCAGCCAATTCAACATATAGTTGTCACATGAGACCTACCGTTGCATCGAGGAGATATAGCGGGCTCCACCCATCACTTACTAAGTCCAATACATTACTCATATGAAAATGTTTAAACATATCATAAACATTCATATTAAAACTAGAATACGAAATGTCAATACATTAACCATAAGAAATGAATGGTATAAAAATAGCACATCCATAGTCAAACACATCACAAAAACATCAATACAATATTGAAGTTTTGTATCATAATAAATCAACTTCAAATAAACTTAAAATCCATCAAAGGATGCTGACATAGATTAAATAAAAACTTTTTTTAGAGAGAAATGTCTCTTTATATTTTGAAATCATTTAAGAGAAACATAAAGAAAATATTTATTTTGAAAATATTCTTATAATCTTGTAAGGGAAACTTTGACGATCTTATAACGGCGGAAAATAGCTGCACCCGTCGTATAAGTTAAAAAACATTCTTACCTTAATTTTGTCGAAAAGGATAAAAAGGACCTTGTTTGGAAAACGATGGAATGATTCCTTTATAAACCACTTATAAAAGTCAAAAAAGGATATAAATGACTTTAACCCATATTCTGTAAAATATTAGGAATGTTTTAAAATTCATTTTTAAGAAACATGGATGTGGATGATAAAGAGGTCCCAGTGGATATGTACATATAAACAACCTCGAATAATGAATAGATTGTGAAATAACCATTACCTTTTACATTTCCTTGGTTGATGGTAGGTTAACCTCCTTTATAATGGTGAAATAGTTGTTATTAAATTATAAAATAATCATATACATTAATATGATATCATATATGATCTTTTAACATTGCTTCATTAATAATATCTTAGTATTATCGTCGTTTCGGGTGTTAACTTACTCCTTTTCTTTTACATGTTTTGTTACATAAGTTGTGTTTGTTATGGATAGGTTGTATCTTATTTATATCCAGATTTATATCAAGTCCTTAAACATTATGTTTAATCATCAAATGAGAATTATACTTTAATGGATACGATGGGGAATGAATCTCATCGCGTTCGTGGAGACAGTAGTCCGTACGTACGCACGAGCGACAATATCATTCTTCTGATATTAAAATAATATATTATTGGATAGTATATCATATATACAGAATCATTATCATGTTATATTTATTATTTACATGAATTACACATCATTATTATACCCATCCAAATAATAATGTTTTGAATAACAATTAAACCACGACGTGGAGACGGTAAGCCGTACGCACGCACGTATGGTGACATGTCATTCATAGGATGGATAGAATATTGAATATGGTTGTACCATATTTATATTAAAATCTTAGTACATAGAAGATACAATAGTTATTATTTTAGAATGGGAATAACAGAGAAATAAGAAGTTGAAGAAGAAATGAACTTGAAAAAGGTGGTGAAAACATTACCTCTTTTTCGGGTTCTTTATTTTGATTTGATCAAAAGGGATCCTTAGGTTGGATTTATGATCAAACTAAGGCCTATAGGTTTTATTGATGGATTTTGGGAGGATATTTTCTCAGAGGTTGGCTTAGCCAAAAGGCTTTGAAGGTGTGAAATTTATAGAAGGGGGAGTGACCTTTTATAAGAGGGGTGATGGGAACCTTTGGAAAATCTAGAAATATTATTTTATAATAAATTCATATTCAGTTTCTAATGGATCCAAAGTGGATTATTAAAATTATAAGGTGGGGATGGTTCAAAAACCACTCAACCAATAGAATTTAGACAGGTTTGGGTCATTATATTATCCTTGTCTCTTAATTTTAACTCTTAGTTAATTAGTTTGACACTTACCATGTCACTTTGTATTTTTATAATATATAGTTAATAAACATACTGTATACCACCAAGAGACCCCCCAAGTGGTCCATTAATGATACAAATATCATTATATAAGTCTCTTGGTTGAACCTTATATTTTTAGGAATTTAATATAAATTAATAATATAATATTTTTTTTAAAAACTCTTTTATGTAAATTATGACACTATTGGGTATTTTTTTATAAATTCATAACAGCATTATTACTTCTAAAATAATTCATATAATCAATCCTAATATGTCATATTAATCTATAAAATTCGTGGAATTCATAAAATTTCTCAAATTACATTTATTTTGATATTTATAATATCAATTATTTTAATATTTCATTAATTAGGTAATTACTGCATCACCATTGTGTCATAAATAAATTAAATTATTTAATGTCTAAAAATTATAAATAAAAAACCATTATATAGGAAATATTTTTATATTTATAATGAATATTTATCGTCGAAATTTCAACATATATAACCCAATGTAAAAATTGTTTTCCTAAAAGATATATGCTTATGTCTTTTTTGTATTTATTTTAACTTAATTAATATAAAGTGTCCTTATCACCAACAAGTGGCTCCATGGGGTCCCAAAATAGACCCAAAGATGCCCATGGTCGGACATGTATCAAAAAATAAGTTTAATACACGTTTTAGGGTAGTTTATTATAATTATAATATTATTTTTTTACCCTTATTTACCGGATTTACCCTTTAACCATAGTAAATAAAATATTTACCGAAGTAATTATTCAAAATATCTAGAAATGAAAGTTACCTAGTTACACAATTTTGAAATCCTGATTTGAAATATTGAATCCATTTATCCAAATTCAAAACACAGAAGTGGCAGAAATTAATTTAAAATTAATTCCCGTCGTTAAAACAAAAAGCGTGTTTTTAAGAGATATTAACTATCAAAAGATTGATGCTTGTTTATGTCCGGTTTAATTGTGAAATTATGTCCAATGACAAAAATAATATTAAATGGTAAAAATAAATTCTAAATATAAAATAAAACCACTCAAATTCATAATTAATCACTATTAATTATTTCTATTAAAACAGTTGTTTTTAATAAAAATTTAGTAATTTTCACTATTCATCAAAATATAAAAGTTATCCAAAAAGTACCAAACATCCATTCAAGGATAATTTCGATATTCAAAATCCAAAAATGAAGTCCATTTGGAAGATAAAATGTATAAAATTTAAAAAAGTGTGTATTATTATTCATAACGGCTACTTTGATTGGTCGCAGCATCTTAGAATCTTGAAGTTGTATACAACACACGCTACTGTATTATTCAAAGAGAAGCGTACCATGGAATCTTGTGTTGTTACATAAATAGTTTTCTGAAACATTTTTTGAAAACATGAATTTTAAATAAATAACATTTTTGACCGATGAGAAAAATAAAGTTAGATATAGATTAAATATATTTATTAATTATATCAAGTACTAAAGAGTGGAATAATGGTACCATTACATTAAGATATCATGAATAAAAATAGGAAAATAAAATTCCTACAAAATCATTAGATATGGATCATATTATTTTATCAATGGAAAAATAATCATAAACAATCTCTATAAACAATGATATAGTAGCAATAAATTATTACCACTTTGGTAAATTTGAATCATAATCCCCATGAAATGATAAAATCAAATGAAGATTAGAAAAATCATGAAAATAAGTAAATTTATTATATAAAATGTCAAAGAGGTATTATATACATCTCCTAAAAGCGTATAGGTGTATAATATAAAATTTGTCTCAATGAAGAAAAATTAAGACCAAATTCCATTACCTCTTTGTTAATATTTTTACCTTAAACCCCATGAAGGATAGATAATCAACTAGATATGTACATACCAATAAATTTTAGGATTCTAGTCCTAATATACATACATAGGATGTATATACAACATATAATAAATAGATTGTGAGTGTGTCTTTTGTCTCATGAAAAATAAAAGTGAGACCAAAATCTCTTACAACTTGAGTAACTTTTGAATTGTGAGATCCTTGAAAGAATGACATCAATTTAAACTACTAATATCATGTATTAAATAAAATCAATTATATAATATTTCATATGGTAGTATATACATCACAAAAAGAAACAATTAATGAATATTCCATAGGTCTCACAAAAATAAAATTATAACTGTAAATGCTATTACCTAAAGGCTTGACATCTTTTGTACTAATTCAATACTATTTTATAGTAAATATATGTTTATTATAAATGTATTTAACAAAAAATTCCTTTATATCATATAATTTATGATTTTATTAAAAAATTTATTACCCATTTGTTAAAAATTCCATGTTAATGTTACATTTTGGGTAATAACCGCTTTGTTTTTATTATATGTTTTAATATTTTATTACATTTTTCCTATATTAGATCAATATTTCCTAATTTATAGAATGTAAAATATGATATAAATATCATATATATTCATTTTATATGTATTTATTAAAATATATAAAATATTTACATATGAAATGAAATGCATCCTTTATGGGGATGGTAGGTTGTACATACGCATGAACGTTGTTAGCATTTTCTTATCATATTGATAGAAAGTAAAATAAATGATATATATATATTAGAATTATATTAGAATTATTATTTTATATAAATCACATATTTCTATTAAAATAATCCTTAATACATTCCATTTAAAGCGAGAAGGAATCACTTCTCTTTGCGAAGCGGTATTCCCCCATACACACAAACAACATTATATTATTCCCATAATGGAAAGAATGAATGTATGTGTTATAATTTAATGACTCGTATTTTTCATTTATTATTTTTTGATATTATATTGATTATTTTTTAGACTAGGTGTTGAGAGGGCATGTGATTCTAAGGTCCAATGTATCTGAATAACTATTTGAAATATATTAATATATTAAATAAAATGTGCATAAAGTTTCCTAAAAACTGAAATAATATCTATTTGGCTTCCTAGACTATAAATATGAGGGCATCATTGAAGTATTAATGTAGGTTTTTACCTATGTGAAACATAACATTGGTCGGCATGGGTTGTTTGGGGAAAAGTCTTCACAGACATAGAAATTAATAAAATAATTGAATAAATTATTTTATTTCATTTGTGTTGAAATAGTGAATTATCAATCCTTAAATTGATTGTTATGTCCAAATTCTAGGGTTAGAAGAATAACATCAGAACGAATGGAGAACCATTGGAGAGAGAGATATTTGAGGATTCTCTCTCAGGTGAATGATGATGGATCATGGATCGACGATTGACGCACATCGATTTTGAAGGATCTCACCAAAAAATGTAACACACCAGAGTTCTTCAACAAAGATCGATCAAAATCAAGGTAGGTCATGTGTATTGATTTTTTATTCTCCATTATTTAGTTCTATGGTAACATTAATTCAAGAAATTAATAGATTGCTTTGTGTTTTGATTGTCTTCCGAGATGAGATTGTTTTCATGGGTTTAGACAAGATTTTTAACATTGTCTCTACCATAAAACAAGTATTTTACATCACTTGAAATGTCCTTTATCAGCACTATAAAAGTTATATTTACCAGAGTGAGATTAAAATCCCGGGTTTTTATTAGTTTTGAAAAATAGCTGAAAAATAGGTCCTTTATCACCACTAAATAAAGAACTCATAAATTTTACCTTTATCAGCACTTTTATTTTTCACTGCTAAGTGAACCATTTATCGGTTCATTTATGAGAATAGATAAAATAGAATTTTATCAGTGCTTCTATAAATGCGGATATATTAGACCTTTATCAGTGGTTTGAAAAGAACTGATAAATGTTTCTTTTATCATTGTTGATAAAGGGAGATACTACACAATGTTGAAATAGAACACTATAACACCGCTATATTGTGTTGAAACCACACACCAGAACACCACAATAGTGTGCTATAACAGCACACCATAGCACCATAAACACACTATATATCAACAAAAACAAGTCCCAATACCATATTTAAATAAAATGAAATTTATAACATAATCACAAGAAAAAAAAACTATATTAAAAACTTTTCAAACACTGGTGCATTCAATCAAATAAATTAAAATTATTATATTAATTCAAAATTTAACGACCCAAACATTCATTAATAAAAATTCCTCTTTATCTAATTAAATGTCTAATTATTTAAAATTGTTATAAAATGTATGCACTCATTTGGTTTTATGGTTTTTTAATTTAATATACCATTATATATTATTACCGATGATAATATAGTCATTGAACAGTAATCACATGATTTGTATAAATATAGGGATTTAACAAATCCAATTTACATAGAAAAAGGAAGAAATAGCCTCATCCAGTAGACTTTCCCTTTACGAATCCCATTTTTCGGAGCTCGCAAAGGACGTGGAATCATTGGGCTTCTCTCTTATCCATGCCCAAGCCGAGCTTCAACAGGTTAACCCTGAATATAACCAACTATGGGAGAAGTGGAAGTTGATAGAGATTACCACTCGACCGATGTTATCCGAACCACCCTAAGAGCTTTTCACCATTTCACACCTTACCCTTCGGTCTTATGTGGGTATTATAAGGGTTTAGGAAACAATACCCTAGTACAATGATTATGTACATTTTTCTTGTATAGAGAATATACATTAATTTTATTATAGTTACTTTGTAAATAGTTTTTAATGCTCAAATAGTATTTTTAGTTAATATTCAACTAAGAAATCTATTTTGATGAATTAATGGATTTTTTAATTAAATAATATTTTAATAAATTATTATTATTATTAAATTAATATTAATTAAATATAAATTATCATATAATTTTATGAATGCAATTGTAATTTTTATTAAGGTTGGAATGCTGTTTTTGTCAAAGCCCATGAATTTTCGATAAATGTCAGTTTTTATTTAAAAATTAAAAAGTCAAATATTTAGAAAATTATTTATATAAAATGATTATTATTTTTGGAATTCAGATGTTGAAATTATCCAATGGTGAATGTTTCAAAATTTTCAGAGATAGTCATACTTTTGGTTAAAAATTAAATACCATTTAAATATATAATGTGTTTTATGACATCATAATGATACAATAGTGATGTAATAAAATATTATAAATAATATGTTCGGCCAATTTATGTTTTATCCTTAAAATAATGTGATTTTATATTTTTTTGATTAATTCTATGATGCCTTAGTGGACCCTCCAAGACATATAAAACATTTTATCTTTTAAAATTGTTTTCCTTGAGTGTGTGACTCACCACCACCTAATAAATCCAATTATTTTAAGAAGTTAGGCCATTGGACTTATAAAATATTTTTTTACACTCCCCTGGGACAAAAACCATGGGAATAAACCATGGTCTGGTTTGTCGTTTTGATTAGTTTAATGTGATGTGTCCCAAACCTAAATAATAAATAATTCCTTCTGCTCTCATATATAAACCCAACCACACTCTCACTTACACTTCACTCAAATCCATTGGTATTATTCCATCCTCTCCCTTTCTATAAACCTACAAATGTTACCCAATCTCTCTTGTATCCTCTCTCAGAACCCTCCCAAGCCTTTGGGATCACACTTCCAAGTAAGGGATTCCTACATTTCTCTTTTTATCCATATCTTTTAATATTGTTATGACCTTTCATTTTCAATTATAAATACTGTGGTATGATTTCTCACATCCCCCATACTTCCCTATTTATGTTTGAATGATTATAGACCCCTTTATCTCTCATTAAATTCCTCTCATAGACACCCGTTACAATGCTGAAATTTCGTAAGGAATTTCTCTCTCCTTATTTACATTCATGAAATTCTTTTATATTAGGAATATAACTTCCATTACAATTTTTGGTAAATGTAACTATATTAACCCTTACTATAAATTTATTTTACATATTATGAGAAACCCATTTTTCTCTCATCAACTATTTTCATGAGTTCTTATGTCACGCCATTACGCTGCCGAAATTGAACCGTGATTTTCCAAGCCAATGTCATTGTGTAGTGAATACCAAGCCCATTTCTCTATCATGGGTATTAACCATTATGCACATTTACTTATTTTTTAAAGAGTTTCATGTATGAATTCCACACTATATTATCTTTGAAAAATGATGATGTTTAATGAATCCATGTTTTATGATCCATGTGGCACACTTAGGCATGAAATGCAATGATTAAGAAGGGTGTGCCCTGATATTACTCCAATGCATTTAGTGAAGTATTGAATCATGATACATCATTTGATATGAGTGTTGACTCATATTAATTCAAGTGAAATGAGGATTTACTCATGCTTCAGGTCTAATAAGGATTTACTCATGCTCCATGTGCAATAATCCTTGGATCATGCTAATTCTATGTTATGTGTTGTAACCACTTCTCCATGTTATGATTTTCATGCTTTATCATGCCTTTATGTTCATTTTTATCTTGTGCTCCATTGATATGCCTATTGTATAACATGAATTTTACTCCTCATTCCATGCCTATTCCCTTATTTGGCCTTATAGCTCACACTTTTCTAATGCATGTCCTCATGTTATCCCATGCATTGCTATGTACAATGGAATGTTGTGGTCATGTAAAGGATGTTTTCAATAAATATGTTATGTTTCATGTTTTATGTTGTTATGTAATGTTCTTAAGCCCCAAAGACACTATACCTCTCGATCTTCTAGGTGGTATCAAGTGAAGATTTTCTGTAATAAATCATGTTTAAGTGTGTAATAAAACAAGGGTTATTATGGTTTGTATCAATGGATATGTCTAGTTATTTTTGGGATTATGATTAGAAAACCCTAGTGAAATCCTTAGGGATAAGACTAAGTTTAATAAAAACACCCCAAAGTTTTGGTGAGTATTGAGTAAGTGCTTTATCAAGAAAATACATCCCTATCTAGATAAGAGCAGGTAGAGGCAGATCTGGCACATATGTACCTAGGAGTGAAAAATTTGACAAGGAGTTTTGGGCTTGACCTGGGGTATCTTAGTACATGATAATGGGCCTTCTTGCACTCTTGGTTACAAAACATTCGAGGTATATGCTTTAGTAAATTCCTAAGCATAGTATGAACCATTATTGAGGGAATTATAAAATTCATCTAAGAATATATGTTGGGAAGTAGATTATGGATAACATATATTGATGCCTATATATTTATAAGTTATATAAATAATAGTTATTTATAAGTAATATATTTTTGTCCTTGTATCACCATTTATGTGTTACCCCTAATTTTCCATTCATTAAGTAATAATAAATCATTAGACTTCAAGTAGTTTAATATCAAAATTTTATCATGTCTAGAGGGTAACTCAAAATTTGATATGTTTCTTCTGCAGGATAAATGATATTTTTGAGATGGAAGAGGAAGAACCTCATACAACAATCTTTTCCCTTCATGAGAACATACAAGCTATAATTATTAGTAAGTCAATCTTGTATAGCATCGAAACCTTTTCCAATGACCAACTTTCTTACAATACGCTCTAAGACATATCAAGCACCTCCTCCATACCACAGAATTATCAGGGATCATGGATCACCTATGATCAAATATTAATCTCCCAACTCTACCACATTTCAAGATGATGGAGGTACCATTAGGGTATTTTCAAATATTTCACTGTATCTAGAAAGTATGATGCACTTTTTGATTTTAGAATAGAGGTTGAAGAGGGAGACCTCCGAGCAGTCTATATATACATATAGGCGTGTCTTCCAGTCCTTTTGGAAACATCGAAAATATATTAGAAGAACCAAATTTCAAAAATTTCAAATCTCACTCTTTCAGGATATTTTATAAAAACCTGGAACATGGTGATGTTTTGAGAGTATAAGTTCGAAACCATTTCTTTAAAAAAGTGCATCATATTTTCCATTGGTGTGATTCCTATTTCACTGACTGCATTTGAACTAAGGAAGTGGAAGACAATGAATGTTAATTGAGGTATTGTCGCACTGAGTGGACCCTCGCTCTCTGTGATCGAAGTGATAATGAGGGTTGGGGAATTCTTAATGGGGGTGGGTATGAAACCCTAAAGATGTGTTTAAATTTCAGAGTTCTTTTTGTATATAATCAAATTGCGAGGACCCAAATTCATTTAAGGGGGAAGATTATAACAACCCAAACATTCATTAATGCAAATTCCTCTAGATCAGATTAAATATATAATTATGTAAACTGGTTATACAACGTATGCTCTTATTAGGTTTTATGATTTTTGATTTTAAAATATAGTTATTAACTTTTACAATTTCTAATATAGTCATTGAGTAGTGACCACATGATTAGTATAAATATAGAGCTTTAACAAATCCAATTTACTCAGACAAACGAAGTGATGGCCTCATCTTATAGAATTTCCCCATACAAATCCCATTTGACCGAGCTTGGAAAGGATGTCGCGTCATTGGGATTTTCTCCTGACCAATCCCAAGCCAAGCTTCAACACATTAATCTTGAATGAAACCACATACGGTAGAAGTGGAAGTTGATAGAGATTACCACTCGAGCGATGTTATCCTAGCCACCCCAAGAGTTTGTCATCATTGCACACTTTACCCTTCGGTCCTATGTAGGTGTTACAAGGTGTAATGTAACAAGACCCCAGTACTAATATTATGTACATTATTCTTGTATAGGTAATATACATTCATTATATTATTGTAACTTTGTATACAGTTTTTAAAGTGAAAATAGTATTTTTAGTAAATATTCCACTAAGAAATATATTTTGATGAATTAATGGATTTTTGAATTAAATAATATTTTAATAAAATATTATTATTATTATTAAATTAAATTTTATTAAATATAATTGATCGTATAACATTATGAATGAAATTGTAATTTTTATGATGGTATGAAAGCTGGTATTGTCAAAACCCCGGAATTTTCGATAAATGTGGGTTTTTATTTATAAAATAAAAATTCAAATTTTTATAAAATTATTTAGATAAAATGAATACTATTTTTGGAATCATTATTTAAAAATTATCCAATGGTAAATTTTTCAAAATATTCTGAGATGGTCAAATTTTTGGGAAAAAATTAAAAATTGTTTGAATATATAATGTGTTTTATGGCATAATAATGACCCAATAGTGATGTAATAAAAAACTATAAATGATAAGTTTGGAAAATATATGTTTTATCATTAAACTAATGTGATTTTAGATTTTTTTATTAATTTTATGATTCCATAGTGGACCCTCTATGACTTATAAAACATTTTTACTATTTAAATTATTTTCCATGAGAGTGTGACTCACCTCCACATAAGCAACCCTTCTATTTTAACAATTTTGGACATTTTCCTAATATAATATTATTTTACATTCCCCTTCTAAAAAAACTGTGGGTAAAAACCATGGGTTGGTTTGTGGTTTTGATTAGATTAATGTGAGGTGTCCCAAACCAAAATAATAAATAATTCCTTCTCATTTCCTATATAAACCCACAGAAACTTCCACTTACTATTCACTAAAAGCCTTTAAAGTTCATAAAACCTATACCCCCTCCCTCTAGAATTCTCCCAAGGAACCCCAAGCCCTCAAGAAGACTCTCTGAAGCCCATCCTAAGCCACTGGGATCACACTTCCAAGTAAGGGATTCCCACCATTCTATTTTTTATCCAAGTTTCGTAATATTGTTATGACATTTTATTTTCAATTATAAATGTTGGGGTATGATTTTTCACCTATCTAATACTGACCTATTTATTTTTTAATGATGATAGACCCCTTTACCTTTCATTAAATTCCACCCCTATACACCCGTTACCATGCCAAAAATTCATAAGGAATTTCTCTCTCCTCATTTACATTCAAGAAATTCATTTGTATTATGAATCAAAATTCCATTACAATTGTTGTGACATGTATCTACATGAACCCCTTACTTTCCATTTCATGTAATAAATGTTTATAGACCTCTTTTTCTCTCATCAACCATTTTTATGAGTTCTTATGTCATGTTGTTACGCTGCCGAAATTGCACTGTGTTTTTTCAATCCAAAGTCATTGTGTAGTGAATACCTTGCCCATTTCTATAACAATGTTATTCACCTTTATGCACATTTAAATATTGTATAATGAGTTTTATGTATTAATTACACACTTCTTTATCATCTAATAAATTATAATGTTTAATTAATCCATGTCTTATGATCCATGTGGCACACTTATGCATGAAATGAAATGACTAAGAGGGGTGTGCCCAAATAGTGCACCAATGCATTGGGTAATGTATAGTATAATGATATGTCATGTGAAATGAGTGTTAACTCATGCTATTTCAAGTTCAAGGAGGGTTTACTCATTCATCATGTGTAATGAGTATTTACTCATGCTCCATGTGCAATGAGCCTTGACTCATGATAAATCCATTTTAAGTGTTGTTTCCACAACTCCATTTTATGATTTTATTACTTTATGATGCCTTTATGTTAATTTTTATCTTGTTCTCTATTGATATGATTATTGTATAACATTTATTGTGTTCCTCATGTTATTCCATGTTTATTCCCTTATTGTTATTTATAGCTCATCCTTTTCTTATGCATGTCCTGAGGTTATCACATTCAATGCTAAGTACGAGAGAATGTTGTGGTCATGTAAATGATGTTTTCAATAAAGATGTTGGGTTTCATGTTTTAAGTTTTTTTTAAATGTTCCTAATCCCCATATACACTAGACCTCTTAGTATTCCTTATTGTATCATGTGATGATTTTATGTAATAAATCATGTTCAAGTGTGTAAAAAAACAGTGTTTTTATACAAAAACCTCAATGTTCCATTTAATCCTACCTTAACTCATACTATTTCTGAACAAACAGACCCAACTCAAACAAATTAACACACCTATACACGAAAAAAATTCTTATGTTAGTAATAATATAAATAAATAAATTAACAAAAATTGTTAATTTTACTAAAATTTATGTTAATTTTAAATAAATAGACAAACCTAGAGTCATATCAGTATCATTGTGAATCATATTGAGGTTATTATTATTCATGTACATAAAAAATTACTTATGGACCGTTTTCCTAAATTATTTAAACAATTTTAATTTTTCTCACTTTTCAGAAGATCAGTTTTCCTTTTTATAAAAAACTGGTGTCAATTTAAAATAAAAACACATACTCCGAGTCATGTCTATCACACCATAAATTTTATTGTGGTGGGTCTGATTCATGCATGTCTCAAATCATTTAATAAATGTTTTCCTGAAGTATCAAAAAAATATGAAAGTTATTTTTTGTTTTCGTGTAGTTCATTTTTTGTTTTTACTAAAATTGATGTCAATTTAAAATAAAGACACACTTAGACACATACTTGTCACATCATGCATTGGATTGAGTAAGAAAGATTCATACATGTTCCCAATAACGTTTGAATTGTTATCCTAATGTATCAAAACAATATCAATGTGTTTTATTGGTTCCGAGTACATCACTATTATTTTTCACTGAAATTTCATTTTAAACATGAAACACACACTTTGAGTCATTCTGATCACAATGTGTATTGGTTGGATGTGAGACCAATTCCTTCAAGTCACATATGATTTTTGAATAAATTCACAAAATTTTCAATAAAAAATTGATCATGTTTTCTTGGTTTACAATGAGTGAAACTTTTTAAAGTCAAATATTTAGTTTAAACTCATATAAGACACATTGGGTTTTCTGTCTTTATAAAAAAAATTAATGTCGATTTAAAATAGAAACAAGTACATGGAGTCATACCAGTCACATTGTTTGTCAGATTGAAGTGCAGTTAATTCCTACATGTCCCAAAGTATCAAAAAAATCATAATTGTGAATGTTACCATTATTTCCATTGAAATTCATTATCAAACTGATAAAACTAAAAGAGAAGCTTTGAACAGACCATGTCAAATCTAAAAAAATAATACACCTATATAAGAAAAAAATTATTATGTGAGTTATACTAAAAAAATAAGTTAAACGTAAATATGAAAAAATATATCAATTCCATAGACAATGATTTTACAATGAAAACATCAATATTTCCTTTGTAATTTAGCAGAGGTAGCTTTGTTTCTATTCTTGGAAAGGGGGTGGAGGTAACATGAAATAAAGTGATAAATCCAACACTACAGGGGTGAAAATATTTCATGGAAGAAGAAGCATGAAAATTTTCAAGAGCACCCCAACTAAAAATAGAATCCACCTGTATAAGAAAAAAAATATTATGGGAGTAATAATAAAAAGATATAAATTTTAAGAGACATATTAAAAAATACATTAATTCTATGGAAAATGATTTTACTATGAAAATATAAATATTACCTCTATAATTGATCAGATGAAGCATAATTTACCTTCCATCAAATTTAGTGGGGTTATCATGAAATAAATTTATAAATGCACCATTTCAAGTGTGAAAAGGTTTAATGGGAGAAGAAGAATAAAAGTTTGAAATAGAATCCCAACTGAAACAAAATAATCCACCTATATAAGAAAACATTTCTACTATGTTTAATATTAAAAATAAATAAATTAAACATTAATATGACACAATACATTAATAATAAGGACAATTATTTTTCTGTTTAAACGACAATATTACCTATATGATTGAGAAGTAATATTGTTGATTTTCATACAAAATCGATGGATGTGACTTGAATTGAAGTGATAAATACACCACTACAGGGGTGGAACGGTATTAAGGGAGGATAATCATGAAAATTGGAAAGAGAACCCCAAATCAAACAAAAGAATCCACCAATATAAAAAATATTTATTATGTCAGTAATACTAAAAATAAACAAATTAAACTCTAATATGAAACAATAAATTAATTCTATGGAAAATTATTTTACTATGCAAACATCAAGATTACCTCTATGATTGAGCAGATAAAGCATCATTTCTATTCATGTAAATTCATAACACATGGGCATAAATATTCTAAAATAACTGATCTCGTCAAGGTAAAATGAATATTAAATTAATGTTTCATTATATAATGTTTAAGTAAAATAAAGAAAATATATCGTAACATTAGCTTTACAACTTTAAAAAGGGTTTCTTTCATTATAGATTGTTCTTAAAGCATGTGAAGATGTAATTTTCTTCCAGAGTTGCCAAACATTAATATTAGATTATGTTAATATAAAATAGAACATATAATATTATGAGGAAAAACAAAATATATTAAAAAAATACCTTCTCATGGAACCCTATTCCATTTTCAAATGATTAAAGGTTTTGGTTTCTCTATATAGAATCCAAAAACCCCCTTTTTGGTCTCCTCTAATGTACATGATGCTATCTACATTGGGACCGACATGAACTGATAATGATGTACCAATGAAAGTTTCACCCTCAATTGAATTTTCATCTAACTCAACATTTGATTTAGTCACTAGTAAGACAATTAACAAATTCTTGTTTATTGGATCAAAGTCATAAAATACCTGCACTTCTTGAGATGTGATTATGAAATGCTAATCTCTTACCCTTCCACACAAAACTCCACCTTCAAAAATACCATTTCTTCAACTTTCACTCCATTGATATAGTCAAACCATTTTAAATGGAATATAGGGACTTGAAATGTTGTATAAAACAACTCATATATCAATTTTATAATTACAAAATAATACATATTTTTATAAATTTAATTTATATCCTTCGAACTAGTTATGTGAATCACTTCAGCCACATGCATAACACCAATATTTTTCATTATACTGAATTCATCATGTTATTTTAGAGAAAACTTATAAACATTAATTAAAAAACCAATGTATGATATAACATTTTCATTTTGACCTTTGACTACCCATCAAAGTGGTTTAGTAATAGAATTTGTATTTTCGTTGAACTACTAAAAAAATTGTTCTCTGAATTATCCTATAAACCCTTGATTATGTGTATTTGATATCCATTCTTCATCCCTTGATGGATATAAATCTATATGAATTTATTGGTGGGATTCAATGTATGTATCAACATATTTACTATTATTTAATATGTAAACATGTACTTTCTCTCAATCTTTTAATGAAATAGTTACAATATATATTCTATAAATATGTTTTCTTATATGGTTTTCAATGTGAAAAAAAATTAGGAGATCGATTCTTTCAACATATGATAGGTAATTGGTACATAATTCAATATCGTCTTACATAATATATTGTTCTACAATACAACCTTCTATCTGACTTCGATTATTGACATACCGTTTCAAAATATGTATATAGCATTTAATGGGGAACATCCATCTATAATGGAAAATACCACATAGATGAACCTCTCTTACAAAGTGAACCATTAGATGGACCATTATATCAAAGATTGATGGTGGAAAGAACATATCTAATTCACATAATATGACTGCAATCTCCATATTCATGATGGGGAACATCATCGGGTATACAACATTAATGCATATGGATTGGAGAAAGAAGAATGTGTGGAAAATTTATATTGTACATTTTGAGGAAAAATGAAATAAAAAAGAACAGCCATTAAATCTTGCATTGAAACATGATAGTCTTGTGATTTTATTCTCTATAACTTCAAATTATTAATTGAAAAAGCATTCTTGATATTTGATGATTACCCTTATAGAACTATTACAAAAATAAGGGAAATGAAAACTTGTAATTTTTCCCATATGGATAGAGTGTAAGACTCTAGTGGAAGAAAATCCCACCTTTACCCATCACCAGTTCCAAATCATACCTTATACCAATTTCAATCAAGTCCAACATAGCCTTGATTCCGTCTTTCTTTTTCCAGGAGCATTTTGAAACGTTCCAATAACATTATAAAATAAATTTTTTTCTTCATGCATGAAATCAATAAAATATCTAACATACAAGCAATTCCAATACAGTAATGCAATGAAAATTTATCTCTTAATCCAATAGTTTTTTGTATGGTTTTTTGAAAATGGTATACCTAAAATAGTGTCAATCTTTCTTACCTTTTTATATAGTTGATTGCCTATTGTTGGAGATGGTGTTGTACCTTGTTCAATATTCTCATAAAATTTCATCATCCAGGATTGGTATTTATGTCGGCGATGTCAATATTAACAATGTCCTAAAAACACAGTCTTTGAGGAATGTTTTAACAGAACTGATTTTGTGCTTTTTTTAAAAATGGGACACCTCAAGATTCATTTAATTATATAGCCTGAAAAATTAAAAAAAAAAGGGAAGTAATTTATCATTCCATACAACATGTTGCTCAATGTGAATTATTCCCTTCTATGAGAATCATAAAATTTAATATATATATATATATATCCCATCTCATTTTCAGATCTTTGATCAATGAATCCAAAAAAACATTAATATCATTACCGGGCTTCTTTGGCCCATATATAATAAGATAAAACATAATTTATTAGCACTTCATACATAAAATGTATGCATGTTATAATGTACCAACATGATGGGACATGCTCTATTAGTACTACTCTATACACAAAAAGTATTTATTCCATCTCTAGGTAACTCAAGACAAAAGTTCCTTGGCTCATCTCTAAATTCAAGAAACTCATAATCAACATTATTCCATTAACAAGAATATGATAGATGATATTGGTCCCCATATTTAATTCTTGTATCTTTGTTCCATGTTAATTGTCTAATGGTTTCTTGAAATCCGTGTAGTCTTGTAAACTATATAATCATAGGAAAGTACTGTACATATTTCAAATGAATTTATTCATTTTTCTTGTATTGATATACACCACACATAGGGCATTTTATGAATGATTCATGGTCCCTGCAAAACAATTTACAATCATTTGGAAAAGAATGTGTTTTTTTAGAGATTATTCCCTTTGAAGATAACATTCATTTAGCTTCATATATTTGGCATAGTTGTTTATTTTCGTCTAGTAGCATATCTTTAAGAAGACCAAGTGGTTATGTAAGTCTACTGCCACTCCATCTACTTCCATCTTTTATATTATATAACATCAATACAGTTGAAAATATTGTGAATTTTTTAAAAATAATATAAAATGGTTTCTTGGAAAATCTATTTAACTCCTAAAAACATTGTAAAATCATGAAGGTCATCTTCATTTTCCATTGTCATTTATTCCAGTGATATCCATTTTCTTTTACAAAGGTATTCATATCAAATGATTCATAAATGGTAGTATCATCCCAATCGATGTCCACAATTAGTTTTTTCCCATGATTATTCCAATATTTATAGAATTGATCAATTATATGAAAAATAAATTGTTCTTCTAACTCTTCTGGACTAGTTTTCCTTGAATAAAAACAACGTAAAAAGTTTTAGATGATTTTATAATGGTCATCTGCATGCTCTCTCGAAAACAGGATGATCTCTTTAACTCCATCTTCATATTCATTTGTCAAATGATTAGAATTAATCCATTTTGGATTCATATCCTTCCTATTGGGTTCATAAATTTTTAATATTTTCAAATATATAATCAAATAAAGATAATATATTCATTATTAAAAGTGGATGTTATAGAGAATTCAAATAAGGGAAACTCAACATTTGATTATTGCAAACAATTTTAGTATTTTGAAGTAAAAGGGTAATTAAATTAAAGAAAAGAGTTACTCTACATCAAATAATTCTTAAATATCCTAAACAAATGAAAATATAATATAAGAAATTAAAGAGTAATATGAATCTCAAATATGATAAATAAGAATAATAAATGCTTATTCAATCAACTAGAATATATAAATCTATATTGGAAAAAGTGATGTAGTAACCTAAGGAATTATTAAATTTAAAATTAATGGTATATCAATATTTTAAAACTTATCAAGACTATTGGGATGTCATATCACCACACTGAACCATCCCATAGAAATTCAAGGTACTCTAACTGGATGTAAAATAAGCATTTACTAATGGATTCAATGAATAAGAATTTTACATTAAACAAACAAATAGTTATTTCATTATTTAATATAAGAATAAAGGTTGTAAATTTAAGAAGATAATTTTTAAATTGAAATAGAACTAAGAGATTTGTATTGAAGGTTGGATTAATTTATAAAAAAACTTTGATTTAAAAATTTATGAATTTATCATAACCATTATATGATAAATAATATTATGGATAGATTGAATGTTTTTATCAATGTAGATGACATAATATTTCGAGGAACAAGATATGAACTATGATAATAAGTTTCTACATTAACAATAACCAATGTTTAGATATTTATGATTAGTGAGTGGACATTTTCCTTAGTTTATAAGAAACTCATTAAAATCATGGGATATTTATTTCCAAATCCATGTATATAAGGGAAGTTTTTTATATATTTCAAAAGGAACATTGAAAACCAATGTTGAAACCCATTAAAAATGAATGATATTTTTAAATGTTGTGTATGGAATTTCAATCAATATCATGGAGTGTGGGAGAGTCGTTATATGACAACTTTTTTATAGTAAAAAAGGATTCAATGCCTATTTTCTACATGTCATATAGCTAGGTATCAAATTGATTATAAGGAAATTCACTTATTTTTAGTTAAATAAAAAAGGTGATAAAATTATTGAACATTTAAATTTTAGAGAGCGAAATTATAAAATATTATAGTTATATATAGGTATAAAAAATTGGTATAACTAGATTGGGGTAAACTCAAAAGGGTATTTTTTGTAAATTATTGAGATAGGGGTGAAGGTTGATGATGAAAAATTATAATGTAGTTAGAAAATATTATATATCTTTATTGTACAATATTTCATATATTATTAATAAAAAGAGTTATAAATAATGTTAGATTAATTTAAAGTGGGAGAAAAATAAAATATATTTTTCTTATAAGTGTAAAGACATAGAAAGTTGGATTATTGAGAAATAGTAAAACACATTTAAAAATAGATATGTTTTCCAAAATAAACCCAAGAAAACCATATATTAAACACCTGATGTAGTCCATGATAGTGTCTAAGGGACATTCTTAATCCCCTATAGGCTGGAAACAAGTTCCAAGGCATGGATAAAAAACACTGGGAATGAATTGGCCCAACAAATAAATAAAACTAGTGGAATAAAAATTTAAATAAAAATTGTCATGATGCATCCATACATTGAATTACCACTCCAACCCATATAAGAAGAAAAAATAAGATATTAATCTGTATGATATAAAAGAAATCCCATAACCTAACTTCAACTCCCTCACACAATAAATCCCCAGTTTTAATTTCTAAAATTTCACATGTATGGAATACACGGATAAAATAAATACAGAAAAATATGTATGATAGAGTTGGGAAATCCATATGGGAAATGTAAGTAAAATATAATAACCTCTTAAACTCCATGTGACTCCATGTTTCACCATCGAGTCAAGAAACAATAAACTCTCCATGAGTGATCAAGAAATGAATCAAAATTTGAAACTGAGAAAATCAGAACACATACATCACTAGTATATAATTACATGACCATGAATAACGACACCAACAAAGAATAAATTAAAATCAAAACCAAAAATAAAAAATGAAAATCAGATATCCTACCTCACTATGATGAAGAAAATATGAAACCCTATTTGGATACCCTAACTTCAAATGAACACCATATGTCAGATGAGATATTCGAGAGGCGGTTGAATGGTGTGATTCGAGGTTCAATTCACTAAGGATGAGCACTAGTGGTGGGTGGATTCAGTAGAAAGATATTGATATTGCAATAGATCCTCAAATGGTTAGGGTTTTTTTATTTAGATAGGGACACTTTTATCAGTGCTTTCAAATATTCCCTGATAAAGAGTCCTTTTATTAGCGCTTGCTAATTATTCTTTGATAAAGGTACGTCTTTATGAGTGCTAAAAATCTCTGAAAAAATAATTAATTATCAGCACTAAAATTATAGTAATGCTAAGTGTTAATTTAATCTGTACTCTGTTTAGCCCTAATAAAACATCATCTTTATCATTGCGAAAAAAGTGATCATAAAGATGCTTTTATCAGCACATATTACATAAGCATTTATAAAGTATTTATAATTATAATTATAAAAAATAGAAAATATTTATATATACTTTATAAATATATATAAATATAAATATAGTAAATATATTATTTATTTAATATATTTATTATATTTTTATAATTATTTATTTATAATTATAAAAACATTTTTTAAAAATAATATTTATATCATTTTATATATTTATATAATTATAAAAATATATATATCTAATAAATATATATCAATATAGTAAATATATTAATTATTTTGGTAAATTTATTATGAATTAATATTTATTTAAATATATATAGTTATTTTATTATAATTATATAAATATCCTTAAAAATATTTATTTATTTATAATTATAAATATATAATTGTATAAATATAGTAAATGTTCATTTATAAAATTTTATATTTATAAATTTATTTTTACAAAAAAAATTTACTTTATTAATGAATATCTAATTTTAAGTGTGTGCATATATGTTAAAAATGAGTAAAATTGAATACATTTAGAATATCTACACTCTTAAAATATTGATAAAATGGATAAGTTTTATGTGTGAAAATTGTATAAAAAAAATCATTAGTTACATATATATATAATAAATATAACATAGATTTGATCTATATATGTTAAATTGAAAAATAAAATGGCATTCAATTGTATGTTGAGTACTATGAAGTTAATCAATATTTTTAATTCATATTAATTTATAATTATAATCCATTATTCAATAAATATATGACTATTTAATATAAAGTACATAAATATTTTTTATATATAAATCATATTTATATACATTATCATATGTCTATATATTTAAAATATACAATTTAATAACATTAATTATAATAATTATCAAATTAATAAATTTTTTAACATTTAATAATGTGTAATAAATTTATTCATTTTTATCAATAATTTTTTAATTACTAATTTTTTAAATATTTTTCTTAATAAATTCATTTTTTATTTTTTTATTTCTTTCATTATTTCATTTTATTTATTTATACCTTTATTAGTCCTAAGAAAGAGCCGATGAAAGAAATATTTATCTGCACTAAAAATAAAGTACTCATAAAGGGTACACTTTATTAGAACTAAAAATAATACACTAATAAAGGATACCCTTTATCAGTTCTAAAAACAATGCACTGATAAAGTGTTATGTTTATCAGCACTTTCCTTAGTGTTGATAAATATACCATTTATCAGTGTTTTTTTCTAGCACTTGTAAATAACTACTCTATTAAAACTTATTTTTGTAGTTGTGTACGATTTGATTTATTCATTTTTTTTCTAATGGATACTGATCAATATTGACATAATCATTGAACGAGGTTCATTCCTCAAATCTGTTGTTGTGCTTTTCTCCCCACGTTCGTCATTCATCGTGGTTGTTCTTCATTTGTCCTAGGACTCAACTTATCCTAACCAATCGATTGTTGCACCCCCTTTTCTTGGAAAAAATTTTTGGTATCATGGATCTGGTATCAACATGACATGACAGAGGTGCAATGATGAGGACAAAATAATATGTATGATGGCGGATACTAGAATTCACATTCTTCAGCAAACAAAGAAGAATTATTATTTTAACTGTTTCCTGAGAAGATCTAGTTATGGAACACATTGTATGATGGCATAAAGGCTTGGAAGAGCATGGATATTCAATTTCATAGAGAATATATTATCATATGAAAGGCCAAAAGTAGAGGAGGTGCATGGGAGATGCTCATGTGATTCTAGAAAATTACATACCACATGGTGTGTAATCCAGAATTACACAGAGTGTGGGGCCCTCTGAGTGGCGAGTAGGGTTTTAGGAGGGAGTTAAACATCAAAAGACATGTGGCCTAGATCATACAACATGTGGTACCACCCCAGATACATAGAGTATACTTACGAGAATACATGGAAATGGAGTGGAGTACATGGGAAACCTACAAAGCGTGTACTCCCCACCACAACATGGCATGGACTGGGTACAAGAGATAAGCCATGTTATGGTACATGGGTAGACATACATGGGATAGAGATGTGTACTGAAAATATGGTTATACTACATGGGGAGCCTACATGTTGTGTAGTACTACATAGACATGTCTTGAGACACGAGTTGTTTACGCAGGTAGGACCCAGGGTCAAGGGACCCGATTTGTGACCCCTACTAAACACCGCATACTCGTTTATACATTAATTGGATCTCTTGTACTCCAAATATTGGAAATGTTTTGTTAGGGTTCATTTTCATTATGCTTTCCCTGAAGTTTATTATAGAATCATTTCATATAGTTAGTTCTATGATCCCTTTAGCAGGAATTCCTCGATAGAGTAGTCGGAATCCCTTCGAGAGTCCCGGATTGAGATCCTCTATTCATCTTCATTCCCTAGGTGGACTTCATAGTTTTATATTGACCAACACTATTTGGGCATCGATCATATAATTTTTTCATTAATGTAGATTAAGTTACTTGTATCATCCCATGGACTTGGAGGCGATCCTCAAATTAGTATTGTATTCCCTTTAGACTACCAACGTGTTCATTCTCATGACATGACCTGATGAGTAGTACCTCTTGAAAAGGTATCATTATTTCTATATAACTCAATATTGTGTTTTCAAGGATGAGTTCCTCATGGAACTTTTGAGCTGAAATCCTAGACTAGAATACTATGGTCGTGACTTACCAATAGTCTGTGTGTATTGGATTCTGTATATATGGATATTCATATTATATGTTCTCTATACATATACATGTATATAGGTGGTTGTATTTTCTTTTGTTGTATGCTTTTTCATTTTGGGGTGTCCTACTGAGTATTATTATACTCACCATATCATGGACTTTTCCTGCACATGTTGTGTCTTTTTCACATGATCGAACTTTCAACAGAGTCATAGACAGACCAAGACTAGATGGTTCATAGTTAGACTAGACATACCGAGGTGTGTTCATGTGGCTTTCAGACAGTAGTACCTTTTTGTTTCAGGTTGGATTTTCATTTTAGTCTCTATGTCAGGCTTGTATTTTTCATTGTTTTCATTATTTTACATCATGTCATAGTACGGTTATGAGATTTAGATGAATGCATGCATAGTTTTTTAATTCATACGTTTTATCATTTTATCGGATTTGAGAATTGTGTCTGTGTGTACAGGTAGTTAGGATAAGGCCACCAATGCTAGTGATATGACTACTCAATGTTATTCGAAAAACCCTGGCCTATTTGAGGTAGGGTAGGGTATTGACGATATGGTCCACACTAGGACTGGTCCTTATTGAGTTGTATCAATGTTGGTACATTCTACCTTAGGACCGAAAGTTTGTGAGATTGGTTCGGGAAAATATTGTCAAGTATTTAGAGTTTGGATTTTAGGGTAGACACTCCAGTGGTGGTGCGACTGCTGACGTATGCATACTACATGACTCTAATCTCTTTATTTTCAGCTCAGTACATAAGAACACCGGTTTTTGGAAAAAATAATGGCACATGAATCATAGAGAAATGGGTTGTGTTTTCATGTCTTTCTTGAGTCAGATCTCTAGATATAATCATTTACTGTGGTACATATTTTTTCATTTTAGGATGCATCAACGAAGTATAAAAACTAGGATTCAACATCATTATCATGAGGATGACCCCCTCAGTGTTGAGGCATCAATTCAAGAACCAGTTCCCATGATTCTACCTATAGTTTGTGCACCAACCATACCACTTATTTGGAAGCATGTGGAACCCATTATACTAGGGTGTGAGGTGTGTAGGATGATCTTTCATAATGAGTTTTAATGAAAGATACCCCGTAGGTTCCGAGTAAAGTATTACCCATAGATAGATGAGGACTATCTTCAAGAGTGACTAGTGTTTTTTCCCTAGTTAGGATAGTAGCAGATCAGATAGTGATCCTAGAAGTGATCCTTCTTCATGGTTCAACAAGGTATGGTTGGGGATTAGTTACCTAGAATTATGATAACCCAATCATTCATGGACATAATTTTAGCTTCTTTTTATAAAGTATTTCTCACTAGCTACAATGAGGGATGTGTGTATCCATGGGATTCTACAGCTACAACATGAAAAACATGCTAGTAGCTGAGTATCAATTGAGGTTTACCAACCTCTCTAGTTAATAAATGGATATGGTTTGAGATAAATTATTTAGGGATCAGACCATATATCTAGGTATGTGTAGAGACATCTGATATAGTGTTATCCATTTATACATTACAACCTAATCTAGGGTAATAGAAAACGATTTGGGGGTTGAGAGTTTCTGGGATGAGTAGATATAGATGATGGTAATTGGTAGTGGGAAAGAAGGGGTAGAGACCTCGATAGTAGGGAGTCAATGTCATCCATAGGGACCTAGACATAGGATAAATTTTAGGGTGAAGTCCTATGATAGAATATTTAAAGTTCAAGTATCATAGGGTGGTTCAATTCATCCTAGAGAGAGGTAGTGTTAATCATGTAATTTTAGTGGATATATCTCTTTATATTGTCCAACTGTCCATAAAGTTGACATAGAAACCATATATGGGCCACTGAGGTAGTGGTGATGGTATGAGATTTTAGGTTTTTAGGGTGGTGGATATGGTAGAGGAGTTGGGAGAGCAGTAGGATGTGGTTGAAACTTTTTCTTTTTAACACAGCCACCACCCCCATGTGGTTCACACACGGCCTAGGAGGAAAGAGGATATGGGAGGAGAAAAAATTATGTGATCCACGATTTTGACCCAGAGGCTTTATGAATGATTTGAGGTATGATTTTTTTCTACATAAGCTTCAGTACTGATTGAAATAACTGCTTTTCATTACTTTTTTTTCACATTTCTTGTTTGAGGTTTATAGATTTAGATTGACGTTTTTATTCAACCATCACAGTTGGAGATTCCTTCTAGAGATGGATCAGTGATCATAAACTTGTGAAAAAAGTGTGACCCAACTCTTGGAGGAAATATTTCTTATTTGAATCTCATGTTAGTTTCATTGAGGTATTATGACATAATTCTTGGCATGGGTTAGGTATATTATGTTCATGAAAATATTTACATCTTTAAGTAAAGGGTGTGGTGTTTATATAGTAAAATAACTAGTTTTTCCTTTTTTGGTGAAAAGGAAACTCATGAAACACATGAGGGGTTCATGCATAAGAGGTTTTAGCTGATTACTCTTCAATTTTATAGCCTGACCCCTAGTGTAGGGCATGTTTTCAATTTACAGTTTCTTATAGTTGGGGCATAGTACAAGAAACTATTCCTTGAAGATGTTCCAAATTTACCTCTTGATATAGATATAGACTTATTCATTTATCTACACCATGGGACGACACTGATATATACACCAGCATATCATATGTCTCTGATAGACCTTCATGGTATGTGATTCCAGCTCAAGGGCTTTTAGAGGAATGGATTTGTTCAACCTAGTGCTTCAACCTGGGCAGCTTCTATTTGGTTTGATAATAATGTATATGGGAGCATGAGAAGTGGATAGGGGCGCGAAGGTTCCCAAATATTGATCTAGGATCATATTATCAAAAGTTTTGATTACAAATTGTGGAAATTATGAACAATACATTATGATGTTTCTACGGTCACTATGTGTACATGATGATTCCCATTGGAGGGAAGAACCCCCTAGTCTTGTTCATGGGATTCGTGAACTTGGTTTGAAAGCCTATTTTAGACCAGTTCATGGTAGTCTTAATCGATGATATCCTCATGTACATGGAATCTAAGGAGGAGAATGTTTAAAACTTAAGGATAGATATGGATGTACTGTGAGAGAACCATCTTTACATGAATCTCTCGAAGGACCATTTTTTGATACAAGTGGTCCACGTTCTAGGACATGTAATCCAAGGGGATAGAGTGGCAGTGGACCTAGCCATGGTCAAGGATTTTTTATCTTAGGATCGACATAAGAGTGTGATGGAGGAAATGAGCTTCCTTGGGTTAGCATTCCATAATCTTGGATTCGTACCCGATATCCTCATAATATCAGAACCCATGACAAGTTTGAGTCAAAATGGGAATCATTTCATGTAGACATAGATGGTTCAACATGATTTTTAGCATTTGGGTAATATTTGGACGAGAGCTCCCATATTTTGATTCCTAGAGGAGGGTGTCGAGTAAGTGGTGTTCTACGATGCATCGGGAAACGGGGTTGGTTGGGTTCTGGTGAAGGGGAAAACATCGATCACCTATGGTTCATGCTATTTGAGACTACATGAGTAAGACTATATAACCCATGATCTTGTGTTTGTAGGGGTATTCTTCCATTTGAAAATGTGCTGACACAAATTGACCAATAAGCTGTAGAATCATGTTTTCTTCTCTTAGAAGGATATGAACTTGAGAAAGAGATGATGGATAGAGTTATTATATGATTATTACTATGAAATTTTCTATACTCTTGGGAATGAGAATGTGGTAGTATATTCCCTCAGCATGAGATCTTTTTCATAGTTATTTAATGAGGTGTCGAAGAAGTTGGACTCATTCTAGTTATTCTTTGTGGATATAGATGGAGGATCTTACCTCTAGTCTATGTTTTTTACCCCTCCACTCTTAGAGTGAGCCATGGAGTCACATCTTGGGGATACTGGTTATAAGAACCTACATGCTCAGATTTCCATAGGGAATACTTCTAACGAATATTCTAATGGTGGGGAGTACTTCATTTATTTTAGCGGTTGTATGATGGTACCGGTGAAGTGGAAGGAGGATGTTAAAATAGTGCTTTATAAAACCCCTTTGTAATTACATCCCAGTGTGGAAATGATGTAATAAGACCTCTAATGTTAGTTTTAGTGGCTAGAAATTAAGAAAGTAGTTATATGGTTTTTCTCTCGATGCCTTAATTGTCAGCAAGTCAAGGATGAGAACCATGTTTTAGTTGGTTTAGCTCAACCCCATGCGGTGCTATAATGAAAGTGGGTTGGGATATTAAGGGCCTCTTTGATGGGGCTACCATGTATTTCTAAGGGACATGATACCATCTAGCTGATCACAGACCGACTCACAATGTTGGAAAACTTCTTAGTTATTCTTGGTTCATTGTCCATTTCTAGATAATCCATATAGTTAGTGAGAAGGCATACTACATCTCTCTGCCACCGAAGTTAGATCGGGTACATCGAGTCTTCCACATATCATATTTTATGAGGTATGTGCTTGACCCATTCCACATAATCTAGTAGGGTGAGTTGGACATCGCGGATGGAGTGACTTTTGATGAGTACCCAGTAGAGATCAAGGATCGACAAGAGATGATCCCTCATGGGTAATTGATTCCTTTAGTGCAAGTTCAGTGGTATCATGGGAATCTCTAGGAGAGAATATGGGAGTATGAGGCTTAGATTCATGCTCCATACCCACGTAATTTTTACTATCCCTTGTTATGGATTTTTGGTGATGTAAATCCCTGAGGTGGGGAGAATAAAATGTCTCAAATTTTTGGTGTATTATTTTTTGAATATTATATGGATTATTTTTCAGACTAGGAACTGAGATAACATGAGATTACGAGGCTATATTTTCTTGAAATAATGGTTTCAAATAAATTAAATATGTTAATATCATGTGTGTGACATTTCATGAAAAAATGGGAAAACCTTTAAATATGTTCTAAGATCAAAACTTTTATATAACTATTGAGATGAGAATGTGAGTTTTACCCTAGGTTTTCCTTAACATTGGTTTGTGTAGGTTTTTTATGGAAAAGTCTTCATGGGTGTGGAAGTGAATAAAATAATTGAATAAATTATTTAATTTCATTTCTGTTGATGTAGTGAATTACCAATCTTTAAAAATATATTTTTTAGATTTATAGGGTTAGTCGTATTACCCCAAAACCTACGGAGAACTATTTTTTAGAGAGAAATTCAAGGATTCTCTCTCAGGTTAATGATGACGGATCATAAATCGATGATCGACACACAAAATTTTGAAGGATCTTCCCAAAGAATGAAACAAAAAAAATTTATTTAATGGAGATTGATCCAAATCGAGGTACGACATGTTTTTTTATTTTTTTCATTCCCCTTTCTTGATTTTTATGATGAACAGAAGCCAATAAACAAAATATATTGATCTGCGGTTTGACCGTCTTGCAGGATAGAATTATTTTTAGTGGTTTCAATGAGACTATTAACTTTGTGATTTGATTTATTTGTTTGTTGTTATAATATATATGGTTTAATATTGACATGAACATCAATCGAGATATGTTCCTCAAATCTGTTCTTGACCTTTTCACCACCCATTCATCATTCATCAAGGGAATTCTTCGTTTGGACCTTATCTCAACTTATAATGATCAATCAATTATTGCACATCCGTTTCATAGAGATATGATCGAACATTGCATATATTTTATTATCACAGCATGAAAGAGGTGAGAAGATGTAGATGAAGTGATTTAGATGATAGAGGATACTAAAATTTTTGTTCTACATCATTCTTCATCACACAATGAAGAATGAAAATTTGATCCATTTCCATAACATTTATTACAATATAATGAATGTCTTGATGATTGAAAATAATATAAGATCTTGGAACATAAATTTTGTGGGGAAACAAACATCATATCGATAGCTGTCAGTGGAGGAGGCGTGTAGGAGAAGGTCATGTGATTGTGGATAATTGTGAACCACATAACATGTAATCTAAGATTACATGGCAAGTGGGTTACTTTGAGAAGTGTATTGGGTTTTTGGAAGGAGTTAAACATCTAAAGGCTTATGTACTGACCAACATGGAACGTGGTCCCTCCTCAGATACTAAGAGTGAACTTTGGAGAATTCACGGACATGGGGTAAAGTACATGGGTTGCCTACATAGTCTGTACCCCCCATAACACAACATGGACAAAGTACACTAGCTATAGCCTATTCTTACACCCAAGTATACATATAAAGGCTAGATCCATGTACTTACATGATGGGTAGATGACACGGGTAGCCTACACACCATGTAGTACTACATAGATATGACTTGAGACACATTCCATTTACAAGGGTATGGTATCGGGTTAAGGGACATGTTGTGTGACCCCTAAAAAATGTTGTGTACTATTTTATAAATGTCTTGGATCCCTTTTCTTCTATATAATTGATAGGATTCATTAGTGTTTGATCCCATTTTCATTTACATGATGGTCAGTATATAATTGTTTCCAACTCTTTGGACTACAATCCCTTCAGCATGAATTTTGGGAAAGAGTTGTTGGAATCCATCGGAGATATCCAGAGTGATATACTCTATTCATCTTCATTACCACGGTGGAGTTCTTGGTATCATCATGACTTACAATACATGGGCATTGATCCCCTACATATCTTTTAATCAAGATTTACTTGTTGGTATCTCTTCATGGCCTTAGTAGTGATCCTTATCTGTTTATCATATTCTCTCCAGATAATCATCATGTTCATTCTCATGATGATACCTGATGATTAGTAAATCTAAGAAGGAAATCATAAGTTCTATAGAACTCAGCTGGGTGTTCTCCCAGATGAGTTCTTCATGGGTCGTTTAAGCAGGAATCCTAGGCTAAAATACTACGGTTGTGAATTACCTCTAGATTTTGATTCATGGATTGAGTATTTATAGATAATCTTTTTATTTTTGATATAGACATAAATCTATGTAGATATGAATATATTTTCCTTGTTGTATTCTTTTTTGTTTCATGGTGTCCAGTAAAGTATTTTTATACTCACCCATGAACGGGATTTTCTAGCACATGTCATGTCCTATGTAGAAGATCGACCCTTTAATTGTGTCCAAGATAAACTAGTACTAGATAGTACGTAGTGGGATCAGACATACCATGGTGTGTTCCTATGGGCTTCAACTGGAATCCCCTTTTTTCAGGTTTGATGTCTGTTTTAGACTCTTTGTGGTGGAATTGTATTTGGCCTTATTTACTTCCTTTTACATCATGTAATACTCTGGTTATATGATTTGGATGTATTCATGCATGGTTTTTTAGTCAATACAATATAACATTTTATAAGAATAGATGTGTGTGTGTGTGTGTGTGTACAGATACTTAGGTTAACGTTTCCCTTGTCAATGGTATTTCTACTCAGCGTCGGTCACCAGCCCCATCCATATTGGTGGCAGGATTAGGGTGCCATGTAATGGGCCCCACTAGGATGGGTCATGACATATATAATAATTAAATAAGAAAAATTACATGGTAAATATCACATATATCATATATAAACTATATTTCTATCATTATTCCCAACCTTTAAAGTTTTTAATGGAATAATAAATGACATTGGTTCGTGAGGTAGTAGTCCTCCATACACCTAAATAATGATTATGTATCCCATTTGATTAATGTTTGTGAAGTTATAGGTCACACTCTTAAGATAACAACATATAAATAAATTTATTAAATTTTAATTATTTTATATTCAAGATATAAAAATAAATGAAAGAGATTGGGGAATAAATAAACAAAACATTCATTTTCGAACGTTACCTCCTCTTTAGGTATATCTTTTTGGTTTGATCTAAAGGAATTCCTTGGTTGGATTTATCAGAAAGGAAAGGCTTCTGGGATGAGTAGAGTGAACTTTATAGTTTATTTGGTTATGGTATAGATGATATAAATGGATTTAGTGGTGTCATAATGTGGGGAGAGTGAATGCCCTTTTATAATGGATGTGTAGGGGTATTCCTATAAATACTAAAAGGTCAAGACTATTAGGAGGTATAACTTAGATCATATGACTCAAATTATAGAAATATATCATCAAAATAGGGGATATGGTGGAAATATGACCATCCAATGGGTGTTGTAAAAATTTATAGGTCATTTACCCCTTACGATAAATGTTATATCCCTTAGTAAACTCTGTTATATCTTAATCATTGTGGTTAATTTCAAATAATTTCACTAATAATTTTGATAAAAAAATTTGTTGGACACATTAAAATTTATAAATTATTCAGATTAAAAATATGAAATTAATTTTTACAAATTTCAATCACATAATTTCCATAAATTAATTTAAAATTAATCTCATGGACGGGACAAAACATTGGTTTTTAAATGTTAAAACATCCCATAGATTGAAATATTTTTATTTCCAATTTCAATGTGAATTTTTTTTTAATAGACTAAATTATATTAATATATGTATAAATGAACTAAAAATACATTAAATCTAATTTAGAACACAATTTTACATTATAAATTACTTCGGTTAATGGTCATTTTAAAAATAAAATTCAATATTATTAACTTTTCATCAAAAACTGAAACATCCCAAACAAGTACCAAAAATTCTCCCAAAGAAAATATTGACATTATAATTTCTAAAATGAAGTTTATATTATCAAATATAATTTATAAAAGTCTAAAAAAATATTTCTAAAATAAGTGAGATTTTAAAAGGCTGTAAAAATAAATTTTAAAAAATATATCTTTTTATGGATAGAATTATATTTATTCTTATATATTTTCTTGAAAAAATCTAAGATGAATGTTAAATAGTTTATATAATTTTTAATATATATATTTAATTAAAACCATTCATAAAAATTGTTTTTTTTTTAATTTATTAATATAAAACATGTTTGTGCAAAGGAAAATAGTTTTTTAGAAAAGGAATTTATTTATTTTCAAATGAATCTTAATATCATTTTTTATTAATTAGTATCCAAATAATTAAATTTTTATACATTTGTAAATGATATTTTCATAAATTATTTAATCTTATTCATAACGTAAATTCAAATACGTAAGTGATAACTAAAATAATATTTAAATTATAATTATAGTAGTATATTGTAGTTTGGTAGAACTCTATCTTTCGTTTAAGACAAGCTATCAAAGAAACTCAGTATTTCATGTACTATAAGATAAACACATGATTTCATGTAACAAAAGAATAACTTGGTGTATCATTAAATGAAATAAATCAAAAAAAAATATTTATTTAAAAAATAATAAGTCATACAAATTCGGGGTTTCACATTTACACCCCTTAAAATGAATTTCATCCTTAAATTTAATATGGGTTATTAAAGGTTTAATTCATGAATGTTACTTTTATACAAACCCACACCATAAAAATGAATTATAAAACTTTGATTATAGAAAAGAAATTTGGGAACATAAAAGTTACCCAATGTAACTCAAAACTACTTTTCCGTATAGGATAACATAGATGAGAAGTGAAAAGATATACACGGTAGAGAAAACTGATGCCCAAATACTGAATGAGAGTGATAGAGAACATAGTCTGATAAATACTAATGATAAAAAACCTATAAATTTAAGAGTCATGAAAATGGTCATTGATATCATCAAAAATGATGATAAGAGGACAATATTTTTTTCAAACCCCTTTTCCTAAAGATAATGAAATTTTCTCAAGAAAATATATTTACATGATTTAATTACATTTCATATTCACAATTTCATCCTTTGGTTGTGCCTTGATAAATTTAAACTTAACCCCTTACTCCAAGAAATGTAGTTTATTTTTTCGTTCTTATAGCATTAATATACCATGAGATCCATAAATATAATGATAGGTAATTCCATTTGTCTTTAATTAACAACACAACAAAATGATTAGCATATGTTATCCAATATGAATAAATCCCCATGTGTTGAGATAATAATTTAATCTCTAAAACCTCATATGAAGTTAAAAATAAACTATTCGATAAATGGTTATCCTTATAACCCTTCTAAAAGATGAAAATCCAATAATTTATAAATAATGTCACTAAATTTCTGAAAATAATCTTAACATTGACCCCCCATATATAATAAAGTAGATCTTGGATGTCATGTTCTCTACATATGAATGCCTTGAACATGATTTCTCTTGAAACATGGTAATAAACTAAACGAAAATAAAACCATACTGGATACATAAAGGATTATTCATTCCTTACAATGAACATAGATTATTGAATATATACGATAAATCCAAAAATAATGTAAAATTTATCCATTATAACATAACCACTGCTTTAGAAAATCTTTTATCAGTTTTTATTTCATCAATACTATCCAAAATTTTTATACATATCAATCATCTAATTATACAATATATATAAAAAATTCTCAATATCTGGAGCACATTAAGGGTTACATTCCCTTGATCAAAATATCGCTTTTCCATTAAAAAATTCTTCTATATCATTGAATATGTTCAAAATATTTTTTGTAAATCCTTAATGAAAAACATATACTTCATGATTCATATAAATTAATTCATTATTTCCAAAACATATACACTTCAATTATCCCATTTCATTCTCAAACCATTTACTAGGCTTCATCACTATTTTCCATTATACCCCTTTCATAAAATATGAAATATGATTCTTGTATTAATGTCAATAAAACCCAATTTAATCATGATTATAAAAAATACTCTTAGATAATCACACACCTTTAATATATCTATTGTGGTCTCTTAATTATTAGTAAAAAAACCATTACTCTTATAACCATTCTGATTTCCTTCATGATATTTCTCATAAAATAATTTATTTTAATAATTCCCATACATTCCAAACATAACACATCAAAAATTTTATAATACATTAGGGAGACCAATTGTAATGTCCCGGTTCCGAGTGCCCCCAAGAGGTACCCCATACCCGGTAGGTCACAGTGCCTTAAGCGCATTTCCCCAAATGCTTGAGGTTTTTGACTAGTAGTGAGGGCCTTGGGTGGGAAAGTGAAGAAACTAATCCCTCATTGGAAGAGTAATGTAGCGGAAAGAAACAGATAAAAATAGTGGAAACATTGATAATACCATACAACAGTCAACAACATAAAACTGAAGAAATAAACAACTAGAGCACATATATAAATGATGCATGATACATATGTCTAGGAAAATAGCCAAACAAGTCACAATACTAGAATACAGTACTAAACTGAAGTACAATGAAAAGAAATAAACTCCAATATCATCACAAGCCTCATCTTGGTCCAATACTCTCCAACTCCACAATAGTCAAGTACCTGAAGATGAAGGTTGCTTGCCCTTATCTAGACCTACAATAATTTAATCTATTTGGGCCCAAAATCATAACCCAAACAGGGTATGAGATGAATCCCAGTATGAAACCACCCAAATATTAGTGCCTAATAGTTTTTTAATATATATGGTAGTAAATATTTACAATGAACCAATAAACAAGGAAGTACTCAAAAGTAAACAATCGTACTATTTCAATTTCATTCATTTTCAAATATCAAGAAAGCAGTTAATCAAAAACATATAACCCTCTGGGAAGTACTCATAGCCTATTCCCTCTAGTTCAATCTATCAAACACAATTAACCCCCTGGTAAGTACACACAGTCTAACCCCTCTAGTTCATCTTTAGCAAAGACACTCTGAAGAAGCACTCACTATCAATTCCCCATGTGGTCTCGTATCGATAACTATAGACTCTCTGAGGAAGCACTCAACGTCTAATTCCCCCAATGGTCTTGAAATGAGTAAATATAGAAACTATGGGGGAGAAAAATGTCCATCCCACCTATGTTCTCACATCATAAAAGTAAACAGACACTCTGGGGAAGCCCTCAGCATCCATTCCCCCTATGGTCTACTACATTAGGTTCCCACAGCCCTGTGTAAGTAAATCATGGACAAACAGTATATGTCAGAAACTGTAAACCTCAAGAAATACTTAGCTAAAAATTCTACAGTATCTCACAGCATGTCAGATAAATTCACTCCATCCTAACAATACTTGGCATGAAAAACAAAGCAGTCGAACCAGCAAATCTAGAACAAATGATCAATATCAAGAAAACATGGGAAACACATACAAAGAAAGGTAGGAACCCTATTTATAGTCACAAATATTCTACTCAAGAGAACAATTCATAACAGGAAATAATAGTGCTAAAAACCATAAACACTCAATACCATGAACAAGGGTATTGGGCACTATGGCATATATAACTCAAAGAATAACTATGTAAAGGCACACACCACCAACCTCGGCGTTGTACACATGATATACATGAACCACGTGACTTGAATCTCCCTATAACACCATAGATCTACAAAAACGCTAAAAAAAATCAACCAAGGATATCTCATGAAAGAGAAGAAAACAAGGAATGAGACTCTAGAATAAGGAAGAACACATTAATGTGATCCCATCGCAACTGACAGAGTTCGATTAAGAGAATGGATGGCGAGTCGGAGTCCCAGAGAAGATTAATCGGTGTCCATCACTCTTGGATGAGACAGACCTTGTAGAAGGGTGTTCTGGTGATTAGACGTGACCCCGGTCTGATATGAAAATTAAAAATTAAGTACACATAGTTTTCGTTATAATTACATGGAATGTACTTTCCTTACCAGCCTCCATATTAGGCGGTCTCTAGGTCACCTGACATGGCCATGTACTTGGCCATTACATGGTCTGTACATGGTCACCCGTGACAATTGATTACACGACATGTACTCCAATGTACACAGTGTGTACTCCTTAAATTTCTAGAAACTCCTTTTTTTCTCAAAACAACAAAAAACATAGGCATACCTGAAAAGAAGATTCAGGTTTTTACAAACTTCCCCCCTTAAAGAAATTAATCCCCAAATTTCCCTACAAAGTCGGCGTAGAAGAAGAAACCTAAAATTTCTCTCGCCACTGCAATCATACATCATCTTCCCTCTCCCAAGTCTCTTATTGTACTTGCATGTGCGGTCATAGGACTCATACTATATAAACAAACTGACAATGAAGAACCATCAAACTTCGATCAACAATCTAGATAGGATTCTCCTTGAACGATGCATCCACCTCCAACTCAACCTCCTAGGGTTGAAAGAAATGAGATGGGTAAAAGAAGTAACACCGCAACAGAGAAACATGTAAAACATCGTGTAAAGCCTATTACCTATATGGTAAATACAACCGACATGCAACTGACCCGAGTCTCTCCAAAACATCAAACGATTCAGCATATCTCAGCGAAACCATTCCCCGTATCTTAACCCTCCTCTATCCCAACCATGGTGTGACACGCATGAAGAGTTGATCACTAACCTCAATCTTCAGAGGTCATATTTGTCGATCAACGTAAGACTTCTTTCATGATTGTGAAGTATTCATCCTCTTCTGAATCAACTCTATCTACTTTGTGGTCTCTTGGAAATGGCAAGGTCCCAGCATCGCGGCCTCTCCTACCTCTAGACAATATAAGGGTGATCGACATGGCCTACCTTACAAAGATACATAAGGGGCCATATTAATAGTTTGATAAAAACTATTATTGTTGGAAAACTCCACAAGAGGTATGTGCTTCTCCCAAGAACCACCAAAACCTAGGACGCATGTTCGATGCATGTCCTCCAGCACCTGAATTGTACGCTCGGACTAGAAATCTTAATGGGGATGGTAAGCTATACTTATATGTACCTATGTACCCAAATACTTTTGGATTCCCAGCTAGACTCAAGAAGTAAAGTGGACATCCCTGTCTGAAACAATGGAGTTTAGAACCCCATGTAGACATACAATCTCTCGGATGCACAACCTTCCCAGCTCATTAACCCCGAAGGTCTCCTTAATCATAGAGAAGTGTGCAACCTTCATGAGCCTGTCAATGAAAACCCAAACTACATCATTCCCTCAAGGAGGCATCAGTAAACCTGCACCAAAGTCTATCGCAACCTCATTCCACTTCGACTCGGGAATGGGTAACTGTTACAAAATATTTGCTCGTCGTTGATGCTCCACCGTCACCAACGGGAAAGTGTAACATCTCATCAAAAAACCAGAAACATATATCTTTATACCTGGCTACCAATACTGATGGTGTAGATCTTGATACATCTTGGGGAAACTAGGATAAACATACCAAATTGAGGAATGAAAATCCCACATCAGCTCCTCATGTATGTCTGCTGACACCCTTAAGCGCCCACGAAAACAAAAGATCTCATCTTCTCCTTCTGTCCATCCAGGAATAGAGTTTTATCCTCACACACATTCACATAGGACTAGGCCATGAGCATATGATAGCATCCTTATTCACACTCAGTCAAGTACATTAGAGGTAACAACCACAGAAGAAAGAAATGTTTGCCCCTGTCTGTCGTGTACCTTCAAATACATCTCAGAGAATAGAACCATAAGCTACCACTGACTGTTGACCTCTTGAACAACATGTATCCACATCTTCCTTCTCCACACATTATCCAATACGTTTTCTTTTCCTAGCATGTAGTCAAGCTCAAAGTCAAAGGACTGAATATACTCCACCCACCTTTGTTGTCTCAAATTCAGATCACGTTGAGTGAAGATATACTTTAATCTTTTGTGGTTAGTGAAAACCACAAAATTCTCTTCAAAAATATAATGTCTCCAATATATTAAATCATGAAAAACTGCATCCAACTCAAGATCATTCATCATGTAGTTTCTCTCATTTGGCCTCAACTATCGAGACCTATACACAGTGACTCCTTCCCCGGCATAAGCACTACTCCCAGGATGATACCTGGTGCATCATAGTAAAATTTATAAATCATTAGTGGATCTGGAAAAACTTATATCGGTGCTAAATTCAACTTCCCTTTAAGCTCCTAAAAGGATGAATTACAAGAATCTGACCACAAGTACTTTGCACCCTACTTAGTCAGGCCCGTCAGTGGCGCAACTAGGCATGAAATGACAAGTATAAAATTCATGTAGTAACCAGATTTCCCTAGATAACTTTGTACCTCAAATATATTCTTTTTATTCTCCAAAGATACTAATTATCTCACTTTATCTTGGTCTACTGATACTTCTATCAATGAGATAACATGACCTATGAAGTGAATTTGGTCCATCCAAAAGTGGATTTTTGAGAACATAGCATATAAATGACGCTCTCTTATTGTACTCGAAATGATCTCATGATGTGTAACATGGTCTTCTCATGTGTGAGACTACATCAAGATATTTTCCATGAAGACTACCACGATGGAATCCATGTATGGATGGAAAACTCGGTTCATCAGTGCCATAAAAATTGTAGTTGCGTTCGTGAGACAGAAAAACATAACTACATACTCGTATAGACCATATCTACTTAAAAAGGCTATAAGAGGTATATCAGATGGTCTAACATGCAAATTATGGTAACTGGATCTCAATTTATTCTTCGAGAACACCCAGGATACATGAATATGATCGAAGAGAACATCAATCCTCGACAAGGGATAGTTGTTCCTGACCATCAATAGGTTCATCTTCTGATAATCCACTAAAATTCGGAGGTTACTGTCTACCTTCTTCACAAATAGGCTAGGAAAACCCCAAGGAGAAGTACTGGGTTGGATGAAACCCTTCACCTAAAACTCCTATAAATGCTTCTTGAGCTCCTATAACTCTTGTGTATCTATCCTACACGGATGAATGGACACCAGTTCTGCTCCTGGTACAAGCACCATAAGAAAGTATACCTATCACTCAAGAGGTAAACAAGAAAAGTCCTCTGGAAAAACATCTCTAAAACAATCGACCAATGGAGGAAATTCTAACTGTGAAGTCCCCTGGTCATCCAAATATAGACTAGCAATCTGGGCTATAAATCCTCCCAACCCATAATGCTCGGGTCCCGCTCTGCTTTCTTGGAAATCCTATTCTCCCTTATGAAGAAATGATCTGCCATCTGGTGATGTGAAACTCACCCTATGATGATAGCAATCATAAAATTCTAGAAAGGAAACTAACTAGTCCATTCTATGAATGATATCAAAACCTGTCATCTCTAGGACATAGAGGTCCTATAAAAAGTGACACCCACAATCCTCAAGAGGTAACTCCTTGCACTATCATACACTAGCCGTTATTTTCCCCAACGGAGTGTACAGTATCAGAACATTTTCAGAAGAAAAGATTCAGAGCCCAAGGCTCTCTACAAAAGCAGTAGATATAAATATATGGGAATCCACTATGTTGAAGAGTATAGAAGCTATAATTGAGGAAACTAGAATCATACATCGAACTATAAAGGATATGGGATCCTACTCTTGTTGAGTCTGCTCCGCTGCAAAATTATGTCCTATACCGTGACCATGTGACCCTGTATGACCACACTTAGTTGATCCACCCTATTGTTCATGAAATTCTGCCGACTGGCTACCATGGTCATGACCTCCACCTCGACCTGAACGGTCAGAAAAAACTAGTTTCTAGACTGATGAGAAACTACTGGTTCTGCTCCTGAACATGGAGTCATAGTAGAACTCTTATCACCAACTTATGGTGAGAAGAACTGACAAAAATGATGAAGATGAACCATCTTTCTGTAAGATCGAAACTACACTAGGTCTCTCGGGAAATATGGCCTTTTATGCCCACTATTCCCCCAATGGTAGCACACCAGTTGGATACCAGAATAATTATCCCGCCTACTATGATATCCGCATGTATACTCCCTGCGGCACATCATGCTGTCAGTTTGAGTGGTACCAACTATAGATGCTGAACTTCCCCAGCTCTCAGCACTATAATCCCTTATATTGTGCTTTGTGATCCATCCCTAGTTGACTATATAGGTGATCGATGTCATCCTGAAGATGTTCAACTGAGATCAGATGTCGTGCCTAAGACTATCTTCAAACATCCTCTCCACAAATAACTCATCACCTTCTGGGATTGGTGCATAGTATTCCAACTCTATGAAGTGAGAAGAATACTCCATAACTGAATGAGCACCCTGATCCAGACTCATGAACTCTCAGGCTCGGTCGGCCCTCAGATTCTCTGAGTAAAATAAGTCATAGAAGGCATGCTAGAACTCATCCCAAGCCTTGACCTGCTTGTGTCCCGCCTATGAGATCACATCCCACCATCTCTTGGTGGAGTCTTGAAGCATATACGTAGAGAGCCTCACCCTCCTCTCTAGAGGCATCTCTAGATTCTTGAAGACAGATAGCTTGCCTTATAACCATGACTCTGTATCCAAAGGTCCTCCTACCCCTATGAAGGTGGGAGGATGCGGCTATTGAGAAACACATGTCAATTCTTTCACATATGGGGAAGGATGTGGTGAACCCCTAAAGGGCTACATAAACCTCATGAAGCCCTCTCGGAACTATTCATTAGCACCTATGTTAGGAATAATGGTTGGTACCAAGATTGAAACTATAGGGGGATCTGCTGGTAATCCATGATCAACCATGTCTGGTGTCTGGTCACTCACATGTAACTGGCGTACAGCTGGAGGACGTCTCAGTGGCATGAATCTGCAAGGTCAAGTGCACAATTAGTTCTAGACTATCATGGAATGAAACATATAAGTGTAATAAGGGAACATGAGAAATAAAGAATTCACGCTTTTTAAAATAGGGATACAATGCGTGTTCATTTAAGCCATCTCATGGTCGTGTACTCAAACCAACCTTATTCGTTTAACACCCCATACACACGGTGTGTTTCTCCAAGACACAATGTGAACTTGAATCATGTTCCCCATCCAGATTTATTCTACATGAGAAACGCACACAATTTCCCTAGAATAAGGCTACATGGATTGTTTGTGCCTGACACAATGTGTACTTGAAATAACTTCACTGACTCGTGTTGTTAGTCACATGATGGATTACATAGCTAACTCTACACGACATGTTTGTTCCAGACACGAAGTGTACTAACTATCCATAATCCGCATGTGTCATTAGTTAAACATCTAAACACAAGGTCTAGACACATGGCGTGTGCTTCAGGTATATGGCGTGTTTCGCCAATGTTATCCCAACCCCCTGTCTCAGCCCACATAGGAAGTAACACAGTTAGGGACTACATGATGCGTACATACAGTACAAGACGTATACTTAAGAAAAACTATTCCACCCCAAACAGATTGAAACATGGTGGGTATGTGTCATTTCACTCCATATATTCTAGGTTTTTCCACACTGTAAGCCTCAGAAACTACTCTGGAACCCAAAAAACACTGAAACAAACATTAAAGTTCCAAATTCTGATCCATAAGGGACCATAACACCTTAAGAACCAATGTTTGGTGTTCATTCAAACTAAACCTTACACAATTAAATATACTATAAAAAGAAGGTATTCTATAAATGTATCTATCACAACAAAATGCATATCTAGCACATCATTTATCACAATAACATGCGATCAGTAATGCACCATAAATGGAATGGAAAGAATGCATGAGATGTGATCTCTATAAAGTTCCTATATGATTAATGAGATGGAATACCCTCATCTCATCGGGTTTCAATAGAAATAGAACCTCAATAATATCAACACTAATAGCAAAAAACAAGTGAATCACCCAATGGTGAAATTAAATAAACTATAATAATTCCAAAACTAGAAAAATTAAAATAATGAGGTAAATTGAATTTTCCATATACACGGGTTAGCTACTCTCGGGAACAACTTATTAACAAGTTCCTATTCCTTCATATCCCCGGATATAGTCTCAAATTAGTAAGTCAACAAGAAAAGAATCAATGTGATACCACATTGTAACATCCCAGTTCTGGGTGCCATATAGAGGTGCCATGTACCCGGTTGGTCACATGGCCTCATGCGCATTTCTACAAACTCCAGAGGCTATCGACTAGCAGTGAAGGACATGGGTGTGATAGAGGGGAAAATATGCCCTCATTGTCAGAGTAATGAAACATAAGGAAACATATATCAATAGTGGAAAAAGTGATAATAGAGTACAATAGTAAACAACGGGAGACTGAGGAAATAAACAATTGAAGCACATAAATAAATGATGCATGATAGATATGTCTAAGAAAATAGCCAAACAAGCCATAATTCTAGAATACAGTACTAAACCAATGTACAAAGAAAACAAATAATATTAAATTTCATCGCATGCCTCTGCATGGTCCCATGATCTCCTAATCCACAACAATCAATTACTTGAAGTATAAGGGAACATTCCCTTATCTAGACCTACAACAATATAATCTATTTGGTCCCAAAAGCATGGCCGAAATAGGGTATGCAATGAATCCTAGTAGGAAACCACCCAAATATCTGTGACTAATAGTCAACAAATATATATGGCAGAAAATATGCACAAAGAAGAAATAAGTAAGGAATTACTCAAAATTAAACAATCATATAGTTTTAATTTCATTCAATTTCAAATATCAAGAAAGATGCTTATAAAAAATGTAACCCTCTTGGAAGTACTCACAGCCTATCCCCTCTAGTTCAGCCTATCAAACAAAAGAAACCCTCTGGGATGTACTAAAATTATAACCCCTCTGGTTCAACTTTAGAAATGACACTCCTAGGAATCACTCACCGTCAATTACCCTTGTGGTCTCATATCGGTAACTATAGAAACTCTGAGGAAGTACTCAATTTCCAATTCCCCCTCTGGTATCACAATGAGGAACTATAGACACTCTGAGGGAGCACAAAGTCCATCCCCCCTCTAGACTAACATCGTAAAGTAAACAGACACTCTGGGGAAGCCCTCAGTGTCTATTCCCCCTATGGTCTACAACACCTGGTTCCCATAGCCTCGTGTAAGTCAATTTTGGACAAACGGTATATGAAAGACAATGTAAACCTCAATAACTACTTGGATAAACATTCTACAGTATCTCAAAGCATGTCAGATAAATTAACTCCATCCTAACAATACTATGTACGAAAAACAAAGCAGATTAACCGGAAAAGCTAGACCAAACAGTCAATATCAAGAAAACATGTGAAACCCAACCATAGAAAAATAAAATCCCCATTTACAATCATATATCCTCTACTCAAGCACACAAGTATTAGTATCCAATAATAGGGATAAACACCATAAACATGCAATACCCTGAACAAGTGTATTGGGAACCTTTTCACATATAACTCAAAGACAAACTAAAGAAAGGCACAAACCACCTTCCTCAGCATTCTAAGAATGATATACCTGAACCTCATGCCTTAAATATCCCAGGAAAACCAAAGATCTACAAAAATAAATAAAAAAGTTCAACCATGATTATCTCAAGAAAGAGAAAAAAATAAAGAATGAGGTTCTAGAAGAAGGAAGAACTCACTAATGTGATTCCAGCGCAACTTACGGAGTTCAATTCATATAATGACCAGAGAGTCGGATTCCTAGAGAAGATTTGTTAGTTTCCATATCTCTTGGATGGGACATACTTCGAAGAAGGGTTTTTTTCCAATTATACGTGAACCCGGTGCGATATAACAATAAAAAAGAAAGTAATTTGTGTGTCCTTTAAAAGTACATGACATGTATTTGCCTTAACTGGCATCTGAATTAGGCGGTCTCCTTGTCACCCCACACGTCCATGTACTCGTCCATTACACATTCTATACACAGTCACCCTTGGTGACTGAGTACACTGTGTGTACTCCAAAGTACACTGCTTGTTCTCCTTAAATTTCCAGAAGCTCCTCTTTTTTCTGAAAAACAACCATGAAGAAAGACACATCTAAAAAGAAGATCTAGGTTCTTACACAAATATTTCCTTCCATTACATTAACTAAAATTTTCATTTTCCCCAGAAATTACTTACCCATAATTCATATTTTCATTCCTTTTAGACATTTTCTTGAGTGTTTATTCTCACATTTGTGACTCGTAGGAAATTAAATCTTCATTCTCCCATGGTTACCATCACCTAAACTCTTAGTTAACTCTTTCGTTCTATTATTTGGTGAGTCTAAGAAATGTTTATGGAATATATTTTTAATAATTTTACATTAAAAATGATTAGGAATTATTAAAAAAATACTTTACTCCCATAATCATCCCATTTATTTACTCATCAAAAAATTGTTTATCGCATTCAATGTTAACCCAATTCCTTTTAGTTCCCTCTATTAATTGCATAATCTATCATAACATAAGTTTATCCAAGATAATTCATAGTCATATTATACTCAAATCATTCATTATGGTTGATAAATAAGTTCTGAATTCCCAAGACATATCCCCTAGGAGTGTAAAAATAGGTGTGCAATAAGGATCATTGGCATGCACCCATTTCTAATCAAGTCTATTTCAACACAGGGTTTTACATGTCGTTGTCCCTACATACATATGTGCTTGATCCACATCCACTTTTATTATCTAGAAATTGATTTTTGTTTTCAGGAAATAGCTTGCATTATCCATTACAAAAATTCCATGAAATTTTCCTATACTCTGACCCATCCTTCAACTTATCCTTAGAGAAATAACTTGTCATATCCTTATGAATATTAATAGGTATATCAATAATGGTTTCTTGTCCTATTTTGAAAAGAATTACTAATCCATTACTTTTATTCCAACTACAGCGACCCCAGATTCTCACACATGGATATTATATAATTTAACATGAATATTCATAACATTACAAAAGTACATTCCTGATGACTATAATAGTTTATTATAGTTCTAATGTTAGACCATAATACTTTTAACTTTGTGAAATATCTACTATGATTCCCTCAAATATCTTACCATTTAGTAATCCTACTTAATACCTTTCACCATAATTTGGGGAATAGAAACATAATAAAGGGTGAACATAGATGCTCATTAAGCTTAGATAAAGGGGATATGTAATAATAATATGAATATAAGGGTATGTAAACATGAGAATAACATTTTATGATCATACAATTTGTATCAAGTATCATAAACAAGAGTCGTTGCAAAAATATTGGATGATCATAAAACATGAATCATAAGGGAATCCAGATCATAATCGATGATCGCATAAAATGGGAATAAAACATGGAATTGTGTTTGATACATAATTATATGAAATATTATGTCATGGATACAATCCCAGGCCTTTATAAAAAGTTAGTCTTTGGAAAATCACTGATCTATCTAATTTTTTCTTGGGTTGACCTTTCGTGTGCCCTCTTATTTTAGTCTTGGGATGACCTCTTATGTACACTCTTGTTACAGGCTTAGTATTACCTCCTTTTTAACCTCTTTTTTGGGGCTTGGGAATCCACCCCATTTACCCTTTGATATTATATAGCATTTATAATTACCCAATTCATTGTAGGGAGATATAGGTCCCACCCTTCACTTTTTGAAATCATACAAACGTGTTCCAAATTATACTAAAACATTAATCATATCATAACCCATAAAAATAGATGGATATCAAAAACATAATAAGTATTACATCATATACCATTAAATTAAATAGGTAAAAAATGAATTTAATTATATCTTAACCTATGGAAAATAGATAGATTTCATGATCATTTCATCATATCATAACCAATGATAAGAGGCGTGTTTCATAATCATAGAACATGTGAAAAAGAAATGGTATTCTCTTACATCATACCATAAAATCATAGCATATTCAAATAAATAATATAAATGGTACACTTGGATCATATCCCATATTAATAAAAAATATATCAAAGTACTTCAAATTTGATGGAAAACAATTATCAAAGATCACTCTGAGCATTTCATAAAGGAAATAATCTTTCATTACAAATAACTTTTTTGAAATGAAAAATATTGAAAATAATTTTCTTTGAAAAACACTATTGAAACATATGAAATGAGATTTAAAAATAATTAAAAATATTTCTTTTTGATAATAACCTTTCTTCTTTGAATATTTGTTTTGGAAACACGAAACATTTTGAAAACCTTTTTGTAATGGACCAAACCTCTCTGGTCCACCCCTTTGTTGAAATCTGGTGTTTGAGGTGTTCTGGGATGTCAAGGTGACTAATCCCCAACATTTTTCCAAATTTCCAGTTCTGTGAATAGTGTCATGGTGAGTCAGAAATGGGAAGACAGAAACAATGAGGCAGAAATGGTGAGACAGAAATAGTGAGATAGAAACGGTGAGTCAGACACGGTGTCATAACTCAAGAACAGTGTTTCCAGAACTGTTTCATATTTCTTTATCCAAATTTCCAGTTTTTTTTTCAGCTTCACCAATTTAACATTTTTTGTGATGTAAAATGCATTTATGGACTTTTTTATGGGATTTAATGCCGAATAAAATCCAATAACTCATATATTAATTTTCCTAAGGCATGTGGATTCATTTATGTGGTCAAACCGCATGGTTTAACACAATCCGATATTAATTGAAAATCTAATTTATCTTAAACTGTTACTTTGTTAAATCGTCTAAAGGGACAATATATCTTCCTTCCTTTTTCATTTTACTTGTTCTCTGGTGCAAGACGCTTGAACCATTCCTTCTTTCCTGTAGGACTCACGAGACTAAACTTTTCCTGGTGGATTGGTTTCCTTCAACGTTCTTCTAGCTGCAAGTGCACCCCTTGTTTTGGTGAAACCAAGAAGTATCCATCAATATTCGATATAAATTATGATTTATCATCATTATATTGGGTTCACATTCTCATGTTTATCCTTTCCTTATTATTTCATGTGATCTCCCTGATTCTAATGGAGCTTCTTAGGTTTCGGTTAGTGCGGTCATGTTGCAACATCCTTGGGTGGATGCAGTTGCTACGGGAGGAGGCGATCATGATCCATTGTACGTATCATTCTCATATAAAGATCCTTAAGTACCATTTTCAGGTAAGGGATTCATTGGGTATCAATTATTTTTACGTGAAACTGTTGAGTTAGCATTTTTTATCCACTAGATCAAATGGAATTGACACAATACGTATTTTAACTAGATAAAAAAATTGATATCAATCATATGGTATTGCCTCTTGTTTTTTCTTGATAGTGTGATATCTATTCTTGCCTTGTTTATTTGTTCATTCTTGATGGAAATTGGTAAAGAACATAAACCAGAATAAATTGATAATTGTTTGGATAAAGATAAAGAGGCGTGTAAATGAATATGGTTCTTATTGTTGTATTTTTTTTGATGTTAGTCAAATTGGTGCAGTAATCATGTTTATTTTATTTGTGATAACTTACTATTTGGGTTTCTTGAATATGAAACCTACGAGTAACAAATTTGTTAATTCATGATGGATTAAAGAACTGATTGTTTGATAATTCATGGAAGGCTTTTGAGTTACCCTCTTACTTGTTCAAGGGCCAAGAGCCCAACCAATAAGATTGTTGTTTTCCTACTACTTGGGTTGTGATGTGAGCCCAGATGGATTTTGTGATATGTGAGGGCATGGAAACCCACTAGTTATTGTAGAAGTTGACGCCTAGACTGGAAAGATGCATTATTTTCTACGTGTGGGTGTCATGTAGGACATGAGGGATGATGAAATGGGTTGGATGTGAATGTTTGGTTTTCTTCTTATTCTTCTTGGTTGCTTACCAGCATTACTTTCCCCACTTCTCAAGGAAGCTGGTCTCACATACACTTCTTCTAAAAGGGACAAAGATTCACTGGGTATGCCACGTGCTTTACATGTTTTGCTTCTCAACGGACGATGGGTCTACAATCATTCTATTGGGGGAAAATACTTGATGGGAAGATCATCTAATCACTATGTTGATCCCCTTGTGTTTGGAAGCATAGATTTTTTTTCTTGAATTGCAGGGAATATGGGAATGTAATTCTATAAAAAATAATTGAATAAATGTTGTTAACCCGTGGCGTTTAGAGCTCGCTGGGGCGCAATGCTGAGGATGTGATTTGAAGGAACAATGTACTTTGGGTGTGATTCTAATGAAATTTAATGTGGAATTGTTAATGGTTAATTAATGTTTAAAGAATTAATTAACATAAAGTAAAACTGATAAAAATGGAATGAAGTAATGTATTAAATCTCTTTAAATTGTTGTGTGCTTATATGATACCTAGTCTAAGGAGTCGAATCCTGAAGACCGAGAGAGGTTAGCTGTAGTTGAGTCTAAGAATAGGTTATTACCATAGTGTGGTTGTGGGATATAGTATATTCTATACTTTTTGAGTTTCTATACGCTACTCCACCCTCTCAGTAAAGGAAAATAATACCCCTGGGATTCTGATCCCTAGAGGGTGTTTTCCCCAACATTCCAGTGGGAGGATGGATGGCTGAATACCCCCATTGGACCCACTCTCTTCTCAGGGAAGTTACTAGTGATGGCATACACATTGGTTATTTTTCCCCATATATGTGTGTAGAGGGATGAAATGGCTTGTGGTTATTCATACACATATATTATGGATATAGTTTTCTATACACTATTATAGGTGTAAAGGGTATAGGTTGTGATGGGTTGAGGATCCTTACTCGGTGTATGGGTTGTAATGGCTTGAGTTATAATACCCAATGTATGATACACATTATGTGAGTTGTGGTGGCTCCAAGAAACTACATGGTTACTTTTATTATGTGGACGTGGTAGTTTTGTTGCACAAGGTACAGGTTTTGGGGATTTTCCTAGGTGTCTGCGGGCAAGCCTTTTTGGAGAGATATGCTTAGGACGTGAAACGTCGGGGAAAAGTGGAAAACCATTGGGGAAGTGTTATTGTGGTACCCTTGATATTATTTGTTATATTATATACTCTTGTATTCATTACTTGGTGAGAGTATCCATGCTGAGGCTGTGAATATAGTATACCTGTTTAGGTGATGAGTTAGTTTCACTGGTTGTTCACTATGATTTAGCATGCTTTCTTTACTTTTCCATGAGAGGCTTCAGTGGGGATCCTACTGATTATACTATTATAATCACTCTACGTACATATAAACTAATTTTCAGATCACTTGGAGCGGGTTGCAGATCAGGCTGGTTACTATTTTCTTGTGGTTGCAGTTGCAGTTTGGGCTTGTGGTTGCTGCTATTTTACTTTCTTTTGGTTACTTGTAGTTTTTTTCATTTCAGTTTTAGTAGTTTTTCCTGATATTTCATATCTGTACATGGGATTTCTTTTATATTACTGGTTGAGTAGGAGTTGGTTTGTGTCTATCTTATCTCTCTATTCTGCATGTGTTCTCTTAGAGGGTAATGCCTCCCATTTGTGTGTTCGATATACCCTCGGTGCTAGTCGCCAACCCGGGGACTGTTGGAGGTGGGACTCGAGGGTCATTATCTCCCTTATCACATTATCAGCCCAGGAGGGGTACACTTTGTGGGGTGGGGGTCATGAAAATGTGGAATCAGAGGTCAGGTTGAGATATAGGATGAAGTTTGGAGTTAGGCACAGGTGAGGTTGCTTGGGTTAGTACGGCAACGATGTCATTCATGTTTAGCAAGTGATTTAAACACTAGAGACTATCTAAGACATAGGTGTTTAGGGCCCCCTATGACATGATGTATGGACCTTAATGTTTATAGTGTCTACTAAACAATGTGATACTTGTTGCAGGGTAGAGAACTAGGAAAGGATCATGCATCATTCTTCTTTGTTCTTGTGTTTGAAATGGTAGACCTTTGGATAGGTTACCATAAAATGAATAAAATACAATAATAAAATAATTAATTAATGATGTGTCTCCCATATTACAGTTTTAGGAGCTCTAAATGATTTTTATTTTAATGGTATGGCTCTAGTTTAATGTCCTCGTCAGAATCACATAGAATATTTCAAGTAGGTTGTGCCAGCAAATCACCGCTGGGTAGAGGTTGACAATGATGAAACTTAGAGGAGGACACTCTGAGAGTTTTAGTGCCAGAGTCTGCAAAAGTATGAGGGATCCATTTTAGATGCAGTCACAAAAGACTTGTTGGAGGAGGTCAAGATAAGATTCAGTTCGATACATGCTCAGAAAGAGTATTGGGTGTCCTTGGTTGTGACGATGCTATGTGGAGTAGTGAGGCAGTGTTGGTTCTTGTTCCTCGATGATCATGAGAATTTAATGATCTCATGGGAGGAGTTTCGAGACATGTTTAGAGTCGAGATTCTTTCTTCGACCACGAAGGCATCCAATCGCCATGAGCTTCTTACCCTTTTACAGGGGAGATCCATTGTGTGAGAGTTTTCTATCCATTTTAGGAACCTTTTGGGACATGATTCAGAACTATTTCCAGATGAGGAGGCCAAGGTGAGGAATTTCGAGTAGGCGTTGCATCCAAAGATCCAGCACCAGGTCACCCCATTTATATTGAAGACATAACTTGAGGTGATGGCAAAGGAAGAGGTCGTTGGGATGAAATTGGCCAGAACCGGATCATCAAAAGAGGGGAGTCATCATGATTCCTCATTAAGCAGATCTATGGTCTAGGGTTCCCTGTTTTTAGGGAATAAGAGTTTCCTTTTGGCCAGGGTAAGGTCCTAACCCTAAGCATCTCGTTTCTCTAGGGGAAGAATCTCTCATGCATATTCAAATTGATCAGGAACGTGTTTTTATTGTGGTGGTTGTGGTCATCAGCAGAAAGAGTGACTGACATTTCAGAGAACTCTTTGTGCAGTAGTTTTTCAACTCTAGGTTACTCCATTGAGGCAGTTCCAGCCGAGGCAGCAGTAGGAGGTTACACCAGCTTTAGATCAACATAGGGTAGATGGGGCTGGCAGAGGACATCCCCTTGATTCTCCCCATCCTCAGAGAGAAGAACACAACCATGGTGGGGGTCATCATCAGGCTCAGAGAGGTCATGGAGGAGGTCGTGGTTAGCTTCTTGCTTCAGAGTTGTAACACTTGGCAAGCCTTTCATTGTTTGAGGAACCATTTTCTTTTTTTTAACTTTGGTGTATTTCTTGTCTGATTCTGGAGCGACACACTCCTTCATATCACCTACCCATGACCATGCTTTGGGACTTGAGGTAGAGAGGCTTCCATTGCCCTTGGCATTGACTACGCTAGTTGGAGGTCGAGCTGACATGTTTGAAGTATGTAGAAACTGTGATCTAGTGTTGGGGTAACACCGCTCCTGGGGAGATTTCCTATGTTTATAAATACAACCCTAATCTATCATCCTCAGCATGGATTCTTTGTATTCGGTGCAGGAAATCGTGGATTGCTTCAAGTGGCAGGTTGTGTTTTTCGAAGCTGATGGAGAGCTGATGGTGTTCGTTGGCGAGTGAGACCCTCAGATGGGTCATAGGCATGTTCCATCCTTATCATACATGATGTTCGAGGGGATGTGTAGTTCTTCATAGATTCATCAGTTAGTGATTCCTAGGGTAGTAGAATAGTACCTAGATGCCTTTTCTGAAAAGGTTTTAGCAATACCCCCTCGAAGAGAGATTGTGTTTGGGATCGAGCTACAACTAGGAGCATCTCATATATCTATGTCCCCATATAAGATGGACCCTTCTATGTTGTAAGGTTTACATATGAAGCTTGATGGTCTGTTACAGTGTTGTTTTATTCGACCGAGTGTGTCACCATGGGGTGTACCGGTTTTGTTCGTAAAGAAGGATGATAACAACTTGTGGTTGTGTGTCGATTATCATCTCTTAAACAAAGTGAAAGTTAAGATTTTCTATCCTCCTCCACGGATTGATGATTTATTTGATCAACTGAAGGGTGAAATCTGGTTATCAAATATATATTTGTGGTCAGGATATCATCAATTGCATGTGAAGGATGAGGATATCCTGAAAACTGATTTTTGTTGTCGTCATGGGCATTATGAGTTTGTCGTAATGCCATTTGGTGTGAAGAATTCTCCAGCTGTGTTCATGGGATTGATGAATGTTGTGTTCTGTATGTTCCAGGACAACTTTTTCGTGGTTTTCATCAATGACATCCTTGTGTACTCTACATCTGAGGATGAGTTTGAAGAGCATCTACACACCATTTTGGGAGTTCATTGTCAACATCTCTTGTTTGGGAAGTGGTAGAAGTGTGATTTTTGGGCATGAGAAGTCTATTTCTTGGGGAATGCTGTGTCTCAACAGTGGGTAGCAGTGGGTCCATCGAAGATAGAAGTAGTTGTGTATTGGGAATCCCCCAAGATAGTGTCAGAGGTGAAATTTTTCCTTTGTCTTGTAGGCTAATACATGAGGTTCGTAGTCGATTTCACTTGAGTGGTGAATCCTCTAACATCATTGACAAGGAAGGATCAGGAATTCATTTGGACTGATGAGTGTCAGGTAGCTTTCGAGTATCTAAAGGAGAAGTTAATAAGTGCTTCAGTTCTTTGTCTCCCAATGTAGGGAGTTCAGTTTGACGTATTCTACAATGCTTCGAATATAGGATTAGGTTGTGTTCTGATGCCGCAAAGATTAGTTTTTTATTATGGGTCTCAGAATTTACATCCTCATGAACGTAACTATGCCACCCATGATCTTTAGTTGGTAGCTATGGTGTTTTCTCTGAAGTTGTGGATACATTACCTCATTGGTGAGCACTTTGTGGTTTTCACCAATCATATGATCCTGAGGTACGTTTTCTCCCAACATGACTTGAACTTACAACAACATTGGTGGATGGAGTTCTAACATGAATAATACTTTGAAATATCATATACACCTGAAAAGGGGAATGTTATAGCTGATGCGCTGAGTCAAAAGTCACGTAGTGATGCTACGCATGAATATGGTGATTCCTTAAGAGTAATGGAAGAACTATCATCATTACTTCTTGATATGGGAGAATTTGGGGGTAGAGGTTGTCTTTTCCAGATGAAAGTGTAGTCATATCGGTTTAACTAGGTGGAAGAGTCCCAATTGGGGGATCTTGAGGTGGAGTTCTGGAGAGACAAAGTTGATTTTGGCAAGGCACCTGATGGTTGGACTGAGGATGAACAAAAATGAGTGTTGTATCATACAAGGATTTTTGTTCCTTTGATGATGTGCGAGATGATTCTCATAGAGTTATATACTTTTCCTTTAGCGGTGTATCCGGGCATGAAAAAGTTGTACTAAGCCTTGAGGAGTCAGTTTTGGTGGCATGGGCTGAATTGTAAGGTTGTAGAGTTTGTGTCTTGATGTTTAGTCTAACAGAAGGTCAAGGCTAAGCACTGCATCCCCACTGGTTTTTTTCCGCCATTAGATATTCCTCAGTGGAAGTGGGAGGACATCTCAACTGTCTTTTTTACTGGTTTACCTCATGCTCCAGGAGGACATGATGTTATTTGTGTGGTAGTTTATTGTTTAACAAAATAGGGCCACTTCATAGCAATCAAGGAGTCATGCTCAATTGAAGTTTGGTTGAGGTAGTATCTGGAGGAGGTTGTGAGACTTCATGGAGTCTCAAGGATGATCATTTCTAATCGAGATCCTCTCTTTACTTATATGGTGTGGAGAGGTCACCAGCATGCTTTTTGTTCTCAGCTATTCCTTAGCACTGCTTTTCATCCTAAAATGGATGGACAGACAGAGAAAACCATCCAAACTCTTGAAGACATGTTATGATCTTATGTTCTTTATTTTGGATGTTCATGGACGAGGCACTTACCCTTGGTGGAGTTCTCTTACAATAATAGATTACATCCGACCATCTGTATGGTGCCATTTGCTGCCCTGTATGGCTGACCGTGCAGTTATCTATTGTGCTAGATGGGGTTTGGAGAGTTAGTAATTATCAGATCAAAAATAGTTTAGAATACAACAGATATGGTTTAGGTGATTCGTGAGAGGATGAAGACAGCACATGATTGTCCGGAATCATATGTTGTTCAAAGGAGGCGACCCTTAGAGTTTGATGTTGGGGATCATGTGCTTCTGAAAGTTAATCCCCATCGTGGAAAATGAAGGATTGGTCATGGGAGTAAGCTTTCTCTCCGGTTTGTTGGGCCTTTCAAGCTGTTATCTCATGTTGGAGCTATGGTGTATCGAGTAGCACTTCCCCCATATATGAGCCGAATACACGATGTTTTTCATGTGTCACAACTCCATCATTATCCTCATGAAGACTCTAACATCATTAATTGGGGAGAGATCGATGTTGATGATGATGGGACCTTTAAGGAGTGACCTATGGAGATCCAAGACCACAAAATGAAGGTTTTGTGCACACGTTTTATTCCCTTGGTTCATCTCTTATGGAGACACGGTGGCATGGAGGAGAGTACCTGGGAACACGAGTCACAGATACAAGATATGTACCCATATATTTTTGATGTTTAAAGTCTTTTCATGTAATGGTGTCCCCTTCGTGGTTATAGACCTTTCGTTTTTATAAGATGAATCTATTTTGTTGTTTTTTATGGCTTCCTCTCTTTTGAGAGGTATCTTGAGGAGTATTTTTTCAAACCCCTTTTTAGTTTCCTTTTGGGTTGGTTTTAGATTATCAAGGATTAGAATGTTTTTAAAGGTATCTGATGTAATGGCCTGGACATCTCTAGTCTATCTCTTTGTGGAAATCTGTTGTTTGAGGTGTTCTGGGAGGTCAAGGTGACTCATCTTCAACACTTTTCCAAATTTCAGGTTCTGTGAACAGTGTCACGGTGAGTTAGAAAAAGTGAGACTGAAATGGTGAGACAAAAATGGTGAGACAGAAATAGTGAGATAGAAACGGTGATATAGAAATGGTGATATAGAAACGGAGAGTCAGACACGGTGTCACAACTCAAGAATAGTGTTTCCAGAACTGTTTCATATTTTCTTTTCCAAATTTCCATAATTTTTTTCTAGTTTCACAAATTTAATGTTGTATTTGACGTAAAACACATTTATGGCCTTGTTTTAAGTTATTTAAATCCAAATCAAATCCCAAAACTCATATATTAATTTTTAGAAGCCTTGAGATTCATTTACTTTATCAAACCACTTGGTTTAATGCGATCCGATTTTATTGGAAATTCCATTGTATCTTAAACCACTACTCTCTAAAATCATATAAAGGGACAAGATATCTTACTCCCTTGTTCTTTATCATTATTCACTGGTTCGAGATGCTAGATCCTTTCCTTCCTTCCTGAAGGAATCGTGAGATCAAACTTTTCTTGGTGGATTGGTTTCCCTCGACCTTCTTCTTACTGCAAGTGCACCCCCTGTTTTGGTACAAACAAGAATTATTCATCAATCTATGATATAATATATGATTTATCATCATTCTTTTGGGTTCAAATTCTCCTACTTATCCTTTCCATATTATGGCATGTGATCTCCATGCTTTTAATAAAGTTTCTTGGGTTTCAGTTGGTGTGGTCATGCTGAGACATCCTCAGTTGGATGCAGTTGTCATGGGAGGAGGCGATCGTAATACGTTGTGTGGATCATTCTCATATAAAGATCCTTAAGAAACTTTTTATGTTAGGGGATTCATTTCTCCTCTTTTATTTTTACGTTCAAGTATAGAGTTACCATGTTTTATCCCCAGGATCACAATAGAATTTACATAATAAATATTTGAACCGCAAAAATAAATTGAAATCAATCATATAGTATTGCCTCTTGTTTTTTATAGATAGTGTGATATCTATGCTTGATTTTTTTAGATATTCATTCTTGATAGAAATTGGTAAGGAACACAAATAAGAATAAATTGATAATTGTTTGGAGAAAGACAAATAGGCATGTAAATGAATCTGGTTCTAATTGTTGTATTTTTTATGTTAGTCAAATTGGTGCAGTAAGCATGTTCAATTTATTTTTGATTTCGTAATCTTTAGGTTTCCCAAATATGGAACCTAAGAAAAATAAATCAGTTAATTCAAGATGGATTAACAAAGTGATGGTTTGATAATTCCTTGAATGGTTCTGAGTTACCCTCTTTCTTGTTCAAGCTCCAAGAGCCCAATGGATATGATTATTGTTTTCCTGCTGCTTGTGTTGTGATGTGAGCCCAGATGGCTATTGTGATATGTGGGGGCATGGAGGCCTACTGTTTATTGTAGTATTTGACGTCTAGAGTGGAAAGATGCATCAATTTATGCATGTGGGTGTTAGGGAGGACACCATAGATGATTAAATTGATTGGATTAGAATGTTTGGTTTTCTGCTGAATCTTCTTGGTTGTTTATCTGCTTTAATTTCCCCACCTCTCAAGGTAGATGTTTTTGCTTACCATTATTCCAAAAGGTGTGAATATGGGTAGGGTATGCCATTTATTTTTTGTGTTTAGCTTCCCAAGGGAGGATGGGTATATTCTCTAGCTCTAGGAGGCAAACACTCTACGGGTAGTTCATCTACTCACCGTGTTGAGCCCCTTGTGTTTAGAAGCGTAGATTGTTTTTCTAGAAAGCCTGGGAATATGGGAATGTAATGTTGTAAATAAATAATTGAATAAATGATGTTAACCCATGGGGTTTGGAGTATTCTGGGGTGTAATGCTGAGGTTGTGATTTGAAGGGGCAGTGTACTTTCGGTGTGATGCTAATCAAATTTAATGTTAAATTGTTATTGGTTAATTAATGATTAAATAATTAATTAACATAATGTGAAACTGATAAAAAGGGAATGAAGTAATGTATTAAATCTCTTTAAATAGTTTTGTGATTATAGGATACTTAGTCTTAGAAGTAACAGCCCAGAGTCCGAGAGACATTAGCTACAGTTGAGTCTAAGACTAGGTTATGCCCATAGTGTGGTTTTGATCTATAGTATATTCTGTACTTTTTTTTCTATACGCTACTCCACCCTGTCAGTAATGGGAAATAACACCCCGGAAATTCTATGCCCTGGGGGGTGTTTTCCCCAATATTTTGGTGGGTGGATGGATGGCTAACTACCACCTTTCGCCCCGCTCTCTTCTTTTGGTAATTACTTTTGCTGGAAGGCACATTGGTTAGTTTTCCCCACATACATGTGTGGAGGGATGTAATGGCCTGTTGTTATTCACACACATATATTCTGTATATAGTTTTCTATGGACTACTATAGGTCTAATGTGTATAGGTTGTGATGTCTTGAGGATCCTTACTCGGTGTATGGGTTATAACAGCTTGAGGTATAATACCCGATGTATGATACATGTTATGCGATCTGTGGTGGCTCCCAAAAACTAACTAGTTACTTTTCTTATGTGGACATGGTGGTTTTTTTCAAAAGGTGCATGTTGTGGTTCTTCGCCCAGGTGTCTATAGGAAAGCCTTTTTGGAGAGAGATGTTTAGGACATGCAACATTGGGCCAAAAAGGAAAACTAGTGGGGAAGTAGTAGTGGGGTGCCCTTGATATTTTTTATTATATTATATAATCTAGTATGTGTTACATGGTGTGAGTATAAATCGTGAGGCAGGGAACATATTATTCCTATTTAGGTGACGAGTTAGTTTCACTTGTTGTTCACTGTGCTTTATCATGTTTTCTTTACTTTTTCATGAGAGGCTTTTGGGTGATCCCACTGAGTATACTTTTATACTCACCCTATGTACATATAAACTACTTTTCAGGTCACTTGGAGCAGGTTGGAGATCAGGCTTGTTACTACTAGCTTGCGGTTGCAGAAGATGTTCGGGCTTGTGGTTGCTGATGTTTTACTTTCATTTGGATACATGCAGTTTTTCCCCTTTCAGTTGTAGTAGTTTTTCATGACATTTCATATGTGAAATTGGTATTTATTTTATCTTATTGGTTGAGTTTTAGTTGGTTGTTTTCTATTATATCTCTCCTTCCGTATGTGTTCACTTAGAGGGTAATGCCTCTCATTTGTGTGTTCGCTATACCCTCGGTGCTATTCTCCAACTTGGGGCCTACTGGAGGTAGGAATCGGGGGTCATTATCTCCCTTCTCACATTTCTAGCCCGAGAGGGGTACACTTTGTGGGGAGGTGTTCGTGACACTTTTTCTTTGAAAATATCCTTGAAAACTTATAAAGGAAGATTCAAAAACCATTTTAAACACTTTTTATAACATAAAACATTTTTCAAATACATTTAAATGTATGTTGTCTTAAAATATCATTGAAACTTTTTTTAAAAAAAAATTTTAGAAAAAATTAATTTTGAATAAAATAGTTTTCTGATCGAAGAGAAAAATAAAGTTAGATTTTCAAGAAAACAATTTCTTATTTCTGTTAAGTACCAGACTATGGAATAATGGAAAAATTACTTTTGTATGTCATTAATAACAATAGGATAATATATTTCATGAGTAATATTGTAATATTTTTCATAATATTTCATAAATTGAAGCATAATCACAAACAATCCTAATAAACAATGATATTGTAGCAATAAACTCTTACCATTTTTGTAACTTTGCATCAAAATCCACATGAAATAATAAAATACCACGAAACCTAAAATATCAATAATATAAGGATATTAATGAAGTAACTTTTCAATTATGCAGTATATATACATTGTAAAGGATTTTAGGTGTATAACATAACATGTGTCTCAAAGAATGAAAATATAGAAAAAAATACCCGTATCGCTTTTATTAAATTTTAACCGTAAAACCCCTGAAAGATATATCATTAAATAGAGTTGTAAATACCAATAATTTTTAGTATACCCATCATAAAATTTATTAATGGGATGTATATACAACATTTAATAATCAGTGGTGGACGTGTCTTGCATCTCATGAAAAATAAAAGTGGGATAGAAATATCTCACAACTTGAGTAACATTTGAATCCTCATATACATGAATGAAAAACAATAATTGTTCTTTATAATATAATGTAATAAATTAAATTCATTATATGACATGTCATCATTCATTATATACACCACACAAAATAAACAAGTTGTGAACATGGAATAATTCTCTCTGAAGTAAAAGTGAGACTAGAAATCCTCATACAGTAAGTTTTGACTTCCGTTGTATGCGTTCAATCATCTTGTGTAATAAATATAAGTTTATTATACATATATTAAAGAACCACATTAATTAATATAATCCTACATAAGATTTTATTATGATATTTTATTACGCTTTTATTATCAATTTAATGTTGACGATACATTTTGGGGAATACACACTTTCCTTTTCATTTATGTTTTTACTTGTCATTCTTGGTCCTCCTTTAGAGATCAGGATTTCATTATTTCGAGAATTTAAACAATGGTATTAGTATAATATTCATTAATTATATATGTAATTATAATAATCTATAAAATATATAAATTGGAAATGAAATACACCATTCTTGGAGATGGTAAGTCATATGTACGCATAAAGGTTGTTTCAATTTTCTTTTCATATTGAAGGAAATTAAAGTAAATAACAAAAAAATATATATCAATTATCATTATAGTATCAATATTATTTCATATTTAAAACCTATTTATATTAATAAAACTTTAATACTTTCTATGTAATGCGTGAATGAATCACATAGCTTCGTGAGGCGGTAGTCCTCCGTACACACGAAAGACGTTAACATATTTCAAAAAAATGGAAGGAATGAATTTATGTGTTATATAATAATTTTAGAATTATAAATAAATGATAAATATAATATATATATATATATATATATATTATATAAAATATAAATATGTCATTTTCCAGAACCTTTAAAGGTTGTAATGGAAGAATGAATGACATCGGTTCGTGAGACCTTAGTCCATTGTACACACAAATGATGATTGTGTTTCCCAGTTGTTGGTCCATTTTAGTAATAAAGAGGGGGATTAATTGATTACACAATAACTATTTTTTCAGGAAAATGTTTAAATATTATCCCCCAATTAATTTTAAATTATCCCAGTTAGTCAAAATAGCAGATCAATATAATGTTTGATCTTTTTAAAGGTTTCTCAAATGATTGATCGAGTCTGATTTAAAAAAATTTTGAAAGTTGATTTAATTTGTACAAAAAAATTTACTACATAAAAAAATTATATAAAAACTAATCGATACTAACTATTAGAGTATTAGTTTTTTATAGTCTAAATATGATTGATTTTTAAAGAATAGAAAGAAAACAGACAATATAAAACAAAAGGCATAATGAAAAATGAATACTTGAAGTTCAGTATCCAGATGAGATTTAATCCTCTACACATGGAAATAATCTACATCCAATAATATTATATAATCAATAATATATGATCTGCATCATAGATCTGGTGTACAGTAGAAATGTTGTCTAAGTCACAGATGAAATCTTCCACAAACCCATGGGAAAAAAATAATAGACTTGTCATAATGAGACATCTACCACAACACAAGGGAAAATATATAAAAAGATACTTGAGAATATTTAATTTATATTCTTGTTTAATTACAGAAGATAGTGTGTCTGTTAAATATAGATTATTCTCACACTTCTCATAATGATAATAAAATAGACAAATAGAGAAAATAATGGTGTATGAAGATGTTGTTTTCCCGATCTGATAAGCTCTATAGCTCATGAATCCTTGAAAGTGGTTTGATATGCCGATTGATTCATGTTTCTGAAATATGCAGTAGAATAGAGTTTCATGAAACCTTTTATCTTTAAGAACTACTCTTTCAAGGATGTGTGAAGTCGAGCAGCAGTAAATATGGTCTCATAAATTGGTGTTATTTAGGTTAATTAATAAGTTCACATCCAATGTTGATTGTTAATAAATATCTCTTTGTCTACGTATGTATTTTTTTAATCCATTTATGTTCTTCTCTCCTATTTTCCATGAGGGATTATTCTACTTCTTTTAATATTTGGTATGTCCTTTTTAAGAGTAATCTTTAAGATCTACTCCTCATACAACGATCTTATATGTACTTTTAATTCATCTTTCAAAATAAATTATGAACAAATAATAAAATATTTTTCAACATTAAATTAAATATTATAACGCTTAGAATTATTTAATTAAAAATAAATAGAATAGTAGAGGTGATTATTTAGAATGGTGAGACAGTCTCTCATGATGATTCTAACTAGTGGTGAGTCAGGATAGTGGTCAGTCAGGAAGGTGGCGATTCCGGTTGGTAGTAAACCAAGTCTGGTGGTGGGCATGATCAACACTTTTTCAAATTTCAGATCCAATGGTGAGTCATCCACTGGTTGTGAAATGCAGCTGAGGGTAGAAGATTTCATTACATATCCAAATTTCTACTTTGGTGGAAATTTGTTCAAAATATCAAGGCATTACTAGTGATGACTCATACTTTTCAAATTTTCATCTCAGCAATGATTTATTGTAATGGTGAAAAATATTAAATGGTGATTCATCCATATCAGGTACACATTTTCAATGGTAATACTTTCTTATATATCACAAAATTTCATTCCAATCATTCTTATAATAGAAAATATTATCATGTCATATAACACTCATTAACAACATAGGAAAAATGATTTTGTGATCATTAATATAAAGTGGAAAATGATCCCCCCCCCTTTTTATGATCTCAAATCATGGAATTGTATACACATGGTATCAAAGGTAATTGTAAAGGACTTACAATTATATCTGATGAAATTATAGAGGAAAAAAACAAGAAAAACACTAATATGTAAATAAAAATTCCATAAATTTCTCCCCTTTTGAGATTTTTAGAATGTAAAGGATAAAACTATGAATGGAAAGAATATAATAATAATAAATATAGAGTTTTCATTGAAAAGAAATAAAATATACCATCAAAATGTGTAAAAAAAGTTACATGAAAAAACATCGAATAAAAATAGTCCCATCAATGAAAAATGATCAATGTGGATCAATATGGGTGGGTGGAACCAATGTCTCATTTTCCATGTCCTTTTCTAAGGTATAGCATGTATCAAATAAGGGTGACAATATAAAAGGAACTTCTATAATAAAATCAATCAGAGTACTAGGATCTTTGTTGAGGATTGGTCTGAGGTGATGCACTACCTCTATGATAGAGAGAGAGTGCGCAAGAGGATAGAAACAGATTGGTGAAGGATCATGAGTATTTTTTGTGACACAATCTTAGAAGAACTCAATATCAGTGGTTGTAGGAGAAAAATGTGGTGTAACTAGAGTAGCCTCATGAGCCACAATAGTAGTGCAACGAACATCCATAAATGGTTTCATAAGATTTATGTAATCCATGATTATATAACCACCTCTCTCAATTTCACTAAAGAAATACTACTTCTATTATGTAAAATATTATATTAGTAGAGTCAGATCCTTTAACTAGTTCACTTTATATTTAATATATTTACTTACCATAGGCATACACAAATTTTCAGAATGAAAAATAAAATGATAATTCATCTCATGCATGATAAAAATATGAGAAAAATAATTCATTACAGTTTTGGTGATGGTATCTCTACCAGACATCAGGCCTTTTGCATAGTATTTAATCAACATGAGTACTTGATTGCAATTAAATATGATTTTTCTTTATGTATCACAAGGTTAGTCAGGATCAAGGTTAGAATCATATCTTAGATAATCCCTTACAACTAACTTGAGAATGTGAACATAAAAAATATGTGGTGGAGAACAGGAAATAGAAGCCGTAGATAAAGTCTTTTACACCTTTTTAGGAAAATCATCCATCGATGCAGCAAAGACTGACAACCTCCCTTTCAAAACAATGTTTACATACTTCATGTCTCTATAATTTCTCCTATTTTCCATCTCTAATTCTTGAATGCAGTGTAACATTTTTTATTGAATTTGATGTATCACCAGATCAAAGAAATGCCATTCAAGATTTTCACATTAATATGACACATACGGTGCTTGATTCATCAAAACCAAACCAATACAAAAATTCATATTTTATTAGAAATATTCCAAATCACTTATCATGACTGCATAAAGTGGAATAAGTGGAACAAAAAATATAGGTAAGTATATGTGAAATTTTAGGTGCAGAAACACACTCAAAATCAAACCATTCCGTCTATCCTACAACATCAATCTTATTCACAAGTTATCCCTTAAGATATTTTTATTCTGAATATTAGGTCCACCATTCTTTGGTGGACTACCGGAAAACATACCCCTTTATTTAAACATAGGTTCAATACAACATTCTAAATTATTACTAATAAACTAAACCACTAGAGAATTTTTAGTTATAGACTTAACTACAGTAGGTAAAATGATAGAATGGGGCTCAACATATCTAAAAAATTAACCTAGTTGATCCTCAGTAGAAGGGTATACTTTCATATTCCCAGAAACAAACTACTCAACAACAAAAACGACATTAATATTCTCATCTATTGACTGCTCGATAACATCCATAGGCTCACTAAGGTCACCACAAAAAATAATAGGATCTACGAGATTACTTTACAACCATGGTGATTTATCCTCGTCAATTGATTCATTTTTCTATTTTCTTAAAGTTTTATCCACATCACAAACAATGATAGGACATTCATCTGATCTAGAAATAGATTCTCTAAGATTATTGACCAGATCATGAGGTATTTCCACATCCTTCTCTATAATTATTCCAATGAAACCATTAGGATTAGATCATCCATCATCATCTACATTTACATTACCATTACCACTATTATTTTAATCATTTTCCTCAAATGCATCTTCTTTATTCTCATCATCATCTTCATCATTTCCAAATTCATTAGTGGATTTTGAATTACTCTGGATTTTATCTTCATAAGAAACCATTATCTCTTCAGAATCACTTCCATCCTAAAAACATTTCCCTATAATAGGGAGTTTATTTGGAGGACTAGGAGCACCATATGTGATAGTATGAGGAAATTTGGAAACGTTTGGATCACTTCCTTCATCAACCAAAAATTCCTCCTCCACTTCATTTATAGAGACAAAAACATCTTCTTCATCTTAATTATAATATTCCACCAGTTCATCTACTTCCAAACTATATCCCACAATGTCTTTTGGCTCTGATAGATGTTCTAAAGGATTTAAATAATCATTCAAATTTTCAATATCAGCTACAGATATCTTTTTCCAATGGTTCTAACTTATTCTAATTCATCTGCATATTATTTATGTGATGAAATAATCACGACAGTTTAAAATATAATCATTATATTTATGAAGTAAAACTTTTTATAATGGAAAAAATGAGATAAACTTCTTGTAGATCTTGGAATTGGATATTGAAGATGGTTTTATCATTAATGAAATTTGAATCATAAGGTATTTAAATAGGTTTATATTCTCACAACTTTTCATAAAAAATAACAAGTACCCATATTTGTAGCTCCTGGTAGAAAAATATCTCATCTATGGGCAATTTTTTTGTTGTATATACTTGAATAATAACTAAAATCTACCATCTAGTTTAGAGGCACCATATATTCTTAAAACTCAATCCCATATTAAATCACCCAAATCTTCTTTATTGATAAAATTATCACTGGACTCTAGAATAGTCCCTTGATAATCATTTGTTATTCCATCACAAGGAACTTTTAGAAAGTCATCTCACCATCTTGAGGAGAACAACATTCTATGGACATTGATTTGATTTCTTAACCATTCCACATTTTATCAAAAATATAACTCACCATACTGAAAAAACTATTAAACCAACCTATAATTGGAATGTCTCTTATTGGAAGTGAACCATTCCATTCATCCTTGGTCATGAAAAACTTGAAGCGTGAAATACTTACTTGAATGCTACCACTCTGCCTGAAATTTTTACTTGGGTACTAGAACCATCTTAAAAAGCTCATGATTTAAAAAATCTATAGAAGAACTACTCATTTATCCTCTCTACTTCATAGAGATACATGACTCCTCTGATGAAGACTCATAAGCTTTCTTCATTTTGGCCATCTAGATTGGATTAACAAGTTTGGGAGAAGGTAAGTAAAGGTTGGAAGTACTGAGAGAAAAGTTCCCAATAAGTTTCTACATAAAAGGTTAGAGGACTTGTACACTGAAAATAGACAAATCATTTCATTAATTCCATTTTGGAATTTAGGGATTCATAAAATCAAAACTTAAACAAGGGACATAATTTAAATTGAGTAATGAATTAAATATTAAACAGATTAATAATTTACAAAAATAAAATAGAAGGAACCCTCTTAAAATTTTAATAGTAAATAATTTACAAAGTCATGTGATTTTTAATGTTGAGAAAAGAACCAATGGTGAGAATTTACAATGGTTTGAAGTTTCAACAGTGATAAATTCCAACAGTGAGAAATTCCAAATGTAAGAAATCACAGTGGTGAGAAATCACAATAGTTTCTAACTGTGAGTACTAGAAATTTAAACTAAAAAAAATTCATCATACCTAACTCGTGTTTTATGTAGTTCATTCTCTAAGAATTCAAAGGATTAGTGAATATATCAGCAAGCTGATGTTCGAGACCATTGTATTACAGAGTTATATAACCCTTTGGAAAATGATCTCTCAAAAAAAGTGATTTCTTACATCAATATGTTTTTTCTATAATTTGACACAAGATTACTACATATATATAGCCCCTATTTTTCATAATTTATAGGTACATGTTAGAATTAATATCCATTGTCTTGTAATGTGTGTTTTATCCACAAAATTTGTGCACAACAGCTACTTACTACAATGTATTAAACTCTCAGCAGTAGACAGTGCAACACAATTTTGTTTCTTTCTACACAAAGATACTAGTGAATTTCAAAAAAATGAAATGTTCTAAATGGGATTTTTTATCTATCTTACAACCCCAAAAATCATAATTTTTAAAGCTAACTATGTTAAATTCCTGTCCTCTTGGGTAAAATAGTTGAAGATTGGTAGTATATATAACGTATTTGAAATTTATTTTTACAACAAGTATGTGTGAATCTATCTGGGTTTTTTTTCAAATAAGCAACATACATACACAAATTATTATACATGGTCGGATAACATTAATGTTGAGAATACTACCAATTATACATCTCTAACAGGTTTCATCCATTAGTTTCTGAACTTCATCATGGCCCAATTTAAAGTTGGTTCTCGTAGTAGTATCACTAATTTTAGTTATATCAAATTGAAAGCATTTTAAAAAAATATTTAGTATACTAATTTTGATTTGAAATAATTCTTTCATTATTTTGAAAATTTTTAAAACCAAAAAATAATTTTAGTTCATCTAGTAAACTCATTTAAAATTCATTTTGCATCATTTTTTGATAAATCATTACATAATGAAATATTAGAAGATACAAAATAATAACCACTACATAAATTTGATTAAATAAAACATATTTTGACTTTTTTATAAAAACGATAGGATCGACTATACCTTTTTAAAGTAGCTTTGAAATAATAAAATAGTTGAGCATACCATACCAAGCTCTTGGAGATTATTTTAAACCATATAATTCTTTTGTTAATTTAAATACACAATTTTTAAATTGGTGATTTTGAAAAGTAATGGGTTTATCATAAAATGAATCCTCAACTATAAACCCATTTAAGAATTCACCCTTTTCATCCATTTGATATGGTTTTAAACCCAAATGATCTATATAAGCTAGCATTATTATAATGGTTTTATTTCTGGTTACATGTGCAAAGGTATGTACAAAGTCCATACATTCTTCTTTATTATATTCTTGTGAAACTAGTCAATAATTATTTAATAATATATTACCAGGTTCATCATCCTAGTTTCTACATACCCATTTAATACCTCTTTGCAAGGTGTATTTGGATGTATACACAAGTCCCCAAACATTATTTCTTTAAAATTTATTTAATTCATATTTCAAATACATTACATAGAATCCATCATTGATTTTATTTTTGATGATCGTAGGTTCAAGATGCGATAAGAGTGCTTGATGTTCCAAATAATTTCTTAGAGAAGTTGTAGTTTTTATACCTTAATATAGGTATCCACATACAAATCTATAGGATGGTACTGATGGGACCTAATAGCTCTAGAAAAATAGGTACTGGTCACTTTAGATCTCTTTAAAAGTTTAGGTTTAGGCACTTCATGTTCCTCGAACCTGGATGATTTTTCTAACTATTTTACACCAGAATCAAAAGGTTTGAAATTAATGTTCAATGTGGATAAATCATCCTTAATATTTTCAAAAGGGGTATTAGACTCATGTGGATATGTCTCATCAAATTTTACATGAACATAGTCTTCCAAATTCTTGGATCTCTTAATAAAACAATTTTTGACATTGAATGACCATGGAATATTCCATCATCGCTTTTGGAGGAAATCCTATCATGATTATCCACAATGTTAACAATAAATGCATTATAACCAAATAAATCTAAAGTAATTAACCATAGGCTTCCTAATGTGCAAAGTATCATAAGGGGTATTGTTTTAGATAAGTTTAATTAAAACTATATTCATTATATAAAGTTGTATTAATATACTCTTTCCAAAAGTAGACACATAATACATATTAATTAAGTATTTTACAATATATTTCACGATTTTTTTTGTTCTTTCTTTCTATAAATCTATTCTTCTGGGGGTCCTAGGAGAAAATATGTTATGACTATAGATATTTTTTGAGCCAAAAGATTTAATGTATTTATTTTCAAACTCATGGACATGGTCACTTATTAAGGTCATAATTCTAAGTCCACTTAAGGTTTCTAAAGATTAGTCATACTTGGTAAAATAATAATAGGATTCAATATTATGAGATAAGAAGAATAACCATGTATACCATGAAAACTAATCTACTATTACATAAAAATAATGCTTCCCATTTATAATAGAAAATATATATAGTCAAAATAAATTCATTTGAACTAATTTGAATGGTTTACATGTTGAACTTCATTCATTTTTTTAAAATAAATATTCTGTTTTTCCCTTTTTAGCTAGGGTTATAGACATTGTCATTTGTGAAATCATGTTTCAATATATCATGGACATAACCTTTCTAGTAATATTAACAAGTGTGTGAACATTATAGTGTCCTATTTTTCTATTAAAAATTTAATATTATTTATGAAAATCACCCTAATAGGAATCATTTTTAGAAATCAAGGAATCAAAATTAACTGCATAAACATATTTATTCCTTAAATCAGCAAATATTAAATTGTTTACTTAATTAAAAACATTACATTTATTGTCTTAAAATTGTACCTGAAAACCATGATCACAAAATTATGATATTCATATAAATTTATACTTAAAACCATAAGTAAATATAACTTTGGAAATTAAAATGGAATTGGTGTTACTGGTTTTTCCAAGACTAATGATTTTTCGTTATAATTATCACCAAAGGTGACATGAAAACCTTCAATCTTGATGAGGCTCTTGATGCCAAAGTAGCCTCCTTTGATGTGCCTCAAAAATCAATGTTCCATGTACCATATACTTATAAAAGATGCATTAAAGTATCATTCCTTAAAAACACATTTATACCAACAATGATGGTGTTTCCCAGATTTTATTGGGTCTAAATTTGTTAGAAATTAATTCTCCAGGAACCCAAATTTTCTTAATGGGATTCATATAAATAGAGTGAAATATTTTTAATAAATAATATGTTTATTCTTCTAGAATAACAATTGGATGTGGAAATTTAAAATCTATTTTATGGTATAAAGGTGATCTTCCCTATTCTTTTTGTCTAGGATGATATCCAATCCCAGTAACATACTTTGGAAAAAAATACTAATCCTCTTTTTGTAGTTTATATATTATTATTAAATCATTATAAATATTTCTTAAGATTCTCATTAGACATTTTTAGTTCATTATTTTCCTTTAACAACTAATAATTCTTCCCATTTTCAGTAGCAAGATCAGTTTTAATACTTGCAAATAGAATATGATGTCTCTTCATAACATTAAATCAATCCTTATGTTAATTGAATGTGTCCTCCATAATTATATTGTATTCAAACATTTATTATTAAGACATATAATATACACTGTTTTCACATTCATAATGATCATAATTAATCACAGATAAAGTAGTTTATTTTGTAGGTACTTTAGATACTTTCTTTATGAAGCACATATTGGATCAGTCAAATTTCACTTCAGGAGTAGAGTTCGAGTTACTGGATTTTTCCTTAGAGGAATCCCATGTTTATTTCATGGATTTGTTGAGTTTTATATTCTTGTGATCATATTTGTTCATGTATTTATATTATTTATAGTCTTCCTTAACATATTATTTTTCTTGAATTTGTAGCATGTTATCTCATATGGGTTGTCCTTTCTCTTAAACTCTTTTTTTCATGTTCCTCTATTGTCATACAATATTTTTTAACTAATATTTATAAATATTTTCATTATACTATAGAACATTTTAAATATTCTTTCTATATGGTTCATCTCCTCATCATTGTCTTATGGTGACTCTTCATCACTGGAACTCTCAACTTGAATCTTTTCATTTTCCTTCGATTTGGATGCAGTAGACCTGAAAGCTAATGATTTTATTTTGTTTTCATCATTATATTATCTTTTCACTTTATGTTCTTAATTATTCATCATTCGTATACAAATTAATTCAACAATAGGTAGTTTTCTAATATCAAAGGATTCTATTATTGTCACTGATTTCAATTTCAATCTTTTATGAAGGCATCTGAGTAGTCTTATAATCTGATCCTTTTCAGATAATGGATTTCCTAGGGATCTCGTAATGTTCAAAATTTCATTGAACCTAAGATATATATCAGAAATTAGATTATCAGGTTATATCTTAATGGTTTCATATTTAACTATATAAGTGTTCAGTCTTATTTCAGTAACATTGGTTATTCCTTCATGTGAAATAGATAATTTATCCAAAAATATGAGATGCAGTTTTTCTAGAAGATATTCAATTGAAATGTTCACCTCATAAAGAAAAATCAATGAAATTAATATTTTCCAATTATTGTTATAATTTTTTTGGTAGCATCAGACCAGTCTTTTCTAGGATTCGTTGGTAACTAATACTTATCCCTAATAGCATACAAATTTTCAAAACCCATATTGTCTATATGCATATTCATATTTATCTTCAATTGGGAATAATTATTACAATTAAAGAAAGTATTTTTGTGAGTAGAACAAATTTCCATTTTATTATCCATTATAAGAAAAAAAAATTAAATGATTTAAATTAATGATATTTTAAATAAAACTATAATTAATGTGTCAAAGAGTCTTTGGGGGTGTCCTGGGGGTTTGGTCATTGGGGGTGTCATGGAGTGTTTGAGGTCGGTGTCAACAAGTTTGTGGGTGGGTGTCATGGGGGTTGTGATCCCCAATTAAATCATATGATTAGAAGGGGTTTTCATAACCCCCTAAAAATAAATTTAGAGGGTGTTGTGTATAACCCCTTCTAAAAAACTATCTCTAATATGCTATTTTATTGTAGTAGAGATACACAGATTGATTTATTTCTCAAAAAAAATTATGTAGTATCTACATATGGAAGGAATATACAAACCCATAATTTAATAAAATTCAACTAATTGGAGTATTACAAGGTTCACTGGGTAGTTAATTCAAAAACAAATTGACAAGGGAGGAGTTATATAATTTGGATGCAATAATATCCCCATTTTCTGTTTACACAGACATCAATACTTCCAAGATTTTTGGTAGGTTTTTAATAGTTCTTCTAGACATATGTGATATGAAGGAATGCGGAAAACTAGAATAAAAAGAGTAATTTTTCAAGTATAGAATGAATAACTTGCATACCTATCAGCGATACATTTTTGGGATCCACCACTATAAGTTTAATAACATAATCTCACCCATACTACCTTGGAGGTTTTATTCACTGAGTGACCTTGACCACCCATGGAATAGAGCATTGGTTTGTAAAGATTCCTTGTTCCTTTCAATTAAAACATTGGATAAAAGGATGTGGGTTGATTGGAAAATTCATCCATTACATTACATTGGTGGGTTTCTCCCTTTTACAATCATTACTTATGTTCCTTTCCTTCCTTATCTAAACACATTTCCTCATAAACTTTAAGAAATTCCTAAGGTTCTTATTTTCATTCATTTGACAAGTGTGATGTTAAGTTATTTTACCAGTGTTAGATTTCCTTGTCAAACAACTAGAATTAATCTTTACATTATACTAAATATCCCAAATGAGACCCCTAAGATTCATTTATCTCTATTTTGAATTTGATGGAACAGAAGAAAACATTTTCATAGTTATCAATGTCTAAAATTACTTTTTTAATGCCCTGACCCCATAAGCCCGGATCCAGTGTGTTATGTTAATACATTGGCATGATTACAAGGAATCAAGTCCTGAATGACTGATTAGTTTAGTAGTCTTGGAAATTTTATTACATATATGAACGTTACATTACACATTGAAACATAAAAAAACATAAATAATCCATTGATAACTCTATTATTCTCCTAGCTTAACCCTGCATATAAAACAAAATACACTTCTTGGTATCCTAGGAAAACAAAACATAAGAAATGGGTGAGCTCAGATTCTCAGTAAGGGTAAATAATTTCGCGAAAGCTATAAACATTGAAGGCTAGATGTGTAATAAAAAAACTTCATTTTAAACACAATATTGAAGATAATATGGAGAAAATAAATCAAACCTTACTATATAAACATGCACTTGGATATTCTACTATTCGAATAATAAATAGTAATAATTTATTTAATATTGAGGGAATTCTTAATGCCGAACATCATTTCCACATAGTCAAGGACTCGTGCTAAGACTACAAATAAAATTATTGTCAAGGCCTTGTTCCAAGACACTATTTTATCTCATGAGACCAACCGATTCATCGAGGGGCTATAGAGGGCCCCACTCATCACTTACTAATTTCACTGCATTCTTCATATGAAAATGTTGAAACATAACATAAATATTCATATTAAAACTAGAATATGAAATTTCAATACTTCAACCATAAACCATAAAGGGTATGAAAATAGCATATCCACAGTCAAACATTTCATAACTCATCTGATACAATATGGAATATTCTATTATAATAAATCAACCTTAATCAAGAATAATATCTAGTAAAGAATGTTTTTATAGTTGAAAATGATCAGTACAACTTTTTGAGAGAAATATCCATTTATGTGAAATCATTTAAAAGGAACAAATTTATAAAGGAAGACATTTAAAAGAGATTTTTGAAGCAAAGTTTCCCATAACACTGTGAAACTTTTGAAATGAATTATCATTTTAAAACAATCATGTCCATATAAATAAATCCTTAAAACCATTTTGAAAACATGGACATTAATGAGAAAGATTTAAAAGAATAAATATTTTGAATATTTAAAATGATTTTTTAGTTAAATAGTTCCTGAAAAAAAATCATTTTCAAATGAATTTTGTGAAACATGGACATAGATAATAAATATTTAACAGAAAATACTCACACATAAACAATCTCAGATAATAATGAGATTGAGGAATTAACACTTACCATGCACTTTCCTTTGGTCTAGGGTACATTTAACTTCTTATATAATGAACATAGTATTTTATTAACTTATACCAAAACCATGTTCGTATTTATTATATCATACATGATTCATTTATGACTTTATATTACCCATTTAATAATTATTTCCATGTAAAATTAACATTTTGGGTATAAATCACTTTCTTTATCGTACATGTTTTAACTTGTTATTTTTGATCGTATCATTTAGATCATGATCTAAATACATCCAAAATATAAAAAATGATTTATATATAATATATATATAGAATATAAATATGTATAATAGAAAGATATATGAAATGGAAAACACCGTCTATGGACACGGTAGGTCGTATGTATGCATAGACGTTGTTTACGTTTTCATATTGTATTGAACGAAAGTATGTGAATAAGATATTTGTAGGTATAAAAAAACACACACAAAAACATGTATATATATATATATATCTAAAATATAATTATTATTTCATATATTAAATACTTATTAATAATATATATTTTTATAATCATCATTTAATGGTGAACCTGGAAATGAATCGCATTACATCGTGGAGAAGGTAAGCCGTAAATACACACGAGCCACGATATCATTTAATTAATGATTAAAAGGTGTGAAATAGGATGTTATATTAATTTTATAAAGAAATTATCATGTTATTTTCATTATTAATATTCATATTAATAATCAGTATATCCATCCAAATAACATTGTGTTGAATAACAAATTACACCACGATGTGGAGACGGTAAGTCGTACGTACGCACAGATGGTGGCATTTCCATTAATAGAATGGATAGAATAATGAGTATGGTTGTACCATGTTTATAATAAAATCACCGTATGTAGAAGGTATTGGAGTTAGTATTTTTTTAGGTAAATGACAAATAAACAGGAAGTGGAAGAAGAAAAGAACATTGAAAGAGGTTATAAAATAATTACCTCTTCTTTGTGTGTTTCCTTTTGGTTTGAACAAAAGGGATCCTTAGGTTGGTTTTTTGCTCAAGGGAAGGCCTATAGGTTTATGTGAGGAATTTTTTGAGGAGATTTGGGCTGGGGATGTCCGAGCCATATGACTTTGGAGGTTTGATTTTGAGGGAAGGGGAAGTACCCTTTTATAAGAGAGGTGAGGGTCACTTTTGGAAAAGTTTGAAATATTATTTTTTTATAAAATTATTTTTGGTTTATAATGGCAGTAAATTGATATATTTCGAAGCTATGGTGGGTATTGGTCGAAATAATCTTATCCAGTAGGTTTTAGACATGTTTTGGTCACCATATTAACCCTATCTTTTAGATTTAACTCTCAGCTAAATAGTTTAACTTTTACCATGTCCTCTTGTATTATTATAATAAATGGTTAACAAACTATCCATAAAAATCCAAGAGAACCCCAAGTATTTAATTTTTGATATATCTAACCTTATATGAGTACTCTAGACAAACCAGATAATTTTATAAATATTATATAAATTAATAATATAGTATTTGTTTTAAAAACAAATTAATGTCAATTTTGACACTATTTGGAATTTTGTTTTTGTGAAAGTCATAACAAATTTATCACTTAAAAAAATTATTTAATTAACCCTAAAATTTTATATTATCCTATAAAATTATTGGATGGCATAAAAAACCTCAATTTACATTTATTTTTACATTTATAATATTAATTATTTTAATCATTCATTGATAAAGTAATTATTTTATCATCATTGTGTCATAAATAAATTTAAATATTTAATATCAAAAAATTATAAATAAAATACCATTATGTATCAAATATTTTTATCTTTCTATTTAATATTTATAGTCGAATATATCTTATGTATAACCCTATATTAAAAATGGTTTCGTTTCTAAAGTATGAATTTAACACTTTTAACTCTTCTTTAATAAAAATAAATAAATGTCCTAATCTAATCCAAGTGGACCAAAAGGATCATATTTTATTCCTAAAGTTGTTTTTGGTATAAATACACTTGTCCAATTGAATTATTAAATGTGTTTGGGTAACTCTAATAACATTTTTACCTTTAATTACCCAATTTACTTTTAACCGTGGTAAATAAAACTCAAAAGTTACTATTAACCAAAAAAATATTTTCATCTTATAGAATCAAATTTTACTTATTTATGTCATTCATGGCTCTAGGATTTTTAAAATTCAATTTACAAAAGTTTTAAAATTATGTTTTATGAAAATTTGCAAATGTTCCTAGAAGGTGGGTAAAAGACATTAAAAAGTTCAATAAAATTTTATAAAACTAATTTATTTAAAAAAATTACTCCAATGAATTACATAGAACTTATATAGGTATTATATATCAATTTTTACTTAAAATAAATTTAAATATAATAAATAATTATTTAAATAGAAAGTCGGTTTTAAACAATAACGCAGTGTTTTTCATTATTCATCAAAAATTGAAAGTTTTCAGAAAAATAAAAGAATTCACCCCAAGATAATTTTGATACTATGCATTAAAAAAATGAATTATATTTTACAAAATTCAAAACATATAAGTTTCATTAATTAATTTAAAATTAAATCCTGTGGTCAAAACCAAAATGAGTGTTTTTTTAACATAAAAACTATTAAAATATTGACATGGGTTTATGTAAAATTTTAATGTGAAATTACTTATAATGAATTAAATTTTATTAAATTATAAAAATATAATCTAATTATACTTCCAAACCATTCAAATCCATAATTTTACACTATAAAATTTTTCGATTAAAATTTAGTATATTTCACTATTCATCAAAATATGAAAGTTATTAGAAAAGTACCAAAAATTTATCCAAACTAAATTTTTATGTCCCAATTCTAAAGAAGAATTTAATTTAATTAAATTGAATAAATAAATTTGTTAAAAATTTGTTTTAAAAAGGGTTCCCCATTAAAAGCTGATAAAATTTCAATTTTTGAAAAGTACAACTTATATCTAAAAAAATAAATTTTTTTTTATATTATATCTAAGAAACACATAATATGTATTATAAAATTATATGGAGTATATAAAAAACAAAATTTCGTTAATACTATACATAACTTCTTTTTGAACAGCTAGTTTGGTAAGTCGTGGTGCCCTCGTACTCGGTGTTGCGTGTAGCGCAAGTTATTGAATTACTTTGAAAAGATAACGTATTATGAAATCTTTGGGTCTTACATTCTACCCTCCTTCAAGAAATTGTGCCCCTTAGAATAAATCCAAAGGCTCATGCCTAAATCTACCAAAAATTTTGCATGACTTTTTCATACAATGAAAATTTAAAAAACTTGTAGAAATAAAACATAGACCGAAGAGGTCCCCTAATGTCTACAATAGAATTCAGTACAAATATATCTATAATAAAAAAATGAGACCTAAAAGAAATATATATTCATGTAAGTCTATATAAATAATTAATGGTTCGTTATCTAGTTTGTGTAAAAAGATAACTAATAAGTAAAACTGGCCTCCATACCAACAAATATAATCCATCCCATCGAATATGCAGCCATTGATAACGAGCTATTCTTGTTTCATATTTCAATCTACAAGTATTTCATATTTCCGAATATAAAATTTGTTGGTCTATCTATGTACATTTGGACCCATACCGTGTACATGAGTAAGGTGTGAGTATAATAACTGGGTATGAATCCTTGATGCCTTAACAATACTGACTGTTATAGTGATTAATGGATGTTAATGAAATAATTATATTAGGTGTGATGGTGGTAATATATAATAATCACTTGGAAATGTAAAATAAAAGGTATATCAAACATACATGTTGGGTCCTCGCTTTTCGACAAGGACACCTTGAACCAATACTATACCTTCTTCATTTGATGAATTATTGTCTATGAATATGTAATAAAAAAACCTAAGGGAACCAAGTCCTACCTCAGAACCTGTATCTAAATATAAATCCTACTTCATACAGGGTTGTAGTGCCTCTAATCATAATAAATCACCTAGGGAAAATTCACCCATCAACAGAACGTGAGAATCCGCCAGGAGGAAATAAACCCATCCTTAGAACCACCATGAAACCATCCATAAAAAATATACCCATCATTAAAACCATCGGAAATATCATACATCTGAGGGGTCATAACCCCTACCCAGAACCAAGTACTAGGAAATCATTATATGAGGATCATATCACACCACTAGTGACAGGACCCACACTCATTGATAATAGTTACATAAAAAAATCACATTCACTCAAGGGCCAAAATACCTTGGAACCATGTATTGTGTGCACACATGGAATCCCACATTGTATCCTCGACCATATCACATGTACATAAACAAACACCCCTTGGGGAACCCTCTCTTCATGATACCTCATGTATCAAGTATACAGTGTATTCCACCCTAGAACCACAAATACATCACACACATACTATAATCTTAGGATATCCACTAAAATATATCTCACATGATCATGATCAACCTCTTGAGGGAATTATGTATCCTCACCACTACATCCACATAAGGCTTGCACAAATTATTCTAGTCCTAAGGTGACACATGAAATAATAAATTCCCATATCTCCCACCAAATCTATATTGGGTTAACATGCTGTTGGGGAACCCATCAGTGTCTCAATGGTCACATCATAGCTTGGACCCCCAAACATGGGTTCCTTGATCACATTCTCATCTATATTCCCTAGACCATACTTCTGGTTATTATTTCCCCCATTACATGTCATGGTCCTTTAGACCTATCTCTCCCCTCTAAGGGGTTCTTGGAAAAATTTCTTGATAAAGCCTCCACTTTGATTCTATAAAAACATCATCATATATCATGCATCATCATGCAATATTAAACACACAATACTATCTCAACAATGGGGCACATACAAATAATTCATGCTTTATGAGATATATAATCACCCACATGAGGTCAAACATAATAAAAAATATCAACCAGTCCCATCTATATTTCATTTAAAATTAATTCGGAATCCTATTTTTGAGACCATTTCAAATGGAATCACTTTCCTTCTTACTCACACTGGGACCTTGGTCAAATCATGTGACACCATTATTTTGAAATTGTTTTTTCCATTTTAGAATACCATTTCAAAACCCACCTATTAAACCACACAATTTTCATTGAAATTTTATTTAAGACCAACCCTTTTTCAAGACACATTTTTTTAAAGTAAAACATATAATGTTTTCGAATCTAAAACACTTCTCCCAGAAATACATAAAGATGTTCATCAACACTTGTTCGATCAAGGAACCACCATCGAACAATTTATCAAGTTATGTGGTCCATGATCACTATTCATCAGATGTGAGACCAACCCAACTTTATATAGTGTAAAGAAAAATCATGCAACATGTAGAAAATAATAATGATAATGGAATTTAAATATAAAATAATTGTAAGAATAGTGGATTAATTAAATTCTAGGTTACTTATCCCAATTGATAAATTCCCTAAAATTAACCACCAAAGCATCACTACCCTTCCTCATCAAAGAATTGATTTTTCTCTAATTTTTCTAAATCAAGTCTTAATATCCAACAATTAATTATAAATAATTTACAAATAATTTTACAAATTAAGACAACCATTGTAAATTAATTTGAAATTTAATTTAAGTAGTGCTAAATGGATAATAACTCATTGGGTCATCCTGTGGAACCAAAAATGCAAAGAACCACCCATGGAGGGTCTATAGAGTATTCCCGATACCATCCCATCAAATGCCTTAAAATGAGATATCAATATAATAACTATAATGAATTCATTTTAAACTAAACCCCTTAAAAAATTCATATGTTGATGTACCTTCATTGAAAATACATGTGATCCTCCCATGGAAAATCATGTATCCTTGTTGGTAAAATGACCCATCATATCAGATTCTTTCTACCATGCTTCGGATAAAATCGTCACCAATCATTAAGCTACACACATAAAATAATAGGGTGTGAAGGATATGAATAACTAATGAGAAAATAGAATATATCACTCTAAATATCAATGAAAAAACATATAATTGAACAAAATCCCATAGAGGAATTATGAGAATTAATGAGGCACATTCCCTTGGTCCAACCAAGAATGTAGGAGGAGAGGAAGATAGAAATGAGGTTTTAAGATTAGTAGGGGGTTTTGTTATTTTCTCAATATTTAAACCACAGAAAGAGATAAAACAACATGCACCACTACATTAAGTATGACATAGTGCACAGCAATGTATCCTTTGAAGACCTTGATGAAAATTCATAGACTACAATGAGGGGCTCATTTATCTCACTATTTTCTCTTGAACAAAACTATTCTAGGAAAAAACTCATGGAAAAACATACAGTCTACGAATTTTACCCTTTACATTTCTTAGAGAGGGGATTCCGATTTGAAACACAAGGTAGATGGAGGATATGGAACAGTTGGTCCCCATTTCACTCATTAGATACTATTTTGGATGGACCACCACCACATTCGATTGAACACACACCAAGTGAATTTTACTTTGTGACTTTAAAGGAGATACACCCCTAGAACAACATCTAACGAAACACCCATCCTAGTTGTTTTGGTAACTATGGTATAGACCAAATGACCCTGTGTATATAGAAATGTCCAAGGGGGCACCATTGTGAGAAAAATACACAATTTTCACTAGGAGCCAACCCTGCTCACAACAAGAAACTCCATAGAATGGATATCCCCACAGTCAGCCAAAAAATCCAAACATGGGGAACCATTACTTATGTAAGGGTGTGTTGAGACTCCAGGATCTCCAGGATCCTCCCAACCCTCCCAAACCCACTATCCGGATACCTATTGCACATAGTATACCTCCTAGAAATCATCCCATATTTGATATTCCATTTTGGATATTTAAAAATACCTGAAGTTTTAATTAAAATCCCAGTTATCCAAATTAACATCTAACAAAAAATAAAAAAACAAATTTTTTCTATAATTTGAAAACATAGAAAAGACACAAGTGTTTATAGCCTCCCCACTATATATCTTCTCATCATAAAAAATCTATTACATTCCTTTACAATTAAAACCTAATCTCTCCCAATAATTATATCATTCTAAATATTCTATTCTATATCTTGGAAAAACAAAAGTGCACCCACTACATAACTCTAAATACTAGAACCAGATACACAAACTTTACACCAATAATTCAGTCTAGTTCTTGAACTAACTCATCTACATACTAAAAGAAGTTACTGATACATATTCTTATCCGCTACATCCATTTCCATGAATTAATGAATGTTTTTCCATTTCTAACCAACTTCCACTAAAAACACTCAACCTCACCCACCAATGCATAATTGTAGCATCCAACCATGAATACTTTAAAACTAAAGGAACCCCTAAACTGTTCAAGAACTCATGCAAGTGTAAAACCATACTAATAGTGTAAATTGCATCTTTTGGATCCTCAACTGACCCATACAACCATCATGATCAACCCATGAGCACCAACACATCACTAATATGACTCACTCTCAAATCACACTACCATTATCCATAGCTTTTTGAAAACACATAGACACATTATATCACTAAACCCAAATTCCCAAAACCAGGTTCAACTGCTCACCAATATCCTACTTCCTCCTAAACAATCCTCTAATTTGCTTCACTACACCCATGAACATCCTATCATAAGGGTAATATATTCCCAAAAAATAAGATGCTCCCCATTATTATATTATCCTTACCATATTATCATGAAACCAAAACACCCAATGACACATGTTATTCCCAAAACACCATTGTGTTAGAAACTGATTCATCTCAAGGATTATAATGATCCCTAAATTGGCACTCATCTCATAAATGCCATTTCTTCATAATGGTTCTCCCTAACAAATGAATCACTGCTAAAAACAAATCAAAAAGTCCAAAACCATGGAACTGATGAAAACCCACATTTGGTTACTCAAGAACAATGTGAAACATGTATCTCAAGAGATCTCCACATGTAACTCTCTCAAAACATCCCTGGAATACTCACCAAATACACAATAAACAACTCATGGTCTCTCCAATCCATCACAGTAAACTATGAAAACCAGATTTACACATGCACCAATTTATTATTCCAATCATTTGAACAAACTTTATCCAAACCCACCAACATCACATGGATAATTCTAAATACACATTGCATAGAATCCATGAAAAATATTTAAGCATCTCGGTCACTCCCTACCAAAAAATAAAGAAAACACAATTTACATAGAACTAGTTACTTCTTTTAAATACTACTCCTATAATTTACACATTCTAAAACTCAATAGAATTTTCAAAACACCCTTAATTATCCAAGGGTTTTTACCAAAACCTTTATATAAAAAACCCCATCCTATCTGGTCACATTCCCAAATGCTGATATTGTTTTCGCAACCTTTCTCAAAATATTCTCCCAAAAAATATTCTCTTTATATTTAATACAGCTTGAGAACTCCAAACCATTTCAAAATCAATGGTTTGGTGAGCCATTTCAATAAAACAGAATTTACAAATCATTTTATATACCCCTCAAGCCACCAAAAATGTTTTATTTTTCAATTTTGTGGTTTTTATTAGAAAAAAACCATCCTGAAATCCATTTCCTTGCAACGAAAAGACACTCATAATCATAATCAATTAGAAAATCATATTGAATACATATTATAATTATAACCTTTTATAATATATTCAAGAAAACATCACTTTTATTATTGGTTTCTTAATATATTAATTAATCCCATGATAAAATATTTCAAACAACACCACCCATAGTCAAATGTATCTTAAGATAAGCATGGAACTATCATGATGCATGAACAACTCAATGGATCCCATTTGATCCCTAAAAATCTTCTTGAGTATCATCCATCCTACATTTCGATTATAAATACAAACCAACACCTCACCCATCCTAGAGTTCCTAGTCCTGAAATTGGGCATCCCTTAGAAACATGGGTATTAATTGATTTCATGATGGAAAAACATGCTCTTAGCATACCCCATAAGTCCCAAAAACATAACCCTATCTCAGAAAAACATTATACATTAAAAAATTCTCTAAAAATCATTTTTAATTCTTTGATCTAGACCACAATATCAATGACTATATAGGGAAGTTATGTGACCTGAAGCATGACACCCCATATTCCATAGGCTTTTGACTAGTGGAAATCACAAAAAAAATAGTTTTGTAAAGACTATGACATCAAGAATAATGCCTAAGGATAATTCTTAAATCTAATAATATTTTAGGATGACCAATTCATATGGAATACATACAAAAAACTAAAATACATAATATAGGGTGTAAATATGGCCACTATAGTCTTGAATATAAAGTAAAATACTATCTATTTGACATAATAATAAAATAGAGTCGTAGTAGATAAGCATGATATTAAATATAAATAAATAATGGCTAATTGGAAAACACATTCAAAACAATAACTAAAAATAAAAACTAACCACCAACTAAAGGCCTATAATCTAACTCATCAAATCCTAAACCATACAAAAATTTGTATACCTATACCACATGTCTAGTTATAATAATTACCTATTCCCTGAGATAAAATAGGAAGGTTCTCCCATGTAAATAAAAACCAATGATGTGTCCATGGGTAGGGGGTTAGTCCAATGATTTAATATAAATCCCTAATGCCTCAAAAATATTAAGTGTTATTGTGAGAAAGTTGATGTGTGTGAACTACTTATGTTAGGTTGGTTGGTTCTCTTCCAATACACATATCTAGAAACATAACACATAATGGAAATCAAACATATATATTGGGTAGTCAAGTGTTTACTATTACACCTCAATCCTTGACCATACCTTCTTCGACCAAGGATGGAGTATCGTTGAACATGTGAAACCATCTACCAAGGGGTAACAAGTCCCACCCAGAAATGAATACCTGATCATTAAACCCATTTTAGAAAATTATAAAGTGTCTTTGAGGATAAGTAACCTCCCATGTGAAGTATTATTGTCGGTAGGACATCAGAATACAACATGAGGGAAATATACTCATCCCTAAAAACAACATGAAGCCAAAAAGAGGAAAAAGAACCTTCCATATATCCATGATAAATATAATTTAAATATGGGGTAACATCATCTTTATGAAATTAGGTAACGAACCTTCATTACCCAGGGATCATGTCCCACCACTGATTCATAAACCCTCAATTATTGATAATGAAAAAATATAAACAAATCACATACAACTAAGGGAAAAAATGACCCAGGAACCATATACTGCATGAACCCAAAGTATCCCACCATAGATCCTTAGTCACATCACACACACACATGCACACACACACACACCTAGGCCACACTCTCTTCTCAAAACCTCATATATAATTCATCTGAGGTATTCCATCCCAGAACCTCAAATTCATAACACAGAAATGACAATGTTTATTCATCCATGATTGTCTATCAAATAAGATCATTTTTAACACACAAGTAAATGACTTATCCCAACCTCTACAACCACATTATGATTTATTAATCTATTCATATTTTATGGTGACACATGAAATCATCAATTTCCATACCATCCACCAACCCTCTTATTAACACAGAAAAACATGTGTTATGAGAGATGGTGAGGAAATAATGGACTATTTGTAGTTAATATAGCCTAGAGTGGGCTCAAAATACACCTAAGAACCATGATCTAGATTTTCAAATCTTTCTAGAATGGGTAGTATGTCATGAAGATAATCATATCACCATCAATACTTTGCAAATGAAAATATGGTTACTTCCATGAAAATATAAGTCTCCTCAAAATGTTTATCATTGCACCATGGAAAGTCTTACTAAATGAAAATTCTAACTTTAAAAAAAATTATATACACATCAATAGTTAAAATAAATTTCTCTCTTCACAAAAAATTTAGGGGGATATGGTTTTTGAAAATATTCTCAAATCGTTAAATTTGAAAAACATCATCTTTCATGAGACGATGTGAAGATGGATTCCTATAAGTATCTGTAATTCATAAATATCCTCCCATGGGTTCTTGAAACATTATTCATGGTGGATATTAACTTCACAAAGGTTTAAAACCATCACAATAGAGAAAAAATCCCTCGAGATTCTTGTGGGTTTTCCTAATATCCATCCTTTATGAAACCTTCTGGTTGGGAACCAAGACCTCACCCTGAGTAAGGGAGATCATTTTTCAGGGATCCATTACCTTTTAAAAACATTGAAACTTGAGAAACTCCTAATATTCCTTAAAAATCCTAGTAGACCCCCACATGACTCCTCATTTAAATAAACAAACCCTCACAAAATTAGAGTGCTTAAGGGTTATTTGACCACTAAAATCTGGTTCATTCATGTCCCAACCTTCAACATAATCAATATCATCAACCCTAATGTTTGGACTATTTTATCCATGAGAATACAAGACAGTTGTAATTTCTATTACTTTATTAAATAGGAACCCTAAAATTGGGACCCTCTTATGTCACCTCACCATGGTAGTTTTTACGCTTCATTCCACACAAAGGAACTTGTATAGTATAAATGTAAGCCTTGATGGACTATTCATCATTGTATATCACCCACATTTACCTATAAAGAGGGATAATGTCATATCCAACTCCCAACCAAGAAATAGCCACCCTGGGAATAGGCCCCACCAATTATGAGCATCATGACTTTAAATAGCATAAACTAATGTCCATGACATATGATATAAAACTACATGACAACATCCTTAATACATGATGTTAAACTGTAGACCTACCGTTTTAAACAAGCATATGATTCCCAATTTATAGATCACATTCGAGGAAACATCAACACCTGGGCAGCCCCGATGAAAAATTCCCATAGTATCCCTATTCATAACTCCTTTCATGACATGAGCATCCAAATAGCATTATGTCAAATTGAATGGACTTGTCCTTCCACACAAAAATAATGTACAACACTTAGTTTTTAAATGTGGAACATCATCTTTGATAGAATATATAACATGAAAAAATAATATTAAAAGATAATCTAACACATTATCTATTTAAAATATATTCCTTTCTAAATAAAATAAACATCGTTGACAGCTTATGGTTCACAAAACACAGGGATTAAATGAAACATGACACTTTATTAAAATATTAATATTAAAAACTGACTGTTAAAACCTAGACATTTAGTTGACGAGTATGATTATGAAAAAATAAATTATGAATATTATATGGTTTACACATGTATAAAATAAATTCAACTTTTATTTATGTATTATAAATAAAACAATTTCCTTTTTATATAAAAAATGCTTTTTGAAAAGCCTTATTTTTTTCAAGGCGATTAAATCGTTCATTATATACATATTTTAAAAATATTTTTTACCAATTTAAGAAATTTATTAGAAAACATAAACTAATTTTATAAAAAATATATATTTCAAAATAATATTTGGGTGATTTTTTAATTTTTTTCTAAAAAGAAGAAATTTTGGATAAATAGTGAAGGATTTTTTCTAAAACTGCCTTTTTATTTCAATTATTTATAAGGTAAAATAATATATTAAATTTATTTTAAAGTTAAAATAGTTCAATTATCATAAAAGTTAACTAATTTAGGTTATTAGAATAAATTTTATATTAAATTATGATATAATAACTTTTTAATCTTTCCAATGTTTTTCTTTGGAGATGCCATTTTTTCAACGTATATACGTGTTCAATTTTAAATGGAAGTCTTACACTTCTTTGAAATTAGTTTGATAAAATGAATTAAATATATGTAATATGGGTATTTAAAATTTTCTCATAAGGTAAATATAAATTTTGACAATAATGAATAGTGAAAACAATAAAAAATTAATTATAATGTTTAAGATAAAAACCGATTTAACGAGGGGTTAAACTAAGAATATAAGGATTAATAATGACCTAAAACTTGTCCACAACACGTTTTATGGACATAGTTTGAATATATCAAAAATATGGTTCGATAATGTAAACTGTTTAAGGATTTTTTTCCCGATAAAATCAGCATTATAATTGATTCTTTTAAAAATATCAATGTGTGTCCTCTTCCCCACTTAAAAAAGGCCACCCACTCTCCCATATTCACACAGAAGAAATCCCTATTAATTCAGCCAAGTACAAAAAATAAAACTTACATAATTAACAACCCACATGATAGTGTCATTATTTTTATTTGTAAGACCACCTGTGAAGGTTTTAGGTATAAAAAAAGATGCTCTCTAAAGAAGAGGTAAAATTCTTAGCCTCGTGTTTGACCTCCATAAAATTTTATTCAACTATGATAATATAACAATAACATAATCTCAAATATATTGAGACTTAATTACATTATGTTAATAACCTATATCCATATCAACTTCTATAAATGGAAAATGAAACTATCGATAGGGTGTACGATAGACTATCGCCTCATGAACTTGTGTAATTTGTTTTCCATCACCATCATTCAAAACTAAATATAATGATAGATTTAAAATATTAATATGAATTTTAGGATAATATTATACATATATAATTATTACATCACATATACCCCGATGCATTCCATTACATGGGGGTATATAAAAATGTCTCTCATGTGTTTGACGGACTACCACCTCGCAAAGCGATGTGATTCGTTTTTCGCTTACACTTTGCATAGAAGGTAATAAGGATAAAGTTAATGAATATATGTGATATTTATGACCTAAAAATACTTTTGGAAATATAATATAACATATATCTTCTTACCTAAAAATCTATTGGAAATAAATAATGTCACCAATGCGTAAGTGTGGACTACCTCCACTACATAGCAATGAGAAATATTTTCATTTTATTTTCACAATAATGGTAAAATTGAAAGTTTTGATTAATATATATGACATATATAAAATAATAATTATTAGGGTAATATTAATTATTTTTTTCCTTTTATTCGGTTCTTCATAAAATGTAAATCACATTCATGTATATGTACGACATAACTTCTTCACGAATGGTTTGATACATTTTATATCTTTATCTTTTATGGAATACTATGAATAGATATATAATTAATATGTATGATATTTATATCATGGTTAACATTATTATTATTATTTATCAATGATCAATATAAAATTATTGAAATCATCAAACCAAAACATACATGAAAAGCAACAAAATTATCACCCGAAATAGTGATTTTAACAATGAATTGTTAAACGTAAGTGATAAAATAAAATAATTAAATCATATATGTTATTATATATATTATTATGGTTCTATAATATATTTTTAATAATAATTTATTTAGTATACCTGATGTTTAAACATGTACAATGGATGTTTGGCCCATGGTAAATGATTTTTGTCTCAATTTGTCTTCTTTGAGACATATGTCATGTTATAAACCAATCTTATTTTATGAGGTCTATATATATCCAGATTGAAATTTAATATCATGAAATTAATTCTTCTAATAATATTATATGTTTTGTTTAATTTTATTTTTTATTGGGAATACAATTAAATTTGACCGGAGTGGTAATGGTTTTACAGAATAATCTTATTGTTTATCAGGATTGTTTTTGTTTATGCCTCTGATGATGAAATATTTTTTTCCATCTCTCAAAAGATAGATTAAATTTTTTTCTCTATATTTATGTTGTTATTTTTTTCCATTAATCTTACCTTATTTATGTAGTCATGAATTTAAAAGAATGTTTTTTAAGAAATATTATCTTTATTTATATCTTCAATCAAAAATCCATTTTAATCCAAATACCTGTTTTCGAAAAATGTTTTTAAAATTATCCAAATGATTTCTTAAAAACATTCTAACCCATTTTTTACATTTTAAAATTTTTTCTGAATTAAATATTCATGTTTTATTTTAAATATTTCCTTTTATAATTTTACAGAAAATGTGAACGGAATCATTTTGTATATATATCCTATACAGAATTTCCTTCCATAATGACCAATAAATGTTTTAAAGATAATTTAAAAAGTATCTATTTATAAATTTAAGAAAAACTATTTTCCTAATTTTCTATGAACTTTTTGTTTTAAAAGGTTAATTTCAAAAGGAAAATGATATTTTCCACAAGAATATTTTCAATATATTTCTTATGATATTTCATTTCATCAATAAAAACAACCATCATTTTACCTTGTTATCCATTTTGAATATGTTGTAATGATACCATCCTTATTATTTCATTATATAGATTATGATAAGATTACTAGGATTTACTATTTTATTATCATTGATCATATTACTCTAAAAGGTTTATGATTATGTTTTTTAATTGGGTTAATTATAACCATTTATTTTGGTAGTTTTTCAAAAATATTTTTTATATTGACTATGATTCATACCTTTCATATGGAAAATTCATTATAATTGGTATGTGACATGTTAGACCCATTATATACCCTCAATTCATCTGTAGGTCTCGTGAGGCAAACTAGTTAGTGTTTTTGGCTAAGTCCTTACACATTTATATAAGCTGTCTTGTAATAAGGCCTTAAGGTTATTTTTATAATGTCTGAAATTTTACTTTCCTTAATTATAAGATTATACATTATCTTTCATGTGATTATTAGATTTTTTAGAATATTCAACATTTTTTTTCTAGATCATATTATTATTTATATATCATTATTTGATCCTACCATATTTATTCCATGTAGATGGCACGTGTGTTAGTTATTTAACTTTCATACTGATTACTGTTATTTATTCATGATAACTACCTCTCTACGCACAGCCCTACTGAGAATTTTAGATCACCCATTTCTAATGATTTATTTCTCTTTAAGATAGACGAATGTTATTTATGATGTATATGCATGGATATGTTATAAGAAATAATTATTCAAATGATTATTTTTTACATTATATATTCATTTATAAAATTATAATAAAGTATACATCTAGTTACCATGATTACTAAACTATCTAGTCCTTCTGGATGTGATTCCTCATATTTTATTCCAATTTCATAATGTAACCATCGACCCTGAACAATTGGTGTTAGGAAATTTATAGTTGTTTTCAATGAAATTCTAGAACAAAACCTAGGAACTTGATTTAGGAAAAAATTGGTTAGGTAACATAACCCCATGCTTTAAATTGAGGATATGTATAGAAGAACATACCAATCTTTTGGTATGGTAGATAATATGTTGTTTACCTATACATATATCCCCAACAGGATACTATAAGTGGATGTGGTTCTAGAAAATATGTACCTAGGTGTAATAAATCATAAAAGTAACATCATCCTTGACTTGTCTACTACCTGATACACAAAAATAGACCTTAATGTGCACCTAGTTTGATGCTCCCATTTTATATTATTAGGATAATTCAAATTTTCATTATGATCTATTATGAAGGATCTGAAAATATTTGTATGATTTAGAATTTTTTTCTAAATAAACCATGTTTATTATTATGAGATTATCCATGCATAAATATCTCAATTTATGTTAAGTGTTTCAATAGTTTTTGGATTATACATTATGTTTCATAATGTAATGATCTAATATAGTGAATTCCATTATTTAGAATTATCACTGTGAGGAAGGAATGGAAATATAGTTACATCACATACCCCATATATGGATTTACATTGATGGAAGGATAATAAATTTGGTGGTGCATCTGGAATAGATAAAATTATAACAATATTTATGAAATTGACTTAAGTTATGACCAATAAACTTTCCCATATATACTATCATACTAATACACCACATAGTGTAACTATTTTAGACCACTTAATGAGTGAGAGACCTATATTATTAAATGGGACTATAAATTAACTTGTCGCTAAGAAATAGACCTTTAATTTAGAGAGTTTTTTCTTCCTATGAGATATAATTAAAGGGATAGATTTTTTATAAAAATTTATCATCTCTTAGGAGATTAAGATAAATTGTGGCCATTGATGAATATGAATCAAAAAATATAGAATGAAAGGATTTAAATGTACTTTTCTTGGAAAATTATTTTACCTACGAGAAACATGAGGATATTGAGAGAAAATTATAGAATCTATGAAAAAAGGAAGTGGGTATTTTTTAAAGTATGATTCCAACATTACAAGCTCATCAAGGCATGATACAGACTAGGTACATAATCCAAAGAGCAACATTAACCATTTCCTTGATCGGTCTAAGAAAATTCATTGAAGGAAACTATTTAGCCAAACTTTCTCATCATATGAGGATTGAGTATCATGTGGAAGAAAGAAAGATAAATAATTCCCCAAATCTTATAACATCAAAGGGAAATAGGAGAAGAATAAGATGTAAGAGACAAATAAGGATAATTTAATTAAATGAAATAAGGATTTTCATCAAGAGATAATTGTGAAAAGAAATAATCTGTTATATTCTATAAGGGAATGAGATTTTTCTATAAGTGTGGAGAGAAAGACCACCACTCCCATAATTGTTAGGGAATGAAAGAATCTTCTAGTGTGAAATGATTTATCTTTAAGGAGATGGGGTACTATGAAAATTAATTCCCCAAGAATCATGGGAATATATCTTAAAATAATCTAATGGACGATTTTCATGGGTATTTTATTATTACAGATGAAGTGGAATGATTAATGTGCTTGTGTTTAGACTCAAAAATTATTTTTTATATTGTTTTATCAATGATACTCTGGTTATAGGAATTATCAAATGTATAAAGATTTCATTGTAGTAGTTTTCATTTTGGATGTGGGATAATATGTTTAATGGTATCATTGACAAGGATAAGTTATTCAATGGGAATTTCAACTTCTTTGAAAACACATGACTAATGGTGGATAACCCTTAATATGTTCATGGTGTTGAGACTGTAATGATAAAAGGGTTTTTTTAGGGTATTGGTAACTTTTAAGGATTATATTACCATTAATGTTGAGATATGTATGGGTTATTACAAATTGATAACATTATATAAATTATATTAATAATATTCTAGAAAAAGAAAACCCATATTTCGGGTGACAACCCATCATATTAATAATGTTCATGGGGCTTGAACCCATAACTAAATGCTGATAAGGGTGTTGTTCCTACATTTAACCAATATGATGTTCTGGTTAATATTTCATTATTTTTACTTAAATGAATTTATAGAGAAATATTAATGTCAATCTAATGTTGTTACTGTTGAAGGTAACTTGTGCCGATCATATTTGATTTGGAAAATATTTAGAGATGGGAATATAGACTTGTCACACTTTTATAGATCTTATGATATGTTAAAAGTTAATTTTAGTACATCAGGGGGAAAATTTCTGATATTCATTTCATATAATAAGAGTTGAAGTGGAAATTGATCAAATCACAACTAAATGATGAAATTATTCTTATTTACTATAAATATATCAAGTAATAATACTTTATTATATTCTTAGATAGTAAATGAATTCCTAAAATTTAAGAAAATGATCTTAAAACAAAAACCATATCATATATTAACTTAAAATTCTATGAATCAAATTGTATTTAAAATCAACATAGATTAACAGTTTTGAGGCCCTTAACATTACATTGATAATTCACATTCTTTTGTTCAACTATCTCTATCACTCTCAAAATAACACTTTTCTTCAATGTCTATATCAACACATTTCACAAATTTTCTCCAAATCCAAAAACTAGTAATGAGTTACTCAAGATAAACATTCTACATCCATTTATATGTTATCAAGATGATATTTTATTAAATATTTTTAAGATTTGGGTTTCCAACAAAGTTATTTTCAAATGTCAAACCCCTCATTTTTGATATCAATATTCAATTATCATAATGCAATTTATTTAAGGGGATAGAATGTAATGCCCTGAGATTTTAAAATAGGAACCTCATATTTGAGGGTGTATATGACATTCAACATCAATATTAGATTAGAATGTAACACATCATGATTTAATGATATATTTATTTTTAAATAAATTAAATCTCTTTAATGGCATATGATGCACACAATATCGAGTTTAAACATAACATGATACTCTATTAAAATATTATTTTTTTAAACATAAACATTATAATCTTGTTATTATGATGGTGTGTGTGAATAGTTATAAGTAAATATTAAAAATATATAGTTTACATATTTATTAAAAAATATATATGTTTATCTATTGATTATAAATAAAATAAAATCCAATTGAAAGGACAATAAATGTTTTCTAAAAAACTATTATTTTATAAATGGTGTTATAGTTGCGATTTGTGCAGATAATTTAAAATTAATATTTACATTTTTTAAATTTTGTTTCTCAAAAAAAAATTAAATCTAAATGAAAAAAGTACCTTTAGGTGATTTTTTGGGATTTTTCTTAAATGATTAATTTTTTGTTGAATAGTAAAAAATAATAATTTTTATTGATAGTAACCTTTTCATTTAAGTTATATATGAGGATAAATTATATTTTAACCTTGTTTTAATGTAATTATATTTCAATTATATTAAAATTTATCTAATTTAGTCCTTCCAAATAAATTTTATTTTGAATTACAATATTAAAACGTTTTTAAACTATTGAGAGTTTTTCATTACTCTCTAAATCCATATTTTTGTATTATGAAAAAACCATTTTAAGGACAAATGGTATCCTTAAATTTCCAAATACAATACCATACAGCACTTGACATAAAACCAAATACAAGAATAGAAAAATGTGGATACCAAAGTGCGAAATTCAAAATTTGAAACAACCGCATCGATCACTACACCACATAAACTCCTCGGGCTGTAAGATCCTTGATCCATGCTCTACATGAAACCACCAGTCAACAACATCACCCTAAAAATGCCGGAGATGATAACTGGGGAAACCACATGCCATCATGCACTGAAAAAAACATTATACCACAAGCACCGGAAACACCAACACCCTCATCATCCTCATAACACCTTGGAATAGAACCGAAAACCGAGCCAACCTTCAGAGAAAACACCATTCTAGATGAACTTATAGTGCCAAACTGAAACAGGCCAGAATTGTCGTGATCACTGCACCATCAAAGACCAGTTATCTTCATTATCGTTGCCATCACGAAGGCAGTATTGGCGTCATCTCCAGATGCGTGAACCCAATGGAATGTTCCACCGGAGCTTCAAACGCCATCAACGGAGACACATTCATCCGCTCCATAATCACCCGCAAAACATCTTCAAACGATAGTGGAACAACAAAGAAGAAAAGGCAGCTCATTCCATCTAAATCTTCAACAAACAACAGGCACAAAACAGCACAGATTGAAGCCGGTGAAGGACGCGCCACCCGGAGCATCGACTACCGAACAAACAGCACCTCCCAAAGCCTCTTGAAACCATCGCAGCCGACTGACACGAAGAGTGACGAAGGGAAAATAGGCCAGAGCAGAGATTGAAGTGTAAGGGTCTCAAAGAATAAGCACGTCCTCGCTCGGAACCACCAACCTCGACCATCAAAACCGCCGCTGGGAAATAGGCACATTATCAACACACCGAAGAGGAAAAGACCACCGAAGAAAAAGAATGCTGCAAATACCAAACACGATTTGAGCTCCTGGCACACCGACATGATTCATCCAACACATCCGAAACCTTCCGAGAGAACCAGCACATCGGACCAGAATGGGGTAAGAAAAGTGGTAAATAGAAGAAAAGAGCAGCGAAAGAACCTATTGGGAATCAATAGAGAAGATGGGCAGGGAAAGAAAGGAAACAAAGAAAACCAAGCATGCAGGAGTGAGGAGGAAGATGAAAAAGTGGAGAGAGGGGAGGGAAGGAAGGAGGAACGACGAGAGGGGGAGACGACGCCGGAGAAGCGGTGCACAGGTCTCCCCCCTCTAGAGGGTTATTTTTTTTTTTACATTTTTTTCAAAAAAAAATTCTTAAAAATACCACCAGGTTTAAAATAATTTTTTTTTTACATCCTAAAGGCGGCACCTGGTGTGCCGCCTTTGGGGAATTTTCCGGCCAGGGCAAGGCGGCACCGGGTGTGCCGCCTTTGCCCAAAAAATAACCGCAAAGGCGGCACCCCAAGTGCCGCCTTTGCCTAAATAATTTTTTTTAAAATTTTTATTTTTATTTTTATTTTTTTTGTTTTGTTTTATATATATATATATATATATATATATAAAACAAAACTTTTCAGCAGAATTTTTCTGCTATTTAATATCCAGCGGTTCTGCCATTACAGCAGTCTGGATTCTGACTGATACCCTCACCCAGGACTCCCTTTTATAAGGGGGTTTGCCCTGAAAACAATACTGCATTTTCGATGTGGGATTCTGGTTCTCCTTTTCCTGCACAGTACATTCTGCGTTTCCGATGTGTAATTCTGTTTCAAGTACGCGACTTTGAAAGACTATAAAAGTTAAACTATAAGACCAATACAAATGAAACTTTAAACACTGATTAAACATATAAGAAATAGTTGAAAACAAAAATAATTTCATAAAAAATGTTGATACAGATTAATTTATAAGCTTTCAAAACCACCTACTTGAAACTTAAACATATTTGAAGTACGTGACTTTGAAAGCTTATAAAAGATAAATTATAAGACCAATACAAATGAAACTTTAAACATTGATTAAACATATAATAAATAGTTGAAAACAAAAATAATTTCATAAAAAATGTTCACCAAAAACAATTTATAAGCTTTCAAAACCATCAACATGAAACTTAAAAATGTTTCAAGTTCCCGACTTTGAAAGACTATAAAACATAAAATATAAGACCAATATAAATGAAACCTTAAACATTGATTAAAAATATAAGAAATAGTTGAAAACAACAAAAACTTCCTAAAAAATTTCCATAAAAATTAATTTATAATATTTCAGAACAATTTACTTGAATAGGGAATCTGATCCATCAGTTTGAGGGATACTAGGGCTAGGTAGATAGATAATCGGATCATTGTATCTATGGATTTTTTGGATAGGAAGATAGATTCATTTCATTCATTATATCGAGGTATTTCTTTTTTAAGAGAATATAGACTTTCTTATAATTATAAAATAAGGGACACCTTTATTTTTTGGTTATAGAATACGATTCTCTTAAGGTTAAAAGACATTATTCTTTTAATGGATTTGAAAGTCATTATTTGTTTTGTATAAAATTGTATTTCTTTTTTGTAAAAAGTTTTTATATTTCCACCACACATATAATTGAATTCAAAACATCATATTAGTATTTTTATTATGATTTTATCCATATTAATATGATTTTGATAATAACAAAACTTTTGAATTAATAAAATCTATCATGATTATGATTCTTGTACTCTGATTACTCGGATTCATATAGACTCTGATCTTTTACATTCTGATTTAATCAAATTGTTTCTATTTATGATTATTTGATTGGACTGAGAACCATGTCCAATAAAAAATGTAAGAGTTTTTTATTTTTTAGTTTATTTCTTTTAAACTACATTTTTTAATACTAAAATATTCCCACTTTTAACTTATCTATTAGAATAATATTCTTATGATCCTAATAAAAATTATAGGCATAATGATACAACATTGTGTGGTTTTCTCAAGAGAATATTCCAACTCATCTTTTAATATCCATTTATTGTATTTTCTAGCTTTACCATTATCATTACTATATGAATAAATTGAAAATTTCTCAACTTGATTAATGAAACTAAATTCATATTTTTAAGAACTACTAGTTGATGAATTATCTTTTAAATAATTTCTTATCAAATTATTATGTCTATTACTAGAATGATACGTCTTCTTCATATCGTTTTTCTATTTTAGAGGATTCTCACTTTTTTTATCAAATTATAAATTATCCATTTTCATTATAAAATTCATGGAAAAGATTCCAATGAAATTATAGATTCATCACCATAGTGGTTTATTTAGTTTTAAATTCATTTACCCTATATAATCCATCTTTAAATAGGTGAATAAATTTCATTAATGTATTCATCAAATTCATCATCATCAGAATCAATTGATTCCCCAATTTCCAATTATTTGAACTTATTTTTTCTTATAGCCTCAAAGGATATATAATCTATATCTTCTTTTTGAAACTCATTTCCTTTATCATTTCATAATCTATGAGAATAAAATATAACTCCTCTAATGAAATATATTCCCTATCTTCCATGTCTAAAACCATGGCATCAAATCATATAGGGAAATTTATCAAAAGTGTTTTCAAAATTTTTGAATCTTATATCTTCTAACCAAATCCATAGATATTACATACCATCTCATTGAACCTAATGAAATAGTCATCAATGATTTCATCATCGACCATTTTAATATTCTCAAACTTTATTCTTAGTATTTTCATATTATCTCTCTTAACATTAATATTTCCTTCATAAGTACTTCCTAGTTTGTCTAAAATATCGTTGGTAGTTTCAACACCCATCGCTTTAGTGTATAACATTTTTGATAAATCCATTAGGGTATAATTATGATATTTTCCATCAACTTCAAGATTTATCATTTTAGATTTAGTACAATAATAATACTTAATAATAGGTGGTAATCTAATGGTTGATACGTCTTTCATTTATAAGAAAAGCGATTGAAGGAAAAGAGTATAATATTCCTCTATGTATGGTAGTTATTTCCCTAAAATTAGGCATTCCATGGTTTCTCACTAAATTATGATCCTTCATTTCTCATAATGTTTTCTTATCATGAGAGGGGATCTTTTTATGATACCATTTGATTTAACCAAGGATCAGTTGGGTTCTAATGAGGGGGGGGTGAATCCATAGTACATTGTTTTAAAAATTCACTATTCTGTAATCTAAAATCTATGACTGATTAAACTATCTATCCCTTATCTTAAATTCTGAAAATCCGCCTGAATGAAAAAATAAAATCAATGAAAAACACAGGGATTCTATTAGGTTCATTACAAAGGCCTACTCCTTACTATAACCATTTATTACACCTTGATAAAGGTTATTCACTTTTTTTAGTCGGTTACAACATGGGAAAGTTGTATCCCCATAAAAAATAAGTCCAATAGTGCTTCATATCTAGAGTCCCACTATAAATTACAAGCTCCCACCTTCACTAACAACTCTTAACTCCCATAGGTGGATCTTTATACTATATCCATGGTGATTCTAAAATCTCATAAGCCTACTCGAGAGTCCCACTGGTGACCTCTTCTACATCTGAGTCCCAAAAAAGACTTCAAAATTCCTAAATCACACAATATATGAACTTTTTCCTAAATATATCTATCAAATTTTTATATTTCTGGAAAACCTTCGTATATAGTCTTTCTCAAAAAACAAACCAAAGCACATGATCTACCCATGTACAATATTAATGAAATTAGGCAACTGTTTTTCAATGACCTTATCTTTATCACTATCCATTGAACATAAAATTTCCTAGACTAATCTCAAAAAACTCATAACATGGTTATATATCTTCTGAAACACTACCTAGATCGGTCTCAATATTTATGTATATAAAATTAATGGAATATCAATTCAATTTTATTTAAAAAAGACAAATATAAAATATTCCATGATAATTTTATGTAAGTGTTATTTAATTTTCATGAAAATATTTTATAATTCATGCACACCTACAATGCCTCTTTCCTTCTCACTTTAGTGCTTCCACTGAAGGCCTTTCCTAACCGAGGCACTGGTTTTATGGCACCCAGGATATGATGTTACACTAACTCCTCCTAATCAACTCTAATTTGAACCTTTGGTTTTTTTAGGCTCTCAGTAGATTATTTTGACCACTCTAACCCGTAATATTCTTAGACCAAAGTAACAATGGATGTTATTATTCTTCCTTCGATGTGGATATCTCTTATTGTTGTGGAATCCACCATTATTCTCTACTCTCTATCTTTGAGAGTGAAAAATTCATATGCTGCTGATGGATTGGATCCTTGTTTCGATGGATTGAAATTATAGGGATTTCTCATTGATCTACCTCAACTTTGACTCTCATTGGCATTTATCAACACATGTGATTGATTAATCGTGTGAATAATGGTTTGTGGATACACTATTTTCTTTTTTGGGAAATTCAATTTAGAGTAGATATGGGTGTGGATTTTTAGTTTTTTGGATACCCTATGTGGGGGAATATTGACATGTAAGTAACATCACCATATCCCATTTATTATATGTAGAAAGTAGTTATATGTGTTACATGGAAAGATTCCATGTTGGAATATGGAAAGATTCCATGTTGGAACATTGAAAGATTCCATGTTGGAACATGGAAGGATTCCATGTTGGAACATGGAAAGATTAAATTTTGGTACATGGTAAGGTACCCCATTTGATATGCACGCTATGTATAAGGGAGACATTCCATATAATTTGGATGTACATGTTAGGTTGGGAAGAGTTTTATGAGAAGGTAAGGATTGAGGAGGAACATTCTATATACATGATGAACACACCATTTACTTCTTATGAATTTTAGGTGTGAGGATGAAGTGGTGATATGAGGAAATTATTGATATATTATATATTTATATTTGGTTTTTACAATGGTTTTTGGAGGACCCCTTCATGGTTTTTATTTTAGAATCCTATTAAAGGAAGTGTGGTGTGAGGTCCAAGTGGGGGCTGTAGGATTTCTTCTTGGAATGACTTAGAATTACCATGGTGTATTTTTTTATTCTCTTTTTGATTTTTTCTATAATTAAGGATAGTGTAGTCTCATGGTTGTGTTTTATTAGTCAGTTTCTCAAAGTTTAGTTTTTTTATAGACATTATGATATGGTGACCCTATGGGGATGTCAAGAACAAATGAGTTCTATTAAGTAAAGTTTTAATTAGGTCTGATGGACCTTTTAGTATATTATAATGTGTGAGGTATTGATTGGATATAGGTTTTATTCCAATAGGATGGATGAGGTCCTATTTATATGGTCTTGAATTAAGGATTTTTACATGTGGTTGAGTAGAACTGTATTGGTTTTTATGTTATTTATGTGGTTCTGAAAACTATTTTGGGTGCCCTATTATTTTCACCCCTATAGGGATAGTACTGGTTTCAATTAAAATGGTGATGGGTTTTAGTTTTCTCAAATCATGTCTTTGTGGCCTCTGAATTGGATTTTATTGGTCATTTCTATTCACGTTCTAGATGTGAGAGGAGTCATTTGGGATATTATTAGATTTGGCATCAATTCTGAGAATTATATAATGAAATCTTCTATTAGTTGGATAGTGTTTTTTAGGTCTGGGGAGCTTATAGTCTACCTATATTAGTGAAAAATTTCTTTCTAGTTTAGTATTATATCCTATCTATGGTTTGGGGATTTATGGATTTTTTTCTTCTCTATGAACTTACATGGAAGTGGACATGTACATGAATAAAGTTCCAACCTAGTTAGGTAGAACATACTGAATATTATGATTAGATTTCCTGGTTGAATCTTCCCAACCATGGGAACATTTATGGGTTCTCTAGTGTCATCCAATATGTTCTTCTTGCCAATTTATAGTCTTTGAAATTCGCGTACTTGAAACATTTTTAAGTTTCAAGTAGACTGTTTTGAAAGATTATAAATTAATTTTTATGGACATTTTTTATGATGTGTTTGTTGTTTTCAACTATTTCTTATATGTTTAATCAATGTTTAAGGTTTCATTTATATTGGTCTTATATTTTATGTTTTATAGTCTTTCAAAGTCGGGAACTTGAAACATTTTTAAGTTTCATGTTGATGGTTTTGAAAGCTTATAAATTGTTTTTGGTGAACATTTTTTATGAAATTATTTTTGTTTTCAACTATTTATTATATGTTTAATCAATGTTTAAAGTTTCATTTGTATTGGTCTTATAATTTATCTTTTATAAGCTTTCAAAGTCACGTACTTCAAATATGTTTAAGTTTCAAGTAGGTGGTTTTGAAAGCTTATAAATTAATCTGTATCAACATTTTTTATGAAATTATTTTTGTTTTCAACTATTTCTTATATGTTTACTCAGTGTTTAAAGTTTCATTTGTATTGGTCTTATAGTTTAACTTTTATAGTCTTTCAAAGTCGCGTACTTGAAACAGAATCACAAATCGGAAACGCAGAATGTACTGTGCAGGAAAAGGAGAACCAGAATCCCACATCGGAAATGCAGTATTGTTTTCAGGGCAAACCCCCTTATAAAAGGGAGTCCTGGGTGAGGGTATCAGTCAGAATCCAGACTGCTGTAATGGCAGAACCGCTGGATATTAAATAGCAGAAAAATTCTGCTAAAAAGTTTTGTTTTATATATATATATATATATATATATATATATATATATATATATATATAAAACAAAACAAAACAAAAAATAAAAATAAAAATAAAAATTTTAAAAAAAAATATTTAGGCAAAGGTGGCACCTGGTGTGCCGCCTTTGCGGTTATTTTTGGGCAAAGGCGGCACACCATGTGCCGCCTTGCCCTGGGCGGAAAATTCCCCAAAGGCGGCACACCAGGTGCCGCCTTTGGGGGGTAAAAAAATAAATTTTTTTAACCTAGATGTATTTTCAAAATTTTTTTTTTGAAAAAATGTATATTAAAAAAAACTCCCCTCTAGATCACCGCTGGAAGAACCCTTGCCCAGGAGGGGAGTGAGAGAGGGGCTGATCAGAGGCTTTCTACAAGTTTATAAGAGTTTTTCATTAGAAAACCTGTTTTTTGACACGTCTGTGGGTTTAATTTTTCATCAAATTCTGAAACTTTTGTGAAATAAATTTTGAAAAATGAATTCCATATTTCTATTCCTTATAATTAATATTATATAATAATTTAATAAATAATTTTTACCATAATTAATAGTGAAAACTATAAAAAATTAATTTTTACTTTTAAGGTAAAAGATGATTTACCGAGTCTTAAACGTAGAAGCTAAGGGTTATAAATAGACTAAACATGTCCAAAACTGATTTAATCGATATATATCAAAATTAGTACCCATATTGTCAAATAATGACCCATTTTTAAGATTTTTGAATGATAAAAATGTCGGGTAATTGTTTCATTTCCAAAATTCTAAGTCTGTTATCTACCCCACTTATAAAAAGGCCACCCACACTACCCCCATATTTACAGCAAAATAAGCATTTTTTATAAATAAACCTGAAAATATACCTTACTTAATTCCTTAAACACATCCAATAGTCATTCTTTTTGTTATAAAACACTTATAATAATGATTTTCGTATAGAAAAAAGAGTATTTCCAAAGAAGAGGTAAAATTATTAAAAATGGGTATTTTTTTATTTCCTCTTAAATTACTTATAAATTTTCATAGAATACGGTAATTTTGAAAAGTTATACACTAAATAATTATATGTGATTATTTTAATGGACTAAATTATATCTATATCGACTTTCATCAAATGGAAAATGAAACCACTAATCTTGTGTCCCACAAACTACCACCCAGTAAAATAAAGTAATTTGTTTTCCATCACCACATTTTAAGGACATATATAAGGATGTATTTAACATATATATATGATATTTATGAAATTATTATACTTATATAATTATTTTACAACTTATAACTTCTTACATTCCATTTCATGGGGGGATACAATAATGTCGCTCGTGTATACGGTGGACTACCGTCTCACAAAGCGATGTGATTCGTTTTTCACTTACACATTGTGTGAAAGGTATTAATGATAAAGTTAACTAGTATATGTGATATGAATTACATAAAAATAATTATAGATAATATAATATCAAATATATGTTCTTATCTTCCAATCCTTTGGAAAACAATTACCTCGCTCGTGAATATATGTGGACTACCGCCTCTATGTATCGATGTGAGATGTTTTTAATTTAATTTTTACATGGTTGTTAATAAGGTTTTATTTTATTAATTTAAATGATATATATGCCACATAAATTATTCTATTAAGGTTACTTAATATTTCTTTTTCTTTTTTCCCATCTATTAAGAAAATATAATCATCATTCATGTGTACATACAACCTATCATCTTCATGAAAAATGTAATAAATTTTCTATCATTAGATTTAATGGAATACAAAAAATACATATATAAGGAATATATATGATATTTATATCAAATTTAAAATTATATAAATGTTAGAACAAAGATCAATGTATAAATTTAGAAATTCTCGAACCAAGATAAACATGAAAAACAAAGATATTATCATCCCCGATAGTAATTTTGGCAAAGAATTATTAATAATTGTCTGATAAAAGACTATAAATAAATCATACATGGTATGAAATATATTATTACAATTTTTTATAGATTTATAATAAACCTATAATTATTATACTTGTGTTTTGAACATGTATGATGGAAGTCAGCCCCATGGTGATATATTTTTGTCTCAAATTTTCATCTTTGAGCTTATATAATTTATATTAACCAATATTATTTTATGAGGATTATATATAATAAAAATGACATGTAATATGATGGATATATTTATTCTCATTGAATTTTAATTTTCATTTAATTTTATTCTTTTTTGGGGCATATGATTCATTGTTACCAAAGTTGTAATGGGTTTATGGTATAATCTTGTCGATTATACGGATTGTTTATTTTAATTCATTCAATGATGAAATTTTCTGATAAATCTCTCAAAAATCCCATGAATTTTCTGATCCAAATGTTATTTCGAATAATACATGTTTTCCATTCATTTTATACTCTTCTTATACAGAATATTTCAAAAGAATGTTTTAAGAAAAATCATCTTTATTTCTCTCTTAGGTTGAAAATCATTTTTCATCCAATTCTATGTTTTCTAAAAAAATCAGAAATGTTCTTATAATTCTCCATATTATTTATTAATTATATTTCTACCCATGTTTTAATATTTAAAAAGTGTTTATAAAGGAATTATCATGGCATTTTCCCAACAAGGGATGTTTGGATTTCATTGAAAATGTTAACTGAATATTTTTTTTATAAAGAATGTACATATTTTCCCATCATTATGAAAAATTAAATTTTTCAAATTTATATTAAAATATTCTTGTGTTATTTTAAAATAATTGTACTATCAAATGTTTTATGATTTTTTAGTTCTTAAATTTGATTTTTAAAAATAAAAGGATCTTTCCCTCAAGAGTGTTTTAATGGAAATTTTATTATATTTATATTCATCAAAAAAATTATTATAAATTATGATCCATTTGGATCATGTCTTAATGATACCATATTTATTTTTTATCTGGATGGAATATGATCAGTAGAATGGGATGTACTATTTTTATAACATTAACCATATTTCTCTTAATAGTTTATGATTATGTTAATTGATTGCTTTAATTATTAAAATTTCATATGTTAGTTTTTCAATATGAATGTTTATGTTGATTATGTTTCATCATTTCATATGAGGAATGCTTTGGAATTTTTATGAAATGGGCGGGTCCCTCTATATCCCATAGATTCATTGGTAGGTCTAATAAGACAATCTAGATTGGGTTTTTGGCTGACGACTTACCCATTTATATAAGATGTCTTGAAATAAGGCTATAATGGTGTGTTAATGGTATATAGAATTATTAAATACTTAATTATAATATTATTAATTAATTTCCATGTTATTATTCAAGTAGTTATAATATCCATGGATATGTTTCAAGAACTGGTGAATATATATATATATATATATATATATATATATATCGTATTATTCGATCATCGCTTATTCCTTCCATAATATTCCCATGTTATTGTTTAAATCACACTTGTTTTAGTTATTTACCTTTACATATTTATTATTCTTATTTATTTATGACAACATCCCCTGTTTGTATACCCTTAATGAGCATTTGTGCTCACCCCTTTCATATGTTGTATTTTTACATAGGATATTGAGAAGTGTTTTATGATTGATAAGTAGGGATATTATAGAATAAATAATGATGCACATGAAGAAAACAATTTTTCATAATTTATGTTTTAATTTATAAAATGAGAATAAAGTATGTATCTAGACACCATGACTGATAAACTATTCAGTCATTTGGGAAGTGATTCCCTGTATCTTATTACAATGTAATAAAGGTGCCACCAATATAGGATTTTCCCCACATGAAATTAAACATACGACCAACACATACATTAAATGTCCCCACAATACATTATGTCTATGACCAACGAGTCTTCATAATAATTTAAACCTATGACCAACCTATCCCCACACTATGTTAAACTTATGACCAAGTTTTTAACAAAAAAAGTAAAATTAGAAACAAACCTATCCCCATAAGATATTAAACCTATGACTATACTTTCCCCAAAGGTCTTTAAACCTCTGACCATTTACCCACATGAAATTGAAATTGTGATCATGTCCCCATGAATTCAAACCTATGACACCCATAAGCATTAAAAACATAACTTCATGAGATGACACTGAGTTTCTTGTGGAAAAAAACCTCAAGATTATTACTCCCCTAGTGAAAATTAAACCATGGATGACATGGGATTCCTTCTGTTCTAATACTAAGATGCCTCACACATGAGATTACCTCAACTAGAAATTTGGAAGAATTTATATTTTTCTAAAAAACCAACATCCATAGATGTCCAAATATGTCAAATGTTACCCTCATCTCTGACTATAAGTAGTTTTTCTATCATGACAGAAGCAGTGTCATAACTAGCATCCACCTCTAGATAACACTAGGAGTGAGCTTCAAAAACACAAATCAAATATACGAGGGAGACCCAAATTAGGGAACCAGATCAAAGGAGTAATCCATGTAAGTAAGAACTGACATCCCATCCTCCCATTTCAATATAGGATCCAATATAACCCAAAATTTTGGTAGATGACACACTTGTTGTGAATGCTAGAATGTGGGACAACCCATAAGCCACTTTAGAGGGGGAATTAAATTTCCACGTACGCAAACCTTTTTATCCAAGTATGAAAAATAATAATTCACTACTACACCCAATGTATTTCTACAATGGAAAGAATTAGAAAAAAATGGTGATCCCAATGTGAATCACTTCTACTTGATAAATAAGAGGGTCTGTAATATTTGAAACCACCAGATTTCAGTATCCCAATATATATATATATATAATATCATCAATCACATTAAAAAATGGTGGTCCTCACATGAAATAGTTCTCCGACATCAAGGAAAAAATGAAGGATCTTGGAAATCTCCAATATGGGAAATTATTTTCGTTGATCTGTCCTACACATTGGAATGAATGGAAGCCATTATTTATGTTGGGTATCACTTTCATCCATCCCATACTAATGATTGAATATATGCACCAAACATTAAAAAAGGTACCAAAAATGTTCTATTGAACCCCCTCTAATTGGCATGGGTATTAGAGAACCACTAGTGTGGAAATCTCACAAAATTACACTCCAACCATGACAAGTAACACGTATATACCTATCAAGAACCCTCGTCCCATTACCACCACCAAGGTCATCTACCACGGGGATATAAAAACAATGGTAAATCATTATAAAAAAGAAGGTGTCATCCCAACTAGAGACATGGATGGAAAAGGCCTAGATACATTGGCACCCTAGTGAAACCACCGCCCCAAGGGTCATGTAATGGGAAGAACCCATCAATTACCATGATAAATATTTCTGGGAGATTTTTTCTAGAGTGTTCTGATGAATTATTCATATAATTTGAGGAGGTGGGGAAAGTTTATTTCAATCACATAGATACTACTGCCTAGGAGATAACAAGGAGGAATCCCACCATCCATGACAACAAAGATAACTTTATTCACAATCTAATGAGAAGGCTAATCCCATCCCCAATCTATTGGCCTTGTCCAAAAAAAACTGACAATGACACCAGGTGTAGGCTACAATACATGTCCATCTTTTTTCCTCTCCCACATCTCCAATGTCCCTTTCCACTATTGTTTCACCTCATCCGACCCTCATATGAGACCTATCTTTACCTAATTGTGATTGAGATCTCATCCTTCCATCTGGATGTTTGGAAATACTTTCCCTATTATTGCACCACTAGAAGTCATCATGGTCCACCCTATGGTAAAGAATATCCTTATGAAATTACTCCCTATAACACAAAAACTGACACGATGGTCCTTCACATGTTAAATGCATCCCCTAAATCAAATAACCATCCCAAGGTAGGAGGGAGAACACACACCTTGGGGGTTTTACTTTATGTAGCATCCATTTCACATGTAGATGGAATCCTAGTGACCCCCAAATGATTAAAATTTAATAACTACCGCCTCGCCTCAGTTAGGAACTAAGGGAAATGTTGAATCACCATCAACCTCTTACGATCTGAGGTGATAGATGTTTCAATGAAAGAAACTATGCCCCCATATTTAGAGATAAGGGTGGGATCCCTTCGAATGAGGCTAAATATCCTTGAATATGAGGTCCATAGGGTCCCCATATCCCTCTGTAGTTACTTATATGTCGATTATGTCCTTTTATACTTTCATGGAATCACTATTCAACCTTCCCTATCTACATCATCTTTCCTTCTCTTGATCATTACCTTGGAAGTATGAGAGGCATCGGGATATGGACCATCACCTTTAGATGACGGTGACAGCTCTTCTAAACCATAGATGGTTGATTACCTCGATGATAAAAATGAGGCCAAAAATACTCTATAAAATGTTGATATGGTTATGAAGCAATACCTTCATTGGAAGTCACTATGACAATATAGGGATGATTGGCCCATGTGATAAAATAACTATGATAATTTTAATAGTTGAGAGGCTTTGGATCACTACCAAAATCAGTTTCCTATCCCATACCAATTAGGGATTGGGGTGATCAAGAACTTGATTACCCTATGAATATTGAGAAGGTGCAAGATTTATGGGAGATCTTTGTCATCGACAAACTATTAATCATGTTTTCTTTAACTGTAAACATATATTTCACCATACTAAAATTCAAGGCTAAGGAACATGAATAATGATTCCACAATAATATCTAGGTGACATCAAACCACCTCTACGATCACTAGTTAACCTATCGAAGAATCAAGGAGAATCTTGAGGACATCCATCAATAGTGACAGAGGGTTGAAATAGTAGAAATACTATTGGGTTGGTGCCCAGATTCATCTAAATACATCCATAATATCCTACATACATGTTTCAGGAACCTCACCATGATTCAATGAATCATGCATGAGGGATCTCGCCTATTTTAGTTCAGAGGATTACGTAATTAAATTTCCTTACACTTCAATCATTCCAAAGAAACAATTGGATCGAAAATATGTCCAAACCATTGATGGTGAAAATTACCCTCCAACAATCACCACCATGAACATCATCATGATCAATAATGTGGAATATCATAGAAATGCAACCAATAAAAAAGGGCATGGTTGAGAAAGATCATCTCTAGGGGAGAAAAAGTATTAGGTAGACCATTCAATATGTACTTTTAGTCACTGGAATATATTTCCATTGGACCTCAAAAGTCCCCCCAATGAGGTACTATCTCCCGAACATCAATGTATCAACAAAGGAAAAGGAATCATGGATCACACCAGTTAGTCTAAGGATATCCCAAATATAGAGTCAGATTCCAAAATGATCACCTTGCCCTATCATCTTGAGGAATACAATAGAATCAATAATGTTATATTTTCTAAAAAGTACCCACAACAAGATAATGTCCTAGGGGAACCTATATATTCTCTATCAAGATAAATTGTTCTTCTTGGATAGGAACTAATGGTTGAGATAGGTTTTCAAACATATCTGATCATGATAGAGGCAAGTACCACCCATAAGAAACCAATATATTACCCACCTAACATCCATAAGAAGTATGAATTCCCTCCTTGGCACCATGTTTGATGCACCCTATGAGCTAGTAGACTATTCAGAGCTCCAATAACAACAAAAAAATCACTATGAATGTATGATAGATGCTCTCATCACCTGCATTGAGGGTCTATAAATGAAAGAGGGGTTGATCCCTCATGAAATAGTGTCATATCAAACAAGGGAAGATCATATGTACCCACCCCAGAGTTCAAAATTCCTAGCTTCACCTCATTCAGTGACATGGATGATCCACTAAATCACATGGAACACATCACCTCATGTTTTTAGTAAGGATAAACAACCCAAAATTGTAAGAGGCTATAAAGATTCAATATTTTATACAAACCCTGTTGGAGACTGGCATTTTTTGTTACAGTTATCTTGCTATGGGATCCATCACCGACTGAACGGATCTCTATCGATAGTTTCTCTATTATTCGAGCTCCAACATTGGAAATACCAGTATCATTGACCTCTCAAAGTGAAAGTATAAACTTATTGAGTAAGTCGTTGACATCATTTTCTGATAGAAGGGAATAATGTAATTCTTCATTATGAAGCTCACCTGGGTATAAGTTTTCATAATGTAAATGGATAATTTCAAATATGATTTCTTCCCTACCTTTATATACCTAAAATAGCTATTTTGGGAAATCATTGAAAAGGATAAACATGTTGAAGAATAATTTCAGCAGACCAGGAAATGATCTTTCCCATTACCACTTCTAACTCTCCTAAAAACAACAATTTGGATAGAAAGAACCATCATTATACAAACTGATCCCATACATTCTATCTTCCTTCAAGAACCTCTATAGGATAGGCCTCATCAATTACATCCTTTTTAGGAAAATAATATCAATGAAAATGATGCCCAGGCCCCTTTTCTAGTACATACACCAAATAACAACTTCACAGATGAGAAAAACAAGAACCACTCCTCCAAGGGTCAATAGCTCATGTGGAATATAATATTTTCTATGGAAAAGTACATTTAAAATATTCTAGAATCTTGTATTCCTAGGGAAGCTAATATTACTAATCATACCAAATACTACCTATACCATAGGGTCCTCGGACATACCATCATAGAGTGTTTCATCTTCACAAATTAGGTCAAGGTCTAGGTAAACTTAATTCTAGTTGAGTGGGTTAATGTCTCATTTTAGGTAGAAAATGGATCTACTAAGTCCTATAGTAATTATAATGACTCTGAAAAATCAAAATAGGCACCTAGCTGGGGTACATAGAAGATTCATGAATGGATTGATTATAATATGATCAACCTAACCAAATGTAGTATTCATGATGTCTTGATAAATTTGGCATGCCATGTGGTCAAAACATCAATTTTGGAAATCACATCTTTATTGTATCATTCAAAATCATGGAAGAATAGGCACTGGTGATGCCAAGGAAATTAGATTCACCCAATAGTTCCAAAACTAGAATACACTCTTAGATACTTTATACATATTTTATTAGGGTATACCCCTAGAGATCATCCAGTCCTATAATATTCAACTGAAGAAGATTAGAAATATCACCTTTTTAAAATTATCAGGATTCCATACTACTGCACCATACTTAGTATTGAGGAATGATACATAGCCCCATTAAGCACCTCTAGCCTATGAAATTAAAGTATTCATGGGTTTCATTAAAACTAGAAGGGAATTTATGATAGTGATTCATTAGAGGTTGTTTACACTACCGGGACTAGAAAACAAGCACCATTCAGGGTTCATCGGGTGTAATACTCTAAATCCACTCCATCAGGAACACCTCTATGAAGGACCATTCTGGTTGATCATGTGGATTGTCAATTAAAAATCATGCTCATCTATGATCGGATGAGTCCTCACCTCATTAGTCTAGTACATATATTGAAATAAATAGTCAATAGAAAAACACAACCAACATCAATTGAGCTCGATCACCCCCTTCAATAATATCTACTATACTCCCTACTATAGGGTGACCCTCAATTAGTTTAAACATGAACATCACCTAGAAATATGATGTATTGATAAACCTCACTAGTCATCCATTTATACTCTCGATCCATGATCCAATATTCCTATTATTGGAGAAGCATGAAGTCCTAATTGAGTCCTTAAAGATCCCTCTCTTGTTGAAGATATAGATAGCTACCAATGAGAACTTCCATGTAAAGAAAATTGAGTAGGAAGAATATGAATCCATTTTTTCCTTCTCCAAATAGGATTAGGGTTCCACTATCCAATTGAACATTCATCTATTGTATATCATTTGTCATTTTAATGGAATTGAAATCTATAACTCCCTAGTGGATTCTAGCTCGAGGATCAATGTCATCTTGACATGAACTTTCCAAAATAAATGGATTATGGAAGCTGATATGACTCCCTCCAAGATAAAGTTTTATGGTTACTATAAGAGTGGGTATAAACCCCATGGAGAGATTTGATAGATTGCCTAAATCGGTGGCTTGGTAGAAATAATCAATTATATGATAGTCTCATAGTATATGACATAAAATACCTTGTTTTTAATTCCTTGGCTCCATCTACACACAGTGGTCCCCTCTTCAATACACCAGTGCCTCAAATACTCTCACAGTGGTTGAGTATGATTATTCTAGGGAAAGGGTTACTCCTTAAGGTTATGTCAATATTGATAACTAGATTATGGGTACTACAAAAATGATTGAATGTAGCTTCATATTGATGGGGTCAAGTGTATCATCTCCCCTTATGACCGTACAACTAATTTTGTGGAACCTTATACGGATTTAAAAAGAAAAATTCATTCTCCAAATTCATTAGTTGGAGCCCATGACCAATGAGATGGAGATATACTTCACAATCTCAGAGAAGAAGGAATTATCATAGATAAAATCATAATCCTACATGGGATAGTCTTACCAAATGTATTAAATTCATACTCTTATGGAATACTGAGAGGTTCCCCCCATGGAAATTGATGCGAGGAAATGTCACATGTTCTGGAAGGATGGGTTGAGTCTATAGAGATTGACTTGATATCAATCCGTTGATATTAAAGGTGGATCTAGTGGCCAGAAACTATACAGGATTTTCACATCAGCATTAATCTCCATATTCTCTATAAAACAAGAACTCACGTCAAGGGTTCCACCAAAACTAGAGTAGATTTTAGTTTCATGCCTACGTATTCAGGTCGAGTGGCATCACCTCCTCCTTCTAATACTTATGTTTCAAATAATAGATGTTGTGTATGATTCCCCTCCATCATTTTAAGAGCGCGTTACCATCAGAGTTGAGGGGATAACAAAGTTGAATCTCAAAATTGAGGAATACCTAAGGCCAATGATGATCAGTACATTCATGTATTTATAAGATAAACAGTTGTATATGGATTTCTTGAAATAACATTGTGACATTTTATACTGATGTTATAATAAAATTATAAGGCCTTATCCCCACATTTCAATTCTCCATCTTAATATCCAGTGATCCACCATAGGTTCAAAAACCTCCCAGGATGATGTCCCCTTCCCATGGTGGCATGGTCGTTACATTGTTTGGAAAACTAGTCAAGACCATCATCATAAGAGATGTTAAGTACCCCAAGTGGATAGGAAATATTGTCCCAATCATGAATAATAATGTTTAGATTAGATTTTATATAGACTTATGATACCTCAATGGCCACTATCTAATGGTTTATTTTCCCATTCCCATGATAGTTTTGTTTATTGATGATACAACTAGTTTCTTGGCCCTCTCATTCAGGGATGGGTACTCCAGGTATTACTATATCTGAAAGGCCCTTGAAGATTAAGAATCCAATATATTCATAACACCCCATAATACCTAATGATACCAATTCATGCCATTCAGTTGGAAGAATTCTTGAGCTACTTAATAGAGTTCCATATATATTATCATTAATCCACCACTCAGGATATTTGTGGGGTTCTATATGGATGATTTAGTGATTAAATAACTCCAAATTCAAAACCATATTAAGGAAATTGAAAAGGTGTTTAACTTCTTGCACTCCCACTATCTAAAATTGATCCCCTTGAAATGTGTGTTCGAGGTTTCCTTTGGAAAAAATTTCATCTATTTAGTTATATATCGATTCATTGAGATTGATTTAGAGAAGATCAAATATATCAGCTAGATTCCTCTTATATGAATCCTCTAGGATTTGAGTGGCCTTAAAAGGCTACATGGCCTCTATAAATAGATTCGTTACTAATTTGGTTAGAATGTGTAAGAAGATTATGGGCTCATGATGAAAGGAAACACCAACTGGTGAGAAAAAGACCAAAGACAATGTTTGAGGATATTAAGTAGTATATAATATGTAATATGGTCTGGAAGCCACCCATCCTAGGGGGCCACTACTCCTGTATGAGACTTCCCTTGAAATTTCCCTAGGATATCTTAAAGATTATAAGAATAAATAGAGTATAGAAAAACATGTATTATCTCATCCACATTTTTATCATCACATAACTAGAAATTCTCCCATGAATAATAGTTTCCTCACCTTGGTCTTTATTCTTCAGAAGTTTTGGTACTACCTATAGCACCATGTGATATAGTTGTCATCCAAGATTGATATGATTATGTACATTATAAACTGCCCTATGTTGATAGTATGATTGATGTAATATATTGTTATTTTGTTATAGTTCTACCTCATGTTTTTTCCCTTGAAATATTTCAAGGGATAAGAACTATCATATTTTAAGGCGTTATATTTTTACCATTGAGTAAGTCCCCCTAGATATTTATTTACAATATGAATGAATCCTATCCATTGATTAGAATATTCCATATTGTAAGATTAATTTCAAGGGGTCTTGTTATAGCCTAACGAGGAGGTAGATAAAGAACATCATGCTCAATATGGCGTCCCCTAAGATTATCTTTATCACTCCCACACATGTCATACTTCCATACTCATTCATATTGTCATAAGTTTGCACTAGAAAAAAGTTTGAGTTCCATGATCATATACCCACCCATGATTCTTCGCATGAGATTGATGTCCCCCACTTTCTTGTAAATGAAGACTCAGAGGTAGTCAACATAAAAATAAAGGGTGACTATCTAATTATAAAACATGAACTTTATCCCTTGATGTAACTGACTCAAGAGGTGATGGAACATTTCCCATATCCGTTGGAGGTGAATCATGTTCCCTAATACTAGAATGGCCAACCAGATTCTTTGGTAGGCCTAAAAACATCTATTGTAGAGACTAACCAAGTTTATTTAGTCATTAATGTTCCTCATCAAAGGATCATCACCCCATCACTTATGCTGAAGATGGATGGTATGTATATTAGTTATCCATCAACACTTCAATTGAAGGGATCTAAAATTCCCCATAAGTCAATTAATTATACTATTAGATAGATACCTTCAAATAGTGTGTAAATAATCTAATTTTTATTCTTGACCAATTTGAGTGTGGAAAGATTCATCATCAGGCAGTGCAATTTACCATCTAGGATAGACCCAACATTGAGAATTATCTCTACAGTTGTGCACTTTATGGGGTCATCCTCCATTATATCCAAGTGGATGAGATCACTAATGTCATGAATGAGGTCCATATCAGGGCATGTAGGGACCATCAAGTGGGATCAAATCTTTGTCCCAATATCTGGTGGTTGGGTTATTTATTTCCCCCCATTTTCTATGATTGTATAAAATTCAACCAATGCTTTCATGTAATACAGATCCATATCAATTGTTTACATCTTCAAATAGGGAATATAAAATTAACCAAATACTCATGGACCTTTTTACATATGGGGACTTGATATTTTGGGGCCCTACCCACCAACTAGAGCTTAGTAATATAGGTTCATTTTGACGAACACATACTTCTTATCAATGTTTTCGGAGTCTATCTGCCTCGATTATTTTAATACCCAGTACGTGTTCAAGTTTAAGAGTTCCCACATTATTCATAAATTAGGGATTCTTCCTTCAACTCTCAAAGAAAATAACACTATCATTCAAGTCACCATGGTAAAAAAGTTGTGCGGAAAATCTTGTCCAACCACACATCCCACTAGACACGCAAGTGAAGGGTTATATTGAGGTTTTTAGAAAAATTCCACTCAAACATAATACAGATGATAGTATATCAAAAAAGAATAAATTTTCCAAATAAACTCTCTAACTCCCTCTAAGAATATCAAAAAATGACTCAAGATTTCCTCCAAGAGACCTCATACTCCCTGATCTGTAGGAATGTTGTGGTTTTCCCAATAGAGGTTAAGTGATCATCACTAATGATGATTGTTTTTTATTATTTAACACTAAAAAGAAGATCCAAAATCTGTTTAATAGATTTGGAATCCCTTGAATAATTTTGGGTCCCAGAATATCATAACCTATAGAGGCATTAGAACCAGCTAATGTGAGAATTCAATTAAAATTATCACCATCTCTACTTTATTCTAGGTGACATGGTAATGTCTCTCTGGATACATGTGATACACAGAAACAATCCAAAAAATAGAGCCCTAATAGAAAGGACCTTAAATAATTTATAAGGACTACTGTAATGGTAGATACTAATTGGTCACTGTGTATGGGGAGCACATCACACATCCCTTAAATTACATGCTCCTCAAGTAGTACTTCAGGTGAACCAATATGTCTATGTTGTTTGAGATTAAACTTAAACTCCCAATGTCCTAATAATATGACAATAAAATATATGAAAACATATTTAGAACATGATGTTAAACTATATCCTTACACTATGTAATAAATATGGAATGAATCATATACAAAATATGAGATGATCTATTCTTTGATTTGTATAACTTTAAATTAAAAAACCCAACATCCTGGTCACATGTCATAAAACTGTTCGACATTGTCCTATCTATATGGATTTAAAATATAATATACCCTATGTGATGAGAATAATATACTTCCTATGATAGTGATGAGATTCCTTAGGATTCATGAATATGTTTTTTCAAGTAATGACCATGAGAAAATCTCTAAGTAGCACAATGGGACTCTTTAATAGGTTTAATCCCCTATCATATTCCTTATCCCACTAGAGGGTAAATATTCCCTCATGACCCAATATGAGGAATAAAAAAGGATCATACCAATACACAATACCTTCCCATGACAACCATTCACATGATGTTAAACTATGGCCTTACTCTATGAAAAAAAATATAGAATTACCTCTGTGACGAGGACAACATACCTCATGTGAAAAGATGATATGGATCACATGATAAATGTGAGATGATAACCCATTATTCAGGTAGCCTCAACAAGTAAGAACCACTCATACCATCATTTATCATAGTAATGTCTTGTTATATTCCATGAATAAGCCCCCAATTACACAATTTTTGATCCTCAATTACAACACCCTAGAACAATCCCACCTTGGTGAAATCAATAAAAACATAAACCCAAGAAAAAAAATATCCTCAACATAAGATATAAAATTATGTGTTTAATGCATTTTACACATGATGTTAAACTTCATGGTATATGTCCCTACATCATTATGTGAAACTATATGATACTTACTACCTCACATGAGTGGTAAGACTCCCCTATGGTTTTGGTCATCTACCATGCCAAATTCAATAAATATATGTGGCATGATTAATAATTATATGACATATATAGTGATGGATATATCTCATAGTATTGGCACATCCCAACTTCCAATATTCTATTGGGTATCTCTCCTTTGGAACATGCATAATCCTTGTATGTCAACACACACATTCAACGTGTTCACGAACATGGAGGAATAACTCCCATAGAATTTAAATACCCTCCCCTGATCATCTCAATATGTTCACTTCCACATATCATTCCCTCCTCATTTTGGACCATCAACACCCTTGACGCATGAACAAACCCCTAATGGAAATGGTTCTTTATAAAAAATAGATCACCACCCTTCCTAATAATAATACTCTAAGGTTCCTTAATAATAGATGATTGTTCCCTCTCTTTGATCATGGTAAAAAATATATCTAAAATTTTTTCTCCCCATACTCAACTAGTTTCGTTGTGAAATCGTTGTTTTGAACAAGGTCAATAATCATTTCCTACCCATCATCCATCCACTTTTCATGATCTAGACCTAGAACATTATGTAATCCCTCTTATTCACCATCCATTTTTCCTACATGAGTTTCAACACCCTTTGTGTTATTGCACCATAAAATCATGCATGATAACCAAGAAAGTCATATTTAGTAGAACCTTGATAAATAGACTTATTCCACCCCCATTTAGGCTCATGCTTATGAAATGGGAAAATCCCCACCACCCCTTGTTTCACACATTGATTTCAACTCATGTTGTCTTTGGATTTATGGTTAATGTTTCCCAAAATATGGTTGAGATGTGAAAAAAATCCCTAAAATGGAATGTAACCCCTCAACGATTTGAAATCTATGACCTTAAACAATGATCCTTGGACCAATAATCTTGTCACTAAATTGTGTATGGATTTTCTTGGAAATTTTACTGGAATTCAGCATCCTTCATCCTTATTTCATAGTGGGTTACTTTTATTTATTATTACAAAAGCATATCAGGAGATACACCACGCTTTGGTCCCATCATAATGACCTTAAACTATTTTGAATACCACGGTATGCACTCCATGACATTAAATTGGTAACAACACCTTTTTTTCATTGCCACATGGACATAAACCATGTAGCTACTATCATTTGTATAACTATTAAAACCATATAGTTAGCTTCTCATTCCCACTCAAGAGGATGAACCCCTTCTTATGTTTTTCATCTACTATAGTGCATTCCATAAGTACATGTGGCTTGATTCCCAGTTCTATGGGATATTTAGTGATTCCTATACCCAATATTATTGGACTATTCTCAAATACCCCCATAGGGTGAGACTAAATTCATTGATATTTGGCCCTTATTCCACTTGTTTTTGATATATTTTTCTAGTTTCTAGTAGATACATCCATTTCCCCACAACCCCATTATCGTCAAGCATGATGACCCTAAACTATTTCTTAAACCACAATCTATGAATCACAACATAAAACTCAATAATGCCTACCCAATGTACGTTTTTTGTGTGCATGAACTATTTATCAACAATTGGCATCTAGTTTTGAAATCTATGATTCCATTTGAATCCACATATAATACCAACCATTTGTTCTAATAATTATAACCTTAAACACTGAGAAAATATCCACATTCTGCCAATTATAAACATTTTGTTCACATCACGTCTATTTTTTTAGTAAACCGATACCACCCTCATTCACCTCATCCTCACTCGAGTGGATTTCCCCTTTTTAGCACTCATCTCACACCATCCCACATTGAAGAACAATTCACATCATGATTCATATTTTCATGGGATATGTAGTGAGTGATAGATCCATTATCTCGGACCTAATAGAAAATCCTCTCATCACCAACAAATTATTTTGGTTCCCCATTCCCCATGGATGGCCTTAGTACCTACACACACTCTAAGGCATTATGACCCTTAGGAAAAGGTGGTATGTGAATTATGAACTTAAAAATGATGTGATCAAGGATTAACATACAAGGATATTATATCTTTTAAGAATAATATTAATTATATTACAAAATTATATGCCTGAGGATTGTAATCATTTACTATATTTGAAAAAAAGAAACATATTATTCCATGTTGTTAAAAGATCTTAAACACCTCCCTTAAATATCTTCCCCATTATTAATCCTACAAAAAACCATTATTCATAACATGGGGTTACAAAACATAAGAAAAGTTTGATATTATATTCTCTTTAAGGGTAAAAAATGTAGATATGTAATAATATCATGAGAATAAGGGTATGATAATATGATCATAATATTAGAAGATCATAATCATGAGTCATGGAAAAATATTGATAGTTCACAAGACATGAATCATAAAGGGAATAAATAAAACAATCCATGAGAGCATAAAATAGGAATATGACAAGGAATTTTTGTTTTCACATAAACATATAAAATATAGAGTCAACAATGTATACATTAAACATAATAAATTGTTATGACTCAGCTAGTCACTAGTGTACTAACTTTGGGATTAGGATTCCCTCTCGTGTACAATCTTGTTGTGGTCATGAGATTCCCTCTCTTGTACCCTCTTTTTAATGGCCTCAGATTCCTTCTTATTTACCCCTTGTTATGGGCAAGGGATGCACTCCCATGTATCATCTTGTTACAGGCTAGGGGTGTCCTCCCATGTACCCTATTATTATGGTCTTGGGTTTCTCTCCTATGTACTCTATTGTTATATGATTTGGATTCCCTCCCATGGACCCTTTTTTGTGGGCTTGTTATTCCCTCCCATGTAACCTCTTGTAATAGGATTTGGATTCCCTCCCATTTACCCTCTTGTTATGGGTTTGGGATACCCTACTATGTATCCCCTTGTTACAGGCTTCAGATTCCCTCCAATGTACCAACCTTGAGATCCTTGAAAATTTACCATTACCCAATTAATTGGAGAGAGATATAAGTCCCACCAATTACCTAATGAAATCATACATACACAAGCCGCAAGATAATAAAAAACTCATCATATATTGACTATAAAAAGAGATGGGTTTTATAAATGTCATATAATATCCCATTAAATTAAGTGGGTGTTGTAAATATTTCATAATATCATAACCTAGGGAAAATAGACAGGTTTCATAATCAATTAATTATAGAATAACCCACGAAAATAAGTGTGTTTCATCACGGTGTAACATATGGAAGAGAAATGGGTTTCATTAAAAACTTATCATTATGAAAATAAACCATTAAAAGAAAAAACTAGAAATGTTTCCTTGGATCCTATCCTCAATAAATCATAAACTATATAAATGGATATCATCTTAGATTGAGTATGTTTTTTTATGATCACATGGAATATTTCTTAATGAAAATAATATTTCTTCTAAAATCACTTTTAAAACATGCAACATTTTTAAAATAATTTTAATTAAAAAAATTTAAGAACTAATAATTAATGCATTTTAAAATCATTTAAAACATATCTTGAAAAAATTTCATTTCTTCATAAATATTAATTTTTAAATCATAAATCATTTTTAAAACCCTCATATTTGAAAATAACTATGAAAACTTATAAAGGATGGTTTAAAATTCATTTAAATAAATTTTTTAAAATAAAATATTTTGAGAAACGTTTTATTTACAAGCTAAAGTATAACAATGAATTTATAGAATATTAGGAGAAAGATTAATTTAAAAATAAATTTTTAAGAATTCAATGGAAGAATCAAGGATTATGATCATAACGGTGGGTAAATCTATATAAGCAAAACATTTATTTTGCACCCTATTTTTTTAAATGCACCATGATTAAAAAATGATCATAAGATTCATTTTGAAAACATTTTTTTTAAAAAAATTAAAGCATGGGAACGAATTTATTTTAAAAAAAATCGTACTAAATATTTTTTGAAATTGTTTTTATAAAACATTGGTTTGGGAGAAAATAGATTTTAGACTGAAAAGTGAAATAATGTTAGATTTTCATAAAAAATATTATTAATTTTCATAAGTACAAAATAATGAAAAAACGCTACTATAAATTGAATATATCTTTAATTGACCGGTTAAAAGAAAATTCATGGGATTAATTGATATATGGATCATATATTTCATCAAAGGAAGAATAAACATAAACAATCCTAACAAATGATGAGATTATAATAATAAACTCTTACCACATTGGTAACTTAGAATCAGAATCCCATGAGAGAATAAAATTAAATGAATAATAATTATCATGAATATAATGATATTCATGATACAAAAATTCAAATGTCATTATATAAAACTTTTAAAAGAATATTTTTTCATAACATAACATGTGTCTCAAAGAAGGAAAATTGATACAAAATTATTTTACTGATTTGGTAACATTTGAATCGTGAAATATATGAAATAATATAATAAATTGAAATAATTAATATAATTAAATAATTAAAATTCATGATATTACATGTAAAAGGTCAGTATATACACCACACAATAAGAATAAGTGGTGAATATGGCATAAATATTATAAAAATAAACATTAGATGATGAAACGGTTACTTTAAGTCTTGACTTTCTTTGAACAAGTAAAAACATTATATATAAAAAATATAAATTTATTATACATCTCCAATGAACCATATTATTATATAAAATAACATATATGACTTTATTAGGACTTTATATTACCCATTTATTAATAATTTCATGTTAATGTTATGTTTTAGGAAATAACTACTTTGTTTTTCATATATTTCCTGACATGTTATTCATGATCCTCCTACATAGATAATTGTTTACTTATTTATAGAATTTGAAACATTAAATATCATATGTATTTGTTATATAAGAATTTATAATAATCTATAAATGATATAAATAGGAAACTCAATACAAAATTCATGGAGATTTTAGGTCATACATATGCACATACACTGTTTCTGATTTCTTATCGTACTTAAAGAATGAAAGTAAATGAAATATATGTAGATATATATAATTTAATTAAAGTGTCATATAATTTCATATATATCATATAATGTTTCTAAACTCATATTTAACACATTTCACGTAATGTGTGAATGAATCATATCACATTGAAGATACAGTTTTCTAGACGTTGAAAAACAAGGATATAGTATTCAAAAAAATGAATAAATGAAGGTATGTGTTATATAATAATTATATGAGCATAAATAAATCATAAATATCATAAATTAAATATTTAATATTAATTAAATCATTATTTACAACCTTGGATTGTGGTAATGGAATAATGAATGGTATCAGTTCACGAGGTGGTAGTTGGTCGTACAAACGGAGAATGATTTCATATCCCATTTAATTGAAGTGCCTATTGGTGTTGGTATAAAACACAAAATAACAACATATAATTTTATTTAATATAATTATATTATTATTTAATCATGTAATAATAATAATTTATAGGGTGTATAACAAGATAAAACATAAGTTCTTGTTGAAAGACATTACCTCTTGTTAATGAAATTCATTTGGTTTTCACCAAATGACTAACTTGGTTTTCACCAAATAACTAACTTGGTTTGATTTCTGTAGAACTTAAGGCTTCTAGTATGAGAGGAGGAAATTTGGGAGTTTATTTTTTGTGGTATTTTTTATGATCCATGTGGCTTGAGAGTTTTGAAATATTGATTTGGTGGGGTAGATCCTTTTTATAGTGGGGGAGGAGTGGCATTCATGTAATTACAAAATGAAAAATAATATTGAGTGGTCTCCCATTGATTATTTGGCCCAAAAAAAGGTCAATGTTTGATAAAATAGAATATATGTTCAAAACATTGATAGAATATGGCTTTTGGAAATTTTTCTATGTCATTTTTCACATTAGGTAATTTATAACCACTAAGTAAACTTGTTTTGACCTTAATTGTTGTAGTTATTTTTAATTACAGTCAATAATTTTTTTTAAAATAACTAATTTTAACTTAATATAAATTATAACTTATTATTATTCCAAATATTATGTCCATTTCTATAACATATAAAAATTTATGTTATAGAAATTTATTTATAATCAATAATGTGGATAAGATGAGACAACAGACATTTAAATTAAATATTTTCAAAAGATTGGAAGGTTTTTTTATCAAATTTCATAGTGAAATTGATTAAAATTACCTAAATTGTATTAATAAATTTATTATTAATCTAAATAAACTTTTAAAACAATTTATAATATATTTTAACTATATAAAAAAATTATATTAAAATGGAGTTTTGAATTAAAATTCTATATTTTTTACTATTAATCCAAAAATGATTCTTTTCAAAAAATACCAAAAATTCAACCTAAATAATTTGTAGTTTAAATTTAAAATATGAATTTTATTTTATCATATGTAATTTATAAAATTATATAAATTTTATTTTAAAATAGGTATTCCATTAAATGTCGGTAAAATTATATTTTAGAAAAATATATATGTTTATTGGTAAAATTTGTTTTATTCTTATATTTTGTCTTTAAAACACATTAGTTTATTGTTCATTAGTTGACGAAGTAATATATATATATATTTCATTAAAATAATTTATCAAAAATTTTTAATTAATTTACCTAGGTAAAACTTGTTTGATTTCATAAATATAGTTCCCAGTAAAAGATGTCTTATATTTTTCAAAATGGTTTTATTTTGATTTTTTATCACTTAATAATAATTATTATATACATTTATAAACCATATTTTCATAATTTAATTTATATAAATTAATAATATTCATTCAAACGGTTATGTGGAAACTATAAAAATATTTAAATAATATTATTAATAGTACATTGTAGTTTGGTAAAACTAAGTCATCCATATCATGCAATTTATCGAAGTAATTTGAAATTGTGATTAACACAAGACAAACATAGTAGTTCATGTACCAAAAGACAATCAATGTGTTTCATGTAGCATAATATTGACATGGTGTGGTATAAAAGAAAGAATATTTTGGTACTTTAATATAACACTAGTAATATTTTGTATTGCATGAAATGAAAAAAATAAAAAATGTTTAAATCAAATGAAAAAAAATATTTCAAAAAATATCGGGTTGTTACATTCTACACTCCTTAAAATTAATTTCTACCATGAAGTTATTCTGGCTTATCAATGGTTCAATATTTGAAAGTTCCTTTCATAGAAACCCACATTATAAAAATTAATACTATAAATTCATTTTAGAAAAGAATGATTGGACCATATAGGTTACAAAAATTACTGCATAACTAGGTTTAAAGTTAGTAGAACAAGGTGGGAAGTGATGATTGGATATGGAATAAAATTCAAAATAATTATAGAGAGTGATAATGATTTCTGATTACAATATAGTGAATAATCAATGTAAAGTTAAGGGCATGAAAACCATAAATATATCATGATTTATAAATCCATAAATTCAATATAAATGAAGTTATTACGATACATATTTTTCAATATAATTTTACTATATGGGAACAATTGTTCACAATATAATACACTTACATGATTTAATTCTATTCTATATGGACATTATCACCCTTTGGTTGTGACTTGATCAATTCCTACATCAGCTCTTACTCTACAGAATGAATTTGAAATTTTCAATCCTAGAGAACTGATAGATCATGAGTTCCATAGAGAGAATGATAAGTCATTACATTTATATTTAGTTAAAATCACAGCTAAATTTTTAGAACATGTTATCAAATATGAATAAATTCTCATATAGAGATAATGTAAAATAATGTCTAAAACATTATCTGAATTTTTACTTAAACCATTACATAAATGGTTAACCTTTTAACCCTTACAAAATATGAAAAGAAAAAACATTAGAGATAATGTTAATAAATTTCTAAAATTCATCTTAAAATTGATCCCCTTATATCATAAAGTAGTTATTGGTTGTCACATTCCAAACATGTGAATACATTTATCATTCATTCTCATAAAACAAGTTAATAACATGAATTAGAAAAAAAACATTATAAAAAACATGCCTGATTCCATATTCAAAATATTATGAGATATATTACATAAATCCGAAAACATGGTTGTAAACATAATCTATGATAATAGAGACTACTGTTTCGACAATTAAATAATTAGTTTTAAGGAAATAAATACTATGAAATTTACTTTTCCATATCAATTATTTCTTTATCCAAGATAGAAATAACTTTTTTCTCTTCATGGACACATTAAGTGTTACGTTACCTTAATAAAACACCCCATTTCCATTAATACCATTTTCTAGGTCATCATCCCCATTCAATATATTTTTTTCAAATCCTTAAAGGAAAAAATAGACATCATTATTTATATAACATAATTCTTGAACTCCTATACATATAAACATCAATCATCAAACATTATTCTTAAACAATTACCTAGAATTCTGTCATCTTATTCCTTTATACCCATTTCATAGTGTATTAAATACAAATCATTTCATAAGGTTCATCGCCCTCGATTCAATAGTTCTTAAAATGTTTAATGTAATCAATAATATTTCAACATCCCATAGCTTTCACATGCCATTCACGATCTCTTTACCTTCAGCAGTATAACCAATACTCAAACCATTTTCCTGACTATCATCATGAGATTTCCTCCTAGAAATTTATTTGAATAATACCCATAATTTCCACATCTAAAACATTTAATGGTAACCATGTTCAATTTAGTTCCCACCATTGACTAAAAATATAAATCAAAGTTTGAGAAACACATACCATATAATAAAACAATATAATCATTAAAAATTACATATAGGATGTCTAAATCAAGACACATAATTTTAAATATATCAAACCTTATACTTTCCCTTAGATACATCCCTAGATATATCCTTAGAAATATATTTAGGTATCTAACCAATGTTTTCTCGTCCTTGTTTCCTAAGGTTTACTAAACCTTTCCATCGGTATTACTATATTGACTAGGGAAAAAATATTGAAATTACATCATTTTAGATGAATATTGATAACCTTAATATTGTACATGTATGAAGACCATAATAGTTTGGGGTATTTGGAAACTTCGAAACCTAATCGTCTAACTTGTTGAAAGTTCTTTAACATGTCCCTTATATATCTTTCCATTTAGTAATCCTACAGAAAACCTTTATTCATTACCTATGGAATGAAAACCTAAGAAGGGTGTGAGATTATATGCTCAGTAAGGTTAAATAATGAATATATATAAGCACAACATGATAAGAAGGGAATGAGAACATAATCATAACATTATAATATCAAATGCTACATATCAAAGATCAAAATCAAGTGTCATGAAAAAAAGATAAGTAGTTCATAACACATGAATCATCACAGAAAAAAGGGAATAATCCATGAAAGGATAACATATTAATATTAAAAGGAATTGTAGAATACATAAAGATATATGAATTATTATGTCAAAGAAACCTCCAAAAACATTAATAACATGATACACTTGGGATAATCACTAATGTACCTACATTAGGATTTGGATTCACTCTCATGTTCCCTCATGTTGTGATTTTGGGATTCCTTTCAATGTACCTTCTTGTTCCTAGTAAAGGATTCCCTCCCATGTACCCTCTTATAATGGTCTTGGGATTCCATCTAGTGTACCATCTTGTTATAGGCTTGGGATTACCTCCCATGTACCCTCTTGTTATGGGCTTGTGATTCCCTTCCATGTACCCTCTTGTTACTGGAATGGGATTACCTCCCATGTACCCTCTTGTTACGGGATTTGGATTCCCTCATGTTTACCCTCTTGTTATAGGATTAGGATTGCATCCCATGTAGCCATTTGTTATAGTATTGGGATTACCTCTTGTGTACCATATTGTTATAGGCTTGGGATTACCTCAAGTGAACCCTCTTTGAGTTCATTGAAACTTTTTGATTACCCAATTCACTTGAGAGAGATATAGGCCCCGCCCATCACATAATAACCTCATAAACACATGTTTTAAAAGTAAATAAAACACTCATCATATTGTGATCCATAAAAAGATATGAGTATCGTAAACGTCATATCGTAAACCATGAAATGAAATGGGTGTTATAAATATTTTATAATAACATTACATGGGAAAAATATATAGGTTTCATAGCAAATTCATCATAGAATAACCCATGAAAATAAGTGGGATCCATCATCATATAATCTATTGATGAGAAATAGGTTTCATAAACAACTTGTTATCATGAATATAAACCATTCAATGAAATAATAAGATTGGTGTGATTGGATCCTAAATAAAATAAATCACAAATTTTATAAAAGTATGTCATCTTACCTAGAGAAGAGTTTTGAAATATTATATACAACATTTCTTAAGGAGAATAATCTTTATTTGAAAATAACTTATTAAAACAAGAATTATTTTAAAAATATTTTTTTTAAAAAACCACTTTCAAAAAATTATAAAGGATGATTTTAAAAATAATTTAAATTGTTTCCTGAAAAAATATACTTTACCATTTAAAAATTATTATTAATTCATAAAAAAAATTGAAAAACTTCTTATTTGAAAATAACCTTGAAATCATAAAAAGGAAGCTTTGAAAATTATTTCAAACACTTTGTAGACCAATATGTTTTCAAAAAAAAATTCATTAAAAAAATTAAAAAAATTCCACTGTATTAAAGTAAAAAAATTCTTATAAAATAATCTTGAAAACATTCAAAGTAAGCTTCAAAGTAATTATGGTCTTGATGATAGGTAAATATGTAGAAGCCAAACATTCCTTTTTTATCATAAAAAGTTTAGAAAAGTTCCTTGATCGAAAAATGAAAAGAAACTTCCTCTTAAAACGATTTTTTTTTAAATGTCAAAAAATATGTTAAAATTTCATTTAATAATCCAATGTAAAATTTTTTGGATTTTTTTGAAAGTATTGTTTTGAGAGAAAATAGATTTACGACCAAAACATAAAAATAATGTCAGATTTTATTAGTATAATTTTATTAATTATCATAAGTAAAAATGGTGTAAAATTATACAATTACATGAATATATCATTAATAAAAATTGTATAAGAAAATTAAAGAGATTCCTTTAGATATGAATCACAATATTTCATCAATGGTAACATAATTTTAATGAAAATTGATAAATGATGAGATTGTAGCAATAAACTCGTAGCACATTGGAGTATTTGAATCATAATATCTATGAGATAATAGATTAACATGAATAATAAAATAACATTAATATAATTTTATTCATGATACAAAATTTCAAAGGGTAGTATATGAACTAATTAATATAATATAGGTTCATAAAATAACAAATGTCTCAAAGAAGAAAAATTGACACAAAATTACATTAAAAAATTAGTAAATTTTGAATCATAAATACGTTAAATAATAAGATAAATTGAAATTTTTTATATCATAAAATAAATTAAATTCCTGATATTACATTTTATAGGGAATTATATACACCAAACAATAAGAAATGTTTTTGAATATGTAATAAATATCTTATAAATAAATGCAAGATAAGAAAAACCTTACCATATGTCATGAAATTATTTTTATATGTTCAAAGATAATTAAGAATAAATATATGTTTATTGTAAATAAAACACATAACCATATTCTTATGTTGATATGTTTTGGGGCCCATAGCGGAATCCAATGGGTCAGGGAATTTAAAATTTTCAATTGAAGGGTTGATAGAACTTGTCATCACTAATGATATGATCTCTGGTAATTTTGTAAGATCTGGCATAAATTAAAAAGAGAACAAACATTAAATGAAAACATACTCATTTCAAATCTGAAGCTGCGGTGGACTACAACTAGTCCATGGTGATATTTTTTTAAAGGATCCATACAAATATCCCTTTATATTGTCCACACATGCTTCTAGAATCTGCTGTAATGTCGATCACTGATTTCCAAGTGCTAGTGCGGTGATCTGACGATCACTTTGATGTCCCAATGATCACCACATCATGATACCTTCGATGCTTGTGGAAGATCATAATCCATGCTATTGGATCAACTTCTTTTTTCTCTAGGTAGCGGTAGGAGAGAGAGGCTCTCATTTTTTATTCTATGATGTGAATGAATATTTTATTGTAGAGAGGGCCTCGCCTCTATTTATCGTGGTGTTGCAGATACCCGATTGGGTTCTCTAGCCCCTGTTTATTTCAAAGTCTACTGAATAATTTTTTTTGATGAACTAATAAAGGTCAATATTATTTATCATTTTATCTATAACTAGTAATATATATAAAATATATTATGTGATAAAAATAGATATGTTTAACTCGACTCGTTATCCATCTTAATATTAAATGAACCTAGAATATTAAAATAATATTTGTTCAATTAATATTTTCTTTCATTTACTAAACTTTTAAATAAATTAAATAAATTCAATCCTAATTATTCATAACATAAATAATAATGAATTTGTTTAATTATAGGTGATTGATAACTTGGAAAACCCTCAGACCCCATGGTGGGACCCACTATGTCCATATACTCATTCAATAGAATATGATGGATTCTTGAATACGCTTTTGTGTGTGACACTCTAGGACCTTATCTCAATAGTAGTGAATAAATTCCACAGACCAAGAGCAGAGTCTAGAAACCCATCATATCTCTAAAAGAGATAAGGAATTTCATATCAACGACAACCAACCTATGAACACTAACTGTGTACTATAATATATTTGCCATTAAATATATCATAAATCATGGCTCAAACTTGTGTCATCGTAAATTTCTCGATATATTATTTTTTGATCATTCTGGATGGATTTTCCTTTCAACTGATTTGTCCAAAGACTTATGAAGTCTGCACTATCCTGGTCAACCATGCCGGATATATACAACTTCCTTAACTTGGAAGGGAAAAATCCTTTATTTTTCATTCAACCATTATCATACCACCATCGGTGCACCCAAAACAATATACCTTTCCATGATTTCAATACCATGGTTTTTACTTTGCATCAAAGTACACAATCAAATGATACACATTGGTAATGGTCTCAATTCATGCGACCTATACACATGTCCATAGATAAGAATGACCAATGACACCCAAACCATGTTGTGTTCATATTATTGAGTCTGTTCTCATGATCTCACTACTATAGATCACCATGTGTGAACTTCATGAGAAGAAGTCTCAATGCTTATGATCCCCCAACACCAGATATTCAATCATCTAATTGCTTTGGTCAGAAATATATTTCTAGACTATAGAATATATATTTAAGATTAATGTCATAGTATCTGGAGGTTCTCATTATAGTCTAATATCTTCTATAACCTCTCTACATGACAATTAATCTCTAGAAAATACCATTTTATAATGGATTTAGAAATATCTACACTATAATGGTAATAAATCATCATGTATAACAAACTGTACACATGATATGGTAATAAAAAGTGTTGTATAGTTGGCATTAGGGTACCCACTATTTCAATACATTCACTTGAACTCAAGCCAACATTCTATCCAAACCTATTATCTACTCACATGATAAATATCATGCTTCTTATAAGTTATAAATTGAACTACTAGGCATTCCATGTTTTCACCGCGTGGCATATCTTTTGTATGCGACCTCATTTGCTTGAGTAAAACTTCTAAATATATGGTTTCCCTAAGTATATCACTTTTTTATATTTTAATAACTTGAAAACATGGCTAGTAATAATATCATAATTTACATATGATAATACATTTATCACTAGGTGAGATTCCATGAACTGGATCAAATCGTTGCATTTAACTACTTCTCAGCTGCCTTAGAAGTTGCAATGTACTTGGTATTTTTCAGACATGGATACCACTGGATTTTTTGAGCTTGACATGCTCATCGCATTAGCGTAACATCGATACTAGATCAATTTGACGTAAGGATTAATAGTTTTTGTCCCACCATAACTATTATCCTTCTTCTCCACAAACTAGGTACATATCTTTTGTACTTGCTGAAGTACGACATCATAGTTCTGAATCCTTCACTTGCAGTGCTTCTGGATATAATTGATATCTGGCTACCATAAAGCATATAATGGTATAATCAATTAATGTTCATAACATGGCATACATGATTGATCCATTACTGAAGCTTATGGTACTCAACTCACATCTTTAATCTCTTCCCATGTTCCGAACATGTCAACCTAAAGATATTAAGGCACATGACATTGACAACAATTATGAACTTGAATTGTTCCAAATTGTATTTTTTCAATACAATGTCACTTTATGTACGATTGACTAGGTCCATGCAACCATTATATCTACTTTGATAGATCATGTTCCCTTGAAATTAGGATGTTAATTTAAGTCAATAATTGGAGTTTTACTTTTATCCTTATCTTATATAACATTAAGATCATTTTCGGTTTTCCATATGTTTCTAAACATATTTCTCTTGGAAAAATTTGGTGCTCCCACTAAACTTTGGTAGACAGAAGGAAAAAATTTATTCAAAATGAATGCTCTAAGATGTTGTTTCTTACATTTATCCGAAACTGAATTTTAGTAACTTTCAACCCTTATTGTCATCATAAGATGTCATTATCCCTTTTTGTCTGCATCGTATAGATACCTTCCATGAATGTTGATCTTGAAATCTAATGTCTAATTTAATGATCATAGAAGTTACCTATGACAAGTTAACTTTTAATGGATTTAGGAATACCGACTTCGTATAAACAATCAATCCTTATTGGTATCAGGTTTAAACCATCCATATATCATATCATTTGAATACCCACCACAACATTCAATTTATAATTTCATTTGCAATTAGATTCATGGAATCCATTGTTGAATTCTATTTGATCTTTTCAATCTTAGATAATTGTCACATACTTCTTACTTGTCATAATTTTTATTCTTTATGAATAATTTATCATTGATCGTGGTGAATATGAAACCATCACCATGGTTTCATCCTTCATGTCACGACCCGTCCTCGGGGCCCGTGCCGTGACTACCCCAAGCCCGCCTTCTATAGGCCAGGGGCTGGAGACTAGCACTAAAGGCGTAAAATCCCAATAACTGGGAAGGCATTGCCTTTATAAAAGAAAACAAGCACTACAGAGTACAAGCGGAAGCAAAACACTAAGTACAAAAGAAATGCTAAAAAGTAAATGGGCCAGAATACAAACCCAAAAGAAAGTACGACTACAACTGAACAAGATACAACAGCAAAAAGACAAACAGCTGGAAGTAGGAAGCAGCTCCTGGGTCGTCCTCCTCGGATCCTACCTGAAGGGTGGGTACAGATGGCGCAGCTCCTGGTCGTCCACCACGGATCCTGCCTGAAGAGTAGGTACAGATAGCCTCCTCCACGCTCTCGTCTGTCAACCTCCTCTGTGATTCATCACATCGTGTAGTCCACCTCCGGGTACTGACTCATCATGTAGTCCACCTCCGGGTACTGACTCGTCATGTAGTCCACCTCCGGGTACCGTCCAGTCCTCAAACACTCAGCCTCCGACAGCACTGCCCATCGTCTGCAACCAACACAACGAGGTGCGGGAATAGCCCATGCAGGGGTGAGTATAACGATACTCAGTAGGGACCCCGAGACCCTCAAGGTCTCACTAAACCAACAAGGATAACCACAAGAAGATCTCAACAGATATCCTCTACTTAGATATATTCCCAGACATATACCTAAGTTTTCAAGTAACCCATCTCAATCATGAGTAAACACAAGGATTGTGAAATCAATGGATAACCACTACCCAGGTATATGCCCATACATATACCTAAGTTATCAAGTGACCCATCTCAATCATGAGGTAAACACAAATGTCAAAAGTCTCAGCTCAAACCAGGATTTTCATTATCGAAACCGTAACTGTTGAAGAGCTCCGTCTCTGGAGTGTACAGTGGTCCTGTCATGACTCCGAGGTACTTATCACTAACCTAAGACTGCTGAAGAACTCCACCTATCGAGTACTGCGGGCCAGCTGCTACAACCAAGCGCTCCCATGTGCCGCTACAACCAAGCGCACTCTGTTGTGGGTCTGCCGCTACAACCAAGCACTCCCATGTGCCGCTACAACCAAGCGCACCTCTGTCGTGGGTCTGCCGCTACAACCAAGCGCTCCCATGTGCCGCTACAACCAAGCGCACCTCTGTCGTGGGTCTTCCGCTACAACCAAGTGCTCCCATGTGCCGCTACAACCAAGCGCACCTCTGTAACACACCGAGTCGTTCAATCAGCAGTCGTCGGGTCTCAGTCAGCTACACGGTCTCCGTATTCCGCACGCTCTTCTCCGGGAGGGTTCGCTCCATGAGATGCTGGTCGTTAATACAGGTATCACAAGGTTCCATGAAGAAGTATCTCAAAGTACCGTCTCGTCATAGGGGTCTCAACGCAACAGACGGCCCGTCAATCGGACGTCTGATCTGTGAGTTATTAGGCTTTTTGTCCTAGGGGCCCGGTTGGTTTCGTGAGCGAACCAATCCGGCTGTATCTCAAATGTACCCCGAACTCCCATAGGTTATACTCATAGGGACCGTTTCTCAACGTGATCACCAATTCCGCTGACGGTTCGTCAAACAGACGTTCTGTCAGAAACGTATCAGCTTTTCCGTTCCAGGGGCCCGGTTGGATTTCGGGTGCAATCCAACCCGGCTATAACCCAACTGCATCCAAAACTTGGGCAGAGGATGCCAAAAGTTCTGTATCGTCAACAGGAACGCAACGCAGCAGACGACGCGTCAATCGGACGCCCGGTCTGGAAGTTATTGGCTTTCTCGTTCCGGGGGACCGATTGGTTTTTAATTTAAAACCAACCCGACCACACTCCGACAGTATCCAAACCTCGAGCGAAGTAAGCCAAAAGATCCGTATCACTTAAGGGAATTCAACAAAGCTGATGGCACGTCAATCGGACGTCCGTAGCTCAAGATATGAGTGTTTCTGCTCTGAGGGCCCGGTTGGTTTCGTGTACGAACCAACCGGGCCGAACACAAAGTAATCTGAAACCTTGAGTGTGATATACCGAAACGACTGTCTCAATCCAAGGATCGCGTTGCCGCAGAAGGCGCATCGTTCGGAGGCCCTTAGCTCAAGTTACAGGAGGCATTTGACCGAAAACGGTCTGAAGACGGGGGTCTGGGCCCGGGCCGACCCGGCTCGACCCCCCCTGGGTCGGCCCGAACTGGGTTGACCCGAACCGGGTCGGCCCGACCCGGGTCCGAACCAGTTGGACCGGCCCGGCCGGCGCGGCCCGGCCCGGCCTGGGCGCAACCTGGCCGATCCGGCGGGTCGGCTCGGCAGCTACGGCTGAGCCGAGGGCGGGGGGCGTGCTGCCCCCGCGGATGAGAAGCGCGGCCCCTCGTGGGGCCGCCCCGAGTCAACCGGACGCGGCGGCTGGACTGCGTCCCTCCACCAGTTCCGCACGGCCACGGAACCGCGTCGCCGCCGCGGCTGAAGCCGCGGCGGGTTTTGCTGGCGGCACGCCGGCGGGAGTTTCCGCGGGCCACCGGACGCGCTCTGCTGGTCCGTTTTGTGTGCGGTCTTCGCCAGTGGTCCTCCCGGGACCCGATCTTCACTGCGAGGCTCTCAAATCGTCTTCGCGGCCCTCTTCGTCGGCACCCGTCAATCTGCACGTCAAAACGAAACGTGTCGTCTTCGTGGTTCTCCGGCGCGATGCGATGGCGCAGCGCCCCTTCACCATGGCCCGACTCCGTCCGCGGATGTCTTTGAGTTTCTTCGACGCGGCGCGACGGCGCCGCGCATTCCTTGCTGCACGTTTCCACATGGTGCGATGGCACCGCGCCATCCTCATTTCAATCCACAAAAGAAACCCACAAGGATAAGGAGGAGGGTCGGCCGTGTTTGTGCGGTCTGGCCCCCCTCTCGTTAGTCGATAGCAAATGGTCATATTTCATGAAGATCGTCAAAGTGATAATCACGAACAAATTAAATGATAATCCTCAACATCAAATCCGAATGAACGAACAATCCGCGGATCAACCTGAAATTGTTTGGTCCGCGCTCGATGTTCTTTCCTTAAAAGATAATAGGACACCAAAAATAAATTCCCCTACCTCGTCGAAGTCGTCGAGTGAGGGTTCGTCGTGGATTTTCTCGTCACAGAAGAAACGTCACGGAAGGATAGTCGTCGGCGTCATGTCATCGATCTCCGGGGGTTTGGCGTTCTTCGTCGGAGGTCGGAGCGTTCTTCGCGTTCTTCGCGTTCTTTGCGTTCTTCGCGTTCTTCGCGTTCTTCGCGTTCTTCGCGTTCTTCGTCGAAGAACGAAGAATTCTCACCCATCTTTCCCAAAGGCTTTACACAACACAAACCCCCTCAACCAAAATAAAATAAGTCCTCAACTTATTTTATTGTCAACTTAAGAATTTGAAAAACAAAGGATAAGAAACGATCAATTAATTCGAGGAATTAATTGTAAAACTTAACTGCCCAATTAAATTGGGGCATTTCTTAACCAGAAAAACGCACGGTTGACTTCTTTTAATAGGGGGTGCGGGTGCGTTACTTAAGAAGAAAAGAAACGATGGGGCTCGTGCGGGACCCAACTCACAAATATCCTACCAAGAGGGTAGGATATTTTTGGATAGCACCCTAACCGTAACAACTCCACTTAAGCAGCTTTAAGTGGCTTTCAGGTGGCTTCCAAGGGGCTTAAGTGAAATAAAATAAAGTTTTTCGTACAATTATTTTATCTATTAACTTTAAGCCCGAAAATTAAAAACCACACCCGAGCAAACGCAACTCCAGAATAGGCGTTTCTAAGAAATTACCGGTGCTGGGATTCCATCAATGCCCTCAGAATTCAATTCCGAGCACCGGTTCAAAAGTTAGAAAAACTCGCTCGTCCGTTCACTGAACGTACCCGATCCAAACTTCGGAAATTGATTCCGGGCACACCGGGCCTCGGAATCAGGCGCCGTTAGGAACTGCGTTCTTGTAAAATTCCAAAGAAAATTAAGAAAAAAAAATTTCCTTGAAATTTCCGGGTCTTTACATTACTCCCACCTTAGAGATTTACGTCCCCGTAAAGCTTCAACACATACTGGGGTCACAAAAGCGGTACAAAGCACGCATCTGAGGCTTCTGCTCCTAAGTGCTTACCTGGAGGTTCCCGTACTGCTAGAGAAAGTGCACCCGTGGAATCGATCGTACTCATAGGACCACCCCTGTCGATCCTCGATCCCCACTGGAACCTCCGTGCATGTTGCCCTATCATCGACGTCCAACTCCCTGAGGTCGATGATGTGCGAAGAGTCGAGCACGTATCTCCTCAGTTGAGATACATGGAAGTCGTCGTGCACCAGGTGCAACTGAGGTGGATGGGTCAAGCGGTAAACCACCTCGCCTACCCAGCTGAGGACTTAGGAAGGTCCGTTGAACCTCGGAGATAACTTGCCTCCCTGGCCACATCTCCGTAAACCTCGTCGAGGTGAGACCCTTATAAGGACGTGATCATCATCCTCAAACTCCAGAGGTCTCCATTTTCTGTTAGAACTTGAACTCGAAACGACATCCGCTACGAGGGTAAGGTTGACCGAATCAAGAGTGATCGGTCGCACCCTCCTGTGAAAGAGATTATCCTGTGTTGCCTGGGGTTTCCTTTTTCGCCGACCAAGGAAAACTCATCCCGACGTTTTCCTAAAACCGTCAATTTGAGTATGAATAGTTATTGCTCATTCCCTACTCAAAATAACGTCGTAAGGCCTCGACGCTGCCACCAAGAGATTCCAACCGAAACTCTCGCCTCGAGGGTCTGACCACACCGTCGGCATAAGTTTGATTATCGAGTCTCCTCCCAAGGTATCTCCAAACGTGAGGGTTAAGTCCATGGCTTACCAGAAACTCTAGGTCTGGAACAAAATTGTGAAAGCGAGGAATGATTAATATCGATGTCTGTTACTACAGCAGCTAGTAGTGGACACAGACTGTCCCTTGAATAATTTTTAGAGCCATTGGGTCACACTCCTTGACCGAAAGCAGCCGTACTCTTCCTCCGCCCTCCAGCTCCCTGAGCCTGGCGGGGATAACTAAGGTGGGTGGTTGTAGGATGTTAAGATGTACACCACCTCATACTGCTCTCCTAGTTCTGCCTCCACGTCTGCCGCTTCGCAGACTCAACTCTATTTAAAGCTTCCTCTTCTTTAACATTTAACACGCCCGAGTCTCTAAGACTGGCACTGGTTTCCTGTTTCTTACTGCACTGTGCAGTCTTCATCCGCTCCTGGATGAACTGCACCTCCTTTGCATACGATCAGGAAGAGCTGCTAAAATTTCTCCTTTGCCGAAAAGAGAAACCTGGTCTCATCCCCTGGTTGAACCACATTTGTTGCCTAATACAGTCAATCCCAACATGAATGATGCATTCATGCCATGGATGACGTCGTAAGGCCTCGACGTAACTACCAAGAGATCCAACTGTCACTCTCGCCTCCAAGGGTCGAGTCACACTGTCGGTATCAGTGTGAGGTCACTGGGTCTCCTCCAGTAGAAATCTCGAAAGTGAGGGTCAAGTCAACAGTCTTAACTGGGACCACTCAGTATCAACCAAACAAAAAGACAGAAAAGAAAACAAAGATAAGTGTCTTTTTATTATTGAAGCTCATAATACAAAGACACAAATACAACAACAACATGGAACTAGAAGTACAAAGGACGTATCCACTAGTTCCTCTCCTGTCCACATGCTCTCGGAGCTCTACTGCCTTGTCCACTGCTCAGCTGTTGCTCAAGCACTCGTTGCTGTTTCTGCCTCGGTGGCTCCTCCAACACCCGCTGATCAACCGTACGAGGAGTCAGACAGTCACGTTCCAGGTGACCCTTTCCGCCGCATGAGTAACACAACCTGCTTCTGGCATGCCTAGCTCTGTTCCCACCCCGGGTGCCCCGCACCACCGGTCCTAAAACCCGAGATCATCCAACTGCTAGTCTGGTCCTCCTGGACCTCTGCATCATCTGTCTACTGCCCACAGATGATTCAGCTACTGATCGAAAACCCTGCGGCAAAGGCAGAAGTTCATGTACACGCTCGGGGTGTAGAGCAACTAGCACAAACTCCACCCTGAAGAAGGTCTCGAAGTCTTCCCAAGTGAAGGCCATCCCGTCGCAAAACTGAAACAAGTGGCCCCACCACCTGCCTGCTACTGCCTGAAGAAGGCTGGCAGCAAAGATCACCATGAGGTCTGCCGGCGTCCCCACTAGCCTGAAGACTCTCACCACAGCCTCCAGCCAATCCTCAGCCGCCTGCGGGTCCGTCTCTCCCCGAAACCTGGGTGGCCTCTGGAGCTGGAACTCATGCAGCGCACTCAAGTGGCGTGCATCGCCTACTGTTGGGACTGGTGGCATCGGTGGCCCAACGTATGGTAGTACCGCTGGTGCCTCCGCTGGTGCCTCAACTGCAAGAGGGCCCTGTACCGAAGCCTCGTCGCTCGGCAAGCTGTCAGTACGCACGTCCCTCTAGGCTCTAGCTGGTCGTCCAAGAAAAGGCATCCTGAAAGAAACAACGTGACAAGGTCAAACGATTATACCTGGTGAGCTGACCTGGTTCGAGCTGTTTTAAGGGAAAACCTTTGAAAACACACACACAATCAGTGTTTTCGTGCACAAAGTCGGAAATCAGTTGTCAGGGTCCTGGTGTATGGATACGTTGGCCGCCCGCACCAACACTGGACTCCCTGAACTGAAAACCACACTCGGTACCCTTAACACTATTGCTTCACAGAAAGAAACATCAGAGTTATAAATTCTGCGGTAGAACCGAACTCCTCTGATACCAATTTGTCACGGCCCGCCCTCGGGGCCTGTGCCGTGACTACCCCAAGCCCGCCTTCCATAGGCCAGGGGCTGGCGACTAGCTCCAAAGGCGTAAAATCCCAATAACTGTGAAGGCATTTCCTTTATAAAAGAAAACAAGCACTACAGAGTACAAGCGGAAGCAAAACACTAAGTACAAAAGAAATGCTGAAAAGTAAATGGGCCAGAATACAAACCCAAAAGAAAGTACGACTATAACTGAACAAGGTGCAACAGTAAAAAGAAAAACAGCTGGAAGTAGGAAGCAGCTCCTGGGTCGTCCTCCTCGGATCCTACCTGAAGGGTGGGTACAGATGGCGCAGCTCCTGGTCGTCCACCACGGATCCTGCCTGAAGGGTAGGTACAGATAGCCTCCTCCATGCTCTCGTCCGTAAACCTCCTCTGTGAGTCGTCACGTCGTGTAGTCCACCTCCGGGTACTGACTCGTCGTGTAGTCCACCTCCGGGTACTGACTCGTCGTGTAGTCCACCTCCGGGTACCGTCCAGTCCTCGAACACTCGGCCTCCGTCAGCACTGCCCGTCGTCTGCAACCAACACAACGAGGTGAAAGCATAGCCCGTGCGGGGGTGAGTATAACGATACTCAGTAGGGACCCCAATACCCTCAAGGTCTCAGTAAACCAACAAGGATAACCACAAGAAGATCTCAACAGATAACCTCTACTTAGATATATGCCCATACATATACCTAAGTTATCAAGTAACCCATCTCAATCATGAGGAAACACAAGGATTGTGAAATCAACGGATAACCACTACCCAGGTATATGCCCATACATATACCTAAGTTATCAAGTGACCCATCTCAATCATGAGGTAAACACAAAGGTCAAAAGTCTCAGCTCAAACCAAGATTTTCATTATCGAAACCGTAACTATTGAAGAGCTCCATCTCTGGAGTGTACAGTGGTCCTGTCATGACTCTGAGGTACTGCTCACTAACCTAAGACTGCTGAAGAACTCCATCTATCGAGTACTGCAGGCCATCTGCTACAACCAAGCGCTCCCATGTGCCGCTACAACCAAGCGCACTCTGTCGTGGGTCTTCCGCTACAACCAAGCGCTCCCATGTGCCGCTACAACCAAGCGCACCTCTGTCGTGGGTCTGTCGCTACAACCAAGCGCTCCCATGTGCCGCTACAACCAATCGCACCTCTGTCGTGGGTAAGCCGCTACAACCAAGCGCTCCCATGTGCCGCTACAACCAAGCGCACCTCTGTAACACATCGAGTCGTTCGATCAGCAGTCGTCGGGTCTCAATCAGCTACATGGTCTCCGTATTCTGCACGCTCGTCTCTGGGAGGGTTCGCTCCATGAGTTGCTGGTCGTTACTACAACTATCACAAGGTTCCATGAAGAAGTATCTCAAAGTACCGCCTTGTTATAGGGGTCTCAACTCAACAGACGGCCCGTCAATCGGACGTCTGGTCTGTGAGTTATTAGCCTTTTCATCCTAGGGGCCCGGCTGGTTTCGTGAGCGAACCAATCCGGTCGTATCTCAACTGTACCCCGAACTCCCATAGGTTATACTCATAGGGACCGTTTCTCAACGTGATCACCAACGCCGCTGACGGTTCGTCAAACAGACGTTCTGTCAGAAAGGTATCAGCTTTTCCGTTCCAGGCGCCCGGTTGGATTTCAGGTGCAATCCAACCCGGCTATAACCCAAATGCATCCAAAACTCGGGCAGAGGATGCCAAAAGTTCTGTATCGTCAACAGGAACGCAACGCAGCAGACGGCGCGTCAATCGGACGCCCGGTCTGGAAGTTATTGGCTTTCTCGTTCCGGGGGCCCGGTTGGTTTTTAAGTTAAAACTAACCCGACCACACTCCGACGGTATCTAAACCTTGAGCGGAGTAAGCCAAAAGATCTGTCTCACTTAGAAGAATTGAACAAAGCTGACGACACGTCAATCAGACGTCCGTAGCTCAAGATATGAGTGTTTCCGCTCCGAGGGCCCGGTTGGTTTCGTGTACGAACCAACCCGGCCGAACTCAAAGTAATCCGAAACCTTGAGTGCGATATACCGAAACGACCGTCTCGATCCAAGGATCGCGTTGCCGCTAATAGCGCGTCGTTCGGAGGCCCTTAGCTCATGTTACGGGAATTTGACCGAAAACGGTCCGAAGACGGGGGTCTGGGCCCGGGCCGACCCGGCCCGACCCCCCCTGGGTCGGCCCGACCCGAGTCCGACCCAGCTGGACCGGCCCAGCCAGTGCGGCCTGGCCGAACCGGCGGGTCGGCTCGGCTCGGCAGCTACGGCCGAGCCGAGGGCGGGGGGGGGGGGGGGGGGGGGTGCTGCCCCCGCGGATGAGAAGCGCGGCCCCTCGTGGGGCCGCCCCGAGTCAACCGGACAGGGCGGCTGGGCCGCGTCCCTCCACCGGTTTCACGCGGCCGTCGAACCGCGTCGCCGCCCCGGCTTAAGCCGCGGCGGGTTTTGCCTGCGGCGCGCCGGGCGTCGCCGCCGCCTCCGACCGCCGGCGCCGCCGCGCCGGCGGGAGTTTCCGCGGGCCACCGAACGCGATTCGGTGGTTCGTTTTGTGTGCGGTCTTCACCAGTGGTCCTCCCGAGACCCGATCTTCACTGCGAGGCTCTCAAATCGTCTTCGCGGCCCGCTTCTTCGCCACCCGTCAATCCGCACGTCAAAACGAAACGTGTCGTCTTCGTGGTTCTCCGGCGCGATGCGATGGCGCAGCGCCCCTTCACCATGGCCTGACTCCATCCGCGGATGTCTTCGGGTTTCTCCGACGCGGCGCGACGGCGCCGCGCATTCCTTTCTGCACGTTTCCGCGCGGTGCGACAACACCGCGCCATCCTCGTTTCAATCCACAAAAGAAACCCACAAGGATGAGGAGGGTCGGCCGTGTTTGTGCGGTCCGACCCCCCTCTCGTTAGTTGATAGCAAATGGTCATATTTCATGAAGATCGTCAAGGTGATAATCATGAACAAATTAAATGATAATCCTCAACATCAAATCCTCATGAACGAACAATCCGCGGATCAACCTGGAATTGGTTGGTCCGCGCTCGATGTTCTTTCTTTAAAAGATAATAAGACACCAAAAATTCCCCTACCTCGTCGAAGTCGTCGAGTGAGGGTTCGTCGCTGATTTTCTCGTCGCGGAAGAAACGTCACAGAAGGTGAGTCGTCGGCGTCACGTCGTCGATCTCCGGGGGTTCGGCGTTCTTCGTCGGAGGTCGGAGCGTTCTTCGCGTTCTTCACGTTCTTTGCGTTCTTCGCGTTCTTCGTTGAAGAACGAAGAATTCTCTCCCTGCTTTCCCAAAGGCTTTACACAACACAAACCCCCTCAACCAAAATAAAATAAGTCCTCAACTTATTTTATTATCAACTTAAGAATTTAAAAAACAAAGGATAAGAAACGATCAATTAATTCGAAGAATTAATTGTAAAACATAACTGCCCAATTAAATTGGGGCGTTTCTTAACCAGAAAAACGCACGATTGACTTCTTTTAATAGGGGGTGCGGGTGCGCTACTTAAGAAGAAAAGAAACGGTGGGGCTCGTGTGGGCCCCACCTCACAAATATCCTACCAAGAGGGTAGGATATTTTTGGATAGCACCCTAACTGTAACAACTCCACTTAAGCAGCTTTAAGTGGCTTTCAGGTGGCTTCCAAGGGGCTTAAGTGAAATAAAATAAAGTTTGTCGTACAATTATTTTATCTCTTAACTTTAATCCCGAAAATTAAAAACCACACCCGAGCAAACGTAACTCCGGAAGAGGCGTTTCTAAGAAATTACCGGCGCTGCGATTCCATCGGCGCCCTCAAAATTCGATTCCGAGCACCGGTTCAAAAGTTAAAAAAACCCGCTCATCCGTTCACTGAACGTACCTGAGCCAAACTTCGGAAATTGATTCCGGGCACACCGGGCCTCGGAATCAGGCGCTGTCAGAAACTGCATTCTTGTAAAATTCCAAAGAAAATTAAGAAAAAAAAATTTCCTTGAAATTTCCGGGTCTTTACACTTAATATGCAGTATGTGTCACTAGAACATGCCTATTCAACATGTACTTCTGAAACTTGTTCCTATGTCAACCATTTGAGCATCTCGAACATTGACTAAGGCCTATTAAATTCATCTCACCCTATCTCTAATATAGACGTTCACCCTTATATAGAAATTTTTTCTAATACTTGACTACTACTTTTCTATGTAAGGGATTTAGGTAATATCATAAGAAACTTTTAGGATATTTTACTTAGATGCACAATGTTTTTAGCTTGATGTGTGCTTGTTTGTTTTTCCTTAACCAATGATTTGCATCTTTAACACATGTCCTATGACATAATTCATTTTCATCATACTATGACTCGTATGATATCCATTTTTCACTTTAGTTGGCATCATTTTTATGGGTTCCTACCGTTATTAGCAAAACACATCTTGAAATATAATGGAAGTTACTACTGATTGTAACATTGATACTACTTACATCATCACATTGATGTATAAAATGTGCATTTAGGAATTGGTCCACACTAATTTTTTTTGATCAGTATTAACTTTTAAGACTCATCATAGATCCACCTTATGAACATCAATTTCATGATTTAGATAATGTAATGTTGCATTTAGGAATTAATCCTTGCTATATTATCATGATCGATGAATACTTGGTCAAGATATTATTTGGCATGCGGATCTAAAGAAAATCATATCTTCTAACCATGATTATACTTTTTTAGAACATTATTTAATGACATAAGGAATATTATAAAGGATCTTTACCTCTAACTTTCCATTGTAATAGTAGACACTCTCTTGTTGAACTAATTCCAAAAGCTTTGTGCCATACATTTATTTCTAATGTTTTCTTTGTCTAAACTAAAGATGTTATTAATACCAAAGGTTTTCAGTGATTCTGAGACTAAATACAAAACTCAGTATATCTTTGATGTCCAATTTTAGTTTTAATTGACAATGAATCATCTTGCTACAAATGGATAAGTCTTACATTTTATATTCATCATGTATTGTGTTTGATTCAAGTATGTCTGAACTATTTGTTGAGTATGTTATACCATAAACAACATTCACTTATAAACTTGTAATTATGTCTCATTATGACCAAATTGGAACATGTGATAAATTATTTGTTTATAATAAAAAACTTATTCAGCTAAAATAATTCACTTAAAAATTAAAAGTTATCTATTTCTCACCGATGACTTAGGAATCCCCCTTTCTCAGCTGCTTGGAGAAGACACTTTACTTCTTATATTGTTCCTCTACTAACTTGTTTACTATATTTAAATACTCATATGTTATTGGAATATTTTATTCAATACCCAAGAAGTATGTTAGAAACATTAATTTATATTGATGAAAATACATGAATGAGAATTAGGTACTTGCTTCTAGTATTTCAGTTTATTGAATTTTCAAACTTCCATAAATTTATTTCAATGTGTGATGAAAATAAATTCCTGTTAAATAAAACACAGTATTCTTTTAAGGACATGAAGAATTTTCCTTATACGTAACTTTCCATAGGCCTTTTTGCCTTGTCTTTCAATATATTGGCCATAAGAACCAAAAATGGTGTTATCTTTAATATTCTTATTACTTGGAGAATATTACATTAAAGGCAATGAAGAACTTACACTATACAACTGGTTGCAATCATTTAAAAAATAGATTAATTGTGTGTAAAATGAATAAGAATGGGATTCCATGAAAGATTATGAACTTTATTTCACTTTACACAAAGTGAGTGCATTCCTCACGTTAAAATATTGCTTCACTTTCTCCTTCGAAACTTCTTGGAGATGAGAATACATGTAACATCATCCATGTCATGATGTAGCAACCATAACTAACATCATATGGGGATGATATAATTATGACAAAACCATCATATTCTCGATCCATGAGTCCCTGGTAAGCAATTTTACATGCTCACTTCCTGTGGTGACTTAACATGTTGGGACACAATCACCTTGAATTTACGATATAGTAATATTATGTTCTAGCCTCTGTACTGTATTTGAATACGTGCTAGTTTGGACATTAAATTTTTCCATTATTTATTATAGTTTTATTGTGGTATGACATGCCATTATTTTATATAAATAAACTTTTACAGATTTCACCTTTTTTGTTGATTATCGAATGTGACATTACAGAATAATTTAATCATTAAATGTCTCCCACTAATTTATCAAATTCTAAGAACCCTCTAACTATAATCGAAATACTTTATCTTTTGAGTATTATAGTGGAAAGGATCCCTGAACCTCCCTCGTAGTGTACATGCTATGGCTATTCCACTACTCGGAGGGTTCAAGGTAGGCTTTTTTCCGATCAACTGCATTAACTCGTGGTTTCATGATCTTTTGAGTGAAGTCCCAACATCTAAAATCATTACATGATTTACACAACACTTGCCTCTAAAATTACAACAAGAAAGATATGTCTATTTCCTTTCTACAATTTTATTTAATTCAACCCACCACCCTAATAAGAATTCCCCGGTAGTAAAAGGTACCCTATGTTATGGCATGACTCACACCCCAAACACCCAGTTTTGTTCAAACTTGAATGATGGAAGACGATGGTGAATTAATATTTATTTGAGAGTTTTGTGTTTTTCTCTCGATTAATGTAATCCATTTCTATTGATCTTGTTCTTCTATGTTGTGTCTCTCATAACTAAAGGTTATTAAAAAATCATACGCTGGTTTTTTATGCATTTTATTATTTATTATTTTATTATTTTTCCTCTTTTTTAAATGAATAAAACAATAAATAAATTCATAATGGAAAATTACTACCTGACTACTCTTGAAAATATATATGACTTAAGGGAATCATAGCTGAGTCGAAACTTGAGTCATGATAAATCTCACCATGTCATGTGTGTCCTCTTGTAATATGGAGTATCACTTCGTCTTGGCGAGGTCCTTGTCAGGTCTTGGAGTACCGCGTCATCTTGGTGGGATCCACATGATTCCTTGCACCGTCTTGATCAATGTAGACCACCTCATATTGGATGGGTCAACGTCATTCACCGTCTTTGTTCTAAGTACAAAAATACGAACGTGCAGGAGAGGGGGACTAGGGGTATAAGGATACATTAGTTAAATTGGACTCACAGATCCTTATACATTTTAACCAAATATAAAGGCGATGTGCAGACCATCTACTTAATTAATTACATACATCACACACAGTTAAAATAATAAATTAAATAAATGTAACATACATGGGTCAGTGCTGAAGAGTACAATGCGGGTAAAATGCGCACTAAAATTAAAGTGAATTAATTAAGTATGAGGGTTATAACTTACATTAAATGAATTTTATAATTCAAAAAATTTAATTATTTATTGGTATACTTATTAATTTATTGTTAATATCAAAATTAATTTAATTTCACTTAATTAAATTTACTAATAAAATTGAATTACTTTTATCTGGGTATTAAAATAATTACCAAAAATTAATTTTAAATAATTTAATTTAGATACTAAAATTAAGTTAATTAAATTAATTATTTTTTATTTATTTAAATCGGTCAGTCTGCGAAACAGAACTACATGGCATGTGCGGATCGGGCCAAACCCATGCAGGGCGATACGAGGTTGTGCAAGGTCCAAACTGGGTTAGAACAATCCGTCCAAACCTATTCTGGGTTGGGAAGATCGGCCCAGACCATTTCGGGGGACAATTCTATCCTATGAAAAAGTACAAGTAAAGTAGGAGTAGCTATCAGATCTAGAAAGAGGTGCAGTGAGGTTGCATACAACACTGAAGTCGTGATGATCGGTGGGCCATGGGGAGGGCAGCTTTGAGCGCACTGGGCGGAGGGTGGCGGGCATGATCTGTCTGGCGTGTCCTGGTTTGATGAGAGGGGATGCCTTCTTGTGCTGGCTGTGGAGGAGCTCAGTGTGGCGTCTGGGGTTGGCTGATGGTGGGGGAGGCCACAGGAAGGCCGGGAGTCCAGACGACGGTGTGGGCAGTGACCGTCCACAATCGCCAGTGGGGGTAGGGCGGATGTGTCATCGAGGGGAATGACACCTGGGGTCTGCTTGGTGAGGTGGACGCGGCGAGGGTGGTCCAGAGGGCGAGACTATGGTGGTGTCCAAGAAGCAGGCAGGAGGAGGCCGGAGGCCTGCGGGCAGGTGGCTAGCTGGGTGGAGGGCGGCACACCGGTGAGGGAGGCCAGGGTGACTGGGAGCCATGGCGGTCAGCAGGGATAGGGAGTCGTTCCAGCGGTGGCCAGGCGCTGCGGCTGCTATAGGGGGCATGGGACGATGCCTCATCCCATGCGTGCTGAGAAATTAGAAACATTTCTTTTTTTTTTTTTCAGCTAGATCCTCCCCCACCATTATTCTATGATTTTATTTATTTTTTTAATTAACAAAATAAATTCCTTTTTTATACTAAGTCTCCCACATTTTTATTTTGAATTGATTCAAGGCTCCCCAATAAATTTCAGGTTTTCAACAACCAGTTTTTCTGAAGACTACTTAGACTTTAAAATATAATAATAATAAGATTATTATAATAAAATAAGAAATTATTATTATTACATAATTGTAATAATAAAATAAATATTATTATAATAATAAAATTATTATGAAAATTATAAAATTATAATTTTCACAGTTACGATTATTTCTGATGAGACGATCAAAACTTGGTCGGTTCTATAGGATGAAATAAACTTCTAGAACCTATGATTAGACAACAAATTTGATCCAATCCAAAAGTTAAAAGGTCCATAAATTGATCATTCAAGATCGGATCGAAACACAGTTTGAACAGCTGGGACTATATTTGAACCCTATACATAATTGTAATTAAATTTTAATTTTCTAGGATCATCAAATCTATTTGGTCCCTCTGATACAACAGATAGGTTCTATGGCCCACAGTAGAAGCTGATGGGTCTGTGATTTTAAAATTTTGAATTGAAGGGATGACATAACATGTCATTTCCAATGACCAAGCCCTAGTAATGGCCGAGTATCTCACGTAAATTATAATGAGTAAAAAAAATGAAAACATACCAGTTTCAAATCTGAAGCTTCAATTGACTACAACTAGTCTATGAAGATCGTCGCTTGATGGATATATATCGGTATCCCCCTTGATTGTCCACACACACTCCTAAATTCCATTGGAACGCCGATCTTCAAATTCTGGGGGCTAGTGTGGCGATCTGAAGATCTCTTCGACGTGCCGGCGATCACTGCATAAAGATCCCTTCGATGCTTGAGGAAGATCTTCTTCCATGCTCTTCGATCAACTGCTTCTCTCTCTAGGTAGCAGGTGGAGAGGGAGGCCCTCATTTTTCATTCCATGTAGTGAGTGAATAGTTTCATGGAGAGACGACCTCAAATATATTTATAGTGGTGTTTCAAAATAAACATTTGGGTTCCCCGACATCCATTTATTTCAACGTCCACTAAAGAAATAATTTTTGGTGAACTAATATGAATCAATATTATTTATTATTTTATCACATACTTATAATATATTTAAAATATATTACGTGATAAAAACTGATCAATTTAACTCAACTCGTTAACGCGGTTAATATTAAACGAACCATGAATATTTTAATAATATTAGTTCGATTATTATTTTTCTGTATTTACTAAACATGTAAATACATCAAATAAATTCAATCCCCATTATTCATAATTTGAATAATAATGAATTTATTTAATTATTGGTTATCGATAACTTGGACAACCGTCAGAACCTATGGTGGGGCCCACTATGTCCATATACATATTCAATAGAATATGTTGGATTCTTGAATATGATATTTTTTGTGACCCTCAAGGCCCTTATCTCAATCGTATTAAATCCACACACAAAGAGAGAAATCTAGAAACCCATCATGGCCCCTAAAGAGTTAAGGACTGTGATTGCAATGACAACCTACCTACGAACACCAACTGTGTTCCATAATCTCTATGTCATTAAATATCTCATAAATCAGGATGCACACTTATGTCATCTTCCTTTTTGTGCTTTATTATTTGTTGATCTTTTCGAATGAATTTTCCTTTCGACTACTTTGGATACAGACTAATAAAGGCAGCACTATCTTGATCAACGAGGCCCGAGACATACAATTTCCTTCACTTGTAAGTGAAAAATCCTTTCATGACCATTCAACCAATTCCATACCACTACCAACATAGCTAACACAAGCTACCTCGCCATGATTTCAACCAATTCCATACCACTACCTCGCAAGAGGGGGAGTGAATTGCCTTTTAAAAAATAATTAACAATTTAAAATCAAAGTAAAAATGCAGCGGAAATAAAAGAGGCAAGACACAAGAATTGATAACGGAGTTCGGCCTAAAACCCGGCCTACGTCTCCGCTCCCAACTCAACCGTTGAGAGATTTACTACCGCTTGCTTTTTAATGGTTTTAGCAAGAAACCCACTAGACTTTAAGGTTAGTCTAGAACCTATTACAGCTTGCTTTTGTTGGTTATGCAAGAACCCACTTGCTTTCAATGGTTGAGCAAGAACCCACTAGCCTTCTTACAGGTGAAGGCTAGCTCACCTTTGATTCAAGCCTTTTGAAAGGTAAGGCTTGACTAACCTCTTCACACCTTGAAGGTGGTGTGAGAACCCAAAAAGAGAGGATGAGAGAAAGTGGTGGGGTTTGTAGGTACAAACCCAATTTGATGCTCAAAATAAATAAAACAATGAAAAACCATATTTGGAGAAGCCTTGGGCGCCAATGGATGATTGGAGTTGAAGACGTGCACTCCCAAGCTTCTTTGGTTATGCTCCTTGGATGTGGAATTGAGTTGGAGCGATTGGGGTTCCTTGGAGGAAGTCCGCCGGAGGTTCGCCAAATGATGAGAAATGTGTCCGTTGGCTTCACAATTGTTCCGACAATGTTCCGGGGCTTCAAGGTCCTTTATTTATAGAGGGGGAACCCTCATATGGCTGTTGGAGGCCTTCGGAGCCGTTAGAGAGGCTTTCGGAGCCGTTGGAGGCCAAGTGGACAGGCTGGTCAAAAGCCCAACGGCTAGTTTGACTGCCTCCACCGGCTGACCGGTGGTGAGGCCACCGGTTGGCCGGTGGCAAGACAGTAGCTTTCCATTCTGTCTGGGCTCCACCGGCTGGCCGGTGCCGAGGCCACCGGTTGGCCGGTGCTGAGGCAGTGGCTCAGCCTTCTGCCCAGGGTCCATCGGCCGACCGGTGGTGAAGCCACCGGTTGGCCGGTGGACTGAATTTCAGTCCATTTTGGCTTTTTTCCTTCTTGGCCTTCTTGGCCCAATTCCTTGGCCACCTGAAATCATGCCTATCATCCAAAAACACTTAAAACAATATTAGATAAATAAGTGAGTGATTGTGATCATGAAAATCAAACCACGAGGGGTTCGAGAGGTACAACAATCTCCCCCTATTTTGATGATCACAATCACCAAAACAAACAATGTAGAAAATGAAATGAAAGGCATGCTTTAAAAGATTTCTCCCCCAATCAACCAAGAATTTCTCCCCCTTTGTGATTATCAAAATAGCACGGGGCATAAAACTTGATTGAGGGAAAAAGATTTTAAACCAATTGAAATTTTTGAAATTTGAATTGAAAGTTTTGAATGAAAAAATGAATAACAGTTTGAATTGAAAGTTTTTGAATGAAAAATTGAATAACAATTTAGAATTAAAAAATTTGATACCAAGTGTTGAAATTGAAAGTTTGAATCGAAAATTTTGAAATTGAAATCAAAAGGGCTTAAACGATCCTAACTCCCCCTAAATAAAAACAACAAAACTCCGGGGAGAGGATTATCAAACCGAGACAAATTTTGGCCCGGAGAGACTCGCTAGAAGGGATTTTTCAATCCATACTTTTCTAGTGGTGGGTCGTCTCCTATAAAATTCATCATTAAAGAAAATGGTTTTGGGCCTACCATACCGGGCGTTTTTGCAATTGCACTCATAAATTAAGTGCCCAGGTTTTTTACAATAATTGCAAAATTTATATTGGGAGCTCCCCCTTACAAAAATAGTTGGAGCATGGGAAGAGGAAGCTTGCTTGGAATAGCCAAGCCCTTCGGTGGTTCTAGATATGCGTTGGGAACCGAGGAGTTTGGTCAAATTTTGTTCCCCTTGGGTGAACTTGGCTAAGGATTCCCTTAAATCTTTGATTGTTGATTCCATAGACTCAACATCGGGAAGATTTTGAATTTTGAGGGACAACTCCTCCTTTTCTTTGAGAAGTTGTTCCTTTTCGGAAGAAAGTTTTTTGAAATTCTTTTTTAAAGAAACAAATTTGGAAGAAAGTTCGTGAAAACCTTCCTCCAATTGATCTCTTGCATGTTGGAGATCCTCATAGGATAAATGATTTAAAGAATTTGAAGAACAAGAGGAAGATGAGTCGGAAGATGTTACCTCATAAAATGCCATTAGGCATTTGTTACCGTTGTCACTTGAGGAGGAGGAGGAGTCGTATGTGGAGCTATCACTCCATGTGGCTTTGAAAGCCTTCTTCTTTTCCTTTTGCTTGGCCTTTTTCTTGTTGACTGGACAATCGGGCTTGTAATGGCCTTTCTTTCCACACCTGTAACATGTTACCTCGGGCTCGGATTTTTCATCGTGTTTTTCCTTTCGAGCCTTGCGGGATTTCTTCTTCTTGTGCTTCTTCATGAACTTGTGCATTTTGCGGGAAAGGTTCTCCATTTCGGAATCGCCGCTTGAAGAGGATGACGATGAGGAGGAGCTTTCTTCTTGTTGAACTTTGAAGGCGATGTTCTTTGGAACTTTGATCGGTTTGCCTTCCTTTTCAGCTTGCCTCCTCATGGTGATCTCATAAGTCATGAGGGATCCGATGAGTTCTTCGACCGACATGTTTTTGATGTCCTTTGCTTCTTGGATTGCCGTGACTTTCGGTGCCCATGTGCTTGGTAAGATCCAAAGGATCTTCTTGACCATTGTCTCTGCAGAAACATCATCACCAAGGGACTTTCTCCCATTGCAAACATCAGTAAAACGAGTAAACATATCAGTAATATTTTCAGATGGATGCATGGTAAAAGACTCGAAATCTTGATGATACATGTCCAATCGAGTATCCTTGACTTTGTTGGTCCCCTCATGGGTAACCTCCAAAAGTTTCCAGATTTCATGTGATGAGGTGCATGTGGAAACTCGATTGAATTCATTACGATCAAGGCCGCAATGTAGAGCGTTCATGGCTTTGCCATCAAGCTCTAAATTTTTAATATCGGCTTGAGTCCATTTGGATTAATCGGGAGAGGATAAAGAATAACCATGCATGAAAATTTTATAAATAGGATATCCAATGCTTCTAAGAAAAGAGGTCATGCGGGTTTTCCAATAAGTGTAGTCGGTTCCATCAAAGAATGGAGCACGACCCAAAGAATAGCCTTCGGGGGCGAAAGAGGTTGAAGCCATCACGAAAGGATCTTGAATTTGAAACCGATGAAGGTATTACTCAAATTTTGGCTCTGATACCAATTGTTGGGCGGAGAAAGAAAGGAAGTGATGGCAAGAGGGGGGGTGAATTGCCTTTTAAAAAATAATTAACAATTTAAAATCAAAGTAAAAATGCAGCGGAAATAAAAGAGGCAAGACACAAGAATTGATAACGGAGTTCGGCCTAAAACCCGGCCTATGTCTCCGCTCCCAACTCAACCGTTGAGAGATTTACTACCGCTTGCTTTTTAATGGTTTTAGCAAGAAACCCACTAGACTTTAAGGTTATTCTAGAACCTATTACAGCTTGCTTTTGTTGGTTATGCAAGAACCCACTTGCTTTCAATGGTTGAGCAAGAACCCACTAGCCTTCTTACAGGTGAAGGCCAGCTCACCTTTGATTCAAGCCTTTTGAAAGGTAAGGCTTGACTAACCTCTTCACACCTTGAAGGTGGTGTGAGAACCCAAAAAGAGAGGATGAGAGAAAGTGGTGGGGTTTGTAGGTACAAACCCAATTTGATGCTCAAAATAAATAAAACAATGAAAAACCGAATTTGGAGAAGCCTTGGGCGCCAATGGATGATTGGAGTTGAAGACGTGCACTCCCAAGCTTCTTTGGTGATGCTCCTTGGATGTGGAATTGAGTTGGAGCGATTGGGGTTCCTTGGAGGAAGTCCGCCGGAGGTTCGCCAAATGATGAGAAATGTGTCCGTTGGCTTCACAATTGTTCCGACAATGTTCCGGGGCTTCAAGGTCCTTTATTTATAGAGGGGGAACCCTCATATGGCTGTTGGAGGCCTTCGGAGCCGTTGGAGAGGCTTTCGGAGCCGTTGGAGGCCAAGTGGACAGGCTGGTCAAAAGCCCAACGGCTAGTTTGACTGCCTCCACCGGCTGACTGGTACAGGGCCACCGGTTGGCCGGTGCCTTGGAGATGGGTGGATGCTTCTGTCCAGGCGCCACCGGCTGACCGGTGGTGAGGCCACCAGTTGGCCGGTGGCAAGACAGTAGCTTGCCATTCTGTCTGGGCTCCACCGGCTGGCCGGTGCCGAGGCCACCGGTTGGACGGTGCTGAGGCAGTGGCTCAGCCTTCTGCCCAGGGTCCATCGGCCGGCCGGTGGTGAAGCCACCGGTTGGCCGGTGGACTGAATTTCAGTCCATTTTGGCTTTTTGTCTTCTTGGCCTTCTTGGCCCAATTCCGTGGCCACCTGAAATCATGTCTATCATCCAAAAACACTTAAAACAAGATTAGATAAATAAGTGAGTGATTGTGATCATGAAAATCAAACCACGAGGGGTTCGAGAGGTACAACAATTGGTAATGGTCTCAAGTTAGGATAATAATACGTATGTACTTAGATAGGAATGACTAATGACACCCTAAACATGTGGTGTTCTTTTTAGCGGGTCTTTCCTCATGATATCACTACTATAGATCACCAAGTGTGAACTTCATGGGAAAAAGTCTCAATGCTTATGAGCCCCCAACACATGATAATCGAATATCTACTATAGCTGGTCAGTATTATATATCTAGATTATAGAACATATATTTAAGATTAATTTCATATTATCTCTAGGTTTTCATTATAGCATCAGATATTCTATAACCTCTCGTGGTAATTAATATATGTACATTACCATTATATAGTGGATGTAGAAATATCTACACTATAGTGGTAATAAAAAATCATGTTTAAATAACTATACACATGATATGGTAATAAAATCTACTACATAGTTGTGTCTAGGGAACCCACTATTTCAAAATATATATCAAACCATATATGATTTCATTATTACTTTATATTACCTTTTTATTAACAGTTTCATGTTAATGTTACATTTCAAGTAATAATCACATTGTTTTCATGTATGTTTTGACTTGTTATTCTTGGTCATCATACATATACCAGGATTTACTTATTTAGAAAATGTAAATCATTTTATAAATGTCATATATATTCATTATGAAATTATTTATAAAAATATATAAAATAAATAAATATGAAATGAAATACACCTATCTTGGAGACAGTAGTTCGTATATATGCATGAATGATGTATTCGTTTTCTTTTCATTTTGAAAGAAGAAAATAAAATGACATATATATATTATTATTACATAAGAATAATTTTTTCATATATATCATATAATTTTACTAAACCCACCCTTATTACATTCAATGAAAATTGTGAATGAATAAATTCCCTTTGAGAGAGTGGTAGTTCACATGTCCACAAACAATGTAATCGTATTCCCACAGAATGGAAAGCATGAAGGTCTGTGTCATATAATAATTAATGAAGAATAAATACATCATAAATATCATATATATCATAAAAAAATCTTATCCCATCACTATTCCTAGCATTTAAAGGTGGTAGTGTAAGAACAAATGAACCGGGTTAGAGAGGTGTTAGTCCGTCGTATGCACGAAAGATAATTGCATATCCCATTTGAGGGAAGTGTGCATAGGTGTGGGTCAAAAATATAAAATAAAAAAATATGTATATATTTATGATAATGATTATATTGTATAAAATTATAATGAAAAAAATTTCAGAGTGGATTTAGAAATAAAAAAAGTCCTTGTTGAAGGATGTTACCTCTTCTATGGGTGATTATTTTTGGTTTTCACCAAAGGACTGGTTTTATTTCCTCCCAATGTAAGGATTATATTATGTAATGAGGGAAAAAGGGAGATTATTTAGTAATTTTTTTGAAGAGCCTATAGTATTGATAATTGTGAATAATTGGGGTGGGGGGGGGGTATGTTCTCTTTTACAATGTAGGAGAAGTGGCATTCTTGTAATTACATAAAGGAAAACACTATTGAGATGTCTCCCTTACAAAATGTTCCTATAGTAATTTTATATGTTCAATATAAGAAAGGATATGGTGAATATATTTCCATAAAATTTATTTTGGACATTTTTGTTGGTTATTTTTTCCCTTATGATAATGTTTAACCGCAAAGTGAACTCATTTTTACCTTAATCGCTGTAATTTATTTCAATTACGTTCACTAATATTTTTAAGTAAATTAAAAAATTGACCTTACTAGACTTTTTTAATTATATTGATTAATAATATGGGATCCATTTTTCCATATTACAAACACAAATTTTGCATAAATAAATTTCAAATTAATCTCGTAGGTAGGACAAGACAATGTGATTTAAAAGTGGGAATACGAAAAAGTATGAAAGGTTTTTATATCTAATTTCAAGTTTAAGTTTATTAAAAATGAACTAAATTATATTAATAGATTTATAATTTAAATAAATATAATATAAAAAAATTTATAATATAATTTACTATATAACTAAATTTAAGGAAAATGCAGTTTTGAATTTAAATTATATATTTTTCCATATTCATCTAAAATTGAGACTTCTGAGAAAAATACCAAAAACTCAACCCTAAGAATATTTTAACATTAATCTTTAAGAAATTATAATTATTTTATAAAATATAATTTATAAATATATCAAAATTTATATTTTAAATAGTCATGCCATTTAAAGGAGATAACATTACCTATTAAAAAAATATATTTTTACATAATATTGGTTATATTCTTATATCTTTTCTAAAAAAAAGATAAATATTATATAGTTTGCTGAATATAAAATATATATATTAATTAAAAGTATTTATAATTTTTTTAATTAATTTATTGAGGTAAAACATGTTTGATTTCATTAATATAGTTTTCGAGCGAAAGATTTCTTATGTTTTCAAAAGTATTTGATTTCCATTTATAGTTAATTGGTCACTAAATAATTCATCTTTTATACATGTTTAAACCATATTTTTATAATTTAATTAGTCTTATTTGTATCCTCCATTCCAATGTCTACGTTTTAACTATAATAATATTTTAATAATAATATTTTTTAAACATTTTAGTTTGGTAAAACAAGGCCTTGCATGTCATGTAAGTTATCAAAGGAACTCTTCATTGCATAAAACACAAGAAAAACAAAGTGTTGTTTGAATCACATGATAATATAAGTGTTTCATGGAGTGCAAGGTTTACTTGGTGTTGCATTCAAAGAATAAATAACATGGTTCTTTCTTATAATACAAGATATATTTAGAGTGGATTGAAATGAAAAATATTGAAAATATTAAATTAACTCAAAAAATTTCATAAAATACAAGGGTGTTACAAAAACTAAATGTAAACATGTATGGTACCATGTCTTCTTGACCCTCTCTTCACATAGCATTTATAATACCTCCCTTTATATACAATATTATTTTAACATTCCCAAATATGTCACGACCCGTCCTCGGGGCCCGTGCCGTGACTACCCCAAGCCCGCCTTCCATAGGCCAGGGGCTGGCGACTAGCACCAAGGCGAAAATCCCGGTAAAAAGGGAAGACATTGCCTTTGTAAAGTAAACAAGCACCACAGAGTAAGCAAGCGGAAAAGTAAACACTAAGTAAAAACAGAGTACAAATGAAGTGCGGAAAAGTAAATGAGCCAGTATACAAACCCAACTGAAAGTAAAGTACAACTCGAAAGGGAAAACAGAAACTGTAAAGTAAAAGCCGCTACACCGAGCTGTCCACTGGAAATCCCACCTGAAGGGTGGGTACAGATAGCTCCAATGCTCCTCGGGTCCCGCCGTTCGCTCCGAGCACGTCCCGCCCAGTGGTCCACCTCCAGTTACCGTCCTGCTCTGCAAGCCTCAGCCACGATCAACGCTGTCCGTCGTCTGCAACCAACACAACGTAGTGCGGGCATAGCCCGTGCAGGGGTGAGTATAACGATACTCAGTAGGGACCCCGAGACCCTCAAGGTCTCACTAAAACCAACAAAGATAACCACAAGAAGATCTCAACAGATAACCTCTACTTAGATATATGCCCATACATATACCTAAGTTATCAAGTAATCCATCTCAATCATGAGGCAAACGCAAGGTCAAAAGTCTCATCTCAAACCAGGATTTTCATCATCGAAACCGTAACTGCTGAAGAGCTCCGTCTCTGGAGTGTATAGTGGTCCTGTCACAACTCCGAGGTACTGCCCACTAACTTAAGACTGCTGTAGTACTCCACCTATCGAGTAATGCGGGCCAGCCGCTACCACCAAGTGCTCTCATGTGCCGCTACAACCAAGCGCACCTCTGACGTGGGTCTGCCGCTACAACCAAGCGCTCCCATGTGCCGCTACAACCAAGCGCACCTCTGTCGTGGGTCTGCCGCTACAACCAAGCGCTCCCATGTGCCGCTACAACCAAGCGCACCTCTGTCGTGGGTCTTCCGCTACAACCAAGCGCTCCCATGTGCCGCTACAACCAAGCGCACCTCTGTCGTGGGTCTGCCGCTACAACCAAGCGCTCCCATGTGCCGCTACAACCAAGCGCACCTCTGTCGTGGGTCTGCCGCTACAACCAAGCGCTCCCATGTGCCGCTACAACCAAGCGCACCTCTGTCGTGGGTCTGCCGCTACAACCAAGCACTCCAATGTGCCGCTACAACCAAGCGCACCTCTGTCACACACCGAGTCGTTCGATCAGCAGTCGTCGGGTCTCAATCAGCTACACGGTCTCCGTGCTCCGTCCGCTCGTCTCCGGGAGGGTCCGCTCCACGAGCTACTGGTCGATACTCCAGGTATCACAAATTCCTGCAAGGAAGTATCTCGAAGGACCACCCCGTCATAGGGGTCTCAACGCAACAGACGGCGCGTCAATCGGACGCCCGGTCTGTGAGTTATTAGCATTTTCGTCCCAGGGGCCCGGTTGGTTTCGTGAGCGAACCAATCCGGCCGTAACTCAACTATACCCCGAACACTCACAGGGTATACTCATAGGGACCGTTTTTCAACGTGATCACCAATGCCGCTGACGGTTCGTCAAACGGACGTCTGGTCTGAAAGATATCAGCTTTTCCGTTCCAGGGGCCCGGTTGGATTTCAGTGCGATCCAACCCGGCCACTATCCATCTGCATCCAAAACTCAGGCGGAGGATTCCAAAAGTTCCGTCTCATCAAGAGGAACTCAACGCAAAAGACGGCGCGTCAATCGGACGCCCGGTCTGAGAGTTATTGGCTTTTTCGTCCCAGGGGCCCTGTTGGTTTTTAAGGAAAAACCAACCCGACCGTACTCCAATTGTGTCCAAACCTCGGGCGGAGTGAGCCAAAAGACCCGTCTCACTAAGAGGAAACTAACAAAGCTGACGACACGTCAATCAGACGTCCGTAGCTCAAGATATGAGCGTTTCCGCTCCGAGGGCTCGGTTGGTTTCGTGTACGAACCATCCCGGCCGAACCCAAAGTATTCAGAAACTTTGAGTGCGATAAACCGAAACGACCGACTCGCTCCAAGGATTGCATTGCCGCAGACGGAGAGTCATTTGGAGGCTTGTAGCTCAAGTTACGGGCGTTTGAACGAAAGTCGTCCAAAGACGGGGGGTCCGGGCCCGGGCCGACCCGGCCTGACCCCCCCTGGTTGGCCCGAACCGGGTCGGGTCCGACCCGGTTGGCCCGGACCGGCCCGGCCAGGGCCGGTCCGGCTCGGCTCGGCCGAGCGGCCGAGCGGCCGACGCGGGGGAAAGCCGCCGCCACGTGTGACACCCCCGCGGCACCCGCGGGGTGTCGGCCAGACAGCCGGACGCGCCGCGTGACAACCCCGCGGCACCCGCGGGGTGTCGCGCTGGACACCGGCGGGGTGCCGCCGCCTCCGGCCGCCGGCGCCGCCGCGCCGGCGACCCGCGCCGCCACCGGCTTCTGCGGGCCGCCGGAGTCGCTCCGGTGGCCCGTTTTCCTTCCCGTCTGTGCTGTTGTTCCTCCCGGGTTCCGTTCTTTACTGCGGGATCATCAAACATCCGTTACGGCACGTTCCGTCGTCGCCCGCCAAATCCGCACAAAACGAAGAACGACGGAGGGTCGTCGGGCCGTGTTCGTTTGGCCCGCACCCTCCGCGTTAGAGATAATCAACGGGAGAAAATAAAATGTTCAACACATGAACCAACAATTTTAATAAAATAAAAGTGTTTCTTTGATTCCGGTTCTTTAATTTTTAAAGAACGTTCACGGAAATAAATAAAAAAGGGGGGTAAATCCCAAAATAAATCCCTACCTCGTTGATCGTCGTGCGCGGGCGTTCTTCGCGGAAAAGCTCGTCGCGGAAGAGGGGGATTGTCGCGTCGTTGCGGGAAGGCGTCGCGTCGTTGTGGAATCCGGCGTTGAGTCGGCGAGCTCAACGGACCATGAACAACAGATTTAAATTATAAATAATTAAATCTGTGTTTAAAACCAAAAGAAAAGAACCTTGCGAGGAAATCCGAAATCACTCACCTCAACGGTCGGTGATCGGAGATCGGAGCGGGGAAGAACGTCTCGGACGGAAGCGTCGTCGATTTCCGGGTTCGGCGTTCTTCGCGTTCTTCGCATTCTTCACGTTCTTCGCGTTCTTCGCAAGGGAGAAGAAGATTCAAGGGTCCTCTCAAATCTTCTCAATGCGCAAGTAACCAGAGGTCGAGCGTTGGGCTTATTTTGTTATTACGCCAACGAATTTGAAAACTGGTTAAGAAACGATCCATCAATTCGTTGAATTAATTCAACGAAAGAAACAAGCCATTTAATTCACGAAATAAACCGCTCAATTAAATGGTCTGTTAAGATTTTAAGAAACGCGTCAGTTGACTTTCATTAAGATGGGTTTTCGCGGGTGCGTTTCCTAGCGGAAAGAAACGACGGGGCTCGTGCGGGCCCCACCTCGCAAATATCCTACCAAGGGGGTAGGATATTTCTGGATAGCATCCTATCCGGTTCAACTCAGTTCAAGCCGCCTTTAAGTGGCTTCAAGTGGCTTCCAAGCGGCTTAAGTGAAATAAAATAAAGTTGTCACAATATTATTTTATTTCTTAACTTTAAGCCCGAAAATTAAAAACCACACCTGAGTAAACGCAACTCCGGAAGAGGAGTTTATAAGTGAATATCGGCGCTGTGATTTCATCGGTGCCCTCAGAATTCGATTCCGGGCACCGGTTCAAAAGTTAGAAAAACCCGTTCGTCCGTTCACTGAACGTACCCGAGCCAAACTTCGGAAAATGATTCCTGGCACACCGGGCCTCGGAATCAGGCGCCGTCAGAAACTGCGTTCTTGTAAAATTCCAAAGAAAATTAAGAAAAAAATTTCCTTGAAATTTACGGGTCTTTACATTACTCCCACCACAGGGCTTTACGTCCTCGTAAAGCTTCAACACAAACTAGGGATACAAAGGCGGTACTGAGCACGCATCTGAGCCTTCCGCTCCCATGTGCTCACCTGGACCTTCTCTGTCGTGGCCCGGACCACCTCTGGTCCCACTAGAGCTGCCATGATTTCTTCCTTGCCGATAAGAGAAATCTGGTCTCATCCCCTGGATGAACCACGTTCTTCGCCTAATACGGTCAATCCCGACATGGATGATACTAATCCATACCAAGGATGACGTCGTAAGGCCTCGACGCTACTACCAAGAGATCCAACTGTTACTCTCGCCTCCAAGGGTTGAGTCACACTGTCGGCATCAGTGTGTGGTAACTGGGTCTCCTCCAGTAGATGTCTCACAAGTGAGGGTCAAGTCAACAGTCAAAACTGGAACCTCTTAGTAACAACACAAGAGAGGACAGAGAAGTAAATGCCACAAGAAAAGGTGTCTTTTATTACTGCAGCTCAAGTACAAAGACACAAAGCATCTACAAACATACATCAACAAAACTAGAAGCAACATGAACAAAAGTCTCCAGGTCTGGAGCTAGTCCCGCTCCTGTCCATCTGCTCCCGGAGCCCCATGATCGTAGGCCTCAACTGCCTGAAGATGAGCTCTCCCATGTCCTCCTGTCCCCTGTGGTCGGGGTGGACCGCCTGGTGGTGGTGGTGGCAGAGCCTCAAAGCGTCGCCCACCACCTGCTGCTTGGCCAGCTCCTCTGCCTCGTCCGCCTCCTCCCTGCGGACCGCCACGGTCGACCCTCTGCCTCGGCCTGGGTGGCCCCTCCACCGTCTGCTGCTCCTCGGTACGGCGGGTCGGGCAGTCACGAGCCATGTGGCCCTGCCCGCCGCACGAGTAGCACTGCCTGCCTCTCGAAAGGCTGGCATCGCGCTGTGTGCCCCGCACTACTGAGCCAGTGTCCCGAGGTCGTCTGCCGGAACCCTGAGTCATCCGTCGGCTACTTGCTGCTGAAGACTCCGCCACCTGCCGTCCTGCGGTAGGCCTCGCTGTAGACTCAGCCAGAAAGCTCTCGATCAGAAGGGCTCGCTCTAGCACTCCTGCCTGGGTCGGGATGCTGAGGGAGATCAGCGATGCCCTGATCTCGTGTCTCAATCCCTGCTCGAAGGTCCGGGCCCAGAAGAAGGGGTCCCGTACCATGTCTGTCGAGTAGTGAGAAAGGTCGGTGAACCTCGCCGCGTACTAGGCTACCGTCAAGCTGCCCTGCCGCAGCTGAAGAAGCTCCTGAATGCGCACCGCACGGAGGGTGGCCGGGACGAACTCTGAGCGGAAGAGGCTCTCGAAGTCCGTCCAGATGAGGGAGGCCTCATCGTGCACCTGGAGCATCAAGCTCCACCATCTGCCTACTGCCGCGTGCAGGAGACTCGCTGCGAGGATCACCATGAGGTCTGCTGGTGTCCTCACTAATCTGAAAACCCGAACAACTGCCTCCAGCCAGTCCTCGGCGGCCTGAGGGTCCGTCTCCCCGCGGAACCTGGGCGGTCTCTGGCGCTGGAACTCATGCAGTGAACTAAGGCGACGTGCATCGTCAGCGGCTGGGGCTGGTAGCATCGGTGCCTCGGCGGGTATAGGTACCGCCGGTGCCTTAGCTGTCAAAGGGCCATGTACCGAGTCCTCGACGTTCGGTGGGCTATCATCACGCTCCACTCTCGGAATCCTAGCTGGCTGTCGTCGTGGGGCCATCCTGAAAGAAATAGGTGCGCCACGGTCAGGACAGTATACCTGGTGAGCTGACACAAGTAATCACAAGGAAAACTTGAAACACACATGCAATCAATGTTTTCGTGAATTAAGTCGGAAATCAGAAGTCAGGGTCCTGGTGTACGGATACGTCGGCCGCCGCACCAACACTGGACTCCCTGGACTGATAACCACACCCAATACGCTAAACACTATTGCTTCACATAGAAGAAAGATCAGAGTCCCCGGTAGAACCGACCACCTCTGATACCAATTTGTCACGACCCGTCCTCGGGGCCCGTGCCGTGACTACCCCAAGCCCGCCTTCCATAGGCCAGGGGCTGGCGACTAGCACCAAGGCGAAAATCCCGGTAAAAAGGGAAGGCATTGCCTTTGTAAAGTAAACAAGCACCACAGAGTAAGCAAGCGGAAAAGTAAACACTAAGTAAAAACAGAGTACAAATGAAGTGCGGAAAAGTAAATGGGCCAGTATACAAACCCAACTGAAAGTAAAGTACAACTCGAAAGGGAAAACAACAACTGTAAAGTAAAAGCCACTACACCGAGCTGTCCACTGGAAATCCCACCTGAAGGGTGGGTATAGATAGCTCCAATGCTCCTCGGGTCCCGCCGTCCGCTCCGAACACGTCCCGCCTAGTGGTCCACCTCCAGGTACCGTCCTGCTCTGCAAGCCTCAGCCACGATCAACGCTGTCCGTCGTCTGCAACCAACACAACGTAGTGCGGGCATAGCCCGTGCAGGGGTGAGTATAACGATACTCAGTAGGGACCCCGAGACCCTCAAGGTCTCACTAAAACCAACAAAGATAACCACAAGAAGATCTCAACAGATAACCTCTACTTAGATATATGCCCATACATATACCTAAGTTATCAAGTAATCCATCTCAATCATGAGGCAAACACAAGGTCAAAAGTCTCAGCTCAAACCAGTATTTTCATCATCAAAACCGTAACTGCTGAAGAGCTCCGTCTCTAGAGTGTACAGTGCTCCTGTCACAACTCCGAGGTACTGCCCACTAACTTAAGACTGTTGTATTACTCCACCTATCGAGTAATGCGGGCTAGCCGCTACCACCAAGCGCTCCCATGTGCCGCTACAACCAAACGCACCTCTGACGTGGGTCTGCCGCTACAACCAAGCGCTCCCATGTGCCGCTACAACCAAGCGCACCTCTGTCGTGGGTCTGCCGCGACAACCAAGCGCTCCCATGTGCCGCTACAACCAAGCGCACCTCTGTCGTGGGTCTGCTGCTACAACCAAGCGCTCCCATGTGCCGCTACAACCAAGCGCACCTCTGTCGTGGGTCTGCAGCTACAACCAAGCGGTCCAATGTGCCGCTACAACCAAGCGCACCTTTGTCACACACCGAGTCGTTCGATCAGCAGTCGTCGGGTCTCAGTCAGCTACACGGTCTCCGTGCTCCGCCCGCTCGTCTCCGGGAGGGTCCGCTCCACGAGCTACTGGTCAATACTCCAAGTATCACAAAGTCCCGCAAGGAAGTATCTCGAAGGACCACCTCGTCATAGGGGTCTCAGCGCAATAGACGGCGCGTCAATCAGACGCCCGGTCTGTGAGTTATTAGCCTTTTCGTCCCAGGGGCCCGGTTGGTTTCGTGAGCGAACCAATCTGGACGTAACTCAACTATACCCCGAACACTCACAGGGTATACTCATAGGGACCGTTTTTCAACGTGATCACCAATGCCGCTGACGGTTCGTCAAACGGACGTCTGGTCTGAAAGATATCAGCTTTTCCGTTCCAGGGGCCCGGTTGGATTTCAGTGCGATCCAACCCGGCCACTATCCATCTGCATCCAAAACTCGGGCGGAGGATGCCAAAAGTTCCGTCTCATCAAGAGGAACTCAACGCAAAAGACGGCGCGTCAATCGGACGCCCGGTCTGAGAGTTATTGGCCTTTTCGTCCCAGGGGCCCGGTTGGTTTTTAAGGCAAAACCAACCCGACCGTACTCCACTTGCGTCCAAACCTCGGGCGGAGTGAGCCAAAAGATCCGTCTCACTAAGAGGAAACTAACAAAGCTGACGACACGTCAATCGGACGTCCGTAGCTCAAGATATGAGCGTTTCCGCTCCGAGGGCCCGGTTGGTTTCGTGTACGAACCAACCCGGCCGAACCCAAAGTATTCCGAAACTTTGAGTTCGATAAACCGAAACGACCGACTCGCTCCAAGGATTGCGTTGCCGCTGACGGCGAGTCGTTTGGAGGCCCGTAGCTCAAGTTACGAGCGTTTGAACGAAAGTTGTCCGAAGACGGGGGGTCCGGGCCCGGGCCGACCCGGCCTGACCCCCCCTGGTTGGCCCGAACCGGGTCGGGTCTGACCCGGTTGGCCCGGCCCGGCCCGGCCAGGGCCGGTCCGGCTCGGCTCGGCCGAGCGGCCGAGCGGCCGACGCGGGGGAAAGCCGCCGCCACGCGTGACACCCCCGCGGCACCCGCGGGGTGTCGGCCAGACAGCCGGACGCGCCGCGTGACAACCCCGTGACACCCGCGGGGTGCCGCCCTGGACACCCATGGGGTGCCGCCCTGGACACCCGCGGGGTGCCGCGTGACAACCCCGCGGCACCCGCGGGGTGCCGCCGCCTCCGGCCGCTGGCGCCGCCGCGCCGGCGACCCGCGCCGCCACCGGCTTCCGCAGGCCGCCGGAGTCGCTCAGGTGGCCCATTTTCCTTCCCGTCTGTGCCGTTGTTCCTCCCGGGTTCCGTTCTTTACTACGAGATCATCAAACATCCGTTGCGGCACGTTCCGTCGTCGCCCACCAAATCCACACAAAACGAAGAACAGCGGAGGGTCGTCGGGCCGTGTTCGTTTGGCCCGCACCCTCCGCGTTAGAGATAATCAACGGGAGAAAATAAAATGTTCAACACATGAACCAACAATTTTAATAAAATAAAATTGTTTCTTTGATTCCGGTTCTTTAATTTTTAAAGAACGTTCACGGAAATAAATAAAAAAGGGGGTAAATCCCAAAATAAATCCCTACCTCGTTGATCGTCGTGCGCGGGCGTTCTTCGCGGAAAAGCTCGTCGCGGAAGAGGGGGATCGTCACGTCATCGCGGGAAGGCGTCGCGTCGTCGCGGAATCCGGCGTTGAGTCGGCGAGATCAACGGACCAAGAACAACAGATTTAAATTATAAATAATTAAATCTGTGTTTAAAACCAAAAGAAAAGAACCTTGCGAGGAAATCCGAAATCACTCACCTCAACGGTCGGTGATCGGAGATCGGAGCGGGGAAGAACATCTCGGACAGAAGCGTCGTCGATTTCCGGGTTCGGCGTTCTTCACGTTCTTCGCGTTCTTCGCGTTCTTCGCGTTCTTCGCAAGAGAGAAGAAGATACAAGGGTCCTCTCAAATCTTCTCAATGCGCAAGTAACCAGAGGTCGAGCGTTGGCCTTATTTTATTATTACGCCAACGAATTTGAAAACTGGTTAAGAAACGATCCATCAATTCATTGAATTAATTCAACGAAAGAAACAACCCATTTAATTCACGAAATAAACCGCCCAATTAAATGGTCTGTTAAGATTTTAAGAAATGCGTCAGTTGACTTTCATTAAGACGGGTTTTCGCGGGTGTGTTTCCTAGCGGAAAGAAACGACGGGGCTCGTGCGGGACCCACCTCGAAAATATCCTACCAAGGGGGTAGGATATTTCTGGATAGCATCCTATCCGGTTCAACTCAGTTCAAGCCGCCTTTACGTGGCTTCAAGTGGCTTCCAAGCGGCTTAAGTGAAATAAAATAAAGTTGTCGCAAAATTATTTTATTTCTTAACTTTAAGCCCGAAAATTAAAAACCACACCCGAGCAAACGCAACTCCGGAAGAGGCGTTTCTAAGAGAATACCGGCGCTGTGATTTCATCGGTGCCCTCAGAATTTGATTCCGGGCACCGGTTCAAGAGTTAGAAAAACCCGCTCGTCCGTTCACTGAACGTACCCGAGCCAAACTTCGGAAAATGATTCTGGGCACACCGGGCCTCGGAATCAGGCGCCGTCAGAAACTGCGTTCTTGTAAAATTCCAAAGAAAATTAAGAAAAAAATTTCCTTGAAATTTACGGGTCTTTACAAAATATATGAACTCAAACTGTCATCTTTTGTCTTGGAATAATGAATATAAACATTGACTAGCCTTCTTGAATTATGCACCTAAATATGTACTAATCTAGTCTAATTGGTATGACCTAAAAAAATTTGGGCCATAAACCCATATTTTAATGACCCAAACCATTATAAATAAATTTCCCTTTGTGATTGAATTATGTTCCCAATTAGGGTTATAGAAAATAGATGTAATTATTTAGTATTATTATATCCTATAAAATTTAAAAGATATTTATGCATCAGAACTGTTGATTATATAGCCATTGAATAGAAATCATATGTTTAGTATAAATATAGGGTTATGATAAATACAATTGACATAGAAATAAATAAGAAATTGTCTGAACTAGTAGGATCATACCGTATAAATCCCCTTTATCATAGCTTCCAAGGGAGAGGGAATCTCTGAAATTTTCCCATGACCAATACCAATTCTAGATCCAACATCTAATGCACAATAGAAAATATTTGTCAGAAAAGTTCCAGCTCATCGTGATGATGGCCCATACAATATATGAAAAACCACCCCATTAAAATTTCACCATCACAAACTTTTCCCATAGGGAATTTTCTATTGTAATAAAGGGATATGTTTCAAGACCCTAATAATATGGCTATCTATTAAATATTTTAATATAATAATTTTTATATTTACATATTATTATAGTTACATTATAAATGATTTTCACTTTGAAATGATAACATTCAAATTGTATTTTTGAATATAATATTTTATTTAAGATGTTTCTTTTTTACAAATTAATGAATTTTAAAAAAAAAATAATATTTTAACAAAATAAAATAATTGAATTATTTTTTATTAAATATCCTTTATAACTTAATTTTTATGAAGTCAAATGTAATTGTTTGAAGGGTTCGAAAACAGTTTCTCTCAAAAAACACAACATTTGACAATAAATATTGATTATTTTTTTAAAAGTGAAAATCCATATATTTTGACAATTAATTGTATAAAATATACATTATGTTTTGAAAAAGTACATTGAAATTATAAAATAGTGGGTTTTTCATAAATTTCTTTCAATGATTAATTTTTGAGTAAAAATTAGGTATGGTATAAATATACAGTTATTTTTATGACATCATAATAACCTAAAAGTGATGTAATAAGTTTTCAAAAGGCATACACAACCAATTATATATTTCCCATTAAAAAATTATGATTTGGAATTTATACATTTAATTTTATGGAGACTTTAGCTATCATCCAAAACCAATATTATATTTTATGTTATTAATATACTTTATTTATAAACATGACTCACATACACACCACCAAGGGTAATATTCCAATGCTTTAGGAACATTTCCTTATAAAATAATGAAACAAACTCTTCGTTCAAAGAAATTATGTGAAAAAAAATGGTATGGTTTATGTTTTTTGTTATTTTATTGTATAGACTCTAAAACCTCTATTTGGGAAATAATAAATAACTCCCCCATATTTTCTTAAAAAAACCCACCAAATCTCCCCTTACTCTCCACTAAAAAACATAAACAATTTTCATACTCTGTGTTATTCTCCATATAGTCCTCCTACAGTTCCTCTGTGTTCGCAATAAGCTCCTCCCAATATTTTGGAATCTCACTCACAATGTAAGGTATCCTCTCCTTCTCCTCTTTATTCAATCAACTTCTTAATTTTATAGATTTTATTTCAAAATCCTAATTTTGGGATATGTTACTCCACTAACCCATTACATTCAATTTGACTTCAAAATTATGAGAAACACTTTCATCCCATATTAAACCATTTTTTATGAACCTTTAATCACATCCATTATATGTATGAAAATCTAGAGGGGTAGACTTTCATTCACATCAATAGAACCAAACCATAAGATATTTAACTCTATGAAAACGATGTTTAATATATATTTCATTAAACTCTATAAATCACATGTAGTTACCATTTTACATTAACCTATTTGTTCAAAATCCTTACCACAATATGTTAAACTCCCATCTCCATTGCATGACATGAAACTATTAAACGTTTTAGAGACTTTCTTGTGATGACCTTTACCCCCTTCAGTGATGGTCTACTACCAAAACACTCATGTTCGTTAACCATCACTTGGATGCCAGTATTATGATCCCCTTAGAAGGTGTGTTTGAATCGTAAACAGACCAATATACCCATCCAATGTTCTTATAGCTGTGGTGGTGTAATCCCAAGAGCACTGATATCCATCAAAAAATCTACTCGAGTTCACCCCACACTTCTCACCTTCCTTTATTTGTATCCCCACTATCTTCGCATCTAAAAAGTACCCAAACAATGATTGTGCCGGGCCAAAATGGCCCACCAACTATCCTAGTCACATGCCTTGAAAGAAATTCAATGAAAATTTTAATGGCTCAATTTTTCGAAAAAGGCCAACAATCAACCCTCATTTGTGTTTCCCCACTCGTTAAAGTATGACAGTGGAATCTTCATTTTGAATATAGTCAGTTGTCGTCCCCAATAATAATTTGAATCCTTATATTCCGAATCCTGGATATCTTGATTCATGTCCTTCATCTTTAACTTTTATTGGGTAGAAGTCAACACCCCTAGAGTAACCTCACTCGTCCACCTACATACATTGGGAAAGAAATGATGATGTGTAGAGTCCCACTCTGCAACCTAGTATTTCATAGAGAGGATGATACTAGTGGTCAATGGATCATTTAGACCCTATATATTCAACCCCTGTATTGAAATATCATGTGGGTTAGAAATATTTTTTATCTCTTTTTTCAAAAAATGATCATGAATCACATGGGATTATAAGTTTATGGTTTATTTATGTGTGAATATGATTGAGATGCCGTACAAAAAAATTACGCAAAGTTAATTAAAAGAAACTTTTTTCTACCTTCATTGGGAGGGGGGTCATTCGCAGGATAAAGCCTATCCATTATTAAAATATAAAGGAAATCCTCCTATGTCTTATAAATGGATATCAAGAAGTTTTTCTGTCTTCGCCTCTGTTGGGTAGCCTCTAGGGTTTTCTACCTTTGGGCCTACATCACTACTTCCTCCTCGGTGGAAGGGAGAACCTCGTCAACTCAAATATACAACAGGCCCTATTTATCCCTATAATATTATGCTAATTATTATACCTCTACTTACTTAGACTTATCCACCAACAAATTTACTTTTTATTGTCTGATGATATTATATTTGGCATTAGTGATTATCCTGTGTTGTTCTGCCTCCCCTTCTTGCAGAACGAGTTCCTATTGCACCACTTAGAACACCTTGGTGCATGTATATGTTCCCATATACCCCGAGGTGTTGAAATCATACCACACTACATGTTCCCACTCATTAATAATTACTTGATTCATAAAATAAAGTCTTCTAGGGTCCACCCCACCTACCCCCAGACCTACCATATATTGGTGGAGGGATCCCACCCATATGGGTAGACCAACAAATGGGGTGTGGGAAATGATGTTCCACACACTCCTCCACACCCATCACTAGAAAATATGCCCCCTCATCCATATTAGTACACTATTCCTTGAAGTTATTAGGTAGTGTAGTCCCATATTTGGGGATGTACACCAACATGTTAGTCATATGGTCACCCTCAAGCTTCCTCTCAGATGGGCTAGTATCCACTTCCTGAGGGAGGACATCCCTATCCATGGAAATGGTCTCATAAATTCTATTCAAATTATATATATAAGAAAAAATATAATACAATATAGTTTCCTCAATATATTCTTTAGTAATTTAAATTCTAGGGAAATCCTCATCTATAATAGCCTCCTCAACCACCACTGTAGAGGGTGTGACTTCAGTCATTTCCACTAGTGGCTGGTCCCCTAACGTGGTTTCAACTATTATTAAAAACCCATGTTTTTTTAAATCATCTTGTGGGAGACAAAGAAAAAGGAAAGGAGAAAAGTTAGAAGTATTATGTGAAGCATATAGTCTAGATAATTGGTTAGAGATGTTCATTAGAAGCTCCAATGACGATGGAATCTCCATAGTAATTGATATCTCAACCATCGAAAGATGATATATATATAAGTGTGTCAGATCTAACAAGAAGAAATAGAAATATAAACACAATAATACTAACAAGAATAATTTAACTAAATATGTAAGTTATGTATTGGAAATCACCATGTGACACTTTAGGTTGTTGATTCATCTCCCAAATCACAGGATCCACCTTAGCAATAGGTGGTTGGATGCCCATAACATGACATCAAAAAATGGTACATCACCCACCCCTTCAAGGGACAAGACATTAATATCCACATTCATGTGTTTATACTGAATATACCACTCTCTACATACTTTCTGATTCATTAACAACTCAGAATGAGTTTGGAGGACAATTCTAAGAGGTTAACACCTCAAACCTGTGGAAATTGGGAATTTACATGTAACGCCCCGACCCCAGCTACCCGGAGTTGGTGCATTACTTAGTAACATTGGCATGATCACAAAAGATCAAGTCTCGAAAGACCGATTAGTTTGGTAGCCTTGGAAACACTAGATACATTCATAAGTCTTACATTACATCATAAAGTAAAACAAAACTACAACATCTTCTCTTCATATCCCCTTATTTTATCCCAGCAGGTCATTCATAATATACTTCCTCACATCCTGGAAAAATTAAAACATTGAAACGGGTGAGCTCAGATGCTCAGTAAGGATAAAAATATAGCGGAAGCTTTCATAAATAAACATTAACATTTAATCCAATGTATAACTAAAAAAAAGCCTTTTAAACTTGAACTTTAGCATAATATGGCAAAAGTAAAATGAAATAATTCCATTTACTTACTTACATAGATATTCTACTAGTCGAATAATCACATGAAATATCAATAACCACTTTCATAATGATGGAATGCATAATGCCAGACTATCATAACCACGTAGCCAAGGCCTCGTGCCAAGACCACAAATAAGATTTTGTCAAGGCCTCTTGCCAACACACTAGTTTGTCTCATGAGACCTGCCGATGCATCGAGGAGCTATAGCGGGCTCCACCCATCACTTATTAAGTCCAATGCATTCCTCATATGAATAGGTTTAAACATATCATAAACCATAACATAATCGTATCACATAAAACATGCATAAAGGAAACATAACATTTCCACATTTTAATCACAAGATATCAATTAAACACATTGATATAATAAAAACACTTTCAAAACCATTTTCAATACCAAAATAAAAGAAAAGTAAAACATGGTATTTATTTTTCTTTTTAAAAAAAGTATGGCTTGTAGAGGAAGCCGAAACTCAAATAATGGTCACGGTGGCGGAGAAGTCGTTGTCACCGCATACGTACGACAAAAACAACCCCTTTTGTCGTTTAGTAAATGCTTCGTATAAAAATATTCCTTTTGAATAAACGTAAAAGTCAAAGGGGTTTATACACCGTATAAAAGAAAGTTGTGTATAAAACCAAATATGCCTCAATGAAAGGAGATTGAGACGAAGTCCTTAAAAAGATCATTTTTAAAATAAAATAGATCTATTATGTGTATTCACTATAGGTACACATAAAGAAAGTAAAAATACAAAATAGGACATAATAATATCACGACATAATTTTAAAGTAGGAGATTAACCCAAAGAATGGAAGTTGGGTTAAGAAATTCCCTTACCTTGTGTCCGACTTGATTCGACCGTTCTTTAACCTCCTGAATAATAAACTAGAGTTAATATCTACTTTATTAAGAACCATTTTCAATTTCATTATCCTTTTTATATCACTTATTACAATGTTATGAACATTATGTAATTATTTAAGTTAATAACGGTCGTTTTGTCGATCTTTGGTACTTGAGTCAACAATAATCTTCTTAAAATTACAAGTTGTTTATGTGGTAGAATATCCATTATCTCCAGAATTATATTCATGATTTAGATGTCATATATATCATATATATCCAGTATATATATTCATTCATAATATTACGTAACATTTAGAGGTAAGAAATGAAATGCACCGTTCATGGAGACGGTAAGCCGTACGTACGCATGAACGCTACTTTCATTTCTATTTCATATTTAATGGAATGAAATAATAATTATATAAAGGCATAATATAGTTCCAGTATAATATCATATATAATATCTTTTACTCCATCCTTTATACATTCCACATATGGCATTAACGATTCACATCACTTTGAGGGGGTGGTAGTCCGCACTTCCTAAAATGAAATTATCACGTTTACCCATAATGGAAATCATAAAGTATGTCATAAATGAGAAATACAGAAGCATAATGAAAACATAAACATATTATATATCATATATAAATATAGTGACATCTTAATGGCCACCTTTGAAGGTGTTATATGAGTGTTGAACAATCATCATTTCGTGAGGCAGAAATTCGCCATCCACAGAAACAGTATGTTCTTTAACCATTAGATGTAGGTGTGTGTAAGTGTATCTCGAATACATCTCATAACAAAATCCTAGTATATTTAGGATACTGGTGTTGTTACAAAAGAAATTAATAAAAAGAGTTTAGGGGGTTGGATAAGAAAAAAAACAAAACAACATTAGAGAAGACATTACCTTAAAATCGGGTAACTCTTTTTGATTTGAGCCAAAGGCTTCCTTGGGAAGAGTTCTGCCCAATGTGAGGCTTCTAGGAGTAATGGAGGAAAGTTGGGAGAGTATTTGGGAAGAGTTTGGCCGTGACAAATGGCTTGAAAGTGTGAATGAGGTGGTAGAGGTGGGGGCCTTTTATAAGAGGAGAGGAGGGGCACTCTTGGAAAGTAAGAAAATGTTACATTATTATACAATGCTTTTCAGATTCCAAAGGTCCCACACTTATATAATTCGAGGATAAGGTGATACAAGTTCTAAATATACTCATCCAATAGGTTTTTTACAAGTGTAAGCCTTGGATTTTACATTATCTTTTCATTTTATTTAAATCGTTAATTAATGAGGTAATCGCTGAATCATCATGGTGTCATAAATAATTTAATTTATTTAATGTCCAAAAATTATAAAAAAAATACTATGATGTAGGAAATCTTTTTAGATTTACAATGACTATTTATAGTCAAAAATATGACTTGTATAACCCCATATAAAAATTTCTTTAGTAAAATATTTCATGTTTGTGTCATTTTTTACTTTAACATTAAATAAAAGGTATTTATGTCATTTTCCAACTAAAGTGGCTCCATGGAGTCCCCAAGTTGACCCATGGATTGTATTGGTCGGACATGGAAAATCCAATGAGGGTAGGACATGTGTCAAGCTCATCTCATATTATTAAAACATTATTTTTACCTTAAACTACACTAATTACCTCTAATCACAATTAAGAACTTAAAAGTTACTATTCACCAAAAAATTATTTCAATCTCATTGAACCACATTTTACTTCTTAATGACAACCATGTATGTCGGATTTTTGAAATTCAAAACACATAAGTGGTAAAATTTCATTTAAACGAAAAATTAGTTTTTATAAGTACCACTTAGTGGTTTTACTATTCATCAAAAATTGAAGTTTTTCAGAACAATTCCAAAATTTCACCCTAAGATATAATTGATATTCCAAATTCAAAAATGATGTCTATTTTACAAAATTACAAAAATATAAGTTTCATTAATTAATTTTATAATTAATTCCCGCTATCACAACAAATATCGTGTTTTTAAGAAACAATTTATATCAAAAGATTGGCAATTGTTTATGTCCAATTTCAAAGTGAAATTAATTCTAATGACCACCATTGGATATAATGGTAAAAATATATTCTGATTATACTTTAAAACCACTCAATATTATAATTTATCACTATAAATTATTTTGATTAAAAAAGTTGTAAGTATTTTTCACTATTCATAAAAAATGGAAGTTCTCAGAAAATTACAAAAAATTCAACTTAGGATAATATTGATATTATGAATACAAAAATGAAGTCCATTTTGAAATATAAAATTTATATAATTTTAAAAAGTGTGTATTACTATTCATAACGGCTACTTTGATTAGTCGCGGTGTGTTAGAACTCGAACTTGCTTACAATGCAAGCTATTGAATTATTGAAAGAGAGGCGTATCGTGGAAGCTTGGGGTGTTACATTCTCCCCTACTTCAATAAATTGCGTCCTCGCAATTTGAAATTTTTCTTTGAAAATAAAAGGTTGAAAAGAGAAAATACCTTTGTGGAAAACCCACATTGGAAATAAGGTTAATAAAAATATAACATTAAAAGAAATAAAGATAAGTACAAAGGTCACCCGAGATAGCTCATACTAGGATTCTATGAAAATATGGATATGGAAGAAAAACAAACCATCAAGGTCTGATGGAGAGTTGTAGAAAACTGGATTAGGAGAAAGTTAACCACAAGAAAATCACAAACTTGTGATTGGTTAAACAATCATTGAATCCCCATTTGGAAAAGTTAACTGAAAACGTTTTTGTTTTAAGTTAACTTTGTTAAAGCTGAGGAGTTTATTTAGGAGATTTGCTAAGAACATAAGGGAATATACATACTTGTCATGTATACTTTTATAAAAAAAATTTACCACAAACCCATCTTTCACTCTAAAAGGTAATAGAACTCAAAAATACTCTATTTATCCTAATTGTATAAGGTTCTAAATATTACCACATACCATTTAGATTAGTAAAACTATTTTGTAATAACTAGGGACTTCTTGTAGGATAGTGGTATGTAATAAAGGCCTGTCGCACTATGGTTGTAGGTTCAATTCCTACAGCTTTGTCCGACGTGACGGGTTATCCCCCAACCTGCAGGTTGTCCTTTTCCTAAAACTATAGTATTATAATATTCCAAAAATAATCTTCAGAAATGTTTTAACCTTAAACAGTACTATCCAAAGTTCAACATAACACATTCCAACCTTTATAGTTATCCAAAATACCTCTGTCCAGACTTTCTCTGAAAGGTCCTTAAATTCCAAAATCTATTGTAACATTATATTCCCCAAACAAAGTAAAGTTTCTCTTATTGTCACATACTAAAAATATGGTTACCTTAATCATATTAAAATCTTAATGAAAACAACAAGTACTGCAGTACAATCCTTATATACTCCATAATTATTATAACCAGTACATCATTGATACAACACTCAAATGAAAAAATTCTTTAATAACAACATAATAACTCTAATCATTCCTCCTCATCTGTGGTAGTATCATAACATGATTATTATCCAACAACATCATTTGGGGCATACTCTGATGATTTAGACATTGGTTTGCGCAGTGTCCCCAATCCTTGCAGAAGAAGCATTGTACATTTGAAACCATTTTCTTACCCTTGCAGTCACGCACTTTGTGTCCTTTCTCTCTACACTTATAACAAACTCCCATTCCCTTTAGGCAAGTTCCATGATGTTTCTTCCCACAATTACCACATATTGTAAAATTCTTCTTTCCCCTCATCCCTTTATCCATCATTCTCTCTTCTATCCCTTTCGTCTCTTGCTTCGCTTCAAAGCCATAAGACTCAGAGAATTCTTTACTTATCTTATTAACACATGATATTATTTCTTCATATGTTGAGAACACATGGGAGACTATTTCCCTTCGAAATTTTGGCTTAATACCGTGAAAGATACGATCCTTCTTACTCTTTGGATTATACGTATTGCTGGAGTTCACATTCCTTCTACTGGGCGTCATTTCTATACAATGGCATAAACTATGTTAGTTTATGAATTGCAATGAATAATTCCAAACTTGTAAAATACTTAATGTAAATTGAATGGTTTATGGATATAATCCATAATCATAAGAATGTTTTCTTTGAGGAAGTATATACTCATAAACCCTACATAATGGTTTGTAAAGAAAATGAGAATTATCCTAAGCAAATCCCCTGGGAGTGTCGTAACCAAGAGTGCAGCAAGGCCCATTGTCGTGCACCATTTCCCATTCGAGTCTAGCTCAAAGCGGTGTTTTCGGGTTTTACCCCTAGGTACATCTGTGCCAGAGCCGCCTCTACCTGCTCATATCCAGATAGGGATGTATTGCTCAGAAAACTCACAACATCTCTATAATACCAAAATTCTATGAAGCTCTTCTATACTAATCCTCAAAGTCTATCTTTGGTCTATGTGCTCTAATCAGAGTTTATCTAAATCTAGCTTCCAAGGTTAGTACTAAACTTCCTCTGATACCAACTGTAACGCCCCGACCCCAGCTACCCGGAGTCGGTGCATTACTTCGTAACATTGGCATGATCACAAAAGATCAAGTCTCGAAAGACCGATTAGTTTAGTAGCCTTGGAAACACTACATTAATTCATAAGTCTTACATTACATCATAAAGTAAAACAAAACTACAACATATTCTCTTCATATCCCCTTATTTTATCCCAGCAGGTCATTCATAATATACTTCTTCACATCCTGGAAAAATTAAAACATTGAAAGGGGTGAGCTCAGATGCTCAGTAAGGATAACAATATAGCAGAAGCTTTCATAAATAAACATTAACATTTAAGGCAATGTATAACTAAAACAAAAGCCTTTTAAACTTGAACTTTAGCATAATATGGCAAAAGTAAAATGAAATAATTCCATTTACTTACTCACATGGATATTCTACTAGTCGAATAATCACATGAAATATCAATAACCACTTTCATAATGATGGAATGCATAATTCCAGACTATCATAACCACGTAGCCAAGGCCTCGTGCCAAGACCAAAAATAAGATTTTGTCAATGCCTCGTGCCAAGACACTAGTTTGTCTCATGAGACCTACTGATGCATCGAGGAGCTATAGCGGGCTCCACCCGTCACTTATTAAGTCCAATGCATTCCTCATATGAATAGGTTTAAACATATCATAAACCATAACATAATCGTATCACATAAAACATGCATAAAGGAAACATAACATTTCCACATTTCAATAACAAGATATCAATTAAACACATCGATATAATAAAGACACTTTCAAAACCATTTTCAATACCAAAATAAAAGAAAAGTAAAACATGGTATTTATTTTTCTTTTAAAAAAAAGTATGGCTTGTAGAGGAAGACGAAACTCAAATAATGGTCACGGCGGCGGAGAAGTCGTTGTCGCCGCATATGTACGACAAAAACATCCCCTTTTTTCGTTTAGTAAACGCTTCATATAAAAAGATTCCTTTTGAATAAACGTAAAAGTCAAAGGGGTTTATACACCGTATAAAAGAAAGTTGTATATAAAACCAAATATGCCTCAATGAAAGGAGATTGAGACGAAGTCCTTAAAAAGATCATTTTTAAAATAAAATAGATCTATTATGTGTATTCACTATAGGTACCCATAAAGAAAGTAAAAATACAAAATAGGACATAATAATATCATGACATAATTTTAAAGTAGGAGATGAACCCAAAGAATGGAAGTTGGGTTAAGAAATTCCCTTACCTTGTGTCCGACTTGATTTGACCGTTCTTTAACCTCATGAATAATAAACTAGAGTTAATATATACTTTATTAAGAACCATTTTCAATTTCATTATCCTTTTTATATCACTTATTACAATGTTATGAACATTATGCAATTATTTAAGTTAATAACGGTCGTTTTTTCGATCTTTGGTACTTGAGTCAACAATAATCTTCTTATAATTACAAGTTGTTTATGTGGTAGAATATCCATTATCTCCAGAATTATATTCATGATTTAGATTTCATATATATCATATATATACAGTATATACATTCATTCATAATATTACGTAACATTTAGAGGTAAGAAATGAAATGCACCGTTCATGGAGACGGTAAGCTGTACGTACGCATGAACACTACTTTCATTTATATTTCGTATTTAATGGAATGAAATCATAATTATATAAAGGTATCATATAGTTCCAGTATAATATCATATATAATATCATTTACTCCATCCTTTATACATTCCACATATGGCATTAACGATTCACATCACTTTGAGGGGGCGGTAGTCCGCACTTCCTAAAATGAAATTATCGCATTTACCCATAATGGAAATCATAAAGTATGCCATAAATGAGAAATACAGAAGCATAAGGAAACAATAAACATATTATATATCATATATAAATATAGTGACATCTTAATGGCCACCTTTTAAGGTGTTATATGAGTGTTGAACAATCATCATTTCGTGAGGCAGAAATTCGCCATCCACAGAAACAGTATGTTCTTTAACCATTAGATGTAGGTGTGTGTAACTGTAGCTCTAATACATCTCATAAAAACATCCTAGTATATTTAGGATACTGGTGTTGTTACAAAAGAAATGAATAAAAAGAGTTTATGGGGTTGGATAAGCAAAATAAAACAAAACAACATTAGAGAAGACATTACCTTAAAATCGGGTAACTCTTTTTGATTTGAGCCAAAGGCTTCCTTGGGAAGAGTTCTTCCCAATGTGAGGCTTCTAGGAGTAAGGGAGGGAAGTTGGGAGAGTATTTGGGCAGAGTTTGGCTGAGCCAAATGGCTTGAAAGTGTGAATGAGGTGGTAGAGGTGGGGGCCTTTTATAAGAGGAGAGGAGGGGCACTCTTGGAAAGTAAGGAAATGTTACATTATTATACAATTATTTTCGGATTCCAAAGGTCCCACACTTATATAATTCGAGGATAAGGTGATAAGGGTTCTAAATATACTCATCCAATAGGTTTTTGACAAGTGTAAGCCTTGTATTTTACATTATCTATTCATTTTATTTAAATCGTTAATTAATGAGGTAATCACTACATCATCATGGTGTCATAAATAATTTAATTTATTTAATGTCCAAAAAATTATAAAAAAAACTATGATGTAGTAAATATTTTTATCTTTCCAATGACTATTTATAGTCAAACATATGACTTGTATAACCCCATGTAAAAATTGCTTTAGTAAAACATTTCATGTTTGTGTCATTTTTTACTTTAACATTAAATAAAAGGTATTTATGTCATTTTGCAACTAAAGTGGCTCCATGGGGTCCCCAAGTTGACCCATGGATTGTACTGTTCGGCCATGGCACATCCAATGAGGGTAGGACATGTGTCAAACTCATCTCATATTATTAAAACATTATTTTTACCTTAAACTACACTAATTACCTCTAATCACGATTAAGAACTTAAAAGTTACTATTCACAAAAAAAATTATTTTAATCTCATTGAACCACATTTTACTTCTTAATTACAACCATGTATGTCGGATTTTTGAAATTCAAAACACAGAAGTGGTAAAATTTCATTTAAACGAAAAATCAGTTTTTATAAGTACCACTTAGTGGTTTCACTATTCATCAAAAAGTGAAGTTTTTCAGAACAATGCCAAAATTTCAACCTAAGATATAATTGATATTCCGAATTCAAAAATGATGTCTATTTTAAAAAATTACAAAAATATATGTTGCATTAATTAATTTTATAATTAATTCCCGCTGTCACAACAAATAGCGTGTTTTTAAGAAACAATTTATATCAAAAGATTGGCAATTGTTTATGTCCAATTTCAAAGTGAAATTAATTCTAATGACCACCATTGGATATAATGGTAAAAATATATTCCAATTATAATTTAAAACAACTCAATAGTATAATTTATCACTATAAATTATTTTGATTAAAAAAGTTGTTTTAATTATTTTTCACTATTCATAAAAAATGGAAGTTCTCAGAAAATTACAAAAAATTCAACTTAGGATAATATCGATATTACGAATACAAAAATGAAGTCCATTTTGAAATATAAAATTTCTATAATTTTAAAAAGTGGGTATTACTATTCATAACGGCTACTTTGATTAGTCGCGGTGTGTTAGAACTCGAACTTGCGTACAATGCAAGCTATTGCATTATTGAAAGAGAGGCATATCGTGGAAGCTCGGGGTGTTACATTAAATCATCAACAATGGAGAATCCTCCCCCAAGGGAGTCTGGAAAGGAATCAATACACATAAAATACTCCTCTAACTCCTCTTCCTAGATCATTCATATTATTGGCTGACCCCCTGGAAGGTTGGAGGGAAAGGGAATGTCATAGAGCATCCTCAACCAGTAAGTCAGTAGTCCTGCTATTCCACATGAATGGATGATATCTTCCATCTCTTGTATATATTACATTACTTCATACTAGGAAGATTGGAAGTCATCCTTCAAACGACCTAGCCTAGAAATGTGAGTCAGATCATCCTATATATACATCCACATTCCATATAGGGATTTGAACTACCAAAAGATGCTCAAGTACCTGCAAACATTGGGGAAGATGTATTCATATGGAAAATTTTCAAGTTGAAACTACTTCCATAGAGCCAAAAAAAACTCCTCCAGAGTTACTTAAAGGATTCCACCCTCCTCCTAAATAAAATTTCCCATGTGTTGTAGGCCTTAAACTGAAGCTCCCTAGTGAGTTTCACCCAATGAAGGCTTAGGAAATGTGGGATCTATAGCTTCTTCCATCCTACTAGTCCATCTCTTCCTCCATAGCATGCTCCACCCAACACAACATGCACCAAGAAAATTATTTTTCAGAACCCTTCAATAGAATCAACCAAAAAAATGGTATCTACATTGAATCACTTGTGTACATTCTCCACCATATTTGTATGAATTCATGGAAGATCACATAAATATCACCATGTGAAGACAATATATTTCTTCCACTATAATCCTATTTATAGAAAATGTACCATATTTACTGAAGGACTGAATGGTAGAGCTATGGGTGTAATTTAATGTAGACATTCTAGGTGATCCACTAGAGACACCTAAATTAGCGAGTGAACTGGTACAGTGCATATGATAATCCTACCACCATGCAGTTGACCTTAAAACTAGTTACCACCTTGAAAGGCCAAAATGTTTGAACACTACCCTATTTCATTTATTCCATCACCTATAACTATCCCCATTGGGTGGGGGGAATGAATAGAACACGAAATATATTTTGAGCTCGATCCTGACATGCACCTCAAAAACATCCAATTGAAGAGGTTGAATCAAGACAACGTTCAACATTAATGGTCGAAAGCCTGTGCTTGGGATATATGGGATTCAGGTACTCATACCCCACCTATGTGTGTGGAAACATATCCATATAGACACTTTATGGGTCCAATTACATTTAGAGGGGAATTCCTCCTACTAATGTTTTTTAAGACATTATACAACATAGACAATATCTTCATGACCACGATGTTACACTACCTCATCTCTAGTGTTCCCACCAAGATTAGTGTGATCAACCACACCCCCATGTGTGCATAATGATCCAGGAGAATTCATCTATAGATGTTAATTTTGATGAACCTATAAATCTAATCATGGGGGACATAGAATTCACACTATAACCCCACATGCCCTACTAGATTACCTCCATGATCAACCAGTAGGAGTATACCTTGTGTTTCCTTCAAAAAATGGAATTCCCTCCTTGATAGCCTCTATGGAGAGTATTTAAAAATTATTTGAACAAATTTATGAAGGGGGGATTTCCTTTATCCCTAGCTTGTATCACTTCTCCCTTTTCACAAATTTAATAAGATCCCTTTTTATCACCTAAAACTTCTCTTGGTAATCCCAAATATTCTAGGTGGGGAGGAATTTTTAATACAACTGCCCTTCGATCAGGATCCCAATGATTTGGTAGAGGTCCCACAGGTTGATGCTGACCTCCCCATGATATAGGTCAAATGTATAGGTCCCTAAAGACCACTTTCTCAGTATATGATGCTTTATATCAAGGTGGTAGTAGGAATGGGACTGTGTTTTCAATGAAATTCCATACAGCCCCACTATCTTATGCTCCATATTGATTTTTTCACAAGTCTGGTATGTCTAGTAGCCCTTGGACCACTCAAATATAAAATTTCCACTCTAGAAAAGGTCACATTATATGGTCCATCTTTGGAGACAATCCATCATTTGAACAATGAATATTCTCTCCTATTGAGGAGGGTTCTTCCATGTTACAATCTCACCCCCTTGATTTTTCTCATAGGGTTCGGTAAGGAGTGAGTATTTTTTGATGCTTGGTCCTCAACTTTGTGACACATTAATATTATATTGTATTGATAAATCCCTGAGGAACTTATGTACTAGAAGGTGGGGGTGTCTCAGTTGGCATTGGGGTTGAATAAATCTCCCATATTTCCAAACCCATATAAAGGAATCCTCTAGAAGAAAGGTTTATCTTTTTGATCCATCATCATTAAATCTGAGTGTGTCATGGTCCAAAAAAATATAGAATCTCTCTCTAATAATAATGTTCCCATATATCTCCCTTCTTAGAGAAGTATCAGGTTAAACAACATTAATATAATTTTTGTGGAATTTTATAATTTATGAATTATTATTAATGAATGTCTGGTTTTCTAATTTTTTGAATATTGAAAATGATTTATCATAGAAGAAGAAGATGAAATGGTGTGAATATTTTTGCATTATGAGGATCAAAATCATATAAATATTGTGAATGTTTTGAGTTTCATGAAAACAGATGTATGTCCAAGATTACAAAAAAATCGTGGTCACCCATGGGGCCCCTACACATATTTATATGCTGATGGTTGAGCCTAGTTTCATGAATGGAAACCTAGGTTTCTAATTTTCTATTATTTTTCCTCAAACATGGAACTATTATCCCATATTGGGTTTCATTAAAAGTGAAACCATTTTTTTGATAGAAAAACCCACATTTTACAGGATATGGTAGGGAAATAATGGGCGATTCATGGTGAATTCTGGAAGAAATTGGCTAGAATTACACCTAATGGAATTTATTCAGAAGTTATTATCCTTCATCAAAGGACAGTGCATCATAATGATTTTCAGAAAATCATGTATACTATCCTTATGTGTATAAAATAACTTCCATGCAATGTTCATTTCCTCATGAAGGTCTTGGTTGTGATAAGGAATTTTTTATTCCTTGAATACAATAACATTCATCAATCATGTACACCTCTAAAATTCCTATAAATTCTTCCCTTCATCCATCATTTAAGGGTATGTGACCTTTGGGGTTCTTCTAGAATCTATGAATTCATGAAACTTCATCCTTCAAAAGAAAAAGTGAATATTATTTTATATAGATTTCCATTACACTGTAAAAACCACCATGGATTCTTGAAACTTAGACCATGGTGTATATGAACTTTTTGAATGTTCCAAACCTTCATTATAGATAAAATACAATGAATATATTAGTGTTTCATGAGACATCCATCCTTCATGAAATCTTCCACATGGGAATTAAGAAATTACCTTGGGGAAGTGAAAATACTTTTTGTGAAGTCCCTACATTCGTGAAACCCCTAAACTTTGTAAAAATAATATCCCTTATGAAACCCACCTAGTATACCCCCACGTGATGCCTCATTTTAGGAAACATACCTTTGTTAATGTTGAGTTATAAAGGTTCCCATCCCACTAAAACCCAGTTCATTTGTTCCTCGACCTTCAACATGATTGGTATAATCAACCCTAGTGTATTTTACCTTTTCTCTAAAAATTTTATAGAAAGTTTTAATTCCTTTTATTCCTAATAATAGGTACCTTAATGTTAGGATTCCTACATATTACTTCACCATGGTAGTGTTTATGGTTCATTCCATCCAAATTCACCTGTAGAGTATACACCTAAGCTCTAAAGGTGGAATATTTGAGGGAAACTACCTATATATTTCTATATGGAGGGTTAGTGTTGTATCCACCTGTCCTACCACAAAATTGTCTCCCTTGGAATATTCCACCACCAAGTACAATCTAAATATCTTAAAATGTAATAGCCCAACATCTTACTCATATGACATTAATCTGTATGATATCATCCTCAACACATGATGATAAACATTATCCCTATCCAACAAAATGAACATAGGATTCGCTTGTATGAATCAAATGGTATGACACCTCACCTCCTAGGAAACCCATATTCATAATCCTGACACCATCCATTGTGGATACTCCTTTCATGGCACAATCAAACTTAACGCATGGTGTTAAACTACACCGACCTATCCTAAAACATGAACAAAAACTATGCACTTGAAATATGTGGGTTTTGATCCATGTATCCTAATAGGGTACATATGAAACGTCTCTAAGGGTAAATCTTCAGACACCTGGGATACCTCCCTAAGGTTAATTCATGATCCCCTAATACTGCTACTAAATCTATATGTCTTCCCCTAAAATGGGTTAGCTCTGAAGTGTGATCATTTAACCTAGGTACACACTCAAACTCACCATAAAAACTCATTTGGTGCACTAGATCTCAACATTTACATGTTATTCTAGATGATATCTTGATTTATATATGACCAACACATATAGAAAACATCCCCACAAGATGTTAAATCTGTTTCCAAAATGTCCATGAATGAAATTAAAGCAGTTACCATCCTGTCTCGAGAAGATGTTAAATTTGTGACCGAACTATACCCAAAATACACTAAAACTATGAACAACATATCCCTACAAGATGTCAAACCTATGACTAACCTATCCCCACTATGCATTAAACATGTTCCAATCAAATCCCTACATGATTTCAAACATGTGACAAACCTATCCCCACAAAATGTTAAAAGAATAACTAAATTATCCCAATAAGACTTTAAAACCTATTAAAATGTACCTCAAAGACTATAAACCAATAATGATGTCCCCATAATACATTAAAACGTTGACCATTATCATAAGCATCATAATATCTACCTCAGGCAATGAAAACATGATATCTACCACACAATTTTAGACATACCAAAATTTATCAATCATCCCATTTAGTATTTCCTTTAAAATAATATCAGTATCCACATTTACAAATGATTTCTAGAGGAATCACATGCCTTATTACTCATGTTAATCCTTTTTCCAAATGCTGTAAAAACATTATTTAGAAATATCTATTCCCATTTGTAAATACTGTTTCAAAACCTACATTGTAAACCCCCAAATTATCCTTGAAATTTCATTTAATTCAAAACCATTTGGAAAAAACATTTAAAAAAAGGGAATCCTCAATTATTCTAGAATCAAACACACAACATCAATAAATCTATAAACAGGTCCTTAAATAATTATTTAACTAAGGTGTGACCATCTAACTATTTAGAATGATATATATTCCATGTTGACTATTATGTTTTTGTGAGCACATATATAATTTATCGATGATTCACAAAATTCATGTCTCATGAAACAATAATAAAGAAAATGAAACACAAAAATAAAATCACAAATCAAATATTAGATTCAATTAAAGTCATTTTCACATAACTCCATCAAGTCAATATCCTCTTATTCAATTCCTAAATATGACTTCTTATGCTCACCCAATAATCACTTAAACTCTAAAGACCCTTAATCTATCCATAAAATCAAATAATTAATAGTAAATAATTTTAGATATTTATACAACAAAATATAACCATTTGAAATTAATTTTCCATTAATTTTTATCGGAATAAATTCCTAATAACTCAATGGGTCATCCCATCACACAAAAACGACAACTATCCACCTATGGAGGGCTTATGTTATATTTCATACACTATTAGGAAAAAATACCTAACACATGATATCAATTAAATTGGAAAAATTAAATCAATTTAAACAAGAACACCTTGAAATAAAATCTTACAGAGACATACATTCATAAAAATATCTTTCTAACCTAGCTATAGGACATCATCTAGTCATTCCAGGTAAAATAACAATAACATTAGAGGATTTCCACCATGATTCAATGAATTTTTTTTACCAAAACTAAAAAACATGTCCAGAATCAGAGGGTATTATGAAGAGGATGAAAAAATATAAAATGGGAAGATGTAACATTGAATCACTATCAAATACCAACAAAACAAGCCTAAAACTGATGATGAATTGATAGAATAAAAGAGGGACTTTCTCTCGGATCATACATGCACACATAAGGTTAGGAAGATCAAAAAGGGGTACTATAATTAGTGGGGGTATGAGTTTTTAAAAATCATTAAATCATATGAGGTGGGAAAAGGACTTGTTTCATGGTATGAACTATGTTATAGTACATGCCTCCAAATCCCCCGAGGAACCTCAATCATGTTGAGGACTATGAATCGGGGCTCCGCCATCTCATAATTTCACATAGGGGATACCCCCTATGAATATAATGAGATAAGTAAAACATTAGAAAAAATGATCAGGTTGGCCATTTCTCCCTCCCCATTTTTCATCGAGGGGCTTACTAGCAAAAACCCCACCAGATGGGGGATGTGATATTTTTTGTACTTGTTTTTATCATTGGAACCTCAATCGCATTGACCTCCACCATGGGTTACCAAATGACCAATGTATGAATTTTGGCAGATCACTTCATACACGTTATACCCCCATACAATATAACTAACATAATGTCAAAACTAATGGTTTTGTTCATTGTGGTCCAGACGAAACATCTAGGTTTCGAACAAAAAGTACTAGAAGAACTAAAATGAGCGGCCTCTTGTCCATTTTACATATCTTCCACCCTCTGGAACAATATAAATCTCCACAATTTGGATCCCCAAATTTTTAGTAAAAATAGGTAGACTAGGGTCACCACATTATGGGGGTGTCATGATCCCCCAGCCACTGTATCCTTCTTTCGATATTTTGAAACCCACTTATTGGATATCTCTAGCACCTAGAAACCCTAATAAAGAACATTCCACATATAAAATTGTCTTTTCATGATTTTCATACACTTAGAATCCTAATTCATGTCCCGATTTTCAAAATAAACCTCTCATGAAAATAAAAAAAATAAATTTCCACTAGAATTCCACTAATCAATAAATATACAGGGGATACATTGAGCATAACATGATAAATAAACAAGAATTTAAATTTGAAATTTAAATTTTACCTTATCTAATTTTGATGGAACACATGTTTTACTCATTATCAATGATCCCTGCTTAAAGGAACGACAAACATATCCCTTTAGATCATCCATACAAACAGTACGAGATCTTGTAGTATAATCCCTAATAATTTTTGAATATTTGGAGTTATATTGTTTAGATGAAATTATTATAATTTTTTTTATCCCTTTAATATATTTGACCTTCTAAATATTACCTAAATAGAAATTTTGACAAAGATAAAACGTCAGAAACATCATAAATATTTTATCACTTACCTATAGAATCAAAATAATGTTATGTTGTAAAATTCAAGTCATTAAATAGAAACAATTCTCCCATAAAATATTAAATGAACCATGAATAATAAATATTCATTTTCTTAATAATTTCTATAAATCAAATAAAAATTTGAGAGTAAAATGTGTTATGAAAATTGTAACTTATTATTATAAAATTGATTAAAATTGAAATTATTTTGTTTCTTCTGATCATTATAACTTGTACATTACCCATCCCCCACTGTGGGTCCCAATATGTCTTAATCTTCAATTCATTAGAGTTGGATTGGGTCCAAAAAATGATTTGTGTGTGAACCTCTAGGACCTCATCTCAATTGCAATGATTTTTTCTAGAAGACCATGACCAGTATCCTGTAATACATAAAGGTCCCTAAAAGGATATGGTTTTTTTAATGAAATTAAAACCACCTATGAACATTCAATGCTTAATATAATCTATTTATCATGTGATATGTTATAAAGAATTATACATTACTTGTGTCACCATCATTGTATGATTTATTTATACCATCGATGACTATACTAGATGGGCATACCTACATTTACCATGGACACGAATTTAGTAATGGTACCACTATCCTAATCAACTAGGTATGAGATATCTCTTCCTTTTAGAATAAGGAAATCCTATAATAATCATTAAACCAATTCCATACCAAAAATGATGCACCAAAGATAAGATATATCAACATAATATAAATGTCATGGTTTTATCATATTTAAAAACACATGATCAAATCATAAATAATGATAATAATTTTATGTCAAGAGACCAAAGACTGTTCTCAAATATAGGAAGAAATTGACACATAAATAATGTGATGTTTCTATTAGATGGTCATTCATCACGATCCCCTATATTGGAGATCACCAATTCATAAATTCATGTGAAGGAATATAAATTCTTATGATTCTACAACACCTGATAGTGAAATATCATTTTTTCCTATCAGTATAATTTATCTAAACTATATGACATATGATTAATATTTCATTCGTAGTATATCAAAGTTCACATTATAGATGAAACCTTATCTAACCTTTTAATATGAATATATTCAAAGGGTGTTTCTTTATAAATAGTTCATTTAAAAGTACCAAGTTTATTTTTTTAATATAAAGTCATACCTAACTCTCTATATACATTATATGGTAATAAAAAATTACTTATCTATTTCTGTATAGGGTACCCACTTTTACAACAAACTCACGTAAAGGTGACCACTCACAACACCCTCTCTATTCACATATAACTAGATTTCATCACTTATATTAATATATATATATATATTCAAATCCATATAAAAGGTTATATTACAAATCAACTATATTAATCACGGAGTAATCCCCTAAAAAAACTTACTACATCCTTCTCCAAGGTCAACTAAGCCAATATCATCAATCAACCACATCCAAGGGCCCTAACTCCTTCAAACATCAACATAAAGTAATTATAAAATAATTATAATTAATTATATAAATTAATCCATATAAATTAAAATTTCCATAATTGAGGGACAATATACAAAATAACATACCAAAATCAAAACCTCATCCAATGGGGTGTGATCCAATCCTAAGGAATCCCCAAGTCCACTGCCATCCAAATTATTCTAATTGATATGGGTTTTCTTCTATGGAAAATATATAGCTAGGAAAGCATCATATAACAAACAAAACGGCTTGATGATAACTGGGCAGTCCAATTGTTTTAAATCATCAAAGATATTTTGTGATTAAATTATTTTACATTGGTTTCGACATTATTGTTTCGATGATGAATAGAGACAATTGAGAACCCTCATTTATGGTGAATTTGGTTGGGCCAAATTGTCAATTGTAGGGGTTTAACATCATGTATAATAACCAATGTATGGATACCATTTTCATTATTAATAGACACATCCAATGGTTCCCAAAAGCATAACTAGGTCCAAAATTTCTTTCCATAGGCAGGTGGACAGTTGGGGTTTTAGACCTGGTGACACTTAGGGACTCACATTGTTCCAGAGGATGGGAGGTTGGGCTTATCACACCCTTTTGTGGGGAATTTTTTCCTACTACGGTACTCTCTTATTGATTTAATATATTTTTTATAATATCTCCCTAATCTAGGAAATAGATCAGTTACCCTAACAAATTAATCATAGGTTAAGCCCCTTTAATGTGTATAATAAGGGAATCTCATTGGTTAATCCATTTATATGTATTTTTTGTTATTTATCCATTTACCAATATGAGTAGATACTTATAAATCGATGCTATATAATCATGCTATTTAGAATTTTCTTCCATGAAAGGAGGTAGTTAATATTATGAGGAGGGGATTAAAGTATTATGAGGTATCCTATATCTCATGTTTATAGAAGGAATAAAAATCCATGTAGTTACTTAAACCCATGTAGTTTATTTTAATGAGGAGAATAAGTATATGTTGGAACATAGGCACCAGATATTTGAGCTCAAATATAAATAAGACATTCTAAAAATCCTAGATAAAGTAAGAATCATAGTTATTGTTTATTATTTTCTTCTCAATCCACTAATGGATGAGGTAGAATGGTCATCCCATGGGAATGCTTTGGTGGTTATAGTAGAAATGTCAGAGACAAGAAATGAATTACATCGAAGTGGATGCTTATATAACCTCAGGCCTTAGTAAGGAATCCTATGTATCTTAGAAATACTATTTATTGTATTTATGTTCACACCCTTAGGACTGGAACCAAATAATATTCCCTTATAATTAGGTAATCACATTAATCCACTCATTAGGGCTTACACACAAATGATTCCATGGTTAGTGTAGATTCATGATTTGAATGGTATGACCATTTTGATTCCCTAATGACACAAGATCCATGCTCAATGTGAGAAATAAGGGATAAAAATCAATAATTATCACTTCATATGGATGTGGGACTAATTTAATAGGTCATCCCATGTAATTTTTTAATGTTGAGATTGAGCCTTAGGGAGGAATCCAACATATACTAGTTTTCATTGGATTCAAATCCATTTTAGATATGTTGTATTATCCATATATTGATGTATGAGGTAGAATGATCATTAAATTTGAGTGGTTTTTCCCTAATGGTTGAATTTTCAGAGACAAGAGGGGATTATACTAAAGTTAATGCCTCTTTGAGCACGGGCCCTATGAAGGCTTCCTACGTATCCCAGTTCTTTCAGGAATCAGATCAATCATAGTTCAATTGGTTGGGGCTTATAAACTAACATTTTTCTTATATACCTAACATATCATATCATTCCACTGACCAGGCAATACACAAAAATGTTTCCCTTGTCTTTATAGAGGCTTATGATGGCAACGAAATGATCATTTCAAATCCATAATCCAAATAGAGCTATGCTCGATCTGAGAAACATGTGTTGAAATATATTTAGTCCTATCTCTTATAGATTCATGAATTATGAAATGGGATATCCTTTTGGTGGTTAATATAGAGCCTTAGCCTCAGAGAGGCATCCTATGTATACTAGAAATGGCATGAATTAGAGAAATAATAGTTCTTTTGGCAAGGACTTACACACTGAGGTTCCCCCAGTGGTTAGGGATTACCCCATAGAGATGGAAAATGTTGTCAAGTCCAAGAATTCATAGTTGACCTAACTTTCCTATCTGCCTAACATGTATTGATTTTCCATTCAACATGCCCAAGTTGTATACTTGTCATTTCAGATAATGTCTTCCTGACATGGCCAAAGAAAATCACATGAACCATTTGACATGTCCAAGGGATGTTGAATAATCTGGATGGAATTTATGGAGTATTTTTCATTATCAAGGGTGAATTTTATGAAGGACATCTCAAGACCTGATCGGCATGTCCTGGAATCCATCACATGATATTAGATGGCTTATTTAGGGGCCATCACATAATCCAGGTTACTTTCCATTGTATCATCATGATAGATTGATCACACACATGGAGGGTTTTGTGAGAGTCAATGGGACATATTTGGAGGGTAATTCATGATCTGGGATGAAACATCTAGGAGTCATCTTGATAGTCAGTTGAAAAGTTCAGAGGACATTGTAAGAGCCAGCTGACATACCCTATTACTATTTCGAGACTCAACTGCCATTTTCATAGTTCCACCATATTATCAAAGTATAATATACATAGGAAAATTTGAGGAATGTATGGATATACTATAGAGTTTAGAAGGACTTGGGTGGTATTCCCCAGGGTTCTATGTGACTTTCACTAACCTTTCTTGGAGACTTCACATGATACAAATAACATACTAAAGATGAATTGAATGAACTATGTGGTATTCCCTAGATCTATAACATATTTTGGTGGATCACATGATGCACAAGAGGATCAGATAGTATGTTCTTCATGTATGTTGACCGTTTTTAGATTTTTCATATTTTTTTTTGAAAATTCCTCAGATATATATTTTTAGCTTGTTTTGTGTTTTGTGTGGGTGATCCTTAATGTGGGAGGTTCCTCAAATGACCCTCTAGATGTCCTTCTCATGATCTAAGTGTGATCTCAAAAAGATCCTATGAAGGATTCATGAATGCTATGGGTTTTCACCTTATCATATCTAATGAAAAACTTCTCATTCACAAGATCATGCACTTTAAGAAATCCATTGTGATTCTTGGGTGTGCTAATGTGAGGTTAAATTATTCATCCATCTTTTTGTGTTAGGAGTTTTTTTTTTCAAGCCCCCCTTTTCATACTGATTGGGGGATTTATTAGCCTCTCCAATCCTTTTATTATTTCTTTTCATGAATATTATCATTAAAATCCATCCTAGAGTCGTTATAGTGCTTCGACATCAGGCATCTTCTCAAATTCTAGTTGAGGGTTACTTTAGAAGAATCACATTATATTCAACAACAACGATACCATCCCATAAACACACCATTTAATTGGATTATATACCATTAATGGGGTCATTTAAAATCATGATGACATGATGTAGTATTTCTATATTATCATGCCAACATGGCCAAGGATCTTCTTTAGATCATGGAACCTATCGGAAGGCCTTCGTGCGACCTTTTCTAACTTGTTTGATAAATTTCTTGAGATGAGGATGGATTATCAAGGTGATTGGTTTGATCATGTTGGTTTGTTTCATGAGTTTTAAAACCACAAAAGGATCCACAATTTTTCTTGTTATATACTTCTTTAATTTATCTATGGATTTTGGGGTTTGCAACTTTACTTGAGTATTTTCAAAGGAAATCACTCTCCTCATCGGTGATGCATCATGTGACTGATAAAAAGTCATGTGGGGATGTGTGAGCACTTTATGGATACACCCTTGTATTTACTTTTTGGTTCCAAAGGGGGAGCACAAAACTTTCTGGACATGTATGAATACATTTATCTGATGAGGATGACACAAAAATGGTATATTACATTGAAAGGTGGACATGTCATCTATAGTTTGTGGTATCTTGTGAATTTCTTGGGTGTGTCAAAAGAATTTTATGACAATGATATGCTCCCACCTCATCCATTTTTATTTCCTTTTCTTATTTTACATGGTCTATGGATCTCATCCAGCTAAGTGTGTTTTTTTAAGAAAATTACTCTTCCAACCAATGATGCCCGATATGATATCTATCATCATAGGAGACTCCCACCTTATAGATATCTTCCCTCAATTTTCTATGGTTTTTTAGATGGGGTTTCAGGTATCTTCTAGTAAAAATGTCATTTGACCAAGGGTGAAATCTTAAGAGGAAGGGCTCTTATTGGAGGGGTTCTAGGGGATCTTCTACATGATATGTGCTACATGGGACCATCTTCATGAAATTCCGCAAGTCATGTGATTTCATGTTTCTTGAAGGTTCACGCAACACGTTGAATCATAGCCACCTTCTTCTTCATTTGTTTTTAAGGAAAATAATACCCATATTCAGGTATTTATGCCTCTGTGAATTTTCCAATGCTTATTTTGTGGGCATTATAAAATTACCCCCTTAGGAGAGAAGTCGATGTGGACAAGGGCTCCCTTATATTGAAAGAAAATACCCACCTTATTACTTTTGTTTAGTGAATTTTTTTCATAGATTTTATTATTTTAGTTTAGGGACTTTTATATCAGACCTTTTATCACTACAGTGTAAGTTCTTTTGGCATGTGCTTTGGGATACCATGTAGTTTCAATTATTTCTCCTAGGACTTCATTTATGATCATGTATTATGGAACACACATTAAAGTAATGACTCAAAACACACTAGGATGTTGAGTTCTTCTATGCCACTGTTGAGGCTCAAAAGGATTGGATTCTCTTTTCATGTAAGGAGGAGGTGCGTCTAGTTTGTAGTTCAAAGCCTATATGCATCAGTAGAATTTTAAAACATATTTGTCTCAACTATTTTTTCATATGTCATGAAATATTTATGGGGGTAATATTGGATGAGTTTAAAATACTAGGGATGGTACGCCCAATTTAATTATGGATTATGGTTGATATAATTCATAACCCAAATTTTTGAGTCAGTGAATATGGAATGGGGTAGACATGTCAGGGATGAACCATAAAAAACAAAGGTGGAGGGATCAACTATGGTGTTTCCAAGGCTCAAAAGGATTGAAAATACTTTCTTGAAAGGAGTATATGAAATTATTTGGTATTTCAAAGCCCTCATGCATTGATATCATAACAATAAAATGAGGATCTATACTTCTTTACTAGGGAAATGAAAGACTCATGCACACTCAGATGTCAAGATGATGTGGTTGAGATTGATGGAAAGCTATCAAATAAGGGTTATGTAACCCTAGGAATGTTTTAATATTAATTGTGAGGTTGAACCCAATTCCCCATTGTTTAAAATCATGAGGTGTGTCCCATCAATGTTTAGGAAATGGAGTGTCACATTCATACATCAAGAAAGGGTACAAAACATGGTGACACACCATTAAGGATGTTGAATCTTCTCAGATAATTTGTAAGTAAATTGTAAATCATGGTGAAAAGTACTCGAGTAAGCAGGATGATATGGGAAAATCACATTGCGAATGTCCCTAAACAAACTGATGTTTTGAATTATATTACAGTGACTTAAAGGCTCACAAGTATCATAAATCCCCTTTTACAGAGTGACACATTTTGTTGATGATCATAGGTTCATATGATGGATTTGTATACATATATTCACAGTCAATAAATGGTCCACTTGAAGGTTGAAATATTTTTTAAGGGCCATGAAAGGTTGTGGTGATTTTTGGTTCTCAAACCTAAAGTGTGATTTTTGGGAAGTGAAATATACAAGAAGGATTGGAGCACTCTAATTTTTTTTTTCACTTCCAACTGAAAACATTCCCAGAGTGAAGAGATATGAAAAAATATTAATCTAACATTTTCCCAAAATAGGGGGACCAGTGAGCATATCTTGTATTTTACTAGGTCTTTAAACTAGTCCCTATGATATTTATGCCTTATTTATCTACACAATAATTTTCCTAATCTCTAGGGTTGAAGAGTTCATCAAGTAAAGACTTTATTTTTTCTCTGGCATCTTTTTCATGTTTTCATCCTAGAATGTATTTTTTCTCTTTTTATAGTAGTTTAATGTCTTGTGATTTGGGCCATCATAGGCGACAATTTAATGTCAAACAAAATTGAAAAATAGTGTATGAAATTTAAGATCTTGATTCACATGGACCTAATATACAGGATTTCACACATGATCACTATTAGGACACCCACGGTACAGAGTTCCCATCATTTTTATGAGATGGATATGAAAATTTTATAAATTATAGATCGATGTTCTCAAGTCATGTGTAATGATATGGGATAATAATACATGGCATTTCCTAAAAGAACATCAAGTGATGAGCTCTGCAATAGTGATGACAGGCTCACAAGTATTACAAATAACTCATTATAGAAAGAATAATTCTCATGTTGGTCGGTCTAAGTCCTTATGCATCGATAGAATGATGATGTAGGGATATCTATTTTTATTTTCCAAGGGCCATGAATTGTTCCCCTCACCATTCAGATACTGTTACAGATAAGATAGAGGAATATTGTATCATTTTGTGGTTGGACCAAGATATAGGATTGATGAATCCCTACATATCTCATTGAGATGAGATCAAGCCATATATTGTACTAGAAAATTAATTTAGTTTAACACACTATGGAATGGTTGTTAGCTGGGAAGTTTAATAGATTGTGTTAAGGAAAAGGATCACATGATGTGAAAAAAGATGGATATTTTTTATCTGTATAGTTTTACATGATGTACTAAGGAAATTTTCCATGAATTTTAATTTCTTATAGTATGGAGGAGGATCTCCCAATGTTAAAGAAAATTAATATTTAAGCTATGCCCAATACTAGAGGTTTGGGCATCAATATGTATCCTATGATGGAAGGAATCAATCCACACATGGTTATATAATCCATATACAATTTAATTTCTTATGGTAAGGACATCAACAATATAGTTCTATGTTATGCGGTTAGGACATAGGTTATTGTGTAGTTTAAATTCTTACATCCAATAATTGAGAAACTGTATATATTATCATGTTTCTTACAATCTGATAAATTCAATGCAGATTAATGTATTCCTTCTAAGATGACTCTGTACTGTTTATCGTCATGTGGTCAGGCCATGGGGTATCATGAAACATAATGTAATACTTACAGGACATGAAGAGCTCCATATATTTTTACTTCATGTGTTCACGACTTGATACATTATGTAGTTTAAATTATTGCTTCAATGAATTTTGTTTATGACATCTACACCAAGTATTTTATTGAGAAACCTCACATTTTTTTGGTGTAACATGTGCCCCATCCATTGTGGACAGTGATTAAGATTTGTTGTGATTGAAATTATGTATGATATATGGACCTTCCAATTTGGTTTCTATTTTTGGAGGCTCATTTCATAGTTTAATAATTTTTTTTAGAGAAAATACGAGTTATCCTTGGAGTAATTAGTGTAGGAGAAACTTTTTAATAATTTAATGTTCCATCTGATTCTGATGGATTTAAAAGGTTGTGTAATGTACACAATTTATTCTCATCGGGCCAGTCAAATTCATCCAACTAATTTTGTGATTACTCATCATCTATGATCTTTCAGCAAACATCTATTTAGAGTTAATGTAGCTATAATTATCTGGGAAGAACTAACATTTTCCCATACACCATTGAGTACGGGGTTGCCTATGTAGCAGTACACATGGTGGTACTATCAGCTCATAAAGAATGGAGGATCTTGTCCAACCAGAAATTCTTATCCGCATTCACCATCTTCTATAATATATCTGATAGATTATTATTGAAGGCATATACCTTTGCCTTTTATTCTTCATAATATCTCGATGAATGATTGGACTCGATATTGTATTACTTGTACGATTTCATGAACTTTGTAGAATAAAATTTGTTGTCATTGTCTGTCAATATTGTGTGAGGGGCCCCAAACATAGTGATGATATTAGACATTTTTTAGTTGATTATATTCTTAATTGTGAGTTCCTTGATGGTTATTACATGATCCCATTTGAAAGATAAGTCTGTATAAGTAAGGATGTAATTGAACAACTTGGTTGTGGCTTGGAGATATGGCCCCACAAAATCAATTCCCCAAACTGAAAATGGCTATAAATATTTACCGCTATGTAAAACTTTTTTGGTTTTAAGGATGAATTTATCATGGATATATCATGGATGAAATTTCCAGGTCAATTCCTAATAGTCTTTTATCATGGTTTTCAAATAATAACCCATCCTCTCGATTTGGTGTGAGAGCCTGGTCCTAGACTGATGAGCACTATAGGATCCTACATTGACATCATCCATTATAGTGGGAATATCTCTTTCAGCTATGCATGTAATGTAGATTATATAGAAGACTCACTTTTAAAGGTATTTTATTTCCTTTAGACCATCCTTCAGGAAAAATATTCTTGCATGACAACAAATATTTTCCCTTCTATCTTTATATTTCAGGGGAGCTCCATTTTGGAGATAACTGATTATGGGCACCATCCATCCAGTGGTGGATATCCATTCATCATACTACGAAGTAGTGTTTACCTATTTTATTTCTATTATATCACAAAATATTTTCCACGAGACCATTCAACGATGCATGACAAGAAAGTCCGCTTCCTCCGGATCATGGCTGGCCATAACTATGGCTGCATTATCCAATGTGTTGGTGTGATTTTTTTTGGATCGGGGAACATGATGCAATGTGGGATCCATAGAGAACTATTCCATTAGTCCCCATACAAAGACAGTGAGAGGCTCCAGTTCTTCATTTTTATGGGATGTTCTACATTGATCTAATTTATAAATAGTTATTAATAACCTTGGATATTCAAGTATATTTTTGTAGTGGTGGGGATAGTTCCAATCCAACAATGAGGGATTGGTATTCGACCACAATATTTTTTCATTCATTAGATAGTGAAAATGATTAGGGAAAAAATAATTTTATGGAGAGTTAAATATATCCCCTAGTCCAACCTGATGGAGCTTTCGGTTCTCTATCATTTTTTCTGAAAGGACATTGAGAGGTTCTTTCAAAATACATCTCACATGTCTTGGGAGACTCATGGGAATAGAAGACCCCATCATATGGAAACATCATGTATACTGGTGTATTCTATTGGGAATGATGTGATACAAAGAAATAATACAGGGTTTTCACTTTAACCACATTATATGACACAAACTAGATGTCATATTGTTACATATTGGCGGTCCATCAGGAAAGACACCAAGTTATCATAGGATGACCTAGGATATACTTCATCAGATCAATATAAGGGAAAATATATACTTTGTGGTGATTTATGTAATGCCTCATTATTTTAAATATGAATATTACTATAAGACATTTATTATCAACATCAAAGTATTGAGTCTTACTACCTAACATTGTTTGGTTGGGGTAGTTGAGAATGTTCTCACTCACCACAAAATTTTTCAATGCAACGAGGGATCCCAGTGAAAATTCCTTGGTGTCCACATACATGATAAGTGTCCTCCCTTAAACTATAGGAATCATAACATGTGGGTTCATTATATACTATTTAATCCTTTTGAAGGATCCCAGTTATTCATTGTCTCATTGATAGGATATCCCTTTATTCATTAACATTGTGAATGGGAGAGATTTTGCAGCCATGTTTTGCATGAAACACTAAATTTGGGTGAGATTACCTTGTATCCCCCATAGTTATTTGATATTTTCAGTGGGTGAAAATTATTAAAATAGCACAAGTCTTATCTAGGTTGACCTCAAAGGAGTGGTGGGGTACCACAAAGACATGGTACATTCTTGATGTTACCATGAAAATGCATTTCAGTGGATTCATCTTCATAATGTGTTTTCAAACCATATGGAGGATTTCATTAATATCCATGATGTGATCAAATAATTATTCGTATTTGATAACCAAGTTGTTGATGTAAAAGTAAGGTATCATTCCCAGTAATGGATTAAAGATAAGATGCATGTCATGTTGATATGAGGTGACCATGTTCTTTAAGCTAAATGAAATGACCTAATACAAAAATATCACGTATGTTGATCTGAAGGTGTTGGATATTTCATCTTCAAGGTCCATCTTTATTTGGTTGTACCCTAAATACTACCCCCTAAAGGAAAGGTATTAGAATATAGTAGTTTCATCGATCAAGAGTTTTTTTGATTAGAAATGGGAAATTTTCTTTTGGGTAGTTGCAATTAAGGACTCTAAAATTGATGCAGACCCTAATATTTCCTTTCTTTTTCATGAATAGGATGATGCTGGAATGAAATATTGGGTATTTCACTTCTTGGAAAATGTTGGATTTGATCCATTTTTCCACATCCACCTCTACATTGGTGGATTGATAGGGGTGAATTATTTTAGCTATATAATTTACACCTTGATGCTCATTGGGTAATTCGAGATAGTGTGTAGCCACATCAGGTTTCAGTTTGGTAATTTATGTATAGTTCCACGAGAACAAATATTGATGGTTCTTTAGAAATGTGATGTATATAAATTTATCTTTGAGGGTTATAGAGACAATAATAAGTGCAGGATGACGGTATTATTGTGTTACTATATTTACATGCATGATTTCATCAATGGTGGTGGATATTCCATCCTCGAATGTGGGAGTGTTGTTCCTGAGTTCAAACTCGTCACCTTCAACTTTTGAGTCTATAGAGACATTTTTCGATGAAGTTGGAAATATTAGGGTTTCTATATTAATGTTGTGGTGAGAGAGGCCATTACAAGAGACATTATCATCCCCAAATTATTGTGTTATTCTAGAGAGATGATGAAGCTAATTTTTGTATACATTCACTAGGGGAAAAGTGGGAATAGATCTCTGGGACTAGGCCTATCACGTCAACTAGATTTATGGATAGCATATAGTCTATGGTGATCATATTCTAAGGTTTTATAGAGGAATTCCTAAATCCTTTAGGGGATAAAAACTATATATCATCATCAACCATTTGTGGTTCCCCCTTTTAGAAACACTCTTTAGTATATTTGTGTTATCAAGTATCGAAGGTGGGATTATCACCAGGTAGTATGCCAACCTTTCCATTGATGGGGTATTTCATACAGGGATTCAATGATGAAGTTATCACTATGTGGATATGAATCCAAGTCCTTCCAATAAGGAAATTGTATGTGGTTATTTACTAGATAACAATAAAATTAGTGTCAGATGTGAGATCCCCAATTAGAGTTTTGAGCATGATCCTCTTGAGAGGCCTTTTACTGTTCTTATCAAACCCTTGAATGGTCATATTTGTGGGAAAAAAATACCCTTAGGTATATCCCAAACATTTTTGTGGTCAAATCATGATTAAATTGATACTAGATGCATTTTAAATTAGATTTTATCAGATGTTGAAATTATTGAGTCTTCTTGAAATATATAGCGATATGATGTGTCCTTAGAAGAGATCTTCAAGGTAATCAACTATAAATGATATGGTGACATGGAATTCTATCATCACGGTCTCCATCCGATAGAAAATGTTTTCAAAAGATTCTATCTCAAATACCTTTGTGATTTGGAGGAATTTAAAAACATACTTTCTAAGTTGTTTTGAAAGACGGAGTGCATCAGGAACTGAGTGTCTGGTGTGGAAACCACCAGCTGGTTCGTAATGTTGTAATTTCATGCTAGAGGTCATCACTTCCCAATGCGAGGTTTCTCCTATATGTGAATCAAAAAACCTAATACATTTATGTTAGATGATATAGGTGGTTGTGCAGTGGCTATGAGAGTATCTACTACTTGTGGAGTTGGTCATACTAGCTTCCCCTTTTTCTATGATGAACAGATAAAAGTGCTCTTGCAAGGCAGTCATGCAATTAAACTAGGAATCGATGACCACTAGAGGTTTTTGAGACACATCCATTTTTTGTTCAGGCTCCCTGGACTAATATCCAATGGGTGTCAACATCATATATATACTATGTCGGGACCCAAAAAAAATATTGTGTCTAACCAACACCCATGTTGTCAGTGCATGGGACCTATTGTTCCCCGGTTTTTAGTGGGGAATTAATAATTAGAGGAATATGCATCATCAGATAAGGTCATCCATGTGTATCATATTGACAGAACCAAATATGATTTCCCCATCCAATGAGGGTTCAATTTGGTGGGCCAGTTCCCCTGATTTGGATGATGGAGAGAATAAATCTTCATGGGTCAGAGCATGAATTGGAGTAGAATACAAATTCTTCTAATAAATTTATTTCTTCTTCCAATAGTTATGTACACTCTTTGAAGGCATGTTTAATGTTAACTAATTGAGTGGTGGAGATATTGTGGGTCTGTGTAGCTATGATATCAGTGTGAAATGATCTCATAAACAATATTTTAGGCCATATTATTTCAAATCATCCATTCATGTTTTTGAAAATCTTATACCAATCTACAATATCTTTTTAATGGAAAATGGTTTTGAATTTTTACTTCAACGAGGAGTTATCTAATTAAACCTGTCCATAACTGACCATGCCTTGAAGAAAGTCTATGAATATAAAGCAATATTGAATATTATAACCCAACCTTCTATGGAAGGGGAAGTAGTCGAGATGGTTGGTGAGGTTGACCTCATTGGGATTCATAGGCAATTACATCTTGAAAAAGTTATTATCCATGTCCACCATGAAATAAACGGGGAATTGTTTATTTTAGGAGTATGATTTATTAACTCATTCCTAAAATCCTAGGTGACCTTAATTTTTCTATTCTTCAGGATGAGGGAAATTTTGTGGTTGTATCCACTCTCCATGAGGTGATGGGTAGTTTTGTACCTGTTATTGTTTTTTGATGGGAAATGCTGTTATCTTGAGAGTGCATATGCAACTTCTCCATTACATAGCCTTTTCCCATACTATGAGGTCATGAGTCAAGATTCGAATCGGGTTCACTGAAAGGTTTATTCCGATATTTTTTTTATTTTTATGAACTCAATGAACCCACATGGATACTTCATTGGGATATGAGATGTATGTATCTTATCTTAGGTATTTTCATTAAGTGTTCAAGAAATTGTTCCTATGAGAGATGGATGACAAGTGAATAGGTTAATGATTCCCACCAATATACAAATGTAGAAACCCTCTCATTTTCACATTGCTTGCAAATTATTAGTTCGAAGACTTTTGTTTTCATCAGTGTTTAGATGAATTGATAATGGAATTAATGATGAAGGACGTCCCACCCTACAATAGACCCTAGTAGAATACTATTGTAACAAATAATGTGTAGTCCAATCAGAGTCCATAAAAAACACCTCAGTTTATTTTTCTTCTTCTAATATTATGGGACCATCATTAGACCACACTGGGATGCAAGGTGTGTGATATGTTTTTTGGGGTTCCTTGCATAGTCATGGGAAGAGAATGCAGGATTTCTGAAATTGGGTGTGGAAAGATTTCATCCATACACACAGGATATGGATTCCTCTTAGGATTCACAGGTCTGTATCATCCATCCAAGGTTTCCATTCATGTAGTTCAGGACTCAACAATGTTATGAATATCTGAGGTTACTGTTGTTTGAGATGCCTCCTATATATAGGGATAGGGCATGGGTCGATGTGGTGGCCCGACAATCATCTGCTACTGATTATCGATTAAAACTTAGACATAATGAATTCCTTGGTGAGGGGGAGGGTATCACCCAAATAGATTTAATTCATGATTAGTTTCAACTTATTCAATTATGTAGAATGGTATCCTAGATCCAGATCTAGTCTAATGATTTGACACCGCTCTTCCTGGTGGATCATATTTTTTCAGAAGTTTGGGAGGAGGAATATTTCCCCATCCTAAAGAAGATACCCAAAGGGAATATTTCTCCTATGTATATTGTCATTGAGTTGTCTAAGCATTCTTATTTCATTATAGTATTGGTCCACTATTCCTATCTAGAAGGAACATCAATTCTTCAGGGAAGGGATTGTGATTTAGCCCCATCATTCCCTTTTCATTATTAGTGCTCCATTATAGAGATGAAACTCAATATTTAGAGGTTCTAGGTTTTGGATCATCCTCTGGTTATGGGATCATGAATAATTGGTTAGGTCATCAAGATCACAATCCTCTCAGGCTAGTTTTTTCAGGTTGTGGCCCTCTCCACTTGAATATTGATCCAAAATATCAGTTCTGTTGACAGTGACAAAATTTATAGTGGTGTATCAAACAATGTTGGTTATTTCATTTCTTTCAACACAACATGATGATTCTATACTACCTTAATCAGGTTCATTATTCGTACCCTGACCATATTGGGAAATTTTTGCTTGCGACCCATGTGGGATCTGATTGCCTTCATCGTACGTTCCTCCTACCTAGGCCTATGAGTAATGACCTTGATGGTGTTTTCAGTCATGATTGTGGAATACGACCCTAATATTAGATCATTATCTTATGGGAGGTGGAATGTATGGCATGCCACCCATTTATTTTTACCTTCCAACCTAGAGAAGAATGATTCTATTTGTGGTGACATTGATGATGAAAATTCATCCATCCTTATGGAATTGGGGTAATTCAGAGCCATAATTAGCATTGATTGATCATATTGTTGGGGATATAATGATTCTAGTTAGGGATTTTAGGATTCCTTGATACACATTGAGATATAAATTCCCATAACATAGTGGTATTGGGTTGATCTATAATCACTTTTGATTTTTGGAAGACCCTGTCGGGGGATGATGAACCTGTTGATAGTGATTGAGATATAAATTCCCCAATCCCAGCGGGTTGGGGTTTTTTTGCAGATATTGATGAAATTTTATGAATCCTATTGGAGAATGATGATATGAGGGGTGGAGGTGATGGTGGATATTACCCAGGCTGGTGGGATGGGTCCACTCCTAGATGATTACTATTGCATTTGTTACTACTAAATTTTTGATGTCACACAATTGTGACCACAAATCATCCAGGTGAAATGTAATCACATACCTGGAGTTAGTTTCTAATGGATGCCACTGGGTTGATTACAACCTTCAATTCTATGTCTGAAATTCATTATTATTTCTTCAAAGGGACCAATTTAAAGTCTTTTTGGAAATTCTATCCTCACATTAGTGAGGTATGACCATCATTGAAGTGGTGATATTCTATTGTGGTGACCAACTGGTGCTTTCGTTACCAAGTCCTGCAATTTCAATGGAGTATATGACATTATAAGATGATGTATATAAAGAGATCTATTATTCTGGGGAAATAGTGATATTTAATTCTTTATATTTCTCCCATACTCGTATACGAACATTTAGTGAGGCACTAAAAATTAGTTGGTGGAGAGTTGTCCTGATGTGGAGAGAAACATTGGGGAAGTGTTTTTCATGCTTCTCTATTCGTGGGTTCTAGGCTATTGAAATGGTGGAAATATCAACTATAAAAAATATTTTATTGATAAGATGAAGGTGATAATCATATCCTAGATGGGGGAGATCTCTATCCTTCAGTCACTGATGAGTTTCCCAAATATATAATCATATATTAGGGATACACTTATTTTCTAGTTCATCTATGATCTCATAGTCATATATGGTGAGAGACCATAAAATGATGGGGAGGTTGTTTTTAGATAACAGTCCACAAATATAACTGGCAACTTCCTCTTACTTAGTCTTACACCCCTCTATTTGGAATGACTATAGAACATTATTCTTAGGGTAACCTGCTGATTGGAGTGGACTGCATCTAGAATTTTAAGGGGAACTATATGTGGTTGACCCTGATGTTTCAACCACCTTTCAATATGAAAGCATCTTATTTAGGGACACCAATATATATAATGGTTTCAAGAAAGGGGTATGATTTTCTTTCTCTGAGATATATCACCATTGGATAGTTAAATACAATGGATATTAAGAGTATAAAATTTGTGATCCATATTTACACTACCATGAGGAGGGATATCATGATAATGGTAATATTCTACTTCATATGAATAGTTAATGGACTATTGGGCTATTGGGAATGTGTCTCAAACAACCTCAAAGAAACAGTCATTGAGTAGATTAGTTATATTAGCCTCATTATTCAACGTGTCCAGAATATACCAACCCTACTTTCCGGATTATGTAGGGATATTATCATGTTGTAAGACGATTGCATGAAATTATTTACAATCTTCTCGTGATGTGGGAGTATGATCCCACTACTAAGAAGATATTGGAATATTCAAATGAGAATCCTAATAATTGAAAGGAATATGAACCCATCTCGAGGCATGTTCCATTCTCACATGGTGAGCCTCATTTCAAACGCGTGTATGACCCTGATCATGAGACTTTGGAATATACCAATGGACTTTTGTGGCATGGATATGAGCCTATCCCGAGGCATGTGATACCCTTACTTGTTGGGTCCCATTTCTAATAGAAATATGATCCCAGTATGAATATTTATTCTATATATTAATAGGTTGAAGAACCTCTAGAATGAAAAAATGGATATTATCCTCCTCTTATATTTCCTCTGAATGATTCTTGGGAAGTAATAATTCATGGATGTATGAAACTTTACATGGATACCAAGATCTGTTGGAATATACCAGACAACTTCATTGTTTGGAATATGAGCATCTCCAGATGTTCAATTATAACTTGGTTATCCTCATCTAGAATGGAGACATGATCCCAATCTAGGGCCTATGGAGCATGATGCTGGTCTTCTCCAACATGAATATGAGCCTTTACTAAGGCATGGTATACTCTCTCTTAGTGAGCCCCATCTAGAATATAGATATGAGATTGATTCTAGGCCTTTGGAAGATACTAATGGATTTTTTTGACAGGCATGCCCGCTATCCCAAAGTGTGTCCCTCTCTCACCTAGTGAGCCTCGGTTGGAACGAGATTATGTGCCTATTATGATGCCTCATCGATTACCAAAAGATATCGATAATCCTATTGGTTAGGTGAAAGAATTTTTTCTTTATATGGATAATCCACTTGTTCATAATTATCAAATTGTTGAGCTACGATGGCTATAGGGATAACAAAATGTGTATGTCCCTATATGTATACAAATTCTAGAATATGATAGAAGAGTTTTCAACTATTGTTATGTGGTAATGTAATTTTATAAAATTGTGTGAATGAATATAAAAATTCACATTTTCCATATCCACTATATACTAGAATATATATTTGATTGAATTTTTTATATGAGAATACTTCTATCCTCCCTATTCCATTGGAATATTCTTATGAGCTTCGTGCATGGGGGATGGGATATGTGCCTCCCCTATGCCAAATGCAGAAATTTACGCGTAGAATTTCTATGAGAGAGGAGGGATATGAGTCTGCTCATTGGTTACTGCTAGAATATTCCATCAGAATTAATTAGTAGGACTGGGGATATGATCACAGTCATAGTAATATAGAGCCCACCTCACCTGATGTGTCTTCCTTTTTTCCTGTGTATGGGTATCATAGGTGTTAATGTTTTAGGTGGTACCCTCAGAAGCTGATTAGGGGGTACCGGTGGAATGGTTCTAGTGATGGAGGTTAATGTTATCCATCCTAGGCGGCCCCTAAAAAACAATGTTTCTTTATTTTAATCCCCTATCTGGATACATTAGAGATTGAAGGTGGTGATTTTCAAGTTCCCCGGATAAGCTCCAGAAGTAGTGGGTTGTGGCAATGAGGTCTGATAGATTAGCTATAACATAACATGAATGATAAACAACCATCAGTTTTAGTACTTAGAGAACCTCATAGGTAGATTCATGGGATAGTATTATACCACATTAGTGGTATTGTTGGACCATTGTATTCTTCACATGATGTTGATGTTGTTCAGAATGTGAGATCATTTTTTGACCTGCGGGGGTTGTAGAAATACATGATTTTTCATAACAGTCACTCGATGAAGACATTATCTCATATCAGAATGATATTGATGAGAACACTATATGCATTCATATAGATAAAAATGAAAAAGGTTATTGATTAATGAAATATCATATGTATGATGAATTTTCTATCTCATATGAACAATTTACAAAATTTACCTTCTATTCATGATCTATCCATTCTACTCACATGGTCTTATCAAAGAGAGTATGCAAATATTTCATGGGATCCCCAGTTATTGAGAATCAGCTATAAGATTTATCCCAATATTATCATCGTTTTTATATTCCATTAAAGTTTTTTAACTCATGGAAATCCAACCATCATGCTCTTTTAGGGGTTTACATTGGGATCGTTTCTTGTATAGAATATGAAAAAATGGCATAACTCATGATTAATAAATAATTCTATTTTTTGAAAGATTCATATTGGATTCACTATTTTTTTATCAAAAAAAATTATATGACCTTGAAACACTCAACTGATGAAAAAAATGGATTGAATAGAACTGGAAAATCTATCCTATTTATATCATGAAGGAGATTTTGTGATTAAATCAGTTCACGTTAGTTTTACAATTGATGTTTTGAAAGTGAAGAGAGATGATTGGGATCCCTCATTTGGGATGAAATTGGTTTGTCTTGATGGTTTATTTTTGGGGGTTTAATATCTTTCACTATCACCAACGTCAGACTACCATATTATTTCATAAAAGAAACTCCCAAAGATTCCCACATCCATAACTGGGCACATACCTACTTTCCAAAGGAAGTTGGTTAGTTGGGGTTTCAGACCCAGTGACAAATAGAAACTCACATTAGTTGAAAGGATTGGAGGTTAGTCTCATCACACCCTTTCGGAGAAATTGTTTCCTACTCTAGGACTCTATTTTATTTTTAGGTTATGTTCAAGAATCTACTCGGAATCTCTTTATGGGACAAGTTATCCTAATAAAATGATCACAGGTTAACCACTTATATGTGAAGAAGTAGGGGATCTCATAGGTGAATCAATCTGTGTATATTTGAGGTTTTTTATTTTTTTCTGAGTATGAATAGCTTCTTATATGCTGAAGCTATATACCTAGGAACTTTATAATTTTCTGCAACAAATGGAGGTGGTTAATATTCAAAGGAGGGGACTGAACCATTACGAGTCATCATACTTATCATCTTTATAGAATGAATAAAAATCCACATTATTTGTTAAAACCATTCATTTTAACACTATATGTAAATGAAATATGTGTGGGAATTAGGCACCAAATATTTGAGATTGGATGAAAAGGGGATATCCTATGTATCATGGTTATAACAGGAATCATATTTGTCATATGTCATTTGGTTTCTTAGTCCAAAACTGTATTTGGTGGAATGATAATCCCCTAGGAATGACTGGATCCTGATGGTATAAATGTTGGAAACATGAGGTGAGTTACCCCAATTTGTATACCTATTTGCGATCGGTGCTCAAGAAAGCATCCTATGTATCCTGGTTATTGAATTAATCAGATTTCTTGTAGTTTAGTTCACCGCATTGGGAATGAGCCCAATGAAGATGCCCTTATATAGAGGAAATCATATCATGCCACTCATTAGGGATTACACATTGAGTTTTCCCAAGATAGTGGAGATTCAAGATGTGAATGATATGACCATTAATATTCCCTATGACCACATGAGACATGTTCAGTGTGACAAAAAAGGGATACTAAGATGTGAATGACATGAACATTATGATTCTCTAAGACTACATGACACATGTTCAATGTGAAAAAAGGATACCAAGTAATCATTATCATTTCATATGAATGTGGTAATTTTTTAATGGGAGAACCCTTTGATGCTTTAATGTGGAGCTCAGGCTATAGGGGGGCATCTTACATATCCCTATTTTCACAAGAATTAGGGTAATCATAGTTCAATTGTAATTTCATTCCACTCATGGATAAGATAGAATGATCATCCCATTAGAATTATTGGGTCAATGTGGTTCAAATGTTATATACATTGGTGCTTACATTGAAGTTAATTCCTATTTTATCTTAGGCCTTTGGAATGAATCATATGAATTCCAGCTAATGTAGGAATTAGATTTATCATTGTTTAATTTATGATGGCTTACACACTGATGTTTCCATTATATGTGGGAAATATAATCTTATGTCACTGATCAGGGTTTACAAATTAATGTTTCCAGAATCATTTTAGAGTCTTATGATGATAATGATATGAGTTTTCAAATCACTAATCCAAGAAGAGCTATGCTCTATGTTTGTAACATGGGATGGAGAATAATAAATATCATCGCCTATAGATTTAGGACATATGCACTGGGAAAACCCATTCAAGTTTAATATAGAGATTGTGCCTCAGATAGGTATACTACATATCCTTATTATGGAAGGAAACATAGGAATCATAGGTCTTGTTTTGGGACATCAAATTAAAGGGTTCCCTTGTGGTTAGGGATTACACACTATGGGTGGAAAAGTTTATCATGTTCTGAGATTCCCAATTGACCTAGAATGTTTGTCTTCCTGACATGTATTGATTGTGTGTTCGGCATTTCTTGCTTATTTTTTTTGGAATATCAGATAATGTATTCTTGAAATGTCCAAATACAATCACATGACCTAGTTTACTTTTCCATGGTACATTTCAAAATATGGATGTCATGTCCGAAATGTATTTCATTATCTTGTAGGACTTGTATGGAGGACATTACAAGAACTGGATATCGTGTCTTGGAAACCATTGAATGATATGTCATGCTTGTTTAGATGGAGTTTAATTATATTGATGAATTTACATGGTGTCATCATGAAAGTTGGGTGACACACTTGAAGGGAATCACAATATTTAATCCGACATGTTAGAGGGTGATTCCTGATCTGAGATGACACATATGGGTATCATCACAAAAGATAGTTTACATGTCCATGGGACATTACAAGATTATGATAACCTAACTTGGGGTTACCACGAGTCATAGTTGGCATGTACTTGGTTCCACCATGTTATCTATGTGACATTTCCAGATGAGATTGCAAGCCTTGCAAAGCTAGACTGAAGGGTTTCACAAGAATTGTGTGGCATTCCGAGGTGCACCATGTGAATTTTTCTAATCTTTCTAGGGGAAATCACATGATACAAATGGTGTACCAAATTAGTGTCTCCTAATCTAGGAGACATTTACACGCATAATCATATGTATTAGGTTATTCAATTTAAGCACACGAGGATCAGTGGGTATGTTCATCATGTAGGTCTCCTATTTTTTATTCTTTGTTCTATCGTTTTATTGAAAATTCCATATATTTGTTCAGTGTCAGCTTTATTTTTTCTCATTTTACTTATTATAAATGAGGGTTTTTCATCATGTAACCATCCAGAAGTCCTTCGTGTGATCTATGAGTGATCACATTAAGTGTGTATGCATGATGCACAATTTCACTACTGTTTCTAGATCATAGATAACATAAAAATTCCATGTTGTCAGATCATACGCTATGAGAAACCTGCTATAATGTCTGGGTGCGCTAGTGTATGGTTCCAAGGATTTTTCATTCCATCTGTGCTAGTATTTTTTCCATCCCCCTTTTTTCATAATGGGATGGGGGATTTATAGCCATCACCACTATGTTTTTTACCGCATTGCACAGTGTGTATCACACAATTCTAGTCTGGAGTTAGTGGAGGGATTTGGCATCACACATCTTCATGAAGTCCCATTATAGGGTACACTAGAGGTGTCACATGATTTTCATAGACAACAATGCCATCAAATAAACACCCCATTTATTTTATTATAACCAATTAATGGGGTCGTGTTTACTCATGTGGACATGCCAAAGGATTTCTATATTATCAAGAAGGCATGACCAAATGGATATGTAAGATCAAGTCGCTTGTAGAAATCCCTTCACGTGACCTTGTTCCACTTGTATGGGACCTTTAATGATAGACTAATGGCTTGTCAATGGGATTTCCAAGATTGTGATGGTGTGTTTCATGAGTTTTACATTATCAATAGGATCACAAAATTCCCTTTTATTTCCATCATTAATTTATATAAGTATTTAGTATTTTGTGTGTTTACTTTAGTGTTGTCGAAGACAACCACTCTCCTCATTGTGGATGTGTTGTATCACAAATAAAATGTCTTGTGGTGATGAAATACTGCTTTAATAATAAGCCCGTATACTTATTTTTGTATCCAAAGGGGGTGATCCAATATTCTTGGACTTGTCCTAATCCATTTTCATTACATGGTTGACACAATAGTGGGAATTTTTATAGTGTGGTGGAAATGTTAACTGGGTTCTTGTGGTGTCTTGTGAACTACCTTTGCATGTCACAAGATGTTTATATTCATGAGAGGCTCCCACCTCATCCCATTTTATTCCATTTTCTCATTTTAAAATGGTTGGATATCACAAGGATATGTTAGTGTTTTGGAAGATAATAACAATTCCTATCAGTGAGATTTCACATGATATTTACAACCACATGAAGCCCCTAACATTTTAATATTTACCTCTAATTTTCTAAGGATTTTTTGATGAATTTTTAGGTTCCCTGTGACTAAATATATCACATAACATGGGGTGCCATCCTAAGTGGAAAAATACTTATTGAAGGGGATCCGTGGGATATTCCATAGGATATGTTCTAAGCGCGACCATCTATATAACATTACATTGGTCATACAAGCTTATTTCTTTTGAAGGTTCACACGATCCATGTGATCCTAGACACCATCTTCTTCCTCTTTTTTCAGGGAAAATAATAACCATATTCAGGTATTTATTCCATTTTTTATTTTCCAACACTTATTTGGATGATGTAAAAAAGGTTCTATAATTAAATATATACAAAATTGATAAAAAAACTATTAAAAATTGTATGTAACTTGAAAAAAATAAAATGACTCACAATAACATTTTTCCATCATCCCATGGACTATTATTTAACTAGCATAAGAAATCCATATCATGGAAGGATAATTCCACCATGTTATTGTGAAATCATATCACACATCCCTATCCCAAGCCATCAGGATAAATAGGGGCACATAGAAAAAATAGGAGAGACCCATAGAGATATAACCTACCTGAAATAATAACAGGAACTCACACTAAGAACCATTTATCCCTCGAAGAATAGTAGGGGATGAGGAGAATAAAAGTATGTCAGTCCTCCTTCCATTCATCAACTCCCAGCACCCAAAACCCAGAAAGAATTTTAAATATAAAATCATACTCTAAAATTAAAAAACTATCCCTATTTAATGTCAGGATCTAAAATATTAACCAAAAGATTTGTGGGGTTCACTTTTATTGTTGTTTCTGATAAGGGTTTTTTATTCCACCCTCCTGTTTTTTGATGGGGTGGATAGTGGCCAAATCCATACCCATTGGATTTTTAGTGTCTTCTATTAGGGTTACAATGGCATGCTAATATAACCACTAAGTCCACCTCATTTACCTGATTCACAAAATTCCACTTTAAGATTCTCCATTCTGAGCTTCCACATCAAAAACTTATTTTGAACATTATAAATTCATTGCTTAATTATAATTTCTGATCAAAATATAAAATTTAAAATGCAAGGGATTACACTCCAATTATAATCAATATTTTCTCGACTCCTTTGATACCCATGAGATCAGGTAATTAAAACCAAATGACTACAACATATCTTGTCCCAAATATGTCTCTATATACATCCCTCATGAACATAATCAATTAAAAATATTAAATAAAAACAATAATTCCAATAATCCTTCTATATTTTCCTATATATATATTGCACCCATTCAAGTAAAATAAATTAATCCTTTATAACCTTCAATCTAGTCTATTATTCATGTGGTAATAACCTAAATGACATGAATTATTCTTTATCTAAGTCATCATGCTTAATCAAGAATATAATAAAATAGTCAGTAAATCACCACAACAACTACATATAAAATCACAATGGATCATGCATTACAATGCCGAATAATTTCACTAACATCAAGATAATTCCTCACTACCAATTGAATTTAATAATTATCAATTAACTAATGAAATAATGAACCTATTTAAATATTAAATTAAAAACCAACCATCACCCACTCATCGATACAGTTGAGAAAATTTGAAACACATGGCCCTCAATCCATCAGCCTCACTCCTGAGACTGACTCAAATCCAAAATATACACACTATTATATCGGTGATTATACTACCCATGAGTACTTACATTCAATATATTATATTACCCTAAAAATCCACTTATTGAAATCTAAACCCTATCATTCCACCGGGCCAAAACTAATGAAACCAATCATTCAATTCCAAAACATACAAACATGACCCAATTGTTATTGGTAAATACCCATGTTGGGTATTTTATATTTGTATAATATAATCCATACAAATAAATCCATGTGACAACACAAAACCAAAAACATCCTTAGGGAAACCTTAGTTTCTTCCACCCACACATCACCCTTAAGGATTATCATGAACCCTCATTATATGAGTAACATCCATACAAATATGATGATGTGCTCCCCTCCATAGAAATTTTTACTTATGTGAGTAATCCTACATAAACATCACTATCATCTAAACACTGATACACTAGATCCCAAATCATTATATAAAAAATAAACTCATCCGATAAGAAATTATATTAGGATTATTACATCATGGTTCACCACATCACCACTTATTAACATCATAGATAAACGAACACCACAATATTCAATCATGACTAATTCACTATCAAAGGACACTCTCATTATAAATTTACGTAGACCATACATCAATCCTACTAGTGATTTTACCTTTCCTTAGATCATCAATTATTATAGTTGAGGAACTTATTAGGGTCCTTAGAAACAAAACCAAGCCACCCGACCCCTTAGTGTCTAAAAAGTCCTTACAATCACCATGATGCATTTCACATTATAATAATGGGTAACAACTCGTACCACATATAATATGACCACCCCATCATGAACATAACTTTCATAAACCCTTGGGAATATCACAAATGCACTACTGAGGCCCAGTGTCACCCATTGGTCATATCATAATGCACTACTTATCACTTGTCAATCACACCACACCATCCCCATTGAAACTATTTATATGACCAAGGCATTATAAAACTTAATAGATAATACCATTTATCATTACATAGTTAAATAAAGGTTCCTAAATTTTTTTTACATCACATAATAATTGATCATAATCCTATTTAAATCATTCAATAAATTCCATCAACACCCCATAAACTTTCACCAATTAGAGAGGGGAAATTAATGAGGCATAGACCCCATCAAAATTTATAAGCACACTTCATGATCCTACATCCTATACAGGTCTTATGGGACAAAAAACCCCATTAATCCTAGCCTCCAACCATAATAAATTATATATAAAAATGATACATATTTAACTGTTAACATGATCCCTCATAGGGTCACGTGACCTTCATATTTCAATCCCATGTATCCTAGTGATTTTCTCAAAATACCCTATTGATATATCCTACATTTCATTCTAGTCTATCCATCCCTAACCAACACTATTATCATCAATACATGTCCAAAGTTAGTTGACATAAACCTACATAAATAATATTTCATGTAAAATATATCTCTCTAATTTCTATTGTAATAGGGAACTCAACATACAGTCAAAAAGATACACAACTGCCCCCATTGCTAAATAAAAGCACAAAAAAATTGGCATACATCCCAGTACTTCCCCACCATAACACTTCAATAATTCAACCATGAGTCACATCCCATCATTAATAGTATCATGTGCCTAATACAATTACATAAAATCCCTTATATTAATGTTAGATTCATTCCTATGATAGAAAAAATCTTTTCCTTTCTCTCTAATACATATATAAGGAATATATGACATGACTATACCATATTATCAATTACACCTCCCTAAATTAGCTCTCTAACACAAATCATATACCATGATACACTTATGTAAGGCTTATATGTGCCTAGTGTTCCCGATACCATCTCCTATTATATCTCTTATCAATAGTAATAGAAAATGTGCCAATTTATTTTTCCATGTTTCTTAACGCTCCAAAAAACCCAAGTCATCTAACTATGATAGGGAAATATTGACCATGATTATGGACCATACCCCTATAGGTCACAAATCCCGAAGCACCCACAATTATTTTATATCTAATCATTGAAGTGACTCATATACCAACACTCATTATAGGGTTATCATCAATATTGGGTTTCAAAACCCATAACACTCACTCTATTGTCATTATAATATTCATACTCTAAAATAACAAAGGAATGGTTGGTGTTGAAAACACACCTTACCAACCTTTAAACACCCTACGATATATGTGTTTTATATCACCTAAGCATGACTCTAGACCAACCTACCCACTATATAGCTATGTATTAATATGTAAATGGATTCGCATAACTAGTCATTATATATGAAACAAAATAAAAATTACACCATTTAGATGATTTTAATTGTACTTAGAAGTTATAACGGAATTCACCAAATAAATCATTATTGACACTTTAGACAACTAAACTCTACTTATAAACATATAATAAATCAAATAAAAGGAAAAAAATTTGATGTGAATATCTCATTAGGAATATGATATATAAATGCACACCTTTTTCATCCTTTGGCCAAGTGAAAAATGACCATACAAGAAACTAGATTATTATCCTTGTATAAATCAACCCAACCATAAAAAAAGAAATAAATTTGATCCCAAATACATGATATCATGGAAATTAAATCATGTATCTATTGTCCAAGCAGAAGATATTTTATCTATTCCACATTCAAATTTGTTCCATCCTCATCTACCCCATTTAAAATATTAAGAAAATTAAAAAATTCTTTAAAACCACATTGTAATGTCCTGACCAAATAAATTATAAAATAGTTCCAGATTGGTGGTTCCACATAACCTAAAGTATGCCTCCTAGTATTTTAGAGTATATGGAATAATAAAAAGGTTCAATTAATAGCTGATAGGCCGGAAATCCCTTATTATAATTTCAACAATTATAAAAAATAACATAGTCGTACATTGAAGGAGTAACATCAATTTGGAAAACTAGAATAAAATTATAATCATGATAAAAAATTTAAATCATTGTACCGAGCCAAACCATTTACACATATTAATACTTTTTTTAAAAACATCCAATAAGTACCATATACATGAACATGGGACCTAGTGTCTTTGGAATACTTGGTTCATATTTCATCCAAAGGAACCTAAAACATGGAATACATTTTTAATTATCCATAATGATCTCATAAAATACATTTGAGCACCTAAAAATTCATGGGATACCCTGGGAAATACATAAAGGAATGAGTGAAAAAATCCTAGTAAGGCACTTAACATGATAAAGAAACATAACAAGTTATTCGAAGGTATAACATTATCTCATAAAGGAGAAGAATCATGAATAATCACATGAATGACTAACATAAATTAAATTGTATCATAAGATTATGGTAAAATTGGAAATGTGGTACTAACCCATAACATGATATAAACATGAGTAAAAGATAACTTCTTAGGAAATATCACAAGGAAGAAAACTCCCATAATGGATTAGGTTTATTCCTAATCCCATACATAAAGTCTAAGACTAAAACATTACCAAATATATTGTAGAATTTTCTAGGCTCACCCATCAGAACGTGTTCATGAACTATGTGTTCTACACGAAGGAATTCAATCATAATTCATAACATATGAATTGAATATGGATTAAAAATGGGTTCCATTATCTCACCTCATATCATAATCAATTGAAATTTCACAATGGGGGAATTTTAGAAATGTAGAAAAAGCATTAATTTCATCATAAAAGGAAGGGATAATAATTTAGGCATATACGTGAGAGACATATATAATGAATTTATAATCAATACATAAAAATAAATAGAGATAATGTGAGTTGGAGTGGTAATGGTGAAAAATTGATGAAAATGGTTGGCCAAAAAGACACCTTACCTCAAGCATGATTTGTCACGTCTGTTCTTTATTTTCCGAAATAATAATCATATATTAATTTTTTACTTTCATAAGAAAATTCATCTTGTTTATTATTTGTTTTATTTTATTTATTATAGAGATTTTTCCTACTATATAATAATTTAGGTTCAAGTAAGATGTTTTGACAATGTTCGGCTCATATTTCCCAAATCACATTGGTGAGGTGACAAAATTCAAAGATATTATGTAGAGCCTGATTCTTTACGTGTGTTCCTTATCTCTAAGAAACATACTCATATGTTACTTATTTATTTATTAAGAAAAATTTTCATTTTTATTATTAATTTTATTTTATTTATTATCATGCTTTGTTCAATTATATAATCATTTAGGTTCATGTCATATGTTTTGATGATGTTCAGGTCATATTGTAACAACTGGGTCCTAGTGACTACACATACACCTTGCCTTAACATGGAAATTAGGTCCTATCCCACCAGGTGCCACCAGTTTCCCCCAGACACATGGTCCCCACCCTCGGGCCTACCCATGTGCCCAGATGGGTCGTCTGACAAATTGCAGTCCCCATAGGAAAACACAAATTTTTTCTTCTGTTAGTTTTCCTCACTCGTACACACTCTAGGAAATATCACAAAATTTCACCATCCTGATCACTAATCTAGTCCATGTACACTTAACTATAGTGTTCTAATGAGGTATAATTTTAAAAACTAAGGTGCACATTGTTCACATGAGTCATATCATTTAGTCATTTAACCATTTATCATTATGGGGTGTTACATTCACCCCCTTTAGAGAACAACATCCTCGTTCCGGGCCCTACATCTCAACCCAGACAGTTCACTACACTTAAGGTTGGGTACAACCACTAATACCAAATGTAACAACTGGGTCCTGGTGACTGCATAGACACCCTACCTTAACATGGACTCTAGGTCCTAGCATTCCATGTACCACCAGTTACCCCATAAACACATGGTCCCCGCCCTCAGGCCCACCCACGTGGCTGAACGGGTCATCTGACTAATGATAGTCTATAGACCAACTCATGTTCTTTCCAGTGTGCAACGTCCAAACTCACACACACCCTAAATAGACATCCTAGATGGTCACCCTTCCTGATCACTACTCCAGGCCAAGAATTCTCAATTGTGGAATTCTTATTAGGTAGGCTCCCGAAAAGGAAGGAACACCCTATTGACACGAGTCATATAATTTAGTTATTTAACCCATTATCATTCTGGGGTGTTAAATATATATCCAAAACCACTTTGGTATGTAGAAAAAAGTCTGATATATTCTTAATTGAAGATCTATAGAATAATATTAAGGAACCTTTTATCATTTTTATACATAAATTATACACTGAAACCTAAGAATTGAGGATAGTTATGAAAAATTAACTATGTTAGAATCATTGACATGGGAATACATACATACGTATGAGTGATATTTATATTTTTCAATGATGGCGATAGAATGAAGGTAAGTGTATTTTTATCATTCCAAAATTATAATTATATCTTAAATATTTTATTATATATTTAATTACACATACATATTCAATATATGTAATTTGGTAATAAAAAAATACTCTCATCGCTTTACGATGCTGTAGTTCGATGTACACACGAAGGACATTATCATTTATTCCTTAGATAGTAATGTAAGAAATTATATGATATATTTATTTTCCATAATAATTTATAAATCATTAATATTATATATAAACTTCTAACTAATCCTTATTACCATCCATGTAAAGTGTAAGTGAAAAGATAACTGCATCATCTCGTGAGGCGGTACTTTGTCATACATGTAAGAGGTGTCATATTATTCTCGAAAAAATTAAGTAAGAATGTATATGAGAAATTATAAATACAGATGTATAATTATATAATTATTATAATATATAAAAATTATATTAATCATTATATCTTTCTATGATAAGAGGTGATAGAAAACAGATTATGTTGGTTCACGGGACATTCGTCTGTCGTACACATGATCAACAATTTTGTTTACTATTTGATGGAAGTTGAGAGGATTTAGGATATTTCATTGAAATAATAAAATATTATTATGTGATATATAATTATGTTATTATATTATTTTTATTTAGTATTATTGTATGAAATTTGTTGATGAAATTAAATAATGATGATCGATTAAGGATGTTACATCTTTTTCTGAAAACATTTGTAGGTTTATAGAAAAAGACATTATAGGTGGAATTTATAATAAATACAATGGATCTAGGTTATTTGGAGGTAATTAAGGAATGTATTGTAATAATTTTTTCCAAATCAATGGGTATTGGAAGTGTGGAATATAGAGGATAATGGGTGGCCTTTTATTAGTGGGGGAGAGGTTACACTTGGAATATTTGAAATGAAAAAAGTACACTCGTGTTTTTTACATGAATCAAGGATAAAAAATGTCCTATTTTTTAACATAATATGAAATAATGTCAGGGTATCATAAAATATTAATTAGAAAACTTTTGGGTAGTTTTAGTCTAACCCCTCGTAAACCCAAGTTTACCTAAATCATGATAATTATGTTTTACTATTTTTTTCTTATTCCTTTTGGTGAAAATTAATGTAAAACTATTAGATAATATAAAATATTATGATTCTAAATATATAAAACATTATTCAAAATTCAACTCACATATGTGGATGATTAAAATTTAAAATTCAACTAGTAGACGAGTAGGATAAAACAGGTTTTTAAGAATATCATTTTGAAATCATAAGAGATATTATAAAAACTCTATGGAAGGTAATAAAAATGTAATTATTTAAATTCATATTTATATATGTATAATTGAAACATGTAATTTAAATAATTCCTCTTTGTGGGTTATTTTAATTAATTTAAAATGGGAAACTATATATACTTTAAAATAGTTTTCACAAAAATGTGTTTTAAGCCTAAGAAAAAGCTTACACTAAAATCCCATAAAAGATGATTTAAATGGAATTAATTGGATATAATAAAACTAAATAATAATTATTTTAATTTTAAATAAAATTAAAATAATAATTATTCTTAATAAATTAAAATATAATACATATTTATTAAAATTGATATTTTCAATATTCACAAAAATATGAATATTTTCTGAAAAAGTCCAAAAATAGCACCATATGTTAATAAATAAATGATGATTTAAGAAATAATTTTCATTTAATTAATTAAAAGTTTTTAATTATCAAAAAATTAGTTATAATATTTTCTCACAAAAATCATTAAATATTATTTTTGAGGAAAACATATTTTTTTAAGAATAATTGTCTTTATTAAAAAATTTGGGATTATTTACTAAGAATTTATCTATTAATTTATATAAATTAGGAACATTATATATATTTCATAAAGTGTTAAATACTATATATAACCACCCATTTAACGGCTCATTTATACTAATAAAAAAATCATCGATCATTTTGGCTCAATTTTCATATCACATATGCTATTGAACAATGTTTTAACTTTTAAAAACTGAGGGTGTTAATTCTTGAACCCATAAATATTGTTTACCTAAAATATTGTTTTACATAATAAGGTGAAAAAAGCGTGGGTACTTATTCTTCATCAACTCTTGCAGTTCCAAGGATTCCCCATTGTATTTATGGTTTCTCCATAACACTTTGATCAGGTGAGTCATCTTGATTCATAGAACATTATCACTATTGTGCAAGATGTTAAACAAAAACTCCTCATTTGAGACACAATTTACAAGCTATACCAGCAATTAATTTAAGAAAATGTGTAGGATATATTATCTACTTCTCTAATATGTATACATGGAATATTATGTGAACTCGGTAAAGTGTTGGTGAGTGTTCTAGTCAATAAGACATTACTCTGATGTGATTAATAATATGAATGATTCCAATGTTCCTAGGGATTGAAATTACATTATTCCCAAACTTCATGAGTCTATAACAAGGAGATTCATAAACACATTATCTCTAGCCATGAACTCTATGTATAATTTCCAATTTTTAGTATATATCTTATGTTTACTCTGATCAGTCTTAATGTGTTTTTGAATAATCTTGACCTTCTCTATCATCTCCTTGACCATTTTAAGTCCCAATAATTTGTGTTCGCCAAATTCATCTCTGAATGTAGGGGTACAAAACCTCATCCCAAAAATAGCTTCATAAGGATCAATTTCGATTCTTTAAAGAAAGATATTAGTACACAAAAACTCAACCAGAGAAAGTTGTTGATCCCATACTCAGTTGATGTTCATCGAGTATGCTCTCAACAAGTCTTCTATTTTATGAATAGTATTATAAGATTGTCCATTATTTTGGGTGTGAAAAGTTGTTCCAAAGTTAAAATAATTATTTAGATCATTTTTGTGTCTCTTCTAGAACATGGATTTAAATCTCAGATCTCATTTTGATAAAATCGATAGTGGTGTTTTTTACATTCCCTTGACTACATTGATGTATATCCTTGTAATATGATTGATTGAGAAGTCATCATGAATTGAAATTAAGTGATCTGTATTCATAATATTATCCACCACAACCAAAATATAATTGTTTTCTATTTCTGTGTTTTTAAGTCTAGAAACAATTTCCATGGTGATGTTTTCCCATTTACTTGAGCGTATGGGAAAGGGTTGTATCATCTACATAGACTTTATCATTACAACATTCACATACTGACTTACTAAGAAAATTTATTTATAATTTTTAATCTCTTTATTTATATTTTCCCATAAATATTATTCATAGAAATACCAATACATCTTCATTCTCCTTGAGTAGATGGAAATGAGCGAACTATGTAAATCATTTAATAGTTCATTCTTTATCTAAGGATTTTATAGTACACATAGTCATTAGCCAAATCTTCCCACTCATTATTCATCAATTTTGAACATTGATGGTTTCCCATTCCTTATGTTATCCACCTTATAATTAACTTCCACAACCTCTCTTTGATCATCCTTCATCTTATTTATAATGGATAGTTGAGATATTATTTAATTATGTAATGATGATGTTCCTTCCCTTAAAATTACCATGTATATCATTTTAAATTATTAGATGATTGGAACCTTCTCAATTCCCATCATTGATAAAGTTATTGGATACTTTCCACATAGATAATCTAAATAATTATTTTCATTCCCATGACAGTAATGGAATGAGAAGTCAGAGTCCATACTAAAATGTAACCATATTCTATGGTACATGTTAATATTCATTTGTGTGAAAATATATTTGGGGATGTGTATATATTTCAAACATCCCCTCATCTGGATATTGTCTACATATATTAAATGAAAAGTCTATTGTGTCCAACTCCAAGTCATGTGTTGGATAGTTATCCTTATTAACATTCAACTTCCTTAAGGAATAGGCTATCAATTTATCATTTTTCATTAATACACAACTTAATCCTTTCTTTGAATCATCACTATATACAGTGAAGATTTCCCCACTTGTCCGTAGAGTTAGTACTGGTTCAATGATAAAATTTCTTTCGAACTATTTGGATCTATCTTCATTTTAATTAATCCAAAAAACATTACTCCCTTACATTTTTTCATAGATACTGGGTTTTAAAATCATGATTTTTTTAAAAAAAATCACTGGTAAAACCCGAAAATTGAAAATAATTGTGGATCTCTACTACAGATACTGGCATAGGCTAGTCTTTGTTTTCCTTTTTTTGAAGGGTCCCCAAATATCCGTTTTTTATTGATAGTATTCCCTAAAAATGATACTTCCTTCATCCCGAACATAGATTTACTCTATTATTCTTATCACTTCACATTTTTCAGAACCTTTATTGTAGTATTCAAATACACAACATGATCCACATTAATCTTGGAGAAAATAAAAATATCATCGGTAAAGACAACCAAAAACTTGTATAGGTATTCTATAAAGACTCTATTCATCATGTTCATAAATATTATGGTAGAATTAGATAAAATGAAAATCATCACCATGAACTCATAATGTCTATACCTCATTCAAAAGAATGTTATGGGAATACGTTAATTCATTTCCCTTAATTGGTGATATCCAGACTGAAGGTCCACAATAGATAAATAGTAATATCTGTATAGTTTATTGGACAAATCATTTATCTGTGGCATGGTATTATTCTTTTTTATGATGATTTTGTCGAGTTCAAAATATTAAATGAATATATGAATTTACCCACCATTATTCTCTAAGAATAGGACCAGATCTCTCCATGGTTAAGCACTCAGGCATCTAAAAACCTTTTCCATACTCAATCCTAATTACTTATTCTAATCATCCAATACAATAGTGGCTATCCTATAAGGAGTCTTCTAAATTGGTAGAGATCAATGTATATGTTATATTGAGAAATCAACCTCTCGATCCCAAGGAAGACTATGAAACTCTTCATTGAATACATCAGTAAAATCACTAATAATGGGAATGTATTTTAGCATGATTAAATCATTTTCTTAATAAAGTTTTATACATATGATTTATCATAAGGTATTAATATCCATACATGAACAAAAGACTACGTGGGATATTTATCCTCCTCCTTTCAATTGTATTAAATTAGAGGATGGATTAAGATGTAGAGAGTGATCTACCCCTATCAAAATACAATTTGGATTTATATAAGGATAGATAATCCATGAAGAAATAACATCAAAATTATCTAAAGGATGCAAAAAAATATTTTATATATGATTTAGTCCACAAAAATTGACTATTTGGGAATTATATTCATGGGATATAAAAATATTTATGTTTTTTGTTCTCATAGATAGATGAACCACCATGTTTTGAGATGGTTTCTAAATAAACCTAATAAAATTTCATGATATTATATAATGAATATAAAAACATCAAGAAGTAAATTTACTATTCGTGAATGAATAACAAGTGTAACATTTACAACATAATTTTCATTATGTAACTCAAATGTAGTGATAACATATTCACTTCCTTATTGCTGTGGAGGTTGTTGTCATTGATTATCTCTAAAAACCCATGTATTAGGGAATTATCTTTCATATCTACCATGTTTTTTATATTTAAAACACTATACAAAAATCATAGTGTTTATATGACCCCTCTTATATTCTTCCTCATTAGTAGGCTTCTTTATTTCCCTTTGGAAAGGGTTAGCCAGATTCCCCACTTTTCTACACTTTATGTATCTTTCGACCATCCTTAGGTAGTTTACAAGATACTTCATCCCACAATTTTTGACACATGGGATGTTGTATTTTAATTATTCCATGATATTGTTTTATTTATTCCTCCTATTAAATCTATATTTTATGTTTTTTTCTCTAGTCCCACAAGGAAACTAAAAGTCACCAATCTCCATTGCAACATAGAGTGCGCAACAAACAATCTATTCATAGCTATAAAAGTCTTGAATCACCAAATATTTCCAAAAAAACATGGTTTTAACACACTAAATAAATTATCCACTTTAATTTCTATTCTAATATGAATGAAAAAGGAATATAAATCAAGAATACCAAAAATTTCATCTTTCACCTTGATAGACTCATCATACTTTTTTTTTCTAACCAAGGATCTCCCAGTCTATTTTAAGATGGAGAGTTTGGGGAAAGTAATTATTGAAACAAATCCTAAATATTTTATCATTCAATGGAATGAATATCCTATTTGTACATTCTGTTCATATTCAATGTCCACCATAGATCAGATTCTCCCTTAAAGCGATAAATTTTCAGTGCAAATTTCTATTTCTCGAAGTACAGTCCGATATAGAATATCTTCTTAATGGTATTAATAAATTATTCTACAATTAATGGATCATAATATATACTTGATGTTGGATTCCTTTCTCACATAAATTACATGACTGTAACGTGATTCTTTAGGGGGGGAGTAGGGCATTCTACATATTTCATGTTATTATACATAACCTGATCTTGTTGAGCCAGTACTTCGATGATGTTATCATCTCTTGAAAACATAAAATTATGCATATCATTTGGTTATCATTACATTTTCTATCATGTTGGTTGTTGGAATGGTTTATCCTTTTTATTTACATTAACTAGAAGAAAAACAATATCATAATAGATCAATATAAAATATAGAAACACAAAAACATGGGTGGATAATTTATAAATGATAATTATATCTTCATTTATGATTATCTGGATTTTAATCTAGGTTATCCTCAAAAGTTATTCTTATTTGGATTTATAACCTAATTATTTTTTCAATTTCATTATAATGGTTCATAAATATTTTTTTGAATTTATACTATATATCTCATAGGAGTGTTAAAATAGGTGTGAAGAAAGGCCCGTTGTCTTGTATTACATAATGATTGTGTCACTAATCACAATCCTTTTTGGAGTGATTATACCAATTTCCATAAGTTCTAGAACCATGTCCATGTATAGAATCCTGATAGGTTCCCAATTTCATATAATCTAGTCTTTTTATACATCATTCCGATTTTAGATTATTTTTCTATACATAGTCTCATCCTTAGACATATCCATAGGGTTCCCACTAATGTTTTCTTCATCATAGTTATAATAGTAAATTAGAACTATTATCTTATACCAAGTATAGTTACTGAAACCATTAGAAATATTATTACTTTATTTCTTATCATAATTTTTCAACAAGTATTATCCCAAAGGTTGTGAGGCTTAGTATACTTGGAAACAAGGTTCATGTTACATCAAAAGAGATCAAAATAGGGATAAATTATTTACATTTACATTAAAGATAACAAAATCCAATTTGGATCCTAAAACTATATGGGTTAACCAAAATAATACATAAACAAAGGGGTGAGCTAAAAAGATTTTCATGGAAATAAACATGACAAGGAAACATAAAATGTGAGTCAAGGGTATAACTTGATATCATAAAAGTGAAGGATCATGAGTAATCACAATGAAGATATTCCTAAATATAATTTCATCATAATATCATGGTATCATAGTCAATATGTAAGAAACATATATCATGACATAAATATGAATCAATGGTAACTTCTTACTTAATATCACATTGAATACAAAGTCCCATTATGGATTCAGTTTACTATCTAATCCCATACATGATGTATCATGGGACAAAAACATCAACCAATGAATTAGAGTACTATTTGGGTGTGTCTATCATAATATATTCATTATCTTAGATAGGCATAAAAATTAATTCAATCATTATTAAAAAAAATTAATTTACCATTGAATGAAAATGGGTTTTGTTATTTTTCCTCATATCATATTCAATAGAAATTTCATAATGAAGGAATTAGAGAAATAATATCAAGGAATGTATTTATACATAAACATATGGTATAATAATATATTTATATATTTTATATTCATATATAAAAAAAGCTAAAATCATTCCATAACATTAAAGAGAGATAAAGTGAGTTATATAGAGAATGGTCATAACTTGAAGAAGTGGGTGGTTTAGAAATATCTCTTACCTTGAGCCCATTTCATCACATTAATTATTTTTATTATTTAATAATAAACTCATATTAATTTTTTACCTTCATAAAAACCTATCTAAGTTTCCTCATTCCTTTTTTTATCACACAATGTTCAATTACATAATTAGTTTGGATCAAGTCAGGGGTTTTGACGATGTTGGAATCATATTTCTAAAATCACCTATGTTAGTTGACTAAAGTCAAAGATATTATTAAATAATTATCTCTAGTATATTAATTGTGACATAAGTATCATTTTTATAAATCAAATAACTATTTAACCAAATCATTAATCACATTTATAAAAAAACTATGTTACAATCATAAAGACGGTAAGTCGTACATAAACTTGAGTAACATGTCCATTTTTCAAAAATAATTATGCAAAGTAGGTAAGTGTTATTATATATTTATATAAATATAATTATATCATAAATAAAATAATTTTTATTTTAATTAAATTACATATAAAATATGTGTGATGAAGTAATAAAAATGAATCTGATCACTTTACAAGGAGGGAGTCTACCATACACATGTATGATGTTATCATTTATCAATGGATGTTAAGGTAAGAAATTATATGATATATTTATTTTAAATAATTATTAATATGTAATTAATATAATATGTAATCATAAAATTAATCCTTATTTCCTTCCATGTAACGTGTAAGTGAAAAATGAATCACATCGCTTCGGGAGATGGTAGACCACCGTACACCCGAGTGACATTATCATATTCTCAACAGAATGGAATGTAAGATAGTATATGTGCTATTATAAATAAAAAAGTATAAATATATCACTAATATAATATATATTCATTATATCAATCCATGATAAGAGGCTATGGAATAATAATTCTGTCTTTTCATGAGGTGATAGATCGTTGTATACACTATCACTATGGGAAAAAACGATTATTGCGACAGGGTATTTGCGACGGGCCTTATTCCCATCGTAAAAACTCCGATAAAAAGGGTTTTTGCGACAGGAATATATTCCCGTCGCAAATGGTCAGTTATTTGCGACGAAAATACAGGTCCCGTCACAATTGCAATGGCGCGGTTTGCGCGCCAAAACGCAGGAAGCCTATTTGCGACGGGTAGAAGGCTACCCGTCGCAAGTATCCGGCGGTGGTAAATAGTATTTGCGATGGGGCAATTGCCTCGTTGTAAACAAATATTCACCCGGTGTTATTTGCGAAGAGGCTAGTCGCAAATACCGGCCGCTGTAAAGCCTATTTGCGACGGTCACCTTCAACCTGTCGCAACTACCCGCGGTGGTAAATACTTTTTTGAGACGAGACTATATACCCATCGCAAAAGAGAATCCAACTGGCGGTATTTGCGATGGGTCCCGTCTCAACTACCGGCAGTGGTAAATAGGAATTTGTGACGGGGATATCTACCCCTCGCAAATACTGGCGGCGGTAAATAGTTATTTGCGACGGGGATATCCACCCGTCGCTAATGGTGTGGCATTTGCGACGGGCCCGTCGCAATAACCCTTTTACCCGCCGCCCATAATTAATGCGGGCAAAGGTATTTGTGACGGGCCCCGTCGCCAATACCAGCGGCGGTAAATAGAAATTTGCGACGGGTTATCCGCCCGTCGATGGTGGCTATTTGCGACGGGCCCGTCGCAAAAGTCCTTTTACCCCCCGCCCGTAATTAATTCGGGTGAAGGCATTTGCGACGGTATCCCGTCGCAAATGCTAGGTATTATGACAGGATACCGTCTCAAATACGACCGTCGCAAATAATCTAACCAATATATACAGTCCATCCATTTTTTCCATAACATTCAAATCTCTATTCTTCTCTCTCTCTAAGTTTTAGTTCTGAGTAGAATTTTTTTTTGTTTTCATTTTTTCTTTCGAGAAGATGAAGGAAGGAGTTAGAAGGTTCAAATTACTTCAAATGTATTTATATTTTTTTTAATTGTTAATTTTTTTTAATTGTTAATTTTATTTTTAATTGTTAATTTTATTTTTTATAATAGAATGTTTATCTATATAGTATAATTAATTTATGTGGTTGTACCAAATAATCCTTGTCTGGATACGAACAAGTAGAGGCGGCTCTGGTACAGATGTACCTAGGAGTGAAAACTCTGACAAGGTGTTTTGAGCTTGACTCGGGGTAACCTGGTACACGACAACGGGCCTTGCTGCACTCTTGGTTCGACACTCCCGGAGGATGTTTTGGTAATAATTAGAAATAAATATATAATTATCAAATAATTAAAAAATAATCAGATTTAATTAGACTTAATTAAAATAATTATCAAATAATTAGGAAATAATAAGATTTAATTGATTAGAAATAATTAGAAAACAATTAAAATAATTAGGAAACAACTAGATTTAATTAGGAAACAATTAATTTTAATTAGGTTAGGAAAAAATTAGATTTAATTAGGAAACAATTAGATTTAATTAGGAAACAATCAGATTTAATTAGGAAACAATTATATTTAATTAGGAAACACTTAGATTTAATTAGGAAACACTTAGATTTAATTAGGAAACAGTTAGATTTAATTAGGAAACAATTAGATTTAATTAGGAAACAATTAGATTTAATTAGGAAACAATTAGATTTAATTAGGAAACAAATAGATTTAATTAAGAAACAATTAGATTTAATTAGGAAATAATTAGATTTAATTAGGAAACAATTATAATAATTAGGTAACAATTATAATAATTATGAAATAATTATAATAATTAGGAAACAATGATAATAATTAGAAAACAATGATAATAATTAGGAAACAATGATAATAATTAGGAAACAATTATAATAATTAGGAAACAATTATAATAATTAGGAAGCAATTATAATAATTAGGAAAAAATTATGATAATTAGGAAACAATTATAATAATTAGGAAACAATTATAATAATTAAGAAACAATTATAATAATTAGGAAACAATTATAATAATTAGGAAACAATTATAATAATTAGGAAACAATTATAATAATTAGGAAACAACAATAATAATTAAGAAACAATAATAATAATTAGGAAACAATTATAATAATTAGGAAAAAATTATAATAATTAGGAAACAATTATAATAATTAGGAAACAATTACATAATTAGAAAACAATTACATAATTAGGAAACAATTACATAATTAGAAAACAATTACATAATTTGGAAACAATTACATAATTAGGAAACAATTACATAATTAGGAAACAATTACATAATTAGGAAACAATTACATAATTAGGAAACAATTATATAATTAGGAAACAATTACATAATGAGGAAACAATTACATAATTAGGAAACAATTACATAATTAGGAAACAATTACATAATCAGGAAACAATTACATAATTAGGAAACAATTACATAATTAGGAAACAATTACATAATTAGGAAACAATTACATAATTAAGAAACAATTACATAATTAGGAAACAATTAGGAAAATTAGCAAGCGTGATTGACCGCTCATCTACCTCAATTTTCTTTTCATTTGTGTGTTGAGGCTTGACAGGAAACTTCTGCCTCCGCATGTAATATCTACTTTTACTGTCAAAATTATCAACCTCCTTGCCAATATAGAGGCGAGGAGGTTTATAATTTTGACAGTAAAATCACATATTACATGTGGAGGGAGAAGTTTCCTGTCAACCTCAACACACAAATGAAAAGAAAATTGAGGTAGATGAGCGGTCAATTATGTTTGTTTTTCTATTCATTGATTTATTAACCACCCAACCTATATGCATATCTTCGCATTTCTAATTAGTAACATAAATAGTAACATAAATAGTAACATAAATAGTAACATAAATAGTAACATAAATAGTAACATAATATAAAATATTATATTACTCTAATATTACTAGTTAAATAGTACTTATAATATAATTATTTTATTATTATATGTTTAATATTTATAAATAAAATATTAATATTATTAAAATTATAAAAAATTTATAAAATATTACAATTATTAATATTTTCAACAAGATTTGCTTTATTCTTAACAGTTCAAATCTTAAAGGGTCGCCAATTTTCAGGTCATGCCCAATAAAAAGTTTGCATCAACTGTGTCCAATGTAAACTCTATAATTGTTCTTGGTTGGTTGATCACCTCACAGGTAGCATTGCAATAGGACAACCCATGTAATGTCTTTCTCATTACTTGTGTCGTCCTATTGCAACACTACTTGTGAGATGATCAACCATGTAAGGACAATTATAGAGTTTAAATTGGACAATGTTGATGCAAACTTTTTATTGGGAATTAACTGAAAATTGACGACTCTTTAAGATTTGAACATGTTAAGAATAGAGCAAAATCTGTTGGAAATATTGAGATTTGTAATAATTAGTAATAATTACTAATAATTAATCAAAAATCAAATAAATTCAAGAACATGGTTATAAATTGGTAATTACTAATAAATAACTGTAATTATGTATCTTCTTTTTTTAGGATATTGTTTTTCTTATATCAAAAAATTAAACAACAATAATGGTTTTAAATTTTGTAGAAACATATATATGAATATGAAATAAGGAAATCGACATCAATCATTATTAGATGATCGTTCTTGGATAAATCAGCGCAAAAATCCAAACGGTTCTTGGTTAAATCCTGTATATGTTGATGGCGTTGAAGCTTTCTTATCATTTTCATCATCAAAACCGGAATTTGTTTCAGAAGGGACAATTAAGTGTCCTTGTAAAAAAAGTTCTCTGAGAACGTTTGAGACATATGCCATCATTGGGCAACATCTCTTGCGTTATGGTTTTCAATCAGATTATATTTTTTGGTATCAACACGGTGACCCCAGTTCTAGAGAAGATACTAATAATTTGATTTCGGATATCACAGTTTCAGAATTTAGTACATGATGTTTCATGGTCATCCGTTCAACAAACAGAAATTGAGGATGATGTTGATTTACCTCTTGAGTTGGCACCATCTGAATTTGATGAGTTGTTCAGGTCTACTGAGGATGCATTATATCCTAGTTGCAAGATAAAAAAATTAGAAGCAGTTGCAAAATTTATGGATAATAAATCAGATAATGGAATGTCAAATAGCTGTTTTGATCAGATATTTTCTTTGGCTAAAGCACTATTACCTGGAGGAAATGTGCTGCCTACTAATTATTATGAGAGCAAGAGACTCGTTCGTAATCTGGGCCATAGTTATCAGAAGATCCATGCATGTTCAAACGATTGCATCTTATATTCTGGTGAAAATGAGTCGTTGGATAGTTTTCCCACATGTGGACAATCGAGGTATAAAGAAGCTCAATCAGGGAAGTCTGGATCGATTCATGTAAAACAGTTGAGATATTTCCCGCTTACACCCAGGTTGCAGCATTTATTTATGTCTCAGAACACAGCGACAATGATGTCATGGCACAAAAACAATATTTCAAATGGTAAAAGCTTGATTCATCCATCTGATGGTGATTCATGGAAACATTTTGGTCAAGTGCATCCGTCTTTTGCTTTAGAATCCCGGAACGTGAGATTGGGTCTTTCTACTGATGGTTTTTGTCCATTTGGATATTTTGGTAGTCAGTATTCCTGTTGGCCTATCTTTATAACTCTGTACAATTTTCCTCCATGGATGTTGATGAAAGTGTCTTATATCTTTTTGAAATTATTAATCCTAGGACATTCGAAAAAGAATATTGCTGTTTATTTGAAACCATTGATTGATGAGTTAAATTTATTGTGGAGTCATGGTGTTGGTACATATGATGCTGCTACGAAACAAAATTTTGTAATGATAGTTACTTTGATGTGGAAAATTAATGACTTCCTGGAATATGGAATGTTATCTGGCTAGAGTACACATGGTCCAAAATCATGTCCTTACTGTATGGGATACAACAAAGCATTTATGCTCATGAATGGAAAAAAAGCTTGCTATTTTGACTGTCATCGTAGATTTCTTCCAATCGATCATCCTTTTCAGCGGAATAAATCTCATTTCAGAAAAGGCATAATTGAAAGAGATGAACCTCCAAAAATGATCTCAGGTACACAGTTACAATCAGTTGTATTTTCATTACCTTCCATCACTTTTGGACCGACAATAAACCAATAGAAAATTCATTGTTTTGGGAAAGTACACAATTGGACAAAACGGATCATTTTTTGGAATCTTCCATATTGGTCTGATTTTTTGGTCCGACACATGTTAGATGTCATGCATATTGAGAAGAACTGTTTTGATAATTTATTTCATACAGTTTTGGATACACTGGGTAAAACCAAAGATAATGTAATTGCACGATTAGATCTTGCCCAAATTTGCAGGCGACCAGAACTTGAATTGTTTGAAAATGTCAGATCACAGAGATTAATGAAGCCAAAAGTATCTTATACACTGACCAAATAGAGTCGCTTATTATTTTGTCAGTGGATTGCAGATTTGAGACTTCAAGATGGCTATGCTTCCAACTTGGGAAGATGTGTTAAAAATGGTCATATTACCGGATTAAAAAGTCATGACTGTCATGTTATAATGGAAAGAATTATGCCTATTGGATTAAGAGGTTTTCTGAATTCCAAGATTTGGGATTCGATAACAGATATATCATATTTTTTTCGAGACATGTGTGCGGCAACAACAGAATACGATACACTAAGAAAACTGGAAGAAGCTATTGTTGTAATTATATGAAAATTGGAAAAAATATTTCTGCCATCTTTCTTTGACTCGATGGAACATTTGATATTACATTTGCCACATGAAGCAAAATGTGGAGGTCCGGTTCAGTTTCGATGGATGTACCCATTTGAGAGAGGCATGCTGAAATTGATGAAAAAGTCCGTAACAAAGCATCAGTTGAAGGCTCAATTGCTGAAGCTTATTTGCAAGAAGAAATTTCTTTATTCTGCTCTCATTATTTTGAATCTGAATATCCCTCAAAATTTAACCACATGGTCTGGAATGAGGGGAATGTTGATGTTGATATGAAAAACCAATTATCTGTTGTCAATCAGCCCAAACTTGGCTTTGGTGGAGTTCATGATAGATGGATTTCAGATGATGAACATCATAGAGCTCATACATATGTTCTACTCAACTGTGAAGAAATGTAACCAATTGTACAGTGAGTTCTCTTATCCCTTATTCTATTGATTCTGTTACAGTAAATTAATCATATTTTAATTGTAGGTTATATGATGATCATATCAAGAAACAATTTCCACAAATTACAGCAGCTGGCTTAGAAGAATGTCGACAAATTTTTTTTGCCTACTGGTTTCAAAAACCGGTAACATACATTCTTTTTTGGTTTTATATATAAAGTCAATTTATTACTTGTAATAGTGATAAATGTTTTACAAATTTTCAGGTATCTGTACATGCTGATAAGATTGATAGTCGATTGCGTATATTGAGTAGCCTGCCATCCAAAATGGTTAAATCTTATAATGCATATGCGGTGAATGGTTATCACTTTCATACACGTGCATATGTGGAATCAAAGAAAACAATGAATAGTGGTTTTTGTTTGAAGGGATCACATCATAGAGATATTGAAGTTGACTTTTACGGCATGCTTGAAGAAATTATTGAACTGTGTTATTTGGGACAGAATTATGTAACAATGTTTAAATGTCGATGGATGGATACTGAGAGAGGCTTGTGTATTCATCCGAATCATTGGATTCTTGATATTAAACATAAAATTCTTCTTGCAGTAATTGAACCATTTTTATTTGCTCATCAGGCACATCAAATTTATTATGCAAAATACTGTGCTACTGCAAAAGAGTTGGATGATTGGTGGAGTATAATAAAAGTTAAATCTCGAGAAAATCAGTTTACTCAAACTGAATGCGGTTCCACTGAAGTGAAAGGAAATGAAATTTTTTAGGAAACTCCTCATAACACATATTTTTCACAAAGAGATATGAATATCGAGGATGACACCCCATAGTTAAGGGTCGATGGTGACGATGTTGTCAATGATGTTACAACTGAATTTGAAATGAAAAGAGATGATGAAAGTGAAACTAATATGGAAATTGATGATGTTGATGAGGAAGATGCAGACATTGACATTGACAACTATGAAGATGATGTTGAATATGAACATTGACACAATAAAATTATGGTTAGAATCATAAAAAAATATATCTATACATAATAGTTATTTTCAACTATTTGCTAATAAAAATCATTTCATGTTTCAGATGGACTCGGAAACGTATCGTCAGTTGCTGGAGGCTGATCTACCTATGGATGATGAGGTTTTTGAGTCACCTGACCCTCAGGCTATTGGCACTACAGGGAGCACTCAGAGGGGGCGCGGTCTTTCCAGACTGATGATTCCAGATCCTATCCTGGAGCGATTTCCACCTCTTGGATTCGATGCGCACACACGGTGGTATGGTAACCTGTGTATTTTAGTTATCTTTCATTATAATTTATTAATATTATAATTGTTTGATTATTTGTTCTTTTTCCACAGTTTTACGCATATAGCTATTGGATAGGGGAGCGCTATCTTGCGCAATTATTATTCTCTGCCCTGGCTCACATGGGATCAGATTCCCGCTGATGTGCAGGCTGCCTTGTTCGATCATTGGCTGGTACATTATTAAATATTATTTATTTTGAAATTTAATTCATTAATAACTTTATATTAGGGTTTATGGTATCCCATCGATTAGAGCATGAATGCCACTATCCATGCGGCATGGGTGGTGTCTATGCGTGACCGTTTCCGTCAGTTTTTGCATAATTTGAGAAGGACGACTACGAAGAAAGCCAGAGTGACAGAATTTGATGACTCCTATAGAGCCCACTGACCAGAGTACATTTCAACTCACGTTTGGGATGGATTATATACAAACTGGTTGGGTGGTGGTTTTCAGAGGAGATCTGCATTGGGCCGACAGAATCGGGGGAGACAAGAGGTGACGCATCGAGCCGGTAGTGGTACATTCAGTGCGCAGAGAGAGAATCCGGTAAGTACTTTTTTTTAATATTTTATACAACTTTAAATATAAACAGTTTATTTTATATTCATATAGGAAGCCGAGCAGCCCGGTATTTCAGCGTACGACATTTATCGGAGGATGTACACTGACCCGGCTACTGGAGAGATTAAAGGTGACCTCCAGCGTCGGATTGTGGTCAGTATTATTTTCTTTTCAGTTTGAAAATAAAATGCATATAATCTTTTCATTATTTTAAATTCTCATTGAAACTTAAGGAGTCATGTGAGGCCGCGACCTCTCAGACACAGGCTGAGAGTCAAGACGAGACGGGTGATCAGACTAGTGCCCACCATTTTGATGAGACGACATGGATGCAGGCGACCCAATATGGCTTTGAAAAGGGAAGAGTAGTTGGTATCAGCTCTCATTTGACTCCTGCAGCTTATTATGGTACCGCTGCGATGTCGGCGTCCAGCTCGAGATGAGCTCGTGGAGAGACATCATCTTCTGCCTCACAGAATTATGAGAAACTGCATGCTCAGAGTCATCTTATAGAGGATTTGCGTCAGGGGCAGGAGCAGATGCGTCAGCAGCACGATGAGGAGATGAATCGATGGCAGGAGCAGATGCGTCAGCAGCAGGATGAGGAGAGACGTCGATATGAGGAGCAACAACAGGAGTATATGGAGTATATGCGTCGTCTGACTCATAGTTTAGGGATGCAGTTTCCTCTACCACCTCCTCCAGGTCCTCCAGGTCCTCCAGATTATCCCCCCTAGTGATTTTTTTAGATGTAATAAACATTTGAGTTCGTAGTTTATTTTCATATTAACTATTTACAATTCCTCTTTCATATTGGTACGAATATTACGTGATTTAATTTGTTTTTATTTTTTTAATATATTATTACTTATTAGTATTATTTTTAATGTATGCTTATTTTATTAATATTACTTTTAATATTTTATATTTATTGTTAATATTGAGAAGTTTATAAATTTATAATTTTATTAATATTAATAATATTAACATTATTTTTTCATAAATATGTAAGTTTATTTTAATAACAATATTATTATATTAATTTTTTATATTAATAATATTAGTACTATTATTATTATTTCTTGATATTAATATTTCATAATATATAATATTATATTATTTATATTCATATTATTATTATTTTTTGATATTAATATTTCATAATTATATTATATATATTTTTTATTATTAATATTATAATAATATAATTTATTTATATTATTAATAATAATATTATTATTATATAGATAGTTTAATAAGAATAATATTATATTAATTATTTATATTATTAATATTAGTATTATTATATTATACTATATTATTCATATTCATATTATTAGTATTTTATATTAATATTTCATAATTATATTTTATATATTTTTTTATTTATATTATAATAATATAATTTTTTTATATTATTATTATTATTATTATTTTTATTATTTTTATATAATATTATACGATTTGTAATAATTTTTTTAATTTTTTTATTTTTTTTAATATTTGCGACGAGAACATTTGCGACGGGACTTCCCGTCGTAAATGTTTTTTTACTGTACCATTTGCGACGAGACGAATACCCATCGGGAAAACCTTTCTACGACGTTCTGTCGTAAATACCTTCATCGCAAGTATTTTTTTAAATTTCGCATTTGCGACGGGATTCTGACCCGTCGCAACTAATATATCTACGACGACCCGTCGCGAAATACCTTTTATATATATATAAACGAGAGCTTATTTGCGACGAGGAAAAATACCGTCGCAAATACACTTTTTGAGATGGGACTGCTGCAAAAACATCTATTTGCAACGCCGTTTTCGGCAACCGGCGATTTGCGACGGGATCCCGTCGCAAATCGCCCGTCGCAAATATTCAGTTTTTCTGTAGTGTATAAACGGGTTTGTTTTCATTTTGATGCAAGTAGATATGTATATAGTTTATTCTATTAAAATATTAAATTATTAGTATATAAGATATATTTATGTTATTATATGATCATTATTGACAATTATTGTAAAAATTTTAAATAATAAATTGAACAAAAAATTATATGTTAAGGACGTCGCCTCTTCTACGAACAACTTCTTTAGGTTTGCACCAAAACACGTCCTAGGATTTATTTATCATCAAAACAAGGACTATAGTATTTTTTTAGGAATTAATTATGCTATTTTTTATGTAATTATAAAAAAAAATTATTTTGGAAGTGTGTAAAAGAGAGGTGAAGGGGATACCAGTTTTAAGGAGGGAGAGGGCACACATAGAATTTTTGAAAATAAAAACGTACATCCACATTTTTCACCAAACAAAATGATCAGACATGAACCATTTTAATAAAATAGATGTTAAATGTATGATATTTTAAAACAAAATAGTTTTTGGTTCATTTTAACCCTTATCTGTTTAGTTTAACCCTAGGTGAACCAGTTTTTACATTAGTCGGAGTAATTGCATTTTTCAATTTTTATTATTCATTTTGCTAAAAATTTAAGTTAAAATAATTTTATAAAAAAATTATTCTATTTAAAAATATGGAATAAATTTTTTCCAATTCAAAACATAAATGTGGAATAATATTATTTAATATTAAACTCCTAGATTTGTAAAAAAATGGTTTTTCCAAAAATGCATTTTTCAAGCATAAGATGATCTTTTAATATCTATATGAAAAGAAGAAATAATTAAATTAATTAAAATTAATAATTATAGATATATAATATATAAATATAAATATATTTTTCATTAGTATGTTTATTTTAATTAAATAAAATGGGGATACAATATTCACTTTAAAACAATTTTAATAAAAAAGTGTTTTTTAGACTAAATAATTTTTTTTCTAAAATCCACTATAAAGATGATTTAAATGAACACAAGATTATTTAATTTAAATAAAAATAAATTTGTTAATTTGAAACTAAATTAATTTAATATGGTTAATTAATTTATAAAAAATAAATAAGAATTTTAGAAAAATCAGTATTTTTCACTATTCACTAAAAATTTATTTTTTTTGAGAAATTATAAAATTTAACCCAAAATTATTATCAATATGTTGATTTAAAAAATGATATTAATTTCATAAAATAATATTTCTAAGAGTTCCAAAAATAATTCTAATATTTTTTCACGAAAATCAATAAAAACTATTTTTGATGAAAACATGTTTTTAGGAAAAATTTCATTAATAAAAATGGAGTGATTATTTTCAATAAATTTATCAATATATATATATATTATGGTATTTATATATATTTATTAAATTAGTATATACCATTTATACCTTCTCCTTTAATGAAAAGGTTGTAACGATCACAAATAATCACGGTTAGTTTAGGCTCGATGTTGCATGTCACATATTCTATCAAACATAGTTTTCCCTTTTTTAAATTATAAGGATGTTATAATTACCGTGATTTAAAATATTATACCCATAAAATTAAAATGATATTATATCATTCAATATCACCCAATGGATTTATCATATATAGTAAAATAAAGAATGGAATTTAAAATGGAAGGAGAATCGATCACTAAGGAACCCCAAAACCACACTCTCAGATCTGATGCTAAAAAAAAAATATTTAATAATAGGACTTGATAAAAAATGAGATGATCCATGGTAAAATTTAATATATTTCACATTTTTTTCATAATTTAGGAATCACTCCTCAAAAATAATCATAGAATCTTATGATGTCAAAGATTAATGTCTTTAAATATTAGATACTTCAACATCCTATTGTGTAATACTTATGAATATTAATCTATAATCATACCCCTATAGACATACTTCTAGAATTATCATAATTTATACTCATCTTCACAACCTAGGGAATGAAAACTTAATAATGGTGTTAGCTTAAATTCATAGTAAAGGTAAACAATATACAATATTCAGTAATTGTAAGTGACCATAAGATCAAAATGTGGGTATGAAAGCATAGTCAAGGACTGGGAATATAAGTTGGAAATAATACAAAATTAAACATGGATCCTCAAAGGTAAATCAAGACATATGGTTTGTAAATAACAAAATACATGAGTAGTAATAACATTATAACATTGAAAAGATAATATTATTTCATAAACATAGGAATTAAAAATTATTTCCATTGTCAAGGATCACTTATAATATAGTTATCCCCAATGTAATAAATCTAAAATCATGATTTATGGAATAAATTATCAGCATAACATAAATAATTAGTCGTATGTGTGTAGAATGTCAAATAATTTTGATCAATTAGGTAATAACATAGTTAGAAGAATATGATATAAGAAATTTCCCAAAACAAAAAAATCAAATTTCAAGGATCCTTTACCCAAAATATATCACATTGTGTACCTTATTGGGCTTTGGATAGCCACCCATGTACCCTTTTTTGATTTGGCTGACCGATCATTTAACCTCATGGGATTGGGAAGCCTTCCCACGAACAATTTGAGATAATAAAATATAAAACATTACCCAATGAATTTATGTGATAAAAAAATCCCGGACCCCATGGAACATAATTAAATCCACAAATAATTATGCCACAAGATCCAAAAAATAGTCATCATTTCATCATATCAAAATTTACCAATAGTATTAAAATGGATTTTATAAAAACTTTATTAAAAATTTATAATCACAATTCATCTAGAGGAAAAATTTGGATTGTATATTAATAAAAAGTCCCATGTTTAACATATATAATTTCAAAGGATGTTGAAGTTGATAAAAAATGCCTTTTTAGGCAGAACATTCTTAATGAAACTGTATAATTAGGGAACAATAATTGGATAGTTTGATAGTATGAGTTTAATCCCCCAAAAGAAAAATAGAATGAGATAATTCCTAGGGTAATTCATGAAAAATAATTTCTAAGGAAATAATTCCATTTGAGAAAATGGTCTAATGGAATGAAAACTGTAATAAAATATTAGTTAATGTTTTTAATATTTCTTTAAAAGTAAATTTTATGGGAAAGTTTCAGAAGAAATTTTTTTAAAGGTAAAGTGATATATTTTAAAAACATTTACATTTAAAAATAATCTTCAATAATGGATCCATGAAAATAAATAAAGGGTATCCATAGAAAATATGTGGTAGAAGATAAAATATAAGATCTGGAAAGTAAAAAACTTTTTAATATTTTCAAAATACCTTTATTGAGTCCCACTTTGTAAAAATAATAAAATTACATTCATTTGAAAATATGTAAAGTAATTAAGGAGAAAACATGAGATAATAAAAATTTAGGTTTTAGAATAAAAAATAATATCATTTTTGTAAAGAAATAATATGGACTTAGAGGATCAATAACTATCAAAGAAGATGGGGAATATTCATTACAACATTGAATCTTTATGAAGAAATATGTTTGTTATCAATTAAGAATTTAGGTAACAACCCATTAATAAGGTGTTATTTAGAATGGAATATAAATCCATTAAAACAATATATTCTATTAAAAACAAATCAATCATAGTGTAGTTTTTACCTAGTATATATGAATAAATTTCACTAATATTTTTCTTCACTCAATTATTGGAAATTGAAATAACAAAAACCCATAATAAATTTGTAACACTTGAATCGAATTCTCATGAAAAATATAATTTATGATGAATTTATAGATCCAATTAATCATAATAATGTTATGATAAAGGTATAATGACCCAAGTATCCATAGAATTTTATTTTTTATTTCTATTAATACTTATGAATAAGAGTATAATTTTAATTTAATGGGGATGATATTTTCATTGGTGTACGCAACTTACAACAATGGGTTTCCTTGAAATTTCAAGTTACGCACAAGGCTGAGTCATAATGAAAAATAATAACAAAATATTATTATTTTTAATGGTAGTTTATGCCTAGTCGTTGTATCAATGGGAATGAATAGAAATATCCATATTATGATTAAATTTTTTTGTTAAATTATTCTACATTTATCCCATAAAATTTAGAGTCTTAAAATGAGAATGAATCCAATTTTAAGTATAAATACTCTAATTTTATTAAAAGGTGGTTTTACCGCCATTTGATGGATAAACCCTTTTAAATATAATTTTTGACACTTTTATATGATTAATTTGAAAAAATAAATTTACTCATTAGAGTAGTGACATCAAAATTTACTTTGGATAAATTTTTGGAATTTTTTCGATAAAATTTATTTTTTATTGAATAGTGAAAAATACTACATTTTAAGTCAAAATTGTCTTTTGATCTAATTTATTTATATGATAATATTGTCCTTTTAATTGGGTTTAAAGTGTAATTATATTAAATATTTAACATTTATTCCAAATTTGGACATTGGAAGTATTTTTTCTTTTTAATAAGGCCTAAAACATGATCATCATTTGATAGTTATTATTTCTTAAAAACATGTTTTTTGGTTTTGACAACATGAATAAATTTTAAATTAATTTCTGCAAATTTTGTGTTTTGAATTTGGAAAAATGGATTCCATATTTTGAATTAGGATTTATAAATTTTGTAAATAGGTATCATTTATTTTTAGACATTATGAATAGAAACTTCAGTAAATATTTTATTTTCCATGGTCTAATGGTAAATTCGGTAAATAAGGGTGACAAATAATATAATAATAATATAAATTACCCAAACACATGTCATAATCATATTGTATGTGCTATATACGTATATGGGAATCATTGGGTCAATTTTAGGACCCCATGGATCCACCTGTGTGTGAAAATGACATTTAATGACTTTTTGTTTAATGTTAAGGAAAATAAAACCTAAAGATTTATCTTTAAGTAAAAAAATTTTAATATACGGTTATATAAGTTATCACATCAACTATAAATATTTATTTAAGAGATAAAATGATTTCCTACAACATGATATTTTATTTATAATTTTATAAATTAAATAAATAAATTTAATATGACACAATGATGATGTAGCGATTGCTTCATTAATAAAGGATTCAAATAAATGATATTATAATGTTTAAATAAATGTAATTTTTTTATTTTTATGCCATCCTTAAATTTTATAGATGATATATACATGTTATAATTATATTAATAATTTTTTTAGAATAAATCAAGTGGTTATGGATTTTTAAAAAAGTCACGATATGTATAGTGTCAAAATTGGCATAATTCAAATTTTATAATATATAGTATTGTAATAAATATTATAAAATTCAAAAAAGTATAATATTATATAAAATTTTTATCATGAGTTTAAAATTTTAATATTTAATCTTTAATCGAATACTTTTCATGTTTTGGTAACAATTCGGATTCTCATAGTGTTAAATTCCTGATAAAATGGTAAGAGAAAAAAGGGTTAAATAAAAAAGATAAGGATTAAAAAATATCAAAAACCTATCTAATTATTATTGGATGATGTTATTTATACTTATATTTATCCTCTCATGAAACTAACATAATTTTTACCCATTTATACTCTTAATATTATTTATAATAATCTAATACTTTCAAACTTTCCTAAAGTGCCCTTCCCCCCTCTTATAAAATGACATAACATCTAACCCATGACTCACACCTATAAATCCACTTGTATAATTAAATATATACTCCATTAATCTCCCAATATTCCTATATTCCTTCTAGAAGTCTTCCACTAGGAATAAGGAAATTTAAGGGATCCCTTTGGCTCAAATCAAAAGAAGTTACCCGATTTGAGGTAACGTTTTCTCTCAAGTTCCTTTCCATTATTATTCTTTATTCACTCCATATGATCTTATTATTCTATGTTTATATGAAAACAATATTATCAATATAATAGCTTGATTTAATTATATTTTTTGAACTACACTAACATACCCCCGTCTAATGGGTATTGAAAATACTGTTTCTGTGGATGGTGAACTACTGTCTCACGAAATGATGATTTTTCAATATTCTCCAACCTCCGCTTATGGTAGACAATATGATGGAAATGTAATTATATATGAAATTTATGATAATTATTTTATCTCTATGATTCTTTAATTCTCTTTTAAAACATACCTGTATTCTTTTCATGTTGTATAAATAAGATAATTGCATTTTGTAAGTGAGGACTATCACCCCCTCAAAGTGATATGACTCACTCGTGCCATACATGGAACGTATAAAGGATGGAGTTAATAAACATATATAAAATATATATAATATGATATTATAATTGAATTATAATATACCTATGTATCATTAGGTTTTCAATCCTTTAAATATGAAATAGAAATGAAAGTAGACTTCATGCGTACGTACGACTTACCGTCTCCATGAATGATGCCTTTCATTTTTTATCTAAAAATGATATGGACTATTTTAAAGACATATATAAAATACATATATTATATATATGATATATAAATCATTAATATCATTTTGTTTATAATGTAATTTTGATCAAATGGATAATTTACAATTATAAGAACATCATTTTTGACCCAAGTTCCAAAACATCGACCAAATGTCCTATATGAACTCAAATAATACACTAATTGTTAGAGAAAGGTAATAAGTGATATAAAATAAATAATAAACTTGAAAAAGGTTTTGAAGAAATTAGATATTAACATAATTTTATTATTAAAAAAATTAAATAATGAACGAGTCATGTTGGACATGAGGTAAGGGACTTCATCTCAATCCCCTTTCATTAAGACATGTTTTGATCATACACACCTCCTTCTTTTATACAGTGTATAATAAAACCCTTTGACTTTTACTTTCATTAAAAGGGAATATTTTATCTTTGAAGTGTTTTAGTAAATGAAAAAAGTAATGTTTTTAATATATGCAGGGACAATGACCTCTCAACCACCGTAATCATTATTTGGATTCCTCTATAAGACTTAATGTATTTAAAAGGGAACAAATCACTTATTCAGTTTTTGGGTGTTTTGGTATTGAAAATGGTTTTTGAAGTGGAATGGGTATTTCAATATCCTGAAATGATATATTTTGATGGATAAATGTTGATATTTGAAATATTTTTTGTGTTGTGATTATGTAATGGTACTTGGACATTTGACACGTGGTTATGTGATAAACCAAATGATGGGTGGTTCAATGAAAAAAAATGATGGATGGTTACGTTATAATATCCAATTCATTGGGTATGGAAGTCGGCCGTATGGATATTCCATTTAGTGATATGTGTGGAAGTAGACTGTATGGTTATTCTATTTCACTATGTTTATGTCCCAAGTTATGTTTATTTGATATATGTTTCCTTCTATGGGCTTGTGGTAATCTTTCTGTTAAAAAAGGGTATGAAATGAGCTTATATTTAGTGATGTGTTTTTCTACTTCTTTGAGGTGAAAAGTATTACTTTATGATAAATTATTCATGATTTACATTTTTTTTTGAAAACTAACAGCTTTCCTTCTTTGTGTGTCCCTTACTGATGTTTTTATGCTAATACCAAGTTTTTGAAAAATATTTCACAGGACATAAGATGGTATAGGGTCAAGGACCAGATCAAAGAAAAGTCATTTTGTTTAAAACATGTAACTAAACATGAATCTTTTCTTTTAAGTGTTTTTATTTGATGAAAAAATGGATACTGAGTAGAAGTGTCTACATGTAATATTCATGTTGTTTTGTATATGTTATGGCCTTATTATATAAATCTCTAAACCTGAAAAGATCATCATTGTGAATTATTAACTTAATTCATGATTATGAATTGTTTATGGTTGTGGCCTTATAGTTGGTATCAAATGTCAGTTTAGATAACATTATAGGTTGGGGTGTTATTTAATCACAAGTGACATAACCATAATGGTTATCATATTAGAAAGAGTTGTAGTTATTTTAGATACATCTAATTAGTTTCAAATAACATGAATAAGTAATTATTAGTATTTACCCACCTCAAAAGATATTATATGATGATTTTGCTGATATACTCAAACTGACCTTTTTAGTTTTAGTAAATGAATGGATCTAGCAGGGACCAAAGTAAAAACGGATTTGAATAAAATTGTGATGGTTTTCAAAATAAGAAACCGAATGAAATTAGAGATACAATAAGAACTCTTTTGGTTAATCTCATATAACTATCTGGAGTCATGATTGACCACCTAAACCGTGGTTCTTTTTATAAGGCATTGTATATGTGAGAAACAAATCCCTACGAAGGATCAGGTAATAATCATAAAGGTCAGTATACTAAAAAACAAATGTGTCGAGTATATGAAAAAACACCTCGAATAATGCTTCAATGGGATGAGAAGATGTTTTATATGTCGTAATGAAGGTCATAAAGTAATAACCTTCTATAGAAAAAGGAAGCATCTAGTTGACTCCCAGAAGGGGAAATAAGTTCTTCCTAAAGTATGAATTGAATGTTTTAATTGTGTTTTTCATGGTCATTATACAAATAGACTTCCAAAGAAGAAGGTTTTGTAATGGGATCCATAGGATCATACAAATATATCTTTACCAATTTCTAATACCTTTCCAATTGAAGATGAGGAAACTAAAAATGACCAATGAATGGTATGGATTATTTTTAACTAATGTTTTGAAATTATTGAATCTTTTGTTATGATTAATGATTTTTATTGTAGGAATGAAGTATTATGAATTATGTTTTAAAATATTGGATAATTGATCATGAATAATGTCGAATGAGTAAAATTCTACATGTAAGGGATTCAAGAGTTATGGTATATTTTAGGATGATGAAATGCTTAAAAGTATTAAGGATCTTTTGATGATGATATTACATTAGAATAATTTTTATAGTATGTGTTACCCTGAAGTTTGATATGTGAAAATTTTATTCAAGGAAGAATTATCTTTTCTTGTGTGGACATAATGGATAACCTTAGGGTTCATGTGATCTTTTAACTTTTAGGAAATTATGGGTTATTAGTTTTTGGGATGCAAAATGTGAGGTATGAAAAAATCTTTGAGGTTAAAAAATGATGTGGATATTTTTAAGGATTTTATCTCTTTTTTTAATTCTATATTTATTATATAGTTTTTGAAAAAGGACAACACACAAGCCATGTGACAACCCATCATGTCGGACAAAGCTACGAGAATCAAACCCACAACAAAAGTGTGACTAAGATATATCCCTTACCACTGGACTATGTGAAGTCCCGGGTTAGAATGACTTATTCCTTTTAGTTAAATGAATTTATTGACCAAGAAAAAGATTATTTTTGATATTATGTTTTATAAAATGGATATCCTTACTGTAGAAATATTATTTATTGATTAAGTGATGATGGTTATTTTGGAAGACGTTTTATCTTTTGGGAACACTATATACCTTAGGAATATAGAATAATTTTGGATTTTAATTGAGGATTAATGGTGGACATTTATTTTGGAAGAATATATGTTTTTATTATTTACATATATTGATTTTGGTTATTTATGGAAATGATTAACCTATCATATAGAATATGTGTTTAGGTTAATTACTTTTTAGTGTGAGACTTTAAGAGTAGGTGATGTTATTTAGAGATTAATGTTCTGAATTTTGTGGAAGACTATGTGATCAAATACTGCTAAATTTTGGGTTTCAACATAATTTGGATTATTTTGAATAATTTTAAGGAAAATATTGTGTTGAATGGTCTTTGTTGAGATTTGGGTATTGTTTGTTCAATTTTTGAGATTAAGTGTAGTATTTATTATTATAAAATATTATCCTTTTTTGGGATTATCTGCTCTTGTACTAACCATTTTGTTTTTGGTTAATATATGGGTCATCTTTATTGGATCATGTTATTCTTTAGATGTTGATTCTAGCACATCAGGTGTGACCAAGTCATCTTGGATACTCATCATTTCGAGAAAAGATTAATTTTTGGTAAAAAATTATTAAAGGATGAAACTCTACTTAAAGGTATGTATATTTCCTAATGTTCTTATTCTATGTATCAAATAAGTTCATAAACAATATGAAAAAGGAACATAAAAAATATTATAAATTTACTTTTCCTTATAGGGAATAAAATATCGTTTAACCTATCATAAGATTATGGTTTACTGGTGGTTAACATTCTCCTGATCATGATTTCTATCACTCTCTATCAGAACATGACCCTTAGATTCATCTCTATATCCATTTTAGGGTATCCTAGTATGTGTTATCTTGGATGACCTTTGTACTTATCCATATTTCATTTAAAATGATATTTTTGTAGACTCTTTTTTCTATGTGGGACTTTTAATGTTGTTTCCAGCCCTAATTTTAAATTGCGATGACGCAATTTCCAAAATTGGGGAAGGAAGTAACGAACCAGGTATATATATATAAAAATATTGATTTCTATTAATAATTATGAATAATATATTAATTTTACTTTAAAGTGGATTCTATGTTCAATGGCATAGCTAACACACAACAATGGGTTTCTCTGAAATATCATGTTTCTCACAAGGCTAAGTCATATTGAAAAATAATAACATAATATTATTATTTTAAGTGGTTGTTAATGCCTAGATGTTGTATTTTCAAGAATGAATATAACAAACCATATTATAAGAAAACATGTTTTTCAAATGTTTTTACATTTATCCAATAAACCTTAGAGGCATAAAATGAAAATGAATCCAATTTAATGCATAAATACACTAATATTATTAAAAGGTAGTTTTACCAACTTTTAATGGGGAACCCATTTTAAATCTAGGTTTTGTCATTTTTATATGTCTCATTTGAAAAAATAAAATTATTATTTAGATGTAGGACATAAAAACTTACTTTGGGTAAATTTTTTGTATTTTTATAATAAAATTCATTTTTTAATAAATAGTGAAAAATGTTCGATTTTAAGTCAAAACTGTCTTTTCATATAATTTATTAATATGATTGGATTTTCCTTGTAATTGGTTTTAAAGTGAAGTTAGATTATATTTTTACCATTTAATCTAATTTTGGTCATTATAAGTAATTTTACTATTTAATTATATATATTCACCTGTCAATCTTTTGTTAGTTATTATTTCTTTAAAACACGTTTTATGGTTTTGAAAACCTGAATTAATTATAAATTGATTCCTGCAACTTATGTATTCTGAATTTGGAAAAAAGGATTCCATATTTGGAATCTGGAGGTCCACATTTTTAAATAGATATCATTTATTTTTAAACATTATGAGTAGTAACATTAGTAAATATTTTATTTATCATGGTTAAAGGATAAATCTGATAAATAAGGGTAAAAAGATAATATTTTAATAATAGTAACTTACCCTAACATGTGTCATAATACTATTTTATGAGATATATCTGACTATTGTCATCCTTGGGTCTATTTTAGGGCCCCATGTAGCAACTTGTGTGTGAAAATGAAATTTAATTACTTTTAATTAATGTTAAGGAAAATATAACCTAAAAATATATCTTTTAGTAAAAAAATTTTTATATGGGGTTATATAAGTGATCCATTTGATTATAAATATGAACATGAAATATAAAAATATTTCCTACATCATGGTATTTTATTTATAATTTTTATACATTAAATAAATAAAATTAATTATGACACAATGATGATGCAATGATTGCTTCATTAATAATTGATTAAAATAAATAATATTATAAATGTTAAAATAAATCTAATGTGAATATTTTTATTTCATACATGAATTATATGGATGATCATTACATGTTATATTTTTATTAATTATGTTTTTTTGAATCAATAAAGTTTTTATAGATTTTTAAAAAGTGCATGATATGAATAGTGTCAAAATTGACATAATTCATATTTTAAAATATAAAATATTTTATTAAATATTATAAAATTCCAAAAAAATCATTTATTATGCCAAATTGTTATCACAAGACTAAAATTTTATCATTTACTCTTTAATTTGATATTGTTCATGTTTTGGTAACTATTTTGATTCAAAAAGTTTTAAATGCTTGAAAAAATGGTAAGAGTAAAAAAGGGTTAAATAAAGATGATAAGGATTATAAAATATCCATGACCTATCTAATTATTATTGGATGATTTTATTTCTACATATATTCATCCTATATTCTAACTAAATAAATTTGGACACATTTATACTCGAAATATAATTTATAATAAAATAATACTTTTAAACTCTCCTAAAGTGTCCCTCCTCCCTCTTATAAAAGGACACAACTTATAACCCATTAATCACACCTCTAAAGACTCTTTGTGCATAAATAAACTGCTCAAATATGCTCCCAACATTCATATAGTCCTCCTATAAACCATTCACTAGGATGAAGGAAATTAAAGAGAGCCATTTGGTTCAAATCAGAAGAAGTTACTCGATATGAGGTAATATCTTCTCTCAAGTTCCATTCCTTTCTTTTTCCTTCACCACTACCTATGCACTTATTATTCTTTTTTTATACAACAAACCCAGAATCCTAAAAATACATGGTTTTTGTTATGAGAATTTTTCTAACTACACTTACAAAAACCTATGTTTAATGGATATAGTACAAACTGTTTTTGTGAAAGGAAAACTACTGCCTCACGAAATGTTGGTTGTTCAATCTTCTCCTACCACCTCTTATAGTGTACATTATGATTAAAATGTAATTATATATGATATATATGATATTTATTTTATCTATATTCTTTTTTAATTCTCATTTAGAACAAAACTTTAAGATTTTAATGTTGTATAAATATGATACTTTCATTTGAGGAAGTACGGGTGGTTACGTTATAACCTCCAATGAATTGGGTATAGAAGTCATCCACATGGATATTCTATTTAGTGATATGTGTTTAATTCGACTATATATTTATTCCATTTAGGTAGTTTTATTTCCCATGTTACCTTTATATGCTATAGGGTTCTTTCTATGGCATGTGGTAATCTTTCGGTTACACAAAGGGTATGAAATGAGCGTATATTTAGTGAAATGTTTTTCTAATTATTTAAGGTGAAAAGTATTAAATTATGATAAATTATTCATGGTTTACATGTTGTTTCAAAAACTAATAGCTTCCCTTCCTTGTGTATCCCTTTTTGATCTTTTTATGCTCATCCCATGTTTTTGAAATGTTATTCACATGACTTAAGGTGGAATAGGGTCATGGATGGGATCAAGCAAAAGTAATTCTATTTAAAACATGAAAATAAAAATGTTTTATTTTCTTTTAAGAGATTTAATTTTATGAAAAAATAGATACTCAGTAGAAGTGGATACATGTAATATTCAAGTTATTTTATATACGTTATGACCTAATTCTCTAATTCTCTAAACCTGAAAAGATCATCAATGTGAATTATTAACTTAATTCATGATTATGTAATGTTTAAGGATAGGGCTTTATAAAGGGTCATGTATATAATTTAATATAAAACACATGAAAATTAAGTTCTTGATATGGAATATATCTAAAATGAATAATGTTGAGAGGGAAAACACTTACCCTGACTCTCAACATCCACAAAACAAATTTCACCACTACCATAATAAAACTATCCATCGTAAAAACCATTTTAGAACCTTTTTAATATGCAATATTTTTTATGTACTTAATTTAAAATAATTCCTTATATATATATATATATTTTATATATAGTTTATTTTTATTATCTAATGTTAGTATCCTCGACTGTTTTGTATGAGTTTCATAGTGGAGATGTTGATCCACATTCTTTGATACAATGTTCATTATTTACAAGTTATTTAAGGTATTAGAATTGAAATTTCACAGTGATTTATAAATTTATAGTTTCATTGTAGATTTTTATTTATGATACATGAAGATGAAACTAGAGATGAGATTGTATCAAGTTATTTACTAGTAGTAAGAAGTTACTTCTCTAGAATCATTAATTTATGTATATTAATTGAAGAAACATATTCAGGAAAAATATGAGTCTTTGTATCATCTATATTTATCATATATATATATTTTATAACCATCCATGCAAGTTAGTGTTGACAAAAATCACATAAATTTGTTGAGGTATTAGTCTATATGTACACAAGAACAACATTTTCATTTTCTACAGATCGGAATGACGGTAAAAATTGATTTATAATTTTAGAATATAAATAATTTCATAAATATAATATTTAATTATGAAATAAATTTTTTAACTATATGTTTATGTATATTTTGAAAAATAAAAGATGTCTTTCATGGAAGTGGTAGTCCCTATGTAAGCAAGGATGTGTTTTTTTATATTGAATGGAGATGAATGTTGATAATTATTATTAGGTAAATATAATATAATAAAATATAATAATTATACTATTTTATATATAGTGATATTATTTTAATTGGTATTAAGGATGGTGGATGAGAAATATATAGCAAATAAAGTCAGAGATTGTGTAATACTGAAGTTGAGATTTTGAATTGTCTCTTGAACGATCTGATAGAAATAAAGGATCTGGGTCATCATCATGGATCATGGGGATGATACAAATGGTATATGAATCTATTATTTATAAAATTGGACTATTAATAATAAAAATATTAAGGATATATTGTATTTAGGATGGTGTATTTGAGCTTATTTTATATGTGAGGAATAAGGACTTTTCCGCGGAATTGTGGTAAGTGAGGTGTAATGATAGAATCACATAGGAGTTAGTTATGTTAAGGGAGGAATGGTTGTTATGAAATGTGGATATAACATCTAAACCTAAAAAATTTCTTCTATATGGTCTATGTGTCATTTAAAAATAATAAAATTGATGCCACATAAGTTTCCCATTTTACATTTATTATCATTTATTAAATTTGTACCACGGTAATTATTTGATTATTAAAAATTTCAGATTACATCTAATTAAAAAATTTATGTGATATTATAAAATTTGGACTCCATTTCTTATAATTCATTATAATAAGATGTAAATTTTAAAAAAAATTAAAACATATACTATATATAAAAATATTTTCCACAGAAAAATGTGTTTTTGAAAGATTAAGTGTTCTTAGTGTAACATAATATCAATGAATTATTATATGTAAGTGTGCCTATTTGTTAATATTTTTAAACATCATATTATATCCCTAATTTTAAATAGATCAATTAAATATTTTTAAATAAAAAATTACCAACGATTGTGAAAATAAATCGTTGAAAATGAACCTTTTACCATTATCTTGGTAATTAACTGTAATCTTCATAACTTATTTTTATACGTAAAAAAGAAATATTTTTTTTACATAATTTTATCATTATGATTCAAAATATTTATATATTTTTATCTAATTAAATTTCTAAAAGTTTTGAAAATAATTATAATATAATAAAATATAGCATGTAAAAAAAATTAGGGAAAAAATATCTTTTAAGAAAAAAAATGCATTTATTGATTTTATGGTATTAAATGTTGGATGTTAACTTATTTTATAATATATATTATCAATAAATTTCATTAAAATCATTAATTTACCATAATATAATAAAATTAATTCTGTATAGAAAATAATTATTTCAGTAAACAAAATGTTTTTATGTAAAATGACTTTTTTTAATCATTTAGCCACACTAATTGAATTTTAATAGGGAATTAGTATTGAAAATGGAATTTATTTTTCTTTATACATATATTTAATAATTAATTTACCTCTAGTTATACCCTGAAAATCAACAATTTCATTTATAATGGTCACATTTAATATTAAAAAATAAATGTTAACAAAATGTATTTTTGATTTTATTCGCTGATGCATGCAGATTATTCTATTAAAAGTATTATTCAAATAAATAATAACATATTCCAAATTCTTGGGGATTTATAACCCCTATACTTGGAATTTCTATAAAATCATTTCTAAAAACTACTAGGGTCTATCAGCTCATCCACACATACTTACGAAATCTCCGAAACCTGCATGCCAACTATACATTATGAATGTCCACACAGGTGCCCACATAGGGTGTAAAAAATAAACTTATCAGACCACATCCATCAACATCCCATTTTTTTTAAAAAAATATTCATTTAATTAATAAAAATTTATCCAAAATATTATAATAATATGATAAGAACATTATTTGGTACTCCTTAAGAGACACTGATTTTGGACACATGCCAACTTTGACAAATACTGAAATGGGATGGTGCACACATAGACTATCAAATATTTAAGTTTGAACGATCCATAATAACTCATTCAATTAATAAATGTAAATTATATTTCATTATATATAACTCTCATGGTGAACAATACATCACTAAATCTCTATCTTCATAGGCTAATATACCCCCTAACATAATCCTCTATTGTGAAAGATATATCATTAGGTTATCAATGTGTAAGAATAATCGTTAGTAAGGGTGGATAATGTGCCACACAATATAACATGTTGAATGGTATTTCAATAGATTTGGAGGGGATTAGATACTAGTGAATCAAATAATCATGGTGGATGATGAAATAGTTATACACTAAAGTGAGCGATGTATCACTAGTACATATAATAATAGGTTGAATAAAGTATCTCTTGGTGAATGATGCATCACCATGTAAATAATGTATCACTAGGTGGATGATGCATCACTAATAAATATTATCCAATTTTAATGATCTATCATTAAGAATCTATAAATTGAATGATCTATAAAAAATTCATAACTCTATATATGGACCACCTTCCACTAATATTGTGCACAAAGTGAGTGATCCATAAATAAAAAACAAAAATTTTAAGTGAATGACTAATTACTACAAATACAAGAATATAAACTCATTATTATTTACATGATGAATTTGTTATCACCCATGGAATCAATCCCAATGATCCGTTTTCTTTCAATTCTACATACTCCCTAGAGGTACCATACCTAGAAATATTGTGTAAAGCCTCACTATACATGGATCAACATATTATCTTATAAAACTACCCATTTTACAAGGTCCATGCCGTAACAGTATTTGTAATACCTATGTTACATAAAAAATGTTAGATCACCACTTCACCTTACCAATGATTTATCTTACATTTCCAATTAACACACACGTATCTCATACAAGGATCATAAAAACCCATAGACTAATAAACCCTACCTCATGACTTCTTATGCTATGAATTTCTCTATTTCTAGATGTGTCATTTTCATTGGTCATCATGTGATCAACACACATAATCTATGGTTCCTTACATGATCATGTTATCCAAATACATTACACAAGAGATAAGAGAAATCTAATTTGGTTATAACCTAGTGCAATATCAAATACCTACTCAAACCCATCACATGTAGACAATTCCAAAAAAATAGACTCACCCCTAGCCACCACCCAAGGTGCGAACCACTACACTATATTACCCTCCTAGATCATTAAATACGTATCTAAAATATTAGAAACCCCTATTACCATCATTTTTATTTAACAAAAATTATTGATAGGCCATATAGTTAATAATGTCTATTTATAACTTCAAAAATCCCTAGAGCTTGTTATGAAAATAACAAGACACCCAAATCTTGCCTCTCATAAGGGAAAACACTCACAGATCACACTCAATTTAGTCGAATCCAACATAACCACGATTACATACCATATATTATATTAACAACTATATAAAGGGTAATATAATGAAATATCCATCTCAATAATGGAGTTATAGCCTCAAATAATCTATCAACATCATCATCCATGATTTATATATCCTATCTCAACCAATGATTGTTGAATGTGAGTTCCCTATACAAAACATATGTATGTAATTTTAGGGGTGTCCATAGATTTCATTGGGATGGGTTTTGGGATATTTTGGTCCTGAGCCCACAAAAAGAGCTCGAGCCAGATTGGGTTAGGCCAGAGATGGTTTTTAGTTTCAAATCTAAACTAACCTCACCCATTTCATATTGGGCAAGGATGGGTCTAGTCATCCGGGCCAAGGAAAAAAATGGTTTCATTTCTACGATGAATGATGATGTTCCCTGCACTTGCATATACATCTTCTTCCTTGCCGTGGTAGTAACACTATAAGCCCAGTGATGAATTGAACCCAAAATTGGTGGTCTGTGGTGTGATCTGAAGTGGAGTCTTGGAAATATGAAGTGTTTGGTGTGCCTTGAGTGACACTATTCATGGTGAAGATGGAGGTGTAGTCAAAGGATGAGGCTAGTTTTTGGAATATTTGTGGTTGCAGTGATTGTTGTGGATATGGAGATGGAGGTGAAGGTAGTGGAATCAATATCTTATTGAGTTGGGGTCACAAGTTTCATGGTGAATATATAGGAAGAGGTGAAATAAAAACTCTTAATCTCAAGTGGATATGAGGTTTTTGTGGTCATACCACGAAATGGAGGCTATTAAGGAGGAATCCTACATTGAGGGAGATATGTTTCGTGACAATGATGGAACATTAGGGTTCATGAATATAATACCACAGTAGATATAGTTTATTCACACTCAAATTTAACCAATAGATAAAGGTAGAACGGTCTTTGTAGTCTAGCTTGGGATGTCGAATCCACTGAGACCTAAAAAGATACCTAAGATGCACAACCTATGGGATGGATTTTTGGGTGTGAATTGGCCAACTTGGTTTTGATTTTATATGGTTTTAAAGAACACTAAGAAACCTAAGTGAGTTCAATTTAATGAAAATGGGTTGATCTTAGGATTATTCTTTGGGTGAATTAAAAGTATTTTACTTCTTTAAACAATTATGGTTTTATTAATTCTTGATGAATACATTATTAAAAATAACACTAACTTCATAATTTTCTAGTTTTATACTAACTAAACTCAATTACTAATCCTCTACACACTTATAGAACCAAATTCATGATCTCTCCAACGTGTATGGTCATTTTTGTACTTGGATTTAGCTTCCTCAAACACAGTGAAGATGAAGAGTGGAAAATAATTGAAGAATGGAAGTCGTGAATTAATTAGCCAATTAAACAAAAATTAATTCATAAAATAACATTCAATCTAGCCTTTTCACCATCCTATGATCAACCGATTTAAGGGTTAGCCCTCCATTGATGGTATACACTCAATGGTGGACGGAATATGGCTTACAAGAATTCCATTGAAGAAATTAAAATCACGGAAATAACAAGCACTCATCTCTGTGTGTGAATGAAATTCACACCTATGTGTGAACTAATTAAATAAAACACAGATATATTACTAAGATTTTTGAGTTTTAATGAGAGATAATGTGATGAATATGAGAGAATGATGTTGTTTAAGAACATAGAAATACAAAAAAGAAATTTACATGGAAATTGAGAACATTACAACAAAAACTTGGCATAATAACATTACACAAAACAAGATATGTATTCCCCCTCACCACCAATTCCATAAATAGGAAATTGGAAAGCATTAGGCTGAGCCTCAATCAATTTATTCTGAAATATTAAATTAATTTAGGCCTTACGATGGTGGAAAGTAGTGGGGAAATTGATCCCCTCCTTGAATTTTTATCCTCCTTGTCTTTCATGAAAATATTGTCCTGTATGGGCAAGAATATCGCCGAATCATGGTGGTCCATAGAAGAGTATTTTGTCTATCCCGATGTCTTCTAGATTTCTATAAAATGTGGGTCTATTTGGAGTTGTGGACCGAGAGTTATGGACGTGTTAGTGGAATAAAATTCTGGGCCGCTGATTCTGGCCCAGCTTTTTAGCTTCCCATTGGGCCGCCTTAATAAGCACCATGGAAGATGAATTAGCACTGACTCTTAAATAATTATTTGTTCCTCTACATGTCTTATAGCTTCCCATGAAATTTTAGATTTATTGGGCCAATATTTGGGGCCCCACATTTTCATCACTGGGCTGGTGTCCAATAAGCCTTCTCTATAATTGTTTCCTTTCATCACCATATATGACCATCATAAATTATGAATCCTCCATTGATACCTGAATGAAAAATGTTTATATTAATGTTTAAATACATTTACCAAAATATAAAATTAAAATATGTATAATTACATTCATCAAAATCAGATGAATCATTGGGCCTAAATTTGTGTACATTAGGCAATAAGTGCACAAATGATGGGAATGGATGTTCAAAATTAAAATCCACTAACTCGGGCCCATAAGATAAAAATAATGATAATTTAATACCATTAAAATGTAATTAACATATGTGTTTTTATTTGTCTAATCACACCCCCCAACTTGAGATTTTCTAGTCCCGAGCAAATAATTCAAGGATTATATTTGAATTATTTTTTTTTCAAACACATTATAACAAACAGTGATCACAATGTAAACTACACACAAATATATCTTTATAACCTATAAAAATAATTTAAAACATGATATATTTAATAGAAAATACCAATCCCAATCTTATTCTTTTGATCAAATCCATCATCATACTTCATCGAACTCAATTAAGTGAAATAATGTGTTGTGAATCACAATAGATACGGGGGTTCATTTTCATTCAAGGGGGAAATCATGGAAGCACTAGGTGGAATCACATTTAATACTAATATGAGAATTGTTTATTCCTTTTTTTGGATTCTTTTTTTGCAATATTTCCATAGTAATTGAGATTTTAGTTAATCAAATTAACCCATGTAGCAAGACTTTGCCGATGAATCCCAGACTCAAATGCCTGAGGGAAGCAAGTGAATCCCACATACTCGGGCATCGTCTCGAATTAACATGATAAAAAAACGTCATATTACCATAAATAGAGATAGAGTTAAAAACTCAAGGCTAGACAACTATGGAGCCACGATTCCCAAGTGCCAAAAGCCGTGCATTTTATCAATCCATTTCTCTACACCCAAATTTTTATTTTTATTTTAATTCATTAATTAATTAATTAATTAATTTTTGAATACTCATATTATTCATAAAAATCAAACCATCCTATCCTATTTATTATGGGACCCCAAGAATTCAAATTAGTACCCCACAATCTAGAGGATGTGCATTGTGTCATTTTGATTTAATAGATGAAAATAAAAATGAAGAAAATTCTCATTGTACAACCAAACTTCCAAAATAAATGCATGTAAACTTAATCAGGATTTAAATTAAGAGTCAAGGGAATAAAAATTATTTTCTATGTAGTATTAGTATGAAAAAAGATGTTATTATATGAATGATAAAGGAGTTTTACTTCTGTTTTTAACAAAAATTTTGTTTCCACACCCCCCAACTTAGAATGAAACTGTCCCTAGTTTCATAAAAAGAAAAGAGAGGAGAAAATGGGTGGGGGGGAATGAGTTGGAAAGGGAATGGAACAAGTTCACCTGCTGGCTTCATAATAATGATTGTGGTGCTCCCAAATAACTCTTTGTTCTCATGGGAGATGTAGGCACCTCCTTGATTGAATATGTATCACCCAAAAATTGTCCCTGAACCATACAAACAAGAACAAAGAAGACAGAAAAAGCAACACAAAAATATATTTAATACAAAGCCCTATAATTTTTATGGTTTTCCTTTTTTTTTGTTTTTGTTTTTTTTAATCAACTGATGATACATTGTATTCTTTTTAATTTATTGGTAAGGTAGTACTCAGGGATCACACCGCTTGACATGGATGAATACAGTGCTCCCCTTTTATACCCATCCATACTCATAAGAGAAGAGCTGGTCAATAGTTTGAGTTATAATAATGTTATATCAAAATGATCCAATAATCCTATTTGAAATATAAAGATGATTAAAACAAATAAATTATTGGAAACTTGCAAACCACGGGTTTCCTCCCATGCAGCTCTTTGTTTAATGTCATTATCTTGACTTGGACCCCTAATCGATTAATTATTTTCATCATCTAAGGTAATTTCAAACAAGTTTTCATCAACTTAATGTTTTTGGAATGGTTCTATGAATGGTTTGACTTTATGACCATTAACATTAAATATTTGACCATTGGTGTGATCTTGAATTTCAACAGCCCCATGGGGGTACACCTTATGCACTATGTATGGACCTGGCCATCTAGAACTCAATTTTACCGGGTGTAAGTGAAGTTTAGAATTATACAAAAGAATAGGTTTTCCTGGTTCAACGTTTTTGGTTTTAATATTTCTAGATTGGTAGGATTGTACTGTAGCTTTATTGATCCTTGAATTTTCATAAGCCTCCATCCTAAGTTCCTTATGTTCATTGAGATCTAATTTTCTTTTTGTTTTAGCCAATGATAGGTCAGAAATCATTTTTTTAATTTCCCAAAACGCCGTATGTTTAATCTCCACTGGAAAATGTCATGCTTTACCATAAACCAAACTATATGGGGACATTCCAAAAATGGTATTATATGCAGTTCGATAGGCCAAAAGAGCATCTAAGAGTTTTCTCGACCAATCATTCCGAGAGGGATTAACTGTTTTCTCATGAATTTGTTTAATTTCTCTATTGGCTAACTCAGCTTGACCATTGGTCTGTGGGTGGTAAGCAGTGGACACTTTGTGAGAAATTCCATAATTTTCCATGAGTGATGAGAATGGATGATTACAAAAATGAGTTTCACGATCACTAATGATATCCCCAGGAATTACAAATCTAGAGAAGATGTTTTCCTTGAGAAATCTAATCATAGTTTTATGATCATTGGATTTTGTAGGAATGGACTCAACCCATTTAGAGACAAAATCTACAGCTAAAACAATGTAATGATATCCCCTAGAGTTTGAGAAGGGACCCATTAAAATCAATTCCCCAACAGTCAAAGATTTAAACCACCAGGATGGGAGTGACTGTCATTTGATTCCATTTTGTGATGGACCCTAATTGTTGACACCTAGGAAAACTTAGAAAATATGTGTAAGAGTCCCTTGATAGGGTGGGCCAGAAGAGACCACACAAAAGATCCTGAGCAGAAGTTTTCATAGAGGAAAAGTGACCTTCACATGCCTCACTATGACAAAATTTAAGGATGTACTCTTGTTCAGATTCTAGGACACACCTCCTAATGACTTGGTCAGAGCAGAACTTATAGAGGAATGGATCATCAAACACGTAGTTCCTAATATCATAATGGAATTTCCATCGAGCTTGAGTCCCTATGAATTTTGGGATGACTCCTATAACTAAATAATTGGCTATGTCGGCATACTAAGGGCAGTCACTCATAGAGTATAGGTGTTCATCAGGGAATGAATCAGACATAAAAACTAGATTTGAGTTTTATTTGAATTACATAATAGAGAGGTGATCAGGTACAACATTTTCAACACCCTTTTTATCCTTGATTGTGAGGTCAAATTCTTGTAAGAGAAGCACCCACCGAATCAGTCTAGCCTTAACATCTTTTTTTGGAAGAGGTATTTTAGTGCAGAATGGTCAGTGAACACAATGATGGGGGATCCTAAGAGGTAGGACCTAAAATTCTCTAAGGCAAACACAATAGAAAGTAACTCATTTTAAGTGGTGGTTTAGTTGATTTGGGCATCATTTAAGGATTTTCTTTCATAAGTAATGACATAAGGAGTTTTATCATAACGTTTTCCTAACAAAGCTCCTATACCAAAGTCACTGGAATCAAACATATGTTCGAACGGAATGTTCCAATTTGGAGATTTCATAATGGGAGGAGATGTGAGAGAGGATTTGAGGGTGGAAAATGAACCCTCACAACTTTCTTTCCAAACAAATGGAGCATCCTTTACTAGGAGAGCACAAAGGGGACATGAGATTGAACTAAAATTCTTGAAGAATCTTCTATAGAAACCAGCATGTCCTAGGAAAAACCTCACTTCCTTGATAGTTTTGGGTGATGGTAGGTGAAGAATTATGTCAACCTTTGCTTTATCAACTTCAATCCCCCTACTCGAGACTATATGGCCAAGGACTAGTCCCTCTTTAACCATGAAATTGCATTTTTTCGAGTTTAGGACCAGATTATTTTCATCACATCTTGACAAGTCTCTCTCTACATTCCCCAAACATCCCTCAAATGTATCCTCAAACACATAGAATTCATCCATGAAGACCTCTAGAAAATCCACTACCATTTCTATGAATATTCCCATCATGCACCGCTGGAAAGTTCTAGGGGAATTGCATAACCTGAAGGGCATGAATTTGAAAGCGAAGGTTCCAAATAGACATGTGGATGTAGTCTTACTTTGATCCTCTAGGGAGACCTCAATTTGATTATACCCCGAGTACCCATCTAAGAAAAAGTAGAAAGCATGACTTTCCACTCTCTCAAGGACTTGGTCAATGAATGGTAAGGGAAAATGGTCTTTCTTGGTGATTGAGTTTAGCTTCCTATAGTCAATGCAGACCCTCCATCCACTACTCACCCTAGTTGGAAGAATCTCTCCATCCTTATTGGTTATCACAGTGATTCTTGCCTTCTTGGTAACCACTTGGATTGGGCTGAACCACTCACTCTCAGCTATGGGATATATGATACCAGCTTTTAACAATTTTATAAGTTCCTTCCTTAATACCTCAATGAGATTAGGATCGATTCACCTTTGAGGTTGATGACATGGATTTGAATCATATTCTAGAACAATCCTATGAGTCCCGATAAGTGGGATAATCCCAAGAATATCAAACAGGGTCCAACCAATGGATTTATTTTGTTTCCTATGGACATCTAGTATCATCCTCTCATGATTGGCTTCAAGAGACGAATAAATGACAATAGGATGTGTTTGATTGTCCCCTAGGAGGGTATACTTGAGTGTATCAGGAAGTTCCATCTATTCAAGATCATGTTGGTTCAGAATTTCAGCAATATATTGGGACATTGGATCAATATCAATTTTATTTGCTAGAGTTTTAGATAGGATTGATTCTTCACATGTAGAAGTTTTAGATAATAGATTGGTTTGATCAGATTTAGGGAAGGAAGTTTGATTGGTCACCCAGAAATTGGTTTCCTGAAAGGTTTCACTGATTTTTGGACCTAATACTTCATCATAAGAGTAATTTGAAAATGATTCAAGCCAAGGAGATAAACTTCGTTTATGTGAAAAAATAAAATCAATATTATCCTGACATAAACATCGTTCAAATATTCCTTGATGTTCTATGAATTCATTATCAATGTTTTCTATCATGTTTACTTCATTAATGTCCTCATCATCTCTTCTTTGCGATCTTTCATTATAGATGTTCAAGTCTAGACTCATGTTTCCAAAGGTGATGGTCATGTTCCCATTTCGAACTCAGATAACATAGTTGATTGTTGCAAGGAAAGGACAACCAAGGATGATTATGGTTTGTTCCATATTTCCTATGTTTGGATGGTTTGTCAAGGATAATGAAGTTAGTAGGGTAGATGAAGTTTTCAACCTTTACTAGAACGAGCTTTAAAATCCCCATTAGAACCCTAATGCTACGGTCAACAAGTTGAAGTGTGACATATGTGGGTTGAAGCTCTTCTAGGCCCAACTGTCATTACACAACATAGGGAATGAGATTGACACTACCACCTAGGTCACACAAGGCCTTGAAAACTTTGCTCTCTCCTAGTTCAACATTGATGTCAAGGAAACCCGGGTATTTCAACTTAGGAGGAATTGTCCCTTGAATGGTGGTACTAACATTTCCAGCCAAAAGGAATTGGTTTTTATATGAAAATTCTCTTTTAAAAGTGCACATGTCCTAAAGGTACTTTGAGTATGAAGGTATGGTTTGGATTCCATCAAGAAGGGGAATGTTCAACTTGAATTGTGAGAAGATTTATCTCAATGTTTCACTTAATTCAGGCTTGGTTTCCCCCCTCATGCATTGAGGAAATGGTGCATGTTGTGGGGTGGTTTGTAGAAGAGTTGTTTCTTAGACATTGTTATCAGTTTCCTCAGTTTTATCTTGTAGTTCATTTGAATTTTTATTAGAGTTTGAAGCTTTACATGGAATCTGACTTGTTTGTTCAGGTTTATCAATTGATTTCCCACTACTTAAAATAGTCACAAACTTTATTTGTTCATGAGTTATTTGATTGAAACTTGTCTCTCACCTTAAATATGAGGATGGTACCGCCTGAGTAGGCATGGATTCCTTTCCAGTTTTGATGGTTTGAAGTTCTTGTTTTAGGTAAGAGACTTCTGAGTTCATCCTTTCCATTTGATTGCACAGTTGTTCTAGTAGGCTTTGTGGAATAGTTTGGGTTGGTTCTTGAGAAGATTGGTTTAACCAAGGGGGATATTTTGGAGGTGGGAGGGTTTTTTGGAAATGGACCGGTGGCTGTTGGTATTGGATAGGTTGGGTTTGGAACTGGTTATGGGTTCGGTAGTTCTATTGGGGGTAAGTATTTTTTCCCTGTGGTTGGATAGGTTGTTGGTTATCTTTCCAGTGGAAGCCTGGGTGGTCATTATACCTTGGGTTGAATGTGTTTTGGTATTGAGGCTTTTGAAATTTCAAAGCATTTACTTCCACTGGGGGTCCTCCTAAAAGGACCTCCAGGATGGATGGAATGGTTGGGAAGTTGTCTGTCTTATGGTCATGTTTGTCACAAATTGTGCAAATAGGGTCTACATTTTGGATTTCATGGACTTTCTTAAGGTCTATCTCTTAAACCATCCTAGAGAGTGCTGCAAGTTTAGCACTAAGGATTTCCTCTTCTCTAAGTGTATGAATTACATTACTTCTTTGTGTCTTTTTAGAATAAGGTGATGTTCCCCATGTTTGGTTTTGTTCAACAAGGCTTTATAGATATTCGTAATCATCATTTGGGGCTTTGTTTTTAAAGGTTCCATTACACATCATGTCAATAAATTATTTGTTCCCTAATCCAAACCCTTAATAAAAAATTCTCACTGGTTCAGGTATAGAAAAACCATGGTGTGGAACCATGTTTAGGGTGTCTTTGAACCTCTCCCATGTTTCATAAAATGACTCTCCCTATTTTTCAAAAAAGTTTTGGATGCTCTTTTTAAGTGCAATTGTTTTGTGGTGGGGAAAGTATTTTTTTGTATAGTTCTCTTTGTATTTGGGCCTATGGGTCTCCAGGGCCTTCGGGTCATCAAAGGCCTTTGGTCCACAGGGCCTTCGGGCCATATAGACAATGGAGTAGCCCAGTTCACACAGAACATGCCCTAGAAGAGGTTCAGAGCAACAGGAGTAGCAGCCACCAGATGCAAAGCTAAACGGATTGGAAGAATGAGAGGGTATGACAACCACCATCAGGACAAGGCACCATGCATCTTTGTATGGGAAAATGCTATCCGATCAGTAATGCAAGGTGGGGAGCTAAGTGATAAGTGACTCAGAAAGCTAGGGGAGGGGCAGTTCAAGTGGGATGGGCCTACGGGTCTTGTATTGGGCATGGTATGCCTCTGGTCCTTCGGGTCATGTATTGCAGGTTTGTCAGGCCTTGTGCCTTGGACCTACGGGTCATGTACAGGTTCCCCTTAAACCCTTTAAAGGGGGATTATCCATAATAAACAAGAAGGACTTCAGGCCATTCGGGCTAGTTGATGTGGGGGGGAACATGGTTTCTACAATGTCGTTGAACTCCTTAACGTGAAGGTAGGGCATCTCAGACTCCATTCCATGGAATGTGGGAAGGTGGTTTTGGACATGGGGTTTAAAGATGTAGTTGAAATCTCTTAGGTAATTATTTCTAATGCATGAGGGGGAATTGGTCTAGGAAGGTTTGGGTTAGTCATTCATGGTTAGATCAACTACATTCCTCAGGTTTGGGGCTGCCTCATTTGGATTTCCATTTTGGTTTCCACCCGGGTTTATGAGTTGGTTTCATTGAAGAACTTACATTGAAATGGGATCAAATTTGGACTCTAGAATATCAAGAGGATTAGGATCTAATGGAAACAATCCCCTAGTTTCTCTTGACTCCCCTATCTTAGGAATTTCCACCCTAACTAGTCTGTTTGAATTATTACGGGTGTAGGAAGACATGCACCAAAAGGAAAAAAAGTGAGAAAGAGACAAGATAAGATATCTTTGGTGAGAATAGAAGAATGTGGGTGAGGAAAAAAGGTTTTCGTCTAAGGTAATTACTTAGTTCCCTTGCAACGGCTCCAAAATTTGATTCACGCTCAAATTTACCCAATAGATGAAGGTAGAACGGTCCTTGTAGTCTAGCTTGGGTTGTCGAATCCACTGAGACCTAAGAAGATACCTAAGATGCACAACCTATGAGATGGATTTTTGGATATGAAGTGGCCAACTTGATTTTGATTTTATATGGTTTTAAAGAACACTAAGAAACCAAAGTGAATTCAATTTAATGAAAATGGGTATATCTTAGGATTATGCTTTGGGTGAATTGAATGAATTTTACTTCTTTAAACAATTTTGGTTTTATTAATTATTGATGAATCTATTCTTCCAAATAACACTAACTTCATCATTTTCTGTTTTTATGCTAACTAAGCTCAATTAATATTCCCTTACACACTTAGAGAACCAAATTCATGATCTCTCCAAGGTGTATGGTAATTTTAGTACTTGGATTTAGCTTCCTCAAACACAGTGAGGATGAAGAGTGGAAAATAATTGAAGAATGGAAGTCTTGAATTAATTATCCAATTAAACAACAATTACTTAATAAAATAACATTCAATCAAGTCTTTTCACCATCCTATGATCAACCCATTAAAGGGTTATCCCTCCATTGATGGTATACTCTCAATGGTGGGTGGAAGATGGATTACAAGAATTGGATTGAAGAAATTAAAATCTCGGAAATAACGAGCACTCCTCCGTCTGTGTGAATTGAATTCACACCTTTGTGTGAAATAATTCACTAAAACACAGAGATATCACAATGATTTGTGAGTTTTAATTGGATATAATGGGAATAATATTAGAGAAAGATGTTGTTTAAGAACATAAAAATACAAAAAAGAAACTTACATGGAAATTGAGAACATTACAACGAAAATTTGGAATAATAACATTACAGAAAACAAGAGATGTATTTCCCCTCACTACTAATTTCTTAAATAGGAAATTGGGAAGCCATAGGCCGAGCGTAAATCAATTTATTCCCAAATATTAAATTAATTTAGGCCTTAGGGTCGTGGAAAGTAGTGGAGCAATTGATCCCCTCCTTGACTTTTTATCCTCCTTGTCTCCCCTGAAAAGATTATCCTATATGGGAAAACATATCGTCGAATCTCGGTGAGCCATTGAAAAGTATTTTGTGTCTCCAGATGGCTTCTAGACTTCTCTAAAAGTTGAGCCTATTTAGAGTTGTGGATCTGGAGTTATGGCCGCTTTAGTGGGATAAAATTTTGGGCCGCAGATTCTGGCATAGATTTTGATCTTCTCTTTGGGACGCCTTAGTAACCACCATGGAAGCTGAATTAGCACTGAATCCTGATGAATTATTTGTTCTTATACATTTCTTCTATCATCCCACGAAATTTGGGATTTATTGGTCCAGTATTGTGGGCCCCAAATTCTAATCAGTGGGATGTTGTCTAATCTGCCTTCTCCAGAATTTTTTTCTTTCATCACCAAATATCACCATCATACTTTATGAATCCTCCATTGATACCTGAATAAAAAATGTTCATATTAAATTGTATATACATTTCCCAAAATATCAAATTAAAATATTGATAATTACATTCCTTAAAATCAGATGAATCATTGGCCCAAAATTGGTGTACATTAGGCTTGAATTGCACAAATTATGAGAATGGATATTCAAAATTAAAATCCACCTACTTAGGCCCATAAACTCAAAAAAATGAACATTTTATACTATTAAAATGTAATTAACATATGTGTTTTTATTTTCTAATCAATAGTCCATGGGGACGATATGGTTGTGGATATGATGGGTGGTGAGGCTAAGTGGTATGTATAGGAGGGAAATATTGAAGAAGATGTATGTAGGGGTAGTCCTTCGAGTTCGTTGGTTTAGTTTGGATCATTTTCTCCAAATCGTGACCAAACCCAACCACATTATCGGTCAACCAAAACAACTCAACCCATTCATATATAATCTTGAACCCAAATCCACTCGGTCAGGCCGGGATAGGTTGGTCAAGTCAGGGCATGTTTGGGAACACATATGTACTTTCATTACAATTATATATAAATAGTTTAATATATATATATATATATGATTTTATCATACCTATATAGTTTTTATACTTCTATTACCACAATATTTATGTTAGTATCCATATACACCATGTTGTATTAAATGGTTATTGGAGTTCCCATGCTATAATGGGAACCTAGAAATACCATGATAGTAATATTAATGTTTTTTCCTATGGTCCAGATACATCGTAATAACATGAAACAAATGATGTCTGACCATTAGGTGTTGGGGCTCATAATTATTGAGATTTATTCTATGGAAATTAGAACTTGGTGACCACGAGTAGGTGATATCAGGAGGGAACAAAAACCCATAGGAAAACCACATGTTTCAGGTGTTAATGGTTATTACAATCAATGAATATGATTGTTGGTCTACTAACATGAGATCGATATAAATGTGTTATATTTGATTACATACATTTATTTATGGAAAAAAACGTGAAATTTAATTAATGGAAATGTAGCTTGTGTATGGTCCATAATTGGTAGTATAACATTGGTTGAAAGATGAAGGAAAAAGTCATCACATCTGGGTTAAGGAAGTAATATCTCAAACCTAGTTGATTAGGATGTTAATACATTCATAAATCTATGTCCATTGTAGTTAAAGGTATGTATGTACAGTTAGATCAAATAATAATAATGAAATAATGGATGATGAAACAAATTTTTCATCATACTTTTTGATATATCATGATACAAGGAGATTATATTACCCAGTTCATGTTCATAGGAAGTTTACTATTACTATGAATACTCACTATCACTTTATTAGAATTGATGGGTTTCTATTATCCACTCTTTGCCTATGATTAATATTCACTTCTATAGAGATAATGGCTTAGAGGGTCACACACAACAACATATTCAAGAGTCTTCCCTATTCACGTAAACATGTCTATAAGATATGGTGGGCCCATACATGAGGTTCCGTATTTTTACAATTATTAAATATCACTAATAAATAAATAAATTCATCATTATTAAAGTATAGAATAACTGGGATGAATTTATTTTTTAAAATTATTAATTAGTTATTAAGTGAATACGTGGAATAATATTATTTGAAAGAATATTATTTCAGTATTCAAGGATCATTTAGTATTAGTAGGAATTACTGGTCGAGTTAATGAATAGGGTTTATCATGTAACATGTTTATTATATATTAAATTATGTGATAAATTATAAATGATGACTATGATCTAGATATATCATCATAACTATAAAGTTATTTCTTATTTTGTTGACATTAAATATACCAGGGTTAGGGAATCCAATCCTGATATTTTTGACATCCACTATACAAACATGTAGGATCTAATTTCTATTATTCTATTCATTATAAATGATCAATATGTCATATCTCCCCCATATTATAGAGAGTGAATGAATCTATCAGGGAAATTCATCCAATAATATTTTTTGGATCAAAGGCCCATGATTGAGGTGATAATTGTGATGTTGAAGAAATCATCAAAAATTTCAGTATGGATAAAAGGTTTTTTTGGTTTTTCAAGTTTCATATCATTAAGAACAATATATATATGTATATATAAGTATGAATTTTTTGGTATTGTTTAGAGACTTTTTTTAAGAAAAGAATTCATAATCCTCGAATAGGCGAAGTCAAAAAAATAAAAGCTTAAATAAAATATTCTTTTGACGTTTTTGATAAACAAAAGTAGAAAAATGGAAAATGGGGGTGATGTAAATGATGTTAAAAACATAAAAATTGAAAAATGGAGGGTGGGTATCATTCCATCCAAAAGTTACTAAAATTATTAAATAATCATTATATAATGTTTAGATGGCTTCCACTAGAATCTAGAATTAATAAAAAAATATGTCAAGGTCCTTCCATCGGAATCCCCCAAACTATGAAGTACCACCTTCTTTTCCTCTTGCATAAGACTATCTTCACCCCACTTGTCACGACCCGTCCTCGGGGCCCGTGCCGTGACTAACCCAAGCCCGCCTTCCATAGGCCAGGGGCTGGCGACTAGCACCAAGGCGTAAAATCCCAGTAAACAGGGAAGGCATTGCCTTTATAAGTAACAACCACACGGAGTCAGCAAGCGGAAAGTAAGTGCAGAAAAGTAAAGGGGCCGGAAATACAAGCCCAACTGTAAAGTACAACTGAAAAGTAAAGTACAGCAACTGAAGAAAAGACGGCGGCCTCGTGTCGTCCACTGGCAATCCCACCTGAAGGGTGGGTACAGATAGTCTCCAGGCTCCACGGGTCCCACGTCCGCTCCGAGCACGCTCCGCCCAGTGGTCCACCTCCAGGTACCGTCCTGCTCCACGCCCCAACCGTGATCAGCGCTGTCCGTCGTCTGCAACCAACACAACAAGGTGCGGGCATAGCCCGTGCAGGGGTGAGTACAAGCTACTCAGTAAGGACCCCGAGACCCCCGAAGGTCTCCCGAAATCCACAAAGGATATAGCACAAAAGAAAGATGCAATCACGAAGTAACATCTGACTCGACTTAGGTATATGCCCATACATATACCTAAGTCCTCAATTCCAGCTCTGCTCACGAGCTCAAGAACAACTCAATCCACAAAGGAAAGCAAGACTCAGATCCACAAGGAGAGTAAACAGTAAATCCACATAGGATAGTTCAACACAATCCACAAAGGAGAGTAACATAAGATTCAGCTCAACCAGGTATACTTTTTCAGATGACGTCAAGACGATCACTGATCCGTCTAAGTCGTCGGACCCACGAAGGATCGATAGGTACTAACCCCCGCAGAAGACCCACACAGGATCGGGCTCACACAGAACCTGTAGGCAGTGGCTCACACAGAACCGGTAGTAAGGACCCACGTAGGATCGGGCTCACACAGAACCTGTAGGCACTGATCCACATGGGATCGCTGAGTGCAGTAGTCGACGCAGTCCACTGAGGATCTCTGCACAGTCGTCGCCGCAGTCCACGAAGGATCTCTGCTCTGCCGTCGTCGCAGTCCACGGAGGATCTCTGCTCTGTCGTCGAAGTCACAGCCAGCACTAGGGTTCCCGCACAAAGCGAGCTCGTTTAGGAGGGTCCGCTCCACGAGCCGAGAGGCTGATACATCAACTGACACGTAGTCCGAAGTTGATGTATCCAAAAGTTCCGTATCGACAACAGGATCTCAACGCAACAGACGGCGCGTCAATCGGACGCCCGGTCTGAGAGTTATTGGCATTTTCGTCCCAGGGGCCCGGTTGGTTTTTAGGGCAAAACCAACCCGACCGTACTCCGCCTTCATCCGATCCTCGGGCGGAGTATGCCAAAAGTTCCGTCTCACTTAGAGGAAACTACCACAGCTGACGGTACGTCGATCGGACGTCCGTAGCTCAAGTTATGAGCGTTTCCGCTCCGAGGGCCCGGTTGGCTTCGTGTACGAACCAACCCGGCCGAACCCAAAGTCTTCCGAAACCTTGAGTATAATATACCGAAACGACCGTCTCGATCCAAGGATCGCGTAGCCTCTGACGGTTCGTCAATCGGAGGTCCCAGGACCAAGATATGGGCGAAAGACCGTAGAGGGCCCGAAACGGGGGTTCTGGGCCCGGGGCGACCCGGCCCGAACCCCCCCCTGGGGTCGGCCGAACCGGGTCGGCCCGACCCGGCCCGAACCGACTCGGCCGGGTCCGGTCCGGCCTGGGCGCGGCCCGGCCGACCGGACCGGCCGGCTCGCCTTCGGCCGAGCGGCCGAAGGAAGGGCGCCGCGGGCTTGACCCGCGGCTCAAGCGAATGCGGCCCCGCGGGGGGGGGGGGGGGGGGGGCGCCTGTCACGCGGACGCGGCCGGGCCGCCGCGTCCGTCCCGGTTCCGCGCGGCCGCGGAAGCGGCCGCCGTTGCCGCCGCGGCTTCAGCCGCGGCGGGCTTCCTCCACGGCGGCGCGCCGGGCGCCGCCGCCTCCGGTCGCCGGCGCCGCCGCGCCGGCGACCCGCGCCGCCGCCGCCTTCCGCGGGCCGCCGGAGATGCTCCGGTGGCCCGATTTGCCTTCCGTCTGCGCCATTGCCCCTCCCGGATGCCGACCTTCACTGCGGGATTGACGGATCGCCCCTGCCGCGCGGTTCGTCGCCGTCCGCCATATCCGCACAACAAAAATAGATCGGCGGAGGGTTGCCGGGTCTTGTTCGTTAGACCCGCACCCTCCGCGTTAGCCATAAACGTCACCGGGAGGGAAAAGGATTAACCAAATCAACAATTTTAAATAAATTAAAATTGTTCTGATCGGGTTCTTTATTTGAAAAGAATAATCACGGGAATAAAATATTCCAATCAACCCTTACCTTGTCGTCGTCGTCGGACGAGAGGTCGTCGCGGAATCGCTCGTTGCGGAAGAAAGAGATCGTCGCGTCGTCGCGGTATCCGGCGTCGCGTCGCCAATCTCCGGATCAAGATCAAACGGATTTAATTAATTTAAATCCGCTGATATCGAATTATAAAAAAGGAGAGAATTAGAAGATTCGATTCTCACCTTTGTTGTCGAACGAGGATCGGCCGCGGAAGAAAGACGTCGCCGAAGAACGTCGCGGGTAGATCTCGTCGACGTCGCAGATCTTGGTGTGCGTCGTCGAATTCCGGTCGCCGGCGTTCTTCGCGTTCTTCGCGTTCTTCGCGTTCTTCGCGTTCTTCGCGGGGAGATGAAGGAACGAAGATTCTCTCAAATCCTTTCCAAGGATTTTTAGGTTGGTCTTATTTTATAAACATGCCAACACACGAAACCGGTTAAGAAACGATCCATCAATTCGTTGATTAATTCAACGAAAGAAACGACCCATTTAATTCACGAAGAAACAGTCCATTTAATTCACGAAGTAAACCGCCCAATTAAATGGTCTGTTAAGAATTAAAGAAAACGCGTCGGTTGACTTTTCAGTTACTTTGATGGGTTTTCGCGGGTGCGTTACTTAGCGAAAGAAACGGCGGGGCTCGTGCGGGCCCTGCCTCACAAATATCCTACCAAGAGGGTAGGATATTTCTGGATAGCATCCTATCCAGTTCAACTCAGTTCAAGTCGTCTTTAAGTGACTTCAAGTGGCTTCCAACAGCTTAAGTGAAATAAAATAAAGTTGTCGCACAAACTTTATTTTATTTCTGACTTAAAGCCGTAAAATTTAAAAACCACGTCTGAGCAAACGCAACTCCGGAAGAGGCGTTTCTAAGCAAATACCGGCGCTGCGATTTCATCGGTGCCCTCAGAATTTGATTCCAGGCACCGGTTCAAAAGATAGAAAAACCCGCTCGTCCGTTCACTGAACGTACCCGAGCCAAACTTCGGAAATTGATTCCGGGCACACCGGGTCTCGGAATCAGGTGCCGTCTGAAGCTGCGCTCTTGTAAAATTCCAAAGAAAATTAAGAAAAAAATTTCCTTGAAATTTGCGGGTCTTTACATTACTCCCACCTCAGGGCTTTACGTCCCCGTAAAGATACATCAAAAACTAGGGGAACAAATGGGGGTACTGAGCACGCATCTGAGCCTCCCGCTCCCAAGTGCTCTCCTGGAGGTTCCCGTGCTGCCATCTGACGCGCACAAGAGGAATCGACCGCCCACGTAGGACCCGCTCCTGTCGATCCTCGATCTCCACTGGGACCTCCGCAAAAGTCGCCCCATCGTCCACGTCCATCTCCCCAAAGTCGATGATGTGCGTCGGGTCGTGCACGTATCTCCTCAGCTGAGACACGTGGAAGACGTCGTGCACCCAGTGCAACTGAGGTGGTAGAGCCAGGCGATAAGCCACCTCTCCTATCCTGCTGAGGACCTGGAAAGGCCCGATGAAGCGTGGAGACAACTTGCCGCCTCGGCCAAATCTCCGTAAACCACGTCGAGGTGAGACACGCAAAAAGACGTGGTCGCCATCCTCGAACTCCAGTGGCCTCCGCCTCCTGTCAGCATATGACTTCTGCCGGCTCTGAGCTGTCCTCATCCTCTCCTGGATGATCTGGACCTTCTCTGTCGTGGCTCGGACCATCTCTGGTCCCACGAGTGCTGACTCCCCAGGGTCTGTCCAGCACAACGGTGATCTGCAGGGTCTGCCGTACAACGCCTCGTATGGTGCCATCCCGATGGTGGAGTGGTATCTGTTGTTGTACGCAAACTCCACCAGGGGTAGGTGGTCCTCCCAGCTGCGACCAAAGTCGAGAACACATGCACGGAGCATGTCCTCGAGTGTCTGTATGGTCCTCTCCGTCTGACCATCCGTCTGAGGGTGGAAGGCTGTGCTCAGATGGAGCCGCGTCCCGAATGCCTCCTGCAACCCCTTCCAAAGCCGGGAAGTGAAACGAGCATCTCGATCGGAGACGATAGACGATGGCACACCGTGAAGCCGTACGATCTCCTGGACGTAAAGACGTCCCAAGCTCTCCACTGAGCCCTGCTCCTTGATGGGTAAGAAGTGTGCCGACTTGGTGAGTCGGTCGACAATCACCCAAATGGAGTCGTGACCTCTGGAAGTACGTGGAAGTCCAGTCACGAAGTCCATAGATATGCCATCCCACTTCCACTCCGGGACCTCCAAGGGCTGTACCAAGCCTGCTGGTACCTGATGCTCTGCCTTCACCTGCTGGCAGGTGAGGCATCGTGAAACGAACTCTGCCACAGCTTTCTTCATGCCCGGCCACCAGTGCTGTCGTCTGAGATCCTGGTACATCTTCGCCACTCCGGGATGTACCGCCAAGGGTGAAGTGTGAAACTCTCTCAGCACCTCCTCTCATAAAGCAACTGGTACGAAGGTACGCCCTCTGAAAAGGATGTCGTGCTCTGCTCCAAGGGAGAAACCATCAGGCGCCTGACCTGAGGATATCAGTGCACGCCGGGTCTCACAGTCAGCGTCCTCACGCTGAGCCTCTCTGACCCGCTGTAGAAGTGGAGGAGAGACTGTGAGAGACTGAAGAAAGGCTGCTCCGTCTCTATCCACGAAGGATATCTGCAAGGAGGCTAGCTGCTCCGTCGCCTCCTCAAGTAGCGGAATGCCCGTCCTCCTGCTGAGGGCATCGGCTACCACGTCCCCCTTCCCAGGAGTATAGACTATCTCAAAGTCATAGTCCTGGAGGAACTCAAGCCATCTCCGCTGTCTCAGGTTCAGGTCCTTCTGAGAGAAGATATACCTGAGACTCTGGTGGTCAGAAAAGACTGTGAAGCGCTCGCCCATCAGATAGTGCCGCCAAGTCTTCAGAGCGAAGACCACTGCTGCTAACTCCAGGTCATGAGTGGCGTAGTTCTGCTCATGCGGCCTCAACTGACGTGATCCGTAGGCGATCAAGGCCCGCTCCTGCATCAGGACGCACCCGAGTCCAGTCCCTGATGCATCGCAGTAAACTACGTACCCAACTCCCTCCTCAGGCAACCTCAAGATAGGTGCGCTGGTCAATCTCTGCCTCAGCTCCTGGAAGCTCTGCTGACATCTGTCTGACCACACAAAGGGTTTCCCCTTCTTCGTCAAGGCTGAGAGTGGTGCCGCAACTCTGGAGAAGTCTGGCACGAATCTCCGATAGTATCCCGCTAGGCCCAAGAAGCTCCGCACCTCTGTCACGCTCTTGGGTGGCTCCCAAGCTAGCACTGCCTCGATCTTCGCGGGATCCACTGCAACTCCCGCCTCAGAAATGACGTGCCCCAAGAAATGGACCTCACGTAACCAGAACTGGCATTTTGAGAGCTTGCCATAAAGCTGGTGCTCTCGGAGTGTGTCTAGCACAACTCGCAGGTGGTAGGCATGCTCCTCCTCAGTCGTCGAGTATACCAAAATGTCGTCAATGAAGGCAACGACAAATCGGTCGAGGTATGGCTGGAAGATCCTGTTCATGAGGCTCATGAACACTGCTGGAGCGTTGGTTACGCCGAACGGCATAACCAAGAACTCATAATGGCCATACCGACACCTGAAGGCCGTCTTCTGCACGTCCTCGTCTCGAACTCTGAGCTGATGATAGCCTGACCGGAGGTCTATCTTCGAGAACCACCGCGCTCCCTTGAGCTGATCGAAGAGGTCATCAATCCGTGGCAGCGGATACTTGTTCCTCACTGTCACCTGGTTCTGGCGACGATAGTCGACACATAGTCGCAAGCTCCCGTCCGCCTTCTTGGCGAACAAAATCGGGGAAGCCCAGGGTGAAACACTGGGTCGGATAAACCCCTTGCTCTGCAAGTCCTCCAACTGTACCCGCAGCTCCCGAAGCTCGGCGGGGGCCATCCGATATGCTGGAGTAGATATCGGGGCTGTCCCGGGGTACAAGTCGATGTAAAAGTCTACCTCTCTACGAGGAGGTAGCCCTGGAACGTCGTCGGGAAAGACGTCCACGTACTGGTCCACCACTGCAGGAAAAGCCGGACTCCGCACGTCCACTGCTCCTAGGATGAGGCTAGCCAACTGATGAGAGATGGGCTGCACTCTCCTCCGCGGATGTCCATCCTGTGCTGCAAAGGTTCCCCTCTCGCCGGTGAAGGTAAACCTGCTCCCGTCGGTGCGAACACATCGCACCTTGCGCCTAAAACAGTCGATCTGGGCATGAACCGTGGATAGCCAATCCATGCCCAAGATGACGTCGTAAGGCCTCGACGCCGCTACAAGGAGATCCCAGCCGAAGCTCTCGCCTCCTAGAGTAATCTCACACTGCCGGCACCAGTGCGTAATCGTCGAGTCTGCTCCCGTAGGAGTCTCTAGCCGTAAGGATCGAGCCAACGGCTCAGTCGGAATCTCCGAGCTCCGAACAAGGGCAGAGGCTATGAAAGAGTGACTCGCTCCTGTGTCTATAAGTACTGCAGCAAGGGTGGAATAGACACAGATCGTACCTCGAATCATCTCTGGCATGTCGGGGTCGTAGGCCTCCACCGCCTGGAGCTGGGCCTGTCCCTGCCCGCCAGCTCCCTGTGGTCGAGGTGGCCCTCCTGGTGGTGGTGGGGGTAGAGCCTGGAAGCGTCGCCCACCACCCGCTGCTCGGCCAGCTCCTCTGCCTCGTCCGCCTCCTCCCTGCGGACCGCCACGGTCGACCCTCTGCCTCTGCCTGGGTGGCCCCTCCACCGTCTGCTGCTCCTCTGATCGGCGAGTCGGGCAGTCACGAGCCATGTGACCCTGCCCGCCGCAAGAGTAGCACCGCCTGCCTCTCGAAAGGCTGGCACTCCGCTGTGTGCCTCGTACTGCTGAGCCGGTGTCCTGAGGCCGTCTGCGTGGGGGTCTGGTCTGCCTGGACCCGTGAGTCATCCGTCGGCTACCTGCTGCCGAAGACTCAGCTACCTGCCGCCCTGCGCTAGGTCTCGCCGCTGAAGAAGGCTCTGCCAGGAAGCTCTCGATCAGGAGGGCTCGCTCCAGCACTCCCGCCTGGGTCGGAATGCTGAGGGAGATCAGCGACGCCCGAATCTCCTGTCGCAAGCCCTGCTCGAAGGTCCGGGCCCGGAAGAAGGGGTCCCGTACCATGTCGGTCGAGTAGCGAGATAGGTCCGTGAACCTCGCCGCGTACTGAGCGACCGTCATGCTGCCCTGGCGCAGCTGGAGAAGCTCCTGGATGCGCACCGCTCGGAGGGTGGCCGGGACGAACTCAGAGCGGAAGAGGCTCTCGAAGTCCGCCCAGAGCAGGGATGCCTCATCGTGAACCTGGAGCATCAGGCTCCACCATCGTCCTGCCGCCGCCTGCAGGAGGCTCGCTGCGAGAATCACCATGAGATCCGCTGGTGTCCTCACTAGCCGAAAGATCCGTACCACCGCCTCTAGCCAGTCCTCGGCGGCCTGGGGGTCCGCCTCACCGTGAAACCTGGGCGGTCGCTGGCTCTGAAACTCATGCAGTGCCCTGAGGCGACGTGCATCGTCAGCGTCTGGTACTGGTAGCATCGGTGGCTCGGCGGGTAAAGCTACCGCCGGTGCCACTGCTGGCAAAGGGCCCTGCACCGAGGCCTCGTCGCTCGGTGGGCTGCCCTCGCGCCCTACACTCGGAACCCTAGCTGGCAGTTGTCGCGGGCCCATCCTGAAAAGGAGAACAAGAGCACCACAGTCAGAACAGTATACCTGGTGAGCTGGCACAAGTAATCACAAGGAAAACTTGAGACTTTCATAAAGCAGATCAGTATACCCGGTGAGCTGACACAAGTAATCACAAAGAAACTTGAAACATACACGCAATCAATGTTTTCATGCATTAAGTCGGAAATCAGGAGTCAGGGTCCTGGTGTACGGATACGTTGGCCGCCGCACCAACACTGGGCTCCCTGAACTGATAACCACACTCAATACACTAAACACTATTGCTTCACATAGAAAGAAAGGACGATCAGAGTCCGCGGCAGAACCGACCGCCTCTGATACCAATTTGTCACGACCCGTCCTCGGGGCCCGTGCCGTGACTAACCCAAGCCCGCCTTCCATAGGCCAGGGGCTGGCGACTAGCACCAAGGCGTAAAATCCCAGTAAACAGGGAAGGCATTGCCTTTATAAGTAACAACCACACAGAGTCAGCAAGCGGAAAGTAAGTGCAGAAAAGTAAAGGGGCCGGAAATACAAGCCCAACTGTAAAGTACAACTGAAAAGTAAAGTACAGCAACTGAAGAAAAGACGGCGGCCTCGTGTCGTCCACTGGCAATCCCACCTGAAGGGTGGGTACAGATAGTCTCCAGGCTCCACGGGTCCCACGTCCGCTCCGAGCACGCTCCGCCCAGTGGTCCACCTCCAGGTACCGTCCTGCTCCACGCCCCAACCGTGATCAGCGCTGTCCGTCGTCTGCAACCAACACAACAAGGTGCGGGCATAGCCCGTGCAGGGGTGAGTACAAGCTACTCAGTAAGGACCCCGAGACCCCCGAAGGTCTCCCGAAATCCACAAAGGATATAGCACAAAAGAAAGATGCAATCACGAAGTAACATCTGACTCGACTTAGGTATATTCCCATACATATACCTAAGTCCTCAATTCCAGCTCTGCTCACGAGCTCAAGAACAACTCAATCCACAAAGGAAAGCAAGACTCAGATCCACAAAGAGAGTAAACAGTAAATCCACATAGGATAGTTCAACACAATCCACAAAGGAGAGTAACATAAGATTCAGCTCAACCAGGTATACTTTTTCAGATGACGTCAAGACGATCACTGATCCGTCTAAGTCGTCGGACCCACGAAGGATCGATAGGTACTAACCCCCGCAGAAGACCCACACAGGATCGGGCTCACACAGAACCTGTAGGCAGTGGCTCACACAGAACCGGTAGTAAGGACCCACGTAGGATCGGGCTCACACAGAACCTGTAGGCACTGATCCACATGGGATCGCTGAGTGCAGTAGTCGACGCAGTCCACTGAGGATCTCTGCACAGTCGTCGCCGCAGTCCACGAAGGATCTCTGCTCTGCCGTCGTCGCAGTCCACGAAGGATCTCTGCTCTGTCGTCGAAGTCACAGCCAGCACTAGGGTTCCCGCACAAAGCGAGCTCGTTTAGGAGGGTCCGCTCCACGAGCCGAGAGGCTGATACATCAACTGACACGTAGTCCGAAGTTGATGTATCCAAAAGTTCCGTATCGACAACAGGATCTCAACGCAACAGACGGCGCGTCAATCGGACGCCCGGTCTGAGAGTTATTGGCATTTTCGTCCCAGGGGCCCGGTTGGTTTTTAGGGAAAAACCAACCCGACCGTACTCCGCCTTCATCCGATCCTCGGGCGGAGTATGCCAAAAGTTCCGTCTCACTTAGAGGAAACTACCACAGCTGACGGTACGTCGATCGGACGTCCGTAGCTCAAGTTATGAGCGTTTCCGCTCCGAGGGCCCGGTTGGCTTCGTGTACGAACCAACCCGGCCGAACCCAAAGTCTTCCGAAACCTTGAGTATAATATACCGAAACGACCGTCTCGATCCAAGGATCGCGTAGCCGCTGACGGTTCGTCAATCGGAGGTCCCAGGCCCAAGATATGGGCGAAAGACCGTAGAGGGCCCGAAATGGGGGTTCTGGGCCCGGGGCTACCCGGCCCGAACCCCCCCTGGGGTCGGCCCGACCCGGCCCGAACCGACTCGGCCGGGTCCGGTCCGGCCTGGGCGCGGCCCGGCCGACCGGACCGGCCGGCTCGGCTTCGGCCGAGCGGCCGAAGGAAGGGCGCCGCGGGCTTGACCCGCGGCTCAAGCGAACGCGGCCCCGCGGGGGGGGGGGGGGGGGGCGCCTGTCACGCGGACGCGGCCGGGCCGTCGCGTCCGTCCCGGTTCCGCGCGGCCGCGGAACCGGCCGCCGTTGCCGCCGCGGCTTCAGCCGCGGCGGGCTTCCTCCACGGCGGCGCGCCGGGCGCCGCCGCCTCCGGTCGCCGGCGCCGCCGCGCCGGCGACCCGCGCCGCCGCCGCCTTCCGCGGGCCGCCGGAGATGCTCCGGTGGCCCGATTTGCCTTCCGTCTGCGCCATTGCCCCTCCCGGATGCCGACCTTCACTGCGGGATTGACGGATCGCCCCTGCCGCGCGGTTCGTCGCCTTCCGCCATATCCGCACAACAAAAATAGATCGGCGGAGGGTTGCCGGGTCTTGTTCGTTAGACCCGCACCCTCCGCGTTAGCCATAAACGTCACCGGGAGGGAAAAGGATTAACCAAATCAACAATTTTAAATAAATTAAAATTGTTCCGATCGGGTTCTTTATTTGAAAAGAATAATCATGGGAATAAAATATTCCAATCAACCCTTACCTTGTCGTCGTCGTCGGACGAGAGGTCGTCGCGGAATCGCTCGTCGCGGAAGAAAGAGATCGTCGCGTCGTCGCGGTATCCGGCGTCGCGTCGCCAATCTCCGGATCAAGATCAAACGGATTTAATTAATTTAAATCCGCTGATATCGAATTATAAAAAAGGAGAGAATTAGAAGATTCGATTCTCACCTTTGTTGTCGAACGAGGATCGGCCGCGGAAGAAAGACGTCGCCGAAGAACGTCGCGGGTAGATCTCGTCGACGTCGCAGATCTTGGTGTGCGTCGTCGAATTCCGGTCGCCGGCGTTCTTCGCGTTCTTCGCGTTCTTCGCGTTCTTCGCGTTCTTCGCGTTCTTCGCGGGGAGATGAAGGAACGAAGATTCTCTCAAATCCTTTCCAAGGATTTTTAGGTTGGTCTTATTTTATAAACATGCCAACACACGAAACCGGTTAAGAAACGATCCATCAATTCGTTGATTAATTCAACGAAAGAAACGACCCATTTAATTCACGAAGAAACAGTCCATTTAATTCACGAAGTAAACCGCCCAATTAAGTGGTCTGTTAAGAATTAAAGAAAACGCGTCGGTTGACTTTTCAGTTACTTTGACGGGTTTTCGCGGGTGCGTTACTTAGCGAAAGAAACGGCGGGGCTCGTGCGGGCCCTGCCTCACAAATATCCTACCAAGAGGGTAGGATATTTCTGGATAGCATCCTATCCAGTTCAACTCAGTTCAAGTCGTCTTTAAGTGACTTCAAGTGGCTTCCAACAGCTTAAGTGAAATAAAATAAAGTTGTCGCACAAACTTTATTTTATTTCTGACTTAAAGCCGTAAAATTTAAAAACCACGTCTGAGCAAACGCAACTCCGGAAGAGGCGTTTCTAAGCAAATACCGGCGCTGCGATTTCATCGGTGCCCTCAGAATTTGATTCCGGGCACCGGTTCAAAAGATAGAAAAACCCGCTCGTCCGTTCACTGAACGTACCCGAGCCAAACTTCGGAAATTGATTCCGGGCACACCGGGCCTCGGAATCAGGTGCCGTCTGAAGCTGCACTCTTGTAAAATTCCAAAGAAAATTAAGAAAAAAATTTCCTTGAAATTTGCGGGTCTTTACACCACTATCGCTTTTTACCACTAGTTATTGCCTTCTTCATCCTAATCAAGACCGACACCACCCTCTCCAGTCGTGAATGATCCCACAACACTTCTTTGGATCCATTATGACTTTACACCTTCATTGACTCTTCTATTACACTTCTCTATGGAATTTGTTTACCCTTTCCAAGAATCACTAGAATCACCTCCTTATCTTCTTGACCAAGCCTTCATTACCAAATTCAGCTGACACATGTGACCTCTCTTATCAAGGGTCGTAGGTACCCCTAACTCTCCTACCTTGATTTGTTCAATAGTTGGATTTGTGTGTCCTATTAGACCCAATCCACTCCACAATGTGTCATGGTTGGTATTCCTGAAATGAAATGGGTATGAATAGGTCATTCTATCCCAAAAAAGCACTATATGGGGACTACCAGACATAAACTGGCCCTTTTTATGACCATGTGTGTGGGTTTTGAGGCTGGTGTATATAATTTTAAATATCCAAAATAATTTTAAATTAATTTTCATAATTTTATAAAATAATAATAACTTTAATATTACTAAAATTAATTAAATATTGGAATTGAATTAAATTAATTTCCAAAAGGAATATGATAATGAGGTTAACTTAAATTAATTCATTTAATTTATCTATTTTCCCTCAAATTAAAATAATTACAATTTAATTTTACCATGCTTTTATTATAAACATTGACTGGTCTTGAGCAGAGAATGACCTCATGTGTTTTTTGGATAATTTTATTCAATTATTTATTACATGTATGCGATGACTATACTATTTAATGTTTTAATAATGGTATGCACAACATTATATTTTATTTAATATATATAAGGGAAAACACATCCACATATTTTATTTTTTATGTATATTCCTATTCTCGATGCCCCCTCACATGTGTACGAGTATGTGTAAACGTTTGGTGATGATGATGTATGACAAGGAGCATGCCATGATCGGATGGTACTCCAAACACAAAGTGAATACATGAGGTCGGGGGTGATCTAGGATGCGAGTCTAGATTCGAGTTAGGTATGATTCCCCAAGGTCATGGTTGATCAATTAAGTTTAAAAAGATCAACCAATAATATATTCTCTAGACTTGTTAGAGAATTTATTTCCATTATAGATTGTTTATTATATTCTACATGTGCATGTTTATTATTTTAATACATTAAATAATAAATAAATAAAAGAATAAAGTGGAAATAACGATTTTTTAAATTATTTCTTGTTCAGTTGTGATCATGAAAATATTGTATGAACATATTTGATAGAAATATACTACATTCATCCAAAAATATTAAATAACCCTAAAGAAATATTAAGTCCTGAATTCCTTTTTTCCCCCAAATTTGAAAAAACCATGTGTATGAGGTTCTCATTTGCTAAATTTGTGGGTTCCTCCTAGTACCAAGCTGTTCTTATGAGATTGATGGGTTGACCTAACAAAATACATTTGAGAAGGAGTATAAAAATCCATATTGCTTCCAATTTATGGGAAAATCTTTTATAGAATAATGGTTATGATTCCGATAAGTTGGTACTTTACACAAAAATTCAAGGAACTTCCAATAAATGAGGTTGGGAAATTTAGTTCATACCTTTAAACTCTCCAAGTAGTGATGTATCAGAAGCTTATAGACTAAGAGAAGAGTTTTCAAGAATCCTTTCCACTAGCACAGTCAAGCAATAGAGTATTCTTATTCTAGTAGTCTAGGATACTATAGTTCGATAAAATAGTTGGATACATTTAATTACTTAATATTTAATTGATCAACAATGTCAAAAATAGTTATTAATAAAATGTCTTAACAATTAAATATATTTTTTGTAGATAAATAATCTCAATAAAAAATACCACATGATCATTATCACTATTCTCGAAACATGATAAAGAAAATACCCTCACCAACTATAACATCTAGGATTCGTATAGGTGCTTGTGCATAGTACTATGACAGGAAAGAAATATTTATGAGATGGATTCCTCAAATCCTACTAAGAATACTTAGGGAAAAGTCAACATAGATAAATACAGGTATCAAAATCTTATAGATGATGCACTAGAAAAAGAGTGTATCACATATTCATCTATGTCCAGTCAGCAGCATAAAATGAATGATGATGAAGATTCATACAAGATTATTACTCATCTCTAAAATTTATATCATGAAAGAGATAGTCAATAATGTTATGAGATATCGAGGAAAAAATCTAGGTGAAGGCTTAAAGAAGTGAATCATGAAGGAATTTATATAATCATGATGATCGAGTAAATTAGGGGACTTTAAGCCCTTATGTTCAAATTAAACCAAGAACTAGAAAATATCTCATTATTGTATCTTTAATGCCAGGATTTTGAAAGTCATTATTAATAACATTATGAATAACATAACAAAGTCACTCCAATATCTTTTGGATTTTTTATCCAAGTTGATAAGGATATTAAGGATATCAATTATTCAGTTCAAATGGCGAACAAGATTGGGAAGGTAATGACTAAGGGGTATGAGGATAAGTCCAAGAACAATACACATATACACCATACTTCAAAAAAACCATTGATACAGAGGGTGGTAAATGAGTAGGAGGAAAGATAATTTTTATGTTGAAATAAAAACCACTTGAATAATAATTTTTTATTGGGGATAAAGAAGAAAGGTGAAATTTCTACTTTAGGTATTTTTTTCATTGAATGCAATCAATAATTATCTACATGTTGGGTATTAGATATAGCACATGGCTCACACATTAGAATTCATATATAGGAACCAAGTAGACTCAAGATTTTTAAATGCATGAGGTGGATATATGGGCTATATATGGAGTAAATATAGTTTCCTTAGCAATGGGGGATTATCATATGAATTTTCTTAGGGGTTTTGTTATTGTATTGAATAGTTTTTGTTATGTTTCTTCAAATACCAACAATATAATCTCAGTGTCAGGTCTGGACAAAATTTTATTTTGTTAGAGTTTATAAATAAAATTTGTCTCTTTTAGAAGGATAACATTTGTTATAGTATGTAACATTGTAATAATGTCTATTATATACATGAAATCTAAAAACCCATAATAGAAATAAATGATAAACTAGTGAACATGTCTCAAATAACACCCACCTATGGAAAATCAAGCTTGGTCATGTAAATGATAATCATTTACATAAATTACATAAAGGATGTTATTTAGACTCAGATGATTTGAAACTCCAAGATGTTTTTCACACTTGTTAACTTGGGAACCTGACTTAATCACCCTTTTCAAGGAAATAAATAAGAGACACTAATTTGAAGGGAATTAATTTGTATTGATGTTGGTGGTCTGTTTCAAATAAGGGAAAGGCTTTGGTTTTCATTCTTCATTAATTAAAATTATGAGTATAGTAGGTATAGATATATCTAATTAATGAGGTTCAAGTAATATTCATTTAATATGTTTATGTAATACCAAAGTGAAGTAGAAAAACATTATGGTATGAATATTATGGCACTCTAATAAAGCCTAGGTGAGTATATCTTAACCGAGCATTCATTGTTCACATGAAAGTGTATGCTCTAGTATCCCAAATCGCTCATCCTTATAAACTATAGTGGAATGTTGTTGGTGAAAGGAATAATTAGACCCTACTATAAATTTTCATATCATTGATGTTTCATGAAACTATTCCGTTATTCTTCTTAGGATATTATGTCCAAACAGTGGTATATACCCTTAACTGAGTATAAATTAATTCTATTGATGGTATTGTATATGATTTTAGGGTGGAATGAAACCCAATGTTTCACACATATGTGTATGGGGATGTTGTGATTTTTTCAATACTATACATAGTGACATATTAGCATCCAGAATCCCAATGTGAATCTTTACAGGTAATATTTAAGTAACTAAAGGATATTACATACATAACAATTCATATTACAATGTGATTTTGGTGAGACACACCAAGGTTTTAAAAGGGAACGCATTTAGAATGGATATTTTTGTATCAAGACTGAATTCAATGATATTGATGCTCCAGATAGAGAAAATTTTGTATAGAAGAAATATCCATAGGATACATTGGGGCATACAGATACTCCCAAGACACAAGTACAGTGTCAGTAAACTTGATAGGTTAGAGAACATGATAATTACTATTTTCATTCCATAGAGTCAGGTGAATCATTACTCATTGAGATTGATGAACCTGTAAACTATTATGAAGTTGTAGATGGAAAGGATCCATCTAAATGGAACGAAGCTATCCATACTAGGATGGTTCTTGTGTAACAAAATTAGGTATAGATTTTGGTCGAACCACCATATAATGTAAAACCCATTGGGTGAAAATGGGTATTCAAGAAAAAATTGGATATTTATGGTATGGTATATCCCTATAAGGAATGACTAGTAGTTATGAGTTCTAGATAAAATCATGGAGTAGTCTAGGATGAGATCTTCTCATTAGTAGAAAATATAAAATCCTTTAGAATATTACTTTCAATAGAAGCCTTCCATGATAATGTAATTTGGAAAATGGATGTCAAAAATACTTTTCTAAATTTAAGTTTGTTTAATACATTTATATAACTCAACCCAAATGGTTGATAAAGTCAAAGAATGCTGAAAAAGTGTTCATGATATAGATATCCATTTATGGTTTGAAGTAGGAATCACAATAAAAGAATATTAGTTTTGATGAGGCTATAAGAGAATATGATTTCGTCATGAATGATAGAGATATATATGTATATAAAAAGGATAATAGATTTTTCTTTTTTTACTAGTATTATATATTGATAGGATATTAATTATGGGAGATGATGCACAATATTAAAAATAGTTAATACTTAGTTGAATAAATTATTCTCCATGAAAGACTTTGGTTAATAAGTATACATTATAGGGATCATGATATATCCAAATAAATCTTAGAGTCTTGTTGGTGTATCTTAAATTACAAATATTTATATTGTACAAAAAAGTACAATATGGTACAATCTAATAGATTATTCAGGCTAATGGATCATGGCGTCAATCCATCAAAAAAAATGTGTCGAAAGATATAAGAGGATAATGAAATAATTATTATAATCCCTTATGATTCAATAGTGGGATATATCATGTATTTCATATTATGTTGTAGGTTTGATGTTTCCATTTCATTAAGTATGGTGGGGAAATAGCAAGCTAATCTAAGATAGTTGAAATGGGAAACTATAAAATATATTTTGAAGTACTTGAGGTATACAAAGGATATGTTCCTAGTATTTAGAAGATACGAGGAGCTATTATTGAGATGATACACTAATTCTAGTATCTAGACAGATCAATATGGAATGAAATCATAGTTAGGCTATGTCTTTTTCCCGAATGGGGGTGCAGTGAGCTGGAGAAGCTCAAAACAACCTATTTTCCCTGAACCTACCCAAGAATATTAGTATATAGAAGATTTATATGTATCTATGGAGGTGTTATAGATATAAATATTTTTATCATACATTGGCGTTGAGCCTACTAATGTAGAACTTGTTATAGGTTATTGTGGTAATATAATGATGATGGTGTATACCATGGAGAAAAGGTCACACCAGATGAAAAATTATATACTTTGGAGGATTCATATCTTGATGGACATTACCCATAGAGGGGAATTAATTGTTATCAGAGTATCCACATAGTAAAATGTGGAATACTCCACAACTAAAACCATATATTAGCAGAAACAAGATTCTCATGTGAGATCTAGTATATTAAGAATTGTTGGTAATTGGATTTAGTGAATGTGAGAGTATTGAATTTGGGTGACCTAGACCCAAATTGTTTATGTACATTGATTACCATTAAATGTATACATTTTGATATATAAATGTTTTACCTTACCAAAATAATTTTGATACTTCTGTGTACACTATATATTTGATAATTTTATTATATTATGTGTAGTATAAAATGTTTATTGATGGCCCCAGTATACAATGTTAACTTAGAGATACCATAACAAAAATAATAATGTTATATACTATGGTACAGATAAAACATAGTGAAATTACACATATTATGTGTGACCATTAGGTAGTGGGGGCTCGTAATCCTTGAGATTTTTCTTTTCATGGAGTTCGAACATGGTGATCCTAAGTATGTGAGATCATGAGGAAAACCCCTCCAATTGGAACACCAAATGTTTCAAGGGTAATTGTTTATTCATATCTATGAACACGTGTATTGGTCTCATGAAATTAGATCATTAAATATCAGTTATATTAAATCAAATTAATTAATGCAATGAAAAAACTAGGAAATTGAATTCATGGAGAGGTAGCTTGTGTTGGGTGTTTCATTGGTGTTATGAAATTTGTTGAATAAAAAAGATAGAATTTTTCATTTATATGTTGAGGATGTGATATCTTAGGACTAATTGATCTGGATGGTATTAGCTTGATAAATCCATGGCTATGGCTGTTGAAGGTATGTTTGTCTAGTTAGATAAAAAAATAAACCCATAATGGATACATACAGAAGTTGTGCATTGGTATTTTTGAGATATCACGAGTGAAAGAGACTATATTACACATTGTGTGTTCGTAGAAAGGTTTTTGTTTCTATGACTACTTCTTATCTCTTTAGGGTCCTGGATTAGATGGTTGACTCCAGTCTTGGTATATGAATAGTGATAACACCTTTTGATATATGGGTCTAAAGGGTCACACAAAATAGAGTATTCAAGAGTATTCCTTATTCTCGTGAATAAGTTTATAGGAAATGATGGGCCCCTCTATAAGGTCTGAGAGTTGTACAAGTATTAATGATCACTAACAAATAAATTTATTTATTTTTATTCAAATAAAAAGTAATTAGGATGAATTTTATTATTTAATGTATTCATAAGGTATTAAATAAATATGTTGAATAATGTTATAGGAACATATATTATTTTAATATTCATGGTTTTCCTAATATTAGAATAAATTAAAAGTTGAGTTAATGACTCGAGTTTATCACATATTATATTAATAATATATTACAAGTAGGTGATAAAATATAAATTATTATTGTGATGTAGATAAGTCATTAAAAAATTTAATTTTTTTTCTTTTTGGTGGTCTTTAAAAATACGGGGCAAGAGAACCTAATCTGAGAATTTTGGAAATCCACTATATAATCCTAGAGGAGCTCATTTCCTCAAGACTATTCATTCCAATGTATTGAGATCTCTTATCTCCTCCTACATACTTGAGAGAGAAATAATCAATCCATCCAATCACTTCAAGATTGGTTTAACAAATTGGATGGATGAGATTGATGTCATCATCATAAAGTCAAAGGAATCATAAAGTATTCACACTATCACCCAGAATTCAAAAAAATACATACAAGTAAATTCTTAAATCATGTATGGATGATCTAGAGGGATTCAAACTCAATTCCTTTGAGAAAACCTCATCCGTGATGAGCTCAAACAAGATTATAATAAAACGACGGAACCATTCATATTTAATTTTTATACTTTAATTAGTCCTTAGAGATCCCCAAACCTCTACCGAGGCTTGGATCACTGGAGAATATTATGTTTCATTACTTCATTGATAAGAAATTTAAAATCCCCAACCCACCAGATTCTGTTGCATGACCCTATACTGGCATCAGCCACACTGATTAGGTCATATGTCCATTAAACATCCACTATAGTTAATTGTAAAACAATTATAATTAATAAAATCGCTTAATACACAAAAATTATATATTAATTGATTGATGGAAAACTCACTAAATGGAATAATTATGTTGAAACCTAATTCAATGGGGGTATAATCAACTCAAAGAGAATACTTGATTATCATAGTGTCAAAATCATCACAATAAAATATATTAAAAATTAATTTCAAACTAAATTGATCAAAAATAGGGTTAGTGAATTACTAAAAAAACAACTCTCTACCATGTGAGACCATCCAACCTAAGACTCATATTGAACCCACATATAAATGTAAATTCATAGTGGTGGGATTTCACCTTGAACTGGTAAAATCATATCTTAAATCCCAATCTTATGCCAGTGGAATCCTTAGAGGGTAATTATAATATATGGGAGTGACTAAGAGGGATAGAACCAACATCAAATGAAGAAGGAAACCAACCCTATGTTTCCATGATCCATGCATATAGATGAGGGGGAGAGGGGTTTTAGTGAAGGTAGACCCCATATCATTCAACCATTCTTTATATCCCAAATGTATAAGGGTTTTAAAAATAATATCTACCTTAAAAATTATAAAACATTGTCCAGTTCATGTGGGGAGTAGACATTTAAAATGAAACTATTGTGAGTTCCACCTAAATTTCGGTGGCCTGCATGGGATATGTTTGCCACCCACCATCCTTACGAGGGGGTGGCAAGTGGCCACTATCTTTGACAATAAAAACACTAGTGGAATTCAATTGGGTTTTGTGGAATGAGGAAATATAAACCAAATCCACCTTGTTTATAAGAAACATAAAAACATTCTAGGGGCCTCCTCTGCCAATTATACCACCTCATGTGCATCCTTAATATCATTTGAAATGTTTTCAAGAATGATAATTTTTAACCAAAATAAAAAATTGAAGACATCCTAGGTTCCACAAACACTAGAACCTATGTTTTATTAACTCCACCGATGCCCCATGGTTGTGGGTTTTTATAAAGGTTGACACCAAAGTGAAAGTGTGATCCCTAGAATAATACTATAATATAAATTTTAGGATGAAAAAAATAAAATAAATATTTTTAATTAAAATAAAGTTAAATTTTATTGAAAATATTATGCATATAATCATAAATATTGAACCATGATATAATTAAAATTTTAATACTTTTAATGTTATTTTTTAGAATAAAAAATTAATATACAAATTATCTAATTTTTAACAATTTATTAAATCATCCTACTTTTTTATCAATGATTTTGACTCATTCTACATTTCTGTTACTTTAAACTATATTAAAAAAAATTAGTTCTCAAACTCATTCCCTAGTGAATAACACACTCAAGCAATCTAGTTTATAGATTAGATGGAACATTTTCAATAAAAAATTGATGTTAATTATTATTAATGGAGGAATATTGTAAAAAATTGATGAATACATGAACTGTAAAAAAACATCATAAAAAAATGAGGAACATGAAAATAAATCACTATTCAATAATAATTCTAAGTAGAAAATCTATTCATCCATATATGTTTTTTTTGAAAGACACTTGAATATATTCGTTATAGACATGGAAGAATCTTATTCAATATCCCATATACAACCCAAAAACTATATTCAAGAACTAAGATGTAGTATTCAAATTCCCCAATTAATTGTAGCCTTCATTAAGCTCTAACATTATTTGTAATAGTTTTTCAGTTAGACTAAATCCAAGAATATCTTATATATATCACAGTAAATTTTACATATTTTCTCTTCTAGAATTTCAAATATTATGATAAAATAATTTTATCTCCTATATTTTTTAGTATGGTGAAAATTTGAAATCATTCATATGTAAAAAAATTCTGTAATATTTCACGAATACAAAAATTCCTTATTTCTATGGTTCAAAACCATTGTAATATGACCCATTATTACGATTGTAGGATATGATAATGGCAATTGTGCTTGTAATAGATTTTTTAAGACAATAGTGATATGTCCATGATCTAGGGAAACCATGGTTGTAGGCATCTACATCTACACTTGATGATTATGGAATTTGGATTAAACTATGTTTATCATGCTTATGGTCAATTTGGGCATAACATTAGGGATACAACTACAATCTAAGGAAACCATGGTCATAGGTACCTACGACCGTGATCATTGAACGGGGACATAAGTATTGAATATATATAGTCTTATATTACTAATTATGTATTATAAGTTGTTTATAATTAACTATTAAAAATAAAAAATTAATAATTAATTTTCATATACTTCTCTTACAGTTTATTATCACTTTTTTAGTGTGAGACATAACGACATCCAAGGAGGTCACCAATCCTTAAAAAATATTTGACCAAGCATTCTTAACTCTATATGTTTACCAATTGCTCTAAAGGAACATCTATATAATTGATAGATTATAAATTTTATTTTACTTATTCAAATAACAAAACACATTATTCAAATAATAAATAAATAAAATTTTAAATACGAAATTAATAACAAATAATTACAATATATAAATTATTTATTATTAAATACTAATTTTTTTAATTATTAATTAATAATTAGTAAATAAAAACAAATTATAATCTATAATTAATTAATAATTAGTATTTTGAAAAAATATGAAAAAATAATTAATAATTAATAATTATTTAATAAATAGTAACTCATAACAATTAGTAAATAATAAATAATAATTAAAAATAATTAAAAATTAATAATTACTAATATTTAATGACAAATAAATAATTAATAAATAAAAATTATTTACTTAAAAAATAAATATTTTTTAATTACTCACAAAAAATTTATAATTTCTAATAAAAAATAAAAAAATAAAAAAAATGATTTTATTTTTTAATTAATAATTATAAATTAAAAATTACTAAATAATTAATATTAATTAATTAATTATTGAAACATAATAATTATTTAATAATATATAATACTCATTAGCTAATAATTAACAAAAAATAATTATTTATTACTAATTAGTAATTAATAATGAATTTTTTTGTATTAAATAATGGATAATTAGTTAAAATTAATAATTAACATTTATTGGTTAATAAAAACAAACAAATAATTTTAATTATACTTTATCATAATTAATAATTAATAATTAATAGTTAAATATAATATAATAATAAAAAATACATCTAATAATAGAAGAAATAAATAGATTAAGCAACAATACTAAAATTTCGATGTAATAAATAATAACATCAACACATTCTATAAAAATATTTTATACACTATCCAGTACTACATTTGAAGAGATCCCCACATGCAGTGATCTGTATACATCAATCAAGGGAAAAATAAATATTGTCGCATCTTGAAAAATTCATCCCAATGTCTATCAATGAATAAGCTCAACCAACCTACTTTTCATGTACAACTTCCTTAAGCAAGGCCAATTACCTAATCTAAAATACCAGGCCATAAGAGTCTTTGAATTCACTGAGATTCCTATGTAATGTGTGAGTATAAACCTAGTAATACATCCCCAATGTGTCTTTATAGTAACAATTGAACTAATATAAATGTTTATGTGATGAAATAATATAAATTCATAAATAAACATACATCATATCAGGTCATTGTGTGCTAACCATGTCACTACGAACACCAACCCTACATACTTCAACTCATTGCCAGTCAAAAAAGATATTCTTACCATATTAGCACATACAACCCATGACCAATGCATGCCGCTCAGGTCATGACTTCATCAAGAAACCCAACCCATCCCACACTATTAGGAGATTAAATCATTATATCGTCACATAATTTCCAACATAGAGAGGTGATGTTAATATCACTAGCTCATCCTCGTATAGATTTTGGTAGGCCATAGTTAATCACACCTACCCATCCCTATATATTATGGAGAGGCCATAGACAATCACTTTTTCCATCCCTACAGACTCTGGGGGCCACCATCAATTACACCAACACATCCCTAGAGACTCCGGGGAGCCCACACTCAAATGCACCATCCCATTCCCACTGACTCATGGGAGCCCATAGTCAATCACACATATCCATCTACATGTACTCTAGGGAAAACCAATCAAATTAAAATAGAATAACATGTAAAAAAATCAATATATGTAAATTAAAGATCCCATGACCATAACCAGACCTGATGCCTCACTCCCGATTTCCATCATCATCATAACTGTTTGAACTATCTAGCCCATGTAAGACCTCACATCTCACGTGAAGCAATTGAAAAACATCACCCAAGAAATTATGTCATTAATCGAAGTACTTATATCCATTCATGAGACCAAATGACAATTCATAAGGAAAAACTATCGAACATACAATGCTATACTTAAGCCCTAATACAAGGTCATCATTAATTGATTTGATGGTATGCAACTATACGAATTCATTCCTCAAAACCTTATGTCATAGATCTAGACTATGATAGCCTCAACCAAGGCCAAATGGATCAATTCAAACCTAAAATCCCAAGTGCACAACCCTATGTGTATACCCTTTACATGAAACCCTTTTATCTATTTTAAGGATCAAAAGTCATACCCCCTTTTAAGGGACCATGTACACTGATATAGACCTCAACATGTCTCATTGAATCCAAAATGGGAGGAATCATAAGGATATAAATGCACCCAAATAAAAAACATGGAACTGCATTTTATAATCAAGTTGTAAACATCAATGGACTTCCCACTATAAACCCGATTAAGCATAATCTCCTTGATTTACTAGCTGAATGAAGACAACAATAATCAATCCCTAAAATACATCCATTTAATTATGAAATTAGGTTTTATTAAAAAATCATAATGGTTAGAAATAATTATTTAGGTAAAAGATGAACGTATACCAACCGTGAGGAAGTAAATTCAATGAATGATGCTTCAAAATCAGAAGAAATGAGGAGGAGTCAAAATAATTTCCAAATAGTCCCCCTATCATAACTTGGTTTTCATTGAGGTATAGGGATAGGAAGGGATAATAATTAAGGGTTTTCTAAGTGTAAAATTATTACCAAACCCTTTAAGAAACTACCTAGAATACTTTCACAACATGAAAATATAGTTCACTCCATGAACTCTTTAAGATAGAACACCCAAATAGTCTGGTCTCATAAGGAACAATGTGAATCATTCTATCACACTGTGAATACATCTTATATATACCCAAAAATTTATGGTTCTATCCTCTTCATCCTGAATTCACTCCTAAACATCACCAGCATCCAAAAAACTAAAATATTTTACATGTCTAGTATAAAAAATTAAACTATAACATTCTTGAAAAGTAATGGGGCTTCACAAACGCCTCCTCTAACGACTTCTTATCCTTGACATTTATGGGGGTATCTCCTTAACAACCTGACCAAAAATCCTAAAAAACCAATATCTAGGTGTAAATATATGATTCCTTCTCTCAAATAATTCTAAAATACATCCAAGAAAACACCACACTCATGGGAGAGGCACTACTTTCCATGGAAGAGCATTCACGGCTTCAGTCCATAACATGTGATGAATGCTCCTCAAAATACATACATACCTTTTGTCTGACATCTTATTTAATGACCTTACACATCAGGTCCCTCACACACCCTTGAGCCATATTACTAATTTATTGAGCTTCCTCAAGCATTATTGCCTCTAAAAAACACATTTTTATTTTCTATCACTAGATTCAACCCTAAATCATGTCATAAATCCCAAATTAACCCTAAAACCTACCATCAATCAGTATTATCCAGCTAAATAATGTCATGTAATGGAATTGAAAACCAAATTCACCTTATGAACACATTAACATTCACTATAGAACTACTCTATGGTTCATTCCCCTCTCCACTAGTCGACATCATAGACTCACACATGACCACCTTTGATTGATTCTTTCACAATTTTTATCTCTCATAAACCAATGAAACTTTTCATCTTACAACCACACACAATATCAACCACATATACCAATAGTTTAGGTTATCATATACATCACTCTTGACATATACAAGGGAATTCGAGTCCTTACAATCCATAGGTACAGTCCCTCTTGGTATCCAATGAATATTGAAAATCATTAGCACTACCAACACTTTAGAAAAATGATAACATTTCTTAAATTAAAAGAGATCCATCTCAAGGGATACTTCCTCTTTGATTCCGAACCAATCATGTTGGGTAAAAAACCCCACAATGACCTTAAAAAACCCACCAACTACCAGAATAAATTATTGTGTCCACTTGAACCAACAAACCATCATCCATGGAACACTTCCTATATCCAAATGATAAGTGTCAGACTATTATCAATACTTTACATCACAAATCTTATATCCAATATCCTCCACTTTTACATGAAAATCATTATCCACAAAAATCTTTTTCATCAACCCATCAACCTCAAATCAAGGTAGTAATCCTATTTCTTATAACACCAGTGGATTTAAAACATTTAATTTGGCCAATCACCGGTCATCATCACCAATCACCAACATGGGCCAAGATTTAAGGTGTACTAAACCGCATCCATTGTTTAAAACTAAATTCTATTGTATTTCCCAACTGCTAGCCCACATATCTTAGAGATTCACAATTCTAAGCCACACTATAACCACATGGACCCCTCAAGTCTCATCAGCATACATAACTACCTCGACTAAGAAATTTCCCTTAACCAAAGATACTCACCCACAAGGAGGCCTAAAATTCCCTTTTATAATGTCCACTCAACATCCGTGACATTTTTAATGATCAAAACTTGTTTATTGATGGTTTATTAGTGAACATCACACAATTCCCAAACTCCTCCATGAAACTTTCAAAAGATCCATAGAAACAAAATTAAATTATACCAGTTTTCTCTATATTAGAAACCCTTAAGGAGATCCAAAAAATAAAAACGTTCACTCCCAGGGTAGTGTACCATTCCACTATAAATTTGAGATACTACCATATATTCCTAGTTCTATCAATGAAATCACCCACCAAAATTACATGCCTAATCTAATTTCTTACATGAAGGCTATTCAACAATAACCCTTCTAAAAATTGATGTTTCCTCATACTTCAAAACCCTAGAATTCATAGTTATTTTAATATTATTTTCAATTAAAAAAATCTATTACCATGTCTCAAGGCCATTATCTCTCGCATGGCCTCTACAAATCCAATGAACAACTGGTAGCCTCATCTCACTCTAAGGCACAACTCACTTTTCAAATACAAATCCATAAGCTAAAAATTACACCATAAACATAGAAACCATGAAAAATGACTACATTTAATCTCATCCATGACTTGAACAAATGATTTAACCCATGATCCATTATAAGAAACAATACATCCACTGTTGATGAGTCCAAATTTCCAAAAACTCACCTCCAAACTACTCATAAGGACTTGAAGCTGTTACAAAGATCACAATCTTTGAAACTAAGATAAATCCATCAAATATAATTCTCAGTTCCCCATTGATCAAGAATATATAACAAAAATATCCACAATATAGGTCACTCAATTCTAAAAACCTATATCGATAGAATCCGACTCACATTCCGGTCATGGAAAAGAGAACAAACCTCTCAGATACCCATTAAGAATTACAAAAATCTATATTTCCACAACTGGTATAGAACCAATGGATGACATAAAAAACAATTTCCCCGTTATTATACTAGTTTATCTCAAACAAAAAGTGATGCATCTGAATAACCTAGGGAGATACAACAAAACAATCCATCTAACTCCTGGTTCTCTACTCGAACAACACCCTACTAGACCAACCACTAGATGGTCCACATATAGTTAAGGGATCACACAATAACATTACTTATATGAACAATTTATGTTCACTCAATAGATATACACCCAATCATTACATGAAAATATAATATGGCACCCCCTTTAAGGGGTTCATAACTAACTAAATCTCTAATACAAATAAGAAAACCACATTTGAGCCTATGCACTGAAGGAAGGATAATCTTCAGATCACTGATATGAGTCACAACCACTCGGGTTATGAAAAAAAAGAAATACTTTTACCATATAGCTATGATCCATACCAAACACATAAAACAAGAGTTCTAATGGGGTATCTCATACACGTAAAAAACACATAATTTAAAAGCTCCTAATTGGTCTAAAAAAATATCAGATTAGTACGCTAAGCCATTTAAATTCCATTAAATTTTCATTTGAATCCATTGATTAAAAAAACATTTTGAGAATTGATTTCAAACTATTAAAAATAAAAACCTATATTCATTTCATAAAAATTATGAAAAATTAAAAATTTCCCCATTTCATTTTTTAGAAATCAAACCCCAACTATGTTCATGGAATAATGGGGTGAAACACACTTTTAAATTCCCAAATATATTTAAATAATCCATTACGACCATTTATAAAACACTAGGAATCATAAATCCGTTTAAAAACCCAAATAACTTAGAAGATAATTTAATAAATTTTATTCCTGGTGAATTTACCTTTCAAAAACACTTTTAAAAGATATAAAAAAAATTAAAAGGGAAGAAACACAAAATAAATAACTTAACACCAACTAAAGGTTGAAATCTAGGTCATCAATTCCCGCATTTTTGAAACCATGATGTTTCCATAATTAAATCATTACATGAATAGGTTAAATTAATTAAATTTCACCAAGAATATATTCAAGAAAATAATAAATATATTTTTAATTGGATTTATTTAATTTATACCTTTATAAATTATAGAAAAATAGGTGGATGATATGTGAACCTACATGCCTATCCATGAACTCTCCCACTCTTGTGTCTCAGTCCATATGAAATTCCAAAAAACCATATATACCAAAATCACATGCATCACTAAAGGGGAAATTATACAATAGTAAAAGTGAAAAAAAATCCTTCCTTGAAAATGTGGACTTCCCTCGTGTGTGGGTTAGATACTCCCAAACATGATATCAGTACCATGTCCTGGAAACACCCTTTCTCATTTCAACCAATACCCAAATCACAAGAAAAAAAGGTCTCTAATACAAATTTGTAACACCACTAGACAAATCACCCATATTAAACCATGGGGATTTTATGTGACCTCATTCATATCCCCCACAAACAATTGGTTGCAGACTAATAGTGAGGGTCTATGTTGAACCATGAGAAGACTTTTACTTTAGTAATAGATAACCAATCAGAGTATACAATAACATATGAACTAATTTGATTAAATAAAAAAATAAAATTTATAAGAAACTATTGACACTTCGTTCCGTCAAAGAGTCTAAAAATGAAAAAGGGGAAATCCATATAAAAAAGGGGAGAAAACGCATAAATAAAATGAATATTTTCAATGGCTTTGAAATTGGATCACCTTAGTCAAGCCAGCAATCCATCGGGGTGCAAGGTACTTGTGCGCCCTATCCTGGCATGCAACCCACTTTCACGCCATATCACCATTTCTCCCAAGTCACTTATTTTGTAATAAATAGTCCCTTAAGGCTTTCTTTTGAATGTAAGAATTTAGGTGAAGCCTAATTGCTAATTTGGTCACCCGAGTGCTTCACCCAAGTATTCTATAACCTTTAATGTAGTTATTTAACACCTAGAGCAGAGAAACTGGAGGAAGATCATAGAACTTATGTACATTTAGTGTTTTAAATCCATAACACCAGCGTGCCTAAAGTGACCAACCTCCCTGAATTAGAAACACTTGTGTGCCACCCATTCATCTCAAAGGAACTTCAACGCCCCACTTCTGGGAATACATGTGAATACTCTTGAAGACTTGAGTCAAGTCTCACACAAGAATTAACATCCAGGTTTTTCATCACTTAATTTAACATAAGGTCTCCCATGACTACTTGTGTGCCCATACCTGCATGCCAATACTTACTTGGGTTTCCATTTTTTCATTCACCTACCCCCTTAAATCTACTTTCCATTAAGCCTTGTTTAGAGTCATTCATGGAGATGATTATTATTCATTTTCTCCCTTATCTAAAGGGGATTATGTCAAAAACTCCACAAAAACATGTTGAAATATCAAACCTTGGGAAAAGTCACACTAGTGTGTCTCTTATTTGGGTTTTCATATCTGCACTTAGTAGTTTCTGACATTTGTTTTGCAATGGGATTAGGATTCATGTAGTATCTGTTGGTTTTTATATTCGTAGTCACATAGACCTTTCTACTAAGATTAGTTTTGGGAAGAAATCGATTTGGAGGATTAGGGGTTGGGTTATTTCCTCCCCTTTTCTTCTCTAAAACCTGTAACATAAGGTCTCTAGTAGGAAAGGTACGTTTCACACTTGCTTTTCCATTCAAGAAAATAAGAAGTCTTCCTCCCATACCAGGCCCAATATTAGGGAAGTCATCAAGGGGTAAGACCATAACCTTTCAAGTAAGAGGTTGCATTATTGTTCCTCTCTACTTCCTTAAACTTCACTAATTCCTTACATTAGACCATTTTACATTGTAAAGAGAATAGAGGGAAGCCTCATCGCCTCTCCCTCTTCCTTGTTCGCATCTCCCTCTTCCACCGTACCCGCCCTAGGTGCGTCCCCTTACCACAGAAGAGGAGGAAAAGTGTGGGTGCCTTTATTGAATCTTTGACATCCTCTTGTTTCTCACACTAAGCATGACTGACATGGTCTTATAGATTCATGTTGATTACAATATTTTCACAAACACCTAAGGGAATGAACTACGAGAACTCCAATTCCCACCATAATTGTGAAATGTAGGAAGACTTCTCAAGGACTGAGATCATTGGATTCCCTATTAAAGAATACAACCTCAATTCCCTTAATCTAGGAATCCTCCTTCAGGGTAAGCGTCGAATTAAACCCCCAAATCATTAGTGCATCCTTTTCAAGAAGTAATCCCAACCTCATTTTTCTCAAAGGACTATACTCTCCTATGAGACATATCAAACTATGTAGGCATTGATTCCCATAAAAATGGGATATGTAGGAATCCTATCTAAGGCTCAAACCCAAAACTTCAAATCAACCATGTTCTATCTTGTCCATATTCACAGCATGGCCTAATCTTACTTGGAAACCCATATTCTTCCAAATTCCTTGGGCTGCTTAGGCAGAAGTCCCACACGAAACCTTGACTAGTCACATTTCACTTAGATGTCATTAGCACATGACATTAAACTATATGGTTAGGTCCTTATCACCTGAAATTAAAATTTATGATGAGTCTCATTAAGAATAACCAAAATACGAGGTTTTTGATTCTATTCACAAGGATACATTGGTAGCCCATTTATGGGTATGATCCCAAATTCAAAAAAAACTTTTTTCTCCCTAGACAATAATAAATTCCAAAGTGCCCCACTAAGGGGCTTAAAAATCAGTATCATCATGATGATGGTTAAAAGAATCTCTAAATAGTATATAATAGGATACCATTGGTGGTGAACCTCAAATACATATGAATGTCTCCATTAATTAAGAATCTTGAATACATTCAGATGATTCTAAAATTCACACATGCTAATAATCGATTGAAAATTCCAAGGGAAAACTATGTTATACTAGGTAAATTAATAATGATTCCTGAAAATATCTCATATTTATAAAGGATTACAATAGTAGACAATAATTACCCCCAAAAGGGCATGATGTGTCCGACCAACCATCCTTTTGATCAATGAATTTTTTTTAAGTATCATAACTTCAAACTCAATGAATGTGTGCCTTTGGAAAGCATGTAACTTTTGGATAAAAAATAGTTGGATGTTTATGGTTCCATAAATAAATGCAAATGAAACTGCCTAGAAGTTGTGATTACTAACCAAAACACCCATTCCAAGGAACTATAAAAAAAATAGTGAACCCGACGTGAATCCTTAACCATGTTAATTATGTTATCCACCTATCAGGCCCCTGTCAATTGATAAAGGAAGGCCATAAAAAGGAATCAATCATGAATGTATGCATATAAAAGATATTGTTTTAATAGAGATTTTTTTATGTTTTCTAATAAAACTCTTCACTCCAAATGGATTCCATCAAATTTGCAACTATAAATTCCCAAGCAGCTGCTCATGATGGATTGTCATCTGCTGGAAGGACATCATCACAAAATCAATGTCTTCAACACTATGTTTCCAATGTGCTGGTAAGGGAATAAATTTTACATGGTATTATCCCAACCTTGGAGGTTGTCCGAAAGGCTCTCTAGGTTAACAATAACCCCCCATCGTTCAGTCAGCGACAACTGGTGGTCAAGAAGTAGACAGTGCCAACCACCATCTTCATCCATTTCAGGTCCTTATCCCTAGAACAAAAAAATCAGTACATCCCATGCTATCAGGAGGTGGATCAGGAGGCCAATCATGGTGTAAATTCAACGATGCATGGGACCTTCTTGAGAAATACCACAACCTATCACCATTAGTAGAATCATGTGGCAGTGAACCCCCAACATGATGGGGGTGTTGCCTTCAGTTGTTTGTCCTAGGTCCCTCAAACCCTGGTACACCAGAAAAACCTCTGGGGACAACTTATGGACAATAGGGAGTAGGTTCTTAACTATTACCCCTCCATATAATTCTATCAACCTAACATTATGGAAAACAATGGATCAGAAGATACACTAGTCCATCCTAATTCTGCTGAACAATAGACTCGTTTGGCAGAAACCCACCAATCCCTCCAGTTCAATCTGGTGGAGTACCATGAACAAAAACATACCAATTTTTAAACACAATCATCCAGTCAGCAGGTTCATCTGACTCCATTCAAGGAAGCCTGCCAATCATATATTGTGAAAACTAGTAAATAGGAACATACACCTACTTACACTCACTAATTATGATAGTAGTATTGAATGTCAGCATTAAAATAAGTTCATCAACCGTTCTTGGTGGAAAATATACAGTAGGTACATACACCTTCTAGAATTCATCATGTCTTCTGACAGTGTCATTTGGAAGCATTGGGTGAAGTCATTCAGAACGCTCCGACAACAAATATGGGGGGATTCAACTCTCTTCTCCCATACATGTGTACTATCATCACCCATATAAAGAATATTGAGGATAGGATAAGGCACATAAACCTACTCCAACCACAGAATAGAAAAATATTCATGTTCTGACCACTGATGTTACCAAACACATTTTTAGAATTAGTAATGTCGAAGTTACAAATTCCTTCCCATATTCTAGAATCATGCCATAATATCATAACTGCAACTTCAAAATTACTGGGGGAACATACACATACCTCTATCCCCACACCTAGGTTAACACATTGACATGCCATCCCAAAGTAGGTAAATACCTCTATTCTAGTCCCAGAGGGTTAGGGGGCATACTCCCACATATCATACAGACAACTGAATCATGAACATACACCCTTTCCAATTGAATTTAATCATCCCATTCCGATGACCAGTCCATGGAAGGAATATACACCTACCCATGATAAACACATCTTCCATCAAGTGGCCCCAACTAAGTGTAAGAGAGTATCCAAGAATAAGTCTGTCACAAAATAGTTGGAAATTCAAGAGCCAATATGTGATCTGGATCCTCTCTATTCTAGATTTCTTGATTCCCTTAGACATTTATCCATTACAGATGAATGTTCTACCATCTAATTACCAAATTATGAGAGTATTATTAGTAATTTTGATGTTCCCCCTCAGGCACATAATCATGAAGACTTGCTTCATGAAATTGTTGTCAATCTAGATAACCTATCTTTGGATGAGATCCACAGAAACCCTCAGTGTGACAAGAAGACCATGGAGTTAGAGGATTTATCCCTTGCTGTTATCCACCAGGGTGGTCCTCCTGATTATGGCATTTTTTTGAATGTTCTCTTCATAGTAGTGTTTCACATTTTTAAGATAATTCCCAAATACAAAATTGTAATAATGATAAATCCCTGTTATCCTGAATCACTTTCCAACACGAGTCTAGTCATTTCTGATGTCTTTTCATTAATAGGTTAAATAATTTCTAATACAAAAGACATATTAATGATATGGTCATTCTCCAATCCTCCCTTGGGTCATTTGTCTTCTAATATAGCAGAGAAAAAAATGACTTATTCTATTGTTTGTAATAAAAAAATCGAAAAGCATCCTCTTTGGTCGAACCAAGTAGATAATCCTCTAGTAAATTATGATAAATATATATTGAACATGAGAAAAAAATTGGATAAAGGAGAAGTGCCAGTCATGTTGTGGAATTTGGGAAACTCTCAATACAACATTCTAGAATTGATGGTAGAAGATTTCATTCATGATATCCACCTCAACTTACAGATGACACTTCATCATTTTTAAATTCATTGTATTACCATATGATGAATATCAAAATCATGTAAAGGTAATAGAAGGGTTTCATGCAAAATTTTCTTAGCATCTCTCTCAGTTTCCTGAAACAAAAAGGTTAAGAATTTGTAGAGAAACCTCAAATGTGAATTCCTTGAAGCACTAAAGAGGCTACGTTGTTTAATTTCTGATAACCTATCTGGGGTTCATATCATAGAATGGGGTACACACATAGAATAGAAATTTAATGTGATCAAAAATTAGAAAAGCCTTCCAAAAGTGGTCTCATGAATTTTTATTTCCCACGAATGGAAACATTCAGTATATTTTGTGTGTAATCAAGTATACGCTCAATAACATGCCTCAATTATATCTCATCAGAGACAATCACAAAGAGAAAACGATGATGAGATACTTTTACATCAAGAAAATGAAAATCTTAAGTAGGTGTCCCTCTTAGAGGACGTCAAACATCAGATGATTCAAAGGTCTGAAATAACATAGCGGTCTTCCGAAATATGTGATTTGAGTGGTTATCGAATAATGCACCTAGCCAATGTTCGGACCAAAATTCAAAAAATCAGAAGATAAGATAGATGAATCTCATATATAGTAGCTCAATAGCTACCCCAGCCTCCAGGTTTGGGGGCTTGTCTAATTAACCACTGAATTCAATAAACAATGTTCAATGTTTTGAAGAAAAAGAATAGTAATAGCCCTAACCTATAGGGCTGGGGGATTTTTTACATCTATAATCCCCTCCTTGATAGAAGTAATTTTTTTCCTGATTAGGGTAAAAGGCACAATGTGAATTCACTACTGAATTAACCAAGGATTGCATTCAGGTTACTGTTTGTCAACCAATTCCTAGTAATTCAGCATATAAGAGAACATAGTCTCATGGAAGATAACGAAGGAGGAAATCATAAAAGGGTACTGACATAATTCCACCAATGCATTATGAATCAGGGAATGTCATTAATACCATTGTAGAAGATCCTCCATAGAATGATTCCTGTTTAGGAGAATCGAAAGATGAAGTTTTTATCCATAATACGGTACATACTGAAGCAAATTAAATAGGTTTGCATTCTTAAAATCAGAGGATAACTCAAAATCTAGGCATGCCCTTAGGTAACCAACTCCCATCCCCCAAAAGGAATATAACAAGGGGAAAGGTAAAAGTTATATCACATCTCACTTCTCTACTAGAGAAGGTCAATATTTTCCACATGAAAAAAGATTTTTTTTATCAAGAAGAGGAGATGAATGAATTGAAATGACTCAATACATAGTTACTTCGAAGCAGCTTTCTGCAGGACATTCTCCCCTAGTAGCTCCTCAACTTGTACATCCTATAGGAACTCCTCAACAAAGAGTATTTTTTTAACTATAGATTCAGATAATGAATTCCCTCTATTGGGTACACATCCTTATAGGCTTGTCCCCATGGGTAATCCAAGACAAATACCCGTAGCACCACCAATAGTGGTTTTTCTAGTTGTTGCACCAGTTCAAGCTCCAGCTGATGTACCTGTATAGGTCATAGCTCATCCAGACATTCCCCCAATTCTTATGAACACAATTGAGGTGTTAAAAATTGATGGGAATCTATGAAAGAATGGCATGCACCAGTGCAGCCTGAAAAGAGAGCATAACCGGACTGGGTGAATCCGATCCCTCACCCACAATTTTTTTTGAATACTATATTCCCAATTATTAATGGTTCAAGATAACCAAAAAAAACCTAACACATTTTGTTTCTCATTGTGATCCCATGATTGGAATTCCTCAATAACAAGATGCAGTAAAGCTCATATGCTTTGTGAAATCATTAAAGGGGCCAACTTTTTTCGGCTATACAAGTTTGTAATATGAATTAATTACTAGATGGGATGATCTCTATCTGAAATTCCTTCTCTAATTCATCTCAACGCTGTCGAAGACAACATTTTTTGATCATAGAAATTTCAAAAAAATGGAAAATGAAAGAGTTTCAGATTTCATTTCTTGATGGAAAGAATTGACATATTCATTAAATTTGGAACCCCCTCATGAAAATTTGTTGCCAATAAATGTGGAAAATATGAATGATGAGTTACACACACCATTGATCTCTATGAAGAACACATGAGGGTTTCGATACATTCATAAATTTCCCATTAGGTGGGGGATTCCATTGTGGAAACTAAAGTTTGATCTCACATAATTCGATTAGCTCTAGAATGGAGAATAGGGAAAGCAGAGGCTCCTACAGTCCGATGAAAGAAATAATATGTACCTGCTTTCACTTCCAAACCTTCATTATATCGAAGGTCCTCACCTCTAAAGTGTTAGCAGCAATGACTACCTCATCAAGATGACATAAAATATCAAACACAGAAACAGTTTGAGGAGTTAAAGAACAAAATTTATTCTTTTTCGAATGAATAGGGTCCCGATTACTTCATCTCATCTTTGGAATAAAATTTGGTTCAGTTAAAAAGTCCGAAGAAAAAAAAAAGAAGGAGATGAAGACGTTCAGAATTATATTCCATTTCAACAAATTTTGGGACAACCCATTAAAGAGTGTTTTATTTTTAATGACCTACTATAAAAAATTGTGGACTCTTGACAAATGAAACTGAAAAGTGCATCGAACCAAGTAGCATTTGTTACTGCTACTAATCCAGATAAAGAAGGCATGGGGAAAGAAGTCAAGATAAAAAATGTACAGAAGTATTATGATTGGATTATTAGGAAAATGATCAATCAAACTCATGCCAATCTACAAAAAGTTTTTGAAACAAAAAATTATGTTTTCTTCCACTTCGGCCAAAGAAAAACCACCTTCATCAAAAGATCATTTCTCTAATGGTCAATCCTCAAAGAATCTATGTTTTTAGAAGGGAAAAGTGCATTCAAAAGAAAATGAGCTCATGTCAAAGACAATGTTGTTCATGACTCTGGTAGATTTCATGATATCTGTTTTAAAAGCATTAGCACCGCATCTCCAAATGGCACAACAAGAACCGAACTGTCTAGAAGAATCTTCATCAGATAAAGAATTGATCTATAGTTTTGTCAACATTGTCCACTTAATGGATCCCTATTCAAATGATGATACTTGTTATGATGATCCAAAATTACATATAACTAACTAGATAATTTTAGGAATAATGCAAGGTCAAGGATACAGGGGATGATATTGGTATGCTAAAAACCACTATTTTAACTCTACCCCTTCTTGAACCGTATATGCGGCAATAACTCGTGGGAGATCCCTTCAACAGGCTCAATAAGAAGAAGAAATTTCTAGTACACATGATAGGTTCAGTCTAGACATGATTATTTTGGAGGTCTTATTAGAGGTTACAACATCAATCTCCCAGAAATTAGATACACCAAGTCAGTGTAATCTACCAAAAAACCGAATTATTTCGAACTTTTCCTCCAATATAGGGTCCATATACATTATGAACATCAACATCCAAGATAGCTGCCAAACCACATTTTCATGATGGAAAATGAAAACCTCTAGACCAATGATAATTTTTTTTGAAATATTTACCCAACGTACCGGCTATGTTTTCAATATTAGATGCCTTGAATTTGTAAAAACATCTTTGAGAATCACTTATTGAGGCTTTTTCAAGTCCTCAATAGTTTGAAACAAATTTTTCTTATTCTAATGTTTACTGTATAAAGAGTTATCCTACAGAATTTCATGTAATTATGTCTTTTATGGATGAATATTAAGATGATTTTGTACATGGATATATTAAGAACGTGTATCAATCTGGTAGGGTTAACGATATAAGCATCCAATGAGCCACCATTGATAAAGGATCACAAGTAAACCTCATTACTATTCATACACTTCATCGATTGGGCCTAACTGAATCTGACTTATCTCTTTCCACATTAATAATTCAAGGTTATAAATACAATTACCAAGAACCTATAGGATAGATTACACTCAGAACTCATTTTGGAGATCTTGGGTCTAATTTTGATTTTATTGTAGTCCGTCAGGACACAGCCTCTAACATTCTTCTTGGAGGGCGTTGGCTACAAAATCATGCATCCATTCCTTCAACATACCTCCAATGTCTCATGTATTGTTTCAATGGTCAAACTGGGACATTGTATGGTGACAAGTATCCATTATAAATACATGAATATCAGTATATTGAGGGAGAGTTTTATCACATGAAGGGAAAGAGATCTATGATAAAAGAGGTAACCAGAATCAATCCTTCAGATGGACTAGAAAAGATACAGCTAACCCATTCAAACATTTTAGTTTAGATTATTTATTTTAAATTAATCAAATTGAAAATATAATTTGAAATCCATGCACTCATCTAGTTACTTCAATAATGTCAATTGCAGCAATCAAGTCTAACAGTATGGGATAAATTGTTAATTTACTAAGTAGTGGTGAAAGCTTAAATAAAGATGTCTTCATTTCATCCACTGAACTTCAGCAAGTCTCTAATTCATCAATAAAACTAAAATAAGTTGAAGCAATGAATGACGAAGAAAAGGTTGTTGATTCCAAAACCATCATATCCTCTTTAATACTCTTAGAAGACCCTCATCATCAGTTGGGTCAGAAATGATTACCTCTTCTTCAGGATGATCAGGTATTGACTCCTCCCATATATTTTAATGTTTTGATTCATCACCTAATATGAAAGTAAAAATAGAAGAAGCGACATGCATGGAAGAAGAGAAGAAGATCTTAGGGATGCTCCTCCATCATTTGGGGAAGGTGTATCCACCAATGTCGATGAAGTCAGAGAAATAAATCTAGGTATAGAATAATATCTATGACCCACTTTAATTAGTGCGGCCTTGACTTATGAAGAGAAAGAGATGTATAATTAATTTCAAAAGAAAAATTAAGATCTTTTATCATGGAACAATACAGAAATTCTAGGCCTTAATCCCAATGTTTCCACTCATCACATAGGTTATCTATAAGAGCATCAAGGATTCCAGCAGGCATCAAAAAGAACACACCCAACTCATGCCTCTAAAATTGAAGCTGATGTCGTTAAGCTTATTAAGGATATATTTTTTTGGGAGGTGAAATATCAAAAATGTCTGGCCAACATTGTCCCAATAAAAAATATGAATAGTAAAATTAGAGTTTTCCTTGATTTCAGAGATCCAAACCAGTATTTTCCTAAAAATGAATTTACTATTTCAATCACAAAACTTTTAATTGGTGCAGCAGCTAGCTATGAATCTCTCTCCTTCATGGATGGCTACTATATTAATATTCAAATATTAATGTCTCTATAGGATGAAGAGTCTACATCATTTCGATCCACTCAAGGTGTGTTTTCCTATCGAGTAATGATATTTGGATTAAAGAATTCAGTTTCAACATATCAGTGTTCCATGAACCATATATTCAAAACCATCATTGGAAGGTTTTTCAACTGTTATGTGGATGATATGATAGTTAATTTAAGATAATGTTTTGATCACCTGACTGATTTGAAGACCATATTATATTATGTTCAGTAAAATAATTTGAAGAAGAATCCCCTAAAATGTTCTTTTGGGGTAACATCAAGAAAATTACTGGGCTTCGTTGTATCCGATCATGGCATCAAGGTTGATCCTAAGAAGAAAAAATAAATCCATGGAATGTAATATCCTCAGTAATTAAATGATTTAAGAGTAAATCAAGGAAACATGACCTATATTTGGTGCTTTATCACCAATTTGGTAGGAAAGTGTTTAACATTCACCAGATTAATGAAGAAGGGAGTCACCTATCAACAGACCGAGGACTTCCATGAGGCATTTTATACATTTAAGAAATATCTCTTCAATACACTAGTATTAATGCCACCAGTTGAAGGAAATACACTTATTCTCATTTTGATATCACTAGAACTATCACTAGGTGCATTCATTACCCAAAATAATGTTGGTAGGAATGAAAATATCATTTACTATCTCACTTAAACTATGCTTGACATAGAGACTCAATATTCAAGTATCAAGAAGTGCTACCTAGCATAAATCATTATTGTATAGAAATTGAGGCACTAACTACAACATCATGAGGTCTAATTGGTATCTCGCAATAACTCGTTCAAATTTATCCTCAGTCATCTTATGCTTACATGGTGTTTGGAAGGGGTAATTATTTTGCAACAATTTGATATCATGTTTGGGACTCAGAAAGAAATAAAAGTACAAGCCTTAGTTGAATTCATCACTAAGCATCCATCTAAAGAAGATACATCATTAAATATTGAAATTCCAGATGAAGTGGTTTTCTCTATTCAAGATAACCCCTAAGCACGGGGAATGTACTTTGATGGTGCTTCTAGAAGTATAATGGGGAAGAGGATATAAAATAATAAACTCCAAAAAGTTGGTTTAGGAATTGTACTTATTTCCCCAGATAAATAAGTTTTTCTATATTCTTTTTTGTTATCAAAAGAAGGTACCAATAATGAGGTAGAATATTGATCTATCATCATATGTTTGGAATTTTCACTCTAGGTACAAGTGAACCACCTAATAGTGAAAGGTGATTCAGAGATGGTAATCAAAAAAATTTATGTAGATTATGACATCCAAAAAGAAGAGTTAATCCCGTTGTGTGATTGTGTCAAATAGTTAATGGATGAATTTCCCTCAGATCCAATATTGTCTTATTTCCCATGATCACAAAATTCCCAAGATGATGCACTGGATAATGTTGCCCCAACCTTGGGAGATCCAAACTGGGATGAAACAATCATCAGTATTTCCCAACATCGTGTGGTTTGAACTCTTATTCAAACTACAATGGAAGAAATTAATGAAATTATCCCTATTTATGAGCCATATGCTCATACCATAGGATGGATGAAATATATCATGGAATACCTTCAAAATGGAGTACATCGACAAAATAATGTTGAAAAAGAATAGATCTAATAATGAGTGGCCAATTTTACTCTTTATGAAAGTCCATATCACCAGATGATCATTTACAAACAAGGATTTGATGGGATTATCTTCAGATGCTTTGACGAAGAAGAAAATGAAGTTGTCATGAAATAGGTACATCAATAGCTTGTGGTGCTAACCAATATGGGAATAGGCTCTCTAATCAAATCCAATGTCTTGTATATTTCTGGACTTCAATGATGCAGGATTGCCCAAATTTTACAATGAGATGTCCTCCCTTCCAAGTGCATGCCAGCTTCATTCATCAACCCTAAGAGTTGTTACGTATAACTAAATTATCCTTTCCATTTTCCACATGGGTTATGTATGTAGTAGGACCTTATCCTTTATCTATGGATAAGTAGTTCAAATATATTCTTACTACTTCAAATTTATTCTCCAAATGGGATAAGGCAATACCTATGAAATAAGTTGGATCCAAAATCATTGTTAGTTATCTCGAATCTAATATCATCACCATATTTGGTGTCCCTCATACAATATTGATGAAAAACAACAACAATTTCTATTCTATTTGGGTAAAGAAGTTACATAAGGGGCACAACATCAAATTCAACCATTCATCTCTCTATCATGCAGCAGCCAATGGATAGATATAGGCTTTCAATAAGACCCTATCAAATACAGTCCAAAAGATGGAGGATAAAGATATGAAATTTTGGACTGATAAACGATTTCATGCTTTATGTGCTTATCAGATTACTACCCATACTACCACATAAGAAACTCCATACTCATTAGTGTACGAAACAAAAGTATTTTTTCCAATTGAAATTCAATTTCCTTCACTCCAGGTTGGAATATGTGATCCATTGTATAGAGATGAAAAATATGAAAAATGATTTGATGAGCATAAATGTTTAGAAGAAAATATATTTCATACGTTTCATCATTTAGATGTCTATCAGAACATAATAGCATGAAATTTAAAAAAAAATCACCTCCACTCATTTCTTCAAGGAGAAATGGTATTGGTCCTACGAACTCCAATAATAGCAAGAAATAAGCCTCCAAATCTTGATCCAAAGTGGGATGGAAATTATTCCATACATAATGTCTACATTAATCGTTCTTACTCTCTAATCTCAATGTATGGGGAGATTATTACAACTCCAACCACTAAAAGATTCTTGAAGAAATACTTTGTGTAATTGCACATCCAATGTCCTCACTACATGACTCTAAACCGCACAACACAAATTCCTAGTTGTCAGAGATTAAACTTCATAACAATCATAAGGATCAATGTTGAATGGAGATAAAATTAATATCATCATTTTCCTTGTCCGATGATGTTAAACTACATGACATCATTTTTTCTAATTACACAACATTAAACTATACATTTAACTTATTCTCTATTTGATGGTAAGATCATTATATATACATGAATCATTGAAATCATTACTACTACTTATTATCACATGAGTTCTATTTCTACCTATTTTTTAATTAGACCATTATAGGGGACTCATTTCAAGAACTACGTATGGATTGATTCTTATTTTCAATGAGATACATAGAGAAGCATGGATCTCTGATATTGGGCCCAACCCCGACCACAACAAAATTTATTTCCCTGTACTCTTTTTGTATATGAATCAGATATATATATAGTGCTCTTTAAAGATACATGGTTTGATCTTCATACCATTTTGTGTCTTATGTTTAATCATTCTTCCAACATAATGTGTTTAAATCTACCATCTCATACATTAAACTTAATTGGTTTGGGAAATGATTATTTCAATAACTATATTTCTCTAGATTTTCATTTTAATGAGATACGTAGAGATGCCTAAATCTCCAATAATAGGCCTAACAACAATAAAAAAACATGTATTCCCTATATATGAATCAATCCTTCATAGGTAATGTTCAATGAACTAAATATGTCATTATTCTCATCCAATTCTGATACGTAGTGAAAGAAAGGCATCAACTCCTAGTCCCAACCATGGGATAAATTTTTATCTATATTCCACATATAATGAACAATCTATGTGCGAGTCTTCATTTTGGGTTCTCTCCTTAGAGATCACACTAAGGAAACAAGAATGTTCCCCTTTTACATATGTGTCAGATCCATGTAAGGGACAAAAAACTCATGGCCAACATTGATTCAAATATTTCTCTTATACATCGACCATTAACACCTTTTGTATTTCAAACTCTTAATCCTGAATAGTTTTATATCTAAATAACCTTTCTTGCAGTTTGATGATAGTGTTTCTGATATTTGAGAACACTTTTTCATGACTATGCAATAAATTACCCTAGGTACCATTTCATAAGTTTCCTACAAAATGGGCCTATCAGTCCAAATATGACACTATATGTCTATGGATCAAATGCCTCAGTTGGAAATACATAATGAAACCCCCATAATGGGTTATCCAAATAATGGAAACTTAATTCATGATTAAAGTGACTTTCCCCCCTTTAATCATTGATGACAATATTCAAGAAACTCAGTTTTAAAGCAGTCATGCATGTATATTTTTCTCATTACCATTCTCTCGATCTGAGAGTCTTCAAGACAATGGTTTATATATTTACCTATCATTGTGTTCAAAGAAATATTAAATAACCTTGTATCATTTTACCACATATCATATAATGTTTCTATTTTGGTCCTGGTCATATGACCTAAAAATACAGACATCATACATCTTACATTTGGGTTAGACCTTTGTAGAAATATTATTCCTCTGGTTATTTGGAAATCATGATTGGAAGTATTATTTCTGTATTCAAGTACCTTTCTCCATAAACCAAACTCTATGCTATAAAAAATATGAATCTCCATAAACATTATTCGGCTTTTAAAAATAGAATGAAAAATTTTTTAGAACTCTTTTACATGACTATGAAGTATGTTCCCCTAGGTGGATTTACATAACTTACCTACATAATAGGCCTGTTAGTCAAAAGATGCCACTATTTGGCTATGCAACATATTCTCTAGTTGGAACTGCATAATACAAACCCCATAATAGGTTCATCAAATAATTGTAAATTTGTTCTTATGAAAGACTCACTTTAATTCCTTTTATTCATTTTCTCGTATTATTCTTTGAATCCGGAAATTCCAAAATCATAGTTTATAATTCTTCCCTTCCATACTTGAACATGGTAGTATGTTTCCAAAAAAATATCAAGAAATCAGACACTCTCAGACCTTTGGTAAAAGCTAAAGAACTTAAATTAAAGCCGTCCAATGTCTTCATTGCATGACTTAAAACTCCACAGTACAATGTCCTCATGTTATGACTTAAAATTGAACAGTATGATATCAAAAATACCTCTTTATGAAAAAAATTAATCATTACTCATACATCAAATTTTTCTAGAATTTGTTTTCCAATTAATGACATATGTCGGCATAGGTAACCCTCTATTATTAAAATCCATTTCCTTGGAGAAACCAACCATTGTGGTCTTGAGTCACCCAAATCTTTTTTCCCTTGTTTATCAACAATAAAATGTTAAATTCCTGAAATCTATTTTTCATGACTATGTAGTACGTTCCCCTAGCTGGCCTTGAATATGTTGCCTATATAACAGGTCTATCAGTCAAAAGATGCCACTATTTGGTTCTACAATACATGCCCTAGTCAACCCTTCACAATACAACCCCATAATGGGTTTTTCAAATAATGGTAACTTCGTTATTAAGAAGAGACCTCCTTTATATTTATATAAGTTTTTAATTTGGTAACCATACAAATGATGACTCAAGATACCTCTTGGAAGCATCTAAAGAATATTGGAGAAATTAATAGCCACCGACCCTTGTTTAGGATCTAATTTCAAAAATTATGGTAAAAAATATTCAACCTTAAACACTATCCTTCTTAGTCTAATATGGATGACTCTAAACTACCAATAACAATAGATATTTTACTCACTAGAATAAAAAACCCGCAATGGGTACTCTGGAAAAAATTCTAGTGTCAATTCTCTAGACATACATTTTTTAATGGTTTAGGAAAGATTGTTCCACAAAAACAGAAAAAGATATAATGTTTGTGGGGTTTTCTGTATAAACCTATTAAAAATAAAACTACATATACTAGGTTCACGGGCTTTGGAAAAAAATGGAAGAAAGAATGAAAACACAGATGATCAAAAATGAAATTATTTTCATATATGAGTGATAAATTCGTAGAGGAGAATCCAAAAACTAGAGTCTATCTTCTGTCATAAATCCCAATAGGTTTTCTATATAACTTCTTATTTGGTTAATGACCTATTGAACCCCATAAACTTCCTATCAATGTACTTTTAGCAGACCAATTTCATTCTCTTTTGCAAGAATAAGTGCTTCCTTAACATATGCAATGGATTTTCCCCATCCTTATGGAATTATCCTATTGATTAATGATGCCGGTAAAGCTCTCTTGTGATAATATCTATCTCTTGTTGAATAAAAAGCCGCTAAATATGCTTTTGTTTAATTTTCCCTATCAGTTCTTTCTACATTTCCTTATGATTGTCCTTATCTTGGGATAGCGCTGATTGGAATTTGTCAGTGTTGATCAATAGTCATGTTTTTATCAGATATTGTCAAAGCCTCTAATCTTGTTCCCTTTTTCGTATAATCTCTTTCACTATAGTTTGTATTTCATAGTAGTCAAAACCACCAAATTCCACCAGAATGAACAGATATGAAAGTCATTGAATTATTGAAGGTAGTTCCTCAAGAGGAATTTTAGGTATTATCCTCCATATATTTTTCTTGGCCTTGAAACTTGCAAGATGAAGAGCCTTTTGTAGATCTGGGTCTGATTCAGAATCAATTTTATAAGGAGGAACATATTCTTGGATTAATGAACTTAAAGAATTTCCTTATTATGATCCTTCATTTACAGGGGTATCTTTACCTACTAATACTTTTTCAGAAGATATAGAGGGTTCACCTCTGGATCTAGTCATGTAGTTGATAATCTTATATGTTGAATTATAAATTATGAATATGATTAGCTTCAAGGGATAAAAAGAGTGATAAAATCACAATATCAGTATCACATACCTAATAATATATTGACATCTTGAGAGGACTCCTCCCCAATATTCTCAGTTTCAATAGTTTGGTTGATGTCTCTAGGTGGGGAATGCTTTCTTTAATTTGATCAAGATCCAATGAATAAATCCCAAGAATATTTTCTTTTCCATGATTCACTTGAGCCAATGTCTCCACAATGGTAGGAATGACAGTAATGTCGATGCTTACTTTAGACATCATCACATCAGCAGTTTCTTCAGATGGAACTGAATATTTCAAAAAGTCATGGTTAGAAAATTAATCATAAGACGATTAATAAGAATAAAAATGAAAACTCACATACAGTTGTTTCCATAAATGGAATTTCAAAATCTTGTAAAGAATTTGGAATGATAATGTGTTCTAATACTTCATTAGAAGACATGCCAAGGTTTATCAAAGCATTTAATGATATCACAGATACCATGTTAGTCTCACCTGTGGGAGCACTTGGCGTGGTTTCTTTGCAACCTTCCCTTGAAAACCTGTGGAAATGAATAGCATCCTCAACAACAATTTTGGGGTCAACATTAGTTGTTGCTAGATGTTTTGGTGCATCTAAAGTACCTAAAGTATCACTGGATGGATGTTATATTTTTTTAGATTTAGTGTCTTGTGAAGCACTACTGATTTACCAGAGGTATCCTCTCTTATGATACCAGGAATAGGAGAAATGCTGGGAATAAATGTTGGTTCCTTTTGGCCTCAATGCCTCTTTAGGAACCACCAGGTTAGTAGGAAATTTTTCCTATTCAGAAGCACCCACCATAGTTCCTCAAAGCATATTGAATACTTCATTAAAATAAAAAATAGAATAAGATCTTTCAATTCTATGAAGTTTAAACACATTTCTTGAATAAGGCTAAAGTTAATGTTGTTAGGAAGGCTTACCACTACTAAGGAAATGTTTAAAATTGGTATTCTTTCTTCGATGATTTCCTTTCTTCACCTTCTTAGTAGGAAGCACATCATCATATCCAAAAAATAAGTATTGGAGATTGAAACCCCATTTCTATGACATCCTCCATGGCCTGTTGACCTAGAGATATCTCTCATGATTCATGGGGCGATCTAGTAGCTCCAAGAGCAATACCACCAGGGATATATCATGGTGATGGAACTTCAGTTGATTTTTACTTATCAAGATTCAAGATAAAATTATATTTCCACTGATTAGAAATGATTTTACTAAAATAAAATTACAAATCATAAATGAATGTGTGAAAAATGAAACATACATCTTCCGGATCCACAAAATCAGGCCATTATTCACATAATGAATGGTCAATCTCTTTAGTGGTACCATGATCTATCATTTCCATCACCCACTTCGTGGTGGGAATAGATTTTTTGGTTGGGTATATGAGCATTTCCTGTTCTCAGATAAAAATTCTTACTTAATCATGATTGTTCTTAAATAAAATACTAAAAGAGGCCCATAGATCCTATATTCATGGATTATGCAACCCTTAACATAAATATATCCACATGGTTTTGAAATCCTAATAAAATATTTTACATGTTTGAATAACCTCTAGTTGTATTATTAAAATTACATGTCATAGGGTTATGAAGATAATCCTGTAGTTTTGGATTTATGTTTCATTCTAAATCCTGTAGTCACAGATGGGGGATGAGAAAATTGGACTAATCACTCATCTGAATGATGGAAACAATACCACCATGGTACAACCTCTGTTTGGATTGATGGGGTGGATCTCTTAACTCGGATAGGTGGATTAGATCTTGCACAAGGATGTTTTGGTGATCTTGGATCTTCTTCACCTCCACCCTCTGAATCCAATGAGTCAGCCCCTAATATTAAAAAATTAACTTCCAAATAAAAGGGTTCCTTCCTACTACCTCTCTTTATCCCCACTCTCAGGTCAAAATGGTTTAACACCCCTTCAGGGTATGTTGGGTCCTAGTTCTCAGCATTCAAGATAGTTAATCTACTTATTGCATTAACATCAAGTAAATTATATATTTCCCCAGTTTTCTCCAAAGGTGTTAATAACCATAGTTCTCATGATAATATTTGATGTTACTCTAATCCAACATGCACGAGGGGAGATACAATATTTTTTTACAGAAATTTGAATTTACACATGAATCTATATAGAGCATATGCCTCACATATAACTTCCTCATCATTCATGGTGGCCAATAATCCATCCCTACAAGCTAACATATATGGACATAGATCTATGATAGTCGTCCTATAATCAACAAATTTTCCCATAGGTGGATTCCCATAAGGAAAAGTTGAAATCACTTATACATACTAAACCTGGCCTTGATATCATAAGCATTTAGATAGAAATGTGGAATTCTATCGAAATACTGAACAGATGGTCAAAATGAATATCCAATGACCTTTACCCCACTTTTCAAAGCATAAGTTCTAAAAGAGTGCCAATCTAACCCTATTACACCTTGAATTGACCCACTATTCTAAACGGAGACGTTCCTCTATAAATATGAAGTAAGATCCTTTGAATATTTTCCAAAATATGGGTATCCAACCTTACCATCCTCTTCTCGGCCATCTTGGCCGCGATAACCAAATTTCATTGCCTTATACCTCCCTTGGAATCTTGAACTAGTAATAGATACATGATAAAACACATGGATAAAAAACCATCAATATAGGTCTTCACAGGAATTTTGGTGTTGATTTCATACACCCACATATCTAACTCTCCTTTCAATAATATTGGCCAGAAAGTGTCGAGTGTACCTATCTTTTCTTCATTTTGATAGCTTGTTGAATGAGTGAAAGTGGTACCATTATCTTGCTTCTTCACCTAGAATAATTTTATCCACTCCTCTATATTAATATACCTTATTTTTTGGGACTTCATTGTGGTCGCATTCTTGAGATTAAAAAATATTTTCACCAACTCGAGAACCAAAGATGGTGTCTCTTCTGAGACATTCCATGTCACCTTGGGAGGAATGAACTCATCGTACTTATCTCCAAGGATTGGAGCACCATAGATCTTACAAACATCCCACAAACTGATGCCTACATCTCCATGAGTCAAATGGAAGGAGTTAGTTTCTGGGATCTATCGTCTTAGTAGATATAGTGTAAACTCATCATTCCTATATACATAGATTTCCCAACCAATAAATCCTCATAAATCCTAACACCTTTTAATTCATCAATATAATCAACATACGTCTTGCACACCCAATATGCCCATATCTATATGGGTTAACCCCCAGGCGGAAATTCCAACTTTTCTTCTAACATTTTGATTGATCATTCTGATAATCTTGAATGATGAATGCATAGTAATGTGGATATTTCTTGGGTGTATGTGCTTTAAAATCTATAGAACATGGTATATGATACATGAAATGGTCCTTACTTATTTCCACAAATTTGATTTATGCGCCCACAATTGAAATATTGGTAGACAATAAATTGGAATAGTTTTGAAATAATGAAGGATGAATATAGTTCTTTGGGTTTGGTATATTGACATCCTGCAGATGGCCATAACTATAAAAAGAAAAAAAACAAATCCTGGGAGAACTAAAGTGATATCTCTTCATAAACATTTCTAGGTTTGGGAGTGTGGGGTCACAAACTTTAAAGTAATCATGACCTAAAATCTTCATCATATCATCAATTCTCTTACTGGACAATTCATTAGTTCTTCTGATTCTTTTAGGAGCCATTGACCCTGCAAAAGAGATCAAAAAAATCATCCTCAAAGTAAGATAATTTTTTGATGTTTTGAAAAATGAATTTAGAAAAAATTTGACAAAGACATTAAGGCATGAAAGTTTGAACCTGGCACACAAGTGTAAAACGAGCGCGCAAGTGTGGGACCCTAGTTCTGGTGCGAAAATGAAAAACATATAGAAGAAGCGCGATCGACAGGAGCATCTGATAAAAAAGACATGCATGAAAAGAGAAAGATTTATGGAGGTCTTTATCATTTTTGTGGATATAAAGCCACTATATATAAGTGATGAAAATTACCCTACGCACCGAAACTATACACGCCAATTTACCTTACGCACAAACACTTGTGCACCACATCAAACTCTTTTTCTTCTTCATAACATTACCTCCGTATTGGATCCTCTTTTCATTCCAGATCCAATTATGAGGGGTGATATTATTGACACTCTATTCCATCATAGAGTATAAAAAGTGACAAAGGAAAATGCCTTATAAAAAAGAGGATAAAATGCATAATTAAAATAAAGATTTACAAAGGCTTCGAAATTGGATTGCCTTAGTCAAGACAAGGATTCGTCAGCTCGCAGGGTACATGCATACCCAATTCCAGCACACAACCCACTTGCGCACCCCATCACTATTTCACAAAAGGTCACTTATTTTCCTTTAAATAGATTTTTTGGGCCTTCATTTGTACAGATGAATTTCCCTGAAGATTAATTGTTGCTCTGGTCACCCTACTGCATCGCCCAAGTCTTCCAAAACCTTCATGGTTGTTCTTTAACACCTTGAGGGGATGAATGGAATGGGGATAACATGACATAAGTCTATTTAATGTTTTAAATCCATAACAATTGTGCTCCTAAAGTTCCCAACCTCCCCGAATCAAAAACATTTGTGCACCAACCATTCCTCTCAAAAGAACACGAGCACCCACTTTGTGGAATACATGTGAATACTCTTGAAGGCTTGAGTCAATTATCTCCTATGTATTAAGATCCTGGTTGTTTGTCACTTAACTGAACATCAGGTGGTCCAAGCCTACTTGTGTACCCATACTTGCGCACAATTACTTAGTTGGGTTCCTTTCTTTGATTCACATACTCCCTTCAGTCTACAAGCCATCAAGTCTTATTTCAGAGTCATTAATGGCCACGATTATTGTTCATTGGATCCCTTGTCTGAAAGGTATTATTGTGAAACAACCACAAAAACCTCCAAACATATCAAACCTTTGGGAAAATGAACATCAGTGTGTCTCTCAATTAGGTTTGTTTATCTTCAGTCAGAGGTTTCCCACATTTCTTTCAATGGGGATATGATTAATGGAGTGTATGTGGGTTTGCATATCCATAGTCACATGGACTGTTCTCCCAGGAACAATGTTTGGATATTCCCAGTTTGGAGGATTAGGGTTTTGGTTATGTCCTCCCCTTTTTTTTTTTCTAAAATCCAGATCCTCATGTCTATGGTAGGGAAGGTATGGTTCACACTTTCTTTTCTATTCAAGCAATTGAGAAGTACTCCTCCCCTACTAGGACCAATATTAGGGAAACCATCATGTTGTAAGCTCCTAACCTTTCTTGTACGAGTTTTCAGCCTTACTACTCTCTACTTCTTTCATCTTCACTCTTTCCTTACATTAGAACTTTTTACAATGTAGAGATAATAGAGGGAAGGCTTCTCACCTCACCATCTTCCTCGGTCGCCTCTCCCTCTTCCACCATCACCACCGTAGGAATGCCCCCTTAAACTAGTGGAGGAGGAAAAGTCTGTCTGTGTTTGTTGAATATTTCACATCCTCTTGTTTCTCACATCAAGCATGAATCACATGGGCTTATAGATTCATGATGATTACAAAATTTTCACAAACACCTAAGGTAATGAACTACAAGAAATATGATTGCCACCTTAATTCGGATACATAGGATTCTTTATCAAGGCCCGAGCTCATTGGATATCCTCTTCATGAATCCAACCTCAATTCCCTTAATATGGGCATCCTCCTTAAGAGTAAGCCTTGAATTCAACCCCCAAATCATTAAGGTATCCTTTTCAAGAAGTAATCCCAAAATTATTTCTCTCAAAGGACTATACTCTCTTATGAGACTTATTGAACTATGTGGGATTTGATTCCCATCCAAATGGGATACGTAGAAAGCCTCTCTGAGGTTAAAACTCATTACTTCAAATCAACCTTGTTCTTTTTGGATCATATTCCCAACAAGGTATAATCTTACTTGGAAACCCATATTCATTCTAAGTTCCTTGGGCTTCTTAGGAATATTTCCCACACCAAACCTTGACTATGAACCATTATCATATATGTACATACAACATGACATTAAATTGTATGGTTTGGTCCTTATCACATGATCCTAAAAGGTATGATGTGTTCCATTAAGCAGCTCCAAACTATGAGGATTCTGATTCCTTTCACAAGGATACATAGGTATCCAATTTATGGGTACGATCCCAACATTAAAACAAACCTTCATCTCCATGGACAACAATAAATTCCAGTGTTCCCCAATGAGTGGATTAAAACCCATTATCATCATAGTGATGGTTAGAAGAATCTATAAATAATATATGAGAGGGTACTATTCGAATACATATTGATGTCTCCGTTAATGGAGATCCTAAAATACATATAGATGATTTTAAAATTCACACATGGTAATAATTGATTTCAAATTCCAAGGGAAACCTATTTTATATTTGGTAAATTCATAAGGAGTCATGAAAATATCTCAAATCTATAAGAGATTCCTCAAGTAGACAATAATTCCCCCCAAAAGGGTGTGATGAGTTCGACCTCACATCCTCTCAACCAATGCATGTTCTTAATAATTGTAAGTTCAAACTCAATGAACACCTGACTTTGGAAAGAATTTACCTTTTGGATAAAGAACTAATGGGTGTTTTAGGTTCAATAAATAATCCAATGGAAACTTCATAGAAGTAGTGATTTCTAACCAGAACACACATTCCAAGGAACTACAAAATAGAAAAAATACATTAACGCAAACCCTTGTTATAAAAATTTTCCATACCTTATCTAGTACAAAAATTGATGATATCCCCACATATGATAGATCTATAAAAAAAATTAAGTGAAAATAAATAAATAAAGGTAAATCTCTAAAAACCAGTCTCAGTGTCTATCCCAACATCAAATTTTCCCACTTGATCCTCCTATATAACATCACTATACAGGGTCCATGATACCATTTGAAATCTCTAACCATAATATTTTTCATTCAAACCAAGATACCCATGTATAGTGTGAGTTTATATCCAAGGGGAAACCACTAATATGTTCATTGAATAATTTCAACCTTCATATAAAAGTTTATGTGATGAAACATCCATAAAGTTGGGAAAACATTCACTAACAATGCATCTACAAACCCGAACCTTACATGATTCAGCTCACTGCTAGATGGAAATAAAATTTGAACCATAGTAGTACATAAATCCCATGAAATTTATCTCTAACTTAGTTTATGAACAAATTAATAATTATAAACCATCCCACAATCTCATAAAGTCGTATAATATCACCAACACATCCCTTCATACTCAGGGAGAACGAAATAATCACACCCTAACATCCCCAAAAACTATGGGGAGGCCACAATCAATCACCCAATCAATCCCATGGGCTCTATAATATACACAATCATAAAATCAACCCATTCTCATAGAATCTATGGAGGACATAGCCAATCATACCATCCATAAATCACACATTCCCATCTATATATACAATAGGAATTCCATAATTAATTACACTAATACACCCCATATACTTTAGGGAGGATGTAGATAAACTCACCTTCCCTTACCTAAAACTCATGGGAGGTCACACAAGTAAGCACATGCATCACATACATAAAAAGTTACACATATATTAGAAACATCACATAACCCTAACCTGACTCAATGCCTTAATAATTTTTCTATTCCATTATGACAACTTACCAAACCATCTCATCCATGGTTATCCAAACATCACACATCAAGAAAATTATAAATATCAACCAAGCCCTTACAACTTTTACCTCAGTTATTCTAGCCCTTCCTAAACCCAAATGCCACATTCCATGAAAAAAGAGTGAAATATAAATCCCTACCCTTATACCCTCGTCTAAGATCCTCATTTTTTTTATTTTAATGTAAACTAATAGGAAAATTCACTACATGAACCCCTACATTACTTATCAACATCACACTATCCAAAAAACTCAAATGGATCATTCAAAGACCAAAATACTATGTGAAAACCAAAATTCATAGACCTATTATATGGATTCTTTTCACCGATTTAAAGGATCACAAGTCATAGTCCCCTTTAGGGGTCTTACTACATTAATAAAGACATTTCCTAGTCAATTTGCAACTAAAATCAAGGGTCTCATAGGTTTATAAATACAACCATATAAAAAATATGTAATACCATTTTATATAAAAACTATAAAATGGTAAGGACTTCTTACATGAAAGATAATGATGATTAATCACCATGAATCACCACACACATCTAGCCAACAATGTTTAATCCATAAAAATTCATTCATTTCATTCATAAATTAGGGTTTACATGAAACAAAAAAATAAATGTCTAAAAAACAATGATTTTGGGAATTCATGTTTTTACAGTAACTAATTGGATGAAATCACAGTCAATAGTGACTAAAACACAAAAACATGAGGATTTGTGTGACAAAATCAACAAAGGGGATCCCCTCAAGTTACATGGATCATGTGGAGGTCAGGGGAAACGAATTGAGGAAAAATTAAGGACTTCCTTAGTAAAATTATAACCCAAAAATTTAGAAAACACATAGAAGACATGAAATATGTTAACATATAGTTACCACAAAGATCTATTGATGGATTAAAAGCATGATATCATATCTCTACAATTCATTGTGTGATACACATTTTCATGTATTTAATATTTCCTATATCTCTCCAAACTACTATAGGTTTGTCCACTTCCTCTTTAATTCGATGTTGAACTCTACCAATACCTATAATAATTGAAAATAACAAAATTGCACACATATAGTTTAAAAATTCAAATAAAATGTACCTAAAAAGCATCGTTAAATACTACTTAAAACCTCATAAGGTAAATCAAAGATCTCTTGGAGTCTGGGGAAGTGGAGAAAACTTAGTGAGAACTCATGAAGTGAATTGATGAAGGGGGAGAAATTTGTTATTCTCAATTTAATCATATTCAATATAGTATTGATCATTATATAGAGAGGCTAGAGAAGTATCAGAAACATCATTATATCTTATTCTATAGTGTGTAGATAACCTTTTCATTAGAAGCATACATTGACTTGTTTTTTAAGGGAATTACTTCATGAGTTATGGTGGTTTTTCATTTTTATTATTATTAAAAACTTGCTCATGGATTATTGATAGGCTATATAGAGATAACATGAATTTAAAAGAATGAATAAATTTTGATGAGTCTATGTACAAGTCATGGTCGTCTATTAAAATAGGTGTTGGAAGAGGAAAATTAATTTCAAAGAGTCATAAGTCAAATATGAACTTCTCCATTTCCCTATGATGGTAAGTGGTAAAACATGGTGTGACATAAAACAAGAATTTCAAAAATACCTTATATCATTGTAAATCATGAAATATCCTATATTTTTTATGGGAATAATGTTAGATATTGGTTAAGAAGGATCCAAAAAAGGATTGAGAGGTGACTATGGTGAATATGTTAAAAAAATTATTAAACATCCTTTTTTAAAAGGGAATATACATTCATGGGATGTAATAAATAGAAAATACTATAACATTTTTATATTTCTATTTTGATATTACATATATTATGTTGTGGATAAGCTAATAACATGTTAATGTGAGTCTGAAAATAAACAATTGTATCTTAAGGCCAAAATATTTTTTTAGTGAGATTTTGATTTAGAGTTGAATACCTCTATTTTATGATTTTTTGTAATATTCCATGGTTCTATAAAATTAAATTATATGTAATGATAAAATTTATTGAGGAAAAAGAATAGATAAAAAGGATATAAAAGTGTGAATTTCCAATTTTTTTGTCATCATCACCAAAAAAGTGTTTTTAAGGAGACTACGACATTGTAGTAATATTCCTATAAATAAATTTTGTACATATAATAAATAATATCTATTTTTTAGAACCCAACAGATTAATCAAGGGATAATTCTATGGAGATTTTGTTCTTGATATATATGAATAAAAAGGGTGCACATAGGATCTAACTTCCAGATGCACTTATGGCTGTGAAGTGAAGACTAGTGGGATTACTTATTCTTTTAATTTTTTTATACTTGAATAATATGGAAATATTAGCACTCCATTACTTATTTTTATTTATAATAATATGACAATGTATTATATGGGATCAAAACTATTAATCACTATATAGTTATCAATTGATAATAAGAGTGAGTAAACCTTGTAAAAGCCTTTATTTTATGGTTGTTTTTTCTCAATTTATCTCTCATCATTATATCATTAAATTTGGAATCTATTTTCACTAGCATGTAAATGGAAAATTATTTTTATATTTTTTTATTTGGTAACCATAGATTCACCCCTATCAGTGGTGGTATTCTACCACGCAGTCCTTTCAGTTGGAATCAAATATTCTTACTATGGTTCTAATTATTTTCCATTTATTCTAAATTATCTCTTTATTGAAAAAATATTTTTTTGATGTCATATTTTTATATCGTTAACCCCAAAAAAAATTATTTCCCATGATTAATTAAAATAGATTCTACTTATTATCTTTGAAATTCTTGATACCACCATAAATGGTGTAGATCTTTCTGATGTTCGGATACCCTATAAATTGTTAAATAATAAGAATATTAAAGTGCATTAGGGAGTTATAATTACATTAATCTCATACATATTATAGAATAATTTTCATATGCTATATGATTATAGACAAAATGGAATTTTGACAAAACATCAAGATATTTTTTTGGGAGATAAACAAGTTATGTTGTTTTGGTTACGAACATTCCTGAGTAAATTTTAGGTTATTTTAATTTAAGGAAATTAATCCATAGAAGATTTATCTATTTATGTTAAAAAATTAAAAAATCAATTAAATGATATAGAGAAATTCTTAAATATTTCATTTTGGTAAATATATTTAATAATAATAACTGACTTAATTTTGATGTAATAATTTCTACCGTAGAGGATTAAGACTTGGTTAAGTGGACCATTGATAAACACAACACCTTGATTTCCAATGGGATATAGATTTGGTTATCCTTAAGCAGAAAACTAAAATTTTGAGAAGGAAGTGACTTTCAAATAATTAAATGGTTCTAAACATATTCAAAAAAACAAGTATTATGTAGATGATTCTAATGCCTAATATGACTGCATGAATTTAAATGAGTTATTTTTATTATTTTTTAATATATTTTAATGAGTTAAAGATAAATATATGGGAAAAATTAATTTCTATATTTTTCAATGATATAAATATTTGATATTTTTCAACAAATTTCTCTTAGAAAAATAACAGTCAATAAAGTTATAATCAATCCAAAACATCATTAAGGAGAAACAAGGTGGAAATTAATGAAAATAGGGGAATATTCCATTAAGTAAAAAAAGAATGAAAATTATATCAAGAATATGTAACCATCAATAAAAACATTATACTATATATTATAATGTGGAAAACAATAAATGTTGATTAGGATACCTAGGATAGAGTACCTATAAAATGCATGGTTAAATTTAAATCATCCAATGATACCTCTAGCAGAGAATAAGAGTTGAGTAGTGAAGAATAATTCAGTGATGATGAGAAATCTAATAAATTTAAATTAACAATGGAAATATTGATGTTCTTGAAATATGATAAGAAACCTAAAAAAATGGATGTTATTTTCATGTAATGATAGTGATTCATTAAATTAATCACTTGATTAAAAACCCAATGACAATGCAGTTATGGAAAGTGAGTTCACATGAATTATGGGTAATATCAATTAAATCCTTAAAGAAAGGTACAAAATGAATGATATTAACACTAATGATTTTATTGTTTTAAGAATGATTTAATGAGGAAACTTGAGGAAAATTTATTGTATCTGGATAATTCCATTAATTATACCCACTCTGATCTTTATATTTCAATTAAAGATATTGGTGAATGTTTAAAGTAGCTAATAATGATATTGATGTCCCTATGAAAATTGTATGTTGAATATTTATTTTCCTAACCTATTATATTAAAAAATATTTTCTTCAATAAAATTGTGGTAGTAGAGATAATAATGAAAATGTGGTGATCATATCACCTATGAAGAAGAAAATAACCATTTTAAATACTAGAGGTGATGACGAAATTAAGAAAAAATGTGGTATAGAAGATGAAGAAACCTGAGGGTAAGAGTAAGGTAAAATATAAAGTGAAGAGGGATATTAAATGATTTAGGATGTTAAAATAGAAGAGATGTTTTAAAATTGTAATGAATGAGAACCTTAAAATCAAGAATAAATATATTTCCAACAAAGGGTATTTTTCTTTGAAGGAAAATTTTCTTATTAGAATGTCTCTGGATGAAATACCTACATGCTCAAGTATAATATCTCGCTATTATAAATAAAGTGATCTTATTAAAAATGAAGGGATTAAACCTAATATTGTAATAGTTTATATGATACAACATACAAAATAGATTGTAAAATTACATAACACTATATAATACCTTAAGGTGTCTTATAGGGGAGTTATCAACCCCAAAATATAACCAATAAGTGTCTCACAATAGTATATAGGAAACTAAAATGGAATTTTATATCTTGATCTATCAAGATGATGAGTGATCATAAAAATTAGTTAAGTGTTTACGTTTATTTTTATAATAGATATGTTTTAATCATAGTTTACGTGATAGTGGTTTCTTAGCAGAATGATATAAAATTAGAAACTCTTGAAATTTATCTAGTGACATGATAGAGGAGATACCACTTTTAGAAATGAGATATTATCTCATATAAATGGATTCATAAGTAATAAAATTTGTAAAAAATAATTTGAATCTAATGTTTTTAAATTTTTTAGTAGTATAATTAAGAATCATTTGATTGTATCTCAATTTTGTGATAATAGTAATGAGGTAAATTTTCATAATAATAGATGTTCCATAAGAAGATTGAAGGGAATAACTATAATCATGAAGGTATAAATAAATATTGGAAGCTTATTTTATATACCCAATGATGAAAGTTCATTATTTTTTATGATTAATAATTAAAAATCATTATTACTTGGAAATTTTTTCAATTCAAGTCAATATAAAATTAATAATCACAGAAACATGTAATAGTGAGGAATGTATAGAAGTAGAATCATGAATAAATCAACACTTATAAAACTTGTAACAAAGATAAAATGCTAAAAAAGAGTGAAAATCTAGTAATGATCAATATAAATAAACATCATAATTTGATACATTTAGATTTCTATAGTTTTATGATCATGAAGTTAACTAATTTGGATAATTATTTTAATAATGATTTTATTTATTCCACTCCTATGAAATATATATAATTTTTGTTGAGTAAATAAATATAACTTGGGATATTTAAATGTTTTTTAAGGTGAGTAAAAATGAAATTGGATGTGATGTAAAATTATTTTGGTATGATAATGGATTATATTAAAATAATGAAGGCATTGATTCATATCAGGAGAGTCATGAAATATAAATTAATATTTGTCCATATATACATCCTAAAAATTGATTAGTTTTCAAGAAGAACCACAGTTTGGGAGACATGGAAATAAAAATAGTTTTAGAGCAAGGTACCTCAAATTATATTTAGACACACGAAAAAATTGTGTCCATCTACATATTCAATCAATTAATGGTTTGACCATACTCCATTAAAACAACTTATGAGATTTGGTTTTATATGAATAATATCTTGAAGATTTTAAAGGTATTGAATAACCCATGATCTAAAAATATCAATGAAATATATTTTGTAATGTTTTATGAAAGATCTCATGAGGGTATATTAAATTGATATATAAATTCTAGAATGATTTAATAGTGTTAAAAAAATATCTAAGTAAATTATTTTATAATTTTTATGTAATTATCTTATAAATACAAAATAACTCTTATTAATTATTACATATTTATGATTACATTGATGATTCTTAAGGTGAAAGTGTTGTATGATATAGGATAGACATGAATGATAGAGTAAATTTTCAATTTTGTCAAACTAATTCAGTGTTTTATAGTGATCAAGTTGTCTATATAAAGAGGTACCAAAATTCCGAAGTCATATAAAAAAATTTGATACTAAAACAATATAGGGAAACATAAATAGGGTTATGAAAATTTCATGAAGATTGAGAATTTACAATCACTCTATATATTTCATATAGGTTGAACTGAAAAGTGTTACAAATTCATTCAAACATGTCTATTGGATAAAATTATTGAAGAATATCTCAATCAGCTTTAGAATAATAACACTTCGAAAGCATTTTTTATTAAAAAAACATAACGTGATAGGGACTAAATTAAATTTCATAGATAATCTCAATGAGAATGTTATTGTATAATGAGACCAAATACTTCTTAAATAAATGGGATACTCTCATATTGAGGGTATGAACATTTTATGTGACATTTTATCTAGTTTTAAGGGTATAAATAATTCAAATACTTCTTGAGATATGTTCTAAGAGGAATTAAAAAGTGTTTCAAATGAATGTAAATTGTAATGAAACATATACAACATAAAATTTTTAGGAAATTATAAATTACATGAGATTATATTTCCCGAAATTATGTTAGTAATTTTATACATTTGACTCTAGTTGAGAGTTTATTTCTCATATTAAGAGTTATAACTTATTTTCGGTATTTGAGAATAAATTTATATGTGTCTTTTCTTAGGTGTTGATGTTTAAGGGTTTTTTCGAGGTTATGGTACATTTAAAGGGGTACCACCCATAGTTATAGATTTTCTATGATATTGGGTATGCATTGGGAGGCCACTATGTTACCACATGGATTTACAATATCTAGAGTGTCATGAGGGTATATTGAGCTCTCGGTGGACCCATGATGGGTACCCAGTAGGCTTTATGAGCATTTATTCAGTGGGGGTTGTTTCGGTCTTTTTTCATTTTCTGTTATTTCTTCCACCTTCTTCTCCCATGAAATCACTTCACTCTAGTTATAACAAGTCATCTCCCAAGTTCTCCCTTAGTCCTCTCTTAATATATTTTCATGGAACATGAATATAGTTTGATCCGAGGATATTTGTTATACTAAATTCATATTAAATTACCTTTTAACTCTTATACTCACTACCTTTTCTCCTATTTTTTGAGTTTTCTTTCTTCTATATTAAGTATATAGATTGAATTACACTAATTTATGGTCGAATTCATTCATATCCTCGAGGGATTTCTCTTATCACAATTCAAGGAGGCTCATGTGTGTTGATATCTCATCCATCTTCTCAATTTTAATTAATGGTTTTTAATGAATAATTTATTCTATGTTTTTTTAGATTTTAGGGTGAAGTGTTTGGAATGTTTATTGGGATATTATTAGGTCTTTACAGATTCATAATTTTTTGGGAAATTTTTGTGGATTATTGTTTAGGTTATCCTTCTTTTTTTATCCATTAGTTTTAGTGATTATATATTGTGGTCAGTATTATTATGGGTTTTGGGAAATTAATTTATAGGTTATTAATGTAGATTGTTTGGAATACTAAATCTTTCCTATGGTATTTATAGGTGGTATTAACTCACCAAGTGATTCTTTGACTATGCATGCACATGATTTCATTCTATATTCCCAAATTTAATAGTGAATTTATTTATATTTTAAGATATAAATGAATTGTTTAAAATGATAATTTTTTATATAATGGTCTAAATTCATTATAAGTAAATATTTTTTTACTATGGATTGAAATTCATCCCCTTGTATGTTTTGATCATCATTGAACCAATTTTCTTTTTGGACACTTGAATTATTTAATCATTTTTGTTGATTTTTGATATATTTTTTAGTTGGGTATATCATTCATAATTCATGGTACATGAACAAATCATCATGAAATGCTAGTCACATTCCTATAAATTAGTAGTGTATTTAAATGAGAAATATTTGGGTGTTTTTTTGTTAACCAACATTTTGGATAACCTATAAACTTGGTGTTTCATCTTATAAAAAACTTATTATTTTATTAGATTATATATAAAGTAAACTTCACTTGTTTATGTATATGTTTTTAAGTGAAACTTATAACTCTCATTAAAATATGAATGAATGATAAGTCAATAAACCACCATTCTAAATTAATAAAGTACTTCTTTGGAAATGTGGGGGATGGATTGAATTTATGAAAAGGAGGTTTTTGATATAAAAAATGGCAGGTTCAGTATGAATTTAAAAAAAAATTTAATGTAAAATGTCAATGCGTTTTATAAGAGATAATATAGAGTAGTGTTTTTTATAAAAAATTATTTTAATGATTGTTTAATTTTGTAAACACCATCAAAACCAAAAAAAATCTTTTTAATTCGCCTTTTGATTTCTCTTCCAGAACATGATTCTCCAAGATACTAACCTATCCTATTTTAAAATTGTAGTTTCATAAATAAATTGAGTTATGTCATATGTTATACATTAATGTTGGTTCTTATAAAAATAATCCCGGATCCAACATAGATCAAATAGTTGATCTTTCTTAAACTTATTCCTTTATTGGAAGACTATTCCTTAACCAAGGTAAAAAAATTATTTCCACTGTTATTATATAGTTCAGATCCACATTATGGATGTTTGAACTTGTTATAATTATTAAAGTAACACAATTTATTCCTAGTTTTGGTGTCCTTTTAATATGTTTTGGTTGTCTCGTATGAATTATCCCTGTGGTTCTATTTAATTGGGAATAAAGTTTTTGGATTCTATCAAGTCACATTATATTTTTGGAAGGAATTTTTTTTATTCCATGGATGAAATCAATGTAGGTTGCTTCAATTTTTTGGGTATTTAATTATTGGGAAAACTGATCAAGAATTTGGTATTTCAATTTTTTGTATGTCATTACTCATTATACAAATCATGATGAATAATGTAATTGGAATTGTTTCATTATAATTACAATTGATTTTGTATTTAATGTATGTTATTTTTTTAATAGGTTTTCATATTGTATAATGTAATGGGATTTGATACCATGAGGACTAGTATAGCTTTATATTATGACAATAATGTTTCTAATTTTCTATGCAATACATGTTGTTTGATATTGTTTGTAGATTATTTTTCAAATGGGTATTATATTCTTATATATAAAAAGGATCCTAGGTACACCTATTGATGATAGATAAACTAATGTAATGGGATGGTTATTAGAATAGTCCCGATACTGTTATACATGAATGCATACCCCCATGATTTTATAGGTGTTGAACTATGACATCCCAATTATGGGATGGGTTTTGACCCTTACATAAATATTTAATTTTTAACAAAATCTTGGTTTACCCTAAAATATGTATTTTAGATTTGGTACCTCTCGATATAGTGAGTTATTGAGTATGGAGAGTATGTATTCGTGAATTATATCTCTTTTAATATACAGTTTTACCGTTTTGTGACAGGAAAATAATTTTACTATATAAGTATATAATTATGTTGACATATTTGTTTATAAACCATTATATAACATTTGTTTTGACACCCTATTGGTGGTTACTGATTGATTATTTTATCCTCACACCATACATGGACACCGTAGTGATCATAAAAAAATATTTTAGCATGATTCTTGTATTTCAGCCAACCATATTCTATTAAATATTGTAAGTTATTTATCACAAAGTAATCATAATACAATATAATACATTCCCAGGATCATTGTTCTGTAGTCTCCAAGAGAGAATATATATAAATATTAAAGAATATCAAGAAAATTTTTAAAATTTGAGTAAAAATAATTATTCATTAGTTATATCTATAGATTCGATCATATATATTATTTTACTTAATTACATAGGGAAACGGAAAATAAAAGTTAAGGGTGTGTTTGGATGCTCAGCAATGGATAACATAAAATGTCAGCTAAAAAAATAAGAATTAAAACAGGAATATATAATCAATAAATTCAATGTAATATAATCAATGAATATAAGAGCCAATTAATGTGTAAATAATAACATAAATATTGAAATTTTATAAATTAATATTCATTGAAATCATAAACATACCATTGAGGTATTATGTTATGACATCATATATAAAGTATAAATATGCTCTTGTTATGCTATCTAAGTTTTTTCATGAGACCTACTAGTGAACTGAAAGGGATATAATTTTGGGCCCCATATATCACATAAATAACAATGCCTACCATTATATAATAAATTGTTACAAGGCCATACATTCAAGAATTAAACAACATAAATACATAGAATAATTTCTCAATGAGTCTTATCTTACAAGTTTATTCCATATAGAGAACACTATTATAAAATATGATAATATTTTTACCAAAACAATGAATTGATAATGATAACTAGATGAAATATCAATTCATATATAAAAAATCACTAAGGATTCATAATGATTAAAAAAGTACCCAATGAATGTGATGGATATAGAATTATATTTTTTTGTTACTTATGAAGAATAATATAGTAAATGTATTTCGGTAGCCATATAATTTTATTAAATATTTAGGATACCAATGAAATTATAGATAAATATTTCATAATGGTTTTTAAATAGCATGAAATCAACTGAGGCATATCCCCCAAGAGTTTCAACCTTGGCATGTAGTGAGACCCACTACTAATTCCCTAATGTAAAGACTGGGTTAATACTAAACCAATTTTTATGGGCTGTAACCCATAGGATAATATATTTTATTATTTCATTCACTTATTTGTATCTATATAGGTATTTCATTATTTAGAGAACCATAGAACTTATTTTCCAAAATTCTTAGATGATTTAATGGAAATGGGCCAGAGCAGTATAATGGATTATAAAGGTAGTATAATTAGATTTAATGGTGATATTTAATTCATAAAGAAATAAGGAAATTATAAAAATTATTTATAATAACATTCCTTATTGGAATTACATAGATTAAAAAGGATCACAAAATAAATGAAAAGAAGTGGCTAAAAAGTCTTAACCTGAATGGTGACATCTTAAAGCATGACATGTGAACCATAGAGCCATGGAAAATCCCTATAAACTCTTTAGAGAGAAAACATGGAAGAAATTTATGCTTGAAGGATTTGGAGTAGAGAGGAGTTACAATTTTATTTGTCTATAATACTTTTTTTTTCAAACATTAATTTTCATTTTGAACTTGGAAAGTTATTAATAGTTTTGAAAACTAATTTTAGTTTATTTAAATGAATAATATTAATAAAATAAGTAATTTTTTTATTGTATTATACTATATTTATTATTAAATAAATTATAACATCATAATTATGTCATAATACATACCAAATATTCATTTTTTAAATTTTAAATTTAGAGAAAAATTAGAATGTGTAAGAAAATTTGAAAAATTCATGTCACGAACGATCCCAGGTTGATCCTAAACAAGTCACCCAAACCGGCCCACAACATGGCCCAAGAGGAATTCCCAATCCTCCCTAGATAGTGACAAGCACAGAGGGAATCAATATACTTATTTGGGGAATAATTTCATATAACCTAATTAATAAATAAGTGGAATACAAAATTATAATCCTATAATATAAAAAATAAATTACTAAATATCATTTAAAAAAATGACTAACTGAACTTGATAACTACTAAATCTGCATGTGATCCCATGGCTTACTCTCTAATCCCAAAACCAACCACCACCCACAATGATTGAAAACTATCCATAACATTCACATGAGACAAAATATAGGATGGAACTATAAGAATGAGTATTGAAACTGTATAGGCATGAATAAATGATTTATTCCATATGAAACTTGATTAAAAAATATTCACTAACAACTAGTTTGAAATACAAGGATATGAAAATAGGTTTTCACACATTTCATTTTTTAAAAAATAAAAAATCTACAACCCTTGTACATCAAAACCTACTTCTCAATTAAGAGAAAATTGAAAATTTGTGGGGAAAATCGGAAAAACAAAAGATATGTTCTCTCACTTAAAAAAAGGATGTGGGTAATTTAATTCAGTCCAAAAATTATTCATGAATTTTTATAATGAAAACAAAACAATTATTTTTTTCTAATAGAACACAATAAACCAGGATTAGATACTATAATCAAACATTGAGGGTCATGGGATAACAATTCTCAATAAACTATACAAGGAAAGGCTCCTAAATCATCAACTATGAATAACCTATTTTTGAATGAAACATCAGAATACTTAGGAGCTTAGAGAAAAATCAAGAAAATAATGAAACCTGATTCATATTGTAGGTGTGACTAACCTAATACCACCAACCCACCCAAATGGCATGTCTTACACGACCTTCCGTAACCGAGGGGCACAATCCCAAAGTAGAGCATGGCCTATACTAAGAGACAATAGCCGGTGAAAAATATAAAATAGTGTAGAAAATATTCTTTGAAAATCAGATAGTGATTTTTGGTTCCCATGTTGTGTTAAAAATGGGTGTACCCAACAAAGCCAATACATCAACCCTACACACAATCACGATCCATCACATCATTCACACAATTTGGCACCCACCCCGACTAACATAAGAAATAGTCCCTTGTCTTCAAACCATGAACACATGGGGGATTTCCCAAAAAAAGTATCTTCTCAAATATTGGTTAACACACAAGGTGAGGGTCACATTACATGGAAGGTTTTAAAAATAAACCATTACAAAGTTCCAATCTGACCATGCATAACAATTAAATATCAAAATATTTCAAAAAGGACCAATACCAGTCACATTGAAACCAAAAGTCCAATTTTAAACCCATTTAAGAAACCCAAATCAATATTTTAAATATAAGATATGTATATCAATTGAAATGGTTTATTTCATCAATAAATTATTGTGAAAACCCAAATAAAACACATTCCATTGATATAGAGACCCAAACCCAAAACCTGGGTTAAACTGTTTACAAATGTAGTGTAATTTGTTTTAAAAAAGAAAATCGAATTAATACACATCATTTCTTACAATAGAGGAACTTTTACTTATCTAGGTTTTGGAAAATTAAATACATGAATTACATTTCAATAGAAGAAAATTAAAAAATAAAAACAATAAATATTTAGTGTGTTTCTTCATGAAAAATCATTAACACAACAAGTACACTAAAGATGAAAAAGTGTTTAAAATTCATAGGGTGAGAATAAAATGCCCAGTAAGGTTTTTTAAAATAAAAAAAACTTCTTTAAAATATTTATTTTATATAAATATTCATATATAAGATATATTTTCACAATATATATATATATATATATATATAGAAAAGCAGTATTTTACAAAGTCACTATACATGAAAGGAAATTAGACATTTTCCTCTTAATATAATAATTTTATTTTAGTTACTAATAATAAATGGAAGGCCATATTAAAATCCACAACTAAGGCCACTACTCATCACTAATACTTATGGGTTCACTCCCCATAATGTCACATAACTCACCAGTGAATTTTTTTGAAAAACATTTTCTTATAGAACTACCTTTATTATTTCTTACCCAAAAACCTTTAAGATAATATTACATAATATTATTTTATTCGAAAGAAAAAAATAATTATCATGCCATCAAAATTTCCTCAAAAGGTTTTAAAAATAATTTTAGGGAGAATCCCATGATTGGAAAGAAACCACTATTATTCGAAAATTTTAATTGTTTGAATCAAAAATTTAAGTTAATGAAAGATCACATAATTCTTGTAATGTCACAAATGAGCTAGATTTTGGAAATATATTTCTATGAATGACATGTTAGGAGATACAGTTGCATGATTTCACATTAAAAAATAACTCATTTCACATAAAATGATAAGATTTATCTCATCCAACGTATAAATAGGATGGATGAATGAGTTTAAACATACATAGGTATTAAACACAACTTTTATGGGTCTTATATAAAATTTATAACCCCTAAAAATGATTAATAATAAATATAGTTAAGAAGTTTGTACTTAAATGTATATATATGAATATAAATATAACTATATACATACATATAATCATATATGTATTCATGTATGTGGTTTATATTCATAAAAATCATTTAGAAATTTAAAATAATAACCCTCTTATATGAATTACATTAAAAGGATTGATTAGTAAATGTATATTTGTACATTTTCAGGAAGGAACACACAATTACCCATATATAAACTTATATGTTTATGTATATACAACACCCTTTTAACAAAAAACCATGATTACCCCAAATTTACATAAGTTTTGTTAAAATATTTGTTTCAACACCAAAAGAACCCTTATCAAGTCTATAAAAATGAATATTGAAAATATTGGGCCATATATATATATATGTATCTATATACACATATGTAATTATTTGTTTAATCAAAATAAAACACTTCAAGCTATAAGATTTTATGGGAAATTCATTTAAAACCTGAAGACTCATCATATATATAACATGGATTAGAAATATATGGTTATATATATATATATATATATATATATATATACGTGTTTACAAAATCAAATTAAAATGATAAAATTCCATACAAAATGTAATTGGAAATAATAATTCCCTTACCTGATTTAGATAAAGAGAGGGATGATGTTTTTCTGGAATGGAGAGAGAGAGAGATAGCTTGACAGGGGAAATTTTTTGGGTAACACTTTGGTGTGCAAAGTAAGGTTTTAAAAAACCAAAGATTCATTTTTTGATCCAAATAGACTAAATCCAATCAAACATAAATGTTTATTAGTGAAAATTAAATGTTCAACTAGGTTAATTGGGACTCAAAAAATATAAAAATAAAACAAAGGGGTATATATGAGTAAACGATAGAGATGTTCAGTTTAAAATAAGACCCCACCTTAGAGATAAAATAGAATATTGAAATTATATGAACCAAGACGACAATGGAAAGATGGCATCACATCAAAGTGGGGATGAAGAGGGGCTAACAAATATAAGGTTTGAATGGGATTGTAAAGGCTCAAAAAGGAAGAAGAAGGGAAGAAGAATAAATAGATCAAATAAATAATGATCTGATCCAAGGGTTAGAAATTACCCTAATAATTTTTAAGGGAGGAGGAGGTGTGACTTTGAAACAGATAACCAAGATGTAGTCACGGGTTTGATCTGACGGATATGGCTGATCCGCACATTTTAAAATTGATGGATGACTATATTTAGATCAGGGTATGATTAGATAGCTTTTATTTATCACATGATTTTAAAAATGTCTATTGGTCCAGATCAAGCGGATCCAGATTAGACAGTTGAGAAAAAATGAACTGATAGAGATAGAGAGTTGGGGGTTTAAACACAATACCGATTCTAATGGCCAGGATCTCGCAAGGCGATATTATGTGACTGAGACTTCATACCCCAGAGAAACTCACCCCATATTGAAAATCATAGAGTCTAGGGTTTCTTTATAAGCTTCAGCATGATGTTTCATCTTTCAGTGACACAAAAAAATACACTAGAGGTCCTTATAAATGGGATCACGCCGTAGGCTCTCATCCTACCCTCTGCTTGCCCCTGGATAACACCCTATACAGGAGTCTGTGTGAGAATTTCCACCACTATGCTCACTTGGTTCTCCCATTACTCAATCCTTCTTGGGTATGTGTATACACCACCTTCATGGGGTTGACCCCATTTAGGGTCCTCAATTATAGTTTAGGTGTCCCCTTAATAGGGATTGTTTCAAATTTTAAATACTTAAAAAACATTAAAATATAAATATAAATAATGAATAAATTATTTTTTCCTCATTGTTTTGTTCCATTTTTAACTTATTTATTAACAAAATACACTTTATTAGGAAAAAATCTATTTTTAAAACCATACCATTTGAATTTGAAATATTTATCATACTAAAACTCATAAAATAATAAGGTTTAATACCCATGTAATTAAAAATTAATTTTAAATCATAATTTAATTTAAATAAAAATATTATTTTAAAAAATTTAAAACAAATCCAATAGCTATAAGTACCTATAGTCATTTTGAAACCCCAAGGACTATTCATAAAAGTCATATAGGTCGTATTAATACCCATCTAAGGTATTTGGAAGATCCAAAGATCATTTCTTATTTTAGGAGTACGACACTCTAAATTTTTTTGATGGTTAGAATTCTTGATTTACTACATGTCATAATTTTTTTTGTTACAGAAGATCCTAGGGATGTTAGGTACACCATCGACCTTCATTTTATACATGGCAGTTTACTATTTATTTTACAGGGTATTGAAATGATATTCTTAGAGTACTTGTGATCTTTTGTATCCATCTAATATATAAATGTTTGAATAAAATTTTTATCATTGTATTTAAGATAGTTGAATTAAATAACACCATTATTAATAAAATAAGACAAAAAATAACACTAAATTAAAAAAATATTATTATTATAGTTATAATTAAGATCGGGGCATTACATTATCCCCCTTTAACAGAATTGTGCCCTCACAGTTCTGTTGTGCTACACTCTTCCACTAGTACCAACCTTATGGAATCATCCTCAATTCCCCTATAAAACATCTTAATTATTATTAATTGAACTTTTTTTGAAAGGAAATTAATTTATTCCTTCACCAGGTCCGCCACCATGGATTGTACACTAATTACCTCAAATTAATTCCGGTGATATTTTTAAGTTCCTCAACTTCTTTCTCCCAAACAATCATTGATAGTATATGATCAAACGCAAGAAAGAAACAAATGGTATTTTAGGGAGATGCATGGATGGTTTAGAGCTCAATGATATCATAGTGGGCATGATCCTTATAGACCTATCATAATATTTTATTTTTAAAAGGTCTGATATCATTGAGTACCCTATATCTGATAAATCTCATAACATTGAAGATTTATGTTGCATTTAGGTGACCCTCCTTCATATCTTATTATAATTTTCCAAATTCTTGATAATTCTTTGATAGGGTCAAACACAGGAATAGAACTTGATAGTTCTTTTCTTCAATCCTTTAATATTCATGTTTTCCATATGACATAATGTGTAACACATGTTTCAGTCGTTTGTAGAATCAAAGGACGTTTGGGTTGTTTGGAACCTCATATATGTGTTTTCATAACGAACGTAGATTTACAAAAGGATTATATGTGTTTGAATAGGTTTTGAAAATTATGGGCCAAATTAGCTCAGTAAGAAGTGACAATAGGTTAGTTGGTGAACCCACACCATCCATCTAATTGTTAATGAAAGATATTTTGCTTAAGAATACATACATAAATCGGTAGTTTGGTTATCATTTCCCAAAATTAACTAAATCAGTCCTCTAATACCAATTATAATGAACCCAACATGAAACCCCGGTTTATTCCTTTACAAAAGCTGTGTAAATTATTTTTATAAAATAAACCTGAATAAATACATATAATTTATTACAACAGAGGGCCTTTTACTAGTTTGGGTTCTAGAAAATTTGATACATGACTTAAATTTCAACAAAGTAAAAATACAAATAGAAATAAATGATTATTTATATTATTTCTTCCATAATAGAGATTCAATTCTACATGTTTGCTAAACCAAAAAAAAGGGTTTATAATTTGCAGGGTGAGCAGAAAATGCTAAGGGGTTCCAAAACAAAAAACATTTCGTTAAAACATTTCTTGCACATAAATATTCATACATAAGATATATTTTCACAAAACAATTATATATATATATATATATCTATAAAATCTGTATTTTACTATATAAATATACATAAAAGGCCGTTCAGAATTATCCTCTGAAAATATTTATTTTCTAAGGGTATTTTATAATACAAGGAATAATATTTTAAAATACTTACCTATGGAGACTATTAATCACTAGGAAATATGGGTTCACTCCCTATAACATCACATAACTCACCAATAATAATTTTTGAAAACATTTTCCCATGGACATTCCGTTTTTATTTTTTACCCAAAATCATTTCCAAAATACTTTCATAATATTTTTTTCTTTGAAAAACAAATCCTTCTCATACCATCGTAGTTTCCTAAAAATGTTTTCAAAATTATTTTAGGGAAAATATCATGCTTGTAAAGAACCCTCTATTATTAGAAAACCATAATTGAATGAAAAAAAAATTTAAGTGCATAAAAGAACACATGATCCTTGTAATGTAACACATCAGCTAAATGATGGCCATATCTATCTATGCATGACATGTTTGGATATGAATTTTCAAGTTTTCATATAAAACAATATGTTGTTTCACATAAAATGATAATATTTATCTCATGAATTGTGTAAATAGGGTGAATGAAGGAGTTTAAACATATATAGGTTTTAAACCCACGTTTTTTGGGTCACATATAACATTCATAAGCAGAAAAAAATGATAAAGAATAACTATAATTACGTTTTTGGTACAAAACTTCATATATATGAATATATATATATATATAACTATATACATACAAATTATAATATATGTATTCATGTATGTGGTTTTTATTCATAAAAAGCATTCATAATTTTAAAATAAGAATCCTCTGATATGAATTACAGCAAAAGTACTGATTAATAAATGAATATATATTAATTTTTGTGTAGGATCACAAAAATCCCATTATATTCAATTATACATTTATATATGTATATACATCTCTATTATAACTACAAATTGAGATCTTCCCAAATTTACATATTTTTTTAAAAAAATTGGTTCAAGACCAAATGTACCCTGATCAAGATTATATATCTGAATACTAAAAATAATGGGGCATATATGTTTATATACATTTGTATACACACATATGTATTTATTTGATTATAAATCATTACCTAATAATCAAAATCATTCCCTTGAAACTATAAGATTTTAGGAAAAATCATATAAAACTAAATGACTCTTCATATATGTAACATTGATTAGAAAAACATGGTTATATATATATATCTAACTATATTAATATATATATCTACAAAATCAAAAAAAATTAATAAAATCCCTTACAAAATGTAATTGGAAATAATAATTCCCATACTTGTACAGATCAGGAGATGGTTGAGGGTTTTATTTAAAAGATATATAGAGATAGAGTTTGATAGAAGAAATTTCTTGAGTAGCACCATGGTGTAAAAATTGAGGTTTAAAAAAACCTATGTTTTAGTTGATGATTCAAATAGACTAACGCTAATAAAAAATGATGACTAGCAAAAATTCAATGTGAAACATGCATAATTGACGCCCAAAAGATATAAAAAAGAAACAAATGGGAAGGTATGGGTCAGGGATATGGATTTTTGAATTAAAATAACAACCTCCTTAGAGATAAAATAAGGGACCGAAATTAAAGTAACCACGATGAGGATGGAAATATAGAATCATGGAAATGTGGGGGTGAAGAGGGCTCTGCAACTATAAGGTCTGATGGGGACTGGTATGGCTCAATGAGGAATAAGAAGGGAAGAATAATGGATGGATGAGATCTATCTTGATATGATCGAAGGGTTTGAAATAATGGTATGAATTTTTAAGGGAGGAGGAGGCACAACCTAGAAACAGACGACACCGATGTTGCCACGAGTTTGACCAGATGACTAAAATTGATCCATACATTTTAATAAATGAATATCTAATATTAGTTCCAAGCAAGATCAGATTTATAAAGTTGGTCGCATGATTTTAATAAGGTCTGATGGTCTAGATCAGGCATAGCTAGATTGGATTGTTGAGAAAAAAGGTGGTAAAAGAGATGAAGTGATGGGTGTTCGAACGTGGTACCGTCATGGATTACTAGGATCTCGCACATCAAGATCATCCTACTAAGACTACATACCCCTGAAAAAATAATCCAACATTGAAAATGTGCGGTGTTTAGGGAATCCTTATAAGCCTCAGCATGCATATCCATGCATCGATGACACAAAAACAAACACACATGGAGTCCTTATACATGAGACCCCACCATAGGTGCTCCACTGTTCCTCTGCTCATGCATATATAAGGCCCTATAAACGGGACATTACATGGCTTCTGTCCACTATCCTCACCTTGTTCTCCTCATGGTTGAGCCTGCTTGGGAGTGGGTAAGCACCTCTTTACTAGGGTTGACCCCCTTGAGGGCCCTCTAACATAGTTTAGGTGTCCCCTTAATAGTTAAGGTTCTAAATTTTTTAATACTTAATAGATGTTAAAATAAAGAAATTAGATAATGAATAAATTATTTTTCCCTCATTTTCCCCCTTTTTAACTTATTTTATTAACACAATAAACAATATTAAGAAAAAAAACTCATTAAAACCATACCATTTAAATTTAAATAATTATCATACTAAAAAAATATAATACTAATGTTTAATAACCATGTTATTAAAAATTAATTTAAAATCATAATTTCAATTAACCGAGAATATTATTTTAAAACATTTATAACATATCCAACTACTATAAGACCCAACAGTCACAATAAAACACTAGAAACTACTTATAAAGGTTGTATAGGACCTATAAATTCCAATCCAATGTATCCATAATATCAAATGATCATTTCTTTTTCAAGTGGATAGAGCTCTATATTTCTTTTACAATTAGCATTATTTTTTTACTACTTGTCAAAATGTTTTTTGTTACATAATATCCAAGGGAATTCAACAACATCATCAGACTTCTTATTATTCTTGGTGGCTTACCATTTATTTTGATGGGTCTTGCAAAGAGTTTCCTTGCGTAGTTGTGATCTTTTTTATCCATGTTATACTTAAATGTTTGAATAAACATTTTATCTTTTATTTTAGTTTATTTTTATTAAACAACACCATTAATCATAAAATAAAACAACAATAACAATAACATATAGAAATATTATTATCACAGTTATAATTATGTTCAGGGCATTACATTCCCCCCTACAGAATTACACCCTCAGAATTCTATTTTTTTCATACACTCCCACCAACACAATCCTTCTAACATCATCCCCTATGCCCCCAACAAAATATCTTAATTAATATAAATTATCTAAATTTATAATGGAAATTTATTTATAGCATCACTAGGTTCACCACCGTGGATAGCTCCCTGATGACCTCAAATTAAATCCCATATTAGTTTTAGGACTCTCAATATATTTTTCTGAAATAAACCTTGAGCAGCTAGGATAAAACTCATTCATGAAACAAATGGGTTTCTAGAGAGAGGCATGGAAGATGTTGATATTAGAGATATCAGAGTGTAATCGATCATTATATTCATGTAGAAATATTTCGTTTTTAAAAGGTTTGATATCGTAGAGTACCACATATCTACTAAATATTAGAACTTGAAATAGGTAGGCTGCATAGAGGTCACACTCCTCTAAAGATTCCTATAATTTTCCCAATACTAGATAATTCTCTGACAGGGTGAAACATAGGAAGATACCGTCACAGTACTTTCCTTATGCCTATAATATGAATGTTGGGCATATGACATAAAGTGATAGACATATTTCATTCCTTGGAAGAATATATGGACATTTTGGTTATTTGACACCTGGTAGAGGTGTTTTCCGGACAAACATAAGTTTTCAGAAGTTCAATACATGTTTGAATAGTTTTTTAGAATAATGGTTTCAATTAGCTCAGTAGGAAGTGATAAGAGGTTAGTTGGTGAACCCTCACCTACCGTATAACTATTTTAGAATGGAATTTTACTTAAGAATACATACATAAATCAGTAGTTTTGTTCTTATTTTACAAAATTAACTAAATTGTTCCTCTAATTATAATTATAAAGACCTGAACCCAAAACATGGGTTTAGTTGTTTACGAATTCATTATAAATTTTACTATGGAATAAACTTGAATAAATACACATTATTTTTATAACAGGGGATATTTTATCGGTCTAGGATATGGAAAATTAGATACATGACTTATATTTCAACAAAATAAAAATACTAATTGAAAATAATAATCTTTCATCGTTTTGCTTCCACAAGAGAGCTTCAATACTGCAACTAGAAAAATCCTAAAAAAAGTTTTATATTCGTTGGGTGAGAATAAAATTCCCCCTAAGGGGTCTCAAAAAAAATTATTTAAAAAATTTATTGAACATAAATATTCATACTTAAAAAGATTTAAAAAAAACATGAATATATATATATATATATATATATGTAGAAAATCTGTAATTTTTAATGTAATTACAGTTGAAAGGTACATGGAAAATATCCATTGAAAATATTAATTTTCTTTGGGTTGTTAATAATACTTGGTAGACCATATTAAAAACTTTACCTAAAACCACTATTCATCACCAAGACTTATGGGTTCACTCCCCATAACATCACATAATTCACGAGTGAAAATTTATTAAAAACAATTCCCATGGGCCTACCTTTCATATGTTTTACGCAAAATAATTTCCAAAATATTTACATAATATTATTTTTGTTGAAAAAAACAGTCCTTCTCATACCATCCCAATTTCCTCAAACGGGTTTTAAAATCATTTAAGTGATAATCCCTTTCTTATATATATCAATCTATTACCATAAAACCATAATTGTATGCAGTAAGGATTTACCTTCATGTAAGACCACATAATTCATGGATTGTCACACATGATCTAGATGATGGACATTTCTATCTATACACGACATGTTAGGAGATACAATTACATGTTCAAATAAAATTATATATTTTTTCACATAAAATTATATGATTTTTCTCATGAAATGCGTAAACATGGAGAATAAAGGAAATTAAAGATACATAGGTTTTTACAAACATGTTTTTTTGGGTGTTACATACCATTTATAACCACAAACAAATGAGAATGATTAATTATAATTATGTTTTTGTACTTAAATGAATATATATTTAAATAAATATATATATAATTATATATAAACATATACTAATATATGTTTTTGTGTATATGGTTTGTATTCATAAAACTCATCTAGAATATTAAAATAAGAACCCTCTTATATGAATTACACCAATTTTTTTAATAAATGTATATGTGTTCATTTACATGCAGGAACACACAAACACCCATATATACACTTATATATATATACATACATCACCCTTATAACTATAAATCACGATCATCCAAAATTTTTATATATTTTTTTAAGTAATTTGTTCAAGTCCAAAAGAACCCTGACAATGTTTATATAAATGAGTACTAAAAATATTGGGCCATATATGTGTATATACAAATGTATATACACATATATAATTCTTTATTTAAAAAAGTTCATGATAATCAAATTCATACCCATGAAGTTATAATATTTTAGGGAAAAATAATTTAAAACTAGATGACTCATCATATATGTAACTTGGATTAGAATGATGTGGTTTTACATTAATATATATATATAACCATATATATATATATATCTACAAAATCAAATGAAAATAATAAAATCCCATACAAAATGTAATGGGAAATAATAAATCCCTTACATGATTTAGATCAAGAGAGTGATGAGGGTTTTTAGGAATAAGGAGTGAGGGAGAAATTGACAGAGGATATATCTCGAGTAGCACCTGGGTGTGCATTGTGAGGATTTTTAAAAAAACCCAAAGTTTCAATTATTAATCATAATAAACATAATCTAATCAAACAAAAATTTTATTAACATTAATTCAACATGTAATAGGTTTAATTGACACCCTAAAAATTATAAAATAAAATAAAGGGGAAGATACAAGTCAGTGATAGAGATTTTTGGTCTAAAAGAACACCCTCCTTGGAGATAAAATAAGGGACTTAAATTAAAGGAAACATTATGAGAATGGAAAGATTTCATCATTGGAAAGAGGGGATGAATAGGGGATGGGGACTATAAGGTGTAATAGGGATTGGTAAGGCTCAATGTGAATGAAGAAGGGATAAATAATGGATGGATTAGATAAATCTTGACCTGATCCAAGGTTTACAAATAACCAAACTAATTTTTGAGGGAGGAAGAGGTACGACTTAGAAACATACAACCCAAATGTAGTCGTGGGTATGATCGGACTGCTAGGATTAAACCGTATACTATAGGAATTGAACAAATATGATTAGATCCAGTCAGGATTAGATGGATACTATTGATCACACAATATTAAAAATGTCTGAGAGTCTAGATCAGGTGGAGCTTGATCAGAAAATTGGTAAAAAATGAGGCGATAGAGATGTAGCGATGGAGGTTCAAATGTGGCACAATCGTTGATGGCTAGGATCTCGCATGATGATATCTTCTAGATTAGACCACATAACCTGGAAAAACTCATCACAAATTGAAAAATCGTTGAGTATTGGACTGACTTATAAGCCTCAGCGTGTAGCTCCACATCATGATGACACAAACAGACACACATAAGGGGTCCTTATACACGGGACCCCACCGTGTTTTCTTATCCCACCCTATACTTGAACATGAATATGGCCCTATACACGAGTCCATGCATGACTTCCCTCTATCAGGGCCACCTAGTTCTCTTGATTCTCTAGCCTCCATGGGAACACGTAGACACCGTGTTGTTGGGGTTTACCCCCTTGAGGATCCTCCAACATAGTTGAGTTGTCCGCTTAATAGGGATGGTTCTAAATATTTTATGCTTATAAGTATTTAAAATAAAAAAATAACATAATGAATAAATTATTGTTCCCTAGTTTTTTCCCTCTTTGACTTATTTGGTTTACATAATACACAATATTATGAAAAAACAATCTTTAAAACCATACCATTTTAATTTAAATAATTATCTTACTAAAACACAAAAAATATTAATGTTTATTACCCATGTTATTAAAAATTAAATTAAAATCAAAATTTCATTTAAAAAAATATATTATTTTAAAACATATGAAACATATTCAAATGAAATAAGTCCTAATGTTTACATTAAAACCCCAAAAATTATTTATAAGAGTCATATACGCCGTATAAATAACCATCCAAGGTATTCATAAGATTTGATGATCATTTCTTGATTTAAGAGGACGGTGCCCTACATTTCTTTGACACTTATAATTATTTCTTTACTAATTTTCATAATGTTTTTTATGGTATATCCAAGGGATGTCAACTACACCCTCATCCTTCTTGTTATGATTGGTGGTTTATTGTTTATTTTTATGGGTCTTGTAATGAGTTTCCTTAAATAGTTGTGATTTATTGTGTCCATGTAATATTTCAATGTTTGGATAAATTTTTTATCATATTTAGCATATTTGTATTAAATAACACCATTAATAAAAAAAATAATACAATAAAAACAATAACTTAAAACAACTATATTATTACAATTATAATTATGTTTACGTAGTTACATTCTCCCCCCTTAATAGAATCTCAACCTCACAATTATTTTCTGTTCATACACCCTTACCAGAACCAACCTTCTGACATCATCCTTGATTCACCTATGAAAATCTTAATTAATATTAATTAATAAAAATTTGAAAGGTAACTAATTTATACAATCACCAGGTCCACCACCATTGATATCCTGCCTATGAACACAAATTAATTCCCTTGGTAGTTTTAATTTTCTCAACTTGTTTATCCCACATACACCTTCAGAAACTTGGATTAAAATCATTCATGAAAAAACTAGCTTTCCAGAGAGAGGAATAGAAGGTGTGGAGCATAGAGATATCATAGTGGGAATGATATTTATAGACCTATTGAACTATATTACTTTTAAAATGACAGATATTTTAAAGTAACCTATATCTAGTAAAGCTCATAAGTTGAAACAGGTAGGCTATACGGAGGTCACCCTCATTTACAACTTCTCAGAATTTTCCCAAAGCCAGCTCATTCTCCAATGCGGTGAAAAATAGGAACAGACATTAATTGTATTTTTCTTTATGTTTATAATATGCATGTTGTTCATATGTCATAAAGTGATAGATATTATTTTGTCCTTGGTAGAATCGAAGGATGTTTTTATGGTTTGAAACTTGGTAGAGGTGTTTGGAGGAAGAACATAGGTTTGAGAAAGGATGATGTGTATCTGAACATGTTATGAAAATTATGGACTCATGTAGCTCAACATGAAGTGAAAAAAGGTTTGTTGGTGAACCCTTACATTAGATATGAAAGTTTAAGAATTGAATTTTATATAATAATACAAACATAAATCAATTTATTTGTTTTATTTTTAAAAAGTTATCTAAATTATTCCTATAATACTAATTATAAGGACTCGTAACTGAAACTTGGGTTCAACTCTTTACAAATGATGTGTATTTTTTTGAATGAAACTTGAATAAATACACATAATTTATTACAAAAGTGTACCTTTTACTGGTATATGTTCTCTAAAATTAGATAAATGACTTACATTTCAACAAAATAAAAATAAAAATTGGAAGGGATATTTTTTTCAGCGTGTTGCTTCTAGAAGAGAGCTTCAACACAGAAAGTACACTAAACCTGAAAAGGGTTTATAATTTGTAGTGTGAGCATAAAATTCCCAGTAAGGGGTTTAAAAACCAAAATAAATTAAATCATTTATTACACATAATATTCATACTTACGAAATATTTTCACAAAACATGAATATATATATGTATATATGTAGAAAATCATTATTTTTCAAAGTAATTATACTTGAAAAGACATTCTAAGTTCTCATTCGAAAATATTAATTTTCCTTGTGTTGTTAATAATACATGGAAGACCAAATTAAAACCCATACTGATGGCTACTTTTCATCACTAATACTTATGGGTTCACTCCCAATAATATCTCATAACTCACCCATTTTAATTTTTGAAAACATTTTCTCATGGATCTAAAATTTTTATTTTATACCCAAAATCATTTCAAATATACATACATAATATTATTTTCTTCTAAAGAAAACTATCCTTAACACGCCATCACAATTTCCTCAAATGGGTTTTAAAATCACTTTAGTGAGAATCACATGCTTGGAAAGAAGACTCTATTATTAGAATATTTTAATTGTATGGAACAATGTTTTAATTACATGCAATACCACATATATTTTTGGAATGCCACACATGAGATAGATGATGGACATATCTATATATGCATGACATATTAGGTGATGCAGTTCCATGTTCACACAAAAAATAATAACTTTTTGACATAAAATGATAATATTTAACTCATGCAGGGTGTAAACAGGGGGAATGAAGGAGTTTTAGAATACATATGTTTTAGAAAGAAGTTTTCTCAGAGTTATGTAAAATTTATAACCCCTAAAAATTAGAAAGAATAAGTATTAATAATTTTTTTTGTACTAAAATAATAATATATATTTATATATATAAATATATAAGTACATATACTCATATATGTATTTAGTTTTTGGTTTGTATTCATAAAAATCATTAAGAATTTTTAAATAAGAACCCTCTATTATGAATTACACCAAAAATATTGATTAATAAATGTTTGTGTGTTCATTTAAATTCAGGAACACACAAATACCCATATAAACACTTATAGTTTTATATATGTATATACATGACCCTTATAACAACAAACCATGATTATCCCAAATTTACCTATGTTTTTAAAAAAAAATATTCCAAGAACAAGTGAACCCTTGTTAAGTTTATATATATGAATACTGAAAATATTGGATCCTATCTTTCTATATTTGTATGTATATAAACATATGTAATTATTTTCTTAAAAAATATTGTTTTATAATCCAAATCACACCATTTCAACAATAAGATTATAGGGAAAAATCTTTTAAAACCAGAATTATCGTCATATATGTAACTTGGATTAGAAAGATACGGTTTTACATATATATATATATATGTTTTAAAAATCAAATGAAAAAAATAAAATACCTTACAAAATGTTATTGGAAATAATAATTCCCTTACTTGATTTATATCTGGAGAGGGTTAAGGGTTTTTTGGAAGCAGGAGAAATGGTGGGAGCTTGATATAGAAATTTTTTCAAGTAGTACATAGTTGTGCAAAATGAAGTTTAAAAAAACCAATGTTTCTATTTTTTATTTGAATAGACTAAATATAATAAAAAAAAGTCTATTAGTGTAAATTCAACGTGCAAAATCGTTAATTGACACCCTAAAAATATAAAAAAGAAACAAAGGGGAAGATCTGAGTCAGAGAGAGAGTTTTTTGGTTTAAAATAACACACTACTTGGGGATAAAAGAAGAGACTGAAATTAAATGAATCAAATTGGGAATGGAAGGATGGCATCATGGGAATTTGGGGAAGAAGAGGGACTAGTGGCTACAAGGTTCAATAGTGACTGGTATGGCTTAATGAGGAATAATAAGGGAAGAATAATAGATAGATCAGAATAATATTGATCTGATCCAAGGGTTAAAAATAACCATCATAATTTTTCAAGGGAAGAGGATGCATGACTTGGAAACTAACAACCCAGATATAATAGTGGGTCAGATCAGATGACTATGGTTGATCTGTACATTTTAAAAGTGATGGACGTATGAGATTTTATTAGGGTAGGATCAGATGACAGTTATTGATCGTGCGATTTTAAAAATGCCTGAAGGTGCAGATCAAGAGGAGATAGATCATAGGGTAAAGAAAAAAACGGAAATAGAGATGTAGTGATGGGGGTTCGAATTAGGTACTGACGCTGGTGGCCAGGATCTCATGCGGTGAGATCTTGAAGATAAGACCTTATAACATAGAAAAACTCATCCCACATCAAAAAAGTGTAGAGTATGGGGAATCCTTAAAGACCTCAGCATGTGGTTCCAGGTCTCGATGACCCAAACACAAACACTTAATTGGTCCTTATACATGGGACTCCACTATGCGTGCTCAACCCAACCTCTAATCATTCCTGTATAGGGCCTTATCCATAGGTTCATGTACAACTTGCCTCAACTATTCTCTCCTAGTTCGCCTTCTTCCCAATCCTGCTTTGTTATGAGTAGATTTCTCCTTACTGGGGTTAATCCCCTTGAGGGTCCTCCGACATAGTTGAGGTTTCCCCTTAATAGGTATGGTTTAAAAATATTAATACCTAATCCTTTAAAATAAATAATATATAAGGAATAATTTATTTTTTCCCTTGTATTTTTATTCCCTTTTTATCTTCTTTGATTAAGAAAATACACAATAATGAGAAAAAAATATCTTTAAAACCGTACCATTTTAATTTGAAATATTTATCATACTAAAACACATAAAATACTAATGTTTAATACCAAATTTATAAAAAAATAATATAAAATAATTATTTCATTTAACCAAAAATATTATTTTTTAACATTTAAATAATATCCAACGGATATAAGACCAAACTGTCACTTTAAAACCCCAACCACTATATATAACAGTCATATAGGCCATATAAATAAATTTTCCATGTATTTAAAAAATCAAAAGATCATTTCTTATTTTAAGAGGATGGTTCTCTATATTACATTGATGCTTAAGATTCTTTCTTTACTGCTTTTCATAATGTTTTTTTTGTTATGGAAGATCCAAGGGATTTAAACTACACCATCAACCTTCTTATTATTCTTTGTGGTTACTGTTTATTTTGATAGGTGTTGCAATGAGTTTCTATGAGTAGTAGTGATCTTTTTTATCAATGTATTATTTTAGTGTTTGAATATAATTTTTATTATTGATTTTAGTATATTTTTATAAAATAACACCATTAAGAATAAAAAATGCAATAATAAAAATAACATAAAAAATATTATTATTATAGTTATAATTATGTTAAAGGAATTACAATTAAAATATAATATTTAGAATAATATAGTTAGAATAAAATCTGATTAAAAAATCCCATATAAATAATTACATGATAATGAAACATTACCATGGATATTTTATTATTTTTAAAATCACATGGATTATCAATTACAAAAATTATAACAAGGGAATTCATAAGTCCAGACATCATAAAAAACCATTAAGGAATTTTAAAGAGTATATATAAATGGGTAAGACCTTTTCTAAAACCCTGTATAGCTTATATAATGAGATATACCGATGCATCAAGGGGTTATGCAGGCCCCACCCATCACTTACTAAGCTAAATAAATTCCTTGCATGCCATGTAATAGATTTAAAAATATAACATTAAATATATGTGTCCCATACCAGTTTGAAATACATGAATCATAATTATAGATGAAAATACTCTAATAAAACAATAGATCTTACTCTTGAGACAAATACCCTTTTACTTATCAAAGAGTCATTCTTTTTGAAAATCATTCTTATTATTAAAAAATAAATATTATAAACATGTAAATATCCATAAATAAAAGGGTATGAAAATTAAATTATGTTTCATGCATAAATGATGTCCAACTATAGTGAAAACATGTAAAAATAATTTTTATGAAACCTTAGAAATATGCCTCTTCGGTGTGGTTTAAGAGAAAATTTTAAAGAGTCTTAAAAAAGGTAAAATAATTAAATGTTTGTATAATACAAGAAATAAAATAAGATATATTTTTATGAAAAAAACCGTGATATTTGAAAAATATTTGTGTCCTAATATGTACTATGGAGTGTACTTGAAAATGGGTATGAAATTTGTAAGTTCCCTTAAATCGGGCTTGCTTATCGAGAGAAATTGAAAAGAGAACCTTGTAGAACATATATTTCCCCATAAAATAAAAACGAAATAATATAGGTACATGATTTTGGAATATATTCAAATAATTTATAATACTTATATAAAAATAATTAATTATTACATTCCGTTATAGAGATAGAAAGCGTATCTTGAATCAAAGATGGTGGTTTGGGAAGAATACATCACTAATTTGCAAACAGTCAAACCATATGCCCCATCAAATTAATGATCATAAAATAATATATTGAATACCGTGAAGATAAATTTATTCATGATATGATATGTAAATATAAATTATATATACACCACATATATAAAATACTGGAAAATAAGGAATTTCTAATAGAAATAAAACAAAGATGATATAACCCTTACCTTCTGTCCGAATGTGTTATGAACATGATCCTAATGTCATTTATAATCAGATTAAAACCATTAAATAATTATTTAAATAACCTTTCTACCTGTAATTATTATTTTATTATTTTTTAGTTCATTTATGGCATTTTTTATGAGTTAGAAAATAAAATTTTATCGTTTTGGTGCTTTCATTTCCATGGTTTTCATGATAAATTTACTTATATATATATATATGTAAAATCAAGTTAAATGAGAATATATTATGAAAAATTAAATTATAATTTGTTAAAAAAATATTCAAAATATTAAGTGGTTATATATTTCATTTGGTTATATGGTGTTAGGTTGAATCATTAGACAAAATGTCAGTTATTACCATTTTGATTATTTTGGGGATTTGTTCTATCATCATGCGCTAGTTTTGTGTCATAAATTAATATTATATATATATATATATAATTTAAAGAAAATTAAAAATGTTTATTACAAATATTAAAGTCCTTTTTTAATAAAAATATGGTTTTGTGACCATCAATGAAGGTAGAATGGAAAAATGAAAACTCACCGTCCATAAGGAGGTAAATCAGAACTTCACCGACAATGTTTTCATTTTTGGACTAAAACTGTGAATAATAGTAGAGACATGATGGTGGACTTCAAATTTATATAACAAAATTACAATATATAGAATATAACATTGTGTTCAGGATTTTTTGTACAATGGAGGTGTGGAAGAGATTAAAAAATAAAAGAAAAATAAATGAAAATGAAAGGGAAGGATTATGGGTTTTACCTTTTGAATTATTCTACTTGAGAACCTCTTTAATGGTATTGGGTTTGGTCATTTTTGTGAAATAAATGGATATTGGATGTGGGGAAGATACATGGACAGAGTATTGAACAGGTATTGGAAAATCATCAAAGATTAAGAGGTGTTAGCAGATGAGGTGGTGAGGGGTGATATTTAAAGAGGGGGAGAGTGGTCTTTTTTTAAATATTATACATTTTTTTTTATTTTTTAATGACAATGATTATATTGATAATTATCAATAAATATATTAAAATAATGAAGGTACATTTGATTTTATATAAATTGCATCATTCATGAATCAAGTAATATGGTCTTTATCTTATAATGTATATATACTGCAAATTACTTTCCTTCACAATTCACCAAAAAAATAAACTTCTTAAAAAAAATCAAAAAACTGACCATAACCATTTTTGATGTGTAGGATTAAAAAATGAATTCAATTTTCAGAAAATAATTTTTTTTAATATGTCAAATTTAATTTCTAAATAAAATCCAAATTTACTTGGTAAATATGAATTTTAAAATATTAACTAGTTTTATAACACATTGAAAAATTAATCAATGTCTCATAAAATTATATAATAATCCTAAGAATAAAAATAATAAATTTTAATTTTTTTATGAAAATATGTATTATTTTAAATCATTATATTAATTATAGAACTGAAAATAAACATTTATGTTTTATAAATATATCAACACTTAATTAATAATTTAAAAAATATATATATACTTATACTATGATATTATTATATAATAATACCATTTATAAGATGAATAATATTTATTTATATTTTAATAGGTGTGATAATTAGTCAAATAATAAACAAACTATTAATATAATGAAAAATGATAGTTTTAAAAAAATCTTGATTTTTCACTTATTCATGGAAAAATAATAAAATTCAAAAAAATACAACATTTTCACCATAATGTAATTTTAACATTAATTTATTAAAAATGAAGTTTATTTTTTCCAATATATTTTATAATAGTGTTGAATTTATTTTTAAAACATGTGCGCCTTTAAAAGGCATTGAGATTATCTTTAGAAAAATGTTTTCTTTTTAATGTATAAAATTGGATTCATTCTTATCTTATGCCTAAAAAAGCATACAAATGAATATAATAGAAATATATATATATATATATATTATTTACACAATTCACTCTCTTCAATTTAATGGCTATTTAAAAACAATCATTTTAAAATTATGATACTTAATTGTATATCATTATTCAATTAAGCATGGTGTTGTGTGAAACTTATATTATTGTTGAAATTAAATAAAAAAACATATATATCATAAAATATTTGGGTGTTACATTATCACATACTTCAATAAATATTTTCCTAGAAATTTTAGGTTCTAAATCAAAAAATATTTGATACTTCAACTTTCATTTATGGAGAACCCATGTGAGAAATGGTGTTAATAAAATATCCACATAATTTGAAAGTAGCCTCAAAACTTGGATTTTAGGAATGAAATCATTAGTGGAAATCAATAATATGGACATGGAAGAGACATGTAACTATAAATTTCTAATGGTTAGTGATAGAAAACATGTTTATTAAAAATTTTACTATCACAAAATCAAAAATCATGTGATTTGTTAAAAGACCATTGATATATCAAAATAAAAAGTAAACAGATAATGTTTTTGTTCTAAAATATTTTTCATAAATTTGAGGCATGATTTTAATATCTAGAAATGAACATGGGAAAATAAAATTACTTTATTTCTATCCATTTTATAAGCATAATCTTATGTTTTTATTGTGAATCGATCTATTTATAATTTTTCCCATAAACCTATAAATTAATATTCATTTTGAAAATGTCACTCCTGAAGCACTTTTAAAGAATCATATGGCACTTAAGTTATTACTTCAAGTTTTAATAGTTTAATTAATCCAATAAGGTTATCACATGTCATCATATAATAACAATTTCCAATGTTTAAATTGAACCATTCCACAAGTAGCCAATCTTTAGACACTTCTAAAACACGTTTGTCAACATTCAATGATGAATTTAGAAGGAAGATCATTAGATTTTAAAAAATAAAATAGAATAATATTTTCCAAATAATATATCTATTAATTCATCTTTCCAAATATATGAATAACATAATATCTTTTAAAATATTATGATTCATGCATGCTTCAGAGAGTAAAATCGTGGGTTGTCCATAAAACCAAACATCTAATAATTCCAACACAACATAAACCATATGATCACTAACCACCTTAATGGTCACCATTAAAATCCCATAATAATCTATTTAATAGTATGTCAACATAAATCACATATTTAGTATTATCTTTCCCATTTAATTATTCTCACTAAAATCAACATATAATAGAATAACTTATCTCGGTTACTAGTGCTATTCATCCCTTCCTTTAAACTCCTTAAAGAATAATTAATGCAATAAAATCCTTAAATATCTAATGATTATTATAACTAAATAATTATTTATAAAATAATCAATTATCATAGTTCTTGAATCTAAAAACAAGAATATTAATCATCACTCTTCATCTATGGGAGTATCGTTAGCTTAAATGTGATACATTATCTTATTTTTGTGTATATTCCATTGATGCTTGGTAAATTAATTTGCGTAGTGGCCCATCTATATGAAGTTGAAGAACTGAAAATTGGAAAATTATTTATTTCATTAAAACCATGATCATAGTGTCCTTTTTATCCACACTTGAAGCAACATCCTTTTACTCTTAAGAATATACTATGGTGTTTCCTTCCACAATTACCATATGTGGGAAAATAATTCTTTACCCTCTCCCCATTATCTACCTTTTCCAATAATTCATCATCATCTCTTTATTCTATTTAAATCCATAATAATTTTATAATTTTTTATCTATCTTTTCAGAACATGATATTATTTCCTCATATGATGAGAATATTTGGGAGACTACTTCCCTTTGAAATAATGGATTAAACCCATTAAAGAAACAACCATTCTTCCCCATTGGATTATATGCATTTATGTGGTTCCCATTTATTCCACAAGGAACCATTTATAAACAAGATCATATCATTATAAAAAAATAATGTATATTCCCAAAAATAGAGAACTAGTTGACATAAATTGAAAAGTTTTAGAGTAACTAATCTCATAATCATAAAAATTTATTCTTTTGGGATATTTTTAAAACTAAATCCTTCATAAATATATCTAAAGAAATTTCATATTATCTTAAGAATATACCCTTGGAGTTTCAAACCATGTGCATAGAAAAGCTCATTTTCATGTACTAGGTTACACTGAGTCAGGTCCGATGAACCATGTTGGATTTTTTACCCCTAGGTACATTTGTTCCAGAACCACATCCACTTGTAACATCCAGACGGGAAGACTGATATAATCTCTACCTCACCAAAAGTATATGTTATTATTCTATTATTATCATATAATTATTTCTTAGAGTTATGTTCCCTAATAAATTTTTTTTATAGTTTCCAATGTTTCTACTAATTTTTCTATGATACCAACTATAATGGACCCGTCCCTAGTAGTATGGATCTGGTTCCTTACTTTATTATATTGGCATATATACAAGACTCAAATCACGAAGGATCGATTAGTTAAGTAGTTTTGGAATCCATTTACAATAAATGAACATTAAATTACATTTTAAAATAAAAAAAATACAAAAAATATAATCCTTTTAGAAAAAAATAATTCTCATAGATTAATCTTGTATAACAGTCATAATATACATCTTGGAATACAAGGAAAAATAAAACATAAGAATGGGGTGAGCTCAGATGCACAGTGAGGCTAAAAAATACAATGGAAGATATCAAATATATATATAAAAATAAGGCATTGTGAAAAAATTAAAAAATTCCATTAAAACACAATATTGAGAAAAATATAGTAGGAATAAAATCTGAATAAATAATTCCATATAAATAATCACATGAGAATGAAATGTAACCATGAATATTCTACTAGTCAAATAATCACACAGGCCATAAATTAAAAATATCATAATGAGAGAATCTATAATTCTGGAAATAATAAATATACAATCAAGGTCTTGGATAAGAATATTACATAAATGGGTAATGCTGCAGCCAAAACACATTTTAGTTTACCTCAGGAGACATACTAAAGCATCAAGGGCCTATAGTGGGCCCCACCCATCACATACTAAGCCAAATTTATTCCTTATATGTCGAATAATAGATTTTAAAATATATATTTAAATAAAACTATCACATAATAGTTAGAAATATTTGAATCATAATCATAGATAAAAAATACTCTAATAAAATCATTTATAAATTATTTAGAGAAATAAATTTTTTCTTTGGAAAGAATACTTTTTTAGAAAATCATTTTTTATGATAAAATAATATTTTAAACATATATATCCCATAACATAAAATTGAATGAAAATGAAAATATTTTTTAGGAATATATGATTTCAAACTTAAGTGAAAGTATGTAAATAGTTTTTTAAGAAACTTTTGAAATAGACCTCTTTAGTGTGGTTTAAGGGAAAATATTAAAGGGTATTTAAAATGGTAAAAGGATTAAATATTTACAAAAACCAGGAATTAAATATGATAGTTTTCAGTGATAAATAAAGTGATTTTATAAAAAAAATTGGTGGATTAAAATATAATTTGGAGTGTACTTGAAAATCAGAATGAAATTTGAATGTTCCCTTAAAATGGGATTTCATATAGAGACTATTTGAATATAGAACCTTATAAAATATTTATATTCCCATAAAAGATATATAAAATGATATAGATACAAGATTTTGGAACATATTTAAATAATTAATCTAATTTATATAAAAAATAAATAATTACATTGGGGTAAATAGAGAGAAATCATCACCAAAATGAAAGATTGTGGTTCTGAAAGAATCCATTACCACAATAAAAATAGTAGAACAACATGCCCTATGAAATTATTGATAATAAAATAATAAATTTAATTCCATTAAGAAAAATATATCTATGATATTTTAGAAAAATAGTTAGTATATATACACCACACATAAAAATTTTGTTGAATAAGGCATATTTCATAGAAATTAATGTTAGATGAGAAAACCCTTCCCTTAGGACCAAATTTGTACTGCACATGATCATAATGTACTTGATAATTATATAAATCCATTAATTATTTAAAAAAAAACAAATTTACATGTACTTTAGTTTTCAAAATTTTAATAAGTTCAATTATTTTTATTTTGATGAGTTATAATATGAATCTTTATCATTCGGGTGCATTCGATTCCTTGGTTTTCATGATCGGTTTACTTGTATATATGTATGGAATATAATGCAAAATGAGAATATATGTCTATAATTGAAATTATATGTTTCTAATGAAATTATATAATATTAAATGGTTATATATTTCTATATTTTATATGTTAGGATGATGAATCATTAGATAAAACCTTAGTGATAATGTTTAGATTATTTTGGTGGGAATTCGACCATCACACATATTTTATGAATTAATATTATGTATATATACTTGTTCCAGAACATTAAATAATATCTATTACAAATATTAATTTTTTTATTCACTATAAAAATGGTTTTATGAACTTCATTGAAGGTATAATTTAAAAATCAAATGAATGCGGTAAATCAGCACCTTATGGACGATGTTTTCAATTTCAGAAGAAAAAGGGGAATATTTGAAGAGACTTAGAGTGAATTTTCAATTAAAATAATAAAATTAAAAAATATATAATTTACTAGAGTTTTCATGAATTTTTTACATAGGAGGTGAGGGATGGATAATAAAAGAAAAATAATATAAATAAAAAATAAATGGTAGGATTAAGGGTTTTGCCTCAAAAAGTTTTTTCCATGAGAACCTCATTAAGGGTCTAGGGTTTGGCCATTTGGTGAGACCAAGGGCTCCTAGACATGGTGAAGTGACTTTGGTATTATATTGGTTAGGAATTGGAAAATCATAAATGCTTTTAATTTGTGAGTTTATGATGTTGTGAGGGGTGGTATTTATAGTATATGAGAATGGTGTTTTATTAATTTTTTTTTCATTTATTTATATTTTTTTCTAAAGGTGATGAATAGTTTGATTATTATAACTAAATATATTAAAATAATTCTGTGAAGTTATATATTATTATACATACCTCATTCATTACTCTATCAATAGTGTATTTACCTTATAATGTATATAAACACGAAATTATAGTATTTAACTACTCACTAAAATTTCAACTATTTTTGAAAAATCCCAAAATGTCACCATAAAGAATTATCAATGTGTATAAATAAAAAAACTAAATCCCTTTTATTAAAATAATTTTTTTATTAGAAATTTAATTTTTAAATAAAATCATCATTTACATAAAAAATACATATTTTAAAATTCTAACCATTTTAAGACATTAAAAATTAATTATAATCTAATAACATAATATAATAATCATAATACAAGAAATATTAACTTTTCATTACATTTTATGGAACAAAAGTTTCTCTTAAATAATTATATTAATTATACAATTTAAAATAAACATTTATGTTTTGTAAAAATATTAATACTTAATTAATAATTTCTAAAACATTTATTTACTTATACTATGATATAATCATATCATACTAAATTTTAAATGATTTTCACTTTTATTTATAATTTAATTTGTGGGTTAGTATTAATATCATAACAAGACTATTAATATATTAAAAATGACAGATTTATAAATTTTTGAATTTTCACTTATTCAATTGAAAATAAATATTTCTAAAAAAAATACAACCATTTTACCCCAATATAATTTTGACATTCCAAATTTAAAAATGATCCTTATTATGTTAAAACATATTTATAAAAAGTGTCAAAATTTTGTTTTAAAATAAGTGTGCCTTGTAAATTTGGTAAAAATGTCTTTAGAAAAATCTGGTATTTAAATGCGTAAGATTTGATTCATTCTTATCTTATGCCTAAAAAATCATTTTGATGAATGTAAAAACTTTTGAAGAAATATATATAAATATAATAAGTATTGTACATTTATTCAAATTTAATATCTAGGTTATAATATCCACTTAAAATTATATTTAATTGTATATCATTATTCATTTAAGCTTGGTGTTGTGTGAAACCTATGTTGTTGAAGAAATTACATTCAGAAATTTTAAAATAATAAAATCTTATGTTGTTAAAACCCTAAAAAAAAGACACTGATGAAACTATATGGTTTATATTTGGGATCCAGATGATTGGATCGAAACCGTGGACATCCCATGAAAATCAAACTGTGTGAGTTCAAAATAAACTAGGGAGAGACACAACATTAGGAGGTCGTGCAGTTACCCCTTAATCATGAACCTAAACCATGAAACATAGGATATATAGGTCAAAAGTGAAAAATTAATTATGAAACACCTGTAACTCAAGATAAAAACAAATAATAGATATATGAATCAAAATAAATAAGAATATAAAAATCAGGGTGTGACAATTCTCCCCAATATTATATTTTTTACACCCAAAACACATTAATGTTTCTAGTTGATTGGTTGAAAGAAAAAGTTTCATGAACTTGTTGGATCAGATTCCTCAAACTGAAAATCACCTCAACCAACACTAAAATGAAACTCACACATCTTACCCAAAATAAACCATTCAATGAAAACCACTCCTTTAAGAACAACTAAAAACAGAAGCCATCAACCTGTCACATTTCCATAATGAAAAACAATGGGCTTACTCCAAGGGCACAAAATTTACCATGGGGAGGAAAAGTTAATGTTAGATGACCCTGGAAGACATGGTAAGGAACCTAAAAACTACTAAATTTAAACTATAGTGATAAAAATCATTAATAATGGATAAATTTATTCCACATGAGAGTCTAGGGAGGACCCCCCACCATTTTAGAATTCAAGTTGGATGCCAAACCATCTTTACCCATCAAAATAAAAACCTCATAATGAGAAAATTTTCATAAAAACTTAAGAAGGAACCAAAAAACTAAAGTAGGACAAGAAGTTAATCAAAATTTTAATCTAATAAGACAGGATTCATCATTCATTAAAAATACACTTCCATTAAAATAGAGAGTTGACAGACACATACAACCTTTCTTTTATCGTTCCCTATAAAAGAAAGACCCACCAAGAACAAATATTATAACAAAAGAAACATTTATATAAATAATGGATTTTGAAAAAATATCATAAAATAACCCGACTTTTTAAAATGGTATGGGGTATCTTATAGATGGGTCGAACTAGTTACACATCACATCCTAGAAACACCCTGACAGAACCTTTGAATGTCAAACCAGAATCAATTGCTATAGAAGGTATTAAGAGAATTGGACACAACAAATTCTTGTGACCTAACCTACCACATTGATGAAACACTAGGGACCTACTACTAGACGATGTTTATGAAGGGTTTTAGGACTCTTAATTCCACTACTGACATCCCTCACATAGGGTCTATTTCTGATCAATGCTCTATAATTCCATACACCACTTCTATATACTAATGGAATATTAAATACCTCAAGAACTCATTCTAAATTAGCATCAACCCACATAACCTGACTCACCGCATCATCAATGTGGGTTATACCAAACTTTGACACTGTCAAATGAGAATTATGAAGAAAATAGTACACATAATGATTATTCTTTATGTAATTATCCCCGAACCACTCCATAAGATATGTAACTAGATCCATAATATGATAAAATATCCCCAACTCTGATCCATCAATTTTTGAAGGAAACACATTTTCATCACCTTTACAACATCAAATTAGTACTATCAAATGAATGTGGCCTTGAATAATTCCTATCAGAGGTCTTTTCCCGAGGGATGGTTCTACAGACTGAGTCATACCACATCCTTCCTAAGCCATTAAGTATAAATGTAGAAAACATAACCTTTATAGAGTCATTAAACTCATAGAAACCAAATATCATTTCAATTAATCAAATCCACTCTTCTGCTTTAAATGGATTCTGATGGCCATAAAATATAGCTGGGTTCATATTTTGAAACATAATAATGAAGTCCATTTGTTTACCGAATGGTTGGTCTTATAATGGTGAAACTCCCATATATACACATCAAATAACTATCAAAACATTGGTGGGGGTGTACTCTAATAACAATAAAATCAAGAACTATATCGAAATAAAATCAGGAACAAGAAATCACTACATGAAAACACTAAACATAAAAGGAGATAAACTTGAAAAAAACTCGCAAAATATTTTTCAAGAACCCACTAAAAGCCACCTTATAGAAAACTATTTAACTTTACACACCAATCCATTTCATTTCATGAAAACCCATTAGACTCTCTTATGAAATTCAACAAATTTACAACCAAAACACAGTCCTCAATTTCAAACAACACCCATTTTACAGAAATCATATAATGAAAATACATTTTATCAAAAATAACTTTTATTTAAAAATAATTTTCCCAAAACTATACTTAAATAAATTTGAAATATGATTTATCACTTCCAAATACCAGAATATTATAACTTGAAATATATTCTTTTAATGGTTTAATTTTTTTCAAGACCATTTAAATATTATGAAGAACCTGAAACTAATCCATGAAGGAAAACTACTGTCAATGGGTGAATTGGTCAAATGGTTGGCAGCAACATGACAATCAAAAAACCATAATGAAGTGTTTTTCAAGACCATGTTCCCAGATATAGAAGTCTGTCCAGGCCCTACAATCACACTATGTCCACTGGACCAACTCCCACTTCATTTCCCAAACACAAAATGACCCACAATAACCAAATAATTCAAATAAATCTGATTTAGAATGGTAATACAAGGTTTGGCATAGAAAGTGTTGGCCATACAGTTCCTCATACATGTACCGCATTTTCAGACTATACCACTCCATAAACCTTGAAAACCAAAATAACAAATCATTATATGAAATAATGATCCTCTAAATAACCTCTTTAATATTTAACATTTTATAATGAAATAAATTTGGTCGACCCCATACCGATCAACCAAGTTGTAATGTGACATGGATCGAGTGTAGTTACCAATCTTCTCTAGGTAGTGAAAATCACCAAGGGCTTTAATATAGTGATTTGGGTTATGTTTTAACCCAATATAAATAAATAAAAGTAGAGGAAAACTAAAATAGATACCCAAATTAAATAGAATCAAATGTAAAAACTAAACATAGATAAAAATTTAAATAATCCATCTTAAGGAACATTAAATATTGATGTGACCAAGAAGTTCACTATTTTATACAAAAAACCAACCACCAACCATACTGATCGAAATAAAACAAAAATAAATACATGAGACTAAAATCAAAAAGGAACAATAGTCATGAGTATTAAAACATGGTAGGTCTGCAAAAATGATCTATTCCCCATGCATTACCTTTAAATAAAATAATCATTAACTACTACTTTGTAATACAAGGATACAAAAATAGGTTTTCAAATAAATCACTTAAAAAATCACAATCCACTATCATTGTAATTTAAAAGAATATTTTAAATTAAAAGAATCCTAAAAAATTATGAGAAAAATCGGAAAAACTAAAGAAAAGGTAGTTCACTTTAAAATAAGATAAATATGTGACTTTATTTTTTTTGAATCATTCTTCTTGAATCTTTTTAAAGAAAAAAAATTCATCTTTTCCAAGAAAACAACACAACCCAGGGGAAGATACTATGATCACACTGTGAATGAAATGGTCTTATAGTGCTCAAGCATCCATACAAGGAAACAAACCTAAATCATCAACTCTAGATAAATTAGTGCTGTAGAGAACAAGGGAATACCTAGAATCTAATTAGAGAATTAATATCATAAAACAAATTGATTCATAATATATTCATTCACAACTAAATTCCATCAACCCATCCAAACATTCAGTCTTAAATAACCTAAACAAACCGAGTGGTATAATCCGAAAAAGAGATCAAGGTCTATATAATGAGCCACTAGCTAGTGTGTAATCTAAAATCATTAAAAAAACATTTTCAAAATATCAACTTGGTATGTTGGGATCACATGTTATCTTTAAAAAGTGGTTTTCCAAAAAAATCCATGCATGCAGCCATACACACAAGCATGATCTATCACACGAGTAACACAAAATTGCACCACCCCTAACCACACCAAGAAAGAGTCTGTTACGATAAAAAAATGAATACATGCGGGATGTGACTAATTTATGATGTTCCAACCTCTTAGTGAACACAAAATTCATGGGACCAATTCCCTGTAGGGTATTCTAATGAAACCATACAAAATTTCCAACTGTAACACTGATAAAGTTTAAATGTAAATAAATTAAAAAGGACCCTAGAATTTCCACATTCAAAACCCAAAGTCTCCTTTGAATCCCAGTTACAAAACCCAAATCACTATTTTAAATTTGAGACATATGTATAAAGGATAAAGATGAATTTCATCAATAACATAGTGTGAAAAACTAATATATCAATTTAAAACAACTAAAACCATGAATAAATCACATTATATTACTTCAAATATTTATTCGAAATATCATAAATCACTATCTAGAAATATATAAAGGTGTTAAAGATAAGAAAAAACTGTATTATTAAATCTAAAGGCAATGTGAAAAGGGTTCCAACCTAAAATCACAATGCATCAATGATGAAAACCCAAAACAACCCCATGGGGGATCTAATGAAGCAATAACACCCAAGTAGAACCTTAACAACACAAAGACCCACAATTTAAACCCATGGAAACAAAAAATGAAAACTAATGGAATCAAGGAAGAATAATAAAAAAATGGAATAATAATCTATGGGAGGATGAGATTAAAATATATTCAATAAATAATTTTTTTTTGAAGAAATTCACTTGGATACACACATTCAAGAGTAGGAAGGCATTGGGGAGAAGGGAGGAACCCCTAATTTTAGACGTGCAAACCAAATGGGGAGAAAGAGAGGAATTTGGGGTTAAAATTAGAAGATATTATAAGGGTCATTTAATAAATTTAACACACCTAGGAACTTCATAGGGTTAGGATGCATGGTTTCCCAAACTGTGCACTAACTGTGTGCCCCCTTACATGACAAACTGGGCGAATTCCCTTTTTGGAAACACCGTTTGGGATTCCATGTGCCAACCATGTGACATGGTTCAATAAAACATTGTAGAACCATTAAAACTTGTTCCACATGATGTGGATAACCATGATCAGGCATTACACCCTCAACCAAAGACACCCAAGGACCCACACAATTTCTCTTTAGAGCCGTATGATTTGAACCAAACCCTATATAAAATGTGTAACTCAGGTCATACATGTTCCAAATGAACTGGATAAAGACTCAAAATTATGAGGTCTCATAGTTACCACTTTACTATGCACCTAAACCCTATAATTGAAAAAATAGCCGAAAACTCAAAATTTAATTGTGGAACACCTGGAACTTGAGATAGAAACCTAGAACAAAATTATAACATAAAATAAAAGAAGAAAATAAAAATTGGGGTTGGAAAATTCATCATTGGGAAACATAAACATGTTGGATTCAAATTTAATTCCATTTTTAATGAAAATATTATTATTTATATGATAATTTTAATTTTGAAATAAAATTCTTAATGACTTTAAAAACTATTTGTTTAGCACCTGAAATTTAAAAATTATTTCTTCTAGTAGATATTATTTTCTTGTAAGTCATATTTATGTAATTATATTACAATCCATTTATTAATATAAATATTTTTAATTTTTAATTATATTAATATCAAATTATTTTATTAAATTTATTAGAATCATTCAAGAATAATAGTTACATTACCGATAGAGTGATCAGATCTATAACGGTCATAATCCCATAGTCATATCCCAAATGTCTGATCCCAATGTTCATATTCCAATAGTAATATTATAACAACCATATAAGACAATATATTTTCACACATCATTATATAATCCAAATATCGTTCAAATAATTTCGTTAGTTACCATGTATATTTATATTTTTTAGTTTCTTTATCCTTAAATTGTTCCTCATATATTTGTTATTATTTTTTGACTATGATCATAATGTCTAATAGATTACGGTGTCTCCCAATATCTTTACATATTATATAGTATTAGTTAAAACAATTATTATAAATTTAATTTCATATTTTTCTATTATATTAGTCTATATTTTAATGAATTATGTGGTAAAATACATTCTTATTCATTACTTGAAATAAACAAGTATTACATTATCCAACCATAAAAAAATTAATACTTAAAACTATAAATCAATCCACAAAAAAATATGGATAAAACTTTATCACTTTATCCTATGGCTCCTATGTATCCTATCCAACAATATGAATCCTCTCATGAACTATCACTAGATGAGTTTTTGATTTTGTAGTACTTTCTCTCTAATATCAATAATTTGAAACAAAACTTAATTTTATGACAATTCATGTTCCAACTAAACATGATAAATAGTTAAAAAATGGAAGAGGTCTAGAATTTACATCCTTAGATGTTATATATTGAAAAATGACATGACCTTGATATAGTTTTAGTGGAATAAGAAATTGATAAAACAAAAAACCTTGAATCTATAATTTTTCAAATAGGCCAAAACACATTGGTCTTCACTTCCCTTTTTTTCCAAAACTCAATCCCCCGTTTATGGAGATATCATGAGGATGAAACTATCTCTATCTTGTAATGAAATATATTTTCAGAGGCTGTTAGGAATACTTTTTTATCCACTTTGGTCTACATTAATGTGCTCATTGTTAATTCTTTCATCTATTGATGTCTGTTATATATGTTTTAAACCCATTAACTTACATTTTCTAACATTATCCAAACATATTGGTGTCTAAAATCTCTTCCCATATAAGGCTTTATATGGATTCATTGTAATGATAGAGTTGTAACTATAATTTTTAGAAAAGTCCAAAAGTGATAAATATTATTCCCAACATCCTTGGATGTCATGAGAGTATGACCTTATATAATTATCAAATGATTTTATTTTATCTTTAGGATACCCATTCATTTCAGGTTGATAGACAATACTATGATTAATATATTTACTTAAAAGACTTCTGGAGACTCTTCATATGTTTTTATGTAAAACATTTGTAATGATCATAGGTTATAGATAAGGTTTATCCATTAAGTCTCAAAACTTCATTTCTATAAATCCAAGAAAGATTATTGAGGGGTAAATATTCTCAAATTTCAAATAAATAAATAGAAATTCTAAGTAGATGAACAATGAAACATATTATATTATTCCCTTTATATGTATTATTAATCCCAATGATGAAAATTCACTATTATATTATCCCAAATTTACTATGGTATAGTTAATTGTTTCATAACACATATGTGAATTTTCCTTACACCCATCATTTGTATGTATACTAGGCATATTGCAGTATAACCTGAAATTTATCAGCTCATTTTTTCACCACAAAAATGATCTTAGAAATTCCTTTAGATATTCATGAATCTATGATGTATATATAGATTTTAAATGTGCTATTTATTGACCAAATACTTAATTATATTTGGCATTTATGGTCAACATAACCACTTAAGAAACCACAACACCCCATCACCAAAAATATTTAAGTCTAGTAGTCTCCCATTCATCACATCTTCCATCTTCTTTTGTAAGGCCTTATCATCAATTTGGGATGTTTTAATCCTATCCAATAGCGATTTTTTGTTATCTAGGTGGAATATGTATAATTTTACCCCATCCTTTATAAAACCTATGTCCATATATTTTAAATCCTTGAGAATTGTATCTTTCTATTTCATTTTCATGGATAAGATATCATTGAATTTTCTTCACAATGCATATGCTAACATATTTTATTTCTTAGGGTGACAGTTTATAACACAATCATAATCTTTGGGTATATCTAATAGTATCATTTTCTTAATATATAGATATTTATGAGTAAATATGTAACTAAAACTCTTATGATCTATATATATATCACATCTCTCTCCAAGGGGTAATATATCCATATATTTAGAGAAACCATCACAACTACTATATCCATGTCATGTGTTGTATTATTTACCTAATGGGGATTCATCATTCATGAAACATAATATATCAATCTATAATTTTTCATAATGACACATAATAGACCATTCCATCATGCATCACTATAAATCAAAATCCAATCATTACATGATAGATGAGACAACATAGATGAATTTACCAATCTCCTATTATATTATCTAATTTTATATTCACATTCCTTTTCCATCCAAATTTAACCTGATTATATCCTAACTTGGTTATGGGAGTATCAAATAAATGCAATTTTTCAAAAAAACAATGATGGTACTCTGATAATTCTAGAAAACTACATATTATAGTAATGGTGGTGGGTTTTAGTCATTATATGAAATTAAATATTTTTGATAGGTCAATAAATATAATATTCTTGGATAAAATATGTCCAAGAAAATAATCTTACTAAATATGAAATTCCCATTTATTGAATTTCCAATATAACTCATTTTTTTCATAGAACCTCAAGAACAAAGAACAAATGAGTTTTATACACCTCATAAATCATATATTGTATAATAATATCATCAATAAATAAAACATAAAACATATTAATATAGTACTTAAATACTCTTTTCAGCATGTCCATAAACATATAATATTCATTGGTTGACCCAAAAGGAAACACTATGAACTCATCAGGACCATATATCGTACAAAATGTCATATTTTGTAAATCCTCATTCTTAAACAATAATTGATGATAACCAGAGAAAATATCAGTCTTTGAGAAGTATTCAACCCTTTAAAGATGATCAACGAGGTTATAAATATGGAAAAATGGGTACTTGTTATTTATAATTATTAAAATTATTCCCCTATAAAAAATTCTTATCCTCAGTAACACATCTTATTCATTAGGAATAATGTCAATGATTCCCATGTTTAAATGTGTGGATAAATGGAGGAATTATCACATAATTATTTTAATTGCTTCTCAACTGAACAAACTATAATGGACCACTTTTACAGGGAGGCTTGTATTTTGTCTTCATATTAAGGATAAGCTCAACAGAGAATTCAATTTCACTATCTGATGGAAATATATGTAGTTCCTCAAGAAATTATAATTATAATCCGAAACAATTTTAACATATTAAATTCTCTAAACTTATCTACCCATCATAGATTGAATTTCATCCATATCGTCGTGATGGATTTTATTACACTGGGATACTGGGGGTTTTTCCATAAATGATTCTGGCAATGATATATCCCATCAAAAAATATGTAATTCCATACATGCCTCTATAATTATAAAATCATTGTCCCTATAAAATATTCTTGATTCATAATTCAATAGGAAAACTATCCCCAAGATTACATGAAAAGACACAAACAGTTTGATGATTAGATTCACAACTAGAAAATGCATATACATTTTAATTTTAATATCTTGATATATCTTCATTGAAATTGAAGAACCACTTAGTGTTCCAATATTTAAATGATTTTTCAATTTATTATAGGGTTATTGAATATTATTAAAAAATATTCATGATATAAATGAGTGAATAGATCTTAAATCAAACAATTTATTATAAAAATTTGATTGTTCAATGTGCCTACTATCACATAATTTGTGTATTTAACAGAAACTATTGTTATTAAAAAATATTGGATATAATATAATGGATTCTTATGGGATGGATTTCCCTAGGTTTTACGGATTTTATTTTTATAATCGATCATCTCTATACAGTTTAAATATTACTCATTGACCTCTTCTTTTGGATTAGTACTCATGATCATGGTAACCATTCTCTCCACATTTAAATTAATCAACTAGCCCATATTTAGTACCCATTGTGTTTTCCCCACTTTTATTACATATAGGGTACTTCAGTATTCCATTATTTTCCTTTCAATAATTTCTTCCCACCTAGTGATAAACCATACTCTTATAATATGGTTTCATTTATAAATGAATTATTTTTAAAAATTATTCTTATTCTTGATAGAACATGTTACAATTTCATCACATGATGAATCATATTGAGAGAACAATGATTTTAAATACTTATAGTCACACCATAAAAGAAAAAACCAAACTTAGTTTATGTATTTTATAGGTAATCCAAGTAAATAATCACTAATATTTTGAAATTAGCCTTAATATCAATGACCATTCCTCATAACGTTTGTTATAAATTTAAGATTTTCATTTCTATCTTAGCATGTTTTAACTAATGAATATATTTTTCTAGAAAAATTACATTAAATGTTTTCCATTCCTTGTATTTTATTCACTCTTCCTTTGTAGAATTTGAAATTAGGGACCATTATTGTTTGGTATCTATCCCTAAAAGATACATAACCATGAAAAATATTTCTCCTTAGTACACCCCAAAGCCATAAAAGATCTTCTCAAGGGTCATAATACATTGTTCTTTGATAATGTGATTAGTGGGAACACTAGATAATGGAAGTTATTACCTCTTAAAATTATCTTAGTATATTGATAAGGATTGATTGTAAATATAATTTTTCATGTTGTGATGGCTATTTATCATAACATGAGTCACTTTTCCAAAAATAGTAATTATTTTTTTGAAACTAACATTAACTCCATTATCATGAATATCAAAATAATACTCACATTATCCTCGATTATTGGCTTGGTTTTTATCCTATAAGGTTACATTATCATTCACATTTAATTTCATAGTTAGTAGTATAATAAACTACTAATATATAAGTCAATACCTTTATATCATGTTTTCCTAAATTAAAATACAATATATTATACCTATAATAAACATTCTTGATCAATATTTAATAATTTAAAAATGTAGAATATGTGTTCCCTATCTACTTTCTTCTAAATATAGTTACTATGTTTTCTAAAAAACTATTATATGATACCAAATATTTTCCCCCAACACTTTTCATCTATAATTGGTGGTTTATTTTTTACCTAGTAATCAAAATACAAGAAATTAAATTCCCTTGATTATGTATCGATAATCTATAAGAGACTAGATACATAAATATCTCATTACATTTTCAAAAATTAAAATATGTAAGTATAAATAATTTATCCGTAATTATATATATAGGGTGAATCATATATAATATTCAACTTCATTATCTAGGGAATTGAGAAACCCATGTAAAGAGTGTGCTAAAATTATCAACAATTGATAGTGTACAATATAAGTTATCATGGATTAGAAAATAAAATTTTTTCATAAAAATAAATGATATTTCATAACATAAACCATAAATTTTAAAGGACATAAATTATTAAGATATCAAATAATTATGGAAATGTGAGGAATGTATAATGGTAGAAATGAAAAACAAACCATTTAGGCCTTGGTCCAAGAAATAATACTTAAATAGTATGGATGATCCAATTAACCTATCCAAGTTGTATCATGAGACCAACTCGTGAACTATAGGGATATATAATTATGGGACCCACAAGTCATATAAAATTCCAATGAATTCTTATGGCATACTAAATGATTATAATGAATAATTTTCAAGAAATAAATATAAAAAATACATAGAATAATTATTCAATGAGAATTATTTTAAATGATTATTCTATATAGAATGTAGGATTATATGGTGTGAAAATATTTTTCCTACCAGCTAATTAAAAAGGATTATAAGGTGTAATCCCTATTTTTACAATGATTAACTAAGGACTAACAATGGTAAAATAATAACCCATATAAAGTGATGAATAAATCAGTATAGTTATTGGATACATCGAAAGAATAAGATGGTAAATTTATTTAGGTAGGTGAATACATATATTTGGAGAGGTTGGATACCCATTATAGATGACTTATAATGGTTTTTAAAGATAATGGAAATATTATTAAACTTTTACTATGGGAGTGAGGCCCACTATTCGTGCACCGGTGTGAATATTGGGTCAATACCAAACCATCCTTTTTTGAGGTTGTCACCCTAAGTGTATCTATTCTAGTTTTTCATTAAATTATTTAATCCAAACAAATGATTCATTTCTGGGACAACCATACACAACTTGCATTACCAAAAATACATGATTATTTTATGCCTATAGAAAATTATGAACATTATAACGACATTTGAACATTGTATGATGATAGTTAATAACGATAACTAATTGAGAATATAATAAATAATTCATAATAATGAATCATAATAAAATATCTCATTTAAATGATTTTGAATTTTAAAGGAATTCAAAATAATACAAAGTAAAAGGTTAGGAAACTTTACCTTGAAATGAAACTTCTAAAATCATGAGATGAGAACCATAGAGCCTTGGGAATTCGTTAAAGATACTCTTAGGAGAAAAAATAAAGGGATATTCATACACAGTGGATTTCAAGTAGTCTTTAATGGGATAATGGGTGGGTATTGATTGAAAGGGGGGGGGGGGTATTTTTTATAAATTTTACAAACACTGGCCTTTGATATAGAGGATGTGGAAAATGGAAAGAAATTGGATTATCCATTATTTTATATTATGATTATAAAATTATTTCATCCTAGAAGGGGGTATCATATTTCTCAGGATATTTATGTTGGGTATGTACTACTATCATGGATTATTTCAAATAATGATTATTCATGGAACTGAAAACACCCAATTTCCATTACATTCCTGAAAATATATATACCTACATTCCAAAGACAGGAGTTATTTGGGTTTTCTTAACAATGATTCTTAGGAAATATCAATTTTCAATATGATAGGATTTTGGTATAATAACACCATTATGGTGGAATTATTTCCAACTCAATGTCTATCGGATAGATTTAATTTATGTTTATTAATCTTTCCCAAATACAAGTATGAGATTGGTTCCCCTTATACAAGTAGTCAATTATTATTATTCACTGAAGTGAATATCTATACATATTAGAGGTATCCCATCTATTTAAACATTTTAATATATCATAGGTTGTCCATAAATAACCTCATCTATATCTGTCACATATTATCCATCATTATAATATCAATACTAAATGATTGTGGTTTATATGTTGTTGTTATTTGAATCTAAATAGTTAGGCTCTCTAGAGCCTATCGCAATTCAGGAAGTTAGTGAATTTTTGTTTTGATGTTTTTAGGATAATATATGGTCTTTATATGAATTTTTTGAAATGATTTAGAATCCAAATTGCCCAATTTCAATAAATGGGTAACACCATAAATTTTAATGTCTTATTATTAGGGTTATTCCATGTAGTTAAAAGTCAAATCATAAAGAAGAACACATAAAATAGACTTAGAAATTGTTTTTATTAGTGATTATATATTAGAGTTCTGTTCTATTTGACATTGAAGGGAATATGTCCCAATGAAGAAGATTTTGTATCATATGGAATATGGAAATGTGAATATGAATCCTATTGGGAATATGATCTCATGAGAATAACATCATAGTACTGGGAAGGAATATATCCGTTTGGTGGTTTGAGTGATACTTTTGGGAATATGGCCCAATGAAAGGTGGGTCTATAGGTTGCATGGCCTTAGTGTATTAAACATATAAAATTACAAGACTATGTCTTAGAGATAGAATGATATAAATGATATCAATTTGAAAATGTATCAATGGGGATAAGAAAAGAATTTGATAATATTGTGTTTGAACATCAGGGAGGAATCATATATATCTTGCTAAGATTAGACTAAAAACCCACAATGGTTTAGTGAAAAAAATTTAAGGATGTGTGATAGGATTTTACAATTTCACTTAACATATTGTGTTAAGGATGTCATTGGGAAGTTTAAAATCACACTTCTTGGAACTTTGATACACTGTTTAGAATAATGTTGTGGGGATGTACATGGTGACATTTTCGTTTTTGAAATGAAGCTCAATCCTTGGATTGGAATCCAAAAAAACCCATAATGATTGTAATAGAAGTCTATATAGTTATGATATTAACTATGTTTATGTTGAATAAGGTGTAACAATTGGGGATTTTGTAGTTATTATATATTAGAGTATTTCATAAGGTTCATTATTAGAAACATGGCCCATTAAAGGAATGTACATGGAGAAAATATGGATGTTTTAGAAGAAAAAACCCATCAATGATTAAACCAGTGAAGTAAGTCGAAAATGTAGGCATTTTAAACATATTGATTTCATAAACATCACATATCACTAATGTCACATGAGTCATGCTTTTTGTAAGAAACAAGAGATTATTGAAGATCATGTATATCACATAATACGATTTGAATGTGACTTACAACAGAAAATTAATCCCTTGGATGAAATATAATCCAAATTTTCTTATGGATGGGGGACAGGATATGGAAATGAGGGATATAATATCATTCAAGAAAGTCAGGGGCTTACTCTATGAGGAATTCCATTAATCTCATCATCCTTCTTACTTCTAAACATAGGTAGGGTTTTGAGGTAACCTCCTTCAATAAATATTAAGGACATAACCCAAAAGGTATTCCATTTATTAAATATAATAATTATGTAGAGAAGGTTATGGGGTTATCACTGTTAACAGTTCCACTATAGAGGATTACACATTTGTTGTATAAGAATAATTATAAACAAAAAGGTGTAGGTTCCACCTATTTCAGGTAGAACTTAGGAGAAATTTCTCATCTAGGGAAATTGACATGTACATATAGGGATTTAACTAATTGAAACTAAATATACTATTAGGTGGGTTGGGTCACCCCAATCACCCCATATGATTGGGCATAGATCCTGGTTGGCTAAGTGTTACTTCATGTGCCTGTTGAAATTTAATTGGTTTCAATAATATTTAGAACCCAATTATCCATGGAATTAAGGATAAAAAACCCCCATATGGGACCTATACTTAAAAGTATTCACATTATAAACACCTTAACTTAATGGAATGTTGGATTAAAGGAGGAAAACATATGTGAAAATTCTCTAATTCCTTGCATTTAGTGGCTTTGGTGTACTCTTTGATAATAAGTTGTCAAAATGGAAAATTTGGATAAAGGAATGTTCTACCATCGATGCGAGTATGTTTAGGGATCTATAGAATGAGAGTGGGAAGGGAATATTTTCAATTGTAAAAGGAAGGGAGAAGACATCACCCATGTAATACTAGAGCATGTAGCAAGGCATTTTTTCATGTAACACTAGAGAGAATAGAAATTATTTTAATCCAGGTGGCTATTTGGTGAAGTGATGAAGGATTCATTATAGAGATATTATGCCAAAGTAACATTGTTTTTTCAAAAGTGATTATAGGGTTTCTTAGTACAAGATTCCACCAATTGATATTACGGAAAAGAGATGAATGATTCACCCAAGTGATGTTATGTTAATGTGATGAAGGATTCACCCAAGTGATTCAAGGTAATAGTGATGAAGGCTTCAAACAAGTTATGTTAGGGATAATTGAAACCCTATAAATTATGAATTGGGTGAATCTCTTCTATAGTTATATATATCAACTATATATTCCTTTGGAAATATGGAAACAAAAGTGTATAGGTGGGTTAGGTACCTTCACTATAGGGTTATTAGACCATGGATGAAGTGGTTCCCAACAAGGGTATATCAAGTTTTATTACCTTATGAAACTCAAATACCCACACTTTGGTTCAATTAAATTCTATTTAGTAATTAAATATTCTACCTAGGGGAATTTTTGACACAGGTGAGAGACTAGGGTGAGTAGATATTTGAGTCGTCTCATCATCTTCCAAAAAGAGAAAACGAGGTTCCCAAGGGTCCTACTTATAGGAAAATACTAGTCCCAGGAAATGGAATTATCTCAAGCTAGTGAGTCGCATAGTTGAAACATTCATGAGATAATTAGTAATGAATGATTCACATACATGGTCTTCATGGTAATAATTCTATGGTTCTAGGGATGATTCTATCATCTATCCCTATTCCTTTTTCCTTCTGGTGTTTGAGGATTTCTTTCTTCATGATCTTTATTGTTTTTTTTGGAAAGAGATATCCAATAAAACATTTAGTAATTTTTTTAAAATATTTGCATTTTAGTACCAAAATCCATTACTTTATATTACTTTAGTCATGGGAATATAATTTTTCCATAAAATAGTGTTTTTAAAACCTTAATTTCCAATTTTTGACATGCAATGTTATTTATAGGTTAGAAAAATAATTTTAATTTATTACAATAAATTATAATAATAATATAATTTTATTTCGTTCAATAATTATCTTCTATTTTGTTACATAAATTCCAACATCATAATTAAGTTATAATACATAATTTCTTCTTATTTTATTTTACTGTTTAGAAGAAAAAGAACTATATCAGTAAATTATGAATAGTTCGACATTCAACAATTATGACATGATGGTTCCGAATTTAATTCCTTGTTATAAAAGATATTTTCTTTATATTATTGTTTTAATTTTTAAATAAAACGCTTATTGTATTTGAAAACAATGTTCTTGGTGCTAATAATTTAGAAACTATATCCTTTAGTAAATATTATTTTATCTAATTCAGATGTGTGTAATAATATTACTATAAATTTATTAATATAAATTTATTAATTATATTATTATTGGATGGATTTATTTATTTATTTTTAAACATTCAGGAATAACTCTTTCCTTAATATTTCAACATCTAGACTTAAAATTAGTATATTTTAACATTCAGATCCCAACAATCAGATTATAATGGTCAAATTACACAAATCACATTGAAATGGTCATATTACGCCATATATATATACACATAGATGAAAGAATTAATTTTATGTTTCTAATACCATGGAATCTTTCCCATAGAAATAATTTATATTCCTTTTTTTATTAATTTATTCATAAGATAAATATTCCCCATATACTTGTTATTCATTTTTGAGTGCGATCCTCTAGAGTAAAATATGACAATATTACATCATATATTTAATTATTTTCGGTTATTAGTTTAAGATACTATTACAAATTTATTTTCCTAATTTTCTATTGTATTAATCAATGATGTAATATATTAAATTGTAAGAAAATAAGCTTATTTATTTCTAGAAGTTCCCAGGTTTTATGATTTAGGAACTCACAGTTACAATGATCATTTTCGTATCATCTTGGATATTTTCTCATGTTTGTCATGGATGTTTCATGAATTTATACATTAGTGTTGGTGATTTAGGGGTGGATAGTGGTCTTGTTTGTCTCTTCAAGTACACTTTCTTTTGTGTAATTTGTATTATTCCATTTTTTTGGACAGGGACCATGGTTTAGTTTGTATAAGATATTATTTAGGTGATTTGGCCTTGCAGGAATTTATTTATTGGGTTTTTGGGATTATGAAGTTATATTTACCATATTATGTTTTGTTTTGGGTGATAAATTATTCTTATAATGACCAATTTAGTGATGAGTACTACTGGACTTATAAAGTCCAAAATTAGTCAGTTTTATTTTTTTTTCAATATGCCAATGATGAAAAAGTCATTATGTGATATGTGTAAAACTTGGTTGATGATTAAGAGACTGATGATGATAATTGGTTGTTTATATATAGATGGATAAAGATGATTTTGTTTCTTGGAATCATAAATTTATGGTATATAGGAATGATTTGAAGTCTATTGTCATGTATTACATATATAAAACGATTATTGGAATAATTAAAGCAGATCTATTGATTATTGATCAAGTTTGAAAATAATTCAATGAGATGTGTTTCTGAAACTGAGTGAATCGTTAAAAATATTTAATGATGATAAATTTGATAATAATATTAAGAAACCATTTAAGGGCGTGTTTTAATGAATTATTCTATATATAGTGTTGAATAACTGATTATGTAAGTTTTTAAGAATCTAAAATTAGGTCTAAAATTAAAATGGAATTCAAGGTCATATAATGTACTATAAATTGATTAATCAAATGCAACACTATTGTAGGAAATGGAAATATATTTATATTTTCCAATGTGATTTAATGTCTTTAAAGATGGTTTATGATATATTTAGTTCTCTAAGTTCATTTTATGGGGCCAAAGAAGACAAGAATGCAGTTTAATTCAAATGTAATATATTATTATTGTCTTAGAAGCAATAAAATATAAAAATAGTGCAATTTTTCTATAAATGTAACATATACTACTTCTAATGAAGTGTGAATTTGGAAAAGGTACATTACTTTTGTAAGACTCTTTGGAATTTCAAAATTCTTTTGATATTTTCATAGGATTCCTCAGAAAATATAATAATTTGAAAAGTCTTGAGCCTTAAAGAGTCATATACTTCATTCCCTAAGAAACACATATTTTTTTATACTTATTTAAGATATAATAATACATTGTAATATTTCATAAGGATTTCTCGAGATTCCATAATACTTTTGAGTTTTTATAATAATTTATGGGAAATTACATAAAACATTTTTATGATCTTGTATGACTTATTCAATAACTATGAAATCCATTGAATTTGGATAATATTTGGTCTAATGATTCATGAGACATACTAGAAAATGAAAGAATTATTGTGAATGTACAATGGGTATGTCAATATTCTTAAGAATTTATAAATTTCATAATAATAACTAAATAAAATGAAATATTAGTATCTAAATTAAAATTTTGATAGTTAAAATGGATTTACTATTCCACACATGACTTATTCTGAAATCCTAAGATTCTAATAGATTGATAATTTTTTTAATTTGTAATTTTTTGGAAGATACCACTGTAAGGTAAACTATATAACGGAAAATCAATTCTTCATTATATGAAATAAATTAACACTCATATTATTAAGTTATTTATAATGATAAATTGGGAGGCTTTTTGACCCTATAGAAGATTCTACATTATGATGGCTTAGTAAATTAAATTTTGTAGATGTGGAGGTTTCTAATGGTATTCATATAAGCATTAATGAAAATTATCCTCTATTCTAAAAAATATTTAAATAGAGATACTTACTAAGAGTAAATGAATATAAATTATTATAAAATTAGAGGTTTTTATTGAATAGTTTAATATATGATAATATCTCACTACTAGAAATCAAGGATTTTCCATTTTAAAAATATGAAAACTACATTAAATGTATCCTATGAATATAAAAAGGTAGGATATATAGCAAAAAATAACTTGAGATATAATAATAATTCTATAAAAATAATATCTCTAAATGAAAGGAGTATAATGCAATGATATTTTTAAGGAACTAATCTACTGCATCAAAGAAGAAGAAAAATTATGCTTAATGACCAATCTTGTGATACCATTGTATCATAGATGTTGGTGGAATATAAATAAGTTGTAGTGAATAAGACCTATGATATATTTGTATCATCTTATGTGATTGAGAGAGAATGATATAATATTATTCTTTTTTATCGACCATGATTCATAGACGATTGAGTTGTTGCACTAAAAAATATTAATGATAATAAATTGAAGAACATTTATAAATTTCATTCAATGTTTCTGAATAAATTATGGTAGAAAAAGAAATATTCATCAAGGATGTTTAATTTATTATGATGATTATATGAATCCAAGATAAGAAGGATGATCTAATTGAAGGAGTTTATGTAGGACCATTTTAGACTGGTGGTACTTGTATAAGAAACAATAATATTAAATTTGGGAGACTAATGTGATTTCAGGAGGAAGCCACTGCATTTTTAATTGGACGATTCCTACCCATGGAATAAGGATAATATTGTAATACCTTTTACGGGTAGGAAAAAATATAGGAAACATGATGACACCTTCTAGATCACAATGATCATTATAGATTGGATGAAACCTTCAAAAAAATTTATAGTCATCATAATTTTATCAATAAAACCAATTTCTTAGTGGGAGTTGGATTTAGTATGGTGTTTGTTAACTCATTAAATATAAACCTTATAATGACCCCATATACATATTATATCATATTTATTCTATAAATTTAATGTAGTGGATTGTTATGAGAGTGTATAAGAAAATCCATAATTGTTGACTGTGTAAGAGGATTGATTATTTAGTGGGTAATTAAAAGGTAAAAGAGAATTTAATAAATGATCAATCCTAATTCACCCCCCCCCCCGTCTTAGAAAACTACATGGTCCCATGAGACTTTCATTTTGTATTAGATATAATCCATGTTACCTATAGATAGATCTAAAAAATGTCATAGTCATTTTCACTATCATATATTTACTGTATATTTGAAGTATAATAAAAATGTCCTTAGAGAGAGATCCTAATCTCCATACGTTTTTGTTTTGAAATAGAGTTCTTGACTAATAATATAAAGAATATTATGATGTGGGATGTAAATAAATTATAAAATATCTCATAAATAAATGTAGTATTTACAATTAATGGATGGAAATATAATTGGTAATTTATCTGGTAAATCAGTTGATTATGATCCTCTAAATGAATTTGTCTCCAACTATACAGAGTATGTGAGAGATAAAGTGAATTAAAATAGTTGAATATCACTACTCTAAAGTAAAATATTAACCAAATAATGTTCTAAATGATTATTTCATTTATATTGATGTGTTCATAAAGGGAATATATAATGAAAAGAAACATCTTTATTTAGAATATGATGAGATGAAGGATTCCTTGGATAAAAATATGAAAAATTTAAAAACTCTAACAAAACATATTAAATCAAAGAGGAATCTGTAATAATTTTTTTGTGGAAATATTTTTCTATTTAAAAAAGAGTTGTGAATAACCAAGACATTTAAATATAGTGGTTAAAATATAAACATTCCACACATTAAGAGAATTAAATCCAACACTCATGATATTGTGTTCAATGTCTTTGGGAAATATGTACATATCCTTATTCATTCCCACTATAATGTACCTTTCATGTATCTATCTTATTCATATCCCTTTATAAAGATTCATAGGGAAATGGGGAAATATAAGAAATGAGTGATATAAAACACATACTAATGGGTAAAACATAATCAATAATATAGCGATTATAAATAAACATTTCTTGAACAATAATTTGGTCATAATATAATAAATAAAACATATGGATGTGGAAAAATGAATAAATAATCATTTGATATAAAAAAATTTAAATAATTCCGTGGATGAAGTATAATAATGTTGTATAAGAATGTGAAAAAAATATAAATATATAGAAAAACTTAATCTTGATGCCACCACCATAACAATCATCATATAATTAGAATAGTCCTATAGTTAATGGGGTTTACTCCCTAGTACCTCACATAACATCTCTTGAGACATAAATAATCACCCAATATATATGGGGGATAAATAATTTTGATCCCACATATAACATAATGTTCAAATATCGTTTCCCTTAGTCCATAGATAATATCCCATGAGATGTAATAATTAATCAAACAATTCAAGTACTGTATAATTCCAGGTGCATCCATCACAACATAATACATTATATATATATATATATGTGCCACTTGAATATGAAAGAACTAATATATCTATACAAAAAATAATAGCATGATTAACCACTGTGATAAAACCAGAATATAATAAAATAATGTTACCCTCAAGGTAAAGAATATTTAATCATGATAATGAATTATAATGTATCTACACCAAATAGAAAAATGGTATATGGTTTAGTTAATAATTTCACTGGTCAATAAAATTTATTTGTATCTAGGAGAACACCCATCAATTAAAATAAATATATGCAGGTTTTCAAAAATTAAATACATTATTGGAAATGTTATGTTTATTAATAGTTCATGGATTGTAAATACAAAGTAAACAATGTATTATTTCTATTATAATATATTATTTCAACAAAATCACACATATATAAGAACATGGAAAAGTAATTAGACGATTAATTTAAAACAATATCCATATATGAGAAATAAACTATTCTATAAAATGAAACATAATAAATTTATAACGAATGAAACATGAAAGAGTATCAATATAGATGAAAATCATTTAGAGTAAGATAATAAATTAATTAGGTTTTAATAAAACAATTACTGAGTTTCACGCAACACTTAAATAAATGGAATATTTCAATATTGAAAAAGTAAATAAATATAATAAAATATCATTTAAAAATAAATAAATAAAAGTTGAATCATGTAATATAAATTAAGACTTTTACATAGATTCCTAATAATAATAGTGAGAAAAAATAGAAGAAAACATATAAAAGTGTTTACATAACTGTTGTTGATGTTTTCATAAATGAAGTAATGATTTACCATTGAAAACCATTTCAAAATGAGAAAAAAATGCATTTAAATAGAATTTTAATTCAAAAAATTACTAATCAATTGTCCTTTAAATCAATAGAGTTATATTTTAAGGAAAAGAGATAGAAATTTAGTAAATGTAAAGGCTTCACTTATAAACATTTTAGTGTTTGACTTAATGAAACATTGAAAGGGAAACATAAAACACATTATAAACAAAAAGGGATTTAAAAGGAATAAAACACAACATAAATAATTTTAATGATGAAGTAATAAATGTAAATATAGCTATATAGAGTGATATAAAGCATATATTTTAAGAAAGAGAAAAATTTGGAAATGAACCATTATGAACAATGTGGTGTATGAAATATAGGGTCATAATAGTGTGAAAAATACCATATATTAACCATAAATGAATTTAAAATATTAAAGTATTCATACAATCATATTTTATATTATATATATAAGAAGTTATTAAATTAAAAAATAATACTTATCAAGAAGGGAGACAAAAATAAAACCCTAACCTCAATCATATAGACTCTAACAATTTTAATTGTAAAATTATATTAATTATTTAATTTATTTAGAACCTTTATCGTGATCATTTTAATATCATTTTCCATTTTAATTAATTTATTATCATGTTTCATTCATTTAAATTTTTTTTATCACTTGTGGTGTTCGTTTTTGTAGTAATTTTATTTATAATATCCAAAAATATTATGCTATAACTATAATGGACAAAGATAATTTCACAATTTTATAATATGATCTATTAATGCTATGGTATTATTTCTACCACTCTAGAATAAAATTATTTCAAAAGTTCATGAAATATTTTCATTTAAAATAATTTTTCTTGATAATATTGATATTTATCATTTAAGAATGAATGAGTATTTTAACATTCAATATAATTGTTATAATGAATATTTTTTCCATTCTAGAATCATAGCCACAAAATTAATATTATATTCAGTAATTAATAGAATTTATAAGAATTTCAATTAAATAAGTATATTTATGAAAACACCATTGTTTATATATGTTTCTTAAAACCATCGTGCTTGAAGAAATGTTTTTAGGAGTATTTTAAAATGTAGTGAAAAAACAAGTAATATTAGTGTTTTATAAAAAGAATAAAGTATATAATTTTTTGGATGTTACTTTTTATTTTTTATATTAATTTATATCATGGATAAGGGAATAATTGAAATGTAAAAAATATAAAACTTTAAAAACCTATATTTTGATATAGTAACGACTTATGAAAAATGAGTATATGAGAAAGAATTTAGTAGTATCAAATAAATTATGTATTAAAATGATGATGAATCAATGGATATATAATTAAGGTAATACATATTAAGGTTTTTAAAAATATATCTTATTAATCAATTTGAAAATGAATTAGATGGTCTAGTAATATGAACACTTATCTGGCTCTTAATTTTCCTCATTTCAGTTAGGAAAAAAACCATTAGAGGGGATTTCGGTCACATTAGATGACAAAGGATATAAGAATGGAAGTTAAAAGATGAACTTTAGAATGTATTGGTCAAGATAAGAAGTTAAAGGTGTAATTCTAGGTGAGGCTGTGAATGATTGTATATATATGTGGAGGATATTAGTGTTTTAGTATAAAATATTTATTATTTTATCATTTAGTCTGCAGATCGAGAATAATATTGATTCATATGGAATTTAATTTTCTATAATTAAATAAATTAGGATTATTCTATATTCAAATAAAGAAAAAAATTAATTCATCATGGAAACACTTATTAATTGGTAAATAATCAAAAATAATTTTTTTATTAGAATAAAATATAACTCAGGTTACAGAACGTCAAAGATAGTTTCCAAAAAACTATTTTATTTAAAAATGATTATTTACTCATTATATAAAAGTTTGGTGGAATAAATGTTTTAGAAATTATTGTGTAATTTTTATATCATGATGATGTCATAAAATTTATGGTCATTCAATTTGTCTTATACAATTCACTGAAAATGATCTTTTTCACCCCCCCCCCCCAAATCACCATTTCTAATGGAATTATATGGTATGGACTATCCATGTTTACGAAAAAATACCCATGATGTCTGTGATAACTCAATTATTTTGTTATCACATGAATTCTCCTTGAGTTCACCATTTTGTTTTTAGAAAATGTTGGATGTAATGACCCACTTTTTATTACGATTGGTTTCATATTATTGCATAATCTACTCACATCGATTTCATTCATTTTTTTCACAACAGGAACATCCACCTCCTCCTAAATTCATAATAAATATTATAATGACTTCCAAGTGTGGGAATAAATTGGTATTTTAAGACCAATTGTGATTTGAAACTCATATTTGTCAAGAGGATGAGAGGTCTGGATCATTACACCATTTTGGGGTAGTTTTTTTCTACACCGGGACTCTATTATAGATTTATGATATGTTCTTGAATATTTACCAAATCCCATTATGGGACTAGTATTCTAAATAAAACAATTATTTGTTTAATCATTATTCATATGAGGGGGTTTAATATTAAACACACTATCAATATAGATAAAAGGTTATCTATCTATTTTACATTATTTATTAATAATGAGGGGTTTCATGAGCTATGAATCCATATAATCAGGAATTTATTCCGGTTAGTACTGTAAGGAAGGCAGTCGATATAATGAAATTGGGATTGAAATAATATAGAGTTTCTATTGTATCCCATGAAAAAATTAAAAAAATCCACACATTTCCTTTAGTATCAATCTGTGAATTTTATGTTAGGTGTATAGGGTGTATCTAATGGAATTTTACCAATTGATATGGAGATCGGGCTTTTTGAAGGCATTATATGTATCCCATAGAAATATGAATCTCATTTAGTGTAGTTTTTTTTGTTTGGTATGGTCTCACAAACTATTTTTTCCTTTATATGTGATTTTGATATTTATAGTGGCATTATAATTTAAAAAGCAACACCTAGATACTTTTACGACATATTTTCTATAAATAATCTTAATAATTCAATATCTTGCATTGCACATAATCATGAGTATAAACGAACCATGAGATTCCCTTAGTATAGAATGACCATTTTATCCTAGTCGTTAGGTTATTGGGAATAAATATAACTATCTAATGAAAATGTATAGTGAAGTCAATCGCTACCAACAAATTATGAAAAATATAACTCCATTATATATTTTTATTTTGGAATTAATAAATAGAGTGAATATATATTAGTAAATTAAATTAAAGAAATATATGTGTTTTATATATAATACAATATTTTTGATATTCATCATATAGATATTTTTTCCATAGGGTATGAATAAAGCTTATTTTATGTATAAGAAACTATATTTTTTAAAAGGGTAATTTGCATCCTTTTAATGGAAAAACCATTTTAAATTGATTTTTTACACAGTAATAATTTTTATATTAAAAAATAAACATTTTCTTTAGGAGTGGGACATAGAAATTATCTTTGGATGAAATTTTAATATTTTGCTGATAAATATCAAATTTTGATGAATAGTAAAAATACACTAAATTTTAATTGAAATCAATATCATTAATAAAAATAATTTATATGGATAAATTATAATATTTAATGGCTTTAATTTATAAATAAAATATATTTTTATCATTAAATATAATATATTTCATTATCATTAATTTTATATTGAATTTAGATGTAAAAGCATTTCAATCTTTTGGAATGTTTTAACTTTTAAAACTCGTTCTCACATTCTAAAAACAAGATTAAATTTAAATTAATAACTAAATATTATGTGTATTTAGTTTTTAAAAATTGAATCCATATTTAGAATCAGTAGGTACAAATTATGTAAATTTATGTATTTTATTTTTGGGCACTATGAATAACAATTTCTATAATTTTTATTAATATAATAAAAGGGTAAGTCGGTTAATTAAGGAAAAGAATAATACTATCAAATTACCCTAAAATTAATATTTAAATAATTGTATTATTTTTTTATACATAAATAATATTTGGTAAGAAATTCTTTCCTTTGGATTCCACTTGGGGAGGATTAGGACATTTAATGTATTTTATTTAAAGAAATATGAAATATGACTTACTCAAATTTTAATAACTATACCTTTATTTGAAATATTGTTATATAGAAGATAAAATTTATTATAAATACTCAACTGAAAGATAAAATGTTTTTCTTTATGATGATTATTTATTTTTAATTTTTATAAAATAAATAATTACCTTAAATACTTATACTTTTTTGATGTAAAAAATAATTAATTGATGAGAAATCTATAATTTTTTTTTAAAATGATTATAACCATAAAAGACCAAAAAACATCACCAAATCATATTGTCCTTATATATCTTAACCATAACCATCCAAGGGATGGTTTTCTCATCATTTTTAACCTTATAGAATAGACTGTGAAACTTATATTATTTCATTTAAAGTGATGTTAAAGTTGTCACATTCATAATTTAATAAGTATAACACTTTGAATGTTGGATTTTCTAGAAGATAAATTAATCTACAAGTATTCTTATTAAATATAGTATATTTATCTTTATCTTATTTTTTTTTAATTTTTATTCAACAAATAAGTATGTTAAATAATTACCCAAAATTGATGTAGTGAATATTTTATTAAAAGAGATAACAAATAAATGCTATTAAAAATATTAATATAAATATTATTCTATATAAATAATATGTCTAATGAATTTTATATATTCCCTTGAACGATTAGGAATATAATAAAATAGTTGGTTTGAAGTTAACTTGTTATCTTAAATATTTAAAAATCAATGAATAAAATAGTGTCAAAATTGACACTATTGATTGTTTACTAAAGTAATGTTTTGTCAATTTATTTAAAAATAATATTTAAAATATATATATAATAATTATTATATGGTCTAAAAATATTCTAATATATTTATTTAGGGACTTATTTACATCAAATATGTAAATATTTCACCCCCTTTTAATATATAAATATTTTTATGTTAATTAAAATTAAATAGAGAAACTAAGCGTTAATTAAAATGGTAATGTTTAAGTTGATAGAAACACATTTCAAAAAATTACTATTTGAATATATTAAAACCCTATCTTTTATTATATTAGAAATTAGGAAATTTTTATGATTTTTGGATTGGGATTGATTTTATATTAAATTAACATTATTTGGAGATCCCAATGGTGCCCCTCACCTCAATTATAGAAGGGAACCTCCTCCATCACCTCTTCACCTCACCATGAGCCTTCGAGCTCTGCCATAACCTATCACATTACCTTATAAACATACCAAGTTAAATTCCATATGTTATTTTCTTCTTCAAAGACCAACTCTACTGTACTAAGAGGAGATTTATAGGAATCACGTCGAAGAAGAGGTAATCTCCTCAAATGATTCTTTCAAACTACTTTATCCTTATACATCATCTTCAATATTTGATTCATTATAAAGTAATAAATAAATTATAAATTATATAATGATATGTTATTATGAATTTTTAACAAAAATATTCCACTTTTTATCTCTCCTAAAAAAATAAAATCACCAGGCATGAGTATGTACGGGTTATAGTCTCCACACAGTGGTGTAATCTGTTCTTCACCAGCATCTTACATGGATGGGTATAATGATGAAAATAATAACTATATATTATTATTTTTATTACATGATATTTATTCTGAATTATTATCCACCATTCAATTCAATTTCTTTCAATAATTATGGGAATGATTTCTTCACTTGTGCGTATGTGCAGCCTAACGTCTCCCTGATGCTATGCAATTCATTCTACATTATATTAATTAAATAATGATTATGTAAATGTAAAAAATAAATATAAATGATATATATAATGATAATATTATTTCATAACTATATAACAATTTCATATGAGGGATAACCTTAACTTATTCGAAAAAATATGCATAATAAAATCAAGTAGTTAATACACGAATAACAAGTAATAATGAAATGATATTGATAAACGAATGATAATATGATCATATATTAAAACAGAAAAATAACTATGATAATGAAATAATTAAATTAAATTATTTAATTAATTACACAGGACGTTCAGATACATACTAAGTAAATTAGGCCTAAGGAAAGGGATAATTTCATAATCTCATTATTATCTAAGATTATTTATATATATGTATTTACTATGGTGTATTTTTCGTCCATTTCCATGTTTACAAAATAGTTAATATTATTTATATTGATTTACAATTGTTTAATGTAAATTTTACCCATTGGTTAATATTTATTAAATGGTATGAAAGGAATATTTTGTCATTTTTTGATATGAGGTTCTTTTTGACATATCTGAAAAAAGTACAAGAGTAATGATTTCTTTTAAACTTATAAAGAAAAAAAGGTATTCATGTTTCCATAACCCAATATTTCTATGGAACATAATTTACAATATTTGATGCTTATATTCAATGAAAATATTTTATTTTAAAATTGTGTTGAATTTTGAGAAAACAAAATTTTTTTATGAAGGAAGGATATTTTTCTAAAGAAATAATTTCAAGTGTTCAATCAAAATTATATTCCATATTTGATGGAATTATTTAATAGGATTATGTTTCTATAATACTATACATATTATTATTATGGTTTTATTAAATTTTTTATGTAATTATATTTATGAAATCCATTTTTTACAAGGATTATTTTATGATGGAATGACGTTTAAGAAACCCATTGTACTCTATGGGTTATGCTATGATGGATGATTTGTGTTCTTATGGAACATGTAAGAATGATTTAATTTTTAGAGGGCTGAGACATATATATCCCTGTAATTCATTGGGTAAAGATTTATATCTCATCTGATAGACTTGTCTAGAATGGTAAATGACACTGGTTCAGTAATACAAGTCTGGAACGAGGAGAGAACTCAGTTTGGTAATGAAAATTGTCAGCTATGATGGTCTTGGAAAGGATCATTGAAAAATATTGAATGATTTTATATTCTTATGCGTATGCCACAAACATCATATCTTATTTTATGTCTTTTGGGATTTATGTTCATTTATTCTTATTAACTTTTAATATTGATCCCATGAAATGATATGATGATCTTTTATATGAAGGATAATATTTTTAGATGTTATGTTCTTATGTCTTATGATTATTATATGATTGATATCTCCCATGTTTACCCTTACTAAGAATCTAAGCACACCCATTGATAAGATTATTTTCCAAAGGTTAAGAACAAGGGTACTAAGTATGTTGTGTAAAATAGGGGTCTAGTTAGGATGAATCAAGTTAGAGATGTTGAAAAAGTCTTATGAACTAGTTATTTTTGTTTCTCAATTTATAAAGACACTATACATATATGGTCCTATTGTGTAATTGTTATATTTTGTTATGAATATTCATTAACATTTAAGTATTATCAATGTATGAAAATTATGGGTCTTTATATTTGGTATTAGAGGAATGTTATAATTAACCTTCAGAAACTAGGATGAGAAAACCTTAGTAAGAAGAAATAGGATATCTCAAACTATAGGTTACAATCCTAGTTTTTTAGAAATGACAATGAATATCCTAATTTAAAACCTAAAGTGTCCTAAATTGAAATTTTATTCTTGATTATGTGTTTTTTTCAATTATGATTACTGTTTCCCACAACATGCTTCCTAGTTTTAGTCAATGGCTATAATGAGAAGGAACTACATTAATACTAAATGCGATGGGAAATTTAACGATATTATTAATAAGAAACCAAATGTTATGGGAGTTGAAATAAAAGATCATGTAGCTACGATCACAAAAAAATTTCAAGATATGAATCATGTAGGACATAAAAATGAGAAAAATAGAGAACACCATTTTGTTGATTCCTTCAAAAGGTAGTTTCCACCTTTTTTCAATGATACTTTTACTCCATTAGTGGCTAAAAAATAGATCTGTACCACTAAAATGATATTTTATATTATGCAATGTTCAAAAAATGATAAATTCATCTTTGTAGTCTATCATTTGGAAGGTGAAGCTAATAAATGGTGTAACCTTGTCAAGAATATGAGTCAAATAGATTATATTGAATACATGGAATGGGATGAGTTCGAATTTTTTTTTTCAATAAGTATATTCCTTATATTCTTTTAAAAAATATGGATAATGAGTTCCAGAAACATAACTAAAAGGGAGATGAATTCACTGGTACCTATTAATAAAATTTTAAAACAATTTTAACGTCCGCTTTTGGAATTATAATCCAACCTAAGAGTTAAATTGATCGATTATTTAGTGGCATAAAACCATGTAATTGAAGGTCATTAGCTATAAGGGACTTCAATTGTTGTGAATAAATCATTCTATGTGTTCCCATGGTTGAGATAGAGAGTGGAGTAACCCATCAGTCCTTTAGGTTTAATAAGAAGAGAAAAATTGAATTCAAGGGAAAATCTAATGATGATACTGAAAAGACGATGAGTTTTCCTTTATTCACATTGTTTGGAAAGTAACATTGATTAAATTGTCTTAAAGGGACTAGTAAATCTTTTAATTATGGGAAAGAATTTCATCGAGTAGTTTAATGCTGAAGTGATGGGTAAAAGATGTCTAATGATGAAAATAAATAAAAGGATATATAGAATGCACCTCCAACACTTCCATGTTACGTGTACAAGGAAATGGGGCATTATTACAATCAATGACCTAATCCAATTGTTATTGATGATGATATTTGTCTGTAAAATCTAAAGAAAAAAAAACAAAGGAAAGACACATGTGATCACAATTGGTGATATAAAGTACAATAATGAGTTGGTTAAAGGTACACTTATCATCCACTGAAAAGTAGAAAATGTTTTATTGTATTATGGAGTGACGTAATATTTTATTTCTGATGAATTTTGTAAGGGTATCACCATATTTCCCCAATAATTAGATATTACGTTATATGTGACAACTCCAAATGGTAAAACAATCACATCGAAGGATTATAAATATTCTCTAGTTAATGTTTGTAGGAAATTTCAACCTGAAAAAATTATGATCCCTCCTATAGTGTAATTTGATGAGATTCTTGGCATGGATTGGATTTCTTTTTATGGAGCTCATATCAATTTCCAACGTAGGGAAGTCGAATTTCATATTCCAGATCATTCTATGACCATCAATCAAGAAAAATATGAATATATACTTCTAGTATAAATTTTGTTCATATTATGGGCTTTGATCACTATATATTAATGTTATTTATATAAAATGTTTATGGATAAAATCACAATTAATAATACATCCATTTTACTAGATTTTGATGATGTCTTTCTGAAAAAATTGGCAAGTCTTCCACAAAATCTTGATGCTATATTTTCAATAGATTTCTTACTCAGTGCTATTTATATTTCAAAGAAACCTCATAAAACAACCCTAATTGAGATACATGAATTGAAGAAGCAACTCATAGAAAATACAAACAAGGGAATCATAATACCTAGTGCATCACCTTGGGATGCATGTGTTCAAGTTTTTGAGAAGAATGATGGATTAATGAGAATCTATATTGATTATCGAGAATATAACAAGATCACTATAAAAAATATCATCTTCCCCACATTGATTACTTATTTTACCAACTACGTGGAGATCAATACTTTTTTTAATATTGATCTTCATTTAGGATGTCATCAATTGAGGTTCAAGGAGGATATACAAAACACAACATTCTTTATCACATATAAACACTACGAATTTATATTGATTCCTTTTGGTATTACTAATTCTCCTTTTGTATTCATGAATCTAATGAATATATTCTTTAGAAATTGTCTTGATAGTTTGTGGTATTATTTATAGACTATATTCTTGTCTATTCGAATAGAAAGGGTGAACATGAATATCACATTAAAATTATACTGAATATCCTAAGAAAAGTGAATATTTATGATAAATTTACCAAGTGTGAAATTTGTCTTTATAAAGTTACATATTTTGGTCACATAATTTCAAGGGATGGGATATTTTTGGATCTAACAAAAATAAAAGTTACTAAAAGTTGGTCAAGACCAACAACGGTAACTATGATCTAAAGTTTTCATGGTTTGGATGGATATTATCAATGTTTTGTGAAATATATTTTATTATTATCAAATAAACTCACCATGTTGACATTGAAAAGAGTTATTTTTACATGGATAGAGGTATGTAAAGGGAATTTGAAATATCAAAAAACATGTTTAGCTAGTGTACCTTTACTCACATTTTTTTGTATTTGAGAATGTCTGTGGTTTATAGTGATGCATCCAAGAAGGGGATGGGTTTTGTTCTAATTCAAAATGTTATTATGATTGATTATGCCTCACCAAAATTAAAATTTGATGAGGAAAATGACCTAACTCATGATTTGGAGACATATACAATAGTTATTTCACTAATAATATGGAGCTATTATCTTTATAGTTGAATGTGTGACATTTATACTAATCATAATATATTGATGTATATTTTCACAAAAAAGGAGTTGAATATACATCAAATAAGATGGTTGAAGTTTATTAAATATTACGACTACTTAAAACATTGCCACCTTAGGAAAGTGAACATGGTGGTAGATGATTTGTGTCGAATGAACCATGCTAGCATATCCTGGATAGGGATAAAAAAGATCCAATATTTATAGATTTTCAAGGGGTGGATCCTTAAACTATAAAGGTACTGGAGAAATCTTATCTTGATCTATTTAATGTTAAAATATCTATACAAGTGATGATTAAGTACGTGTAGAGGGATTATTTGGAGCTAACAAAAATAAGGTGAGAAATGTTTTGAATTTAACCTTGATTGTGATCAAATAATAATGTTACGGAACCCGGTTTTTTTTCCTCCTGTACCTGAATTAAAGAAGGAGATATTGGATGAGGCTCATAGTTATTCCTTATCTATTCATCATGGAAGCACAAATATTTAAATGGACCTAAAAGAGTATTTTTGGTGTTATGACATAGAAATAGATGTTGTCGAATATGTCTTTGTGCCTTAAGGATGAATAGAGAATGAGGAACTATGCGCCTCATCTAATAAAAAATTCCTTAATTATGATATGGAAGAACACAAACTTGGTTCTGGAAATGTTTTATTCCATCACAATAAAGGTTTATATTGGGAAAATTTATCATTTTCATTTTCTCCTATGGTATTCCTCCAATACCAGGTTCATAATCTAATTATTATCAGTTATTGTTTATATATAAGTATTTACTGTTGTATATTTATGATCCACATCAATGTTTCTAAAATATATAAAGTTATTTCTATTCATAAAAAATTGTTTTATATAAAATTTATCAATTTGTGAATTTTCATTAAATTGTATAAAGCAAATATTTTGTCATTTTTCAACATGAGGTACATTATGACTTAACTAAAAAAAGAAAAAGAAGAATGTGTTCTTTTAAATTATATTGAAATATGTGTTTTTACATTTTCATAACATCATATTATCATCAAGCTTCATTTAAAATATTTCAAGGTTACATTCAAATAAATTATTTTCATTTAAAATTTTGTGTCTTTTTTATAAAATAAAATGGTTTTATAGAAGAAAAGATAATTTCCTCAAGAATTAATTTTAGGTTTCAATCCAAATTATTTTTCATCTAAGATAGAATTATTTAGTATGTTTTTGTTTCAAGTACACTATACCTATTATTTTTAGAGTTTTTTTATGTTTTATATAGAATGTAATGTATGAAATCCATTTGTTTTAAATTGATTATGTTATTATGTAATGATTATTATGAAACACATTTAATTACTTGGGTTATGCTATAAATAATGATTTAGGTTTTTGTGGTACATGTAAGAATGATGTAATTATGAGGTGGGTGGGATGTATATCTCCATCCAATGAATTGGGTAATGATTTATATCTCATTAGATAGACATGGATGGAATAGGAAATGATTTAAGTTCAGTAGTATAGTGCTGGAATGAGGAGTGAACTCAGTTCAGTAATGGTATTTGTCCGCTATGAATGTCTTGGGAATGAGCCTTGACTACTATGAAATTATTTTCTATGTTTTTGTGTATGACACAAAACATAATGTCTTATTTCATGTATTTTGGGATTGCATTCATTCATTCTTATGGAATTTTATGATTTATCCCTTGTCATGATATATTGATCTTTTATATACAAGATTAGATTTTCATATGCCATGTTCTTATGTCTTATGATTTTGATATGATTGATATATCCCTTTTCAACCCTTACTGAGATTCTATGATAACCCTTTCATATTTATATTTTTCCAATAACATGAAGAAGGGTATTAAGTAACAGATGTAAAAAATTGGTCATGTTATTTTGAAATAAGTAGGAGATAATAAAGATGTTTTATGAACCATTTGTTTATGTCTCCTATTTTCTAAAGTCCCTATGCCAATACAATCCTGTAATGGCATTATTATATTTTATAATGAATATTATTCAATATTGATGTAATATCAATGTATGTAAATTATGGGCCATTACATCATATCCATAATCTCATGAAAGTCATTCATGGAGTGAAAAATAATAGATATTAAGAAATCTAGAAGACTACATATATGTGTCAGACTTATACATTTGGAAGACCGAATGGAATACAATTAGAAACCCTATAAAGCATGTGACCGCACACCCAAATTTATGGTATTGTATTTTTGTTTGACATGGATCTTAGATATTATGAAGACATCATATATATCCTACTTATAACTGGAATTAGTTTCATCATAATTTACATTTCCCTCAACATGCTAATGGATGAGGAATGATGGAAGACCCAAAAGAGGTGGGTCTAATAATATAAGGTAGTTGGAATATCATGGAAATTACACCAAGGTGGATAACCATGAAATATATCCACCCCAAATCCTATAAAAGATTATTATTGGGGAGCATGAGAGGTCTATTGAACATGCATGAATTAAATAAAGGTATCAGGGCATGAATAAGGTTTCACGAGTGAAAAAAGATACTCTATTATGAACACTTCCCATATAAAGGGGGAATTATCAACTAATGGCTCATGGAAGTGGGTTCACAAAAATCAAGGGTATAGATCCACATATGCCTACTTTACTATCCTAATATTAAAATTATGTCTTACTATCATCTCTAATAATTTCCCAAAATTCTTGAGGATATCTCCTAGACATGTATGGGAATGTCCTAACATGCCCTTGGTTTTATTCTTGACATTCCCGGGGTTGCCGTTCATATATAGATGTCCTTGTTGAGGGTTCTCCTGTGGTTAGGTGAATATGTATGAATTATTCCACACTAATCAAGAGGATATGGTCAAGGATCTTCACATGATCTTTCTGAGATGTCATAGTGTTTTCACAAGAATCTTGTTGACATTTCCATGGATTATCGCATGAACCAACCTGACATGTCTAAGGGTTTTCACATGAACCAAATTGAAATGTTTGAAGTCATCACATGAACAAAGACGACATGTCTATGGGTCTTTCCATAATCTAGGATAACATATCTGATGTTCATCACATGATCTTGCTTACATGTCTAAAGGTATTCACACGATCAATGACAACATATTTAAAAGTATTCACATGATTTACCAATAATTTATAAGGATCTTTATTTTCCTTCAAATTGATAAACACATATTCAAAAATTTAATTACACTTAATAAAATTAATATTATAAATAATATATATTTTTATTTTACTTATAATCAATTAATGTATACGAAAATAATTTATTTATAACAATAAAATATATTTTTTATGAGGGATTAAATATATATTTTTTATCGTAACTAAATTATTATACGAATGATAATTAATAATTTTTACATGTTAAAATTTACATTTTATGAAATTATTCTTCTAATTAAGTGAAATTTATCTACTAAATACAGGATTGAGAAAACATATTTTGTATAACAAATATAATATACAATTATGTTAATTGTTTATCAATGACCATTTTACTTTTCTAAAATATGCATTATCCAAATTTTATGACCATTTTTTATAATAATATACTATAAATTAGAGTAATTTAATTTTTTAATTAATGAATTTAAATACTTCATAATGTTATTTTGTTATAAAAAAAGATACATTATTTTTTAAAATGTATTTTTGAGTATTAAAATGTGTACGTAGAATATGATAAAACCCAACTAAAAGTAAAATAAACTATAATTTAAATAAAAAATACATTATAATACATTATTTTATTATAGAGATTATATTTATTCATTCATCATATGTTTCAGATAAAATATTTTATGATGTTTCTTCTAATAGTTTTATGTTACAATTTTATGACTATAAAAACTTATATTATAATTTATTACCAATTAGATTAAAATGACCTAATTACCATGATTATATGAAAATAAAAATATTAATTAAAGTGAGATAGTAATAAAATAAAACTCTATATGTAAAAATAATCATGAATACTGTAAAATAGATTTTATAAAACCATTGTAATAAATATAATTAGAATATACATGAATAAATATTAAAAACATTTGAAGGAAATAAATTTGGTGATAAATTTGTATAAACATTCATGGTTAATATAAATTAAAAAAATAACTAAATTAATAATTTACATGTTGAATATAAGAACTAAAATTTGTCAAAGATAATATTAACTAAAAATCCAAGATGCTACATTATTCCCACTTATAGGAATTGTGTCCTCGTAATTTTACCCACAAACAAAAAATACTTTTTGGTTTATCTAATTTCCATACCATAATAGTATTCCATAATTTATTTATTCAAAATTAACTAAAACATGGTCATAATACATCAAAATATAAATTTATGGAAAATGTTTAACATATATGGTCAAACTAGTTGTATGCAACCTAGTATTCTTCAAAAAATGGTTATCTGTCCAAGGCTCTATACCCTAATATTCCAAATCACAATTACACAAAATAACCAAACTCTTCATGGATATAAACTAATACACCTTGGAATCACAATTTTTGATCTAGTACGTAACCTTCATACGTTAAGGAAATCTCATGAATTATAACCAAAACCTAAGATCGTCATTTTTATGTCTTTGGGATCAAGGTACATTTATACCTTAACTCTTAATAATATTTAAACTTTATGAATATCTAGAATACATATTACTTTATATAAATTAATAGGGAAATAAGGAAATATAATAACGGAGTGAACTCAAACACTCAAAAATTGGTAAACCAAAATCAATAATACATAGATAATAAATCAAGAGTCATGCCACATGACTTTTTTCATAAAATAAAAAATGAAACATATGAATGAGGAAACATGAGTCACCAATAATGATCCATGAATAAATAGAATAGTTAGGATAAAAAATATTATAACGTGGCATAACAACATGGCATAAGAATATAACACATTGAAAATTATATAAAATCATTTCTTATGTCGTGTATCAATTCTTCGACCATCATCTCATAGCAGAAAAGGAATCATAGAGGATTGGGTATAATACTCAATACCACACATATTGTCTCATTAGATATTAATAATTACTCAATCAATTTTGGGGATATACAATTCTATGACCACCCATCACATAATGTGCCAGGATCACTGCCCTTTCACAATACATTGTAACCCATATAATGTGATCATTTCCTAACCGATGGGGGATATATATTTATAGGCCCATAATCACTTAATAATACATCATTCATATGTGTCCCACATGAATATTTAAAACAATAATAATATATGGAAAACCAAAACTTTATTACCTGTGGAGAGAAAATGAGCATCCAATGAAATAAAGTAACTCTCTAAGTAAAATAACCTCAATCAACATAATGATGAATATGATATTTTCACCATATACAATAAAGGGTATAAAGTATATCCAATATCCAAATGTAGTGGTATCAAGGTGAAAACCCTTTAATAATAATAAATATGGAATATTATTAAAGCGTTAATGACATTAGGAGAAATGTTATGTTAATAAATAGTTTATTGTCGTTCATCAGTTGATGTTTTTTATCACTTCATATTTAGATTCAAGGATTTATAAGATCCCACGATAGTAGGGATCCTTGACTCCAAAATTATCATTATAAGGTTCACTGCATATGAATATTTTATTGGGGCTTAGTAAGCTACTCCTCAAACTTGTAGTTGATCTCGTTTTTACTCTTCAATTGGACGTAAGAATTCTACATGAAACACGACTCAATTACTATAGAGGTATGTGTATTTTTACTAGAAATATTGATTCTATTTCAAAATCGGTCGATTGTTTGTATGCTTGGAAATCTCATTGGTTGATATCTATATTTATATAGTTGGACTAGGGCTGTTTTCCATCCGATTTCTCCAAGAATATTTATTGATGTAGATATATTGAAGTCGCATGTTGAGTTCATTTGTATCACTATTGGTGAAGAGTTCTGGTTTAAGTAGTCTATAATATTTTAATTCTACTACGAATTTTATCCCATGTTTTAAAAAATGGGACATAAAAATGAGGTTCTTAGGCTTGAGAATCTGATGGGGAAGTAGTCTGGCATGAGCACTAATCAGATGATTCGGGTATGTGGTTCATTTTTTAGTGATCGTGGAATCCACTTTGTTAGGGACTGTAATGTACCATTTTCATGTTTTCAGTTAGTTAATCATGATAAACCTCACAACCCATATGATGAGTTCCTAAATTTTTGGGATGCAGTCAAGGGGGTGTCAATGCAATCCAAGGACAGACCTCTAGGCCCTAGTATTTCGTTCATTTTTGGAATTTTGAAAAATTATCAAAGAGTGGGGAATTATAAAGGTAATTTGGTGATTCAGAGTTCTTCATATGATTTAGGTGAATGAATTTCAAGAGATACATATTCTAATAAAAGAATCATGAATTCAGACACACTGATTCTTTTGAGCTCTCACGGTGGAGATGTATGCTATGGTAAAATTTTTTACTCTGATGTGTATTTTCAAATGTAGGATGAGGGAGTACCCAAGACTCCAATAGTTCTTTCATATGTTGATACAGTCTGGTTAGGGAAAGGTAAAATTTATGGAGATCAGGTAGTGGTCAATAAGGAACTAAAGTCTTATATGGGAGGTGGTTGACATTATATTGGGTAACTATTTTAATGGATTTTCTATTCATGACATGGTGCATGAGATGGAAATATATATCTTGAGGATCTCTATGGATGAGAAGAAAGTCTCTATGAATGATTCCAACAATGTGAATTCTAGCCAATTAACTGGATATTCCGATGAATATGGTAAAGGAAACATGCTTCCTAGCCTCAGGAGAAGAAAGAACTATATCAACATTTGAAAAGAGAGAAAGGACTTATAATATTTCCCACACCCAATAGAAATTATATTTTTTAAGAATTCTAAAGCTAATCTAATGGATAGTGAACCCCTCAACATTATTTGTTAGAAGGTGTATTCTATCGCAGTGCTTGAGAATTCTATAGAATTTTTTATGCACTCGTCTGATGAAATGATGGAATATGTTAAGATGATTAAAGCTATTAATGAAGATGCAAATAGGATGATGAGTATGTTATTTAAGGTGTCACCAAATGAAGGCCAACGTTCCTTGGTTGACAAGAATGTTTTTATAATTACAAGGGTGTTCAATGATTGGAAGATCAATGTAGTGGAGTGCATCCAATTATAGGACAATATGGAGTTCTATTTTTAATATATTTTAATGGATGAACTACATATGTAGGTAAACACTATTTACTATAAATTATTTAGGGAGAATAAATCTGGTAAACCTAAGTTGTCAATTCATGGATCCATTATTTACTTTTATAGTTTAAATATTGGTTTCTCACATTTTCCTCAAATTTTTTTGATAATAAAAAACTTAATTTTTGGGGGCTTTAAAAAAAGTATAGAAAAAAATCCGTAAAAATAGGTCCTTTTGGATAATGAGAGTGAAAATAAAAGGAAATTTGAGAGGAAGTTAGTAATATGAATGGCTTCCCTTATAAACATTACGGGGGTTGACTTAAAGAAACATATAATGAGAAATATAATTACATGAATATCCCTAATTAAAAGGAAGGACAATGAATAATAGAGGAAATAAATTACTCTTATGAGTATTTTATTAAGAGTGATAGAGATATATAGAGTGATATAGAACATTTCTTCCAAAAATGAAAATGCGTAGGTAAGGAACTGTTATGACCAATGTCATGTCTGAACTATAGGTCTATAAGGGATTAAAAAATAATATAAAATAAAAAAAATGTATATAAAATAATTAATTATTCATTTCATGATCTTAAATTTTAAACATAGAGGATAAGGTGTGAAATAGAGTAAACATTATTGAAAATTAAAGATACTTAGATGGAAAAACCATTCCTTGAGTCCCTAATCAGCATGTATATCATATAATATTTTGAATTATAATTATTTGTTAATTAATTAATTTATTAGGGGAATTAATCATGTTAATTTACTAATTATTTATAATTTTATTTCTTCTAATATAACATTTCATCCATTCACTAAATTAGTATTGTTCATATAGGCTGTATTTACAGGCGTTTGGTATTTATTCTCTTAAACTATTGTGGTATAATTATAATGGACAATGGTCATTATAAAATGGACTCATAAGCTCTATAAGTATCAGGTAATGGCTTACATGTAATTATTTTATAATGTGAATTCAATTGGACATAAAATAGTTACCATTTTTAAAATTGTCCTTAATAATATTACATTTAACACTTCAAAAATGGTTATGCTTTTGTACTTTTAATTTCAGTTTTATGATGAATATTTTACCATTAACGATTCGTAACCATATAATTAACTTAATATTAATGTGATATTAGAAAATAAAATCAAATTTAACTAAAATTTATGAAATATATTTGTTTATGAAAACATAATCATTTTCCTAGGTTGCGTAAAACCACCACATGTCAAATGTTGTTTTATGAGTTTTTATAAAATTTAGGGTATGATATTAAATATTAAGATTTTATAAAAATATTATATTACATGAAAAATAAGTTTTGGGGTTATTTTTATTTTGTCACCCAGTTTATTAGAATGGGTAAGAGCAAAATTGAAAAAAATAGAAATATAATATTTGAAAACCACATATTTTGATGGAATAGAGAATTATTGAAATGGGTTTACTAAATTGTAATTTTTTTGTCTCTTACAAATGATGGAAAAAATGATAGTAAAGAAATATATAATTATTAGATAATATGGAAGGGGTGTTTTAAATAGATCATGATAAAGGAATCTCAATGGAAAGGGGAATGATTAGGAGTGGAAACTCGTACCTTTCTCTAGAGTTCCATCCATTCAATTTGAATTAAAGAATTTAGAAGAGGGGACATTGGTCACACTAGTGGATTAAGGATGTGTTAAGGGAAGTGTGGAGAGGTATTTTCTCATATCAGGGTTGATCTAAAAAAATAAAGATGTGATGAAAGGTGACGTGGTAAATGTTAGTGTTTATAAGGTGAGGAGAGGGGTGCTCTAGAATTTTATATTGATTATTTTATCATTTAATAAAAATACCATGAATAATATTGATTATTATGTAATTTAATGAATTAAAAATAAAATATCAGGGTTATTTTATTTTCAAATTAGTATAACACTCAATGTAATATTTGAAATAATTATTTCAAGGTAATGAATAAAAACATTTGAAAAAATATAACATGGATTTTAAAACGTCAAACATTGGTTTATAGAATTAATTTATTATATTTAAATGAATTATTTTAATCCTTAAATAATATTTTGGTTGAATAAAGGGTTATAAATTTTTAATTCATTTATATATCATGTTGATGTAATAGAACTTATGTTTATTCATAAAAACTATATTTTTTACATTTCACCAAAAATTTAAATTTTCTAAAAACCCTCCAAAACATTGTTCTTGTAAGATCCTAATATTGCATGAGTGATACAAATCATTTAAATTAATAATTAGACTAATTTTTTACTATAATAAATGTTATTATGAGTATAAGGAAGATTTTCGGCCATCTACGGCTTGTTCGGAGCCCAAAGCCTTAGTTTTTTGGAGAAACATGTGAGACACACTATTTTTGCATGGTTAGTGATAACCATGCCCCTAAATCATGTAAGACCTAGATAATTCCGTAGTGTTTTTCAAATTATGAACCTTTAGTTGAATAATTGTAGGAATTGTTGAATATGGGTTGTAGAGGTGATCCACACAGACTTCTCTCAGTTTTTATTACTGTGTGAAAACCATGCAAAGGGTGTGTGTAATGGGGTAATGTTATTTTATGATTATCATATAGTCCATCCAACCATGTGGCAAAACATTACACCCTAAAAATGTGGGTGAATTAATTTTTTACCCTCCTATTTTACCCACCTCCCAATTTCCTCAACCCATTTACATACAAAACCTCTTCAATCGAGTTATAGCTCTCCTTTGGCATCCTAGCTTGGATTTGATCCATTTAATAATTTAATCATTCCATCATCTATTTTGCTTTCCATTTTTCTCTTTGGATGCATATCACTAATCTCTTCAATTTGATTCCTTCATTTCATCATTTATCACTCTTTATAGATTGTAAAATCCAGGTGATCTAATATGCTCTATTTTTAGGGAGGTTACCCATTTCTCTATTTTATTCCATTGTAACCCGTATTAAAGGCCAATTAAAGATGATGGTTATACTACCAGTAAAATTTTGGTGTTATAGTTATTTTTTCTGTTTTATGTCTTGTTTTTTATATTTTGTTTTGTAGTTCCACATACCGAAACATCAATCAAACACCACATAAATATTTAATTAATTAACTTAATGTATTTCATCATTCATAGGATAGTCTGACAACATATATTCATAATCAAAGGATGTCTACCATAATATGAGCCACCCCTTTGGGTGTTTCACCATTAACTTCCCATGATCATTAATCATTAAAATAAAATAGAATAAATAATTGAGGTGTGTTTTGTTGGACCTTATGAATGAAATGTTAATTGAATTAAACCATGGGAGAATGGTAGGACATGTACACTAGCCCTTGATTATTCTTATTCATATTTTGATTCATCCTTATTAAATAAATGGACAAATTTAAATAAGTCAATTGTTAAATGGTATGAGTTTACTTGTAGCCATGAATATCCATCATGACATGTTGAGGGTGATACATGTAACGACCCCGATTCCCGGGAGCCTTATGAGACATGATGCAACCACATTACAAACATTTATTTTACAAACATTCTATCATGTCTCACATTACAGAAGATCATGAGGCTCAGGGTTCTGGGAAACCAGCTGCTCTGAACATTCTTAAGCACTGACTCACCTGAAAATTTTAAAACGAAACATAGGGTGAGAGAAAATGCCCAGTAAGGGGTTTTATAAAAAAAAAATTTAAAAAATTTTTTACTTTCAAGGCAGACATTTTAGAAAAATGATAAAACATTATATCAAACAAGGCATTGAATTTTCTTTAGAACCAGCGAATTCTACATTCTAAAAAAACATTTGCACTGCAAAGGAGTAAGTATTGTAGATAAACATTAAGGACAAACATAAATCAGTGGCGTAAGAATGTGCATAATTTCACAACCAAATTGCAGCAGTTCTAAAAGTCTGTAAGCAGAGAAGTCATTCATAACATTAGACAAGGTCACGTAATGTTCTTAGGATATTAAACACATGTTTTTCAGTTCTTATCACATGTTTTCGTTCTCATAGTCAAAGGGAATTTACCCACTTAGGGATGTCCTGTTAGTTGAACTATCCCCTGGTTCACCATTAATCTTCATATGTGGAGGGAAAGTATAATGCCAGACTTTGTCAAGACCTTGCGTCAAGACTGTAAAAACATAACTAAATATGGGTCAAGGCTAACCGCCAATCCCGTTTCCATAGCAGCACAAGCCGAGGCTAACCGCCAAGACTGTAGCACATATCGTCTCATGAGACTCATCCTTAACCCAATGCATTGGAGCGCTGTATAATTCCGGGCGCACCCGTCCATAACATGTAAGTCCAATACTTCCCTCTCATATTTAGACATGGTCATACATAGGATTTCATACATTCATAATTGAATCCTTTTTTTCACATATGTGTTCATAACATGAAAACAGTTCTATCATGAAAAACATGATGACATGCATACTAAAACATCAAGCACATAACCAGTTATCTTAACATTAAAAGAAAATTGGGTTTTCAAGAAAATAAACATAACACTTAACATTACATAACATCATAATACCCAATTAAAAAAAGGTAGTTCACAACTTACACTTATGATGATAAATGGATATCAAAAGTGTTTAACATAGGCAGTTGAGGTTACAATGTGTATAATCAAATCCATCTTGAGAAATCATATATATAATTGTGTAAAATCTTCCATTGTCACTTTAAATAAATGTGAGTACCTATCTATTAATACATGAATGCATTTATAAAGAATTCAAGAAGTCCGTACTATCCATTCTAAGAAAAATCCTGATTATCTAAAGCAGTGATAAATGAAAATTCTCAGTTTCACGAATGAATTTGAAGTCCAACTAACCCATAAACCTCGTCATGCTTTATAAAAAAATTGCAAACATGGTTACTAAGTTCATATTGAGGTATATACACATACGTGTGTGTGTATATACATCATTCACTTGCACAATTTTACCTATTCACCCATTTACTTAAAATATCCATTTTATAGAAGGAAAGAAAAATCATGGGGTATAGACATCGAGGAAATACTACTTATCATCTTATAATATGTGTGTATGAAAGTATATATTTATATATCATGTATATATAAATATATATACATATTTATATAAAAACCGTTTCTTGTAAAAACCCAACCGAAATTAAAACAGGACTCTTTCCTTGCTTGGAGAGGGGGTGCAGTCGAGGCAAAAAGGATCCGAGGGTATAAAAATAGAAGGTATGCACATATATATATATATATATATATAACCCGAATATGCTTATATATATATGAAAACCGAGGTATAAAATGAACTTTTAAAAACATGGTTCTACCCTCACTAGTATGGAGAGGAGGAGGGAAATCGTAACGAGGCAAGTGAATCCAGTGGATTTTGTTGTACAAATACTACATGAATACGTATATACATAGCACATACATATATGTAAATATATAACAAAAAAAGAAACCCAAACAATAACCAAAACAAAGATAAACTTCACCCTTACCTATTCGACGAGGAGGAGGAAGGTTCAGGCGACGCTGGATTTGAGGTCGGCACAAGAGGTCTCGGTGCAAAGAGGATCCCTTCGGTAAAAAACCACCCCTCTCCCTCGGTGCAACCCAGGTCTTAAAACCGTAGAGGACTTCGCGTGAGGGAGACGATGGGAAAACCAAGGCCGAGATCAGTACAAAACCGCATGGAAAAGAGGGCATTGCTGGGTCTACACAGCGAAGAAAAGAAAAAAAGAATGCAGCAGTGCTGCTGGTTCGGCACGAGGAGAAGGAGCGCGACGTGGAGAAGGAGAAAATAAAAACGACGGCTGAGATTAAAACGGCCCGAGGTATCCGAGGCGAGGAGTCCGCATCGTCTTGTGGAAAGAAGGGAGCAGCCTGGGTCTTCTTCGCCGGCCTAGAGGAGAAAATGGCACCCTAGTCTACTGGTCTGGCATCGTGAGGTAGGAGAAGAAGCCGTGGCGCGAGGAAGAAGAAACCGCGGAGAAGAAAACACGAAATGCAATGAACGGCCGGGATTAAATGCCGGTCGATCGGAGGGCTCGGAGTTGACGCGACATTAAATGGAACTGACGGCCGAGATCAGGGTGCAAAGTGAATCAGACGGCTGGGGAGATGTCGCGGCATAAAAAAAACGCGCGGTCTTCTCCCTCCCCCTTTTCCGCGTTTCGTTTCTTTTTTTTTTAATTCTTTTTAATTTATTATTATACCTATTATAAACTTTATTATTATTTTATCCATCAATTATTTGTAGCTTTTATTATTTTAACAAGGTTCAAGATTAGTATAATATGTTTTTGCGTTAATTATTCTCTACCCATCTTATTTTACATTAACATTGTTTACACCATCAAACATTCAACACAAAACATTAAATAAACTACACCATTAAATGTGAATTAATGTAAATTTCAACATTGCACCACAAAATTTGAAAATCAAAGAAACCGAAACATCAACATAATTTCAAAATATTAATTATAAACGCAAGTTATAAACATTTGTATTATTATTACTTATATATAATTTAGAAAAATAGGTATAATTCATTTAACATACAGTTTGTCACAACATAAATATATATACATGTACATCTACAAACCGAGAGTTTGCACATATATATTTGTAAAAGAAGTAAAACCTCACCAAATTCAGTATAGTCCACCATTTTTATAAATGAAAATAAATTAAACAAATAATTACTTGCTCAAGTAAAATGTATATATATAAAAAATAGTGGAAAACTTAGTGTCAAATACCATTGTTTTGCAAATTAAAACTTTTAAATATAACAAAATAGGAGAGAGCCAACGGCTACATTTTTATCCATTGGTGTTTAAAAATCATATCAGGATGCTTATAAAAAGGGTTTGGTCTCGGTGTCCCTTACTCCAAGTGACCGAAGAAGATAAAGGAAGATGGTTCGTGTGATCCCCTTGGTGCTGAGCACGGTCGCGGTGGTGTCAGCCATACTTATGTTCCTTATGATAGATGCTCGAAATCCCTACCGCATTATCAGGCTCCTAGTAGTTCTAAGAAGTCTTCCCATCATCGTAATCGGATTCTTTGTTGGAATCTTTGGTTAGTGATGTTTTGATCGTGGGAAGTTGTAATCGTCAAGGTGTTTCTTAATAAAGGAGTATTTCATTCATGCTTGTTACTACGGTTTTTTTCCTTTTTTCATTTATTTTCATTTTCTTTTTATAGAAAGATTGTCTAGTTAAAGGGAAACATATCATTACGTGAAACATGAATTCTTGGGTCGTTACATCATCTCCCCCTTCAAAGAATTGCGTCCTCGCAATTCTATTCATAAAAGACAAGGAAAATACCTTGGTCGCACAACGTTACCAAAACTGAAGACTTGGATCGGTTAACGGAACCCCTAAACTGGTACATAGCTCCGCTATTTCCCTGACCCAGATACACTTTGAGCAATAAGACTTGTACTCCTACTCATGGGAACTACACACAGGCTTCCACAGGGAGGCCCGTGCAATAAACAGCTCTGAGACGCCCGAGCAGACGAATCCCCTAGTAACCCTTCGAACTTCATCCCGCTCGAGGTAGTCGAGGGAAATGACGCGATTGAGAAGGCTGACGTTCAGGATCTGGAACATGTAGGGGGCACTGAGGTGGCCATCCTAAGCTGCTATGAGAAAGTAGGCTCTGGCGGAGAAGTTCCGTGCCATAGAGAAACACTGAAAAAGCCCTTCATGGTATCTCCCCCTTCGCCTATAGTAGGGGAGCTGGGTGGTGGCAAGGAGGTGAATCACATGTTCATTCTCCTGACATGCGCGGAGAATTTCCGGACTATTCTCTATGTCCAGAAGACTTTGACAGGACCCTCGTAGGTGGAGAAAAGAGGGAAAGTCCACCATACAAGTTCTGATCAAGATAACCTCTACTAAGTCGTCAGGTAGAGACGAGAGGTTCATCTGACCTGCCATCTGGAAGAAAAGGTAAACAAGAGAGGTCACTTAACAACACTAAGAAGAATGGGATCATAAAATTTTTAATTATGAAAGTTTAAAAATTAAAGTCTGAGTTTTCTAGACGGACACCACAAAGAGAGGCGAAACTCTCTAACTCCACAAACCACACACAAGATGAACATACAGGACTAAACTCATGGGAACATTTATAATGCCTCTTGAGTTTAGCGTGAGGGGTGTGGAGTTGGGAAACGCCGGTGTACACTTTGTGCCTAAGAGACACATGAGGGAACTCATTTTCCAACACTCCGAAGTCCATTAACTGGCCCCAGAAGCCGTAGTGCAGGGCCTGGCACAGATAAGCTACTCGGAGGTTTCCAGCAGCAGCAGCTTCTTGAAAAGGGTTATCAAGCAATGTGCCAAATTCCTCGCTAGTTGTAAACACTCGGAAGAGTCCTTCGTGATACCTTCCCCGATGTGCATTGGAGGGAAACTGGGTTATCATCATTAGGAGATAGTCCATCCCCATTCCCTGGTGGAGACTAAGCACCCTAGATGAGTTTGACACATCGTATAGGTGCTTACACGTCATGCGAATTTGGGCATAGTTCATAAAGTTTTCACGGCTAGCTAGAGATATAATATTATCTAGAGCCTCGGTGGGGAGTGACAAAAGGTCGGTAGGTACATCAGCCATCTGAAAATTATTTTTACTTAGTTAGTCTTAGCAATATATTTATATCACCTGGTTTTCCAGAGTTTCCTGAACCCATCCTTTGATACCAACTGTAACGACCCCGATTCCCGGGAGCCTTATGAGATATGATGCAACCACATTACAAACATTTATTTTACAAACATTCTATCATGTCTCAAATTACAGAAGATCGTGAGGCTCAGGGTTCTGGGAAACCAGCTGCTCTGAACATTCTTAAGCACTGACTCACCTGAAAATTTTAAAACGAAACGTAGGGTGAGCGAAAATGCCCAGTAAGGGGTTTTTAAAAAAAAAACATTTAAAAACAATTTTACTTTCAAGGTAGACATTTTAGAAAAATGATAAAACATTATATCAAACAAGGCATTGAATTTTATTTAGAACCAGCGAATTCTACATTCTAAAAAAACATTTGCACTGCAAAGGAGTAAGTACTGTAGATAAACATTAAGGACAGACATAAATCAGTGGCGTAAGCATGTGCATAATTTCACAACCAAATTGCAGCAGTTCTAAAAGTCTGTAAGCAGAGAAGTCATTCATAACATTAGACAAGGGCACGTAAAGTTCTTAGGATATTAAACACATGTTTTTCAGTTCTTATCACATGTTTTCGTTCTCATAGTCAAAGGGAATTTACCCACTTAGGGATGTCCTGTTAGTTGAACTATCCCCTGGTTCACCATTAATCTTCATATGTGGAGGGAAAGTATAATGCCGGACTTTGTCAAGACCTTGCGTCAAGACTGTAAAAACATAACTTAATACGGGTCAAGGCTAACTGCCAATCCCGTTTCCATAGTAGCACAAGCCGTGGCTAACCGCCAAGACTGTAGCACATATCGTCTCATGAGACTCATCCTTAACCCAATGCATTGGAGCGCTGTATAATTCTGGGCGCACCCATCCATAACATGTAAGTCCAATACTTCCCTATCATATTTATACATGGTCATACATAGGATTTCATACATTCATAATTGAATCCTTTTTTTTCACATATGTGTTCATAACATGAAAACAGTTCTATCATGAAAAACATGATGACATGCATACTAAAACATCGAGCACATAACCAGTTATCTTAACATTAAAAGAAAATTGGGTTTTCAAGAAAATAAACATAACACTTAACATTACATAACATCATAATACCCAATTAAAAAAAAGGTTGTTCACAACTTACACTTAAGTGATAAATGGATATCAAAAGTGTTTAACATAGGCAGTTGAGGTTACAATGTGTATAATCAAATCCATCTTGAGAAATCATATATATAATTGTGTAAACTCTTCCATTTTCACTTTAAATAAACGTGAGTACCTATCTATTAATACATGAATGCATTTATAAAGAATTCAAGAAGTCCGTACTATCCATTCTAAGAAAAATCCTGATTATCTAAAGCAATGATAAATGAAAATTCTCAGTTTCACGAATGAATTAGAAGTCCAACTAACCCATAAACCTCGTCATGATTTATAAAAAAATTGCAAACATGGTTACTAAGTTCATATTGAGGTATATACACGTACGTGTGTGTGTATATACATCATTCACTTGCACAATTTTACCTATTCACCCATTTAATTAAAATATCCATTTTATAGAAGGAAAGAAAAATCATGGGGTATAGACATCGAGGAAATACTGCTTATCATCTTATAATATGTGTGTATGAAAGTATATATTTATATATCATGTATATATAAATATATATACATATCTATATAGAAACCGTTTCTTGTAAAAACCCAACCGAAATTAAAACAGGACTCTTTCCTTGCTTGGAGAGGGGATGCAGTCGAGGAAAAAAGGATTTGAGGGTATAAACATAGAAGGTATGCACACACACACACACATATATATATATATATATATAACCCGAATATTATTATATATATATGAAAACCGAGGTATAAAACGAACTTTTAAAAACATGGTTCTACCCTCACCAGTACAGAGAGGGGGAGGGAAATCGTAACGAGGCAAGTGAATCCAGTGGATTTCTTTGTAAAAATACAGCATGAATTCGTATTTACATAGCACATACATATATGTAAATATATAACAAAAAACCAAACCCAAACAAGAACCAAAACAAAGCTAATCTTCACCCTTACCTGTTCGACGAGGAGGAGGAAGGTGCAGGCGACACTAGATCTGAGGTCGGCACAAGAGGTCTCGGTGCAAAGAGGATCCCTTTGGTACAAACCCACCCCTCTCCCTCAGTGCAACCCGGGTCTTAAAACCGTAGAGGACTTCGCGTGAGGTAGACGATGGGAAAACCAAGGCCGAGATCAGTACAAAACTGCATGGAAAAGAGGGCATTGCTGGGTCTACACGGCGAAGAAAAGAAAAAAAGAATGCAGCAGTGCTGCTGGTTCGGCGCGAGGAGAAGGAGCGCGACATGGAGAAGGAGAAAATAAAAACGACGGCTGAGATTAAAACGGCCCGAGGTATCCGAGGCGAGGAGTCTGCATCGGCTTGTGGAAAGAAGGGAGCAGCCCGGGTCTTCTTCGCCGGCCTAGAGGAGAAAATGGCACCCTAGTCTAATGGTCCAGCGTCGCGAGGTAGGAGAAGAAGCCGCGACGCGAGGAAGAAGAAACCGCGGAGAAGAAAACGCAAAATGCAATGAACGGCCGGGATTAAATGTCGGTCGATCAGAGGGCTTGGAGCTGACGTGGCATTAAATGGAACTGACGGCCGAGATCAGGGGGGAAAGTGAATCGGACGGCTGGGGAGATGTCGCGACATAAAAAAAACGCGCGGTCTTCTCCCTCCCCCTTTTCCATGTTTCGTTTCTTTTTTTTGTAATTCTTTTTAATTTATTATTATACCTATTATAAACTTTATTATTATTTTATCCATCAATTATTTGTAGCTTTTATTATTTTAACAAGGGTCAAGATTAGTATAATATGTTTATGCGTTAATTATTCTCTACCCATCTTATTTTACATTAACATTGTTTAAACCATCAAACATTCAACACAAAACATTAAATAAACTACACCATTAAATGTGAATTAATGTAAATTTCAACATTGCACCACAAAATTTGAAAATCAAAGAAACCGAAACATCGACATAATTTCAAAATATTAATTATAAACGCAAGTTATAAACATTTGTATTATTATTACTTATATATAATTTAGAAAAATAGGTATAATTCATTTAATATACAGTTTGTCACAACATAAATATATATACATGTACATCTACAAACTGAGAGTTTTCACATATATATTTGTAAAAGAAGTAAAACCTCACCAAATTCAGTATAGTCCACCATTTTTATAAAAGAAAATAAATTAAACAAATAATTACTTGCTCAAGTTAAATGTATATATATAACAAATAGTGGAAAACTTAGTGTCAAATACCATTGTTTTGCAAATTAAAACTTTTAAATATAACAAAATAGGAGAGAGCCAACGACTACATTTTTATCCGTTGGTGTTTAATGGTCATATCGGGATGCTTTTAAAAAGGGTTTGGTCTCGGTGTCCCTTACTCCAAGTGACCGAAGAAGATAAAGGAAGATGGTTCGTGTGATCCCCTTGGTGCTGAGCACGGTCGCGGTGGCGTCAGCCATACTTATGTTCCTTATGATGGATTCTAGAAATCCTTACCGCATTCTCAGGCTCCTAGTAGATCTAAGCAGTCTTCCCATCATCGTAATCAGATTCTTTGTTGGAATCTTTGGTTAGTGATGTTTTGATCGTGGGAAGTTGTATTCGTCAAGGTGTTTCTTAATAAAGGAGTATTTCATTCATGCTTGTTGCTACAGTTTTTTCTTTTTTTCATTTATTTTCATTTTCTTTTTATAGAAAGATGGTCCAGTTAAAGGGAAACATATCATTACGCGATACATGAATTCTTGGGTCGTTACAATACATGAGTTTTTATTTGTAAATAATCATATGGGAACACTGAGATTGATAAATTAAATGCATTATATTGAATTATATTATGCAATGGGGGAAACATGGACTACTATATGGTATTCCATTTATAGGTTCACCTAGAATGTGGACTTATTTTATGCCATGAGATACACTTTTTCACATATTTAGAATTACAAATATGAGATCCAATGGTTTTTTATTACATTATTCCTAAATAACCCTCTAGGTTTCATATATTGACATGTAAACTTAGGTGGGAATCCCATTATACCATGCCTCCCTTATACCTGGATTCCCCTGAGTAATTCTATGGAATGATTTGTAGGGTGATTGTTTATATTAAACCTAAGAGATATCAATGTTCCTTATATGTAATTCCATGGATATGCCAAGGGAAAAATTAAATTATTTTAATGATGAGCATTCCAATTCAATTAAATCAATTTGAGTTGTTCAATGATTTCCATACATAAGAACATTTTAAATTTAATTTATTTCAGTTCTAATGTGATGAGAATTAGGTATCCATTATACAATTATGATCATCCAGGGATGTCTTGGATAGGATTCAGGTTCCCCAGACTATATTAAAATTAAGTCATAACTAATAAAAGTTCAAAGACATTCCAGCATAAGCCAAAGAAGGTACTATCATATGGGTGTTCCACATAGACTCTAGAATTACATAATTTAATTATTTATTACCATAATTTATTATAATTTTAAACTACTCATAGTACATACATAGACTTGATAGTGTTACACAATTTTTGGTGTATTACTTAGCTTATCTCACACTATGTTTGGTCCGTCGAATGGTACCCATACAGACATCATGGATGTAGATAAGAGTAAGTGGATAGTTCTAGATTTGGATGCCTTATTTTCTATACTAGGATGTAGTATGGTATAAGAGGAATAATCTTATGTTTTTTATTCAATTGAAGATATATTTTTATAATTTTTTCATTTTTGATAGAATTTTGCATCTTTTTACTAATCCCTTTACTTTTATTCTATTTTGTATTTCATATAGTCGTTATATCAATTTGTGTATGTCATTGGTAAATTATTCTATATATTTGTTACATCTGGTAGATTTATACATCCACTATCGTTTTATTTTATTGTTTATTCAAAGTAATTTAATTGTATACCAGAGTGATTCACTCTTATCATGTGGGTATAGAATCTTCAATTTACCATCCAAGAACCACACTACTATCTGATAAGTTTGGAATATGGGGAGGAACTATTAAGGTCTTATGGAGAACTGGGTCTAGTTACATATGAATGAAGTAGTCTAAGGACATTAAAAAGTTGTGTGAGAGATTTTTACTTTCGTGTTACCATTAAGGTTATTAGAAAATATACAAACAACATGTTGGGATTTTGTAATGATATTTTTTCAGGGTGTATGTGACCCAAATATTGGGAAGAACCAAATTACCCAAGAAGGAATGGTTGTATTGGTCTTTTATTAATAAAGTTTAATTGGTATCACCTTTTAGTGACCCAGACAATTTATGGAATTCTTATTGTTATTTTTATGATGGTTTTTATTTTTTCCATGTCATGGTATGGAATTTTGGTATTATGTCATGAATCATAACATGATCTTGAGGATACACATTTTATGAATATTCTATGCAATAATTATTTTTCTGCATTCATTTTCTACTGCATACTTCTAGTTCCTTGAAAATTACATTGGGAAATGTTATAATGTTTCTCGAAAGGATAGAATAATTGGGTTTATTAAAGTTTCTACATCAACCTAAACTGTTTTTTTCTAATATAAATTGATGGAGGATGTATAATCAACCAATTATGTAATATTTTATCCATTGAACATTGGCCAATGGGTTGAAAAGTTTGTTGATTTTGATTACACGAATGCTAATTTTAATTTATGAAGCATGTAATTATATAAATTTTGAATTGTGATTCATCTGGACAAATCATTTAGTATAACACATTACATAATATTATTAGATGTAACAGAAAGTATCTAGTTATATGATTTTCTAATTACAACATAAAAATATTATGACTTTATAAATAAATAATGGTGATTCTTATAACTATACCATAAAATATATATAGATATAAATGAATAAAAATTGAAATAAATATGAAATTCTAAAACAAAATACTTTATGTAAGATGATGAAGACAGTTGATACATGATGGGTGTTTTCACATATTCCTTGAAATTGAAACTATATAAACCATAACCTATTCTACGTTATGTGAGAGCATGAAAGTGACTAGTACTTTTTAGAAGGATGTAGTAATTTTATACTATGATCTTTTATGATATTCTATGTCTCATAGACCTGGATTTTAGAGAAGGAAGATGGGTATTTAATCTTATATAAGAAGAATATATACCAATCCTATTTCATTATTTGTGACCATTTTTTATATAATTATTCTTTGAGGTGTTTGTTTTGAAATTGTAGAAATATTCAACCATGATGGACTCAGGCCGATCACTATGAAGGTGGTGATGACTATTCTGCAGGGTGGGGTCTTTGAGTTGTCTATATTACATCATGTAGTTCCACCTATGGAACTTCCAAAAATTCATGATCTCTGTGTTGATTCTCACTTTAGAGATTGATACCTAAAATTGTTTAAGGTATATGTAGTGGTCCCCAAGACCTTCCCATTCTATAAAATAGTTGGTAGACACACCCTCTAACTGTTTTGAGAGATGGTGGTCCTCAAGGTTTTGAGTCTCTTTTATAGGCCATGTTTAGTATTTTTAGCATCTAGAGATCCCTCCAGATAGGATGGAAAATTTCACAATATATATGCTTCGTGATACATCCTTGTATTGGTGGGATGTTATTATTTTGGAAGATTGTCATCAGGATATGATCTGAAGGGAATTCAAGATGGACTTACTTCATTCCACAGAACCATAGAGATGACCTCATGAGAGAGTATACACCCCTCCAATATAGGATCATGTACGGAATCTGGACTCAGGTTAATTTCATTCAATTTACAACTATTTCAGATATAGTAAACCATGACCTTATCAGTGATCATATTCTAAGGGAAACTTGCAGTGTGGGATAGAGTAGCTCAACTTTTATATTGGATGGTACATCAACCATTAGAAGGAATCATCTCATTTAGTCATCCCATGAAGGGATAAATATTAATATTGGACACATAGATAGTAATGTGGTCTTTCATAAATATAGTATATTGATTAATAATAAGAACTGTTTTAATAAGGACCCAATTGAGTGATGATCATATGGCATGATGGCGATCCTTTATCATTTTCCTAGAAATTCTTCTCTATTTCCTAGTGAGTAAAGATCTGAACTGAAAACACAATCATGATTTAGATAAGCACCTCCATGTTAGGTATAATGATGGCCTATTACTAGATGATCTAATTGGGAAGGTGAACATGGTGGTAGATTATAGTTTTATGAGATGCAATTCCAGTCCAGTATGTCTGCAAAATGTAGTCTCACTATAACTTAGGGATGTGGATCAAGATAGTTACATGCATTATAGCCTATATCATTGGATTAGATTACAAAGACATATATATTTTGAGGTGTGATTTGAGTATCATATACCCAAGTATATTATTTATTTTCTACGGTAACATTAAATTATTTTATTTATGTGATGGTTATGGAAATAAATGGGAAATAGAAATATTAATAATTTTTCCTGTAACCATAGAAACTCTGATGGGACTATGATCAGAATGTTAAAATAATTGTAGGGAGTCCCCCCTTCATATAGTTTGTTATTTCTTTATATGGAACCTCGTTATCTTTGATATGAAATATTCTTTATATCATTATCGAGATAGAATAGTTGGTTTGTAACCATTTTCTTGTCAATTGTTATCATTGAAGTGTGTTAATTTCTTCACTGGATGGATGTATTTATATTTATAAATGTGAATGAGATATCTAGTCATATTGATATAAATCATAGCATCATGTTCTGGGTGGAGTAACAACCAAGACTACTAGTCTCTTTCAAGATGCTTAGGGAAAACATTATACATACTTCCATCCAATAGTGGATAATTTTTGAGATGTGTTCCAAAATGATATTTTTGGGTTACCTCCTGGGAGAAAGGTAGAGTTTATTATTGAGATAGTACCAAGATTAGCATCATTGTCTATACATCATTATATTATGTTACCTACTGAGCATCAGGATCTCAAGATACACCAAGAGGACCTGTAATACAAAGGGTTTATCAATCCCATTATGTCTTTTTTGGGATCCATTGTCCCTTTCTCTGTGAAGGTAGAATATACCCTCATATTGTGTATATATTATCAAAATTTGAATCATTATATGGTTAAGAATATATATCCCATAACTTTTATAGAATCTCACTTCGACTAGAACTAAGGAGATATGGTCTTTTATAAGATATATTTTAGGGTGATCTATCATTATGCAAGAGTTAGGCCTTCATATATACAACAAAAAAATTCCATATTAGATATGTCTTGTTTGAGTATTTTTTATCCCATTAGGTCTCTTGAACGAGATGATTGTTTTTATGGCCATGACGAATTGGGTTTTCACTTGTACATGGATTATTTCATCATGGGTATTTAGAAGCTATCTGGGTGTATTCATAGACTCTACATAACCATTATAATTATCTTGAGATCATAATGAATAATTCAAAATATAATAAGATTTATTCTAGGATAATAAAATGTTATATTTTGATTGATGAACTCCACTTATTGGGTCACATTAACTAGGAGGTATAAGTATCTATAGTCCCAATGATGGTGATTAATATGGTTTATTAGGTTAAAGCTATAAATTTTATAGATATAAAAAGATTATCTTCAATAGATGGATATTTCATACATTTTTTACATGTTTTTTCACTAATTACAGCACAAATCACATGATTGAATGAGAAGGGAATAAAATTTTCAATATCTAATACATGAGAAAAATTCATTTAGGTCTTGAAAGGAATGATGAATTTTCCTTGGAAGAGACGATTAGAAGTTATACAGTATACTGTGATTCATTATGAATTAGGATGGGAGTAGTTCTAATGCAAGGTGAATGTTTCATTTCCAATAGATACAATCAATTTTGTCCCCACGAATAGAATTACAGGACACACAACCATATTATGGAAATTTTTGATCATGCCTTATGTTGTTGGAAACACAATTGGTTGGGATAGTGATTTTTTGTATATAATAGCCATTAAATCCTCAAATAAATATTTACTTAGTGTGACATGAAACATAGTAAATGAAGATGGGTTGAATACCTACAGTTGTTAGAAATTGATATTTAATATATAGCTTAGAAGGGTGTTGAAATAGAATATTCTATGAGCCTAAAGACTTATAAATAACATTTTCATGAGGCCACTAGCGAGTGATTGTTGATGGAAATGTTATCTAAGATGAATTTAGAGGTGTAGGACCATCAGTGAAAGCTGGTACTCATATTATTATTAGTGAATAATTCAATTATTGATATAGTGATAGATATGTAGCTTTCTGGTCGAGATGGAATAATACTAAATGAGATTTTTTTTGTCAAGGAATCACTACCTATATGGGTCATATATGGGGATGAGAACTTTCACATTTATGGGTGTGTCTCAGTTGTAGATGTCATACATGGGGAATTGATATGGGTGCACATGCCTCTAATTTGGTGACACATCCTAGTCTTACAAAGATGTATCGTGACTTACAAAAACCAGTATTGGTGTCCATGGAGGAAAAGATAGGTTGCTGGATTTATTACCTTTTGTTGCACCTATCATTAGGATAAGGTAGAACAATAATGAACACCACAAATTTTAAATATGTTACCGATTCTAGAGCGGACATGGTATGAAATAATTAGGTATTTTATTATAGGTTTACCTAGTTCCCCTCAAGGTAGTGATAAAAAAGGGTTTATTTTTTATCGGATACAATGTTCACCCTCTTCCTTCGAATAAAATATGCCCTTTATTGGATATTTTATGGAGGCTATATGTCAAGGATATAATATGCCTTCATAGAGTTCCGAATACCATCACTATGGATAGAGATTATTGTTTTATATCACATTTTAGGCCAGGGGATTAATGGTCACTACGTTCAAAGGTATACTTGAGTACACGTTATCATCCTAAAAAATAATGTGTCGTCAAGGCATATTATACATGTGTTTTTGGACATGCTTATAGAATGTTTCCTTGATTTTGGAGGATCCTGGGAGAAAAAACTGTCTTTTATTGAGTTTTCAAATAATGGATGATTCCATGAAACTATATAGATGGATCATTATGAGTCCCTATATGGTAGGTCGTTCCTTTTAACCCTATGAAAGTTAGATGTATGAGTGTTACTAGGAAAAAGTCTCATTTGTGAGACATTGAAGAGATATAGATTACCAGGATGCATATGTCTACCACATAATCTTGGACATAGCCTTATAATAGTCTCCATCCATGAACTATGGAGTTCAATGTAGGGTATTATATCATCATGTGTGTTTCATCTATGTCGGGGCATCGATGATTTATGAATAAATTCAAACCTTTTGAGGTTTTAGAGATTGTTGGATAAATGGATTGTTGGATAGTACTACCTAATAAATATACAATTATGGAAAATGTTTTTCTCATTTATTTGTTACCTCATTATTATATAGAACTATCTTATATCCTTATTTTTGATAAGATTGAATTGGATATTGATGTTTAATTTGACTAGAATCCTATACATGTTATTTATAATAGAATAAATAATCTTCATGGAAGTTTAGTTCCTATATTTTAAGTGATATGGATGCATGAACATGAAATTTATGAGAGAGATAAATATAGGTCAATGTTCATTCTCAATAGTTAGAATTGTTCTTAGATGGTGCTCAACCACATTGAAAGGGAAATATAGGGTTGATTTTTTTAAGGAGGGAAGGTTCTATGATCTTGATTTGTTAAGAGAGGTATGAAAAATTTAAATTTCCATTTAAACCTCTTGTTTTACTCTACGAAAAGTTATTAGGATAAAATGGAAGGGTTTGGGTGTATCTAAATCTTGTTTGGATCTTAGAGATGTAGTTTTTGGGAAAAACATGTGAGGCGGAAAGTTAGGGAATAATTAGTGATAACTATTCTCCTCAAACTAGTAATAAATAAAAGGTGTCACATGGTTTTTCAAACCATTAACCCCAGTAGTCACGAATATGTGAATTGGTACATATGGTTTGCTGAGGATATTCACACAAGCCACACACAATTTTTCTAACTATGATGAAACCATGAAAGGGTGTCAATATGGGACAATAATTCAGCCTAATAGGTTACTAGTTTCACCAAACATCTTGACAATACATACACCGATTAAAAATGGATGAATTTATGATTTCCCTACTCCCTCTATTTAACTCACCTACCTCTTTTATCCTCTCATTTTCGTGGATAAAAACCATGTAAAACCATGAGTTTCTTTGAACATTTTTTTGAAAAAAAAATTAAATTTATTTGATGGATTAAGTTGAAACCTACACTAATTAAAGCTTATATTATATTCAACTCCATTTTAATCTTTCACTACACATAACACCTTCTTATCTAGAGTTATAGATGACAATGTTTTTTAACAAAAAAAATGATATATTATAGTTATTTAAACCCAACCATTATATCATAGCCCTTAAATTTAGTAATTTGATTTGAAATAACCAGTTTTCTAATATAATGGTTATATATAAAGAAAACATATTGATACTAAAATAAATAATTTTTATTAAAGTCTTTATATATTTTGGAAATACTATTTTCTGATATAAATTACTTTTTATACATTTTTGTGGACAAAAAATAAAATAAATTTTTGACACTTTTATAAACATAATTTTATAACATAAAATTCATTTATGAGTTATTAATGTCAAAATTATATTAGAGGTATGTTATTGAAAATTTCTGAAATGTTTCATTTTTTGATGAATAATAAAAAATACCGAAATTGAATTGAAAATTGTGTTTTCATTTAAATAATTTATAATGTATAATTATTATTATTATTTCTTTATATATATAAATATATATATATTTTAAAACTTTTGACCCTTTTTGATTTAAACATAGTTTTCTCGACATGTCTATTGGATAAAATTTTAAATAATTTATTGAATTATATGAGTTGAATTTAAAAAAATGGATTAAATATTTTGAATAAGAGAAATTTATAATTTCAAATAATTACATTTTTATTGACTCAAAATAATTTTGCAAATAGTTTGTTGGGCAAAAATCCCTCAAGGTAACATTATAGCATTTTTGGGTTGATTGTGTTTGTTGACAAAGAATGTTTCCATGGATAATTTTTGAGTTCTCGAGAAGTTGTTGACATTCCATGTTGACAAAGAACGATGACAAAGGAAAGGACGATCTGGAGGCGGTACAAAAGAGCAGTACAAGGTGGCGCCGTTTCCCAGTGTTTGCCAAATTTTTGGGGTCCAAAATTTGGAGTTTGGTGAGCGTCGCGAAAAGTGGATTTCCATGAAGAGCTTAATTTAATATGGCAAAGGCATGAATTTCGCAAAGATAGGATGCATGGTTTGGAAATCGCGAAGACCAGAAGAATGGAGGTGGTGATGCTTCGCGATTACGTCAAGCTTCGCGAACGGCAGAGGGTGAAGCGCATCGCGGCGGTGAAGGGCTTTGCGAGGGAGCTTCGCGGCGAAGGCGCAAAAGAATGTTGGGCTTCGCGAGGGAGCTTCGCGGCGAAGTCGCAAAGGTATGTTGACGGTGATTCTTCACGACTACGTCAAGCTTCACGAACGGCAAAGTGCCGTGGTGCTTCGCGATTTGGACAGAATTCCGGCGGAATCTTTGGAGCTTCGCGATTTGAGATGAAGTGGAGTTGACTTCGCGCGGAAGGGACGAGGGTCGGTGGAATCGCCTATAAATATAGGCCTACCCCCTCGAGAGAAGGAGAGAGCATTTTCATAGAAGATCATTCGCTCTCGATTTGCGAAGGTGGTTCACGGAGCCAGTGTGCTTCACGAAATAGGTGCTTCGCGGCGGCTATTGTAGCTCCGCGAAACCTGCGAGCTCCGCGTTGTATTACTAAGCTTCACAAGGGTCGTTGATCTGCGACGGCTTGAGCATCGCGATAGTGATTCGCGAGAGTGATTCACGAGATAGCTTCGCAAAAAGGCAGGATCTTCGTGAAGGCTTTTTTGAGCTTCACGAAATTGGGAGCTTCGCAAAGTAGGGTGCTTTGCGAAGGTACTTTCCAAAGGTAGTTGCCCAGTGGTCAGAGGCAAAGTGCTATTCATCAGTGGATGAAAGTTGAAGTTCAACAGAGCATCTACATACAGAGAAAGATGCATTCCTTAATGGAAATGAAGAGACCTAAAGGTCTATAAACTGTGAGTGAATCCCTTCCAAGAGTAGTGAGCTTAGGGAAAGGTAGAAGGTGATCCTCTCCACCGGCAGTGAGCCAGAGAGAGAGAAACAGGGAGTGACCCTTGGACAATCAGTGAGCTGACCCTAAACCTTGTAAAGGCAGTGAGCCTGGGCATAGAAGTGATCTAGCCCGAACATTATAATCCACAGCTAGTGAAGTTTAGTGGAATTGGTACGACCGGAAACTTGTCGGTGTATGCTCCTTGTACGTAGCCCTTTGCGGTGAACCAAGTAAAATTGTTGTGTCCTGTGCATGCTTTACTTTCTTTTTACTTTGCGCAACAGGAAAGAGAGAGAAGAGTGTTTTTCTTAACAGCGAAACAAGATCAAAGCGGGCATTAATTTTTAATTTGTCATACCCTAATTCACCCCCCCTCTCACGGTATTCAGCCTTGTGGACCTAACAATTGGTATCAGAGGGAAAGGTTGACAATTGTTCTTCTCTCAAATGGATGTCACTAATGATAGAGTGATTACGATCTTCGGGAATGGATGTTTTTCTAGCAGCTATGCACAACATCACAGCTGATATTACTAGTGGTGCATTATCAGAAGCAGAGCATAAAGAGTTGGATGATGATTCCAAAGCAATCAATGCCTTAGGGGGAGCCCTTTCCAATCCCATATATACAAAGGTGATGTCATTCAAAACGTCACATGCCATGTGGGAAAAGCTTTTTAATATTTATGAAGAGGATACAAAAGTTAGAGAGGCAAAGCTGCAAGTGTTGTGGAACATGTATGATGATCTGAGAATGAACCCGAATGATTCTGTTGATGCATTCTTTGACAGGGTAAATGCTGTGGTAGAAGACATGCGGGGACTTGGAGAAATAATCGAAGATATAAAAATTGTGAAGCGCATATTGAGAAAACTTCCACCTCAGTTAAATCTGAATGTTTCTGTTTTGGAAGATAAAGACCCAAAAGAACTGACATTGGATAACTTGCACAGTACTCTTGTTGCATATGAAATGAGAAACGATGATAACGAAACTATGGAAAAGGGAAAATCCCAAGAGGTGGCATTCAAGGCCATGAAGAAACTCACCATTGAAGATTCTAATGAAGAAGAAGAGACAGATGAGGTGATTTCATTCCCCCAAATTGTGTGGTTCTTGTTTTTTAGGATTCTCCTTTCAATATACAACATTTCATTATAAGGAACCATGATCCAATTCTGCCATTTGAAGAGTCATATAGTCCTCACAAACAAGACCAACGAATCTGTGAACAAACTGGACCAGCCTTGAAGATTGATTTACTGGGATCAATACAGAAGTCCAAAAACATTAACTCTCCACCATAATTCGGGGGACACTACATTTCATCTTGGATAAAAATTTCAAGGCCCAAATCCAAGTACAAGGGGCCCAAATAAATCTTTAAAGTCCAGCCCACTATTCTGGACGAGAATTAAAATCAGTATAGTATGCATGACATATCTCCTGATGTAAGCATCCAAGCGAGCTGAGATTTGGCAGTGTGAAAGAGGAGATATAAGAGGCCTACTTTGTTGAAGAAACCATTCGGATTTGAAGGCATCTTAATATTCAAAAACACTTTCACATTATGGACTTCAAAAAGACTGGATTGAAATGGACAATTTAAGTTTGTTTATTAAACCGGCCATAACATTTTATCCTTACGTCCAAATGACTCCAAATTTTGAGAGTAGTCGGCCAACATTATTTTCTACAACATTGAAGAAGGAGATATTTGATGATTCGGCTGTCTAATTTCCAAATTGGCGATGCAAGTGGAGGGACATATTTGGAATGAAAACAGTCCACTCCTTGGGCTATAAATACTCTCCCCTTCTCTCCTTGAGAGGGGTTGGCATTTCAGAAGAGAGGAGATCATATTGGCACGACCAAAGCTTTTACAAAGGCTTGTGAGGACCTTCCATACTCAAGTTTTCACTTGAGAGACCTTTCCTCCTCTCTTTGTTTTCACTTACTTTTGTGTTTTTCATTTTTGTAATTTTGTAAGTCCTTTCTTTTGTAATTCTGTTTTAATGCAAGTTTCTTCTTAAATATCTCTTATTATCCTCCACCTTCTGTATTTTAATATTAATGTTATTAAAATAGTTTAAATTCAAGTCAATCCCCTTCCCTTCTTTTGCTTCCTCATTCAATCGAAATTCCATTTTTGATTCTCAAAATATTTCGTGTGTGTGTTCGGCACACTACTCTTATCTTGTCCCTTTCTTTTTCTTCTCTTTATAATTCATAACCATAAACATATATTACCAGATTAATAAAAATAATAATGTCTGAGTAAATTTCTCATTGGGGTGAGTTTTAATTTAGGTATGTTAAGCGATTGAGAGCTTTTGCTCGATGAGTATTCGTTGAATTAACATTGTGTATGTTGGACTTAGCATGTCATGTATTAATGATTTGATTTGTTTAACGTGTGGTTTCCATGGATTATTGGAACCATAAATACACTACCATAAACAATATTTGATCAAGATTAGAACCCTAAGTTAATTTAAGGCTTGGATTAAAGCCTTAACACTTAGGAATTCTAATCAACATCATCTTGTGATATGGGTGTTAATTTAAATGCAATATAAAGCAAAGCTCAAGGATATCACAAGCTTAACTAACCTAATGATGAACTCACCCCAATCTTTATCAACTTGTTAAATTAAACATAATTCATTAAACATTTCAATTAAGCACTGCAAACAAACCCCCCCAATCAAAATACAATCAACTAAAAACAATCGACTATTACGAAGTACCATCGCCGAGGATTCGACCCGAGTGCTGCTATACACATTAGAAGAGCACCGGAACTTTGACCGGTCGATAGGCGACAATCGGCCGTGCATTTCAAATGGCGCTGTTTCCGGGGATGGTGCTTTAAGTAGTCATTAGTTTCTGGTTATTGTAAAAAAAAAACCCAAAAAAAATACAAAAGTTTAAAAAAAATTGAAAAAAAAACACAAAGAAAAACCCGTCTTCTCATAAAAATCCTAAACTGAAAAAAACAAAGAAAAAACCATCTTCCTCTTTCTTCCAAAATCTCTCTGAATGCCCCGTTTCCTTCCAAACAATCCCTCGGATTTTTTTGACCCAGAAATTGAGCGAACACTTCGCCAACTTAGGAGGAACATAAGAGATACTCAAATAATTCAAGAACCAATCCTCATCCAACCAATTGAAATTGAAATGGCCAATCCTAGGGAACAAACCCTAAAAGAACTCGCTGCCCCTGATATGAATTACCAACCTCTTGGTATTCAATATCCAAACCTTGAAGCTGACTTCGAACTCAAATCGGGTTTGATTCATCTTCTACCTCATTTTCACGGGCTAGCCGGTGAGGATCCACATCTTCACCTTAAAGAGTTCCAAGTAGTATGCTCTACCATGAAGCCTCAAGGGGTTTCTGAAGAACAAATCAAGCTTAGAGCTTTCCCCTTTTCCCTAGCAGATTCTTCCAAGTCTTGGATCTACTACCTCCCACCTGGTTCCATAAACTCATGGGATGACATGAAGAGACTTTTCCTAGAGAAGTTCTTTCCCGCTTCCCGAACAGCTTCTATCCGAAAGGAAATAAGCGGCATCCGTCAATTCCCTAATGAATCACTCCATGAGTATTGGGAGAGGTTCAAAAAGCTTGTGGCAACTTGTCCACACCATCAAATCCCTGACCAACTCCTGATCCAATACTTCTATGAGGGGTTATTGGCTATGGAGAGAACTCTCATTGATGCCGCAAGTGGCGGTGCTCTTGTTGACAAAACTCCTGCAGCTGCAAGAGATCTCATAAGTAACATGGCTGCAAACACGCAGCAATTCCATACTTGAGCACATGATCAATTGAAACAAGCCCAAGAGAATCAATCCATAGAGCCCAAAAAGATGACTGAGTGGATGAGTGAACTTACAGGTCTTGTGCATCAACTAGTGGTGGCTACTAAAGCCCCAACCTCATCTTCTCCACAGTCACTATTCCCTGGACCTATCAAGAATTGTGGAATCTGCAACTCTCCATCTCATCCGACTGACACATGTCCACAACTTCAAGATGATCCATCTGATTCATCTAGTCCAATGGAGCTCAATGCGGTATATGCTCAGCGAAACTTCAACCCTCAACAATCAGGTCAGTTTGTTAGAAACTTCAACCAACCCCACTCTGAGCCCTTCTCTTCTACCTTTAACCCACCTTTGAGGTATGGTAATCCCATTTCTCATCCTCCTCAGTTCCCTCATCAAAATCCAAACCAGTTCCAATATGGTCAAAGTGGTGGTAACATCCATCAACCTTATCCTTTTGTTCCTCAACCCCAAAGGAACAATCCTCCTCCTGGATTCCACTATCCTAACGAGCCTTCCCAATTCCCCACCCAATACAATCGCTTTCCCAAGAACCAAAATCAAGGCCAACCCAATTTGGGACAAGCCTCTTCTTCTAAACAACCATGGGAAAGTGCTGTAGAGGATCTTGCTTCCTTCACCCGTTCTAGCCTCAAGAACATTGAAACCCAAATAGGTCAACTTGCATCCCACCTTAGCCAGTAACAACCATCCAATTAATCCCAACTCCCAGCTCAACCATTACCCAACCCTAAGGGTAATGTAAGTGCAATTGCACTTAGATCGGGAAAGAAAATTGCAATGCCCCATGCTGATTGCTCTACCTCCCCTTTCGATGTTGATCTAGAAAATGAAAAGAACAAAAAGCTAGAAAAGGAACTTGAATCCACTCCTTCACCTCCTTCCATTCCTCTAAGGAACCCAATTCCTTTTCCTCAAGCCATATCCAAGCCTAAGAAGTCCTTTGAACCTGATCCTGAAATGCTTGACATGTTTATACGTGTTGAAGTGAACATCCCCCTCTTAGATGCCATCAAACAAATCCCTAAGTATGCCAAGTTTCTTAAGGAATTGTGCACCCATAAGAGGCAACTTAGGAACATTGAAAATGTTTCAACCCAACAGTCCATTCCCATGAAGTGCAAATATCTAGGGACCTTCACGGTTCCATGTCAAATAGGGAGTTCCAACTTTGATGATGCACTCATAGACCTTGGAGCCTCAATAAATGTCATGGCCAAATCCATTTTCTCCAACCTTGGTCTAGGTCCCTTGCACCCAACAGGTGTTGTCATTCAATTATCCAATCGAAGCACTGCCAGTCCTGAGGGGATAATTGAGGATGTTCTTGTTCGGGTCAATGATCTTATCTTCCCAGCTGATTTCTATGTCCTTGACATGGAAGGTGAGATGAACTCTTCTCGATCTCCCCTAATTCTAGTAAGACCATTCCTTACGACATCTAAAACCAAAATTGATGTCCATGCTGGCATCTTTTCCATGGAATTCGGTGACCAACTGGTCAAGTTCAACATTTTCCAAGCCATGCGATACCCATCTGAGGATCACTCTGCATTCTCAATCCATGTTTCTGAAACTCCCTCTGAGAGTGTTGAATCCTAATCCATCATGTTCTTCCTATTCTACTAATAGAGGAGTTTGTGAATATTGTATCCTCATTAACCAAGTGATTAATGGTGAAATTGATGTTGACATTACAAATGCAAACTCCATTGATCTAAAGGATCTTGAAAACTCTTTGGAATATCATCTCACCTCTAACCTCCAATGCTCCAACATGGATGGTATTGAGAAAAATGAACTAGAATGCTCATTTGTTGATTCAGATCAGATTATCCCACATTCATCCTTTCCTATCCATGATTCTGAAAATTTTGTTATATGTGAAGTGAACCTTGAACCAATGTGTTTATATTGTCCTGATGGTAGTGATGTTTGTGATATTTGTACCCTAATTAATAAAGTGATCACTGGTGAGGTTGAAATTGACCATTCTTTGGCGAACAACATTGAAGTAAAGGATATTGAAAATTTTATTCAGTCTTATTACTCCACTAATCCTCCTTAATCTACATCGGTAAGTGATGAAATAAATGAGTCAAAAACAATTGGGATCTCATACTCTACTTTTGTGTTATCCGAACCTTACATAAATGAACCATCAGAATTGAGACATCTTCCTGAATTTCCAAGAATAGAAAATCATCACTTTGTGGATAAAATCATTCCTCACATTGAAGAACAAAGGGAGGATAGTCATATTATCTTTCCACCCCCATTGAATTGCAAGCACACCAACAAGGATGGGAAGAAATTATCCAATGAATCATCAGGCCTCCCAAAGAAAAAGTTTTTCTGGAAGCACACTGGAGTTGAGAAAATACGATGGCCACCGTCAGACTATGGGTAGTCCACTGCAATTGTCCAGCTGTAGACAAATAAATGCAGCTCTTCTTGGGAGGCAACCCATGTTTTCTTTTACTTTTTTGAAATTTCAATTTCTTTTTAGATTTTCATTAGATGAATAATGAATTTTATTTTTCAGGTAACTTCCCACTGTCCTAAAACCACCTCGACTTCCATCGAATCCCCAAATTCTCTAGCCGACCCACCACTAGATGGAAATGGCGACCCACCAAATCCAAACCAGGGGGAACCTCTTTCCCTTTAACTCTCTCTCTCCTCAATCTCTCTTCCCTCTCTTCTTCTCTCTATTTCTTCTTCTTCCTCTCTCCCTCTCTTTTTTTTACAGTATTCTTCCCCAACCTTTTTTCTATTTTCTCTTTGGTGTGGATGTGTCATTAAAAATAAAAAATTTAAAAAAAATAATTAAAAAAATGAAAATTAACATAAAAAGGGGTGTCATAATTCCTCATCATCCAATATTAAAATTCTGTCCAACCATTTTGGGGAGTCAAAAGGCTTGTTTTCAACTCAAATATATTGAATTTTTATCTCAAACTTGGGTAAACAATTTTGTGTCAATAACAAACATTTTGAATGAACAATTTTTGGTGGAAAATGATTCTCCCCTACCGCGAGGAATGACATTAGCCTTCATAAAAAGGTCATCTATGGCCATCTTTTTAATTGTGTGTCTTCACCACTGATTGTGAGTCTTGAGTTTGTAGACCTTCGAGCTGAATTTCCATCTTTTGTGTGCATTAATATGATAGAGGCATTTTCTAAGCCACATGAGAATCAGAATTGCCAAATAGCCTCCTGTTACCCTTATATTGATCCTAATTTTGAAAGCCCCTTTGAGCATATGAAAACCTTTATTTTGATAGCCACATTACAAGCCTAATAACTTGTCCCACCCAACATCTTCATGGATTTTCATTGTACAATTTATTGAAATTTAAGTGTGGGGGGAATGGACTTCATTTTTGGGCGTACTTTCATTGATTTCCAATGTGTCATCATATACTTGAGGGCAAGCATACATTCCAGTGTGGGGGAGAGGTTGTAATTCTGTGAGCTTTGGGGTATATATGTGTAATTGTCATTTGTACAAAAGTCATTGAAAAGTGTTCAAAAAAATGAAAAAAAATTATATAAAAAAAATAAAAAAATAAAAAAAAGGAATGGGTTGTGTCTTGGGTGGGTCAAAAATCATTCATCATCAACCTTTGTTCGTGTTATAAATTAGTTCCATGTGGAGATCAAGCATGGGTTGGGAGATGACTGTGAGACTTGTTTCAAGCACAACTTTCGAAAAAAAAGAAAAAAAAGAAAAAAAGAACACTTGAATCATCTTGTATTGTGTCATTATTGGAAGTCTTCCATGTTGTACATATTCCATCATCTCACCCTATTCCATTTTCTATCTCCCTCACTTTTCATTCATCACACATTCATGCCCTTGTAAATATGTGTTTCTATTTCCTTTCAAATCAAATTTCAAAAAAAAATGTGCATTGATTTTTCCATGTTGGTGTTTTTAACCCCTCTTTTCCTTTGGACATTATATACCTACCGTCCCATAGCCACTGAAAAACCCCTTAAAAGACCTCTTGATTCTTGTACACATTAGATTTGGGAATGGAAGCTGAGAGCTCTTACAAACTCTTGATTTTCACTTTTTGTTGGTGAATGAGTGAACCTCCTAAAATACATTTTTATCATCTTGAGAGGAGTAAGTTTTGAGTGCCTACATTTTCTAATTCAAAACTTGAACATGAAAAAATGAATTGTTATTGATGCATTATTGTGAACCAAATTTGTGATGGAATTCAATATGGATGAGTGAAATATTCTAAACCTCCCCTGATTGGAGAAAACAAAATTTTAATATTTGTTGGTGAGTGAAAATGATTTTTTCATGTTTTTATATTTGTTGCACATGAGGACACGCGCAAATCTAAGTGTGGGGGAGTTGATGTTATTAATATTGTAATGACTTATTATATTCCCCCTTTACTTATTTTATATGAAATGTGCATAATTTGTGTGAAATATTAATGTTTTAATATTAAGTATAATATTTGAGCATTTTTAGAAGTAGTCAAATTGAGTCAGTTTAATGTTTTAATTATAAATATCAATATACTGATCCAAATTGTGTGGTTCTTGTTTTTTAGGATTATAGTTTCAATATACAACATTTCATTATAAGGAACCATGATCCAATACTTCCATTTGAAGGGTCATATGGTCCTCACAAACAAGACCAAAGAATCTGTGAACAAACTGAACCAGCCTTGAAGATTGATTTACTGGGATCAATACAGAAGTCCAAAAACATTAACTCTCCACCATAATTCGGGGTACACTACATTGCATCTTTGATAAAAATTTCAAGGCCCAAATCCAAGTACAAGGGGCCCAAATAAATCTTTGAAGTCCAGCCCACCATTCTGTCCGAGAATTAAAATCAGTATAGTATGCATGACATATCTCCTGATGTAAGCATCCAAGCGAGCTGAGATTTTTCAGTGTGAAAGAGGAGATATAAGCGGCCTACTTTGTTGAAGAAACCATTCGGATTTGAAGGCATCTTAATATTCAAAAACACTTTCACATTATGGACTTCAAAAAGACTGGATTGAAATGGACAGTTTAAGTTTGTTTATTCAACCGAACACAACGTTTTATCCTTAAGTACAAATGACTCCAAATTTTGAGAGTAGTCGGACAACATTATTTTCTACAACTTTGGAGAAGGAGATATTTGAAGATTCGGCTGTCTAATTTCCAAATTGGCGATGCAAGTGGAGGGACAGATTTGGAATGCAAACAGTCCACTCCTTGAGCTATAAATACTCTCCCCTTCTCTCCTTGAGAGGGGTTGGCATTTCAGAAGAGAGGTGATCATATTGGCACGACCAAAGATTTTACAAAGGCTTGGGAGGACCTGCCATACTCAAGTTTTCACTTGAGAGACCTTTCCTCCTCTCTTTGTTTTCACTTACTTTTGTGTTTTTCATTTTTGAAATTTTGTAAGTCCTTTCTTTTGTAATTCTGTTTTAATGCAAGTTTCTTCTTAAATATCTCTTATTATCCTCCAGCTTCTGTATTTTAATATTAATGTTATTAAAATAGTTTAAATTCAAGTCAATCCCCTTCCCTTATTTTTCTTCCTCATTCAATCGAAATTCCATTTTTGATTCTCAAAATATTTCGTGTGTGTGTTCGGCACACTACTCTTATCTTGTCCCTTTCTTTTTCTTCTCTTTATAATTCATCACCATAAACATATATTACCAGATTAATAAACATCATAATGGCTGAGTAAATTTCTCATTGGGGTGAGTTTTAATTTAGGTATGTTAAGCGATTGAGAGCTTTTGCTCGATGAGTATTCGTTGAATTAACATTGTGTATGTTGGACTTAGCATGTCATGGATTAATGACTTGATTTGTTTAACGTGTGGTTTCCATGGATTATTAGAACCATAAATACACTACCATAAACAATATTTGATCAAGATTAGAACCCTAAGTTAATTTAAGGCTTGGATTAAAGCCTTAACACTTAGGAATTCTAATCAACATCATCTTGTGACATGGGTGTTAATTTAAATGCAATATAAAGCAAAGCTCAAGGATATCACAAGCTTAACTAACCTAATGATGAACTCACCCCAATCTTTATCAACTTATTAAATTAAACATAATTCATTAAACATTTCAATTATGCTCTGCAAACAAACCCCCCCAATCAAAATACAATCAACTAAAAACAATCGACTATTACGAAGTACCATCGCCGAGGATTCGACCCGAGTGCTGCTATACACATTAGCAGAGCACCAGAACTTTGACCGGTCGATAGGCGACAATCGGCCGTGCGTTTCAAATTCCCAAGAAGAAATATTCAGCCTATGTGAAAGGGAAGAAGCAGTTCAAAATAAATTTCTTCAAGAGGAAGAATCTTCTTTCACAAGAAATAGACAGTTCAGATGAGTCTGAGGATGAAGAGGTTGAGGAGTTTGAAAATTGTAAAGATCATAGAAAAAATGATATGGTAGCAGTCGCTCGTAGTTCAGCAGGAATGAAGCAGAAAGAAAGCTCAAATGCTAAGATTGATTCAGGGCTAGATAAGAAACAAAAATCAGCAGCAGTTAATGTCAGACCACAAGCACCCGTCCCAAAATTGAAGGTTGATTTGGGCAAAAAACAAAATCAGAATATTCATAGATCTCAAAGGGAAAATTGTAGTGCTGATGTATCACGAAGGAATGTATCCTATATCAGGTGTTATTGCTGTGGGAAAATGGGACATTCACAGTATGTGTGTTCCATAGCCAAGAGATATAGAAGGGTACAAGAACAGAGATAGCAGCCAAACAGAGAATGGTTTTCCAGAACATGTTTTGAAGGACACTGTTTTTGGTGTGGAGGATTTGGGCACATGGATAGGTATTGTACTTCGACCATTCAGAGAAATGTGCCAAAGCAGAATCAAAACGTTCACAAGAAGCAAGTCAATAAACCGACAGGTGAGTTAAAAACGCAGAATAGATTTGTAGCTTTGCAAGATGAGGCTGGTCCATCATACTATGAGAAAGAACAGAAGTCCCAATCCATGCCGAGTGTGAAAGAAAAAGTATGGACCAAAAAGAAGAAAAATGAGAAGTCCGTGGTGGCAGAGATTTCCCTTAAAGCATCAGATCGATCTGGTGTTTGGATCCTTGACAGTCGTTGCACATCCCACATGATAGGTAATAAGGATCTTGTTACAGGCATCAAATATGACAAAGAAGGAGTTGTCAAATTTGGAAATGATGAAGTCCTGGAGATTTTTGGCTCAGGGAAAGCCAAGTTTGGGGGCAAAGAGATGAGACATGCTGATGTATTGGTAGTAGAGGGTCTCAGTCATAACTTACTCAGTGTCAGTCAACTATGTGACTCTGGGCACTCTATCTGATTTACCGAGAAGATGTGTGTTGTGAAAGGAAAAGATGGAGAAACTGTTCTGCAGGGAAAAAGGTCAAAGGGAAATATCTACCTTGTAGGTGGGGAAGAAGATACATGTCTTTTATCCAGAGAGGAAGAAAACCAGCTGTGGCATAAGCGACTTGGTCATCTATGCCAACCATCTAGGGAGGATCTCATAAAGTGTGATGTTGTTAGGGACCTTCCCAAGCAATCACGTTTTCGCACTCATACGTGTGATGCTTGCCAACAAGGGAAGATCATCAGAAAGAAATATAGGCCAAAGGAACAGAAATCAACTAGAGTGCTCGAACTGGTTCATGCTGATGTATGTGGACCTATCTCACCACGGGCTATAAATGGGAAAAGGTACTATGTCCTTTTCATTGATGACTATAGAAGAATGGCCTGGGTATTCATCATTACCCATAAGACAGAGGTGTTCAGTTTCATAAATCAGTATAGGAGGGAATCAGAAAATATGCTTGGGCAGAAAATTCTGAAGTTTCGTACTGATAACGGTATGGAATTTACAAACAGTCGGGTTGAAAACTATCTCGAGAAACATGAGATAAGGAATCAAGTTTCATCAGTAAGAACTCCCCAACAGAATGGAGTGGTTGAAAGGAGAAATCGAATCATCAACAATATGGCCAGAACAATGCTTATCGATAAGGACCTACCAGAGAAATTTTGGAAGGAAGGAGTTTTGACATCGGTATATGTTTCAAACAGGTCCCTGTTATGTCCGAAGCAAGGGAAGACTCCGTATGAACTGTGGTACGGAAAGAAGCCAACATTGAAACACTTTTGAATCTTTGAAAGTAAGTGTTTCATTCTCAACAAAGAACATCATAGGAAGTTTGAGGCACGAGGAGATAAAGGGATATTTCTTGGCTATTCAGGGAAAAGAAAATCATATAAATGCTTCAACAAGAGGCTGGGAAAAATTGTTGAGAGCAATGATGTCACTATAGTCGAAAATGAACATACTTCTCAACGACCCAGTGAACAGTTTCTAGATGAAAGTGATGATGAGGTAAGCAACACAGGGGGAGTAGAAGTGGCAGAGGATGACTCAGATGATGATACTGATGATGAACAAGAAAGTGTCAAGTCTGTATCAGCAAGGAAGCCAAAGAGTCGAGCTAAAATTGATAGGAAAAATATCATTGGTGATCAGACAGCTCCAGTTCAGACTCGAAGAATGAAGTCATTATAGAAGACATCATTTTTATCTTAGGTGGAGCCAAAATGTTTTTCCGATGCAGCTGAAGATGAAAACTGGGTTCAGGCTATGAATGAAGAACTTGATCAGATTGAGAAGAACCAGACATGGGAGATTGTTTCGAGGCCAGCATACAAAAATGTCATCGGGAATAAATGGGTCTATCGCAACAAGATGAATGAATATGCCACAGTGATTCGGAACAAAGCACGACTAGTCTGCAAGGGGTACTCCCAGATCGAGGGAATAGATGTCGATGAGACATTTGCACCGGTTCCAAGGCTGGAGAGCATCTGATTATTTTTGGCCATAGTAGTGCAACGAAAGTTCAAAATGTTCCAGATGGATGTCAAATCCACATTCTTGAATGGGGTTTTAGAAGAGGAGGTGTACATTGAGCAGCCAGATGGTTTTCTCATTAATGAGGATGAGAACAAAGTTTGTAGGCTGAAGAAGGCATTGTATGGGCTGAAACAAGCACAAAGAGCATGGTACTCAAGGCTTGATCAGTACTTGAAGAAGCTTGGTTTTCAGCGTGGAGGAGTTGATTAAAATCTCTATTTCAGCAATGACAGTAATCAAAGGATGATGGTGTTGGTTTATGTCGATGACATAATATTTGGAAGATCACATGAAGCTCAGTGCAGATAGTTTTCTGAATTCATGAAAAATGAGTTTGAAATGTCAATGATTGGAGAGCTAACGTTTTCCCTTGGTCTACAGGTGACACAAGGAAGGAATGGAACATTCATTTCTCAATCTAAATATTCCAAGGTGGTCCTGAGAAGGTTTGGAATGGAAAATTCCAAGGAGATGAAGACTCCAGTGGCTACCCGGATGAAATTATCAAAAGATGAGGATGGCAAGGCAGTTAATATTACAGAATATAGGCAAATAATTGGAAGTTTGTTGTACTTAACCGCATCAAGGCCTGATATTGTTTTCGCCACATGCCAAGCAGCGAGATATCAGAGCAATCCTAAGGAAATCCACATGCTTGCAGTGAAAAGAATACTTCGGTATATCCAGGGCATAGTGGATTTCGGCTAGACATATACTGATAAATCTCAGACAGAGTTATTGGGCTATACTGATGCAGACTGGGCCGGTTCAGCGGATGATAGGAAATCAACGCCAGGTGGTGCTTTCTATCTTGGTGGATTGTGTATTTCTCGGCTTAGTAGGAAGCAAGATTGCATTTCATTGAGCACCGCAGAATCTGAGTATATTGCGACCACTCAAGCATGCACACAATTATTGTGGATGAATCAGCAGCTTGAAGATATGGGAGTTGAAGTGAAGTCTCCGATCGGAATCCAGTGCGACAACTCAAGTGCTATAAATCTTATCAAAAATCCCGTCCATCATTCAAGGACAAATCACATTGAGATTAAGTATCATTTTTCCAAGGAGAAGGTTGAGCAGGGAATCATGAAGTTGGAGTACGTGCCTACAGAGCTACAGGTTGCAGATATTCTGACAAAGGCCTTACCCAAGGAAGCTTTTGAGAGGCATCGACTGGCTCTGAGAGTTCAGTCGATTCCCCACACTTGAAATAGTGTGGATGTGGGACCACTCCCCCTCTCCCCGAGGTATGATGTGTTTTTCCCTACTGTACTGATATGTGTTCTCTACTATGTTACAGACTACAAAGGAGTGACCTTTGGGTTCGTTGACAAAGGGGGAGAAAATAGTGATTGTTAAAGGGGGAGACAGTGTGGAGATTTGACAAATCATGAATGATACGGGGAGAAGATGACCAGTGGAGCAGCCAGATAGGGGGAGAAATGATAAAGGGGGAGATTTTTAAATCTGACGATGCTAGAAGTGATCGATCAAAGCATAGATATCACGACAGCTGAGGATCGTGATAAAAGCAGAACAGTGGTGTTGGAATGGTGTCAGACGGTGTCCAGCTATCATCAATTGGTATCAGTGTGGTTCAACAATTGGTATCAATTTAAGAATTGGTATCAGGTTGGAATCGACAATTGGGGTCTGACATGAAGTGATTCATTGATGATCTTTTCATTCTACTCTTGTTTCTCACGCCGAGCATTGCTCATGTGGGCTTAGAGTACGTGTTAAGTGATTCCTTGAATGCTATCATAATCACAAGAGGCGAATGGTGGTAGTGGCTGGAAGAAGTCTCAGTGAGGTATCAAAGTGCAGAAAATCATTCTGAGCAGAGTTGTGAACAGTTGTCAACAAACCCAAAGGGGGAGATTGTTGGGAAAAAATCCCTCAAGGTAACATTGCAGCATTTTTGGGTTGATTGTGTTTGTTGACAAAGCAGGTTTCCATGGATAATTGTTGAGTTCTCAATATGTTGTTGACATTCCATGTTGAAAAAGAACGATGAAAAAGGAAAGGACGATCTGGAGGCGGTACAAAAGAGCAGTACAAGGTGGTGCCGTTTCCCAGTGTTTGCCAAATTTTTGGGGTCCAAAATTTGGAGTTTGGTGAGCATCGCGAAAAGTGTATTTCCATGAAGAGCATAATTTAATATGGAAAAGGCATGAATTTCGCGAAGATAGGATGCATGGTTTGGAAATCGCGAAGACCAGAAGAATGGAGGCGGTGATGCTTCGCGATTACGTCAAGTTTCGCGAACGGCAGAGGCTGAAGCGCATCGCGACGGTGAAGGGCTTTCCAAGGGAGCTTCGCGGAGAAGGCGCAAAGGAATGTTGGGATTCGTGAGGGAGATTTGCGGAGAATTTGCGAAGGTATGTTGACGGTGATTCTTCGCGACTACGTCAAGCTTCGCGAACAACAAAGTGCCGTGGTGCTTCACGATTTGGACAGAATTCCGGCGGAATATTTGGAGCTTCGCGATTTGAGATGATGTGGCGTTGACTTCGCGCGGAAGGGACGAGGGTCGGTGGAATCGCCTATAAATAGAGGCCGACCGCCTCGAGAGAAGGAGAGAGCATTTTCATAGAAGATCATTCGCTCTCGATTTGTGAAGGTGGTTCGCGGAGCCAGTGTGCTTCGCGAAAGAGGTGCTTCGCGGTGGCTATTGTAGCTCCGCGAAACCTACGAGCTCTGCGTTGGATTACTAAGCTTCGCGAGGGTCATTGCTCTACGACGGCTTGAGCATCGCGAGAGTGCTTCGCGAGAGTGCTTCGCAAGAGAGCTTTGCGAAAAGGCAGGAGCTTCGTTAAGGCTTGTTTGATCTTCATGAAATTGGGAGCTTCGCGAAGTACGGTGCTTTGCGAAGGTACTTTCCAAAGGTAGTTGCCCAGTGGTCAGAGGCAAAGTGATATTCATCAGTGGATGAAAGTTGAAGTTCAACGGAGCATCTACATATAGAGAAAGATGCATTCATTAATGGAAATGAAGAGACCTACAGGTCTATAAATTGTGAGTGAATCCCTTCCAAGAGCAGTGAGCTTAGGGAGAGGTAGAAGGTGATCCTCTCCACTGGCAGTGAGCCAGAGAGAGAGAAACAGGGAGTGACCCTTGGGAAAGCAGTGAGCTGACCCTAAACCTTGTAAAGGCAGTGAGCCTGGGCATAGAAGTGATATAGCCCAAAAATTGTAATCCACATCTAGTGAAGTTTAGTGGAATTGGTACGACCGGAAACTTGTCGGCGTATGCTCCTTGGACGTATCCCTTTGCGGTGAACCAAGTAAAATTGCTGTGTCCTGTGCATGCTTTACTTTCTGTTTACTTTGTGCAACAGGAAAGAGAGAGAAGAGTGTTTTTATTAACATCGAAACAAGATCAAAGAGGGCATTAATTTTTAATTTGTCATACCCTGATTCACCCCCCCTCTCAGAGTATTCAGCCTTGTGGACCTAACATAGTTAAAATTAATTATGTCGATTATGAGAAAAATAGGATTTCCAAGGGACTAAACATTAATATAAAGGGGAAAATGACATGGAAACATGTAAAAAACCCATTTTATAGAACTATATATTACCCATATCTCCTAATATAAATATATAGAAAAAATTATAGATATTATAGATGGAAGAAACATGGTTTTAATCCACCCAATTGTTTTTTCAAAAGTTCCCCACTCATCCCTTATAAAAGGCAACCCACTCTCCCTAAACCTTCACACCATAAAAGTGGGTTTTTTCAGCTTATAACTTAGTAAATAAATTCTCCACGTACCTACTTTAACCATATAATTATTAATTATTTAAATCCCATCCATGGAATTCCATTCGTGAAAACCGATAGGAGTTACCAGAAAAGAGGTAATGTTCCTCAACAAATGTTTTTTCTATTTCTTCGTCAAACCCCATAAATTCATTTTATATAATGTTTAAATGATCAAATAATTATGTTAAACATACTGATACATTTTTATGTTATGTTTTATTCACTAAAACCACACAATATTCCATCAAATGGGTTACAAAATCATCATTTTTGTGTATAGTGAACAAACGCCTCACGAACCAATATTTTTCATTTTTCCATCACCACCTCTCAAGGATGTTGGTAATGATTTAAATTATATTTATATGTGATATTTATGTTATTAATGATATTATTATGCTTATTTAATTACTACATCACACATAACATAATGATTTTCTTTTTGTGCGAACATGATAACGTCATTCGTGGGTATAGAGGAATACCACTTCACGAAGCAGTGTAATTCATTGATGCTTTAAATTGAATTTATTAAAGTTGGGTTTAATGAAAAAAATAGATATTTATGAATTTAAAATTATTCCAAAATTATAATATGTAATTTTATTTTCTTTATTTAAAACCAAAAAAATGAAAAATAATATCCATGCTTACACACAACCTACCGTTTCCATGAATAATGCAGTTCATTTATTATCAATAAATATTATGGATTAATCTATATAAATATATACTTAATATTTATGATAAATAATTCATGTTTTAAATTCATTATATGATTAAATCATTATCTAATTTATAGGAATACAAATATAAAAATTGAAATCGCGTACAAAAACAATGTTTTAATTACCCAAAACCCGACATTAACATTGAATTTTTAATGAATGTGTTCTAAAATGTTTTAAGAAAATTTTATAAGATAATGTATTTATGAATATGTTTATTCAGTATAATTATAATAAGCTTATATATATTATATAGTAATTCTGAAGGAGTGTGATAAGAGTTAATTCTTATGGAAAGGGACTTTAATATCACTTTTTAATTTTGTGAGACACTGTCTATATTCACCACAACTTTCTTCTATGTGGTGTATATACCAAACATGAAAATATATTATGATACTTATGTAGAAAACTATTGGATTTTAGATATCAATTTTTTGACCGGTCTTTAATGGGGTTTAGAGTTCAACAGTTACCAAAGCAGAAATAGAATTTTGTCTCATTTTTCTTTCATTGAGACACTTGTTATGTTATGAAACTATATTCTTTTACGAGGTGTATTTAATAAACATTTAAAATTTAATATAATAAATATCAATTTTTTATTATATTTTAATATTATTTTAATGTAATTCATTAATTATTGTTTTTATTCAGCATTTCCAAAGTGGAAAGTGTTTGTTGCTATAATCTTACCACTTATCGAGATTGGTTATGATTATGATCACAGTGATGAAATATTAGGATCCTTCTCTCAATAATTATCCTGAAAATTATTATCATCTAGTTATTAATAATATCTTAATGTAATGGTACCATTTTCCCACTCTTGGTTACACAAGATAATTAAAAAATGTTTTTATAAAAATCCAACTTTATTTCCCTCTTCGGTTAGAATTTTTTTTCTTTCAAAGCCCATGATTTGTATAAATGTTTAAAAAAATGTTTTAATAAAATATTATGGTTTTTAAAATAAATCTTCACCCATTTTGAATTTTTCTAAATATATTTTGAAAGGAATGTTCATGACATTTTTTAAAACAACACTCATTAATTATTGAACAAAAAAGTGAAAGGAAACATCATTTTAACATATACAGAAGAAAAATATTCTTCTAACATCATAAAGAATCATTAAAATAAAGATTACTGTATAAAATTTTTAATTTAATTTTTAAATAATAGTAATTCAAAAATATTTAATTTTTCAAAAACCAATATTCATGGAAATTATATTTTCCTCAGAAAATGTTACAAATGATTTCTAGAAATCATTTTCAATATAAAATTTCAAATGTTGATATTACTATTTTATTTCTAGGGATATGATCCATGGATTACATTCTTATTATCTCCCTAAATGTATTATGTTTTTATTTCATGATGTTTATGGATCCCATTTCTCTTCTATGGGTTATACTGTGAGGAAATGTTTATAAAACCAATATGTTTTTACAGGTTATTATACGATGAAATGATAATGAAACCTATATCATTTCTATTTTTCATTATATGATTAAATGTTTATGAAACCCATTTCAGTTAATAGGTTATGATATGTTAAAATATTTTGATATTATTGCACACATAAGTATGATTTTAATTATGAGATGGGTGTGACCTATATCTCGCTGTACTGTGTTAGGAAAAGTTTTATATATCTCATGATATAGAAATGGATAGAATAAGGACTGAACCCAATAGAGTAATACAGTGTAAAGACCCTGACCCTAGTAGCACAAAGTCAGTGGATAGGTTATTACATTGGAAAAAGGTAAAAGGATTCACATGCAAAAGGACCAAAAAGTATAGTTTTTTTGGAAAGCTAGATACAGTCTCAAATTTTACAATATATTAGAAACATAAAATACAATATATAAATTCCTTTTATAACACCATTAATCCCAAATAGTATCTTTAAATATCAAACGAAATTAAATTCTTCGATTACTGGGAAAAAATAACACATATTAAAGGGGTGATTTCAAATGCTCAGTATGGGTATGTTTAAAACCGAAGCTAAGAAATTACAATTATTCTAAAGAAAATAACCAAAACGCATTCCATTAAATCAATAACATTAGAATAATATAGATGAAATAGAATATGGTCAAATAATGAAACATAAATAATCACATGATCTAGAAAACATATCCATGGTTATTATAAAAATTGAGTAATTAAATAGAAATTAATAAATAGTTTCATATTTATTGAATGTGTAATACAAGAAATATGAAGATAATATATCGAGGCTTCAGTCTAGGAATATAACATTATCAAGGCTTCATTCCATGAATTGTATAAATGGATAAGACCTTGGCAAAAACCTAGTTTAGATTGTCTAATGAGAGAAGCTGATGCATAGAGGGGATACAACAGGCCCATCCAATCAATTAATAATTCCAATACATTCAATTCATTAATGGGGTGAATCAAAATTAATATATATAGTTTTTATTGATAATCACATAAAAAATGTAAAAATAATTCCCCATTAAGTAAACATATTGAAAAACTATCTAGAGTAATATTATGAATGATATAAAAGTTATAAAAAATAATCAATAACCATGTATTAAAAAATAGAATATCATGTTATAAAAGGATAAACTCAATGAATAATAAGAATAAATAAAAGATATTTTCATAAACAAAAATACCTTAAACCAAATAATTAAAATAATCTTGATGAAAACCACTTTGAAAGCCACTTCAGTATAAAATACTGTGAAATTATAAAAGAATATGTTTTCTTTGAATATAATCATGTAAAATTACTAATGCCTTTCCAAAACATTAAGGCATCCTAATTTTGTTAAAATCCAATCATGACGTATAAGTAAAAAAACATTCCTTCGATATTTTGGTCGAAAAATCCTCAAATAACATTGCATACAATATGAAATATAATATACCTTTAAAAATATTTTTTAAACATTTAGATATGTTTAATTATTACATATAAAATAATAGTACAATATTGAAAAATATTTTAAAATAATTTTGGAAAAAAGACATGAAAAAATAGCATTTTAAAGAAAACATTAAAAATATAATTTTTTTAAAAGAGTGTCTCTTGATAATATATTATCATTAAAGTGAGAATTAACCAAATTAAATGATTATTATTATCCACTATAAATAAAAAAAGTGGAAAAACAATATATGGTAACCAAATTTTATTTAACCCATAATATTAAAATGAAAAAAATAAATCAATTTGATGTTTAACCCAATGAATGGAAATTGAGTTAAGAAATCCCTTCTTACTTGTAATCAGTCGAATCATATTCATTATAAAATATGTTATTGAAAAATTAAAAATTTAATACTATTAATGTTATGATATTTATGAATATATATATCAAAAGGTAGTATATACACTATACAAAAGAAATAAGTGGTGAATAAGGAATGTATCCCACATATGTTAAAGTGAGATGAGAGACATTTACCTCGTGCTTCCCTTTACTGGTACATACATTACCTGCTTGTATAATTGTCTAAAATATGTTATTATCTCATTAAATAACTATATTAATATTTATAATAGCTTTTGTGATTATTTTATAACATCTTATTACCTATTCATTAATAATATTTCATTATTTTAATGGTTTCGGGAGCGGTTGTTTCATGATTTCATTATTTGTTCATTTGTATATAACTATGGATGTTTATGTAAAATGGTATTCTAACTCTAAAAGTGGAATGAAATAGTATTAATGAAATTAAATAAGTATTAATGGTTCCATATATCATTATTATTTCCTGTACGAGAATGATTCATTTGATAGAATGTTATTGACAAATATGTATTTTATTTTTGTGGGTTTTCTAAACATCACAAACTAGTATCATTTTCTTTGATATTATGAGTATATATTAGTAAAAAAACATGAAAAAATTTATAATATATTTATTAAAATATTTAATAACCATAATTATGCTTTTATGACTATCCATTAAGGTGCTAATGGAAAATGAAAAAAATAGTTATTCAAGAATATGGTTTAACACCATAATTTTAGAAATAGTTTGTTTCTTTGAAAAAGAGGTGGTAAAAAGGGATGTACATAAAATAAAATATTTTAGACATAAAATTATATTGTTTATATTAATATGGATTTGTTATAAATTTAATTTTTATAGATGTGAGGATAGGGTTGAATACAAAAATAAAATATGGTAGGTGGTTTGAGAAAATTACATCTTGAATATCACCTCCTTAAAGGATCCCTTTTTGACCATGGAATTTGTAATTTGGTGAGATTGTAAAAAAAATTATGTACAGAGAGAAGGGAGGAGGGGTTTTGGAATATATTTAAGGATCTTGAATTCTTTTTAGGACAAATGGGGTGGTGAGGGATGGTATTTATACTCGATGAGGGGTAGGTTTAAGTGATTAAATAAAGATTATTTTATGTTTAAAGTGAACGATATTTAAGTGGAATTAATTACCATTATTTTTCTCTTAATTAATATTTTAAATTAATTTTTGGATTAATAAATACCTCAACCGACCATTAAATTTCATAAATTTTATGTATTTAAAGAATTTACCTTTTAACATTAATATGTTTCATTATTTTACCCATATCACGCTAAATCATTATTTTTTACCATGAAATATTTCTTGTTTCTTAAAAGAAAAATAACCTCAATAACTAATTTAAATATTATTATTCTAAATATTGAATCCATTTTATTAAATTTAACTGAATGAATTGAAAACTTATATTTAAACATAATCTTTCAGATGCAACGGGAAAGTGGGGTTTTAAAGTGAAAAATAATATATGGTTAAAATGTTTTTACATTCAATTTCAATGTTAAATTTATTCTATTGACCAAAATTTGATTTATTGATCTGTACGAAAACTTATTATTATTTCAAATCAATTTAAAATCTAATTTAACTGTAGAAAAAATTTATATGAAAATATATTTTTCAATTAAAATTTTGTATTTTAATTATTCATAAAAAAATGAAATTCCTTGAAAAATATATAAATTTCACAAAAAGATAAATTTGATATTAAAATTTCAAAAATGATTTTTTTTAAAAAAATAAAATGTATATTATTTTGATATTTTTGTTTTCAAAGCAGTTCTCCATTAAAAGGAGGCAAAATTTCCTTTTAGAAAAATATAGATTTTTATACTTCAAATTTCATTTATTCTACACTTAAGCCAATAAAACATATGAGATGAATTTAAAAATATTTGAATAAATATATAACATTTAATTTGGGTAATATATTTCACTAATAGTTATTAATTTAGTTTATTAAGATAAAATTCCATTATGAGCGTAGAGTAGTTTTTTTATAAAAAGACATCCTTTATGTTTAGTTATTTTTAATTTTAATTTATAATTAATTGGTAACCAGTTAATTAGTTTTATATACATTTATAAACTATATTTTCATAATTTTTTTAATCCAATTTAATCCCACTATTCCAATGAACATGTGTTAACTATCACAATTTCTAAATAATATTTAATTGTTTGTTTATGCTCAATGTTCTGTATAATGTCTACTATCGAACCAAGTGTTATTCTCAAAATATCTGGGCAATAAATTATCCACTTCTTAAATATATGAAATACTCTCAGTTTAGACTTTTAATTGATTATAATGAAATTTAAATTTTAAAATACCATTGTTTAAAGCCCACATTGATAAAAGTATTAATAAAACTTCCTCTTAAAAGGAGGGAAAGGAAAATGCATAGGTCTCTACAAAACAAGGATTCCATATAAGAGGAAATTCGTGGGATGTGAAAACATGGGCATGAATAAGAAATAGAACTATTAATTTATGATGGAGAGTAATATTTAACATGTTCATAAGAGATTATAATATCACAAAACCATAAATTTGTGATGGGTTAAAAGTCCATCGATTTATCAATAAAAAATAATCGAATAATTTTTTTTTTCAAAATACTTCTCTTAGTTTTGAGGAATAATATTAATTTTTAGAGTAAGATAATTACTAAAAATAATTAATCGAATTTTATAGTTTCTAACTTTAATCAATTTCCACCAAAAACTCATCATTTTCACTAAGTTATGACTATTAATTTTTTATGCCTCATGCATGATAATCAAAATCTATGGATCAAAAACTCAAAAAAAATTTATTCATGATATAATTAGTCATTGAAAAAAAACAATTTGTTTAAAAAATTATATGATAAATCATAAAAAGAATAAAACTTCATATAAATAATGATACTTTAATCCCCAAAAATTCAAGAGAAATAATTAAAATTCTTCTGTCATCATTCAATAAATAAGTATCCCTAAATTTTCACAAAAATATTCTATCCTATGGTTGAAACACAAAAATATAGAAATATTTTATCCTTAATTTTTTCAAAACAGATTTAATATTTATTTCCAAAAAATTTAATTTCCTAAAAATATAATTTCCATGATATGATATGTATTTTCATAAATAACATGAATCACCATAAATAAAAAATAAAATCATATATTATTCTAAAATAAAATTCATCATTTTTCCTTAGATAGAATTCCATAATATTCTCTTTACCATAACCATACATGGTTCCCAAATTGATTTCATCCTATATTCATCATATTATATAACTAAAATTAGAAATTCATACTTACTAGGACTTTAAGTTGGTCAGTGGTAGGTGTTTCCCCTTTTTCACACTTAGGTTGTGGGTTCAAGCCCCATGGCCTTTCTAAACATGACTTTTTATCGCCTAACATACAGGTTGGGATTTTTATAATGCTATACAAATATAATCCTTATAAATTTCTCATTAATTATCACCTATTCATTAAACAACATTTCAAAGTTATTTTTTCCATAAGTTTTTAATTACATTTTGTAAGAAGAACCTACTATATAATATCATATATGTTTTTCCTAATTCTCATGCTATTTATATTATGTTTGAATATTAGTGATAAAAATACCCTTTAATCAACAACCTTGTAAAGCTGTTAACCATAATTTTTTTGTTCAATCCCTATATAAATCAACAATATAAAATATATCACTATAATTCTTCTATATCAACCCAAAAAGTATCATACTTAAATCCTAAAAAAATATTTCATACCTTAAATCCAGATATTAGTGTCTTCCTTTAAAATATTTGCATCTTCTTTATCTTTATAAATGATTTCCGTATCACTAAAAAATAAATATTCTTGTCCATTTTGGTATTTTCCTTGTTGAATGGGAATGTTAAATTGAGATTTTGGAATTAGATAAAAGAGACTCTATGATCCATTGAAATTTTCGATAAATAAAAATGTAATGGATAGATCAAATAGTTTATTGCATTTCATTTGGATGTTAAAATAACAATATAAATCAGTTGAATAATCCTTTTCTATGATTATGATTATTGAATAATCTTGAATTGATAAAAATGGTGTGTGAGATCATTTCCCTTTCATCTTAATGGATGATATTTATTTTCTAGAAAATAACAAAATCAAAACATAAAATGAATTACTACTTGTTAGAATGAAAATGTTTAATATAATGATACTTGTCTTAGAAACACCACTTTATGTAAAGACCTGTAAAATTCAATGGAATTTTTTTCTTAATTTTCTTTAGAATTTTACAAGAGCGCGGTTTCTGACGGTACCTGATTCTAAGGCCCGGTGTGCCCGGAATCAATTTCCAAAGTTTGGCTCGGGTACGTTCAGTGAACGAACGAGCGGGAATTCCTAACTTTTGATCCGGTTCTCGGAATTGAAATCCGAGGACACCGATGAACTCGCAACGTCGATATTCGCTTAAGGAGACCTTTTCCGAAGTTGCGTTTATTGCAGGACGAAAGTTAGTTTTGGGGAGAATTATAAAAAGTTGAATAAAAATGTGGAACACTTTTTATTTTACTTTTGTTGGTTAACTTCTCTCAAAGGAAGTTAGGGGTGGGACCCACACCCACTTAACCTCCCTTGAGAGGATTAAGTGTGGTGGGGCCCACACGAACCTAACCTTCCATCTTCTCTCAAACTCCGTTTAACCCCTCTTTAAATGACATGACAACTTGTCATTTAATTTTGGAGTTATCTTATTTGAATTTCAAACCTTTGAAATTCAATTTGTTAAGTTTGTGAATAAAATAAGAATCTATCTTATTTTATTTGGATAGAATTGTTTAGCCATCTTGAGAGCATTTTGGGTTCTTCTCCTTCTTCTTCAAACTTTGACGAAGAACGCTCAAGATTTGATGAAGAACGCTCAAGCTCCGACGAAGAACACCGCTCCTCTCTTCTTCGTCTTCCGTGTCAATGAAAGGGAACGCCGCTTCCTCCTCGGACTTCCTTCGTCGGCATACGAAGATTCGCCAAGGATGTACCTCTTTGGACGTACCTCTTCGTCATCGGATTTGACGAACGACTACCGTGACGCCCGACCTCCGCGACGTTGTCTTCCGCGGGTCGTTGACAATCTTCGAACTTGAACCCAAGGTAGGGGTTGTTGTGGTTTTTTTCTTTACTCTCGTTCTTGGTCCTAGAATGATAATTTGTGATTAAATATTTAAGAGTTATCATCTAACGAGAGGGGGGTCGGACCGCACAAACACGACCGAATTCCCCCTCCTTTGTTCTTGGTTATTTATATAATCTTGTGGATGAACGAGAAGGCGTGGTACCGTCGCACGACGCGGGAATCGCCCGGCTTATTTGCGCGGCGCCGTGGAAGGATCATCAAGAACGCGACGCCGTCGCACCGCGTCGAAGGTAATCGAAGGTGCGGCGGAGGGGCACGGTGCCGTCGCACGGCACCGGACGACGAACACCGTAGCCGGTTCCAGGCCGCGGCGAGACGGGAAGACCGGCGGCACGCCGGGCCGCCGACGTTGGAAACCGGAAGGGGACCGGCTTGCCGGTCCCGTTGGAGAAAAACCGGCCGGCCGGAAGGTCAAAGACCGGGGGAATAAATTCCCCCGGTCAACTCTCTAAAACCCACCCCATTTATGAGGGGGGCGGTTTCCTTGAGGGGGGCCGGCGGCCCCCCGGTTCTTTTCAAAGCAGGCCCCCCACGAGGGGGGGGGGGGGTTTCCAAAGGCGCGGCTAAAAGCCATGCCGCCTTTCCGATCAAGCGGGGGCCCTGCCCCCCGCGCGCTGCATCCGTGCGGCGCCAGGCCGCTGCGCCGCCGCACCGCCGCGCCACCGCGCCGCCGGCCGGCCGGGCCGGGTCGGACTCGGGTCGGACTCGGGTCGGTTCGACCCGGTACGGGTAGACCCGGTTCGGGCCGACCCAGGGGGAGGTTGGGTCGGGTCGGCCCGGACCCGGACCCCCCGTTTTCGAGACGGATTCTGTCTTTTGGCCATAACTTGATCCATGGACCTCCGATTGACAAACCGTCTGCGGCAACGCGATCCTTGGATCGAGACGGTCGTTTCGGTATATCGCACTCAATGTTTCGGAATACTTTGAGTTCAGCCGGGTTGGTTCGTTCACGAAACCAACCGGCCCTTCGGAGCGGAAACGCTCATATCTTGAGCTACGGACGTCCGATTGACGTTCCGTCAGCTTTGTTGAGTTCCTCTTAGTGAGACGGATCTTTTGGCATACTCCTCCCGAGGTTTGGACGCAGGTGGAGTACGGTCGTGTTGGTTTTGCCTTAAAAACCAACCGGGCCTCGGGGACGAAAATGCCAATAACTCTCAGACCGGGCGTCCGATCGACGCGCCGTCTGTTGCGTTGAGTTCCTGTTGACGATACATGACTTTTGGATACATCAACTCTGGACTTTGTGACAGTTGATGTATCATCCTCTCGGCTCGTGGAGCGGACCCTCCGAACGAGCTTGCTGTGTGCGGGAACCCTAGTGCTGGCAGCGACTGTGACTGCTACTACTACTGCTACTACTACTGCTACTGCTACTGTGACTGCGACGACGACAATACAGAGATCCTGTGTGGATTCGACGACGATGACTACAACACTCAGTGATCCTACGTGGATCAGTGCTACAGGTCCTGTGTGGGCCCGATCCTGTGTGGGTCCGATCCTGTGTGGGTCTTTGCGCTCAGCGGTCCTGTGTGAACCAGCGCCTACAGGTCCTACGTGGGCCCGATCCTGTGTGGGTCTTTTGCGGGGGTTAGTTACCTATCGATCCTTCGTGGGCCCGACTACTTAGATGGATCAGAGATCATCTTTATCGTCTTTTGAAGAAGTATACCGGTGTGAGCTGAATCCTGTTGTTTTCCTTTGTGGATTGTGTTGTGCTATCCTGTGTGGATTACGTTTTGCTTTCCTGTGTGGAATACGTTTACTTTCCTGTGTGGACTGAGTTGTACTTGGGCTCGGAGGTTGGAGCGTATTTGAATTTTATGACTTAGGTATATGTATGGGAATATACCTAAGCAGTGTCGGATGTTACTTCGTGATTGTACCTTTCTTCGTGGTTTATCCTTTGTGGATTTTAGAGACCTTCAGGGGTCTCGGGGTCCCTACTGAGTAGCTTATACTCACCCCTGCTCGAGCTTTGCCCGCACTACATTGTGTTGGTTGCAGACGACAGACAGCGTTGATCTTAGCTGATGATTACATAGCAGGACGGTACCTGGAGGTGGACCACTGGGCGGAACGTGCTCGGAGCGGACAGCGGGACCCGTGGAGAAGTGGAGCTATCTGTACCCACCCTTTAGGTGGGATTTCCAGTGGACAGCTCGGAGTAGCGGCTTTTACTTTTCAGTTGTTGTTTTCCCTTTCGAGTTGTACTTTACTTTCAGTTTGGGTTTGTATACTGGCCCATTTACTTTTCCGCACTTTCAGTTGTACTCTGTTTTACTTAGTGTCTACATTCCACTTGCTTACTCTGTGGTGTTTGTTTACTTTACAAAGGCAATGCCTTCCCTTTTTACCGGGATTTACGCCTGGGTGCTAGTCGCTAGCCCCTGGCCTATGGAAGGCGGGCTTGGGGTAGTCACGGCACGGACCCCGAGGGTGGGTCATGACAAATTGGTATCAGAGGAGTTCGGTTCTACCGCAAACTCTGATCTTTTCAATATGAAGCAATAATGTTTAGCGTATTGAGTGTGGTTATCAGTCCAGGGAGTCCAGTGTTGGTGCGGCGGCTGACGTATCCGTACACTAGGACCCTGACTTCTGATTCCCGACTTAATGCACGAAAACATTGATTGCGTGTGTGTTTCAAAGTTTTCTTTGTGATTACTTATATCCGCTCATCAGGTATACTGTTCTGACCGTGGCGCACCTGTTTCCTTTTCAGGATGGCCCCACAACGGCAGCCAGTTAGGGTTCCGAGATTCGAGTGTGACGACAGCCCACCGAGCGACGAGGCTTCGGTGCAGGGCCCTTTGTCAGCAGTGGCACCGGCGGTAGCTTTACCCGCCGAGCCCCCGATACTTCCAGCACCAGCCGCTGACGATGCACGTCGCCTCAGCGCACTGCATGAGTTTCAGCGCCAGCGACCTCCCAGGTTTCGCGGGGAGACGGATCCCCAGGCAGCCGAGGACTGGCTGGAGGCAGTGGTACGTGTGTTTAGGCTAGTGAGGACACCAGCAGACCTCATGGTGATCCTCGCTGTGAGCCTACTACACGCAGCAGCAAGACGATGGTGGAGCTTGATGCTCCAGGTGCACGATGAGGCATCTCTTCTTTGGACGGACTTTGAGAGCCTCTTCCGCTCGGAGTTCGTCCCAGCCACCCTTCGTGCGGTGCGTATCCAGGAGCTTCTTCAGCTGCGGAAGGGAAGCATGACGGTCGCTCAGTACTCGGTGAGATTTACCGATCTCTCGCGCTACTCGACCGACATGGTACGGGAGCCATTCTTTCGGGCCCGGACCTTCGAGCAGGGTTTGAGACACGAGATCAGGGTATCGCTGATCTCCCTCAGCATACCGACTCAGACAGGAGTACTGGAGCATGCCCTTTTGATCGAGAGCTTCCTTGCTGAGTCTACACCAGCGCCGAGACCCACCGCAGGGCGGCACGTGGCAGAGTCATCTGCAGCAGGCAGTCGACGGATGACTCAGGGGTCCAGGCAGACCAGACATTCAGGCAGACAACCTCAGGACACTGGCTCAACAGTGCGGGGCACACAGCGCGGAGCCAGTCTTTCTAGTGGAAGACAGTGCTATGCATGCGGCGGGCAAGGCCACATGGCTCGTGACTGCCTGACCCTCCATACAGAGGAGCAGCAAACAGTTGAGGAACCACCTAGGCAGAGGGAGAGGTTCGACCATGGCAGTCCGCAGGGAACAGGAGGACGAGGCAGAGGAGCTGGCCGAGAAGCAGGTGGTGGGCGACGCTTTGAGGCTCTACCAACACCACCACCAGGAGGTCCACCCCGACCTCAGGGAAGAGCACAGCTTCAGGCAGCTGAAGCTTACGATCATGGAGCTCCAGAAGCGGGTGGACTAGTTCGGGACTAGCTCCAGGCATAGAGGCCTTTTCCCATAATGCCTCTAGCTTCGTAGTTGTGTTTCCTTGTGTCCTTGTACTTTAAGTTGAAGTAATAAAAGACACTTGCCTTGGTGACTTTTGTTTTCTTGTCTTTTGTTTGTTTTTACTAAGAGGTACCGGTTAAAAACTGTTGACTTGACCCTCACTTGCGAGATTCTTACTGGAGGAAACCCAGTGACCACACACTGATGCCGACAGTGTGACTCAACCCTTGGAGGCGAGAGTAACAGTTGGAACTCTTGGTCATAGCGTTGAGGCCTTACGACGTCATCCATGCCATGAATTAACTAATCATGACGGGATTGACTGTATTAGGCAAGGAACGTGGTTCATCCAGGGGATGAGACCTGATTTCACTTTTCGGAAAAGGAGAAATATTTGCAGCTAGTCTCTTTGCATATATCCTTCGTGGATAGAGATGGAGCAGCCTTCCTCCAGTCTCTCACAGTCACCCCTCCTCTACTACAGCAGGTCAGAGAGGCACAGCGTGAGGACGCTTACTGTGAGACACGGCGTGCACAGATATCCTCGGGACAGACACCTGATGGTTTCTCCCTTGGAGCAGAGCACGACATCTTTTTTAGAGGACGTACCATGGTACCAGTCGCTTTGCGAGAAGGAGGTGCTGAGAGAGTTTCACACTTCTCCTTTGGCAGTACATCCTGGAGTGGCGAAGATGTACCAGGATCTCAGACGACAGCACTGGTGGCCGGGCATGAAGAAGGCTGTAGCAGAGTTCGTTTCTCGATGCCTCACCTGCCAACAGGTGAAGGCAGAGCATCAGGTACCAGCAGGCTTGGTACAACCCTTGGAGGTTCCGGAGTGGAAGTGGGACGACATATCTATGGAATTCGTGACTGGACTTCCACGCACTTCCAAAGGTCACGACTCCATCTGGGTGATTGTTGACCGACTCACCAAGTCGGCACACTTCTTACCCATTAGAGAGCAGGGCTCATTGGAGAGCTTGGGACCTCTATACATTCAGGAGATTGTGCGGCTCCACGGTGTGCCATCATCTATCGTCTCTGATTGAGATGCTCGCTTTACTTCCCGGCTTTGGAAGGGGTTACAGGAGGCGTTCGGGACGCAGATACGTCTGAGCACAGCCTTTCACCCTCAGACGGATGGTCAGACGGAGAGGACCATTCAGACTCTCAAGGACATGCTCCGCGCATGTGTCCTCGACCTTGGCCGTAGCTGGGAGGACCACCTACCCTCGGTGGAGTTTGCGTACAACAACAGCTACCACTCCACCATCGGGATGGCACCGTATGAGGCGTTGTACGGCCGACCTTGTAGATCTCCTTTGTGCTGGACAGACCCTGGGGAGTCCGCACTTGTGGGACCAGAGATGGTCCAAGCCACGACAGAGAAAGTCCAGGTCATCCAGGAACGGATGAGGACAGCTCAGAGCCGGCAGAAGTCATACGCTGACAGGAGGCAGAGACCACTAGAGTTCGAGGTTGGTGACCATGTTTTCTTGCGGGTCTCACCTCGACGTGGTATTCGGATATTTGGCCGAGGCGGCTAGTTATCTCCACGCTTCATCGGACCCTTCCAGGTCCTCAGCAGGATTGGTGAGGTGGCTTATCGCCTGGCTCTACCACCTCAGTTGCACCGGGTGCACGACGTCTTCCACGTGTCTCAGCTGAGGAGATACGTGCACGACCCGACACACATCATTGACCATGGGGAGCTTGACGTTGACGATGGGGCAACTTTTACGGAGGTCCCGGTGGAGATAGAGGATCGACAGGAGCGGGTCCTACGTGGGCGATCGATTCCTCTTGTGCGCATCAGATGGCAGCACGTGAATCTCCAGGAGAGCACATGGAAGCGGGAGGCTCAGATGCGTGCTCAGTACCCTTATTTGTTTCCATAGTTTTTGATGTATCTTTATGGGGACGTAAATCCCTGAGGTGGGAGTAATGTAAAGACCCGTAAAATTCAAGGTAATTTGTTTCTTAATTTTCTTTGGAATTTTACAAGAGCGCGGTTTCTGACGGCACCTGATTCCGAGGCCCGGTGTGCCCGGAATCAATTTCTGAAGTTTGGCTCGGGTACGTTCAGTGAACGAACGAGCGAGAATTCCTAACTTTTGATCCGGTGCTCGGAATTGAAATCCGAGGACACCGATGAACTCGCAACGCCGATATTCGCTTAAGGAGACCTTTTCCGAAGTTGCGTTTATTGCGGGACGAAAGTTAGTTTTGGGGAGAATTATAAAAAGTTGAATAAAAATGTGGAACACTTTTTATTTTACTTTTGTTGGTTAACTTCTCTCAAAGGAAGTTAGGGGTGGGACCCACACCCACTTAACCTCCCTTGAGAGGATTAAGTGTGGTGGGTCCCACACTAACCTAACCTTCCATCTTCTCTCAAACTCCCTTTAACCCCTCTTTAAATGACATGATAACTTTTCATTTAATTTTGGAGTTATCTTATTTGAATTTCAAACCTTTGAAATTCAATTTGTTAAGTTTGTGAATAAAATAAGACTCTATCTTATTTTATTTGGTTATAATTGTTTAGCCATCTGGAGAGCATTTTGGGTTCTTCTCCTTCTTCTTCAAACTTTGACGAAGAACGCTCAAGCTTTGATGAAGAACGCTCAAGCTCCGACGAAGAACACCGCTCCTCTCTTCTTCGTCTTCTGTGTCAACGAAAGGGAACGCCGCTTCCTCCTCGGACTTCCTTCGTCGACATACGAAGATTCGCCAACGACGTACCTCTTCGGACGTACCTCTTCATCATCGGATTTGACAAACGACTACCGCGACGCCCGACCTCCGCGACGTTGTCTTCCGCGGGTCGTTGACAATCTTTGAACTTGAACCCAAGGTAGGGGTTGTTGTGGTTTTTTTCTTTACTCTCGTTCTTGGTCCTAGAATGATAATTTGTGATTAAATATTTAAGAGTTATCATCTAACGAGAGGGGGGTCGGACCGCACAAACATGGCCGAATTCCCCCTCCTTTGTTCTTGGTTATTTATATAATCTTGTGGATGAACGAGAAGGCGTGGTGCCGTCGCACCACGCGGGAATCGCCTGGCTTATTTGCGCAGCACCGTCGCGCTGCGCCGTGGAAGGATCATCAAGAACGCGACGCCGTCGCGCCGCGTCAAAGGGAATCGAAGGCGCGGCGGAGGGGCGCGGTGCCGTCGCACCGCGCCGGACGATGAACACCGTGGCCGGTTCCAGGCCGCGGCGAGACGGGAAGACCGGCGGCACGCCGGGCCGCCGGCGTCGGAAACCGGAAGGGGACCGGCTTGCCGGTCCCGTTGGAGAAAAACCGGCCGGCCAGGTGGCCGGACGGAAGGTCAAAGACCGGGGGAATAAATTCCCCCGGTCAACTCTCTAAACCCCCCCCATTTATGAGGGGGGGCGGTTTCCTTGAGGGGGGAAGGCGGCCCCCCGGTTCTTTTCAAAGCAGGCCCCCCACGAGGGGGGGGGGGGGGTTCCAAAGGCACGGCTAAAAGCCGCGCCGCCTTTCCGATCAAGCGGGGGCCCTCCCCCCAGCACGCTGCATCTGTGCGGCGCCAGGCTGCCGTGCCGCCAGGCCGCCGTGCCGCCGGCCGGCCGGGCCGGGTCGGACTTGGGTCGGGTCGACCCGGTTCGGGCCGACCCAGGGGTGGTCGGGTCGGGTCGGCCCGGACCCGGACCCCCCGTTTTCGAGACGGATTCAGTCTTTTGGCCATAACTTGAGCCACTGCCCTCCGATTGACGAACCGTCTACGGCAACGCGATCCTTGGATCGAGACGGTCGTTTCGGTATATCTCACTCAAAGTTTCGAAATACTTTGAGTTCGTCCGGGTTGGTTCGTTCACGAAACCAACCGGGCATTCGGAGCGGAAACGCTCATATCTTGAGCTAAGGACGTCCGATTGACGTGCCGTCAGCTTTGTTGAGTTCCTCTTAGTGAGACAGATCTTTTGGCATACTCCGCCCGAGGTTTGGACGCAGGTGGAGTACGGTCGGGTTGGTTTTTCCTTAAAAACCAACCGGGCCCCGGGGACGAAAATGCCAATAACTCTCAGACCAGGCGTCCGATCGACGCGCCATCTGTTGCGTTGAGTTCCTGTTGACGATACGGAACTTTTGGATACATCAACTCTGGACTTTGTGACAGTTGATGTATCAGCCTCTCGGCTCGTGGAGCGGACCCTCCGAACGAGCTTGCTGTGTGCGGGAACCCTAGTGCTGGCTGCGACTCTGACTGCTACTACTACTGCTACTACTACTGCTACTGCTACTGTGACTGCGACGACGACAGTACAGAGATCCTGTGTGGATTCGACGACGACGACTACAGCACTCAGCGATCCTACGTGGATCAGTGCTACAGGTCCTGTGTGGGCCCGATCCTGTGTGGGTCCTATCCTGTGTGGGTCTTTGCGCTCAGCGGTCCTGTGTGAACCAGCGCCTATAGGTCCTACGTGGGCCCGATCCTGTGTGGGTCTTTTGCTGGGGTTAGTTACCTATCGATCCTTCGTGGGTACGACGACTTAGATGGATCAGAGATCATCTTTATCGTCTTTTGAAGAAGTATACCTGTGTGAGCTGAATCCTGTTGTTTTCTTGTGTGGATTGTGTTGTGCTATCCTGTGTGGATTATGTTTTGCTTTCCTGTGTGGAATACATTTACATTCCTGTGTGGACTGAGTTGTACTTGGGCTCAGAGGTTGGAGCGTATTTGAATTTGATGACTTAGGTATATGTATGGGCATATACCTAAGCAGTGTCGGATGTTACTTCGTGATTGTACCTTTCTTCTTGGTTTATCCTTTGTGGATTTGAGAGACCTTCAGGGGTCTCGGGGTCCCTACTGAGTAGCTTATACTCACCCCTGCACGGGCTTTGCCCGCACTACGTTGTGTTGGTTGCAGACGACAGACAACATTGATCTTAGCTGAGGCTTACAGAGCAGGACGGTACCTGGAGGTGGACCACTGGGCGGAACGTGCTCGGAGCGGACGGCGGGACCCATGGAGCAGTGGAGCTATATGTACCCACCCTTCAGGTGGGATTTCCAGTGGACAGCTCGGAGTAGAGGCTTTTACTTTTCAGTTGCTGTTTTCCCTTTCGAGTTGTACTTTACTTTCAGTTTGGGTTTGTATACTGGCCCATTTACTTTTCCGCACTTTCAGTTGTACTCTGTTTTACTTAGTGTTTACTTTCCACTTGCGTACTCTGTGGTGTTTGTTTACTTTACAAAGGCAATGCATTCCCTTTTTACCGGGATTTACGCCTTGGTGCTAGTCGCCAGCCCCTGGCCTATGGAAGGCGGGCTTGGGGTAGTCACGGCACGGACCCCGAGGGCGGGTCGTGACACTTTAACCTTAAAATATTTATTCTTATGTCGATTATACTTCTATATACAATATCTAAAAATGTCATTAATCTTCTCAAAAATCATAACTTAAACCAAAAAATGGGTGGAGAAGGCATCAATGTTTTGATCAAACTCGTACATATTTACACATGATAATAACTAAAAAATATGAAATGATCATACTATCAATCAAAATCTTACTATCTTTGGTAAACTTATAAAATGTATTTATAGGGTTATATCCCTAATCTATGTTTTTTTAAATCTAGTTCCTAGGGTTTAATACCATTAATAAAGACACCGACCCTAGTATCCTAGTGTCGGTGGTTACATTATTACATTGGCATAAGATACAATGATTCAAATCCCAAAGTAATGAATACTATATTAGTTATGGAAAACTCGATACATACAAGAATTTAACATTATTTTTGAAAATATAAAATAAGACATCGAAATTTCATTGAGACCACTATTAATCCCCAAGATTATCTATAATTATCAACCATAATAAAATTCTTGGCATCTAGTGGAAAATAAAAAACTATAAAGGGATGATATCAAATGCTAATTAAGTGAATATATAAATAGGAATCTAAGAAATAAAAATTATGGAATTGTAAATAATATAAACACATTCCATTTTTTCGATAACATGAGTCTATTGTGGCCAGAATAAAATATTATCAAATAATTCCATATAAATAATCACATTAGTTAGAAAAAATATCAATGGATACTATATTAATCAATAAATAAATTAGAAATTAATAACCATTTCCAAATTGATGGAATGAAAAATTCCATACTTCTGAAACATACTATCAAGTCTTATTTTCCATGAATCTAACATCATCAAGGATTTGTGCCAAGAATCTGATAAATGGGTAAGGACTTGGACATATCCCAGTATAGATTGTATCATGAGACCTATCAGTGCATTGAAGGGATATAGTGTGCCCCACCAATCACATGAAAATTCCAATACATTCCTCATGTAAATATGGTGAAACATAATCAAAATATACATTGGTATTGAAACTAGAATATAAAATTTGAATGAAATTCCCCATTAAGTAAACATATTAACAAACTATCTAGAGTAATATGGTGAATGGTATCAAAATATTAAAAAAATAATCAATAAAAATTTAACCAAATATATAATATGTTTTCATAAGATATAAAAGAGAATAAATAATAATATTTAAGAAAGGATGTTGAAAGAGATGAAAATACATTAAATTAGTCCATTGAAAAATAAATATTGAAAATACCATATTTCACTTTTTAAATAACTTTTGCTTAAAAATACTATCAATTATAAATTTGTATTATTTTTTAAATTTAACCTTATAAACATGAAATTTTTTCTTCAAAACATTAAAGCATAATGATGGTGGGAATGTCTTCCCACACATATAAGTAGAAAAAATTACTATATCCATATTATCGTCAGAAATGTATCAAAGAACATTATTTAAAAAATGCTAAAATATATCATTGAAAATGACATATTAAAAGAAAAACATGATAAATAGTTACTATTAAAAATAAAATAATAATAGTAAAATTATTTTTGGAAATAATTTTACAAAACACACACTTGGGAAAAAATGAGTTTTATGGAAAACAATAAAAATACAAATTTTTAAAGAGAAGGTTTCATAAAAATATAATATCAATGAAGTGATCAATAAAAATTTAATAAATTGCCTTTATAATCCATAAATACATATAAAATATTTGTAAATACATTATATGGTAAGAGAAATTCATTTATCATACAATCATATTATGAATAAATTTATTAAGTGGATGTTTAACCCAATGGATGAAAATGGACTATAGAAATCCCTTATTACATGTATTTAGTCGAATCATATCCCCATAAAAGTTATAATTATCAAATAGAAAATTTAATACCAATAATAAACTATGTTTTAATACATTATATGTCAAATGGTACTATATAAAACACATAAAATAAATAAGTGTTGAATAGGGTATATATATCAAAGAAGTAAAAGTGAGATGATGGACTCTTACCTCACACTTCCCTATAGAGATGCATAAATTAAAATCATATATAATTGTTTAAATAATGTTATTAACTATTTAGAGAACTATATTATTATCTATAATACCTTTGGTGTTTATTTTATAACTTCTTATGACCCATTCATTAATAATATTTCATTATTTTAATAGTTTATGGTTTGTTTGTTTCATGGTTACACGATTTGGTCATTTCTATATAATTTTGGATATTCATGTAAAAATGGATTAAATCTCTATAAGTGGAGTGAAATAGTATTAATGAACATACATATGTATTAATGGTCCCAAATATCATTTTTATTTTTTATATGTTGATGGTTAATTTTATAGAATGTGAATGAGAAATATTTATTTTATTTTTGTTGTTTTCCAAACATCACATACTAGTTCTGGTTTACTGAATATTATGAATATATATTAGTTTTTTAAAATTAAATTTCTCGTAATATTATTATTATAATCTTATTTAGCCATAATTATAGTTTAATGAATATCTATGAAGGAGGTAAAGGAATACGAACAAAGTCATTACTCACAATGAAGGTTAATAGTTATAATTTTTTCAATAGTTTTATTTCTTTGAATAATAGTATGTAGAAAAGGGGATGGATATAATATATTCAATTAGTAACATAATATTAGAGTATATAAATGCATATTTAGTTATTATTAATTTATGGTTTATGGATGTGAGGAGACGGTAGAAGTAGAAAATAATATAAGAGAGGTTGTATGAAAAAAGTACATCTTGAATTGCACCTCCTTGAAGGGTCCCCAAAATACCTTGGAATTTTTCTATTGGTGATAACAAAAAAAATGGACACGGGGAAAGTGTTTTTTAGGGGTTATGGCATATATTTTTGAAATTTCATGGAATTTGAGGATAAATGTGGTGGTGAGGGGTGGTATTTATACTTGAAGAGGGGTGGGTTTCAATCATTAAATAAAGGTTATTTAATTTTTAAAGACACCACATTTGGGGGGTATTAAATTTCATGAATTTGGATGATAAATAACCTTTTAAAGGCCAATTATATTTTATAAATACGTCAACAAAATATTTAATGTCTTATTTTTTAGTTATTTTAATCCTTTACATTTTAACATGAAGCGGTTACAATATTATTCTTATACAGTAGTAAATATTTATTTTTTCAATGATTTATTTTTTATATCTAAAAATTTGAACAACCAAATTCCATAATTTTTACCTTTTTATTCCAAATATCAAATCCATTTTTCCAAATTAAATCCATATAAATGGAAAATTTACATTAAAAAATAATCCCACAGACGCAATGGGATAGTGGGTATTTGTTGTGAAATGTGAAAAGGATTATAATGTTTTTATTCCTATTTCAATGTGAAATTCATTATAATTTCCAAAATTGGTTTTAAATATGGTTAATTTATATATTTATAGTTTTAATACTATTTAAATTATAAGTTAACTATATAAAACATTATATTAAAATATAGTTGTAAATTAATATTCTACATTTTTCACTATTTATTAAAAATTGAAATTTATCCAAAAAATAAAAATAAATTACCCTAATATAATTTTGATATTATAATTTAAAAAATATATATATTTTTTCAAATATTATATTCAAAATTGTTAAAATTCAGTTTCAAAATCGGTGTTTCATTAAAATGTGAAACAAATCCCTCTTAGAAAGATATATCTTTTATGTTTAAAATTGAATTTATTATTTTCTTATTCCTATAAAACGTATTGGATAAATATTAAAGCATTTTATTAAATATATGACATATAAATTGAATTATTATATTTGACTAATAATGATTAATTTAATTTATTACGATAAAATTCTATTGTGGGCCTAAAAATATTTTTTATAAAAACACATCTTTAATGTTCAATTGGACTTTATTTTCATTTTAAATAATTTTTAACCAATTAAATCATTTTATATATATGCTTCAGCTATATTGTCATTACATAGTTAATCTCGTTATTTCCCACCATTCAAATAGTCAGTTTATAACTATCATAATTAAATAATAATATTTAATCATTTTCTTAAGATCAGTATTTTGTGTGACGTAAGCTATCAAACATTGTGTTCATTCCCAAATATTGTGGTTTTAGATAAATGGAAGGAATGATGAGTGATCCTGGTACATTAATAAAGGTATGGGAATAGGAGTGAACATAGAGAGTTAATACATGGATAGAATTAGGAGTGGACCTAGTATAGTAAATTACTTTGTACACGATGACAACCATTCCAATGACGCTTGACTAATATAGAAATAATTTTCTTTGCTTATCTGTATGCCAAAATTTTAAGTATAATGACTATGTTATTATCTCAGAGATCATGTTCATTAAGAATCATTAAATTCATATTTTATTAACTCTCAATCATTATTACATGATTTAATATTTTAGTCTTTCATATGCTGAGTATGCCTTTAAAATGATATACTCATTTTCTCATTCCCTTATTCTCATTTTATGTTTACTTATCCCTCTTGTTCATCATTTATAAGAATATAATCTCACCCTTTCTTATGTTTCTATTACCTAGGTAATTAAGATATGTATTAAGTATGATATGTCTTAGAAGGGTATTATTTATGAAGAACATAGTTGGAGAAGACATAGCTCAATTATGGACCAGTGTTTACAATTCCATGTTTCCAAAGTCACTAAAATCTTATGGTCCTTAGGTGTGTGTCTCTGTATTTTAAAAAATATTATTAAAAATTTAAATATCTTAGTATGATAATATTGAGTTTTTATAGTTGGTATTAGAGGATAGGTTTAGTTATCCATTGGAAAAAAGGATAAGGAAACCAGACTAAAATCTCTAAGGATATGCATAAGGACATGTCTATGTGTGAGTCTAGGGACGTGTTCAAGTATATGAAAGTTACCAGGAATGTTGTTAAAGGATATAGAGAGTGTTTTCCAAGCAATTAAATCCCTATCAATATAATACATGTGGATATGGATCTGCTACATATGTACATTGGTTTAACAACACAAAAGACACCTAATTGAGCTAGACTCAATCGGGAAAAAGTGCACAACAATGGGCCTTACAGTATACTACGTTCGACACAGTCAAGGTAAATAATTTGGAAATCCACCAACTAATTATGAAAAATCTCCAAGGATTTAAATATAATATGACTATGAATGGCCCAGTATAAACTAATGTGTCGTATATTAAAGAAGATGTTTCATAATTTAGACATAGAATAAAAAACTTTTCATGATTATGTGGTTCCCAGACATGAATATTATTTCTTACAGTATGGTTATTTGTTTTATTAAATGACTAGAACATGAAGAAAGCAAAGTAATATTAATGTGACATATAATTCAATGGTTGTATTCCTAATAATCTAAATGTTATTGTACCAAGAATGAAAAATATCATTTATATGCTTACAAAAATTTCTCAATCTATGATTCATTATATACTTCTAAATGATAAATGGATGGAATAATGTTATGTTGAGTCCATACTAAATAAATATACACCTTTTTTAAGAGGATCTTTTGATACACTAGTTTTTGATCAATGGATCAGTACCATAGAAAACATATTTTCTATTATTTGGTGTTAGGATCCTAAAAAATTAGTTTTGGATTTCTACCATTTGGATGGTGAAATATATCAATGTTGGAATCTCATCAAGCATAAAAGGAAACAAGTTGAAATTTTTTCCTTATAATAATATGATTTCATGAACTAACTTTTCAATATGAACTTTCCTCATGTCCTTAATGCAATGTTAGAAATGGATTATCATGAGTTAATTAAAAATGATGATCAAATTGATGGTACCTATAAGGTTAATTTTAATATACTTGTGAGGAAAACATCAAGTATTATCATAGAACATGAAGGTAAGGTTTATTGATTCCTTAGTGGTTTAATACCAATTATAAAAATGGTGTTATATATAAAATACATCACTATTTTTGAAGATATTTTTCCATGTGTTATCATGTTGGAAATAGAGGTAAGATTTATGTATCAATCTCACGGTTTTGACAAGAAAATTAAGATACATTTCAAATAAAAATATAAAGATCATATAGAGAAGAAGATAATCATTATCTTATTATCAAAGTGTGGGTAGGGGTATGAATTAAATTATATTAAGGGTAGTACTAAAAATTTTATGTTTTCAATGTCAGTTCATCATGAAATTGATTGAAAATGAGATGGGAAAATGTTAACCAATGATTTGAATAGAGAGAAATCATCACAGAATTCACCTCTTAAATTATTTACGTTTTAGGGGATTGGGAATTATGATAATAAATTCCTAAAAATGAAGGATAATTATTAATATCAATGTCAGAATCTTATTAAACCAATGGGAAAGGTTAAATCTAATGTGTTTACTGTTTCTAATTATGGGTGGAATAACGGCATGGTGAAAAAATTACTTACCATCCACTATAGAACTTATAATTTCATATTTGACTCTAATTTTACCCATTATTTCATATCTAATGATTTTTATGGTACAAATATGTCACCCAAGTGATTAGATGTTTCATTTGTAGTAAAACCCTCTGATGGTATGATGATCACATATCAATTTTATGATTTCCCTTTGGTTAATATTAGAAGGTTTGTGCATCTTTAAAATCTTATGAATATTCCCATGGTTAATGTTTTTATCATCCTAGGCCTTTTTGGATTTATAAATAGACCTATGATTGTCATACATGTATATGACACCATTTAAATTAATATTGAGTATATTACAATAATACATGCTCTAGGACCATCACAGTTTAGTGTCTTTAGAAACATGAAAAAAATATTCTATCCTAGTGAAAGATATTAAACATATCCGATAAAGATCGTCCAAAATAGTAATTCTATGTAAAACCATTCTTTTGAACCTTGGGAAATGAAACATAAGAAATGGGTTATATAAAATTCTATTGAGGGTAAATAAGGGAGATATGTAAGGATTATCATGACCATAAGGTTATGGGAACATGATCATGAAAATAGAAAATCATACCAAGAATATCAGAGATCGTATACATGAATCATGGAATAAATAACAGTAGTTCATAAGACATGAATCATAACGAGAATAAAAAATATAAGCCTTTAAAACATATCATAAGAATAAAACATTTAATTGTGCTTGAAAAATAATTATATAATATGATTTACATAGTATCCATGAAATTAATACTAAGACCCTCATGGTGGAATGGGTTCACTACCAATTCCATCTAGGTAGTCATGGTTCACTCCCATTGCAATCTTAGTAGCATGCGTTCACTCCTCATACCATAATAGAAGTCATGTTTCACTCCCATGTCTATCTTAAGAGTCAAATTTCATTCCCAATACCATCTTAGTATATATAATTATATATGAATATTTAACCAATTCATTGGATGGAGATATAGTCCCCACGTTTCTCATTGTAAAATCATTTATACATGTTCCACAAAAATCATAAACAATAATATATTAACCCTTGAAATGAAATCCGTATCACAAACATGAAAACATATCATAACCTATATGAAAAGATATAGGTTTCAATATCACTGCATCAAAAGCATAACCCATGAAAGTGAAACAGATTTCATAAAAATGTATCCTATGGAGGAGAAATAAATTTCATAAAGACCATGAAAATAATTACAACCCATTTATATAAATAATATAATTCGATCCTCTAAACCATTTCTTAGAAAGTCATTACTAACATCAACCAATATCATCTTAGATGAAAGATAATTTTGAAATATCCTTCAGAAATATTTCTGGAGGAAAATAACCTTTCATATTTGAAAAATTATTTCTAATACATAGAATCATTTTAAAATAATTTTATTAGTAAATACCTTTAAAACATATAAAGAATACTTGAAATAATTTGAGAATCTTTTTCTTTGAAAATAAATAAAAGAAGCTTTAAGATGTTTTAAAATCTTTTATCATTGAAAACACATTCATAACTTATAAAGAAATCTTGAAAATATTTAAAAAACCATTTTCTTATAAAACATATATAATTATCAAAAAACATTCAAAAAAACACTTTTCTTGAAATCTTATAAAATGTGCTTGATCAGAAAGAGACAATAAAGTTACATTGAAATTTGGTAAAAGAAAAAAGGGTAAAAATTTAATTTAATGATAATAGGACATTTAAATAATAATCATGACACCATTTTTAGAAAACATGGTTTTGAAAAAATAAAGATTTCTAACAGTAGAGAGGGTAATGACGGGATTTCCTAAAAACACATTCTCAACTGTCTTATATACCAAAGAGTATTAAAATGGTACAAATATAGGATTATATTATTCAAATCCGGAGTAAAATAAAATTCATGAATTTTTATTGAGATAATAATCATGATCATTCGTCAATGATATCATAAACATAAAAAATCTCTAAATGTGATGAGATTGTTTCAACAAACTCTTATAACATGGTAACTTGGCATCATACTCTCCATGTAAGAAGGAAGAAATTAAAAAAATATTAAATATCATGAAAATAAGTATAATGGTGATATAACTTGTAAATTTTATGTATATAAAACTAAAAAAAGAATTTAGGTGCATAAAAAAACGCATGTCTCAAATAAAGAAAAGTGTGACATAAATATGTTCTGATTTGGTAACTTTTGAAACATAAAACCTAGGAAATAATGTGTAAGGAACTAGCCTTAAACATTACATAATCTTGTGTTATGTCAACAATTTTACTTTATTTCACATTGTGTATATTTTCATGTTTATATCTCTATTGAATTAGGACATAATACAAACATAACAAAACCATAGAATTAAAAAGTGGACACTTCCAATAGTACACATTTCATCCATAAAACAAAAACATTTAAAATGAAACATGGTGTCTTTACATGTTTAATCATTTTAATTTTATATAATCTGATCCATGACTCAATTATCCCATAAATTACATGGAAAATATTTCATAACCATGGGATGAGCAACAAAATCTCAGTAAGGGATATAATATAAAGAATGAAACGATCAGTCCATGAATATTGTAAAATCAAGAAAACATTTTCAGAAAATTATAATTTTCACCCATAAAACATAAACTCTTTAGATTACCTCATAAAATTATAATATTCTTATAAAATTTCATAGAAATTATAAATCATAAATTTAAATTTTGGAATCTATACAATACTTTCCTGGTAGATTTCACAACTACATAGGGAGTAACCTACATGGTTACATTTGGAATACCCATCATAGTGTATTTCCTAAATCTATTAAGAGAGACCTTATCAGTTAACTCCATCCCATTACCCATAGAATTAGAGAGCAATAAAAAGCTCACACACCCTTAGTTTATCAAATAACTACCTGTATACATAAATAATACCCAAGAACCACAACAGAATCATAACATATTAATAAACATAATGGGAAACAAATACCATTTCTACATTGTAATTACAAGATATCATTTAATGAAATTGATATAATAAATCCATTCTCAAAAACCATTTCAATAAAAAATACATTAAATGAGAACATGGTATTTATTTTCCTTTTAAAAACATTAATCCTTATAGAGGAATCCAAATATAAAATAATGGTCACGTCATCAAAAAAGTCGTTGTCATTGCGTACGTAAAAATCATTTTTTAATTTAGTAAAACGACTCATAGAAAAATATTCCATTTGAATAACATTGAATTAAATTAAAATTCGATTTTTTATTGTACATAGTATAAAATAATGTGGTTTATATTATCAAAATATGCTTTAGTGATTGGAGTTTGACACGAAGTCCCTTACCTTGAGTCAGACTCATCATGTACAATCATTATTTTATAAAATAATAAAAATAGGTTAATCTATATATTATTTTAAACCTTTTGAAATTTTTTATTCATTTTTTATCACTAATTACTATGTTATAAGTCATATATAATTATTTAAGGTCATATCATAGGTTCTGTAGATATTCAGTAATTGAGTTGAAAATGAAATTGTTATGATGTAAATTGTCTATGTAGTCATAAATACATCATCTATAGAATATTTTTCATGAAATAATCATTAATTTTACAAATAAATAATAATTTTTAAATAAAATATTAATTATGGTTATGAAAAATGAACAATGTTACAATTACGGAGACGGTAGGCCATACGTACAAATGAGTAACATTTTCCATTTTTCATTGATCATTATCAAAAGAATGTAATTATTACTTAATATTTTCAGAAATATCATAATATTATTAACATCAAAATAATTATTTAAATATACTTATATATATCATAAAAGGGATGTTGTTAATAAAAATGATTCACATCGCTTCATGGAGGTGATAATTCACATGTACGCACGGACATTGTTATCCGCTTTATATTCATGGAAGGTGAGAACATAAATGAAATATTATTATTTTAAAATGATAAATATGTAATGAATATTATATATAAACACTACTTCTACATTTATAAATAGTCTTGATAGATTCAAATGAAAAAAACTATATCGGTTTAGGAGGCGGTAGTCCATCGTACACACAAATGAAATGATCAATTCCAATTTAATGAAATTTTACACAAATTTAGGTATTTATATTAAAATATTAACCTATTATTATATTTAATATAATATATTTATTATTTAATATTATATTTATAATATTTAAATGTAAGACGACATAGTAACCAATAATATTCTTGTATTGTATAAATTATTTTAAATAATATATATTTTAATATAATTAATATATTTTATTTGATTCTTTCATTAATTAAGAAATCACTACATCATCTTTATATCATACATAAATTTTATTATTTAATTTTGATACAACTATTAATAAATTTACATGATATTGAAATATTATTATATTTCAAAAAACGTTCTATAGTTAAATACATCCCCTAAATAACACCATATTAATGTACTTTTCTTTTTAAAAACAAGTTTATCAAAAATGAATAATCATTGAATATAATATTATAAATTCATTAATCCCATTAATGACTCTCAAAGTGGATCTAAAATAGTCCAAATGATTTTCTTAGTCATAATAAACTCATCAATTTAAATTTGGATAGGTTTTAGGGTAGTTATATATTATTATAATATTATTTTTACCTTTAATTACATAATTTACATTCAATTGTTGTAATAAAAACAACTACTAAAGTTACTATTCATTATTTATAAATATAAAAGGAAACTATTTATAGGATTTGGACCTTTAGATCCCAAATATGTAATCAATTTATAGAAATTCAAAATATAGAAGTTATAGTATTTAATTAAAAGTTAATCCTTATTGGTAAAAGGAGAAAATGGGGTTTTAAAAGTAAATATCATTAAAATATTTACATGAGTTTATATATAATTTCAATATGAAATTACATTTAATGTCCAAAATTTATTAAATTATAATGACTAAATCGAATTATACTTTAAAACCAATTAAATTGATAATCTATCAATATAAATTAATTATACATAAATGTAGTTTTGAATTAAAATGAAGTATTTTTCAATATACCTTAAAATACGGATTTTATCAGAAAAATACCATAGTTTCAAGAAAAGTAGTTATTGATGTCCCTATTATAAAGAAAAAGTTTATTTTTTTAAAATAGAAGATAAAAAGTGTCAAAAACTATATTTCAAATGGGTTCACCATCAAAAGGTGTTAAAAATGTATTTTTAGAAAAATAGTCATTTTATCTATAAAATTGTATTTGTTCTAATATAATGTCGAGAAAAAAATATTAGATGAATTTTAAAAATTAAATTTTATTATAAATTAATTATTATAATCCAATAATAGTGATTTTATTATTTTATAAACATAATTATTGGCATATAAATAGTGTTTCATAAAAATAAATCCTTTATATTAAACTGGTTTTTAGTTTCATTCCATGTTATTTTGTAATGAATGAATCATTACATAAACATCTATAAAAAATATTTCATACTAGAGTTAACACTATTCATTCAATCCAATTTAATGCCTACGTGATAACAACCATATTAAATAATAATATTTAGTTTTTCGTTTAAACTTGAATTGGTGTATCATGTATGCTACTATTGTGTTCCCATTCAAAAACTAGGGATGTTACATTATCACTCATTTTGTAAATTTTGTCCCTGTAATTTGAATTTGGGGTTAGTAAATAATTCATGACTCTTCAATATACATTTAGTGTATTCTCACATCAGAAAACGTTTTAATAAAACTTCTACTTTAAAAGAAAGAAATGAAAGTATGAAGGTCACTTGAGATATCACATAGTAATATTCCATGTTGGAAAACATGAATACTAAAGAAAAACTAACAATAATATTCTAAGTGAGAGTTATAGAGAACATTAACAAGTAAAAAAATTAACAATCACCAAGATATAATTTTGTGATGGGTTAAATGGTCATTGACTTCATAGTAGGAAAATTAAGTATAAAATATTTTTTCTTTTAGATCCTTTTCATAAAGTTGAGTAAATATTTTACTTCCATGATTATGAACATAAGGAAACATAATTACATGACAAGTATAGTTTTATCCATTAATAAAATCCACCACAAACTCATCTTTTTCTCCAAATGATGATTATTTAAGATGAATCAACATCTATAGAATTACATAATCCAAAAAAGTTATTTATCAATTTATCTTGTCTTGATGCATTAACCAAACCCAATATGATTAGGATAATATAAGATAATAGAACAAAAAAATCCTATATATGAATAATAATAATTATTAATCTCTAAAATTTAACTGTAATACTCAATGATTTAAATAAAGTATTCAACAAATAACTATCCTTAAAATTCCTCAAAATAATCCAAACTAATATTGAAACAAAAAATTCAAAAGGATTTGATCACATAGTCTTCCAGGAAGTTTTTTTATATTTGTCACCGAATAACATAAATCACTATTATTATCTAATACCATACAATAATTAACCTAATCACATATTCTCTAACATAGATTAATCATTTCCATAAATAAAAAAATTCCCCGCAAGTCCAAAAAAGAAATCATAGTCTCGTACAAAATATAATTCAACCACTACTCCTCAATTAAAATCACATAGTTTTATATTTAACTTAATCAAATAATGTTACCAAGTTAGTGAATGTATTCTAAAATAACATTTTTCTCTTAATTTATATATCATTTTCCTAAAACAAGGATATCCATTTAATAAAACAAATGTTTTCAAAATCATCTTATTATTATTACATGAACTCTATTATCTAAAAAGAAAAGTCATACTGATTAGGGACTTCACATTGGCTAGTGGTTGGTGATAATGCATTTTCATAGTTCAGTTGTGGGTTTGATTTCCAAAGAGTTGTCCGATGTGACGAGATACCACCCTTCCTTCATGTTTTCTTTCAACAAAATTAATGTAGTTATATAACATCCGAAAATGAGATAAAATACTCAAAAATAACAATGAAATATTTTATCTTCAATGTTTATCTAATACCTATCATTTTGAAACCCAAAATGTAATAACCCATAATTACCTCAAAATCAATGATTATATAAAACCTAAGGGTTATTCATACCTTTATTTTTATGTCCAAAAAAGAAAAAATAATTCTTAATCAAATAATATTTTCACATAACAAACATATGGGTTACTGATACAAGAAAACTTCATCTAATGTAATCACATCATCAAAAGATAATCAACACTTTTAACATTTCATCAACCATAAATCTAACACAACTCTCGAATCCCATATATGAAGACTTATTAATCATTCATAATTATTTATGTTCCCTTAACCAAAATTTTCCATCTAATTCTTTAATACTTATTTCTTATAAACAAAAACCTAAATCATCTCCTGATACCCAATAATGTCAAGCATGAGAAAAAAATAATCCATATGTTTCATATGTGATTTTCATCTTCCTCATCATCTATTGGAATGGAATTAGTTATTGATTAAAATTTTTTAGTACTGTTCTACTGATCCCATTCCCAAACCTATTTCATAGGATATCCATTTTCATGATGAACATATTCCCAACATTTAAAACATTCAAATGAAAACATGTAAATAACTTATTTCCCATTCCGAGTGTCTACTAAACGCTTCATTTTTCCTCATAATTTATTTCTTAATAATCTTCATTACTAGATCTATAGACCCTTCATGTCCCTTAAAATCCTTTTACTAGGGGTTTATTTCTCCATATTTGACACATATATGTTGATGAATACAATTACCTTTATTATCATTATTACCTAATCTTTCATAAGGATTCATTTCTCTCATATATGATACATCAAAAAAATCACCAAGGATTAAATGGATAATCAGTACTACTGATAGTTGTTTTAGAATAACCAAGAGAGTTCTACTTGAAGTTCCCATTTCATTGGGTTGCTTAATAGTAGAACCCCCACATTTTCCTTCATATGTATTGTTAATTTTGTGCCTACTGAATCCATGAATTTACTAAAACCAAAAATGATAGTGTGAGTATATCAATAAAATCATCATATGTGTAAGATAAACACTAAGATATACTTATTCATTTTTTCTCAAAATAATTAAATTTATCTAATATTTAATATGAATATTTCTATTATGCTGACCATTGTGGTCATATATAACTTTTATCTTCTGATTAAATAATTACCAAACCTCTAATCTTATATAACATGACCTTTGATACCAACTATAACGCCCCAGCCTTAAACAAGACATAATATTGAGTAAATTAAATATTTTTTAATTTGACATTGAGTAACTTTTCAATTTTATATGCCTAGAGAATTAGGATAAAATATGTACATAAAAACCCATAGAAATACAATGTGGACACTTCCAAAAGTATACATTTCTTCCATAAAATAGAAACTTTTAAAATGAAACGTGGTTTCTATTCATGTTTAATCAACATACACTTTATATAATCCCATATATGACTCAATTATTCCATAAATAAGGTTTAAATCATTTCAAAAACATGGGATGATCCCAAAAACATCATTAATAAATATTAAATAAATAATGAAACTATTAGCCGAGGAATATTTTGAAATCTAGAAAATATTTTCAAAAAATAATAATTTTCACCCGTAAAACATAAAACATTTATATTTCATAATTAAATAATAAAATAACTATAAAATATAATAGAAATAGTAAAACGTAAATGAAATTTATGGAATCCATATCATACTTACATTTTATCTTTCATAGCTACATGGGGTGTCACCTTCATGGTTACGTTTCAAATTCATATAACAACATATTCCCTATATCACAGAGAATAATCCATATCAATTAACTTCGTCCCATTAACTAATGAGTTGAAGAGATATCAAGGGGTCACTCAAATTTGTTTTATCATGAAACCACCCATATTCATAAACAATGCCCGAGAATGATAACATAGTCATAACACATTAATAATCATAATGGAAAAAATAATATTTACACATTGAAATAAAAATATATCATTTCATGATATTGAAATAATCAATCCCTTCTAAATACAATTTACAATAAAAAAATACATTTAAACTGATTATGGTATTTATTTTCCTTGTAAAAAAATTAACTCTTATAGAGGAATCAGAATATCAAATAATGGTTACAGTGGAAAAAATGCCATTATCACTGCATACAAAAAAATATATCCTTTTTTCATTTTGTAAAATGCTTCATAGAAAAATATTTATTTTGAAAACCTTTGAATTAAATTTAAGTTCAATGGTTATGATTATACGATGTATGAAATATGGTTTAGTATAATATGAAAATATGCCACAATGAATGGAGAATGAGATGAAGTCGCTTACCTTGAGTACGAATCGTCACGTACAATCAACATATTACTAATTAATAATATTAGGTTAATTTATACTTTATTGATAAACTTTTTCATGTTTATTATTCCTTTTTTATCACTTATTACTATTTTATAAGACTTCTATAATTATTTATGTTCATATTAGATGTTTTGTCGATATTCGGTACTTCAGTCAAAAATAAACTTTTTATGACGTAAATTTTCCATGTGGTCATAAGTCTATCATATAAAGAATATTATTCGTGGAATAATCATCACTTTTACACATTAATCATACTTTTTTAATCCAAACCATTAATTCTGGTAATGAAAAATAAACATCTTTATAACCAAGGAGACGGTAGGTCGTATGTACGCATGTGTAACGTTTTCTATTTTTCATTGATCATTATGGAGAGATTGTAATACTTATTTCATATTCATATAAACATTATAATATTATTAAAATCATAATAATAATTTAAATATACTTATATTTTTCATAAAAGTGATGTCATGAATAAAAACAATTCACATCGCTTCGTGGAGATGATAGTTCAAACGTACGCACGAATGACGTTATCATTTTTATGTGTATGGAGGGTAAGATCATAATTGAAATATTATAATTTTAAAGTGAACAATATTTAATTAATATTATATATAAATAATGTTTACATCATTATAACATATCTTTGTAAATAACAATGAAAAATGAATTATATCGGTTCGTGAGGTGGTAAACCCTAATTAACATGAACAAAATGTTCATTTAAAATATGATAAATGGAAGATGGAATTAGGTGATGATGTTAACATAAAAAAATATCAGTATATTTATTATTCTAGAGTTATTACTTCATCCAATAAAAATAATGTATAATAAAATTTGAAGAAGAAATAAAAATGAAACACCTAAAAAATGATAACTCTTCTTTGGTTGATCGCCTTTGAAGGACACCTTAACACCTCTAATAAGTGCATTCTAACTAAAATAAGTCCTGAATAATGTGGGGAGGGATTCTATGGAGGGGTTTGGGTAGATACTGGATGAAATAAATGGTTATTTTTGTGTGTTTATTAGATATGAGTGGGTGCATATTTATAGGAGAGGGGAGGGGCATCCTTCAAATCTCTTAAAATATTAAATTAATATAAAGTAATTTTTAAATCCAAATGACTCTGACAAGAGTTATATAGAATATAAGATAATTATAGTTCTAAATACTCTCCTGAAATAATTTTTAGAAATGAATTTATATTTTTTTAAAGCCTATCTTTCAGTTTAGCCTAAACTATTATATTATAATTTTAAGTATGGTAACCACATTTTAAATATTTTGAGGCTATAACTTTTACTTATATTGGGTAAATTTATAATAACTGGAATATAACCATTTAAACCTTATAATATTAACTTTTTATTTTTTTAAATATTTCTTTGTTTTTTATATAATTTAATAAATTATTATATTTATAAAATATCAATTATTTCAATTTTTACACTATTCATTTCATTGAATTCAAATAAAATACAAATCTTGATATAACATCACAAAAAATCTTTGAATAGACATAAAATATTTCATAGTCACCTATAAAATATGTTTATGGCATAATTTTTGTAAAATAATATTTATTTTAATATTTATAATATCATTTATTTGATTCCTTCATTAATTAAGAAATTAATACATCATCATTGAATAATAAATAAATTTGATTATTTAATTTATTAAAAATTATTAAAAAATTAGCATGATTTAGGTAATAATTTTATTTTCCCAATGAAAATTTATAGGTGAAGATATCCCCTATATAACTCCATATTAAAATACATTACTTTTTAAATGCAATAGTGTAACAAAAATGACTATTCATGGAATATAATATTATAAATGAATTAACATCATCCAATTGGCACTAAGAGGTCCTAAAATACACCTAAGGATGATCATGTTTATAATAAACTCATAAAATTAATTTTTTACAAGCATTAGGGCAGTTTTATATTAATATAATATTATTTTTACCTTTAATCACCAAATTTACCTTCAACAGTGGTAAATAAAATAATTACTAAAGATACTATTCATATTGACTCAAAAAATAAGGGACGAAATTAAATGATTTGGACCATTTTATTCCAAATATTTAATCCATTTTTCAAAATTCCAAATAGGGAAGTTATTGTAATTATATTAAAATTAATCCCTATTGTCAAAATGCGAAAACAAGTTTTTAAAATTGAAAACCATCGAAATATTTACATGAGATTATATATAATTATAATTTTAAATTAATTCCTATGAAAAAATAGTTTAAATGATAAAAAATTTACTTATAATTTAAAATTAATAATAATTATAATATAATAATATAAATAAATTAGACGAAAAAGTAGTTTTGAACTAAAATGCAGTATTTTTTATTGTTGATTAAAATTTGATTTTTATCAAAAAAAATATGAAAATTTCAACCAAAGTAAATTTTTATGTCCATATTAAAAATAATAATAATTATTTCAAATATATCAAATAAAAATGTCAGAAACAAAATTTAAAATGTGTTTTCCATCAAAAGGTGGAAAAATAGTATTTTTAGAAAAACACTCATTTTATCCATAAAATTGTATTTGTTCTTATATAACGTCTAGAAAACACATAATATGAATGTTTTTTATAATATTTAATTAATAATACATTACTATAATCCAAAAAGTGTGGTTTAATTATTTTATAAACACAATTATTTATATTTAAATGGATTTTCAAAAAAAAATACATCCTTTATATTAAATTGGGTTTTAGTTTCATTTAAAGTTAATTTGGTAACCTGGTAATGATTATTTAAACATGTGAAACCCATAATAACTAATTCAATTAACAATATTCTTTACCTATATTATAACATTTTAGTGAAAACTGCTATATTAAATAATAACATTTAGTAGATCATTTAAGCTCGAAGTGGTGTATCATGTACGCTATCGAACATTTTGATTCCTTTCAAAAACACAGGATGTAACGGAAAGGTCATAAAATTTATCGGTAAATAAAATTAAATATAATTATAATACACATAAAATAAAATCACATGAATTATATACACCACAAAAAATGATAGAGTGGGAACATAACATGCATCTCACATCAATATAAAGTGAGATGAAATCCTCTTACCTTGTGTCTTTACTCTTATCATACACATTAATAACTTATTTAAAATAAATATAAATTTATTATAAATATTTTACAGAACCATATTATTATATCTAATACCATATATGGTTTGATTATGCCCGTATATTACCCACTTGTTAGCAATCATATGTTATGTTTTCACTTCGTGTAATATTCATTTTATTCTTTGAATGTGTCTTAATTTGTTATATTGTTTGTATTTATACTTTATATAATCATTTCCCAAATGTAAATCATGATATAATTTTAATTTATATACAGTATATGTGTATTATAAAAATATACATAATAAATGTGTATGAAATGGACTACACTGTTCATGGAGACGGTAGGTCGTACGTGCGCATGAATGCTATTTCCATTTAACTATTGTGTTAAATGAATTAATATAAATACCTATATGTATATATATATATATATATATCAACATTAATGTATATTTTTTATATCATATTATTCTCAAATACTCACTAAAACCATCCTTAACATAATTCATGTAGTATATTAACGAATAATATCACTTTGAGTGGATGGTAGTCCACTCTTCCTTAAACGAAATTATCATATTAAAACCAAATGAAAAGTAAAAAATATATGTGTATAAAAATGAGTACAGAAGATAAAATAAATAATTCATATAATATATATCATATACATATTTTCCATCATAATTTTCACCATGATAGGTGGTATATAAAATTTAACAATCCTAGTTTATTGAGGCAGTTGTTCGTTACACTCATAAACAATATGTTTGTTATCAATTAGATGAAGGATTGTGTATGTATAGGATGAAACCTTTTTAAAAAACATCCAAGTTTATCGAGGATACCTTTTTATTATAATGTAATAAAAAAAAGTGAGTCTAAGGGGTGGAAAAAGAAAATAATAGAAAGGACTTGAGAGAAGACATTGTCTATTAAATGGGTAACTCCTTTTTGTTTTCACAAAAAGGCTTCCTCAGATTACCTTCTGCCTAAGGTATGACTTATAAGAGGAAGGGGTGTTTTTGTGAAGTGTATTGTTCAGGGTTTGACCAAACCTAATATGTTTGATAGGTGTGAGGATGTGGGATAGGTTGCGTCCTTTTATAGGGAAGGAAAATGACAGACATGGAATTTTTTAAAACAAGTTTGGTGTACATATGTTATTACCTAAAACAAGTCACAGCAAAACAACATATATAAATAATATATGGTATTATGAAAGATATATTCATATAAAATTAGTTAAGGAGAAATGGAGAGGCCATTTGGCCCCTTAAATGTATGTTTTAGTCCCCAAATAAGCTTAATTTTACCTTAAGCTTTGTGATTAATTTTAATAACTTATTCTAATATTTTTTCATAAAAAAATTAATTTGATCTTATTTGAATGTAAATATTATGACTATTAAAATGGTGTATGTGTATTTTTCAAAGTTTAATTCACATATGATATAGAGTTTACAATAATTTTAATCCAGCAGAAGGTATAAAATTACTCGGTTTTATGGTATAAATATGTTCAAAAGTTTATTTAGTTTTTACATTCAATTTCATAGTGAAATTGATTGTAATGAACCATTTTTTATTAATAGATGTATAATTTATCAAATGTGACATTGATAAAATAAAAGATAATTTAACAATAATAATTATTTAAATGAAAAGGCATTTTTGAACTCTAAAATAGTATTTTCTAGTGTTCATCAAAGATGTTACTCAGAAAAATATCAAAAATTCACCCAATTAAAATTTATACATTCTAAATTATAAAATAATTTTTATTATATCAAATTAGATTTTTAAAATTTTATAAAATTAATTTTATTTTTAAAAACTAGTTATTTGAGAAAAAAATATCTTTAAACCTATAGAGGAATTTAACAAAAATTATGTCTTTTGTTATCAATATATTTTATTTATGTAGAATAATTATATAAAATATTTGAAAATTATTTATTATGTATTGTATTAATTAATTTAATATCAGGGTTTTAATTTTCTCTGTTAAATTATTAAATCATGAAAATGAGGATTTATAGAAACTCTATGTTTCATATGGTATATGACCGAGTAGGTGTGGCATGTGACACAAGACAAGAAAGTATTGCATGTAGCGCAATCCCAGATGGTATTTCATATAGCACATTCCAAGTCGGTGCCTTATGAATGGAATTTTTGACTTTGTTTTTTAATATATATATATATATATATATATGGTACAATTTCTAATGTCTTCTAATCTAAATGTCTTTTAAAAATATAAATTAATTCAAAAAGTAATAACTCAGAATCTTGGGGTGTTATATTACACACACATAAAATGAATTTCCCCTATCAATTTTTCAGGGATATCAATGTTTTAATACTTCAATGAATCATTCATAGAATCCCACATCATAAAAATGAAGACCAAAACTTTCCATAAAAAGGAATTCTTGGACAATAATGGATGCCCAAATTAAGATATAACTAAGTTTCCATATAGAAGAACATAGTTTGGGAGTAAAGATTGGACATGGATAAAAAATGTAAATATTTATAGGGAGTGTTTATAGTCATCTATCAAAAACAATTTAATTATCAAATAAATTTTTAGGGACTCAATTTCATAATTCTATGATGATTTATAAGGCCCTCGATTTAAAAAAAATAATGATTTTTTTATTCATTATACTAATTTTGAGTAATTATTTTATTGGCCAATAATATAATGAAATATACTAACTTGATATTTTTTATAAACAGAATATCATTATTTATATGTTCGTTTATCAATTTCAAATTAATCTATTACTTCATGTAATAGATATCAGGAAACTAGCATTGATGTAGAAAGTGCTAATATATAATTTCCGCAGATCTTAAGGCCCAAAAAAGAATGAAAATTATAACTATTTATTTATAATTATTTTTAAAAAATCAATATGTTTAATAAATTAAACTCCAAACATAAAAGTAACACTATTGTTTTATCATTAATATTTTTTTATCGTAAATAATTATACATTAAAGAGAACATCGCATAGGATACTGGAAGGTTTGAAACCATTATCATCCTTTGGTCATGGGTTCCGTACCCACAAACATGATGGACTTGATTGGTTGTCACCTGACATAAATGGTGTCCTTTTATAAAACCATAAAAATATAATTTCCCAAATATGATGGTCATCCTCCAAATAATATTAATGGATAAATATCCTTCTAACCAATGATTTCAATATAATCTCAATACATAAATACTTAAACTGAAGTTTACATTAAAAATTTAATGAATCATTATCCTTAAAACCCTTCTTGAATATGAGAATCCAAATTTTTTTAAAGAGAGTTGTGAAATCAGCTTAAAATTTATTCCCCCATATACTATAAAGTAGATCTTGGTTTTCACATAAAAAATGTTAATACACCCATCATATATTCAATTGAAACATGGTAATAACCTGAATTTCCATAAATAATTTTTGAAAACAAGCATTATTATTTATTCCAAATATGTTTTATTTATTTCATAAATCAAAAAATGTTCTAAACATTGTCAATGATATCATTAATCCCCAATCAAAAAGTTCTTAATTGGTCCCCTGGTAATCAGTACCTTCCAATTTACTTATTCATATCCCATATATCATTATATAAACAATACTATCATAACATAAGGATCATATTTAGGGTTGTATTTCTCTTAATCATGTGTTTTCCCTGAATATTTTTTTTCAATTATATCACCTTTCTATTCCATAAGAACCATAAAACATATTATTTTAATAGAAAAAATAAACTAAATAATCCTTATATATTTTAAATTTCATATAAAATATTTCCTAAATATAAATACATAAATTCTTTTGTTATTCTACTACCCCTTATACCATTACCAATGGTACCTCATCCTATTGAAAAATACCTATTTTCTTTCACACTTCATCTGTAGTCTATTCAATATCAATATTGTAACCATTACTCATATCACCTCGCTAATCCTATTCAGAATATTTCATATAGGGACATAGAGTGGCATAATGACAATTTAATCCATACTTAAAACACCTAACCTTCGATGATGACACAGGGAGGCCAATATTCTCATCCATTTTATTAACTTAGCTCTTCATTTTCAACTTATAGTCACTGGCTTGGTGTCCTTATTTTTCACAATAAAAATATATTCTTCTTACCATGATACATGAACATAGGTGATTATTTTTATATTATTGAAAAAATGAAACCAAATATTCTTTTCTAAATGGTCTCTATGACCAGAAATCTAACTGAACTCATAAATTTTCTTCCTTGGTGATTCTAAGAGTGGGTTAAGGTAAATGTTTTTAATCCTGTTCTTTGAAAATAGATTAGGCATGGTCAAATAATATCTCAATTCATTGATCATCCCACATGACTACTCATCATTGAATCACCCATCACATTCAATTTAAATCATTTTACATCCAATTCCCACCATTTACTAAAACCATAAGCATAGTGTGAGCAATACTTATCATAGAAAAAAAACATATTCATGAAAAGAAGCTTGTAGGATTTTTAAATCATGACACATTCCATAATCTATCATTACATTTTTTCATACTAGGTTATTAATATCCAACTTATGTATTAATAATTTGTGATTATTTTTGAGGATTTTGGGAATTTCTAAAGAAAATACCTCGAGAGTGTGAAAATAGGTTTGGAACAAGGCCCATTGTTGGGCACCAGATTACCCAGAGTTAAGCCCTAAATATATTTTCAGAGTTGTTACCCCTGGGTGAATTTATTCCAAATCTATTTAAAATATTACAATCCAGATTGGGATGCATTATTAAGAAACCACTAGCTATATCTTTTGAAAAAAATTCAGTACATTTCCTAAACATTGACTCATACTTGTACTTATCCTTAGAGACATCCCAATACACATCCTTACAAATATACCTAGGGATATCACTAAATATTTCTCATTTTAGTTTTTAATTCATTACCTTACCATTCATCTAATACAAACTATAGATACCCATGATTAACATAAATGGATATTACACTATTTTAGATAAATATTAAATACATTACAATAGTACATGCTAGAGGACCAAAATAGTTTAGTGTCTTTTGAAACACAGAAATAAAATATTCTATCTGTTGAAAATATCATCATAAATCCAATAAATATATCCACTATTAGGGCTTATACTAAAAACCATTCTTCTTAACCAGGGGAAATGAACATTATAAAGGGTTGAGCTTAAATGATTATTAGGGGTAAAAAAGGGAGTTATGTAAGCCTAATCATGAGCATAAGCGTATGAGAAAATGATCATGATAATAGAATATCATACCATTAATATCAAATATCATATAATGGATCATGTCATAAATAATGGATCTTAATAATACCTGAATCATAAAAAAAACTAAACCAATGAAATCATAATGTAGGAATAAAACCATGAATTAGGGAAAACACATTAGAATATAATAATATTTCCATAGTAGCCATGAAATTGATTCCAAGATCATCTTTGTAGCATGTGTTCACTCCCCATACCATATTGGTGGTCATGTTTCACTCCCATGTCCATCTAAGTAGCATGAGTTTACTCCTCACAGAATCTTGGTTGTCATGGTTCACCCCCATGGCCATCTTATTAGTCGAGTTTCATTACAAATACCATCTTAGTCTATATCAATAGATATAAATATTTACCCAATACATTGGAGGGAGATATAGGTCCCAGTACTATCATAGTGAAATCATATATACATGTGCTAGAAAATATTAATAAATCATATCTTATCCGATGAAGTGAAATGGGTATCATAAACATGTAATCATATCATAACCTGTGGAAAAAAGATACTCATTTAGTAATCATTTCATCAAAATAATAACCTAATAAAGAAAACATATTTCCTAAACATATAACCCTTTAAAGAGGAATGGGATTCATAAAGACCATGACATTAAGCGTAACCCATTCATTGAAATAATAGGAATGGAATTTTTGGACCATTTCCTTGAAGGGCATGAGTAACATCAACAGATGTCATCATAGATGGAATATTATTTTGAATTACCCTTAAAAATGATTCTTGAGGAAAATATACTTTCTCCTTTGAAGAAAATTTTTTAACACATAAATCCATTCAAGAATCATTTTCATGGAAAATACATTTAAGACATATAAAGAAGACTTGAAATCAATTGAAATTCTCTTCCACTGAAAAGATATAAAATAAGCTTCAAAGTTTTTTAAAAGTAATATCCGTGAATACTTATAAAAGAACCTTGAAAACACTTAGGAAAAATTTTTTCTTCAAAATGTATAAATTGAGCTTGAAAATGTTTTGAAAACCATTTTTATTGAAAAATTATAAATGGGCTATGAATACATTTAAAAAAAATTGTAAAAAAAATAAACAAAATTATAAAAACTAACCCTTTAAAGATGAAAAGGATTCTTCACAGGAATTTTTTTGGGTAAATCCATACATGTCATACGAGGTAAAAGGAATATTTCTTTTGGACGATTAATTGGGTAGAAAAATGCCTTGATTGGAAATAGACAAGAATATTACTTTGAAAATTGATAAAATACAAAATGGGTAAAAATTTCATTAAATGGTCATAACATATTAGAATAATATTGTTGTAAACCCTTTTAATAAACCATGGTTTTGAATGAACTCAGATTTATAACCGAAGAGATAATAAAGTCGGGAGTTCTTAAAAAACATTTCTTATCTATATTATGTACTAAATAGTAGAAAAATGGAACCAATAAATAATTATATTATGAGTGTGCACATTATAATAAAATTAATGGATTTTATTGATATGTTTATCATAATTTTTCATCACTGATAGAAAAAAATATAAGCAATATCGAAAAGGGGTAAGATCTTTTCGTCATACTATTATATCGTGGTAACATGGGGTCATACTCTACATGTAAGAAAAATGAAATTAAATTAATCATCAAAATTTCTAGAAAATTTGGATATTCATGATATAACTTCTAAAATGGTAGAATATACAACTCAAAAACGAATTTAGGATAATAAAAAAACACATGTCTCAAATTAGGGAAGTTGAGACAAAACTATTTTAACAATTTGGTAACATTTAAAACTTAATCCCCCTAAAATAAAAGTCATAAAATGTATATTTTAATACCAATAAATTTTAGTATAATATATATTAAATAAACTGAATTAAATTAAATACAGAAAAGAAAAGGAAATAGTAGATAACATAGCATGTATCTCATGGAAATAAAAAGTGATGTGAAATATCCTTACCTTGTGTATTGACTCTCATCGTGCAAATTGATACTAGCTATATAAAAAATAAAAATTAATTATAATTGTTTTAATGAACCATATTATTATATCTAATACCATATATGTTTTGATTATGAACCTATAGTACTTACTTGTTAACAATCATTTGATAAGGTTTCACATTTGGTAATATTGTTTTTATTTTTCTCATGTGTCTTAATTTGTTATGTTGTTTGTATTTATACTTTATATTATGATTTATATAATGTAAAATATGATATAAAAATAATTTATATACAGTATATGTGTATTATAACAATTTTTAATATATATATGAATGAAATAGAATTCACCGTCAATGGAGACGATAGGTCGTATGTATGCATGAATGCTATTTCTATTTAACTATCATACTGAAGGAAAGAAAGTAAAAGATATGAATATTATATATATATATATCTCACAATAATAGTAGATTTATGATATCATATAAATCTTATATATTCATAAAAACCATCCTTAAAATATTCAATTTAGTGCGTGAATGAATTATATCGTTTTGAGGGGGTGGCACTCAACACTTACACAAACGAAATTATCTTATTAAAACCAAAGGGAATGTAAAAAATGTATGACATAAAATTATAATATACAATTTTTTATTATATAACATGTATTACATGCAACACCAAATGTCTAAGGGAATATAAGATATCAAGACTCTAAAATATATTTACAATTTTAAATAAAATCAACACTTGATATTGCTTGTATTGTAGGAAACACTGAGTTAGGAATTATTACATGTAAGTGCGGCCTTCCATAATATTTTGTGTTACAAACAAGAGTGATGTTCCATTATTTCTTACATTGCACACAAGACATAGTTTCACCAGATAACATTGTATTATTAAAATATTATTAATTAATATAATATAATATTAAATATCCATTAAATTAGTTGTTATAAATAATAATAACTAGGTTATAAAAAATATTTTTTACACCAATATAAAATTAATTCATTTGTAAACAAATAATGATAAATGAAAACAAGAACCAATTTGATATAAAATGAAATATTATTATTTTTATATTTTCAAAGGAGTTTACCTCAATAGACATAACTAAAATTAGTGAATGATTTTAATGAAAAATATATGTCATATGTTCAACCAAATATTTTTTATATTTATACCTTAGGATTTATATTAATAAGATAAGAATAAACCATATTTCACATATAAAACCCTATATTTTTATAATGGCTGTTTTACAGACTTTTAATGATGAACCTATATCACATATAATTTTTCACACTATTGTAAATTTAATTGGATAAAATAATAATCATTATTTAATTCATTATTTTAAAATTATCCCAGGTTGAATTTGTTGTATTTTAATGAGAAACTTCATTTTTTGATGAATAGTGAAAGATGCTGCATTTTAGTTAAGAACATCCTTTTCTTTTATAAAATTATTAATGTTAACTTATATATTAATTTTTTAAAATGACATATTACATAAATAATAAATATATTAATACAATTTAGTTTACTAGATTTGATTTCTCATTAAAATTTGAATATATAATCTCAACAATCCATTGAACAATTTTATACTAAAACCAGTTAAGATGTCTGTCTACAAGATTATCATTAATCTTAATTTTCCTGGTTCTATTATTTGAATATTGAATAATAAAATTACACCATTTTAATCAAGTTTATATTTTCAGTCTAATAATATGGTCTTCATTTTTGAACTAAAATTATTAGTGAAAGTGATTAAAATTAATTATAGTGATTAAGATGTAATTAGGTTTATAAATGGACTGAACCATTTAGTTAAGGTCTCAAATAACCTAGATACTTGTCCAACACCAATTTTATTTCTATAATTCAACCATTACCTTTAAATTATTGAGTGGTTTATGTTTTTTATGACATTTTTAGGTAATAACATGCATACACTTAACTTGTTTCCCAAAATTTCATGTGAATCCTTTTCCTTCCCTTTACAAGGCCACCACCTCCCCCTTCCTCAAATATATCAAGAATAGTTTTATAATAAATCCCAAACCTGATTAGTCTTCCATAACCCCCTAGTCCCAGAGGCCACCCATTTGGAATGAAGAAATCCACGGAAGATTCTAGTTCAAACCAAAACAAGTTTCCTAATTTAGCGGTAACGTCTTCCCTTAAGATTTTTAGTTTCATTTCCATTATTCAACCCCTATACTCTTCATATTATATGATAACATAATTAAAAAAATATTATCCATATACTAGGATATATTTATGTTATGATTTATATATAAAATTACACAAACCTACATATAGTGGGTAATGAACATACTATTTCTGTGTATGGAGAACTATTACATCCCGAAATGATGATTTATCATTTTTTCATTTCCAAAATTCATGTTTGGAAATTATGAAGGGAAAAATATTTAGATCTATTATATAATATATTTATTATGTATTTAATATTCTATAATTATTTTAAAACACATACCTATAAACATTTTATCTTGCATTAATACGATGACATAATTTGAGGAAGGGTGGATTATCTCCCCTCAAAGTGATGTATTTTTTTCGCATGATCCATGGAATGTATAAAGGATGATTTTAATTGAAAACAAGAGATCAAAAAAACACACACACACACACATATATATATATATGTGATATTAATTACATAATTACAATTCACGATATATATATATCTGTGTTTGTGTGTGTGTATACAACATCTTTTTTATTGTCCTTTCATAAACTAAAAAGTGATAACATCGGTAGTGGATGTGTGGTCTACTGTATCCTCGATACTATATGATTACTTTTAAATCATGATAATTTTATATATAATCTTATATAAATAAATAATATGGTATTAATGATATTATGATCATTCTATAAATATATTTTTAAACTTACCTTCTTTCCATAATGATCATTGGAAAATGACAACGTTACTCATGTGTACGTATGACCTACCGTCTCTATGATTGTACCGTCAAATATTTTCTCATAGCCATATTTAATTATTTATTTTAAAATTATAATTTGTGTATAAATATGATAACTTTTTCATGTCTATTATTTTTTATATGTTATATATTGACTCCTTTAACCATAGTTTACCAAAAAAATTTATTTATATCACATTAACCAAATTTGGTCAAAACAGTTGACATAAAAATAATTGTTTAAGTTGATGAATACAACATAATAGTAAGTGAAATAAAAGTAATTATAAACGTGAAATTTTTCTTAAGAATGTATCAAACTAACATAAGTTTATTTAACATTAACTTAACATATGTTCACTCAAAAGTAAATAGAAGGTAAGAGATTCTGATCTCACATTTTACAGCTGTGAGATAAATTTCATATCCACCAGACTGATGATCAAATCCAGGAGGAGGTATATTTATGGGTTATTGTAGTTATAATGTAGAAGTTAAGGTATAATTTAATATTGTAGTTACTTTAACTAGTAATGTTTAGTACTATAGAAGCAGAAACTATTCACCTTCAGGACACCAATTTGGGCCTAGATTCCTTAAGGCCTTCGGGCCACCCAGGCCTTCGGATCAGTAAGTCTGTCAGGCCACATTAAGTACTTTGGGACACCTTAAGGACATTGGGCCACCTCAAGGCCATTTCTACACATGATTTGAATATTCTATCCAGATAGATTCTATAAGGAACAAACTGTAGGGGAGGATTCAAAGAAGGCACATTCACTGTAGCATAACTATCAAATTTGGAAGAATGAGAGGTTATGAAATTATCCATCGGTACCGAGATTGTGCATCTCTACACATGATATCTAGAAAAAACAACCATACAGAGGTGGAGATATGTTCATTATGAAGACTATGGGGAGGGTATAATTCAAGTAGTCATAGTCTTGGATGAATTTCATAAGACCTTCAGGTCCTATAATGTCACGAAATCTACTGGCCAGGTAAGGGTTACCCTTTAAACCTTAAAATGGGGATTAGAAAAAATGAATAAAAAATACATGATTTGGTACCATTCAGTTAGTATTTCATTTTAATTACTCATTTATTATCCATCAATAAGATTTTGTGTCGACATATCTATGGATACAATTCATTTTTAGTTATTTAGATGGAATGCGTTTCAGTTCATAACATTCCATATTTATATTTTTGTATCAATTTATTTCAATGGGAAGTGTTTCTAGTTATTACCTTTCCATATGGTTTATGTAATTCTTTTCAGTTTATAGATTATATGACATGTGTGTTCAATTAGATAACATTACATATTGAATATTCTCATTGATTCATTACTTCTCCCACTTTACTTAACCTTACTGATAATTTGAGCTCACCCTTATTATGTTTCTTTCCCAATGTATCAACGAAGCATACTATGAATGATATGAATGGATTTAGTAAATGGAATAGAGTTACCCTCAATGTTATTTATTTAAATTTTATAAATAATAAAAAAATTATGTTGTAATTAGTGTAGTAATTTTTAATAAAAGACTCATTAAAGTATCTAGCTTACCAATACTATTATTCTAATTAGTCCTTAGGTGCTTGATTTCTCATAATCATGCCAATGTAATTGATAGAAAACACCATATCTGAATATCTGGGGCTGTGTTGCTACGATTTGTATCAAAGGAAGTTTATTACAAACTTGGGGAGAAATATTTCAGAAAACAGAGATTAGATAACATAACCCTAAGGTAGAATTTGAAGATAATTATAGATAAAAACCCTATAATTTTGTTAAAATATAGATTATGTTAGTATTCTTATCAATACATACCAATATGGATACTATAAGTGGACGTGGTTTTGGAACATATGTACTGAGGAGTAACAACTCTAACAAGGTGTTTTAGGCCTAACTCGAGGTTAACTGGTATGCAACAATAAGCCTTACTCTACACCTAGTTTGACACTCCCAGGGGATTTTCATATAATAATCCATGTTTTCATTGAATATCACTATAAAGTATTTTGAAAATGAATAACCTAGGTTAAACTAAAGCTGTTCTTCATTTAACATAAGGTGTCATGATTTAGAAATACTATAAATTATATTATCGATAAACCCTAGACCAAGGAATAACATACATGGTAATAAATTGATGATGTATTTATGTGTGCGGATTGTATTAAAATCACTAGTTAAAAATATATGTAGTGATTAACCAAATTTCAAGGATTTCAATTGTAGTTATTTTGGGATTTATATTAATAGGGTTTTAGAATTGGAGAAATTGTAGGCGGGGTGACAACCAATCAAATTTGGCAAGGCTGTAGGTCTTGAAACCATGAACAAAGGATGATAAGGGTTTTACACCAACCACTAACCCACAAAATGTCCTAGTTAATTTTTCATTTATTTTTGTTAACAAATTTGAAGAATAAATGTCATTGATGAACCAATAATATCAATTTTGAGAATTGGAGATTAATATATTAACCCAGTTTTTTAGAAGATATTTAAAGACAAATATTTAGACTTGTCACAATTTTATAGTGCTAAAAATCTTTTAAAATGTTTCTTTTAGAGCTTTAAGAATAAAAAAAAGTCAATATTGTTCTTTAATTATTTTTATTAATGGAATGAATTAGAATTTGATCGAAGCACAACCAAAATTTAGGATTCTTTATATGATATTGAATCCCCTCATGTAAGAATATTTTCTTATATTCTTAGGCAGTAACATAATTACCCATCATTAGGAAAATGACGGAGATATAAAATGTGGTCCTAATACCTTAATTTTTTTTTGAATCCATAGTCTATTAAATATTTCAATATTTATATATTTGAGGCCCTCAAATTTCTATTGATCGTTCACTTTGTTTGTGATTAATGATCTCATTCACTCCCTATAAGATGGGGAGATTGTAACCACCAAAAAAAAATCTAAAGTATAACATTATATTCAGTATTGTGTAAGGCATGAAACTCCAAACGTGTAAGGGAATATAATATCCCCAGACTCTACTATATATTTATTATTTTAAATAAATTTAACACGTGATATTTATTATAATGGAAGAACCACCATGTTAGTTTATGTAACATACAAGAGAAAAATTCTTCAATAGATTTTGTTACAAGAAAGTGACCTTCTTAGATAGATTTTGTTACATGCAAGAGTAGCCTTCCTCGATAGGTTGCATTACACCTAAATCTGAGTTTCACCAAATAACAATCTATTATTAAAATACTATTACTAAATATAATAAGATATAAAATACTTATAAAATTAGTTTTTATTAATAGTAATAACTAAATTATAAAAATTATGTTTTAAAACAATTTAAAATGAATTCATTGTTTAACAATTAATGAGAAATGAAAATAAAAACAATTTGGACACAAAAATATTATATTTTATTCTTCGAAAGGATTCATACCTAAATAAAAATAACTAAAATTAGCACAAGATTTTATGGAAATATATATTTTATATATTAAATAAATTATTTTTTATATTTATCTATTAGGTTGGATATGAATATAATAGGAACAAACCCTATTTCACACATAAAATCATATACTATTATGATGGAAATTTTACCGCCTTTTAATGCATAACATGTTCTAAATATTTATTTGGAAACTATTTTAATTTTATAAAATAAACCTAATTATTTTATTAATAGTTCCAAAATTATCCTAGGGAGAGTTTTTGGTAATTTTTTAAGAAAGATCAGTTTTTGATGAATAGTGAATATACGACATTTTAGGTAAAAACTTCCTTTTTTGTTTAAATAATTATTAATGTTAAATTTAATTTTAATTATTTTTGTAACACAAAATTAGATCAATAATAAATCTATTAATAAAATTTAGTTTAATATAATCAATTTAACATTATAATTTAATATAAAAACTCAACAATATTTTGAACATTTTTCTACTAAAACAAGTTAAACCATCTGTCAACAAGATTAACATTATTCTTCATTTTTATGTATCAATGATTTTAATTTCAAAAAATGGTAATAAATAATTTTAATAATTATTATATTATGAGTCTAATTAGATCAACATAATTTTCTACCATAAATTTTAGTGAAACTGATTAAAATTAATTATAGTGATTAAGTTGTAATTAGGATTAAAAATAAACTAAACCATATATTTAAGGGTAAAAATGACCTAGAAACCTGTGAAACACCCTTTGGATATAAATAATTTGTTCATAATATTAAATGATTATGTTTTTTACTTTAATTTGACTTTATTAGGTAGGAAAATATGTACACCTAACTTTTTTCCAAAAATTCTACGTGACTCTTTTTCCTTCCCAAAAAATGCCACCGCCTCTACCCATTCTTAACACCTTTAAAGCCAAATTAGCATATAAAAACTCATTAAATTTAGTCTTACACAATACCTCATCACATACTATAAGACTCCCCTAGTCTATAATGAAATTTAATTAATCATTTGGTTTAAATCAAAAAAAGTTACCCAATTAAAAAGTATTGTCTTCTCCCATGTTTTTTGTTTCATTTCAATTCTTGAAGCCCAATAATCTTCTAATTTTATTATTAAATAACTAAAACTATATTATAAATATACTATTATGTAGTAATATTATTATTTATACCAAAACATACACATACTTCTATCTAATGGGTAATAAATATAATGTTTTTGTGTATGGCGAACTACTACCTCACAAAACAGTGATCGTTCATTTTTCCATTTCCAACATTCGTGATTGGCTATTATGAGGGAAAAAATGTTTACATATATTATATATGATATTTATGATCTATTTATACTTATTTAATTATTTTAAAATGCATACCCTAATACTTTACAGCTTTATTTAATACGATAACATCATTTGAGGTTGTGTGGACTACCACCCCCTCAAAGAGAACTGATTCATTCACACAGTCCATGGAATGTATAAAGGATTATTATAATTAAAAATATGATACATACACAGAATATATATTATATAATGAAAAAATTAACATTATAAAAATGTATATATAAATCTTATTCTTTATTATCCTTTCACACACTAAGATGTGATAATGTCGGTTGTGGGCATGTGTACTACTGCCTCCTCGAAAAGATTTGATTCATTTTATAGAAAGTTAATTTTATATATAATTGTATATAAATAAATAATAAGGTATTAATGAAATTTTGATAATTATGGAATTAATTTAATATACCTAACATCTTCCATAGTGATCATTGTGAAATGAGAACATTACTCACGCATACATGCGACCAATTGTTTCTGTGATTGTAACGTTGGTTTACTTTTTCAAAAACCAAAAATAATGATTGATTTTTAAAAGTATAATTGATTTATAAATATTATAATTATTTCATTATTATTATTCTTGTGATGTTATATTTTAAACCGTTTGACCATAGGTGACATACCGAAGTTGTTGTTGACAAATAAACCGAATTTTGTCAAAATACCTGATATAAACGTAAATGTTTAATTAGTTACATAAAAAAAATTAGAAGTGAAATAAAAGTAATGATAAACATGAATATGGTTATCAAGAATGTATAAAATTAAAATATTTTTATTATAAATCATTTTAAAGGATGTTTACCAAAAATTAAAAACATGGTAAGGGACACTCATCTCACTTTTTACATTTGTGATATAAATTTCATGTTCACCAATTACATCATTTTTTTCGCTCATATGTAACAACCTGAGATTTTATAAGAATTATTATTTTTAATTTAATTGATGTCTTGTGTTTTACACAACACCAAAGGGAGCTTTCACTACACGCATCCCTGACTTGGCTTGCATTACATGCAATCACGACCTTCCTCGATAGTGTGTGTAGTACGCAATACTTGGTTTCAATAAACAATGATATATTGTTATAATATTTTTATGGACTAGCCATTATGAATAGTAATAACTAAATTTTTAATTTTATGACATTATTATTCATCTTACAATTTTTCTAGAACATGGTATGAGAACTAAATAAAATTTTCATGTAATATAAGTATTTTTCAAAAAATGTAGTTATGTCGCCTTTTGATGGCACACCCACATTAAATATAGTTTTTTAAATGTTTATAAGTTCAATTTGACAAAATAAAATTATTATTTGGAATAAAGATATAAAAATTTACATTGGATAAAATTTTCAAATTAGTCTAATAACTTTCATTTTTTAATCAATAGTAAAAACACGCTATATTTTAATTAAAAACAACTTTTTTCATCATAACCGTTTATATGTTTAAATTATAATATTTAATGGTTTTAAAGTATAAATTGAATATATTTTTACATTTAATATAATTTATTTCATTACCATTAATTTTTATTTGAATTCATAGGTAAAAATATTTTAATCTTTGGCAAAGTTTTAACTTTTAAAACCCATTTTCTTAACATCGATATTAATTTTAAATTAATTACTGCAACTTATGTTTTTTTAATTTTGAAAAATTGATTCCATATTTGAATTCAGTGGGTTCTAATTATGTTAATAGGTTACTTTTATTTTTTTGACATTATGAATAGTAACTACGGTATTTTTTATTTGCTGCAGTTAAAGGTAAATCAGGTAATTAAGGGTAAAAATAAGATTATAAAATTACCCTAACACCTGCCAAAATTCTATTGGATGACTAAAAGTAGTCCCATATCACCTAAGGGTCGGAATACTTTCATTTTATGGACTTTTGACCTTGAAAATAATTTAATTATTATTAAAACCAAAGAAAGTGACAACATGTCACTCTCTTAAATCTTATAAGTATATTAATTTTAATTTAGTGATAATCTTCATGATACTTTGAGAATGAATAGTCTCCCGAAAGATAATAAAATTATATACATCATGTAAATTTATTTATAATTTTTAGGGATTATATAATTATCATTAAAGGTGACACAATAGTGATGTTGAAATTATTTTATTAATTGAAATATCAAATAAATGGTTTTACAAATATTAAAATAAATATTGTATGAACTATTTAATATGCTCCACGAATTTTCAAGATAAATATGACATGTTATGAATATATTAAATTTTTTAGATTGAACATATCTTCTTTGTGAAATCTATTTAAATTCAAATAAATGAATAGTGTCAAAATTGACACAATTGTTATTTTATATAAATAACATAATATAAAATTGTTTCAAAATCACAAAAATATTTAAAAATTATAAATTAAAATTTATCTGGTCTAAAATTTCATAAGTAATTATTTATAAAAATTTAAAATTTAGAATTTTATAACCACAAATAAAATTAAATAGATTAAATAATGATAAATCAAGTTGATAAGGCTTGAAATAAATTTCTAACAAGTCTAAATTATGATGGTTGATGAGATTACGATGCCATATCATCTAATATTCTAATATGAGTCATTTTCTGAGGTTTTTATGTGGGGTTTTATTTATTATAAATTATTATTTTTGCGGTTTCTAAAGGTTCCCCTCTCCTCCATTATAAAAGGGCACCTCCTCCCTCTCCTCTTCACAACACCATGAGCCTTCAAGCTCAGAAAAAAACTTACCATTTATCTTCTCCACTTCCCTAGAAACATTCTGGAGGTTCTGGTCTTCTCAAAATACCAACTCTAGTCCATTAAGAGGAATCTTAATGGAGGTGCGTCGAAGAAGAGGTAATCTCTTCTACCGATTATTTCAAGTTTCTTTCTCCTTCAACATCCACTTCATTAGTAGTTTCATTGTAATGTAATACAATAATTATCACTACTATAATTATATGATATTTTAAATATGAAACAACCCCATTTCACCTTCTATCCATCCTACAGAAAAAGAAATCACCGCGTGTGCGTACGAAAGGAATACCGTCTCCACGTCGTGGTGTAATTAGTTTTTCCACGACCACCTTACATGGATGGGTATAATGGTTTAAATAATAACTATATATGTTTATTATAAAATCATAATAATTCTAAGATATTATATCATCCACTCCAATTCTATTCAATAATTTGGGAATGATATCATCGCTTGTGCGTACGTACGGACTACCGTCTCCACGAACGCGATGAAATTAATTTTCCTTGGTTAACCATTCTAGTATGATTATAAAGTATACATATAATAAATAATCATGAAAAATATTACAGAATAATGATACTGGATTTATGTACATATATGTTTCATTTACTTAATTTCATTCAATTCAATAAGGAAACGAAAACAGCGTTCATGCGTACGTATGACCTACCGTCTCCATGAACAGTGTATTTCATTCCATTTATCAATCTATCATATATATATATACTGAAAATATATTATATGTAAATCATGTTTAAAATTATGGAATTATGTAAATAACGATATGATTAATAATGTCAAGAACAACCAATCGAAACACATAAGATAAATGAAATGATTTTACCCAAAATGCTTCTTTAACATGGAATTTACAAATGAACGGGTAATATAAAGTCATAAGTGAACCATATATGATATCATAACAATGAATATGATTCTGTAATAATTAAATGACATTATTTAAATCAATATATTAGAGGTTCGGATACATATGAAGCATATTAGATATAAGGTATGGGATAACTTTTCCAATCTCGTTTTTATCCGAGATTAATTACTTGTAATTATTTACTGGGGTTATATTTATCATCCATGTCCCTATTTAATAAAAATTGTTTCATGTATTTTTAAATTACTTTTTACCCATTTTCGACTTTTACTACACGGTATGTAATGAATCATTCTTTTGATTACCATACGAGGTACTTTTTGACTGTTCTGGAAAAAGTACGAGAAGAATGTTTTTTCAACTTATATGGCATGAACGGATTTTTACGGTCTCATAATGCCTAATTTTAATGAATATTCTTCTACAAGATTTCATTATTATCCTTTTCTTTTAAAATTTCATGGTATTTTGTGAAAAGAAAAAGATTTTGAATAATAAATGATATTTTCCTCTGGAATTGATTTCAAGTATTTTTTCAAAGCTATTTTCCATCTAAGATGACATTATTTAGTATGATTATGTTTCAAGTATAATGTATCTATTATTTACATGGTTTTATTCTTATTATGATTAAATGATATCCATTTGTTTTATATGGATTATGTTATGATGGGATGACGTTTTTGAAACCCATTTTATTCATTGGGTTATTATGAATGATTTATGTTTATTTGGTGGCACAAGTAAGAATGATTTTATTATGAGAAGGTGTGACCTATATCTCTCTCAAATACATTGGGTAAAGATTTATATCTCATGAGATAGACATGGATGGAATAACAAGTTAATCCGGTTCAGTAATACAGGACAGGAACGAGGAGTGAACTCGATTCAGTAAGGGACTTTGTCCACTAAGATGGTATGGGCAGCAATGTCTTGGCTACTATGGAAATCATATAAAGAGCATCATGGTTTTCCACAGTTACATGTTTTCTTCCCATGATATTTAATTATTATTTATGATCTATTATGATCTATGCCTTACGTTCTTTCATGTTTTATTTCATTCATCATGATATTGATGTTTAAATATTATGTTTAGATATTTAAGTTCAAATGTATATGTTTTATTTTATTTTCTCCATACTTATCCTTACTGAGCATTTGAGCTCACCCTTTATAATTTCTCTTTTCCCTAGGATATAAATAGAGGTTTTAGGTAAGAAAAAAAGGGGAAGATATTTATGGAAGATGTTGAAGATCTTTCACCATGATTAGAAGATTATGTTCCGAGTTTCCAAATACACTAAACTATTATTGTCCTAGAGTGTTGGATTTTGTTATGTATTAAGTATTCCGAAAAAGTAATGTAATGTCCATGTATTTCATGTTTGGGGTCTCTACATTTGGTATAAGAGGAATGTTTTAGTTAACCTTTCGAAAATGGGATGTGAAAACTTTAGTGAGATTCATAGAGATATTTCTAAGGTATGTTTAGGGATGTATCTAAGGATAAGTATAAGTATAAGTTATAGTCCTAGAATAATGGTAACGATCTTAGAATTAATCCTAAGATGTTATATATTGAAGGTACTCACCCTTTATTATTTTCTTTTCCTAGCATTATTATTGCCTCTTATACTATTCTTCTTGGGTTATAGAAGATGGCTGGAACCCGAAGGAACCATGTTGATCAATGTAATTGGAAATTCAATGATTATCCTTCGGAACATACCAATGTTATGAGAGATGGAGTGCAAGATCTTATTGGTATAATTCCACAAGATAAGAATCATTATGGACTTTTGAAGGACCAGAGAAGGGAATAATATTCTATTGAGTCATTCATGAGGCAACGTCCACCTTCTTTTAGTTGTTCTTCTGATCCACTTATTGCTGAACAATGGATCAATACAACTGAATAGATATTTTCCATATGTCGATGTTCGAAACATGAAAAAGTCATTCTGGTTGGTTACTGTTTATAAGGTGAAGCAGACCAGTGGTGGACTCTAATTAAGAATACAAGGCCCCAAGGTGAAATTGAATCCATTAAATGTGATGAGTTCAAGAACTTATTTCTCAATAAGTACTTCCCTTGTATTCTTCAAACAAATAAGTAAAAGGAGTTACTCGAGCTTATGCAAAAGGATGAAGAATCTGTTGGTATATATGAGGAGAATTTTACAAGGCTTGAAATGTATGCATCTTGCTTTATCATCCAACCTAAATATAAAGTTTATGGATTCTTCAGTGGCTTAAAACCAAGTCTTCTAAGGGCATTACCTATATAAGACTTCAGTAGCTATGAAGAAATTCGGCATTGTGATATCAAGGTAGAAATGGAAGTTGTTGTTACATATCCATCTCATGGTTTTGAAAAAAATGAAATATGGAGTTCAAGGAAAATTCTCAAAAAAATAGTGAAAGGAAGAAGAATGTTTCCTTATGCTCAATGTGTGGAAAGAAGCATGGTGGAGATTGTCTAAAAGGTACAAGAAAATGTTTCATGTGTGGAAAATATGGTCATCGAGCACTCGAGTGCCGAATTAATGGGAAAAAGGTTTCTAAAGACGTGAATTGAGAAAACACTATAGAGAACGCTCCACCAACACTTCAATGCTTCAAGTGCAAGGAGATGGGGCATTATGCTAATCAATGCCCTAAACCAAGGTTTACTGATGATCTATGTGAGGAACCACTTAATGAAAAGGAAAAAGGGAAGTCACATGTGATCACTATATGTGATGTTGAGTATGACAATAATGTTGTGGAATGATTAAGTTTTTATGTAATGGGATTCCAAAATAATGTTGTATATAGTATCATGGAATATTGGAATATTTATGTATTAGTCTATTGTGGTTTTCAATAATTTTATGGTATCGGTAACCATGAAAAGTGATTGAAATATTTTTGGTAAGAAGATGATATGCACATAATGAAGGGATAAAGAGAAAATGAAATGAGCTCATGACTGATATCATGGTTTGAGTATATAGAAATTTTGGGATTTTGGTATGTGGAAAGAGTTAACTTTTGATAGCATTCATGTTTTTCCTAAGGTTAAATGGTTATTAATTTTTCAAGAGAATACATGATTAAGTTATTCACATATTTGGAATGTGACCAGTAAGATATATCGTATGATATATGGGGGATAAATGATGGTATTCACATGCTCGGTAGACGAAATTTCTAGTAATTTTTTTCTTTATACTATGAGCATGGAAAGAAGTATTCTAGATAACACTAAAGATTTGAATGGATTATGTTGGACATAAGTTTCTATTGTTTAAGGATAGAACTTTTTTCGATATTGTTGATGGTATGTTATAATAATTAGTTTTAGAAAATGGACAACCTGCAGAACAAGTGAAAAACCATCGCGTCGGACAAGGCTATGGGAATATAACCGAAAACCGAAGTGAAACATACCTTTATCACCTACCAATGGCCTACATTAAGTCTCTGGTTAGTAGAAACGAGTTTTATTTTATTAAGCGGTATGCTAGATGAAGTATAAGTCCATTTTTGGAATCATATATGATTAACATCACTATAGAAGGACTTATGTATATTTGATAACTTTTGCTAACCTCTTGTTTAAGACAGATGGAATGACACATCATTCTATCACATGATCTACTAACACTTCATGAATAACAAATTCAACTTCATTTGTTTAAGAGATAAAGTGGAAATTGTTCAAGGCACGAAGAACGGTGAGATTGTACCAAAATAAAGTAAGTAATTCTTCTAATTGAAATTCATAAAAATTATGGAAATGATCTTAAAAACCAATTTTTTTTCCTAGTGTCTTCATATCCGATGAATCAGTTGGTAACTTATACCATCACAAAATTATGGCTTTGCGATTTTTGGCTTTTTCATAGCCATGTTCTCTACAACTCTATATTAGAACATGATGGTTAGGTTTCTGTTTCATATCCATATTTTCACCTATTTTATCCTCTGTGGAAACCCAATGATGAGATTATTTGGGTAACCGATATGTTTCATACTTCAATTTTTAAAATTAAGTTTTGTTATTCTTTTTTACGATGTGGGTTTCTATGAAAGAAACTTTCAAGTAGTAAACAATTTATAACCCCGAAGAATTTTGAGGGCGAAATTAATTTTAAGGGGGGTAGAATGTAACAACCTGAGAATTTATGAGAATTATTCTTTTTAATTTCATTTATGTCTTGTTTTTTACGCAACACCAAAGAGATCTTGCACTACATGCATCCCTCTCTTGGCTTTTATTGCACGCAATCACGACCTTCCTCGATAGCGTGTGTAGTACACAATACCGGGTTTCACTAAACAACGATATATTGTTATAATATTATTATGGACAATCCGTTATAAATAGTATTAACTAAATATTGAATTTTATAACATTATTATTCTTCTTAGAAATTTTCTACAACATGGTATGAGAACAAAAGAAATCTTTCGGGTAAAATAAGTATTTTTCAAAAAAAGAAATTTTTCTGCCTTTTGATGGTGCACCCACTTTATATCTACTTTTTGACATGTTTTTATGTTCAATTTGAAAAAAAATTATTTGGAATCAGGATATAAAAATTTACTTTGGATAATTTTTTCATATTATTCTGATAACATTCATATTTTGATGAATAGCAAAAACATGCTATATTTTAATTTAAAATAACTTTTTTTCATCATAAAAATTTATATGGTTAAATTATAATATTGAATATTTTTAAAGTATAAATTGAATATATTTTTACCATTTAATATAAATTATGTAATTATCATTTATTTTACATTGAATTCATAGGAAAAATCATTTCAATCTTTTGCAATGTTTTAACTTTTAAAACTCATTTTCTTATCAACCGGATTAATTTTAAATTAATTTCTGCAACTTCTATGATTTGAAGTTGGAAAAATGGATTCCATATTTGGAATAATTAAGTCCAAATTAATATAATAATCTACACTTTATTTTTAGTCATTATGAATAGTAACTACGATAAATTTTATTTACCATAGTTATAGGTAAATCGAGGTAATTAAGGGTAAATATAATATTATAAAATTACTCTAACACTTGTCCTAGTATAATTAGATGATTATATTTTAACCAAAACCATTCTTGGGTGGAAATGCAATCTAATGGAACCCAATTGTATTTGATTAAGATATTTTATTTAGTTTATTTAAAGGAAAGTGAAAAGTCACACTCAAACTATAATAATTAGAATATTTTTAATATATAGTCATACATAATATAAATTCGATTATAAATACTCATTTGAATGATAATTTTTTTTATTTATCATGGTAATTTATTTTTAATTATTAATAAATATTTAATAACCTTAATATCATATACATTAATGATGTAGAAATTATTTATTTATTGAAAAATCAATAATATAGTTTTCATTCAAATTATAATACCTATAAAGAATCAAAACACTTCACCAAAACTTATTGGTCAAGTATATATATATCATAAACATCCAGGGGTATATTTGTGGACAATTTGGTGACTTATAAACCCGATTAGGACATTTATATTATTTTATTTTAAATGATGTCAAAGATGTCACCTTCATAATTTAATAAATATAACAATTTAAATGTTATTATTTAAGATGATAAATTCGAGTAAAAATAATATTATTAAAGGTAATATATTTATATTCATTGTAAGATTTTATATTTAATTTTTATGAAAATAATAAATATAATAAATTATTATACAGAAAATGATGTTGTAATTGTTTTATTAAGAGAAATATCAAATAAATGGTTTTATAAATATTAAAATAAAAATTATGTGAACTAATTAATGTTCTACAAAAATTTTCTAGATTAATATGACATTTTATGAATCTATTAAACATTTTTTTTGAATATATCCTCTGTGTGGATTTTATTTAAATTCAAATAAATGAATAGTGTCAAAATTTACACTATTGTTATTTTATAAAAATAACATATTATTAAATTGTTTAAAAATCACATAAATATTTAAAAAATATAAATATAAATTTATATGGTCTAAAATGTCACAAATTACCCAATTATGGATAGTTCACAACACATATGTAATTATTTAAAACAATATAAAATTTAGAATATTATTACCACAAATAAGATTAAATAAATTAATTAAGGATAAATCAAATTGATAAGGTTTAAAATAAATTTCCAATATGTAAAAATTTTATTGGATAATGATATTACAACCCTATATCATATAATCTTCAGATTTAAGTCATTTTTTGTGGCATTTATGTTGGTTTTCAATTTATTATAAATCAATATTTCTTATATTTCCAAAGGTGCCCCTCTCCTCCCTTATAAAAGGGAACCTCCTCCCTCTCCTCTTCACAACACATTGAGCTTTCAAGCTTAGAAAAAACCTTCCCATTTAACTTATCCACTTCCCTAACAACATTCTAGAGGATCTGGTCTTCTCAAAAGACCAACTCTATGGCCTTAAGAGGAATTTTAAAAGAGGTGCGTCGAAGAAAAAGTAATATCGCATACCGATTATTTCATGTTTCTTTCTTCTTCAGCTTATTCTTCTTTAGTTGTTTCATTATAAAGTAACAAAATAAGTATCAATAATATAATATTATGTTATTATAAATATGAAACAACCCCATTTCACCTTCTATTAATCCTACGGAAAATGAAATCACCGTGTGTGCGTACGTACGGAATACCGTCTCCACGCCGTGGTGTAATCTGTTTTTCCACCACCATCTTACATGGATGGGTATAATGGTTTAAAGAATAACTATATATATATATATATATATGGTTATTATAAAATGATACTAATTCTGAGATATTATATCATCCATTCTGATGCCATTCAATAATTAGGGAATGATATCATCGCTCGTGCATATGTATGGATTACTGTCTCCACAACGCGATGGGATTCATTCTCCTTGTTAACCAATAAAGAATGGATATATAGTATATATATATATTAAATAATCATGAAATATATGATATATGAATGATACTGGACTTATGTATATGTTATTTACTTACTTCCGTCCAATTTAATAAGGTAATGAAAACAGTGTTCATGTGTACGTACGACCTACCATCTCCATGAACGGTGTATTTCATTCCATTTATCGATCTATTATATATATGAATATTCTGAATATATATTATATATGAATCATTTTTTAAATTCTGTCTGTAAGTAATCATTATCTAAGCAATCATATGAATAATTACAATACAAAACACGAATGATAAATGAAACTATTTTACCCAAAACGCTACATTAACATGAATTTACAAAAAAATGGGTAATATATAGTCATAAGTGAACTATATATGATATCATAAAAATGAATATGATTATTTAATAAGTCGATCAAATTATTTAAATCATTATACAGGAGGTTCAGATACATACAAAGCATATCAGACATAACGTAAGGGATAATTATTCCAATCTCGTTTTTATCTGAGATTGTTTATTCGTAAGTATTTACTGGGGTTTTATTTTCCATCCTTGTCCATAAAAATGTTTTTATTAAGATGTTTAATTTTCTTCCATGTATTTTTAAATTCATTTTTATGCCTCTTTGACTTTTACTTTCTGTTATTTAAAGAATCAATATTTTGTTTACCATATGTGGTACTTTTTTACTTTCCCGTTAAAAGTACGAGGAGAATGTTTTTTTAACTTATACGGAATGAAAATATTTTTACGGTTTTATAACTCCTTATTTTAATGAACCATACTATAAAATATTTCATAACTATTTTCAAAAAAAAATCATTTTATTTTAAAATTTCCTGGAATTTTGTGAAAAGAAAATGATTTTGAAGAATAAAGGATATTTTCTTTAAGAATTTATTTCAAGTGTTTTATCAAAACCATTTTCCATCTAACATGACATTATTTCATATGTGTATGTTTCAAGTATAATGTCTTTATGATTTACATGGTTTAACTTTTCTTATTATGTAATGAAATCCATTTTTTTATATGGATTATGTTATGATTGGATGATGTTTATGAAACCCATTTTTTTCTTTGGGTTACGATGATTGATTTATGTTTATGTTGTGGAACACGTAAAAATGATTTCATTATGAGATGGGTGGGAACTATATCTCCATCCAATGAATTGTGTAAAAATTTATATCTCATGAGATAGACATGGATGGAACGGAAAGTTAATCTGATTCAGTGATACAGGACTGGAACATGGAGTGAACTCGATTCAGTAAGGGACTTTTTCCATTAAGATGGTCTTGGAAGCAATGCCTTGGCTACTATAAAAATCATAACATGTGCTTAATGGTAGCCACAATTAAATGTTTTATTCCCATGCTATTTTATCATGATGAATGTTTCTTTATGTTCTATTCCTTACATACTGCCATGTTTTATGTCATTGCTCATGATTTTGATGTTTAAACATTATGTTCATGTCTTTTTAAGTTCAAATACATATGATTGGTTCTATTTTCATCAGTATTACCCTTACTGAGAATTTCATCTCACCCTTTATATGTTTTCTTTTCCCCAAGATTTAAAGAAATGTTTTATGTAAAAAAACAAAAGGGGAAGATCTTTATGGGAGATGTTGAAGATCTTTCACCGCGATTACAAGATTATGTTCCGAGTTTCCAAAGACACTAAACTATTACTATCCTTGTGTGTATGTTTTTTTATTTATTAATTATTCCACAAAAGTTATGTAATGTCCATTTATGTCAATATATGGGTCTCTACAACACGCATCTCGGACTTGGATTTCATTACAAGCAATCACGACCTTACTTGATAGCGTGTGTAGTACACAATACCGGGTTTTACTAAACAATGATATATTGTTATAATATTATTTTGAACTAGTCGTTATGAATAACATTAAAAACATTTTTAATTTTATAAAATTATTATTCATCTTACACATTATCTAGAACATGATATGAGAACAAAATAAATTTTTCGGATAAAATAAGTATTTTTCTAAAAATGTAGTTTTGCCGCCTTTTGATGGCGCACCCACATTAAATATAGTTTTTTACATGTTTATAAGTTCAATTTTATAAAATATAATTCTTATTTGTAATCATTATATAAAAAATTACTTTGGATAAAATTTTCTTTTTATTCTGATAACTTTAATATTTTAATTAATAGTAAAAACACGCTATATTTTTATTAAAAACAAATTTTTTCATCGCAAAAATTTATATGTTTAAATTATAATATTGAATTGTTTTAAAGTAAAAATAGAATATATTTTTACCTTTTAATATAATTTAGGTCATTAACATTAATTTTACATTGAATTCATAGGTAAAAACATTTGTATCTTTGCCAATGTTTTAACATTTAAAACTTGTTTTCTTGACAATGGGATTAATTTTAAATTAATTATTCCAAATTCTGTGTTTTTCATTTTGGGAAATGTATTCCATATTTGAATTCAATTCATCCAAATTATGTTAATAGGTTACTTTAATTGTTTTTGATATTATGAATAGTAACCACAGTAATTTTTATTTACTGCAGTTAAAGGTAAATCAGGTAATTAAGGGTAAAAATAAGACTACAAAATTAACCAAACATCTTTAAAAATTTTATTTGATGACTAAAAGTATACCCATATCACCTAAGGGTAAAAATAGATTCATTTTATGGACTTTGGACCATGAAAATAATTTAATTATTCTTAAAACCAAAGAAAGTGACAACATGTCACTCTCGTAAATCTTATAAGTATAATAATTTTAATTTAGTGATAAACTTAATTAAACTTTGAACCTGAAATTTATCAAGAAAGATATTAAAATTATCTAAATCATGTGAATTTATTTATAATTTTTAGGGATTAAATAATTATCATTAAAGGTGACACAATAGTGATGTTGAAATTATTTTATTGATTGAAATATCAAATAAATGGTTTTATAAATGTTAAAATAAATACTTTATGAAAAATTTAGTATCCTCCACAAATTTTCTAGATAAATATGACATGTTATGAATCTATTAAATATTTTAGTTCGAAGATATATTTTGTGTGGATTTTATTTAAATTCAAATAAATTAATAGTGTCAAAATTGACACTATAGTTACATTATAAAAATAACATAATATAAAGTTGTTTAAAATCACAAAAATATTTTAAATTTATAAATTAATATTTATATGGTATAAAATTTTATAATTAATTATTTATAACAACTTAAAATTTAGATTCTTTTTACCAAAAATAAAATAAAATTGATTAAGTAAAGATAAATAAAGTTGGCAAGGTTAAAAATAAATTTCCAACATGTCTAAATATCATTGGATGATGTGATTACAACCCTATATCATCTAATATTCAAATATGAGTCATTTTTGGTGGTTTTTATGTGGGGTTTAATTTATTATAAATTAATATTTTCGAGGATTCCGAAGGTGCCCCTCTCCTCCCTTATAAAAGGGCACATCCAATCTATCATCTTCACAACATCTTGAGACTTAAATATCAGCCCCCTCTTGACCATTTCTCTTCTACGCTTCCCTAGAAACATTTTGTAGGATCTGGTCTTTTGAAAAGACCAACTCTAGTCCCTGAAGAGGAAGCTTAAAGGAGGTGGGTCGAAGAAGAGGCAATCTCTTCTACCGATTCTTTCAAGTTTCCTTCTTCTTCAACATCCTCTTCATTATTTGTTTCATTGTAAAGTAATCCAATCAGTATCACTAATATACTGATATGATATTATAAATATGAAACAACCCCATTTCACCTTTTATCCATCCAATGGAAAATGAAATCACCGTGCATGTGTACGTACAGAATGTCGTCTCCACGTCGTGGTGTAATTAGTTTTTCCACCACCACCTTACTTGGATGGGTATAGTGGTGTAAAGAATAAATATATATGGTTATTATAACATCATAATGATTCTGATATATTATATCATCCACTTCAGTTCTATTCAATAATTATGGGAACGATATCATCGCTCGTGTGTATGTACGGACTACAGTCTCCACGAATGCGATGAAATTCATTTTCCATGATTAACAATTCAAGTTTGATTACAAAGTATATATATAATAAATAATAATTGAAATATATTACATAATAATGATACCGGATTTATGTTCATATATGTTTCATTTACTTAATTTCATTCAATTCAATAAGGAAACGAAAACAGCGTTTATGCGTACGTACGACCTACAGTCTCTATGAACGGTGTAATTCATTCCATTTATCGATTAGTCATATATATTTAAATAATGAAAATATATTATATATAAATAAATGTTTAAATTTTGGAATTATGTAAATCCTTATATGAGTAATAATATCTAGAACAACAAATCGAAACACGTACGATAAATGAAACGATTTTACCCAAAACGCTGCTTTAACATGGAATTTACAAAAGAACGGGTAATATAAAGTCATAAGTGAACCATATATAATATCAAAACAATCAATATGATTCTATAATAATTAAATGACATTATTTAAATAATTATACAGTAGGTTCGGATACATACAAAGCATATCAGATATAAGGTAAGGGATAACTTTTCCAATCTCAGTTTTATCTGAGATTGTTTACTCGTAAGTATTTACTGGGGTTATATTTATCATCCATGTACCTATTTTCTAAATATGGATTCATTTATTTTTAAAGTCATTTTTACCCATTTATGATTTTCAATAAATGGTATTTAAGGAATATTTCTTTTGATTACAATACGAGGTACTTTTTGACATTTCCTGCAAAAGTACGAGAAGAATGTTTTTTTAACTTATATGGAATGAACGGATTTTTAATGTTTCATAAAGCCTAATTTTCATGAAGATTCCTCTACAAGATTTCATTATTATCCTTTTATTTTAAATTTTCAGGGGAATTTTGTGAAAATAAAATTATTTTGAATAAGAAAGGATATTTTCCTAAAGAATTCATTACAAGTGTTTTGTCAAAACTATTTTCATCTAAGATGACATTATTTAGTATGATTATGTTTCAAGTATAGTGTATTTATTATTTACATGGTTTGCTTCTACTTATGATGAAATGATATCCATTTGTTTAATATGGATTATGTTATGATGGGATGATGTTTATGAAACCCATTTTATTCTTTGGGTTGTGATGAATGATTTATGTTTATTTTTTGGCACATGTGATAATGATTTCATAATGAAATGGGTGGGACCTATATATCCCTCCAATGAATTGGGTAATGATTTATATCTCCTAAGATATACATGCCTGGAACAACAAGTTAATCCGGTTCAGTAATACTGGACTGGAATGAGGAGTGAACTTGATTCAGTAAGGGACTTTGTCCACTAAGTTGGACTTGGCAGCAATGCCTTGGCTACTATGGAAATCATATCAAGTGCATAATGGTTTTCCACAATTACATGTTTTATTCCCATGCTATTTTATCATTATTGATGTTCTATTATGATCTATTCCTTACGTACTTCCATGTTTTATTTCATTGCTCATGTTTTTGATGTTTAAACATTATGTTCATGTATTTAAGTTCAAATGTGTATGGTTTGTTTTATTTTCTCCATGCATACCCTTACTGAGAATTTGAGCTCACCCTTTATATGTTTTCTTTTTCGCAGGATATAAATACTAGTTTTATGTAAGAAAAAAAGGGGAAGATCTTTATGGGAGATGATAAAGATCTTTCACCATGATTAAAAGATTATGTTCCGTGTTTTCAAAGACACTAAACTATTACGGTCCTTGAGTGTTGGTTTTTGTTATGTATTAAGTATTCCGAAAAAGTAATGTAATGTCCATGTACGTCATGTTTGGGGTATCTATAGTATCTACTTCCCATATTTAATATTATATCATTAATTACATTATATTAATGGTATTTATGGCTTTAATTTAATATTATTACTTCATGAGGTTTATGATTTATAATGTTTCAATGTGGTATGGGAAACTTTGGAATTATTAATGGTTATTTTAATAAACAAAAAATTTAATGATCTTTTTATGGTATTTCCATAAAAGGAAATTATATTAACATTGTAAAATAAAACACCTCATTCTTATCTGGTTATTCATGATCATTTTCAATTATTAGTACCATTTTTTCACTCTTTATTACTCAATGTGTTTTAAAAATATTTTTAGTAAAACCCATCTTCATTTCTCTCCTTATTTGGAGAACCTCTTTTCTTATAAAAAGAATGATTTATTAAAATATCTAAAAAAAATTAAAAGATGTTTTCATAAATAAATTTTTATCCATTTTTTTTATTTTACAAATGTTTTCATTGGAATATTATTATCACTTTCCAAACAATTTATTTTTATTATCTTTTTACCATGAGAATTGAATGTTTATTACCTTGTACGGTATGTACAGATTTACCCTTCCTCATTCCTTCAATGATTGCTTTTCAATTTTTAAAGGATAATTTTTTAATAAAATATTTTTAAAATTTATTCTCAAAATGTAAAAAGATGTATATCTTCATCAAATAATTTTTCGAAATATATTTTTTATAATATTTTTAATCATCAGTTAGAACAACACTTTGTGTTACACCATATGGGGTATCTTATATTGATACCATCTATAATTGTATTAAGGATGGTTTATGATTCATTTGTCCATGGTTAATATTCAAATTCACTACCTTGATTTATTTTTCCCATAGAAATATTTAATCTATTATGATCATTGAATTTTACCTAATTTTCTATTTTATATCTCATGGATATTATTATTTACTAAACTGTATACCATTTTACATATGGTGTATACTTTGAAAATTATTTTATTATTTGGGAAATGTTGATAAATATTTATCTCTTAGTCCATACATGTATTTGATGAGGAATATTGTTAAATAAATTAGTTGATATATTAGGAATGTTTTGGACTGATACGACACATGTGGGGATTGATTATAGATATACCTTTGATGCATCGATACTCTCAGGGGATGAGTCATTTGGATACCCACCTCAGATGAGTTTTTATTCTATATTTTTTAAATCGTCTTGTGAAAGTTCTTGATGGAAAAGGTACCACATTACTAGGAAGCATAACATCCAATACTAAATGAATTTCCCCCATTTATATTTAGTTAGTATTAATCCATGAGATTTTTTGTCTATATATCTATGGATTCATTTCATTTTTAGGTTTATGTTATTTTTCATCCACAAGATTTTGTGTTGAGATATCTATGAATGTATTTTATTTTAAGGTATTAGTAATTATCCATCCCTGTAATTTTTTATAAATATATCTATGGATACAAATAATTATTAGTTTTTTGGATTCCATGTGTTTCAGTTTATTACATTTCCATATTTATGTTTTCCTTAACACGTAGTTTTAATGGATTGTATTTCTGGTTATTACCTTGCTATGTTGTTTACACATTACTATTCAGTTTATTGATTATATGGAATGTGTGTGAAATTATTTACCTTCATATATTGACTATTGTCATTGTTTAATTATTTCATTAACTTTACTTACCATTACCAATCATTTATGATCACCCTTATTTTGTTTCATTCCCAGGTATCCAAGAAGAGTACTATGAACGATATCAATGGATATACTAAATGGATTTCTGTTAACCTTGATGTTTTTATATAGATTTTAGAATGAGAATAATAATTATTTTGTAATTAGTGTAGTCATTTGTAATTAAAGACCAATTTATGTGTCTGATTTACCGAGACTACTAAAATGATTAGTCTTTTAACACTTGATTCCTTGTAATCATTTCAATGTAATTGATAGTAGACACCGACTCTCAACTTCTAGGGCAAGGTCACCACAAAAAAGATAAGTGTCGAAAATAGAAAACAGAATATTAAATAAATAATATATAAAATATATAAATAGGGTTTCTATAATAGATTACACCGTTATATGTGGAATTTAGAATAGAACAATCATCATTTAGTGAGGTAGTTGCCCCCAGTACACATAAATAGTATGTTTGTTATCCATTAGATAGAGGTGTGTATAAGTTTAGGTTGACACCTTAGCATAAAAAATCCTAGTATATTGAGGATACTAGTGTTTTTATACAATCACAGAAAAAATAAAGTGGAGGGGTGGAAAATGAAAATAAAATTAATGAATTTAGAGAAGGCGTTGCCTCCTAATCTATAATTCCATTTGGTTTTTGCCAAAATGCTTCCTTGGATTGTCTTATTCCCATAAAAATTGTTCTTGGAGGAAGGGAGGATTTATGGTTAGAGTATTGTAGATTTATTGGCCTACACAAGGAGGTTTTATAGGTTTGAGGATCTGGGAGAGGTGGTGGCCTTATATACGGAATGAAAAGGACTCAATTGGAATTTTTGAAAACAAGTTAGGTGAATACATGATCTTACCAAAAAAAGTCAAAATAAAACAACCTAAATAAATAATGGTAGGTTTATGGAAGAAATATTTCCATAAAATTGGTTTTGGAGAAGATTCTTGGTAATTTGGCCCACTAATATTAATCTTTAGTCTTTAATTATGTTTAATTTAACCTTCATCAAGGTGATTAATTTTAATCAATATTACTATTTTTTTTGGTAAAAAATTAATTTTATCTTATTAGTCTATAAATATTATAATGATTAATTGTTTGTTAAATATTCTAAATTCAACCCACATAATTGAAAAAATTATCATTAATGTTAATCACACAGACGAGATTAAATTAAGGGGTTTTAAGGTAGAAAGAAGTTAAAAAGTTTATTATGTTTTTATATTCAATTTAACAGTGAAATTTATTCTAATGAAACAAATTGTATTAAGAGATGTATAATTTATCCAATATGTACTTAAAAAAATTTAAAATATAACTTATCATTGAATATTATTTAAACTAAACAAGAGATTTTAACTAAAAATAGTATTTTTATCGATTCATCAAAAAATGTTCTTTGTCATAAAAAATACCAAAAATTGACCATAAGATAATATTAAAATTATAAATTAAAAAATGAAATTTATTTTTTCAAATTCAATTTATGAATGTGTTTAAAAATAATTTTATTATTCAAATATTTTCATTTTGGAAAACATTATTTTAAAACATGAAATTTACTTTACTAAACATTATATTATTTATGTGATGGCGCTGGAGATGACGACGTGGAACAGTCTTACGGCGGGACCCGTCCGGTCTTTGGAGGCATCTCCCTTTGCAGATTCTCGATGGTGCCCCCCTGGGATTCTTTGGAGGTACCTCGTTCCTCTCAGAGTGCCTTCCGATGGTCTGGCTCGGAGCCAGATCTGTTCGAGATCGGTTGATTGTCACTACAGATCATTGGGGAGACCGGCACAAGGCGGTCTGCGGGTGGGTGATGATCATCGAGGCTGTTCGACGATGAAAGGCTGACGATGACACTGGAGGTCGGTGTTTAGGTTTGATTTTGGATCCTATGCGGGCTTTGGATCATTTGTGTGGACTCGTGTTTTGTTTGAAATTTGTTTTTCTGGTCTTTGGACTTGTAACAGGTTCTCTGTTGTCCATGGATTTTTGGTGGGTTGATTTCTCTTGTATATATTGCATGTAATGGGTTTCCCATACCTAGTTTAAAAGGGGGTTTGTGTTGTATTTTTATTTTCTTAATAAAGGGGATTGACCCCAACTCTTTTGATATAATTATATCATATAAATAATTATATCATTAAAATGATATTTCATAGAAACTCTATGTTTCATGCAATGTATTCCAAATCGGTGTTGCGTGTACTGTAAGACACTCAGTATTGCCTGTAGCGCAAGGCAATTCGGTATTGCATGCCTCACATGATAAGTCAATGTTGTGTGAATGGAATGTTTGAATTAATGTTTTAATATATATATATAGATAATGTACTATTTTTAGTGTCATGTGATATGAAATATACCAAAAAGATAAATAAAATCAAAAAACATAATTCAAATATCGGGGTGTTAAAATTTCATTACATAAATCCCACATCAATTTTCCAGTAAGTGAATTCATGTTTGATATTCCAAATAATCCTATGATGGAATATAAATATGATGATATGTATAGACATCTGACAGAGATCAAATCCAGGATATTGGTCTTAATTCCCATTTATATGGGGGTTTTATCTCGTATGGTTTTGGAGAAACATGAAATTTATTATATGCTTATTGTGAAGAAATTTGTAGTCGTATTTATAGAATATGGATCTAGTCTTTCAAAAAAACATGATATTGAGTTATCAATATAAATCATACATGGTACAACACCAATATCATAAACTCCCTATATAATTCCCCCGATTGAGTTGAATGAATTGAAGAAGAAAATCCATGAAAACATGACAATATATTCATTCAGCCAAGTGTATCAACTTGGGCTACACCTATTCATTTTTTTAATTAATGATATATAAATTATAATTCCCATTGATTATCTGAATTTTAACAAGATCAAAATCAGTAACAAGAATCTTCTTCCCCATATTGATTACATGTTTGATCAACTATGTAGATCCTAACACTTTTCTATGATTTACCATCATACATGATATCATCAAACAAAGTTTAATTAAGAGGATATACCCAATATAGCTTTCTATATTTTTTATGGACACTATGAATAAATAGCTATTAAATTTTTTCTTACTAATTCTCCTTTTACATTCATGGATTTTATGAATAGTGTCTTTAGAGATTAGCAAGATCAGTTCCTAGTAGTCTTTAAAGATGATTGTTTTTTCTACTCAAATAGATAGGATGACCATAAATATCACTTGAGAATTGTAATAAACACCCTAAGGAAAGATAAATTATATGAAAAATTTACAAATTATTTCTTCTGGATGCATAAGATTTTATTTTTTGGTCATATAATATCACAAGAGGGTATATCAGTAGTTCTCTCAAACACATAGGCTATTGAATGTTGGAAAAAAACAACCATGGTGACTAAGGTCCATATATTTCATTGTTTATCTGAATATTATTGATGGGTTTTGGATAATTTCGCATGAATATCTAATCTACTCAATTATTTTATTTATAAGGTTTCCAAGTTCTTTTGGATAGTTGAATGTGATGAATATATCAATGAACTGAAAAGATTGTTATTTTGTAGACCAGTACATACATTACCCTATAGTGGAGAAAGGGTTGTAATCTATATTGATTCATCCAAGTAGTTATTGAGAATTTTTAATAATAATATTGACATGGTTACAACTTATGACTCATAAAAATTGAAAATTTATGACAAAGATTACCCACCTCAGGATTCAGATTCAACTGTTAAAATATTTTCATTAATGATATGGGGGTATTATCTTTACAGAGAAAATTGAGATATATATAATGATCATAGAAGTTTGAAGTGTATATTAACATTTATGGAGTTTAATATGTTCTAAATATGTGTTAAAATCAGATTAAGAATAATCACTACTCAACACATTACAACCCTAGGAAAGATAACAAGGTGTCTGGTGCATTGAGTATAAATATTCATGCTAGTTTATCCACGAAAATGATCAAAAAAGATTAAATATTTATGAAATTTTAAAAATGTTTCTAAAAAACCAAAAAGAATGGGAAAAATATTATCTTTCAAAATTGAATGTTCAAATATATATCCAATTGAAGATTAAATAGGTGAAAAAATGTGAAGCTATAAAATAAGGTTAATAATGTTCCTAATTTTATCTTTGATCATGATGGAATGATGTAGTTTAGGGAATGTTTTTGTGTTCATTCCATACTGAATTTCAAGAAGTAGTTTTTAGATGAATCTCAGAGTTCGTCATTATTTATTAATCTATTTTGTACAAAGATGTAAAGGGATTTGAAAGAGTACATCTGGTGAGATTAAATGATGAGAGATATCATAGTGTTTTTATCTCATCGCTTGATAGGCCAAAAAGTTAAGGATTAATGATAAAATATATAATGGGATGTTGAATACCTTAGCCATAACAAAATGGAAATGGGAAAAATCACCAAGGATTTTGTCATTGGTTTCCCGAAAACATTTAAAGGGTATAATGATTTTTGGCATGTAGTCAGTCACCTTACTAAGTCTTCATAATTCATCACAATCATAGAATACTTACCTATGATTTTTCTATTTGGATATGTATATATGAATTAGTAAGGTTTAATGGAGTAACAAAATCCATTTTATTTGATCAGGATATTAGGCTTCCCTAAAATTTTTGGCAAATTCTTAGGAATTATCTTGATACAGATTATAGTTTTTTCATAGGATATCATCCACAATAATATGGTAAATATGAAAAAAAATCAATCCCTAGAGGATATGTTTGCTTATTGTTGTTTATATTTCAATGGTGTTTTTCATCAACACAATCCTCTAGTTGTGTTTTATTACAACAACATATTTTTCTAATGCATTTGGAAGTCTCCTTATGTAGTCCTTTATGGAATGAAATGCAGAGTTCCAATATTCCTAAATGATGTTGGATAAAGAATTTTATTGGGAGTGAATATAGTAGTAGAAATGGAAGAGATGGTTGAAGATATTTAGAATAACATCAATTCATCTCATAGTATATATAACTATTATGAAGGTATTCACCAAAATGATCTAGAATTTGAAGTTGATGACATGGAATTTCAAAAAAATTCTCCATTTAAGAAGGATAGGTGATTCATGAAGAACATGAAACTTATCCCAAGGAATATCGATCCCTTTGAAACTTTAGATTATATCATGATGGTATCCAATCAATTAGAACTTATAGAAAACCTCTCTCATGTCTGTTATGTGTTCATTTTATCTCTCCAATGTAATTACATACCAGACCCTTCACTTTTACTAAACTCACAGGATATTATAGTAGAATATGTTATTTTTTATAAATAACAAATGATGGAGATTATAGATTGAAAATAGAAAGTTATATAAAATAATAACACTCACATGGTTAAGGTTTGTTGTGAAACCACTTGTTTGAATAAGCTATTTAATGTTATGAGGATGAACTATCCTCATTTATTTGTACCTGAGTGGTGAATTTTGAGGGAGAAATTAATTATAAGGGGTGTAGAATTTAACAACAAGAGTTTTTCTGAACTTTTTTTTATAATAAATTAAATTTCATTGATGGAATTAATTTCATGCAACATAAAGTTATGATTTTATTATAAAAAACACCATGCTAAGCTTGCACTCCACACAACATTGTCTTAGCATTCAATACATGTGATAGAGAGGTTTAACCAAACATTGATATATTATAGTTATTTAAACCTGATTGTTATAACATGGCCATTAAACATAGAAATATGAATAGTAATAACTAATTTTTAAATATATTGTCTTTATATAATGAAAAAATAAGGACAATAAAAATCATATTTTTTGGAAAAACCTTTATATATTTGAAAAATACTATTTTAAAAAAGCCGCATTATATTTCCTTTTCATAACAATAAGGGAATCAACTATTGACAGTTTTATAAAATGAAATTGATAAAATAAAATTTATTTTTTTAATTCATAATGAAAATATTATCTTAGGTTTAAGTATTGTGTATTTTTTAATGTTTCAAATTTTGATGAATTGAAAAAATACTGAATTTTAATTGAAAATAGACATCAAATTTAAATAATTTATATTGTTAAACAACATTATAAATTTGGTTTAATGTTAAATTTGATCAATTATAAATAAATTAATCCATTTTAGTTCATTTTTTTCAATATCATATTGAAATTTTATATAAAAAAATTTGTAAATCATTTATCTTTCTTGCATTAAAACCCCATAATCTCCAGACATTTGTTGGATTAATTTTAAATTAATTTCTACCGATTTTGCAAATTGAATTCAAAAAAATGGATTCCATGTTTATAATCACAATAATTTATAATTTATAATAGATCCAAATTTTTTTTGACCATAATTATTAGTCAAAATGGTTAAAATTAATCATGGTTATTAGGGGAAATCAAGTATTCCATGGGACTGAACATTAATCTTATGTATTAAATTACCTAGAAACATGTTAAATATCCATTTATATTCCATATTTAGATATTATATTTCACTAATATATATTTTTTAATTATTTTTTCCACATGACATGGAAAAAACATGGGAGTAATTATAGCTTTAAAAAATTTACAAAACTTTCACTCACCTCCCTTATAAAAGGCTACACACTCTCCCCCCATCTTTACTAATTAAAAACAAATTATATCAGAAAATAACTACTAAAATAACTTCAAAACATCCCTACTTTTATCATTGATTCCTTACATTCATAAAAAATAAAATTTGAGAAATCTTATGGTGATAAAAAAAAAGAGATACCCGAAAAAGAGGTGAAGTTCATCAATGGATGTTTTAGTTTTATTTTGTAATAAACCCCATTAAATTAAGTTTATATAATTATTATATAATAAAATAAGTATATTACATATAATTAAATGTTTTTATTTTAATTTTATGACTTAAAAACAAACACACTTCCATCAAATGGGTTACAAAATCATCGTTTGGGTGGGTGACAAACTACCGCCTCGCCAATGCATGTCATTAATTTTTCCATTACCACATTTTAGGTAGGTAATAATGATTGAAATGATATTTATATATTTTATTTAGGATTTTAATTATATTATTATGTTTTTTTATTTTTATATCACCCATAAAATCATTCATTCCATTTGTAGGAATACAGTAAAGTCGATCGTGTGTACGTAAGACCACCGCATCGCGAAGCGATGTGATTCATTCAAACATTACATGAAATGTATGAAAGATGATTTTAAAAAAACTGATATATATGAAATAGAAATTATTAAATAATGATAATATGTCATTTAATATTCTTTATTTTAAATTAATATTAAAATGAAAACAACATTCATGTGTACGTATTACTTACCCTCTATATGAAAAGTGAATTTCATTTCCTATCCCTAAATGTTATGGATTAAAATAAATAAATTTAAATTTAATATATATTATATTTATATAAATTTTTTAATTAGTCATATTATGAAATAATTATCCAATCCAGAGGATAAATAATATTTCTAAATCAAATCATGTATGAAAAATAATGTCATTATTACGTGAAACGTAACATTATCATGGAATTGCTAATGAATGGGTAATAAAAAACATAATAAAAATCATATATTATATAATATTAATTAATAATTTTATATATTAGATATATAATAATATTATTATATTTATTATATATTATTTTTGAATGATTACGAAAGGAGTTAAGACTTATGGTAAGGGAATTATGTCTCACATTATACTTTTGTGGGACACATGCTATATTCCACACCTATTTCTTCTATGTGGTTTATATAAAAACCATGAATTTATATTATTAGTATTATAATGGATACTATTTTGGTTTTCATATCCATTTTTTGATATCTGTTTCATGGGGTTTACAGTTCAAAAGTAACCAAATTGGTAAGGTATTGTTATCTCAATTTCCCTAATTTGACACACTTGTTGAGTTATGCACCTATATTCATATATGAGGTTTATTTAATGAATCATTTATGTATTACATCATAATTATCCTTATTTTAATGATATTTTATGAATCATTTAATGTCATTCTTTCATGGGGATTATGAATCAACGTTACCAAAGTAGTAATCGTTTGTTACATAATCTAATTGTTTGTCAATATTGTTAATGATTATGCATCCATTCATGAAATATTATGATATATATCTCAATAAATATCATTAATTTTATTAATATATGTAGATTAATTATATATTAATGTAATAGGTCCATTTTCTATTCTTTGGTACTAAGGATAATTTAAAAATACCTTTATGAAAATATGACGTTATTTCAATCTTCTGTCGAAAATCTGTTTTATTTCAAAAACCATAGTTTATAAAAAAATTAGACATTTTTTATTACTATATTATCATTTCTAAAAAATAGATTATCATTTTTTTTGACTTTAAAAAAAAAACTAAATGAATCTCAATTTCTTTTTCCAAAACATTGTCTATTTAGATTTTATCGAAAATGTGAAAGAAACCTTTATTTTACCATGTATGGAATGAGAAAAATCATCTAATGTCATGAACCATCAATGATTCAAATAATTATTTATTTTTTTTAAAGTTAAATTTCAAAAGAAATAATTTCCAGAATATTTTATTGTTTAACAATTTTTTGTTAAAGAAAAGATATCTACCTCAATATATGTATTAAATGATTAATAAATATCATTTTATATATATGATTTATTCTATTGATGATACTTTTTTCATATTAGGTATATTGTCTAAGGATAAAAGTATTATTCTTCCTCATAATGGTATATGTTTTGAGGACATGATGTTTATGAAACCCATTTCTCTTCCATAAGTTATACTATGTCAAAATTATTATGAAACCTGTTACTTTTCATAGGTTATTCTATACTAAAATGATTATGAATGATGTCTACATTCTAAAGGTTATGATATAATTAAAATTTTATGGATCCAATTTCATTTAATGGTATTTGAAATGATGAATTATTATTTCTTATATAACACATTAATATGTTATTCATTATGAGATGGGTGGGTCCTATATCTCCCAATAATGAATTAGGTAAATATATATATATATCTCATGAGATAGAAATGGTAGGAATGGGGAGTGAAACTGGTTTAATAATATAGGGCTAAACCATGAAAAAATACTAGTACCATAATATAGTTCATGAATAAGTTGTGAAATCAAAAAGGTAATACATGTCTAGAATGAGGAGCACACTCATTATATTAGAGGAATTTTTCAACTATTTTGGCCTTGTAAGTGAGCATTTACCAATATAGAAATGATTTTATATTATTAATTTCTTTCTGAAAATCAATTTATTTTTCCTATGTTATCCACTCATGTCTCATGTTATCTGATTAACTTATGATTCAAGTGTTATGAATTTCACACGGTGAACCCATGATTAAATAATTGGTTATTTAATGTTCATAATATTCTTTTCAAATGTTATGTCCAGGTGATCATAACCATATGATCATGTTATGATTACTTGTATCCCTTTTTACCCTTATTGAGCATCATAGATCACCCTTTATTATGGTTACTTTCCCTAGGTTATTAATATAGACACTATGTATTATATTTATAAAATGGGTGGTAGCTTTAATGAGTGTAGTGAGAAATGAATTATCTAACTTATTAACATATGTTTATGTTTCTATGTTTCCAAATAAAATAAACTATTATGGTTATCATGCGTGTGTCCATGTAATGTCATAAATACTCAACAAAACATTGAAATATCTATTTATGTTATTCCTAGGTCAAAATAAACCCCCTACATGATAGATCTCTCATTTGGAATCCTAGATTGGATTTAATCCATATCTTCTATCTAGTGTCTATTTTAATCATTGTTCTTCTCATTGGATATGTATCAAAAATATCATCAATCTTCTTCCTTGATTTTTCAGTTTACCTCACCATATAGAATTGTAAATCTAAATGATCTACTATTCCATATTTACATCACAGTGGCATATTTGTTTGTTTCATTTTGTTCTATCTTGAATTAGTGGAAAATAATGGATAAGGGGCCTATTACCCATCTATGGTGGGTGGTCATATTCTTTTTCCCTTTAATTATTTATGTTTATAATATGCACCATCGTTCTGCATTCCATAACATCAATGTGATGCATAACAAATTTTTTATTTATTAAATGAATCAATACCATCTTACATTAGATAGTCCTATAAACGTGAATTCATCATAGTTGAATGTATACCTTAATTCAATCCACCACATTTGATGTACAACCATTAATGGACCTTGATCCATATTCCTTGAAGTGAAACAAAACCACAAATTATGGCATGTCTGGTTGGACCTTATGAATGAAATTGGAATTTAAATAAACCAAGATATAATGAAAGGACATGAAAATATGACCTTGATTAACTTTATTGATAGGCTGAGTAATCCCTATGAATTAAATTGTCAATTTTAAGAATTTGATTTATTAAATGATATGGGTTTACTACTTTCTATTATTATCATTCATGTCTTGTTGAGGGTGATATAAGGTTTCTAACTGAGAATTTCTTGGATGGGTTAATCGGGATTATTAAATTAAATTGTTCATATTTGAATTACATTACACTTTAGGCGACACATGAACTTTTATATGGAATGAAATGAAAAAACTCACATAACAAGTGTACTTATTTTATTCCATGAGAAACACTATGTTTTTCTATGTGTAATATAAAGGAAAATATCCAAGGGAATCTCATTACATCAATCATCAATATAGAATTGGGCTCTCTGTATGGTCAAGCAAGGATGGGATCAGGAGACCATTACATTATGCCAAGCTATGGTGATACTTGGATTCCCATGAGAAATTTCATGGTCGACATTGTTATAGTTAGAGAAATATTGTGATATCTATGTATAATGCCTTGTATGAGCCTATGATGCAATTTAATTAATTTAACAGTGTTCTTTTTAGGTCAAATAAAACACTAAGAGTCAGTAATTTCACATCATGTAAAACAACCTTTTCTATTTACATTCTTTCAATTTCAAAGGGACGAGACTAATGTATAACTTATACGAGTATAATCATCCAGGGATTCCATGGCTATGATCCTATGTCCCAATGCTATAATTTAATCAATTATAAACTAAATAAAGTTTTGAATTTTTTTTGGAATAGGTCTAAATAGATAGTATTGGTTGGGTGTTCTATGGGAAACTTGTACATGTATGATTTATTTATTAATAACATGTATTAATTATATATCCACACTATTCATAGTAAATACAAAGGTTTTATAGTTTGAAAAACCATTAGTGGTGCCCTACTAATTTTATCTCATACCATGTTTGGCCATCGATAAATACATGGATTGACATCAAGGATACATGTATGATAAAGGGGAAGGGAATAGATTTGGATGCAAAATTTTCTATACTATAACTAAGTATAAAAGTAGAGGACCGAGCTTAAGAACAACATGCAATTGGATATAGATTTTTATTATATGTTTATTTTTTTATTACATGTCATAAATTCCTATAAATCTGGTCACTATATTTTGATTTTGTAAGGCATTCAAACAAGATAACAGTTTTTATATAACATTACTGATTGTTTCTATTTGTTCATTATATATGGTTGACTTATGATATATTAGTCAATTTATTAATGTTTTCCACTACTTATTATTATTCTATATTGATTTTTGTATTGTGGTCATGAGGGTATAATTTCCCCACTATACTATTCATTACCATTACTTCTAGTCATTAGCCTTTGCCATATGAGGAGGTGCACTTGTGGCCTTATGGCCATCCAGGTTTGGTTACTTATGAGTGAACCATGTTTGGGGAATTACATCATTAATCAAATTTTTACATGCTAATTATATCAATGAATACCATTATATAAAATTCATATCCTAAATATTAGATAATTATCTTTTAAAAGAAATAATATAATATATACAAAAATAACTTATTTACAAAAGATTATCTTTGTTTTGTTATAAATGATTACATTTGTATTTTTTATTATCTCTTAATTATTATATTATTTATCATTTATTATTTATACATGTAAAAATTTACATTTTATGACATTTTATTACATATTAAGTAGTATATTAATTCTAGATACATAATTTATAAATAAAATTATTATAATAAACATTTAATGCTATGATTGAAAATGTATTTCAATGAAACTTTATATTTTCTAAAAAATAAATTATCCAAAAAAATTATATATTTTGGGATTATAATATAATATACATAAGATGAATTATATTTTCAAATAAAAATAATAAATATTTCATAGTTTGTTTAACATGATACTTAATGTTTTAAAGGGTAATAATTTGAGTAATACATTATATACATTGAATTTGATAAAAACCATTTAGAAATTAAACACACTATAATATAAACTAAAAAATAAAAATATAGTATTATTTTTGTGTAAAAATAATATTTAACCATTCGTCATAAGATTGTCATAATTTGTTATACACCATTACTTTCATTGTTATTATGTAATAATTTTGTGACTATGAAAACATGAGTAATACTTTGTTAACCATTAGATTATAAGGAATTAATTACGATGTTGATATAAAAATAAAAGTATTAATAAAATTAATGGAGTAATTAAATCAAAATTTATATGTAAAATGAAACATTAATATTGTAACATATATTTTATAGAACTGTTATAACAAATAAAATTTTATTTTACATGATTTAATATTTTGAAGAAACCATGTATTGGAAATAACATATTTGATAAATATGTATATAAATACATGGTTAATATCATTAAAAATAAAAATAATGAAATTAATATTTAATTTATAAATTTAATTTGGGAACAAAAATTAATAAAAATTATTCATTGGAAATCTAGGCTGTTACATTGATTATGAAAGTCCTGGAGGAGAACATCCATACATTTTAATAATTCTATATATCCACTATTATGGTTAATGATTCCAATTTTAAATAAAATACAAAAGGGTTAACGAACTTGAAAAATTATATTCAAGATAATACAAAAAAATTATGATCATTTTGGGAATCTGAAGATATATTTAAAAGAAAGTTTGAGGTCATTTGGGGATGAGAGGTATTCTATTAACATGAAGTGACATAAAAATGAGGTTAAATTGATTCATATATAATAAGATTGGGATGCAACTTCCAAAATAACTGAAAATATTAGTTTTTTCATATGTAGTTCTAATATCAATTTTGATTCTAAAAAAACCCATGTTATTTGAAAGAGGATATTGTGATTTTCCAAAAAAAATTATTTATTTTATTCTCATAGAGGAATTTATTTTTATCCCAAATAATTGTGTCTCTAATAATGTATTCTCAAATACTAGTTCATGTTTAAAATCAAAATTTAGATAAAATTATAATACATCTATCACTACTTCATGGGTGGAAATAAATGTATCCATTAAAAGTATCTCCTTAAGTAAGGCCCAATTTTTTTTCATTTCTACATAAAAAATAACAGGGATATAAATCTAGATAAAAAATATTGAGAGGTAATAGAAAATGATTTATTGGCCATTATTGGCGTGGTTGGATATTTGGGCACATGTATATTGAATTTCGGCACAATATTTACTGATGTCTTCAAAATGAGAATACAAAAAGTCACAAAGGTTGAAATAACATCATATATTTATTAATTTACCCACAAAAAAAGGATTAAAATGGTGGTAGATATATATGGATCGAAAAATCCTTTAAATTACTTACAATAATGTGAAAATTACATGGTCAGGTGAAATAAACATGTTCAATGCATAACCTATAGTGGATCCCATATTGACTCTTTCAAAAGTTTTTATTTCTCATAATAAGTATATCTAGATAACTAATGGTCATGTGATGGTATCTGAATAATCTCCCCCAAGACACATAGTTTTTCATTGGAAAGCATTTGAAAAACCCAAATGAAAAATCCTTTGAATATGAGTGGAAAATGACCAATTGGTGGAGACCATTCATAGTCCTAAATATCATGCAATACATTATCGATGATAATGTTAATTATCCTTTAAAAAATCCAAATAAACCCGCAAGAACCCCAAGACTTTGTGGAACAAGAAAACGGAATGAAAAGAGAGGATTCAGAAGCTCTCACAGTCGTAAAAGACATGAAAATTGCATTTGGCAGTTTACAAGACACTGCTAGACCACAATGACATGTCTACCTTATCTCATGAGATTCCATCATTATGTCATCATCATCACATGAAGATACTTGGGTATACACAAGTAACATCACCCCTAGATTCATGAGAACAAGCATATCGATTTTTCCATGAAATGATCGCACATCTCAACATGATGTTTGTTGGACACATGATTAATCACTAATTGGTAGACTAATTTAATTTTAAATTACTCATGAAATATCACATGAACATCGACATTCTTAAAATAAAACAAATGTAAAAATAAAGAGGATATGGAAGCCTCTCATGGATGTTAAAACCTTGTATCAAACAACTGAATTCCATAGTATGGTCTCATGAAAAACCTGGAAAGGCTGATCCGATCCCATGAAAGCCCCTAGATGAAGATTCATTGTCTCGTGGAAAGTCCCAGATAAGTCACCTGAGATCATACCAATCCCATTAAATAATAATCCCGATCAAGTAAAGGTCATTGGACTTATTGATATGACAGCAATGAAGTCCCTTGGAATTTCCAAAAGATCAAACAAGTCCCCATTAATTGTAAATAATCCTATAATGTTGGTGATGATAGGAGGGACTCATAGTCATTGAAAATTAGGTAAATCCTTTAGAGTGGTCAAAAAAAGAGACTCGTGAAGACAAATAGTGCTTGAACCCTTCACCCAGTCCTTCTAGGAGTTTTGTGAGATACATCATGATCACTGGAAAACAAATGGGGCTGAGAGTCCTATAAATCTCTCACTCTTGCATGAAAATGGGATATTCATCTCTTGAAAGATAAATAATCCCTTAGAACATCACAATGGATCTAGATAGAATTTCTCTAACTAGTGGATCTTGCGACTAGATAGTTACTCATCTAGTATGGGAACTATTGAAGTAGTCAAGCACCATGCATAATCACTTCACATGATCATCATAGACAATGAGAAGGATTTCTAGTAGAAAATTTAAAGGACATTCAGCACACCTACTATATCATAGGATAAATAAAATGAGATAAAGACGAACAGATCTAATGAATTCTCAATATATAAGCTGAAACTAAGTCTAATAAATGAGAGACTGAAGTGAAATAAACACATGATGATCCCCATGTGATTTGAATGAACCTACTAGGTCATGTGTAAGCACTAATATATATCCCATAGGTCTCATGATATCCCTTGGCAATTCAATTTTTGCATAAAAAAGACCTTTGTACGTATCAATGAAGATCGTATGGAACCCCCCAGGCATGTCACCCTAGACTCACAAAGCCCTCCAGGCTTGCCACTCAGGCCATGAGATAACCATCAATACATATCTTTTCACTCATATACTGTCACCAGTTCTAGTCCTAGGAGTCTCATGGAAGAACCCGAGCATGTCAACTGGATCTTGTGATGCCCTCTGAACATGCCAACATGGTCTAGTGATGCACTATGGGCATGTCATTCAAGGCATGCGACACTCTTAGAGTGATTTTACAATTACTATTGTGACTCCCTCTATATGTGTCAAACAACTCTCACGATGACACTAGGGTGTGTCAACTGCATTATGTGACACCCTATAGAAAGACCATCCAATTCATGCGATTGACTCCAGAAAAAACCATTTGATCCTTTTGATATCGACTGGAAAATTCTCCCCAGATCATGGGACAACACATAGACATTCAATCTTGGATAAACATTGTCTCCTGGACAAGTCAACTAGATCACATGATTTCTTTATAAAATGTCACATATACATTCTTTAACAAATAATGAGGACATCCAAGGAAAGTTGAGCTATAATTAAAGTATGTCAGGTAGGAAAGAATACCGGTCATTAGGGAATAATAGGGGTTGATCACGTTATCCACCCTTAGTGTGTAATTCTCAACCACATGGCATCATTAGTGTGTAAGCCTTGAACAGTGGCATAATATGATATGCCCTAAATTCCAAGGAAGTGTCAGTGTGTAATCCCTGACCAGTAGAATAATATGATATGCACCACACACATGGGAAACGTCGGAGTGTAAGCCCTAACCAATAAACTATGAAGACATTGATTCTTACAAAAACCAGGATATGTAGGATGCCTCCCTGAGGGAAATTGCTATATCATCCATACACAAGGTAGTCCCCAAATATGATTCCCACACTTACAAGAAATTACATTGATTATTTTTCATCCCTTAATTCTCCAAAAGATCATAGCGCACATTGGATTAGGTAGTTGCAATGATCATGTCATCAAACCCATAAACCTCTACAATGCAAGGGAACCCTCTGTGTGTAAGCCCCAATAAAAGGGTAACCAAAGAGTTTAATCCCTGATCAAGGGAACAATGGGTACTTTAATTCACAAAATAACCATGATAAATAGTATACCTTCATAATGCGTAATCCAAAAACAAACATTCAATTCTATATAATCTCAATGTCTCTAATATTTCATCCATCCAGACAAAATCTTTCCAATGGGCGGAACATTCTGCCTCATCCCTAAACAGACTGAGAAATCCACTAAGCAATGATTACTCTAATTCCTTCCATAACTAGTATATTTAGTATGCCTCTCTGTGGACTGAGGTCTATATTAAAAATCCTAGAGGCAGTACCATTTCATAATCTTCCACACCCATATTCTGTGAGGATGATAACTTATCATCCCTTGTTTCTCACACCGAGTTTATGTCATGTGGTCTTAGATAGGGTTAATTAACACCTCACTATCATCATGAATATCAACTTGCTATGGAAATCCTAATTTGTAAGACTCGCTAAGTGGAACAATATTCACATGCCTAATATAATGGTATATATCTTGGATCCAGTCCCATAGGGCATGATTGAAGGATAATAACTCTGATTCCGAACAAAAAAAGGACACATTATACATCTCCACAAGACTCAAGATCAAGAATTTGGTTCCTAAGTGCCCATACACATGACTATATTCATGTCATTAAACATCACAGTATTAATAAACTGTGCGGGATTTGATTCTGTTGATGATCAGGATAAGTAGGATGCCTCATAATGGCTCAATCCCATCCTTGGAATATTAAACTGGATCCCTTCATTGTATCACATTTTGAAGTAATTAGTTATATAGAATCATCTTATAATGAAGCTACCCATAATTATCAAAATTCATAGAGCACCTCAGATACATACTAATGGATTCATTAATGAGATCCCACTTTCCTTTGTTCATTGATGAGATTCCCTTTCTTTTTCACATAAAGAGAATTAACCTATTATCATTTTATTGGGTTACTTTTACCATTTCATGAATAGTAAGAGATTTAAGAACATTTATTAAATCTATAATAGTGTCCTGGAGTAGGAAACATTCCTCTCAAAATGGTGCGATGATCCCAGCCTCAAATCCACATGACTAATGCGAGTCACAATGATTTATTGAGTCTGAAATCCAAAACAACCACCTACCATTGGAATATTGGTCATTACCCAATTATGGATTAGGTAACCATTGATAGTTTCCATTAATAATGAAATTGATCTGATTTTAATTATTGTTCATGAAATAAAACTGCCCGAAAATCAACTATCAGGCCCAACCGAACCCTCCTTAGTGACGGTTTCCCCTATCATCACTAAATCCATCAAAATTTTAATGGTTAACCCACTGTAATTCTATAAAGAAAATATTGGTTATTATCTATTGGGACATTTTTTATTCACTTATATGAAAAAAATAAATGGTGAACATAATGTGAATCTCTAGAATAAAAAATAATTTTATTTATCCTTCACACTATTTCATTTAACCTGTATGAAAACCGAAATCAAAACCCCATAGAGAATCTCAAAAATAATAGGTTGATCATTTAATCATGCATCATGAAAAGTTTCATCGCGTACACTATAAATATAAATAATTAATACTAATATGATCATATAGAAAATACTTTATAAATAGGGTTCTCATGAACAATTCCATCCTCATATTGACAAGTCCAAATGAGCAGAATGGATACATAGGGAATAACAAATCCATTATGTTAACCATGAATATATGATTGAAAACATCAATCTATAATATTTCACTAACAAGTGACCTTGTCCCTTGTTTACTGACTGATTGTATATAGTACTCTCATTGACAACATCTCAATATGAGAAAAATTCTTCTTCATCCAGTGCTAGCTCCGGTTAGTCACATACGGGTACACTCATCGATTGTTGAAAAAATGATCTCCCCAACATGACATATTTAATGATAGTTAGTGAATGATATGGTCTTTGAATAACACTTATTCTGTGTAATATCATCCCTAAAATATGACTGTGAGGTTCTCCAATAATTGAAACTGATGAGTCGACCTCGCCAATGGATGTGTCCAACTAAGCCAGTGGCCATCATTGCAAAAACCAACTACTTCAGGAGATTATCCTCGAAGCTTGACAAATAACATGTTTAGTATCTGATGTTGGTGGGATAGGAATCCAATAAAACTCTCTTCTAGATCAGGGGTAACCCAGGAGGCCCCTTACTTACCACAATGCATGTACCTACCAATCACCTATTGAGGGTACCACCAGAAACCCTACCACATAGGACTCCCATGCGCAAGAAATATGGAAAGATCATTAGAGGAGGAAGGATATAGATATACAGGAGGTGGATCATATCGAAACACCTGTTGATTATGCCTTCCAGTATATCTTGATAGGAACCAGTGTGTAGGTTTATATCCCTCCTCACTGGGAAAGAATATGTGGGTATATTCTCCTTAGAGGCTTGGGGATGCCCATATCCCTACCTCGATGCACAATGTCCATAGGTATATTTTGGTGGCACACAGAGGATAGAAGTAGGAGAATATTCCATCTATAATAATATACATCTACCACTGTAAAAAAAAGAGATAAAATATGAAGAATTACATCACTACACAATCTTTCCTAAAATGCCAATATATTTTAGTAGAAGATGATTTCCTCTTCCGGAATTTTTTAGAATGAATGTAGATAAAGGGGCATGCACATATTCAAATAGACAGGATAATTCAAAACTCTAATCATCACAAAAAAGTTGTTGTATCAAAGTGATCACAAATTTTTTCTCTTATATAAGAGTTATATAGGCATATTTTAATAAAGTATGAGGAATCATACAGAGATCTGGCTCCCCTTCCAACTCGGGATTACCAAGTGAGAGCGACATATGCCTCAGGATAATGGAACATGCCTATCAGAAACTTTTGGCGGTATATTTATAAGCCCCTAGACCATGATCATATCTCTATTCTGTATAGGGATCACCAAGTGATAGGGGAAAAGGCCTTGGTACATTAAAATATTCATGTCAAGAATTCCATCAGTATACTTCAAAGGCCAAGGATCAGTCATATATACTTGATCTGTATGGGGAAATCAATGTGGGAATGGAACAAGCCTTAGGAAATACTCATATTCATGTTAGTGAATCTTCCTATAATATTAAAAAAGATCATGGAGGATAGGTAAATATTCCTAATTTTTTCATTGAATGAGTTCACCTGCATCAAGCTGAGGCAATACTGGAGGAGGCTCATGTCCATTCTCCCATTATAGATGTCCATCAACATATTCTATTAGGGAATTCCTATTTGGACTAGGATTATATTCATTTTCCAATTGGGGTTCATGAGGTGAGAGCATCAAATGACTTGGGGAAGGCTCATATTCTAGCCAAGAAAGACCACTATAATATCCTAAAGGTTCAAGATCGGGATCATACACTCATCCAGATCGAGGCTCTCCATGTGAGAATGGAACATTCCATTGGATATATACATATTATGTCCATTAATGAAAAAGATTATTGTAATATTCCATAAATTATTATTTCATAGGCTCATACTCCCACAGGATCATGAAATTATAAAAAATTTATAGGAACCATTATATAACAGACTCATATCCATGAAAAATTTCAAAAGGCGAGTTGACTTATTCCGACCATGATGCATAAAATGGCCCATATTCTGAATCTACTCGACATCAGTGTCATTGAGGTAGTTTGAGACACATTCACAACACCATAAGGTCCATCAACTCTTTTGAAAATTAAAAATATGTTCATTCCCATGATATTCCTCTTCATGGTAGTGTGGAGATGGATCACATGGACTCTACTCCAAACATCCACCATGGTCAACCTACCCACAATGATATCTCCCATGGGAAAATAAATCACACTGTATCAAAAAAACCTTATTAGATATGGGTTTATGAAACTATGAAACCTTCATATATAGATTTTCTAAAAACATAGGGTCAATGTCATTCATTTCCCTATAAACATCCAACAACACTCCACTCTCATCAGCATGCGACCTTAAATATCATTATTTATGGTCTGAGTATATGGAGGCAAGTATGTTTGATAATAAGGAGGCTGACATTGACTAATGGAGAGAGTTAGATGGAAAAAACCTCCCTGTAATGTTTTTTCCTCTCACTAATGCTAACTATGTGATCCCATATGAGCTTGAAAAGGAGTGTATTCCATATCTATGCAAAAATATGTGGGATACTCATCAGTGAATGTAGGATAGACACGACCCCCCTTATGCAGGATATGAGGGTCACCATTATACCATCAAGATACTCTATTGTTATCAAGACATGGATTCTATCACCATGGTATGGGATACAAAACTAGAATATAACATTGAAAATCAGCAACATGCTTTTCTCCTTTGCATTACAACTCTTTAGTAGTTGATATCTAAAGCCACATCATGAATCCGTACTCAAGGATTGGGATAGTATGTTTCATTACAATTATCCACACCCCGAGATTAGTAGAAACCCCCAAATATAGCACCATGTAATGTTAGAAAATCTGAAAAAATCAGGGTACCGAGTAATAATCAGGACAACTGGTCACTATAATCGAATGCCCCCACTCTAACGATGTCGACACATCACGAATGATGGGAGAGGATTTCCAAAATGATTCCAAAATAAGCGCCGTGATCCAATAGCAAATAATTTCATTAAAGGAATCCAATGTTATGATCACTTGGACAACATACCATAAGAAATGGATCCCATCATGGGATTCCATTGAACTTATATCCTATGAGAGCACAACTACACCACATAAGATGATCTGTATTAGTAGCTACCATTCCATCTATCTTGGATAATTTCTTGCTCACCATACTAAGGGAATATCAACCACCACATCCACATCTTGGATTGTTAATTCCCAAGGGTATTTTTGACACATCAACGGCAGTTACAAACAAACCCCATCCCATTACTCTATGGAATTTATATTTCAATCATTATACATGGGTTCATCATCCCTTGAGAGGGTAATAGGGAAATCAATGGTGATTCCAGATAAAGCATCACATTGGGATGGGGGAATTTTTATCTCTATGTTCATTATAAGATTCATCAAATCATCAACATGAGCTATTGTTTCCTCAATAATATAACCAATCAATGCCAACTGTGGCCCAAAATAACCCATAATCCTTGTATTTAGGGTAATTTTTCACATTATTATAACAAAAAAGGGAATAATTTTTTTCTACATTGAGAGGGAATGATCAATGGTTCGCATTCCATCAGCTCCTCCGCCCACAAGACAAACCTTTGTTGGTTGAGTCCCATTAAACAGTCACAACCAGAAACTCCCTCATGGTCAATGTTCATAGAATAAGAATGAAGGAATGTATGATGAAGGAAACCAGACCATACTTGGGTTGCAAAATAAAATTCTCTAATAGGTTCCTGGGTTCGAATAATGAACCTGATGATGGCATTGAAAAATCAACCTGTTTGGTCGAATATAATGGAACAACCACCCTTTCCCAATATTTCTCAATGATTTTTGTCACTTTTAACATGGAACATAATGAGTATTAAAGAAAAAAATGTGGAGAGACACCAAACAGAAGTCATACCCCAAGAGGATGGAGTGTTGGATGCACCATACGAGGCCACACACACCCAGAACCAATAAAGGCTCCAAATCCTAGAAAATATGAATAATGAGTATCCACCTCCTCAACGAAACACTGCCTATGAAAAATGGGAAATAAACGGATACATCCTGAACTCCAAACAAATTTTTTGAGGTTCCTGCCTTGAAGGAATATTTTTCACAATTCAAGAGTGAGATACACGATCTTAGATTGCTCAATGAGGAGCTACTAATGGGAAATATTCCCATGAGGTATTGTATTCTCGAAGAGTTGAATATTATCCCTTTTTATATGATCCAATAGTAGGATATGTATCTGGGAATCATATTTTCTATAGATATACACTTCTAATATACATAAATGAGGATGTAAAAATTGATCGTGAATTCCCTCCATTACAGTGATAGCCTCTCCCTCATTAAAGGAATCACTCAGTATTGGGGAGAATCAAAAATAAAAGGGAGATAATTCTTATTGGACTTAATCAACCCCTATTTACTCCCTAATGATGGGATATGGCCAAGATATAAGTCCCCCTAGAGTTTCATAATGACATTAAGTCCCTGACTACTCAGATGGAATCCATAGATGGGAGATTTGAGTATGTGAAGCCTAAGACAAATCCATATCCCAAAAGGGTGGTTTCTACTCCACCTCCAACCATCTTTGGAAATCATACCTTCTCTACTTTTCAAGTTCAAGTGACCCCAAGTAGTATCTCACACACCTCGTATCCCAATTTGGACTGATGATGGGCCCCCGAGATCAAGAGGAGGCAATACAGCTGAGTTATTTTGTAAAGACTATGATAGGTCCAGCCATTGTCTTGAATATTATTCTATCATGAGGCTCTGTTAAAGGATGGGTATACAACCATCATTCATTCCTTTATCAATTTTGTTTTATACTGAGGAAAATTATGAACATCGACCTGAAAAGTATAAGAAAAACTAAAACGAGAGGGTGTTTGAATTTCTAGTATATTGGAATGGTTTAACCTATTAACTTAACGTCCCTATATCATTGGAAAATTTATTGGAACTTTGTGCTGAAAATCATTGATATGAGTTGCAGACCAATCTATTCATTATAAAGTATCCTAGAGGGTTTTTTGAGTTCATAGAAATGAAACAAAATCTTGATGACACTATTCGGTGAACTTGATCGAAACCATGAATCATACCATTAGCAAAGGAAAAAAAATGATTGGATAAGTAGAAGTTCTGGGTTACACTTGCAAGATGACATCGGTACCAATCCAATCACTCATGTAGATCCAAAATCCCCCATCACCTCTTGTCATGAAACGATAACCACAAAATCATCCTCATCTAGGAAGAAAAAGAGATCAGGGTGGCTTGAGATTTGAGGAATAAATGAATCATTCATAATCCATCTGAAATGACGAAGACCCTAGTGACTTATTAACCACCATGGATAACAAACTACTCATGTTACCATATCCCAATAGACTATAGGATTTCAACATCACTAACCATTCTGACTACCTCTCTTACTATAGAAGGCTGGGTCATAATATCTAGGATTGGTTTGTTTCAATGATTCCCTTCAAGGCATAATCAATTTTCTATAGGTGGTGCTAGAGGAATCCTCATAAAAGTTATCGTGAAAAACTGTTTCCCATTTTGAAGAAGAGGGTGATTGGGAGAAGGTCCAAACTATCCATGAAAGAAAGTTTGACAACTTTATGACCTTGGAAATTGATGCTCTATCTCATAGATTCCTAAGAGAATAACTTCACAAAACCACAATATTTTCCCCACTGATGGTGGAAACATTAAATATGCCTCAAAATAGTGGCCATGACTACCCAATGTAAGAATAAATAGAAGAGGAAGAGTTTTATTTTGATCTAACACAATCTTTAACGCTTGAAAATTTCACCCCTGAAACATATGCGGCATCAGCACTGCCCCATCAAATGGAATAATCATTCAGAAAGGATTAAATATTTTTGATTTTACAATGTGATCCACCAATAAGTCCCTTAATTGATGATTAATGTGGCTCATAATATGAGTTCCTTACATCTAACAGGGGAATAAGAGGCCACATGTGCTGGAACCGAGGATACATGGGATAGTGTATATGTGGTCAGACCCAATATTCTTGTCATATCCCCTTGATATATATATATATACTAGTGAGTACCATGGAAAAGTATCTCGAAACAATCCAAATATTCAATGAGGTTCCCTAGAACCCTCCAGTAGTCACCATCACTCAATTTTATTACATTGCCACCATATAGAGGTTCGATTATCAAGTCAACCCCAAAAAAGGGGAAGACCGAAACAACCTTCTCCATTTAAATAAGATACTCTATCAAACACTATGAATGAACTAGATATGTCCACCTCATATGTCTCAGATCCTAATCCCCATGTTTAAGAGAAACCCCACATTGGAAAGTCTAACTTCAGGCAAAAATGTAAATCATTCTAAAACAACTCACAATAAACCCATCCAAATTATCAATCCTTGATGTTATCCATCATTCCAAATTGATTAGGTAGGCACCTGTTAAATCCCACCAGAGTCCAAAATAGTCTATGATAGATGTCAATGCAGCTGAATTTTATCGTGTGGAGACCATGTCTTTATAATGTCATATTGCCATCTCATTCACTAAACATGATTAAGAAGAGGTCATACAATAGAAATTCCAACCCCTATATGTCTTAGGAAGACTCAGTAATACCAATATCCAAAGCGATCTGATTGATAATGGTTCCTGTATTAAACTCATCCTGGTTCAAAACCTATGATGTTGGGGATATAGGAAAGGGGACCTATCTCCCACAAAGCTAACTATTCAAGTTTATGTTAAGTGTGGTCCAATACCCTTTGCGTAGATCAAGCATGAAGATCTTTTTTTGGGATCACACAACTAATTCTGATTTTATGGTAATCCCACAGGAAATCACATAGAATGAATTTATTAGAAATCCCTGGATTCATGTCTACTGGGATGTACCTTAAAAATTCCATATGTGTTCGAAGTAACCTATTGATGGAGAAGTTGGAATACTGTACAGTGATAGTGACCACATTAATACATTAATAGCCACATATTTTAAAGCATATACATATAAAAAGTGTGAAATCAACCAATTGAGGATGACGATACACTGGTTGTAGCCACTAGTGGCCTGGGGTTTGCCCCTATGAATCCATGGAGTATGACTGTTAAGCACTATGTGCACCACATAAATCTGGTTTATGTGATAGAATTTATGCTAGAGGTCCAAGTCTATATTTTCCCCCATGATTGAAAAAAATAAATCATATTAGGAATCTCTATATAATGGAGTAGGAGGTAGGGGATGATAATGTCTCTCCTATTGGCATCTCTCACCACAACAATGGTACTGATTCCCCCAGATAACCTACTACATCTTGATGTATCTCCACATATTCATAGATGGATGAAGACAATGATGACCTAAAAAACTCCCCTAAACCATTCAATGATGTTTTCTCCACCACCATCAATGAAATGAAGAAGATAAATCTAGAAATAAAGGAAGACTCGTAGCCTACCCTAATTAGTTCTGCAATGAGCCTCAAAGAGAAAGAGATGTACATCGTATTAATGAAGCAGAACTGATATTTATTCACCTCAAAATACACAGAAATGGTCGAACTAGATCGAGATGTGTCTATGAACCATCTCAGAAAATGTGATGAGCATCATTGATTCAAATAGTGATCTAGGAGGATACACCCCTCTCATGCCACTAATATAGAGATGTAAGTAGAAAAATTGATCAATGAAAACATTGTCTTAGAAGTGTATTACCTGATATGGACTTCCAAAATCATCCCATTAATGAAACCAATGGGTAGTTTGTGGTCTACATTCACATAAGAGACTATATTCGGTACTACCTAAAGGAATAATTTTCTTTTCCAATAATAGAACATTTGACCGACAAAACTATGTTCTTCCAAGCACTTTCATTCATGAATATGCATTTAGGGTACAATCAGATCAATATGAACCATGAAAATTATAAATATAATACCATTAGATTACCTCAAAGTATATTTTTCTATCAGGTCATTCCATTTTTTAAAGAATACTAGAGCTACATATTAATTTTCCATGATTCATATCTTTAACCAATTATTGTGAAAGATAATTATATTTTATGTTGATGATCTGGTGGTCAAATCCTAAAAATGAAGTGATTACATATTATAACATCAAATTGAAATTAAAAAACCATGAAATAATATTCTAAAGGTGAATCTACTAAAATTCACATTCTTGGTAACATTAGGGAAGTTCCTTGGCATTGTGGTACGCCACTGTGACATTGAGGTTGACCTAGAGAAGACTGATTTTATTTTAGAAATGTCATCCCCAAAAATAATAATAAACCAATGGGGATCTAAGGGAACCTCATCTAAATTTATGGATTCATAGAAATCATAGCCGAAATTTATCTCCCCTTCACCATTCTAATTATAAAGGGAATCACCTATCAATGATATGATTATTCCATGATTCTTTCATAAATATCATACAAGACTTACTGCACCCCCCAATCCTGATGCCTCTTATGAAAGGGAGGACACTCATCTTATTTTTTGCCACCATCAAATGCTCCCTAGGATCCCTCCTTGTACAAATGAATTATTCAAGGAGATATTGAAGTGTTTAATACAAATCTGGATGATGCTGCGTATTGAGGCTTGATACTCTGATTTTAGGAAGAAATTATTTTCACTCTTTTTCATTGTGAAAAATATGATTCTTTACATGGAGCACCTCATAGTCCATCAGGTATCTTGTATTGATCCATTAAAGTATATAATTGGTTGTCCCATATTGACTAGGATATTGGATTGATAGGTAGTCATTCTTCAGAAATATGATATTCATTTCATATCACCGAAATTGGTGATAGGGAAATCCCTGGCTGATTTCCTTGCAGCACATCCTGCCCCATAAAATACATCGATGGACACCTTGATTCTATATGAGGTGTTTTTTTATTCGCATGACACTCCCTGAACAAGGTAGATGTATTTTTATGGTTCTTAACAAAGTAATGTTAGCAAAGGGATGGAATCCCCAAAACTCAACTGAGTTTTATTAGGGGTTGTACTTGTCTCTCCTAAAAAAGAGATTTTTTATACTTTTTCTCACTATCCAAAGGCCACACATATAATGAGTTAGAGTACCCATCCCTAATTTCTGGATTGAAATTAGTCCTATAACTGCAATAACCTAACTATATATCAATAGTGACACAAAGATACTGATAATGAAGGTTAGCGGAAAATATGTAATCAAAAAGGAAGAAATGGCCCCCATCAGAAGATATGTTTGGGGACTGATGGTAGAGTTAATTTTTGATCCCAAATTGAATAAATTTACCAGATCACAAAATGCTCGTACAGACACATTATCTAATGTAGCCATTATCCTGGATGACCAAATTCAGGAAGAACAAATATATTGTATCAAACATCTAAGAATGGTCTCATAAATCATCATTTGTGATATTGATGAAGTTAGTCAGATCAACACCACCTCATAATGTGATAAACCAATGTAAACCCCATGATGGTTGGAGACCATAATATGTTTTGTTAAAAATAGAACTCTCCCAATAGATAGAGAATAAATGGAATAGTTTCAAAGATGTGAAGTGAAATTCACTATAAAGGATGGTATAAATGAGTTGACAGTTCTCTAAAAACAAGGATTTAACATAATCATCCTAATATTCATAGTATAAGGATATATTTTCTCTATAATGGAGGAATTCCATGAGGGTTATTGTGGTGCCCATCAATTGGGGACTATGCTCTACCACAGAATCAAGAGGTTGGGATATTACTATAAAACCATGATATATGACATCATGTAATTGACGATGAAATTTCATGCAAGATAGATTCATGAAAACTTCATCTACTAACCCCTAGAATTTATACATATAGCTTAATATTAATGGAAATTTTTGGTTTGTATAATTGATTTTGTGGGGTCATATCCCCCAACCACAGTTTTGTAGTTCAAGTACATCCTTACTACCACTGAATTCTTTTCCAAATAGGTTGTGGAAACACACCTCAAGGAAGGTAGGTAAAAGAACATCGTAAACTATGTAAATTCCATATCATCACCAGGTTCACGGTCTATCACACTATATTGATGGAAAATGAAACCAAATTATTTTCTACATAGTTGAGGAAACACTACTCATAGAAAAATATCAATTCCAATCATTCATCTTGATAACATATAGAAAAAGATGGACATATAAAGGCCTTAAATATGACTCTATCCAATATAGTCTAGAATATGGAGATAAATTCTTATAATTTTTTTGCATAAAACTCCTCTAAAATCTATAGGACCACCTTACCACCCCCGCGTACAACTACACAAGCAACACCATACTCACTGGTGTATGAGACCAAGGTAGTATTACCCGTCTAGGTCAATTTTTCCTCACTATGATTATCCATACACAGAAAAGTATAAGATAATGAGAAATATATAATGTATCTACACAAATATGAGTGGCTCAATGAAAATAGTTTTTTCCCACTACAGAACCTTGAAGTCTATTAGAATCAGATTTCATGGGTATTCAATAAAAAGTTTCGACTCAGATCATTCCTTCAAGGAGAACTGGTATTGATCTTTTGAACCACAATAATTGTTGGAAACAAGACCCCAAAGCTATAACCTATGTGGGAGGGACATTATGTCATATATATGATCTAATAGAATGGGGCTTACTCTTTGGCCACAATAGATGAAGGGAATGTCACACCACCAACTAATGAGTGGTTTCTCAATAAATACATTGAAATGATATTATAACCATGGGCATCCACATTAGTGTAAGTCCCTCCATTCATCCTATCCATATAACGTTAAACTATATGGAGGCATCCAGGAAGCAAGAGGTTAAACAACATGGAATCTCTAATCCTTACCGCATAAAGAAAAACCTCACCGCCTAATGAAACCCATATATACTCACGTTAGGAAAAAAATTTCATTTCCACATGATTCTAACCTACATGGCTCAATAAAAAAATGTGACTCTGGATTCATGCTACCACATGATATATAGTGAATACAATACCATTATTTTGTGGCCCATCCTTAATGATAATTCATGTTAGGTTACCAACATCCTTACCACATGAGGTAAAAATGCACAAATCCGCAATATTATTTTTCTTTGACATAGAATGATCCGCATCCTAACTGAATAATGTTAAACTACATGGAAGATTTATTTTTCATGTTACATTTAACTACATGGGTTTCCTAGATCTATGTGTCTATTAATTCACATTACAATGATATATATAGGGATTACATGATTCCATATTTTGGTCTAACCTCTAAATGACATGAAATACCCATTTATTTCTCTTAAATGCCCTTTCATGGTGAGAGGAACCCTTATCGTTACTTATTTCTAACATTGATCATAAATCATGGGGGATTAGTAGTTTTGGAAAGGTATTCCATACGAAAAAAGGAGTAATAGGTTTTAACATGAACAAATAGGTACTTGATACAAGACCTTAAAAATCTATTTTGTGAGTCCTCACCGCATGATGTTAAACAACATTATTAAAGTACCTTTCATAACATAAAATTGCACAATCATGTGGACCTCGCCCGAGAGGACCACTACGATTACTGTTGGTCCTATATCACACCTCCATCATCAAGAATTATGTGTGACCTGATTTCTGACATCAATAGATACCTAGTGACACTCGACTTTTCAGTCAATGGTCCATTCAAGAAAAATATAAAAATTTACCCTCTATGTATATAGAACAGACTCGTGTTGGAGGGCCATTCAGAAGAAATATGTACTGTTTTATTCTATTTTTCCTGAGGTATGTAGTGACACCTAGACTTTTACTCATGGCTCCAGCAAAAAACATCTCAATTTTTTAACATCATCCCATATTCATCCTTTCAACATGAAATTAAACTAAATGGTTCCTTAATAACTATGTTAGGATTTATTCCTTCCATCATAGGATACATAGTTATATCTGGGTCTCTAATCTAGGGCCCAACTACAACAATCAATGTAAACAATTCCAACCACTACATATGGGGCTAACCTATGTGGAGACTTTCCTATCTAGAACTATGTATGGATTGATTCTCATCCTAATGAGATATATGTAGTGATGCCTAACCATTTCCCCTGGGACCATCCACAACATTTCCATGATTTTAGATTAGTTCATTTTCATCTTCACCACATAACACTAAACTTCATAGGATTTTGTGAACTATGTATGGCTTGATTCGTGTTAATAGAGTATACATTGTGATTACCATATCTCCATCCTTTTATCTAGCCTTAATTCCCCATTTTAAGTTGGTTTAAACATCCTAACCACCTAATGTTAAACTGAATGGAAGAATGTCCTTACCCCAGGAAGTTAAAATACAAGTCAAACATCCTAGTCAATGGGAATTAAAACCATTTTACTCGAATATCCATAATGCATGAGAATAAAATGCATGTAAGATGTCATTATTGCATGATGTTAAACTACGTCGAAGAAAATATTCCCCCACTAAAATATAATAAACCATTCATACCATCACCCATGTTTTATTCCTTATCAATGTACCACAAGAACCATACCACAATCAACCAGAGTACTGGGTGCATCTGTCATCTTTTAAAGAACCTCAATCCAAAAACCATACTACTTGTGTCAGGAACCTCATGTTTCTACAAATCCATCATGGAAAATGTAAAGGATATTCGACATCAAGATACCATTTTCATGAATATTAATAGATTCCCATGGATTATACAAATGCACCTATGACCATCAACAAAAAGTTTCACTCTGTAAAAAGGTAAATCCAATCGCTGAGATCCTTGAAACCGACACTGTACAACTCAACACCCCTGTGAGATAAGAACCTCTACCACTATGACAATCCCATATCATCACTTATGACTTGAGATCCTCGATACATGTATTATAATATTTTTATCTCCCACTCAGATGGATGATGGATTACTCTTGACCCTAGTTATCTTAATTAGGATCTTTTTTATCATCCTCAATATCAGGTCTACGTTCATCATGACCATAAACATCCAAACACTTGTCAAATATGTACGACCTAAAACTCTAGCCTATAATAGTCAAAATCAAAATTCCTTAAAATTATAGAGAAATAGACTCAAAACATGCAAGGTTGATAACCTATAAGGGTCAACTTGAGTAAAATTCTAGTTCTCACACTCTATGCTCTCCATATTCCGATTTTAGGAAAAATTTGTGGTGAAAATAAATAATCTATAAAACTCATAGGGTATACTCAGTTACCCTAATAAAAGTCATGTCATGCGCACTGGGCCCCCTGGTTCAGAAAAAATTCAGAGTAATGTTTAGTCACATCTCTACACCATGAGAATATGTTCACTAGGCTGGGGAACAATATTTATGGTACTTCAAATCATATCTTGATCTAAAACATTCCACAAATCACATGTCGCGATTAGGTGGCTTAGATCACAACAACCTTCCACCATCTATGGAAAGGATACCCAGCTTCAAGGACCATTTTTTTGACTATGAATGCATTCCCATGGCTCATGTATATAAACCTATGGAAATCAACCATATTTTTCACTCTACAAAAGGGATTTCTTATCATTGTCATCCCTGACACCGTTGTGGCAGAACTCAACACCTCAATGTTATCTGAACCTCTCCCAGTATGAATATCCCATATCAATATCATGAATCATGAATTTTGGTACATGGAATACAATCCCTAGACAAATCAACATAAGTGGATTTGATAACCTCAATGTTACATCATTGAGTTTCCTAACCTTTTTTAAGGAATGACTGTGACACATTATTACCAATCCATTAATGGCCCACACCTCATGGTTCAAAACCATAATGTGTAGGGATCGAGATTCAAAATCAAGTATTAAACTACCCTATGGTGAAAAAACCCTACATGGACAACCTTACATCCATACCCAACCTCATCATTCAAATGATTGAGCCTTCAAAATTTATTCACAACCCTCAGAGATGAGTGGGGATTATTATTTTCTTGGCACTACTACAGATGAACAAGGACTTGAACCACCAACTAATGAATATATTACATTACATAAATAAGCTTCAATCATTGTGTTCTATAGAAACACCCTATAAGAACATGCCATATTAGATTTTCATGGGACATAGCTTTCTTTTTCAGCACTATCACATATTCAAAAAATAAATCTTATGGGTTATGATTTACATCACTCATATTCCATCTGTCCAGGTAGACCTAGAATCCATAGTATGTTCCCCTATAACCGATATTATCTCCATAAATCTTTTATAACCCCTGGTAAAGATACTCGACATCAATGATACTTTTCATTACAATGCATACATTTACATGGATCTTGCATATGCACATATGGCCATCAACTGAATATATCTCTCTACAAAAAAGGGATATTTGATCTTCACGAGCCTCAACAACCCCAAGGAAACACCAAACACCTCATTGTGTTTTAGGTCATTCCTTGCATGTATTCACCATACTATATGAACATTAATGAGGTATGTACTAAAAGACCCTAAAATAAAGAAATAGCATGTCCAATCTAAATACCCTAAACTAAAACAATAACAGGTTCGAGATAAAATACCATAAACTAAAGAAATACCTGGTGCGAGCTAAAAAGACTAAACTAAATCAATATTAAGTCCGAGATAAAAGAACAAAAACTAAAGCAATATCAGGTCTGATAAAAACGAACATAAAAAAATTCTATATGACATCTGAGTTAAAATATCATAAACCAAATCATTTTCTGGTCCGATAAAAAAAGGCCTTAAACTAATGAAATATCATGTCAGAGCTAAAAGACCCTAAACTAAAGCTATAACTAGTATGATCTAAAAGAGACTAAACTAAATAAATAAAATTTAAGATATAAAATATCATAAAATCAAGAAAAATGGTGGTTAAGTCTAAAAAATCTTGTGAGGCCTATCACACGGCTTTTAAAATCCTGCTATACTCACCAAGTCTATCGATTTTAGTAAAATGTAGTGCACTTTCCTATTGGGAAATTTAAACAACCTAAATATCCTTCTACAAATTAGTTGATCTCAAGATAAATGGAATATATATATCCATAGTGAATCTCATGTTATAAGGGATTCATGATAATTTCTCAAAAGGAAACTTTTATAATTTAAATACTAATATAAATACATTTATATCTAATGGATATTACACAAAAGATGAGTATCATCTGTGATTCACATAATATTGGAGAAAACAAGCATCATTACTATGAAGGGTGATATGAAACATGATAGTAATATAGATTGATTATAAAATTCATTCATTGATACGGTGAATGGTTTGGGGGTCAAATGTTTATATTCTCTCTAATGGATCACAAAAAAAAATTTACTGCAAAGGTAAAAATATGATAAAATTTGATCGATGATGCTGGAACGGTTCGACAGAGTCTGGGGGGAAGTATTGATGGAATGTTGGAGTGTAGCTCTTCCCACCTCTTCTACTTATTCCCTAAGACAGAGACGCTCAATCAAATATGTTAACTCTTCAAACCTCATCTGAGTAGTATAGAATTAGGATAATGATGTTAAATGATCGGGCCTCAAATGGGGAGTCACCTCCTTGCATATCCATATATGTGTATTCCAAGAATCAATTTTAGTTTATAGTTATGATATTATCAAATGACCTTGCTCCAATGTCTCCAAAATCACCATCATGTTCCTAATAAGGGTAGAATCATCTACAAGATCATGAAATTATCATTCAGTTGTGTATAAACCACTACAAGTGGTGATTATTTTCCTCATGATATTAAACAAAATTTTCTAACCAAACCCACCAATCTCTATATTTTGAAACATCATATGGAGGCAGTATTATTGGTTAAGAAAGGTTTCTATGAGAGTATTATTAATGATGTTATTAATTTGTTTCCATGTCAGCTTTCATGACATGTGAGCCTCTATAACCAATGAAGTAGAGATGATAGAAGGATGAGTTACCAGTTGAGTAGGTAGGGAAGTGGGAGGATAAGCCTCATATGATAATCTCTCAACATGAAAATCATTTGTGTTATGTGATGTAGGTATAATCTACTCAATATATTTGGATCACTTTTTTGGGAAATCAATACTGGAATGAGGTTTCTTCCTTGAAATTTCAACCATGTCTTCAATCAATTCGATCATCAGCATAGACAAAGGGGTTGGAGAGGTGAAAGGCCCTTCCACTTGATGGACCACCCGACCTCGCACACCATCCAGATAAGCTACTATACATTCATATGAATAGTCTTGGGTAAGGAAGGTGGGAGAATCAATAGGCAGATGTGTGATCTTAGCTTCAAAATCTTCACATGACAACAACATCCCAAATTTATTGATGACCCCCAGATTTTATTCTCCTTATATTCTAGCCAACGGGAGAGATAATACCCCTTGGTTGATTCCAAAATTATTATTACATCGATAGGGTGTATAAGGCTTAAAGATTATTAGATAATCCACTATGACTTCATAGAACCCTTTCTAAATAGGTATCATATAATACCTTTCATCAAGGGAACTTCTTTCATGCTAAATAATCTTTCCAACTGGTGCATGATAGGGATGAAATCAATGTTATAAATAAAGATAAGTGTATCTTAACCTTAGCATGTATCAGAGGGATATCCCTGACTCCAAATATGTTCTGTAGTATGGTATGGGATATTGTGAATCAGATCCTTGATGTGTTTTAGTATTCATATCATTCAAAATTCTACCATATCCATCCAAAAAATGGAGAGGGCCACTGATCCTATAAGGGGTAATACACAGTTGAATATGGCCTAGCTGTTGATAAAGGTATGCATAGATAGACACTAAAAAATTGATAAGTTTCCATTATACTAACTGTGTCTCCATCAACAGTGCGATGACAAGGATCCATGAGCTTATATCCTCATACAAGAAATGATATCAATTCAGATACATGTCCATGAAACCTTCAAGTATATTGACTAGGGAAATCATTTACTTCACTCTATATCCCCATCAGGTATAGTCCTCAGCTTCCATGATGTCCCAAAATGATCCAGCACGGTCACAGACCTACTGATAAGGGTACCGATGAGGGTGTTTGGTATTTGTCCCGACCTTTCTACAGAAAAAAAATATTGATATATTCTATGATTGAAATGTTGGAGAACATTGTCTTCTCCATCCTCAATTTTTCCTTCACAATTATAAGAATTTACTCCTCAAAAAATAGAGTCCCTGAGGGATCATCCCAAACATACGCATCTGGGGAAAACTCACCTTACATCTCACCAAGAGGTGTAATCCTACATAGTTCATATTTATCCCATTGGATGATTTCTACTTCACCATGGGACATATGGATGTGTTAGTTCAAGGAAACTAACAGATGATCATTTCTTGGAGGAGCTCTAGATGGTGGTAAATGATGAATTGGGAAATCCATACTGCTTCGTAAAGATGAACCTTCTATAACCGATCAGAACATTCTATCTTAATTTTAATAACTTATAATGGCCATTCATAATAATAGTATAAATAACCACATGGATGAATATACCATTTCAAACTCCAACATCCACTCGAGCTATTTAGAGAAGAGTAAACTATACTTGAATAGTTCATAGTGATAGGCTGATGTGTAATATCGCAGCCATCCGGACCCACAAGTGTTTTTTACAATATATATGACATTTCATGGGACTAAGATGTGACTGGTTGGCTACACATGGAAATTTTATTTTGGACCCAACCAAGAGATGATGAAATGTAGTGAGATGAAAGGTTAGAAGATAATGGAGGAATTATAGTATCATCTAGAAAATTGAACCCATACAAAGGGAGTCAATGATATATGGGATAATTATGAATCTCAAATTATAGGGCCCTATTGAGAACATCATTATCTCTAAACACATGATATTGAGGATCTTCATTCTGATATCTGGAAATTGTGACACTTTTATTAGCTGCAACTAAGAAACCTTGATGAGAACTAGAACCCTCTAAATAAAAGTAAGTGGCATATGTTTGACATATAAAATATAACCATTTTAAAAAATAGATATACCATGATAATAATGTGCTTCACATGAATTGGTAAGTGATTCATGAATTTCCTGGCCCAAAGAGGTCTCGTGGGACATATAACCCCATAGGGAATCATGCAATTGTATTACCAATTTGCAGAATCGTGATCATGTGACCTGGACATCGTAATTCCAATCAAATGATAGACATTCGATCATATGATAGATCTAAAAAATATCATTAAACCCTCGAGGAACTCGTAATCCTAATGGATGAGGTTTAAGAAATTATCTTAGTATTTTTCTTATTTGGATTGAGAATATTCCCAAACAAAAGTGGTCTTATGAAAGAGTTCTCACAAAATATTCTTATGTTGAAGTCTCACAAACATGTATCATGATTAGATATTGTGGAATCGTCATGCGATGATTGTATGTAACAGATGAAAGGAGAGATCCCTCTAGAGAATTGGTATCCATTTAAATGAATGGATATCCACCTCTATATATAGTGATTTTCATGGAATACCATGTGTTTCCTATTAGACCAAATTTCTCCCATGATACGAGTTCATGAAACTACCAAAGCCTCCAATGGGCATTCATTTTCTTCAGAAATGAGCCTATTTCCCTACGGAAATCACTTTGGAGAGGGGGGGGGGGGGTCTCAAATGTAACATACCAAGTAATTAATGAATAATAGATATTTTTATCTATGTCTATTAATGAATAGATAGTGTTTTAGAGGCTTAAAATGAAAATAAATCCAATCTTAAGCATGGAATACACTAATATTTTTTAAAGGATTATTTTACTACCTTTTGATGGAAAACCATTTTTAAATCTATCTTTTTACAATTTTATAAGCTATGTTTGTCAAAATAAACTTATTCATTATGATTGGGACATCAAAATTTACTTTTTGTAAATTTTTGGTATTTTTTTGACAATGTTCATTTTTTATGAATAGTGAAAAATACTGTATTTGACATCAAAACTGCTTTTTAATCTACTTTATTTATATGATTAGATTATCTTTTGAATTGGTTTTAAAGTTAAATTAGAATATATTTTTACCATTTAATCTAATGGTGGCCATTATGATTAATTTCACTTTGGAATTGGGCATAAACTAATGCCAAACTTTTCATAGATATTGTTTCAAAAAAAACCCCGCTATTTGTTTTGACAACGACAATTATTTTTAAATCAATTATTGAAATTTCTGTGTTTGGAATTTGGTAAAATTGGTCACATATTTGGAATCATAAGTTCCAAATTATGTAATCAAGAATCTTTTGTTTTTGGACATTATGAATAGTAACGACGGTAATTATCTTTAATTATCTTGATTAATGAGTAATCAGGTAGTTAAAGATAATAAAATGATATCATAATAATAAAAAAAGACCACAACATGTGTCCTAAGGCTACTGGTTGTCTCATGGACGACCATGTGATTCCTTGTGCTAAACGTGGGGGCCCCATGGAATCACTTTTGTGAGAAAGTGACTTTTTATCTTTTTATTTTTAAATAATGTTAAATGTGACAAAGAATGTATCACCTAAGTAAAATATTTTTCATTTTGTCTACATAAATGATCTTTTGGAATATAACTATTCATTATAAAGATAAAAATATTTCCTACATCATGATATTTGTTTTATAATTTTTAGACATTAAATTTATTAAATTATTTATGACATCATGATGATGCAGTGATAACCTCATTAATAAAGGATTTAAATAAAAGGAAATTATAATGTGAAATCTATGACCTACACATGTCCAAAACCTATTGGATGGGTGTATTTCGAACCCTTATCAACTTACCCTCGAATTATATCAATGTGGTACCTTTTTAATTGGAAAATCATTTTCAAATAAAGTAACATTTCTTTACGTTCCAAGAGTGCCCCTCCTCTCCTCTTATAAAAGGCCCCCACCTCTACCTCCTTACCCACACTCCCAAAGCCTTTGGCTCGGACAACCCCTTCCCATTCTGTCTCTCCACATCCCTATCTTACTCCTTGAAGCCTCACTTTTGGAATAATTCTTCCCAAGGAAGCCTTTGAGCTCAAACCAAAGGGAGTTACCCGATTTTAGGTTAATATCTTCACTTGAGTCCTTTTGTTTTATTTTGCTTCTCCAACCCCCTAAAATCTTTTTATTCATTTCTTTTGTAACAACTCCAGTATCTTCAATATACTAGGATGTTGTTATAAGAAGGATTCAAGATACACTTACACACACCTACATCTAATGGTTAAAGTTCATACTGTTTCCGTGGATGGTGAATTTATGCCTCCCGAAACGATGATTGTTCAACATTCTTTTAACACCTTAAAAGGTGGCCATTAAGATGTCACTATATTTATATATGATATATAATATGTTTATGTTTTCCTTAAGATTTTTTATTTTTCATTTTGGGCATACCATTATGGTTTCTATTATTGGTAAACGCGATATCTTTATTTAAAGAAGTGCGGACTACCGCCCCCTCAAAGTGATTTGATTCGTTAAATACCATATGTGGGACGTATAAAGGATGGAACTGTGATATTGTATATGATATTATACTAGAATTATAATATACCTATATATCATTATGAATCCATTCTATAAAATACGAAATAGAAATGAAAGTAGCGTTCATGCGTACGTATGGCTTACCGTCTCCATGAACGGTGCATTTCATTTCTTACCTCTAAATGATTATGTAATATTATAAATGCATGTATATACTGGATATATATGATATATACATCATGATTATAATTATGGATATAATGGATACATGAACAACTTGTAATTATAAATGGTTTATTTTTGACTCAAGTACCAATAATCGTTAAAACGACCGTTATTAACTTAATTAATTACATAGTGTTCATGACATGGAAATAAGTGATATAAAAGGAATAATGAACTTGAAAAAAGTTCTTAAGCAAGTTGAAATTGACTCAAGTTTATTATTCAGGACATTACTGAACGATCGAGTCAAGTCGGACCCGAGGTATGGGACTTCGTCTCAATCTCCTTTCATTGAGGCATATTTTGTTTTATACATAACCTTCTTTTATACGGTGTAAATTCCCCTTTGACTTTTACGTTTATTCAAAAGGAATATTTTTTATACGAAGTGTTTACTAAATGAAAAAAGAGAATGTTTTTTTCGTACGTATGTGGCGACAACGACTTCTCTGCCGCCGTGACCATTATTTGAGTTTCGGCTTCCTCTACAAGCCCTACCTTTTTTAAAAGAAAAATAAATACCATGTTTTACTTTTATTTTATTTTGGTATTGAAAATGGTTTTCATAATGTTTTTATATCAATGTTTTGTATTGATATATTGTGATTGAAAGGTGGAAATGTTATGTTTCCTTTATGCATGTTTTATGTGATACGATTATGTTGAGTTTCTTGGGCATTATTATGAAGATGGGTGGTTCCGTGATAAACAAAGGGCGGGTGAGCCCGATATAGCTCTCTAATGCATTGGGTAATGCAAAGGAGTGAAATGTTAAGGTTTATCTGAAGATATTTTGGGAATATAATTTGATGGGTATTCCAAACGTAACCAAGAGGGTTACTCCCTACGTAAGAATGTTATGAATACCTCATGTTACCTTTATGTCTTATGATTTATATGATTTATTCATGATTTGATGAGGTATATTAAATTGCTTATGTTTTATGTGTAAAGTATGATATCATTATTATGTATATATGTACCCATGTTTCCTTTCCATATTTTTATATCCCTTACTGAGCTTTTTATTCTAATCCCAGGTTGTTTGAAATGTTTTTCACAGGTCAAGGGAAAGGTACATGATATAATGATAGTGTCAAGAAAGTGTCAAGAAAGAATCCATGTTTTATTTTAAATATGTTTCCATTGATGGGAAATAAGAATACTATCTTTATGTAACCACTTTGTTTTTATGTGGAATGTAATGAAAGTTTTATGATCTAATTCTCTAAAACTCTAAACCCGAAAAGATCCTCAATGTGTAATCTTGTAATAACTCAAGATTAAGTATGGTTTATGTCTGGGGCCTTATAGTTGGTATCAAAGGTCTGTTTAGACAACTTTAGGAGTTAGAAAAGTGTAAAATTGTAAGTTAATTTATGGTACGATTAAAATGATATAGCATTTAATGATTACCATGTTGCTTCGCCTATGATATTTTTTTTATAAGAATGGTTTTTCATAGAGGAAACAAAAAAATTTTTTTGGGAAGGGATACAGAGGGAAATGACCTTTAAAATCAGTATCCTGAGATGGTCAGAATCAGAACGAAACGGTTTGTTGCAGTGGTGGCTCAGTTGACTCAGGAGAAAAAATTTGGTTGTTTTCATTGATGATATTTTGGTGTTTTCTAAAAGTAAAGAGGAGCATGAAAGTCATTTAAGGGTTATCTTGCAAACCTTTAATGAAAATAAATTATATGGGAAATTCAGCAAGTGTGAGTTTTGGTTGCAACAAATTTCTTTCCTTGGTCACATTGTTTCAAAAGATGGAATAACTGTTGATCCTGCTAAAAAAAGTTGTTGAAGAATGGAAAAGACCCACAAATGTAACTGAGATCCGTAGTTTTCATGGTTTGGCAGGTTACTAGCAAATGTTTGTTGAAATTTTTTCACAATTATCTAGTCCAATGACTAAGCTAACTCGGAAGGGTGTTAAGTTTATCTGGACAAAAGAATGTCATGATTGTTTTCAGGAGTTGAAAAGAATATTGGTGAATGCTCCAGTTTTGGCACTTCCTTCTAGGAATGGTGAGTTTGTTATATACAGTGATGCTTCGTTGAAGGTACTTGGTTGTGTCCTTATGCAGAATGATCAGGTAATTGCTTATGCTTCATGTCAGTTGAAAACTCATGAGGTAAATTAACCTACACATGATTCAGAATTAGCTGCTGTTGTTTTTGTTTTAAAAATTTGGAGGCATCATTTGTATGGAGTAAAGTGTGAAATATTTACTGATCACAAAAGTTTAAAGTATATATTCACTCAAAAAGAGTTAAACATGAGACAGAGGGGATGGCTGCAATTAATCAAGGATTATGATTGTACAATTCATTACCATCCGGAAAAGCAAATAAAGTGGCTGATGCTTTGAGTCGAAAAAGTAATGCTTCATTAGCAATGTTTAATTTGGAACATGATCCTTTGGTTAAGGATTTGATGAACGTTGGCATATAAGTTGTTGGTGTAGGAAGTTCTTCTGTTTTGTTTCAGGTATCAGTGAGATAATCTCTATCAGACAGAATCAAGCAAGCATAGAAGCAAGACAGTGAGTTGCAGAAAAAGGTAGAGTTGGTTCAGAAAGGTAAGTTGCCTGAATTCAACACTGATAATGATTGAGTTTTGAGATTTGGGAAGAGATTATGTGTGCCTTGTGATTCACAGTTGAAGAGAGAATTGTTATGTGAAGCTCATAGTTCTCTGTTTTCATTTCATCCTAGCAGTACTAAGATGTACTGAGATCTGCGGGAGTATTACTGGTGGGATGGAATTAAAAGAGATATTGCTGATTTTACTGTGAAGTGTTTGACATGTCAATAGGTTAAAGAAGAGCGGCATTTACCGAAAGGGATGATTCAGCCTTTACCAGTGCCAGAGTGGAAATGGGAGAATATATCCATGGACTTTGTTGTGGGATTACCGAAGACATCTCGAGGTAATAATGCAATCTGGGTTATTGTTGATCGCTTGACTAAATCTGATCATTTCCTTCCTATTAGAGATACTTTCTCTCTAGATCAACTTTCTCGATTGTACCTTAAAGAGATAATCAGGTTGCATGGAGTTCCTCTATCCATCGTATCCAATCGTGATCCCAGGTTCACTTATAACTTTTTGAAAGGCCTTCAGAAGTCGTTGGGTACTGAATTAAATTTTAATACAGCTTTTCATCCTCAATCAGATGGGCAGTCAGAATGAACAATTCAGACTTTGGAAGATATTCTACGTGCTTGTTCGATGGATTATCAGGAATGTTGGGACCAACATCTTTCTTTGGTTGAATTTTCACATAATAACAGTTTTCATTCCAGTATACATATGGAACCATTTCAGGAATTATATGGGAAGCGGTGTCGAAATCCAGCTTTCTGGGATGAAGTGGGTGAAAGAATGTTGATGGGACCAGAAATGGAAGAAGACATGACAGAAAAAGTTCAGCTGATTCAGAAACACATGAGAACAACTCAGAGTAGGCAGAAGAGTTATGCATACAATAGGAGGAAGGATCTAACTTTTGAGGTAGGTGATCATGTTTTTCTCAAAGTCTCACCATGGAAAAGTGTGATGAGATTTTGTAAGAAAGGAAAGCTGATTCCAAGGTTCATTGGACCATATGAAATTCTGGAGAGAGTTGGATCAGTTGCATATCGGGTGGCTTTACCTCCGAGTTTACCTTAGGTACACAATGTTTTTCACGTTTTGATGTTGAGAAAGTATATGCCAGATCCATCTCATGTTTTGAGTCTAGAGGTAGTTCAGCTGGAAGAGAACCTATCTTATGAGGAACAACCGGTCCAGATTCTTGACCATAGGGAGCAAGTGTTACAAAATAAGGCGATTAATCAGGTAAAGGTTTTGTGAAAAAACCACATGACGGAAGAGGAAAATGGGAATCTGAAAATGCAATGAGGGATAAGTACCCGCATTTATTCGATAAGTAAATATATTGCGGGGACGAAATTTTTTAAAGCGGGAAGGATGTAACATCCCAAGTAAGTAATGAATAATAGATATTTTTATCTATGTCTATTAATGAATTAGATAGTGTTTTAGAGGCTTAAAATGAAAATAAATCCAATCTTAAGCATGGAATACACTAATATTTTTTAAAGGATTGTTTTACTGCCTTTTGATGGAAAACCATGTTTAAATCTATCTTTTGAAAATTTTATAAGCTATTTTTTGTCAAAATAAACTCATTCTTTATGATTGGGACATCAAAATTTAAATTTTGTGAATTTTTGGTATTTTTCTGACAATGTTCATTTTTTTTATGAATACTAAAAAATACTGTATTTTAAATCAAAACTTCTTTTTAATATAATTTATTTATATGATTAGATTATCTTTTGAATTGGTTTTAAAGTTAAATTATAATATATTTTTACCATTTAATCCAATGGTGGTCATTAGTATTAATTTCACTTTGGAGTTGGGCATAAACTAATGCGAAACTTTTCATAGATATTATTTCAAAAAAACCGGTTGTTTGTTTTAACAACGTGAATTAGTTTTAAATCAATTATTGCAATTTCAGTGTTTGGAATTTGGTAAAATGGATTACATATTCGGAATCAAGAGGTCTAAATTATGTAATCAAGACTCTTGTTTTTTGACATTATGAATAGTAACGACGGTAATTATATTTAATTATCTTCATTAATGAGTAATCAGGTAGTTAAGGATAATAAAATGATATCATAATAATACAAAAAGACCACAACATGTGTCCTAAGGCTATTTGTTGTCTCATGACCGACCATGGGATGCCTTGTTCCAAACTTGGGGGCCCCATGGAATCACTTTTGTGAGAAAGTGACTTTTTATCTTTTTATTTTTAAAGAATGTTAAATGTGACAAAGAATGTATCACCTAAGTAAAATATTTTTAATTTTGTCTACATAAATAATATTTTGGACTATAAATATTCATTAGAAATATAAATATATTTCCTACATCATGATATTTCTTTTATAATTTTTAGACATTAAATGTATTAAATTATTTATGACATCATGATGATGCAGCGATTACCTCATTAATAAAGGATTTAAATAAAAGGAAATGATAATGTGAAATCTATGACCTACACATGTCCAAAACCTATTGTATGGGAGGATTTAGAACCCTTATCACCTTACCCTCGAATTATATCAATGTGGGAACTTTTGAATCCGAAAATCATTTTCAAATAAAGTAACATTTCTTTACTTTCTAAGAGTGCCCCTCCTCTCCTCTTATAAAAGGACCCCACCTCTACCTACATACCCACACTCCCAAAGCCTTTGGCTCGGCCAACCCCTGCCCATTTGGTCTCTCCATATCCCTCTCTTACTCCTTGAAGCCTCACTTTGGGCAGAAGTCTTCCCAATGAAGCCTTTGTTCTCAGACCAAAGGGAGTTACCCGATTTTAAGGTAATGTCTTCACTTGAGTCCTTTTGTTTTATTTTGCTTCTCCAACCCCCTAAACTATTTTTATTCATTTATTTTGTAACAAATCCAGTATATTCAATATACTAGGGTGTTTGTATTAAAAGGATTAGAGCTACACGCACACACACCTACATCTAATGGCTAAAGGACATACTGTTTCCGTGGATGGTGAATTTATGGCTCCCGAAACGATGATTGTTCAACATTCTTTTAACACCTTCAAAGGTGGCCATTAAGATGTCACTATATTTATATATGATATATAATATGTTTATTTTTTCCTTAAGCTTCTGTATTTTTCAATTTGGGCATTACTTTATGGTTTTCATTATGGGTAAACGCGATATCTTCATTTAAGGAAGTGCGGACTACCGCCCCCTCAAAGTGATTTGATTCGTTAAATACCATATGTGGGACGTATAAAGGATGGAACTATGATATAATATATGATATTATACTGGAATTATAATATACCTTTATATCATTATTATTCCATTCTATAAAATACGAAATAGAAATGAAAGTAGCATTCATGCGTACGTACGGCTTACCATCTCCATGAACGGTGAATTTCATTTCTAACATCTAAATGATTATGTAATATTATAAATGCATGTATATACTGGATATATATGATATATACATCATGATTACAATTCTAGATATAATGGATACATGAAAAACTTGTAATTATAAAGGGTTTATTTTTTACTCAAGTACCAATGATCGTTAAAACGACCGTTATTAACTTAAATAATTACATAGTGTTCATGACATGAAAATAAGTGATATAAAAGGAATAATGAACTTGAAAAATTTCTTAGGCAAGTATAAATTAACTCAAGTTTATTATTTAGGACATTAAAGAACGATCGAGTCAAGTCGGACCCGAGGTATGGGACTTCGTCTCAATCTCCTTTCATTGAGGCAAATTTTGTTTTATACACAACCTTCTTTTATACGGTGTATAAACCCCTTTGACTTTTACGTTTATTCAAAAGGAATCTTTTTTATACAAAGCATTTACTAAATGAAAAAAGAGAATGTTTTTGTCGTACGTATGCGGCGACAACGACTTCTCCGCCGCCATGACCATTATTTGAGTTTCGGCTTCCTCTACAAGCCCTACCTTTTTTTAAAAGAAAAATAAATACCATGTTTTACTTTTCTTTTATTTTGGTATTGAAAATGGTTTTCATAATGTTTTTATATCAATGTGTTGTATTGATATCTTGTGATTGAAAGGTTGAAATGTTATGTTTCCTTTATGCATGTTTTATGTGATACGATTATATTGAGGTTCTTGGGCATTATTATGAAGATGGGTATTTTCGTGATAATCTAAGGGCAGGTGAGCCCGATATAGCTCTCCAATGCATTGGGTAATGCGAAGGAGTGAAACGTTAAGGTTTCTCTGAAGAGATTTAGGTAATATACTGTGATGGGTATTCCAAACCTAACCAAGAGGGTTACTCCCTACGTAACAATGTTATGAATGCCTCAAGTTACCTTTATGTCTTATGATTTCTATGATTTATTCATGATTTGATGAGGTATGTTAAAGTGCTTATGTTTTATGGGTAAAGTATGATTTTATTCTTATGTATATATGTACCCATGTTTGCTGTCCATATTTTTATATCCCTTACTAAGCTTTTTATGCTCATCCCATGTTTTTTGAAATGTTTTTCACAGGTCAAGGGAAAGGTACATGATATGATGATAGTGTCAAGGAAGTGTCAAGAAAGAATCCATGTTTTATTTTAAATATCTTTCCATTGATGGGAAAGAAGAATACTAACTTTATGTAACCACTTTGTTTATATGTGGAATGTAATGCATGTTTTATGATCTAATTCTCTAAAACTCTAAACCCGAAAAGATCCTCAATGTGTAATCTTGTAATAACTCAAGATTAAGTAAGGTTCAAGGCTGGGGCCTTATAGTTGGTATCAAAGGTCGGTTTAGACAACTTTAGGAGTTATAAAAGTGTAAAATTATAAGTTAATTTATGGTATGATTAAAATGATATAGAATTTAAATATTACCATGTTGCTTCACCTAATATATTTCTGTGATAAGAATGGTTTTTCATAGAGGAAACAGAACAACTTTTCTGGGAAGGGATACATAGGGAAATGGCCTTTCAAATCAGTATCATGAGATGGTCAGAATCAGAACTAAACAGTTTTTTGCAGTGATGGCTCAGTTGACTCAGGTGATTTTTTTTTTGTTTTCATTGATGATATTTTGGTGTTTTTTAAAAGTAAAGAGGAGCATTAAAGTCATTTAAGGGTTATCTTGCAATCCTTGAACGGAAAGAAATTATATGGGAAATTCAGCAAGTGTGAGTTTTGGTTGCAACAAATTTCTTTCCTTGGTCACATTGTTTCAAAAGATGGCATAACTGTTGATCCCGTTAAAACAAAAGTTGTTGAAGAATGGAAAAGACCCACAAATGTTACCGAGATCCGTAGTTTTCTTGGTTTGGCAGGTTACTACCGAAGGTTTGTTGAAATTTTTCCCAATTATCTAGTCCAATGACTAAGCTAACTCAGAAGGGTGTTAAGTTTATCTGGACAAAAGAATGTCATGATTGTTTTCAGGAGTTGAAAAGAAGATTGGTGAATGCTTCAGTTTTGGCACTTCCTTCCAGGAATGGTGAGTTTGTTATATACAGTGATGCTTCGTTAAAGGGACTTGGCTGGGTCCTTATGCAGAATGATCAGGTAATTGCTTATGCTTCACGTCAGTTGAAAACTCATGAGGTAAATTACCCTACACATGATTTGGAATTAGCTGCTGTTGTTTTTGATTTAAAAATTTGGAGGCATCATTTTTATGGAGTAAAGTGTGAAATATATACTGATCACAAAAGTTTAATGTATATATTCACTCAGAAAGAGTTAAACATGAGACAAAGGAGATGGATGGAATTAATCAAGGATTGTGATTGTACAATTCATTACCATCCGGGAAAAGAAAATAAAGTGGATGATCCTTTGAGTCGAAAAAGTAATGCTTAATTAGCAATGTTGTGTTTGGAACGTGATCCTTTGGTTAATGATTTGATGAACTTTGGCATAGAAGTTGTTGGTGCGGGAATTTCTTCTATTTTTTTTCAGGTATCAGTGAGATCATCTCTATCAGATAGAATCAAGTAAGCACAGAAGCAAGACATTGAGTTGCAGAAAAAGGTAGAGTTGGTTCAGAAAGGTAAGTTGCCTGAATTCAACATTGATAATGATTGCGTTTTGAGATTTGGGAATAGATTTTGTGTGCCTTGTGATTCACAGTTGAAGAGAGAATTGTTATGTGAAGCTCATAGTTCTCCGTTTTCAGTTCATCCTGACAGTACTAAGATGTACTGAGATCTGCAGGAGTATTACTGGTGGGATGGAATGAAAATAGATATTGCTGATTTTACTGTGAAGTGTTTGACATGTCAACAAGTTAAAGTAGAGCGGCAGTTACCGAAAGGGATGCTTTAGCCTTTACCAGTGCCAGAGTGGAAATGGGAGAATATATCCATGGACTTTGTTGTGGGATTACCGAAGACATCTCGAGGTAATAATGCAATCTGGGTTATTGTTGATCGCTTGACTAAATCTGCTCATTTCCTTCCTATTCGAGATACTTTCTCTCTAGATCAACTTTCTCGATTATTCCTTAAAGAGATAGTCAGGTTGCATGGAGTTCCTCTATCCATTGTATCTGATCGTGATCCCAGGTTCACTTCTAACTTTTGGAAAGGCTTTCAGAAGTCGTTGGGTACTGAATTACATTTTAGTACAGCTTTTCATCCTCAATCAGATGGGTAGTCAGAACGAACAATTCAGACTTTGGAAGATATGCTACATGCTTGTTAGATGTATTATCAGGGAAGTTGGGACCAACATCATTCTTTGGTTGAATTTTCATATAATAACAGTTTTCATTCTAGTATACAGATGGAACCATTTCAGGCATTATATGGGAAGCGGTGTCGAACTCCAGCTTTCTGGGATGAAGTGGGTGAAAGGAAGTTGATGGGACCAGAATTGGTAGAAGAGATGACAGAAAAAGTTCAGCTGATTCTGAAACACATGAGAATAACTCAGAGTAGGCAGAAGAGTTATGCAGATAATAGGAGGAAGGATCTAACTTTTGAGGTAGGTGATCATGTTTTTCTCAAAGTCTCACCATGGAAAAGTGTGATGAGATTTGGTATGAAAGGAAAGCAGAGTCCATGGTTCATTGGACCATATGAAATTCTGGAGAGAGTTGGATCAGTTGCATACCAGGTGGCTTTACCTCCGAGTTTATCTTAGGTACACAATGTTTTTCACGTTTCGATGTTGAGAAAGTATATGCCAGATCCATCTCATGTTTTGAGTCCAGAGGTAGTTCAGCTGGAAGAGAACCTATCTTATGAGGAACAACCAGTCCAGATTCTTGACCACAGGGAGAAAGTGTTACGAAATAAGGTGATAAATCAGGTAAAGGTTTTGTGGAAAAACCACATAATGGAAGAGGCGACATGGGAATCTGAAAATGCAATGAGGGATAAGTACCCCCATTTATTCGATAGGTAAATAAATTATGGGGACACAATTTTCTAAAGGGGGGAAGGCTGTAACATCCCAAGTAAATAATGAATAATAGATATTTTTATCTACGTCTATTAATGAATTAGATAGTGTTTTAGAGGCTTAAAATGAAAATAAATCCAATATTAAGCATGGAATACACTAATATTTTTGAAAGGATTGTTTTACTGCCTTTTGATGGAAAACCATTTTTAAATATATCTTTTGAAAATTTTATAAGCTATGTTTTTCAAAATAAACTTATTCTTTATGATTGGGACATCAAAATTTACTTTGTTTAAATTTTTGGTATTTTTCTGACAATGTTCATTTTTTTATGAATAGTGAAAAATACCGTATTATACATCAAAACTGCTTTTTAATCTATATTATTTATTAGATTAGATTATCTTTTGAATTGTTTTTAAAGTTAAATTAGAATACATTTTTTCCATTTAATCCAATGGTGGTCATTAGGATTAATTTCACTTCAGAATTGGGCATAAACTAATGCCAAACATTTCATAGATATTGTTTAAAAAAACCCGCTATTTGTTTTGACAACGGGAATTATTTTTAAATCAATTATTGAAATTTATGTATTTGGAATTTGGTAAAATGGATTACATATTCGGAATCAGAAGGTCCAAATTATTTAATCAAGACTCTTTTGATTTTGGACATTATGAATAGTAACGACGGTAATTATCTTTAATTATCTTGATTAATGAGTAATCAGGTAGTTAAGGATAATAAAATGATATCATAATAATACAAAAAGACCTCAACATGTGTCCTAAGGCTACTGGTTTTCTCATGGCCGACCATGGGATTCCTTGTGCCAAACTTGGGGGCCCCATGGAATCACTTTTGTGAGAAAGTGACTTTTTATCTTTTTATTTTTAAAGAATGTTAAATGTGACAAAGAATGTATCACCCAAGTAAAATATTTTTAATTTTGTCTACATAAATGATCTTTTGGACTATAAATATTCATTAGAAATCTAAAAATATTTCCTACATCATGATATTTTCTTATAATTTTTAGACATTAAATTTATTAAATTATTTATGACATCATGATGATGCATCGATTACCTCATTAATAAAGGATTTAAATAAAAGGAAATGATAATGTGAAATATATGACCTACACATGTACAAAACCTATTGGATGGGTGGATTTATAACCCTTATCACCTTACCCTCTAATTATATCAATGTGGGACCGTTTGAATCTGAAAATCATTTTCAAATAAAGTAACATTTCTTTACTTTCCAAGAGTGCCCCTCCTCTCCTCTTATAAAAGGCCCCCACCTCTACCTCCTTAACCACACTCGCAAAGCCTTTGGCTCGGCCAAACCCTGCCCATTTTGTCTCTCCACATCCCTTTATTACTCCTTGAAGCCTCACTTTGGGCAGAAGTCTTCCCAAGGAAGCCTTTGATCTCAAACCAAAGGGAGCTACCCGATTTTAAGTTAATGTCTTCACTTGAGTCCTTTTGTTTTATTTTGCTTCTCCAACCCCTAAACTCTTTTTATTCATTTCTTTTGTAACAACTCCATTATCTTAAATATACTAGGATGTTGTTATAAGAATGATTCGAGCTACACTTACACACACCTATATCTAATGGTTAAAGGACATACTGTTTCCGCGGATGGTGAATTTATGCCTCCCGAAACGATGATTGTTCAATATTCTTTTAACACCTTCAAAGGTGGCCATTAAGATGTCACTATATTTATATATGATATATAATATGTTTATGTTTTCCTTAAGATTCTGTATTTTTCATTTTGGGCATACCATTATGGTTTCCATTATGGGTAAACGCGATATCTTCATTTATGGAAGTGCGGACTACTGCACCCTCAAAGTGATTTGATTCGTTAAATACCATATGTGGGACGTATAAAGGATGGAACTATGATATTATATATGATATTATACTGGAATTATAATATACCTTTATATCATTATGATTCTATTCTATAAAATACGAAATAGAAATGAAAGTAGCGTTCATGCGTACGTACGGCTTACCGTCTCCATGAACGGTGCATTTCATTTCTTACCTCTAAATGAGTATTTAATATTATAAATGCATGTATATACTAGATATATATGATATATATATCATGATTATAATTCTGGATATAATGGATACATGAACAACTTGTAATTATAAAGGGTTTATTTTTGACTCAAGTACCAATGATCGTTAAAACGACCGTTATTAACATAAATAATTACATAGTGTTCATGACATGGAAATAAGTGATATAAAAGGAATAATGAACTTGAAAAAAGTTTTTAATCAAGTAGAAATTAACTCAAGTTTATTATTCAGGACATTAAAGAACGATCGAGTCAAGTTGGACCCGAGGTATGGGACTTCGTCTCAATCTCCTTTCATTGAGGCATATTTTGTTTTATACACAACCTTCTTTTATAGGGTGTATAAACCCCTTTGACTTTTAAGTTTATTCAAAAGGAATATTTTTTATACAAAGCATTTACTAAATGAAAAAATAGAATGTTTTTTTCGTACGTATGCGACGACAACGACTTCTCCGCCGCCATGACCATTATTTGAGTTTCGCCTTCCTCGAAAGGCCCTACCTTTTTTTAAAAGAGAAATAAATACCATGTTTTAATTTTCTTTTATTTTGGTATTGAAGATGGTTTTCATAATGTTTTTATATCAATGTGTTGTATTTATATCTTGTGATTTAAAGGTGGAAATGTTATGTTTCCTTTATGCATGTTTTATGTGATACAATTATGTTGAGGTTCTTGGGCATTATTATGAAGACAGGTGGTTCCGTGATAAACTAAGGGAAGGTGAGGCCGATATAGCTCTCCAATGCATTGTGTAACGTGAAGGAGTGAAACGTTAAGGTTTCTCCGAAGATATTTATGGAATATACTGTGATGGGTATTCCAAACGTAACCAAGGGGGTTACTCCCTTCGTAAGAATTTTATGAATGCCTCAATTTATCTTTATGTCTTATGATTTCTATGATTTATTCATGATTTGATGAGGTATGTTAAAGTGCTTATGTTTTATGGGTAAAGTATGATTTCATTATTTTGTATATATGTACCCTTGTTTCCTTTACATATTTTTATATCCATTGCTGAGCTTTTTATGCTCATCCCAAGTTTTTTGAAATGTTTTTCACAGGTCAAGGGAAAGGTACATGATATGATGATAGTGTCAAGAAAGTGTCAATAAAGAATCCACGTTTTATTTTAAATATGTTTCCATTGATGGGAAAGAAGAATACTATCTTTATGTAACCAATTTGTTTATATGTGGAATGTAATGCAAGTTTTATGATCTAATTATCTAAAACTCTAAACCCGAAAAGATCCTCAATGTGTAATCTTGCAATAACTCAAGATTAAGTAAGGTTTAAGGCTGGGGCCTTATATTAAAACATGAGGAAATGAGCGTTAAAAAATTCACAAAGAATGAAATACTGGAATATGATTATTATTTTTCCTAGAAAAGAAAATAAAAATAGAATGTGTCTGAGACATACATATCATGTGATCTTTCATAGGACTTGTCAACACATTATCCTTATATGGTCATCAAAAGTAACCATGTGAATCATATAACCTATAGTAGATCCCACATATCCTCTCTTGAAAATTATTCATGCTCCTTTGAATGCTCTTCAGAAAACTAGTTATCATGTGTCTGTTGTGGAATATTCTCCCCCAGCCTACATGATACTTAATCCACGATCACCTGACAAAAACAAATAAAAAATCCTTCGAATATATAAAAAAATCTTTCTAATAGGAGTAGAAATTTTCTAGTCACCAGGATCATTTTCTTCATCACCGATGGGAAGGTTAATATCCCTTGACAACATCCAATAAATCTCAAAATACCTCTGAGCCTTTGTATAATAATACAAAGGAAATAAAAATGGAGGAGGAAGAATCCACTCATGGTTGTAAAAGGCATGTAAAGAACCCCTGGTGGTCCAAAAGACACTAATAGACCACTATGAAATGATTATCTTGAGAAATATCATTTTTATGTTATCCTCATCACAAAAATATCCTAGGTTATGTCTAGGAGACAATACACTCCCCCTTCGGTTGTATGGGGATGCATAGATGGATTTCCCCATGAAATGGTCCTGTATATTCACCTGACCATTATTGGTCAGTTGATGTATCCCAAAGAGGTAGATTAATTATGTTTGACGTTAACCATTAAATCAATTATTACCCTAGAACTTGGTGAAATAAAACAATATAAATAAAAGTGTGAGGTGGTGGAAGCCTCTAGCTATGTAAAACCCTAAAGACTCACTAAGGAAGTCTACAACATGGTCTCTCAAGACTCCTGGATAGGGTGGTATAACCTTGTGAATGCCCCCATATGAACTATCCTTTTCCTATAGAATGTCCCAAAAAATTCACCAAATATCATGCGATGGTATTCTAATACGAGCCCAGATATAACACCCCAAACTTCCACGGTACACATCTCTTTGATTAATACAATAGTGTGTGTTGAACACAACTTCGAGTTCTAAGACACCACAACCAATCAAACTAGCCGTTATAAATAGTAATACCCAATTTTTGAAAATTTATAAAATTTAAAATTCAAAATGGACATCATTTTGGGATTCAGAGTATATAAATTAGCTTAAAGTGATTTATTTGTATTTTTCTGAAAACATTTAGTTTTTTATGGATAGTTAAAAATATTAAATTTTAATTAAAAATAATCCTCTTTAATCAAAATAATTTAGGTGATAAATTATACTATTTATTGAATTTAAATTATAATTAGATTATATTTTTACCATTTAATCCAATGTTGTCCATTGGACGTAATTTCACATTTAAACTGGACATAAGAAAGTGTCAATCTTTTGATTGTTGTTATTTATTAAAAACACACTTTTTGTTTTGACAGCGGGAATTAATTTTAACTTAATTTCTCCCAGTTATGTGTTTTGAATTTAGAAAAATGGATTCCATATTTAGAATAATCATTTCCAAATTGTGTAAATAGTAACTTTTATTTTTATACATTTTGAATTATTATTTCGGTAAATATTTTGTTTACCATGGTTAATGGGTAAATCCGGTAAATAAGGGTAAAAATTAATATTATAATAATATTAAATTTCCCTAACATGTTCCCTAACACAACTAGATGATACATTTCTAACCATTGGAAACTTTATGATGATTGTGGGACCCCAGGGAGCCACGTGTAAGTGATAATGACACTTTATATTAATTAAGTAAAAGTAAATACAAAAATGACATAAGCATATATCTTTTAGTAAAACAATTTTTACATATGGATGTACATATTTTATCTTAGAATATAAATATTCATTAGAAATCTAAAACTCTTTCCTACATAATGGTATTTTATTAAAAAAAATTGACATTGAATAATTAAACTTATTTATGGCACAATGATGATGCCGTATTTTTCTTATTAATTAAAGAATCAAATAAATGGTATTATAAATGTTAAAATAAATAAACTTTGAACGTTTTGATACAATCCAAGAATTATATAGGTTATTATGACATGTTAGGATTGATTTAATGATTATATTTATAATTAAAAAAGTATTTAGGACTTAAAAAATCAATTATTAAATAGTGTTAAAATTGTCAAAAAGGAGTTTTAAAAAATAATAATATATTATTAATTGATATAATATTCCTACAAATATAAGGTTCTTCCAAATGACTTATATATTTATGTGTATCATTAATGAACCAATTGGGGTTATATTGGAACTTTATAGTAAGTTTATTAAGAATATAATATAAAAATACAAAGAGACATGGTAAAAGTCAAACTATTTAACTAAGAGTTAAATCTAAAAGATAAAGTTAATATAGTGACCCAAACCTATCTAAAACCTATTGGTTTAGTGTTTTTCGGCCCATACCCATCTTAGACTTTAAATAATTCATTTTTAATCCATTATATACCGAAAATGATTTTCTTATAAAATAATATTTCTAGCTTTTCCTAAGGTGCCCCTCACCCCTCTTATAAAAGGGCACTCCCCCTTCCCTCAAATTCACATCATAAAAAACTTTTGGCTAGGACAACCCCTTACCAAATACCCTCTCAACTATCCTACTTTAATCATAGGAGCCTTCCTTTAGTCAGAAATCCAACCTATGGATCCCTTTTGATCAAATCAAATGGAAGAAACCGAAGAAGGGGTAAATATTTCATCACCTCTTTCAAGTTCCTTGCTTCTCCCACAACCTTTTTCTTTGTTATTTACATTCTAAAATAATAACAACAATTTCTTCTATATTCTGTGATTTTATTATAAATATAGTACAACCATATTCATTATTCTATCCATTATTTGAATGACTTGTCTCCATGCATGCGTACATACGACTTACCGTCCCCATGTCGTGGTGTAATTGTTATTCAATACATTATTATTTAGATGGGTATAATAATGATGTGTAATTGATGTAAATAATTCATATAACATGATAATTATTCTTTATATATGATATAACATCCAATTATATATTATTTTAATATAAACAGAATGATTTTGTCACTCATGTGTACGTACGGATTACTGTCTCCACGAACGTGATGAGATTAATTCCCCATCGTATCCATTCAAGAGTAATTTTCATTAGATGATTAAAATAATTTTTAATGACTTAATATCATTATGAATATGAAAATGATACATCCTTTCATAGCAAACATTACTTACGTAACAAATCATACAATGTAAAATGAATTAGTTAACACCAGAAATGACGATAATACTAAGATATTATTAACAATGCAATGTTAAAAGATCATATATGATATCATATTAATGTATATGCCTCTTGTATAATTTAATAACAAATATTTCACCATTAGACATGAGTTTAACCTACCCTTCTCCAAGGAAAAATACAAGGTAAGTGTTTATTTCAAAATCTCTTTATTATCTGAGGTTGTTTTTAAATAAGTATCTGCTTGGACCTCTTTTCAGCCACATCCATGTTTCTTAAAAATGTATTCCAAAACATTTTTACTATTTACTGGACTATGGGTTAAATTCATTTATTCCCTTTATTGAATTTTTATAAAATGGTTTGAAAGGAATCTTTCCGTCATTTTCCAAACAAGGTACTTTTTAACCTTTTCAACAAAATTAAGGTTAGAATGTCTTTTTTTAACTTATAGAGCGGGTGCGACTATTTTCTGCCGTTATAACATCGTCGAAGATTCCCTTAAAGTCTTATAAGAGTATTTTCAAAATAAATTTTTCCTTAAATGACTTCAAAATATAAATGGATATTTCTCTAAAAAATGTTTTGATTTCATCTATGTCAACATCCTTTGATGGATTTTAAGCTTATTGTAATATATTTATTATGACACAAAAAATCCATATTTTATTAAATGATTTGTGATATGTTTGACTATGGATGTGTTATTTTTAAACCATTTATGTTTATGGATAAAGTATTGACATTTCGTATGCTATTTTTAATACAAATTTTTATGTTATGTTTAATCCATCTCATATGAGGAATGCATTGGACTTAGTAAGTGTCGGGTGGAGCACGCTATAGCTCCTCAACTCATCGGTAGGTCTCATGAGACAAACTAGTGTCTTGGAACAGGGGCTTGAAAAAATATTATTTTTATTATTGGCACAAGGCCTTGACTATGTGGTAATGAATGTCTGGCATTATGCATTCCATCATGATGAATGTGGATATTTATATTGAATGTTATTATTCAACTAGTAGAATATCCATGTGAGTAAGTAAATGAAATTATTTTTATTTTATCTTTTCCATATTATTCAGATGTTTATGTTAAAAAGGATTTTGTTTTAGTTTTATACATTTCCATAAATGTTTATGCTTATTTATGAAAGAATCCGCTATACTGTTATCCTTAATGAGCTTTTGGGCTCACCAATTTTTATGTTTTATTTTTCCCAAGATGCGAAGAATTATATTATGACTAACCTACTGGGATAGTCTATGGGATCTCATTGTTGTCTATGGAAACAATGTTTTTTTTAGTTTTCCATTTTATGATGTAATGTAAACCTTATAAATGTATCTAGTATTTCAAAGGCTACTAAACTGATCGATCGGTCTTTTGGGGTATTATTTCCATGATCTTTTTGTGATCATGAGAATGATATGTAATAATGCACCGACTCTGGGCTTCTAGGGTCGGGGTGTTACAGCTGGTATTAGAGTAAGTTTTGTAAAACCTTTGAATCTAGATTTAGATATACTCTGATGAGAGAACACAACCCTAAGATAGACATTGAGGATTAGTATAGAAGAACTTCCTAGAATTTTTTTATTGAAGATATTTTGTGAGTTTTCCAAGATTTAAATCCCTGTATGGATACGAGCATGTAGAGGCGGCTCTGGCATAGATGTACCTAGGGGAAAAACGTGAAAACACCAAATTGAGCTCGAATCAAACGAGAACTGGTGCACGACAATGGGCCTTGGTTCACTTTTGGTTACGACACTCCCGGGGGATATTCTTAGGATAATTCTCATTTTCTTTACAAACCATTATGATGTGTTTATGAGTATATAATTCCTAAAAGAAAACATTTTTTATGATTATGGATTATATCCATAAACAATTCAATTTATGTTAAATGTTTTACAAGTTTGGAATTATGTATTGTGATTCATAAACTAATCTAGTTTATGCAATTGTTTAGAAATAGTGCCTAGTGGAAGGAATAGAAACTATATCAATACAGGAACTCCATGTAGGGATTTCTCCCCTACTCATGATAATTATATTGGAGTTGGTGGTAAAACTGGTGTTGATCAGCTTATCACTATATTGGGACAACTGACTAAGGTTATGAATAATAACCTTACCCATATGAAGCACCCTGATCTGCAGCGTGGAGGATCAATGTTAGATTGCTTCATGAGAAAAATCCCACCAAAATTCAATGGGGGGAAAATCCACTAGTATTTGAGCAATGGAAATATTCTTTAGAGAAAATATTCCATGCCTTGGGGAGTTGCGAAAGGGAAAAAGTTGTCATGGTAGTTTAATGCCTCACTGGAGATGCTGATCAATGGTGGTCATTGATTCAAAACACAAAGTATGATGATGAATTATCAAATATGGAATGGAGGGAGTTTTAGGAAATTTTCTTAGAAAAATACTTTCCTCATGACCATCGAGTGGATATAGAATGAAAATTTATGAGTCTGAGGAAAAAGGAGGATGAGAATGTCTCAAAGTATGAAGCTAATATTACAAGGTTAGTGAGGCCTGTTGTAGATTATATATGTAACCCATAAAGTAAGACTGATCATTTCTTTTATGGGTTAAAACCATTTATCCATCAATCATTAGTCTCACAATCCTTCTCATTCTACGGATATATTGTCTCATGTGCTATCAAGACAGAACAAAAATTTCTCTAAATATTACGACTTTAAATCAAAGCAAGAGAATAAGAGATCTACTAAACACTCTGGAAATGGAAATAAGCAGAAGAAGGGAAAAGATGAATATCCATCCTGTATTAAATGTTCTATGAAACACCATGGTACTTGCCTAAAGGTAATGGTAGTCTGTTACATGTGCGGTGAAAAAGGTAACCAATCTCATGATTCTAAGGGGATAAAAGAGGCTGTCGATGTTGAGTGATACAATTTTATAGAAATGAGACATTATGCAAATTAATTTCCTAAGCATCAGGGGAACTTACCTCAGAAAAGGCAAAGGGATCAAGGCCAAGATTATTCTATCACTACTCCTGAGGTTGAAGCTCCAAAATACGTAGTGGCAGGTAGTTTAATCATTTCCTCAAGTCTATACAATTCTTTATTTTATTCTGGATCATCACATTGTTTCATATCTTCCTAGTTTTCTATGAAAATTAGATATTTTCAATTTAATTTAACAAGGGTGTTGTTAGTATAAACTTCTAAGGAAAGTATCATTGCAATAATGTTTTGTGAATTAGTCCCCATTAGGGAATATAAATGTTATTTATCAGCTGATCTCATCATCATACCCATGATTGAATTTGATATAATCCTCGGTATGGATTGTCTTTCTGACTATGAAGTGAAAATTTATTGTAAGATGAAGTAGGTTTCAATTTTGGATAATGATAAGGAGTACCTTATCATTTGAGTAGAAATGTCACCACCTAATTCTTATCAAGATCAACCCCAAGTAGCTCAACTAAATTCAATTATTGGGGAGGAAGAGAATGAAAAAACTTTGGGTGAGGAAAGGAATGTTAAAATAGAGTATGTACCTATTGTGCAAGAATATGTTGATGTGTTTCCAGGGGATTTACATTGACATCCTCCAAAACAAGAAATTGAGTTTTCAGTTGATTTAATTCCTGGATCAAGGCCCATATTGAAGAACACTTATAGAATGGACACTGTGGAATTAGTGGAACTAATGAAACAACTAGAGGAATTGAGTAATAAGGGATTTATTCACCCTAGTGTTTCTCCATGGGGATCCCCTGTTCTTTTTGTTAAGAAGATAGATGGATCTACGAGGTTGTGCATTGACTACAGGGAGATCAGTGCTATAATAATAAAGAACAAGTATACCCTACCTCACATTGATGATTTTTTTTGACAAACATCATGGAGCTCAATACTTTTCAAAGATTGACCTTCGACTTTAAAAACACCAGTTGTGTGTGAAGAAGGAATACATTCCAAAAATAGAATTTCAAACCAGGTACGGGCTTTAAAAGTTTATAGTAATGCCTTTTGGATTTACTAATGCACCCTCTGTCTTCATGGATCTAATGAATAGAGTTTCCAAGGAATATCTTGATGACTTTGTTGTGGTATTTATTGATTATATCTTAGTATACTCCAAAATCTATGATGATCATGAAAATCACTTGTGCATTATCCTGAAGTCTCTTAGAAGACACGAATTATTTGGGAAGTTTAGCAAGTGTGAATTCTGGCTTCAAGGTATTTCTTTTCTTGGCCATATTGTCTCTAAGGATGGAATATCTATTGATCCTTCTAAGACAAGAGAAATCCAAGAATGTCCAGCACTGATGAGTATAACTTAGGTACGCAGTTTTATTGGTTTAGCAGGTTATTATCGATGTTTCGTCCACAATTTTTCCCGATTGGCTAACCCATTATCAAAACATACACGAAAAGGGGTTGAATTTGTTTGGAAAAAAGAGTGTGAAGAATGTTTTTAATAAATGAAGGGAATATTATTCAATGCTCCTCTATTGACTCTACCATCGGGGAATGATGGGTTTGTTATTTATAGTGATTTATCAATGAAAGAACTTTGTTGTGTCCTTATGAAGAATGATAGGGTTATTGTATATGAATCATGACAGCCAAAAATTCATGAGAAAAACTATCCTACTCATGATCTTGAGATAGAAGCTATAATCTTTTCATTGAATATATATAGAAATTATATCTATGGTGAAAAATGTGAGATATACACGGATCACAAGAGTTTGAAGTATATTTTCTCATAGAAAGAACTCAACATGAGGCAAAGGAGATGGCTTGAAATACTCAAGGATTATGATTTCATGATACAGAACCACCTGGGGAAGGAAAATAAGGTGTAAGATTCTTTGAGTAGAAAAGATTGCGGAGTTTTGAACCAGATGAGAGTTGAAAGGGATCCTATTTTCATGGATCTAGTAAAGATGGATATGGTAATAGCCATTGAAGGTGAAACATTAATGCTTTTCTAAATGGTTGTCAAACCATATTTACTAGAAAGGATAAATAGTTCTCAGGCTGATGATGAGGAATTTCAAAATAATATTAAATCTGTGAATGATGGGAGATTGATCGACTTCGTATATGATGATGGGATTTTGAAATTTGGGAAGAGACTTTGTGTTACAAATATACCCGATTTGAAACGGAAATTGGTAGATGGTGCTCATATCTCCAATTTCTCCATAAAACCTGGTTGCACCAAAATGTATAGAGACTTGAAGGAACGTTTTTTGTGGGACAACATGAAGAGGGAGATTGCTGATTTTGTGTCAAGATGTATGGTTTGTCAATAAGTGAAAGGAAGATGAAAACAACCTGGGGGAGTCTTGCAACCTCTACCCCTACCTGATTTGAAATGGTATAATATTACGATGGACTTTTTCATGGGACTACCAAAGACTCCTAGATGGAACGATGCAATATGGGTCATTGTTGATCATCTCACCAAGTCAACACATTTTATTGATATAAGAGAATATTTACCACTTTAACATTTAGAAATACTATATATTATTTCCGTTGTAAGACATCATGGTGTAATACTATCGATTATTTTTGATCTTGATCCACGTTTTACATCATGATTATAGAAAATTATTCAGAAATCCCTGGATACTGAACTTCATTTCAGCACTGCATACCACCCCAAAAATGATGGAAAATCAGAACGGACTATTCAAACCATAGAAGACATGTTGAGGTCATTTTCACTTTACTTTCATGGTATGTGGGATCAATATTTATCTCTGGTAGAATTTTCCTAAAACAATAGCTTCCATTCAAGTATTCATATGGCACCATATGAAGAATTATACGGAAAGAGATGTCGCAAACCAACCTATTGGGATGATATTGGTGAAAGAAAACTAGTAGGCCTAGAAATTATGGATGAAGAGATGGAAAAGGTGAAGGTAATCTAAACCCACATCAAAGCATCATAAATTAGGAAGATCCGATATGCTGATAATCGAAATAAGGATTTTGAATTTCAATTAAAAGATCATGTTTTATTAGAGGTATCTCCAAGGAAGGGTGTTATAATTTTCTCTAAGAAGGGAAAATTGAGTCCCAAGTAAATCAGACATTTTGAAATTCTAGAATGAATTAGGGTTGTAGCTTACCGTTTAGCAATGCTGCCATGTCTCTTCAAAGTTCATGATGTATTTCACGTATCACTGTTGAGAAAATACATGCCCGAACTAATGCATGTACTCACCTATGAGGAATTAGAACTGGATCCTGATCTGTCTTATTGCGAAGATCCTGTCAAGATTCTTGATACAAGAGAACAAGTGCTGAGAAACCGGATGACTCGTCTGGTTAATGTTCAATGGAGAATCCCTAAGATAGAAGAGGCAAAGTGGGAACACAAATAACTTATGATGAAGAACCACCCGAGTCTTTTTATGGAGTAATATTCTAGAAATTTCAAGAACGAAATTATTTGAAGGAGGGGGAATGTAACATCCCAAGCTTCCACGATACACTTCTCTTTGAATAATAAAATAGTGTCTGTTGTACGCAACTTCAAGTTCAAACACACCACAACCAATCAAAATAGCCGTTAAGAATTGTAATACCCATTTTTTGAAATTTTATAAATTTTAGCGTTCAAAATGGACACAATTTTTTGGATTTGTAGTATCTATATTATCTTAGGGTGAATTTTTGGAAGTTTTCTGATGTAACGCCCCGACCCCAGTTACCCAGAGTCGGTGCATTATTACATAACATTTTCATGATCACAAAATATCAAGTCTTGAAAGACCGATTAGTTTAGTAGCCTTGGAAACACTAGATATATTCATAAGTTTACATTACATCATATAGTAAAAAAATACAACAACATATTGTCTTCATATCCTCTCATACTATCCATATAGGTCATTCATAAAATACATCTTCACATCCTGGTAAAAATAAAACATTTAATGGGGTGAGATCAAATGCTCAGTAAGTATACCAATATAGCATAAACTTTTATAATTAAGCATAAACATTTAAGGTAATGTATAAATAAAACAAAATCCTTTTAAACATGAAATTAAGCATAATATGGAAAATATAAAATGAAATAATTCCATTTAATTATTCACATGGATATTCTACTAGTCGAATAATCACATGAAATATCTATAACCACTTTCAAAATGATGGAGATCATAATGCCAGACTATCATAACCACATATTCAAGGCTCATGCCAAGACTACAAACAAGATTTTGTCAAGGCCTTTTTCCAAGACACAAGTTTGTCTCATAAGAACTACCGATGCATCGAGGAGCTATAACAGGCTCCACCCATCACTTATTAAGTCTAATGAATTCTTTATATGAATAGGTTTAAACATAACATAAATATTAGTATTAAAACTAGCATACAAAATTTCAATACTTTCTCCATAAACGATAAATGGTATAAAAATAACACATCCACAATAAAACATATCATAAAACCGTCAATACAATATGGAAGTTTTGTATAATAATAAATCAACTTCAAATAATATTAAAATACATTAAAGGATGTTGACATAGATGAAATCAAAACTATTTGAGAGAAATATCTCTTTTTTTGAAATAATTTAAAAGTCACATAATTATAAAATGAAACATTTACTTTGAAAATATCTCTACAAGATTTTAAGGGATGTTTCGATGATTTTATAACGGCAGAAAATAGCCGCACCTGCCGTATAAGTTAAAAAAAGACATTCTTACCTTAATTCGGTCGAAAATGTAAAAAAGGAACGTGTTTCGAAAACGACATAAAGATTCATTTATAAACTTCTTATAAAAAGTCAAAAGGGTATAAAAGAATTTAACCCATATTCTGTAAAATAGTATGAATGATTTGAAATACATTTTTACGTAACATGGATTTGGATGATAAATAGGTCCCAGTAGATAATTATGTATAAACAACATCGGATAATGAAGAGATTTTCAAATAAACCCTTACCTTGTACTTTTTCTTTGGTCAAGGATAGGTTAAACTCTTGTATAATAGTTAAATCATTGTTATTAAATTATACAAGAATCATATATGTAAATATGATATCATATATGATCTTTTAATATTTCTTAGTTAATATTATTTTAGTATCATCATCGTTTTGGGTGTTAACTTACTCATTTTCTTTTATATGTTTTGTTACATAAGTCATGTTTGTTATGGATTGGTTGTATATTATTCATATCCAGAATGATATCAAGTCCTTAAACATTATTTTTAATCATCAAATGAGAATTAGACTTGAATGGATACGATGGGGAATGAATCTTGTCACGTTCATGGAGAAGGTAGTCCTGACGTACGCACGAGCAACAATATCATTCTTTAGATATTAAAATAATATATAATTGGATGGTATATCATATATAAAGAATCATTATCATGTTATATTTATTATTTACATGAATTACACATCATTATTATACACATCCTAATAATAATGTATTGAATAACAATTACACCACGACGTGGAGACGGTATGCCGTACGTACGCACGTATGGTGACATGCCATTAAAAGAATGGATAAAATAATGAATTTGGTTGCTCCATATTTATAAAAACATCACAGTATATAGAATATACTGGAGTTATTATTTTATAATGGAAATAGCAATAAATGAAGAAGTTGAAGAAGAAAGGAACTTGAAAGAGGGTGGTGATAACATTATCTCTTATTCAGGTTCTTCCTTTTGATTTGATCGAAAGGGATTCTTAGGTTGGCTTTCTGAAAAAACTAAGGCCTCTAGGATTAAGTGAGGAAAGTTGAGGGAAAAGTTGGGTAAGGGTTGTCTGAACCAAAAGGCTTTGAATGTATGAATTTTAGAGAAGGGATAGTTCCCTTTTATAAGAGTGGTGAGAGACACCTTAGAAAAAGCTAGAAATATTATTTTATAATAAATTCATATTCAGTTTCTAATGTCTCCAAAGTGGATTGTTTAACTTTTAAGGTGTGGATAGGTCGATAATAACTCAACCAATAGGTTTTAGACAGGTTTGGGTCACTATATTATCCTTATCTTTTAGTTTTAACTATTAGTTAATTTGTTTGACATTTACCTTTTCACTTTGTATTTTTATATTATATAGTTAATAAACCTACTTTATACATCCAAGAGACCCCCAAGTGGTCCATTAATGATACAAGTATCATTATATAAGTCATTTGACCAACCCTTATATTTTTATGAATAAAATATCAATTAATAATATATTATTTGTTTTAAAAACTCTTTTATGTAAATTTTGACACTATTGGGTATTTTGTTTTGATAATTTCATAAAAGAATTATTACATCGAAAACAATTTATATAATAAATCCCAATATTTCATATTAACCTATAAAATTAGTGGAATTCATAAAAAGTCTCAAATTATATTTATTTTGATATTTATAATATCAATTATTTTAATATATCATTAATTAGGTAATTACTTCATCACCATTGTGTCCTAAATAAATTAACTTATATAAGGTATAAAAATTATAAATAACATAACATTGTGTAGGAAATCTATTTATATTTCTAATGAATATTTATAATCGAATTTATCTTATGTATAGCCCTATATTAAAAATGTTTTATTTATTGACTTTGATTTTATCTCTTTTAACTCTTATTTGAATTAAATAATAATAAATGTCATAATATAATCCAAGTAAACCTAAATGATAATATTTTATTTCTAAGGTTGTTTTTGGTCGATATACACTTGTCCAATTGAATTAGGACATGTGTTAGGGTAATACTAATATCATTTTAACCCTTAATTACAATATTTACTTTTAACCGTGGTAAATAAAATTAAAAAGTTACTATACACCAAAAATTACTTTCATCTCATTGAACCACATTTTACTCCTTGATATTAATCATGTCTCTTGGATTTTCAAAATTACACTCACAGAAATGGTAAAATTATGTTTTATGTGAATTTTCAAATTCACCTAGGAGGTGGGTATAAGACGATGAAAAGTTCAATAAAATTTTTATATATCTAAAATTATTATAAACTAACTCAAATGAATTAAATTAAAATTATATAGGTATTATGTATCTATTTTTACCAAAAATAAATTTAAATTAAATAAATAATTATTTAACTAAAAATTTGGTTTTAAACTAAAACTCAATATTTTTCACTATTCATCAAAAATTGAAAGTTTTCAGAAAAATAACAATAATTTACCCTAGGCTAATTTAGATATTCCGAATCAAAAAATGAAGTCTGTTTTACCAAATTCAAAACATATAAGTTTCATTTATTAATTTGAAATTAAATCCTGTTGTCAATACCAAAAGGCGTATTTTTAAGAAAAAATATCTATCAAAAGATTGACACTTGTTTATGTCCAATTTTAAAGTGAAATTACTTACAATGACCAGTATTGGATTAAATGGTAGAAATGTAATCTATTAGTACTTATAAACCATTAAAATGTATAATTTAACACTATAAATTATTTTGATTAAAAAATTTGTTTTCAGTTAGTATATATTATTTTTAACTATTCACCCCCAAATATGAAAGTTATCAGAAAAACACCAAAAATTTATTGAAACAAAATTATTATGTCCTGATTATAAAGAAGAATTTTATTTTTTTTAAATTGAATATATAAATGTTTCAAATATTGGATTTAAAAATGGTTCACCATTAAAAGACGGTAAAAGAGAATTTTTTGAAAAATACATCTTTTATCTGAAATAAATGAATTAGTTCTTACATTATATCTAAAAACTCATAATTTTCATTCTAAAATTATAAGGATTATATAATGTTCAAAATTTAGTTAATACTATTTATAACCACTTTTGAACGACCAGTTTGGTTATCTTGTGGTGCGCTTGAACTTGGTGTTGCATGTAGTGCAAGTTATTGAATTACATTGAAGAAACAACGTACTATGAAATATAGGGGTGTTACATTCTTCCCTCCTTCAATAAATTGTGTCCTCACAATTTGAAATTGTTCTTCAAAAATAAATGGTTGAAAATAGAAAATACCTTTGTGAGGAAACCCATATCGGAAAATGGGTTAATAAAATTTAGTCTTAATAAGTGGAAAAGAGGAATTAAAAAGTCACCACCAAATTTTGATGTCAATTAGGATAAAATTTATGGAAATTAGAGACAAATAATTGGTGGAAGAACCTAAATATTTACTGGGAGTTATTGAGGTCATCAATCACAAACAATTATAGAATTGTGGGCCTCAAAGCCACCAATCTATGATGATTGAAAATACCATCAGTTCAACAAAATGTAAGGTATTAGGATAACACATTTTTGGTTTTAATATTCCTTACCTAATGTTTAATAATTTATTTCTTCATAGAATAAGATAAGAAAAAAATTATACTTGTCAAGTAAAGTTCCATCCTTTAACTAATTTCTACCACAAACCCATCTTTAACTCTAAAATTTAATAGAACATAAAAAAATATTCTATTTGTCCTATTCGTATAGGGTTCCAAAAAAATGAATTTACAATTCATCTACCAGGACCTTTAAAAAAACAACATTATTCAATCTATTACATCACTTGGGTCAGTGGAAGGTGATACACCCTTGTCACCCTTCGATTGCGGGTTCAAGTCTCGCGGCCTTACCGGACGCGATGGGTTGTTGCCCGACCTCCAGGTTGTCCTTTATAGAGTTATCCAAATTACTTTTTTCCAAACTCACAGTCCAAAATTTATAAGGAAGGTAAATATAATGAAGCTCTTTTTTTCATGTAATAACATGTGACTACCTTCATCATGTACTCTATTAAAATATGGTAACACCCTGAATTAACATAAAACCTTATTGATTACATTAATTCACTCTTATTTCTTATAAAATACTTTATATATTCCTTATATCCAAAAACATTGAATATTCAAACAATGATGAAATAAAAAAACCATTAATTAGTGCCAAGGTAGTCAAGAATATCCAATATAATTTAACCAAATTAACCATCTATTATTCCAAAATTACTACCTCAGTATCAATACTATATTAAGGATTAACTTTCCTACAACCATGTATTTTTGAAAAAAAAGTTTAACTTACTGTTTAGTCAGTTTTCATAGTACCATATAATCTCACATCCTCAATGAAATAGTACTACAGTACAATCCTTACTTACCTCTATAATTTATATAACTAGTACATTGTTGATACAACACTCAAATGAAATAATTCTTTAATAACAACATAATAAAACTAGTAATTCATCTTCATCTGTGATAGTTTCATAACTTTATTATTATATAATAGCCTCATTTCGGGAATACTATGATGATTTGAACATTGATTCGTGTAGTGTCTCCACTCCTTGCAGATGCAGGATTGTACATTTGAAACCTTTTTTTTACCCTCGCAATCATGAACATGGTGTCCTTATTCTATACACTTATAACATACTCCCATTCCATTCAAGCATTTTCCAAGGTGATTCTATGCACAGTTATCACATATGGGAAAATTCTTCTTTACCTTCTTCCCCTTTTCTGTCTTTCTCACTACCATCATTTTCTTCTCTGGCTTCCCTTCAAATCCATAGGACTCTGAAAAGTCTTTACATATCATATCAACACATGATATTATTTCTTCATATGATGATAATACATGAGAGACTGTTTCCCTTCAAAATTATTTCTTAAGACCATGAAAGATATGATGCTTCTTACTCTTTGGATCATGCGTATTGCAGGAGTTCTCATTCCTTCTACTGGGCACCATTTCTAGACAATGGCATACACTATATTATTTTATAAATAGCAATACCTAATCCAAAACTGGTAAAACACTTAACATAAATTAAACAATTTATGGATATAATCCATATTCATAAAAAAATTTCTTTAAGGAAGAATATACTCATAAAACCTTAATAATGGTTTGTAAAGAAAATGAGAATTATCCTATGCATATCCCCTAGGAGAGTCGTAACCAAGAGTGCAGCAAGTACAGTTGTTGTGCACCAATTCCCGTTCAAGTCTAGCTCAAAGCAGTGTCTTCGGGTTTTACCCCTAGGTACATATGTGCCATAGCCGCCTCTACCTGCTCGTATCCAGACGTGGATGTATTGCTCGGAAAACTCACAAGATCTCTACAATATCAAAATTATAGGAAGTTCTTCTATACTAATACTCAACGTTCCATCTTATGTCTATTTTCTCTAATCATATTTTATATAAATCTAGTTTCCAAGGTTTTTACTAAACTTCCTCTGATACCAACTGTAATGCCCCGACCCCAGTTACCCAGAGTTGGTACATTGTTACATAACATTGGCATGATCACAAAAGATCAAGCCTCAAAAGACCGATTAGTTTAGTAGCCTTGGAAACACTAGATATATTCATAAGTCTTAAATTAAATCATAAAGTAAAAAAACTATAACAACATCTTGTCTTCATATCCCCTCATACTATCCCTGCAGGTCCATCCTAAAATACTTCTTCACATCCTGGGAAAAATAAAACATTGAAAGGGGTGAGCTCAAATGCTCATTAAGGATAACAATATAGCGAAAACTTTCATAAATAAGTCTAAATATTTAAGGCAATTTATAACTAAAATAAAAGCCTTTTAAACATGAACTTCAGCATAATATGGAAAAGATAAAATGAAATAATTTCATCTACTTATTCAGATGGATATTCTACTAGTCGAATAATCACATTAAATATGAATAACCACTTTCATAATGATGGAATGCATAATGCCAGACTATCATAACAACATAGTCAAGGCCTCATGCCAATACTACAAACAGGATATTGTCGAGGCCTTATTCCAAGAAACTAGATTGTCTCATGAGACCTATTGATGCATCGAGGAGCTATAGCGAGCTCTACCCGTCACTTATTAAGTCCAATGCATTCCTCATATGAACAGGTTTAAACATAACATAAACATTCGTCTTAAAACTAGCATACGAAATGTCAATACTTTCTCCATAAACAATAAATGGTATAAAAATAACACATCCACAGTAAAAAATATCATAAAACCTTCAATACAATATGGATGTTTTTTATTATAATAAATCAACTTCAAATAAGCTTAAAATTCATCAAAGGATGTTGACATAGATGAAATCAAAACTATTTGAGAGAAATATCACTTTTTTGAAATAATTTAAAAGTCAAATAATTATAAAATAAAAAATTTACTTTGAAAGTATCCTTACAAGATTTTAAGGGATGCTTCGATGATTTTATAATGGTATAAAATAGCTGCACTTGCCGTATAAGTTAAAAAAAAAAATATTACCTTAATTCTGTCGAAAAGGTTAAAGATGACTTTGTTTGGAAAATAAAGAAAATATTCCTTTATAAAAATCATATAAATAGTCAACATGGGTATAAATGACTTTAACCCATAGTCTATAAAATATTTAAAATTATTTGAAATACATTTTTAAGAAACATGGATGTGGATGATAAAGAGGTCCCAGTAGATAATTACGTATAAACAACCTCTGATAATGAAGAGATTGTAAAATAAACCCTTACCTTGTACTTTTCCTTGGTCGAGGGTAGGTTAAACTCCTTTATAATAGTTAAATCATTATTATTAAATTATACAAGAATCATATACATAAATACGATATCATATATGATATTTTAATACTGCTTAGTTAATATTATTTTAGAATTATCCTCATTTCGGGTGTTAACTTACTCATTTTCTTTTATATGTTTTGTTACATAAGTCGTGTTTGTTATGGATAGGTTGTATCTAATTCATATCCAGAATTATATGAAGTCCTTATTTTTTTTAATCGTCAGATGAGAATTATACTTGAATGGATATGATGGGGAATGAATCTCATTGCGTTTGGGGAGACGGTAGTCCGTACGTACGCACGAGCGACAATATCATTCTTCCAATATTAAGATAATATATAATTTGATGTTATATCATATATACAGAATCATTATCATGTTATACTTATTCTTTACATGAATTACTTATCATTATTATACCCATCCGAATAATAATGTATTGAATAACAATTACCCCACGACGTGGAGACGGTAGGCCGTAGGTACGCACGTATAGTGACATGTCATTAAAAGTATGGATAGAATAATGAGTTTTATTTTTCCATATTTATAATAACATCACAGTATATAGAAGATACTGGAGTTATTATTTTATAATTGAAATAACAAAGAAAGAAGAAGTTGAAGAAGAAAGTAATTTGAAAGAGGGTGGTGAAAACATTACCTTTTATTCGGGTTATTCCTTTTGATTTGATCAAAAGGGCTCATTAGGTTGGATTTATGAACAAAATAATTCCTCTAGGTTGAAGTGATGGAAATTTAGAGAATATTTGGGAAAGGGTTGGTTGATCCAAAAGTATTTGAAGGTATGAATTTGAAAGAAGGGGGAGTTCCCTTTTATAAGAGGTGTGAGGGGTACCTTAGGAAAAGCTTGAAATATTATTTTATAATAAATTCATATTCGGTTTCTAATGGATCCAAAGTGTATTATTTAAAGTTTAAGGTGGTGATTGGTTGATAAACACTCATCCAATAGGTTTTAGACAGGTTTGTTTCACTATATTAACCTTATCATTTAGTTTTAACTCTTAGTTAATTTGTTTTACATTTACCATGTCACTTTGTATTTTTATATTATATTGTTAATAAAATTACTATATACATCCAAGAGACCCCCAAGTAGTCATTTAATGATAAAACTATCATGATATAAGTCATTTGGAAGAACCGTAGATTTTTAGGAATAAAATATCAATTAATAATATAATATTTGTTTTTAAAACTCTTTTATGACAATTTTGACACTATTGGGTATTTTGTTTTTGATAATTTCATACCAGCATTATTACTTCGAAATAAATATATATAACCAATAATAATATGTCATACTAACCTTTAAATTTCTTGTAATTCATAAAAAGTGTCACATTACATTTATTTTGATATTTATAATATCAATTTTTTTAATATTTCATTAATTAGGTAATTACTGCATCACCATTGTGTCATAAATAAGTTAAATTATTTAATATCTAAAAATTATTAATAAAATACCATTATATATTAAATATTTTTAGCTCTCTGATGAATATTTATAATCGAATATATCTTTTTTAAAACCCTATATTAAAAATGTTTTATTTATTTAACTTTGATTTTATCTCTTTAAACTCTTCTTTGAATTAAATAAAAAAAATGTCCTAATCGAATCCATGTGGACCTAAATGATAATATTTTATTCCTAAGGATTTTTTAGGTTGAGAAACAATTGTCCAATTGAATTAGGTCAAGTTTTAGGGTAATATTAATATCATTTTAACCCTTAATTACCCTATTTACTTTTAACCATGGTAAGTAAAAAGTAAAAAGTTACTATTCACCAAAAATTATTTTCACCTCATTGAACCACATTTTACTCCGTAATATTAACCATGTTTCTCGGATTTTCAAAATTCCACTCACAGAAATAGGAAAATTATGTTTTATGTGAATTTTCAAATTCTCCTAGGAGGTGGGTATAAGAATGTGAAAAGTTCAATAAAATTTTTACATACCTAAAATTATTATAAATTCACTCCAATGAATTAAATTGAAATTATAATTTTATTATGTGTGTATTTTGACCGAAAATAAATTTAAATTAAATAAACTATTATTTAAATAATAATTCGGTTTAAAACTATAACTCTATGTTTTTCACTATTCATCAAAAATTGAAAGTTTTCCAAAAAATACCAAAATTTCACCCTAGGATAATTTTGATATTCTAAATCCAAAAATAAAGTCTATTTTACCAAATTAAAATCATATAAGTTTCATTTATTAATTTAAAAATAATTTCCGTTGTCAAAACCAAAAGGCGTATTTTTAAGAAATAATAACTATCAAAAGATTGACACTTGTTTATGTCTGGTTTCAAAGTGAAATTACGTTCAATGACCAAAATTGGATTAAATAGTAAAAATATAATCTATTTATACTTATAAACCATTAAAATATATTATTTAACACTATAATATTTTTTGATTAAGAAATTTCTTTTCAGTTGAAATATAGTATTTTTCACTATTCACCCAAATATGAAAGTTATTAGAAAAACACCAAAAATTTATTGAAACTAAATTATTATGTCCTGATTTCAAATAATATGTTTATTTTGTTAAATTGAATATATATATGTTTCAAATATTGGATTTAAAAAATGGTCGACCATTAAAAGAGGGAAAAAGTGCATTTTTTGTAAAATACTTTTTTTTATCTGAAAAAATTGAATTAGTTCCTACCTTATGTCTAAGAAACTCATAATATGGATTCTAAAATTATAAGGATTATATAATGTTCAAAATTAATTTAATACTATTCATAACCGCTTTTCAACGGCGAGTTTGGTAATCATGTGGTGCGCTTGAACTCGGTGTTGTGTGTAGTGCAAGTTATTAAATTACTTTGAAAAAATAACGTACTATTAAATCATGGGGTGTTACATCTGAAATCATTCAGTTTTTGATGAATAGTGAAAAATACTAAATTTTAAATAAATTTTTTTAATCAAAATAATTTATACTAAAAATTTATAATATTGAGTGGATTTAATGTATAACTACATTTTATTTTTACCATTTAATCAAATATTTTCCATTGGATGTAATTTCAAATTTAAACTGGACAGAAGCAAGTGTCAATCTTTTGATAGTTATTATTTCTTAAAAACACGCTTTTAGTTTTGAAAATTAGAAATAATTTTAAATTAATTTCTGCCACTTCTGTGTTTTGAATTCTGAAATATGGATTCTATATTTAGAATCAGGAGTTCCAAATTTTGTAAATAGATAACTTTTATATTTTGACAATTTGAATAATTATTTTGGTAAATATTTTACTTACCATGGTTAAAGGTTAAATCCGGTAAATAATGGTAAAATAATAATATTACAATAATATTAAATTACACTAACACGTGTCCTAACCCTATTGGATGTTATATTTCGGAACATGGGCATCTTTGGGTAAATTTTGGGACACCATGGATCCACTTTTAAGTGATAATGACACTTAATATTAATTAATCTAAAGTAAATATAAAAATGACATAAGCATATATATCCTAGTAAAACCATTTTTATATAGGGTTATACATGTTATATCTTCAATTATAAATATTCATTAGAAAGATAAAAAGGTTTCCTATATAATTGAATTCTATTTATAATTTTTAGACATTTATTAATTAAATTTATTTAGGACACAATGATGATCCAGTATTTTCCTTATTATTGAAAGAATCAAACAAATGCTATTATAAATGTTAAAATAAATATAATTTTAATGTTTTTATGCCATCCAAGAATTTTATAGGTTAATATGACATTTTATGATTGATTAAATTAATTTATTTCTACTTAATAAAGTTTTTAGGACTTTATCAAAAATACATTATTAAATAGTGTCAAAATTGACATAAATTAGTTTTTAAAACAAATATTATATTACTAATTGATATAATATTACTATAAATATATGTTTCATCCAAATGACATATATAATTATATTTTTATCAATAATAGACCACTTTAGGTTATCATTGAATTTTATAGTATGTTTATTAACCATATAATATAAAAATACAAAGAGACATGGTAAATGTCAAACTATTTAACTAAGAGTTAAATATAAAAGATAAAGTTAATATAGTGATCAAAACTTAACTAAAACATATTGTTTGAGTGGTTTTCATCCCATACCCTCCTTATCCTTTAAATAATTCATTTTTGATCTATTAAAAACCTAAATTTATATTATTATAAAATATTATTTCTAGATTTTCCTAAGGTGTCCCTCACCCCTCTTATAAAAGGGCACTCCCCTTTCCCTCAATTTGACATCTTCAAATCCTTTTGGCTTGGCCAAACCCTGCCCAGATACCCTCTCAACTATACTAATTTAATCCTGTAGGCCTTCCTTTAGTCCGAATATGATCCTAAATATCCCTTTTGATCAAATCAAAAGGAAGAACCCAAAGAAGAGGTAAATATTTCATCCCCTCTTTCATGTTCTTTTCATCTTCCACATCCTCTTTATTTGTTATTTCCATTCTAAAAAAATAACTCCAGTATCTTTTATATACTGTGATGTTATTATAAATATGATACAACCATATTCATTATTATATCCGTCCTTTGAATGACATGTCACCATACGCGTGTACGTATGACTTACCGTCTCCACATCGTGGTGTAATTGTTATTCAATACATTATTATTTGGATGGGTATAATAATGATGTATAATTGATGTAAATAAAAAATATAACATGATAATCATTCTATATATATGATATATAATCTAATTATATATTATATTAATATCAAATGAATGATATTGTCACTCGTGCGTACGTACGGATTACCGTCTCCATGAACGCAATGAGTTTCATTTCCCATCGTATCCATTCAAGACTAATTTTCATTAGATTATTAAAAATAATTTTTAAAGACTTAATATAATTTTGAATATGAATATGATATATCCTATCCAAAAAAAACTTTACTTACGTAACAAATCATACAAGGTAAAATGAATCAATTAACACCTGAAACGATGATAATACTAAGATATTAAAAACAAAGCAACGTTAAAAGATCATATATGATATCATATTAATGTATATGATTCTTTAATAATTTAATAACAATTATTTCATCATTATACAGGAGTTTAACCTTCACTCCTCCAAGGAAAAGTACAAGGTAAGGGTTAATTTCACAATCTCTTTATTATCCGAGATTATTTTTATATAAGTATCTACTGGGACCTCTTTATCATCCATATACATGTTTCTTAAAAATGTATTCCAAAACATTTTTAATATTTACTAGACTATAATTTAATGTCATTTATACTCTTGTTTGACTTTTTATAAAATGTATTTAAATGAATCTTTCCATCATTTTCCAAACACTGTACTTTTTAACATTTTTGACAAAATTAAAAGGATAATTTTTTAACTTATACGACAGGTGAGGCTATTTTTCACCATTATAACATCGTCAAAGCATCCCATACAATCTTATAAGAATATTTTCAAAATAAAATTTTTCTTAAATGATTACAAAATAGAAAGAGATATTTTTCTAAAATGTTTTTGATTTCATCTATGTCAACATCCTTTGATGGATTTTAAGATTATTCAAGTTGATTTATTATGATACAAAACTTCCTTATTATATTGAAGGTTTTGTTATATTTTTGATTGTTGATGTGTTATTTTTGCACCATTCAGGGTTTATGGATAAATTATTGACATTTTTTATGCTAGTTTTAATATGAATGTTTATTCTATGTTTAAGCCTTTTCATATGAGGAATGCATTGGACTTAGTAAGTGACGGATGGAGCCTGCTATAGCTCCTCGATGCATCAGTAGGTCTCATGAGACAAACTACTGTCCTAGCACAAGGCCTTAACAAAATCTTATTTGATGTCATGGAACAAGGCCTTCACTATGTGGTTATGAAATTCTAAAATTATGCATTCCATCATTATGGAAGTGGCCATTGATATTTCATGTGAGTGTTCAACGAGTAAAATATCTCTCTGAGTAAGTAAATTGCATTATTTTGATTTTATCTTTTCCATATTATACTGAAGGTCATGTTCAAAAGACTTTTTTTTAGTTTTATACATTACCTTAAATGTTTTTTCTTATTTATAAAAGCTTCCACAATATTTTTATCCTTACTAAGAATATGAGATATCCCCTTTCTTTGTTTTATATTTTCCAGGAAGTGAAGAAGTATATTATGATTGACCTGCAGGGATAGACTATTGGATCTCAGTGTTTTCTATGGAGACAATGTTGTTGTAGTCTTCCATTTTATGATGTAATGTAAACATTATTAATGTATCTAGTATTCCCAAGGATACTAAACTGATCGGTCTTTCCAGACATGATTTTCTTGATCTTTTTTTATCATGTCAATGATACGTAATAATGCATAGACACTGGGCTTATGGGGTCAGGTCATTACACCAGATCACAGGATGGTTATTGTACATGTAGATATGAAAACAAGGAGATACCTTGTAATGAGTGCAAGATCAAACATATACCCATTAATTGGATAGAATCTAATAAATGTGTAAATGAAGGAATGGACTAATGGTTGTTGAAAATCAGATGATGTATTTAGAAGAATCTATAATAGAGACTACCGAAGATGCATGTAGCCAGATCTCATCAGCAACGCCAGCATAGATTCACGCAAAATACCCCATGAAAACAAGAGAACAAATGACATGGTGTAGCCTAAAAATACCTCACCATAGCATGAGAAATTGATCTTAGGACCTAAGAAGAAGTAAAATCCCTTGGTACCTTTCATCAGTACAAGAGAAGATTTCTCAAACTAATGGATCATGAAAATGGAAAGTTCAATGTTAGGTATTGGTCTGACTAACTGTTGGAGTGTTCATGCGACATATATAAGCACTTTTCTTTATCATCAAAGATCATGATAAGGTTCTTTGGAAGGTCATGAAAAAGAAAATTATGAAAAATAGCTAGATCACATGATACGTAAAATGATCTAACATCAAACATGATCAAGTAATTCATAATATATAGGATGGAACTAAGACTACTAGACATGGGACTTATGTGAAAGGTATACAAATTGATCTGGATGCACTAAACCTAAACCACACAGGTCAAGGGATAGAACTAGAATAAGTCACAGAGGTCTCATGATACTCCTTGGGAATATAATTTGTATAATGAAAATTCCCCCAGACATCTCAAATAAAGTTATATGTCCCCTAGATAATGTCACCCTAGTATTGTAGATCCCTCTATGCTAACCACACAAGTCATGTGACGAAATTCAAGACTTATCCCTAGACTCGTGTAATGGAACAATTTCAGGTCAATTGAGTTTTATTGTAGCACCCGGACATGTAAATGGTTCTCGCGGTACGCTCTGAATATGCTAACTAGGTTTTGCGATGCCCACCAGGCATGTTAGTCAATGCATGTGACACCCACGGAGAGATGTCACACTGACTCCTACAATGCCCCCAATATGTTTCATCCATATCTCATGATGACACCAGGGAGAGTCCACATGATCATAAGACAGCCAATAAACAATCCAACCAGGTCATGTGATGGCTTCCAGGACAAACCACATAAGTCTTACGACGTACTCTGGAAAAGTCGTCCCTAATCATGCGACAAACCTTAGACATGACATCCAGGATAAGTGGTGTCCCTTAAATGCATTAACTATATCAAATTATTTCCTTTTAACATGTGGGGACGAAATTATCCCACATATGATCTAGAAAACCAAGGCATGTCAAGCGAACAGTCACGGTATGCAACGTAGGCATGAAGACCATGTTATTAGAGAATACGATGTCTTGATAACATTTTCCGCCCTTAGAGTGTACGCCCTAACCATAGGAAATCATATGTGTTTAAGACATGTCCAAAAAAATTATATGGTATGCCCTAAATACCATGTAATTGATAGTGTGTAGGCCAAAACCAGTAGCATAATATGATTTTCCCCATATACATGGGAAACATCAGAGTGTAAGACCGAACCAATGAATTATGAGGACATTGATTCATATAATAACTATGATACATAGGATGTATCTCCGAGGCCTGAGATTGAAAAAACTCATATTTTCATATTTATTAATATGTTTTTAAATGATTCAATCCCTTCGTATTAATCAATTTTAGCTTATATTCCTCATTTCATGATTTTTGGTGAGTTTTGAGTTTAAGTGTGAAAATTGGTTAATTCTGGACATTTAACAGTTTTATGTTTCCTATGTATTTATAGAATAACTCCTACATTGTTAATCCAATTCATCAGATTCCTTTTTTTGATGTAATGATTCGTGGTGTAAATATAAGTCTTCAAAAGAGAAATCCAATTGAAATTTCAACATGCCAAAAGAATTCGGTCAATGTGAACATTTATTCTGCCTAGGAGAATAGACTATGACATATTCAAATAAGTATATCTTGGACCAACGACCTCCAAATAAAGAGGTTATAGATGGGTTCGAAATATTACTAGAAGGGTCAGATTATCACAAAATATGAGAAATAAATTCATTAATTAAGGCGGCCAATTCAATGGTCAAAGAAGGGTTGGTGGAATAGTGTTTGGCGTACAGGAAAAGTATCTTCAATTTAAGATGCCATAACTTCTTTAAAACGGCTCCAATGGCTCTTATATTTTAATTGTAGATGGAAAAATAAATTACCAACATTCTATAAGAAGATACCTCTATCACATTAGGCCAGTAGAGGTCCGAACCGAAGCTAACTTCTAGCATACAGATTCTGGAGGATATATTTTTGAGTTCTTCATTTCTCTCTTTTGTTCATCAAGTTACATAATCCCTTATTCTTCCCCTTTCATCTCAATTACCCTTACAATGGTGGGGTAAACATAGTAGGTGATTGGGGGAGGGAAGGTTTTGTATTTGTAATTCTTTGAGTTCCTACATTTGATTGAATAAAATATATCTCTCTTCTGTGAAGTTGTTTTAAAATTCTAAAAACAGAATTTATTATCTTATGCGATCATATTTGATTTTCTATTCTATTGTTATTATTTCTTTGATAAATGAAAATTTTTCTCCCTCAATTAGGTTCTAGTCTATATTCTATAGAATAATTATCAGGGCTTAGTGGTGAAGTACCTAGCGATCGCTAGGACGTGTGGGAGGGGTGGTGAATATTCAAGATTATTTAGGATAAACAATACCATATTGGGAATTACATTATATAATTGGGGTGTTAAATACAACTCTATCACACAACAGATGAAGTTTATACCACAATTGAATTATGTTAAACAATTTAACCAAATAAGTGAGTTGAAGTAATAATGGAATCTCACTTAAATCACCTTAGCAGAAGAGGATTGAATTAAATGAAATAAGGATAGCATTGCAATTATAAAACCGACCCCGACATGATCACCCATCACATATAATAGTTTTTAAATCACATTCATTCTATATTTTTCTTGAATATTTTTCTCAAATTCTTCCTTTTGTTTCATTTCTCTCTTTGATTTTAAAACCAATCAATTTCAAAAACACCCAACATTTTCTCAAAATAAAAAGTGACAAACTATTTTGTGTGCACTCCTCATCGGGAGACACCCTTTGTTAACCAATATACTATATTTTAACATAGTAAATAAATTTTTTTACACTACCCATGATAGGTGTGTGTCAAACTTGGCACCGTTTCCAGGGAGGAACTGCCTCAAAACACAAAAAGAAACTAAAAAAACTTTCTTCAATGTCCCGTAGTTCGAATAACCCTTTAATTGAATTTGATCCCGAAATTGATCATACAATAACCCAATTGATAAAACAAAATTTTCAAACAGATTTTTAGGAAATAAACCTCAAGGATTCAAGTGATACTTCCAGTGATCACTCTGAACCTATAATAATGGCTGATAATCCCAATCAAACTCTGCGTGATCTTTGCACACCTCAATTTGATAATCAAAATAACCAACTCACTACCCCTGACATAGAAAATGATTTTGAACTACACATTAATATGATTCAAGTGCTACCAAAATTTCATGGTCTTGTAGGTGAAGACCCAAATCGAGACATCCAAGAGTCCACCTATGTCTGCTCCAGCTTCAATCCCCGAGGAGTCGCAGAAGTGTTTGTAAAGTGGAGGGCATTCCCTTTCTCACTTGAGGGAGCATCAAAATAATGGATGTAAAATCTCCAACCAGGGGAGATAAATTATTGTAAAGATCTAAAAAGATGCTTCTTGTAGATATTATTCCTTACATCTAGGATTAAAACAATAAAAAATGAAATTTAAGTCATACATCAATCGACTGAAGAGACTCTCTACGAATACTGGGAACGTTTCAAGAAACTCTGTGCAAGTTGTCCATACCATGAAATGGAAGAGAACCAATTTATTGTGTTCTTATACAATGTATTGCTCAAAAATGATCGTAATCTACTAGTCGCCTCATCTGGAGGAGCCTTGATCGACAAGTCACCAGCAGATGTTAGAGGCCTGATTGGAAAGATTGCGCAAAACTCACAGAAATTCGGAACTAAAGGTACGAGCACTAGAGGAATCCATGAGGTAAGAAATTGTGATTCATCCTCACCCTTACTTGAAGCAACACATAATGAAATTAAAAGTGTGATGAGACAACTTTCTGTGAACAAAGTAAAGGAACAACAAGGACCGAATCTTGTATGTGGTTTATACTCTTCTAGTTTTCATTACACTGATCAATGTTCAGAAGTGCAGGGGACTGAAAAATGTAAAGCTGCCTATCATGAAAGGAAAATGCAGTCAAATCAACCACATCAACCCCAACAAGGATATGGATTCCAATACAACCCGGATAGTCCTCCATTTGAAAATCAATAGAAAAATCAACCTCCATTCCAGTAGCAGCAATACCAGAATCCTCCACCATTCCAACAACCCTATAAACAGTCATACCATCAAAAACCATATGAACAACCTTCAACAAGTTCTCATATGAACCACCAAGAAATGAAGATTAATGATCTAAAGAAGATAGTGAAAAATTTAGATAATAAATTTGACAACCTTATGGATATTCTAACCAAAAATCAAGGAAATATCCCAGCACAAACAGTTCCAAATCCCAAAGAAAGCATGAGCATCATTACAACATGAAGTGGAAAAGAGCTAATGTCACCTGAAAAAAATGAGGATTATGATTCTAAGAAACCTAATGAAGAAAAAAAACATCCATCCAAAAGAAGTAGACCATAACAACAAAGGATAAAGAATCAGGTTTAGAATGGAAATGCCAAAAACACCGTTGCAAAAACAACAAAGGGAGAGAAAGGATATACAAGCACCATTCCCATCTGCATTAGTTGAGTCAAATAATGTTGAAGAAGAAAGACTTCAAAAAGAAATCCAAGAAACTTCTCAAAAAGGTGAGATCAATATCCCACTACTAGAAGTAATCAAAAAAAATCCATAAGTATGTAAAATATTTGAAGGAGTTGTGCACAAAAAGAAGGCGATTGGATGGAAATCCGAGAATCAGCTTTGGAAGAAGTGTCTCAACACTGATCACACCACTGATACCACATAAATGTCAAGATCCAGGGAGATTATCTTTTCCCTGCACTATTGGTTCTTTAAATTTTACTAATGTATTATGTGATCTAGGACCATCAATAAATGTTATGAATCACTCAATATTGTCATCGATGCAGATCGGAGAACCGGAACCAACTCAAGTGGTGGTCCAATTAGAAAACAGATCCACCGTTTTCCCAGCTGGATTTATAGAAGATGAACTCATTGGAGTAAGTGTATTGATCTTTCTAGTATACTATTATATCCTTACCATGGAATAAGGCAGAGCTTCAGGCCCCTCTCCCATCATCCTAGGGCGACCCTTCCTTAAAACAGCAAGGACTATCATCAATGTCCTTGATGGAATACTCACAATGGAACTTATAGATAGTACAATACACTTCAACATTCATGATGCAATGAAGCATCCTTCCAGTAATCACTCACTTTATGCGATCTCCCATGAAGAAGTTATAGAACCAATTGAAGATTTAGGTATGCTTCTTGACTTCTTGTCATTAGGAGAACATTCTTCATTTGAAAATTCCAATTCCCAAGAACCTAAAAATACAAATCTCATGTTAGAGGATGAGGTAAAATATGATTTTTTTGATGATTTGTTAAATGAAAATGATATGATACTAGAGATTCTAGCCTTAGAAAAAGGAAACCTTAATTCAATTTCATCCCTTGAACAACCCTCATTTCATGAAATTAAGCGATTTCCAAGGGATTTTAAGTATGATTACCTAATGGAAGGAGAAAATTTTCTAGTAATAATTTCCAATAACCTATCCCATTCACAAGAGGAAACTCTAATTGACATACTCAAAAGAAAGTTCCAAGCTGTAGGATGGAGTTTAGGTGATATACCTGGATTCATTCCCAAGGTCTGTTCTCATAGAATATTTTTAGAAAGTTATTCCCGACCAATTAGACAACCTCAGAGAAGACTCAATCCCACAATCATAGAGGTTATCAAGAAAGAGATAGAGACATTGCTAGAATCTGACATCATTTACCCAATCTCTGATTCTCAGTGGGTTAGCCCTATTCATGTAGTTCCAAAGAAAACTGGACTAAAAACTTTAAAAAATGAAAGAAATTAATTGATCCCCACGAGAGTACAAAATAGAGGGAGAGTGTGTATAGATTACAGGAAGTTAAATCAAGTTACCCGAAAAGGCCACTTACCCATTCCATTCATCGATCAAATGCTAGAAAGGTTATCTAGAAATACCCATTATTGTTTTTTAGATTGATTCTCAAGATACTCTGAGGTACCGATCGCACCAGAAGTCTAGGAGAAGACAACATTCACCTGTACATTTGGTACATTCTCCTACAAAAGGATTCATTTTGGTCTATGAAACTCCCCAGGTACATTTCAACGGTGTATGGTGAGTATTTTCTTAGATCATATTGAGGACTTCTTGGAGGTATTTCTTGATGATTCCAACGTTTTTGGTAATTCATTTGATCATTGCTAAAGAAATTTGGAAAAAGTTTTGAAAACATGCATTCAAAATAATCTTGTCTTAAATATTGAAAAATGTCATTTCATGGTTGAAAAATGAATAGTTTTGGGGCACATTATTTCACAAAAAGGGATATAGGATGATAAATCGAAAGTTGAAGTAATAAATTCCTTACCATATACAACTTTTTAAAAAAATGTTAGATCCTTTTTAGGACATGTTGGATTTTATAGAAGGTTTATCAAAGATTTTAGTAAGATTTCTCTCCCTCTCTCAAGATTACTACTAAAAGAATATGTCTTTAATATTTATTATGCAAGCATAAAGTCATTTGATGAACTAAATCAAAGGTTGAACACACCTCCCATAATGCAACCACCCAACCGGGATTACACTTTGGAGTTGCTTTGTGATGCATCCAACCAAGCAGTGGGAGTAGCTCTATCACAATGAATTAAAAAAAAGGATCATGTAATATCATATTCATCAAGGACCTTGGATGCCACATAAATCAATTACAAAACCACCGAGAAGGAGTTCCTTGAAGTTGTGTTTGCACTAGATAAATTTCGATCATATCATCTTGGTACTAAATTTGCTGTTTTTTCTGATCATGCATCTATCAGGTATTTAATGAAGAAGGCAGATGCAAAGCCAAGGATATTAATATGAATGCTACTCTAAAAAGAGTTAAAATTGGAAATTAAAGATAAAAAGGGAAGTGAAAAATCAGGTGGCTGCTCATCTAAGTCGACTACCCCACACCGCTGAAGGAGAAATTTCAAACCAGAATCAACTTAATGATGAGATTCCCAGAGAACAACTAAACACCATCAATAGTGAAGTTCCATGGTATGACAATATGTTCAATAATCAGGTAACATCTCATTTCCCATCTCATTTAAATTCCCACAAAATTCTAAAGATGAAATCGGAATCTAGATATTATATCTGGGCTGATCCATTTCTTTGGAAGATTTTCAATGACCAAGTAATAAGAAGATGTTTTCCTGAAAGTGAAAATAATTCTGTCTTTGAGTTTTTCCACACATTAGCTTGTGGATGCCACTTTGGACCTCAATGGACAGCAAGGAAGGTTTTAGAATCGGGTCTTTATTGACCCACCCTATTTAAAGATTCTCATGAGTTTTGTAAAAGGTGTGAAAAATTTCAGTTTTCTGGAAATATTTCAAAGAGAAAAGAAATGCCCCAACAACCACTTAATTTTTGTGAAATATTTGATGTTTGGGGAATAGATTTTATGGGTCCTTTCCTGATGTTGTTTTGAAATTATTATATATTTCTTTCTGTTGATTATGTTTCCAAATGGGTGGAAGAAAAAGCCACCAGGACAGACGATGCTAAAGTGGTTTGTGATATTTATTAGGACTAACATATTTTGTAGGTTTTGAGTTCCTAGAGAAATTAATAGTGATCAAGGGACTCACTTTTTCAAAAGGATAATGGAGGCATTGCTGAAGAATTATGGGGTGTATCATAAAATAACAACTCCCTATCATCCATATCCGAATGGACAGCCTGAAGTGTCTAATAGGGAAATGAAAGGAATTTTGGAAAAGACTGTTAATCCAAATAGGAAGGATTGGAGCCAAAGGTTGGAAGACACATTATGGGATTACAGTACAGCCTACAAAAACCCTATTGTAATGATTCCATATATGTTGATTTATGGGGAAAGTTTCCACATACCTGTGGAATTGGAACATAAGGCATACTGGGCTGTGAGGAAGATAAATTTGGATCTTAAAAGCACTGGGAAGGAAAGAAGATTACAGTTGCAGGAGTTGGAAGAGATTTTAAGTGAAGATTTTTAAAACTCTAGGATTTACAAAGAGAGAACAAGAGTGGATCATGAAAAACTAATCCAACCGAAAAACTTCCATCCAAGAGACACAGTGTTGTTATTCAACTCAAGACTCAAGATGATGCCAGGTAAACTTCGTTCCTGATGGGAAGGTCCATTTATAGTTACTCATGTATATCCTTTTGGTGTTGTGCAGATTGTGAAGGATCAAGAGAAGAAGCCATTCACTGTTAATGGGCATCGGTTGACGAAATTCCTTAGGACCATGCCATCAGAGCCAGTGGAGGAGATAACACTCCTCCAACCTGTTTATCAATAAATTCATCAGGTTGTACCTATCCTTAACCCTTTCATTATTAAAATGATTCAATTTAAAATCATATTACATGTTTAATACAATTTAATCCATTGAGGACACAGCATCATTTATGTGTGGGGCAGGGAACCTTTGTAGTTAGGATTTTCATTTGTTGTCTATTTTCTTATTAAAAAAACATTTTTAGTAAATATGTGTGTTTATTTTTTAAATTTTTCTCTTTTTCTAAAACTATTGAGCTTAAATGAATCTCATTTATATTTTTAAAACCCATTTCCTTGAGTGAAACAATTTATTCCATGAAACTGAGCTTAAATGAATGCTGAAAATGACTTTTGTTTCAATTTCAATTCTTTATGAATTTCATGAAAAGTAATCAGAATTTTGAATCTCATGCCACATCTCACTATCCTTGTATTTGAAATCACATTTTTGTGAGGATTATAAACCTATTTTTCTTACTCTTTTATTTTACCTCACTTCTTGAGTGAACCGTACCATTCTTGATTTGACCAGAATTTAATTTATTCCTATCAAAACATGAGGGTTTGAGATACATTTGTTTTAAATTATTGAGGCATTTCTTTGATTTTAAAGCCCCATTTTCAAGATAATCATTTTTATAATGGCCCACCTTATACATTTAATCCTTTTATCCCATATAATCCATGAGCATCATGTTAGGTTATCCACTTTACAAGCCAATTTTCCCTATCCAACCTGCTCTTGAAGTGAAATTGCATAATCTAGTTGAACTTAAGTGTGGGGGGAGGTTGACTTTTCTTGTGCTACATAATTTGCAGATACTTTGGGTGGAAAATCAAATGATGAAGAAATGTGATTTCTATTGAAAAACATTAATTATTTTGAATGTTTTGCTTTATTTGAAACATTCATGTAAAAGAAGTTGTGCCTTTCTGGAGCTTCTAATGAAAGGAAAGTTGTGCCTTTTCTGGAGCTTTCAAGAAAAATCATGTTTAAGATGATTGAAATTTTTTCTTCTGAAATGATGAATGGTGTGTAATTTCACTGATTTTTCATGCTGTTGGAGATTATTTACTCTTAATGGGACTGAGGAGGAGACTACACTAGCGTAGAAATTAGAATAATTCATTTTTGCTTCAAAAAGAGCCAAGCACTCCTTATTCAGCCACAAAATTTTTCTCATCTAAATCCTACCAACCTAAACCCACAGAACAACCCTATTATTTCCTCATGATAAACTTATGTCCTTGACTCACATATGGTGGAGATGTAGTAATATACCAAACCTATGGTGACCCTTGAATGAGTATAGGATGAGAAAGATGTTGCTAAAAAATTAAAATTTGTGTGATTAGAGAAAAGGCATGTTAGGTAAGTGATTTGTGTGTGTCTGAGAATAAATGAAGAGGAAATATATTTAATGAAATTAATTGAGAACATGGAATAATGGGTTTTTATGAATAATGATATCTTTTGTTTCTTGGTGATAAATTGTTGGATCTCAATGATATGTCTTTTTAATATTTGTTGTGATTTAATATCGATGTTTACTTGTCCAGGAGTCCAAGTGATAAGTGTGGGGGAATTGACAAAACTCATATTTTCATATTTATAAATATGTTTTTAAATGATTTTATCCCTTCCAATTAATCAATTTCAGCTTATTTTCATCATTTCATGATTTTTGGTGAGTTTTGATCTTAGGTGTGAAAATTGGTTAATTCTGGACACTTAATAGTTTTATGTTTCCTCTGTATTTCGACAATAACTCCTACATTATTAATCCAATTAACCTGATTCATTTTTTCTAGGATTTAATGATTAATGGGATACATATAAATCTTTATAAACAAAAGCCAATTCGAACTCCAACAAGCCAAAAGAATTCGGTCAATGTGAACATTTCTTCTGGCTGGCAGAATATACATTGACATATTCAATGAAGTATATATTGGACCTCCGGCCTCCAAATTAAGTGGTTCCAAATGGTTTCAAAATATTTATAGAAGGGTCAGATTATAAAAAGAATATCATAAATAAATTCATTCATTAAGGCCACCAATTCATTGGTCAAATAAGGGTTGGTGGAATAGTGTTTGGAGGCCTAGAAAATTATATCCCATTTAGGCATCCATAACATCCTTGAAACGGCTCAAATGTCTCTGATATTTTGATGGTAGATGGAAAAAGCCATTCCAAACATTCTATAAGAAGGTACCTCGGCCTAATTCGGTCTGGAGAGGGAATAACTGAATCCAACTTCTTTCATACAGATTCTAAATGATTTATTTTTGAGTTCTTCATTTCTCTATTTTGTTCACCAAGTTCCATAATTCCGTATTCTTCCCATTTCATCTCAATTACCCTTAGCATGTTGGGGTAAACATATGAGGTGATTGGGGGAGGGCAGGTTTTATGTTTTTAATGCTTTGAGTTCTTACATTTGATTGAATAAAATCTCTCCCTCTTCTGTGAAGTTGTTTTCAAATTCTAAAAACAGAATTTATTATCTTATGCGATTGTATTTGATTTTCTATTCTGTTGTTATTATTGATTTGATAAATGATTGTTTTTATCCCTCCATTAGGTTCTGGGCTATATTTTATAGAATAAATATCAGGTCTTAGTGGTGAAGTACCTAGCGATCGCTAGTACGTGTGGGAGGGGTGGTGAATATTCAGGATTATTTAGGATTTACAATACCTGATTGGGAATTGCCTTATATAATTGGGGGTTTTCACTACAAATGTACCACACAAAGGAAGAAGTTTATACCAAAATAGAATTTTGTTAAACAATTTAACAAAATAAGTGAGTTGAAGTAATAATGGAATCTCACTTAAATCACCTTAGTCGAAGAGGATTGAATTAAATCGAACAGGGATAGAATTGAAATTATAAAACCGACCCTGACTTGATCACCCATCTCATAAAATAGTTTTTAAATCACTTTAATTCTATATTTTTCTTGAATATTTTTTTTAATTTCTTCATTTTGTTTCATTTCTCTCGTTGATCTTAAAACCAAACAATTTCAAAAACACCCAACGTTTTTTCTAAATAAAAAGTGACAAACTATTTTGTGTGCACTCCTCACCGAGAGAAAACCTAGGTTAACCACTATACTATATTTTAACTTAGTAAATTAATTTTTTTCCACATTCCATGATAGGTGTGCGTCAGAGATCCATATCAATCATTCAAAGTGTAGTCATATAACATGAGTCCCTCATCTACAATCAATGAAATTCATTATTTTCCATCTCTTGTTTCTCATAATGAGTATAGATCATATGTGTTTAAGGAGTTGATACAATCATATCATCTGAACAAAAATACACTACAGATGAAAGGGGAGCCACCGTGTGTAAGCCCCTATCATAATGGAAACTCTAATGTGTAATCCCAAATCAAGGGAACTAGGAGAACTTGGATTCCTGTAATAACCATGATATATAGGATAAATTCCTGAGGGTCTTATTCAAAGATAAACATCGATTTTGATTTATTCCCAATGTCTATGATATTTTAACCATCCGGATCCAATAATTACCATTGGATGAAAATTCTACCACATCCCTCGATCAACTGAGAAATGCACATAACTATGATTATTATGATTCCTTCCATTACCAGGATACATAGGATTCCACCATAAGGATGGAGCCCTATATTAAACATACCAAATACAGTCCTAGTACATAATCTTCCACACCCATATCTCATGAGGATGATCACTTATCATCACTTGTTTCTCACACTAAGCATTATGATTGTGGTTTTAGGGAGTAGCAATGATTACCTCCTTAGCATCATGAATATCCACCCTCTAGGGAAATCCATGTATGTAAGACCAAATGAGTGTAAAAATTTGAACAAACCTCATATAATGGTATCTACATTGGGGCCAATCCCAAAGGGCGTGATCAAACTATGATAAATCAGATTACTACCATAAATAGGATACAAAGGATGTCTCTATCATACTCGATCTAAATAATTTAATGCCTCAATTTTATAAAATATGCCCTTTCCAAATGATATTTAACAAAAACATGTTTAAACATCTTTGTGGGATTTAATTACTGAAATAATCAGGATACGTAGGACACTACATAATGGCTCAATCCCCTCATCAGATTGTCAAACCACACCCTTATGTGGAAAAACATTCTGAATTTTTTGTTTATATGGAAATAGATTATATAGAACCTCCCCATCATTAGTTAAATGGATAGAGTACTTCAGATACATGTAGATGGATTCACTAATGAGACCTCCTTCGCCATTGTTCATTGTTTATATTCCCTTTATTTTTCAAATAAGGATAATTGAATTTTAATAGTTTAGTTAGGTTAAATGGTCTTATATACAGATTAGGAAGTAATTTTCAAATGTGTCTTAAATCTATATGAGAGTCACCGAGTACGAAAAAATTCCCATCAAAAGGGTGTGATGAGTCGAATCACCCATCCCCTCGACTAATGTGAGTGCCTATGTTTCATTGGGTATAAAACCCCAATTAACCACTTCCCTTTGGAAATTAGGCTCATAACCATTTATGGATGATGTAAATATTGGGATATTATGTTAAGAAGGAAATTGATACGATGTTAATGATTATGTATGTAATACCACTCCCACCCCAAACTGACCATAATGCCCAACCGAACCTACCTTAGTGAGGATTTCTCTACTCATCTCTTAATCTGTCGAAACAACATTTAAATTTTTTTATGGTTACAAAATGATTAAATTATGGGGGATAAAAAAAGAAATTTAAGGAAAATATATTGGGTAGAAAATAAGTTCATAGAATATAGAGAATATATTCACTTCAAATTGATGTGACATATTAAATTAATCTAGTGATTATTGCAAAAAAGTTGGTCACAATAAAGAAAACTACTAGTATAAAACCATGACACATAATACATTTTTTGATATAATGGGAAGATGAAAACTAATATAATTTGAACAATTAAAGGAAAATTAGTGATGATACTACCCATAAATATGGAAATGTAAATAAATGTGTTAAAATATACTCTAAAGTAGATATATGAAAAGGATGACTAATTAAAGTGAATATGATTCTTTCATCAATGAAAGTTTCACATCTTGGAATTTTATAAATTATCCCTGAAAATCATTAATTAAGGATGAAAGATGGAACAAATAGGGGAATAAAACCTTGATAGAAACTGGAGGAATGGTTTAGTAAAATTGACCCTCAAAGAAGAGCTGTAAAAGTAACCTTATAAGGGTAAAAAATTATTAAAGAAACCATGTGAAAAAATAATCAAATATATTCCTGTTAGGAAATAACTATTGACTATTTAACCAAATAAATTATTGGTAGTTGAAAATATGGATAACTACTATAAGAATGAATGTTTTTGAAGGAAATAAATAATTACATATATGGAATAACATTAATTTTATTAGTGGTTTTTTAAAAATGATGAACCAAAATTTCTTAAAAATATTGTTGGAAGTGAAAGGATGTCAGTAACTTCTCTAAGGAGTGTATGGTTAACCTACCAACTCAAAAATAAATTCTAATGATGAATAATAGAGTATTATGAGATATTTTTCCTTTGATGGTTTTTGTAAATTAGAATAATCCCCATAAAGAAACTACTAATAAATTCCAAAAATTATTAGTTTCTAAGGAAATTCAATTCTAGAAAATCAAAGGAGTTATAAGAATGAACAACTATTTCCAAACTAGAGCTAAAATGAAAAGGGTTTCTAGTTTTATAATTAAATTTATGTATTCTATATCTTATTAAAATGATACATAGATACACCTTATTAAAATAAATTTTTATTAGTGTATCTATGTACATGGAATTTAAGGTGATGTATCAAGGGATATTTAGAATTTCATTCTTTTAAATGAATCTATAATTTATAGAATACACATAATGAAGGAAATCTTTTGGTGTATAAGAACAACTATATTGTTTTTTTTATTAAATTTCATTCATTAATGGGGAGTGATTGTTCATTTTGAAATGATGATATTTAATTCTTAATCAGGAATATTTTTGAGGTGGAAGTTGAAGATGTTTTTAGGATATACATTTCTCAGTGAATCTATTTTAATAGTGTAACAAAAGAAATTTTAGAGTTGGTATCACATTTTGGAATTTTTTATGGTCAAATTTGATGTCTAGGTTAGTTAGTAATGTTTTATAAAACAAGATAACTCATGTAGTCAAATTTTTGAATAATTTATAACTAATTTCAAAGTAAAAATTTATATCATCCTTCTATAAATAATTGACTAAATTTATACCTTTTAATAAAGGGAAGAATTTTATATGTAAAAATAATTAATGAATAATGAGATATGGAGTGATTTCCCTTTATCACCTTTTCATTTTTTGTTAATAAGGGGGAGAAAAAATTATTTAACATAAATATAAATGGGTTCTGTCAACGAATCCTAAGTGGTAGAATTTATTTCAAAATTGATTGTTTGTGTTTGTTATCAATATGTTAATTAGAAATAATGTTAGTATATGATATGTGATAAAGTTGGATGATTGTGAAGAACGTAATGAGGATGATATGTTTTTCATATATAAATGATCAAATATGATTTGGTTTCCTGACATCATAAATCCATTTAAGTAAGGTTAGAGTCAATGGATTCTATATTTGAATACCAGGATGGAAAAATTCATGGACTCTTTATTATAATTCATATAATTTTGGAGATGATTTGTAAAAAAATAAATTTAATGTGTTATTGTATCTTAGAGAAATATAAATAATAGAAAAGGAACATAAATCTTTATGTAATGTTTATAAAATATGCAATGACCATTTATCATGAATTATTCTATATGTAGTGTTGAATAACTTTATAATCAAGGTTATGATAAGTTTAATTTAAGGAAATAATTAAATTTGTGGTGAAGGCCATGTAAATTACTCTAAATATAGAAATAATATTTCAAAAGACTGTGGAAAATAGTTTCAAGAGGTGTTGAAATATATTTAGATTTTAAAAAGTTATTTACAGGTATTTAATATATTTTGAAATGATTATAGATACACTAAGATGATTTAAAGGGGGTCTGAGTAGATATGAAGGTAGTTGAATTAATATATAATATATTATGGGTTTCCTATAACTGAAGAAATAAATACTGAATTAATGTTTTGTGTATACATAATATATCCTTCTTATAGAGAAGTATAAAATTATCAATGGAAAAACATTTTTTAAGTCTCTTAAATTTAATATGATTTCTATTTTTTATAACACTTATAGTGCTTAAAAATTGTAATGTCGTGAGGGAATGAGAGTCATCTGATCCATTTCAAAAGAATCTGGATGTTTTTAGAGGGATAAATTAATAATCCAGTAGACTTTGTGACATTTCATTTGAATTTTGAGTTTTCATAATATCTCATAGTGAATCATGTAATACTTTTATTAATATCACGTAAGACATTATCTAAAATGAAATAAGACATTGGGTTCACATAAGACTTTGTATAAGGTTTTTTAATACTTTTTAAAAATCATATCAATTATTTTGAGAGTATATCAGTTATATCATTTTATGTAATACTTTTCTTGATATTTCTTAAAAATAAAGAATTATTATAAAATATTCCATAGTAGATAAAAATTTGGAAAATTTAGAGGGACTCATATTTTTTGTGAGGCTTATGATGAAATTAACTGATTCTATTAGTTTGAGTGGTTTTCATTGAAAAAATTTTATATAAGATAAATCTAAAGGTTAATATAGATGATTCATAAATTTTTCAACAATGTAATAAAAATGATATTCCTAAAATAAAGTTGTAATTCATAATATGAGATTTACTGTCAAAAAATTAAATAGGGATATTAACTAGGATTATTTGATTATAAATAGAGTAAAAATAGAGGATTTTGTTTCCTAGTTTTAAATATGATAAGATATCACTATCACTGATATTGAAGTTTTCATATATACAATGTGGTAATAATATTGACGATATTTTCTAAATATAAATTAAAAGTATAAAAAGATGAAAATGCCTTCTAATTTGATACTGCTCCAAAAAAATGAAAATCTATGTATCAAAGTTGCATATGATAATGAGATTATCCAAGAACTAATATTGTTAATTGAAGAAGAAGAAGAATAAGAATTAAGTTCATATTACTATTTTATGAGACCCTAATATCATATAAGTTGATACAAGAAAATTAAGGAGAAACAAATATGTCTTATTTTATATTTATATATTTTAATGATATTGTCCAATACCAATAGATATAGTCATTGATCATCATTAGTTGGGAAAATTGAAAGATCTAGCTGTTGTGATAAAATTTCATAGTGAGATTGGGTTAAAAACAGGTTAGATCAGCTTGAAGTGTTTTTTATTACATTATAGTGGTCAAAGACCTATTCATATAGAAAAATGGTCTTATCATACTGATAGAGGGAAATCTGAATCATATAGAAGATTTAATTCAAGGAATTAATATATGAAATTTCCTACCTAATGATGCCCGTATAAAAAATATTACCATTAAAAACAAGAGACCAGAGAGATTTGAAGAGGATGATACTATATTGAGAAGTGGGAGGAACCTTACATATGGTGTAGGATGATACTAGACTACATTGATGTGTCTAGAAATGAAATAGGAAAATAATGATACCTACAAAGTTTCTATGTGTATTATAAAATTTGTGATTCATTTAGATAAAGTCGTAATCACTATAATATATTTCTGATAATCTATGTCTTAGTGGGGGTTAAAAAAAGTAGTGAACATGTTTCCTCATTTTCTCCAAACCTTTTAATAACCTTGCCTTCTTATTGTATATTATTCATTCTCCACATTTCATGTTGTGTTGATTTTTTAGATTTCATAAATTAATACATAATTATTAACCAAGAAATAATTTAAAATATTTACTGGGAAATTAAGAGGTAAAAGGGATTTGGTAAAAAGGACCCACTTAATTTACCCCCATGTGACTGAACATTCCACTATGATATTTAACGTTTGATAAAAACCTACTATGATTTATTTATATAGAAAAGAAGTTAAATCATTTTAAAAAAATTATTACTAGATGAATGAAACTACTAACTAACACTTAAGGATTAGTACATTTTCTTAAGGAAATAACAATTGTGATATGAGTCTAGCTCAACTATTTAGATCACATATGTTAGAATTTTATTATAAAAGTTATGTTTATATTTTAGTGACTTTAACCTTTCATATATATAATATTGGATTTTTATCACTTGTGAATTAGCTCATAAAAACCTATAATGAACAACTTTATACTGGTAAGAGAAGTTACCAATGGATGTTTGAGCATTCACATGGCACTATAGGTTCGCTCGAGATTTGTTTTTATTTACTTGGGTAAGATGGAAAGGAAAATGAGATGTGCATATAGTACTCAATAAGGAGTTAATTTATATCTTAAATTCATGTATCATTGTAGGAATCAATATGAATAATCATGTTGGAAGAAATTCCATACCATTTTCTTTCTTATTACTATTATAAAATATTTATAACCAAAAATGATTTTTATTAGTTCAAATATTTGATATATTTATATATATTCTATATAAATATTTATTGGTGATGATTAGGTTAATATAAACCAATATATAATTTCATTGATTGGAATATTGTTTCTTGAATAATGATTCGCTTTTAAAACCTTCCATTATTTTATTCCCTTTATTTGAGGACAATGTTTCACATTATCCATTTATTTCATAACACTAAGCTTATTACTTTTTTCCATCATAACGTTTCATAATGGATATGGTATAGGTATCTCATTCATAAATATATACCTCAAAAGTAATAGTTTTTCCTATGTTTTCTATTATTCAATTGATTATGAAATTTTTATACATCTCTTTGTATTTCTATAAGTATTTATATACTCCTAATTATAATGATACTTATTTACTATATATGCATTTCTTGATAGTATTTTTTTTTAAAATGAATTAGTTAGAAATTTTAGCCACATCCTTTTTGGTCAAACCAAAGGGAAACCATTATCATTTGGTATGGGAAACTATGATAAGTCTGTTAGATTTATTGAACATATGAAACTATTTTAGAACCTTATTTTTATGAATTTAGGAATTTTAATTTATCTGAATGGGTATTAAATGGTGTTATATTTTAAAAGGGTTCTATGGATTATGTTTTTTTTAATTTGTATTGTAAGTCCTTATGATTTTAAAATAATATGATTTTTTGATAGATTGTATGACACAAAACACCAAATATAGATGAAATTATATCAGCCAAGACTTTACAATATATTTCCTAAAAACATTTATCTCTTCAATAGCTCCTAGAACTGTCAACCCCAAGTAAAAATGAACCGTAATGTAGTGTAGCATCATTACCATGTCCTTATGTTGGAGGGTATGAATATATGTAACTAAATTATTAAAATTACTATTATCTATTGATTAAATATAAAAAAATTATTTAAAATAACTATAAATGTTTTCTAAAAAACTATATTTTTTTAAATAACTATTTAATTAGACTTTTCACATATTATTTAAAAGTAATTTTTACCATATTTAAAACATTTATTTGAAAAAATAAATTTCATTTTTTAAATTGGAACATTATAATTATATTAGGATGATTTCTTGTAAATTTTTTGTAATGTTTAATTCTTCATTGAATAGTGGAAAATACTGAATTTTATTTAAAAGATACCTTTTAGTTTAAATTATTTAAAAATATAAATTATATTTTGTAATCATTTTAAATTATAGTTATTTAAATTATATATATATTAATAAAATTTGTTTTAATGGAATCAATTGCATAATGAATTTTAATGTAAAACTTTTGTAAAAAATTGAACATTTTTCTTCGAAATGCAGCTTTTTGTCGCATCCCTGAGTGTAATTTTAGATTAAAATTTTTCACTTATATGAATGGAATTTTAAAAAATAGATTCCATATTTTTAATTATCATAAATTATATTTTATAATAATTTAACCATAATTTTTTGAAAAAAAATAAATAGTGAAAACAATAAAAATTAATTACCACGGTTATGGTAAATTGGATTTACTAGGGGTTGAACTAAAAAGAAAATGTTTAAATTGACCTAAGTCTTGTCATAAATCTATTTTAAGGTCATATATCAGAACAATATTGTATAAGGATCTATAATACTCCAATTTTTTATGCTTTTGGAATTTTAAAAATAAGGTACAACTTTTTCTTTAAAATAATCACCACTGTGCTGAGAGGACCAATTTGGGATATACCTAACACTGAGAGAGGGGGTGAATCAATGTTGGGGTCTTTTTTAACTAATTCCAACTTTTATCCCTATACCTCTTGACCTATTAGGATCTTGATTTTCTTATTCTATTTTCCCGGTCGCATGAAATAATAGAAAAATGTAACAATATACACATGATATTTTTACAAGGTTCACCACTCAATAAGAGTGGCTATGTCCTTTCCATGCATGGGTATGAACACTGCATGGATTATCCAATATAATGTGATATTATTTTATAATGGAGTAGCTAGGAAAACAATCCTCTAGCCAGTGTGAGTCCCTACACTTTGGAGGGGGGGGGGTGGGAAACAATCCTCTTCCCTGGACTGGAGATATCCTAGTCCAACATGTAGCCTATAGCTGGTTCTTTATACTTCCTATGGAGATAGTATTCTTCCTTCATCAAAAGGTAGTTTCTTCTCTTTGTCTTCTTTAATTATGTTCACTTGATTACTTGCAAAGTTGTAGGAAAGCAATTCTTCCTTCTTTCATTATCTTCTTTTCTAGTGAAACACCAAATGCACAAGGATTCTTATTTCATATTCTTAGTGCAACAACCAACTTCACTAAAACATATTCTCTCTTCTTGGATAGAATCACATATACCAATGTGATTATTTAGGCAGTGGATATCGGTTCACTCAGCATCATCTGAATTAAACTGCCTTAAATAACTATAGGCTTCAATTTGGAATACTCTGTTCTTCTTCATCTTCTTCTCTTCTTTATATGCAGTAAACCTGTAAGATGCACACTCTTCTTCTTCTGCTTCATCAATGTAAAACCTGCTGCACTGAAACCTACTCTTATTCACATATTCTCTTTCAGTGAAAAACCATATGCACTAAGCCCTTCTTCTTCTTCTTCTTCTTCTTCTAGAATAACATGTTTTCTTTGTGATTATAAAAACAATTAAGTCTATATCAACTTAGCATCATCTCAGTTGAACCTAAGCTAGTAAGAAATTCTAGAAAAACTAACATATTGTGCGGAAATCCTTACTTGAACGCCACCCTGCTAGCGCGCTACTCTGTTTGCATGCCTCCCTGCTTGCGAGCCACTTAGCTTGCATGCCACCTACATGCGCACCAAAACTTGCTTGTCAAAACTTGTGTGCCACTATTGTGCACAAGTAAAAACTTGTGCACCACCTATGTCTTATGCACAACACACTTCTCGAAGACACCTCCATGCTTGCGTGCCTCTAACAACTTGCGTGAAAAAACATGTGCGACAAAACATGCATGACACATTACTTTCTTTCCTTATAAATAACCCTCAAATTGCATGCCACTTCAGCTTGCGTGCCGCCCTTTGCGACTTCTGCAATCAGATCACCCTCTACTACTTGCGCGATCAGAGCTCAAATTTTATCTTAATTGTTGATCCTTAAAAATTAGGAGGCTAGTCATCTATTTATTGGAATTTTAGTGACTTGCGTGCCACATACACTTGCACATCATACCCACTTGTCCGCCGCTCCATCACTTGCGAGTCTCTCCATCACTTGCATGCCCTTCCATCACTATCGTGACAGTTTCCTTCCTTTTTCATATTTTGATATTATGTTGTTGGAATATGACTTGTGTGCAACATACACTTCTTCGCTAATTATACTTTCACACCACACTTGCACGCCACTTATACTTGCGCGCAACTTTTTTAATTGCTCACCAATCTTTAACTTGTGCACCATTTTATTTGCTTTGTCAAATTTTTTGATTTGATGATCTTGAAATATGACTTGCGCACCACTTACACCTTCATGCCAATACTTGCGCACCACTCTTTACTTGTGCACCAATTTCTTTCCCTTTCCAACATCACTTCTTTACTCACTCTACTCTTCATAAGGCCTTCATAACAAGTTCTCAAATATTATGATATTTGTGAAATAAAAATCAATAGAGCATCGTCATAGTTTTGCCTATTATTTTTGGAATTCAAAGTCCTTCCACACTCTCTCTTATTCTTTAGCCATCATTCTCTACTTCATTCGAATCATATGATTCTTTTCATCATGTAAGATCTTTCATGGTTCACATGAAATCGTGAAGCATTACATGGTCTTCTTTAAATCATCATTCTTCTTAAATCATCCTTAGATGGATGATACTTCACCATTATTCATGGTTGTAAACAGTATGTCACCTTTGACACAAGTACTTTGAACTTAGTATCAGTTCAAAAATCATCTGAATTGACATCATAGAGAATTGGCCAAGCATGTCATTCAATGTTATGATTGCATAAAAATTCTCCAAGCATCCTCAATTTAGCCGATCTACAATGAATTTGGATTCCATATTCATATCCTTCTTCATTTTGACAAATATTGACAACTGTTGACAAAAAATACAATCTTCATACACAAAGTGGTCCCAATAATCTCTCCCTTTTTATTTTTTTGTTAGTACCTTAATGTATCCTCAGATGAATGTGTCAATGTCAAAATGAGTATCTTATCTCTCACCTTTACTTATTTTTCTCCCCTAGACATTCATTTCATTTCTCCCCCCTTTATTGACAAGAAATATAAAGATCATGGTAAAGAGGGTATCATTCCATACTTAAGTTATGTTCCATCAATCATTTCACTCTAAGTCTACTTGAGCAATTCTAAGTGTAGAAAACAAGAGGATTTGATTTAGACTACAAATATGTCCATTACCCACTGAATATGACACCTCATGAGATGAGAACTCATACACTTGTCTTCAAGGGTTCTGCAATTTCATTTCAGGCTGATGATATTGATTGTTATAAGAAATAATCATCCTGAAATTCCAGCACTCAGTTCAACAAAAAGATCAAAAACATTCAAGTGCAATTAGCAGGAAAAGTGGCCTTGGGGAATTTTCAATATTCTTATGTAACTGATTGACCTAGTTACTCCCCCTTTGAAAAAATATATTTATTTTGAGTAACCAAGGGTGAGAGATTAAGAAACGACATACCTTTTACAATGACATGATCTTCAGTCAATCTTCAATGTAATTGAATTTTATACCAACTGAAGTTGATACTGATTGAGATAATGGCTCTGGAAGCTTCTTCATGTGTCTCCCTATCAAGAGAACACTTCTCCTCACTAAATCCCAGGTTTTCCCCCAGAGATACTACTTCACCATAAATTCCTTGTATGATAATAACAAATACAATACACAAATATTTAATGGAATAAGGTGGATCCTTTTTTCTCTATCATTGTGAACAATAAGGTTGAGATGATTTTCTCAACCTAGATGCTCTATTCTTCACACATTCAAAACTTATCTTCAATACTGACTGTGATTTTTTGGACCTCACTATTTCTTCCATCTCTTTGTGTTTGAATCTTCTTTTTTCAGGGGCTTTCAAATCACTAGAGTCTCATGGTGAAACTTTCATCTTTATGAGGAATTTTTTTGGGATGGAGTAAATTCATGGAATCTTTTAACAGTATGACCAATATTGTTGCACCTCACACACATAAATTCCTTTTTTCATGTAAAATCTTCTTTGTGGTTTTAGCACAAGTATTAGCCTCTGCATATTCTATTTTACTCATTCTTTCTAAATCTTCAGGCCAAACCACAAAAATATCATTAGATTCTGAGGCATTGTGACTGGATCTTCTAAATGGCTTATTTTGAGTGCCTTCCTTTTTAGTGGTTCTTTTGGATGCACCACCCTTCACCTCCTTAGACATAGAATCCAATGGATTCTCAACATTTCTTCTTGGGATATTCTTCAGATAATTTGTTTTTACAACATTGTTCTATTTTTTCCCAAGCATGATTCTTCATTCTAAGCCAGCTGTTGTGATCTTATTTTCTTATCATCATTGGGTACCTGTTGTGGTGAACATGCACCATTCATGTGACCACTCCTATTGCATACATCACATATGTTATCTAATATTCAATATCAGTTTGAAGTATACAGATTCTTCTGGATCTGTATAAGTTTTTTCTTCTTCTCTGGATTTCTCTCCCTTGAGATGGGCTTTCTCTATGCTTTTACATTTAAGGGGTTGTACCAACAATCCATTTCACAATGCCTAAATCTATTACCACAACAACATTGACCAACAAACCATGACTTCATTCCATCTTCTATATAATGTTGTTGAATCTTATTTTTGGTATACTATGATTTTTGTGGGGAGATATATTCCAAACTATTTATCCTATACACCATAGCCTTGGTGGTAGGTTTCTTCTCACTTTTATTCATCCATAATTCTTTATATTTTTTATTCCAACATATACTTTTTGTATATTTTTTTTAAAAACATTAGTACAAGTTGGTATGGATGATATCTTTAGTTTCTCAGCTGGTTTTGATAGATCAATGAGTGAAGCCATGATCTTCTTATCACATGTTGGAGGTATTTTTATAGTATAATCCTCCATTGGGCATTGAGTACTAGCAGCAACTATTTCCTTATTTTGTGGAGACTCAATATGTGTCTTCTTAAGATTGTTAAACTCAGCTTCCAATTCAAGACATCTCATATTGAGGATGACTTCCTGGTCTTCAATCATAGTCATCTCCACTTCACAAGCCTTCTTTAATCTTTCAACTTCATCTTCATGCATCTTTACATTGTTTTGTAATAAAGAGTGAAGTTCATTGATCTTCTTGAAGTCTTATTCCAAATATTCCTCCTTGATTTAATTACTTCTTTTCAACTCATTTTCAAGTGCATGGATCTTCCCTTCTAGAGTCTTATTGACTCCATATTTTTCTTCGACATCTTTGAGCCACTTTGAAGAACATACTTCAAATACCAACTCTGTTTCTTCAAAGGATCCAACCTGTCTGGAGAGCTTTAGAAATTCCATAGTTTTTTCATTTAATCCTTTCTCTAAATCCTTAGTTTCTTCTTCCATCATAGTGATATTTTCTTGAATGTATTGAAATAAACCACAAACCAGGGATGTTGTTTCTTCAGTAATACCATACATACTCATTCTTAATCTATTAACTAATATTTCTTCAGGTGTTATAGATTGATCATCACCACATGTTGCCAGTATTTTCATTATGTGAATAATTTCTAAATATACTAACACATACCTCCTAATTAGTTGACGTTGGAAGGTTTTCCATCTTATTGGTGGGTACTTGAGCCACCATCTCATTACTTTACAAGTCGGGTGTGTCTTCAATGTCAAATAGATATGGAGAACTAGATGATTCTTCTTCTTTAGATAAGTGGGAATTCTTCTTCAAATGTAACTTCTCATTCTTTTTCCTATTCATAATGGGCTTGGTAGATATAGCCTTCTGATCATAGGTAACTGAATATTCACCAACAATGCTCTTCATTGTTGAATCAGGAAAGGAATTCAAGTCTTCAATAGAGAATAACTTCACTATAGAGAATCCAATAGAGGTGAACCTTTACCTCTGATTCTAATTGAGATGACCAGTTTGGGATATACCTCACACTGAGAGGGGGGAGGATGAATTTTTTAATTTATGTTAAGAATATCTCTAGTTTTTGGATTATACATTTTGTCTCATAGTGTTATGATCAAATATAGTGTATTACTTTGTTTAAAAATGTAGAATAATAGAAGGAATGTGAACAATATAAATTTACACACTCCATGTTGTTATTTACCTCTTGGGAAATAAAATGAATTTGGAGCTGGTGTTATAGCTGGAATTGATCAAAATATAACCATATTGTGGTAGGTATCCTAGGTTATGAGGAATAAACTATATAATATAGGGAAGCTAATGATCCACTACATGGTGTAACAATTTTAGACCATTTCATTCTTCAATAACCACTATCATTCAATTAGAATACAAATCCATTTTTATACGAGAAATAGATATGTTCAATAGAGTATATATTTATCACTCTAGGAAGTAGTGAAAGGGTGAATTTTTTCAAAGATGTTTTTAATCTATCCAGTAATGTTGATTAATAGTGTTCTTTAATTCAACAAATTATTGATGTAGAGGAAATAAAAAGAATTGAGTGGAAGGATTTCATGGTGATCTTCTTGGAAGATTATTTTCTTTATGAGAAAACGGTGGAAATGGGAAGACACTTCTGATGACTTTGATAGAATGAAGAGGAAAATGTTTACAAGTATAGATCCAACATTATGATCTTAGCAAGGTATAATGTCGAATATTTACATAATAAAAATAGTCATATTTATTTTTTTCATTGATGGGATTAAACCAATCCTTTGAAGGAAACTGTAATCCAAAAAATTATCATCATACAAGGACATATTATCAAGTGCTATCAATAAATATGAATAATTATATAATTATTATGCCTTCAATGGGAAAAAAACATGAATGGGATGGGGGGAAAAAAATAAATTGAAAAATTGTAAAAATGATTTTCCATCAAGTGATACTTGTTGAGGGAAATACCTTGGTACATTCTTTAATGGAAAATGTGTTTCCTTTATGTATATAGAAAAATTACACAAGGATTGATATTTCATAGGTAATAAATAATCAACCAATGTGAAATGATTCCACTATAAGGATACAGGTAACTAATCATATGAATTTTCTATTTTTGAAGGGAAAATATTTGAAAATGATATAATGGTTCAAGATCAAGTTTTTTCTATTCCAACACATTGTGGTATTATTAATGTTCTTAATTATTTGTATAAAATTAATATTCTGTAAAAGTTATTTATTATGAACATTCTCATAACATATATTGATTGTATAAAAGTAATTTTTTGTTATGTATTTTAAATAATATGTCGAACGGTACCCATGACCAAGAAAAATGATTCTATGAACATTTGAAATTCATGGAGAAAATATGATTGAAGGAAAAATAACCCTTAATATGTTTGTAATTATAAGAAATGGTTTTGGGATAAAGGGATGATTGATATGAAAAAAGTAAATTGTATAGTAATAATGACCATGGAACTAATTAATGATAAATTCATTATTGTAAATTTTGTGACCTTCTTTCTAAAGTTAAGAGTTTAAATATTTTTAATGGTCGAAAAGGTTAAAAATTTATGAAATTACTTATGTTCAACATTGGATGATGTTTTAGATATGCCGGTATTACTTCACCATATGATGATTCATTCATATTGGATAACCCGTTCGAACCATTTTTCAATAATAATAAATAGAGATTGAATTAATTACATATCATTATATTATGTATATTTTGAATCATTAACAGTGAGATTTAGTGCTGGAGGAATGAAAAACACATTTATAGATATTTATTTATTTGAGTAAACTATGAATTCAAAATTGATCGAAGAACAGACAAAAGATGTATTTTTTATTATTAAATTAAAAAATATATATTAAGTATATTTCAATATAATATTATATAATAGAAGGACTCCTCAAATTTAAAAAAATTACCTTGAAACAAAAAATTTATCTTACTAAATTCATATATGATTAATCATATGGCCATTTAATTTATCATAGATTTATTATTTTTAGGGTTCATAAATTTTTATTGATCATTCTATTTCTTGTGAAAAATTGATTCTATCACTATCTATAATTATTTATATTTTTTATCTATGTCAATTTTTTCAGTTCCCACAAATGTTAACCTACTAGGTAACCTAGTAATGTGTTATTTAATATGACCTTATTAGTTAATTTTATCTCTTATTAAGATGTAGTTTTTTATCCCTTTAATGATGTAGGTTTTTCAATAATGTAACTTACAAATATGAAACCCTTTATTACTGAGAACATGTTTAAATTATGAGGATACAATTTATTTGTGATTGAGAGAATGTAAAACCCCAACACTTTAAATTCATAAAATCTTATTAATAATGTGTATACAAGGAAACACCAACCCTAGAAGAAAATATAACACCTCATACTTTAAAAAATAATTATTTTAGATAATTTAATTATCTTTCTTAGCTTGTGGAACATGTAATCATGAATCATAATGAAACATAATATAGTATACAGTTATAACATTAAGATGGAATGTATTAATAATACTAAATTAATTAGAAAAAATATTTTCATCAATTTATTAGAATGAAAATAAGAGTCATTTAAAAGGAAGAAAAAAATGATTAATAAATAACATTATTATTTCAAAATGACGATTTAGTCTCACATTAAAGATATAATTAAAAAATAATTTTTTAATTTTTTTATAAAAATTATTTTATAAAATAGACTTTATTTTTGAAATTAGAATACAAAAAATATAGTTGGTTTATTTTTTGGTATTTCTCTAAAATGTTACAATTTTTGATGAATAGTGAATGATAATAAATATTAATTGAAAACTACATTTTAATTTATATTATTTACAAAGTTAAATAAAATTTTTATTTATTAATGAGGTAGAATTAATTAAATAACGAGTCTATTAATTTAGTTTATGTCATTGGAATCATTTTCTTATTGAATTTTGATTTAATAACTATAAAATATTTTGAACCTTTTCTCTTTAAAAACCTGTTTTCGCATCACATCTACAAGAATAATTATAAATTAAAATTTTCAACTCTTATGAATGGGATTTAAGAAATTGAACTCCATATTTGGAATCAGAATTGTTTATATTTTATAATTAGGGAAAAATAATATTTGAACATAATTAATAGTGAAAACAATTAAAATTAATTACCATTGTTAAATTAAAAATAGATTAAAGTGTGTTAAACTCAAAAGATAAGGGTTAAAGTGGCCTAAAAACTTATATAAAATCTATTTTAAAACCATATATAGATCCTATAGTTCCTAAGGATTGGTAAAAATACTTTTTTACCATTTTTTCTGGTGAAATTCATTGTTACACCCTTTTTTTTGAAAAAATAATTTGTGCCCCCATCACCTCACTTATTAAAATCCACAACTCTCCCCTCTTATTCACAAATTCAAGGCTTTTTTGTCTATACAATACCTAACCAAATCACTTAAAAATAATCCTACAATATTTCTAAATTCATTATTTTTTTATAAATCAAACCTTGTATGTATTTGGTGCAATCTTAAGAGGGTTACCCGAAGAAGAAGTGGTTAAAGTATGTTCATCCAAAAGGAGGCTTGGGGTAAGGGTTTGTCATGTCACTTTTTCTTCTATGAGATATACACCATGTAAACCACTTATATTGTTTTTCTATTGTACAAAATACCATTAAGTTTGTTATATAGTGAATTCATTTATCTTCATGGTCATTAATGATAAATGTCAATTTATTTCCTTTTTGGGGCTTATGGTACAATGATTACCAATCTCGTAATGGTTTATATCACAATCTCATCATTATTCGGGTTCATTTCTATTTAAGTCTCCACTGGAGGAATTATTTGATATTTTTATCTTACAGTTAGTCTATTTTATTCTTCTAAGGTTATTAATGATGTTTTTCATGTAATAGTACAATTTTTCAACACGTTGGTACTTATAACAATTGAGAAAATGTTCTTAAGATATATGACATTATTTCTCTCTTAGGCCAAGAATACTTTTCCACCAAAACCATATTTTCTAAAAAATATTTAAAATTAAATTATATCATCCTACAAATGATTTATTAAATACGACTATAACTGAGTATGTATTTTAAATAAATTGTTTTAATGGAATATTCTTTTCATTTTCAAAACAATTAACTTTATTATTATTTTTATAGTGTTAAAGGAATGTTTTTTAACTTATACAACTTGTATGAAGTCACCCACTATCCAAACTATCATTTATTTGAATAATACCAAGATAGTATACATGATTATTTATAAATAAATTTTCTCCCTATTTTTTTAAATTGTTATTGTTTAAAAGTGATTATTAAAGAAAATGATTTCAGAAATATTTTACCAATTTAATAGTTTTAAAACAAAAAATTTTATTTTTAAAGGTTTTTTTCCTGAAGAAATGTTCAGCATAATATTTCTAAATCATTTTACCTTTAATAAGACGTTTTTTATGTTACTTATTCTTTAATGGTGATATAATCCAATAATAAAATTCTTTTATTTCTATAGATGGTTTATGATCAATTTTAGTAGGGATGTAATATGTTGATGCCATTAATTTTTTTCATGTCTGGTTTATGATTATGTATGTTAATTGGGTAATGTAATTACATTTTGGATGATATTTTAAATATGAATGCTTATATTGATTATGTTTCACCCCCTTCATGTCAGGAATGTGTTGGAATTTGTATGAGAAAGGAGGGCCTGTTGTAGCCCCATGATAAATTGTTAGGTCTCATAAGGCAAACAAGATGTGGTGTTGTCCAATGAATTTATCATTTATAAATATGTCTTGGAAAAATCCTCTATGGTATTTAATGTCTTCAAAAAACAACAACGGTAATATATTTCTTGGAAAATTCCTTGACAGTATGTTTTGGAAGTCCAAAATTATGAATTCCATCATTATGAATTCAGTTATTGACATCCTATGTGATCATTTGATTAGTTAGATTATCCCTGGTCATGTTTCAACCACCTATGATTATTTTTATGACATAATTTGAACATTTTTTAAACAAGTAAAATTATTTTTATGTTATTGATTAAATATCATTATTTTTAGTTATTTTTTTATTTCTATATTGATGATTCCATATTTATTCATAGATTCCAATATACTATCACCATTACAAAGAAGCTGATCTCATCCATTTCATATGTTTTATTTCCCCCAGGATACCAATAATTATTATTTTTATTGATATATCGGGATACTATAAGGGAAATGATATAAATCTAAAGAAAAACTCATTGTGAATATTTTGTTTAAAAATGTAATGTGTGGTTAAGTAGATATCTTATTTATCAAGATTATGAATTTATTTTCTTCTTCAATATCTGAATCCTTATATCTATTTCCAACATAATAGATCAGACACTAGCTCATGGATACTAGGGTTGGGGATGCTATAGTTTTTCCATGCCACTTATTTTTGGGAAATTATATTTTTTCCAAAATTCATTTTTATCTATGGGTCTTGATGAAATTTTTTTCCATTTGTGTTAAAATGGGTGGAATATTATAAAATGGAATGTGAAATGTTAAAAAATGAATGATATATTTGTTTAAAAGGTAATTACAATTTCGTTTCTAAATTAAATTGGATTATACATATGCTAGATTTATAATCAACTTTTGAAATGTATTAAATCCTTTTTAAAATGTATGTTATGTTCTGTGTTTACATGAAATTGAGTATTAAAAGGAATTGTTTATGTGAAGCAGTATATATCCATAAACAAAAAAATGTGTGTTTTTTGGAATGAAGAATGGTTTTGTAAACTTATTTTGATAAATACATCTCTTTGAAAATGTGGAGTTTAATATAAGTTCAAACTTAGGATGTTCTGGAAGAATCCTATGTTGGGGAGTATCTTAGCTTGAATTTTTACCATTCAACATTATTTCGAAAGTCATTAGGATTATGGTAAAATATTTATAATAAATTTATACTAGGGATATAATGACTTATTTTTGGTTTTTGGAGTCACTCATCAGAATCATTTTTGAGGATTTAAGAATGAGTTATGGTGTTATTAAGTGTAATTTAATTTTTTATTTTTATATTTAGTGTCAACATATGGTTTTTATTATATTTGGGAGGTTTAACATTGAAAGAAGGTGGATGCTCTAGGATATGAGATGAGTTATGTTCTAGTCCATGTATGAGTGATGTGATAATGATTTAATGATTTTATATATATCATATGTTGTATAAAAGATTTGTAATTTAATATATGATTCATGATTGGAGGATTGATATTAAAAATTAGTTGGTTTAGGCGATTTAAGATGAATTTTGTAACAGTTTTTCATGATTTGGTGGATGCAGCAGTTCATATATTAGAAACATATAGGTTGTGAGTCTTTGGGTAAGCGTCTCACAAGACTTCACAGGGTTGAGAATTCATATAGTGGGAAGATTTTAATTTCTTGGGTATTAATTATAGTTATTAGGTTTTTATTAAGGTCTTAATTATAAATTTTATCAAATTAAATCATTGGATCATTTGTATTTTTAATTTGGGTTGTTGGGTCATTTTTTTGTTTTAATATTCAGATTCTATTTCTGTAATTAAAGGTTGAATATTTAGGTGTTCATTTCAGGGTTTGTGTTTCATTTGTTTTGTAAGAATTTATAGTACCTATGAAGGGGTTCCACATATAGTAATAAATTCCATGTGACGTTGAGTACTCAAAAGGAGGCCAATAGGTACCTGTTTGGCACCCCATTGTCCACGGTGTTGTGGGGATGATACTTGGAACTCAATGGCCATAGTATTGAAAATAAATAGTCTAGATGGATATTTTTTAGTGGGAGTGGGGGTTTTTTCATTTACCATTCCTCCATATTTCTTCCACCATCTTCTTCATCAACCTCATATTACTATAGTCATAATGAGCCCACTCCCATGGTATATCTTTATCCTATCTTCCTCCTTCTAGGACCTTAAATAAAGGAGGATCTATAGGTGTTTATCATGAAAGATATATGTTAAAATCTCATCTAACTCTTATCCTTCCCTACTTTAATCAAATATTCTAATTTATTTTCCTCTAATCTTGGATTGTATATTGGATTCCACTAATTAATGAGAGAATGAATCTAAGACATTGAGTTGTTTGACTTCTCTATCTTTAAAGAGGATCATGTGGTTTGATTGAAAATCATTTATATTATTTATGATTTAAAGAGATTAAAGAGTGGTTTATTCTAGGGGTTTTATGGTTTCTGAGGTTAGGTTCATAATATTTCTAAATATTTATTTATTTATTTAGGTTATAATATTTTTTTTTGTTTAATTTTGGTGTTTGATTTTGTGGGTATCCTTTTAGATTTTATTCATCCATTGGAAATGATAATTTTATAGTGGGGACTTCTAGATGTGTGGGTTTGGTTTTAAAAATTTTCTGTACTTTTTAGGGAGATGGTTTATAATCATAAATCTCTATTATAAGATTACTAGGTGGTATCAACTCGTTGAGTGATTATTTGACTATGCATGAACATACCTACATTCAGTGTTTTATTTAATATTGATGTTCATTTTTATATAATGATATTATTTTTTATCTTTAAATTATAATTTATATCTAAGGGTTAAAATTATGTCTAATGATAATTTTTTTCATTATAGAGTGAAGATCAATCCCATGTGTATGTTGTAATTTTTAATAAACAGGTTTCTTTGTTGGACTAGTGAAATCTTTTAACTTTGTAATTATTTCCATCAATTATTATATTGTTATACCATGTTTAAAAATTTTCACTTAACCCTTTAATCTATCATTGTTCATCACATTCCTTGATATTGTTAGTAGGTTGAAATGATAAATCTTTTAGTGTATTTTAGTTTAAATTACATTTAGAATAATTTATAAGATAATAGATTCCTCTTGGAATACAACATAATTGTTTATTATGATATATCTAATGTACATTTCCATGGGACTCATTTATGTTATAGAAGTGAAATTCCCTACTATCATTAAAATATAAATTGACGATAATTCAATAAACCACACTTAATCCTTAGTTAAGAGAGTGATTCACTGGTGATGTGGTGATTGGGGTAAATTGACGATAAGGGATGAATTGAAATCAAATATAGTTTATTTAGTATGGATTCAAATAATTTACAAATATGAAATATAAATATTATTTCACAAGAAAAAATATGAGTAGAAATGTACAAGAAATACTATTTTAAAGAATGATCCATTTTGGAAGCACCTTAATAATTATGATTATTTACCCTTCCTATCAGGTTTTAACTGTTTTTCTAAAAAATTATTTTATAAGACACTAAATTATACTCTTTTGAAACTGTGGATCTAGAAATTCTTCGAGTAATATAAAATACCAATATATAAGTTTAAATAATAAAGTGTATACATGAACTACAACCATTTTAATAGTGGATATTTTATAAACCTATGTCTATATTATAAGACTATTTCTTTACCTTGGTGACCTAAATACCACCACTAGTTTGCACTAGTTTAGAAACATGTTTGTGTTGTGTGAACTTAAAAGAGTTATTATAGTAACCCAGTTGTTATTTTTTCTCAGTTTCCTTTTAAAATAACAGGATAATAGAGTATGAAATGACCTAATATATTTATAGGGGCAATTATAACATTACGTGGTTACCTATATATAAATTTATATTTATGGGACAATATTCCATTTTTACATTCTAGAAATCATTATTGTTTTCTACCATGACAGTGTAATTTATTATTGTATAAAATGATCAATACTATGAAATTATTATTATAATAATTTTATTACCTCTATGTGTAAAGAATGTTGAATTATTTCATTAGTAGTGTTTCTTGATCTTGCCTACACCATTACTATCAGGATAATGTTATTTAATTTGTAAGTGATCATGTTTGATAATGTGACCAACATTGATATCATTTTTAGGGATAGACCTTTATCTAAATATATTCCATGTTTCAAAATTCATGTTGATTCATATAGATGGTATATTATGTTTTAAAGGGTAATTATATACACGTATTTGATAATGTTATAATGTAGTTCTATTTATAATAGATAGATTAATCGAATGATATAGTTGGAATGGAATTACCAACAAACATATACAAACTTCCTTTTCCCAATATATTGGATGGGTTTTGCAACCCAAATTATTATGAATGGATGGGTGCTTTCCCAAACATCACTCTTCACATTATATAACTTTCTTGGATAATCTGGAGACATGTATTTCATTTTTAGACACCCCCAATATGGAGGTTTACTAAGTCTAGCTAGTATGAATTCATTAAATGGAACACTATTAATATGTGATTGTATCTGTTTTGTGAAAGAAAAAATAATTTTAGTCTATATATGTAAAAAAAATTACTTGTTTATGTATACACAATTATATAAATGTTTTTTTGTTACAATATTGGTGGTTACCTACTCAATATTTTATTCGCAAACACTACACGGACACTCAGTGGATATAAAACCTATATTTTGATGCATTTTAAGTACTCATAGGCACACTGGAAGCTTTTTGATCTCATTAGATAGTTTCTAATTTTTTTATACAATATAGAGTAGTTAACACTTTATTGTAAGATCATTGAATATATATAAAGGTCTTTTTTGGATCATTTCTATACTCTAATTTGTTGAATCATGTTCTATACCACACAAGGAAGGGATATTTACCATGGTATGAATTGTATAAGATGATATATTGGTTGGGTTTTATAGAATTCATTTATTTAAATTGTTGATGTCTTGATTAAATTGTGTTTATGACCTTATAATCTATATAGATTACAGTATCATTGGATCTCTCAATTTTTAGATGAGTCCAACCAAAAATATAGAAATAAAAATCAATGATTTATTTGTATTTAAAGTAAGGTAAATAATTCCCCAAATTTTATTATTAAAACCATGGTTCTTGACACGAGACCTTGGGGATCATGGAGCACTCTTGGGGTAATATCATACATGATCTAATTTTTGGTCGGGTATTTGGGTCACAAACATTACAAAAATATTATGTTTTTAAATGTGAACATGAATAAGTGGTTTATATAAAATTACCCAAATTATTCATTCTTGATGGTGATGGTCGTTGAGTTCATAAGATAAACATGTATTTATATGGGATAATACGTGATCTAAATGGATGGTATTTATATAAAAATGTAAGATTAAGGAGAATAGTGTTTGAAAAATAGAAGTTGGATTGTAATTTCTATTCTAATGGTGATGTCACAAACTCATTAATTTTATTCTTCAGGTCTATGTAATTATTTTTTTGGAAACAAGGAAGAAACTTATGTGGAATTGTCTATATAATTGTGGAATAACATAAATATAATTATTATATGAGAGATGACATTATTTTGGTGTTTGAAATTCTTAAACACAGTACATTATATATCTCTCTTATAATAGAGATATTCCCTTGAGTTATGAAGATGTTTATAATAGATTAATCATAAGAGGTCCCCACTCATATAAAACATAGGAAACTGTTTTACTTGAATGTAGAAGGATATTTTTAAGATCAAATTATGTTTTGAAGTCTTGTTGGAAAATTTCTCTACATGAAAATATCTAAACTAGGCATCTTATCTGAAGTTAAAATTTTATCATGATTCTGAAGAAATCAAAAGAACAAACAATTTATTGAGGTAACGTAGATCATATGCATTGTTAAAGTAGCAATTGATTATATACATTAGTATAAAAAGGTAACACCTTTTCATCTATATTGATATTTTTTGGTTGATTTGGTAGATTTAATTTGTGATCAAAAGTCTTCTTTGGGAGGTGTATTCTCTATCGAATTAAGATATGTTTCATGAGACTAAAACAATAAAAATTAAATATCATTGTGTAGAAAAACTACTGATTATGTAGAGGCATTATAATCCACTACAAAAATGATATTTATAAATCTATATCTTGATCTTGTGAGGGTGAATTTATCATATGGATTAATGATTGGGTGTTACAATCAAAGTAAAACAAATTTGGAAAAGAATCTAGTAGATCAATTGAAGTAAAAAATATTGATATTAAATACATTTTCAACACGAAAAAGGTATAAATTCTAGATGTTTTATTGGATTATGTTTCTATAAAATGGAAATTTATTAATGTCTTGTAAAATCCTCAAATAAGGATGACTTCATGTCATTGTGATTTTTTTAGAACAATATCTTTCAAAATTCCAATTATTTATTTTATATTAATATCTCTCTTTAATCCATTTACATTTTTAAACTTATGGGGACAATATATAGGATCTATTCATATATAGTGGTAGAGACTCTTGTTTCTTATTTAGGTATTTATATATGGGGATAAATAATGTGTTAGTGGATAAATCATGGAGATGATCATATATTTTAATTTTAATTTAGTCAAAAAAATAAAATCAGGGAGATTGAAAAACATTTAGGGATGTATTAAAGACCCCTTGTATTTTGGGGAACTATATGATACTTAGAGTTCCCTAATGATATGAATAAAAAAAGGTGGATATATGAGTTATTCTAAAATGATTCACGGAAAATATAATATTAATCATTATATTGAAAATAAATAAAATAATAAAAAAATTATATTCTTTTGTGTGGTTATTATATAGGCATAATATTTGTTGTATACAATGGATTTTTTCATGTGAGAATTCATTCATGAGTTGTAGTAGTCATTTCATGTTTTTTTAATGACATTGTCAAGGATTATTAAGAGACTCTTTGGAGATGAAAAAAATAAAAAAAGTAAGTTTTCTAAGGAGTTCTTATACATAAAATTCAAATACACTAAAAAATTTATTGGAAGAGGGAAATTTTTATATGAACATTTATAATTGAAAAAAGTATTTACAAATTTGTTTCCTCATGATGGTAATGTAGTAAATAAACGTGGTTCCAAAATAGGTGTTTTAAATAAACATTATGTCATGTAGAATTAGAAAAATTTCTATATATTGAATGGTCATTGTTCTAGGGAATATTCTTAATGTTTCTAAAAAATTGGACGGGAAGTTACCAAGGATAACCAATAAAAAACATGCATTTTAGATCCCATTCCAGAAGGAAAATTTCTAATGTGACATGTTTCAAAGTGAAAAGGACATAATACATAGTTTTTTATACTATGCCAATGTTGATTATTTCATAGCTCAATTGAGAACATTTCATTGAGAGTTTGGAGATAGACTTCAATGAGCTATGGTCGAAAACGGAGTTTCAATGTGATTTTTGATATTAAGTTGAATAACTATGTGGTGTGGTGATTTATAAAATTTCATGGTTCTTAAAATTATCATTATACCTGTCAAAGAAAGGATTTAATAAAACAAATTTATTAGGAAGAGTTATTATTTAATATTATAGATTGTGATTACTTTAACAAAAAATTGGTGTTTTTAAGGAGATTATGTATAATGGTGATATTATAATAAATTAATGATGTGTTTCTCATTGTCCTATATGAATATTTATTAATATAACTTGGCACTCATTCCAAAGACAATTCTCTGGGGACTTTAGTTAGGATTAAAGATAATAACATGTGTGTGCACAAGTTGAAAATTATGGAGGAATTTTTGGTTATTAAGTGAATATTTATCGACTTGTTTATAATTATAATTCTTCCATATACATGTATTTTTGAATCATATTATTAATCCATTCTTTGTTATTTTTTATTATATGATATGAATGTATGTATTGAGATGGAAACAATTATTCACCAAAGATTATATACTTGTTAATCGGAGTATGTGAACTTTGAAAAATCCTTCATGCTATGTGGGACTATTTTCACCCTATCTATCATAATCATATCGTTTCATTTTATATCCATTAACATTAACTTGTAGCAGTAAAATGATCATTCGAGTTGGTGTTTTGGTAAGAACTGATTTACCTACCCTTTAAGTGGTTGTAAACCATCACCTATGTGTTTTGTTATTATTATTATTTATCACTTAATCATTTTTAATATTTAATATTTAATTATTTTAAATAATAAAAAAATTAAATAATCATACTTTATAATTAATATTTAAATATTTTAAATTATAAATACGTAATAATTAATAAATAATATTAATTAATAGTAATTAATAATTACTAATTAGACTAAAAGAACAAATATATTTTAATAAGTAATTTATAAATTTTTAATATTGAAAAAAAAATTAAAATATTAATTATTAATTTATAACTAATTATTATTATTATTATATTTTTAAATTAAAAAAATTATGGTATTTATATCCATGAGAACCACAAACTATTACAATAATGTTCATATGATAGGGTACCCATGACCAGAGTTGCTCACAACCATGATCGTATATACCTATGACCACGATAATTCCTAATTATTATCATTGCTCCACTATAATCACGATTTTTAGCACCCATGATAAACAATAAAGTATCTGAGGTTTTTTTCATGGTAGTATTTTAAACAATGTTATGGTTACAATTGATCCTTTTTTGATCATCACCAGCATCCAACCATGATTCAACCACATGTCATGATTCTATTCTATCTTTTCTATTCACAATAATTTACACTGCAATGATGTGGTTTACTCTTGTAGTTTTTCCATCGTTAATTTATTCACCTCTATCGATCTTCAAAACCCATGCACATCATTATTTCACATTTATTTATTCATTTATAAACATTATCACAACTAACAATAGGTTTTTGTTTCACAGTTTATGGTTTTCAATTTCCTATGAAAATAATAAATTATATATTATAAAACTACAAGAATTAAAACCTATATTCTAAGAGTTTTAAAATTAACATGATAGCATTATAAATAATTCATGATAATCAAATTACATTATATAAAACATAAATATACTTTTTAATCTTATAAATGATTCAATTTTCCAAAAATAATGTTAAAACTATTCCTTTATATCAAGATAATTTTTACATACCAAATGCACCCACACATAACATATTATAAGACCTCAAGGAATGGTATCCAACATATTAATTTTTAAATCATCATGAAAAGAAATTTTAAACTCATTACTTTTAAAATAAAAAAATCAATCATAATTTTCTTTCATTAACATTTTGACCAGAACTTATTTTTCAATATGAGATTTAGTTCTTCTTCTAGGGAAGGATTTATTTTTGCCCCAAAAATAATACTTGTACTCCTAAATTTTTAAGACCCTCATTTTTATGTACATCTGTTAAATTTTGTTTATGTCACTAAAATATTTTTGAATCTAATTCAATGTTGTTTCATTATTTTGGGGTGAATGAAGGTGAAGGGAAGGGGAGTATAGATATACCATACTAGATAAATCCATAAGAGGACACTAAGTACCTATTGGTGGTGTTTCAAGTATCACTTGGAAATCCAAAGGTAAAATTCCATTGATTGGCCTTTGGGTCCGAATATGACATGAACAGGGTAGTAGATGGGTTATCAAGGAAATAGGTATTGGACGAGTGATCGTTGTTCTCTAGAAATATTCTTTTTATACACGGGTAAATATGTATTTTCACATAATATTAATTGGAACTTAAGTCAAGAATCCTTCGATATATGGGTCATTTAAATAATTTTTTAAAATAAATTTGTAGTTATAATCTGTCTCTTCAATATTTAATCATTAAGGTTCAAATTTATCTTTATTTGAGCATAGATTGTTTATTTTATTGGTGTATTGGATTCATATTGATATGTCATTTGATAATATTAACTTTTAATATTAAGGTGAATCCATATTTTTTATTTCTAAAAAAATTATAACTCTCTTTCATTTAGTTCATCAAATTCTTATATCATTGAGTTATTAGAGTTGATGAGGAATTGAACATTATTTGAATTTATTATATGCAATGTGGTCAGGTGACCCCTTTCTCTCACATGGACTTTTTATGTGTTTATATATTCAATCTTTAAAAATTTTATAATTTAACTATTATTAGGAGTTTCATGCCTTGGAAATTAGCTTAACTACTATGGTGTGAATTTATTATGAATCCCAGATTGTAATTATGTCATAATATGATGGTTAAGGGATAAAATTGTTATTATCAATTAATAACAAGATAAATTGGTAAGATAATTTACAAATTTAAGGAGTAATAACAAATATAATAATAATTAATTGATTAAATTTTTTTAAAAAAGTTTTTCATATGAAGTTAGTAAGGGTTAATTAAAGGTTTTAGTGGCAAACTCCGATTAATAAATTCATGTGATGAAATATTGAAATATGTTATGTTAATGTGTTTTATTTCACAATTCCATGTGTGAATTATGAGTGGTGTGGAACATTAATTTATGATGTTTTAAAATAAAATATTTAATAAAGTGTGGAAAAATGTGACTATCCTATATTGGGAAATATCATCATACATGGTAGGTTGATGTGCTTACAAGACCAATTTCTAGTAGATTTTTTATCTAGTAAATTAATTTTTAAATAGGATAATGTGGTGAATAAATAAGGTAATGGTTTTAAAAAGAATATTATATTGAAATATATATAATATTTTCTCAAATATGGGTTCTTGGAGTGTGTTTTCATTCCAAAATACCATGCATTGATGTGGGAAATCATTTTTTAATTCATATTTTTAATATATGACATAAATAGAAAAATGAACCACTGGATTCTTGGACAAGGGACACATGGATTTTGAATTCAAAAATATTCTTTTGGAAGCTGAACTAGAGACACTTGTGGAGAAGAATATCAAATAGGGTATAAAAATTACAATCTATAACCTAATTGATTAATCATCCTAATAATTGGTTATGATCTATAAGGTGACTCATGAAATATAAGAACAACATCCTCTTATCTTTAGAGGACATGATTGAAATCATATATTAATGGAAAACATAGATGTAATTTATCAAATATTTGTTTTGATGAATTCATTTTTGGTGAGTAAATTTAATTTGGTTATTTTTATGATCAAGGGAACTGATTGGAACTTGTTGGTTATTCTAGCCTCGGAAAAGAGGACAAGTGGGTTGACCTGGAATTCATTTCATGAACTATTAGTTAAAAAAACTGTCCTAAGATGATGAGTATGGATATGTGTAATGTGTTTATAGAGTCGAAATACGGATGAGTGTATATCCTTTATTATTCATCAAAGTTCATTCAATTTATATGTTTTCTCCAACCACTACTAGATATTTGAGTTTCTGCGCCTGTGGAAACGGGCGACCGCCATTGGCGGTCGCTATTAAAAGCATTAGCGACCGCCAATGGCGGTCGCTAATCTGGAACAAAAAAACCGCGGTATTTTTCCCACCCCGTTCATCTTCCTTGTCATTTTTCCCCGCTACCGCTGCAAATCTGGTGGCGTCGCGCCGATGCCCCCGCCGCCGCCCCCCCACCTCATTCCGGTCACCCTCGATGTCACGTGTGTCACCCTCCGCTGCCCCCTCTACCATCGTAGCGTCCGCCTATCACCCCGCCCCCGCCCCCGCCTATCACCCCACTGCCGCCCCCGCCTATCACTCCCTCCGGCCGCCACATGTCCGCCATTGATGGCCACCGAAGGTCACCCGAGGCCCCCATGCCTTCTGCGTTTCTCCGGTACCGTTTCTGCATTTCTGCGTTTCTTTTTTTACATGAGCTACAGCGACCGCCATTGGCGGTCGCTGTTGCTCATTACCGACGGAGCAACAGCGACCGCTTTTGGCGGTCGCTAAAGGCCCTTATTTTAGTAGTGAACCATTCACAGAGATAAACATTTTATGATCCATCATTTAGATTTTGAGTTGAGGTGAGAGATTCATTGAAATGATCATATCCTTTTTTTCCTATAATTATGTAGGTGGTAATTATATCTTATTTTTTAGAGATTTCCTTAGGATGATAAATATGAATCAATTGGATTATGAGGATCTGATGTTTGGAATAAGAGGTAGGGAGATAACTCTCATAGAGATGGAGAGTGTTTTGGTTGTATGGAGAAGAGATTATCATCTATTTAATAATGATTTAGGGAGCCAATTAACCTTTTAAATGGGTAAATAAATTAAATATTCAATATATTTATCCTTTTTATCCCAAGAAGTATTATTTATATGGAAATATGGGGCATTTAAAGGTGATTTTTCAGAAGGGGCCCTAGAAGATTTGAGGTTGCGGTTCGATTTCTATATAAGAATACTTGGAATAAGCTACTACCCCACAATAGTGTGTAAACAATTTCTTATCTAGGTGATATATCTAAATATCTGGAAGTGAAACTCAAGGGTAGGATCCATGAGGATATGTTCTATTGGGGAAAAGGGAAACATATGGAAGGGTCATGGTATGGTTTCTTGGAAGAAGTTTGATGTTGGGGAGGATCTAGTGGATCTCAGAAACAAATATTATATGGTTATAGGTATGATTTTTTCCCACCTATATCCTATATAAAGAATATTTTATTATAGTGTTTCTCATTGTTTTATGTTTCTAAAACCATATTTTTCAATTATGCTACTTTCGGGAGTTCTATCTACCGATAGCCTATTGAGGAGAAGGTAAGAGGGTATGTAACCCCTGCCCCTACCTCATTGGATTTAGGAGGCAGTGAGGGATACATGGCCTTAAGCGATGTTCCCAAGATGCCAAAGGCTAGAAATAAATTCCAAGGGCTTCAAGATCAAGTTGGGGAAATATTTTCTCTTAAAAAAAAACCAACCAAACCATCCACTAACAGCCACTATATGATGCATGTCAATTCAATTACCCAACCATGCATTCCGAAAAAGGCAACCAAGTTGTTCCACAACAAAACTCAAAACCAATACAACTAAACATGTCTACACAACAGCAGAGTACAATGGGGATACTAAACAACAAAACACCACAAGCCATGACACCACCACAGCTCCACGCCAAGCTCCAAGCTCCAAGATCCACCAAGGGATCTCAATGCTCCAGTAAAGTAGGGTGATGCCTTACCTTTTCCCACGTCGTGGTATAAAACATCTGCAAAGACACCACGGTGCCCAAGAAGGGGGTGAGTACTAAAACTCAGTAGGATTTCCCCAAATTACTTCCCTATATACAACACTAGGATAAAACCATTAGAACCATTATATAAAATAGTTTATATAAAATAAATCACAAGTGAAACCATTTTTCACAAGCCAAACATGCCCTTACCAAGACATCACATCCAACCCAAGAAACCAAGGTAAATCCAAAGAAAACATTCTAAAAACCATATTATCATTTACACATTATCACAAAAACATCCATCTTGAAAAGCAATGCACAAAAAATAACCAAAATGACGGGACTTCTGCCCAACCCGTTCACCCATTCACACCAAAACAATCAAAATGATGGGACTTCCGCCCAACCCATTCACCCATTCACAACTAGCGGTACTTCCCAACCACTACTCATATAGTGGTTCTTCCAACCAGTATCCATCCCCATTTTATATTGAGAATTCCCACCCACTTCCACACAATATTTCAATCAAGCCAAATCCAAGCATTTAATTCTCCAAGGTCACAACCACATGCAATCAACCAATTTCCATTGCATATCAATTCACTTCAATAAATCACCTATTTATTGAAAACCACTTTCCATGCCAACAAAATGTAAATAAAATAGCCCTTTTTATTGAAAACAATTTCCATCAACCATTTTCACAAATCAAACTAAGCAACCACCTTTAAAATCTCCATTTTAAAATCCACAACAAGAGCATTTCACCACAAAAACACTTTTTTAACAAAAATACCCAAAACATCACCCAAGGGATTTATAACAACATTTTCAAATAAAAACACAATTAATTTTTAGAACAAAAAATTAATTGTAACCAAACACCACAATTTCTAACTAAGTGGAGTTGATTGAGAAGCCACCCAACTTTAGGGTTCTCGAGAAATCGACCCACAAACAATCGCACCTCAAATCCGACCAACGCACCCCCGAAACCTCTCTAGATCCCTTTCCCTAACATCCAAAAGCCTTAAAAACATCATCCTAGGAAACAAAAACCCTAGGTATACACACAACAAGTGTATATCCATAAACCCAAGAAAGGGGGAAGAGCATATCTGGAGGAATACACCAAAGAAACAAGAGGAGAGACTTACCTGGGAGAAACCACCTTCAAACCGCCAAGAAACCTCTTCATAATCCTTACAAACCGAGTGTGGGGGCCTCTACAACCCATGAGAAGCCTAAATCCAGAGTGCGGCTCAAGTGGGAGGAAGTTTGGAGTGTTTTTGGTTAAGCCAGAGCGAGCCCGAAACTTATAACCCTATTTTTAAGTGGCTGCACGGTTAGCCCGCACGGTTTGGAAAACCGTGTGCTAACCATGTGCATGATACTTACTTGAGAGGTAGGGTCCGCACGATTTCCTCGCACAACTTGGAAAACCATGCTCAGGCCGTGTGAAACCTACTGTCTCCCTTGCACGGTTTTCTGGAGAACCCGCATGGTTTCCACTAACCGTGTTCAAACCATGCACCCCTTTAAAGGCCTCCAAACTCATCTAAAACCATTCCAAACACTCCCAACCTTTTCCCAAATCATCTCATGCACATTAAACACATAACAATGCATAAAAAAGACCACATAACTAAAACCAGGGGTACGACATTCTCCCCACTATTGGAATTTCCGTCCTCGGAAAGTAGTGAACCCACCCATTGTTGAAAGAGCTCGGGCCACTGCTCGACCATTTCTTTCTCCCGCTCCCAAGTCTCATCCTGGATCTGAACATGTTGCCACAAAATAAGAACTAAACCAGTGATTTTAACCCGAAAGACTTTCTCTTGACTATCCACAACCCGCACTGGCACGTGCACCAAAGAAGCATCTGGTTCCAGCTCAACATGATCCCATCGAATCACATGGTCATGATTCAGCTGATACTTTTTCAATTGCGACACATGAAACACATTGTGCACTGCAATGAACCTAGGTTGAAAATCCAAATGATAAGACACCTCACCAACCCTCTCATGAATCTCAAAAGGCCCAATATACCTTAGAGATAACTTTCCCTTCTTTCCAAACCGACGATGTCCCAACCTAGGAGAGATCCTCAAGAACACATGATCACTCACCTCATACGAAAACGGCCATCGACGATGATCCGCATATGATTTTTGATGACTCTGATCCATCTACATTCTCTTCCTCATCAACTTGATCTTCTCCGTATTCTCCAGGGAAAGGCTCGGTCCAACCATTGAGGACTCACATGTTTTCACCCAACATATTACAGAATGTCATGGTTTCCCATACAATGCTTCAAACGGAGCCATCTATAAGGATGCCTGATAAATTTTATTGTATGAGAACTCAACCATTGTGAAGTGATCCTCACACAAGGCACCAAAATCCATGACAAAATCCCGAAACATATCCTCCAGAGTTTGTATGGTCCTATCGGATTGACCATCCGTCTGAGGGCGATACACCGTACTCATCGTCAACTGTGTACCTAGGACTCACTGCAAGGATTTCCAGAAATGAGATGTAAATCTCGGATCTCTGTCTGATACAATCGAAACTGGAACACCATGCCACTTTACCACCTACCGGATATAGATTTTGGACAGATCCTCCACCGTTTGAGGTTCACGAATCGGGATGAAATGGCCCGACTTCGTTAGCCGATCCACTATCACCCAAATGGAATCGTGATTTCTAGCCATTCTTGGGAGACCTGTAAAAGAAACCATCGTTATCTGATCCCACATACAAACAAAGACTGGTAAAGACTACAAAATTCTTGCTAGCCTCTAATGCTATGCCTTGACCTGCTGAAAAGTCAAGCATCTCGAAACAAACTCAGCCACACTTCTTTTCATGCCATACCACCATAACTGCGCTTTCAACGCTCTATACATTTTTTGAATTCTAGGATGAAAAGCCCACCTATAATGATGGTACGCCCTGAGACGATCCTCCAGACAAGCAACTGGAAAAACCATCTGATTCTAAAAACAAAAAATTGAATCTCCATTTAGTTGCCAACCCTCAATGGTCTCCCCACCATTGAGTCTCATCCCCATGTTCACACACTCAGGATCAGATATCTCGGCCTCTATAACTAGGAAAACCAAGTCAGGAATCAACAAAACCAGAAATAAGACCGCTCTATCACCCTGGTCCTCTCATTCCAACCGCATATCAGCTATAACCGACATTAACTGCCACAAGTCTGATGCTTGTTTCTCCACCTGAGCATATGATTTTCTTCTTAATGCATCCGCCACCGAATTTCCCTTAGCCAGTGTGTACATGAAGTAAAAAATAAAACATCTGGATATATTCCATCCATCTCCTTTACCTCAAGTTCAAATCCCTTTGTGAGAAAACGTGCTTCAAGCTCTTATGATCTATATATACCATGAATTTCTCACCGAATAGATAATGACGCCACAACTTCAAATCATGGACCACTGCTGCCAACTCCAAATCATGAGTTGGGTAGTTATTCTCATGCACCCTCAACTGTTGTGATCCATACGCAACCACATGATTCCCTTGAATGATAATACACCCCAACCCTGATCTCGATGCATCACAATACACCACGTACCCTTTTACTAGTTCTGGCTAAACCAAGACTGGTGTAGATGTAAGATGACTCTTTATCTCTTTGAAACACTGCTGACACTATTCATTCCACTAGAATGGAACATTATTTCTTGTCAAAGCTGTCATCGGTGAAGCCAAATGTGGAAAATCATGAACAAAACACCGATAATACCCAGATGGACAAAAAAACTATGTATCTCAAACACATTATTTGGAGGTTGCCATGAGATAACGACCTCTATCTTTTCTGGATCCAATGAAACACCCTTTCAAAATAACATGGCCAATAAAGTGAACTTCCAGTAACCAAAAGTCACACTTTGACAATTTGGCATACAACTGATGATCCCTCAAGACCCCCAACACTATCGCCTAGTGCTGATCATTCTCCACCCTTGTCTTTGAATACACCAGAATATCATCTACAAACACCACCACAAATGAATCCAGATATCTCTGAAATATCCGATTCATCAATTCCATAATCATCGCTGGTTCATTCGTTAGATCAAAGGGAATAACCACATATTAATAATGGCCATATATACTTCTGAAAGTTGTTTTAGAAATATCCTCCTTCCTCATCCTCAATTGATGATATACCGACCTCAGGTAAATCTTGGAGAACCACTAGTCTCCCCTCAATTGGTCGAACAAATCACCAATTCGTGAAAGTAGATATATATTTTTTTATCGTAACTTGGTTAAGTCTACGATAATCAACAAAGAGCCTCAAAGTTCCATCTGCCTTTTTCACAAAAAACACTGGCGCTGCCCACAGAGATGTGGTAGGCTGAATAAACCCTTTGTTTTCAAACTCTTCAACTGGATTTTTAATTCCCATAATTCATCTAGTTCCATCCAATAAGATAGAGTTAGATAGGACTGGTTCTCGGAAAGATATCAATCGTAAACTCCACTTCTCTTATGGGAGGTAACCCATATAATTCTTTAGAAAAAACATCCATGAATTGTTCCACCACTACCGGATAAACACTCTTCTCAACACCCCTTACAGATTACAACAACAATAACGCCAACTTAATAGATAACATACCCACTTCTAGTGCCATCAAACCCATTGTACCCTGCATTTCATGCCTCTCTCCTCTAAAGAGATGTCTAACACCATCATTGTCGTAAAATTCATTGTCTTAGTAACACAATCGATGTAGTCATTAGACACCACTAGCCAATCCATAACCATAATTACATCATACACATCCATCTCAAGCATTTAGAAATTCCACACTATCTCAACCTCGCCCACAACGATACAAAATTCTCTACACAGGAAGGCTCGACACTCTCTTCGACCCAGAGGAGTTTGAAGTTTCAAAACCGAGGGAATCATTTCTACCCTTAAACCCAACAAATCAACCACACATGCAGCAATAAAAGAGTGTGAAGCACCCGTATCAAACCAAAATTTCATCAAGGTAGAATTTAAAAGAATAGTACCTCGCACCATAGATGGTCCCGACTGATCATCCACCACAACCTGTTCCACTCCGAACACATGTTTTCCTACCACACTATGCTCTTTATTGCCCTGCTGAGGCGTCGTGGTATTCATAGAATCACCATGTCCCACTTTACTCTGCTAACGAGGGGTATGTTGCTTTCCTCGTCCCTTCAAAGCATACGACGTCTGCGATCCCCGAGGAGTGTCACGCGCACCCGAAATTGGAGTATTCTGACAATAAAATTGCAGATGCCCCATCTACTTACAATTATGACATGCTCTAGGTTGTTCCGTACAATCCTTCTTGATGTGGACTGTAGAACCACACTGAAAACATCCCATCTTGCTCTGGGGCATTGGAGGAGGATTTACTGATCCTGCCGTTGGATTATATGCCATATTACCACCCTGGGAGTAATTGTCCCCCCTTTGCTTGAACCCCGCGTTAGACTTCCCAATATTCCCAATGGGTACCACCATGCTTCCTCTACCCAGAGCGCCCAACAAATCCATCTCATCCACTGAGGATCTATTCACTATCTCTGTGTAATCATCTATACAAAACACTGCTATCTTTGAATGGATTTCTTGCCTTAACCCCACTTCAAAGATCATTTCCTTCAACGGCATTCTACCCTCCACCTCGGTTGAAAACCACACTAAGTTCACAAACATAGCTGCATACTCTGTCACAAACATAAACTCTTGCCTCAAACTGATGAAATTAGTCATACGTTGAATTATAAACATATGTGGGTAGAATTTTTTGTTTACCAATTCCTCAAATCCTTCCCACATCATACCCTGGTCTGTCCCCACTTGGACTTCCAACTCCCACCACTGAAGGGAAAGATATTCCAACATATATGTAGCCAACATCACTTTTAACTCTACCAGAGTTCCCAAGAACTCAAAGATCTTCTTCATTCTATTCAGCCATGCTTATTCCCTCTCCAGCTCTGAATCAACCCTTAATATTGGTGGATTATGCTTTTGAAAATGAACTGCATGATCCACATGTCTTGGTTTATCGACTTTGTTTCCACTTTACACAGCTTGGAAAGCTTGCACTATGCTTTTCACTAGTTGCGGGTTCACCTTAGGCTCAGGTACTACCACATTCTCAGCAACCACATCTGGTTGGTCACTATGACACCTACCCGATGTCATTTCTATAAACAGAAAACAAACAACCATGAGTCTCACTTCCATAAACATCACACAATCCCATTTCAAATCACATTACACAACACTTTCACAACAAGGATTTCCATAAGTTCACATTTCCCATGATTCACCATTTTAAAAATCTTACCATTTTCAAAATATCAAATTTATTCACATTACAGTTTCACACCAAAACCATTTCTCAGTTCATCCCATAGATCATTATACCCCAATGAAATATTCATCCTAGTGGGAATCATTTCTACCATGAATGCCATGATCATCTCATTGGCTACACCCATGACCATGAGATTTACAATGCCTATAAGTGTCTCCAAAACACTTATGTACCAAACTCCCTAGAAACTTTACTTTCAACATAAAGGGGTTAGCTACATCTTTTTATGATATACATTCCAAGTTCTGACAATCATACGCCTTGCTACCATTCCGACTGAAGGAGTATACCACAATTAATGTCGACACCAAATCTGAGTATCAACTCCAAAGGACTAAAAAAACGGATACCACTTGTAACACCTAGCCCCTACCTCATTGGCTTGAGGAGGCAGTGAAGGATACTTGGCCTTAAGCAACATTAACAAGATGCCAAATGCTGGCAATAAATGCTGAGGGCTACAAGATCAAGTTGGGGAAAAATTTTCCCTTTAAACAAAACCAACCAAACCATCCACTAATAGCCACTATATAATGCATGCCAATTCAATTACCCAACCATGCATTCCCAAAAAGGAAACCAAGTTTTTCCACAACACAACTCAAAACCAATACAACTAAACATGTCCACACAACATCAGAGTACACTGAGGAAACTAAACAACCAAACACCACAATCCATGACACCACCATAGCTACACACCAAGCTCCATGCTCCATGCTCCACTAAAGGATCACAATGATCCACTAATGGAGGGTGATGCCTTTCCTTTTCCCATGTCATGGTACACAACATCTGCAAAGACAACATAGTGCCAAAGCTGGTGGTGAGTACAAAAACACTGTAGGATTTCCCCAAATAACTTCCCTACACACGCCACTAGGATAAAACCGTTAGCACATTTATATAAAACATTTTATATAAAATAAATCACAACTGCAACCATTTTTCACAAGACAAACATGCCCTTATCAGGCCATCACATCCATCCTAAGAAACCAAGGGAAATCAAAAGAAAACATTATACAAACCATCTCATAATTTACGTGTTAGAACAAAAACTTCCATCTTGCAAAGCAATGAACAAGAAACAACCAAAAAGGTGGGACTTCTGCCCAACCTGTTCAACCATTCACAACAAATCAATCTAAACGGTGGGACTTCTGTCCAATCCGTTCACCCATTCACAACTAGCGGTACTTCCCGACCACTACTCATATAGTGGTTCTTCCAACCATTATCCATCCCATTTTTATAGTGAGACTTCCCGCCCACTTCCACAAAACATTTCAATCAAGACAAATCCAAGCATATAATTCACCATGGTCACAACCACATGCAATCAACCAATTTCCATTACATATAAATTCAATTCAATAAATCACATATTTATTGAAAACCATTTTCCCTGCCAAACAACATTTCAATAAAACAACCCTTTTTATTGAAAACCATTTCCATCAACCATTTTCACAAATCAAACTCAGCAACCCATTTTAAAATCTCCATTTTACAATCCACAGAAAGATAATTTCACCACAAAACCCCTTTTTCACAAAAAATCCCCAAAGCATCACCCAAGGAATTTCCAACCACATTCGCACATCAAAACAAAAATAAATTTTTAGCACAAAAAATTAATTGTATCCAAAGACCACAAGTTCTACCCAAGTGGAGTCGAGAGAGAAGCCACCTGACTTTAGGGTTCCCCAGAAATCTACCCATGAACAACCGCACCTCAAATCCGGCGAACGTACCACCAAAACATCTCTAGATCCATCTCCCTAACATCTAAAAGCATTAAAAACATCATCCAAGGTAACCAAAACCCTAGATCTACACACAACAAGTGTATATCTAGAAAACCAAAAAGAGGGAAGAGAAGATCTAAGGGAAAAAAAGAAGAGAAACAAGAGGAGACACTTACCTGGGAGAAACCACCTTCAAACCTCCAAGAAACCTCTTCAAAATCCTTCCAAACCGAGTGGGAGATCATCTCCAACCCCTGAGAACCCAAAATCCTGAGTGAGGCTCAAGTGGGAGGATGTTTGGAGTGTTTTAGGTTAATCCCGAGGGATCCTAGAACTTATAACCAAATTTTTAAGTGGTCGCACGGTTAGCCCGCACGGTTTGGAAAATCATGTGCTAACAGTACACACGCTACTTCCTCGAGATATCGGGTCCGAACGGTTATTTCTCACAGTTTGGAAAACCATGCGCATGCCGTGAAAAGCCTACTGTCTCCCTTGCACGGTTTCTTAGAGAACCCACATGGTTTCCACTAACCGTTCTCAAACCGTGCACCCCTTTAAAGGCTTCCAAACTCAACCAAAATCATTCGAAACTCTTCCACCCTCTTCCCTACTCATCCCATGCACTTTAAAAACATAAAAATGCATAAACAAAGACCACATACCTCAAACTGGGTGTACTAAAGGGTATCAGATACTGTTTTCATTGAATTTCGTTCATTTGATCTTCGATTAATCACATATATTTTGTTTTTTAGAGATTAAAAGATTTTATTTAATTATATGTATGGAATGGTTGTCTTATTTAAGATTTATTATTGTTTTATATTGCGGATTAATGAAATTCTATCCTTATGATGATGATTCACATGCCTTTATAGGGGAAAGATATTATTTGGAAGGAAATGCCACGTGTTGTTGATTCACTATTTATTCTTGTGTTAGATAAAAATCATGTGGTTTTTTCTAGATTTTAATGGGTTACTTCTTGAGAATGTGGGGGAATTCTTCATACACACGGTACTAGTACTATTCTTATTTCTATTTCTCCTTATCATATAGAGACACCTAATCTGTGGGGTTTAATGGTGAAGTTATATGATCTTAAATACAAGGGATTTTTTTAGTAGTTTATATATCATTGGGAATAATATTGTGTTTTTATCTAATAAGGGTAATAATAGTTAATGGATATATGTTTATTTTTAAATTTTGAATCAGGTATATTTCATGATGTGATACCATTTCCCTCATATTGATGATCCATATGATTAGTTTACAATATATTTATTATTCTCTATGATTGATCTTTGATCTAGTCATACGTAATTAATAATGTAGACATTGGATATTTCTAATATTTCCTTTTGATCATGATAGATTATATTTTTTTAATGTCCATTAGCTGTGATAAATATGATAAGGATTTTTATATATTTTATTAATCATGTCCTTTAACTATATCAAGATTATATATTTATTGGGTTTATTGATGATATATTGACTTATTCATGTAATTTTGATGATTAGGGATATCATTAATATCTCATTTTAGATGTATTGTGAGACAACAACATTTACAGTATTATTTCTAGTTTTCTATTTTAGATCGAGGAGTTAATTTTCCCTTTAAATTTTATCTTATAATTAATAGTATATATGGATCCTAAAATTTTTAATTTTTAAAAATAATGAGAAATTATAAAAATTTCTTAATTATTTAGAGTTTTTAGGGACTTTTCAGATATTAATATTTCATTATTCAAGTCTTCACTCTTATAGGTTTACCAGTGATATACTTGAATATGAAGGGGGTGTAGTTCCTATTGGATGAAGAGTGAGATGATTCTTTTTAGAAGTCGAAGAAGAGATTCAAATTATAGAAATTTTTATATTTTCTAGATACTGTTAAGTGATATGAGATAAAATTTGTTGACTTTTGTGTGGAGATGAGTTATGTGGAAATGCATGTGTTTCGAGCAGTGGGATAAAATTCATGATTTCTTAGGTCACATGAGAATAGTTATCCTACTCATGATTTAATGTTTTCTGAGGTTTTTCATGAACTAAAATAGTATGAAACATTATTAGTGATGGGAAAAGTATGTGGTATACACCAACCACTAGATCTTGAATTATATATTTTATCAAATGGATCTAAATCATTAGATTATAAGATAATTTTAACACCTCTAGTCATCGATCTTCATCTTGGTATATAAACTCGAGAATGAAAATGCTATTATTGATAATTTCTTTAAGAAATATCATGTGGATATTGTTTAGGAATTGAAAGTGAAGTGCCTTTTTATGTCACTCTTGTCTGATATTTCTATTCATATAGACATGTTGTAGGACCTTATTGTTTATACTCTGTTTCATTCCACACCATATTTAGTGGAGCTGGTGAATGAGGGTCCAACATCAATTTCTAAATACAAGGTTTTAAAGGAAATAAATATAGAGGGGGTTAACTTCAAGGATTTGATTATATTGATAATTATTTTTTGAATTTCCATGGTAGGATCTATATTCCATTATCACTATCAAATTTGTTTTTGAGATATTTTCATATGTATCAAAGGGTAGTTATTTCTAGTTTAACTAAGAAGTACCAGAGTGTTTGATAGCCTTTATTGTAGTCAGGGAAGAAGGGGGTCATGTATTGTTTTTTTTCATTTTTATCACCTATAAATGGTTTAAAGCTATGAATCATTGGACTACATGATAGATTATGTATTTTCCAGTTACTTAATGAAAATGGGATGATATCACTATAGATTATGATACTGAATTTCCAAAGTCATGGAAGGGAAAATATTTTATATGGATTTTTTTATTAATCTTTAAATTATTCCCACATCACATAAATTTAGTAGGATTACATGGTTAATGATCTTGTAAATATCTATATTGATGGGGGAAATAAGGATTTTTCAGATACACTGTAGTGTTCGAGATCACTATGTGAGATTCAAACCATGATTTTCACAACTTTTGTAGAATTTTTTGTTTTATAAAGTAGTATTTAGTATAAATTATCATATACAGATGGATGTACTATCTAAGAATACTATCTATATAAAAAAGGATGTTATTTGATGACATGTACATGAATTAAGTTGTAAAAAGGAGGATTATGTGCCATTGGTAGTGGTTTTTTTTAATAATAAGAACCATGAAGTTATGTATGTGGAACTATTTAATGATTTGTATTATTGGTTAGGTCAAGCATAATTATGCTTCATAGAATCTGTTGAGATGTTTATTATTGGGCCTAATGTGGTTAATGGGACCTGCAATGATGTGAATGTGATTAGAAGAAGATTAACCCTACCTTAGCGTAGGCAGAAGTACTGTGTTGATCGTAGGTGTTGAACTCTTGATTTTTGGGTTGTGTGTTGTGATGTCATTCATGTTTCACTCCATATAGGTCATTAGAGGAATAAATATAAGGGAATGTTAAATCCATGGTATCTGGGACCATTTACGATTTTAGAGAGAATCATGGATGATTCCTTCCAGTTAAAACTATTTACAATGAATAGTTTTATGCATGATATATTTCATTTTTATTAGTAGAGAAAGTGTGAAATATATCCATTTCATTTGGTTTAGTGTGAGAATGTGAAATTAAAATTGAATAATATATATATAAACCATTATATATGATTTTTCCCAATGAAAATAATTGGGGGGAGGATGTGTCACCGATACACATTCTATGGAATCATGGATATGTCTAAGAGGAAACATGGGAATGAGAAAATGGGGTGAGGTCCCAATAGTTGGAGTAATTTTTTTTGTGATTCTTGATAACAATTATTTGGGATGTTAATCTCAATGGTATGGAGTTTATAATGACCCATAATTCTATGGTAGTACACTTAGTTTAATTTTAATCCATTTTTTAATTTTTGGATATAATTTTAAGGTGGTTTTATGATATTAGGGTGGAACTTGCTGGAATAACATAGTGGAGGACACACAATTCAAGGTTGTGGGGTTCTATATTTTCACTATGGAAAATAAATGTGTTGTTCATTAAAATTGCATCTATGTGGATTTTGAACTGTCATTGTGTGGTTGATGGGTTATTGGGTGGTTTGTGTGGCATGGTTGGACACCTAATGTGTTCCAATATTATTTTTAAAAACATGAAAATTTTACTTTTCATAGTTGAAGTAATTTTATACTAATTCTAAAATTATTTGATTTATATGAAATTTTGATAATTTCTTCTAGATAATTAGAGTCTTAATATCTCCCTTTCTTATTTATTTTCATGTGGTGATTTTTTATTCCATTGTGATTATATTTGTAAATTTATTAGTGTGTTGGATTCATCTCCAAAATTTATTTAATATTATTATCTTTTTATATGAGGGAGACGAATACCTGGTCATACCATTGATCCAATTCTAATTTTATTCCATTTATAATGTTTTATATTTGAATTCTTAAGTTAATATTATTTCCAAGGGTTTGGATATTGTGAAAAATTGTTCACTTAATCATTATAGGTGACATATTTGTCTCCCTTATCATAAGTATGCATATATTTATTGAATATGAATTAATTTTGAGATTTAAATTTTCTTATTAATTTGTTTCACTATAAATGATCTTTATTAATAAAGAGTGAATTTATTATAAATTGTTGAATGGTAATTGTTACCTAATATATTGGATAAGCTCAGTATGTATGGTCATTTAGGATTAAGGTGATCATTTTATAATATAATTATTCATATTGACGTGTGTGAAAAAATAGTGTAATAATAAAGTGAAAAAAGATGTCACTAAAGTGTTGTAAATGATGTTATATTGGGTTAATTGATTTGTTTAGTGCTAAATGATTCTCCATAAATTCATGATAGTGATTATGATTTTTTTGGTTTTCATATTCTGTACATTTAACTATCATGTGTGTTTTATAAGTTATTTTTCTATGGTAATGAGCTATATCATAAAAGGAAATAACATATAAATCTAGTTAAAGATGACTAGGAAACTTTAGCAAGAAATATCATACTTGGGTGGTTGATGTACTTTGTTAACCTATTATTTGTGGCTTCTTTAAAAATAACATTTTTTTTATAGAAGGGATAAAATGGGGAAAATATTATAATGTTTTTATAAGAATACATATCTATATATTTGTTTTAGAGTCCCAAATGGGGATTCATTATCTGCATTTTATTAATGAAATATTGTTTATTGATACTAGAATTGGGTTTCTGAATTATATTTGATTTCATACGATATGTATAGTGGATGAAAGAGTAATAAGAAATGATATGTGTTGAAAATGATTTGTTGTACTAAGAATAATGTGATTTGTAAGATGTTTAATGATAAACACTATTATGTTATAAAATTTCATTGAATATTAGGGACCTAATTGTTCCTGGGGTTGGATGATATGAGGTATTCCATGATACGAAAAGGATTAACGTGAGAGGTCGAATATGTGATATGACATGGAATGTCCTGTTCGGCCATCAGGGGTTGGATAAATGTAACTCCATAAGGATGGAATGGACTTGGGTTTCTTGGATACATATGTTATTTATGTATGGATGACTATGGGTGAGGCTGTAGAATGTAATGAGCTATGGTGTTTCTTGTGGATCCATTTGTAACATCATTGATAGAATTGGTTATGGATATCTTGGATTTTATGGTTTTCACACCTATTTTATTGATTACTAAAAATGATATAAATTATTATTATTTAAATGGTGGTGTTCTGGTCAAAGATCAACACACTAATATTATTGAAAAAAATTAAAGAAAAATTTACAATAGTCTAAAAGATGAGATTTTCTGAATTCCCTATTATTAAGAGAATATAAGTCAAAAGTGATATCATTCAGCTAGGTAATGTCATGGTTGACTCCCATATTAGCCAGGCCATCTGGAATCTTGTTCACTTAAAGATAGGTATGAGTGAAAATATAGTCAGTGTCCATAATCAAATCCAGACAGTCCATCCAACATGAATTAAGTATCCATGACAGGTGTAAAAATACATTTATAATACCCTACACAATAGTTGTTATATTTCTTTCTATCCACATATTGTTCTATCCAAGTTGTTTTCCAAAATATATATCTGGAATAAAACTCATAATTTTAGCTTCCAATGAAGAGGCAACACTATAGCTATCATAGAAGAAACCTATAGTCATCCCATAGTAGATTCAATAGATAGAACCACATCCCAAGGGTCCTGTGATGCCTTTAGAAGCACCATCAATATTAACTTTCATCTATCCTTTAGGCTGAGATTTCATGAATACTTCAAAAGTGCATCTAGGATGTGGATAAATCCCTTTCACTCTGAGCTATCAAAGAACCCCAATGTCTCTAATAAAAAGAGGCCTCAATAAATGGGTGTTGGTGTATGGAGGTACATTGAATATATGGTTTCATGAATTTAGAGTCTTTTATATTTTTCTATCTCTTTATCCTTTTACGGTTTATTTTTTTATTTATTAATCACATTTTGGTATATGAGATAAAATTTTGAGCCTTTTTTGGAATGTTGAAATTAATTTAATGTTGGAATATTATTTTGAGTCAATTAATTTAATGTCAATGTCTCCAATTATTAATTGATATTTTGATATCTATTATTCATTTATTTTATGTGATGGACCATTAGAGGGTAAAAACTTCACATGTGATGTTCCAAGTCCCTAGAAAATAGAAAAAATATTTGGTGATTGGAGATGACATGATAGGTTCTATGATGTTTTTCCTTGAAGGTGTGTTCATATTGGAATGTTATGTTCCAGAATATAATGAATCTAGTGATATGGAATTTAAATTATATTTATTTTATGTCATTTGCATCTTTTTTGGATAAATTTAAATGTGTTTAATGGTATTCATTGAAGTAAGGATAATAAATTATGAATTAGTGGTGGACTATATATGAATAAAGAAGAACATTCCACATGGAACCTGGTTTTGGGGGTCCATGTACCCTCTAGGAAGATAGAATTTTTATCGCTTTAGAGCAATCATCTGGTTGATGGTGGACTACTGTGTAGCCAGTAAGGCTTGGGTAGGTATCTAATGTTTCAGAACTCTATTTTTTAAAACAATGCTAAATATATTTTTCATGGTAATATGATTTTGTTATTAATTCTAGAATCCTTTTATTTTGGGATTTTTTATGATTTTTACGGATCCATGGGGTCTTAATATCTCCCATCATCTTGTATCTTCATGGGGTGATTTTACCTTCATTTGAGCATGGAATTTCATTCCAACTGGTGTGTTGGTGTATCAACATGACAGTAGTCAATGTCTTGGAATGTTTTGATGTGTCACTCACATTACGTTACGTTACCCAGACACCAAAGTTCATTAATATATGCCGAGGTTTTAACTTTGAATACGGGGATAGTTTTATGCTTTATCACACAGATAGAGAGAAACTAACATATATAACAATAATTTAAAAAACCCCTAGGAAATATATTTAATGATTCCTAAATAAAACTAACAACTATAACCATACTAAGAAAAATAATTAGTGTAACTATAGAAATAATAAATAAGTAATAAAACACAAAAATAAATAATGAATCAAGAACCAATGCGGTATCACTCTAAACTGAGAGAACATGAACAACTCCTTAGATTCATCTCCAACATCCATGACCACTACTCCAAAAATAACCACTGGTGAAATATGAACCCTCACCCTTTATAGTATCATGAAAAATTGTTTTTTCATTTTCACCAAAGTGAATACGAAGGGAGTGTGTGTAACCACAAAATAGGAAAACCACAAGTGATATTTATATGTACCACTAAAAAATAATATCTTTAGATCATAATTTTTATAATGAATTTATAAAAAAAAATTAATGTAATTAAAATTTTTATATTTTTTTACATATAAAATCTAGGATGATTATTAATATCAATTCAGAAAATAAATTTAATTCACATGGGTAATAGAAAAAATTATTTTTAAATCACTTGTATTATCCATTATGTTTTATCACTCTGTCACACACAACCATGCATTCCAAATCACACCTCCCATACATGTGAGAAGAGATCTTCCCTCTAGTATGTCTTCACATATTGATAACTATTGGACAAATTTATCCCAATGAGCATATCCCGTCCAGAAATGAACTAATTCCCATGGAAAAATTCATAACATACTAATATCTGTTGACACATTAAAACCTTTAATTTTATTACCAAAAAAATAAATCCATCCACCAACCACCTTGTGGGAATCACCCACAACACATACATCAATAACTAACTGGTGAGTGTACAGTCCATAAGAGTCACAACCTGATAATTTAATTTCAAAGAAGAAATAATTTATTTTATAAATAAAAGAACATTCAAATTCAATAGAAAATGGAAAGAGGAAAACCCACCAACCTCTTACATTTTTCTAATAATAAAATATAGAAAAATCATCTCATAGAACATCAATAATCCTCTAAAAATAACGTAGATATCATCAAGATAATAAATTGTATGTAGGAGAAGATGAGAATACGGTAAGAAGTTATTTTTGATGAAAATTATATCATTAATATCCCTTCCATGAATATTGTATGCAGCCTCATTACAAACCATAAATCCTCCCCAAGACATGGTTCATGAATCAAGTGTTTCAAATTCTAGAATAACTAGAACAATGATTGGTTTTACCAACCATGAACATATTGAATTTGTTTATACCACAACCCAAATGTGTCACCATAGAGATCCATTATACAGTGTATGAAAACTTTATTCAATTTTGGACCCACCACATTATGTACCACATGTTTTTTAGGTCTCTCTACCAATTTTCTACCACCATAACACCCCACACACTGTTTCTATAACCATTGAGTTATCTCAATATTCATTGGGAGTTTTAGTGGGTCATTATTATAGAAGATTTACCCTAGAAAACCAAACCCTCTACTAAAGAATATTACTTCTCATGGTGCACCTCAACAAGTCCAAACACCACTAAAATCTACAAGAAACCAACATCTACTAAATCCAAATAAAAAAATTTAATGTATCCAAAATACATAAGATAAAACGATATGTACCTCAAATGAAGGGTAATAAATTCTCCTCACTATCCAACATTCCATAGACAAAAATTTAAATGTTATATGTGCTGTAGAAAATTTATGGCCATTTCCCAAGAATATCATTCCCTCACTCCTAAGTACTTTATTTAATCACTCCATGTTTACAAAATACTCATACCAGAAGAATAAATTATACATGTAAGAAAATATGTTGTCTATAACAAATATGAATCATTACATTTATGAATGTAACATATGGCTCAATGTTGATTTGATCCCATTGAATAACAGGGTTTACATCAATGTGATACTTATTTACTTGAGATACATGATCATTATTGTAGACATTACTATGTCTCAGTAGTATGACTAATCGATATTCAATGTCAAAAATATGTTCAAACATCTCAAATGGTATAAAATAATATATAGGAAACACCCATTTATTCACTAAAAAATAAGTACCATTCTCATTGAGACATTTAAAAAAACACAATTTCCCCCATGAAAAGATAATTATATAAAAAGATAATTCCCTAATAATTTCTGTCATCTAGGATTGGTACATATCTTCTTCTTAATTATATTAATTATTCCTATAGTCTAAAACAAAAAACTAGATCCAATTAGGGAAGATTCACCCATTTCTATATAATAAAGTGGGAGGGATAAGGATATAAATAAAATTCCTCAAACAGATCCATATGTATCATTTTATGATAACTGTTATTTAATGAAAAATACATTAAAGACATATGATCTACCCATGAGACTCCAATGGACATGATATAGATCTATGAATATATTGAAATTCTAAAATCATAAATTCAGACTACCAATATATCTGAGGATGGTATACAATGCTTATGCTCAACTAGTATGTAATACCTTACTGTTAAGAGTTGAAAAACCAAGATGTAAATTGAGGATCTCTATCAAAGAAAGTAGACTTTGGTAATCAATAAAACATAACCACATTCAAAATATATATATATTCTAGATCCTGCACCTCATTTTACTTTCAAAAGAGGTGAAATTATGCGATCATTTTTAGTTGATCCAGAATTCCCAAATAACTACATGCTTTCAATAAATTAGTAGAAGACTAGTGATAAATTCCATGACAATATTCACCCATTTCCAAATAGGTATATCTATATATAATATCATTCTAGATGGACATTGATAGTTAGTATTTATTGATTGATAAGTGATTAAATTAATAACATAATATAGAATCTTTATTTTTTATACTAGATAAATAGAAATGATCTTCCATTGCCTTGAAAACTTTTCTTGTTAATCATGTGAATAGCCTATTTAAAATGGTGATAGGCCAAACAAATATGTTATTAGAATTATTTGGGGACCTAAATTCAGTTATGAGTCACAATGATGAATATTCATCCTTGATCAAATTGTTTATGGTTTCCACACCATTTATGTTTTACCTAATGGTATTTCATCTATAATGTTATCATTAAACATCTTATAATAAATCCATCAAATCTGGAATGAGAGTGAACAGAAGGAAACTGGATTTTCATTCTATTTGACATAGTCTGGATGAATATTCGTAAAAAAATCATCAACATCCACTGTTCAAGTGATTATTTGACCATTTTTGAAAGACTATTGACTTAGAGAATCATCCATGGAATTACCTATGTTGAGTATTTATACCATGTTAAATCCAAACATCTTGAGATACCCTATCCAATTTTTTTTTGGAAATTTCATGATATCTGTGATAGAATATATTTTTATCGAGTTTATTATTAATAGAGATAGTGATATTTTCCTCCAAGGAGATAGTGGTGCCAGGTTTTTAAAATCATAGAATACTATATTTGATTCCAAGTCATGTGTTGAATAGTTTATTCATTTATTCAAAACTATCTGTATCCATATTCAAAAAATGATCAAAATTAATTAAAAAACAACCCTATCATGATCTCGATGCATCACGAAATACCACATAGACTTGATCTTGTTCTTGTAAGATAAGAATAGGTGATAAAGTGATCCAATATTTATACTCTAGAAAGGATTTACAAAAAAAATAAATCCAATTGAAATGAATTCCATTTATAATTAATGCAGTCATGAGAGATGAAATCCTAGTGAAATCTCAAAATAAATGATGATTATATCAATATAATCCTATAAATGTTTATATCTTAGAGACATTATTGGGTGGTGTCCATGGAATTATTACATCAATATTCCCAGGGTCAGATAATATTCCTTTTTCATAAATTACATATCATAAGAAATAAATGTCTCATATTCATATGTCACACATATAATGTTTATCATATTTTTTGTTATCACACAATGTACTCAAGTCAGTATCCAAACACTCCTCACGGTCACTCTTTCATTGAGAATAAACAAAAATATCATCAATAAATACCATAAAAAATTATAAAGATTCCTATGGAATATATGATTTATCAAGTCCATGAAAAATAAATATTAATTAAATGGACCAAAGTAATTAAAATATATTAAAAAAGACCATATCGAATTTGAAATGGTATGTTCAGAATATCCACCTTACTAACTCTTAGTTAATTTTTTCATGATCATAGATAAATCTAATAGAAACAATTTTTTCCTTTAAATTAATAAAATAGATAATTGATTTAAGGAATATAATATAGATGTTTGATCATAAATTTATTCAACATATTATGTTTGACATACAATTAAAGTAAAATTCCTAACTTCTTTATGTATTGAGGTAGAGAAGACCAAGGTGTTGTACTTCATCGAATGAACACTGTCTTATCTAATTCTTCTGGATAGACATTCAACTATCACATCAGTTTTTTATCTGTTCAATATGGTGAATATGAAATAAGACTTCTTACCAATATTAGTTTCATAAAAAAAATTGATTTCCCATATTGTGGGTATCCTAAATAAATTATTCATAAATACATTTAGGAACTACTCCACTATTATCAGAAAATTCTCAACTTTAATTTCATAAATCTCACCCAACATTACTATTACCAATAGACTAGATTTTGTTCCATATTATTCCAATAAATGCCTTTATATGGCATCATTTATATCTCAAACACCATTAAATAAATTAAAATCCCCACATGGTTATGTGAATATAACTTTTGAAACATAATAAACAATCTATGCTTTGAATTACACCAACCAGTCTATTCCAGATTTTAATTAAAAAATACACATATTTAAAATAGTGAACACTCATAGGAACAATAATACATCAATGGTATTAGTGCACATTGGAAATATTAGTCCTCTAAATTTCTACTGATAGAGAGGTTTCTTGATTCCAATTACATGAGACATCGTATCCAAGTGAAAGCCCAATAATTTAACTACATGATAAGTATAAAAATAATGCGGTTCACTAATATCAAACGTTGCATTATTAGGGGTCGTGTTTAGAATAATGGTACCTTACACATTATAGGGACATAGTTTTTAAGTCATGATATCATTATTAACTTCATATAACTATCGGTCAACTCCCATGGAATAGTACTTTCAACATTTTTTATATCAGGTAGACTATTTTGGTATTAATGGAGTCATCAAGGATCATTCGATATTATGGGAATGAACTATTGTGATTAGATCAAACCAACATGGAATGGGATATATAAGATTAGTTTGAGCCATAACACCTCTTTTACATGATAGATCTAAAGTAATATTTCATTATTTGTCATATTTTTTCAACGTTTTGTCAATTTCATGGAGGTGAAATACACTCTTTATGCTATAGAGAACCACAATAAAAGTAACCAGGTAAATTTATGTGATATGGTGGAAACGATACTAATTTTTTAAACTAATTATACAATGCCCTATTATGATGAAATTAACTCTCCCTTTTTCTTTTCTTGAAAAAAATATATTTCCCTCAAATAATTTGATAGATTGAGGATTATTCACCACTTGGATACCCTAAAAGATATATCTCACCCACCAACTCCTTATTCAGTATCTCTATATATTATATAGTATAGAATATGATTACTTCAGAGTGAATTTAAGGTCATATACCTATAATGAATATTCACTCCTTAGGCCTTTTTATAGAATCTACTGCTACTACTAAGTGAATGAGGTGTGTGTATCAAGCTAGATATATAGTAGGTTACATAATTCATTATTTAAACATGAATATGTCTATCATATTCACTAGCTATAAAATGTGGGAATAAAACATTTATTGAACAAATCCCAAAATCCCATCCAAGTAAGACCCTAATCCATCTCCCCTTGAATAGTTACGTCCCACCACTATATCACATGATCTTCAAGAATATATGTCTCAATATTGACATATATCTTATCTAGAGTTGTGATAATGTAAAATATTATGTTCATCAAACCCACCCATAATATCTCTTGTCCAGTTATTGTATCACCCATAATTATCGATGGATTTTTCTTCTTTAATTTTTATGGTTGATTTATGTTTTGATGTTTCTTATTAAAAGGTCACTTTGTGATAACATAGAATGATTATACACTTCTTTATAATATTTTTTGGTTCACCTATGATTTTGATGGAACCATAGTCCCTAATTCACCCTATTTTTCATTTCTTATTCTCCTTAATGGTGGAATTTTTTTTATATGGACATACCAAATAATTTCAAATTATTAATTTTAAAGCCTCCTTATTCTAGGATATTTCACATATGATATCAATAGAATCAAATTAATTTTATCACAATAAAAAAATAAACAATAATGAGGATGATGTTTTCCTAGTGGAATGTATCCCTACTTATTCTTGATACCAAATGATCATCGACTAAACCCATAATGATGAGTTGATGATACAACTAGAAGTTTTTTTATTACCCATTTTTACACAGCCATACTAGTAACATAAATTTTAGTATACTTGCAAAACTATATCATTTTGTGATATATATGTCGTGTTCTATTGAGTCCTATATTCTTCATACCATTATAACTAATAGAACATCCTTTGACACATATTGTTACAACTCAGTCATGAGAATTTTATTCAAAAGATGTGAGGGGTCACTGAACTTAAGAAACATTCCACATAAAGAAATTATTATTAATAAATGGTGAGAGTTTTGACAAGGATGAGGGGGACTGATTTACCCTTTTCCATAGACATGGAAAAAAGACACACATGATTTATAATAAAAAAATGATATAAATATATATATTCTTAAATTAAAATAAAAAATAATGTATAAAAAGATGAAAAATTAGAGTAAAAAATAAACAATAAACTGGTATAACTAATAATTTAAAATAATGAAAGTATCGTGCACCAGAGTTGAATTGTACCAGAGTCATATAACAAGTCCAACTCCCAAGAACCATATCCAACAACCGTGCTAGCTACATTAAGAAGAACCATTAGTGAAATATGAAACCTTCTTCTACCATGAATCACGGAAGACAACTTCTACATGCACAACAATGTTCATAAATAGGGGGTAATTATAACAATCCTATATGAATCCCCTAAGATACTTTTAGAATAAGCAACAAAAATAGAACTATTTATCTTACAATATTTATAACAAAATTTTACAGATTATTAAATTAATTAAAATAGTATCAGAGTTTGTATATATATATAATAAGGATGAATATAAAGAGTATTTCACAAAATAAATGAATTTAAATTAGTTAGAAAAAACAATTCGTTTTAAATCACTTTTCAAATCTATTCCATGTTATCTCTCACAAAAATCCATGTATTTTGAATGACACATCCCATTCTTGTGAGAAGAGATCCATCATCAACTATGTAATTAATTAAATATAAAAAATCACCCATATTTTCCCATTGAAAAGGTAACACTAGATAAGGTATACTTGACATAAATGCATTCCAATAGCAATATGGAATGCTCACACATTAAACCCATTATTTTTTATGATAATAATTTAATCAATTCATTAACCACCTTTTGGAAATCACCCATATATAATATTTCATGAACCAACTACTGAGATTAATGTTTTAGCATGATAATTTCATTTCAATATAGAATAATTTTCTTTCAAAAATACAAGGACGTTTCCTTCCAAATAATTTGGAATTACATAAATATTTTCTACCTCTTATGTGCATCCACCAAAAACCAAACAGAATAATCATTATAGAAAACATCTAAAATCATTTTGAAATCACCTTGAAATCATCTACATCAAAATACCTAATTATTAGAGGGTAAATAGAGGTTAAGAGGTTATTTTATGTCAAAATAATAAAATTAAATTCCTCCTAAGAACTTTACAAGGGGACTCATTCAAAACCAAAACCCCTCCCCAAGACTTAGTTCCCAAATTACATTTTTCAAATTCGGGAATAAATACCAACATAATAAGTTGCACTCAACATGGTTGTGGTGAATAATCATGAACCATAACCTAGAAGTTCTACTATTTCGAGCCATAATGACATGTGGGAAAACCTTTGTTTATTTTAGACCCATCATGACCTGAACCACATCATGGTTTGGTCCCTATAACCACAATTCATACCCAGACCACCCCCAATATGGCATGCCTAAATCCATAGAGCATTTATGTCCTACCCATTCCATTTTTTTGTGGTCATGTTACAGATGCGAACATCTAGAAAACCACACCCTCTAGAACGGGGTTTTGGTACATGGTGTGCACCTCAACACACCCGCACACTATCTAACTCTATAATAAAACACCAACACTATTATATGTGAATTTTATGTGTTCTTGGTAATTTCACATTTATATTTATCATTATAATTCTTTTAGTTCTTATTATTCTTGAATCCAAATATTCGTAGAGTTCTCAAGGGTTCAAACATTATGAGAATTTTCTATGTTCATTGTGATAGGTGAACTATTTCCCTCCAATGGATTTTTGTATGTGTTTAAATATGGAATGTGTACTAATTTGTTTATTTAATTTGTACTGTGATTTTTACCCTCTGAAATCATCTTAATTAATGAGTAATTTTTTATTAATATTTTGATGTTAATTGTGACCTAATATCATTGATAAGGGCTAGAATTCCAGTTTTTCATGCTAAACATGAAAAAATGATAAGATAAATAACTAATTGAATGTGTAATAAATATTAATGATGTGATTAAATATGTTAATAAAGTAGTATAAATGTGGTTAAAGCATTATGATTAATGTGTTTAGTATTAAAAATGGTTAATATATTCATGTGAATAGATTATGAATTTCTTTATTTTCATATGGTGTATTTTACATTGTCATGTCTGTTTTATGATTAATGTTATATCTATAATGAGATATTTCATAGAGTTAAATAATGAACAATGCTGGGGTAAACATATCTTATTTACTTTGGTAAGAAACATCATTTTCAAGAGTTTGATGTGCTTACAAGACCAATTTTCATTATATTTTACGAATAATTTTTTTTTGTTTCGATACAATTATGTGCTGAATAATGGTATGAAATGTATTATATAGAATATTATCTGGAAATATGTGTAAAACACTCACAAATAGTTGTTCTTGATGGGTGTTGTTTTGAAATATTATACGTTAAAACTATAAATTATCTTGTAAATAATTGTTGGTAGAATACGATATACATAGTTTATTTAATGATAAATAAAAATGTTATAATATAAAATTAATATGCTTATTATTGAGATTAAAATGACTCATGAGATATTTTTCACTAAAGGATTTTATGTTATAAAATTTAAATGTTGATTTAACCCTTATTGGAGGTCCAGGGGAATGAAATAAGATATTACATGATATGGAATGGATGTCTCTAAGTGTTTGGATATATGATATGAAATTATATGGAATAAATATCCATAAGGGTCTAAAAACATTTGACACCATGGGGATGGTATAGCCTTGGGTTCCTCATATATTATCATCCATTTTGTTTGGATATCATTGGGTGGGGAAAAACACATATGATATGATATGGATTTGGCACCTTGTTCCATGGGTGAAATTTTTTTTAAAATAAAGTACGATATTACTGTGTGTTATAATTTTTAGTAAAACATTGTGAATTAATAAAAAATATAGTAATTAAATTAGTTTAAATTTAATCTGTTTATATATATATGAATACTGTCTCTGTGATATGGAAGGATTTTAGTGGTTTCAATTAAGGAATTTATTCTCATTTACCATACTCACATGTCTCAATTTTGTAACGAGTACATTAATTACACTTTAGTCAATAGATACCGGCCTTTGTAATGACGGTTAGTCTCTGAAGACACTATGGTAAAGAGTTTGATAGTGTTTATAATATCATGGTGTGGTATTTAAAATTATCATTTTATGGTTTCTTTTAGTTGTACTATTTACTTTTTGGAATATGAGACTTAGTTTTTAGTTAAGTTTGGTTGTACTAAATTTGTGGTAGTTTTGGGATATTATTTTGTGCATGTTGAGTTGAATTTCTTGTCTCCTGTTGTTGATTGGTATCATGATTTATAATATTTTTTCATTTGATGTGATGGAATATTTGCTATTAAATCTCTACCATTGTGATGTTGTTAAACCCTTAGAACAAGTTTCCAGCCATGGGTAATTTGGGGGCATAATTTATTATATGTGATGTTTTTCATGGGTGGAACAATAATACCAGGGTGGGACCTTACAAAAATCATACTATTTTTTCAGATTGTGTCTTTTTATCACTTTTTAAGGTACATAATATATGGATATATTCTAAATTCTACCAATTGTTATTTAGTCACCACCACAACTATTTGTGATAACTAGAACTTGATTTTAGGATGAGGGTGAGTGATCATTAAAGATTAAAATACATTATTGGAAGTGAAAAAAATTCTAGCAACTCAATCCGCACCATAAATCTCATCCAAAAACTATTTTTTATAATTATGCATATATGGATGGAAGGTTTATTACTAATGGTGATTCCAGTATAATCTAACAATTTTTAAACCTATATATATATTTTATAACTAACTCTTATAAATTTCTGAGCATAAAATGAAATTCCAAATATTTAATCCTTTACAAATGTACTCCAAGTAATACTCTAATAAGAAATATTTTTCTTTCAATTTTATAAAAAAAATATATTTTCATAAATCAATATATTCATCAAAATAATAACTCATCAATCCAACATTCACTTGATAATATTTTCTAATCCAGTTAACATTTTAGCCCTTTAATTTGATATAACATTAAATTTAAATAAAAATATGATAAAATTACAATGAAAATATTTTCTTACTAGATAAATAAAATATTAGTATTATTTATGTTTTGTGTACAATTTCTGACTCATTAAAAGTCATAAATAATAATATATATAAGGATGTTAAAAACATAAAAAATTTTAAAATAATATTTACTATCATTGAATCTATTTTTCTTTCACTATATATGCTTATGTTCCTACCTCACTATAATATCCCCAAAAATCAAAATAAAATATTTAAAAGTGTATGATATATTTAATTTATGGTAAAAAATGACATTATTCATTGAACTAAAACTATAAAATATTCCAAAAATTGACACCTAAAAATTAACTCCTATGAAAACAATAAAAACTAATGTTACCTCCCATAATCACATTATTTGATGTATTTTAACTTGACATGCCCCACCATGTCACATAATAGAAAAATTCATATAAGTTAACTAATATGGATTAATGAATGTCCTCAATTGATTATCATCTATATAAATGGGTTGTCTTACTTTTAATTGAAATCAAATTTACTATTCCTTGAGGTAGTATCTTCCCCACATTCATAGATCCCATCCAAAAAATTTATTAACTCCTAAAAAATGAAATATCAATTTATGAAGTCACTAAATATTGTATCCCTATTTGAATTAACCATTCACAATTGATTCTCTAATATACTAGATCTTATCAATAATCCATATTTTATTCCTCTTTTACTATAATTATAATTATTCAATTTTTTTACTGATGGTGCATCCAACCTTTTATAAGTGGAATAACCCATATATAATATTAAATTTTTTCCTTACTACAGACCAATAAATTATCATTAATATTTTTTCATAGCTTAATGAATACAAAATTTAAATTTTTACCACCATATCAAAATTTTAACTTCCTTGTTTTCAAATAATTTATTTTACCTTTATAATGATTCAACATAGAATATCTTATCACGATATTTGGTTCTATACATAATAAATCCATAGTATTGTTCAACAAAACTCTATGTTGGAAATAAGTGCCAATAGAGTTAAATAATAATTTTAAGAATGATTTATCCCCTGAAAACTATTACAAATAAGTGATACTAGGTAATAAAAAAATTGGATAGCCAATGTTTTAATAAAAAAGGAATAACATATACACAAAAATGTAGACATAAAATATAAATGGATAATAGAAGATACAAAAGGATAAGTAGAAATGAAAAATATAACCTACAAAATATGAATAAGATACAAACACACCTATACTACACCTCTTCTATTTCTAAAAAATGGATGTAATGGACTAATCCCTGTGATTATAAGAGATGATATATTCACCCTCTACAAAAATTGAGAGATGATAATATATATAAAATTAGAAGTGTATGTTGGGTGTTTGTTAATATTACTAGTGGGATTATGAAATATAACATATGTTGAACCTTTCTAAAATAAAACGTATACTATTAGTTTTCTTTATAGTTATGAATTTACATTTTATTTGAATACAAAAAATTTAATGGATTGTCATATTCTTTTATTTCATCATTGTAAATAAAAAATAAGGTTTAATGAATAAAATTCAAGTAAAATAATAATTTTTTAATTATTTATTGTCATTATGGTTTATTAATATAAGTCATGGTAATAATCAAAGGGGAATATGTTCAATGAAATATAGAACCCTATTACAAAAAACATTTCATAATAACTAATATTTCCATCAATAGTCATATCTAACAATGTGCAGACTACTAGTAAGAGTGGAATCCTAAACTAGTGATATCAACTATAGATAACAATGAATAGTAGAATTCTCTTAAGAATTTAAGAATCTAAAACATTTAGTTTGATGGATTAATAAGCTCAATAGCTTTCTTAACAAGCACCACCAATATTTATGTTAAATGAAACATATTTTAGAATATTATTATTTAAATGAGATCATTGTAACATTTCTGTTTAAATATCATCTAATAATATGAGGAAACTCATTAGGAAATATATGTATAGTTGTTTTTATCAATGAAAATTTGTTAAATGATTCATAGGAATTATGAAATTATTTTGTAACAATGTTGTTTTATGCATCAAAATGGAGTATTATTGAAAAAATGATTTTAATTACATTTTATGAATTGAAATTATAATTAATTTTTTAAAATTTTTTCAAATATATTTTATAAAATTAGCAACAATTTTTAAATAATAAAAATAAAATTCACTTAGGTTCAAATTCAGTGATATTTCTAAAATTACTTATTTTTTGATGAATAGTAAAAATACTGATATTTCAGTTACTCCCATTTTCTTCATTGAATCATGAAATTTAACAAAACCCATTATATTATGAATTTCATATTAAAGTATAATTTATTTTTATTTTTATTTAAAATAACATATAAAATTATTTCATCCATAAATATTCTAAATTTTGATATAAGTTTATTTTCATTCTTAAAAATTTACCCTTCTAAAAACCATTTTCATTGCATTTTATGCATTAATTTATAATTGGTTTTTTTCACCTCTATAGAATAAATCATAAAAAATGGAAACAATATTTGGAATCATGAGTCTAAAATTTGGTAATTATTACCCTTTTATGTTTTTCATTATGAATAGTAACTGTGGTAAATATATGTCACCTATATAAGGGTAAAACATGTAAAACATGTTCAAACATTTAGTATAAGGATTTAAATTTTTATTAACACATCCCTTTATTTTATTTGATAAGTGATTTTATACCATTAAAATCTATTTATTGAATATAGGGCCACTTTGTTCCACTTTCCTGTGATAATGACCATTATATTAATTTAGGAAAAAATAAATACAAAATTTCATTGTATTGACTTTAATATCTCTAATATTTTTCCATAATGATAAAAAGAGGTTATTTAAGATTTTAAAATTTTAATTTAATAATGAATTATGTTTTTTATAGTGACTAAATTTTAATTATTATTGATTGATTAATTTTCATAATTCATTATGCAACACCAAAAAATTATTTATTCAAATAAAAGAAAAATAAATTATTTCACATTTAGAATGTTAAAAGAGAAACAAATTGCATATATTATTATTTTACATGAATTTTATAGATTATTAAAATTTATTTAGGGTATGTTAAAGGTTTATATTTTCATTCCATAATTCTTATAATGTTTTTAAATTCAAATTAAATTAATGGTGTCAAAAATAATATTTATGACATTTATTAAAAATAATATTTTTATTAAATTATTTAAAAATTGTAAATGTACCATATTCGTAAAAAGGAAAAATATATGGTTTATTATTTCAAACACATTACACTTAAGAGTCATGTTTCCTTTTAGGGAAACATTCTCAACCCTTAAATTATAAAAAAACCCTTTATATTGTTGTAATTATCAAAAGGGTCAACATGAGTTAAAACTAAGAGATAATGGTAAAAACATAACCAAAATTTGGTGAAATATTATTGTATCATAATATTTAGACATATATGCCTCATTTATTCCACATATATAAATTTTGATAAACTAGTTTATGAAAATAAATTTATATTAATTGAATGCTTTATGTAATTTCCAGAGTACCACTCCCTTCAAATATAAAATCCCACCTCTTATCCTATTTTCATCACACATTTTTAGCATTATATATCATCTGAGAAAATTTTAAAATATTTAATTCAGTACCTTAAATATACTTAATTATTATTATATTGATGTAACATCCATTATTCACCTTCTTTCGATCCTGTAGAAAGTAATGAAATAAATTTTGTGTATCTACAGCAAACTGTCTCCACAGAGTGGTGTAAATCGTTATTACGACCACATTAAATAGGTGGAATTAATTATGTATTTAATAAATATATATGTTATATATTTTATATTAATTATTTTTTAGAGGTGAATTATTATTTAACTTTCTTTGGTTTTATCTATTTAAAAGTGAAAACTACATTCGTGCATATATATGACCGTCATTCACCGTGAAATGTGTAATTTATTTTTCTACCTATGAAATTTATGGATTTATATAAATATATAAATATATAAATATAATAAATATATATGGTATTTATAACATTAAAAAAATTAGGTATATTATGGAACAAATATCAAAGTAAGAAGATTAGTATTACCAAACCCAAATTTGAATGAAAAATGAAATAGTTAACACAAAAAAATGATGAGTTTAATAAGGATTTATTAAACAATAGTTGTTTAAATATTATAAGTGTATAATATAGGACATTATCAATATCTTTATCACTATGGTATTGAATAATAATAATTTTCAATTTATTATACCATAGGTTAGAGAAGTTTTAATTTAATTCAAAATCTAGGTAAGGGATTTCTCATTTCACTTTCATTTCAGTGAGACATGTGTCATATTCACCATTTTATTAATTTTTGTGGTGTATATACATTAAATAAACATATTTGTTTTTATTATTTTCATGAAAATTTATTTGGATAGATAAATAAATATAATTTTTCATACTTCGGGATGTTTGGATTCAGAGATTAGTAAAGCAGTAATGGTTCATTGTCTCACTATAATTTCGTTGAGACTATTTTGTTGTTTTTCACCAATTTTGTTATATGTGGTTTATATGATTAATCTAACATGATAAAAAATAAATATTCTTACTTTAATGATATTTAATGTTACATTTTAATTTTTGATTTCCTGGAGATTACTATTCAAAATTTACCATAGAGTTAAGGGATATATATTTCAATACCATTTTAATTGAGATTGTTTATACATGAATTTTAATAAAGGAAATTATACGATCCTTATATAATAAATCCATTAAATTTTATTTTCATCAATTCATTCATGGAATTTAAAATTAATTTAACCATTTTTCTTCTTTGATACTTAAAATGATCCGAAAAATGTATTAATGAAAAATTATTATTTATTTCCTCCTTCATCAATAAATATTATTCATTAGTGTCCATGTTTTCTGTAAAATGTTTTCACTAATGTTTTAATAGTATAATAATATTTATTAAAATAAATTTTAACAATGTTTTTATTGTTCTAATTTTTTTAAAGGAATCTTTTTATTGTTTTCCAAACGATGAACTTGTGACCTATTAGTGATAATTTTAAATGGGTATTTGTTTTAACATACACAGCATATAGAAAATTTACCTTCACCACACTATGATTTTAAGCACCTTGTACTAGTATCCATGGATCTCTTTAGGGAATATTTTTTCTTAATATTTCTCATTTATTTTTTTTGAAATTAGTTTTTTCAAAATGAGAATGGTTTTCCCCCACAAAATCTTCCAAGTGATCCATTAATGTATATTTCCTTTATGATGAAATATATTGATGTGATTAATGTATTACTAGATATTTGACTAAGAGATACCATCCTTCATATTTATCATTATAGTTTATTGTTATGATGATTTGATGATTAAAACCCATTGTCTACTCTATGGGATATGTTATGTTGAAAGGATAATTTTTTTCATTATCATAAGATGCACATTGGAATGAATTATGATTATGTGATTGGTTGGTCTATTATAGACCTCAAATATATTAGATAATGTTTCAGAACTCCTGAGATATGCATGAATATGATTTTAGGTTCACAATATTATTAATGTAGATGGATTCCATATCTATAAGATTATGCAATAACCAAGTGTCTATGTCCATAACATTATGCCTTAACTCGGATTTCATGTCCATAAGAAGATGTTTTTACGATGTTTCATTTCCATCAGATTATTTAAGGGTATGATTATGTGTGCTTAACATAATAAGTGAACATTTTTTATTTATACATGTTCATGCTGTTATAATTCTATGTTTTTATCACATTGCAGTTTCCTTGTTATTCTTTCATAAATCAGGTTATTTGATTCCTTTATGATTCATGTATTTTGAACATATAGGATCAATTCCATGACTTAATATTATGTTCTAAAATATACGGGGTATGGATTTAAAATTTTATGCTCATGTTATCATACCATAATTCACATGTTAATATTAAGTTATCATTGATATATCTATTATTGGACTTTACTGAGTATGTGATACCATCCTCTATTACTTTTCCTTTCACTATGTTATAAGGATATGTTTTATGTCATCAATGTATAGGGAGAGTACTATATGGGAAGATCATTGTGGGAGTTATTGAAGATATTTTGTTAAATAATTATATTTTTTATCTAGTATATAAATACATTAATCCTTATTAATCATTAGAGATTTGTTTTTAAAATATATTTAATATTCATATACTAAGTCATAACACATATTGATGAAAATTTTGGGTTACTATAGTCATTATCATATGATAGTTTTATCAACATCTAGTGAATAAGAATTGATAAATTTAGTAAAAACACAATGGATAACTATATGTATAAAATAACATACTAAAATTTCGGGTTGGAAGAAATTGGGTAGTTTTATGAAGATTATATCCCTATCTAGATAATAAAGTGGACATTATTTTAGAAAAAATGCATCTAGGTGAAATAACCATGAAAATATTTGGATGATTATATCTAAACCACCATTTTACTTCATAGTGAGTTATCAGTTTCTATGAACATATTTTGACAATCTCTTTGGATATACATGGGATAAATCTAATTTTCATTGTAAAACAATTGGAAGGATTTTGATAAATTATAACCAATAATGACCTAGGTTAAACCAAATGTGTCATATACTAGACAGAAAGTGTCAGAGTTTTGACATCAAATAAATGTCTTTTATTGATCATTGACTATAATTGTTGATTCTCAACTATATATTTATGATTTTAGACCCTTTATATAACCATGAGGATTCAGGTTACCACAGAAAGTGATAGTTAATTGAATGATTATCCTCATGAATAAATAAATGAAATAGAAATTAAAAGGAGAAAACTTTGGATTATTTCTAATTTACTATCATGAAATACTATTAACAACATAATCTTTAGCGAGTTTCATTGTTCATCAAATATGAGTAAGAAAGAATCTTATGGATGTTTATTTGGTAATAAACATAGAATAATGAATGTTAAATATTATTAAAGTTATTAATGTGGGAAGTATCACCCAAGAGAATGTCTCAATGGAAGGGAAATATGTTTTCTCAATGAAAAAAGGTCCAATATAAATAAATTTATGTGGATTTAAATATATTATATATGGAGAAAATTGTAATTATTCAAGTCAATTACAAAATAAATGGGTTAACTCAGGTAGTCAGAAAGCACCTTTGTTATATAGACTGTCGAACTAGAATGATTAATTGTTTATGTTTTTGGATTCAAGAATTATGTTATATAATTTTATCTCAAAGATATTCCAATTATAAGATTCATGAAACATAGAAGGATAGTTTGGAAGTAGTTTTCCTATAAGTATTTTCATGAATATATTTAATACTACTGATAACATAAATAATAACATAATGAAAATATGATATATTTTTGTAAATCATATGATTACGGGAATGATGAACCTTAATGAGAATCAAATTTATAGATAATAATGGTTAGTTGAGAAAAATGGATGATTGACATTGAATAACTAAATTCGATAGTATTTGTGTCCTTTAAATTTGTTACTAATTTGATTATAAATTGAATTGGGACATTGTTAATATAGTTTACTGCATTTTTAGAATTGAAGAATATATATGATAGGGTTAATTTCAAGATGAATTTGTGTTTGAATTGAGGTTTTATAGTGATTTATATTATTTAATGAAATTATTTTCCTATTTTTGGAGAATATATAGTCATGGTATTGACATGTTTCCTATGTCAAATTTTGATATACATTATGTTGTCTATTGGTAAATTAAAAATTTGACCATGGGAAAAAAATATGTGATAAAATCCTTTGGATTTTATATTTTGGGTTTGGAAAAACCTTTTTTTGGAAGGTTCATATGATTAACTATTTATGTAATGGATGAATTTGAACTCTATGTTTTACTTTTCTGGTTTTATAGTTTAATGTATTACTTTATCATTGGAATCTCTATCCATATTGGATAACTTAAGAAGACCATTTTGGTTATCATTGTAAATAAAAATATAGGGAATGACATATCAATTTTTATTAATCTCATTATCTGTTTAGAGTTATTTATCATGCTTTAACCATGAAAAATAATGTATAATATTAATTTCTTGGAGTAACAGATAGAGTGGAAATTGATTGAAGTATAATAAAAAAGAGGAACTGTTCATCGAAATGGAAATAAGTTAAGTAAGTACATTTTCAAATTTTCTATATATTGATAGTAAAATAATACATAAAATTTTATAAAAGGATCTAAAAAGAAAAAATTTACCATTTCACCTTCATTTCGAATTAATTGATGTTATTTTCACCCATGACTGATTTTTTATATTGTGGTAATTAACATTGTGATGAAAAAAATTCTATATCACAATATTGTTACATTGAAATTATGGTTCTCATCCATTCTTATATTTTAACTTTTAACTAATGTTATATTTTTTTGGGATCCCATTTATGTGTTATTTTAGGCAAACGTTATCTTTCCCACTTTCACTTTTTAAAATTTCTTTTATTATCTCATTGTATGATATGGGTTTAGAATAAAGGTACTTTATAACATTGAACCATTGATGACTGAGATAAAATTATGTCATAAAATTTTCTTTATGATGGGATGAATGTAACACCCAAAACATTTAGTTCATAAAAATAATAATATCAATAGCTTCATTAATATGCAACATCAATCTTTAAGAGAGTTGCAAAATATTATAAAATATTATTATTTTAATGTGAGTTTTATAACATAATAGTTGAATAAGAGGGACTTATTATTAATAAATTAATTATAAAATTTATGAATAATTTTCCTACTCAATAAAAATTTATTGATATATTATTAGTAATTAATCCTTTAATTTTAGAAAACGCATTTTATCCTTCAAAGAGAAATTTTGTTGAAAAATGATTTTTGTCAAATTTTGTACATGGAAATTATAATACATATTAACACTTTTATAAATTGTATTATATATAATTAAAATCAGTTTTGAAATCAACACATTAAAATTATCTTAGGGTGAAATTTTGGGATTTTTTTGAAATGAATTATTATTCAGTAAAGATTAAAAAATATATTTTAAAATACTCTCATTTTTTTCATTAAATCAAGAAAATATAAATGTCCCATAATATTTTTAATTTGTCCCTAAGGTGAAATATTATCCATTATATTTATAATAGTATACTTAGTCCCATTTTAATCAAAAGTATTTTTTTTATTTTTACATAATTTAATTTTCTTAGTTGGAAACACATTTTTATAAAAATTATTTTTCAATGAGATTTCAAAATTTATTTTAAAATTTATTTCTTCTATATATATAGATTTAATATTGAAAAATGGATATTATTTTTTGAATCTGTAGTTTCAAATTTGGAAAATTGTTCCCTTATAATTTTTTTATTCACAATATCAATCATGGTAAATATTTTCCACTTTAGCACGGGTAAAACGGGGTTAAAACCAAGGGAGAATGCGTTAAAATTTCATTCAAACTTGAAATTATCCTACTATATGAGTTAATTTCAAAATTTTCATCAAAATATCTAACATATAGCAACATGGTACAATTTTTATTTTTTTGTAACCATTATATTATTTTATGAAAAGAATATATACAAAAGTGACTCCCTTCACTTTGATATATTTATTCTTTTCCAATAACGATGAAAGGAGGTTATGATCCATTTTAAATGTTTTTTTAAAATATTACATAAATTTTTATCATGGTAATTTACCATTAATTTTTAGTGATTGAATAATTATCTAATATTCTTACACAACGCCAACATTATATTTATTCAATTAATTGAAAATTTAAATAAATTTTTATAAAATAGACACAATGTTAAAAATTGGATAGATTATTGTCTTCATTGAATTTTATTGATGAATAAAACTTATTGTGGATAGTTTAAGGGTTTATAATAAAATTAATTTCTTTTATTTTATGTATTTAATGTAAAATTAAATGTATATTTCAAAATGAAATTAATGATAATTTATGAAAATAATATTTTATTAAAGTATATAAAATTCATTAAAATAATATATTAATCTTATTAAATTATATAAAGTTGGAAATATCATCATTGGTCTATTTATGGGACTCCCATCCATTTTTTGTTTCATTACAGACCTTTAATGTGTAAAAAAATGATTTATATTGTAGTAATTGTCAAAAGAGTAAATCTGGGGTTATACCTAATAGATAGTCGTAATAACTGAAGTAATACTTTTTAAAAGATTATTGTATGAGAGTATCTGTAAACATAAAAGGTAAAATATTATCCTATCATGCTCACGCCTTTTCATCCATCTATCTTAGACAACCACAAACATGATATATTCCTTAATTAATTAACCATATCCTACATCTTTTGGTCATTTCAAAACTACATCCCATCAAGACATATAGTGCATGTTAATAGATGTTTCTTAGTGATGAGGTCTATCTATTAAAAGAAAATTTTCAATATTATTTATTATTATATCTACTTTAAATTAATTCTATCCATTATAAAATATTTAATTCAATTTATTAATTATAAAAAATTATTATGATGATGTTGGAATGACCATTATACACCTTCTTTGTAACCTATACGAAGAAAAAACAATGATCATGCTTATGTACAACTTACCATATCCACATTGCGGTGTAATTAATTTTTCATCACTAATTTACTTTTATGGTTTTAATAATATATTTAATAAATATATGTGTTATAAATGGTAAAATAATAATTTTGTTGAAGTGAATTATTATTTACTACTACAATGTACCATTTGTTGAAAAGGGAAAGAAGTGTTCATTCATATTTACGACTAATCATCTCTTGTGAGAGGTTTAATTCGTTTTTCTATCTCTTTATTTTATAGATGACAATATATATATGTAATGAATATATATTATATTTATATCGTGACTATAATTCTAGATATTTTGTAACTTTGGTGAAAGTACAAGGACTGAAACTAGAAAACTAAAATTCTTTTGAAAAAAAACAATTAACACCTGAAAATGAATATTTTAATAAGGAATTACTAAACAATTCGTGTTGAAATTTAATATGGGGATAATATATTGCATTATGATTATTTAAATTATTTTATAATATATTTATAATAAATTTAATCTTATTATAAGTGGGGTTACAGTACCTTGAATATATGTCAAACATGAGGTAACATATTTCTCATCTAACATTTTTTCTGTGTGACATATTCCATATCATAAACTTTCTTCATTTATTTGGAGTAAATTCTACAACTAAATATATTTTATTATTATTTTCAGGGAAATTATGTGGATTATAAAATATATAAAATGTCTATATTTAATGTGGTTTTTATTTAGACATTATGATAAAGGTATGTATTTTTCTTGTCAATATTTTTTCATTATGACATGATTGATATTATTAAAATATTTTGGTTTATGAGGAGTATATACATACCCTTTTACATGGTATATAATTATTTTAGTTATTTTTGTGATTTATAATGTTTCATTTTATGTTATTCCTTTATGGGGCATATAAATCAATAGTTACCAAAATTGTTTGGGATTTATGTTTCAATCCCAATTTACTCATGATTATTTAATCTTGAATTTTTTTTACACTTATTTGATCCTTCTCAAATAAATCCATTTATTTTTATTCTCCACTAGTTGTTCATGATATTTCCAAGTAATATTTAATTTTCACACTCATAGGTACTTAAAATTATAAGGAAAATATTTTTAGGAAAAACAAACATTATATCTGATTTTGATGGTAATATCTTTCTACCATGAAAATGTATTATATACGTGATTTTGGGATCGTTTTAATTATATAATATTATTTTTAAATAAAATTTTACCCTTTTTAAAATTATTAATTTTTTAAGTAATCTTGTTATCTTTTTTCAAATGAGATACTTTAGACTTTTTACCAAAAAACGTGAAAGGATACATTATTTTAAAAAAATACATTAACATAATATACCTCCACCATGACCACTCAACGATTTAATGATTTTTTTACTAAATTTCCCCTTTTTTCAATGAAAATATTTTCATTGTTATTTGACTTTTTTTATTTTAAATTAGTGTTTTACAAATGAAAAGTGAATTTTCCTCCATAAATATTTCAAGTGATCCATGAAATGAATTTCCAACTATTAGAATTTAATTTTATTTTACTGATGTTTTCACTTGGTAAATGAATGTATGATAAAAAATAATTAATTCTCTGGATTTTTTATTTTTATGTGGATATGATTATTTTAAAACATGTTTTATTTTCCATTGGTTATCTTCTGAAGAAATTTTGAATGTTTTCATGATATTGTGATGTACATAGGAACATATTACAATTTTTTGACCAGTGGGTCCGTTATATATCTTCAATGCATTGGGTGATGATGTGTAACTAATTGATTATGTGTGAACCTGAATTTATTTTTAAAATTTTATACATGTACCAAGTTATTGTTTCGATGAGATTATGTTTTGACTTAATTTTCTTGTATATATGTTTATATATTTACACTACTATATTTTCCAAAATATTATGTGTCAAACTGGTTTCTTGTTCAAAAGTTTATGAATGGTGCTGATTTTTTACCCTTGAATTAATGAGTAAATCATTTTAATTATATAATTTTTCAAAATGTTCTAATTATATGTTTTTCCACATTCCTATGTCAATGTTTTTTACTCATGTATCGTGTCATTATAATTATTTATGATTTTTTTCTTATGAGATACCAAACATTATTCCATGACTCAAGATAATGGTCTTTGATATACATGATATGTTTTTTTCATTATAAAATCATGTTCTCATGCCCTTATACTCATATGACTCTTATGGGATAATTTATATATCCCTTTTTTACCCTTAATAAGTGTATGAGCTCACCCTCCGATTCATTTCCCTGTGTTATGAATAATGGTTTGAAGTAGGGTATGTATAATAATATAACTTTCTAGGAATATCAATGTGGGTGATATTAATGATCATTAATGAAATATGAATATTTTATATCCATTACTCAAAACACTAATCCTTTTTAGTCTTTAGGAATGTATTTGTAAAATATATTGAATATTCTTCGATTATGATGTAATATCAATGTATAAAATGTTTAGATCACTATAAGGAAGGTAAATGTCCTTGGATCCCACTAATGTATACATGGTTCCCATGAATCATAGCTATAATTTAAGGAAATTTATATCTCATAGTTAAATCATGAGAGCATTTCTTCATCACAAAGGATCATATATGATCAACACAAATTATTTCATAATAACCACTTTCCATATTATTGTTGAAGGGCAAAAACAACATATATTTGATTAAAAAACATTACCCAAGAAAAACAATTTTTTAGTTAATGGATTGTTCCATAAAATCAGCATTATAAATAAAGGGTAATTACCAAAATGAAACATCACCACTTATTTCAAAGAAAATAATTAGAGGAATTTTAACAAACACAATACCCGTTTCATATAAATAAAACTTAAATGCACAAATTTCATGTAACTCCAATAATAATTGTTTTCTAAAATCAAGAAAGAATTAGTTTATAATTTAAGTAATCATAATAGTAATATTATTACTATTCATTAATTTCAAAATAATATTTAAAACATCATTAATTCAAGGATACCAGGATAAAGGGAGTCACATTGGGTCATATATCTCTTTGTGTTACATTAATAATTTTTAGTAGTTATTCTCTGTTGAATACCTCACATATAGACATAACGAATCATTAAATTGTAATTAGAACCAATGATATAGAAGAACCAGAAAATCGTCTAGATCAATAAATGTTGTAATTATTACTATTGAGTCACATGTTTAATTTAAACACTCTAATATTGAGTAGAAAAAAAGAGGGATATTAATCCCACTAAGTGAAAAATATTCATGGATTCTAGATAATGTACTTAGATATTGTGAAAACCCATTACCAATGAACCTTAGGTTAGGCGGAAACGTCCAAATAAGATGGAAAATAAAGGATAATACATATAAATAGAAGATAAGGAGGAAATCATATCTCTTTTTTGAGAGATCTTCCATGGAGAGAATGACGAAGATGATAGAATGAACCCATTATTATCTAGTTTAACATTCCATGAATTGAAATTAGATTAAATGGGAGGATCACCCTATGTATACATTACTGGTATTTTACTAATTATCATAATAATATTATAATTATAGTGATGAAATATGATTTTAAAAGTATCTAAATTAAAAATACTATTTATATCCTACCATAATTTAATGTCCAGTTACTGTAGTACACCTGGTTTCTGGTATGCAACCTTTTCTTGAGGATTTTTATGGTTTTAAAGTCATGTGTGTTGAATGGGAGAGTTGAGAGAACTTGGAATGATGTTTGGAGTCAAAGGAGAAGCCGCACGGTCGGCACACGGTTTGTCTGACCGTGCGGCCAAACTGTGCGTAATGAGTCTTGGAGGCAGTGGATTCCACATGGTCGGTGCACGGTTTGTCTAACCGTGCGGCCAAACCATGCGTGAAGGATGGATGAGGCAGAAGCTAACGCACGGTTAGCGCATGGTTTGTCAAACTGTGCGGACTAACCATGCAGTCACTTAAAGTTAGATCCTAAAATTGTGGATCTAAATCTTTTTGCCTTTAATTGCCTTGTTTTAACCTCCAAAGCAGCCCTAAATCAAGATTACTCTCCCTTTAAGGTTGGAAGACTTCTCCCAAGAATTCCGGAGTTGATCCGAAGGCTTCTCTTGGTGAATCGAAGCCGGATTCTTAAGGTATGTTATCGTTCTTGATCAGTTTCGTAGATCTACTTAGATCTACTTTTCCTCTTCCCTCATTTTCTTAGATCTATGCCCATTATGTGTATATCTAAGGGTGTGGATGCCAAATATGACAAGACTTGGTCTTAGTTGTGTTAGGAGAAGATATCTAAGGAGGTTTTTTGGAGTTTTGACAAGGCGTTCTTATCGTTCTTCGTCTGTCCGTTGGTTTCGCCCAAATTGTTGAGGTAGGTGACTTCACTCTCGATTCCTCTTTCTTAGAACTTGAAGGCTTAGTTTATAATTGTTTTTCTTGATTATAATGGTTTGTTTATCTGTTATGAATGAATGTTTAAAACCCATTTTTAGTAACGGGTGATGAAATTTGTGTGTTTTCGGAAAGTGGTTGTTGAAGTAAATTTAAAATGGTGATTTTAAATTGGATATGGTTTTGTTTCTTGAATGAAATGGTTTTCAATTAAAGTGTGATGCTTTATTGAAAGGTTTTGAACACACTTGGTTTTGGGCATGGATTGAATGTGTTGTGGTGTGTGTTCATATGCATTGGGATGGATAAGGGCGAGAAGTGCCCCATCAATAGGTTGGGACAGATCAGGTCGTGAAATACCCCCGTCATGGTAGTCCACTAAGTTACAGCTTAGTGGATGGATAACTCACCACTCACAAGTATAGGGGGGTCCAGGTTGCATGCATGGTTGGTTGTGAGGATGGGTGAAATGGAACGAATGTGCCAAATGGAAATGTGAACGGAATTGGGAACTTTTCTTGGTTGCTTTTCTTAAGAAAGACGTGTTTTGTTGGAAAATGGTTTTGATATGGAACTTATTTATTCTGAAATGTTTTGGAATTGTTTTATATAAATTATTTTATATAAATGTGCTAACATGTTTTATCCTAGAGGCATGGGTTGGGAAGTCATCGGGGAGAACCTACAGAGTTTCATTACACACCCCCTACTTTGGCACGTTCGTGCTTTTGCAGATGTCATATACCAGGATGTTGGCAAAGGTAAAGTTTCACTTTCTTAGAGCACTGCTTCATGATACTTGGGCTCGTTCGTGATGTTGGAGCTTGGAGCATGTGGAACATGGAGTGGTGTTGTTGTCCTGTAGTCTTTGAGTTGTCTTTCAACTGTTTACTCTGATGTTTTAGTGTTGTTTCTCACTATGGTACTCTCAGTTGTTTTTTGATAAATAAATGGTTGAGTTTTCTAAGTTTTTATCATGCATCATTAGTAGATCTATTGGTTATGGTTATTGGATCTGTTGTATATTCTTAAAGGGTAAATCATCCCCCAATTGTTTTGAAACCCTTCGACATTTATTTCCATCCATTGGCGCCTTGGGAATGTCAGTTAATCCCTAGTAATGACTCATTGAGCTCTCAAGCCAATGAGAATTGGTGGGTCATTACAAATGGTATCAGCTTGTTCGGTCCTTGCCTAATAAGTGGTCATCGATGTTCTTGGTCCTGGAGTTGAAATTCCTTCTTTTCTATTCCTTGAGTGATCGTCTTAGACAGGAGTAGGATTGTCAGTACTTAAAATTTATAGCATAAAAGGACATAACTAACCCATTTATGCGGAACTTCATGTTACCAGGGTGTTGGGTACATAAGTGTTTTTGATACACTTCTATAATGCTACAAATCTCATTATCTTGGGTTTAGCCAATTATATGTGCATGACATGAATTAGAAGAATGACTTCCCAGTAGGATAGAATATATCATTGCGAAGAATGATTTATGATTTTGGGAAAGGTACAAATTTTTTGAAAAAGGCATAAATGGAATTTTAAATGAATGATTTTGAAAACTGGATATTTCGTATATCGTGAAAATGGGTGGATTTTCAAAAACGCATGTGGGATGTTTTCAAAAATGGTTGAACTTGTGGATATGTTGGATGATTGGAAAATAATGATGTGATAGTTGATGTGATAGAAATTTAACTGCTAAGCCTTTAGTTTCTAGGAAGTGAGACTAACAGCGTGCGTTGTTTGTATAGAAAATGGAACCCGTTAGTTGTCGTAGAAACCAACCCGAAGAAGCTGTGGAGAATGTGGTTTCACCTGAACCACGTGTAAACTAGGAGCTAGTTCAGAGTATTGATAAAGCATTCCAGGCTATGGACATAGGCAATCGAAGGGATGAGTCAAGGCATATAGACCACTACGTCCAGTTCCAGAAGCAGAATCCACCCAAATATCAGGGTGATTCTGAACCAGAACAGACGAAGGTGTGGCTGAGTAGGATGAATCGTATCTTTCATCTCATCAGCACACTAGTAGAGCTGAAAGTAAAGCTGGAGACGTATATCCTCGAGGATCTAGCACATCAGTGGTGGGATTCAGTGGTGCAGGCTAAATTGGATGTAGGCCTTACATGGGAGGATTTTGAAGAATTGTTTAATGAACAATTCTGTCCTCACATGTTTAAGTTCCTGAAAATAAAAAACTTTTTTAGGTTGAATCAAGAGAGCCTCTCTTTCATAGAGTATGTGTCTAAGTTCATGAATTTAGTCCATTTTGCAGCAGAGGTTGCGTCATGTGCTTCTTTGAAGGCACACATCTTCGAATTGGGGATAAGGAAGGAGATTTGATCAAATATTGTGGTGCTCTGTATTACGGATTATATAGAGATGGTGAACAGAGAAATGGTTGCTGAACGTGATATCTCGGGATCGATAAGAGGATGCATGATGATACCCACGGGAACGGGTGGGAACTCTAATGCTGGGAATAAGAGGAAGAGAGACACCTACGTCCAAGGTGGGAGTGTGAATCAGAATCAGACGGCTGGATCGGTGAATCTTCCTCCACGACCCATGATGAAAGTTTGGTGTTTTCAATGTGGCTCAACTGATCACATAAAGTGAGAGTGTATGGATCAGCCTAGACAATGTCACAATTTCAAGAAAATGGGGAATCTACAATGCTATTATAGAAATACTCTGAGGTTGGGCGCACGTGACACTTTCATGGTGCTGCAAGCATCGTATTCTTCGACAGGACGAGGACAGCAGAGTCAGTCTCGTCAGTATAACCTAGCTAGCAATGATGATTCTTGAAATACCATGACTCTTCAACCAGGGCAATCTCAGCAAGGCAACACGGGGAACTATGCAGCGATGAAGCAATTGTATGGAGCAGAGTAGATGATTGTTGATGATCACAATGGACCATCAACAGTAAGAGGTACGATTGATTTGAATTCTACCTTTTTCCATGTGTTGTTTGATATCGGTGCAACACATTCCTTCATTGCTTCTCATACTATTGACATGCTATGTCTAACACTGGAAATGATGCCTTCTATTTTGAAACTTCAAACTCCTCTTGGTGAAAGAAAATGTCAAGCCTTCGTGTGTAGAGCATGTGCTATAACAGTTGATGGAGCTGATCTGAAATGGGATTTCTCCGTTTTGGAGATGGATGTCTATGATATAATACTTGGTATGGATTGGTTGACGAATTTTAAGGCTCAAATCAACTGTTATAGGAGAGCGGTGAGTTTCGCGACTCAGGATGGCATGGAGAATCTCTTTAGAGGAGAGCAGATAGTAAGGAAAGGCGCAAAGAGTTTGTTGGCACCAATGGTGGGAACGATCTCTTACCAATTGGATGTGTTGAATTTGGCATCATTGATCACCTTCTGGGGACCAGTCCTATCTAACTTTTATCTTATAGGATGGCACCAACGGAGTTAATGGATTTGAAAGTGTAGTTAGAGGAGCTATAAAGAAAGGGTTTCATTCGGCCAAGCATGTCTCTGTGGGCAGCACCAAATTTGTTTGTAAAGAAAGTAGATAGAAATTTGAGGCTATGTGTGGAATATCGTAAACATAACCAAGTTACGATAAAGAATAGATATCCACTTCCACGAACTGATGTCATGTTTGATCAACTAAGTGGAGCTCAGTGGTTCTCAAAGATTGACTTGCGGCCAAGATATCACCAGTTGCGTGTTCGGAAGGAGGATATTCCGAAGACAACCTTCAGAAGGAGATATGGCCACTAAAAATATGTAGTCATGCCTTTTGGTCTTACGAATTCACCAACGGTCCTCATGGCTATGATGAATCGGATATTTCAGCCATATCTAGATTCTTTTATTGTGGTGTTTGTGGATGACATATTGCTGTATTCAAGAACAAGGTCTGAGCATGAGAAAAACATGGTGATAGTGTTGGAAATCTTGAGGGACCAACAGTTGTATGCCAATTTATCAAAGCAAGATTATTGGATAGATGAGGTACGTTTTCTGGGCCATGTTGTTTCAGAGAAAGGTGTTTCAGTGGATCCAGAAAAGATAGAAGGTGTTCTTTCATGGAAACCACCGAAGAATGTCTTTGAAATACTATGTTTTCTTGGTATAACTGGTTATTACAGACGCTTTGTGCGTGATTTCTCACGACTAGATTTTCCTATGAAATCATTGACAAAGAAAAACACTGCATTTCAATGGACTGAGGAATGTCAGAGATCTTTTCAATAATTGAATGTTTTCCTTACATCAGCACCCATCTTGACTTTACCGGAATCAGGACATGGGTATGTGGTGTATTGCGATGCTTCGGGAAAAGTGTTGGGTTGTGTTCTCATGAAAGGATACCATGCTGCTGCTTTTGGTTCATGGCATTTGAGGGTGCATGAGAAGAATTATCCAACACACGATTTGGAGTTAGCTGTAGTCATCCATGCTTTGAAAACATGGAGACACTATCTCTTTGGTGAGAAATTTACAGTGTTTACGGATCAAAAAATCTTGAAACAAATTTTCTCACATCGAGATTTGAATATGTGGCAGAGGAGATGGATGGAGTATCTTCAAATGTTCGACTTTTAATTAATGTATAAATCGGGTAAAGGAAATTTGGTGGATGATGCATTAAGTAGGAATTCGTATGCTCAGTTGGTAAAGGAAGATTCAGATGAATGGTAGTTGATGTCGGTTTTAGCCGACATGCATGTGGAATGTGAATACCGAGGTGATGTTGCAGTTTTCTTCTCATCTACAATTGTACCTGATTTGGTGGAGATAGTAAAGGAGGCACAAACTTCCGACGTAGACAGTGTTGTAATGAGTTCAAAACTCAATGGTGGGGAGACTATTGAGGGATAGATGCTGGATGGGAGTTCAATTTTGTGTTTCATGGATCAGATGATTGTACCTATGGTTTGTTAAGAACAAATTCTTAATGCTTACCACCATTCGAGATGGGTTGTACATCCGGGTACATAAAAGATGTATAAGGTGCTAAAGGAGCAGTTTTGGTGGAGCGACATGAAAAAAGGTGGCCAAATTCGTCTCACGATGCTTAACTTGTCAGAAGGTTAAAGTACAACATCATAGAACAGCTGGTATGTTACAGTATTTACCTATCCCAGTATGGAAATGGGAGCAGATAGCAATGTATTTTGTTAATGGTCTTCCAAGAACGGTCCGAAAAAACAATGAAATTTGGGTGATAGTGGATCATCTAACCAAGTCAGCCCATTTCATCCCAATTTGTGAAACCCATACAGTGGAAGATCATTCAAAAATAAATATCCAAGAAGTGGTAAAGAGGCATGGAGTACCAGTGTCTATCATCTCAGATAGAGATCTGAGGATCACATCTCATTTCTGGAAATCATTACAGCAAGCCCTGGGGACTCAGTTGATGATGAGTACAGCATATCATCCTCAGACAGATGGGAAATCTGAGAAGATGATACAAACATTGGAAGACCTCTTACAGGCTTGTGTAATGGGCTTTGGTGGATCATGGGAGGAGCATATAACCTTGGTGGAGTTCTCATACAATAACAGTTATCAAGCCTCGATACACATGGCTCCGTTTGAAGCATTGTAGGGGCGTCCTTGTCGTTCTCCACTATGATGGGTGGAAACTGGTGAAACTTAACTAGTTAGGACGAGCCTTGTCCAAGAAACAACGGATAAGATTCTATTGATTAAAAAGAGGATGGATATGGCTCAGAGTTTTCATAAATCTTATACAGATCATCGCTGAAGACCGATTTCATTTGTAGTGAGTGATAATGTTTCGTGAGGATCTCTCCAAGACTCGGACAACTACTTTTGGGGAAGCATGGAAAGTTATATCCTCGATATATATGCCCTTTTGAGATACTATAACAAGTTAGAGAGGTGGCATATCAGTTGGCATTACCACCATCATTTAGTGTAGTAAATAATGTGTTCCATGTATCTCAGTTGAAGAAGTATCAGCATGATTCTGACTATGTGATCAGATGGGATCACGTTGACCTAGAGCCGGATGCTTCGCCGATACATATCCCGGTGCAGATTGTGGATATGCAAGACATTTTCTTTCATGGAGAAAGCATCGGCCTAGTGCGGGCTTTGTGGTAACATGGTCAGATTCAAGAAGACACTTGGGAATGTGAGAAAGATACGAAGGAGCAGTGGCCAAAACACTTTCTGTCTAGTGAGGGTTTTCTACATTCTGAGGATGGAAAGGCCAATGGTGGGGAGAATGTAATACCCCCGGTTTATGGTATGTAACCCTTTCTTGAGGACCTTCACGGTTTCAAAGTCAAGGGTATTGAATGGGAGAGTCGAGTGAACTTGGAATGATGTTTGAAGGAAAAGGAGAAGTCGCACGGTCGGCACACGGTTTGTCTAACCATGCGGCCAAACCGTGCGTAGTGAGTCTTAGAGGAAGTGGCTTCTGCACGGTCGGCACACAGTTTGTCTAACAGTGCGGCCAAACCATGCATGAAGGATGGATGAGGCAGAAACTAACACACGGTTAACACACTTTTTTTCAAACCGTGCGGACTAACCGCGCGATAACTTAAAGTTAGATCCTAAAATTGTGGATCTAACTCGTTTTGCCTTTAATTTTTTTGTTTTAACCTATTGAGTGACCCTAACTCAGGATTAATCTCCCTTGAAGGTTATAATACTTCTCCCAAGTGTTCTAGAGGTGATCCGAAGACTTCTCTTGGTTAATCGAAGCCGGATTCCTAAGGTATGTTATCGTTCTTGATCAGTTTCGTAGATCTACATAGATCCACATCTCCTATTCTATCGTTTTCATAGATCAATGCTCGTTATGGGTAGATATATTGGTGTGGATGCCAAATAGGACACGATTTGGTCTTTTTTGTGTTAGGAGAAGTGATCTAAGGAGGGTTTTTGGAGTTTTGACCTGGCGTTCTTGGCATTCTTCATCCGTCGGTTGGTTTCTCCCAAATTGTTGAGGTAGGTGGCTTCACTCTCGATTCCCCTTACTTAAAACTTGAAGGATTAGTTTCAAATTGTTTTCCTTGATTAAAGCGGTTTATTTATCTATTATGAAAGAATGGTTGAAACCCCTTTTTAGTAATGGGTGATGAAATTTTTTTGTTTTTGGAAAGTGTTTGTTGAAGTAAATTTAAAATGTTGATTTTAAATTGGATATGGTTTTGCTGCTTGAATGAAATGGTTTTCAATAAAAGGGTGATGATTTATTGAATGGTTTTTAACACACTTGTTTTTGGGCATGGATTTCATGGGTCTTGGTGTGTGTTCATATGCATTGGGATGGATAAGAGAGAGAATTACCCCCATCAATAGGTTTGGACGAATCAGGTCGTGAAGTATCCCCATCATGGTAGTCTACTAAGTGACGGCTTAGTGGAAGGATAACTCACAACTCGCGAGTATAGGGGGGTCCAAGTTGCATGCATGGTTGGTTGTGAGGATGGGTGAAATGGAACAAATGTTCCAAATGGAAATGTGAACGGAATTGGGAACTTTTCTTGGATGCTTTTATTAAGAAAGACGGGTTTTGTTGGAAAATGGTTTTGACAAGGAACTTGTTTATTGTGAACTATTTTGGAATTGTTTTATATAAATTGTTTTATATAAATGTGATAAAAAATTTTATCCTATAGGAATGGGTTGGGAAGTCATCAGGGAGAACCTATTGAGTTTCATTACTCACCCCCTGCATTTGCACAATGGTGCTTTTGCAGATGTCATATACCGGGACATTGACAAAGGTAAAGTGTCACATGCTTAGAGCATTGATTTGTGATAATTGGTCTGGTTTGTGACGTTGAAGCATGGATCTTGTGGATCATGGAGTGGTGTTGTTATCCAGTAGTCTTTCAGTTGTCTTTCCACTATTTACTATAATGTTTTAGTGTTTGTTTTCACTGTGGTACTCTCGGTTGATTTTTGATTAATAAATGGTGGAGTTTTCTGATTTTTTATCATGCATCATTAGTAGATCTTTTGGTTATGTTTTTTGGATATGTGGTATATTCTTAAAGGGCAAATCATCCCCCACTTGTTTTGAAACCCTTCGGCATTTATTGCCAGCCTTTGGCGCCTTGGGGATGTTGCTTAAGGCCTAGTAATGACTCATTGAGTTCTCAAGCCAATGAGGATTGGCGGGTCATTACAGTTACAATATCATTTCAATTTGTATTTTATATTAATAATAATTTATATAATAATTCAACAATAAATATTATTAACTAAATTTATACAAGACATCTAGAACAAATAGATTTTGTAATGGAATAGAAGATAAATAATATAAAACTACCAAAGATTTATATAAACTTACTAATCACTAAAAATATACAAATAAAAATAAAAATAAAAATTATAACTTTTTTTAGAAGGTACTAACAAGAAATATAATGTTTTTAGATAATTTTATTGAATACATTTTCACTTTACACGGTCACCAGTACTATGCACAGAGGATTCATACATTTCTACCTAAAATGTGATACCTGATTGTTGACATATGTAATCACTAGGACCAGGATTAAACATTGAAACATGAGAAATTTATAAAACCATAAAAACACTATATTACATAGATAAAATATCAATAAATATTAAAATATATCTAAAATTATAAAAGTTGGGTGTTACAATTCTTTGAAACAAAAACACATTATGTAACTACAAATACACTCTTAATTATTATTATTTAATGAAAAGATCATTTTGATATGATCGTAAATACTTATTTTTGAAACATTGGTAATATAAAAAATCCACATTCTTTATGATAACATTTAATTTTAAATAAACATTATATAGAACTCTCACAATAAAGGATTATGTATTGGAAACATTTAAACTCATATGTCTAGCCCCCCACTAAAAATAATAACCATATAATATGTCAATAATAAACTATGAATAAATATAATGGCACAAAATGACTTAGTGGGACACTCCACAACATAATAAAACACTATATAATCCATTGATTTAATTTCATGAATTCACAATACTCTTATTTTTATTTTAAATAATCAATATGTCTTAAAAATTAATATTTGACATGATAATTGTAAACATGCATTTTATTAATATATATATATAATTTAATTGAAAAAAATCGTTAATTTATAAATATATAATGTTTTATATATATCGATATTTTATAGAATAACAAATAATAGAATTGAAATAATAAACCACTCATCTTTTCTCCAAAATTTCCATTAAACACAGAAATTTGGGGATCATGACCATAATATTTGTTTTAGAGGTATTCAAGACCTATTGGACTAAAAAATAAATATAGAACCCACTATATAAATTTTTTTCAATTACCTCACATGTTTGACATTGATAGCTCATATATCCCAAAAATATTGCATGATTAAAATCTATGGTCATTTGTAGTTGAGAATCTATTTATACCCTATTTAGTGATATTTGTGATGTTTATAGACTATAAACATGGTAAAAGATGGTTCCTATTTAAAATTTACTATAAATAAATTATTTCTACAAATTTTTATAATTATTTTATCACTATGTAATGTCATAGGATCTTTTCTTGATTGTTCATCATATTTTATGCAAAATTACAAGATATGCATAGAACTCCTGAATTATCATTCATAGACCATGAAAATCTCAAAATCTCAAAATATTTTGGTTGAAGGGTCCCCAAAACCATACACTGATCATGTGGACTTCTTAACTATTATTTCATGTAATAAAAATGCCTATTTTTTCCCATTTCTAAGAATTTCAATCCCATGTCTTTCAAAGAAATGTTATACATTAAAATACACTTATTATAGACATGATTTTTTATTTTTAGTGAGATTAAATGTTTTATCCTCCTTTAATCAACTCTTTCGATTAAAAATATCATAAAATTTACAATTCAAAAGTAATTTGACATAGAATCATATCAAATTGATAGTTAACATCCAAAAAACATCAAAAAACTTCTAATTTTAATATTTTGAATATTATATATGACTCATACTTTAATTGCAGGTTTTAGATCCATATATTCCCCATTCTTACATATAACCCTTAATATCATGAAAACAAATCATAATAACAAATTCAAATTATTAACTATCCAAACGTGCCTTAAAATAGAATTTTCTACAGAAAACAAAAACCTCAAAATAATTGAACTTAAATCTATCATTTAGAAATTTTAATATAGAAGAAAAATTCAAATACCTATTAATGATCCCACATTAAATTTCAAAAACCAGTTTAAACTAATTAACTTATAAGATAAATAATTTTAATAAAAAACAACTAAACAAAAAAAATCTTGAAAACAAGTCTATGTATCCTAAAAATCAATGACAAGGATTTTGACATTACAAGGGAGTATAATATTAATTTATTATTTAAAATTAACACTAAAAATAAACAAGTTTCAACAATTTCATAAAAAAATGTCATATTATAAAAATTTGTTATAGATTATAAAATTTTAATTTTAAAATACTATGGCATACTTTTATTCTGATTAAAAACTACCAAACAACACCTAAAAGTAGTAATTTTTTTAGAAAATATGATACACAATATATTATTTTTTTGATTACATTAAACAAACATTTACTCAATCACTTACAACATTAAAATGAATAATACTAACTTCAAAACCAAAGTAAAATCCTATTATATAAAATTTTCTCTAATTTTAACGGATAAATGTCTCATTTAAAGAAAACATAATAATAATAAACTCATAAACAAATTGAAAAAACATCATGAAATTATTTGGTATAAACCCAACAAGAAAGCTCACACAATAATATTCATCATAATAGATATTGGGAACCTGAATTTAGAATATATTCATTACATAGTAGGATTAATTTAAATATTCTAAAAATAAATCTGAATCATGAAATATAATTTTAATTTTTTTTAAAGCTATACACAATAAAAAATAAAAATAAAGAAGTCATCAATTACAAATTTCCACTTTCAAAAATAAAATATTTAACTTTATGAATCATAAATTTCTACTAGTCAAATTTTTATATAATTTACATCTTTCAGTTATGAGAAGAACCATTAAATCATTAAAAACATTATTTTGAACCATTTTTTTAAAAACCTTATTTCATAAACATAGGATAATTTAATATGAAATAAAAAAACATTGAAGCTATACAAATTTATTATAAAGACATGATTGTTCTAACTTACTTCATTCAATATAATTTTTTATAGATGAAACTAATTCATAAAATGAAGTGGTAAATCATTTCAAATTGGTCTAGCAATAACATTAGTCATTTAACCTAAACAATGATACATATTTATTTAATTTTTAGTTGATTTAGGATTTTGTCATATTTTATGGAATCCTAATAAATCTAATGAAATTAATAAAGTAAATATATTATCAACACAACATAGTGAGAAATAAAAATACAAACACTTCTATACCATTAACGGAATTAATTTTATATGTGAAAATTATTACATAAAATTAAACCATATAAAACCTTATATGAAATAAATTAAAATTTTATTAAAATAAGATCAACTAATTTAATTGACAATCCATTATTTTATAACATATTTTTATACACTAACTTAAACCATTCCATTTATCATGTCTTAATAATATATATTAGTAGAATTTTTTTATTAATAATTAATATTTCAAACATTTTAACATATTATAGATGATTTACAAACATTATTGATTCAACCCTTTATTACAAAAAAATAAGAAACATGATTGAATGTACATAATTTATTTTTCAGTGTTGGAAACCACTTTCTTTTTTAATCATTTGAGAACATCATCATGTAAATTTTAAACATAAAATATTCAAATGTACAAAATACTCTATTAAAAAATATCATTACTAACACTTAACATTTAAATTAATTATATTTAATATATAAAATAATAAATATCCCACACACATCATTAGTAAATCAATAAAATACATCAAAATTATCAAAACAGGTCAATAAAAACATGATCAGTCTTGTTCCAACTAAAAACCAGACAAGGATTACCAAATATTTATTATAGTCATATAATCAATCAAAATAATTTATAATATGTTAAGGGAAATAATAAATAACACTATTTACATGGAACATTGATATTTTATAAACCCTACCATGTAAAAATAAAATAATTATCAACACAAATAAAATTTTTCTGATACAACTCAATCCTAGACATTCTTGTCCACTTGAAATCGCACTATAGTGGATAATGATGCCAATTTTTGGATTAATTATCATATTCTTTTGATCCTTTCATCACCTAACATTATCTCAATAGAACTCTCATTCTTTAAAACCATTGTTTAATTAAAAACATAGAGTATTCTATCTAAATACCTAATTTGATATGTTATAAGGCTTGTGGCACATTCCTAACAACTATTAGCTAGGCATGGTTACCTAAGGAATATGTAACAATATTGAGAATGTTTAACACTTGATAACTATAAAAAATAAGTGATATTAGTTAATAAAACAACTATATACCCATTATTTTAAAAATGGGAAAACATAAACCTCAAAATATAGATATTTGGAAAATAAGTTTTATGCAAGATATATAAGACTGAGTATTAATGTATGAAACACCCTACAATATCCTTGTGACAAAAAAACCCTTTTATTCCACCACCATCATTACTCAAAAAAGAGTTAATATCATAATATATTATAATAAGATAGATGTTCTATACAACCATATAAAAAAACCCAAAGAAGACAATCTACACACACCTGGGGGTTTATATGCGGTGTGAGTGCACATTCTATGTAATATTACACCTCATTATCTATATTAAACCATTTACAAAATAAGTTTTATCCTTCTACTAAAAATTGAAATTATGAATGTAAATTTTATTTTAATAAAAACTATTATGTATTTATATATTAAAATATTTCAGCAAGGTGAGTAAAAAAACAACAAGTTTAATAAAAATGAATGTCAAAAATCATATTTTTTAAAAAAATATTTAATAGTATCATGATTAATAGACAACAATTATTGGAAAACCCCTAGGGGATCAAGGTCAAAGAATTATATGATCCTTATAATAAAATCATATGCTAATTTTTTTTATTTTGATCAATAATATTATCCTACTACATGAAAACTTCCATCCAAATTAGAATACAACAATAGCTATAACAGACACTAGCCAGAGTATAATTATACAATATTGATATCAACTATATATAGTTATATAAAGTGGTATCACTTCCAAGGGAAGTAGTTTTTTTAGATTCATATACATTCACCTAAGGTTTCTAAGAAGCATAATAATGATTTATGGATTTTAATAAATCATATCTTAATCATGAAATCATTTCTTCATAAAAAAATTTCATAAGCCATCAAAACCAAGCCTTTTAAATGAATTTCATATTATATATGTGTTAAATCCCCAAACATTGAACACTTTAGTAAAAAAATTATTTAATATAAATATGTTTTTTTTCAATGGTTCACTCTATAAAATAAAAATTTAAAATCATTATAAATCATATTAATCATTATAATAAATAAAACTTCATCTATTTGAAATAAAAATCATCAATGATATCTTAACAAAAAGGATTTATGGATGTTATAAATATAAAAACATTGTATAATTTTTAAGAATCTATATTTTCATGTTTTATATTAAATAAAACTCGAGTATTGTTATGATTTATGTTAGCCATTATTGTTTTTATGATACATTTCATTAATATGAAATTAATATTTAAAAAACTCAAGTATTATTATGTCTCAATATAATGTGCGCCAAAATGATTCACTTTCCTCTTTGGGTGTCTTCAATAAATTTTAGTGGATATTATCAACATAACATGACACGTGTAGACTTATGTAATCAAAAAAATTTAACTCAAAATACAAAACATGATGAATCAAATAATATATTGAAGTCTCAAAATTGTGAAAAATTACTAATGTGCTGTAATTTGAAAGGGAATCCTCAAATTCATATTACAATACACATACTGGGATACACTTACCCCCATGATTAGAAAACTGATATTATAGTTATCTTACAATAAAATGGAGAAATGTCATCACTAGTGAACCCTACGTTATTGAAAAATAATAGAATTATAAGGAAAAGAGAGTTTAAAATTGAGAAATGTATATAAAGGAGAAAAAAATGCCTCATTCTGAAGAGATATTACTTGGGTAAAAATTAGAATATTAGAGTTGAAACTCCCTCTTTTCCCTTTCTCAAATAGATATCATCGACCAGAACAATGCATCATATGGCCTGAGATGTTTTCAATACCATCCCTAGGTGGGAAGAAGTACCTATGACATCTAAAAATAATTCATCCAATTAATTCTCCCATAGTAACCATAATAAAAAACGATAATAGTTATCAAATCATTTTTCTAAAAAACATTAAAATAAAAAATGAATAAAAACACCAAATAACGATAATATAATATGTACAATAATTATACATGATGCATAAGAAGAAGTATAAATGAAAGGGATGCATTATTAGGTTCTTCTGAAAACTAATGAACATTTTATTAAACCACAAGAATTTCTTGATAATTGAGGTAATGGAAAAACCCTATAAATAACAGCTCTCTTTTCCACAACCATAAATAAATTCTAGAGGGGAAAATCTATATACACATGGGGATGTATGTAGGGTTTGAATTAAGATTCGTAGCATGATTCCACCACATCATCATTAATAGAAACCATTTAATTCTAGTTTGAAATAAAACTATGAAACTAATTTTGAAATAAATGAAAAATTACTTAAGGGTTTATATAATAAAACATTTCATTACATTTGAGAAAAATGAATTTGTAATGAAAAAAATTGAGTACAAAGAAAAATATTTCAAAAAACATATTAGTATCATGTTTCATAAACCAACATCATGAGAATAAACCTAGGAGACTATGGTTAATGAAACCTATAAACCTCATACAAAAATTCATTTCCCACAAAATAGAATTTACATAAATAGTAGTTTCTATCTATATGCAGCCCTTTAACTATAGTTTTGTCATCCTTGACCCATATTCCACTAAAACATTGCCCCAAACCTAGTTAGCCACATGACCTATAGAATGACTCCCTATATTCCAGGGGTTGTCGACTTAAAATGTTGGTGTGTATGTAGAATAACGTGGAGGATATATCTCCATGTTTGAGTACACAATGGATAAAACATGTAAAAATAGTAGCAGAAGCATAAAAAGTAGTTAAATACTATAAATAGTAAATAGAGGAAGACTAAATAACTGAACAATACGGAAAATATATCATATAGAGTGTCTAATACAAATAGGTTTTCATGGAATTCTAGTACAAATGGGAACATGGAAAAGACGATAGGAATGCTAAACAAAAAAATAGAATAAGATAAAAAATATACTCCATAGTAACTTTAGCCTAATCATGATGCACTAATCCTAAACTCCTTCTAAGAAATATAAATTAACAACTAGAAGATGGTGTTTTCCCATATACATTCAAGTATGAAAATATTCTTCTCTAATTCCAAATGATGCTCGAGTAGGGTGTGATATAATTCATAGTAGGTCACCACCAATGGTGTCTACATGTAATCCATTTAGTTTCTCATTCGTAAACAGTGTGCAAGTAATTGGTGAAAAGTAAATCAATGCTAAATAAATGAACAAACTCCCCCTGAGGTTCCTAAAGGACACATGGATGGTCAAACTATTTTATCCCAAAGCTGATCTTTATGATCAAGTCACCACATATATATATATATATATATATATATATATATATGTTATAATGGGAATGGGATAAGAATACCTCCCATCCATACATGTATTTCATAGTCGGCATGGGTAATAATGCATCTCATCCATACGTGTATAGATATTATAACAAACGATGGGTAAGAATGCCTTTATCCCATACTCATTTAATCATTTTGAACTATCATGGGGTAAGAATGCCTCCCACCCATACATCTGAATATATAGATTCTTCACATGATACCAATAAGATCAAACTAATCAAGTAATCCCACATATCATATATCATTGCATATTAGGCACGATCAAAGGCATGGGTTCACCATCAATATATCATGTCCATTTATCAAAACAAACAATTCCATATTCCACCTTTATAATAATATTTGAAAATCGAAATTCCATACGATTCATTGAAACCATTCAATTAAATCCAAATCATTTTAAAGGTGAAATCCATCATTCCCAAGACAAGCTATACCTAACACCCATCCTATTTTCCTAACATGAAAACTTCATTTAATGGAAAATGTGTCAAGAATGAATGGTCGTGTTCAAGTATATACATACCCACTAAGAACATTCCAATTAAAAAGGATAATAATTATTGAGAAACCCTTGTATACATCATTTACACATGAGAAAATGGTTAATTCATCTGAAACTCAAGTGAGGAAATTCATAAAAGATTTGTTCATCATGCTAAATTGGGCTAAAAATTTTAATTTGGTTGGAACACCCCTTGGGTTTCTTTATGAAGAATAGGTGATATCAAAACCCCTAAACATGATTTAATTAACATATTTCAACACAACACAATCTTGTATACTTGAATAAATGAACTCAATAAAGGATCATGGAAAACGACAACTCATATAATTATAGAATAAATTCCAAAATTCCAAAAAATATAAAAACATGTTACCTCCTACCATAGGGTCGTAGAAGAAGCCTCGTACGATATCGACCTCAAATTCGAATCATGTTGGAAGAGGTCTTAGTTTTAGTAAAACTCCCTAAAAAATGTGTATATGATCCTAAAACAAAATAGTGATGACCATGGAGAAAATAAAAGATGTATGCGTATAGATAGTACTGATACATACCGTGAAGGATCCAACGCCTCTAACAGATCAAGGATCGGACACCAGATGAAGCCTCTTGATCAAAGCCTATCTATGAGGGTTTCTTGAGCTCAAGGGGGAGTAACCCATTGTTATATCCATTGTAATGTAAGGGGGATAAAAAATGTATTTTAAAGGTTTAATTGGATGAAAATGATAATTTGTTCCCAAATAACATATGCCTGGTTTATCAGAACAGTTTGCAAATATTGTGAAAACTATGCATTAAGTCTTTTTCCCCTATCTACTGCAAGTTGCACGACTGTGAAGCTGATCCACATAGTTGCATAAAAACTGTGTGGAATTTCATGTTCCCCTTTTTGTAGCTGCATGCTGTACACAAACGGTGCATCTAGGGTAACATGGTTTACACTAATCATGTTTCCCAACATGCAGCTCATATTCTAGACCATTGGGTTCTAAACTGGCCCGGGATGATCTTTATCCCGTCTCTAGGCCATAATATATCTTTACAAAGATTAAATTAAAGATTCAAATAGAAATACCCATCATACATACCATTTTAATATTTGGGTCGTTACAACCTCCCCTATATATTTAAACTCATCCATGAGTTGTATTTATAAGGGTAGAAAGGCTCTATCAGCAAAGAGTTCGAACTAATGAGTTCACATATACGGTTACCCTTACTAGGTATCATCATGTTCCTGGTCATTCTACAATAGAACCCGTACAAGAGGAACATACCTTCCCCAAATTATCTTCATTCTCCAATCAACAATTTACACCTGATACTCCATAAAGAAAGCATCCATTTCCAACTCAAACTCATCAAGATTAAATACAAGTGATGGGTATGGATAATATCAGTGAACCTATGATACATTTCATGGACTGGTATATTTGAGGATGTGTGATATGGTAAGACACTGGTCTGATACTCCGCACTACCTAGAAGGGTCTAAAAAATATTGATGATAACTTATCCTACATTTGAAAATTTCTCCAATCTAACCTAGGTTTGACTTTTAAGATAACCAAGTCTACATCCTCAAACTACAATGTTTATTGGTGTCTATTGGTGTAAGACAACTATCTTGATCAAGCTTTTAACTTGTGTTTCCAGATTAATTATACCTACTCCATAGTCTCCTGAATGAGATGAGGCCAAATGAAAAAATATTTTCCACACCCCTAGCCATCATATAGGTGAGAATCAAGGCGTACCATATAAGGATTCATAGGTATCCATTTCAATTTTATCATGTAAGTTATTCTTATAAGAAAAATTGACAAGTAGAATTTGTTTCTCCCAAGAACACCCAAAATCAAGACCGTATGCACGAAGCATTTCTTATTGCACCTAAATTTTATGCTATGTATTTCCATCAATATGAGGGTTATTGGATATGATTAGAAGTACTTCCATACCTAAGGACTTATAGTACCCCTCTAGAAACATGCTGTAACATGAGCATCTCTATCATAAATGATAGAAAAAATTCCTACATTAAAAACTACCTCCTCTTTTACATACATCCTTATGATCTCGTCTACCTAGAAGGTCTCTCACTTTGATAATAAGTGTAGGACCTTTATCAGATGATTAATGAAAACCCACACAATGTTTTTTCCATGAAGTGAACTTGGTAAAATTGTGAAAAATTCTCTCGAAACAACTTCCCATTTCCACTCAGGAATGGGCAATGGATGAAGAACACCAACTAGATGCTGACATTGTACCTTCACCTATTGACCCGTGGAATATCGCATGATGAAACCTATTGTCTCGTGTTTCATGTTGTTCCACCGTTATTGGCATCATAGATCTCGATATATTTTGGTGACACTATGGTGAACCACCTATGCTGTGGTTTAGAAATCCCTCATCAGCACCACATTGATTTCTTTATGGACCATTACATCCCCACAGAACCATAGTGTGTCATAGCCATCAACTATCCAACCAGAAGATGTACCATCATGTGAGGCACTTTCCCATAGGACTAGGTCATCAGGTTCATATAATTGTCTTGACCATACTCATCCTTGAAGATTATATTTCACCACTGAGGATTAGAGAATAATATGATCATGGTCCTCCTGAACCTCATTGTCCATCTCTAAGAATAAGTCCATTTGTGTCCACTCATTACTGGATTCATGAACTTCCTCTGTTTATGTCTTTCAGCTCAGATAATCTTCTTCTGAATTCATTTTCTATAGGAAGTAATCATGATTGAAATGAAAAATTTTTAGGTACTCTACCCACCTACAATTCTTGAGATTTAGATCCCACTCTATGAATTTGTATTTGGGAATATTTTGGTCTATGGACACCACAAATCTCCCTCCCAATTGGTAGAGTCTCCAATAGTGTAAGGCATGAAAAATGACGGAGAGGTTTAGGTTGTGAATTGATTAATTCCACTCGTATGGACTCAACTAATCAAAACCATATGTAACAACTCACTAATACTTTATTAGAATAGCTCCAAGATCGATTCATGATGCATCATAGTAGACTATACAGGCCCTTCCAAGATCCGGTAGATTTTGTATCAGTACTGATGTTAGTCTTCCTTCATGTCCTAAAAGGATGGTTCAAAATATTCTGAATATTCAAATGTCACACCCTTTATTGTCAATACCATAAGCAACACTGCACAACATGAGAAATATAGAATAAAGAGTCTTTAATATCCATAAATACCTATGAATCTATGAAAGTCAAATAAGTTCATTTCATACTCCCAAGAAAAAATAACTCACGCATTCCATGGGTCAACTCAAACATCTAAATCTGAGATGATATGACCTAGGATGAAGAAATTATTGATCTAGAATTTTCACTTACTTAGAGTAGTATACAGATGGTTCCCTCTTTGGATATTTAGTATGATCTCAAGATGGGTTTAATGTTTGTGTCTAGAACATGAATACACTATGATATCTTCAATGAAGACAACCGAAAAGGAATCCATTTATGGGTAGAATACTTTGTTCATAAGATCCATGAAGACTTTAGGTGCATTTGGGAGTCTGAATGAAATAACCATGTACTCATATAAAGTGTATCCTTTCCTAAAAGCTATGAGAGGTATGTATAATGTCATGACTGACAGTTGATGACATCCTAACCTCTGGTCTATCTTTGAAAACACCTACACTACAAGAATCAAATCAAATGGGTATTATATTCTATACGGTGTATATTAGTTATTAATAGTCTGTCAATTCAACCGATGCTAATCCACACATACCTTAAGGGTACCATTACATTTATTGGAAGAAAGGACAGGTGAATCCCAAGGAGAAGTGTTGGGACATATAAAACCATTCGCTTCCAAATCCTCCAACTGATAATTAAGCTCCATAAGCTCATTAGGTTCTATCCTATAAGGAGGGATGGCCATAAGTGCCACTCAGGAAGAAATCTCAATAGTAAAATCTACCTCTTGCACCATAGGCATACCATAGAAGTCATCAGGAAAGACATATTTTATACACACCACTATATGAGGAAATTAAATGTGTTGTAACCCCTGCGCATCAAGGTAATGATTGGAAACTTGTGTTGTAACACTACCCATCTTCTGCTACTCGGGTCCTACTCATGTCGCACTAACATCCCATTCTCCCTTGTGTAGATGAATAACACCCTCTAGTGACGTAAAAATTACCCTCTAATGATAGCATCCAATATGGGCACTGTAGGTAAATATCTAGTCAATAATGATGCTTATATTGATTTAATCCATGTTGAAAACATACAATTTATATACAAATATGTCACAACCTATCTCTAAGGGAAAATTCTAAAAGTGGGGATCTCCCTCTAAATGGATACATAAGAGTGTAGCTGGAGTCATAATTCCATTAAATTACTTGTTGTTACATCCCACACTCTTAGTGATTTGAAAACATATAAACGAATGACAAGAATCAGTATTACACAAAGAAGGCACTAAAGTGGAGGAAACTAGATTAGTTTCTTGAACAGTACATGGTATTTTGCTCTGCTTCAGTGGAATAGGCTAGACTACTTGTAATTGGCATGTACCGCACTTCTGAGTCACTACCTGATTTCCCTGAGTAGGCATGCTCTTCTAGAATTGAGAATTATATTTCTAGTTTACTCATCCTCGACTGCCTCATCAACCTAAAATATCGGTTTTATTCTAGATGGATGACTGTCATGATTCTGTTAACCACATTCTTGATAGAGATGTAGGTGAAGATCCATCACCACTGGGAACTAGATGATAATTTCACTAGAATTGGTGGATATGTCCCAACCTTCCATAGCCTCTGCACTCAGCTGGGTACCACATACAGTACCTCCTAAAATGTCATGGAAATACACAGTGTAGAAAGAATGGAGGACTACCCATTAATGAATCCTAACCACTACTACCACCATGAGATTCTTCAGAGTGTTATTTATAGCCTAAATAATGTCCACAAAAAGTCTTAGGTTCCAATCCATCCAATCGTACAGAAACATCACCCCTCAAAATTTTCAATATAATTAGGTCATGTTTGACGATCTAAGATGTTTTCTTCTTCCTAAACACATTATCCTATGATCAGACAGTGAAACACATCCTATTATCAAAGCGACTATATGTCATTAGATCATTTTCAGTTAAATAAGGGGGAAATAGTTGTAGCTAAGTGAAATGGGATGAATATTTCGTAACAAATATTGTCCCCAAAGGAAGTTTTACAAACTCTCTAGTAATGTCAGCTTATAGAGTCTAAGGAATGAAGTACTCATAGAAGATTTTCTGATTGTCATCCCAAACTATATCCATATGTTTTCCTTGCATGGTGATGACATCCCACCACGTCTTAGTAGAGTCATGAAGAATGTAAGAAGATATCATGAATATATACTTTAGAGAAGTCTCTAGATGCATAAATATAGATAGGATCACCTCAAGGAAAGAATCTGAAACAAGTGTTCCACCATCCCCCAAGAATGTATGAGGATACTTCTGCTAAAACCTGCATATCAATTGTACCACGCATGGAGAAGGTCAGACTCCACTATGAATCGAATTCAATATAAATAAAAGACCCTCTCAAAATTGTATATCAATAACTATATTAGGAATAAGAAGAGAATCCACATGTGTCTTAACATGAGGGACAACTAGAGGCTCAAGGCCCTCTAGCCCAAGAGAAATATAATCTTTTCCATCAATGTGTGAAGATCGAGGATGTTATGGAGGAATAATTCTACATCTCCAAACGAACATATCAGAATAAAAAACATAGAAATTCTGAAGATTACATTCAATAAAATAGGGAGTTTACTAAAACCTTCCAATAATAATGAACATGCCTCTCTTCATACTTTAAGATCCAGAACTAGACGTTGGAATATACCACAACAATCCATATGAATGAAGAATCGCCCACTACACACTTCTAATGATTGTGTTGGGTCATTATATTTGGTTAGTCATGTTCAAGATGTGTTTTCTCAAGTTAAAAGTCATTTTCCACATTAATTTTCTCATTCAAACATTTAAATCATTTAAATCAACCAAATACCATGATATACCACTTCCTAGCCCATAAGGCCCCCTGAAAATTATAAACTTGAATATGGAACTCACTTGGATTCCATTTCAATGTTAAATTATGATTATTCATGTATTTAAATAATTTTATAACAATTGATATTGGTGGAATTCCATCATCTAATCCATAAGGGTCCATACAATGTATGAATCAAAGAGTGGAATCCATTAAAATCACACAACAGTATGATCCAAAACACCAAAAAATAGAATCTTCAAATTTTTATATACAATACAGTTCACAATTACTATGAAACATGAAATGATCCATTGAATTTAAATGTGACGTGGTAATGATGAATGTCTTATTGATATTGTTCCTAGGATGATTCCTAACAAAATACATGTCCCTCGTTTCAAAATTTCATGGAAATGAAATTATAATTATAACAACATCATTATCAATAACACCACAAGTCAAGTGTATCACCGAATAGTGAAATTCTATCTATAGTAAATAGTAGAATGAATAAAAATCATAATTAAGGAATATTTTTCACTACCACATAGATGGGTTTGTGACTCCCAAGCATGAATTATGACGAAGTCCCTAAGAATTTGTAATATCCATTCTATAGTATCCAAAAGTTAATACAGGAATAGGGCCCCCTATAATACCACTTTGTGATTTCTTAGACTTGTATGCCACTAAACCTATGACACGAGCTAGATTGGACACATGACAACTGGAATTCATGTCCCTATTCTAGGGGTTGCTGACTATAAATGGGGTAGTGAAGGTATAATAGTGGGGAGAATATACCCCCTTATTGGAGTACACAAAAAATGAAACAAGTAATAAATAGCAGTGGAAGCATATACAAAAGATGAATACTTTAAATAGTAAAAAAATGATGAAAAAATAAATGAATAATATAAAAAATGTCTCATACGTAGTGTTTAATAAAAACAAGTATATAAGGTATTCTAATATTAAAGGAAACACGATAAAGGTGATAAGAATTCTAAACAAATTTATAAAAGAGAAAAAAAATAAAAAAATATGATTCATAGAATAACGATCATAATCCTTATTCTTTTCTCCTATGATTCATCTAAGTAATATTATTCTAAAACCTAAATAAAGGATTTGTCCCTATGTATATCAGTAAGAATATAGTCTTCTAAGGTGAAAAATGTGGTCCATGTAGAGTGTGAGATTAATCTCATTAGGCCATCACCAATGGTGTGTACGTGTAATATGAGTAGGCAGTCATAAGTAAAAATTGTGTCAGTAATATTTGAAAAGTAAAGAAATGAAAGATAAACAAAAAAAACTCCTTTTTAGGTTCCTATAAAACACATGGAGAGTCTACAGGATTCATCTAAAAGCTATTTTTTCTATTCCAATCCCAAATTCACACACACCCACATAAATATATGTTACAACTGGAATGGGGTATGGGTGCCTCCCATCCATAAATGTATATCATTGATGGTGTGGGATAATAATGACTATCACCCATATGCTTATAGTGATTAAATCTAGTAGGGGTAATAATTAATCCCACCGATACAAACATATGTACTTTTAGCTGGCATGGTGTATGAATTCCTCCTACCCATACATATAAATATATAGTTTGTTTACATGAAACCAACAAGATCAAACCATTCAAGGCATCCCACATAAGTTTGAACATTTCATACTTGTCACGGTCTATGAAATGGGTTCACCATCCCTATATAAAGCCTATTTAACAAAACAACCCATTTTATATAATGCCTTTATAATAGAAGATTACAAGGGGAAGTACATTCCTTCCCTTGAAACCATTCTATTAAAACCAACTCTTTTTAATGGTTAAATTAATCTTACCTAAAGCAATATATACAAGTCATCCATCTAATGTTTAGAACATGGAAAATTCATTTCAAGGGAAAGGTGTTAAGGGAAAAGGGTCAAGGTAAAATAATCACATTCCCATTTAGAGAATTCTAATCCAAAAGTGGATAAGCACCATTGAGGCACCAGATTACACATCAATTATACATGAGACGTGGGTAAATTCAGTTTAAACTCAATTCAAAAGATATAAAAAATATTTGGTCATATTGGAAAATTGTCCTAAATGGCTAATTTGTTTGGCACACTCATCGTGTTTATTTATAGAGAATATGTGATAATAAATCCCCTTAACATGATTTAATTAACCATTGTTTGTGCATTAGGGTCATTTATGCATGAAGGAATCAACTGAACAAAGGATATTGGCAAAGTCCATCACATAGATGATGAAATAAATTCAAAACGTCCAAAACAAAAATAGAAAAACATGTAAACACAAGCCTTAGGGATGTAGATGAGGCCTGGCATAATATCTACCTTATATTTGAATCTGGTTGGAAGAGATCTTAGTTTCAAACCAACACCCCAAAAATAGGGAATATGAGCCTGAAACCGAATAGTGAAAAGGATGGAAATGTGAACAATGACACGAGTAGAGAGACTAGGAAGCCTTTCTATAAGGGATAATACAACTCTAATAGATCAATGATCAGAAACTTGATGAAGCCTCTATATCAAATACTATCTTGGAGAGTTTTTTTATATCATGGAGGAGGAACCTATAGTTCTATCCCCATGGAAGGTAAGGTGGGATATCAATGTTAGGTTAAAGGTTACGGTTGGGGAAAATGGAATTTTTTTTGAAATATCACTGTGAATGGTTTATGAACACAATTTACAGACCATGTGTTAATGATTTTACCCCTATTCGTAGAAGGCCACATGGTCTTTCACCTGGTCCGTATAGTTGTAGAAAAGCACTGTAGGCTTATAGGTTCCCCTGTTTGTAGCTACATAGTTTACACAAACCATGCAGCCTAGGATGTAAGGTTTACAGTAACCATGCAGCCTAACCTTCCACCAACTTTCTGATCCTTTGGGATTCGAAACATTCTTGTACGTTCTATGGTCCTTCCCTAGGACATAACATACCATTACCATGATTAATGAAAAGATTCAAAATGTAAAACCAATGATCCATACACTGGTCGAAACTCATGTCATTATAATAGTTATATCATACACCAATTGTACTAACCAACACATATAATGGAATCTTACACTAGTGATATCAACAATAGAGATACATGAATAATAACACAAATGGATTTAATGGTCCTTTTCCTAGGTTCCCACTTATGTAAACAAGGTTACCATAATGGATAAAAAATATTAAAGTATTTTAATAGCGCAATAATTAATTAATAAAAGACTTCATTTATGAAAAAACCCATTTGTTATTTGGTTTATATCATAATGTATCCTTTAAAAATCATTATAATTCCTAATATATCATTCCAATAAAATATTAATAACTATTTCAACAATAATCATTAGTTGTATTTTATTTAACACCTTGTATGGATCATATATTTCAAAATCCATTTTATACATTTTAAAAAACCTCGTTTCTAAATATTTGGAGACAAAAATGAGAATAAGGTTTTGATTTAAGGAATTAATAATATCTATCTTATAACCTTTTCTTGAAATCAATTTTTTAAAATATCTCGTATTTTTAGGTGCTAGGATAAATGTTGTCATATAGAGACACATACCTCACTAGGACCCTTTATTTAATTTCAATGATTATTTTCCATAAAAAAAAATAATTTTAATCATATGGGATCATAAAATTTTAATTAAAAGGCCCAAAAAGAATAATTATACAATCTTTTAAAACCTTGGGAGTGTGAAGTCTTACCAATGTGTCATAGAATAAAATAAAACCCTCCAATCTTGAGTGAATGAAAAATTTAGGGATAATATTAACCCTAAAATAAAAGGACCCACAATTTCTAGGAATGTTTGGATGGAAATAGTGAAACACAATATCCCATGAACACTAGGATAATGGGGAAAATGGGATGGGGTGGGAAAATGGGAGAGGATTTACTAGAATTTAAGGATAGGAAGTCATAAAACCTTCTTTATGTTTAATCCATGGAGAGAAAAAGAAATATGGGAGCATGAACTCCCACTTATCCCTTAATAACATTCCAGATCAAAAAGTTTCATTTACAATCCTTATACTCAAACAAAAATTTTTCACTTAAAATTAAAATTATTCTAGATAAATATTATTCTAAATGTATTTAAATATCACGTACCAAATTTTGCTTTCTATAATATAATTACCCATAACAATAATAATAATATTTTAATTTAATATTAATAATAATCTGCATAATCATTCATATACCAATATTTAATCTGAAATTATACATCAAATCTAAAATAAATTTATTTTATAAAGAATTAAAATTTCAATAATGGATGTACTATAAATAAATTACATGAACATACCGAGAACTATTTTTTTAATAATGATAAAAAATATATTTATATCATGTCTATAGAGTTATTGACATGTGATTTTATGTTCAGAGTCAATTTAAAGATAAGCATGGTAGCCTTATATGGTTATTGGGACTATTAATCTACAACATAGAACTCACTACCTCAACCATGATACAATACAGTCACTAGGACCATGAAATGACCATGAAAATCTATTTTTTTAAAACAACAATTAAAACATATCTATTATAAAACCAAGAGATCATTAAAATGTAATGTATACACAAAAATTGAAAAGTGGGTAATTACTCTTTCTCATTACTAAGTCAATACAACTAAGAATTAGGGGTATTTTCTATACATCCATATCAAGAATAGAAAAATCCATTAAAATTTAAATTTATGGACTTTGAAAAAATATATTCAATAAAACCATGTGGATATATCATCATTGAATATGTTAATTGAAGAGTATAAAATGTATGTTTTATCTTTTCTAATCCCATTACATTAAATTTTGAGGCTAAAAATTATTAACCCTTTCACATAAATTGTAGAAAATAACATTTTTATTTTTCAGATCCAAAAATAGTCTAAATAAAAAAATACCATGATCTAATTAATTCATTAGTAAACACCTTAACACCACAACTGATCATTCTACTATAAGAGGAATATTACCAACTCCTCTAGTTACATTATTTTTCAAGATTACTCTTACATAAAGTATTCATATATGGGAATTTCATTAATGATTATATAAAATGAATGGTTATATCTTCATTCTTAAAATAATCTAGAAACTCGTTTTTTTCCCTTGATTCCATTTATTATTATTTTAAAAAATGGCAAGTGTTTTTGGAAGGGTATTTCACCATGTTATTTGGATTCTTTTCCAAATTCTACTATATTTTCTTCCATTTATTCATTTTATTTTCCCTCTTTATCTTTATTCGTTCCTTATTTGAATAATATTATTTTATAAATTTATTCTATGTTTTTTTAACTACTAAAGGTAAAATATTTCACATCAATCCATGGGATAAGCAATGATTCACCTTTAAACATACCATGAAGCCTCTATTTGAATTGATTTAAATTATTTTAAAGATAAAAATTTCATTTTTTAATTAAATATATCATATTTCTAACATTAACCTCCATCCTATTGAAACCAACCTTGGAAATATTAATGAATGATTCCAATGATTCCTATAATGATCTTTGATATTTTCAATATTTATTCCCTTATTGCGGGAATCTAATATTAACACCTAATTGTTGAAGGGTTTTTCAAAATAATCATTCATTTTATTGAAAAATACATCCTATAAAATCAATTTTCCAATTAAAAAAAATCAAATACTCTTTAGACCTAGTTTGAGGATGATTAATTATAATAAATCTATTCATTATCTTTAAAAAATACTTCAATTATGAAATAATCAATATATTAGAATCAAATATTTATAATCCTATTTGTTATTACACTAAATTCAAATTTATTTGAAAATCTTTTCTGGGTATTTATTCTAACAATTCATTATATTGCCCCTATAATTTCATCATCTTCACTACTATATTTACAAAATTCACATGAGAGATACCACACTAAGAAAACCCATTATAAAACATTTTAATTTGTAACCATATATTTGTACTACATTTTTTAAAATTTCACAACAATCTATTCATCCTCTCCAATTCTCTATAAATATAATTTTATGTCACATCATTTGAAATTAAATATATCCACGAGGTAAATAATTAATTTCAATGGATGAGAAAATATTTTTAGGAAATAACTATCAAAATCATCTCATATAGCAATAATTTATAGAGAAAATATATGAATCATCTTTTTTTCATTGTCTCATAATTGAAATTTGAATAAACATAGTTCTACCATATTATCAATGATTCCATTAAATTCAAAACTATCTCAAAGGTCAAGAAATTTTTAGGATTATACATTTATATCTTCATATGTAAGATAGAAAAATTGAATCAAATTAGAAATCATTTGAATATTTTTATGATTTTTGTGAACTGTCCGTATAATTGATGACATAATGTTTCTTTGTTTTTTCTTATAAACATTACGGTATCCCATATTATATGAACATTTATTTTCTTTATTGTATACATTTAAAAATTTGTTCCACTTTATGAATTCATTTCACTATATCCATTTTATCTTTTTTCATGTGGTTCCTCTAACTCTTTTCAATATCCATTTTATTTAAAAAAATTATTTCCTAATTCAGTTATCATTTCGCAAGATGACTAATTATATATCCATAATGGTTATACTAAAATTCAAAACAAAGGAAAACCCAGAGTAATACATGGAAATAAAAAATATGAAGGAGTTAAATAAAATATTTTTCTTAATATATAAAATATCATTTGTGAAATATTTCAATAGTAAAGAATCCAATAATATTGATTGTCTTCAAGGAATAATTAATTCCCAAAAAATGAATATTTATATTTATTATTTATAAAAAAAGTACAAATTCATATTAATGTTGATTTACAAGGTTAAACCCTAATGGAACTTCTGATCTTATAGATATACATAGATCCAATATTAAAATGAATAGATTCATTAATAATTTTATATTGAAACATAATTACATTTAATTGTAATATTTTTTTATTTAAAATCATTAATCTAGGTTCATGATATTATAATAATTCTTCTTATTTCAATTATTTTTGTTTCCTTTGGAATGAAATTTAAACAATTACATGGTCAAGTATTTGTTTATTCAAAGTATGAATTCTAAAAAACTATGATTATGGACATTAGTTTATTCAGAAAATAGGGGTTTTAAACTATATCTAAACATATATTATTGAAACTAATTACATGATCGATAATATGTTCAAGTAGTAGCTATCATTCAATAAACGATAGTTTCTCAATAATAAATCAATGTTCATAATAATTAATTGAATAAAATTAAATAATACTACATTAATTCATGAACTAAAAAATCATAAAAAATAGAATACTCCAACAAATCAATCACCTCTTATTAATATTTATCAATAAAAAATATGTTCAACAATATTTACATTCACTAAAAAAATACTGACTAACTATATACATAAAAGAAAAAAATTATCAACCATAAAAAATATACGTCATATTTACATTCACAATATACATAGAAGAAAAAAATTATACATCCTATATAATACTAAACAACTATCTTCGATATTTAAATAATTCCAAATTAAATTCCCCACTCAATTGCATCCTTTTAAAATTTGTGACCATTTATATATAATTTTTTAGTAGATGAAAAACCATGAAATATTTATATAAACCATAATTAATTTTCTATATACGATCTTATCAAATTTTAATTTTTTAGGAAATATGATGTGATATATTATCTTATTTAGCTTTGGTTCCAATTATATATATTCTAAATCTAAAAAATTTGATTAAATACTTAACTCCATGACATGTTTTGAATTTATCCTCCTTTGTTTGTCAATAACAATAAACTATGGAACAACTATTGTTCTTGATTATATTCTAACATTTATGTTCACTGCATTTTACACCATTATGATGTGGTATCCTCACATGGTTTTCTCTTATTTAATTTCATCCATTCTTCTTAAAATCAAAATATACTCATCTATATTTTTCCTCTTACATTCCTCATTTACAAACAATTTACATAGACTAACTCATGTTTCAGTCCCAAGACATTGTAAATTTCAATTACCAATCGAAATAAAAAACTAAAAATGGTAAAACTAGTTTAATACAAACTAAAACTCTAAAAAAAATTAAAATTTACAAGTAAAAATTATAAATAAATTCATTATAATAATAATTTATAATACCAAATGTAACACTAATATGCAAATATTGATGAATTAAATTTCTATATATTAATAAAAATCTAAACCATTTACTTTCTCACATTTTCACTAATAATATACCAGAAAATTCTGTTGTTTTTCTCTATTCATTCTGTAGATTTTTTATATATTTTTTGTTTTATTTTTGAAAAAATATTCCGAAATATAAAAACACACAAACTTATATATATATATATATATTTTTATATATAAATAGTATTATTATTTTTTGAAAAAAAATGGTGCTTTGATGTCTAAAAATTCATTGTCATATTGTTTTTCAACAAATATTGAGTTATTATAAAATTCATAATAAATATATTCCTCTTTTCAATTCCCAATCAATATAAAGGATTTAACCATTCAAATAAAATTTGTTGAAAAATATATTTTCATGTTAATGTTGATTCCTGGAACATGGGTGTGTGACTAATTACATAATTGATTTCACTTTTTGCAACGAATTTAGATAATATTAATACTTTTGATTGATTTATTTCATTTAATATCTATATATCATAAACATGATCAAATTTTCATATTTTCCAAAACAATTATTTTGGTATATGTAAAATATTACATTTTTTATATCTCAATTTTTTTTTCTTTATTCAAATTAGGTCTGATTATTTTCATAACCATATTGGAATGACCAATTTTTATGAACATCTTATGAAAATATTTTGAACCCTCTATAAAATAACTATATATCATTATAGAGGATAGTTTGAAATGATAACTATATAGGATATCTAGGTCAAGAAATTTAGGTTTAACTTCCTTGAATTCCCAATTGAGAGGGTTTTTGAAGATAAATTGTATAGGAATCGAGAACATTTAATGGAATAAAATCCAAAAATTACAAAAAAACGTAATATAATATTAATTGATCATACATTATATATCATTCTTAAATAACATCAAAAAACCCATGGTTTAATTTGTTTTATGATTATCTACATATCTATCTTATTACATAATAAAAAATAGAATTATTTCATATAACTCTTTACACAAGATTCCCTTTTTAACAAATCATTGAATATGAAACTATGAGGAGATACATAACAAAACATTAGAGATTAAGGGATCATAAAACATAGAATACCATAATTGAAATATCATAAAAAAAATATGTTGTTTTGATAATATAATTATTGTATATTATATTATAATGGAGTTATTGTATCATATAGAACATGAACCACGTAAACATTAACATTAATCATAACATAAGTATGTATCATGACATTGTAATATGTTACACACATTATCATATAATCTATAACCATATATGAATGTTAACCACTAAGAAAATGATGGCATATCAGGTTGGGATAACCACCCATGTCCTATAAAACAATGGTATAGGATAACCAATCATTTCTTATAACAGTGTAATATAATGAGATATAAATATTTACCCGATTCATTATAATGATATATAAATTTTCACTCAACCATTATGAGAAATATAATCTTACATATATGTTAGACATTAGATAGAAATAAATATGATATATATAAAAATTTCTTACCTTTATTAACTCATGAAAATAAAATATGGATTAGAAATAATTTTATGAAGAATAAAAATAGACGGTGGGGTAAAGTAGATGATACCATTAATTAATATCCATAGAGAAATAGATGTTGTCTAATATAAATAATATTAAAAGTGTTATATTTAAAAGTGTATTAACATACATGAAATATACTTCAAAGGAAGACAATAAATTTTAAATGTTTTTTGAAAAATATTCCTTATTTTTTACACAATTTTGAAATATTCACCTATTAGGAAAGAGTTATTCAAACACACATTTCAATAAAAGGGAAAAAGGTTATAATATTTCTGTAATTGTTTTCAAATTTTCAATAATATTAATATATAATAGATATAAAACTCTAAAAAGATATATTGACAAAATAATAGAAAATATATTTAAGAAAATTTATAATAACTCTCTTTAGAATATATAAAGTACAATAAATGTATATAAAATATAAAAAACGAAGGCTAATAAAAGTGAAAATAAAATATAATGAAATTCAATAACATGAAATAAAAATACTCAAAAAATAATTTACATAAAAATAATAAATTTAACATTAGTATAGAAGAGGACAAAACAATACATTGTGTGATGGAGGGTAAGGTTTCTCATTACAAAACATCAAAAGGAATAAATATATAAGAGTAAAATAAATAAAAATGTAATCCATAAAAATAATCATATGATAAGTAAATTAAGATCTACAATATATATTATAAAACAATACTCCCATGGAATTTTTTATATATATAATATCATATGGAATGATATATTTAGAGAAAACCCCATGCCCTTAATTTTGAATCACATTAATGTTCCCTAACTCACAATATAACATAATTTATCTTATTAATTAACAATTTTTTATTCTTATTTATATTTATTTCCTTAAATAATAATCACATATTCAAATATTAATTATTTATTATTAATTCAATGTTTTAACTAATCATCATATGTTATAAATTAAAATTATTACATGCTTGTTTCCACAATGTGGCCCTAATCATCGTTCCTTGTTCATGAGTTCATCTTCTAAAAAATTATCAATATACTAGAAAAATACTACTATAATTACTTATACATTCCCATGTTCATTATATGGATGGTAAAAATTTAATTTTAATATATTAAATCGATAACATGTTTTTTTGGTAATTTTATAAAATGGGGGTAATTTACTATTTAGTAATTATTTGTATATTTCATTTCAAGAACAACAATAATAATTAAAATTCATATAAGTTATAATATTTATCTTTTATTTTTTTTATTTTTCTACCTCTTTATGATTATAATTAAGAAATTATAGTTGCATCATTCAGAGAGGTGGTCGAATTGACCAGACCAGAAACATAATAAAAAGAATCAATGATTACAAACACATAAATATTTCAGTACTATAACATTAACATAAATTATAATTTTTTTTATTATATATAATAAATTTAATAATTTTTTTAAAATGGGGATGAAAATAATATAATGTAAAGATATTAAGATTTATGATACTTACTTTGAGTATTCTAATTTTCCATTAAGGACCTTGTTTGTAATAATTGATTTGTGACTCCTTTATAACAACCCATTTCATTATCGGATGGTGATTTAATAGTAAATTTTAATTAACATATCTATAAAATTATGAGTTTTGATAATTCATATTAAAATTATAATTCATAGAGTTTAAATATCTCTAGGAGGTGTTTATGGACACAATTATTTGGTTTTAGTGTGAGTTTGTGGGCTTCTACACTTTTATGTGTGATCAAACAAGGGTCATTGTGGACATGGTAGTAGAAATTGTAGTAAGAATTTCTCTGGAACCCATTTACCTGTAACCATGTACATAGTGACTAAAACAAGGATTTACTTCCCCTTGACTACTCACGGTGTCATTTTTGGCGCAACACAGGGTGACCATTTAGGGACTGAGTACCTGGTAGGGGGTGGTTGGTTAACTTGTGGGGAATGTTCCATTTTTTAGTGAGATGAAATTGGAATTTCAATATACCCTATATGGCCTCCCCCTAGGGTCTCATCCTTCAGGTTGTCGAAATAAAGGAGATATCCCCCTCTTTTTTCTCTTATCTTAGCCTTTTCTCCCATAGATTCATAGTGTCTTAGATTTATTTCTCCACATTATATATGGGTAAGTATTTATCCTCATTCCTTTTCTTCTCTCCCCCTTCATATCATTCTATTTTTTGTTTTTTTCATTCTAGGGTACATCTATGATTTCATTTAGGCATGGTTAAATATGTCTAATATGATTAGGCTACGTGGTACAACAGTTTAGGGATATTGAATGAGGAGGAATAACAATCGTTTCTCACCATTTTGATTGAGTTATATCACCCGAAGGATTTTAATAGGTATCTTTTCATGTTTTTATTGAATAAGTGATTGACTGGGTGATTATTCATAATCATTTTTCTATATGGAGTTCCAAAAGAATGTTGGGGGTGTCTATCTAATATTATTATTAGATTTGGTTTCTTGAAGATTATCATTGAGTTCTTGGTGAATATTTTCCATTAATTTATATTGGATAAATTATTTTGAATTATTTTTATTAATTTTTTCTATCATGTGGTGTTAAATAAGTGATCAATATCTTATGGGTGATCAGTTTGGTCTTGGATGGTGATGGTGATCTTGGATTTTTGATAGTAACCCTAATATCAAGGTTGGTATTCCATTTAACACTTAACCATATTCATGTATGTATGTTCTTTCATACATTCTAATTAAATTTTTATTAAGAATTTTATGAAGGGTGTGAGTGAGCCTGGGATTATAGGATAATCATAGGTTCATCCTTATAATAGTTAATTGAGTTTGTAGTTTATTGGATGAGGATTAGATAGATGATCACTAGGTATACCACCATAGGGTTAGGTGATTAGGATTTCACAAATAACCCTTTTGTGGGATTATATATTTGGGTTATGGTGAATATAGTAGAGAGAGCTGTTCGGAGAGAGTTAAGGTAATTTATTTGAATAGACATTGGGTAATGGTCTTGGTTAATATTTTACCCTATAAATTCTATGGGAAATGCTATGGGAATAATCTTGGAACCTTGAAAATTAAATTTGTGATAATATTAATATATGTGTAATGAATCAAGTGATCTATAGTGAGATTTTTTATTAAATTTTGGGAATGGTTAACCACTCCATATATCATTCCTAGTAGAACATTTTGAGAATAAATATGGGGAATGCTCTCTATTGGTAATGGGCCTTTAGAGGGATCAAGATATTAGTGAATGATGAATATATATATTCAGTGGGTAGCTATATCGGCCTTCTATACAATTGAAAATAATATATTAATAGGTAAAATGAGTGTGTTTTAATGAATATATAGGTTGTATTATTGATACTGAGACCCTAGGGAGAAATTGTAAATTGGGGTTGAGTTCAAGAGATACTCCAAAGATAAAAATGGTAGTTTTCATGTGGACCTTATGACATAATGAGAAAGTTCATGTATTTGTGAGGGTTTTTGTTATTATATATCTATGAAGTACATATGGGTCGGGCCTATGTGTTGGTTATTGCCTATGGGCCTATGATCATCGTGAGTGTTGTGTAGCTACCGAATGGGTTTGTGTATGTGGATGATCTAGTTGGTCATGGTGATTTATATTGAGTATTACATGGTATCATTATGCAAGGGCTAGGTATGGATCTATGTCTAGTATAGAACACGGTAATGATATTTTCTCATCATATATTCTTAATTTTTGTTATCCATTATACCTCACCCAGAGTGATAGGGTGATGGTCCAAGACATGGGGTGATGCCTCATCTTTGTGATAGGTTTATTTCTCTAGACCATTCTAAGACCTCAACCTAAGTGATAAATTGATTATTTGAAACTTATAGATTACCCTTAGTTATAGCATGTTAGTATAATATTTTAATACCATGCCTCATCCAATTGGATATAGTGTTAGTATAAGAATTAGTGTTTGGGACCATTCTCAGAGTTATAGGGTAAACTTTTAGACTTAATTAGGGAACCATAACTTAAATGTTAGGGTGATGGGTTAGATACATGTTATAGAAAAATTTGTGTATTATCATTATTAGATAAAACAATTAGTTTAAATTATTATATAGGATTAATTAATATATTATGGCTGACACAATTTCTTGTATTTTATAAACTACTATTTTATTTTTCTCTCCCACATTTATTGATATACCTATATATATATATATTGTTGTAAAAGGGGTTTGTTTTTTGTTCCCAATGGATTTTTATGCTCTCACCATACATAGGAACCGTTTTATATATGTAGACCTTATATTTGGATTTCAGGTGATATGGTGTTTAAGGTATTCAATAGTGTAACTATAAAAACCTTTAGGTTCTAGCTATGAGTAGGGTCTGAAAGTTGTGATTATGTATCCAATATTGATTTCTATTTGATTATCTTAAAATAGTATGACTGGTTTATAACCCTTGAATATTTCATGGAACTATTGTTTTTATATTATGTTTATGTGTATTTTTTATTTATCATATGCCATTAACTATAATTAATTCCCCTTACTGTAATTTTATAGGATGATTATATTATTTAATTGTTATTATGTGTGATTATACCAAGAGTATAGTCTCTCCATAATGGTTGTATACTCTCACCATTAGTTGGTAGCCTCTAAAATATTTATAGGCACAACTAAGGTCTTGTATCACTCAAAACAATTTATCATTTAGGTGATTCTAACTATTCATTTATAAAATAGAATTAGATCATTTTTTGATGTTTTTTGGGGATTTTTTTTAGGAAAGATGTGGTAGAATCTTGTGAAATAACTTATACATGGGTGTATCTAACATTATTATAAAAAATTATGACTTTATGTGTACATGTGATCATTTATAATTTAATTTCACTCTATTATTGAGATTTTTATTAAATAATTATGTTCTATGTTAATTTTTAAATATTATTTTACGATTTTATTGAAGTGGAAAGGGGCGTTTGACTTGAATCGTGCTACGAAAAAATGTATCCTAAACAATTCAAGGGCCTATTTTGGATGTGAAAAGATTTTAACAGAATTTAAAAAATTTGAAAACTATTATAAAAGAAATTTTTTGTGAAAATGTTTTGGTAAATGTGTTCTAATCTATTATATCATTAACAATAATTTCTTTTCCAGTTTACAAAGTAATAAATTTGAGGTGACTAAATTAATTGAAAATACTTTGGTGATTACATGTATTCTTTTATTCTTTTTATTATAGTTATTTTAATTGTTGATGATAACCCTAGAGTGGATTGATATGGATATATGGTTCCCAAATGTAGGATTTGGGTATGAGTAACTTGGTACGGAGATATATTGATATTTGAGGTATTAGTTGGATAGTGACCCTTGAGTGGGTTAATGTGGAAATGGTAAACCCAGTATATAATGGTTGTGAGGATATCAATAATGTCTATAGATATGATATGTGGGGTGAAGGATACTTCATATTACATATGGGTTTATGGTTATGGGTTGCTCAGTTTGTAAATTTTGGATTGATGAAATATAAGATATTATAGTACATTTTGATTAAATAGTTTTTTGGGTCAATGGTGAATGGAATTATTGGACCTAAAATGGTAGAGAGGTATGTGAGTTAGTTTTTCCTCATTTATATGAGGGTATGTGAGTATTTTTAACATTGGGTTATATGTGTGCAAAGTTGTGCAAACTAGGTTGAGAGGTCCATGGATAAATGAATTGGGTGTTAGATCAATTATTTCACACAATGTGGGATTTATTTTTTATCCTTGATTTGGGATTTCCTTTAGTATTTTCAGAATAAAGTTACATAGGCTTCCTCATGATTGTAATGTTGGCTATATAGATTGAGCTATGTTGTAGTTGCCTTGTGACTTATCTCTAGAAACTGAAGTTATATATTAGTTTAGATTAGATCATTTCATTATGGATTCGGTTTTTGAAATACATGCGAAGCAATTTTTTCTTCAAGATTAGGATGATTTAACACGAATGGAAATTAATTTTTTGGTATGTCAATGGGTTTTTGAGATGATAGCTCATGGAACATTGAGATTTGGAACAATTGATGATTTTCGAGGAATAAATAGGCCATTAAGGCATGACCATCTGATTGGTATCTTGTTGTTGGCGGAGAATACATGATAGGAAGAGTTTCATAAATAATAATGTGTCATTAGTTAGTTTATATGATGCATGGTACCCCAATGGAACCACCATAAGAGTGTGCTCACTATGAATCTCCATATCTCTCAGTTATATGTTTTAGAAAGAGAGTAGATTGTGAGATTCTCCAGTTATCATGGAAATCATTCTAGTTTCTTAGAGGATTGAAATATTATCATAAGGAACCATAGGTAAATACATGGTGGGGGTAATTTATTGACTAGAGAGGTGTTATCCATATTTATGGTTTAGAAATTTAAAATCATGTTTCCAAGCATGGAGTGGTATTGATTGGGAATGGGAAAATAGGAGATTTAGATACATTGTGTTTGTATCTTAATGAATGTAACACCCCATGATTTTATGATATATTTATCGTTAAATAAGTTATAACACATTTATATCATTATGTAAAAAACAAAATCTATCTTAAACAAACTGCAATATACTGTTGAAATAATATTATTGAATGTGATTTTTATACCCAACATTTGATCATTTATTGATGTATCCTATATTTACACTTACTGGGTATCTGACCTCTCTTTTTCTTATGTTTCATTTCCCCATGTTGTAAATAAAGGTTTTCTATAGTGGATTTCTATGTAGTGAACTATGTGAGAAGACTTTTGTGTGAGATTTTTAATATCTTTGATGAAATACGATGATTATGTATCTGATCTTTAAATACACTAAACATTTATGGTTCTAGGGAGTGTAATATTATGATATGTATTGAATATTAATTGAAAACCATTTTATATTTATGTATATAATTCTTAGTTATCCTTGGATATTATTAGAGCTAGGTTTTCTAATTTTAAGAATTTAGGATTAGGGAAATTTGTTGTAAACCCAGTGGATAAGCCTATCAATAGGAATATATCATTATGATTTTGTGAAGTATAGATTTTGTGGTATCCAAGAAATAAAATAAACTTTTTATATAAACAATTGGATCATAGATATGGAATAGATTCCCATATTGTTAATAATCCTAAAAAGGTTGTTTGGGTATTAACTATGTCTTAACTAGGTTCATAAAAAAGAGGCCAAACTACTCCCCAGGTATGATACATATCACAAACCATATCTAGTATCCATAAAAATTGGCAACATACTTAGCCCATGGAAAGAACGAAAGGGATTTTGATATCCCCAAGGGATGTCACAACTTCTTGGGTATCATAAACAATGGCATTGGAATGATTTACCTGAGTTAGTATACAGAAAACAACCAATAATGATGAATAAACAAAATATGAAAAAGTCATGCCAAAATATACCAAAGTAAAATTCATAACTAAATAAAAGGTATTAGACATGTGAAAATATTTCCAAAAATAAAATGTATCATCAAAAATAGACCATGTACCCCCACATGATAAGGGGTTATCACCCCCAATCCGTCTCCACATCACCGCACCATAGAAAAGAAACTAACAACCCGAACTACAACCCCCAAAGCCCTGTCCCTTTCCAGTGTCAAACAGAATCAAATAAACTTACAACCAAAGGTGTAAGTATGGTGTGATCATATTACCAATTATATACCATCCAAATATTACATATTATAATAATTATAAGATAAATATCTTGCATGTCTTTATAAACGAGAAATGGTAGCAACCATTTCTAAAGTGTAAATTTTCATGGAAAATAGTTTTCAATGGGGTATCTTTAATGAATGAATACATTTAAATGAAATATGTAAGATACTGAATTTTCCATCCCAAAACACTATAATTTAATTGCAAATACTAAATAGTCAATCTGCAATAGTCACAGGAACACCCATAGGCACTAGCTAGCTATGGGCCCCGAGTACCTTGAATCTCATTGTAAAAGTAACCATAAAAATATATGTTCTCGTGCATGATCCACTTGTTCGGAACATACCCACAACCAATTGGTATTAAACATCATCATAATAGTTTTTTTAGTGTTTTCAACATAATACTTGAAAAGTAAAATAGGGATAAAACCACTCCGGATCACTAGCATAGTTATCCTACTCCACCCACATAGATACCTGGGTTTCCCTCTTTGTTCTCAAACAAGTTACACATGCTAAAAAATACCATTTACTCATAAAAATACTAGTTCAAGTAATACACTAGCCAAATAGTATCTAATCATTTTTTTCACCCTTTTTATTACCCAATAATCCATTTATAATTTTCATAAATCAATTTCATGAAATATAACCTTGTTTTTCACATAAAATACATCTAAAAACCCCTTTGGAAAATAAAAATCATTCCAATATCACACCAAAACAGAATTTTTATTCATGAAAATATTTAATAAATCCATTCAATTAATTATAAAACAACTCCACTTGACACAACATGGAATACACCTGAAAACCCCCGATTTCACACAAAAATTCCAGGTAAAAATCAACGGCTTAATACATCCAACAAAAAAATAGTTTTCACACAAAAAAATAATGAAAGTGGAACATGATAAAAATATAAAACCAAAAAATATAACTCGTCCAATTTTTCATTAAACCTATAATCACCTACCAAATGTGTCAAAAACCACAAATCCTTGTGGGAAACATCAACTGCACCCCCACTAAACATAATGGGAGTTAAAATGAACCTAAACCTTAAATATTGGACCAAGAAAAAAAACAAACACCATAGGTACTAATCCCTAGATTTTAGACATTTGGATCTTAAATAAAATTTGGAGATACCCTAAGGAAATGGAAGTAGAATGGAAGGAAACTCACTTACTTGAGAGATCTTGGAGTTCCTCCACAAAACCCCCCTTAAAAATCATGTTTTGGTCTTGAGAGATCTTGGAGGATGTCCATGGATTCTAGGCACGAAATGTGAAAGATATGAGCACAAAAGAGTTTATTACGGAAAGGGAAAATTATAATTACAAAAAAAATTTAAAAAGGTGGATAGTGATGCACAATTTTCTTGCACAGTTTAGTAAACTGTGCACAAAAACCGTGGGTTCAGTTCTGTCAACTCAGACCATCTACAATTTCTTCCAAATTCAGCGAGGGATAGGGGTAACCTAGGGGTGAAGTTTTTATGAAAAATATAATAGAAAAATGTAACTTAAAATAGCTACATGTTTGTGATTATTCTCCCCGCAATGAAAGACTTTACGCCCCGAAAAGTCAGCCCAAAGATTGATCAGAAAACAAGAATGGATGCTCTTGTTCAACCCACATTATCCACTCCCATGTTACTTGGACATAATTACCATATTTAAAAAGGAACATGACAGGTGGAATAGACTTTTTCTGAATCACCTTCTTTTGGAAATCAACTATTCACACCAGCCTCTCAAAAACATACAAATCAGGCTCTATTTCTAACTCCTCTTAATTAAACACATGCGACAGATCTGGGATGTACAAAATCCTTTGGGAGACATGGAATACCTCATGAAATGATTTCAACAAATAAGGGAAAGCTAACTTCTATACCACCATTCCAATCCACTCAGTAATCTCTTAAGGTCCAAAATATCTCTGTGTTAGCTTGGCCTGCTTTCGCAATCGATGATGAGTTAAAGGAGAGTCCACATTCATGAAAACCCAATCACCCATAGAAATATCAAGGTCTCGATGCATCTAGTAAGTATAGGATTTGTGGTGACTCAGTGCTGTCAATAACCTCTTCTGGATCAACATGACCTTCTCAAAAGACTCTATCACAAGGCTCGACCCCAAGAGTGAGGTCTCACCCACCTCAGCCAAAAAATGAAGGCATTGAAAAGGATGACCATATAGAAACACAAACTGTGGAATTAAAATAGATGATTGTTAAATTTTATTATTGGAAAATTCATCCAATCCCAAATGGATATCGTAAGAACCTCCAAATTCTAAAACACATGCAGGAATCATGTCATCAAAATATGATTCCCTTGCTCTGTCGGACCATCTGTTTGAGGATGGTATGTCATTCACTTCTTAATATATGATCCCAAAGTCTTATGATAGCATTCGAAAAACTGAGGGGTGAAATGGGGGTCTCTATCTAAGAAATTTTCTTATGGAATCCCAGGAAGACTTTCTACATCAGGAAGATACAAATGGTCCAACTTATCCACTTTAGTTTTATATCTAATTGGAATGATGTGGAATGATTAGCTCTGAATATCGAATACCACCCAAATGGAATTCTTACCCTGATTTGTATGAGGAAATCCAACAATGAAATCCATGGTGACCTCATCCCATATCTAGGTAGGAATGGGTAATGGCTGACGCAAACAAGACAGACTTGGATGCTCTACATTTACCTACTCACACATGTAGCATGTCGACACAATAGATTCTATGTATTATCTCATACATGGCCACCATAACTACCGATGAACGTCATATTACATATTAGTAGCTCTAGGATGGATGACCCACTATGATTAGTGGCTATCTGGCATCACCACCTTCCTACGAGATAACAAAAAACCTAAATTTCCCTCGAAGCGCAAGATTCTCTCAAGAGACAAAGACCAATCAAAAGGAATCTCCCCACGATGATAAAATTGAATTGACTACTAGCATAACTTATCACCGAGATGCTCTTGATGAATCATCTCTAAAAGAGTAGGAGCCAACTGTACACTTTCCAAGAACACCACTCCAATGTGCTACTTAGTCTCCATGTGCTTTTGAGCAAAGAGACCCATCCGAGTCCACTCATCATTGGACTTCCGCAAAGCATGTGTTGGTACTCTTCTACATAAGGTGTCATCCACCACATTTTTGTTTTCATAGGTATACATAATATCGATGTAGAACCCATGTAAGTACATGATCAAATGACCCTGCCTCAGATTAAGACCCTTCTGTGAGAAAATGTAGGCTAGAATCCTGGATTAGAGTATACCGCAAACCTCTCCCCAAATAGACAGTGACACAAAGTCTGAAAAGCATTCATCATCACTGCTAACTCCAAGTTTTCAGTCTGGTAATTGTTTTTATGTGGTCGGAGTTGGTGAGAGTTGTACGCCACCACACGATCTCCCTGTATAAGCACACAACTAAGACCCATACCTCAAACATCAAAACACGCCACATATACCTTTCTATATTCCAACAAGATCAACACAGGTGTGGAAGTCAACCACCAATACAACACCTTGAATTATGCCTAGATCTTTGAGACCTTTTCAATGTTCACCCCTTTCTATGTGTGTGAGGTCATGGGTAAAACAAGCCCATAGAAATCCCAAATAAACAACATGTATTATCGTACCAAGCAAAGGAAACTCCTAATCTCGAACACATTCCTCATCTCATACAAATAAATAACCACACTAATTTTCTCTAGGTCCACTAAAAAACCATGTTCCGAGATCACATGGCGGAGAAACTTAAAATCCCTGGTCTAGAAAGTTAACTTATATAACTTCTCAAAAAGTTGATGACCCCACAAAGTTCCCAACACAATCCGTAGATGGTGCTCATACTCCTCCTCCTACCCAGAATAAACCAGGATGTCATCCAAGAATACCATGACAAAGGAGATGAGTTACTCGTGGAACACCCTATTCATGAGTTCCAAAAAGACCCTTGGATGATTAGATAATCCAAAAGGCATGACCGAGTACCAAATGTGGTCATACCAGCTTCAGAAGCCTATCTTTGGGATATCTTCTTCTTTCACCATAAGATGGTGGTAACCAGAATGGAAGTATATTTTAGAAAACCAATTTTCCCCTTTAATTGATCAAAATAGTAATCTATTCATGGAAAAATAAATTTGTTCTATATGGTTACCTTTTGAGATTCTGGTAGTCAATGCATAACCTGGGGTATCTGTCAGCCCTTTTCACAAAAATAACAGGATAAGCCCAAGGATAGATTCTTTGGAAAATGAATCGTTTGGATTCCAAATCTTCCAGATGAATCATTAATTACATTATCTTGGCGGGGTCCATATAATATGAGGAATGAGATATCCGTTTTGTTATAGGTGGCAAATCAATCGAGAACTCCACATCCTACTCTCAGGGAAAGACTAAAAAATCATCTAGAAATACCATCAGGAACTCATCCACTCTGTGAGGTAATCCACACATAGAATCATGAACATTGTCCTATTGCAGGATAGATAATAACTAGAATATAATATTTCCCAACTCTAGGAGTGGTGGTCCTGCACGACCCAACCAAGGACCCTATTCCCCATGAAAAACATGAGGGCCTTCATTTGGTGTTATAAAACTCACTCAATACCTATAGAAATCGATGTGATCTAGAATGTTCAGCATCCAATACAGACCAAGGATTACATCACAATGGTCCATATCTAGGACCAGGAGGTCCCACTCTATCTCAACCCCGTACACGGTAATTGCACACGATGGGAACCTAAGACCGTGCTCCCTCTTTTTACCCAACAACATCATGAACTCCATCAGAAAACATAACAACATAGTTGGGAAACATATCATGATCACAAAATGGGTAGAGATAAATGAAATATAATCACTAATATCAAAAATAGTTTCATCTATAAAATATGAAATCAAGATGGTACATCGAACTATCAATGTCCCCACATCTGATCCTCCTAGTGCCTGCTCTACAATATGAATATGCCTACTCTCTACCTAAGAATGGCTGTATTCCATAGGCTCTACCCTAAATTGGATCTTCTTACAAGAAGAACTCACCCTGACTCAATATCCACCAAACCAAGATCACACCGTCCTAGATGGTTCTGACGGATCAAGCATCCCCCCTAGACACCAACAATCATACCTCGTTGTTGAGTGGATGTATCATCTGGAAAAAGCATTGCAAGTGTCTCGTACCTCGACACTTGTAAAAGGGATTTTGAAGATATTTTCATGCTGTTCGGATGTGTCTTGGCTTCCCAAACTAGTGCCACGTGATGGACCTCACATCAGAATCCATTGATGAAATCTTCCTAGAAGTGTGGCATGAACAACCACCTCCCTTTTCCCCCACTCCTCCTACTTCCTCTTATATTTAGATGAAGTACCACTATAGATCACTAATATGTCCTAGAGAAACCTGATCACCCTTTGTGGTCAATCATTACCATAAATTCTCAGTCAAACACCTTAGTATAGTTCTTTATAATCATTAAGAAGACCTGGGAATATATGTCGAGCTGGAAACCCATCTCAAACTTCTGGGCTTTCATCTGCTCATTGGAGACCATTTTTTGGAGAATAATAGGCCAGCTCAGAAAAATGGTTGGAATAATTCATCCTAGAAAGATCCATCTCCATATTCTCTATAAATTCCCTAGATTTATCATATGCCAATCCATCAGAGTAGTACTAGTCGTTTATGGTATCCCTGATGTCCTTCTACCTTATCTGTTCATGCATCCCAACTCGAAGCACTGAATCCCACTAGCATTGACTGGGACCCTCTAATATAAAATAGGAAACATTAACCCTTATCTCATTAGGTGTGTCAAGAAACTAAAACATGTACTCGATCATCTTGATCAATTCCTCTACCTCTTTGGGTACTGTGCTACCTCAAAACGTTGGAGTCATATTCCATAGGAACTCATAGGATCCATCTTTGCATGGACCAAACTCCTATTCTATAGATGGAGAATCAGTAGGATACAATATATTTCCTATGTCCTGGACATCCCTAACCATAGATTCTACCATCTATTAATCAATTGATGAGGGAGAACTCTCTCTGGTGTCCTCCCGTGGATGCGTGGGAGCATTCTGGGAATGCATGTTACTATACAAGAAAAAATTCACAAAGTAAATCATCAGTAAAACAATTCTATAAAAATATCAGCAATTAAATTAAATATAAATAAGATAAACACATCACAATAATGAAATAAATATCCAATTCACTCCCACCCTATTTCTACGTTCAATTTGTAGCCTGCATGTCCCACCTGGAAAAGAAGTCAAAAAAACAACCCCAACATCCCATGGCGACTCGAGTTTTTTCACGATAGGTACTAGCCAAGAACCTTACTCATAACCAAAACTCTATTCCTTGATAGTATTATCTCATGTATAACTAGTCTCATCCCAAAATAATGATATGACCCAAAAATTCTAACCTCCCTTTGATGCCATGTTGTCACGAACCGAATCTAGTCACCATAAAAATTAGCACCATACCTTGCCAGTGGAAAGACCCAAAGTGTGTTCCCTATCCCCATGGGTTGGTACAACATAATGTGTATCATGAAAAATTGTTTGGTAATTATTTAACCAAGTTAAGATAAATAAAACAACCAATAATGAATAATAAACCAAATTATAAAAACTCATGCCAAACAAGCCCTAAATAAAATTCAGAACAGAATAAATGGATTTAAACATGAAAAAGTTGGTATAAAACTAGAAAATTAGTAATAAAAATATACTAAGGACCACCCCACGACAAAGGGTTCATCACCCACGAGCCGTCTTCACAAAACTATTCCATAGAAGGAAACTAACAACCTGAACATCCATCTTTAAATGCCTTGACCTTACCAGTGTCTAACTTAATAAATTCTAGTTACGCCCAAATGTGTAGGTATGGAGTGATATTTATCCCAAAAGGCTTCCTGGAGAATATTTTTCATGATAATATTTACCACATAAAAATAATTCATGATTTTATAAACAAGAAATTGTAGCAACAATTTTTAAATTGAAACCTTTAAAGGATAATAGTTTTCAAAGGGGAAAACTTAAAGAATGAATACATTTAAATAAAACATGTAATATGAATAATTTTCCAGAATAACACCCCATAATCCAATTGTAAATACCAAATACTCAATGACCAGTAGTCATGGGATTATCCATAGGTACGATCTAGGTGTAGGCCCCACGTACCTCTTATCTTTGCAAAAAAATTAACCATAAAAAATATTTTTACTCATGAACGAGACAATAGTAGAGAACATAACCATAACCTAGTGGTCCCCAACATTATCATAAAAGTTTTTCGGTTTTTTTGACATCAAAATTTCTATGTGAGATAGTGAAAAAACCACTACAGATCACTAGAATACTTTTCCAAGTCCACCCACATAGACACTCAGGTTTACCTTTTTCTGCTCAAACAAGATCCACCTGTTTAAAAATACAGTTTACACATAAAAAAATTTCTTATCATAAACATTCTAAACAGTTTCTAAACATGCTTTTCACCATTTTTATAACTGAATAAACCGTTTATAATATTCATAAACCAATTTCAAAAAATACAACAAATATTTGCACATAAAATCCATATGAACCCCCACAATGAAAATAAAAAGGATTCCAATCTCACACCAAACTAGAATTGGCATCCATAATGACTTTTAATAAAACCATTCCACCAAACATAAAATAGACCCACTTGAAAAAACAAGGAATAAAAATGATAAACACAAATTTTCACACAAAAATTCAACTTAAAAATCAACCTCTTAACAAATGCAACAAAAATTAGTTTTCTCACAAAAAATTAAAGAGTTAAATCAAAAAAATTTAAATCTAAAAAAATTATCTCATCCAATAATTCTTACACATGGAATCACATACCAAATGTGTCAAAACCCTCCAATACTTGTGTGAAACAACCACCACACCACCGCCACAACACAAGGTAGTGAAAAAAAATGTAAAACCATAAGATTAGACCATGATACCCTAAAAACTAACCCTAGGTATGAATCCCTAGATTCTGGACATTTGGTGTTTCAAGAAATGTCGGAGAACCCCTAAGGAAATTGAAAGAGAATGGAAATAAAATCACATAATTAGGATTTTTTAAAGTTCCTCCACCAAATCCCACTTCAAAATTGAGTTACCAGGGAGGTTGAGAGAGCTTGGATGATATCCATGGATGTTAGACACGAAATGTGGAAGTAAAAGGGTGAAATATGGTTTATTCCATAATTGAAAATGGGAATTACAAAACAATTTTACTGAGCTGGATGGGGCTGTACGGTTTTCTTGCACCTTTTATTGAACCGTTCTCACAAATTGTACTCCCAGTTCTATAAACTCAAATCATGTCCAATTTCTTCCAAATTGAATGGGGGCCAAGGGGAACTATAGGGGGTGAATTTTGGCCAAGAATAGAAGATAATAGCTACCTTAAAAGTGGTACTTGGATGTGACAACACACCTAATGTATAAAATTTTGTTAATTAAAAGTCTCATTATAAACCAATATGATTAATGAGAGGATAGAATAAATGGAAATATTTTGTAACACCCCAATATTTCATAGTATGTTATCTCTTTAATATAATTTAATAACTTGTGCTAAACTCAACACTGAGATTGAGTGCACCACGGCTAACCAAAATAGTCTTTCAAAAACAGTTATGAATAGTATTTACTAAATTTTGAATTTTATATACTCTATATAATTTTAACATCCATATTATATGTTTCATAAATATAATATAATAACACATTTAATTTTTCAGATAAAGGATGTATATTTCAGAAAATGCAAATTCATAGGATTTTTGTGGCGAACCTTTTTTAAATACAATATTTGAAACTTTAATATATTAAAATTGACATAATAAACTTATTCTTTATAAATGGTACATAAAAATTTAGTTTTAATAGTTTTTTTGTGTTTTCTGATAACTTTCATATTATGGTGAATAGTAAAAAATACTAATTTTTAATTGAAAACAACATTTTAATCAAAATAATTTATAGTGTTCAATTATAAATTTGAGTTGTTTAGAAGTATAATTAGATTATATTTTATTAACTTAATATAATTTAGGTTATTATACGTAATTTTACATTTAAATTAAACATAAAAACAGGTTAATCTTTTCATAGTTTTTACTTTTTAAAAACCTGCTTTTTGGTTTTGACAACAAGAATTAATTTTAAATTAATAAATGAACCATCCATGTTATTAATTAGGTAAAATTTAATTAATTTTTTGAATTCATAATTTTAAAATTAGTTTAGGGTTAATTTTTTGTATTTTTCTGAAAACATTCAATTTTTGATGAATAGTGAAAAACACTGCGTTATTATTTTAAATCGAGTTTTTATTTAAATTTATTTTAACTAAAAATATATATATAATACCTATATGTTTTTGATACAATTAATTTAAGTCGTTTTATAATAAAATTAGATGTATAAAGTTTTATTTAACTTTTTACCCTCTTTTACCCACCTTCTAGGATCATTTGAAAATTTGAATAGAACATAATTTTACCGCTTCTGTGAGTTGAATTTAAAAAAACTGAGAGACACGGTTGACATTATTATGTAAAATATGGTTTAATAAGATGAAAATAATATTTGATTAATAGTTACTTTTGACTTTTATTTATCACAATTTAAACTAAATAGGAAAATTAAAGGTAAAAATTGTATTATAATTATCCTAAAACATGTCCTAATTCTATTGGATAAGTTTAATTCGACCAAAAACAACCTTGGGATTAAAATATGATCCTTCTGGTCCACTTGGTTTATATTTGGACATTTGTTATTATTATATTTAAAGAATAAATAAAAGTGTTAAATTCAATGTTTATTAACTAAACCATTTTTAATATAGTGTAATAAAAAAGATAAATTCAATTATAAATATTCATTATAAAGGTAAAAATATTTCCTACATAATAAGAATTTATTTATAATTTTGAGATATTAAATAATTAAATTTATTTATGACAAAATGATGATGCAATAATTACCTTCTTAGTAAAATATTAAAATAATTGATATTATAAATATCCAAATAAAAAATATTTGATTTTTTTGATAAATTCCACTAATATTCTTGTTTAATATGGCATGTTAGGGTTTATTAGATAAATAAATCGAAGTGATATGTTTTTTATGACTTTCAGAAAAACAAAATACCAAATAGTGTCGAAAATAAAAAAATTAGTTTTTAAAACAAATACTATATTATTGGTTGATATAATATTATTAAAAAACTAAGGATTGGCCAAAGGGCATAAATAAATTTATATATGTCATTAATTAAACACTTGGGGATCTATTGGATGTTTAGTGTTTGTTGATTAACTGTATAGTGTAAGAATACTAGAAGACACGATAAAAGTTAAACTATCTAACTAAGTGTTAAATCTAAACGATAAGGTTAAAATGGTAAACTAAAATTTTCTAAAACCTATTGTATGAAAGGATTTCGACCCATAAACACCTAAGGATCTAAATAAATTCATTTAGATCCATTATAAACCGAATATTATTGTATAATTATTTAATATTTTAATCATTTCCTAAAGTGACCCTAACCCCTCTTATAAACGGGCACTTCCCCTTCTCTCAAAATCACACTTCCATAGCCATTTGGCTCGGCCAAACCATGCCCAAATATCCTCCTAAAATCCCTCAAATAAACCTGTAGTACTTACTTTGATCAGAAATCCATCCTAAGGATCCCTTTTGATCAACTCAAAAGGAAACACCCAAAGGAGAGATAGTAATTTCACCACCCTCTTTTAAGTTCTTTTCTTTTTCCACATCCTCTTTCATTATTGTATCCATACCAAAATAATAAATCCATTACCTTTTACATACAGGGATTTTATTATAAATATGGTACAACCATATTCGTTATTCTATCAATCCTATAAATGACAAAGTCACCATACATGTGTATGTATGACTTACCGTCTCCACATCGTGGTGTAGTTTGTTATTCAAACACTTAATAATTTGGATGGGAATAATAATGAGTATAAGTGATGTAAATAATAAATATAAAATATTAATTATTCTGTATATATGATATAAAATCCAATTACATATGATTTCACCATCAATATAATGATATTGTCGCTCGTGCGTACGTATGGATTACCGTGTCCACGACGCGATGAGATTCATTTCCATGTTGACCATTAAATGATGATTATAAAAATATCTATTATCAATAATTATGTCATATATGAAATAATAATTCAACTATAGATATAACTATATATTTATATTTATTTATTTACTTACATATATCTTATTCAATTATTTTTGTTTAATACGATATGAATACCGAAACGATGTTTATGCGTTCGTACGAAATACCGTCTCTACAAACAATGTTTTCCTTTTCATAAATATATCTATTATAAATATTTATATTCTATATATATATATATGATATATAAAACATATTTTATATTCTATAAGTATCTAAATCAGGATCTATGTGATACGATCAAGAATAACAAGTTAAAACACATATGATTAAGAAAGAGATTATTACCCAAAATGTTAATTTTACATTCAAATCATTATTAAATGGCTATTATAAAGTCACAAATGAATCATTTATTATGTAATAAATATGAATATGGTTCTATTATAATTTAATAACATTACATGGTCACTATATAGGAAGTTAAACATACCCTGGACTAAAGGAAATTGCAAGGTAGGGGTTAATTCTACAATCTCTTCATTATCTGAGGTTGTTTTTACGTGAGTATCTACTGGGACCTCTTTATCATACACATCTGTGTTTCATTAAAATATTTTCAAAAGGAATATTTTAAGGGTTTTTGGATGGGACTCTTTAACTAGATCATCATTTTAAATGGATTAAATATTTATACTTCTAAATCATTCTCATTGAAGTCCATGTTTTCAAAATTGGTTTTAAGGATTTATTTATATGGACATGAATGTTTTAAAATGTTATTTCCATTAATAAGATACAAATTTTTATGGGAAACTTTGATTAAAAAAAATAATTAAATGTATTCCTTTCTAAATTGTGTGACTTTTTAATGTTTTCATGAAAAGGGGATATTTCTCTCAAAGAGTTTTTCAAATCATTTTCATCTATGTCAACATCCTTTGATTGATTTTAAACATGATCAAAGTTTATTTATTATGATACAAATCTTCCATATTTTATTGAAGGTTTTGTGATTTGTTTGACTGTGGATGTGTTATTTTTATACCATTCATGATTTAAGGTAAAATTATTGACATTTCATATGCTAGTTTTAATACGAATTTCATATGTTATGTTTATAGGTTTTCATATGAGGAATGTATTGGACTTAGTACGTGACGGGTGGAGCCCACCCTATCTCCTCGATGCATCGGTAGGTCTCATGAGACAATTAGACAAGGAATTGGCCAAGGCCTTTCCCAATTTGATATATTGTTTTGGTGGAGGACTTCATCATTTCTATACTTATTAGCTGAGGTCTTGACATAATGTTTCAGAATGTCCTGCAATATAAATTCCCTCATTATAAAAATAATATTGATGGTTCAGGTGGTTATTCTACTAGTAGAATACCCATGATAATTTTAAATTATTCAATTATTTACTCAACTCATATTCCTTCCATAATGTGTTCATATTTGTTATTTGTAAATTCATGTGTATTCAATTGTTCACCATGCCTAATATTAATGTTATCTTCCACTATATTGCTTACTCTTTTTGATCGATTGAGATCACCTATTTCTTATGTTTAATTTTCCTAGGATATGTAGAAGTATATTATGACTGACCTACAATGATAGTATAAGGGATATTAATGTGGTCAGTGGAGACAATTTTTTTTGTTGTTTTTCACTTTATAATGTAATATAATGTTCATTTATGTAATATATTTTCCAAGAGTGATATACTGATCAGTACTTTGGGACTTGATTCCCTATAATCATGCCAATGTATTAAAATAATGCACCAAATCTAGGTAACAAGGGTCAGGGCATTACAGTTGGTATCAGAGGAAGTTTTGCCACAACCTTAGAAATAGATTTAGATAAACTCTAATTATAGAACATTACCCTAAGATAGACTTTGAGGATTAGTATATAAGAACTTCCTAGAATTTTGTTAAGGTATATATTTTATATATTTTCCAAGAAATACATCCTTGTCTTGATACGGGCAGGTAGAGTTGGCTTTGGCACAGATGTACCTAGGATTGAGAACTCCGAGAAGGAGTTTTGGGCTTGACCTGGGGTATTGTAGTACATGAAAATGGGAATTGCTACACTTTTGGTGACGACACTTTTGGGGAATAAGATTAGGATAATTCACATTTTTATTAAAATAATTTATGAAGGATTTAGGAGTAAATACATCCTCAAAGAAAACAATTTACAATTATAGATTATATGCATAATCTTTTCAATTTACATTATGTATTTTACAAGTTTGGAATTATGAATATCGATTCATAAACTAACCTAGTGTATTTCATTCTTTTGAAATGGTGCCTAGTAAAAGGAATGAGAATTCTAGTAATATGCATGATCGATATATAAAAAAGGATCATATCTTTCATGGTATTAAGACTACATTTAAAAGGGAAATAGTCTCCCAGATATTCTCATCCTATGAAGAAATAGTATCATGTGTTAATAATATAAGTAATGAATTCTATGATTCCTATGGATTTTAAGGGAAGCAAGAGAATAAAAGGATGGAAGAGAGAAAGATGGATAAAGGGGAGAGGGGAATGAAGGATTTTTTCATATGTGATAACTATTGAAAGAATCACCTTGGTTATTTTTTGAATGGAAAGAGAGTCTGTTATAAGTGTGGAGAAAAAGGACACGATGTACGTGATTTCAAGGGTAAGAAAAAGGTTTCAAATGTACAATGCTTCATCTTTATAAAGTTGAGACACTATGCGAAACAATTTCCAAATCATCAGAGAATACCTCGAATGTTGTTATTGGATAATAATCAACTTATGCTTCTACAAAAGTTGAAGATAAATTATTAGAGCTATTATGTTATTATTAAAGAATTATTTCATTTGAGTATTGTACTAATGATGTACATGATATATGAATTATAGAGTATATAAGGATTGTATTACAGTATTATTTCATTAGGGATTTGAGATTGTGTGGAACCAGGAAAAGTGATTCAATAGCTGGTTATTTTATTTTAGAAAATATATGGTTGAGATAATGATTATCCTTAATATGATTCTGATACTAATGTAGTGATTTTTGGAATAATATATGATTTTTTGGATTAATTATATGGGATATTTTTTACTACCTTGATACTTATTAATGATTTTTATATTCCATAATTGTTTGATTTTACAACATTTTTTGATATAAACAGTATATCCATCATTCAAAAAGGAATAAGGGAGAATTAATGTAATAAATAAGGTTTTATGGTAATTCAGGGTGTTACCATGTTTACAAAAATACATGATGAAGATACTCACATGTTATTACGCCGAGAAAAATATCTTCATTGTGTTTACGTTCTTTATAAATTTTTGACTGTGGGTTTGGACAGAAGTATTTTGGATAAGTCCAAAGGTTATAATGGATTAAGTTAAACATTGTATACTATTGTTAAAGGTTAAAAAACATCTAAATATTATTTTCGGATTTTAATAAAAAGGACAGCGAGGAGGTCGGAAGATCACATGTCGCGTCCGGTAAGGCCGCGAATCTTCAACCCGCAACCGAAGGGCGACAAGGGTGCATCACCTATCACTGGCCTACTTGATGTCCTAGTTTGTATAAAGTAATTTTTTTAAATAGTTTGAAAAATGATTTATAAATTAATTATTTTGGGAACCCTATACGATTAGGATAAATAAAATATTTTTGAATTATATTATCTTCTGGGGTGAAAGATCAGTTTGTGGTAGGATTAGTTGAAGGTTGAAACTCTACATTACAATTATGTATATATATATTCATCTTATTATATGACTAATTAATTATTAATCTTTAGGTAAGGGATCTTGAAACCAAATTTTTTTTATCCTAATACATTATGTTTTGTTCAACCGATGATATTTTACACTATCTTAGATTGATGCTTTGAGGCCCTCAATTTTACACTTGTTTGTGATTGATTAACTCAATCACTCCCTATAAATATTTATGATTTTCCTCAAATTATTTGTCTCTAATTTCCACCAATGTTATCTTAATCAATATCATAATTTGTTTGTGTCTTTTTCATTTCCCTTTCCCTCTTATTAATTTTAAATGTTATAAAACCAATTTCCAATGTGGGTTTTCAACAAAGTTATTTCACTATTTTTAACTGTTTTGAAGAACAATTTCAAATTGTGACGAATCAATTTATTGAAGGAGGGTAGAATGTAACACCCCATGATTTTATAGTATGTTATCTCTTCAAAGTAATTCAATAACATGCTCTACACGCAACACCGAGTTCAAACACAACATTACTTAGCAAACTAGCCGCTCAAAAACAGTTTTGAATAGCATAAACTGCATTTTTAATTTTATATACTCCATATAATTTTAACATCTATATTATGTGTTTCTTAGACATAAAATAATAACAAATTCAATTTTTCAGATAAAGGAAGTATTTTTCCGAAAATGCAATTTTATGGCCTTTTTACAGAGAACCTTTTTTAAATAAAATATTTGACACTTTTACATATTAAATTTGACATAATAAACTTTTTTATTTAGAATCGGGACATAAAAATTAATTTTAATAAAATTTTGGGTTTTTCTGATAACTTTCATATTTTGGTGAATAGTGAAGAATACTGAATATTAATTGAAAACAAATTTTTAATTAAAATAATTTAAAGTGGTAAATTATACATTTCAGTAGTTTGGAAGTATAATTAGATTATTTTTTTATAATTAAATAAAATTTATGTAATTATAGGTAATTTCACATTTAAATTTGACATAAACACATGTTAATATATTGATAGTTCTTACTTTTTAATAACCCGCATTTAGGTTTTGACAACTGGAATTAATTTCAAATTAATAAATTAAACTTATATGTTTTGAAGTTTGTCAAATAGACTTCATTTTTGAATTAATATCATCAAAATTATATTATGGTGAATTTTCTGTATTTTTCTGAAAACAATCAATTTTTGATGAATAGTTAAAAACGCTGTAGTATTATTTAAAACCGACTTTTTATTTAAAGAATTATTTATTTTATTTGAATATATTTTAAGTCAAAATATATATATAATACCAATATAAGTTCAATGTAATTCATTGGAGTCATTTTATAATAAAATTAGATGTATAAATTTTTATGAACTTTTTACCCACTGTTACCCACCTTCTAGGAGCATTTGAAAATTTTAATAGAAGTTAATTTTTCGACTTCTGTGATTAGAAGTTAAAAAATATGAAAGACACGGTTGAAATAAATATGTAAAATTTAGTTTAATAAGATGAAAATAATTTTGGGTTAATAGTAAGTTTTGACTTTTATTTACCACGGTTTAAACTAAATAGGGTAATAAGAGGTAAAAATGATATTATAATTAACCTAACAAATGTTTTAATTCTATTTGATAAGTGTAATTTGATAAATAAAAACCTTAGGAATAAAATATGATCCTTTTTTTCACATTGAATAGATTAGGTCATTATTTATTATTTTATTTATAGAAGAGTTAAAAGAGTTAAATTCAATGTTTATTAACTAAAACATTTTAAATATAGATTTATTAATATGTTAATTTCGATTATAAATATTCCACGGAAAGATAAATAGAATTACTACATAAGGGTATTTTATTTATAAATTTTAATGATTAAATAATTAAATTTATTTACAACACAACGATGATGAAGTTATTACCTTATTAATGAAATATTAAAATAATTGATATTATAAATAACCAAATAAATATAATATGAGACTTTTGATAAATTACACTAATTTTATAGGTTAATATGACATGATTTTGTAGATTAGATAAATTGTTTTTGAAGTGATATGGTTTTTATGACTTTCACACAAACAAATACCAAATAGTGTCAAAATTGACACAAATTAGTTTTTAGGAAAAATTGTATATTATTGGATGATATAATATTTCTAAAAATCTAAGGTTCAGCCAAAGGGATTAAATAATCGTATATATATGTCATTAATTATTCACTTGAGGTTCTCTATGATTTTTAGTTGATGTTGATTGACCATATAGTGTAAGAATACAAGAAGACAGTGTAAAAGTTAAACTATTTAACTAATAGTTAAATCTAAAAGATAAGGTTAAAATGGTAACCTAAACTTATATAAAACTTATTGTTTAAGCGAATTTGACCCATAACCACCTAATTCTCTAAATAAATTCATTTAGATCCCTTATAAACCGAATATTATTGTACAATAAATTAATATTTTAATCTTTTCCTAAAGTGACCCTAACCACTCTTGCAAAAGGGAACATCCCCTTCTCACCAAATCACACCCCCAAAGCCATTTTCCTCTGCCAAATACTACCCAAATATCCTCCCAACTTCTCTCAAAACAACATAGAGTCCTTACATTGATCAGAAAAAATCCTAAGGAGCCCTTTTGAATAACTCAAAAGGAAACACCCAGAGAAGAGGTAATAATTTCACCATCATCTTCAAAGTTCTTTTCTTCTTCTACATCTTCTTTCATTTTTGTTTCCATACCAAAATAGTAAATTTAGTAACTTATAAAAACTATTATGTTATTATAAATATGGTAAAAAAATATTCATTATTCTATTCATCCTATAAATGACAAAGTAACTATACGTGCGTACGTACGGCTTACCGTCTCCACGTCGTGGTGTAGTTTGTTATACAAAAATTTAATTATTTGGATGGGTATAATAATGAATATAACTGATGAAAATAATAAATATAACATTTCAATGATTCTGTATATATGATATAATATCCAATTACATATGATTTCATCATCAATATAATGTTATTTTCGCTCGTGAGTATATACGGATTACCGTCTCCATAACACGATGAGATTCATTTCCTTGTTCACCATTCAACGTTGACTAAAAGAATATTTATTATTAATAGGTATGTAATAAATGACATAATAATGCTACTGTATACATATATATACATATATTTATGTACTTACATGTATCTTATTCACTTACTTTCGTTCAATACGATATGAACACGGAAACAAAGTTTATGCGTACGTACGAGCTACCATCTCCATAAATTGTGTTTTCCATTTCATATATCTATATATTATAAATATATATATTCTATATATATCTGATTTATCAATCATGTATTATATTCTATAGTTATTTAAATCAGGATCTATGTGATACAGCCAAGAATAAAAAGTTAAAACACGTACAATAAAGAAATTGATTATTACCCGAAATGGTAATTTAACATGGAAATCATTATTTAATGGATAGTATAAAGTCATTAATGATTCATTTATGAAATTATAAATATTAATATGGCTCTGGTATAATTTAATAACAGAATATGGTCAATATATAGGAGGTTAAATGAACCATTGACCAATGGAAAGTGCAAGGTAAGAGTTAATTATACAAATCTCTTCATTATCCGTGGTTATTTTTACGTGAATATCTACTGCGACCTCTTTCTCATACACATTCATGTTTCATTAAAATATTTTCAAAAGTAATATTTTAAGGTTTTATGTAAGGGAATATTTAACTAGATCATCATTTTAAATGGTTTAAATATTTATTCTTCTAAATTGTTCCAATTAATGTTCATGTTTTCACAATGGTTTTATGGGATTATTTATATGGACAAGAATTTTTTTTAACATTAATTCCTTTCAAAACATTAAAATTTTTATGGGACACATTGATTCATTAATTTATTTAAATGTATTCCTTTCTAAATTTTGTGACTTTTGAATGTTTTCATGTAAAAGGATATTTCTCTCAAGGTGTTTTAAAAATCATATTCATCTATGTTAACATCCTTTGATTGATTTTAAACTTGTTTGAAGATGATTTATTATGATACAAATCTTCCATATTGTATTTAAAGTTTTGTGATATGTTTTATTTTGGATGTGTTATTTTTATTCCATTTAGGGTTTGTGGTTAAAGTATTGATATTTTGTATCCTAGTTTTAATACGAATGTTTATGTTATGTTTCAGCCTTTTCATATGGGGAATGTATTAGACCTAGTAAGTGACATGTGGAGCCCGCTATAAATCCCCGATTCACTAGTAGGTCTCATGAGACAATTAGATGTGGAATTGGTCAAGGACTTTCCAAATTTGATATATGGTTTTGGAAAAGGCCTTAATCATTTTTAGACGTCTTGTCTGAGGCCTTGAAAAAATGTTTCAAAATGTCTGCATTATACATTCCCTCATTAGGAAAATAATATTAATGGATCATATGGTTATTTGACTAGTAGAATACCCATGATTATGTTTTATTATGGAATTATTTACTCAGCTCATATTCCTATAATAAAGTCTGGATTTTATTATTTATAAAGGCATGTGTTTTCAATTATTCACCCTGCCTAATGTTTATGTTATCTTCCGCTATATTTTTTACTCTTACGGAGTGTTTGAGCTCACCCCTTTCATATGTTTCATTTTCCTAGGATATGAAGAAGTATATTCTCACTGACTTGTAGTGATAGAATAATGGATATTAATGTGGTCAATAGAGAAAATATTTTTGATGTTTTTCATTTTATAATGTAATGTAATGTTCATGTATGTAGTTTATTTTCCAAGACTTCTAAAATGATCGGTCCTTTGGGACATGATTCCTTGTAATCATGCTAATGTATTAAAATAATTCACTAGCTCTAGGTAACTGGGGTCAGGGCGTTACATATTTGATAATCCATAGAGATATGAGATGAACATAAGGTTTCATTGGTTTAATATGGGATTCATTATTAAAGAAATCATAATAATTACTTTTAAAATCATAATATATGTTACTCTAATTATTAATGATGTATAATGTAAAATATTGGTATTGAGGCCCCAAGAATGGTGTCTCGGGAAAATTAACCATATATCCATAGACATTTCTATATTTATGTTAGAGGATGTTGAATTATATCAGGTGTCTATGATAGTACATTTGGGTGACTAGAGCCATAGATTAGATTGTGCGGAAACAAATAAAATAACCAAGTATCATATATTAATAATGAAAATCAAAGAGTTCATGATAAATAAAACATCTCAAACAGAAACAAAAAAAAATAAAGAATATGTACAATCATACAAGGATGTTCTATCACTAGGTCGATAACATATAAAAATAATTACAAAATAATATAATCATAAATATTTTAATGGATAAACTATATCCTTGATAATATCCTCAAAACCAATATCGAATCCCACTTCAGATACTCCACTATATCATTATTCGAGGTCTTTCCCAACCGATGCCCATGAAAAGTGATAGGTATTCTTGGGTACCCAAGATCCATGAAATCCAATTCAGGTTATAAGAATATAAATTAGTAAGTGAACAACTAATTTTGACCCATACATACCAATATATCTTGTTTATATGACGGTAACAAGATCTATATAAATGAAAAACCATTGGACAATGATATAAAAAATCAACTATACGTACTTCGACCTGATGCTAGAATGCCTCTGAGCATGTCTCATGGGCCTTTCCTACCCATTTACCAAACCATGTCAATATTGATCATTTTTTGTGACTCGGTCAACCACACATGTTACATTGAGACAAGGGTATCATTGAGGATTTCATGATATTTGGTCAACCAGATAAATAATATATCACTAGTTCAGAAAACGTTTTCAATGTCACCATGTTTACGTCGGTTATATATAAGCGATGTGAAAATATGTGAAATGTGGTTTTTTACATCGGTTATTTTATACCCGACGTAAAAAATACTGAGAGTAAATTTTTAACATCGGTTATTTTATTAACTGGCGTAAAAAATGAGGCATCTAACGAATCTTTTATGATAGTTATAGAACAAACGACGTAAAAAAGGTGGCATTTGAAGCATTTTTGACGTTGTCTATTTGATAACCGACTTAAAAACCCAACCGACAGAATTTTTCCATCAGTTATATGATAATCTCCGTAAAAAACCAACAGATGGTAGTTTTTATGTTGGCTATTTTATAACTGACGCAAAAAATATGGTTTCAGATGTGTTTTTTAGGTCGGTGATAGAATTACTGATGTAAAAAACCAACACACGACTTTTTTTACGTCGGTTATAAAATAACCGACATAAAAAATGTGGTATCCGTTACATTTATAATTTCGGTTATTATAATAAACGACGTTATCAATGTAATAAAAATACTTTATAAGGTTGTTTATTATATAACCGACGTTATAAAACATTTAAAAAATTTATCACGCCTCGTGGATCGTTATTTTTGATTTTTTGATCGGCAGACCTCCCACTCATCTCTCTCATGCGGAAAACCTAGAATTGACTCTTTGATCTCATTTTGTTAAAATCGTTTTCCATCATCTTTTATCATCTTCACTCTCCTCAGATAAATCATCTCCACTCGCAACACTCAGTTAAGCCTCCCACGACTTTATTTGGTATGTTTTTTCTTGATAGTCTATATTTTTGTTTTGTGATTTTTTGTTTAAACTAGGTATGATTCTTCGATTTCAAACCCTGTTACCTCGTTTTTCCATCATCATCTTATTTATTATCACCATATCTATTAGATCGACTTGAAATATTCAAGTAAGCCTCACCTACTTCTATTTCATTTGTTTTTGTTTGGCAGATGCCCTACATTTATGGTAATGTTTGTTTTCATTGAATACTAATGATCTCATTCACCTATATTATTAAAATTTATATCTAAAACATTATGATACACCCATTACGTGTACCAGTGTGATTTATTTTATATGTATATATGGTGTTTCATGGTGGAATGATTGTTTTGGATCCTTGGTTGTTTCAATTTTGGGTATCACTTTTTGTTGTTCCAAAAACTATTTATGTCGCTTATTCTCATGGAGTATTATAAGTCTTTATATTCTATTAAAACCCAATTCATTTAACAATAGATAATTTTAGACTAGTAGGAGATATAGTTCATGGCTCTCATTTTGAATAATGGCATGATAATAAAACTACTAGCTTATGGTTAAAATCCATAGATATGACAAAACTAGTAGCTTGAGGTTAAAATCCCATGGTTCTAAGGGGCTGTCCAGAGGGTTGGGGGTTTTCAAGGGTGTCCATGGAGGTTTGGGGGGGGGGGGGCAGTCTGGGGGGTGTGGTGGGGGGGGGGGGGGGGTCCAAGGGGGTGGGTGTGTCGAAGGGCGTGGGGGGATGTCCAAGGGGGGGTGGGTGGGTGGGTGGGGGGCTGTCAAAGGGGGTGGGTCCTGTACAGAGGGTTTGGGGGGTTTTCCGGGGGTGGGGGATGTCCAGAGGGTTTGGGGTCTCTAGGGGGGTGTCCAAGGGGGTAGGGGATGGGGTAGTGTCCAGGAGGGGTGGGGGTGACAAGGGGTGGGGGTGCTGTCTAGAGGGGTGGGGGCTGTCTAGAGGGGTGGGGGCTGTCCAAGGGGGTGTTGGTGTTAAGGGGGTGTCCAAGGGGTGTGGGTGGTGTCCAGCGGGTTCGGGGGGGGGGGGGGGGCAGTCCAGGGGTGGGGGGGGGGGGGGGCAAGGGGGGTGGGCTGTCTAAGGGGTTGGGGTGCTGTCCAAGGGGTGGGGGCATGTCCAGAGGGTTTGGGGGTTGTCTGGGGGGGGTCCATAGGGTTGGGGGTGTCCAGTTGGGTGTCCATGGGGGTAGGAGGTTGGTGGTGGTTTCCAGGAGCGGTTGGGGTGTCCAGTAGGGATGGGGGTGTCCAAGGGGGTGGGGGTGCTGTCGAGAGGGGTGGGGGTTGTCTAGGGGGTGGGGGACTGTCCAGAGGGGTGGGGGTATCCAAGGGGGTGGTGGTGTCTAGGGGGTATCCAAGGGGGTAGGGTGGTGTACAGAGTGTTTGGGGGGCTATCCAGAGGGTTGGGGGTGTCCAGGGTGTCCTTGGAGGTGGGGGGGGGGGGGGGCAGTCCAGGGGTGTGTGTGGGGGGAGGGGGGGGGGGGTCCAAGTTGGTGGGGGTATCGAAGGGGGCGGGGGCTGTCCAAGGGGGTGGGGGGGGGGGATGTCCAAGGGGGTGGGGGCCTGTCCAAAGGGTTTGTGGGGTTGTTTGGGGGGTGGGGGCTGTCCAGAGGGTTGGGGGTGTCCAGGGGGTGTCCAAGTGGGTAGGGGTGGGGTGGTGTCCAGGAGGAGTGGGGAGTGTTGTCTAGAGGTGTGGGGGATGTCCAGGGGTGGGGGCTATCTAGATGGGTGGGGCTTTCCAGGGGGGTGGTGGTGTCCAGGGGTTTCCAAGGGGGTGGGGGGTGGTGTCTAGAGGGTTTATGGGGCTATCCAGAGGGTTGGGGGTGTCCAGGGTGTCCATGGAGGGGGGGGGGGGGGGGGTTGTCTAGGGGTGTGGGGGGGGGGGGGGGGTCCAAGGGTGTGGGGGTGTCTAAGGGGGTGGTGAGGCTGTCCAAGGGGGTGGGGGCATGTCCAAAGTGTATGGGGGTTGTTTTGGGGGCTGTCTAGAGGGTTGGGGGTGTCCAGGGGGTGTCCCAGGTGTAGGTGGTGGGTGGTGGTTTCCATGAGGTGTGGGGTGTCTATGAGGGGTGGGGGTGTCCAAGGGGGTTGGGGAGTTGTCCAGGGGGGTGGGGCTAGTGTCCTGAGGGGTGGGGGTTGTCCAATGGTGTGGTGGTGTCTAGGGGGTGTCCAAGGGGGTGGGGGTGGTGTCCAGGGGTGGGGGCTGTCCAAGGAGGTGGTGGTGTCCTGGGGGTGTCCAAGGGTGTGGGGTTGGTGTCCAGGGGGTGGGGGGCTGTCCAAGGGGGTGGTATTGTCTAGGGGGTGTCCACAGGAGTGGGGGATAAGTTTTAGATGGTATTGACTATTGCATCGTGGTTTGTGAGATTATGACATGATGACTGTAATGTTTCATAGATATTAGTGTTGCAATATTATCCTATTTGGTTGTATATATTTTGACCAGTTATCGACTATGAGAAAATTATGGGTTATGGGGGAGACCATGTCGTGGTTTTCAAATATGTGTAGTTATCCTGACCTCTTTGTGCCATGATGATTGGATTTACATTGTGATTTTCTCCATCCAAGTTTTTATTTTAAATTTGATTTGATTCTCAGGTTTACTCCATTTTCCCCAATTTTCTATCAACCATTGGTGGCCCCATGGTTTTCATTGATTCCATGGAATTTAAAACTATTATATCTAACTATATTTTATTTTTAAAATCATATTCAAGCATATTTTTTTAAATACGCATAGATTTGTTTTATATTTCAAAATTTTTTTACATTGAAATTATGATTTTTTTCATATAAACATATATTTGTCTTATCTTAAAAAGATGTATAATTTTGATATTTTATATAGGTAATAATGAGTCGAATTTGGATTATGGCACATCGAATGAGCAATGAATATGAGGAAGGTGTTGATGCGTTTTTGGAATTTCCTAAACAAAATGTTCCAAGTAGTGACTTTTTTTCTATCCATGCCTGAAATGTTTGAATATGAAGAGTTTGAAAAGTATAGAGATAAATGATCACTTTATTTGTCATGGTTTTTATCCGAGTTACAACCATGGGATTTGGCATGGTGAAACTTGATGGAATGTCACTGATGATGATGATTTGAAAGATGGTCACTCTGATGGAATTGACGAAATGATTTGCGATATTGTAGAAGAACAAATTGAGATAGAACGGACAATTGTGCGTCTATATGGTGATGCTGAAAAACCATTATATCCTGGTTGTATAGATTTTATGGTTTTGTCGGTGGTGTTAAGATTGATAAACCTGAAGTTGAAACATGGATAGAGTGATAGAAGTTTTAAAGAGCTGCTACAATTGATGAAAGACATTCTTCAAAAAGATAATGATCTTCCAGATTCACATTATAAGGCCAAGAAAACATTATTCCTGATGGGATTTTGATACAAGAAAATACATGCATGTCCGAATGATTGTATGATATGTAGGGAGGAATATGAATTTCTATTAGAGTGTCCTAAATGTGGGACATCACGATATAAGGTGAAAGATAAATCACAGGCTGATGTAGAGATTAAAAAGATCCCTTCAAACGTATTTTGGTATTTCCTTTAATTCATTATTTCAAACATTTATTTTCTAATTCACATTATGTAAAAAGGTTAAGATGGAATTCTGATGAGCTGTTATGTGATGGAAAAATATTTCATCCAGCTGATTGTCCACAGTAGAAGACAATTGATGAGAAGTATCCTACATTTGGAAATGAAATTAGAAATTTCAGACTGGGGTTGTGCACAGATGGAATGAATCCATACCAGACCCTCAGTAGCACACATAGTTCATGGCCTATTTTATTGGTAATTTACAACCTCTCTCCTAATGTTTGAATGAAGTGAAAATATTTCATGTTGACTATAATGATCTCTGGTCCGAAGCAACCTGGGAATGATATTGATGTTTTCTTGTCAATGTTGATTGATGATTTGAATCAATAATGAGAGGATGGTATTATGGTGAATGATTATTATAAAATGGAATATTTTTAACTTTATGCAGTGCTTTTGTTCACTATAAATTACTTCCCAGCATATGGAAATTTTTTCTGGATACAGTGTTAAAGGGCATAAAGCATGTCCAATTTTTCGAACAACAGACGCCGTATTGTCAATTGAATCATGGGAGGAAAATAGAGTACATGGTTCATAGAAAGTTTTCTCCTATGGATCACTCATATATAAGACTAATAAAGGCATTAAATGGCTCATCAGAATTTGATATTGCTCCAAAACCTTTGTCCCTTGATCCGTATTTTGAGAAGGTGAAAAACCTTGATGTGACATTCGCAAAGACACAAAATCTGATTATGATAGACATATTTGGAAGAAAATGTCAATATTTTTTGAGCTACCATATTGGAAATATCATTATGTTAAACATAATATTGATGTCATGCATGTGGAGAAGAATATCTGTGATAGTTTGATTGGAACATTGTTAGATATTAAAGGAAAGAAAAAAGATTGGTTGAATGCAAGATTAGACTTACTATCAATGGGAAAATGTTTGGAGTTATCTCCCAATTATAATGGAATATTAACACATCTTCCCCCAAGTTTTCATACATTCTTGAAGAGGGAGAAAATTATATTTCGTCAGTGTCTTCATGATATCAAAGTGCCTCAAGTTTATTCTTCAAATGTAAAAAAATTTGTCTCATTGAAATACTTGAAGTTGATTGGTATTAAATATCATCATTGTCACATCATGATGCAACAAATTCTACCAGTTGTATTGTGTAGAATATTTACCATCCATTTCAGAAAGAATATAATGAAGCTATTTTTTTTTCAATTCAATTTATAATAAGGTGATTGATGTGAATGCTTTGAACATTTTGAAAATGGATGCAATTTTTATACTTTGTCAATTAGAAATTTATTTTCCTCCAATTTGTTTTGATATAATGGTGCATTTAATGATTCATCTGGTTTGAGAAATAAAGCTTTGTAGACCTATATATCTTCGTTGGATGTATCCTTTAGAAAGGTATATGAAAATATTGAAGGGGTATGTTAAGAATCCATATCGACCTGAAGCCTCCATTATTGAAAAGTATATTTTTGAGGAGGTTGCAGAGTTTTGAACGAGGTACATGGCTGCGGCACAACACATTGGTTTGCCTCCATCTCTCCATGAACATGTTAATAATGAGGGAAAGGGGATCATGGCGTGAAAGTCAAATCATTTTCACCTGAACAGATGAAGAAGTTAGAATCATACATGTTGAATAACATAGTTTATTCCCAACAGTATACCGCATTGAATATTAATGATTTGAAACAATGTCATCCAAAGAAGAAAGAAATGTGGATTTTGAATGAGCACATCAAATTTTTTTGTCATGGTTTAAAAATGCCTTTATTGGTAGATCAGATGTACCAGAGACATTAAAATGGATAGTGAGTGGTCCATGTTTAAATGTGATAACATGGTCTAGTTATGACATTAGTGGCTATACATTTCATACAAAAGCTCAGGACAACAGAAGTGAAGTTCAAAATAGGGGTGTATCGGTGTTTGCAGAAGCAATTCATTTATCGAGTGCTATGGACAAAAACCAATTTTCTACATCAACTGCATATTATAGAGGGATTGAAGACATTTGGTCGGTGGATTACATTAAAATTAATGTTCATGTTTATAACTATAAATTGTTTATCGGTAACAACAGTGTCAGACACGATGAATTTGGAATGACAGTTGTTAATCTGAATAGATTATAAGACAAAACTGATTCTTATATAATGGAAACCCAAGAAAAACAAATTTTCTGTGTAGTAGATCAATTAGATATTCAGTGGGATGTTGTTTTACAAGGGAAAAAACAACATGTTGGTGAGGATGAACTTGATTATGATGCTGATTTATGTGATATCCCTACTTCCATGGAATGATTAATAGAACATAATGATATGCATGTTGAAGAAATGGTTTGTTCCATAAAAATAATATATTGAAAATTTTGGAAAAGTAAGTATCAATTTCTCATTAGTTTTCTATATTATAATGAATTTTAAATTTATCCCATTCGTATTATTTTCTAACACGGGATGTGTCTACTTTCGAAAAAAAAAGAAAAGGAGTATAAAGATCAAGTACATAAATGTAAAGGTAAATATCCATTTATAATTTTTACTAATTGATTTATTACATGCAAATAATATATTGAATTTACACTCATTCAATCATAATCTTCATGAACATCAAGGCGTCATCAAATGCGGATATTATATGTTAAGATTTATGTATGAAATAATAACAACTGGGATAGTTGTGAAATTTTACATGGTAAGATTTACTTTTAATATTTGCTATAATATTTCATTTGATTTATTCATTGTACAAATTAACTACAATACATTTAATTTGATGCTATTTGATGACCCTCAACCCTATAGTGCTGAAGACGTCAAACACTTACTAGTGGAATGGTCAAATTATTTTACAGGTTTGATTGTTTTTAGTTGTTTGCAGTGTAAAATGTAATTTTGAATATCGTCATTGTAATTCTGTATTTGGTAGTCATTTAGGTTGGATTTAGTTTGTTTTATGTTGACATTGTATGTTTTGATGTTATATATGTGAATGTTTAATTTTTCTCTACTTTTTTGTTTTGGTCTACTTATGATGGTTTTTATGGTATGGATTCTAGTCTGGGGGGAGGGGTTCCAAGGGTGTGGGGGTGTTTAATTGGGTGGGGGTATCCTGGGGTGTGGGAGGGCTGTCCGATGTGGTGGAGGGTATCCTGGTGTCCATGAGTGTGGGGTGGGGGGGGGGGGGGCAGTCCAGGGGGGTGGTAACGTTTCCAGGAGGGTGGAAGGGCTGTCCAAGGGAGTGGGGGGCTATCCAGGGGGTGTCCAGAGGTATGGGGGTGTCATGTAAGGTGATGGGGGGTTTCAAGGGGTGTCAGAGGGTTGTCCAGTGGGGTGGAGTGGGGCGGGGGGGGGGGGGGGGTTCTAGTGTGTCCATGGGGATTGGGGGCAGTTCAGGCGGTGGGAGAGGAGGCCCAGCCATCCCTCGGGGGGCTGAACGCCGCTGGAAGGTACACATCATTCCCACATGTAAAAAGTTTTAAGATCTCAAGCTTCGCATGTGGGAGTGATGAGTAACCTTCCAGCGGCATGGCCCCCTAAGGGATGGTGGCGCCTCCTCTCCCAACACCAGCTGTCCAGGGGCTATCTAGTGTGTGGGGGGTAGTCCAGGGGTGTGTGTGTGTGGGGGGGGGGGGATCTAGGAGGGGGGGGGGGGGTTGTCTAGGGTTTTTGGTGGCTTTATAGGCGGTGGGGGTAGTCCAGGGGTGTGGTGGGGGATGTACAATGGGGTGAGGGGGTTTTGGTCTATTTGTAGTAACTTTTTGGTCTTCTTCAGGGGTGTGGGAGGTCTTTCCAGGGGTATGGTAGTGCTGTCTAGGGGGTGGGGGTATACAGGAGGGCGGGGGTATGTCCAGCGGTGGTGGTGATGTCCAGGGGTGTGGGGGGTGTCCAGGGGTCTGGTGGGGGCAGTCCAGTAGGGTGAAGGGGTTCAGGTCTGTATTTGGAAACTTTTGGTAATGTTTTAGGGGTGTGGGAGGGCTGTGCATGGGTGTGGGAGTGCTGTCCAGGAGTGTGGGAGTGCTATCCAGGGGGTGGGGTATACATGAGGGTGTGGGGGGGGGTGTATAGGGGTGTGTGGGTATTTCCATGGGTAGTGGGGATGTCCAGGGGGTGTTTGGGGCTGTCTAGGGGGTCGGGGGGAGTCCTGGGGTGTGGGGGTGTCCAGGGGGTGTGTTGGGGGGTGTCAAGTGGGGTGAGGGGGCTGTCCAAGGAGTAGTGGGGTGTTTTCCAGTAGGGTAAGTTTTAAATTTTTATCAATGTAAATGCTTAATTTTGCTTTGGTTATTGTTTGGTCAACATCTATTTTTCTAGTACGAATTCTTGGTTTGGTTTCTGATTATTTCTGGGAAGAGCTGAGGAAAGCTTTATTTAAAAAAAAATTGTTTTTCACGTTGGTTATTCCATAACTGACGTGATAAACAACCCCGTACTAGTTTATCACGTCCATTATTAAATAACCTACATGATAAACCATTTTCCAGGTGTTTATCACATCATTTATTTAATAACCGACGTGATAAACACCCCATGCACTGGTTTATCACAATGGTTATTCAATAACTGATGTGATAAACCCTCCCCCTTGGTTTATCACGTCAGTTATTTAATATCCAACGTGATAAAGTCTCCCCCCTGGTTTGTCATGTAGTTTATTAGATAACTGACTTGATAAAAGCATGGGAAATATTTTATCAAGTCGGTTATTTAATAACTGACGTGATAAACACCCCCCGCACTGGTTTATCACATAGGTTATTTAATAATTGACATGATAAACCCATCCCCCCTAGTTTATAACGTCGGTTACTTAATAACCGACGTGATAAAAGCCTGGGAAATGGTTTATCACCTCACTTATTAAATAACCGACGTGATAAACACCGCAGTGTTATGTTTTTTATGTTGGTTTTTAAATAGCCGACATAAAAAAAATTTAGAACATCGTCCATATTCACGTCGGCTAAAAACTGACTTAAAAAATAAAAAAATGATGTAAATGATGTTTCTTGCAATAGTGTATCTTGGTGTAACCCAGTATTCCCCACACTCAGTCCAAAATATCCAAGCATTACATTATAAATGGATGAATAGTGAGAACCTAGAAATCATGAAAATATCACCAAACTCTATTATCATACATGGAAAAAAATTGATTCCTCAATATTCCAAGAAAAAAACTAAATCAAAAATATTATTCTTTTCCCCATAAAAAATGGTTGGTTCCTAGGAAACTCAGGAACCCAAATATAGAACATGTATCACAATGTGGCACTAATATATAGATTTTTTTAATTAAATAGAAATTTATTTATAATAAAAGTGATAAAAATATATTCCCCATTCCAGAATTTCTAGATCTAAGACATTCTAGCCATCTTAGAAACCAATGGAATCTAAGAAATCGCATATATAACTTATGTCAAATTTCACCATACCTGGATTTCTCAATTGGATGAAAATTCTAATACTAAGTAGTATATCTATACTTCAATGAAAATTATATCTATAAAATCATATCACTCTAGTATCTCGTAAGGTTTCAAATTCATAACATAGAAAGAACCTCCACACATCCCCAATAATAAAACAATGTCATGTCAACCCCATAGTTTGTCTCCCAAAAACCTCATCTAGGAATCAATATCTACATTAAAAAAATGTTATGAAGTATAAATATAAGGTAGGGGTTGGATGATTTACTAAACCCCTAACCTATATCCACAACCCCTAAGTCTCATGTCATTTATGTAGGTACAATGGTGACACTTGGTACCATCTCTACCCATTCATAAGTCTAACCTTTCTCTAGGGTCACAAGTATTAGGGTCACCTATCGGGTTACCCTAAGTATAATTGAGGTTTAAATGGCCTCCTAATTAATAAAAATAGAGATACTAACTTAATTATTTCCCATTTATTAGGATTTCTAGGTTATCCCAAACACCTAACTCATCCACAAGACCACATAGGGTTTAACCCCTAGGTAATCACATCCTTGTGGGGGTGGAACACTTTCCCCTTGACCATCTCAATGATCATGATGGCTCAAGTGTATCTCTCATGGAAAACCCATTTTTCACTCTTCCATAAATATTATCTCACTCAATCTATGGTCACTATGTCACTTATCTATAGGATTCAACCCCCAATACATTTGAACCTATATTATCAGCCATCAGTGGATGAGAAATCTAGCTGATTCTCGAATGTCCATCAGTTCTCCCTACATAGGGTTAATTTCAACCACAATCTTTATGTTTTATGAAACAATTAATATTGTGTAAAGGGAAATAATTCCAAATGTGGTGGTTCCACACATAACATGTGAATATAATTAAATTCATAATAACAAAGGAATATGAATAAGTACCACATATCATTTTTGGATATTTAAAAATTTATTTCCAAGGGACGACAATGGTTACCATGTACTATCCAAGCCCATCCAATGAATCTGACGCCCTATTTCAAAAACAAAATCATGAAATTAATTAGTTATAATCATATTATAATTAGTTAATTAACTAAAAAATATTCATAAAAAATATCATTTCTATTTTCAAAAGTCATAAATCCCTAAAATATCACTATTCTACCTCGTCGTATTAAAATCACATCCAACCAGAAGTCTACAATCTGTAGCAAACATACTACCTCAAACTGAAAAAACACCCAAACATGTGACACTAAAATAAAATAAAATTTAATTTATATTAATATAAAAATGTTTTAAAATAACAATAATGAAATACATCAATGATTGGCATAAAGAGAAGTGTTTATATCATCTAGGGATTCCTTCTACACAAGCACTACAAAATACCCATGATACTTAGCTAATTCCACAATTCAATAATGGAATCTATATCAAAAACCTTATTCAGGGAAATCTAAAATTATAAATAATGTTGGGGAAGTAGAAAATGTGGAAATATAGTGGAAAAGTCACTAAAAAATACATTACTTCACTATTTGAGGCACCCAAATCCAAGGAGGAGCCAGGATGGAATACTTGATTAGGTGATCAACCCATGTGGAATACTTGATGAGGTGATCAACCCATGTCACGAGAGAATGAGATGAGGGGGTATGAACCCATACCTTATTTTAAGCTAATCATTTTGTTTTCTAGTTTTTTTCAGAAGTGGATAATATGAAAATTTAAGGAGTACATTCTGTGTACTATTGAGTACATGCCATGTACCCAGTTTCCAAGGGTGACCGTGTGCTGACCGTTTAACGGCCGATTACATGGCCATGTGGGGAGATCTGGAGACCTCCTATAGTAGATTCTAGTTAAGGTAAGTACATACCATTTATATTTAAATTTCATGACATGTACATTTTCTTTTATTTCATTAAACAGACTAGGGTCATGTCTTATTCCTAGTTTCATCTTATTCTCTGCTCGTCTCGTCCCGGAGTGACCGAAGATGATATTTCTTCTTCGATCCCCCGACCTGTTGTCCTTTCTCCAAATCAACCGTCATCAATTGCATTGGAATCATATCGGTGAGTTCTTCCTTCTTCAAGAGCCTCATCTCTTGATTTCTCCTCTCACATGATATATCCTTGGTTGATCATTTTCGATGTTTTGGTATATCTACTGTTTTTTCATGGATTCAATGGTCAACACTAGAGTATACCAATTTTACACCGTCAAGGTAGGTGTTTTGTGACATTCCATAGTTATCTATTGAATTTTCTGTGAAAAATTGTCCAATACCCTAGAACGGGGTATTGTGCGTTTGGGTTTTTAGCCATGTCAATGCTTGTTATGCCTTCTGTGCCTGAGTATAGGTTGATTGATTATGAATAGGGTTATTTTTCATGTTATTAATGTGTTTCCCATGTTTTTTTATATTGACAATATGGACCAGATTTGTCTGTTTGGCTGATTGTTTTCTATTCAAAGTGTTGTTTTGATGGAGTGATATTATCCGATGTTGTTATATTCTTATATTTGATTATCCAAGTAGTTCTTGAAAGATTTTATCCATGTATTTCTTATGGTTTATTTTTGTTGTTGAACATCATTGTACCCGATTGAATTACATAGGTCTGTGAGATCATGGTATAGTAGACTATAGGGAGAATGGACGCTGAGGGATTCTCCAGAGTGACTATTTACTTTTACATTGAGAGAATAGAGGGGGTGGAATTTGTGCTGCCTCAGAGTGTCTTTAGTTCCATGTTGTGAGACCATAGGGGGAATTGGACATTGATTGCTTCCCTAGAGTGTCTATAGTTACCAATATGAGAACACATGGGGAATTGACAGTGAGTGCTTCCTCGGAGAGTCTTTGCTAAAGCTGAACTAGAGGGGTTAGGTTATTAGTACTTCCCAAACGGATAATTTTTTTATTAGATTTTACTTCATATTTAAAAATTAATGCAATTTAACTCTATGATTTTTTTAACCTTTTGATTACTTCCTAGTGTACTGCTTCATTTTGTTTATTGCCTACCATGTACATTAAATAACTATTAGGAACATATCCTTGGGTGGTTTCCTACTAGGATTCATCTCTCACTTGGTTTGGGTCATGATTTAGGGCAAAAAAAATTATATTGAAATAGGTATAGATAATCTCAAGTGCCCTGCTACTTTATGTAATAGATTGATTTGGAGCTGGGGAGAATGGGACCAAGATGAGGCTTTCGAAGCTAATGGAGTTTATTTTTTTTATTTGTAAATTGGTTTAGTATTGTATTCCAGCATTGTGAATTATTTGGATACTTTCCTAGACATATGTATCATGAATCATTTATATATATATGTGTTATAGTTTTTTATTACTTCCATTATTCCGTTCTTTACTTATTTCATGTTATTAATTATTTTTCTATTGTTATGTATTTATTTCTGATGCATTACTTTATCAATGAGGGCATAGTTTCCCCACTATCACACCCAAGGACCTCATTGCTAGTCTGCATCCTCTGGCATTTGGGGAAATGTTCTTTAGGTCAGGTGACCATATGGGTACCGGGCAGCTCTGGGCGGCACCCAGAACTGGGATGTTACAAAGTGGTATCATAGGAATTATTTTCCTCTTGACTTAATTATTGGAGCCTATAGTCAGGGATAGGACATAATAGGTATTTGGTAATAAGTTGTACCCAAGAGTATCTAACCCATGTATAGGGAATAGCCAATTTATTTCAATTATTTCAATTTTTCTATTTTTGCAATTATTACGGTTGATTTAATTTCATCGTTGGGTGATTCACATGTATTGTGTTGTTATAGTTGATATTATTGACATTCTATTTTTGTTACAACCCAATGAGATGAGGGTATTCCATCTCGTGCATCATATAGGCACTTGATAGAGATCACATGTCATGAATTATTACCGTGCCATTTAGGGTGGATTACTGATTGCATGTTGTTGAGATAGATGTTGTTCAAGATATGCATGTTATTTTTATATGTGCCTTGATATAATACCTATTATATTATTGGGTATTGGATTGTGTAAGGTTTCATTTGAATGAACTCCGAAACTTGGTTCTTGAGGTGTTATTGGCCCTCATGGATTGGAATGTAGTGGATCATTGAATTATTATTCTTGTATATGACAAGTATAAGATTCCAAGATTTGAATCGAGGGAGTTATGGGCACCCGTGGATCATAATTTGTATATTTAATGTTCATTTCAGTGTTTTTCTTGGTTCTAATGTAGTTTTTGTGGCTTACAGTCTAAAAAAACCCACAATACACGTCGTGTAATGATAAATACATTCCATGTATCCTTCTGTTTGGGAAAGAACTATATTTCTTAAGTACATTTTGTGTACTTTAAGTACACTCTGTGTAGTGCCTAACTGTGTCACTGGATGTGTGGGCAGGGACACAAGGGTGGGAAATCCTTGGTGGAACATGCAGTGTAACAGACGTACACTCTGTGTTTATAGAACATGTATCCATCCATGTGACCAATGACATGGGTGGATTATGGTTAGTTAGTACACGCCATGTCTAGTACAAACATCCCATGTAGATTCAGCTGTGTAATTGGCCATGTGAATAACAACACGGGTCGGTGAAGTTCTTCCTAGTACACGCCGTGTCTGGCACAAAAACGTCTTGTAGTCTTGCACTAGGGGAACCGTGTGGGTTAAGTCAGGTAGAAGAACTCGAGTAGGTGAAAACAATTCAAGTACATTCTTTTTCTTGGTAGAACACACCATTTTTTGGGGTGATACAAGATTAGTGTTGTCATGAGTACGCATCCATGTGAAAGGGTAATGGAAAATTCCTTGTAAGAGCTGTACACGCCGTGTATCCACATTTTATAAATCTTGAATTCATTCTTTCTCATGTTTACTTATTGCACATTTATGATTCATTCCCTCTTAATCTTGATCTAAGGTGTGTGTTTGACCTTGCAGAGTCATGCCACCAAGACTCCCTCTTATTGTATGCTAGTTACAGGGTAGTTATGAGATACCCGACATGGCTAATCAGGGACTCCCAGCAGATCCTCTTATATTTATAATCATTGCACTAGCTGTTATTCCAAATATTGGTGATGATTCACAGTATAGATAGGGATTCATGAGATTCATGCAGGCCTTCTGAAGAGTACCGCATTCTGCACCATCTATGGTAGAATTAACACGGGTTTTCCCACAACATGATCCTCCCACCTTCTTAGGGGAAGGAGGACCACATGCTATAGAATCATGGTTAGAATCCATGTAGTCAATATTTGAGCATTTGGTGACACATCCAGAGATGAGGGTGAATCTCACTACATATATGCTTCTACATTCCCCTAAGAGATTGTGGGTTGTGATCTCACAGGCAGAACGCCAGCAGGTGATGGCTTGGGATGAGTACCACCATACTTTTACGATTACTTGTACCCATATACCTTGTGGTCTGATCGATCCTAAGAGTTCAATATTCTAGATTAGTGTACTCTTTCAGTTATGGAGTATTCTTCTCACTTCACAGAGTTGTTCTTATTCACACCCGTTACAGGAGGTGATGAGTTATTCCTGGCGAGGAAGTTTGAGGATGGTCTCAGGAACGACATCTGATCACAGGTGAATATCTTTAGGTTGACTTTAATCCATTTTATAGTGAACTATGCACTGATCACTGAGTAAAATATGAGGGATTTTGTAGTTGGGTTCCAGGGTGTCTCGGCATCTGCACTTGGTATCCCCCTTATTGATAGTCAGAAGCGCCGTAGGGAGTCTACGCTCAGGGATCCGAAGAAGCAATATATGCCTTCTAGTAGCCAGGTGGTGTGCTACTAGTGCAGAAAGAACGGGTATACAAGGACACTTTGCCCAAGATACCCAGTTCTGTATTGATCTTGGGGCATGATCAGTCATTTTCAGCATTTCTATTAGTTTTTCTCACCCAAAACTTGTGATAGATGTTTTGTTTCAACTCCCTGTACAAAATAAGGACCACTGGTTTCTCATCAGTCTGGGAACTAGAATTATTCATGCCACTCAGGCCAAGGTTCAGGTTGTAGTCATGGTATCCAATCGACAGGCTTTCAGTGATAATAGGGTGGATCAACTCAGGGTGGATAGGCAGGGTCGCAGGGCCGATGTATATGTAAGAATTTTGTAGTGGAGCAGACCCAACAAGAGAAGGATTTTGAACCCTCTATAGTCTGAGGTATTATTCTAGTTTCATCGGTTCTAGCTAATGCACTTTTCGATATAGGGGCTTCCCATAATTTCATATCTTTTTCTATTGTGGGGAGCCTTGGGATCTGTATATTTTATTATACTGATTTCATGACATTGGACACTCCGTTGGGAACTAGAACAGCTAGTGTATGTCAATGTAAAGAGTTACCTATTTAATTAGGTGGGTTTCACTTAAACTGGGACCTCTATGTCCAAGATATGACAAGATATGATGTCATTCTATGAATGGAATGGTTAGTTTCCTTCCTAGCTAGTGTCGACTTCTATCACAGTACGGTGAGTTTCACAATCATAGATGGAAGTTTTTTCTTACATAAGGGCGAGTGGGATTACCAGGAAAGCTGAGCAGGACCCAAGAATCATAGGTTGGGAGAAGTTACTGTCCATATTGTCAATCTATATCTAGGTGACCAAGGGAATTCACTGTTGGACTTTCCTCTAGTTGTCAATCGGTTTAGGGATTTCTTTCTAGAGGACTTTTCATGGTGTGTGACTCATGTGAGAATTAGTCTACATCTCTCTCTAGAGAACACATAACAAGACTCATGATCTCATGAGTCACACACCATGGAACTTGGATGAAATTATATAACCACTAATCATGGTCCCTATAAATTCATTTTGTTAACTCAACTACACTTTTATAAACCACCCATCATCATTATGCACCTAATTTTCCTCTTGTTCTCTCACCCCATAGTTAAAATGCAGCCTAAAACAGAAATTTCCGGCCCCTGAACGTTCCTACCCTCAAAAAGAGCCTAAAACAATTACCACTCACGGTGATCCACCTTAATAAATCCTAACTCGTAAATTTTTTTCTTCCATTTATAAGGCACTCGTAATCCTCATTTAACCCATATAAAGGGATTTCCATAAGTAAAAAAAAAACAACTCACAAAACCATATTTCAAATCCATGGTCTATATGTCCACCCACCTAATTCAATAGAAAATAACAAGGTCAGATCAAATGGAAAACAAAATTATCATATCTCATAACACAAGGAATCCTAAATAAAATCCTAGACTGGGGGTCTCATGCATACATAGCTCAGGAACCTTGTGCTAATTCAATATCCTATAATGGAACGAATTTTCACAAAATTCAATGCATTATACACCCCCAAGAAGCATATCCTCATTATCCATATATATTCACATAACAAAACCGTGCATGATGTTTCTTTCCAAGTCAACCATCATCACACAGTTCAACTATATTGAGTATTTTTCCATGATATATGGGAATTTTTTATTTTTTATAGAGAAAAATTAAATATCCGAAACTATTTTCCTTTTCAAATTTTTTTTTGATTAACCTATAGTGTTTTTCTATAAGGAATAATAATCCAATAATGGCCTAATAGGGTCACTATATGTCCCTCTTTCTAAGGGACCATACTTTCATCATCAAGATGCATCATTCCATATACCTAGATAAACATTCAACTTGATAAAAAATATATAATTCCTCCAATATAATTATAATTCCCCCACATACTTATATTGGAAAATATTTTATGAGAATTTACTGAAACTACAAAGAACTAAACCTTAGTCATCAATGAAATCACACCCTTGTATGCCAATATTTCATGTGAACACTAAGAAACAAATATGATGCATTATCAGCTGTCTCTTTCAACATTCCGTGAACACAAAATCTCAAGTATTCATCAATAAAAATACCATGTATGTTTATTATTGAAAACATAATATATAGATCTATCATTAGAATCCAAAATTGAAATCCCATTGCTATTAACCTTTAATTTTTACTATTACAAGTGTTCGCGAAAAACTTGTAAAATATCCATCACATGCATTAAGACATTACTATGTCTCATGGATTTCATGTTCAGAATATAAAGATAAAAGAATGAAGGGATCTGATGGTACTTTTTAATGTATCAGACCGAAGGTATCTCAACAGGTTCCCTAGTCTGGTTTTCTATAATAATAGAGGCATGCAACCCCATATGTCGAATGTTTTCGATTAGCAATAGGGGTTTAGGGTAGTATTGGATGGAAACTATACCACTTGTATATAGATCTCAATAAGGGATAAAATTACCATGTATCATATATCAATGATAAATATCATAGTGCACATGATAAATTAAACAACCCAACTAGTAATAATATGAAATTATGAAATAGTATAATCACACAAAGATAATCTCCCACATGTCTCATTAAATATATAATTAATTATAGAATAAAAAATAAACATACTAGAGGATCGAAAACACCTCTAAGCCTATTCTCAAACCCATTCACCAATCCCTCTACATATTATCAACTTGATCATCAACATCATATCAAGTCTATTCCCATCTTGTGGCTGTAATAAGTTAAAGTTCAACTTGAATAACCAAGTTCCTTCGGCAGTCAATTATGTTGTGATTATATATCTCATTAGGTCACCACCAATGCGATCCAATACATCACCATTATATTTATTGAATGATCTTGTGACATGTTCAATATAAATAATGACCTATTTTAGAATAAAATAAAATAAACATACTATAAATTCTTCAACGCGATGTTGGGATGACTTTGAGCATGTCATGTGGACCACACTAACCCATGTACCAAACCATATCATTTATAATCATTTGGCATGTGACCGTAAAAATCTATACCTGTTTCAGATAGTGGGAGGGTATGTTTGAGCACATCAAAATATATTTCCTACCATATATATTCTAGATCTTGGTGTAACCACTAAATCATAATATCATCATAATTAGGAAAAACTATGCCTTACAAACAGCCCAACGACCATATCCCAAGCATCAATAGAATCTTTCCAAACTCTATTATCAAGTATGGGGAAAGGAAAATTCTCTGGAATTAAAATCAATCACAGAATTAGAAATATCTTCTAGTTCACCATTCTAAACAACCAGAACCCATGCATCATGGTATTCTTTCTTAGGAACATGAATCATCCTTTGTATCAACTTGTTGAACCCCCAGGTTTAATTAGTAAGCTCTTTATAATAATAGTGATCATAATAAATTCCCCAATTCTGAATGACCTAATTACAGAAATAATATACATCTTAGGGTCACATTCCATCAAGGGGTCCCACATAATCCCATGGTCAAATCCTAACATCCAAGAAGTTCTTACCTAGCTCAAAAACTAGATACGAGGAAGCAAATATGAGATTCCAAAATGGAATCATCACATTAGTTGTATCACATAATAATCGCATTATTCTCCAAAATTTGGATCCCATGATGCACCTATGAGATTTCCTAATATATCTATCACGTTATGTCAGGATCATATGTTGGGAACCCTGATGAATTTATAGGAATCCATAACTATATTAATAGTAAACAATAGAATGTATAAATATTGGTTAAAGGTCAGACAAACACTTAAAACTGGTACCATCATGAAATATTACCAATATCAACCTCTAACTACGGCCTCAAATCATAGGGGCTACTACATGGGTCCCCTAGGTCTCATCAAGGTCCCTTTGGCCTCTTAGGTAAGTCACACTATGGTGATGTTCCGATTCCCATCCTCTTTCCAAGGGATCCTCGGTGGACATGAATACCCAACTACTATGCCTGATAACACATGGTCTAACCACTGAGTTAATCACGTCATATTGATGAAGAACACTTTACCCATGACTGTCTCAATGAGCACAATGGATCTAGAATATCTCTCATAGACAACCCATCAACCACACATCCCATTTCGTCACCCCTATCCCCCAGGGGTCACTAGGCCTCTTGTCATCAGGCTGCAAAATATATCCATTCCAACTTATATTATCAACAATCCAAATCCGAGATTACAATCCAGTACTTGTGGTTTTATCATGGCCCTCATAACCCTCATCAATTTCACCATAGGCTTTATGTTTTACTGAAAATTCTTCAAAAAATAATGGTTATCCCAAAATAACATGGTGGTGGGACGCATTCCACTTGAATATAATTAAATATATAACAAAAAGTATGTTCTAATAAGTGTCACCTATCAATTTAGACTACTTATAGTTTATTTCTAGGGGTTGGTAGCAACTGTAAGGTCACGTCCACACATGTACAATACATTAAAGACCCCATCTCAAAACTAAATCACTAACTTAATTATTTATAATCACATTATAATGAATTATAAAAAAAATTATATATAATATAATTTTTAATTTAAAAAATAATAATTTCATACTATATTGTATGTTGACCTCGTCACACTGGAATCAAGACCAAATAGTCTTCCCCAACCCATGACGTACTCCTAAAATAAGCCAGGGGAATTCTCTAAAATGGTACCATAAAAACATTTATTTAATTTAAATTAAACTCAAAATATTCTGAATATATTCATGAAAACAAACCTCATAAAATGGAATGAATCAATTTTCTTATATATTATTGGGATTCCCACTATGCAGACATAACAAAATACCCTTGTTTTTCTTTTGATTCCCCAGTGCTCTGGTGGAATCAACATCAAAACCCTAGTTACATGAATCAAAAAAATAGTGAGAAGATAGTGGAAGAAGAAAGGTGGGAAACATATAAGGTTGATAACCTAAAAATTTAAGAAATTACACCAAGAAGAACCAATATTTGGAGAGGATCCATGGAGGAAGAGTGGGTGAAGCAGTTCGACCATATGTGTATGATGGGAGGAGAAATGAGATCTGTACACTTTTATTTTTGTAACAGTGAAACCAAAATACCATTTTTAATTTCCCACATGATTTTTCAAAATGTGTTTCCATCATGCAGTTAGAGCTACTTCAATCACTCCACCACTAACAGTTTGGTCACAGTGTCAACAAAATATTTCAATTTATTGGGTGGATCTAAAACCCCTCAAGAACTATGTATGGTTTCCATCTAGAACCTAAAATTTATTAACCTTATATACAATCTAACCATGAGATCCAATTGTCACTACTGGAATTTCAGATTTTTGTAATGGCCTATTTGAGTCGGGATCCCGTCGTAAAAACTCTCTTGCGACGGGGTCTCGTCATAAATAGTCCGTTGTAGAAAACGGCGTTGCAAGTAGTATTATTTGTGATAGGAACATTGCAAAAAACTACTATTTGATATGGGAAAGCTTCACATCGTAAATAGATCTCTGATTAAATGTATTATATATATAAGAACCTATTGTGATGGGCCTGTCGTCCTGTCCCAAAAAGTTCTCTATTTATATATGTTATATATACTTAAACCTTTTGTGAAGATCCCATCACAAAAAATTATTTGCGACGGTAAAGTAACTCATCACAAATAAGTTTTAATATATATATATATATATAATATTTGCGACGGACCCTGTTGCAAAAAAGTTCCATCGCAAATACTTAATAAAATAAAAAACAATTAATGAAATTTTGATTAATGAAAAATATATTTTAATATAATTAGAATAATAAAAAATTAATATTAAAATTATAAATAATTGAAAAAAATATATAAAAATCCTAAAATATTACTATTATTATTATTAGTAAAATAAAAAAAATTATAAAATATAATATTAATAATAAATAATAAAATAATTAAATTTTAAAAATAATACGAAAAATTAAATTATGCAATATTCACATCCATATAAAAGAAAAAACTATAAATAGTTCATATTATAACAAATGATGAATTCAAATGTTTTTTATAGAATAAAAAAATCATCGGGGGGATAGTCATCTCGAGGAGCTAGAAGAGATGAAGGAGATGGTGAAGGAAACTCCATCCCTAAACTATGAGTCAGATGATGTGTGTACTCCATCTGCTCCTGCTACTGCTACTGTAATAGAAGTATGTCCTCCTCGTGCTACTGCTGCTGCTGACACATCTCTTCATACTGCTTCTGGAAACTCTCTATATGTTCAATTTGAGCTCGCAACTGTTCCTGATACTGTGAGACATAAGATGATAACTCTCCATGAGATCATCTTGAGCTTGACGCCGACATCAAAAGATACCCATAATAAGTCCCAGGAGTCAAATGAGAGATAATACCAACTACTCGACCCTTCTTAGGGGCATACTGGGTCACCCTCATCCATACCACCTCATCGAAATGGTGGGAAATAGTCAGATCAGTTGTCTCAACCTGACTAGCAGCCCGTGTCTGAGAGTTCGTAGCATCATATGACTACTTCAGTTCCTATTAGAAATTAAAATAGTGAAAATATTATATGCAGTTAAATTTCAAACTGAAACTGAAATAATATTGACCACAAGCTAACGTTGGTGAACACCTATAATCTCTTCAATGGCTGGATCACTGTACATTCTCTGATAAATTTCATTCTCTATAATATCAGGATGCTCGACCACCTATATGAATATATAATAAACTATTTATATTGAATGTTATATCAAATATTTAAAAAATATACTTAGCAGATTCTATCTATGTGTACTGAATGTACGGCTACCAGCTTGATGTGTCACCTCATGTCTCCCTCGGTTCTATTAGACCATTTAAGATCTCCAGTAAAATCCACCACTCAACTAGTGCGAACATAATCCATCCTAAACATGAGATGAAATTTACTCTGGTCAGTGGGCTCTACATGACTTATCAAATACTGTCACTCCTACTTTCTTAATGGGTTTCCTTATGAAATTGTGCAAAAACTGATGGAAACGCTCATGCATATACACCTCTCATGCCTCGTGGATAGATTTGCACATGATATCATCTATGGGATACCATAAAACCTATAATTAATTTATAATATCACGTTATTAATGAAATAAATTTCTCAATAATATTATTTTTTTACATAGCAGCCAATGATTGAACATTCCAAGATATACATCAATGGGAATCTGTTCACATGTGATCCATGGCTAAGAAAAATAATTACACAAGATAGAGCTCCCCTCTCCAATAGCTACATGCACAAATCTATGAAAAAAAGATCAAATAATCAATCAATTATCATATAAATAAATTAATGAAGGATAACTAAAGTACATAGGTTATCAGAACTCTGAGTTCATGGATCGAAGCAAAGGCGTGTAAATTAGACAGGGATAGGGTCAAGAATTATTAGTTGTGCAAGACCGCACCCCCTCCGTGTATCCCATGAACCGCTAGAAGGATGAGGGTTAGATGATCTCAAATCCCCCTCATCCAAAGGTATCTTAGCCTCCTCCAACTCACGAAATAGACCAGGGTCCATCTAAAACACAAAATGATTATTGTTAGCAGATATTTGAAAATAACTATTACAAATAGATATATATTAGTTATGATTATAACCAGTATTTAACTGTGTCAATGTTCACATTCATCATCATCTAAATATCTGACAATGTCAATGAATTCATATTCATCATCAACATCATCAATATCCATACGAGTTTAAGTTTCATCATCTATTTGTATTTCAAATTCATTTGTAACATCATTAACATCATTATCACCATTGACCCTTAATTGTGGGGTTTCATCATCATTAGTCATGTATCTTTGTGAAAAATATGGATTTGGAGTAGTCTCTTAAAAAAATGAAATTACTTATACTTCATCACAACCACATTTAGTTTTAGAAAACTGATTTTCCTGAGATTTTATTTTTATTATGCTCCACCAATCACTCAAATCTCTTGATGTAGCACAGTACATTGCGTAATATGTTTTATGTGCCTGTTGAGCTAGTGAAAATAGTTCATTTACTGAAAAAAGTCTTTTATATTTAATATCAACGATTCCATGAATTAGATGAACTTGTAAGCCTCTCTCAGTACCCAACCGCCGACATTTAAACAATATTATGTAATTTTTCCCTTGATAACATAGTTCAATAATTTCATCCAGCATGTCATATAAGACAACTTTAGTTTCTCAATGTTGCTATCCTCTAAAGAAAACTCCCATATTCATTGTTTTTTTTATTCCCAATATTCATGTGTATGAAATCAAAAACCATTCACAACATATGAATTATAATATTTAACCATTTAGGATGATGGTTTACTCAATATACACTATCGCTTATCAATTTTATCAGCATGTTAACACACCGGAAAATTTGTAAAACAATTATCAAAATAATAAATAATAAATAGAATTGATATGTTAAACCATCAATAATTTATCTTACTAGTTTTTTAAACCATTGAAAAAAATTGTTGGCATTCACCAAGAGCAACTGTTGTAATTAGTAGATGGTTTTTCTTTATATGATTATCATACAACCTATAAATAAAATAATTTTACTTATTTTAACATAAATTGTAAAAAAAATTGATAGAATCAATCATAGTACAAATGATGTTATTTCATCATAATTGAGAAAAACATATGCATGAGATCTCTGGTTTTCATAATCTGAAATTCATCATTCGTGAACTCCGCCAAATCCAAGGTCTGGCTGATTAACAACTGATAATTGATTTTTCATTTCATCATTGAAATTACCCTCACTCCATCCAATGTGGTTGTGTTTTGAGGGATATTAATATTCAAAATAATGAGATTAGAGAAAATAAATTTCCTCTTGAAAATATGCTTCATCAATTGACCCAGCAACTGATTCTTTGTTACGTACTTTTTTCTTCAATTTCTGCATGCATCCCTCAAATGGGTACATCCATCGAACCTTTGTGGGACCTCAAAATCTATCTCCATTTGGAAAATGTAATATCAGATGTTTTATTGATTCAAATAAATATGACATGAATATTTTTTCCAGTTTACATATAATTTAAACAATATATTCTTCCGGTTTTCTTAGTGCATCATAGTCTATTGTCATCACAAAAATGCCTCAAAAAAATATGATATGTCAGTTATTGAATCCCAAATTATAGAATTCAACAATCCTCTAAATACAATCAGCATAAGTCTTTCTATTATAATACGACAATTATGACTTTTTAGTCCAGTAATATGACCATTATTAACACATCTTCCAAAATTGGAAGCATAGAAATCTAGATTTACTCACATCCTCAATCTGCTGACAAAATCATAAACAAATCTCTTTGGATATTGTATGACCTTCTTTTTCCTTCATTAACCCCTGTGATCTGACATTTTGAAACTATTCATGTTCCAGTATTCAGAAAATTTTGGCATGATCTAATTGTTCCTTTACATTATCTTTGGTCTTACCTGCTGTATCCATTAATGTATGAAATAAATTATCAAAATAGTTATTCTCAATATTCATGGCATCCGACATGGGGCTGACAAAAAATCAGAAAAATATGGAAGATCCCAAAAAATTCGTCGTTTTATCAAATTATGTTCTTTCCCAAATCTATGAATTTTCTATTAGTTCATTGTTTCCCAAATGTGATGAGAGGTAATAAAAATACAATTGGTTTTAACTCTATACATGAGATCATTTTTGGAGGTTTATCCTTTTCAATTGTGCCTTTTCTAAAATGAGATTTGTTTCTCCAAAAAGGATGATTGGTTGGAAGAAATATATGATTACAGTCTAAGTAGAAAGGTTTTTTCAATTGATTATTATAAAGGATTTATTTTCTTTCATACTGTAAGGAAATGATTTTGGACCATGTGTACTCCATACAGATAACATGCCATATGTCAGGAAGTCACTAATCATCCACATCATTACAGCTTTTATTACGAATTTTTGTTTCGCACCAACATCATACGTACTAACACTATTACTCCATAATTAATTTAAGTCATCAATCATTGGTTTCAAATAAACCTCTATATTCTTTATCTGATGTTCTGGGATAAGTAAGGTCAAAAAGATATAGGGATCCTTCATCAACATCTATAGAGGTAAATTATACGAAGTTATAAAGATAGGCCAACATGAATACCAACTACCATAAGAATCAAATTCATGGAAACCGTCACTAGAAAGACCTAATCACATGTTTCAGGCTTCTAATGAAAAAGATGAATGTAGTATGCCAAAATGTATCCATGAATCATCTTCAGAAAGATGATTCAATATTTTATCGGTTGAAATATTTGTTTTTTGCTATGAAATCAGTGAAATTGTTTTTAAAGACATAAATAAATGTTGCAACCTGGGTGCAATGGTGAAATATCTCAACTATTTTACAGGAATCGATCCATACTTCTTCAGTTGAGATTCTTTATACCTCAACTTACCACATGTGGGAAAACTATTCAATAACTCATTTTCCCTAGAATATATGATGAAATAATTTTGACATGCATGAATCCTCTGAACTAACGCCAAGATTTTGAGGCGGCCTCTTTCTTTCATAGTAATTTTCCGGAGACACATTTCCATCAGTTAACTGTGTGTTAAACAAAGAAAATATCTAATCAATATAGATGTTTAACATTACATTTTCTTATTTAAAAGCCATAATTTTTTCAACCACTTCTAATTTTCTTATCTTGTAACCAGGATATAATTCATCCTTATCAGACCTCAACAACTCATAAAATTTGGACAGTGAAAACTCAGGAGTTAAATCAATATCATGCTATGTTTTATTTTGTTGAATAGATGGACATGCAATATCATGTAATAAATTTTAAAACCATTATTGATCCAAAATCAATTTATTAGTATCTTCTCTAGAATTTTGTTCATCGTGTTGATACCAAAAAATATAATCTGCAATAAAACCAAACCCAAAGGGATGTCCCCCAACCATGTCAAATGTGTCAAACATTCTCAGAGCACATTTTTTACAAAGACACTTAATTGTGCCATCTGAAATAAATTCTGTTGTTAATGATGCAAATGATAATAAAGATTCAACACCATCAATATAAATAGGATTTAAACTAGAACCATTTGGCTTTTGTGCAGACTAATCCAAGGGAGGTCATCTAATAATGACTGTTATTGACTTCCTAATTCCTTATTTTTCTAAAAAATATTAAATCATTACTGTTTTTGAATAATTTGAAATTATAAAAACACTATCCAAAAAAGAATATAAATAATTACAACTACTTATTAATAATTATCACTAATTTCAAGCGACACAATTTCTAGTGGATTGACGACTACTCTTTTGTCTGGCGACTAATTTACATGCAACTTTCTCACACTAAAATCATAATGAAGAATGTACATGGAGTTATGCATATTTATTCTCATACATATGAGATTATATAAAAGTACATATGAGCATATTCCTCATTTTGAGAAAGATGCATGTAAATGAGTTGTCGGACTAAAGAGCCACCATTTCGTTGATGAATCATCTTCTTTCAACTGTCACCACCTGAAAAAATTATAAAAAATGTGGTCCTATGAATGCATATTCAAACTCGTGCATACGAGATTGGATATGCATATGTAAAAGCATACATTTTATAACGTTTTGAGTCGGTGAGAGTTGAAAGGATAAGAGTCATCAAGAAAAAGTAGTGTTGTCAATCCACTTGAAATTTTTCCATGTTATTACAATTTATTACAAATCATTTTATTCTTAATTATTCCTAATTATTCCTAATTATTTCTAATTATTCATATTTATTGGTAATTATTTTTAATTATTAATATTTATTGCATATTATTCCTTTTCTTTGTTATTTAATCTTATTTATTAGTATTTATTGCTAATTATTCTTATTTATTCATATTTATTGGTAATTATTCTTATCCATTGTTGAATAATTCTAATTTTTGGTAATTAATGCTAATTATTGGTAATTAAATCTAATTATTGGTAATTAGAGCTAATTAAATCTAATTAATGATAATTATTTATATTTATGGCTAATTATTGCTAATTATGGATATTTATTCCTATTTTATCCTATTTATTCATAATTATTCATAATTATTACTTATTATTACTAATTATTAGTAATAAGTAATAATTATTACTAATTATTACAAATTACTACTAATTATTACTTATTACTACTAATTATTACTATTTAATACTAATTATTACTAATTATTACTAATAATTACTAATAATTACTAATAATTACTATTTATTACTAATTACTACTAATTATTACTAATTATTATTATATTTTACTATTTTTTACTATTTATTACGATTTATTACGATTTATTTCTATTTATTAATAATTATTACTATTTATTACTTTTTAGTACTATTTATTAATATTTATTAGTAATTATTACCAATTATTACAAATTATTACAAATTACTTATTATTACTAATTTTTACTAATTGTCACTAATTATTTCCAATTATTACAAATTATTACTATTTATTACTAATTATTACTAATTATTAATAATTATTACTATTTATTACAAATTAGTACTAATATTACTAATTATTACTAATTATTACTATTTATTACTAATTATTACTAATTATTACTCTTTATTACTATTTATTAGTACTAATTATTATTAATTATAACTAATTATTACAAATTTTTGGTAATTGTTACTAATTGTTACTATTTATTGCTAATTATTACTAATTATTACTAATTATTACTATTTATTACTTTTTATTAATATTTCATACAATCATTTCTAATTATTACTATTTACTACTAATTATTTTTAATTATTACTAATTATTACTAATTATTACTAATTATAACTACTTATTAATATTTATTACTATTTATTACTATTTATTTCAATTTCATACTATTTATTACTATTAATTCCTATTTATTGCTAATTATTACTAATTATTACTAATTTTTAATAATTATTTCTATTTTTTACTAATTATTATCTATTATTACTAATTATTACTATTTATGACTATTTAAAACAAATTATTACTAATTATTACAAATTATTGCAAATTATTACAAATTATTAATAATTATTACTATTTATTACTAATTATTACTAATTATTACTAATTATTAATAATTATTAATAATAATTATTAATTGTTACTAATTATTAATAATTATTGCTAATTATTTCTAGTCATTACTATTTTTAACTATTTATTACTATTTATTACTAATTATTTCTAATTATTACCATTTATTACTTTTTATTATTAGTTATTACTTTATTTTACTTTGTATTACTAATTATTACTAATTATTAATAACAATTACAAAATATTACTAATTATTACTAATTATTTCTAATAATTGTTATTTATTAAAATTAATTGCTATTTATTTCAAATTATTACAATTTATGAGTAATTATTATAAATTAATACCAATTATTACTAATTATTACTAATTATTACTAATTATTTCTATTTATTACTATTTATTACAATTTATTAATATTTATTACTATTTATTACTATTTATTAGTATTTATTAGTATTTATTTGTATTTATTACAATTTATTACTAATTATTACTAATTATTACTAATTATTGCTAATTATTGCTAATTATTACCAATTATTACTAATTATTACTAATTATTAATAATTATTACTAATTATTACTATTTATTATTATTTATTACAAATTATTAGTATTTATTACTATTTGTTAATATTTATTACTAATTATTAGTATTTATTACTAATTTTATTAGTTTTTACTTATTTTAGTATTTATTACTAATCGTTACTAATTATTACTAATTAATACTAATTATTACTAATTATTACTAATTATTACAAATTATTTCTAATTATTACTAATTATTACAATATATTAGTATTTATTATAAATTATTTGTATTCAATTCTAATTATTTGTATTTATTACTAATTATCACTATTTATTTGTAATTATTACAAATTATTACAAATTATTAGTATATTTACTAATTATTAGTAATTATTGCCAATTATTAGTATTTAGTACTAATTATTAGTATTTATTACTAATTATTAGTATTTATTACTAATTATTACTAATTATTAATAATTATTTCTATTTATTAGTATATATTAGTAATTATTAGTTATTATTACTATTTATTAGTATTTATTACTAATTGTAAGTATTTATTACTATTTTTTCCTAATTATTATTATTTTTTAATTATTATTTTTTAATTATTACTAATTAGTGTTAATTACTATTAATTACTACAAAATATAGCTACTAATTTCTAATTACTGCTAATTATTTATATATATTACTAATTATCGTTAATAATTGTTAGTTATTACTGATTATTAACAATTAGTACTAATAATTTAATTTTATTATTACAAATAAATACTAATAACAAACCAATTTAAATCTAACTTAATTAAAACTAATCAACAATAATTTAAAGTAATATAAAGAAATAAAATAAATTCTAAATTAAATAAAACATAAATACCTTTAAACGTGATCTCTTATCATTGTAGACGGCTTCACAACTTCTTCGTAAAAATAAAACTATGTCTAAAAAATTTAGACTCTAAAATTAGAGTTTAGAGAATGAGAGAAATAAGAAATTAAAGAGGAAAGAAAAACTGATATGGATATATATATATTGGTTGTATTAGTTGCGACGGGGCGCCCATCACAAATAGTATTTTTTGCGACGGGACTCGTCGTAAATACTTGTGGTCGCATTAATTACTGTTGGCAGTTAAAAGGTTATTTGGGATGGTACCCATCACAAAAGGTAACCAGCCAACACACTATTGGTGACGTGGCAACATCCCGTCGCAAATAGGTTTTTACCGTTGCCTGTTATTTGCGACGGGACCCGTCGCAAATAACCTTCGGGGGGTCGAAGTAGTCGAAAAAACCGGTTTTTCTCATAGTGCGTGATTCACAAAAAATGAACTAAAATTTCATTAATGTTTAGGGTGCCACATGGTTCCACTAACCTGTGTTCCCCAGACACGTGCAACTTCTGAATAACTTCAAAAACTACTGAAATCAAACCTGAGGCACCCCAGGCACACCAGAGCTCTCGAGATACCATTCAATCCAAATTTGACATCTAAAATCCTCACATTGAGGCATTTCATCACTCATAATTTCATTCCGAATCTCAACTAAAAATATTACTTATCCAATAAACTAAAATCAAATTCCATATTTAATTTTGTGGCTTATATGCACATATATTTTTACAATATTCTCACCATAACACATCGCATTCCTCGTAAACCTGCTCAAAATTCCACCAACATAGCCAACCTACCTATGTTACCAAACCACACTCAAATAACTATGTTCTACATTGACATATTGATTGAGATTCCACTATGAATCTCCCAACACATTGAACCCAAGACATTGAAAGCTGAGATACAATATACCACCATGAGAAAACTACTAAAAATGTGTTCATGAAAACCAATATAACTAGATAAACTGTAGTTTCATATTCCAATTAGCCATATGTCCAATGGGGTCTACCACAGGATGACTTAGCCCATATAGGATGATTTCGAGTCATGGTGCACCCCTCCATCACAATCCCTCAACAAAAGACTCCCTCTAGTGGTCCACGTACATGATTGATGTTTTTTTTATTTCACCTCACCCAACCGCACTTGTAAAGACCGACATGAATTTGGGTTATCCTCATGTCTCAGATTCCAAACAAAACAAGATGAGTGCCTATATCCCTATTACAAGGCCCACATACACAAACCCTTTCTTAAAACCCCCCACCCAAACCTCAGTTAATCCCCCTCGCACGAAATGTAATTCTTCTTAAACATAACACATACATCCATTTGATTCTAAAGCCGTTTTATCCCTCTAAACACCTGTACTACATTTTCTCACTGTATTCACCTGATTTAGCATGTGACAAAACTCTGTTTCACTCCCTAAAACACACTTGAATCATTCTTAGATCACCATGATATTGATTCCAAGGAATCAACTAAATCTAATTTATCATGTGAAACCCAAAAACTGGTATTTACCAAGAACTCGATAAATTTGGTCTGTCTCAATGATATTTAAATGACACCACAACTGTCCAAAAAACCATCTAACCAAGACAAAGTCCCTTTCTAAAAGAGTGTTACCTTCCAAAAACCAATGGTGGTCACCCCTCCAAATGCATTTCCTTATAAATCACCACAATCAAAACACGAACAGTTCCCAAGAGCTGGTGTGTGTCTACCTTTCTGCGACACACTCACCATCCTTTCATTACCTCAGCAAGAATTCTCTCAGATTGGTAATGCCACCATACTTGAACCATTTTTTATGTCACATCAACCATTAATGGAACTCTATAATTAATTAAAAACTATATGAAACAAATCCCATAATCATTTCATAAACCCTATTGGCTAGATTTCACTTGAACACACACTGATTGATAACTTTCATTGGTACAAATCACAATCGACACAAACAATTTCATTCTTATCCACAATGTTGGTGCACAGTCTTATACCACCTGATAACATTAGCCAAATCTTTCTATCATGAGTCAAACACCACAAAACTTGGACGAAGATCTATAACCACATACCATAATCCATGACATTTAAGTTCATTAATCGAACCACATGTTTAGACACCACCCAAAACCAATCTAGTCATGAGATTCCTCCCGCACTCTCACCACACTACTAAAAACATTCCATGATAACAAGGTCAATCTCCAAAGAATTATTTACATAAAAAAAATCATCATTCACCCTCACCATGATATTAAAAAACCTCCAAAAAAAGAACCAATATTTCACTCCCCTAAAGAAAAACCTAAAATAAAAAATACCGGAACTCAAGTATCCCTAACTCAAAAAATCCAAATGCATAACCTATCCTCTTCCATTTTCAGGGCACTCACAAGCCCCACTTAACACCTCTCAAGTGTTTCCCTTTAGTAAAAATAAAATCCAACTCAGTAAACCTTGATTCATATCCAAGGGATCTAGGTCCACCCACAATCACAAACTAAAAGTGAAAATGTCAAAACTAATAGGTAACTACATGTTCCCATCTACGAATTCAATGAATTCACCTTCAAATCCCACTCTTGGTTATCAAGTATACATGGTTCACCAAAATTATTCTAAGCTAACAACCAATAAGGGAACTGATTCTCACCAAGAATACATACACTTGAATTTCCCTTCATGTATCACAACCTCATAAAACTTTTACAAACAAAATAAAATCATCCTTGGCATTCCAATGCATGAGAAACACCATCCTACAGTTCCACTAAGTAGAGTTCCATTCCAATCATTATTGGAAAACACCATATAGGTTGTTTACGACACGTTAAAAATCTAAAAAAAATTAATTATCATAAATCAATACTATTATTTTGTCTAGGGATTATCTGTGAAGATTTATATAGATATGTTTTCCTACTAAGGCCATCATACATCTTTGATACTAAGGGACTATATCATCATCATCAATAAGAACCAGATCATAAATCCAAATGACCTTCCACCAGAAGACAAATAAATTAAAATTCATCTTAGATTATCATAATTCCACCATGTACATATATGTGAAAGCACTGTATGAGTTGTTTCTAACACTTTAAACATTTGAGCACTAGTTTTTAGAGGAATATCACACTAGAAATACAACACTTCATGTGAAGCCTACATTCTAAATATGATGCATGAACATTGATATCTTGTCGAAATGAAAACTACCAAAATCAATAAGTAATACATAAACCAAATATCATGTGTGTTTCTTATGGAAAAAATCATATACAACTATAACATGAGAAACTAAATAAATAATTCTAACCATAGGAACCACGAATTTTCATTAGTACATGTGTTCTCATCACACCAATCTGATATCCATTATAGGTTCTTACAAATACCTAAGTGTCTAGGAAATTATGTCCCAAATATTATGAAAAACTAAAAAAAACTATGGATTCAACTTCATAATTTCTAGCCCAAGAGGAAAATCAACTAGATCCCTTTACTAGTTCACGACAGGACCACAAGTGTGTAGCACCAGAATGTCTTTATGATATATTTTCTTTAAATAATTTTAATTCTTCCGTAGCTTGCATTGCATGAAATCATCAGTTTTAATGAACCACAAGACACAAGTAGTATAAAATAACCATTTTATCCTAGCTGTTAGGTTAGCGAGAATAAATATAACTAACTTATGAAAATGTGCAGTGAATTTATTAGTATCCAATTATTTTTGAAGAATATAAATCAATTATATATTTTCATTTTTCCATTAATAAATTGTCTGAATTACTATTATTTAATAAAATTAATATTTTCTATTTTATATACATAATAACAAATATTTTTTATTCATCAAATATATATTTTTTCAGAGGGAATGAATAAACCCCATTTAATGTATTAAAACCTATATTTTTTCAAAATGGTAATTTTCTTCAATTTAATGGGGAACCAATTTAAAATTAATATTTTTACGAATTAATATCTTTTATTTAAAAATTAAAATCTTCATTAGAAGAGGGTCATAAAAATTTTCTTTGGATGAAATTTAAATATTTGTTTAATAAGATTAAAATTTTCATGAATAGTAAAAATACACTAAATTTTAATTGAAAACAATTTTATTCATCGAACTAATTTATATTGTTATAATTATAATGTTTAATGGTTTTTAACTATAAAAAAATACATTTTTAAAATGAAATATAATGTATTTCATTAAAATTAACTTTACATTGAACTCATATATAAATCAATTTCAATATTTTTCAATGTTTTAAGTTTTAAAACCAGTTCCCTCTTTCCAAAAATACAATAAATTTTGAATTAATTACTGAAAATTATATCTTTTAAATTTTGAAAAATTTATTCCATATTTTTAATTATTATTTTCATATTAGGGAAATAGTTTTATTTCATTTTTGGGTATTATGAATAGTAACATTGGTAATTCTTACTAATACTGTGAAAGGGTAAATCCGGTAATTAAGGTTAAAAATACTATTATTAAAATATTATAACACTTATGTTAATATAATTTGATGATTTTGTAAGAAGAAATCACACTTTTTTCAAAATGGTGTCCTTTAGAAGCCACTTGGATGGGATTAGAACAATTAATTTATTTTATTTAATGAAAAATTCAATATTTCTTTCCCAAATTTTATTAACAATACATTTTTTAAAATATGTTATACGAGATATAAAATATATTATAAATACTAAATTGAAAGCTAAAATGTTTTTAATTATAATAATAATTTAATTTTAATTTTTTGGAAATAAATAATTATCTTAAATACATATACTTTGATGACGTAAAAAATTAATTAATTTAATAGAAATCAATAATTCTTTTATTAAAATGGTATTAACAATAAAAATACCCAATAACATTACCAAATATTATTGGTCAAGTATATATCGACCATAACCAACCAAGATACCATTTTAAGCCTTATATAAGAGACTATGACAATAATATTATTTTATTTACTGTGATGTTAAAGTTGTCATGTACATAATTCAATAAGTATAACATTTTAAATGTTGAATTTTCTAGAAGATATATTCCACTACATGTATTATTTTGAAATATAGTAGATTTATCTTCATCGTAATATTTTCTATTTAATTGTTTTTCAAAAAATAATTATATTAAAAAAATGACACACAATTTACATAGTAGTTATCTTATTAATCGAGATAAAAAATAAATGTTATTAAAAATATTAAAATAAATATAGTTTTGGATAATTAATATTTATAATGAATATTTTAGATAAAATTAACCAATTAATAATATAATTAAATAGTTTGTTCGATGTTAACTTTTTTATCTTAATATTTTTTAAAATCAATGAATCTCATAATGTCAAACATGACACTATTGATTGTTTATCGAAATAACGTTTAATTAATTGATTTCAAAATCATAAAACATTACTATAAATATAAAATAACTATTATAAAGTCTAAAAAGTTATAATTTATTCAGTTACAATTTAATTGAAATAAAATTTGTAAATATGTCACCCCATTTAAACTTTAATTATTTGTTATCTTAATTAAAATTAAATAGAATAAGTAAATGATAATTAAAATGATAATGTTTAAATTGATTAACAAATTTTTTTAAAAAAATTGGTCTATTTTATCTCAATCATATATCATCTCTTCTTATGAATTTATACATTTTGGATATTTTTGTTTGGGGTTTGATTTTATATTAAATTAATATTTTTTAGAGATAGTAAAAGAGCCCCTCACCTCAATTATATAAGGGAACCTCCACCCTTGCATCTTCACCTAAAATTGATCCTTCAATCTATTCCATAAAATCTCTATTTTCCTTATCAATTTATCTTGTTACAATCTATCAGATTTGGTATTATTCAAAGCCAATATCTATTGCTCCAAGAGGAGATTTAGAGGAAACACGTCGAAGAAGATGTAATCCCCTCTCCCAATTCTCTCAAACGTATTTATTCGTATACTTTATCTTCTTTATTTGTTTAACTATAAAGTAAAAAATAATTTTTCACTTATATATTGTGATTTTATTATGATTGTGGAACAAAAATATTCCACTTTCTATCTATCCTATGAAAAATGAAGTCATCGCGTGTGCATACGTACGACTTACAGTCTCCATGCCATGCTGTAATCTATTTTCACCACCATCTGACCTGGATGGGTATAATTATGGAAATAATATTTCAATATTATTATTATAACATGATATTGATTCTGAAATCTTATTCACTATTCAATTTAATACCATTCAACAATTATTGGAATGATATCATCGCTCGTGCGTATGTTCGGCCTACTGTCTCCATGATAAGACATGATTCATTATACATGATATTCATTAAAGAATATTAATATAGAAGTATAAAATTTAAAAATTTGATACATATAGTTTTAATATCATTTTGGAATGATATAAATATGATCTATGAAAGATAACCAAAACCTATTCGACAGAACATGTATAATAAAATGATGTAGTTAATACCAGAATAATAAGTAATGATGAAATGTTATTTACAAACAGATGATCATATGATCATATATGATATCATTAATGTTAATATGATTATTAAATAGGTAAATTAAATTATTTAAATCATCATATAGGAGTATCGAATACAAATAATGGAAATCATTCCTAGGGTAAGGGATAATTTCATAATCTCATTTTTATCCGAGATTGTTTATATGTAAGTATTTACTAAGGTATATTTATCATCCAATCCAGGTTTCCAAAATAAAGAATATTATTTATATTCTTATACAATTTTTTCCATTTCAATTATTATTATAGATTAATTCTTATTAAACTGTATAAAAAGAATCTTTTTTCTTTTTTCTACATGAGGTACTTTTTGACTTATCTGATAGAAGTACGAGAAGAATATTTTCTTTTATCTTATTTGACATTATGAGTTCTTAAATTTTAATAACATTGTGTTTACATGAATATTACATTATATAATTTCAATTTTCTTTTGAAATAAATTATTTTCTCTTTAAAATTTTGTTGAATTTTGAGAAAAGAAAATGATTTTGAAGAACAAAGCATATTTTCTTCTGGAATTTATTTCAATTATTCAATCAAAATTATTTTCCATCTAAGATTGTAACATACAATGCATTTATATAATAATAATTATTCATATCTATTAATATTTATTAATAATATATTAATTTTATGTTAAAGGGGATTTTTTTGTCTAATAGTGTACTTGACACGCAACAACAGGTTATTATGAAATCTTACGTTGCACAAAACATTGAGTTATACCAAAACAATAATAATAATATTATAATCATATTTAACACTAAGCCATTTTATGGTAATTAATTAACATAAATAACTATGATTACACATGTTTGTTTAATGTTTATAATTTTATCCAATAAATTTCAGATGCTTAGATGACAATTAATCCATTTTAAGCATAAAACACTCTAATATGTTCAGAAGGTCATTTCCACCTTTTGATTGAGGTACATTTTTAACTGTAGTTTTTTTTTCACTTTTATATTTTCTATTTGAAAAAATTATCTTCTTCTCTATAAGTTTTACAGATAAATTTAATTCATCCAAAATCTTGGAATTTTTCTAATTAAATCCACATTTTAATGAATAGTAAAAAATAATACTTTTTAATTCAAAATTACCTTTTCATCTAATTTATTTAAATAAATAGATTTTTATTTTAATCGGTTTTAAAGTTTAATTGGATTATTGTTTTATAATTTAATCCAATATTTTTCATTTGATGTAATTTTACATTAAAATTGGCCAAAAACACATGTCAATTTTTGATAGTTTTTACTTCTTTAAAACCCACTTTCTGGTTTTTACAGGGGGAGTTATTTTTAAAATAATTTATTCCAATTATGAGTTTTGAATTTGGAAAAAAGGATTCCATATTTATAATAATAAGGTCCAATTTTTTAAAATCGGTACTGTTTATTATTGGACATTATGAATAGTATATTTAGTAGTTATTTCTATTTACCATTGGTAAAAGGAATGTCAGGTAAATAAAGTTAAAAAACAATATTATAATACTATAAAAAAACCTAACACATGTCTTAATAACATCAGATGGGATATAGATTACCATGATCGTACATGAGTCAAATTTCGGACCCCTTGAAGCCACATGGGTGTGATAATGACCTTTTATAATATTTAATTTAAAGTAAAGGGAAATATAACATAATCATGTATCTCGTTACTAAAACAATTATAATTTGGATTATATAAATGATATCTTAAAATATAAATATCATTATAAATATAAAAAGATTTTATACATAATGGTATTTTATTTATATGTTTTATAAATTAAATAAATACATTTATTTATGACACAATTATGATGTGATTATTTCTTTATTCATGAAATATTAATATAAACGATTTTATAAATTTTAAAGAATATCGTTGTTATGAGTTTATGAGAAATCAATTTATAAATAGTGTCAAAATTTATATAAATGAGTTTTAAAAAAATTAAAATTTTATTAAATGATATAATTGTACTAAAAATCCAATATTATGAAAAATAACTTATATAATGTTAAATATTAATAATTATCCACTTTTAGTTCTCTTTTCATTTAAAAGTTACTTCAATATCCATATATTATTAAAATTCAAGAAGACATGGTAAGAGTTACTATTTTTAACTAAGGGTTAAAGCTAAATGATAAGGTTATTTTTTGGACCTTAAATTGTCTAAAAACATTTGTTTGAGAAGATTTTAGACCCATACATATATTATACATGAAATATATCTATTTTTAACTATTTCAATTCGAAAATTAATTTTTAATAAAAAAATATTCCAATAATTTCCTAAAGTGCCCATCCTCCCTCTTATAAAAGGCCACCACCTCAACCAACTTACTCATAACTCTAAATCCCATAGTATCATCCAAATTATTCTCAAATTAGCTCCAATAATCCCTAAACGCTTTTGATAAGCCTTACCATGGGCATAATGAAACTCAATGATGTATTTTGGATCAAATCAAAAGGAGTTACCCAATATAGAGGTAACATCTTCTTTCATGCTCCTTTCATTTATTTTCCATGTACATCCACATAAACACTATTTATTAAATTATTTTATAAAAAAATTATTATAAATATATTAGGATTTTTGTATTCTATGATTTTGACCAACACTTTCACACACCACCATCTAATTGATTTATAACACAATGTTTCTGTGTACGGTGAACTTCTGCCTCATAAAACGATGATTGTTCAATTATATCCTACCACATATCAATGTTTCCATTATGATGGAACAGTATATATGTATGATATATATGATATATATATTATATCTATTCTTTTATAATTTTAATTTATAAAATACCTTTTTTATTTTCAGGTTGTATAAATATGATAAATTTATTACAGGAAGTGTGGACTACCGCCCCCTCAAAGTGATTTGACTCATTCATGCTGTACGTGGAATTTATAAAGGATGTCTTTAATGGAACTATTTAACATATATATAATAGATATTATAATTTTATTATAATATAATTATGTATCAATTAATTTTCATTCTTTTAATATGACATTTAAATGAATGTAGCATTCATGTGTACGTATGGCCTACCATTTTCATGAACAATGAATTTCATTTCTTATCTCCAAATAGTATGAAATATTATATATATATATATATGATATTTATATCATATTTATATGATATTTAAATCATAAATATCATTATGGATATGATGGAATTATGCCAATATAAATAATTTTTAATCATAACAAGTTCATTTATGACTCAAGTACCGAATATCGACTAAATGTCCAATGTGAACATAAATATTGATGTAATTGTTATAAAATTATAATAATTTATTTAAAAGGAATAAATAAAATTAAAATCGTTCTCAAATAGTTAAAAATTTACTTTAGTATATTATTCGAGAATTTAAAAAACAAATATGTCAAGTTGGACTCAAAGTAAGGGACTTCGTCTCAATCTCCCTTCTTTGGGGAATATCTTGATGTTATACCCCATTATTATCTTATAAGGTGTATAAAAAACCTTTTGAATAATTATATCTTAAATTAGTATATTCCCATGATATTTAATGTTATGAATAATGTTATTAATTAAATAAATGTTTTCAAGTGTTTCTTATGTGGTAAGGGAATTCTCCAGTTCACTTTCCATTCATGTTCTTTTTTATGTGATATTCCATTCAAATTTCCATACCATGTTCTTATTTATATTTTATTATATCTCTATAATGTATTATGAGTCATTTATCTATGGGTTACCCCTATCTATTCTCTTTTTAATATTTTCTAAAACCTTGTTTCATAGATGTTATACTGTAAATGATTCGTCTCAAAATCTCTCTATTTGTTCTCAAGTACATCATTTATTTTGTTTATGTGATTACCCAAACCAATTTCATTTATAAGGTTATTAAAATATACATAAAACATATTTATTTCATTCTGTAATTTACATACAAAAACCCAACTTTTCATTTTCATTGGATATAAATGACATAAGGATCATGTTTTGAAGCACTTTTTAAAACGCCATGATTTTGATAGGAAGACAATTTCTATTGATCTGAATGGGTTATTTATGAAATTTTTTATTTTTATCTAAGATGATCACATGAAAATAAATAGATATTATGTGTCTTCCCTAATTGTGCTTCAATTCATTTGAGTAAAAAAATTAATCCCTTGAAGTGGCGAGTTTTACAATACCTTGGTGAATAACCCTTGTAATTTTTATAACACCCTGGGATGGAACTTGGTGATATGAATCATTAGGGATAGACCATGGTGATATGGTTATGAATTTATAAATTAAATTTTGTCACCAAATTCTCATTTTATGATCCAAGTTATTATTATTATGATATTTGTTTTCTCACACCTTTATAAATGTCTTCATATTCTCATTTAGATATCTCAAGATCGCATGAAAACTGTTTTCCATTATTTTCCATTACTAAAATTTTTGTGGTCATCCAAAAATTATAACTATTTTTAATATGTTTTAATATAGGTAAGGAAAAGATGATACTATGATTAATGTAATTGATTATTTTTCTTGAAAAGATACCACATTTAATTTTAATAGTTTATGTTTTGTAAAAACAATGGATTACATGTATACTTTCTACATTATAATATTGAAAGTTTAATTAATATTTTTTCTTAATTAACTAAATCCGTAGACCTAAATTGTCTTTTTTAATAAATTAAAATTAATTATAGTCAAAATTCACTAAGTTATGTTAGCCTTAAGGACAGGTCTTTATAGTTGGTATTAGAGAAGATTTTAGACAACCATGGAGATTAGAATGTCATTATATGGGTTTATTATATTATTGTTGACCATAACTATATTTTCAGAGAAATCCTTTTGAGGATTTTGTTATAAAATTTCAAGGCGATTTATAGTATTTTAAAGACCATTATTTTTTAGGTAGTTCTGTGTTAGTAATTTTTGAATGTCAAATGAAAGGAATGAGATAAATATTGTGGTTAAAAAATCATATTGTTATTTTTGAGCATATTATGATATTCTTGGAATTTTATAAGAATTATATAGGTTTAGAAAAAGCAAAACCATGAAAACCAATGTGATATCCCATCAAATTGGACAAGGCTGTGGGAATCCAACCCACAACCGAAGTGTGATATGATTTATTGTATATAAGTGACCTACATAAAGTCCCTCGTTAGTATGAATTCATTATTTATAGTTAAATGATTTGATTAAATAATAACATTTTGTTTTTGGAGGCATATATTTTATCAAATAAATAACCATTGGATTTGAAAATGATTTGTGGATTAATTGATGAATTTCATATTTGAAGATGTTCACTATTTTGGCGACATTATATGATTAATTAAAATAGAATACTGTGGAATTTTATTTTGAGGAATAAAGGATGGATTATTTTTGGATAAATTTATGATTTAATTATGGAATTATGGGGATTTTTGTTATTTCTGTAAATTATTAACCTATCTTAGGGAATATGTGATTTTGAACATTAATTTCTTATATTAACAATTAAGAGTGGTTGATATTATTGGGAGAGAAATATTAAAATTTATCTTGGAAGAGTATAATATGAAACCCTACTTAATTTTTAAAAAAAATTTGTTTGGATTATATTTGAGTAATTATATGGGAATTTTTTTTAATAGTCAATGTTGGACTTTTTGTATTACTATTGAATTTTGGAGATTAAAATTAGTCGTTTTTTATTATTATTGATTATTCTATTTGGAGAATTATCTTATCTTTTCCTATCCATTTTGGTTTTGTTTAAATGTTCAAGATAAATGAATAGACAGGTAATCTTTTTTTGATCATGTGATTCTCTATAATATTATTATAGGGCTTTAGGTGTGACCAATTCATCTTGAATACTCATTGTTTATAGAAAATATGATTTTGTGGGATAATGTTTTTAAGGGACGAAATTCTACATGACAAGTAAGTATATTTACTTCTGTTCTTTGTCAGCTCATATATAAATTCCTCAATGTGATGAAAAGTTCCTTAAAACAAAGAATGGTTTCCATTTACTTTTCCTACTGTGAATCCAAACACCGTTTTACCCATCAAAAGTTTGTGGTTTTCTGATTTCTAACTTCCTCCTGATCCTGTTTTCTAACACTCTCCATCAGAACAAGATGGTCTGTTTTTCTTCCATATCCATGTTTTACTACATGGAATAATATAATATGTTATCTCATGTGACTTTTTTATTCTCTTTCATTCTTTTATAATGGTAGTTTTATTGACTCTTTTTTTGATTTGAGAATTCCAATGAAGTTACAGAGCCAAATTTTAATATTGCGAGGATGTGATTTCCAAAAGGGGGAAGGAAGTAACATACTAGATATTTATAGAAAAATACATTTTCATATCTATTAATATTTATGAATTAGATATTAATTTTTTTTAAATGAGATTATTTGTCTTATAGAATAGTTGAATAGAAAAAATAGGTTTCTCCAAAATATTATGTTTCACACAATGTTGAGCTTTACTGAAAAATAATAAAATAATAATATTATGGAATTTAACATTTATATGTTGTGTTGGTGGGAATTAATAAACTTTTTTTATTAAACTTGTTTTTCAAATTTTTTACATTTATCCAATAAATTTTAGATGCTTAGAATGAGAAGGAATAAATTTTTAAACATAAAATACTCAAATATTTTAAAATGGATATTTTCCCACCTTATGATAGAGTAACTTTTTTAAATATATTTTTATCACTTTTAAATGTTGTATTTGAAAAAATCATCATCTTATTTTCAAATGGGACAACAAAATTTAATTTGGTTGAAAGTTTGCAATTTTTACTTATAAAATCCATATTTTAATGAATATTGATAAGTACTGGTCCGAAGGACTTATTTTTTTATTGATTTGTTAATAACACCCTTTAAATGGATTAGGGGGAACAATTAAGAGGATCTTAGGATAGGAGATCAAAACTCCCTAATAAAAGTTTAGAATGGGTTTTGAAACCGAGCTTCCTCTGCGTCGCTAAAGTCAATTGTGAAAAATACTGCATTTTAATTCAAAACTACATTTTCATATAATTTATTTCTATTGTTAAATTGTAATTTTCATTTTTTTAAAGTATAATTCGGTTATGTTTTATAATTTAATCAAAATGTGGTCATTGGAAGTAATTTTACATTGAAATTGGACATAATCACATGTCAATCTTTTGATAGGGTTTACTTCTTAATAACCCACATTCTGGTTTGGAGAACAATAATTAATTTTAAATTAATTTCTTATAATTATCTGTTTTGAATTTGGAAAAGGTATTAAATATTTATGATCATAATTTAATTATTTCTAAATAGGTACCTTTTATTTTTGGACCTTATGAACAATAACTTTAGTAATTATTTTTATTTAACATGGTTAAAGGGTGAATTAGGTAAATGATGGTAAAAAATAATATTATAATAATAAAAACTACCCTAACATGTTCCCTAATCATATTTTATGTTATATTTACGGCCCTGGCCATCCATGGGTCGAATTTAGGACCCCGTGGAGCCACATGGGTTCGATAATGACCGTTTCTAATATTTAATTTAAAGAAAAGGGTAATATAACATAAACCAGTATCTACTAAGTAAATCAATTTTAATTTTTTAATATAAATGATATATTATAATATAAATTGTAATTATAAATGTCTAAATTTTTCCTACATCAGGGTATTTTATTTATAATTTTAATCTTTAAATCAATACATTTATTAATGACACAATGATCATGCAATGATTACCTTATTAATGAAATATTCCAATAAATGATATTATAAATATTAAAATAAATGTAATATGAAACATTTTATTCCATATAATAATTTTTTGGGTGAATTTGAAATATTTTAAATGAGTTAATTCTTTTTTTTGCAAAGGAATCAATTTTCTATGACTGAAGAAAAACAATTTCTACATAATGTCCAAATTGACATAAATGATTTTTAAAAAAAAATACCATTTTATTAAATGAAATAACCGTTATAAAAATTCATGATTCGGAAACATTACTTATATAATGTTTATAATGTCATTAATTAACCAATTACGGTTCTATTGTAAATTTATAGTAGCTATAGTTACCATATATATAATGAAAATACCAAAAGACGTGGTAAGAGTTAATGTTTTTAACTAAGGGTTAAAGATAAAAGATATGGTTTACTTTTTAACATAAACTATTATAAAACCTATTTGTGGGTGCATTTAAACCCATATGAATATTATCCTAGAAATATATTACTTTTTAACTATAAAAATTCTAAAATCAATTTGTAATAAAATAATATTTCAAGACATTCCTAAAGTGCCCCTCCTCCCTCTTATAATAAGTCACCATCTATACCCACTTAATCACACTACTAAAACAAATTATTTCCTTCAATTATGCACAAATAATCTCAAAAAATTCTTCCCTTACTCCTAGAAGCCTTAACATTGGCATAATGAAACTCTAGGAAGCCTTTTGCCTCAAATCAAAAAGAGTAACCAGATTTGGAGGTAATGTCTTTTCTGAAGCTCCGTTCATTTATTTTACGTCTCCAACCACATAAAATTTAATTATTAAATTATATTATAAAAAAAATACTATTATAATTATACTAGGGTGTTTTTATGATAATTAGTTTACCTAAAATTACACACACATCTCTCTATTGGATTTATAACATACGGTTTCTGTGTAGAGTGAACTACTGCCTCACGATACAATGATTGTTCAATTTTCTCCTACAACCTATCATGGTTGACCCTATTATAGAAAGACATTTATTTATGATATATAAAATATTTATATTATCTTTATAGTTATTTAATTTTCATTTAGAACATACCTTTATTCATTTCATGTTGTATAAATATGATAATTTCATTTGAGAAAGCGTGGACTACCACCCCCACAATGTAATACGACTCATTCATGTTATAAATGGGATTTATAATAGATAGATTGAATGAAAAAAATTCACATATATAACAAATATATTATATTGTAATTATAATATATATATATTTATCAATTATTTTTCATTCATTTAATATGATAAATAAATGAAAGTAGCGTTCATGCAAACGCAGGGCCTACCGTCCTCATCCACAGGGCATTTAGTTTCTTATATCCAACTATTAAGGATTATTATAAATGTATATATATTATATTTATATTTTATTTGAATTGTGAATATCATTTTGGAGACGATGGACTTATAACCATATGAACAATCTGTAATCATAAAAAGATTATTTTTGACTCAAGTACTGAATATCAACTGAACATCTGATGTGAAAATTAATAATTATGTAATTTTTATAAAATTTAAATAACTGATTTAAAAGGAATAAAAAACATTAAAATTATTCTAGAAAATATATAATTTAACTTATTTTTATTATTCGGTACGATAGGGAACAAATGAGATAAGTTGAACTCATGGTAAGGGACATCGTCTCAATCTCCTTTCATTGGTTCATATCATGATGTTATGCACCTTTACAGTCTTATATGGTGTCTATACAACCCTTTAACTAATTATATAATGAATTGTTAAGTTATCATGATATTTAATGTTGGAAATAATGTAATTACTTAATGACATGTATTAAAATGTTTCTTATGTTGTAAGGGTATTCTCAATGTCTCTTTCCTTTCAAGATATATTTTATGTGGTATATCATTTAGATTTAAATAAAATGTTATTATTTAGATTTTATTATATTTATATACTTGATTATGAGTCATTTATAGATGTTATACCCTTGACCCTATCTTTTTAATGTTTTCCAAAACCTTTTTTCATAGTCGTTATGGTGTAGAATTTTTGTCTCAAAATATCTCTATTTTTTCTCAAGAACTTATTTTATTTTGATTATCTAATTACCATAAATTATTTAATTTATAGGGGTATTTACATTGAAATAAAACTGATTTATCTGATTCTATAATAGACATACATAAAACCCTCTTTTCTTTTTCGTGGGTTACAAATGACATAATGAACATGTTTTTAAGCACTTTTTTAAACTCCATGATTTTGATATGAATCCAATTTCATTTGATCTAGATGGGTTATTTATGAAATATCTAATTTTGTACTACTTGGATATCATAATAATAATAACATATTAAGGGTTTTCCCTAATAGTTCTCAAATTCATTGGGTAATGATATTAATCTCTGGAGATGACACATTTTGTGATACCTTGTTGAATAACTTCGTTGATTTTTATGACACCCTAGGGATGTGCCGTATTGATATGACACCTTGGGGATGGAAATTGGTGATATGATTATGAATTTCTAAATTAACTGTTTTTGACACATTTTCATGTTATGATCCCTATTCATATTTTTATAATATTCCCCATTATCTTGCCTTTAAAATACTCCTCATGTTTATATTTATATATCCCAAGATCACATGTAAACTGTTAAACCTTACTAATATTTTTGTGATCATCCCAATACTATATATGTTTTTCACATGTCTGAAGATTGATAATGACAATAGTGAATCGATTATTAATGTATTTGAATATTTGTCTTGAAAAGAAACCATGTATCATTTTAATAATTTTTTAATGAAAATAATCTATGGCATGTGGACATATCTACATTGTAATATTGAATGTTTATGTAAATTATTGTCATAATTCTCTAAAACTATAGACCTAAAAGATATTTGGGAAATGTTGAAAAGAAATTCTTGTCAAAAGACACTAAAATAAGTTATTATTATGGAAAGGTCATTATAGTTAGTATCAGAGCATGGTTTAGACAACATTGGAGATTAAGTTATCTTATTTTGGGTTTATAAGTTTATAATTGATCCAAATTTTATTTTCATATAATTCCTTTTGATGATTATTTTATCAAATTTATATATTATTAATAACATTTTTTAGAAATTTATTTTTTTCAAGTCGTTTTGAGTTATTACTTTTTTAATGTCAAATTAATGGTTCGAGTTAAGAATTATGGCTAAAACATCATACAGTTATTTTTTATGATGTTAACATATTTTTGGATTTTTATAAGAATTATATAGTTTAAGGAAAAGGGAAAAAATGAAGACGATGTGACAACCCATCGCGTCTGACAAGGTTGCAGGAATCGAACCCAGAACCATATTATAATAGGCATTTACTGCCTTCCAATGACCTATGCGAATTCCCTGGTTAGTATGACTTAATTCATTTTAGTTATATGACATGATGAAATAAGAATATTTTGATTATGGAGACATATATTTTATCTAATATATAACCATGGGATTGGAAAATGATTTGGGGATTAAGTGATAAATGTTATTTTGGAAGATGTTTACTATTTTGGGACTTTATATGATTAAGTTAAATGGAATACTATGGAATTTTATTTTAAGGAATAAAGGTTAAATTAATTTTAGAGAAATATATCATATAATTATGAACTAATAATGATATGGGTAATTTATGAAAATAACTAACATATCTTATAGAATATGTGATTTGGGATATTAATTTTTGGTATGATCCTTTAATAGTGGTTGAAGTTATTTGGAGAGAAATGTTAAAATTTATCTTGGAAGAATATGTTACCAAACCCTTATCAATTATGGGTTGCAATATTAGATTGGATTATTTTTGAGGAATTATATGGACAATTATTTGTTGAATGGTCTATCTTGGACTTTGGGTATTACTGTTGAATTTAATAGATTGATAGTATTCTTTTTTTATTATAAATGATTGTTATTTATGGGGAACTATATTGTATTATCACCACTATTTTGGTTCTCATTAATGTTTAAAGATTGGATAAATAGATAGTTAATATTTTTTTTGGACTATGTTATTCTCTATAATTTGATTCTAGTGATTCAGCTGTGACCAATACATCTTTAATAATCATTGTTAGAGAAAAGATGAGTTAGTGGTAGAAATTTATCAAAGGATGAAATTTTACTTGACAGGTAAGTATATTACCTTCTGTTCTTAGTCATGTTCGTAAATAAATTCCCCAACTTTTTGAAATGTACCTTAAAACCAAAACATTGTCCATTTACTTATCTTACTACAAAATAAAAGGCCATTTAATCCATGACAAGTTTGTGGTTTTCTAACTGTTAATATTATCCTGATCATGTTTTTTTATCACTCTCCATCAAAACAAAATGGTTTTTTTCTTGAATATCCATTTTTTACTACATGGAATCCTTGTATGTGTTATCTCGAGTGACCTTTATACTTATCATTCATTCATTTATATTGTTAGTTCTACTGGATCTTTTTTTGATTCGGTATTTTAGATGAAGATATCATGACAAATTTTAAAATTACAAGGATGAAATTCCCAAAAGCTGTAAAGGATTTAACATCCTAACTATTTATATAATAATAATTTTTAATATAAATTGATATTTATGAATAAGATATTAATTTCACATTATATGGGACATTTTTTCTGATAGTGTACTTGACATGTAATAATGGATTTCTTTGAAATCTTATGGTGCACAGAACATTGAGTTCTACTGAAAAATAATACAATAACAATATTATGGAAGTTAATGCATAGACACATTATTGGTGGGAATTAACAAAACTAATTATAATTACACATGTTTGAAAAATGTCTATACATTAATCTAATAAATCGTATATTCTTATAATGAGAATGAATCCATTTAAAAAAAACAATACTCTAAAAATTTAATTGGTTATTTTACAGCCTTTTTATGGTGAATCTTTTTTAAATATGGGTTTTTCACTTTTTAAAGTTATATTTGACAAAATAATATCTTTTTTAGATTTCTGACATAAAAATTTAATTTTGTCAAAATTTCGGTATTTTTCTGAAAAAACCCATATTTTAATGAATAGTGAAAAATACTATATTTTAATTCAATGTTTTCCTTTCATATTATATATATATATATATCTAGATTATCCTTTTTATTGGGGTTAATGTTTAATTGGGTTATGTTTTTATCATTTACTCTAATACTATTCATTTTAAGTAATTTTTCATTAGTATTGGACATAAACACTTGTTAATCTTTTGATAGTTTTTACTTCTTAAAAACCAGCTTTATGGTTTTGACAAAGGGAATTGAATTTAAATTAATTTCTTCAAATTATATGTTTTAAATTTAGAAAAACTTATTCCATATTTATAATCAAGAGTTCCAAATTTTGTAAATATAGACCTTTTATTTTTTGACATTATAAATTTTAAATTCAGTAATTTTTTATTTACTACGGTTAACGGATAAATGAATAATATTATAATATTTTAAAATGACCCAAACATGTATCCTAATACTGTTAGATGACATAAGGCCGACCATGATAATAAATGGGTCTAATTTAGAATCCCATGTAGCCAATTGGGTGTGATAATGACCTTTTATAAAATATAATTTAAAGAAAATGGAAATATAACATAAGATTGTATCTCATAACTAAAACAATTTTAATTTGGATTGTATAAATGATACATTTAGACTATAAATAGTAACTATAAATATAAAAATATTTCCTACATCATTTTTTATTTATATTTTTAGACATTAAATAAATAAATTTAATTATGACACAATGATGATGCAATGATTACATTATAATTGAAATATTAAAGTAAATGATATTATTAATTTGAAAATAAATTTAATTTGAGTCTTTTTATTCCATTCACAAATGTTATGGATTACTATGACATATTATATTATATTTAATTCTTTTTTAAGTAATCAAGTTGTTATGACATTAGGAAAAATCAATTTCCAAATAGTGTCAAAATGGACAAAAATGACTTTTAAAAAAATAGGATTTTATTAAATGATATAATAGTCCTACCAATCCAAAAATCAAAAAAATGAATTATATAATGTTAAAAATTTCATTAATTATCCACTTGTGGTTCTATTTTAATTTTAAAGTAACTATATCAGCCATATATTATGAAAATACAAGAAGATATGGTAAGAGTTAATATTTGTTACTAAGGGTTACAACTAAATTATAAAATCACTTTCATGACCTAAATTTTTTTAAAACCTATTGGTTGAAATTATTTCTACCCAAACTCATCTTATATTAGAAATATAATAATTGTTATCTTTTATAATTCAAAAATCAATTTGTAATAAAATAATATTTCAGGACTTCTCTAAAGTGTCTCTCCTCCCTTTTATAAAAGGAAACCACCTATACCCACTTTCTCACACCTATAAGGCCCCTTATATTACAAAACTATAATAAAATAAGTTACCAACATCCATGAATTACACTTATACTATTTACCTTGGTAATAAGGCAACTCATGGAAGCCGTTTTGCTTAAATGAAAAGGAGTTTCCCAATTTATAGGTAATGTCTTCTCTCAAGCTCAGTAAATTTATTTTCCTTCTCCTGTACCATAAACTCTATTTATTTAATTATTTCATAAGAAAACCCTTATTTTAAATTTAATATGAAAATATTATGAAAATATTTATTCCTACAAGTACACACACCTCCAAAAAATGGATTTAGAATGTATTTGTTTTTGTGCACGACGAATTATTGCCTCACGAAACAATGATTGTTTAATTTTCTCCCACCACTTATCATGGTGTCTTTTATGATGTAACTATATTTATGTATTATATATGTTATATATATAATATATCTATGATTTTTTAATTTTCATTTATAACATACCTTTATTCTTTTAATGTTTTTAAAAAGACGATAATTTCATTTGAGAAAGTGTGGACTACCAGCTCTTCAAAGTGATATGAATCATTCATGCTATACATGGAATTTATAATGGATGTATTTAATGAACCTAAATAACATATATAACAGAGATATTATACTTTAGTTATAATATACACATGTATTAATTATTTTTCATTTTTTAATATGACCATGAAATGAAGGTAGCATTCATGCGTACGTATGACCTACCGTCTCCCTGAACGGTGAATTTCATTTCATGTCTACGAATATTATAAATTATTATTATATATATATATATATTATTCATATTTTTTTAAAATCATTAATATCATTCTGGATATGTTGTAATTATGACCATAAGGAAAATTCGTAATCATAACAAGTTCATTTTTGACTCAAGTACCAAATATCAACTAAACATCTGATATGAACTTAAATCAATAGGTAATTGTAATAACATGGTAATATGTGATATAAAAGGAATAAATAAAATGAATATTATTTTCAAACCAGTACACATTTAAATTAATTTATTATTCCATAAGATAAATAATGAATGAGACTAGTTGGACTAAATGTAAGGGACTTCATCTCAATCTTTTTTATTTGGGGAATATCTTGATGTTATGCACCATTATTTTTCTATAAGATATATATAAAACCATTTGACTCATCATATAATGAATTGGTATATTCCATTTATATTTAATGTTTTCTAATATGTAATTTTTTAATGATATGTATTCAAGTGTTTCTTATGTGGTAAGGGAATTCTCAACTTCTCTTTTTGTTCATGTTTTATTTTTGTGATATATCTTTAAAATTCCCATAACATGTTCTTATATACATTTTATTATATCTAGATAATTTATTATTAGTCATTTATTAATGGGTTACCATTTTCCCATCTATTTTTAATGTTTTCTAAAACCTTGTTTCATAGCCGTTATGCTATTGAATTTTCGTCTTAAAATGTCTCTATTTTTTCTCAAGAACATCATTTATTTTTTTATGTGATTAAACAAACCTATGTCCATTATAGGGGTATTTAAAAAGACATAAAATGATTTATTTAATTATATAATAGTCCCACATAAAACTCTCTTTTCTTTTTCATTGGTTATAAAAGAAATAATGATCATATTTTTAAGAAATTTTTAAAATGACATGAGTTTGATATGAAACAAATTTATGTTGATATCTATGAGTTATTTATGACATTATTGATTATTATATATTTTTATCATATTATAATAAAGTCACATATCTCCAATTTATTGGTTAAATAAATTAATCTCTAGAGATGACAAGTTTTACGATACATTGGAGAATAACCGTGGTAATTTAATGACACCCTAGGGATCAACCTTGGTGATATGAATCCTCAGGGATGGACCTTGGAGAAATTTTTAATAATTAATTACTTAAATTTTGAAGAAAAAATTTCATATTATGATTCATTTTATTATTGTAATGGTATTCCTCTTTCTCATGACTTTATAAATGTCCTCATTTTCTTATTTATATCTATGATGATCTCACGTAATATATTTCCCCTTGTTTTCCCTTACTAAGAATTTTTTTTTTCTAATCAAAAGTTTTTAAATTTTCTTTCCCAGGTATTTATGTTGGTAATATAAAGTATAATTCTATTCTTAATGTATTTGATTATTTTTCTTAAAAAATCATATTTCATTTTAATAGTTTTTGTTTTATGAAAAAAATGTATTGCGTGTAGACTTATCTGCTTTGTAATATTAAATTTTTATGTAATATTTTGTCATAATTCTCTAAAATTATGGACCTAAAATGTCTTTTTGAATGAGTTAAAATAAATTCTAGTCAAAATTCACTAGAATAATTTGTTTTTTATATCCGGGTGTTTATAAAATGTCATAATTTAATTGGTTTTTCTTTCCAGTATACTATCCCTATTTTCTAATAGTTTTATTATGTTTTCTATGGAATAATATTTATGAAATCCATTTGTTTTACATGGATTATGTTATTATGTAATGTTGTTTAGGAAACCCATTTTATTCCTCGGGTAATGCTACGACAAATGATTTATATAATAGTGGCACTAATAAGAATAATTTTAGTATGAGATGTGTGGGGCCTATATTTTCCACCAATGCATTTTGTAAATATTTATATCTCATTATATGGAAATAGATGTAATGTATAATGATATCAATTTAGTAATACCGTGTTGGAACAAGGAGTGAATTTGGTTTAGTAATTGACCTTTTCAGCTATGATGTTCTTAGAAATGAAAATTGACTAATATGAAGTGATTTTGGATAGTTATGTTTATGAACAAAACAGCATGTCATATATTATGACATTTTTGATCTCATTAATTGATTATTATGATATTTTATAACTTACCCCATGTAATGATATCACAAAAAATTATATGAAGGATAAAATTTTCAAATGTTATGTTCTATATAATAATGATTATGATATGATTGATATCTCCCTTGTTTACCCTTACTAAGAATTTGAGCTCACCCTTTAATATGTTTCTTTTCCCCAAGTCTTGAAGAAGTGTATTAAGTAAGATATTTCAAAAGGGTTTTAGTTCTGATGTAATAAGTGGGCAACAATGAATTTTTCTTTTGTACCAGTTATATATGTTTCCTAGTTTCGAAAGACACTATACCTATACAGTAGTATTGTGGATTTTTTATATTTTTCAATGCATATTATTCAAAATTACAATAATATAAGTCTATGTAAAGCATGGTTCGTTATAGTTGGTATCAGAGGAATGGTATAGTTATCCTTTGGAAACTTGGATGAGAAAACCTTAGTAATAACCCAATGGATATGTCGAAATCTAGGGTACAATACTAGTGTTTTAGAAATGATCGTGAATAACCCTATATAAGACCTAAAGTGTCCTAAATTGAAAATTTATTATAGATTATGTGGTTTTCCCATTATTATTAGTGTTTCTCATGCTATGCTTATTGGTTTTAGTCAATGGATGGTACCCAAAGGAATCGAGTTAGTGCTGAATGTGACGAGAAATGAATGATTTTCCTCCTAATAAAACATATCTTTTGGGATCTGGAATGAAAAATCTTGTATCTATGATCACACAACATTCCCAAGCTATGAATAATGTAGGACATACAAATGAGAAATGAGGGGAACAACATTCCATTAAGTCCTTTATGAGGAAGCTTACACCTTATTTCAATGGGTCTTTTAATCTATTAGTGGATGAACATTGGATAAATACCATTGAAAAGATAATTTATATATATCCAATTTTTAGAACACGATAAAGTTGTCATAGCTGTCTATCATTTGGAGGGTGAAGTTGATCAATGGTGAAACCTTTTCAAGAATACAAGGAAAATATATTAAATTGAATCCATTGAATGGGACATGTCCCAAAACATATATTTCAATAATTAATATTCTCATATTCTTTGAACAAAAATAGGGAAGGAGTTCCTTGAAATTATGAAAAATAAAGAAGAATCTGTTTTTACCCACAATGAAAATATTAAAAGTATTTTTAGGCACCATTTTAGAAATATTATCCAATATGAGAGTAAAATTGATCGATTCTTTAGTGGAATGAAACCATGTATTTTATAGGAATTAGACATAAGGTACTTCAATATCTATGAATAAATCATTCAATGTTCTCTTACAGTTGACACATAGATTGGAGTAACCCATAATCCCTAGGGGTTTGATAATTAGTGGAAAATGAATTCAAATGGAAAATATAAATACCAAACTAAAAAGTAGATGAGTTTTCCATTATTCTCATAGCGTGGAAGTAAAAATCTATGAAATTGTCTTAAGGGACTAGTAAATGTGTAGAAAATAAAGTCATCTGGTATTTGAATTCCAAAGTGTTGGGAAAATGATATCGAATGATGTGAATAGGAAAAATTAAAGAAAATGTTCCCTTCCTACACTTTAATGTTATATTTATAAGAAAATGGGGAATTATGAAAATCAATTCCATAATCCAATGGTTTTTCATAAGGATCGACTTCAAAAAACTCTTAAGGCCAATGAAAAAGTAATGTCACATGAGATCACTATCAATGAATTATAGTATGATACTGAGGTGTTGAAAGGTATATTTAGTATACTCTCTAATGTAGTAAATGTTCATTTGATTTTATATCAACCAAACATTATAGTTAAAAAGAATTTTCTAAGGGTATCCTTATATTACCTCAACAATTAGTTGATTAGTTACAATGGAAACTCAAAACAAAAAAATGGTCGCATAAAATGTTTATATTTTATCTCCAGTAGAAGTTTGTGGGAATGTTCTTTCTAAAAAACTTGTGATACTTTGTATAGTGGGATTTTATGTGATTTTTTAGATGGATTTTATTTATCTATATGGAGATCGAATTAATTTCCAAGGAATGGATGTCACATTTAATATTCCACATCAATCTATATTCATCTATCGATGAAAGGATGAATACAACCTTCCAGTTGAAATTTATTCCATCATATGGGTCTTGATCCCTATAAATAAATGTTATCTCTCTCAAATAGTTGGGGAGAAACAATCAATTAAGAATACACCCATTGTATTGGATTTTGATGATAGATTTCTAGATTAATTACTAGGTCTTCTCCAAAATCATGAAGTAGAGTTTTTAATATAACTTATTCCGAGTTCTATTCCTATTTAAAAGCCACCTTATAGAATGGCCCCAATAGAGTTGGAGGAATTATAGAAGATAATCCAAGTGAATCTTAACAAGGGAATCATATTCCCCAGTGTTTCACCTATGGGAGCACCTATTTTGTTTGTTAAGAAGTAATATAGATCAATAAAACTTTTCACTAATTATCAATAACTTAACAACATCACTATCAAAAAACAAATATCCTCTTCCCCACATTGAAGATATATTCGACACACTATACAAAGATCATTACTTTTCCATAATTGATCTCCATTCATAATATCATCAATTAATAGTAATAATGGAGGATATGAAAAAGAGGGAATTCCATACAAATTATAGACACTATGACTTTATAGTGTTTAATTTTGGTCTAACTAATTCCCCCACTATCTTCATGTTTCTAATGAATAGAGTCCATGGAGACTATCTTGATTACCATATCGAAGTATTTATAGATGATATTATTATCTATTGAAATAGACATTAATAAAATGATGATCACTTGATAATTGTAATGATGGCTCTAAGAAAGGATATTATTTATGTGAAATTTACCATGTGTGAATTTTGACTTCAGAAAATTCATTTTGGGGCCACATAATCTCAATAGAGGGTGTATATGTGGATCTAGAAAAAAAGATACTGAATTTTGGCCAAGACCAATATTGATAACTGAGGCCAATGATTTATTCATTTGGCTGGGTATTATAGACTTTTTCTGAATTATTTTCCTGATTATCTAATACACTCACCAATTTGGATCATAAAGGAGTTATGTTCATGTAGATGGAAGAATGTGAAGAGAATTTCAAAGCGCTAAAAAGAAGGTTATCTAGTGCACCTATGCTCACACTTCCTTGTAGTAGATAATGGTTTGTGATCTATAGTGATTTATCCAATAAGGTTATGGGTTGTGTTCCAACGAAAAATGACATCGTGATAGCTTATGCCTCATGAAAATTGATAATCCAAGAGAAAAATTACTGAACTCATGATTTGGAGTTATTTTCGGTAATATTTTCTCTAAATATATGGAGGCATTATCTTTATTGTGAAAGGTGTGATTTTTGTACTGATTGTAACGCCTCGACCCTATATACTCAGAGTCTGTGCATTATTACATAACATTAGCATGATCACAAAAAAGATCAATTCTTGAAAGACTGATTAGTTTAGTAGCCTTGGAATAACTAGATACATTAATAAAGTTTACATTACATCATAAAATGAAAACTAAAAAAATATAGTCTCCATAGTCACACACTTATCCCCTCATACTATCCCTACAGGTCATTCATAATTTACTTCTTCACATCCTGGAAAACATAAAACACAGAAAAGGGGTGAGATCAAATGCCCAGTAAGGATAACAATATAGAGGAAAATTTCATAAATAAGAATAATGATTTAATGAAATTTATAACTAAAACAAAAGATTTTTAAACTTGAACTTAAACAAAGTATGGAAAAAATAAAATCAAATAAATCCATTTACTTATTCACATGGATATTCTACTAATTGAATAATCACATGCAATTTCAGTAACCACTTTCATAATTATGGAATGCATAATACAAGACTATCACAACCACATAACCAAGGCCTCATGCCAAGACTAAAAATAATATTTTTTCAAGGCCTTGTGCCAAGACACTAGTTTGTATTATGAGACCTACCGATGCATCGAGTAGCTATAGCGGGCTCTACCCGTCACATATTAAGTCCAATGCATTCCTCATATGAACAGGTTTAAACATAACATAAACATTTGTATTAAAACTAGTATAATAAATGTCTGTAGTTTCTCCATAAACCATGAATGGTATAAAAATAACACATCCACAGTCAAAAAATTCACAAAAACTTTAATACAATATGGATGTTTTGTATCATAATAAATCAACTTCAAATAAGCTTAAAATCCATCAAAGGATGTTGACATAGATGAAATCAAAACTATTTGAGAGAAATATCTCTTTTGTTGAAATCATTTAAAAGTAACATAATTATAAAATAAAACATTTACTTTGAAAATTATCGCATAAGCTTGTAAGGGAAGCTTCGAAGATTTTATAATGGCGGAAAATAACCGCACCCGCCGTAAGTTAAAAAAACATTCTTACCTTAATTCTGTCGAAAAGGTTAAAAAGGAACTTGTTTGGAAAACGATGGAAATATTCTATTATAAACAATTTATAAAAGTAAAACAAGGGTATAAATGACTTTAACCCATATTCTAGTAAATATTAAAAAAAAATTGAAATAAATTTAAAGAAACATGGATGTGGATGATAAAGAAGTCCCAGTAGATTAATACAAATAAACAACCTCGGATAATAAAGAGATTGCGAAATAAACCATTACCTTGTAATTTTTCATGGTTGATGGTAGGTTAACCTCCTGTATAATAGTGAAATAATTGTTATTAAATTATACAATAATCATATACATTAATATGATACCATGTATGATCTTTTAACATTGCTTTGTTAATAATATCTTATTAATATCGTTGTTTCAGGTGTAAACTTACTCGTTTTCTTTTACATGTTTTGTTACATAAGACATGTTTGTTATGTATAGGTTGTATCTTATTAACATCCAGAATTATATCAAGTCCTTAAAAATTATTTTTAATCATCAAATGAGAATTATACATGAATGGATACGATGGGGAAAGAATCTCATGGCGTTCGTGGAGACGGTAGTCCGTACGTACGCACGAGCGACAATATCAATCTTTTGATATTAAAATAATATATGATTGGATGGTATATCATATATACAGAATAATTATCATGTTATACTTATTATTTAGATGAATTACACATCATTATTATACCCATCAAAATAATAATGTTTTGAATAACAATTACACCATGACGTGGAGACGGTAAGCCGTACACACATACGTATGGTGACGTGCCATTAATAGGATGGATAGAATAATGAATATGGTTGTACCATATTTATATTAAAATCTCAGTTTATAGAAGATACTGGTGCTATTATTTTTGAATGGTAATAACAAAGAAATAAGAAGATGAAGAAGAAATGAACTTGAAAAAGGGTGGTGAAAACTATACCTCTTCTTCGGGTTCTTCCTATTGATTTGATCAAAAGGGCTCCTTAAGATGGATTTTTGATCAAACTAAGCCCTATAGGATGTATTTAGGGAAGTTGGGAGGATATTTGGGTAGAGGTTAGACGATCCAAAAAACTTTGAAGGTATGAAATTGAGATAAGGGGGAGTGGCCTTTTATAAGAGGGGTGAGGGGCACCTTTGGAAAAGCTAGAAATATTATTTTATAATAAATTCATATTATCTTTATAATGGATCCAAAGTGGATTATTCAAAGTATAAGGTGGTTATGGGTCGCAAACCACTCAACCAATAGAATTTATATAGGTTTGGGTCATTATATTAACCTTATCTTTTAGTTTTGACTTTTAGTTAATTAGTTCGACACTTACCATGTCACTTTGTATTTCTATATTATATAGTTAATTAAAATACTATATACCTCCAAGAGACCCCCAAGAGGTCCATTAATGATTCAACTATCATTATATAAGTCTATTGGCCGAACATTATATTTTTATGAATTGAATATCTATTAATAATATAGTATTTGTATTAAAAACTCTTTTATGTCAATTTTGACACTATTGGGTATTTTGTTTTTGATAAATTCATAACAACATTATTACTTCAAAAACAATTTATATAAATAATCATAATATGTAATATTAACCTATAAAAGTATTGTAATTTACAAAAAGTCTAAAATTACATTTATTTGGGTATTTATAATATCAATTATCTTAATCTTTCATTAATATGGTAATTACTGCATCATCATTGTGTCATAAATAAATTAAACTATTTAATGTCTAAAAATAATAAACAAAATACCATTATGTAGGAAGTCGTTATATATTTATAATGAATATTTATAGTCTAAATTTTAACAAATATAACCATATTTAAAAATTGTTTTTCTAAAATATATATGTTTATGTCTTTTTTGTATTTATTTTAACTTAATTAATATAAAGTGTCCTTATCACCAACAAGTGGCTCCATGGGGTCCCAAAATCGACCCAAAGATACCCATGGTCAGACATGTATCAACCAATAAGGGTATGACACATTTTAGGGTAATTTAGTTTCATTATAATATTATTTTGTTTACCCTTATTTACCAGATATACCCTTTAACCATGGTAAATAAAATATTTACCGAAGTAATTATTCAAAATTTCTAAAAATAAAAGTTACCTATTTACAAAATATAGACATCCTGATTCCAAATATGGTGTCCATTTTTCCAAATTCAAAACACAAAATTGGAAGAAATTAATTTAAAATTAATTCCCGTCCTTAAAACAAAAAGCGTGTTTTTAAGAGATAATAACAATCAAAAGATTGACACTTGTTTATGTCCGGTTTAATTGTGAAATTATGTCCAATGACCAAAATTGTATTAAATGTTAAAACAATATTCTAAATATACATTAAAACCACTAAAATTCATAATTTATCACTATTAATTATTTCAAATTAAAAAGTTGTTTTTAATAAAAACTTATTAATTTTCACTATTCATCAAAATATAAAAGTTATCCAAAAAGTACCAAAATTTCATCCTAGGATAATTTTGATATTCCAAATCCAAAAATAAAGTCCATTTTGAAAGATAAAATGTATAAAATTTCAAAAAGTGAGTATTGTTATTCATAACGGCTACTTTGATTGGTCGCGGCGTGTTAGAATCTTGAAGTTGCATACATCACACGCTACTGTATTATTCAAAGAGAAGCATACCGTGGAATTTTGGGGTGTTACATTCTCCGCTCCTTCAAATAATTTTTTCCTCGAAATTTCTAGTATATTACTACATAAAAAGACTCGGGTGGTTCTTCTTCATATGTTCCTCGAGTTCCCACGTTGCCTCTTTCATTTTGTGGTTTCTCTATAGACCTATTACCAGACGAGTCGTCCAATTTCTTAGCACTTGTTCTCCCGTATAAAGAATAATGATGGTATCTTCACAATAAGATAGATCAGGTTCCACTTATAATTCCTCATAGGTGAGTACAAGCGTTGGGTCATGCATGTATTTCCTCAACAGTGGTACATAGAACACATCGGGAACTTTGGAGAGATTTTATGGCATTGCCAAACGGTAAGCTACATTCCCAATTCATTCTAGAATTTTGAATGGTCCGATGAACTTAAGACTTAATTTACCCTTCTTAACAAAATGTATAAATCCCTTCTGTGGAGATACCTTCTAAAAAACATGTTCTCCTACCTGAAATTCAAAATCCTTCCTTCGGTTATCGGCATAGCTCTTCTACCTACTTTGAGCTGCTTCGATGTGGTTTTGGATTACCATTACCTTTTCCATTGTTTCCTCCACCGGTTCTGGGCCTACAAGTTTTCATTCACCAACGTCATCCCAACAGGTTGGTGTGCGAAATCTCTTTCTCTATAACGCTTCATATGGTGCCATCTGAATACTCGAATGGAAGCTATTGTTATAGGAAAATTCTACAAAAGGTAAATATTGATCCCACATACCCTGAAAGTCAAGAGAGCATGATCTCAACATGTCTTCTATGGTTTGAATAACCAGTTATAATTTTCCATATGTTTGAGGGTGGTAGGAAGTGCTCAATTAAAGTTTAGTATCCAGAGATTTCTGAAGACTTTTCCAAAATCTTGAAGTAAAACGGGGATCACGATCAGAAACAATCGATAGGGGTACTCCATGAAGTCTCAAAACTTCGTTAATATATAGTCTAGCTAGACGTTCCAGTGGTAGATCTTCTCTTATAGCATGAAAATGTGCTGACTTGGTAAGTCGATCAACAATAACCCATATTGCATCATTCCTTCTAGGAGTCTTTGGTAGCCTCATGACAAATTCCATCGTAATATTGTCCATTTCCACTCCGGTATGGGAAGAGGTTGCATGACTCCTCCAAACTGTTGCCTTCCAAATTTCACTTGTTGACAAACCATACATCTTGACACGAAATCACCAATCTCCCTCTTCTAGTTCTCCCACCAAAAAATTTCCTTCAAGTCTCTATACATTTTGGTGCTCCCAGAATGTATAGAGAAATTGGAACTATGAGAATCGTCCAACAATTCCATTTTTATATCAGGTATATTGGGAACACAATGTCTCTTCCCAAATTTCAAAATTAATTTTTCATACACAAAGTCTCTCAATCTCCCATCATTCATAGCTTTAATCATCTTTTGAACTTCATCATCATCGGTCTGAGAAATCTTAATACATTCTAGTAAATATGGTTTGGCTTCCATTTTAAAAAGTATCGATGTCTCACCTTCCATGGTAATTCCCATATCCATCTTCACTAGATCCATGAAAATAGGATCCCTTTCAATTATCATCATGTTCAAAAATCCATGATATTTTCTGATCAGAGAATCTTCCACATTATTTGCCTTCCCCGAGTGGTAGTATATCGTACAATCATATCCTTGAGTAATTCAAGCCATCTACTTTGCTTAATTTTGAGTTCTTTTTGTGATAAAATATACTGAAAATTCTTGTGATCAGTATAAATCTCACATTTTTTACCATATAGGTAGTGCCTCCATATCTTCAAAGCAAGGATCACATCTGCTAACTCGAGATCATGAGTATGATAGTTTTGATTATGAATTTTCAACTGTCATGATGCATAGGAAATAACCCTATCATTCTTTATAAGGACACAACCAAGTCCTTTCTTCGATGCATCACTATAAATAACGAACCCATCATTACCTGATGGTAGAGTAAATATATGAGCATTGACTAATCTTCTCTTCAGTTCTTCAAAACATTCTTCACACTCTTTTGTACAAACAAATTTAACCCCTTTACGTGTGAGCTTTGTTAATGGGTAAGCCAACTGGGAAACATTCTGGACGAAACATCGATAATAACTTGCTAAACCAAAAAAACTACGTACCTCACTTATACTCATCGGTGTAGGACATTCATAGATTGCCTTGGTTTTAGAAGGATCAACATAGATTACATCTTTAGAGGCAATATGGCAAAAAAAAAAAGAAATCTCCTGAAGCCAGAATTCACACTTGCTAAACATCACATATAATTCATGTCTTCTCAGATTCATTAGGATAATGCACAAGTGATTTTCATGATCTTCATAGATTTTTGAGTATACCAAGATATCAACAATAAATACCACCAAAAACTCATCGAGATATTCTTTGAAAACTCTATTCATCAGATCCATGAATACAGAGGGTGCATTAGTCAATCCAAAAGGCATTACTGTAAACTTGTAATGCTCGTACTTGGTTTGAAATGTTGTCTTAGGAATGTCTTCCATCTTCACACACAACTGATGGTATCCAGATCGAACGTCAATCTTTGAAAATTATTGATCTCCATGTAGTTGGTGAAATAAATCATCAATGCAAGGTAGGGGATAGTTGTTCTTTGTTGTTATAGCATTGATCTCCCTGTAGTTTATACATAACCTCATAGATCCATCATTCTTCTTAACAAAAAGGATAGGGGATCCCCGTGGAGAAACACTAGGTCTAATAAATCCCTAATTACTGAATTCCTCTTGTTGTTTCTTTAGATCGACTAATTCCACAGTGGCCATTCAATAAGGTGTCTTCGATATAGGCCTTGATCTAGGAATTAAATCAATGGAAAACTCAACTTCTCATTCTGGAGGATGTCCAGGTAAGTCTTCTAGAAACACATCCACATATTCTTTAACAATAGGTACATTCTCTATTTGAACATTCCTTTCCTCATCCACTTTAATTTCATTCTATTCCTCCCCAATAATTGAAATTAGTTGAGCTACTAGTGGTGGATCTAGATAAGAATTAAGTGGTGATGAATCTTCTCTAAAGATAAGGTTTTCCTTGTCATCATCATCAAAAATCGTAACCTCCTTCTTCTTACTATAAATCTTCACATCATGGTCCGAAATGCAATCCATACAGAGGATTATATCAAATTCAGTCATAGGTATGACGATGAGATCAACGGATAAAGAATATTTATGTGCTCTAATGGGGACTGATTCACAAAACTTCGATGAAATGATACTTTCTTTAAGAGTTTTAACTGACAACTCCCTTATTAAATCAAATAGGAGATATCAAATTTTCTTAGAAAACTGGGAATATATGAAACAATGCAATGATCTAGAATGAAATAATGCATTTTCTAAACTTGAGGAAACCATTAAATTACCTTCCAACACGTCTTTCAGGGCTCCAACCTCAGCAGTAGTGATTGAATATGCTTGGCCTTGATCCCTTGGCCTTTTCTGAGGTAATTTTTATTGATTCTTTGGACATTCACTTGAATAATGTCCCATATCCCTACAATTATAGCATTGAACATCAGTAGCGTCTTTCCTTCCTTTACAATCCCCAGCCAGATGGTCTTTTTGTCCATATTTGTATCATACTCCTTTTACTTTTAGACAGGCACCAGGGTGCTTCCTTCCACAATTATCATAGGGTGGAAATTCAATTCTACCCTTCTTCCCTGTTTCCTTATTTCCTTTCCCAGAGTGTTCAGCATGTCTCTTCTTCTCTTGCTTTGATTTAAAGTCATAAGACTTGGAGAATTCGTTTTCTGTCTTGATAGCACACGAGACAATATCTTCGTATGATGAGAAGGTTTGCGAGACTAATTATTGATGGAGAAATGGTTTTAACCCGTCAAATAAATGATCAATATTACTCCTTGGGTTACGTATATAATCATCAGAATGCCTCGCTATCCTTGTAATGTTAGCCTCATACTTTGCAACATTCTCATCCTCTTTCGGCCTCAGACTTAGAAATTTCCATTCCATATATTCTTGATGGTCTTGAGGAAAGTATTTTTCTAAGAACAACACTTTGAACTCCCTCCATTCCATATCTGATACTTCATCATCTTCCTTCGTGTTATGTATCAATGACCACCATTGATCAACATCTCCAGTGAGGCGATAAACTACCATGATAACTTTTTCCCTTTCACTACTCCTCAAGGCATGGAATATTTTCTCTATGGAATTTATCCATTTCTCAGCTACTATGGGATCTGTTCTCCCATTGAATGTCGGTGGTTGTTGCCTCATGAAGCGATCTATCATTGATCCTCCACGCTGTGGAGCTAGGTGCTCCATACGGGTAAGGTTATTATTCATAACCTGAGTGAGTTGTCCCAATATGGTGATTAGTTGTACTGCACCAGTTGCATCACTAGCTACACTATAATTATCTTGAGCATGAGGGAAATTCCTACATGGAGTGTGTGCATTGATACAGTTTCCATTATTTCCACTAGGTGCCATTTCTAAACAATGTCATAAACTGGATTGGGTTATGAATCAAAATACATAATTCCATACTTGTAAAACACTTAACATAAATTCAACAGTTTATGGATATAATCCATAATCATAAATAAAGTTTTCTTTGAATAAGTATATACTCATAACCCTTCATAATGGTTTTTAAGGAAAATTACAATTATCCTAAGAATATCCCTCGGGAGTGTCGTAACCAAGAGTGCAACAAGGCCCTTTGTTGCGCACCAGTTCCCCTTCCAGTCTAGATCAAAGTGGTGTTCTTGGGTTTTACCACTAGGTACATTTTTTCCAGAGCTGCCTCTACCTGTTAATATCCAGATAGAGATGTATTGCTCGGAAAACTCAAAAAATTTCTACAATACCAAAATTCTAGGAAGTTATTCTATATTAATCCTCAAAGTCCATCTTAGGTCTAGGTGATCTAATCAGAGTTTATCTAAATCTAGCATCCAAGGTTTGTAATAAAATTCCTCTGATACCAACTGTAACACCCTGAACCTAGATACCCAGAGTCAGTGCATTATTACATAACATTGGCATGATCACAAGAAAGATCATGTCTCGAATGACCGATTAGTTTAGTATCCTTGGAATAACTAGTTACATTAATAAAGTTTACATTATATCATAAAATGAAAACTACAAAAATATAGTTTCCATTGTCCACAATCTTATCCCCTCACATTATCCCTGCATGTCATTCATAAGTTACTTCTTCACATCCTGGGAAAAATAAAACATAGAAAAGGGGTGAGCTCAAATGCCCAGTAAGGATAACAATATAGCAGAAATATTCATAAATAAGAATAAACATTTAAAGCAATGTATAACTAAAACCAAAGCCTTTTAAACATGAACTTAAACATAGTATGGAAAAAATAAAATGAAATAAATCCATTTACTTATTCACATGGATATTCTACTAATCTAATAATCACATGCAATATCAATAACCACTTTCATAATGATGGAATTCATAATGTTATACTATCATAACCACATAGCCAAGTGCTCATGCCAAGACTACAAATAAGATTTTGTCAAGGCCTTGTGCGAGGACACTAGTTTGTCTCATGAGACCTACCGATGCACCGAGGAGATATAGCGGGATCCACCCGTCACATATTAAGTCCAATGCATTCCTCATATGAACAGGTTTAAACATAACATAAAAAATTCATTTTAAAACTAGCATACGAAATGTCAATACTTTATCTATAAACCATGAATGGTACAAAAATAACACATCCACAGTTAAAAAAATCACAAAAACTTCTATACAATATGGAAGTTTTGTATCATAATAAATCAACTTCAAATAAACTTAAAATCCATCAAAGGATGTTGACATTGATGAAATCAAAACTATTTGAGAAAAATATATCTTTTTTTGAAATCAATTAAAAGTCACATAATTATAAAATAAAACATTTACATAGAAAATTTACTTATAATATTGTAAGGGAAGCTTTGAAGATTTTATAATGGAAGAAAATAACTGCACCCGTCGTAGTTAAAAAACATTCTTACATTAATTTTGTCAAAAAAGGTTAAAAGGACCTTGTTTGGAAGACGACGGAAAGATTCCTTTATAAACCACTTATAAAAGTCAAACAATGGTATAAATGACTTTAACCCATATTCTAGAAAATAATAAAAATGTTTTGAAATACATTTTTATGAAACATGGATGTGGATGATAAAGAAGTCCAAGTAGATTATTATATATAAAAAACCTCGGATAATGATGAAATTGTGAAATAAACCCTTACCTTGTACTTTTCATTGGATGATGGTTGGTTAACCTTCTGTATAATGGTGAAATAATTGTTATCAAATTATACAAGAATCAAATATAGTAATATGATATCATATATTATTTTTTAACATTTCTTCATTAATAATATCTTAGTATTATCGTCGTTTTAGGTGTTAACATACTCGTTTTCTTTTACATGTTTTGTTACATAAGCCATATTTTTTATGGATAGGTTTTATCTTATTCATATCCAGAATTATATCATGTCCTTAAACATTATTTTTAATCATCAAATAAGAATTATACATGAATGGATACGATGCGGAATGAATCTCATTGCGTTCGTGGAGACGGTAGTCCATATGTACGCACGAGCGACAATATCATTTTTTTTGATATTAAAATAATATATGATTTGATGGTATATCATATATACATAATCATTATCATGTTATATTTATTATTTACATGAATTACACATCATTATTATACCCATCCAAATAATAATGTTTTGAATAACAATTACTCCACGACGTGGAGACGGTAAGCCATACGCACGCACGTATGGTGACATGTCATTCATAGGATGGATAGAATACTGAATATGGTTGTAACGTATTTATATTAAAATCTTAGTATATATAAGATACTGTATTTATTATTTTAGAATGGTAATAACAACGAAAGAAGATGTTGAAGAAGAAATGAACTTGAAAAAGTGTGGTGAAAACATTACCTCTTCTTTGGGTTCTACCTTTTTATTTGATCAAAATGGCTCTATAGGTTCTCTATCTGATCAAAATAAGGACTTTAGGTTGTACCAAGGGAAGTTGGGAGGATATTTGGGTAGAGTTTGGCCAAGAAAAAAGGCTTTGACGGTTTGAAATTGAGATAAGGGGGAGTGCCTTTTTATAAGAGGGGTGAGAGAAACCTTTGAAAAAGCTAGAAATATTATTTTATAATAAATTCATATTCATTTTATAATGGCTCTAAAGTGGATTATTCAAAGTCTAAGGTGGGTATGGGTCGAAAAACAATCATCCAATAGAATTTAGACAGGTTTGGGTCATTATATTAACCTTATCTTTTAGTTTTGACTCTTAGTTAATTAGTTTGACACTATCCATGTCACTTTGTATATTTAAATTATATAGTTAGTAAACATACTATATACATCCAAGAGACCCCCAAGTTGTACATTAATGATAAAAATATCATTATATAAGTCTCTTGTCCGAAACTTAGATTTTTAGGAATTGAATATCAATTAATAATATAATATTTTTTTAAAAACTCTTTTATGTCAATTTTGACACTATTGGGTATTTTGTTTTTGATAAATTCATAACAGAATAATTAACTTGAAAATAATTTATTTAAATACTCATAATATGTCATATTAACCTTGAAAATTATTTTAATTTACAAAAAGTCTTAAATTACATTTATTTCGGTATTTATAATATCAATTATCTTAATCTTTCATTAATACGGTAATTACCGCATCATCATTTTGTCATAAATAAATTAAATTATTTAATGTCTACAATTATAAATAAAATACCATTATGTAGGAAATACTTTTATATTTCTAATGAATATTTATAGTCGAAATTTCAACATATATAACCCTATGTAAATTTTTTTTTTCAAAAAGATATATGCTTATGTCTTTTTTGTATTTATTTTAACTTAATTAATATAAAGTGTCCTTATCACCAACAAGTGGCTCCATGGGGTCCCAAAATCGACCCAATGATGCCCATGGTCGGACATGTATCAACCAATAAGGATAGGACACTTTTAGGGTAATTTATTATTATTATAATATCATGTTTTTTACCCTTATTTACCAGATTTCCCCTTTAACCATGGTAAATAAAATACTAACCGAAGTAATTATTCAAAAAGTATAAAAATTAAAGTTACCTCATTTCACAATTTGGACATCCTGATTCCAAATATTGAATCGATTTTTCCAAATTCAAAACACAGAAGTGGCAGAAATTAATTTAAAATTAATTCCCGTCGTTAAAACAAAAAGTGTGTTTTTAATAGATAATAACTATCAAAAGATTGACGCTTGTTTTTGCCCTGTTTAATTGTGAAATTATGTCCAATCACCAAAATAGTATTAAATGGTAAAAATATATTCAAAATATACAATAAAACCACTCAAATTCATAATTTATCACTATTAGTTATTTCGATTAAAAAGTTGTTTTTAATAAAAATTTAGTAATTTTCACTATTCATAAAAATATAAAAGTTATCCAAAAAGTACCAAAATTTCATCCTAAGATAATTTCGATAATCCAAATCCAAAAATGAATTCCATTTTGAAAGATAAAATGTTTAAAATTTCAATAAGTGGGTATTACTATTCATAACATCTACTCTGATTGGTCGTGGCGTGTTAGAATCTTGAAATTGCGTACAACACACGCTACTGTATTATTCAAAGAGAAGTGTACCATGGAAGCTTGGGGTGTTACACTGATCATTAAATTTTGAATTATCTTTTCACAAAAAAGGATTGGAATATATGTAAAATACTATGGTTGGATATGATAAATGATTATGACTAGTTAATACATTACCACCTTGGGAAAGTAAACATGGAGACACATGATTTATGTCAAAAGGACCAGGCCAGCCTATCCATGATGAGAATCACAAAAGATCAAAAATTTATGGATTTTAAAAGTATGGACATTGAAATGTTAAAGGAATTATTGAAATTTTTTCTTTCTCGATTGAATGTTCTATAGTCTACACAAGTGAAGACTAAAGTGGCATTTAAGGAAGATGTAGAGAAACAAATCAATGTGAGAAATGATCCTCAATTAAGCATTGATTTTGATGGAATAATTAGGTTCAGGGATTGAGTTTTAATTCCTCCCATAACAGAATTAAATAGGGATAAATGCGATGAGGCTTATAGTTCATCTTTCGTTATTCATCCTGGAAGAAACAATATGTACAGGGACTCAAAAGAGTATTTCTGGTGGGATGGCATGAAAAGAGATGTTTCTGGATATGTATCTGGGTGATTGGTTTATCAGCATTTTGAAGATGACAGACAAAATTCTAAGGTGATGTTACAACAATTACCCATACAAGAATAGAAATAGGAAAAATCACTGTCAACTTTATTGTCAGACTTCCCAAAACATCTAAAGTCCATAATTCTATATTATTTATTTTTGATCACCTTATGATGTTAGCACACTTTATTTCTATTGTAGAGGATTATATCTTGATCATCTTTCCATAATATATGAAAAAGATGTGGTAAGATTGCATGGAGTACCACTTTCCATTATATTTTATCAGGATCCGAGGTTTACCTCATTGTTCTGGTAAATTCTTCAAAAGTATTTGTATACAATGTTAAGTTTTTGCACATCTTATAATCCTTAGACAGATGGTAAGTCTAAGAATAAAATTCAAACTCTAGATGATATGCTGAGACCATTCTCTATAGATTTTGATGGTTATTGGGAACAACACCTACCTGTAGTGGAATTTTATTACAAAAATAGATTTTAATATATTATTTAGATGGTTCATTATGAATCCCTCTACAAAAATAAGTGAAGAACAACAACTTTCTAAGATGAAGTTGGGGAATATAATCTATAATGACCCTTTCTTGTTAATAAAATATAATAAAAGGTTATATCTATTCAACAACACATAAGATAATCTCAGATTTGAAATAAAATTTATGCTGACAACAATGAAAATAACTATAGTTTTAATTGGGTGACAAGTAGTTTTTATTAATATCCCCCTTAATAGAGTAATAATATTCTGAAATAATGGTAAGTTGTTCCCTAGGTATATCAGTCCTATTAAAAACATGGATAATGTTTTGAAGGTATCTTACCGATAGGTGCTTCCACCAAAATATCTCTTAATTTCATGTTCTATTCCATGTACCTATCTGGAGAATGTATATATATGATACTTAACAAATACTAATCTTAGAAGTCATACCGCTTGAGTAATATATTTCTTATGAAGAAAAACCTATTGGGATTTTAGATCGTAGAGAAAAAGTTATGTGAAACAATACCAATCGATTGGTAAATGTTTTGTGGTGGAACCACGAATTTAATGGAGCTGCGTGGGAACTTGAGGATAATATGGGGGGTAGATATACTGATCTATTTTATCTAAGTGATAAATTTTGTGGGTTAAATTCAGTTTAGGGGGCTAGAATATTACACCCGGATGTTTTTATGAAAAAAATTATTAAAATAATTTCAATTCATCATTATCTTGTATTGTATGAAATCATTAGTTCAAACAATCCGTGAGACATGATTAATATAAAATGACCATTTTAACATAGTCATTAGTATAGTGTGAATAAATGTAACTAACTTATAACAATGTATGGTGAGGTCTTTCATTACCAAATTTTAATGAAAAATATATATCAAATATATATTTGTATATTATATCAATAAATTGAGTTAATTACTATTATTATATGATATTTATTATATATATATATATATGTTATACACATAATAATATATTTTTTATATTCACATTATAGATATTTTTTTCATCATGTATGAATAAAACATCTTTGATGTATAAAATCTTATATCATTCAAAAGAGTAATTTTCCACCTTTTAATGGTGAACCCTGTTTAAATTAATATTTTTAAACATTAAACATTTTTATATGAAAAAATATACATTTTATTTGGAAATATGAAATAAAAATTTACTTTGGATAAAATATTAATATTTTTCTGATAATTTTCTAATTTTGAGGAATAATAATGAGACAATAAATTTTAATTGAACACAACTATTTCCATATAAATAACTATTATGGTTAAATTATAATTTTGAATGGGTTTAGAGCATAAATAGTATAAATTTTTATCATTCAATATAATTTATATCATTATCATTAATTTTACATTGAATTCTAATGTAAAAAACATTTCAATATTTTGCAATGTTCCAACATTTAAAACCCATTTTCTCTTTCTCAAATCAAGATTAATTTTAAATTAATTACTTTAACTTCTGTGTTATGAATTTGGAAAAGTAGATTCCATATTTTTAATTAGTAGGTCCAAAATATGTAAATATAATTATAATATTTTTGGTCATTATGAATAGTATCTTTAAAAACTTATATTAATATGGTAAAATGGTAAATCGGGTAATTAAGGGTAATAATACTCTAATAAAATTTCCCAATCACTTGTATTAATATAATTGGATGGGTCTGTTTTGAAGTAAAACATCCTTGGTTCGAAAGATTATCATTTAGAAGCCACTTGGATGAGATTCAGATATTTAATTATTGTATTTAAAGAAAAAATAAATAGGTCTTACCCAAATTTAAATGACTATTAATTTTAAAAAATAAGGTTATAAAAAAGATAAAATATATTATGAATACTCAATTTAAATCTAAAATATCGTTCTTTATCATGATAATTTTTTTAACATTTTATGAAATAAATAACAGTTTTTAAGAATTATACATTGATGATATAAAAATTAATTAATTGATAATAAATCAATTAATTTTTTTATTAAAATTATAATAACCCTAACAAGTCACAAAAACATGACAAAATCTTATTGGTCTTATATATCTCTGTCATAAACATGCAAGGTTTGAGTCACTGACCATTTGGACTCTTATAGAAGACATTGTGACACTTGTATTGTTTTTTTAATGCGATGTTAAAGTTTTCATATTTATAATTTAAAATGTATACAATTTAAATGTTGGATTTTACAGAAGATATATTTGACTAAAAGTATTAATCTGAAATATAGTTTATTTATCATCATCATAGTATTTTATTTGTAATTTTTAATTAAAAAATGTGTAAATTAAATAATTAATCAAAATCGATGTAGTAATTATTTTATTATTGATGATAACAAATAAATATTATTAAACATATTAAAATAAATATAATAATGGATGATTAATATGTATTGTCAACTTTATATATGACCTGTACCACGTGGGAATATAAAAAATAGTTGGTTTGAAGAGAACTGTTTATTTTAATATATTTAAAAATCAATGAAATAGATTGTCGCAAAATTTACACTTCATATTTTTTATAACAATAATTATTATAAAATAATATAAAAAGAATAAAACATTTCGAAAAGATATATATGAATTATTATATGGTATAAAATGATATATTAAATTTATTTATTGTATAATTCACATCAAACAAGTAAATATTTCACCCCTTTTATGATTGAAATATTGGTTATCTTAATTAAAATTAAACAGAATAACAAAGTGTTAATTAAAATGATAATGTTTAAATTGATAGAAAACCATGTACCTTTTTTGGTTGATTAGATTAAAATAATATCTCATCTTATATTCTGAATTGGGACATTTTGGTTGTTTTTGTATGCGGTTTGATTTTATAATAATTTCATATTTTTTATAGATCCCATAAGTGCCACTCACCTAAATTAAAAAATGGCACATCCTTCCTCACCTCTTAACCTCAATTTGAGCCTTCAATATTGTAAATACCTTAACCATATACATTCTCAACTTCCATTTCCACATTCTAGAGGCTATGGTCTTCTCCAAAGACCAACTCTAGCCCTCTAAGAGGGGTTTTAGTGGAAGCATGTCAAAGAAGAGGTAATCTCCTCTACCAATTCATTTAGACTTCTTTATTATTCTACTTATTATTCATTTTTTTCATTATAATGTATTAACTCCATTATAAAGTAAAATCTAAGATGTTATTGGTATTATTAAATTAAAATATCCTATATTCTATCTATCCTATGAAAAAAAGAAATCACCGTGCATGCGTACATATACATTAGCATCTCCATAACATAGTGTAATCTGTTTTCACCACCACCATATCTGGATTGGTATAATGGTGAAAATAATGAATTTATATAATTACTATAATATGATCTTTATTTGGTAATATAATACACCCTTCACTTCAATACCATTCAAAAATTATGAGAATGATATCATCGCTCGTGTGTACGTACGACCTACCATCTCCACGATGCGATTCGATTCAATATACATGATCTTAATTAATGAATTATTTTATAAATGTATATAATGAATAAATATTCAATATTTAATGTTAATATCATTTTTTATGATATAAATATGAACCTTGATGGAGAACCAGATCTTATTCAACAAAACATGCACAGGAAAATGAAGTCGTAAATACCCAAATAATAAGTAAAAATGATATGTTATTAACAAAATGATGATAATATGATAATATATGATATCAAAAAAATTACAATGATTAATAAATAAGTAAATGGAATTATTTAAACCATTACACATGAGGTTCAGATACATTCAAAAAAATCAGACAAATGGTAATGGATAATTTTTTAATCACATTATATTCTGAGATTATTTATATGTAATTATTTATGGAGGTATATTTATCATCCATATCCATGTTTTCAAAATATATAATATTATAAATATTATGATAAAAATTTTAAATTCAATTTTACCCATTTTTTAAATTTTATTAAATGGTATGAAAGGAATCTATTTTCATTTTTCAATATGAGGATCATTTTGACATATCAAAAAAAATTATGAGAGGAATGTTCTGTTTAAACATTTACAACATGACATGTTTTTAAATATTTATAACACCATATTTATATGAATCTTTAATTACATGATTATAAGGTAAAATTTGTTGAAAATATTTTCTTTTAAAATTTTGTGGAATTTTCAGAAAAGATAATGTTTTTTAACAAGAAGGCATACTTTACATTCCTCAAGAATTAATTTGAAGTATTAAATCAAAATTATTATCTCTATAATATGTAATTTTATAATAGGTATAATTTTAAAGTATAATATCCATATTATTCTTATGGTTTTATTATTTTTTTGTGGAATATATGTTTAAAATCCATTTATTTTACATGGATTATGTTATGATGCAATAATGTTTATGAAACCGGTTTTATTATTTGGGTTGTGCTATGATTAATGATTTATGTTTCCCTAAAACATGTACATATGATTTAATAATGATATGTAAAGGAACAATATATACCTCAAAATCATTGGGTATCGATTTATATCTCATGAGATAGACATGTATGGAATTTGAAATGATCTTGGTTCCGTAATATGGGGAATGAATGTGGAGTGAACTTGGTTTTGTAATGCACTTTGTCTACTATGATGGTCTTGGAAATGAGACTTGTATAATATGAAATTATTTTCTATGCTTATACGTATTCTCAAAAACTTCATGTCTTATGTTATGACTTTTTGGATTATGATTATTGATTTTTAAGACATGTTCTTATTTATCCCATGGGATGATATCATGATATTTCATATATATGATAAGATTTTCAAATGTTATGTTCTTAGGTATTATGATTATGATATGATATATATATCCCTTATTTACAATTAATACGAATTTAATCTCACCCTTTCTTGTGATTATTTTCCCTAGGTCATGAAGAATAGTATTATGTGATATATTTCAAAACGGGGTATTATTATGATGAAATAACTGGGAGACAATGAAGGTGTCTTACGAACTAGTTTTTATGTTTCCCAGTTTCTAACGAAATTATACTAATAAGGTCCTTCCATGGATTTTTTACATTTTTAATGAATATTCTTCAACATTTAAGTAATATAAATGCATGTAATGTATGAGTCATTATGAGGCGTGTGTCCTTGTTTTCTAGAGGCTACTGGCTAGTAGCGGGGGTTTTTTGTAGTACCATTGGTAGACTAAACCCCATGATCTGAGTGTTTAATAACATATAAATATCCATGTATCATATATCAATAATAAACATCAGAGTGTGCATTATAAATAAAACAAACCAAATAATACTAATATGAAATGTGTAAGTACTGTAGTTATAAAAGGATGATCTCACACTGGATATATCATATATACATATACTGATATAATAAAAGAATAAAATAAATGCACCAGAGGTCCAACTACATCATTGAGCCTCTCCACAAACCCATTATCCAATCTTGGTCAACCTTCTCATCTCATTCAACAACATCATATTGTGTCTCTTCCCAACCAGTTCCTTCAACGTGTAAGAGGTAAAATCTTGTACCCATTTTCCATGATCGCCTGAGAAGGGTGTGAGTATATAACTCAGTAGTGTACCAAAAATGTGGTCCCATGTATAACTAATATATTTTTATCATGTCCTAGTGAAAGGATCAATATAAATAAAAAATCATTAAATAATAAAATAAAAGTTTCCTACTATACCTACTTTGTACCAAATCTCAAATGTCTCTCATCACGTCATGTGGACCATCCAAACCCACATACCAAACCATATAATTAATTTTATTTATGCTTATAAATCTGATAAAACTATTCCAGCATCAACCATTTTCATTTTTTCTCTGTGTATGTGATCATATCATGTCAACCATATAAATACTATATCCTAGTGTAACCCATGAATCCATTTGATAATGCTAAAATGAAAAAACACCACATTATAAACAACTCAACTTGTAGATCCTATCAATAATATTCATCTTACGAAAGTATATTATCATTCATGGATCTATGTTTATTCAAAAACATTATGATAAATCAGGGAATTATAAATATTGTCCATGTTGCTATGCCAGATGGTTGGATCCCAGATATCTTGGGAATCCAGAATAAGAACAAGCATCAAAATCATCAATAAATGGATGGATCATAGGGATGAACTATGAATATTCTATAAAAACCATTTAATGATATAATAAATAATTTTTATATTTATTATTATTAATCAGACAGTTATATTAGTTATAAAAAAATTAAGTAATTTTTTTTCGAAAAGGAAATTGTTTTAACTGAACTATTTTATTATAATGATTAATTTAAAACATTAATATAAAGAAAATTAATTTTCATTTTAAAAAATTAAGACTATTTTTGATGTCATAATATCTAAATTTACCCATGGTAAAATTTTGGTATTCTACAGAAAATATGGATTTTTCTGTGAATAGTAAAAAATACATATATTTCTAAAAAGTATTTTCTTTTAAATAAATTAAGTAATTCAAAAGAAATATTCTATTTAAAATATGAGTTAAGGTAACTTAATTATTATTTATTCATATTCAATCCCCATAATAATATTTTAATAAACTTTATATTTTCATATTATATGTTTTTTTGGTTTAAAATTGGTGTTTTGAAACTGTTTTAAAATGCACAATGCTTCTCTATTTTAAATAGTAAAAATAATAACTAATTGGAAATATTTAAATTAATTTTTTTAAATATTATTAAATTTTATTGTAAATGCATACAAAAATTATTATTATTCATAGAGTTAATATACAATCATCCTTTGCATGAAAAATTTACTTCTTAAAACCCATCTTTCTCACTGGGTCTGCATGAGTATTTTTAAATGAAATTTTTACAATTATCTTAATTAAATTTGGAAAAAAATATTAAATATTTGTAATAATAATATTTTATATTATATAGAAAGTTCAAATTTATTTTTGGCCAAAATTAATATTGAGAACAATAAAAATTAATTACCTCAGTTAAGGTAAAATCGGTTTACCAGGGAATTAAACTAAATATATATATAAACATGTCAAATACAATTGTCAAAACACTAATTTATATCCACAATTATACCACTAACCCTACACAGTTTTCTAATGGAAAATTTTGGACCCTTTTGAATTAATTATAAAGTAGAAGAGCTCAATTCCTTTCAAAAATACAAAGTGTGTCATCTCTTCAATTTATTAAAGGCCACACAGTTTTCACTCTTCTTAACACCATAAAACATCTTTGAAACAGAAAAATACTGAAAAAATAAATTCCCAAATTCCATCCTCACAACCTATAATCCTTATTTTTGGCATAAATCCACCCTTTTGATACTTTTTTATGGAAACCTATGTAGGATACCCAAAGAAAAGGTAACTTTCACCTATGAGTATTTTTGTTTTATTTATTTCTCCTACCAAATAAATTATTCATAAACCATGGTTTTATAATAAAATTTTGTTTATAACATTTTTGATTCTTCTTTGTGTCATAGAGTCTAAACTTCTAAAAAAGGGGAATACCTTAGCGAAAAGAGATTAATCATTTGAAGAAACATCTAAAATTGACAAATGCATGAACAAGGATTTTTTTACACATGGGTTGCGTATGTTTCATCATGGTAACACAAGTATACTTGTGCACCACATATTGGGAATGCAGGTGACATGCGTGCCCTATTTGATTTTTTCCCATGGTCTTCAGTAGCCTATAAATACCCCTTGTGGGCCCCCCATTTCCGGACGGAAAAATTCTAAAAGTCCGATTTAAGATCCCGACGACCTAGCCTCTTCTTGATGTCTTCTGAACACTTCAAAGGTAATTTTTTACCTAGAATGGAAGATCTAAAGAGGGGGAACAAGGCCTATGTGTTGAAATTTACCAACACGTGCGTGGCTAAGTGTCTAACCCTTAAGGGAAATGAAGACACTTGTGCACTACCTTATCCCTTCAACAAAACTTGAGCACCACACTTTTGGAATCCTTTAGGGATAATACTAAGGGCTTGAGCCAAGTCTCACCAAAGTATTACCCTATGGGTTATCCATCGTGAAAGTACACATGTGTAGCGCAAGTATTCTTGCGTGACCGGGACTTGCGCACCCAAACAGGACTTGCGCACCTACAACTTTTTGAGTGCCCCTCCTGCTTATTCAATTAATTTATTTAAATCCACCTCTCCTCTTTATGATTTAGCCTTCAAAACACACTTTAAGGTCATTTTTGGCATGGTTACTTTGTTGGTTTCCTTATCTGAATGGAATTTTGTGGAACATATCTCAAAACCTCGTGATTTACATATAATTATGTCACTAAGGTTAGAGGTTTCATTCACTCAACCTCGTCCTTTAATATGAGAAGAACTTTAATACGAGCATCCTCTTTTTGAGTAAGCTCCAATCATAATTTTCCTCCTAACCTGGGCCTCCTTTTCAGGGGTAATCCCCAATCATAATTCTCCTAACCTAGGCCTTCTTTTCAAAAGTAAGCCCTATTAAGAGTTCACTTAAAATGGGAATCCTCCTTAGGAGTAATCCCCATGTTTCCAAATACGGTCATCCTCCTTAGGAGTAAAACACAAATTCCAAATTCCATTAAACTGGAAATCCTCCTTTGGAGTAAGCCCCAGTCATAATTCCCCTTAACCTCGGCCTCCTTCTTAGGAATAAGCCCCAGATCTCAAGTCCCATTAAACTGGGCTTTCTTCTCAGGAATAAAACCCAGTCATAATTTCTTTTAACCAGTCTTAATTTCTATTGATTTGGACATCCTTCTTAGGAATAAAACCAAATCATAAGTCCCCTCTAATTTGGGAATCATTCTCGGGATTAATTCCTAAGTGAAGTATCAAAATCTCTAGAAAGCACATTTACCTTTATGGACCTTGTTCCCAGGATTCTTCCCTGAGGTAAATCCCAATCCTCATCTATCTTGGACAGTAATACATACATAATCCCCACATTATTTATTATGATTGCATCTTTTTTGGAATAATCGTCAGGTTTTACTGATACCTCTTGTTTCTCACACCAAGCATGACTCGCGTGATCTTAGAGCGTAAAAGTAATTATGACATCTTTTCATTAGGCCATAAACCATTAATAAAATCCACACTCTTTTACTCAAACTATGTGGGTTCTGATTCCTTATGTAAACAAGGATACGTAGGTAGCCCATATGCGGGTACGATCTTAACTCTTAAATAAACCATGTCCTTCTAAACGATAATAAACATCAGTGTCCCATTGAGTGGAATTAAAACAAGTATGGTTATCATAGTGACCAATAGATTTCAATATAATGTGTTGAAGGATACCATTGACTAAGAATCTCTAACAAATACAGATGAATATCTATCGATGAAGAACCTCAAATACATATAAAAGATTCACTAAATCTCATACATATCAATCATTGATTGTTAGATCTAAAGGAAAAGTCATTTTCATACAAGGTAATTTAATAAGGATTCATGAACATAACTTAAATATATAAATAGAGTCATAGAGTAGACAATAATTCCCCCCAAAAAAGGTGTGATATGGCCGACCTCCCATCCTCTCGACCAATGAAACTTCATAAGCCTCATGGTCCAAAACTAATGACAAACGGCATTTGGAATGTATGTCCAAATGGATATAGAATCATTGGATGTTTCCAGTTCTATGAATACACCCTTTAGAAATCGATTGGAATGTTTTAACCATAAACAAACAAGGTCATCCCCATTTCTAGAAGAAACAAAAAATGGTGAAACCGACGTTAATCCTTAACAAAGTTAACATGATGTTTTACTTATTTGTTAGGCCCCTATTTAAACTCAATGAGAGGGCCAAAAAATCAATAACATATGTTCTCATCCAAAAGATGTAGTGGCTGAACTTAACTTAATTATGTTTGTTTTATCAAACAATCACTCTTTTCCAAGATCTTATATGTTACAAAAATGGCTTCGCTAAAGTTCACACATGTGAATGCATCTACTGTTACGCCTGTTGGATCCTTGTCCTATCTGAGGACTACATCACCTACTCAGCCTCTTAAACACATGCTATCAAATTCACTGGTTAAGGAATACTGTCAACATTGTACAATTTTGACTCTGGAGGCCACTCGACATGCCCTCCAAGTCAATATTTGACACTGGTCGTCCGGACAGCGATGAACAGTGATCAAGAAGCAGGTGGTGCCAACCACCATCTCCAACCGTTTCGAGTCGTTATCCCTGGAACTCAATCACCAGTCCCTCCCATATTATGAGGAGGTGAATGAGAAGGTCATTCAAGTCTTTAATTCAAGGAGACATGAGTCCCTCCCGAGGGCTCCCATCAACAATCGCTGCCAGACTCGTGCGGTAGTGCACCCTCAACATGATGAGGGTATCACCTTTAGGTTTTCGACTCAGTTACCTTATACCAGAGTCCACAAGACGAACCTCTAGAGGTGAAATCTGGTCATCAAGGAGCAGTTTCTTACTTCTTCCCCCACTAGAGAAGTCCATCATGACAACTTAATGGAAAGCAACGAGTGTGCATATACACCGGTCTGTCCTGATGCTACTACCCAGCAGACTTGTCTGGCAGTAACACACCAATCCCACCAGGAAATTCTGTCGGAGTATTATAGGAGGGCATATATACCTGTTTATAACTCATCAGTGAGTCAGCAGGCTCGTCTGACTACAAATAAAGATGCTCACCAATCTGATATGGTGGCAACTGATAAGCAGGAACATACACCTGTTTACAATCAACAATTCTATGAGCAGAATCGTCTACCAGTATTAAAGGAAAGTCATCAACCATACATGACAAAGAATACAAAACACACACATACACCTTCCAATATTAATCCATCATACCAACAATCTCATTTGGTAGCACTCTGAGAAGTCAGTCAGAAATCTCCAATGACAAATTTAGAACAGACTCAACTCTCTTCCCCCACACATGAATAATGTCAGAATTCCCTGACAGGAAAAGGAGGACAGGATCAAGAATACACACATACTCCAAGAATGGAATGGACTTATATTCCCGTTCTGGAATATGAAGTCACCAAGAGCATTATAAAAATGGTAAAAGAGTAGAAGAAAATCCCTGCTCATATTCTGGATGCCTGTAAGAATATTATAACAGTTTCAGCAGCATCACAGGTAAAGAACTGAAACTCTATCCCAACCAATGGAGTGACACATCAACATATCACTCCGGAATAGATACACAACTCTGTTCCTATCCAAGACGGTTGTGGGGCATAATCCTCCATGTCATACAGACAATCAAGTCAGGAACATACCCCTGATTTGAATGGAGATAATCATCCTAACATAACTATTTCTCCTGAGCAAGAACATACACCTGCCCATAATAACCAATTTCATCAACAAGTGGTTCCCAAAGTGAGTAAGAATGTGTCTATGAAAATGGCCCGTCCAACAAAATTGGGAAATCAAGGGCCACGTTGTAATAAGGCCTTACTCGATGCTGGAGTTCTTGATGAACTCAGCCAATTATCTGTTTGAACTCAAGATTATACACTCTCATTTCCCAATAGTGGGAACATTAATTCTGAAGGCCTTTATCAGAGCCTTCCTCATGAAGGCTTTCTTCTAACAGTTCGGTCGATCTTGAAGTATCATCATCAGATGAGAGCCACAAGAACCCTCTGTGTGGCTAGAAGATCAAGGAGAAAAAGGTTTCATATTTTTCTATAACCCACCTTGGTGGTCCTCCCCATGATGATGAATTTAGCGGAGAAATTCCTCTCAGTATTAGTAATTACTGTTGCCTGGAAAATTCATCAAAGGACAATGCAGTAACGAGAAATCCCTCTTCTGTTGAGGCATGTGAAAATGTGAATCCAGTCACATCTGATGCTTTACCATTAGCAGGTGAAATAATTTCTCAGTCAGAAGATAGCCTGGGGTTTAGGTCATTCTCTAAACCACCCAAGGGTCATTCATCTTCTAGTTTAATAAATTAATTCTACACTTATCTTGTTGAATCAGATGAAGCAAAAAAGAAGAACCATCTTTGTTCAAATCAAGTAGAATAATCTTCATCTAATGATAAATAGAATGCGATGAATATGAGAAAACAACTGGCGAAAGATGAAGTACCAGTCATGTTTTGGCCTTTGGCTGACTCTCAGTATGACATTCTAGAAATGTTGACGGAATATTGTATTCACGACATCCATCTCAACATGTGGAAAACTCTTTGTCAATTGAAAAAGAAAATATTATATTATGATTAATATTAATATCATGTCAAGATAATAGAAGGGTTACAATGCCAAATTGATTTGGCCTCTGTCTTAGTTTCTCGATATCCAAAGGCTGAAAAGCAGTAGAGAGCCCTTTAGCATTCATGCCTTGGTGTCGTAAAAAGGTTGCCTCAGTTAATTTACAATGCCCTATCTGGTATTCATATCAGGGTATAGGGTGTTCATTGGGAACTACATTTCATTGTACTCTACAGTCAACAAAGCCCACCAAATGTGGCCTCATCCAATGTTATTTTGTAAAACTTTCCATATCTAGATGATTTTGTGCATAATAAAATGATTGCTCAAGAACAGGCTTCAAATAGTTCTTCTCAATGTCAGGCATACATAGAAAAATTTGTCGAATTACTCTTGCATCAGGAAAATGAGAATATCAAACAGGCTTCTTGTTTAGAGCGTGCACATCAACAAGTGACAGAAGTGTCAGAAATCATCCAACGGCCTTTTTGAGCCAGGTGATTTGAGTGGATGTAGGTTGATGCATCCATCCAATTTCTAGACTAATGTCCAAAATATCATGAGAGATTTTAAGAATTTCTCAGATATAGAAACTCAAGAACCACCCCATCTTGCTATAATGGGGACTCTTTTAGCCCAACCCTCGAAATCAACAAATAAGATTCGAGGAGTCAATCAGGAACAACAGGAATATCCATAGTCCACAGGACTGGGGAATTTTTCTAATACTCAATACCTTCCTCATAGAAAGTTAGTTTTCTCTCGATTAGGGAAGAAGCCACAAGATAAACAAAGAGCCGAATTATTAGGAGATTCCCTCCAAATTACAGTTCGTTAAGAAGATCCTAAGGGATCAACTCAATAAAAGGTAGTGTCTCATCAGAGACATAGAAAAAGACAGTATCACAAAAATGTTGATAGAAGGGATGCAATGAGTTATGCATCACCAAATTTCATCAATGCCGTTGTTGCTGATCCTCCAGAACATGAGGCTCACTCAGAGGAATCAGATGAATAAGTTCGTGCTCAAGAGGCTGTGCACACAGAGGCAAATGAAGAAGGTGTGTGTACATGAAACCAAAGGCTTATCCAGAATCTAGGTATTCATTCAAGTAACCAACTTCCTCCTCTCCAAAAGGTGTCCAACAAGGAGAATGGGATGAATCAGGTTACATTCCACCCTCCCTCTGGAGAAGGCCAATCACTCTCACTAGAGCAATGATTTTCACAGCACGAAGAAGAAATGAAAGAATTAATTAGGTTGAATGCAGAACTACTTCAAGGTAGTCTTCCTCCTATGCATGTTGGAGTCATTCATCCAATGGAATTGGTTGCAGCTACTAAGACGGATCAAGAATATCCTCATTTACAGGTACACCCTCATAGGTCTAATCCTATGGGTCATGTGCAACAACAATCGGTGGTGCTACCATCAGTTGCAGTACCACCCACCACACCTGTCCAAGCTCCAGTTATTGAACCTTCTCAGGTCCAAGCTTAACCGGATGTTTCTCAAAATTTAATAACTACCATTGAGTCATTAACAGATCGGTTGGAAGCTATGGATGGAAATTGTGAAAAAAATCAGCTAGAAAAGAGAGCTTACACTTAATGGGTTGATGAAATTCCTCCCCCATCAAAATTTTCAAGTACCACATTCACAATATATAATGGTGCGGGAGACCCAGAGCAATGCTTAACACATTTTGTTTCACATTGTGATCCTATGATGGGATCCCCTCAGCAATAAGAAGCAGTTAATCTCAGGTGTATTGTACAGTCATTACAAGGGCCTACTTTTTTCTGGTATACAAGCTTGGAATCCTTGTCAATTACTTGGTGGGAGGATCTCCGTCAACAATTCCCTCTTCAATTAATCTCAACCTTACCAAATACAAAAGTCATTGATCTTAGAAATTGTATGAAAAGGGAGAATGAAAGGGTTTTAAATTTCATTGCTCGCTGGAAGGGATTAAAATATTCCCGAAGCTCAGCACTCCCACAAGAAGAGTTGTTGCCAATCTTCATGGAAAATTTGCGTGATGAATTAAAAACACTGTTGATGCCTGTGAAATACAAAGGAGGGTTTCGAGACCATACTTCGATCACTCAGTAGATCGAAGACTCTCTTAAAAAGACTAAGTATAAAACTCTTGTAATTCCATCAACTCCAAGAAGGATAATGGGTAAAGTAGATACTGCAATAGTTGCGCTTAAACAAGCACTTGTACCTGCTTCTACTTCAAAAACATCATCTTATCGAAGGACTCCACCTCCTGATCGTCAACAAAAAAGGCCCTTTCGTCAAGATGATCAAAGAGAACATGGACGAAAACATTTTGAGGAGTTAAAGAGAAAAGTTTATTCTTTCCGAAATGAACATGTTCCTGGTTACTTTATTTTAGCTCTGGAAAATAATTTGGTTCATTTCCAAGGACCAAAAGGCCAAATAAAGAAGGATATGAAGACCGTCCCAACTATTTCCCATTTCATCAGATGTTGGGGAATCCCATTCACGAGTATTTTGTCTTCAATGCCCTCCTACAAAAGATGGTGGACTCGGGACTGGTAAAATTGAAAGGTTCATCAGCTCTGGTAGCATGTGTTACTACTACAAATCTAGATGAATAAAGTGAGTGGAAAGAAGTAAAAAAGAAAAAATGTGCAAAAATATGATGATTGGATGGTCAAAAAAATGATCAACCGAACTCATCCCATTTTACGAATGCAATTGAAGAAACCAATTGTGTCTTATGCTATGAATTCCACAGCAAAACCCCTTTCATCAGAGGGAAAATCCTCAAAGAAACGACTTAATTCAAAGAAAGAGGAATAGTTAGAAGAAGATGAGATCGTGTCAAAGCCCAAGTTGCCTTTGACTCTAGCAGATTCTATGCCATATACTTCAATGCCATGGGTACTACCACACCCAACGACATATCCTAAATTGGCTAATTAGAAAGAGTCTTCATCACATGAAGAGTTGATCTTTAGTTATGTTAACATGATTCTCTTAACAGATCCTTATGCCAGTCACAGTCTTGATCTTGATGAGTTTGACATCCCTGTATCAAAAAGAGGAATTAGAGGGAGTTCCAGAGGTATGGGATACAGTGGAAGACATGAATATCCCAGAAGCCACTATTCAAATTATTCCCCTGCTAGAACTGTATATGCAGCAGAAACTTGTGGCAGAGCCCTTCAGCGAGCTCAACAAGAACAACAAAGTTCATCCATGCATGGCAGATTTAGTCCTAACACAATCATTCTGGAGAATCGGTTGGAGGTTAAACCTTTTTCCTCTCAGTAATTAAATAGACCTAGTCAGTCTAATCTTCCAAATCCAGGAGTATTTCCATCTTCTACCCCGATACAAGATGTATCTACTTCCAAATAATCAACATCCAAGGAACCTGTGAAATGCCATGTTCTTTTTGGGAAACACATACCTTTGGATAAAAAATATGATGTTTTAAAACATTTGTCCCAAGTACAATCCATGTTATAAATTCTGAATGCCTTGAATTTATCAAAGGGTCTTTAGTAGGCACTCATCGAGTCTTTATGAAGTCCTCGGGAATTCGAAACTAAAATTGTTGCGGCTGAAGTCTACCATGTAGAGAATAATCCTGTAGAATGTCATGCAGTGATATCTTTTACAGATGAAAATGAATATGGTGTCGTGCATGGACATATTAGATCTTTGTAATTATCTAGAAAGGTCAATTATGTGGACATCCAACGACAATTCATTGATAATGGTTCAGGAGTCAACCTCATCCCCATTCGTACACTTCATCCATTAGGCCTTACCAAATCTGATTTATCTTCTTCTACTTTGATGTTGGAAGGATATGATAAAAATGAAAAAGAACCTCTGGGCGAGATCACACTCAGAAATTAGTTTGGAGATCTTGTATCCAATTTAGATTTCATGGTTTTTCAACATGACACAGCCTTCAATATTTTTCTTGGAAGTCCTTGGCTACATCAACATGCAGCTATCCCTTCATCATACCATCAATGTCTCAAATATTGTTTCAATGGTCAAATTGGGACATTGTTTGGTGATAAGGCCCCATTCAAAACATGTGAATCTCAATACATTGAGGCGGAATTATATCACATGGTGGGTAAGGAGAAATCCACAACAAGGGAGGTTACCAATGTTAACTCTCTATATGGTTTTGAAATGATTCCAGTAAACCCATTCAAATATGTGAGTACAAATTATATGTTTCTTATCAGTCAAATTGAATGGATAAACCCGAATCCAAATACTCTTATGGAAACATCCATAATTTCAATTACGGTAATCATGCTAGACAGCATGGGAGAAATTGGTGATTCACCATGCAATGATGAAAGCTCAAATGGAGATGTCTTCATTTCATCCTCTGAAATCCAGAAAGTCTACACTTCTCCAAACTTGCTAGAATAAGTTATTGCAATTCATAGATGAATGATGATGTTGATTCTCAATCCATCATCTCCTCTTTATTACCCAAGGAAGACCCTTCACCATCAATAGGGTCAGAAATGGAAGCTTCTTCTTCAAAATGATCAAATTTTTTCATCTCTTCTGATCATGGAATTTCTGATGCTTCATCTACAATGAAAGTACAAACAGAAGAAGAAACACATGTTGAAGATGAATAGGAAGATCTCAGGGATGATCCTCCATCTTTTGAAGAGGGTATCTCTACCACTGTGGATGAACTCAGAGAAATAAATCTGGGTAAAAAATAAGATCCATGCCCCTCTTTAATTATTACGTCCATGACTCCTGAAGAACGAGAAATGTTTATTTAATTTTTGAAGTGAAATCGAGATATATTTTCATGGAACTATACAAAAATTCTAGGGCTTGATCCGGATGTCACTACTCATCGTTGGGGTTTTCCAAAAGAACATCAAGGATTGAAGCAAGCCGCATGTAGAACACACCAAACTTATTCTTCCAAAATTGAAGCTGAAGTGGATAATATTATCAAAGATATATTCTTAAGAGAAGTTCAATATCACAAATGGTTGGCTAATATTGTCCCTGTGAAAAATAAGAATGGAAAAATTTGAGTTTTCATAGATTTCAGAGATCTTAATCCGCATTGTCCCAAGGATGATTTTCCAGTTCCGATCACAGAACTCATAATTGATGCAACAGCTAGATATGAAGTACTTTCTTTCATGGATAGATATTCTGGGTATAATCACATCTGAATGGCTCCATATGATGAAGAATCTATATCCTTCAGATCCCCTCATGGTGTGTTTTTCAATCAGGTAATGCCCTTTGGCCTCAAGAATGTAGGAGCAACATATCTGTATGCCATGAAACGTATATTCAAACCCTTTTTAGGGAAATTTATTGAATGTTATATGGAATATTTTGTGGTTAAATCCAGACAATGTTCTAATCACTTGGCCAATTTGGAAATCATAATCCACAAACTTCAACAACACAATTTGAAGATGAACCACTTAAAATGTGCTTTTGGGGTAACCTCAGGAAAATTTCTCGGCTTTTTTGTACACCATCGTGGTATTAAAATCTATCTAGAGACGACAAAATAAATCCTCGGTATGTCACCTCCTCAAAATTTGAAGTAATCGAGAGGAATTAAAGGACACTTAGCCTATATTCGGCATTTCATCACCAATTTGGAAGGAAAAAGTTTACCCTTCACTAAATTGATGAAAAAGGGAGTCACTTACTAATGGACTAAAGAATGAACATAAGCATTCAATATTTTCAAGAAATATATCTTGAGTACACCAATATTAATGCCACCTATTGAAGGAAGACAACTTATTCTATATGTGACAGTTTTAGAGCGATCATTGGGTGCCTTCCTTGCCCAGAAGAATGATGTTGGGAATGAAAACAACATTTATTATCTTAGTCAGACTATACATGAAGTAGAAACTCGATATTCATGTATAGAAATGTGCTACCTAGCATTAATCATTACAGTTCATAAGTTGAGACAATACCTGCAACATCATGAGGTTCAATTGGTATCTCACAATAACCCGCTCAAATTTATCCTTAGTCGTCCAATGCTTATAGGATGTCTGGAAAGGTGGGAAGTTATTTTGTAGCAATTTGATATCTATTATGTGTCTCAAAAGGCAGTAAAGGTCCAAGATCTGGTTGATTTCCTTGCTAAACACACTTCAGTAGAAGATACATCTTTAGATATTGAACTTCCTAATGAGAAAGCCTTTTCTATTCAAGATAATCTTCAAACATGGGAAAAGTACTTCGAGGGTGCTTCTAGAAGTCCAACAGGGAAGAAAATGGAAGATCCTAAATTCAACAAAGTTGGGTTATGAATTGTTCTTATTTCCCCCGAAAAGGAAGTGCTACCCAGTTCATTCTTATTGTGGGAAGGCAGTACAAATAAAGAAGCAGAATATTAAGCTCTCATCGTAGGATTGGATTTGGCACTTCAGGAACAAGTGAATCACTTATAGGTGAAAGGTGATTCAGACATGGTAATCAAACAAGCCAATGGGGATTATGAAATCAGAAACAAAGAGTTAATCCATTCATATGATTACGTTAGAGATTTAATGGAAGAATTTCCTTTGGAATTGACATTTTCATATGTCCTGCGATCACAAAATGCCCAAGATAATGCAATGGCTAATATAGCCACATCTCTGGTAGATCATAATCGGGATGGGACAATCATCAGTATTTCCCACCATCGTACAATTTCACCTATGTTCAAACTAGAACCGAGGAAATCAATGAAATAAGTCCCATTTCTGAACCATATGGTCATACTATAGGATGTATGACACCTATCAGGGAATATCTTCAAAATAGAACAATCCCACATGATAGAGCCAGGAAAGAACATGTCTAGCGATGTGTGGTAAATTTTACTCTTTATTATAGCCCAAATCACCTAGAGAAAATTCTCTAAAAAGAGGTTTTGATGGAATTCACTTTAGATGCATTGATTGTGAAGAGACTATGGCTATCATGAAAGAAGTGCATGCAGAAGTCTATAGTGCGCATCAGTCCGGACATAGACTATCTGATCAAATTCAAAGGCTTGGATACTTTTGGCCTTCAATGATACAAGATTGTGTTGATTTCACTAAGAAGTATCATTATTTCCAAGTACATGCTAACTTCATTCATCAAACCCCAGAGTTGCTTCATACAGCTAAATACTCATGGCCATTTTCCACATGGGGAATAGACGTAGTAGGACCTTACCTTTCAGCTACATCCAATAACTTTAAGTATATTCTTTCTGATACTTACTTCTTTTCCAAATGGGAAGAGGCAATAACTCTCAAAGAAGTTAGTTCTAAAAGAATTTTATCTTCATCATGTCTAAAATCATTACCAGATTTGGTGTCCCACATACCATATTGATAGACAATGGCACCAACTTATGTTCATCCGACGTAATAAAGTTGTATCAAGAATACAAAATCAAATCCAATCATTCATTTCGGTATCATGTAGCAGCCAATGGCCAAATAGAAGCCTTCAACAAGACTCTTTCAAACATAATACAAAAGATGGTGGATAACGATATGAAATCAGGGCCTGATAAACTCTTTCATTCTTTATGGGCTTATCGGACCACCACCAACACTGTAACGTGGTTAGCTCCATAATCATTGGTATTTGGAATAGACGATGTCTTGCCCATTAAGGTTCAATTACCCTCGCACAGAGTAGCCATTTGTGATCAGTCATCTACAGACGAACAATCTCAAAAGCGATTGGATGAATTGGAATGATTAGATGAAAAAATATTGTGCACCCTGCACCACATGGAAGTTTATCAGAATCGAATAGCATGAGCATTCGACAAAAAGTTCATCTTTGTTGATTAATTCAAGGAGAATTAGTATTGGTTCTCATATATCCAATGATATCAAGAAATAAACCTCCCATGCTTGAGCCAAAATGGGTAGGACCTTACTCAATACATAAGGTCTACTCCAATAGCGCTAATTATTTAATCTCAATGGATGGAGAACTCATCATGACTCCAACCAATGCAAGATTCTTGAAAATTTATTTTTTTAACACAAATAACCTCCAACATCCAACATGACGTTAAACTGTGTCTACGTCCAACATGATGTTAATATATGCCTTCATCCAACAAGATGTTAAACTGTTCCATCGTCCAACATGACGTTAAACTATATTGTCCCTCTTATGTCCCAGCTACATGATGCTAAACTGTACAGCACCCCAACTTCCAACATAACATTAAACTGTGCCTATGTCCAACATGACGTTAAAATGTGGCTACGTCCAATATGATGCTAAATTGTGCATACGACCAACATGACGTTAAACTGTGCCTTCGTCCAACATGACGTTAAACTGTTCCATCGTCCAACATGATGTTAAACTGTACTACCCCTCTTACGTCCTAGCTACATGATGATTAAATGTACAACACCCAAACATCCAATTTGACGTTAAACTGTTCCTACGTCCAACATTACGTTAAACTGTGCCTTCGTCCAATATGATGTTAAACTGTGCCATCGTCCAACAAGACATTAAACTGTATTGTCCCTCTTACATCCTAGATACTTGACGTTAAATTGTACAATACCCCAACGTCTAACATGATATTAAACTATATCGTCCTAGCTAGATGACATTAAACTGTGCACCTCTTCATCCCACATGACGTTAAACTGTGAAAAAGTCCCTAATACGTCCAAGATGACATTAAACTGTGTCCCCATTGTCCTCACTACAAGACATTAAACTGCATAGCCATACTTCCTAGCTATATGAAGCTAAACTACACATCAACCATCCTTTCTATATTACATTAAACTATACATCCCCTCTTTTTGTCTTTAATGCATGACATTAAACTACGAAGTCCCCCCTTAAGTCCTTGTTGCATGACATTAAACTGCACAGTCCCTTCTTTATCCAACATGAAATTAAACTGTGCATCTTTAAGGTTTTTACTACCTCTTGTTTCTCACACTGATTAAGAATCATGTGAACTTAGAGTAAAATTCAACCATAACACCCTCTCTGGGATGATAATCATGTGTAAGTCCTGCCACAATTTTTTAGGTCGTTGTCCTCAAGAACAACTTGATTACCAATTCATTATTTAATAGAACTATGTAGCCTTGGATCCTTGCCTTCTAGGATGGGTACGTAGACAACCTCCTGAGGTTCAAGCCCAAAACCAATCTCTTCACATCGGTTCACCTTCGTCTCATATGATATTGATTTATGAAACCGCCCCCAGAACCAATATTTTTTACATTTGTTCACCATCGTCCTTGCTATATGACGTTAAACTATTCACACTTTTGTCCTATACCAAAATAAACTATAATATTCCTTGACACCCTTATCTGAGAGGGAATCATTATTTACATTGACCTCCAATAATGTTATATTCCAATGATTACATGCATAAATGGAAATTCCTGAACCTTTAATCTTGGGTCAAAACATCATTGCACTACAGTCCCCTTTCACCCTTCAATGTATGAACCAAATCTGTACAGAGGGTATTTCAAGAAATACATGCGACTTGATTCCCATCTTTATGGAATATGTAAGAACATTTGAGCATCCCTCGAATCTAGCCCCAAATATTTGGGTCTAACCCTAAATTTCACTTTCAGTCCCTTGGCTGAAAACTCCCCCTGTGAAAACATGAATGTGGTATGAAAAACCTGGTTTTCATTCACATCAGGTTTATAAAACACACACTATGTATTCATTATTATGGTCCGAGTTCTATGACCCTAAAATAAGATTTCATATACTCTCATCCCACATGATGTTAAAATTTATTTCAAGAACTACATTTGGCTTGATTCTCATTCTAATGAGATATATAGTGAAGTCCAGCATCTTAATTCAGGTCACAACCACAACATGATTATTGTTATCATTGGTCTGTGTATCTCTACATGAATTAACCAATGACCATTTTGATGTGTCATACTGCTAACCTTAAATACTTCTAGATCTACATAACCCTTTTCCTGACTTCTGGTCACAAAATGTTTGATACTCAATAATTCTTTTGTTTAAATATGCAACATGTGCCCTTAGGAGGCCGTGCATAAGTAGTCTACATAACAGACCTATGAACCGAAAGATGAAATTATTTGACTATGCTTCCAATGCCCTTAGGTGGCCCGACATAATTCATCCCCCTAACGGGTTTGTCAAATAATGGAAACTTCATTCTTGGTAAGAAACAATTTTTTTCCTTAGTTTTCTTAACAACAATATGTAGGAATCCACAAAAATATCCATCCTTAAAATATTTGTCCCATGCTCTTTTCCATGATCTGAAAGCATTCAAGTCTATGGTTTATAATTCCCTTCCTTAAGTTTGGGTCAGACCTTCATAGGAGTGACATTCATCTAATTCTTTGACAATCTTTATGGGAAATATCCTCTCCATATTCATATACCTCTCTCCATACATCAGACTCTATGCTTTGGAAAATTTGAATCTCCATAAACATTCACTGGTTTTTTATCTATAGAAAAGTAAAATTTCTGAGAGTACTTTTGCCAGAGTATGCTGCACATTCCCTTTGGTGGACTTGCATAAGTAGTCTAAAAAACGGACCTGTCAGCCAAAAGATGTTATTATTTGAATATGCAGCCAATGCCCTTAAGTGGCCCTGCATAATTCACCACCCTAATAGGTTTGTTAAATAATGGTAACATCACTCTTAGGAAATACTTATTCTAATGCCTTTTATCCCTATTTTCATATCATTCCTCAGATTCAAAATTTCTTAAGTCATAGTTTACATTTTCCCCCATACATGAATATGATAATATGTATTCAAATAAATTATCAAGTAATTGAGTCAATTTTAATCCATTATCCATTTGGTCAAATCTATTTTCACCTTAAACATTAGCCTTTTTTATGTCTGACATGCCTGACTTTAAACTTCCCACAAAAGACAAGGGAACTCTAAACAAAAGTCAACTCCCAGGTTACTAAACATTCATTTTTTATGATCCAGGTAATATTGACCAAATAAAATTATTCAATGTTTGTAGGGTTATTTTTATAATTCTAGAAAAAATCAAAATATGCTTTCTAGGCCCATTGTCTTAGGTAAAAATTTAAAGCAGGTAGAAAAAGAAGCCATGCACATATGATTGAAGATGAAAGTGTTTTTAATTTGATGCACAAGAGTTAGAAGGACATCCAAAGACTGGAGTCTCTTTTTTTTCAGGAATTACAGGAGGCTTTCAACATAACTATTCATTTGATTTATGGCATGCCGAGCATCATCAACAACCACCTGGAATTCATTCATTCAACTAGATACAATAAGAGATGCAGTGATACCAACTCTTCTTGGAACAATTGTAAAAGAATGTTCTTGAGTGCAGTTTGAGAAAAAATTTATGCTGATCAAAAAGTGACTCTGTTTCTATCCAAGAGACTTGGAAGATGGATACATGGATTTCAAAATAGAGCATTGGAAGTAAAAATCCATTTGGAAAGATTACTCTTTTCAATTATTGTTATGATGTAATGATAGTCTTCTCTCTACCAACCGGTAGCAGAAAAAATTTTAGCCCATGGATTTTACATTTTCATATCTGCAAGGAAATGGAATGGTGGAAAAATTTGAAAATTCACATCATTGTTGTTGATCTTAATGCACTGCATAACCGAAATAGAGGAGTAGCAGTGCGGCTATATCTCAGGCATATAGTTCTTTGAATCTGGAACGTTGACTCCTTGTAGATGACCATGGCTATACAATGACAACTAGATGCTCTATTGGAAATTAAGATGATATTTCTTCAAGTACTTAGCCAAATATGGGAAAGTGTTTTCGCAAATATTATAGTAATCTTGGCCAAAAAATTTCATCATATCATCAATTGTCTTACTATCCAGTTCATCAGCCATTCCAATTCTTCTGGGAGCCATTTAATCCGCACAAAGGTCAAATAATTAACTCTCATGTAAATTGATTTTTCAAAAAAATTGTGAAGAAAAGTTAAAAAATGTCTAAGGCATTAAGGCGCAGGATCCCAATGTTGGCGCACAAGTGTATTTGTGTCGCGCAAGTTTGGGTGCACATGTATCACTACACAAGTCAAACTACCTCTAGAGAAGCGCAGCACGATCAGAAGTAATGAAACCACAGAAAATCAGTATACATGTGCGAAGAGATCAATTTTTGTGGTGAGAGCTCATAAGCGTTCAAAGACGAGTTCATTGGGCGAGAATGGGGCACATATTTATAGTGAAGGCCACACCCCTACGCGTCAAAGCCTACACGACTGTCAGCTGTGCGCCACTATCTGTGCACTAAAAACTTACACGCTACCCTTCCTTGGTTTACTCCTTTACATCATATTCAAATTTTCCTTCCTTTTAGATCCAACTATGAGGGGGGAATTTTTTTGACGCTCATTTCCATCATAGAGTCTAAATGACTGAAAAAGGGGAATACCTTAGCATAAAGAGATTCATCCTTTGAATAATCATCAAAAAGGGTCAAAGGCATGAACAAGGATTTGATTACCCATGGGTCACGCAAGTTTCATAATGGTCATGCATGTATCCATGTGCGCCACATATTGGCGCACATGTGACTTGCTAGCCCTATTTGATTTTCGCCCAAGGTCTTCATTAGCCTATAAATACACCTTGTGGGAACCCCATTTCAGGACCAAAAAATTCAAAAAATCTGATTTATGCTCTTGACACCCTAGTCTCTACTTTAATTCTTCAGAACACTTCTAAGGTAATTTCTTATCTATAATGGAAGATCTAAAGCGGGTGAACAAGGCCTAAGTGTTGAAATTCACCAACACATGTGTGCCTAAGTGTCTATCCCTTATGGTGAATTAAGACACTTGTGTGCCACCTTATCCCTTCAACAGAACATGTGTGCCACAATATTGGAATCCTTTAGGGATAATAATAATGGCTTAAGCCAAGTCTCGCCCATGTACTACCCTATGGGTTAACCGTCGCGCAAGTAAACTTGTGTCTTGCAAGTATACGTGGGCATCCGGGACATGCGCGCCCAAATAGAAATTGCACGCCTACCTCTTTTTGAGTGCCCCTCCTACTTATTCAATTATTTTATTCAAATCCACATCTCCTCTTCATGATTTAGCCTTCAAAACCCTCTTCAAGGCCATTTTTGGCATGATTCCTTTGTTGGATTCCTTATCTTAAAGGAATTCTACGGAACATCTCTCAAAACCTAGTGATTTACATATCATTATGTCATTAAGGTTAGGGATTTCAGTCATTCAACCTCATCCTTTAAGATGATAAAATCTTTAATACGAGCATCCTCTTTAAGAGTAATCCCCAATCATAATTTTCCTCCAAACCTAGGCCTCTTTTTCAGGGTAAGCCTTAGTCATAATTCTCCTAACCTGGGCCTCCTTTTCAGGTGTAATCCCCAGTCCATGTTCCCTTAAAATGGGCATCCTCCTCAAGAGTAATCCCCATGTTCCCAAATATGGTCATCCTCCTTAAGAGTAAACCCCAAATTCCAAATTCCTTTAACATGGGAATCCTACTTAGGAGTAAGCCCCAATCATAATTCCCCTTAACATGGGCCTCCTTCTTAGGAATAAGCCCCAGTTCTCAAGTCCCTTTAAAATGGGCCTCGTTCTCAGGAATAATCCCCAGTCATGATTTCTCTTAACCTGTCTTAATTTCTTTTCATTTGGACTTCCTTCTTAGGAATAAATCCCATTCATAAGTCCCTTCTAATTTGGGCATCCTTCTCAGGATTAAGTCTTTAGTTAAGTGTCCAAATCTTCATAAAGAACATATACCTTTATGGACCTTGTTCCTGGGCTTCTTCCCTCAAGTACATCCCAATCCTCATCTATCATGGGCAGTAATACATACACAAGCCCCACATTATTTCTTATGATTGAATATTTTGTGGCACAATCATCATGTTTTATTGATGCCCTTTGTTTCTCACACCGATCATGACTCATGTGAGCATAGAGGGTAAAAGTAATTATGACATCTTATCTTTGGGCCATCAACCATGCATAAAATTTATACTCTTTTACTCGAACTATGTAGGGTTATGATTCCTTTTATAATCAAGGATATGTAAGTAGCCCATCTGTGGGTACGATACCAACTCTGAAATAATCCATTTCCTTCTGAATGAAAATAAACTTCACGTTCCCCACTAAGTGGATTTAGAACCAATAGGTTTATCATAATGACAAAGAGATTTCTATATAATGTGTTGAAGGATACCATTCACTACGAATCTCTAACAAATACAGATGATTCTCTATTGATGAAGAACCTAAAATACATATAAAATATTCTCTAAATCTTATACATATCAATCATTTATTGTTAGATCTAAAGGAAAACTCATTTTCATAATTGGTAATTTAATAAGGATTCACAAACATAACTTAAATCTATAAAGATTCCCAGAGTAGATAATAATTCCCCCAAAAAAGGTGTGATGAGTCTGACCTCCCATCCTCTCGAGCAATGAAAATTCTTAAGCCTCATTGGTCCACAACTAATGAGAACCGTTATTTGGAAAGTAGGTCCAAATGGATATAGAATCATTAGATGTTTCCAGTTCTATGAATAACCACGTAAGAAATCGATTGGAATGTTTGAACCTTAAATAAACAAGGTAATCCCTATTTCTAGAGGAAACAAACAAACAATTATATTTTATTACGTTATTTTAATGATTTAAATATTTTCCCCTTTCATCAAAAGTGTTATGAAATCATCATTCATGTGCACAATGTACTGCTTCCTCACAGGGTGATGTGATTCATTTTTTCAATATAACCCATCATGGATTAATTTGATGATAAATATAAATTATATTTATTATATTTATTAAAATATTATTAATATTGATTCCTTATATGATATATATCATTTTACATTCCTTTCAATATGGGATATGATAAAGTCGCCCGTGTGTACGATGAACTACCGCCTCACAAAGCGATGTGATTCGTTTTTCACTAACACATTACATGGAAGGTAATAAGGGTAAATATGATGAATATATGTGATAAAAAAAGAAATAATTATGATATAAATGAAATATTTATAATGTTAAAATTATAATACAATGTTTTATTCATACCTTTTCACTCATTAAAAAACATGATAACTTCATTTATGGACATGTAGACTATCACCTCTTCTAAGAGATATGAATCCATTTATCAACAACATAAAAAAAATATTGATTTATGTATGTATATATAAATAAATAATATTTTATTTATGAAATTATTATCATTATGTAATGATTAAATACAGTTTTACTTCTTTCCATAATTGTTTTTCAAAAATGGTATCAATACTCATGCGTACGTACAACCTACCGTCTACATGATCATAGTGTTAGTTCATTTATCAAAATCATATGTCATGATATGTTTTAAAAGTACAATTTTTATATAAATAAAATAAAATTTAATGATTATTATTCATAATGAGTTTAAATAATGACCTCTTTGACCATGTTCAACATACGAATGTCATTTTGACATATAATTCAAATATGGTCAAAACATCCAAACAAAACATAACTGATTTAATAATTGTATATAAAATTATTATAAGTGAAATAAAAGTAATAATAAACATTATAGAGGTTTCCATGAAATTAAATAATAAACATTAGTTTATTATTCAGCATGATAAAGACACACATGACCGATCTGACTCATGATATGGGACTGTTTCTCAATTTCCTTTCACAGAGGGATATATTGATGATATGAACATATATTATATTATGATTTGTATATACATCCTCTTTTATAAGTTAAATCATGAATTTATCTATTATAATAATATTTAATTTTTCTAATCTTATTATTTTATGGGGAATATGATTTAAATATTTCCAAAGTGATAGGTGAATTTTCTTCTAAATAAATATTCATTTAAAATTTCCAATCAAACCCTCTTTCTCTTATATGTTCATGTTTATAAAATTATTATTGAAATTTTTTTATAGATGTAAAATAAATATAAATTGAATTTGAATTTATTTCCAATATTTTTAAAAATAAAACTTTTATGTTTTAAATGGATTTTTTACATATATTAAATGAAATGTTCTATTTTTAAAGTATAAAGTGAAAATGAATTTTCCTATTATTCTAACTATTATTTGATTTATGGATTATTTTGAAATATTAAATGTTTTATTAAACCAAGAAACATATTTAATATTTTTTTATTTTGGTATTGAAAATGGTTTTTAAAATAAAATTGTATTTTGGTATCTAGAAGTAATTTATATATAAGTTTAAAAAACATTTTCATATGTTTCATGATGAAAATTGAATGAATAGAATGTGTTATTCATGTTTTAGTTCATGGAAATTATATGAAATGTGTTTTCCTAGAAATCACTAGGTGGGACTATTTCATTTTATATGATAGGTTCACCAACATAGTGCTCAGATGCATTAGGTAATTAATATGTTCACCAGGGAATTATATTACAAGTTGGTTGTATGGTTATTTCAACTTGTAATGGGTTTTCCAGGGTTGTATAATGTTTTTATGAGATGATGTCCCAAGATACCCACATGGATTTTCAATGCATTCTAATGAGTTTTCATATAAGTCCTCCATTTTCAAAAGGTAAAACAAATAATTTTTAAAGGAATGATAATTCCCTTTTTGGATTAAGTGGTATGTGATTTTAATAAAACGTTATTTCATGGATTTTCATATTTTTCACTAGGTTAATGGTTTCATTATTTTAATGTGCCTTACGATGGTTTCGTACCCATACCCAATTTTCAAAACGTTTTTTATAGTATTTATGGAAGGATAAGGGAAAGAATGATGTCAATTTGAAAGACATGAAGAGTTTTCAGGAAAATAAATAATGGTTTTTAAGATGTTTTATTTAGTATAAAAAATAGATATTGATTTGATGTTTTCAAATTTTATTATATGGTTTTGTTATGTGTCATTTAGGACCGAATTATTTAAAAATATAATCCTAAAAAGATACTCAAAGTGAATGAAATTATATTCTTTATATAATCTCAAGTTTTTTGAATGTTTATGTTTGTGTCCTTTTAGTTCGTATTAGATTTCAGTTCAGATAACTTTAGAGGTTAGGATAATATTAATATAATTCCATTGAAATATTATACTATATGTTCAAATTTAAATGATATAGAATTTGAAGATTTCCATGTTGATTCATCTAAACTATGTCTGTACGGGATTGTTCTCCACAAATAAAATAGGGAAGCTATAATGGGAAGGAATCTAGAGGAAAAAATCCTCTAGAATCAACATCCAAATATGGTTAGCATTTTAATACAATAGTTTCGTTCAATGATGGATCAATTTAACCAAGAAATAAATAGTACTGATATCCATGCTAGAGGGGAACCCAATATACTTAAAAGGAAAAAGTCTATTGTAATGAATTTCATAACGAAAACCCCCACATTATTCAGTGGATCATCCGACCCGGTGGTAGTTTAAGGAAGGATCTATGGTCTAGATATGATATTTGATGTCATGGGATATTCATAACATCAAAAGGAAACTCTTTCCATTTATCATTTTTAGGGTGAAGCTTTTCGATGGTTGTATTTGGTTAGGAATACTAGAGAGAAATATGATATTTATTCCATGGAATGGGAAAATATGAAGGTTATTTTTCTTGAGAAATATTTCTCTAAGGATATTCGACCCTCAATGGAAAAAACATTCTAATAATGACGAAAACATTTTCTGATTTTGTGCTTGTATATTACGTAATCATCCAAAGACTAGCAAGGTATTTTACAGAAATTATTAAGGATGATGATAGTAAAATTAATAGATTTTACTAATGATTCAAACCATGTATATGAATATCCTTGTCCACATGGGAATTTCTAATCTATGATAACGATTTTTGTTATTCTAAAAAGGTTTAGATGAAATTTTTCACTATTTTGTGCCACGCGACAATAAATGTATAAAGTGTTCAGGAGGTTAGAAGGTGAGGAAACAAAAATCAATGAAATATATAGTTATGAAAATAATGTTCTCATATTGTGGTGAGGATGGTAAACCAAACCTCGGAGATTGTATTATGATGTTATGGAAGTATTACCAATATGGAAATGTTTTCCTTGAAAGGTAAATTATCAAAAAATCAATAAAAATTGAAGGCCTTCGTGCCATTGGATAGATGAATGAATTGGGTAATAGATAGCCACCAATCATTAAAATGTTTTAGTTTCAAATAGGTGAGTCATTATGAATATTTCTTCCATAAGTTATTAACATTGGTTGGAAACCATCAATATTTGAGTCCAAAGGGTGTAATTGTTTTCTACCACTATGGACGATGTTGGGACATCAAATGAATTAGTGATAGGTATGTTACTTGTGTATAAAAATTATTCTAATACCCTATTAGACTCTGGATCATTGCATTCATTATTCTCTGAGAAATTTGAATGAAAATTGGGAATATCACCTAACAAAATTAGGATATAACTATTGGGTAAAACAAAGTGTTGAAACACTAAATCTACCAAGATATATAAGAATATTTTTATTATTATCAATGGGATGAAATTTAATGTGATTATTGATGAACTATATATATTAGACTTTGATATCATTCTTGGTATGGATTCGCTTTCAGTTTTTTATGCAATGATAAACTGTATATCTAAGAATGTTGTGTTCAGTGATTTCATGACATTGATAACATAACAAGAAGTTGGAAAATTGATTAGAGGTGGAAATATAATATTGTTTGAAATAAATAACCATTGAAATAATTGATTTATCGGTACAAAATGGAATCATTAATGTGTTTCATGAATATTGACATAGTGTTATTCTTGATCAGGAGGTTGAGTTTTCTCCTTACATAATACCTAATGTTAATCATATTTATAAACCCCGTTATCGAGGATATCAAGTAAAATGTTAATAATTGAAATATAAATTTCCGGATTTGTTGGGTAATGGTGTCATCTTACCTAGAAATTCACTATGGGGGTTTTCTATCTTGTTTTTCAAAGAAAAATATGGTGTAATGGTAAAGTTCATTAGCTATAGTGCCTTAAATAACATCAATATTAAGAACAATTAAAAGTTTCATCATATATAATATATTTTTGATTCGATATAGGGAGAATACTATTTTTTGAATGTTCACCTGATATTTGAGAACCTTTAGTTAAAGTTGAATGTGGATGGCATTCCTAAGACTACATTTCAAAACTAGATGTGGGCACTATGAGTTTTTACTTATTACTTCTCGGTTTTAAAATTCACCATTTTTATTTATAGACTGTATGAATAATGTTTGTAATGAGTTCACATATAATTTTATTGTTGTGTTTATTGATGAAATTTTTCTATATTCTAAATGTTAGGTGGATCAGGAAGGACACCCATAACAACTCATCCCTTTATTACACATTAATAAATTATTTGTGAAATATGATTACTCTTAATATATCTAGGAATATTAGAAGGTCCAGTGACACTGATAATTTGGTACACCACATAACATCTTGAACATGGGATATAACAACATTTTTTAAATCTTCCAAAACATGCATCAATAATTCATTGTATTTTAAAACAACATGAGATAAACTAAGGACATAGATAAGAAAGGGGTGAACTATAATGACTAGTATGGGAATAATCATTGTATATGGTAATACAACATATAAAATAGGTAATCAATGGGTAATAAGAGGAACATGAATAATATTGAATCATTAAGCATGATAACATAACAGTAACATGGGAAATGTTGAATCAAATTAAAAAATTGGACTATAAACATAATCCAACAATAACTTCAATGAAATAATTATTGAAATAATAACATAAGGAAGTTAGGTTCAATACATATACCAAAACAAGAACTCATTAGACTAAACATTACCCAATTTATTATTGCTCTATATAAATACGAGTTCACCCACCAATTTCATTTAATTCTCATTCTTAAGTGTACCACACAGATCTTACAACATGGTTTCATTCATCGTCAAATTATATTACATGATCACGGATTGTGGAATAAATACACATAGATCCATGTTGAAATACTTATTTGCTTATAAAGTTGAACACCCATGACATGAAATATGTATTTTATTCTCTACACTATTGTTTTGGTATAAAAATCAAGGTAAACATTTGACCACATAACAAAGTCACATAAAATATTATAAAATATTTGATGAGAGAGAATGTAGCATATCATAATTTGGACATAAAATAGGAAGTATTATGGATGTGTAAAGGAATGTACCAATATTATGAATTTTAAATTGAAGGCCTAAATTAGTAATGAAAATTGAACAATGAAGAGAATGTGAGGATCCATCACAATATTGTGTGACTCCTAATTCATGGGAGTAGACTCTTAAGAGATTTTAGGAACCATGGGATTACTATCGAGAGGGTATGGAAGAGTGAGGATGTTATAAAATTTGTTTTAATGAATATGAATAGGATAATTTGTGGGTTTATATGGTAAATGATTGGAGATTATATTATTATTTCTCAAACATAGGTTTTAAATTCTATTGTATAAAATATCCAAAACAACAAACCCCCCATGGTTATTTTTTATGGATTCATCTAAATGGGACTGGAATCCATTATTGTTTATTTTAAAGGGCCAATCAAAATAAAATAATTCCCTTACTTATCTGGAAGTGATTCATACTCTTAAAGAAATAATTTTAAAACCATAAAATATATTAACGGGTTTGAAGGATTCACAAAGGCATTATAAAATTAATCAAATAAACAAAAAATCATATTATATTAAAAGGAAAACATGTATTTGGTAATGGATACCCTTTATAGTATTTATTATATCAAATTTTGGTCATCATGATGTCAAAATACACACCGTATATTTATACCATATTTAGTTTTTACAAAAAAAAATTGATTATACTCTAAAATATTGGAATATTTACTATTAGATAATTATGAAATTATGGTTCCAAATTTAATATTAAAATTATCTAAATAAATTTATTAATAAGTTTATTTTGACTTTTAAATTAACAACTTAAATTTATCGGTAAATTATTGGTATTTTAACAATAATTGTTTTTGAACCCTATAAAAAATACATTTGACTTCATAAAAATTATATAGTCATTTATATTTTATAAAAATTATTTAATAATAATATTTTATTAAAATATTTTTAATTTAAAAAAAGTTATTCATCATAATTTACTCCTTAATTTAATTTGAATATTATCCAAAAAATGAATTTCCATTTTATTGATTCAAAATGAAAAATATTTATAACGTAACAATAGTAGGAATAAATTATTTGCATTATTTTAGGGTAAATTTATCTATATATTCATACATCAAGGGTATAGATAAAAATACATTTAATACACCATAAAACACCAAATGAGTGTGGTGCATGACAATGAGATATTCATGGGGTGGTTAAGAAAACATGGTCTGGGTCCTGATCATAATGGGATTGAAATTATTCCATAAATGTTTCTTATCATACTTGTGTTGTTGGATCTCAACTTGGGATTGATAAAGGGTAATAAAATGTGATTATATCTTCATTAGAAGATCTGATAAATGGGCTTCATAGGGTACAATCCTACCTGTCAAGACCATCACATTCTTTGTTTGTGTCAACTGGATTTGTTAAGAACCTATAATTATACTAACCATTTTATCACTATTCCAATGTTATATTATCAACAGTAATGATATTTAATGGGCTTTTAAATATGATAGAGTATAATTAAACAAAAAATGTGAATTTTTCTCCATAATCATGTTACATAATATAAGATATAATTAATTCACAAGGGAAATTTTATTTTTAATAGTTGGGGACATTACAGTATCCCCCCATTACGAAATTTTACCCTTGAAATTTTCATTTCCCACACTAAAATAGATTGGGCTAATTAGTTTTCACCACTTACTCCAATTCCAATACTTCTTCTTCAAAATTTTTGTTTCTACAAAACACTTTTAGAACATTCATTATGTTATTCTATATAACTTTGTCTTTATGATCTAAGATCTTCATCAACTTCTCATCATAAGAAATATCATTCTCCAATGGCAACACTTATAGATTGAATACGTGTGAGGTTTCTAGTATATACTTCTTTAAGAGGCATATATGGAATAAATCTTGTACTTGACATAGGGTAGGTGGGATTTCAACTCGGTAGGTCATCCATCTGATGTGATCAAGGATCTCAAAGGGGTGATATATCCGGGAATAAGCATTCACTTATTCCAAAATCTCATCCCTCTATTCCATGTAGATATTCATAGGAATACAATGTATCCAGAATCAAACTCTTGGTCTCATTGATTATTATCAGTATATCTCTTATATTATGTTTTAGTAGCCTTAAGGTGCTTCTGAATGGTCTTAACATCTCACATTGTATCCTCAACCATTTCTGTAACTAGAAGTTTCCCCCCCAACATCATCCTAACAAGCATGTGTTCTTTTCCTCTTACCATAAATGTAATTATAAGGGGACAATTGGATGCCTGATTAGAATCTATTGTTGTATGATAACTCAATTAGATGAAAATGTTGATCCAATCCTCTTTTGATGTGAATTGAGCATGCTATCAATATTTCCTCATGTTTATGGATACTTCACTTAGACTAGCCATCAGTTTGAGAGTGATATGTCATGATTATGTTTAAATCCGTTATTAGAGAATGATAGATATTTTAAAATAACATATAACAGAATCTCATATCTCTATTGCATATAATAGAAAGTTGTACTCAATGTTGCCTTGCCACTTCACAGATGTATATCTATACAAGTTGATCCTTTGAGATATACTCCTGAATCACAGTGAAGTCTATTGTATATTATAAGATTATCCACTACAAACCATATAGAATTCATCCCTCTTGATGAAATTGGAAGAGCAGTGAAAAATTCCATTTTGATGGTTTCCCATTTCCATGTATGTATAGGTAATGGTGGCACTATCCCCTTGGATTAGTTCTGTTTCTCTTTCACATACTGACATAAAACACATCATCATGTACATTCCATGATCTCCTACTTCATATTTTTCACATCAATAGTGTTCTCAATGATCATGATATATCATTGAACATATTTGGATGATAGAGAAGGTTGAGATATGTGTATTATCCAATAGATCCTTCTATAACTCAATATTTCATGGTATACATAGTCAGGAATCAAATCATGCAACTCCTTCTTCATTAACATTCAAATATAATGATTTACTATTGTATATAACTTCTACTTTTATATAAACACCCACATCATGTATTTGAGCATCCTTTATCTTCTCCAGAAGGGACGGTTGATAAATCATTTGTGAATGTATTGATGATGTTACTTCTATTATGATTCCCACTTCTATCCTTTACAAATATATTTTGATCTTATCCATCCAAATCATCATCAATGATAAAATTGATGCATCATTTCTACTTTGATCATATAACACATTATTCTCTTTCTTAGTATGGCAGGGAATTGAGAAGTTATAGTTCATGATCATCTCTTACCATCTTCATTGGTGCATAAATAGATCCTTCTGGGTGAATATAAAATTCCTGATTTTTTTTATCCAAATATACTTCAAGCTTCTCCATAGGGAGATAATGATTTTAATTTTTATATTGAAGATCACTACTGAAAACTCCATATCATTCATTGGGTAGTTTTTTTCATGAAATTTCATCTACCATGGAGCACAATATATGAAATTTTCATTCTTCATTAACACATATCCCAAACACTTGTTTGAAGAATCACTGAATATTATGAAATGTTCCATAATTGTGGTCAGTGTGAGCACAAGGGAATTGACAAGACTCCTTTTAAACTCCTTGAATCTCTCTTTACATTCATCCTTCGAAGAATACTGAACTCCCTTATGTGTTATCTTGGTTAGATGGTTTGATAATCATGAATACTTTATTATAAATAGCTGATCATACCTAGTTAGTCCAAAGAAAATGAAGATATATTTCAAAAATGTTGGTCTCATAAATACCATAATTGCATCAGCCTTTATAGGGTATACATATATCCCATTTCTTATATTTATTTACGCATAAATGAGACTTATTTAAATGAAACCCACATTTTATATATTTTTCATAAATATTCATCTTTTTGAAGGTCTTTATCATAGTACTTAGATGCCCCTCTTGAACCTCCTTTGTTTTAGAGAATATTTGAATATCATCTATAAAGATGACCATAAATTTTTTGAGGTAATATTTAATCAATAATTTCATCATGTATATGATAATTCATGGAGAATTAGTGAGTATGAATGGAATTTCCATGAACTCATATTGATAATACATTGTATGAAAAGTAGTGAGAGTGATATCCACCTTCTTCGCACTAACATGGTAATATCCTAACAAAATATCAACCTTGGAGATGTATTTTTCTCCAAGTAGTTGATCGAATAAGTCATCAATTTGAGGAAGATGGTAATTTTTCTTTATGATTATCTTACTGAGCTCATGATAATCAATTGATAGGTAGATTGACCCATCCTTCTTCACGATTAAGAGTACTGACACAGCCCGTAGTGAATCACATGGGTGTATAAAACTTTTATCTTTATTATCTGATTGTTGTATCATTTTCTTCTCATGTTCCACAACATCCATTCTATACAGAGTTTTGGATAATGGGAATTCTCTAGTTATAATATTCATTAAAAATTAAACCTCTTGGCTAGAAGGAAGATTGTTAAATGCCATCATAAACACATCAATATATTCCATCTCAATAAAAATGTCATTGAGGATGGTTCTTTCCATAGAAATAATCACTATATCTTGATACACTAGCACAATGGGATATAATATCCATGCATGTTATGTTGGTGAAAAATAAGATTCATCCTACTCCTTGAACATGTACAAAATCGGGGGTCGATTATCAATATAGAGAGTGATTTCCATATCATGGAAATTTATGATGGATATATATATATACATATATATATTGAAAGCCAGTCCATTCAAATTATTTCATCAAATCCCATCAAATAGTGGTTGAAATTGTTCTTAGTGAAGTTAACCCAAAAAATTGTGACATGGGAGGAGTTATATACTTTGGATGCAATAATTTACCCGTTTTTTGTTTTCACTAATAAATCAAAATCTATGATTTATTGTGGTGTTTCAATAGTTCTACTAAAAGTTTGTTATATAGAGGAATACAAACAATGAGAGTAAAAATTTATGTTCTCTATAATTTAATGAATAAAAAGAGCACACATGACCACTTCATTTTTGGGGTCCACCTCATTGGTTGGGATGAGAAAATCTCTCCCATGATTCCATGGATGTTTTCGGTTTTCTATCAAAACCATTAGCTCAGTTAGTGTATTGAAATGTTCCCTAGTACCTTGAAGTTGAAGAAATGATGAATTCATTGAGGGATAAAATAATAATCCCTCTCCTCAAACACATTACTGGGTCAATCCTATCAGAAATCGCTATCTAGGTCCCCCTCCATTCCATAACTAAAACATTTTCTCTCCCACATTATGGAATTTTCGGGGTCCTTCGTCCCATACCATTGAAAAGTGGGTTGTAAAAATTTCTTATTACCATTATATTTCTCCATTATACCCTCAAAAATTAAACGCTAGTTTTCAATTATTATCCCCTTAACACACTTGGGATTCATAAATACATATTTTGACTTGGATAACACATCAAAACATTTCTTTATATATATCAAAGTCACTGATCACTATAAATTTTCATAAACAATGTTTTAGCCTACTAAGAAATCAATAAACCTTTTCCTTGGGGTCATGATGAAACCTAAGATGTATCACGCATGAATTTTTATGTTTTCATTGTATTACATGATAGATTTTTCACCTTTTTTCTTGAAGATAAAAGAAATTCTTATCCATTTTAAGATAAAGAGTGTGCATAAAATATTTATCAAAAAATTTAACAGAATTCCTTCCACCTCATCACATCAATCCCTTCATCATGATTCATATTCCTGATTAATTTTCAAAATTGGTTAGATTCACCCTCAATATGCTAAATATCAAGTATTCCCTTCTCTTGTTCAAAACATTGAAGTATGGATAAGATATTCTTAATGAATTGAGTCTATTGTTCCATGATTGGGGGATCATATGATCCAATAAATTTCGAAAGCCTTTTTCATATATAGGACTCAATCATAGCTTGTTCTCTCTTAGAGGGATTTGGGTTATACTATGAATCTGTGTTTATATTAAGAATTTGAGTCATTTTATAGAGTACCATCATAATTTATTTTATTCCCTATATCATTGGGTTAGGTATCTCGTTAGGATAGTCATCACATTTCTCATTACTTTTATTTTTCTCCATGATCCTCTTATTCATGGCCATTGAGTAGAATATAGGGAAAATTATGGATAATATATTTTAAACTATTAAACACAGAAATATGAATTTAATGTCATAAAATGGAAAACATATAACTTAAATTTATCACCTTATCTTATGAATTCACAAGATTTAATGTATTTTATCCATAATATATTTCCTAATATATATTCTTATGATATTTTTTTGTCTCTTAATAATGGTTTGTAAGGAGTTTCTGAATTTAGAAACATATATCCCATGATATTGGTCAACTAGGTTCATAGTAACACCAATTTTTGTGTACTATATTATGTTTTGTTAAGCCTGACACACCTTGTTGGATTTATTACCCCAAGGTACATCTCCTCTATAACCACCTCCACATGTAATATCTCGATAGATATGTATTTTTTTATAATCCTCATACTCAATAATTAAAACAATTTCGGGATGTTTTCTTATACATAGTCTTATCTCTAGTCTTTCAATAAGGTTTTCTAATACTTATCAAAAAATAAAAAAAAATATTCCTTTGAAACCAATTATAACAACCCATCTATTTATTAAACATTAATATATGATTTATTACATATGATTATACATAATAAAACACAATAGATCAATTAGTATGGTTTATTTGGTAATTAGGTACATATAATAACATCGTGAACATGGGATAAAAAATGTTATTAATAACTTCCTTACTATGGTTCTAAAATTGAAAGGATTTAAAAATAGCAAAGGGTAACTTGGGGAAATATATAGGAAAGGGGTGATATATAAATACTAGTAAGGGAATAAGAATTTAATAAGTTAATAAATGATATAAAATATGCATATCAATTGGGAATAAAAGGAACATGAATAATAAGTCATGATATACCATGATAATAGAAATGATTCAAGGGATAAGTGGAAATAACATAATAACTATATCATATACAAAGATCAAGGGTAATTGACAATTAATAATGATGGAAGAAGTACCAAAAAATAATTAGTTTCACTACATGTCCCAAAATGATTTCTCGGGAGACTAATAATTTCCCAACTAATTTGATAAATATATAATTTTGGGCACACCCATCACTTTTATTTCATTATCTCGCTTAAGTGTTATATATATCATACAACATGGTTTAATTAATCATATAAATATAATCCATGATTAATGTGTGTAGTTAATAATGAAATTTCCAAATTTATATAAGTATACATGAATAATGGTGAACACACTTGGTAGGAAATGAGTATTGTATTGACTACATAGTAATTCAGACATGGAAAGTCACAGTGAAATTTTGGCTACATAACTTGGTCACATAAAAATTCATAAAATGAGATTATGAGAGTGAAAAGGGTCTTTCATAATTTTTAAATTCAGTTGGAAGTATTATGTACATGTAAATTCATGGACCATCATTAGTTATTGGAAGTGGATGTCATATGATACTATTGAATATTGAATAAATAATAGAAAGTGAGGATCCCTTACCTAAGTGTGTGGCTCCTAATACTTGGAAGTTGCTTCATGAGATTTTTTGGGAACCATGGGATGAATATATAAAGTCAAGGTAAGATTTATAACGTTCTACAAGTATTTGGAGTGAAGGAAAATAGAAGATTTTGTGAGTTTATGTTGAAAATTAGTGGGGATTTTATTATTATACCCAAACATAGGTTTTGACTATATAATAATATAACTAAAACTAAAAATATTCCAATGGATTTTCCTATGGTTTTATCCAAATGGTAGTGGATTCCGTTATTTTATAAGGCCAATGGAGGAACATAAAAAATACCCTTGCATGGATGTATGTGATACACACAAAATATGATTTTGAAATCATAAAATAGAGTAATTTTTTTGGAGGATTCACAAAGGATTTAAAAAATTAATCAAATATAAATAAACTCTCATTATTTAAAAGCTAAAAAATATATTTGGTCTTGATTACCTATTATTGTATTTATTAAATCAATTGTTTTCTTTATGATTTCATAATACACACTTTATATTTATACTGTATTTAGTTTTTACCTGAACGTTTTATTATCTCATAAAATTTTGAAATATTTACCATTGGATAATTTCATCATTATGATTCTAAAAATAAAATAAATTATATCAAAATATTTTTATAAATATGTGTGCTTTAATTTTTAAAATAAGAATCAAAATTTCTTGAAAAATACTGGGTTTTTTTACAATAATATTTTCTGAACCACTATAAATATTTCACTTGACTTAATAATAATTATAAAATTATTTATATTTGATAAGAAATTATATATCTTTACTATATATATATATATATTTTTAAATTAAAAAATATATTAATTCATAAACATAAATTTCTTAATTTCATTTGAATATTAACCAGAAATTCTTTTTTTGTTTTATTCTATAAAAATAAAAATCATTTATAAATTTAAAATTATTGGATGAAAACATGTTCATTATTTTATAAATTTTTTTTACATACTAATATTTATACTGTCATCATACATAAAACATTAATAAAACAAAAAATTCCCAAAGAGTAAGGTGTGAAATGGTGAGACTTTCAGGGGTGGTTCAACGTACATGGTTTGGGTCACAATATATTGATATTGAACATCTACAATATCTAGGTTCAATCATTTTTAAGTTTATTGATATCATATTGGGATTGGCCATTGGAAAATCCCAGTGATGTTATCTCCCTCTATATCTCTGATAAATTATCATCATAGGATGTGATCCTTCTTGTTGAGTCTATCACTTCCATTGACCATGTCAATTGTGTAAGTTAAAACCCAATATTTATACCAACCACGTGGTCATTGTTTATTGGAAATATTATAAATGGTAATGATATATAACAGTTTATTAAATATGATAGAATATAATAAAATAAAAGAGTATCATGTGTTTTCTATAACCATATTACATAATAATACATTTAATTAAGTCCCAAGGAAAATTTCATTTATAATAGGTTGGGTTTATACAAAGCATTTTATTTTTTTCCAAAAATTAGAAGAAATGAATCTATTTAGATATCTTTCAAGTGTGAATTTTGTTTGAAAAAAACATCATTACTTAGACATACTTTTAATTAGGATGGCATAACTATTTACCCTAATAAAACAAAAGCATTTGAATAATTTCCTAGACCCACAAATATCATAGATATTCATATATTCATATACTAACGAGACACAATTGAAATTTTATGGCAACTGTTTCTCAATTTTCATTCCCAATAACTATGTAAACCCAAAAATAAGATAAGATCATATACACAAAAAAAGTTTTGATTTTATAACACTAAAAATTATTTCTAAATGTAGTTGTTCATGACCTACCTTCATGAAATAGAAAATTTTTCATTTTTTGTGACTCTTCATTGTACAAACATGAGTGTGTCCTAATGTATAATGATCATGGATTTACTTATGCTTCAAATCAGTTGAAACCTCATTAGTTAAATTTCCCAATATATGATTCAGAATCAGCTACTATGGTTTTTGATTGAAAAATAAGGATGTATCATTTTTATGGAGTATGTTTGAAATATTGATAACAAAATTGACTAATATTTTGACTCTAAAAGAATTTAACATGATATATGGAAGATAGCTAGAACTAATCATGTATTATTATTGTGTGATTCATTACCATCCAATAAATTACGAAAAAATGGGATGGTTCATTGAGTCCAAAAAAAATTAATTCTACATTAACCATGTTATATTTGGAAGGTGGCCCTTTAGTAAATGATTTTTAGAAATTTTTCCTAGAAGATTTGGAGGTATGGGAATCTCCTTTTTTTTGGATTAGGTTTCTATATAGTTTACTTTTCAATAAATAGTAAAGAAATCTTATAAGGAGGATTAATATTTGCAGGAAAAGTTAGAATCATTTAAGAAGATTATGTTTCCTGATTTTAAATTTTATGAATATGATGTTTTAAAATTTAGTAGAATATTCTTCGTGCCTTATAAATCCAAATTGAGTAAAGAGTTTTTGAGTGAATCTTTTTTATCTCTATTTCCCAGTTATCCAAGAATCACTACAATGTACAAAGACCATCAAGAGTATTTCTATATGGATGAACTGAGAAGATATATTTGATCCTTTACCTTGAAGTTTTTACATTTCACCAGGTTAAATAAGAATGAAAATTATCTAAGGGGATGATTCATCATTTTTCAGATCTGGAGTGAAGATGGGGGAATATATCCACAGTATTTTGTGGGGGGATTTCTTGGTAAATAAAGAGATAACAATGAAATTTTAGTTGTTCTTGCTCTACTAAATAATATTCATGTTTTCCCCATTTAAGATAAAATTTCATTAGATCATATTTATAGGAAATATCCAAAGATATATTTAGGCTACATAGAGTGCCTCTCTCCATTATATTTGGCCACCAACCTGGATTCACAATTAAATTTTTTAAAGGAAGTCACAAGTCATTAGGTACTAAATTAAATTTAAATAAATCATTCCATCCTCACTTGTATGGAAGAAATAAGGGAAAAATTTAGATGTTAGATGACATGATTCATTATTATTATATGGATCACCATAAAAGTTGAGGTCAATGTTTATCTTTAGATGAGTTTTCATAAAATAAGTGTTTTCATTCTAGTATACAGATGGAAACATTAGAGTAATTATGTGGAAAGTGGTGCGAAACACCAAGATAGTTGGATGAATTAGGATAAAAGATTATGATGGGAAAAAGGATATTATTGTATATGGATGAGAATGTTTTTTGTTTCATCAATATATGAGGACAGTTCAGTGTAGGCAGAATAGTTATGCAGATAACTAGAGGAAGGTTGTTTCATTCCAGGTTGGTGATCATATCTTTCTCAATATATATATAAGAAAAAGTATTATAAATTTTGATAAAAAGGTAAATATATTTCTATGGGACATTAGATAGAATTAAACCCTAGATAATGATGAATCTGTTTTTTTACCATGTGGCTTTTCCACTGAGTTTATCTTAGGCACAAAATGTGTTTCATGTGTAGATGTTAACGTAATAGGTACCACATTCAAATCACTATTTGCGTCATGAAGTATTTTACATGGAATAGATTCTTTATTTTATAGATTAAATAGTTTGAATTCTTTACTATAGAGTATATGTGGTATTTAATAAGGTTATTCACTAGTATAAGTATTTATGGAAAGCCACATGTTGGAAGAGGTGACAAGGGAATTTAAAAATGCTACTAAGGAAATATATCCCAAGTTTTTTTATTATGTAAATAAAATTAGGAAGTAAAATATCAAAAATTTGGGATGAATGTAAAATCCTAGGTATTTATATAATAAATCACTTTCATAATCATTAATATGTGTTATATAATTATATTAGTAAAAAATATATTATGTAATTTATAATCAAAAAGGAAATATTATAAACTAAAATATTTTCATTCAAGTAATAATTTAAAATTTTGAATTTATAAATTATATAATTTTATTTTTAAAAAATTAATAAATTTTTTTCAATCGGAATATGAAAATTTACCTATGGAGAAATATTGGTATTTTCATAAAAAAATGAGTTTTCCCTGAATAGTAGAAAATAACGTTTTTTGTAAAAAAATATTTTCTTTTCAATAAGTTCAACAATTTAATGTTGAAATTATTTTTTCAATATAATTTACTATTACAATATTATTGGTTAATAATTTTAAATCTAGTTAATTATGTTTTAATCGAATTTAAATAGTCTTTTAGTATATATTTTTTGTGTTTAAAATCATGTTTTTCTAAACATTATTTTAAAATACATAATATTACTCTATTTTAATTATTTAAAATAATCCCTAATGGGGAATGTTTAAAATTAAAATATTATATTATATATCACTAAATATTAATTTAATGACATATAATGTTAATTATTATTCATAGTATTAATATACAATCATCTTTTTCATGAAAAATGCACTTCTTAATACCCCACATTCTCACAGTGTCTACATGTTTAATTGTAAATTAAAATTTTCCACTTATGTTAATATAATTTGAAAAAAATGAATAAAGTTTTTGAATAATACATATTTATATCATCTAATATGTTAAACATGATTTTTTAACACAATAAACTATGAAAATTGTAAAAATTAATTATTTTAGATAAATTTTAAATTTGTGTACATGGGGTTAAATTAAAACGTTAAGGATTAAAATTTCAAATAAAATTGTCAAAAAATGTATAGAAATATTTATACAATCACACATATAAGTTTCTATAATTTCCCATTTTTGAAACATTTTCCATATTATAAATGTTGGAGTACTCAATTATATTAAAAAATTACTATTATTTCCTCTCCCTAAAAGGCGAACATATTCTATCTTCTTCAAACCTTTAAACATATTTGGTTTATCAAATTGATAACAAAATAACTTCATAATTAATTACCCTAATCCAATAAAAATTGTTTTTTGTAAAAATACTTCTTATGAAGGATTTTCGTGCAAACCTATGGAGGATACCTGAAGAAGAAGAAATGTTCTTCAATACGTATTTTTCTTTCATTGTTTTCTCCGTCATCATTAATTTATTCATAAAAATGATTATATAATAACCATATAAACATCCAAATAATTTTTTGGTATTATGTTAATGATATAATCTAAATAGATTCCCTCTTCCATCAAATTGGTTAGAAAATCATTATTCATGTGTACGGTGGACAATCACCTTGCTAATCGATATCATTCACATTTCCATTACCACTGGTAATGGTTAGGTATGATGATGGATGAAAATTATATATACTATATTTATTTCATAATTATAAATTAGAAATAACTATATCATATATACTTTTTTTTACATTCAATTTTGTAGGGGATATGATAATGTCTCTAATGTGTGTGGCAGACTACCGCCTTACGAAGCGATATGATTCGTTTTTCACCAATGAGTTACATGGAAGGTAATAAGTGTAAATATAAGGAATATATATTATAAAACATAAAATTATGATATTAATGAAATATTTATAATTATGAGATTATAATATATCATTTTTCAAACATTTTAAGTCATTGAGACAAATGATGATGTCGTTCGTTGATGTGTGGACTACGTCCTCCTTGAAACGAGATGGATAATTTTTCATTACCACAAATAAATAATGATATATTTATGTATATATAAATAAATAATATATAATTTAGGATAATATTATCATTCTTCATGGATAAAATATTCCTTACATACTTTCCATAATAATCATTGAAAATTGATAATGTTATTCATGCGTACGTATGACCTATTATTGACATGATCATAAAAAAGTTCATTTTTCATTGTCATATTTCATGATTGGGTTTTAAAGTATAATTGATTTATAAAACTGATAATTACAATATTATTATTAATCTATATATGTTTAAATAATGATGTATTTGAGAATAGTAAACCTTCCAGTGTCATTTTTTATACATAATACAAATATGATCAAAAAAATAATGTAAACATAATTGATTATATAATATTAATACAATAGGATAAAAAGTAAAATAAAAGTTATAATAAACTGGGAATGGGATATCATGAAATTAAATAATTATCATATGTTTGCTCTTCATTAATATATTGACACATGTGACATGTTAGGCATAAGGTTTGGGACGTCACCTCAATTTACTTTCATTGGGGGATATTTTTTATGTTATTTAACTATATTATTTTTGAGGTATATTTAATGCCCATTTTCCAATATATATCATTAATTTATCTAATATAATTGAATATAATTATTTTATATTATTATATATTAATGTAGATTATGATTAAAATACTTCCAAAGTTATAATAGAATTGTTCTTTTAAATAAATATTTTTTTATGTTTTCCTTCAAACTCCCATTTTTTAACATTTAAATTTTTTAAAAAATTTTTTAAAATTTATTTGTATGGAAATAAAATACTTATAAAATTAATTATACTTTATTTAAAATAATTTCAAAATAAATCTTTTTACGTGTTTTAAATGGAATGTTTTGACAGGCGACAAAATGACTGTTCTATTTTTTATTGTGTACGGTGACAATGACTTTTCTTACCATAATGAATGTTATTTGATTTATATCATCCTTTGAAAGATTATATGTATTATTAAATTAAAATATTCGTTACCCCTATTTTTTGGTCATTTTGGTAAATAAAATGGTTTTTAAAATAAAATGGTGTTTTGATATCGAAATGTGATTTGTATACAAGTTTATAATTTTATTTATATGTTTTATGATGATAAACGAAAGAATAAAATATTTTATTCATGTTTTGTTTCTTGGAAATTATATAGAATGGGTGCACCCAGATACCACTAGTTATTCCCATTTTAGATAATATAGCGGTTTGTCCTAGATAGTGCTTCAATACATTGGGTAATGATTATGTTTTCCAAGAAATTATATTATAATTCGGTTGTAAGATTATTCTAATTTTTAAGGGTTTTTTAAGGGTTATACAAGGGTTCTATAAGATGATGTCCCAGTGTACCTACATGAATTTTATAATCATTAAATTTATTTTTCAATGAAATAGTTTTTTTCTAAATTTAAAATAATTAAATTTTATAAAGGACCGTTAATTCCATTTAAGGGTAAATGTTGTGTTTTTTAAAGAATAGTTGTTATGAATTTCATGTTTAATCATAACGAACAATTTTCATCATTTTTATGTCACATATTGATATTTTTTCCATATCCCTTGTTTTTAAAATCGATTTCATAGGATTTATGGATGGGTAATGTAAAGGAAGAAGTTAATTCAAAATTTATAAAGGGTTTTCATGAAATTATGTAATGTTTTTTTTGAAAGTTTTCTATAGTGGAAAAAGAGATACTGATCAGAATTTCACTCTTTATAATACATGATTTTGTTATGTATGATTTTTGAACAAATTATATTTAAATCATTATCTAAAAAGATCCTAAAAGACAAAAAATTAAATTCATGACTAAACTCAATTTTATCTAAATTTTAATGTTGGGTCCTTATATCTCCCAATAATAATAGCGATCATAATAAATTCAATAATCCTGAATGAGAAATCCTTTAAATTTGAGGCATCCATGGGGCACATAGAATCTATTTCACCGCTTATATACCCAATTTTGAATCTATTAATCCCGAGAATACTTAAATAGTTCAAAATAAATATTATAGTAATAACAACTACGTATCCACAATGATATCACCTCTTTAGTCATATCATGCCAAAACATTATAATCTAGAAAATCTAGATCTTAAGAATAACATCAGGGCATCCCTCATAGTACCCTAATATCATGTTAGGTCCAAAGGTCAGGTCCGAGGGAGCATGTATGGGAATCTGAATATATATAAATAAAAAACAATCTAATTTAAAAATATAAGGTGGGGTTGGATAAATTCAAAAACTCCTCACCTCTACCCATATCCCATTAGGCTCAAATATTCAATACTGGTACTATGGTGACACTAATTACCATATCTACTTTTTTTCTATCCCACCTACAAACTTGGTTCACAAGTCATAGGGGATCCTACAAGGGTCCCCACGTTCTTATCGATGTCTCCTTGGCCTCCAAGGAAAGTCACACTAGTGATATGACCTTAATCCCATCCCCATTCCAAGGATTCCAAGGTCATCCCAAATGCCCCACCAATCCACTAGTTCTCACAGGGTCTGACCACCTATGTGATTACATCATATTTGGGTAAGAACTCTCACCTCATGATCCTTTTAATGTGTACAATGGCGTTAGTTTCACTCTCATGGAAAACACTTGGACACACATCAATGGTCATCATATATATGTAACCATGTGTCTCAAGGCCCAAAATAATTGGGCCCCTGGCCCTATACATTAAAAATTATATTCGATACCATTAGTTAGTTATTTTATAGAGACTCATTCTTAGAATGAATTATATATTACCGAAATCTCATTATTTAAATAATACATATCACAAATAGTATTATCACACAAAGACTGATATGTTTAGTGTCTTGAATGATTTATATATGAACATATTATTTTATTTACCATGTGAAAATTTATCCATAATATCACCCCTCTAAACCCTTAACAACTTATCTAATGTGATATGATAATCTTTATAACAAAAGTTTTTTAAAGATAAGAAAGGGGTGATCTCATATACTCAGTAATTTAAAAGTATATCATTATTTGAAAGAGAACATGTGGGAGACAATATATAATAATATATGATCATTAAAACTAGATGATAATCATTGAACATTATAGTGAAAAATAAGAACACAAAATTTTCATTTTGGAGTATAAAATAAATTAAATTGATAAAAACATTTCTTAATAGTCATATAATAGATATAATGGCATTAATTTCTGGAATACTTTTAAATAATAAGGAATAATCATGAAAACAACGAATATCATGGAATGAAATATATCATGAAATTTTAATATAACTTGATGAACAACTTGGAAATGTTTCACAACCACAATCATAAGAAAAACTATGGGAGAAAACACATTATTCCCATGCCTGCATGAAAAAATTCCTTGTTTCTATGCCTAATATGGAAAAAAATCCATTATTACTATATTGGTGTGAACAAAATCACTAAGTCAATGGATGAATATTTCATGATATATAAGTTTAAAACAATACATTATAATGCAATATAGGACCCTACCATCATCATCCACTCATATATGGGACACATAAAATCAGTCATCGTCATAACTTAAATAACCAACAAGAAAATAATGTTTTTCTTAAACTTATCACCTAAAATTAACTTCAAAAATAGAAAAATATATTTTACCATAGTTATTAATTAGAAAATAACTTATATAGGATGGTAAAAACATCATTTCATGGTAGATAAACTATGAATGATAAAATTAGGATTAAAAGTTTTCATAATATTGTATGAAACATTTTTCTAAAATATAATGTGTAAATTTATTTCCAAAAAATATATCGAGATGGGAAATAGAACACTTTTTTAAATCATTATTGTAATGTGTTCAATAAAATGTTCATTGAAAATACATGTGGGTTCAAATAGGATTAGTGAAAATACTATGAAACCTTTTTCTTTTTTAAAAGAAACATTAGTAATGAAAACCTGATAAAAACAAAATGTCTTCGAAAAGGGAATCTGAATTAGATTTATAAAAATGTACATTTAAAATGAATAATTAACAATGGAAACATTTCATGGGAATAAATCTTCTCAAAAGAAAATTTAGAGTGAATAATAAAACTTTTTATTTTCATAGGATAGAAAATACTGTTGAACATTTTGAAATAACCTTTTAGAAAAACGACATGATTAAAAAGATAGTGATACCATTAAATTGAAATGAATGCATGGAAATAAAAGGTACATTGTATTTTTTTTATTTTTTCACTATGGAACAATTAAAATTGGATAGACGTAAAAAAATGGGCATCAAAGAATATTACATTAAAATAAGTGGGAATTATTATTAATAATTTTTTTTAGTGAATTAATAAAATCATTGAGGAAAAAACTCTGAGATGAAAAATTATATCCAAAATAAAATGCGTTTGACGTGTATCCTAATATCATATTTTTTTAGGATATATAAATCAAGTAAAATAAAAGAATAAGAAGATTGATTTTGAACCAATAAATATATTTAAGTCACCAAAAACAATTACATCTTTTATTACTTTTGAATCAAAACACCTCAAGAGTAATATGATTAAATAAAACTCTAAAATAATTATATTTATCTGGATAATGATTAATGATTTAAATATTGATTTATTTTTACCCTTGAAAAATAAATAAGGTGCATTGATTAAACATGTTTCATGGGATTAAAATTTAAGACAAAGAAACTGTTACAACTTTAGAAACATTAGAATAAAACACATTAAAAATGGTTTTGTGATTAAAAATATATAATATTATTAAAACATAATTAATTTTAGGATCTCTAAATTATTTATTATATAATCCACATAAAATAAATTGGGTGTGTAATAAAAAATATGTCTCATATAGTGGAATTTTGAGCTAAAATGAACTTACCTTGTTTTCATGATTAGAATAAAACTCTCCAATATCCTGTAAAAAATGAAAAAAATAAATATCATATTCTCTAACACTAATAAAATATATTTTACTTTTATAATTTTTATTATATTTTTTACGATGAGTAAATTATTTTGTTATAGCATATTATCACCAAAGGTTGTTAACAACATTAATTGTTTTTCATATTTAAAAATATTGATATCATTTCCCATAATTTGAATTTTATTACTATTTATAGATCATTTAGTAATCATTAATATTAAAATTTTCTTTATTTAAAATGTTCATATTTAATTCAAGATATTTTCTTTATGTTATTTAAAAACTGAATTGGTAATAAATGTTTTCAAAAAATTTAGTGAATAGAAAAGTGATACTTTAATAATAAGTTGAATAATTGATATAATATTTAAATAACATTTTAAAATTAGTATATCATTATTATATTATTAGAATATTATTTTTCATTTTCTTATATTTATCAATAATATATTTTTATACCGTTTTTCCTCTAGTTGGTTTAACCAACTAAAAATTGAATATATTCAACTCATATAGTAGGAATGGTTAAAGATTTATTTCTTGTGGAATTATATCATTATAATTGAATAAAAATAATATTTTATTCATTATTTAATGATTCAAAATCATATTTTAATGATATAGGATAAATAATTAATGTGTATTAGAAAATAAAAAAATGGTTCCCCATGGTGGTGGTAGTTCTCACATAAGATTGAATGAAATTTCATTGTTTTTCTATGCTGGTGGAAATGTACTTATAATTTATTTCCCAATAATATAACATAATCATTGTATAATAATGATTATGAATCCGTAATTTTATTATGAAAAATAGATACTATCAAGATTAATATTAAGACGATTATCTTAAGAAGGAGATAATATTTATGTCGGAGACTTGATTTTTCCGTGGAATTCCCCTTAAAATTTAATGTGTTTGGATAACTCTGAGTTAAAAGGGGGTTATCTTCATGGAAAATTATTTTATGGAGAGATAAAAAATAATTAATTTCAATGAATAATTCAAAGTATAGGTGTGTTTTTAAATATTGTAAGTGGTCCCGATTCATAAGAGAGTAAAATACTCTTTTAGAAATATCCATTATATTTTTCTAATTCCATTGCACTATTCCGAGGTAAATTGATTAAATGTTTCTAATTAATTTATTTAGTGGACTACTTTTTTACTATTAATAGTGAACAATTTCTTTCCAAAAATGTTTTAAATATTTTATAGTGTTTTTACCGTTATGTTTTTATATTTTTCTCTTTTAGTTTTGAATTAGAAAAATAGTTTTTAACTATTTGATTTTATGATTTACTATACATTTTAAAAAACTATATAACCAAATTTAAAAATTAAAGGACATATTTTATCCTCTATTTAATCTAGTTAAATGTGAAAATATTAACATAAGTTAAAATATTTAACTTGTAGAAAAACACTTTTAGTAGAAAAATGACATTTTCACTATTAGGGATTCATTATCTCATATAGTGTTGATTAGTAATTAAATGATCTTTAAAACATATATATAACTTATGTTATTCTAATTACATAATTTACTTTAATTTAATTTATTCCAAAAAAATTGATTTTAATAAAAAATAATTTAAAAATAATTTTTTTTACAATTATCATGGTTATTTACATTCATCATAACAATATAAAATTTATACCCAAAAATAAAACTGGACATGTTAAATAATATTAACATTATTATCTCATATATAACTGTAGTTTTTTCAAACCAATTTTTTTTGTTTTGGGAAATTTATCTAAATGTTAACACATGTAACGCTAAAAAACATTTTTTTAAGTGTAATTTTATGTATAAAGTTTATTCATAGGTCAGAATTATAGATTTTAATCATATTAAAAATATTACAGTTGTTTTACGAATAATTATGTGACATTAAAATAAATCCAAAACATAATATCCCAATGTGTTAATTTAATTAACGAATTAGATAAAAAATAGTTTTCTTAAAATATTACTTTATTTTCCAAAACAATATTCATGGGTTTAAAAAATTGAAAATAGTAATATTAAATTATTATTTTTATTTATAATTATATATTTTTTATTTTCAAATTATTTCAAAACATCAAAGTCTTATAAAATTTATGGTATTAGAAAAATCTATATATTTCACTATTGATATAAAAAATGATTAGTTTAGAAAAATATAAATAATACATCATGAGATAATTTTTTTGGGGATTTTAAAAAATAAATTTCTCTACATTAAATTAAAATTTATAAATTTGTAAATAACAATTTTTAAAATAAATAAAGATATATATAAAGTCTTTTTTAATAAATTTTTTGATATAATCTCAAATTAATTATGTACCTTTTAAACTAAATAACAAGTAGTGGATTAATATTTTATTATTTATTATAGGTTTATTAATAATTGTTTATGAATATTATGTGGTTTTTTTATATTTGGTGTAGTATGTGATAGAATTTTATGAATATAGAACATTTTTTAAATGAATGAAATTATCAGGTCATTAAAGTCAACCCCACTAAAGTAAATTATGACTTCATAATTTAATTATCATTTATGTGTAGGAATATCTAAAGATGGAGAGAAGATTGAAAAATCTTAATATAATATATATAATGTTATATGATCACCACTATCATAGAAAAAACTATAAAATAATTATTTCCCATAACCATTTCCAAAAAATGTTTCTCATTGCTAGGTATTACGACCCATGTGAAGGATTCACATGACTTCTTAGATAATTCATAGTTATCCTTGTACTAATAGACATGTACAGTAGATTTAGAATGCGTTTTCCATATTTTAGATTTACATGTTGAGTCAATATGAACATATGAATTCTATTTCAATAATCCATTAAATTTTTTATAATAGGATATTATTATTTTAACAAAGAATATTTCTACAAACATAATAACCGTATAACCAAATGTAATGCTTAATATTTTAATAAATATAGGTGGTTAATACAAGTTATTAGAAAACAACTCAGATAAAATTGGGTTGATAAAACTAGAATATATATTCTAATTGAGGGTAGAGGGTAATATAAAACTAATTACCACTATCCTCTTCATCAATATTCATTTTATAGGTTCTTCCATACTCCCTAGGAACAGTTGGTTGTGCATTACTACCAGCATTAACAATAATTGTATTATATCATTTAATTGGGTAATTATTATGTTCTCCACACACATTACATTGATTTGTTAGTGGTTACCTTATATAAGTAATATCATCATTCCTCATGTCAACAAAAATATTTCTTTTTCCATGGTATTTTGATGCACAATGGACCCCTTTACCACAAGTGAAGCATCATCCTACACAATTTAATAATTTACCTTAGATCTTCATTCCAAATTTTTGAAATATATGAAATTGGAATTTTCTAACTTTATAATATTCCTCACTTAATCATTCACGATACTTTACCTTTAGATCCATTTAGTTTTTTAGTCATGAACTATGTTCGTACTATAGATCATATTCTTTGAGAGCTAGTTTGGAATCATAAAAATGTGTCTTATTCAATCTCTCATTCTAATGGGTTGATCGTTGAGGTAATATTCAAATGATCCCTCACACCAATGGTTCATTCTAGTTTGATCCTTTACATAAAACATAAGGGATAACATGAGTTTTGAAAAAAATTAAATATAGTGATATTACCAAAATCATAAAAGGAACTCAACCATAAAATATTAATTCCCATGTAAATTTGGAAGTTATCCCATTATTCATTTAGTTCAACCTAGTTCAATATTAATAAGGCTACTTTATGTCATTTTCTCTCACACTCCTAAACGTAACTAGGAAATAAAACCTTTATAATGGTTTATAAATATGATATAATCATCCAAATAATATCCATGAGAGTTTCAAATTAGGTGTGAATTTAGGTATCCATTTCATGCACCCAGTGACGATTGAGTTAAAAATAAACACTCCCTTTTTGGTGATATTTCCCATATGTTGATCCATTTTAGAGAATGTATCAACTTGTAGTATCTAGGAAGGTATTTATTTTAAGTAAAAACTATTCACTCATGAAATTTTAAATGTTTTATGATATCATCCTATATTTAGACTATTGTTTAGGGTTGTTACTATGGTTCACTAAAAAAATCCACAAAAATAAATGAACTAATATTAAAGATGAAAAAATAACATTTAAAATAACTAATCATATATTTATATTAAATATAGAGACCCACATGTTTATTTTTTTAATTTTCACATTATCTAGTTGATTTAAAAATAACATCTCACAAATAGTCGCATAAACTGAAAACTAATAGGATTTTTTTCTTGGAGACTAGATATATAAGAATCATATTTTTAAAAACATTTTTTAATTTATAAAAAATTGTGATCCTCTTGAAAATTTCATACATATCTCATAATATTTAATAATCACTATAACATGAGGATCATAATGATAATAAAGGGGTGATCTCATAGGCTCAGTAATGAAAAAAATATCATAACCTGAAGTATAACATATATGAGATGTAAATATCATAACAGAATATTTTAATAACATATTAGATAATCATAAGAACTTTTCTATCAATATAATATCAAAAAAGGATCATTAAGATATAATACCAAATATAAACTGGCTAAAACACACCTCAATTATCACATAAAATAGGAGCATGATGTAAAAGTGGGAATACATTAAAAAAACGAAACTTCACCTTGAAGGCATCAAATATCATTGGAGGGAAATGTATGTTGAAAATTTAACATAAAATGATAAATAATTTTGAAATGTGAAAACCCTAATCATAATAAAACCTATATGATAAAACTCAATATGTCCACCCCTAAAATGTGAGAAAACCGACCTTGCCCAAACCTGTATGAAAAAATTCATTATGTACACTCCTAACTATATCATGAGTTAGAAGATTAAAATAATTCATTGGATTCCAATATAGCAACCCACCCAAATTCATGTGACATTTCAAATAAGTAATCATTATAAAATAAATAATTTATGAAAAAAATGAGTTTCTTATACATATTAAAGAACATGTACCTAAAAATTCAGAAAAATAACATTTACCAAAAGGATTAATAATAAAAATATATATATAAAATATGATAAAAATATCAATTCACGGGTAATAAAACATTGAGTAAAAATTGAATTGAAAATAAATACGTTTACCCAATACGTTTTTAATGTCTTTTTATAAAAGATGAAGGGAAAATTACATTCAAAACCCAATTTTTTATGGGAAAAAATAATTACTAAAAAAATAATTATAAAGAGTTTCAAAATAATATATCCTCGAACATGAATAAGTTTTCAGAACGGATAAGTAAAGATACATTGAAAACATTTACTTTTAAAAATAATCATTAATAATGGAATATTGATAAAGACCTAATTTTAATTAAAAAAGGAAAGTGAAAATACTATGAAAAATTTAAATTTTTTAAATAATCCTTAATAATGTAAAAATTATAAATACTTAAATATTATCAAAAAAATGTAGAGTAAATGATAAAACATTTTATTTTGAAATTATGAAAAACCCTTTTGAACATTTTTAAATGACATTGTATAAAAAAACCCATCATTAAAATGATGTAGAATCAGATGTAATAAATTGGAATAAAAGGGTAATTTGAAGTAAAAATAATATTACTTTTAAAATTATGAAATTATAACATTTGGTGGATGTAAAAACATATACATAGAAGAATATTCAATTAAAGGAAATTTTGAAATATTGTTAATAAAAATTCATTTTAACCAAACTATTGAATCCACAAGGGAGATAATTTTTTTGAAACAATTTTTACCATTGAGAAAAGTTTTTAATATACCATAACATAATAAAAAGTTATGATATATCAATATTTTAATTTTATAGACAAAGAAGAGTTATTATGACCAAATGACGATATTTGAAACATGGAAACCCCGTGTGGACGGTGTAACTTTAAAATCCAAATCCCATGAGAGGTAAATATATAAAAAGAAAATTTAACATCATAAATTAAAAGAGTATCATGATAAAAAATTTAAATAGGGGATAGTTAACACCATCGAAAATGAAACTTGGTGTATATTTTAATCATGTATTAAGGGATTTAAATTTTAGACAAAGAAACCCTTACAACTTTAGAAACATTTTGATAAAAACACCTTGAAAAAAGTGCTAGTAATTATACATTAAATAAAACGATTAAAATATAATTCACTAAATTATATTTCAAATATATATTATATATACCACATAAATGAAATTATGTTAATAATACCAAACTTGTCTCATATATCGGAATTTTGAGATGAAAAACCCTTACCTTGTTTCCTTTCATGGTAGATCACACTCTGACCTCCTCTAAAAAATCATCAATAACTTAATATCCAATTTTAGTACATTTTATAAAAATATTAACATATTATAATCCTTTTTTCAATGTTTGTATGATTAATACATTAATTAGTTTCCTCGTATTACAACCATCTATTGTTAATAAAATTTGTTTTTTCCACATGTTTAATAATTTTGATTTTGTCACCAATCATTTAATATAATTTTTCTTATTGATATATAATTTAAGATTCTATAATATATAAATTATATTTATTCAATGTTTCATTATTTCATCCTCTAATTTTTTGGTTACGTTATGTGAACATTGAATAAATAACAGATTATATCAGAAATTTTAGTGAACAATAAAACCATAGTTTAATAATAAGATAAATACATAACATAAAATGTCAAGAACTACATTCCAATCCAGAAATTATTATTATATTACAAAAATAATTTATTTCATTTTATCATAGTTATTCACAATAGAGATTTATATCATAGTTCATGTAGGTAGTTAAATCGACCCCAATGCGAAAACACAATAATTTTATTGGTGAGCGCGATTAAAGAGGTGTTTATTTTGAAATAATCTAATTATAATATAATCATAAAAATATTTTTATTTGTATTTATTATAGAGAAAAAATTTCAAGATTTTTGGATAAATAATTAATGACTATAATAAAAATGAAAATTGGATTCCTCATGGAGGATGTAGTCTCCGTACACGCATTATTTACCATGCTTTGTTTTATAAGTGGTTGGAAATGAATAAATAAGGTCCATAACATTATTATAATAAAATTTTCATAAAAATAATTATACTTATTCCATAAAATTATTATGGTTATAATAAATTTGGGAGAATACTATTAATAAGAAAATATTATGAAGGAGAAGGCACTTAGTTTGGAGACATTATTTTTCCTTGGATGTTACCTTGAAATTTAAGGACATGCGCTATAAATGAGAGACCATGAGAATATATTTGATGTATTACGTTACAATTAAATTGAATGTGAATAATTACATGGATTAATATTATGTATATGTAGGTGTTTGAAATTGTGCATGTCATTCCCATTCATAATAGAGAAAAAAGAATCTTTTAGAGACACCCTTTATATTTTAATTTTTCCAGGATATTATTCCGACATCAACAGATCCAAATTATCAATATATTTGAGTTACAAGGTACTTTATGTCAATCTGGACTCAATAATATATTTTTTTCATATTTTTGTAAACATGTTATGGGGTTTTTTATTTTTTAACATTTTAGTATTTTGCAATTAAATGACGTACCTAATTTTCAATAATGTGATTTTTTTATTGGACATATAAAAAGACCCATATAGCCAATGCTGGATTCAATAAATATAAATTTAAAATATATTTAATAAAATTAAATTTATAAATTTTTTAATTTAAAATTTAAAATTTCTAATTTGTAAAAAATCAATATTAGTAGAACAACCGCTGTTGTTTAAAATTGACATTTTGGCTATTATGTATTCATAATATTATTATGTATTGATTACCAATTCAACTATTTTTAATATATTTACTTTTAATTTATACAAATTATTATGTAAATTATTTAAAGGATAGAAATTTAATTGATTTTATATCCATTCTTTGATATTAAATAAATACTAATTTCAAAATATTGGTTTCACCATTATCATAGAAATTGTCATTAATCCAATGAATCTAACTTCTATAAAAAAATTTAAAGTATTATTTTCAAATAATTTTAATTTTTTTTAAAAAATATATTTATGATTTCATTTAATTAACTTTCTATGAATAGGTAAATGAACCCAAATTTTAATGCAAGAAATGCATGAAAACCTTTTTTTATGTGAAGTTTAAAAAATAATTTATAAGTATTTAAAACAATAATAAATTATATATATTTTAATGATATTAAGAATATAATACTTGTTTGAAGAATATTTATGTTATATTAAAAAAAAATTCAAACCCAAATTTCCCCATTCTTATATCTAGCTAGAGAAAAATACATAATTTTTTTTAGAAAAATCTTACATAATTTTTTAAATTGATTTTTATGGGTTTTAAAAATTGAAAATAGTATTTTAAAATGATTTGTTCTAATTTTTAAATAAATATTTTTAAATTTAAAATTATTTCAAAACATATTAGTCTTTTAATGGTGATTGTTTTTGCAAAATAAGTTTTTTCACTAATCATCTAAAAATAAAATATTTTAGAAAATTTTAAAAAATACATCCTAAAATAAATTTTTTCAAGGATTTAAAAACTAATTTTACATTATAAAATGTAAAAGTTTTGTTTTTAATTTTATTATTTTAAAAAACAATATTAAAATAAAATGAATTTTATTGAAAATAACCTTATCAATATTAAATCATATTACTTATATGCATTCTATAGGTACTGTCTATTAATTGTTTACTATATTATTTTTTAAAATAAATTTATTAATAACGTATTATTAATATGTTTTGGATTTTTTGTTGGGTTATCACATTAGACATGTTATATCACATTATATGTATTTTAAAGGATCCCAACAGTGTTTTCAATACAAAGATGTCAGGCTGGTGCACAGTGGCCAATGAGGGCCTTCGACACCATGTGAAATTTAACGGTAGTATTTAAGTTTAGTTAAAAAATTATTTTTATGGGTATCACTGCCAAATGTATTGATTCCACATAAACAACATTTATATTATTAAATGAATAATACTAAAGTACATATTCATAAAAAATCTCTCATTTTATAATCTTTCCACTTTTTATTCCAAGGGTCAACAACTACTTCTATAGTCTTTCTAAGCCCATCAAAGACATCTGAGGCCCTATATCCAAAAAAAATCAAAAAATTAATTAATTTTATTCATGTTATAATTAAATAGTAAACTATATACACTTTATAAAAAATTAATTTCAAAACACTTTACTACATAAAATATCATCAAATGACCTCCACGCACCATAATTGTTAACAATAGATCACCTAAGACCCATGACATAATCCCAACATTGAACTGACAAAAATAAATTGCACATGAAAAAAATCATAAAATGAATTTAAATTAAGAAAAAATTCATTAAAACACTATGGAGACGTACCTTAATGGATGAGAATCAGTTATATGATAATGTTTTCATGGTATGATTTCTATAAAAGAAGCACAAAATTCCCATTATTCTTTGAATAATTATCTCATACCCTAGAGGAATTGAAATTAAAACCCTAACCTAGATAGAAACAAATTTAGAAATAATGTCAAGGCAGAATAAATGATGTAAGGTAGGAGGGGTACTGACCAAAACTCGAAGCAATTGTACATATAAGCACCCAAATATGAGAATAATCCATGGTGGAAGAGGGAATGGAGCATATGACCCATTCAGATGTAAGAGTTGGAGAAATGTGGGATTTTCCATCTATTATCATAAGGGTAAAACCATAAAAACCTATTTTAATGATCCACATAGTTTACTGAATTATTATAAAACAATGAATTTGGAACTACCTCAAACCCTCTACATAATACAGTTTAGTCACACGGTTTACCAAATCTTGCACAGACTATGTGTTCGGATCTACAAGCCCTATGTAACATTTTTGGGTTTCCATCAAACAACTATAACAATATGACCCTAACTATTCAATAAATTTATTACCCAACCATGATTCTTAAAAAATGAACAAAAAGTTCATTGAGCTTCAAGGTGTTTCATGGTTTCCCCTAAACTATGAACCCCAAATGCATAGTACATGCAAAAGAAAGCAAACAATTTCCTAAAACATTCCATTAACATCTTGTGGCTCACCCAATCACTCGAGATACCTTATGAGCCACATTCCATATCTATAAAATATCAACTTGAAGAATTAAAACCATATATATTTTACTCTGAATCTCAATGATATATTCAAATCTCCTGGTAAAAGAAAATTCAAATTCCCCTAAGATGTTTCAGACCCATACAGATATAGGATATTTCAATCTACCCACCATAACATTTATCATGTTTGAGAATAATCTTGAAAATTCAATCAACACACCCAACCAACATTGGTCTCCAAGCCATGCTAAAATATCAGTGTTCCACTTAAAAAATTGATTGAGCTTCCCCTATGTAACTCATAACACATGGAACCCAAATTATCAATTAGTGATCTACTACTGACCAACATCAGTATAATTCCATAACAATTGATAATCAATCCCACCTGTCATGAGACACCACTATGTCATTATCCAGTTAACCATATGACCTATAGTGAAACCTGCCACATGTCTTAGTTCATAATAAAAAATTGGGAGTCCTGGTTCTGCCCACCATTGGAATCACCAATTGAAATAATCCATCTAGTGGTCCATAGACCCACATGATGTAGTTTTAATTTCACTACCACAAACCACATAAGAAAATACCATCCAAAATCTAATTCTATCTCTCAACTATGATTCTAAACTGAATAAGAAGAGTAACTACTTTCCTTCCACAAGGCCCACATATTCTTACCCTTCACTAAAATTCCCCACCCAAAAATTAGAATATCCCTTTTATAATAGAAACAATGTCATTAAAACATTTAACCAACTTTCATTAGTTTAATTAATTTCCAGGTCTTGTCGTCCCACCATACATCTTTTTTATGACTTATTTTAGGACTTCCCCCTATTACATATGACAAAACTAGGTTTTATTGCCTAAAATAACCATCGGCTATACAAAGAACAACCCAAGATCATTTCCATATAATAAAATATATCCAAATTATCTTTAAAAATTTGGGTTTGACCTAGAATGAGATAAGTCATATAAACCTGTTCAACAACATCAAAACTCAACTTCAACTATCTTTTGACCAATTCAACGAATCCATTGACCGTTCCCACTTGAGGGTTATCTTTTAGTATCTTGTAGGGGTCTCACAATAATTGGGATTTCTTTGTTTCACTACTAAAATGTCACTACAATATGTCCTAGAAGCACATTCATGTCACCTTTTTTATGAAACACTCACTATCCAATCATTAGATAATATGGATTTCATCCAAATTAATTGTTCTGCTATCATATATCCACTTCCAATTTCTATTATACAATAGAGGGATATCACCAATTTCATAGAAACCCAGGGAAACCAATACCCTAAAAATTTAATCAACCCTAATGATCCTTGAGTCTCACTTGGATGCTCATTGATTGAAAACAATAATGTGTACCATGATCAACCATCACATACGATCCCCTTCTAATCCACATAGTGAGTGAAAAATCCTACACCACTAGATCACAACACCCCCTCACTCTCCTATGAGTTTCACTTCATGAGAAATAGATGACATGATATAACCAATGACTATACTCTAAAACATTTAACTTTTTTACTCCAAACACACATCTAGCCAACACCCAACACCATTAAATTCCAAGGTGTCCACCCACAGTCTCACAAAGCTACTAAAATACATCACATTATAACTGGATAAGGCCCCTAAAGGGTCCTTCTCTAAAAAAACTCAAACAAAAAACATCATCACATAAGGTGATCCACCTAAATTAATACCAAGTCATAACCATGCCTCTTCCAATTATAGGGCACTATTGTGCCCCCGTTAACACCTCTCAAGGTAGTATATCATGTAAAAATACAAATTGTCTCACTAAACCTTGAATCGTATCCAGTTTCTATAGGTCCTCCCACATAGCTCTAGAAAAAACTCACACAGTCAAAACTAATGGGAAATAACATGTTCCCATCCAAAAAACCAGGTTTACATCCAAACTAATGAGAAACTACATGTTCCAATCATAAAACCCAAGGTATCCACATTCTTATCCCACTCTTGGTTCCCATGTATGCACATGTCAGGCTCCTCATGCCCAATCAACTTCCTACAAGGGCACTAATTCTCACCATGAATCCATACACAGGATTTCAACTTGATAATCCTAACCACATCATCCGCATATACCCACATAATATAATAATCCAAGATTTTCCATGCCATGTAAACCACCATAACATTTTTGGAAAAAATAGAGTATCATTCCATGCTATATGGTAAAACACTATATATTTTGTTCCTAAAACATTCAAAAACCATACCTATTTATGTTTTCAAAAACTAAATCTATGATGTTCCCCTATTATTTATCTCTAAGGCTTCACCTGTACAAGCTAACCCACAAGTGTCATCAAACATCCGTCATGCTAAGGGACCACTTAATCATTATCATGATGCATTGCACCATAGTTCTATATGTCCTTCCAATGGAAGAAAATATTATAAAATTATGACTACTTGTCTATAATGGAACCATGTTCTTATACAAGAAAATTACATATGAGAAATTGTTGAAACATTAAACAAATGAGCCTCGTCTGTTAATGTAATCAAAATCTAGAAGCCTTAAATTTATTGGGAACACTTACAACCAAATATAAGTCATGAAGCCCGGTCTCATTCCAATATTAAAAGTTCTAGAATTCACATGTAATCATAAATAAAAATAGTATTTTCATGTATCAATGTGAAAATCATATACAACCTTCACATCAAAATGAATAATAGAAATCAAATCCCTATTAACTTGGAATTCATAACAATACAAGAGTTCTCAATGAAAAAAATCTAATATCCATCATAGGCTCTTCCACATTCCTATGTCACACATATACCATGTACTGAATAATAATCCAAAATAAAAGAATGGATCTGATTCCACTTAATTATGACCTAGTGCGAAAGCCACTCGATGGAAGCCCCATCTTTTTTCACCACAAGGCCTCTGGAATGCTCCCCATATTCTAGAGGAAACTAACTAGTAGTTGGTCTCTAGTGTAGTTCCATGGGAAGAAAATCACTCCATATTAGAGTTCACAGTAATGAATAAAATAACACATTATCAAATATCAACATTAAACATTATACCACACATGATATATAATGGCCCAAATAGAATAAGATGAAATGTCATTGTATAGTCATACCACGGTGATCACCCATCGAGATGATCACATATACAAATAATGGTAAAATAAAATAATAAAATAAATGTATTATAGGATCATGTAAATACTAGAGTGTATCCTAAAACAAAATTTCCAATATTGATCATGATTTTCATCTCGATCATCAACATTATGCTGACTCTTTTCCCATCCTTTTCCTATGACAAGTTAGGTGTCATCTCAGCCTACCTAGGGTCAAAGATACCTATAAAGTGTGTGATTATACGAATTCATTTGAAAAAAAATGTGGTCCCATACATAATAATTATATATTTTGTATGTTTCTATGAAATCATCACTATAAATAATATATAAATTTTGAACAATGAAATAAAAAAACCAACTATTGCTACTTCTACTCGATTCCAAAATTCCTTTAAGCATGTTGTGTGGACTATGAGAACCCATGTACCAAACCATATCATTATTGATCCTTAGGATCATGAACCTCATCGACTGTACCCGCTTTATATAGTGCTAGGGTGTCTCTGAGAACATCATGATATCTTGGAAAGCGTATAAATAGGAAATCTGAGGGTAACCCACAATCAGGCTCAAATGGTAAAAAATAACATCATAGATATCTCAACAACCATATCCTAGGTGTCTTTTGAATCTCTCTATACTTGAATATCATGCATGGATCAAGCTAGATGCCCAGGAATTTTAGGAAACATCTGAACAAGAAATATTCTCCATGTCACCATGTTTAATAGTTGGATCTTAGGAATACCAATATCCTTAATCAGGAACTTTTATCACCATCAGGATTGACTGGATATATCCTAGGGATGAAGTAGGAGTCTCCAAACAATAACATTATTCATAAAATATTCTCCAAGAATGAATGGATTGATCTCATACAAACTAGTCATCCTAGGATATCATAACATAAATGTAATCCTATATAGACCTGAGGTCAATTCCTGGAATCCCATGATTTCAAACATCACTCAATAGTAGGATCTCATGAATCAGGTCCATGAATCCATGATGAATTCGTCTCAATAATAATATCGCATCATTATATGATAATGCTCAAAAAATGAAAATCCAAGGAAGAACATTTGGGTATCCCCTATAATACCATAACGTTATATTAGGGCCATAGGCTAGGTCCTAAGAAGCATATCTGGTCGTCCATAGCTACATCAATAAGAAAAAAAGTGAAATTATAAATATACATTATGGGTTTTCAAATTTCTTAATACCCTCACATATGTACACAAACCATTGGGATCTTGTCATCAGTAAAAGTTCTAAGATGACACCATGTGCCGTCTATACCCATTCCAAATTACTCCCTCTCTCTTGGGTCCCAAGTTATAAGGGATCCAATAGGGGCCCCCTATGTCTCCTCATAGTCTCTCTCGAATCTACGTAATGTAAAAGTATGGAGATAGAATTTACACCACCCCCATTCCCAATCATCTTATTTCTACATGAAAACTTGACCCATCTACCTATCATCATAAGGTTAACGATTCACGTAATCTCATCCTAAAGGAGAAGAACCCTTTCCCCATGGTCACCATAATGAGAATGATGACTCTAGGGTATCTCTAATGTCTAGACCCTTGGACACACATCCCAAGTCATCACCCCTATATTTATATGGGTTAGTAGGTGACTTTTCATTGGACCACTACGAATTATCTATTCCAACTTATATTATCAGATATCATCTATCAATATGTAAAACCTACACATGATGGTCTATAAATTCCCTCAACACCTTGTGTAATTCAACCACAGTATGTAATTTTTATAAAATAATTTAAAATAATTAAATGGGATCACTACCTTATATTTTCGGGAAAAATACCACATATATATAATTAAATTCATAATACCAAAGGGAATATTCATGATGACCACCTATTATTTTAGAATCTTTCCACATTTATTTCTATGGGTTTGTCATAGATTCTATGTCTTGTCCAAGCCCTTCCAAGACATCCAAGTCCCTCTCGGAAAACCAAATCCACAAATTAATTAATTATAATCCAATTATCATTAATTTAATAACTAAAACAATTTTAAACATAATAAAATTTTAAATTTCAAAAGTCTTGACAACATAAAATATCATTAGTCGACTTTTTCACACCAGAAACATGACCATAAGCCTACCCATGAATCACATTATACTCCCAACCTCAAAATGTGAAAAATACATATCATGTGACAAAAAAATAATAATTTAATTTAAATAACTATCCAAATAATTGAAAAATAAACATGGTTACAAACCTTAATAAATCTAATATTGTAATGTGAGGACATCATCTCGGGATTCCCATTGAACAAGCGCTCATATTCCTCATTATCCCTAATTGATTTCACTATGATCTGGTGGAATATTTATCAAATAATTAACTGAGAGGAACAAAAAATAATAAACAATGTTTTTTAAGATTAAAAGATGAAGAAAAGTGGTAAAAAAAGCCTAAAAATGATGAAATTGAACTCCGAAGCACCCAAATCTAAGGAAGAGTCAACATGGAAGAGAGGACATTGTGTCCTACCCAACTGTACATAAGAGGTGGAGAAAGGGGGGATTCCACCATTTATTTTATCATTTGGAAAAATAAAAAAAATCAACTTTTATAGAGATGTGTGATTTTATAAAATGTTCACCCACCATGTTCTTTGCGCTACCTCATACCCTCCACCAATGTGGTTTGGTTTCATGATTTACCAAACCATGCACCAATTGGTGTGGGAAAATCGCAACCCCTCTACAACTTTTTATGGGTCCTCTTTTCAACATCAAAGGGTTTAAACTTAACCATGCTCTCTCCATGTGATCCAACCATTTTCCTTATAAAATGAACTTATATTTCAGTGATTCATAGGGTTCTGTAAAATTCCCCTCAACTGTGCACCCAAAAACGGTGCTCCCCATGTTGAATCCTCTAAAACTACCAAAACCAAAGTCCATTCTCTTAAGGCTCACCCGTACACCCAAGCTACATTTGAGTCCTAATTTCACATTAAAAATCACATTTATACATTTATACCATCACAGATTTATTTTCATTATCCAATAAAATTTGATTCTTCCTGTAAAAAATTTAAATTCCATTAGAATGTTTTGTACCAGTAAAAACAAGGGGTCCTATAATCTCCCAACTATAACACATCACATCCTTGATAAGTCTATTAATCATTAATGAAAGACATCAAAACTAATTGGGTTTAAAACCCAAGACAAAATCACCTTGTACCCATTCATAATATCAATTCACTTTCTCATACACAACTCCCAATACATGGTAATAAACTCTTCTAAAGATGATATACCACATACCACCATTAGAAAACTACCACAATGGTGTTTGGATACACCCATACATCCTAAGACACCATAGTTTAATCATCCAATTATCCATATGGAAAATGAAACTACCTTCCATATAGATTATATCATAATATGCGATACAAATCCATATTACTCCAAACAATAAAATTATCCAACCGAAGCATTCCCTTCAATTGTCCATCGACTTTCTCGAAACAATTTCCATTTCACTACATCCTAACATGTTACAAAAGAACCAATACAAATGAGTATTATCTATCTTATTTGATACTGAACTAAACTATTTGAGTACATACTTCCCTTCCAGAAGACTTACATATGCATGTGCTTACCCTAATATTCATAACTAAACCCAATAATATCACCATTTTACTAAATAAATTATTCCTAAAACACAATACGAACATTAAATTCTCTCTAAGAATTTCGTTTCACAAAGAACATTTATTATATTTGGAAACTTGATTCACCCATGTACTTTGTGATGAAACTAGGATTCTCTGAGTAAAACATCATTAGTTGATACTAAGATCGCATCATGATCAATGTTAGTACACCGACTCTGTCAAATTTGTCATCTGAAAAAGTGGGTATTTAGCAAGGACTAGATAAGTTGGAATCGCCTACTTAATGGTTTCCATATCCCACCATAACTATCCAGTGAATGGTCCAACCAATAAAATGAAACTTCTTATATGAGTTTTATCTTCTAACAAAATATAGTGTTCTTCCCTACAACTCTTTCCATATATCACTCCTTATGAATCACCTCAATAGGTCCCAAAAGCACACATGTCTTCTATTCCAATACATGCTCATGAACCTTTCATTACCTATCATAGATTTCACCTTAATCAATATTTCCACCATAACTGATCAATTTTTTACATCTCCTGTCCTACATAGAGACATTTTAAATTACCTAAAAACCCCCATGAAAATAATCTCCTTATCAATTCATCAACCTCATTGGTCCTCATATCACTCCTAACCACTCACCAATTGATAACATCAATGGTTACAAACTTAAACCAACACATACCATACCTTTCTCATCAACATAGAGTATTCATAGTCTCATACCACCTGATCATAATGCCCAACTCATGATCTTTTGGGAAATACACTATATAACTGGGATGACATACCCTAACAACTAACCACGCTCCACGAAATATCTTCATCTTAAGACAAAAACACATTTATACATCAACAAATTCCATTATAATAATGAATTCTGAAAAACACTCTCACATCACAACTAAAATCCATCCCATAATAGTATGTTCAGGCCCTCAAATGTTACCTTAATAAAAAAACATCAGACCAAAAATATTAGTTCTCATAGTGTTCAACATAAATCCATAACTAAAAAATCAATAGAGATACCCTTGAGTAAAAAAATAAACTCACTAATCATTGATTAGTATGCATGGTCTCTAGGTTTAGCCACATATCCTTAAAAATAACACACAAGGTCAAATTTATGACTAACCACATGTTCCCATCTCAAATCCCATGGTATCCATTTTATAAACCCACTCTAGGGTCCCACATATACATATGATTGGTGACTTATGAAAATTGAATAGAAAATAAGGCAATGATTCCCGTGGATAATCTATATACATAACTAACCTATTATAATAAAAACCCCATCAACCACATTCAAAAATATAATGTAATCATCCAAGAGTTATCATTTTCAAAAAAATACCATCAAAAGGAATAGGTACGTTGAGTTCCATTCCAAGATATAAAAGAAAATTACATATTGAGTATTACCGACACATTAAATAACCAAAATTATTTTCCATTTTGGAATATCTCATTATTATTACCCTCTAGGGTTTATCTCCACTGAATTATATGTGTATTCCAACATACTAGGGTCATCATACATACCTCATGTTGAGGGACCACACAATCATTATCAAGATGCATTTTTGTATAGTTTTAAATGACCATACATCAAAAGACAATAATATAGAAATTGACCCAACTGATAACAATTCCACCAAGTAATTATATGGAAAAATATCATATTAGAAATTTTGGAAACATTAAACTATTAAGCCATAATCATAAGTGAAATCACACATTATCAGAACTATATCTCATGTGAAATATATAATCCAAATATGATGTATTAAAGATGTTCTCTTAGTGAAAAAAATGTAAAATGCACAATTAATCATCAATCCAAATATCGTGTGCATCACTCAGGGAAAAATCATATAAAATGATATGTTAGAAGAGAAAAAAGAATTCCTAGCCCTAAAAGCCTTGACATATTATTAATATAAGTAATCTCGACACACCAATATAATATATATCATATAATTTTAAAACTTACTATGTTTGATGGATACCATGACAAATTTTTTATGAAGAAACAAAATAAATTAACTTATACCTTTTTGTAACATCTTGACCATGAGGTCACTCAACGAGTACCCCAACCCGGATTGCCACAAGAGCTCAGGCATGCCTCCTCATACACTACTGGTTTTTGGATCGTAGTTGTGGAATTTTGAAGTACTACATGGAGAGTATACACTCTGATCGGTGTGTGAAACAATTGAAAAAATAACAATGTGTAACATATCAATAATAAATATCAGAGTGTATGTGAAAAATAAAACAATTGGAAGAGTTGTAATGGGAAATGCGTAAGTAGTATAGACCTAAATGTACAAACAACCATCGAGTAGATCACATATAAAAATAATGATTGAATAGAATAATAAAATAAATGTACAATATTCTTAAATATATCCACGATCTACTCTAGGAACCTAGTCTCCAATCTAGAGCGATCATTTTAGCTCAATAATCAACATCATGCTAGGTATTTTCCCAATATGTGCCTATGACTAGTGAGAGGTCTTATAGGTTAACCAAGTTCCACTTTTTTTTTGTAATGGCGAGAGTATAATACATTGTATGGATCCAACAATATGGTACCATACATAACTAATATAAATAGTGTATGTACCTATGACATGATCAATATAAATAAAAACATTTGAAGAATAAAATAAAATTATAAAAAATATACCTACTTTGGATCGATGTTAGAGAATCTCTGAGTATGTCACATGGATCATGAAAAACCATGTACCAAACCACATCATTTTTTATCCTTAGGATCATGATCCTAATTGAACATACCAATGACATCTAGTTTCAAGGTGTCTCTGAGAATGATATGATATGTAACACCCTGGCCCCTCTAGACTAGCTCAAGTACATTACTTTTGATATTGGAATGGTTATAAGGAATGAAAATGTATAAGTAATGAGCAATTTAGTAGTCATGAAGAATCTAGATACATAGATATGACTCAAATTACATTGTAAATGTTCACGAAATACAATACATAACAAAACTAAAAAATGCATCCACATGAACTCAATAAACGATCACCTCTTTGTAACCTCTTGAAAGTAAAAAATGAAAGGTGTGATCTCAAACACTATGTAAGGGCTACAAATATCGGAAGCATGAGTACAATAATAAGTTAATCACAATCAATCTAACGTATTCAATATGGCATGGGGAATAAATGAGAAGCTAATGCCATTAAGAAACTGAGAATAAAACTACATCTACAGATTTTGTCATAGTGAAATCCTCATGGATAATAATAATAACTGATAATGAATAAAGAGAGTTATTTTTTATTGGAAATAATGTATCTAGATCATGAAACCATAATACCATAAAAAAGGTTTAGCTCTATGGGTAGAAACCCGTCTTATTTTTGGAAACAAACTCGAAGGGTTGGTCGCCAAACTGATTTGTATCATCAGACCTACCGATGCATCAAAGGGATATAGTTGTACCCACCCACCACTACATGAACAAATCACTATTTATAAATTCATTCAAAATATGAGAAATATTCCTTTTCAATATCTCTATAGAGTAGAGTATACAGATTCATCAACATTTCCATAATTAGAATAACTTTCCAAATACACACCTTATGTAAAATGGTATGCAGTTTAGACAAAAAACATATCCACGATAAGAGATTATGGATATTTAGTATAAATATAATTTTAAAATGAAATGGGATATAAAATGGGTATAATGTACATAAAATAAGGATTATTAGGTGCACAATATGCAGTTAGTCACAACAAAATAGCATTTGAGACAAAGACTCTTACCACAATGTTATCGGTCGAATAATATGAACAGAACATAATAACCCTCAAATGAATCATTGAATAACATGAATATAAAGATAATGATGTTATTATATATAAAATTGTTGCACACATATACCAAATACTATAAATAAGTGGTGAACAATGAAAATCTCACATAAATGAAAGTGAGATGAGAAACACCTTACGAACATTTCTCCATGGTAATGAGTGTTATAGCGAGGTCTTAATGAGAGGTAAAGAAGTATTACATTATTTATATGTCACAAGGGCATTATGGAGGAGGTGCTGAAACATAACCCATCATTAGGAATTAAAAACAAAAGGGCACAACATAGAGGAGATTCTTGAACAAAAGTGATAGAGAGGATCCCTTACCTAATGCTCGAAGGTGTTTCTTGTTTGTTCTTAAAGACCTGAATTATCAAATTTAGATTCATTAATTAATAATTCTAGAACCTCATAAACATTTAATTGATATATTATAACCTTATTAAGTTAATTAATATCCTTTTTAATGGGTTTAAATGATTCAATTTTATTGTTTTAGAAGCTTTTTCTTACCTGGTTTCATGATTTTGTTACTCGTATTAATTAATGGAAGTTCATTTGAAATGTGGTTAAATATAAAGAATTGTTAATATAAATTATTAATGATATTAAGGGGATATAAATATTCTTATAATGATTCTGGCTATATACCATGAGTATGACTCATTTGACGAGTCAAAATAAACGCTTGGATTTGGCTTGGCGGTTTTGTGCACAATAAACTTATTTTGTATTATTGTTCCATATTATGAATGTTTAAAGGTTATAGAGCAATAATCAAGATAAAATACATACATAATGACCTGGTTCAACCATTGAATGTTTTTAATTACCATTATTGAAGACATAAACACAAATGTAAAACCTATCTTCCTTGAGTGTGATAAATTTACACATCTCGGACTGTGTTTGCATTTATTGTATAAAAATAGAGGGAAAAGATAGATTAGGATGAAATATTCCATTAGTAAAATGAAAATAAATTATATTTATGTTACTTCAATTATAATTGAATTTAGATTAGGGTAGGTGAGAAGAGATAATAAAATAATGGATCTTTGTAAAAGAAATTGAAAGAAAAGAGAAAGAAGTTTCACTTCTTCAGTTCTCCTCCTTGAGAATCTCTTTAAGGCCATTTTTTGGCCTTTTGGTGAGACCAAAAGGTATTGGACGTGGGGAGAGGGATTGGGAAAAGTATTTAGCAGAATTTAGGCAAGTATTGAAGCTTGCGTGGAGTGGGAAGAAGAGGGGGTGATGGGTTGTTTATATAGTAGAGGGGAGAGGAGTTTTCTTAATTTTATAATCATTAATTTATTATTTCCTCTCAAGACAACTAATAGTGAGTATTACAAGACCAAGAACAGTAATATATGCATGTGAATTTTGGAAAATAGGGATTATATCAGAAGATAATTATCAATGACTCAATTAATCCATTATTTAGCATTTATTGGGGATTATCAGATTTTACTACTCATAAAAATTCATGTATTTCAGAAAAATCCCAAAAATTCACCCGAACCATTTATCAATGTGTAGAATCCAAAAATGAAGTCCATTTTTAAAAAAAAATTTCTAAATATGATTAATTAAATATTTAATTAAAATCGTTATTTAATCGAAAAATATAAACACTTAAAATTTTCATCTTCATTTTTAAGTTGCCTAAACTCATTTATACACTCAATGGTATAGATACCATTCATATAAATCATATTTCTATTCATTAGGGTAAGATACCATTCATAAGGGTAGGATACTATTCGTAAGTGTAGGTTACTATTCACCGAAAATTGCTTTTTCCTTATCGAACTCCAAATAACTTACTGATCACAAATGTGTATGTCATATTTTCAAAATTCACATCATTGAAGTGACAAAATTATGTTTTATGAATATCTACTATAAGTAACCATGTTTTGTTCCATATATTCTTATTGATTCAGGAAATATAGGCTATAAATAGAATGTATTTAAGAGAAACATACCATGAACTGTGTGGGTGCCATATTATTCCTTCCTTCGGAAATTTCATCCTCGAAATTTTATATATGAAGCTCGCCAAAAAAAATGGGTGATTATTTTTCATAGCATCCTCAGGTTCCCTTGTCACTTCTTCCATATTTTGGTTTTTCCAAAGAACCATTACATGACGATTAATTCGATTTCTCAATAAATGCTCCCTTGTATCAATAATCCCAAAAGGCTTTTCACAGTATGACAAATCAGGTTCTAGTTCTATTTCCTCATATGTGAGTACATATGTTGGGTATGGCATGTATTTCTTCAACAATGTCACATGGAACACATCATAGATTTTGGAGAGATTTTACTGCATCACTAGATGGTAAGCTATAGCTCCAATTCTTTTCAGAATTTTTTATGGCTCGATATACCTAGGGTTCAGTTTACCTTTCTTACCGAACCTTAAGACACCATTCTATGGAGATACTTTCAGAAAGTCATGATCTCCAACCTAAAATACCAAATCCTTTCTCCAATTATAAGCATAACTCTTCTTACTAATTTAGACCGCATTAATATGGGATTGTATTGTCTTCCCCTTTTTTGTTGTCTCTTCAATAAGTTATGGGCCTATAAATTTCTTCTCACCATCTTTGTCCCAACAAGTTGTAGTTAGACATCTCTTTCCATATAATGCTTCATATGGTGCTATTTGAATACTTGAATGTAAACTAATGTTGTAGGAAAATTCCACCAATAGAAAATATTGATCCCACTTACCTTGGAAGTCAAGAGAGCATGACCTCATCACGTCTTCTAGAGTTTGAATATTCATTTTAGCCTTTCCATCAGTTTGGGGGTGATAAGCTATACTCATATGAATCTCAGTATTCAAATAATTATGTATACTTTTCCAGAATTTTGATGTAAATCGGGGATCTCGATTGGACACAATTGATAGAGGTTCACCATGAAGTCTTACAACATCATTAATATAATGTTTATCCAAGAACTAAAGTTGAAAATCCTTTCTTATAGGAAGGAAATGTTCTGATTTTGTGAGATGATCAATAATTACCCATATTTCATCGTTCCTTCTAGGTGTCCCTTGTAGTCTGGTGTCAATATCCATTATAATGTTATCCCACGTCCTCATAGGAATAGGTAGAGGTTGCATTGCTCCATTGTAATGTTGTCTCTCTGCATTCACTTGTTGAACATATAGACATCTTAACACATAGTCAGCAATTTCCCACTACATATTATCCCATTAGAAATATTTCTTCTGATCTCTATACATCATGGTGCTATATGGGTGTATAGAGAAATTTGAGCTATAAGAATCATCTAATAGTTCCCTTTTTAGCTCAGGTACTGATAAAATGCATAACCACTTCCAAAATTTCATAACTCCTTCATGATACACAAAGTCAGCCAGTCTCCCATCCTTGATAGCATTAATTTTCTTGTGCAGGTTCTCATCATCAGATTGAGAGCTTTTTATCTTCTCTAATAAATAAGGTTTTGCAATAACTTGAAAGAGGAAATATGTTTCCCTTTCCATAAAAATTCTCATATATATGTTTTGTAGATCCAAAAATATAGGATCTCTCCCAATCCTCATTTGAGTCAGAAGTCCATGATCTTTCCTTCGTAATGCGTCTACCACCTTATCCACCTTTCCCAGGTGGTATATTATTGAAAAATAGTAATATTTGAGTAACTCAAGCCATCTCTTCTGCCTCATGTTGAGTTATTTTTTTGCGAAAATTTATTTCAAACTCTTGTGGTCTATATAAATCTCACATCTCTCTCCGTAGAGATAATGCATTAATATTTTCAGAGCAAAGATTATGGCTGCTAACTCAAGATCATGAGTTGGATAGTTTTTCTCATGAGTCTTCAACTGTCTTGATGCATATGCAATAACTTTATCATTTTTTATAAGGATGCAACCCAGTCCATTCTTTAATGCTTCACGGTATATTAATAATACATCACTTCTAGATGGAAGAGTTAAAATTGAATCATTGACCAATCTTCATTTCAATTCTTTGAAGCACTCTATACATTCTTTTGTCCATACAATCTTAACCTTTTTACGTGTGATCTTAGTTAGAGGGTTAGCCAGTCAGGAAAAATTCTGAAATAAGTTCTGATAGAAACCTGCTAAGCCAATAAAACTGCGTACCTCAGTTATGTTAGTTAGCGTGGGCCAATCATGGATTGTATTTGTCTTCGTAGGATCAACTAGTATATCATCCATAGAGACAATATGGCCTAGAAAAGAAACTAATTGAAGCCATAATTCGCACTTGTTAACCTTCCAATATAATTTATTTCCTCTAAGTGTTCTCAGAATAATCTGTAATTGATTCTCATGGTATTCATAGGTTTTTTAGTATATGAGGATATCATCGATGAATACCACTACAATATTTCAAGATATTTCGTGAAAACTCTGTTCATTAAATCCATGAAAATAGAGGGTGCATTTGTCAGTCCAAAAGGCATCACTGTAAACTCGTAATGCCCATACCTGGTCCGAAATGTGGTCTTAGGAATGTCTTCTTTCTTCTTACAATAAATATTCACATCATAATTTGAAAGCCAATATGTACCGATAATTATATCAAATTCAATCATTGGAATGATGATATGGTTAGATAATACAACACGTTTTGGTGAATGGAGGGGGACTAGTCTACATTCCTTTGTTTCAATGATACATCCCATGGGGGTTTGGACTAATAACTCATTTATTAAATCAATTTGGACGTATCTAATTTTCTTGGAAAACTAGGAGGATATAAATGAATGCGATGATCCAAAATCAAATAATGCGTTGGATAAGATTGAGGAAACAATTCAAGTACATTCCACCATGTCATTAATAATTTCAACCTCTGTGGTTGTAATCGCATAGGCTCTCCCTTGTTCTCTTGGATTTCTCTGAGGCATGTTTCCTTGGCTCTTAGGACATTCATTTGCATAGTGTCCCATCTCTCTGCAATTGTAGCATTGAATATCATTTAATTGTTTCTTCCCCTTGAATTCATCAGATCTATGACACTTTTCTCTGCAATTATAGCAGAATCCCATTTCTTTGAAGCATTTCTCGAGATGATTCTTTCCACAGTTCTCACATAATGGGAATATCTTTGTTCCCTTTCTCTTCTTTGTTGTTCTCCTTTTCCTTGGTTATCAGAGTACAACTTCTTATCTTGGATTCCTTTGAAAACATTTGATCTAGAAAATTCCCTCTCTGTTTTGATGGCACTTGATACAATTTCATCATATGATGGAAATGATTGTGAAGCTAGCGCCCTTCGAAGACTTGGGCTTAAGACCTTCAAAGAAATGATCAATATTGTCTGCCGTGTCACAAACATAATCTACGGCATACCTGAAAAGCCTTGTGAAAGTAGCCTCATAATCTGCAAAATTTCCCTCTTCCCATTGTTATAAGCTAAAGATTTTCTTCTCCATTTTAGTTCGTTTCTCACAAGGAAAATATTTTTTGAAGAATATTTCCTTAAAAGTCCTCAATTCCTTATCTTCTATTTCTTCTTCCTTTATGGTATTCTGAATCAAGGACCACCATTGATCAACGTCACCCTTGAGACAATATATTGCCATTACTAAGTTTTTATTTTCATTGCATATTAATTACATCAATATATTCTCAAGGGACTTGATCCATTGCTCAGCAACCATTGGGTTAGTATTCTCGCTGAATGATGGGGGCTTCTGCCTCATGAAATGATCCAACACAGGTATGGAATGGTTATTTGTTACAACCTGAGTAAGTTGTCCTAATATGGTCATGATCTGATCTGCTCCAACACTGACTCTATTGACTTTCTCAGTAGCGAGATCCCTACCTTGGCCACAAGTAGTGATTCACCTTCTTCCATTAGACACCATTTCTATATAATGGGATACAATAGATTAGTTTATGAATCTCAAATAGAAAATCACTCAACATAGATTGAAATTCTATGCATATATAATCTTATAAAAATGGTTTCTATGAAAGAAATTATACATTAAACTTCTTCAAAATGGCTTGTAAAGAAAATTTGAATTATCCTAAACATATTCCCCAAGAGTGTCGTAACCAAGAGTGCAGCAAGGACCGTTGTCGTGCAGTAGTTCCCGTTCGAGTCTAACTCAAAGTGGTGTTTTCAGGTTTAAGCCCTAGATACATCTTTTCTAGAGCTGCCTCGACCTCCTCGTATCGAGAAAGGGACGTATTTCTTAAAATATACTAATAATCTATTCCTTAAAAAAATACCAGTACGTTCTTGTATGTTTATACTCAAATACTACCTTAGGAATTTGTTCTCTAGTTTACATTTCCTACTCTAGTTTCCATGTTTTCTACTAAACTTCCTTTGATACCAACTGTAACACCGATGCCCCTCTATACTAGAGAATGTGCATTACTTGTGATATTGGCATGGTTAGAAGGAATAAAAATCCCAAAGGAATGATCATTTTAATAGTTTTGAAGAAACTATATACATAGATGCTACTCAAATTACATTGGAAAAGATTACAAAATACAATAAATAACGAAACTGCAAACTGCATCCACAAGAACTCAATAAACAATCTCATCTCTGTCACCTTTTAAAAGTAAACAATGAATGGGGTGATCTAAAATGCTCATTAAGAGTTATAAATAATGGAAGAATGAGAAAAATAATAAGTTAATCATAATCAATCTGACTTAATCAATATGGCATGTGGAATAAATGAGAAACTAATGCCATTATGAAACTGGGAATGAAACTGCATCCATAGATTTTGTCATAGTGAAAACCTCATGGATAAAAATAATTACCGGTAATGAATAAAGAGAATGCTTATTAATTGGACGTCATGTATCTGGAACATGAAGCCATAATACCCTAAAAATGGTTTTGTTCTATGGGTAGAAACCCGTCTGATTTTTGGAAACAAAATCGAAGGGTTTGTCGCCAAACTGATTTGTCTCACGAGACCTAAAGATACATCGAGAGGCTATAGAGGGCCCCACCCTCCAATGCATGTCCAAATCATTATATATACATTGATTAAAAAAATAGAAATATTCCTTTTAAATATATATATAGAGTAAAGTAAACGAATTCATCAATATTTCCTTAATTAAAAAAAGTTCCAAATAAACACTATATGTAAAATGGTATATGGTATAGACAAAAAACATATCCATGTAATTAGATTATGGATATTTAATATAAATATAATTCTCAAATGAAAGGTGATCTCAAATGGGAAGTAGGTACACCCCATAAGGATTATTAGGTGCACAATACAAAGTTACTCACCACAAAATAGTAGTTGAGACAAAGACTCGTACCACAATGTAATCAGTCGAATCATATGACCAGTACATAATAACCCCCAAATGAATCAGTGAATAACATGAATATATAAATAATCATTTTATTTTATATAAAATTTCAATACAAAAATACCACATACGTGAAATAAGTGTCGAACAATGAAAATATCAATGAAATGAAAGTGAGATGAGAAACCCCTTAAAACATTTCGGTATGGTAACAGGTGTTATTGCGAGTGCTTAATGAGAGGTAAAGGGGTATTACATTATTTATATGTCACAATGGAAGAATGGGGGAGGTGCAAAAACATAACCCATAATTAGGAAATAAAAATAAAATGGCACAACAATGAGGAGATTCTTTTTCAAAAGTGGGAGAGAGGATCCCTTACCTTACCATCGAAGGTGTTTCTAGTTTGTTCTTAATGACCAAAATAACCAAATTTAGCTTCATTAATTAATAATTACAGAACCTTATTAACATTTAATTAATATAATATAACCGTATTAAGTTCATTAATGGACTCTTTCATGGTTTTATGAGATTCAATTTTATTGATTTAGAAGCATTTTCTTACTTGGTTTCATGATTTGTTTACTTTTATTCATTAATGGAAGTTCATTTGAAATGTGGTTAGACATAAAAAATTGTTAATACACATTATTAATGAAATTAAAGAGATATAAATGTTTTTTTAATGATTCTAGTTATATACCAAGAGGATGACTTATTCGATGAGTAAAAATAAACGCTTGGATTTGGCTTGGGGGTTCTGTGCACAATAAACTTGTTTTCTATTATTATTACATATGATGAATGTGTAAATGTTACAGAACATTAATCAAGATAAAATAAATATATTATGACCCATTTAATCCATTGAAAAGGTTTCATACCTGTATTGAAGATAGTAATGCAAATTGAACACTTGTCTTCCTTGAGTGTGATAAATTTACAAATCTCAGACGGTGTTTGGACTAATTGTATAAAATGAGAGGAAAAAACATAGATTATGATGAAATATTCTATTAGAACAATGAAAATACGGTAAATGTAAGGTACAGGAATTATCATAACATTTTGATGAGGGGAGTTGTGAATAGATAACAAATGAATGGAACATTGTAAAAGAAATTGAAAGAAAAGAGAAGGAAGGTTCACCTCTTGAGTACTCCTCCTTGAGAATCTCCTTAGGGCAATTGTTTTTGTCCTTTTGGTGATACAAGAAGGTTTTGGACGTGGGGAGAGGGCTTTGGATGATTATTTGGAATAATTTAGGAATGTCTTGAAGCTTTATTGGTGTGGGGGAAGTGGGGGTGAGCGGAGGTTTATATAGTGGAGGGGAGAGGAGTTTTCTTAATTTTTTAATCATTAATTTATTATTTCCTCTCAAGACAACCAATAGTGAGTATTCCATGACCAAGAAATGTAATATATGCATATGACTCGAACCAATTGGGCTTATATCATTAGATCATCATCAATTAATCAATTAATCCATTATTTAGCATTTATTGTGAATTATCATATTTTACTATTCACCAAAAATTCATGTATTTATGAAAAATCCCAAAAATTCACCCAAACCATTTTTTGATGTGTAGATTCCAAATATTAAGTCCATTTTTTAAAAAAAATTCTAAATATGATTAACTAAATATTTAATTAAAATCATTATTTAATAAAAAGGTATAAACACTTAAAATTTTCATCTTCATTTTTAAGGTGCCTTAACTAATTTATACACTCAATGGTATGGATACCATTCATAAGAGTCATATTACTATTCATAAGGGAATGATACTATTCATATGGTTAGGTTACTATTCATAAGGGTAGGTTACTATTCGTCAAAAATTGATTTTTCCTTTTCGTACTCCAAATAACTTTCTGATCGCAACCATGTATGTCATATTTTCGAAATTAAATTCATATAAGTGACATAATTAGGTTTTATGGATATCTACTATATGTAACCATGTTTCTTTTCATATTGGCTTAGTGATTCAGGAAATATATGCTATAACTATAATGTATTTAGGAGAAACATACGATGAAGTGTGTGGGGTGCTACATGATATCATTCTAGACATATAAATATCAAATCATGGGGTAATCGTAGTGTCCCCATGATCTGGATAAAATGAAAAAACATCCCATCATAAATATTTCAATATCCATATCTCAAGAATCATGTGTGTATCTCAAAACATTGATATCATGAATGGATCAAAGCTAATTCGTGATTATTCTATTAAATCTCAAAATCATAAATATCCACTACGTCACCCTGAAAAATAGTTGGATAATGGGAATTTCTTACATCCCAAACACAGACATGTATCATCATCATGATTCATTCTCTGGATCCAATGGATGACCTTTGAACCACCTCATAATAATAGCAGACATAACAAATTCCATTGTCATGAATGGATAGATCTTAACATACTAGTAATTCATAGGCTCATGGTGTCTATGGTGTCCCATTAGATCTGACATCCAATCATATCATCTCATGAATTCTTATGTGGATCAACAACCAAATCATAGGAATCCTATTAGAGCATCCCCAGTGACATCATCTTGTCACTCATATCACAATAGTGTCTAATAAGGATTGAATGTTGAATCATATGAAGAATCCTTATACTTACCAAATAAAACCATCTTACAACACCATGCCCATAGGTCAGATCCTATGGAGCACTCCTAAAAATCTATAGCTACATCAATAGAGAATTAGAAAATGTAAAAATATATTCTAGGGTTTGGACAAATTCTTATACCCCTCACCTTGATCAATACTCCCATAGTCCCATGTAAATGGTATGATTTCTAATGTCACACCTGGCACCATCCCTACCCATTCGCTTGCCTACCCACTCACATGGGTCGAAAGTCAAAGGAGAACCAACAAGGGTCCCCTATTTCTCATTAAGGTCTCTCTATCTAGATATGAATGTCAAAATTGGGAGATGTTCTTAAGACCATCATGTTTTCCATGATTCCATAGATAACCCGAATACTCAAACCATATTGAATTCCTCATAGGGTCTAACCACCCAGGTAATCACATCATAGTGGGGGATGAACACTCGCCTTATATTTATCTCGATGAGAATGATGAATCTAGGTTACCTCTCATTGATAACACTGTGGAATCAAATCCCCTATCACCCCTATCTAACTAGAGGTAACAAGGTCACTTATCATTGGGAATATACCCCCGATTTCTTCCAACATTTAATATTGATATTTGGGGGAAGAGATGTATATTTGACACATTAGGGTCCATTGGGGCCCCCAGTAACTTGTTCAATTCAACTAAATAATTATTTTTTGTTAAAAAAACAATTTTTAAAAAAATGGATAATCAACTAAAGAGGAAAATATATACATACCACATGCATATAATTAATTTCATAATACCAAATAGATGATGCATAAATACCACATATCATTTTATAATCCTTCTACTATTATTTCTAGGGGTTGAATATAGTTTCTTGGGTCCTTAAATTCAAATCCGGGACCTATGAGGCCCTATCTCAAAAATAAATCCCCAAATTAATTTATTATAACCACATGAAAATAATTAAATAATAGATAGAATTTTGGACAGAATAAAAATAAAAATATAAATATTTATTACTACCTAAAATATCACAGTTTGACCTCATCACACTAGAATCTCGACCAACCACTCACCCAGGACCCACGACATACTCGCTTCCTCAAACCAATAATAATACCTAAAAAATAACTAAAAAAATTAATTTGACTTAAATTAAATTCAGGATATTGGAAAAATTAACATGGTAACATACCTCAATTAATTTAACATCGTGATGTGTGGAGATAATCCTGGGATTCCCTTCATGAAACTAGCATAAAACCCCTTGATGGTCAGATGATTACACACTTCTTTGGGGGTATCATCCTTAGAACCCTAACTGAGAGAAAAAATATTATAGAGAAGATACATGATGTCTAAAAAAGGAAAATATAGGAATAATCACTGAATAAATGATGAAATTGAACCCAGAAGAATCCAAATCTAAGGAAGATACACGCTGGAAGTAGGTAGGGGAGGTATGTGGCTCAAGCGCCTGTGAGGAGAGGAGAAATGAGGGTCTTGAAATTTTATACTTCAAAATGGTAAAATAGATAAAACTCTATTTTAATCGTCTTAATTTCTTAGAAACATTTTTTCCAACTATTTTATTATAACTACCTCCAACCCACAACCTTACATGGTTAAGTTGAATGGTTTTCCAAATTGGGAACTAACCATGCATGTTTCTCTACAACCCTTCATAGCTTCCATTTATAACATTACACAGGTTGACCTTAACCATTCTCTAACCATGTAATCAAACCATGATCCTTAAAAAACATACTATTTTTTTTAAATTCATGCTGCCACATGTTTTCCCCTAAACCATTCACCCAAAACTCATTCCTTCTGTGTAGAAAATAAAAAAAACTATGATTACAAAACTCTAAGCTCCTAAAGCACACTCAAGAACCCTATCTACCATATGAGCCTCATTACATGTCTAGAAACATCACATTTATGCGCTATAACACTAAAACGTTTGATCCAAATATCTATATTGTTTTTTCTTATCATGTAAATGAAAATTCAAACTCCCCCATGAATTTCTGTTCCCAGATGAACTAATTGTCTTAAAATCTCTCCAAAATAACACTTCTCATCCATGAGAAATCTTATAAACATTCAACCAACACACCAAAGCTAATCAAGCCCCCAAAACATGCTCAAATCACTTTTCTTACAATTCAGAAAAAGGAATGTGATTTTGTTATACAACTTCAAACACACAGAACCCGACTCATCAAATTCCAAGCTAACACCTGCCACTATTAATAGTCTACCATAATGGTGTCCAACTAAACCCATACAACCAGATAAATAGTAGTGTTTTCATAAAACTAGCCACATAACCAATTTTATTGACCACCATATTGAACATCTCATGAAAACTATTTCGGAATCACAGTTCTCTCTACCATTGGAATCCCCAACCAAAGAATTCCCTCTAATGTTCCACTAACCCACTCTATATAGTTTACATTTCATTTCACCCACACACAAAACAAAACACACACAAAAATACAATACTATATCTCAATAATAATTTTTAACTGAACCAAATGAGTTCCTACTAACTTAATACTAGTACCACATACATCTATCATTCCCCAAAATACCCAACCAAACCTCATAAGCTCCATGTAGCACCAAATATGACATTTATAAGATAGGATACTAAAATATTCAATTTTTTTGGAACTTTCATCCAACCCGACACGTTTATTGTTATCCACATGATCCAACCCTTTTAACAAATGATGAAACTGGGTTTTTCCCCTGAAACTGGCCCAGGTCATACTGAGATCACCTTGATCATGATTTCAATACAATGAATCAATCCAATTTCATATTAGATTCCAAATACAAGTATTTATCTGGAAAAATAAAATTGTATTCACCTAATCAATGAAATACAAATGCCACCACAACCATCCAATAATAATTCCACCCAATCCAACAACCCATCCCACACGGAGGTTATCTTATAGCATCCAGTGGTGGTCAACAAAATCATATGGATTTATAAATATGATTCCTCAGTCATCATTTCAAAAGATCCAAAAATAGGTGTTTCTATCCCCTTTTATGCATACTAAAAATTATTTAACTACCTCACCAAGATTTCCCCTTGATCATTCATTCCACCACACCCGATCAATTAATTATTTCCCCACTACCATTGAGGAGAATCTCCAATGACATCAAATCCCAAGGAAACTGAGCTCGTATGTTTTTTTTGTCAAACCTTAAGGTCCTCGGCTCACACCCGAAAACTAGATGATTGGTAAATTTATTAGGTACCATGTAAAACCATCACAGACCATTCTATCCTCATATACATAGAGAGAGAACAACCTCATACAACCCAATTGCATCACCTAACCCAAACTCTTAAAATTCTTACACAATGGAACTATTCCAAAGACATGTTATTTAATTAATCTTACCACACATCTTACCACAACCCTACATTGTACAAGTAGTAATTTTTAACCCATGAATTTTATTTTTACTAAAAACATACCATGATAGAAGGTTTAGTCCCAAAAATGTTCCTTCACTAGAAATCCTCATCAAATGAAAATTATCAGCACTAAAAGTGCCCAACCTCATGAAATCTGATATTATAATCGACTATCTTTCATTTTCAAGTCACTCTCAATCCCCAAATAACCCCTTCAATGGGATCCCCTCAAGTAATAAAAGAAACTGTATCACTAATTCTTGAGTTGTATACAATGTCTCTAGGTCCACCCATGTAGCCCAAGACTAAACTCTCAAGGATAAAAAAATAGGAAACCACATGTTCTTATCCTAGAACTCAAGGCATCTACAGGACAAGTCCACTCTAGGGTCACAGACATAGACACACACACAATGAGATATACATATATATATATAGTCCAGTCACCTCATTCCATGTTAAAATCCTACAAGGTTATTTATTCTCACCAAGCATCCATACACAAGACTACCAGATCGATAATTGTAACCTCATCATCTACATTTGCACACATACATTATTCATATTAGATTTTCTATTTTAATCAAACCATCATCACATGGTACGACTAATTTTATTTTTAATCCAAAATATATGGGAATCACAATGTAGGTTATTAATGAGACATTAAATAACCTAACCAATTTTATTTTTCGGAAACTAACATCATTATTACCTTCTAGGATTTATCACTATGACATAATATGGAAAAAAGAACTACTAATTTCAATATATATCACTCGTTCTAGGGTAACTTATAATCATAATCAATAAAAATTACACTATAGATCCACAAGACAATCCAACAGAAGAAAATAATATAAAATTCAGCCCGTATAAGTATAATTCCACCAAGAACTAGTATGAAAACAGTAAAGATTAGATGTTTTTGACACTTTATACAACTGAGACTCTTTTATTAATGAAATCTCACACTAGTAAGCCTATAATTCATGAGATACCTACATGAAAAATATGATTCATGAACATTAATCTCTTGGAAACTATCCAAGGTCAGAAATTCATAAGAAATCATCAATCCAAATATCATTTTCCTCGCTCAAGGTGGATACCATACACTAATACAACATCAACATATAAATCAAAATTCCTAGTTTGGGTAACCTATAATTCATACTGGTACAAGTATTCTCAACATGCCATTGTAATATCTATCGCAAGATCTAACCCATTTTGAAGTCTCCTAGATACCATGCACCACATAGAAAAAAAAATAAAATAAATTCTTTGATAGAACTTTGTAGAATCCTAAACTACGTGCCACTTGACTGGTTCCCCAGCATGGTTCTGTGTAATAATATAAGTTGATTTTCCCCATACTTCATATGTTGCCAACTAGAAATAGGTTCCTAGTGTAACATCCAAGTTAAATAAAGATATATAATATTTTCAAATTTATTAATATTTGTGAAATATTAATTTTACTTTAAAAAGGGTATTCCATGTTCTATGGTTTACCCGATACGCAACAATGCGTTTCTTTGAAATTTTACGTTGCACAATAATAATATAATAATATTATTTTAAATGGTAGTTAACGTCTAGTCATTGTATTGGTGGGAATGAAAAGAACTAACGAAAATATAATTATACATGTTTTTTAAATGTTTTTACATTTATCCATTAAAAGTTTGAGGCTTAAAATGTGAATGAATCTAATTTTAAGCCCAAATAAGCTAATATTCACTAAAAGGTCGATTTTTCACCATTCAATGGAGAACACTCATTAAATCTGATTTTGGTCACTTTTATATGTTCTATTTGATCAAATAAAATTCTTCTTTATAATTGTGACACCAAAATTTACATTGGGTAATTTTTTGTTATTTTTCTTATAAAATTCATTTTTTAATGAATAGTGAAAATACTATATTTTAATTCAAAAGTGCCTTTTAATCTAATTTATTTATATGGTTATATTATCTTTTTAATTGGTTTTAAAGTGTAATTAGAATATATTTTTACCATTTAATCAAATGTTGTTCATTGGAATTAATTTCACTTTGAAATTTGACATAAACAAGTATCAATATTTTGATAGTTATTGTTTATTTAAAAACACGTCTTTTGTTCTGACTATGGGAATTAATTTTAAATTAATTTATGCCACTTCTATGTTCTGAATTTTGTAAAATAAACATCATTTTTGAATTTAGAATATCAAATATAGCTTATGTTGAATTTTTAGTAGTTTTCTGAAAAACATTAGTTTTTGATGAATAATGAAACCACTTAGTAGTATATAAAAATGCATATTTTCATTTATTTTTTATTTTACCACTCCTGTGAATTGAATTTCAAAAATATGACATACATGGTTGTTTTTTTGAATAAAATTTAAATCATTAATGATGAAAATCGGCAGAAGAACAAGTACAAAGCCAAGAAGGGAAATTTTCTAACCAGAGCTGAATGGAGTCAAAAGGGCCTGATGCTGCCAGCTGATAGGACGTGTTGTTTCCTTCCCTTCTTGTAAAGAGAAGGTGAAGGAATAGAAGCGCTTTCCATTTAAGATAATTCTCTTAATGATGATTCCAAACGGCTGGAGCCCACCATCATTGGGGTTAATGGCATCAATAACGATAAGGCAGTCAGAATCAACAATAATATCACTCCATCCACATTCCAAAGCGAGCAGCAAACCAGCAAGGATGGCCATAGACATAGTGACATCCGGTTCCTAGAAATATTTATTTGGATCATATTTTACAGTAAGGATTAGCCACAGATGATTACAGGCTAGAAGGTCGAGGGCAACAAGCCCATCCTTTTGGATAGACGTGTCCACGTTAATTTTAAGAATTCATTCCGTTGGGGGATTCCAATGAGAGGGGGGTGAGGGTAGCTCCTGGAATTAAATGACCCTTGTGGTATTTCCATCCCTCAATCCAAGAAGAAGCCTTTTCACTCCAGAATTCTGCAGGTTTTTGAGATTGATGAAAAATGTCATCGTTGCGCCAGATCCAGATAATCCCGGCCAACGTGCAAAGAGAACTTGAGAGAGCTGAGGAAAGAGAGGAGCACCAACACGTTAGAAGATCGGCAATATCAGAGGCCAAATCCAGTGAATATGTAGAGTTTAGGCCCCATTTAATCCAAACATGCTTAGCTCCTGGGTAGTGAATGATGGCGTGCAAAAGTGTTTCAATAGTTCTCGGGTATAAAAGGAAAAAAGCAGAACTGGATATATGCCAGTAAGCGAGAAGGCTCATGCTTGGGAGAGTACCCATGCAATCCTGCCACCAGAATTGGCGAATTTTAGGGGGAATGTTGAGTGTCCAGATCGATTTCCAAGGTCCCTCATCCCAGCCGACTGGGTGGTTGTCAAGGGCTAGTCTGTAGCCGGACCTCACTGTGTATTTTCCCATGATGTCATTGGTCCAAAAAAGATGGTCGGGGCCTGTGTCAGGGATCCATGGAATACTAAGGATGATTCTTTGGTCCCTTTCATTAAACCAACCAAGGATATTTTCCACAAACCACCCTTGTCCCTGGTTGGAAAGGAGGCAGTTGACAGTGGCGTCTTGAGGACCTGGTTGGACGGGGGATGTAGCCCACAAACCATCCTTATCGATAAGCCAAGGATCAGTTCCGATATGGGCTGATGAGCCAGACCAAATCCTCTAGCCCAGTCTTTTATCCCGGAGCCTTTTAGCCCCCCAAATTCTTCTCTAGAGGAAACTGGGGAGGGGACCGAGAGAGGAAGCATGGAAGTCCGTGTGGGGAAATTACTTAAGTCAGAGCACCCGTGCACATAGAGAAGAAGGAAGGTTCATCAGGAACCATCCATTCTTGGCCAATAGTGCATCAGTGAAGAGAAGAAGATTTTGGAAACCCATCCCTCCCATTGATTTGGGATTTCATAGTTTCTTCATGGCCATCCAGTGGGGTCAATTTCTTCCATCATTCCTACCCCACCAGAAATTGGCAATGCATGTGTGGATCTGGTCGACGATGAATGACGGGAGCTTAAATAGGGACATAAAATAGCTGGGAATGGATTGGATGATAGCTTTGATGAGGGTCTATTTTCCAGCTTTAGAAATTCTTTTAGGGGTCCAGGCAAGAAATTTTTTCTCCATCCTGTCAATTAGAGATCCGAAGATTTATTTTTTGGATCGGCCGATCACCGTGGGAAGCTCAAGATACTTATGATGCTTCTCAACCATATGAATACCAGCTGAATCACATAGCTCATCCCTCTTAAGAGGAGGCACCCCTACATTGAAAGAAATTTCATATTTTCCATGATTGATTGACTAGCCAAACGCCCTCTCGTACTGGTGGATTTCTTCGCAGATCACCCAACATTCGTTAATTGTGGCTCTGGAAAAAAGGAGACAGTCATTTGTGAAGAAAAGCTTCGACACTGATGGGACAACACGGCTGACCTTTTCCCCATGAATATAATTCAAGGATGCATCCCTAGATATAATATTAGAAAACACTTCATCCACCAGAATGAAGAGAAAAGTGGAGAGAGGGTCTCCCTGGCGGAGGCCTCGGGATGGGGAGAATCCTCTGGTGAGCTCCCCATTGACATTGATTCTGAAGGAAATGGTCGAGATGCAGTCCATGACCAAATCAGTCCATTTAGCACAGAAAACCATTTTCAGCATAATGAAACGTCGGAAATTCCATTCCACTCTATCGTAGGCCTTGGTCATATCCAATTTCCAGGCCATGGTTCCTCGTTTCGCGGTATAGAGTGACATCATATAATGGAACACTTCATGGGCCACAATGGAATTATCAGTGATTAGTCTCTTGGTCCTGACAACGCTCTGATTTTCAGAGATAATATAAGGAAGCCAAGGTCACAGCCTATTGAAAAGGATCTTTGAGAACATATTGTAGGAGAAATTACAGAGGTTGATAGGTCTAAAATCAGGGATCGCAAGGGGTTTCTTAATTTAGTGGATGAGGACAAGCACAGTTTCATTGATTGCAGTGATGCTCGTGTTCCCACTCTAGATAATTTTTATCATGTTGCAGATGTTGGGACCAATAATGTGCCAGTATTTTTTAAAAAATAGTGCGTAGAACCCGTCCGGTCCCAGGGCCTTAGTGGAAAGAAGATGTTTCAAGGTCAGGCGTATCTCGTCATTTGTCACATCTTTGGTGAGCTGCATATTGATCTAATCGGTGATCACAGGTCTGATACAATCTTCCACCTCAGCGGACATGAAAGGGGTTCCTGCAGCGAAGATGTTCTGGAAATAGTAAATCAAGCACGCTTGGATACCATTGGTATCAGAAACTTTACTTTCCTCGAGTTGTAATATCTAAGTAATAGAGTTGTTTTGATTCCTGGTTGATGCTTTCTGGTGAAAAAAACGAGTCTTAGTGTCCCCCCCATTAATGTGGATATCCCGGGCCCGCATATCCCAAAATCATTCCTTGATACACAGGGTCCTATCCAACTCTCTATGTGTGGCTCCAATCTTTAAGAGAATGCAATTAGATGTGGGTTGTTTGAGGAGGTTGTTCAGTCTCTTTTCAAGGACCTAACATTGCCGGTCGGGGTGGTGGAATTTCTTATTGCTCTATGACCTAATCTCATACGCGACCTGTTAGAGATTGAGATGAACGTCCATGTGAGTGCTTTTCAAGCATGAACAGATCACCTCTTCGCATTTCTGGTCCTTTTCCCAGATGGTCTCAAACCTGAAGAGTCTGCTCAGTTGTCTATTTTGGTCGCCTCGCGTACAATCAATGAGAATTGGGAAATGGTCCAAATACTCAAGGTCCATGTGGCCGATATGAAACATGATGAATTGATTAATCCAATCAGAGGTACTCTGAAATCATTCAAGATGCTCAGCGATGCAGTTGCCTTCAATATTGCTATGAAATCTTGTAAAAGGATTACCTATGTACCCAAATAGACCAGGTCCACCCTAGAGACAACATCCTTAATGTTTGAAAATGAAGATAAGGGTCGGATGATTCGGCCCCTCTTTTCCTTATGGAACATAATCTCATTGAAATATCATCCTAAGATGATAGGGCTCGGTATATCTTGTCATATCATGAAAAGAAGATCCCATGAATTCACCTTATCATTATGGGATGGCAAGCCATAGAATTCCACAAAAGTCCAGGATGGGTGAGAGTCTGTCTGAATAGTATCTACCACATGGTGCGAGGAAAAAGTCAAAATTTTGATGTCGATATTGTCCTTCCAATGGAGACAAAGCCCGCCCCCCGAGTTTCCTTGTCTAGTCACTAGAATTTAGCCTTGAAAGATTCACTTTATGGCAATACCATTGGTGTCCATGTTTTCCAATATGGTATTGGATAGGAAAACTATATCGAGGCGACTTTGAGCGCAATTTCACAGAATCATGTGAACCGTTCATGGGTTTCCAAGCCCACGACAGTTCCATCATAAAGCAATCATTGCTCTAGGTAGGGATGGGTCTCGCCCGCCGCCGCCTTTGGTTCCTCCCGACTTGCATCTTCATTTGTCATTTTCCATCTTTTGTTGGGATTCCTCCCCGATTTACATGTTTCATATTGTCTTTTCCTGACCCTGAGTTTTGGGTCTTCCGCGTACCCATCACTCTCGCCTCATTGAACCCTTTTCCACGTTTGATGGGTTATTGGGCCTCATAATGGAGATCTCGTCATTCCCTTGGCCACCATTGTTAGAATGGCTGCTACGGTCAATTGTGGGCCAGGATCCAGAATAGGTGGTTCGACGTGCATCCACATTGGATTTGAGAATTGTGATGGTGATTTTTTTTGCATCATCACCAACTATGTTGAAGTTTTAGAATTGTCTTTCAGTGGTTTAGAGTGAACTAAAGCTTTTCTATGAGTGGGAGGACCAGCATTTGGGAAGTCCATTGATCAATGCCAAAGGGATTTTTCAGGTATGGGGTTTTCCTGACTGGTACGTGCCAAGGTGAGACTGTCATGGTCCTTTTGTTTATCCGTATGAGGGATGAAAGCATATTTGTTTATTTTGGCACCGATCCAAGGGCCTTATTATAGGGTAATGTTACCCTCTCCACTCTTATGTCTTGTGGTGCATGTCTTTTCTAATGGGAAAGGTGACCATAGAAGAAGAAGAAGACTGGGAGTTTCTAGAACTTGAATGATATCCAAATGTTAGTATCTTCAATATTCAAGAACATTCCCCTCATCAGTGGCTCTGAAACTTCAATCTCCAACTTGATCTGGACCTCGTGACCCCATTGTATTGGGTATGAACTTTCCCAGTCAATAAAGTGTCTTAACTATCCCCAATTCCTCTCATGGTATGTTCCATTCTTTCATGGAAGGGGATTCCTTTAATGCGCATCCAGAAGGGGGAACGAGTTAAATTCACTCGTTGGATATCGTCCCCCCTTTGAATTCTTCCATGAGAAGGAGTTGATTATCAAAGTAACATGGTCTACCGTGCAAGATTCTGTCTCTATAGTTCTAGTTAAATATCTCAAAGATGAAGCGGTTGATCCAGGCTTCCAGAATAGCCACTCCTACATCATGTTTCCAGATGTGTTGGAGAGTGTTTTTGAGAGCCCCTGATTTAACGATATGTTTTCCACGATCATTCCCACCACTAGAAGAGACAATCATTTTTCGAGTAGTGTGTCTTCGTTTCATCATGCCTCAATCGTCACCTTTTCTTTTTCTATCAGAGATAACCTCTTCCATTGAATAACCAATTCTGCATACATAATGGAAAATCGATTTCGTAAACCTCCAAAATGGCCAAATCCCTCACAGTCCCCAAGACCCTCACTTGAATCAAGGCCCGGTCCAACAAGAGGATCCCTTAACTAGATTCCCCAATGTAGCCCCTGACCACGAATCACACACCTGGGCAGGCTACATGGCCTTTTCAGTCAATTGTGCCCCTTTGGAGGTTGTGCCCAAGAATCTCTCACCGCGGCTCACACCGGTCATCACAGAGAAACACCCACAACGGACCTTCAGCCTTCACAACACAACAGGTGATTCGCGGCGACACATCACAGAACAGGCCCGCAACATGCCACTTCGCAGCTGAGCTTCGCAACAACAAGGATACGACCTCCAACCCACAGGTCCCCAACTTTAATAAACCACACACCCCGCCATTGCGGAACAAAACCCTACTGTTTGATCATCTCATTAGCCGCTTCACGAGAAAAAAACACAGTAAAAAAACCCACGGGAGGAACTATTCAAGTCAAGCCACTTTGCGGTGGCCGCTTCGCAGTCTCTCACATGGTGAATCATCACGGAAGAAGCATCGCGTGTCAAAAAAACATTGAGGAGGAGACTTCATGAAACAGGGAGATGTTAAACCCGCCACAGAACCGCGCCCACTTCACGGCAGTAGGAAGAAAAAAAGGGGTAATAAATCCTCGAACTCGAGGTTGCCTGCGGAAGGAGCTTCATGAATCAAAACCACCTAGCGGCGGAGACTTTGTGAATCAAAGAGACGGAATCCAACTACAGAATAACACCCACTTCACGGCATCAGGAAGAAAAAGATAGGGGAAGAAGGTCCTCAAACTCGAGGTTGCCTCGAGACTCTGACCACACGATAGATCTGGAGTGCCGATGAAGAAAGAGAGTGGGGATCTGGCATCGCGTTCCATCTCATAGACCTGATTCCGACGAGGGGTGAGTAATGGCCGACAATGGAAATAGAGTAATTCAAGGTAAAAAGTATATTATAATAATTCAAAATTATATTAACACTTGTACAACCTTATTTGATGAGTAATGGCCGACCATGGAAATCCTTGGGTCTATTTTGGGACCCCATGGAGCCACTTATGTATGACAATGAAACTTTATTTTAATTAACATAATGTAAATTAAAAAATGAAATAAACATATATTTCTTTATAAAATAAATTTTACAAGGTGTTATATAAGTAATCTTTTCAACTATAAATATTCATTGGAATTCTAAAATTATTTACTACATCATATTATTTTTTTTTAATTTTTAAACATCGAAGAAATTAAATTACTTATGACACATTAATGATCTAGTGTTTAACTCAATAATAAATGATTTAAATAAATATGAATAAAAATATTCAAATAACATCCAAAACCTATCAAATTTTATTGTATGAATTTATTTAGACCATGATTAATATTATCTTTTACCTTAATGTGTTTTGTACCTTTAGAAACTGAATATCATTATATAATAAAATAATATTATCACACTTTCCTAAAGAGCCCCTCCTTCCCCTTATAAAATCCCTCATTTATAACCCATTACTCACACCTCTCAAGCCCCTTGGATCATCCAAAACCTTTCCAAATAAGCTCTCAAGATCCCTCTCCTCATACTAAAAGGCTTACCTTAGGTAGAAGGCAGTTCAAAAAGTCCCTTTGGTTTAAACCAAAAGAAGTTACCTGATTTAATGGTAATGTTTTCTCTTAAGTTCTTTTACTTAATTTTAGTTCTCCAACCCCTTAACCTCCATTTGTTACATTCTTTTATGAAAAAACCATTATACTAAATATACTATGATGTTTTTATTATAGGGATTCTAACTACACATACACACACCTCCATCAAATGGTTAACAAACATAATTTTTTTGTGGATGGAAAACAAACGCCTCACGAAATGATGATTGATCGATTTTCATTTACCACCCATCATGGTGGCCATTAAGATGATAGTGTACTTATATCTGATTTATATTATGTTTATGTTTTCTTTATGCTTCTGTAATTTTTTATTTATATCATACCTTTATGGTTTTCATTACGTGTAAGCGCGATAATTCATTTGAGGAAGTGCAGACTACCACCCCCTCAAAGTGATATGACTCGTTAATGCCATATGTGGGACATATAGAGTATGGAGTTAATTATATTATATATGATACTATAATATAAATATAATATACATTTGTATCATTATGTTTTCATTCTATTAAAATACGAATTAGAAATGAAAGTAGCGTTCATGTATACGTACGACTTACCATCTCAGTGAATGGTGCATTTCATTTCTTATCTCTAAAGGATATTTACTATTATAAATTAATATATATAATGGATATATATGATATATATGATATCTAAATAATTAATATCATTATGGAAATAATAGAGTATTTACCACATGGAAAACTTGTAAATATATGGTGTTTATTTTTTGACTCAAGTACCAAATATCGACAAAATGACTATTATTAACTTAAATGATTACAAAATATTTATAACATGGTATTAAGTGATATAAAAGGAATAATAAACTTGAAAAAGGTTGTTAAGAAAGTATAAATTAACTTTATTTTATTATTCCATTGATTAATGAACAAACATGTTAAGTCAGACACGAGGTAAGGGACATCGTCTCAATCTCCTTTCATTGTGGCACATTTTATTCTAATACCCAACTTTCATTTATATGATATATAAACAACATTGAATTTTTAATTCATTCAAAGGGAATATTTTTCTACGAATCATTTTACTAAATGAAAAAAATAATGTTTCTTTTTAACTTAAGTGGGGACAACGACCATTCCCCCGCCGCAAGTATTATTTGATATAAGGTTTCCTTAACAAGTCATAATATTTTTAAAATAAAAATACATATAATATACTAATTTATGTATTATTGGTATTGAAAATGGCATTGACAATGGGTTTGATACATTAATATATTGAAATGTTGTATTGTTATTGCAATGTGGAAATTTTATCATTTCATTATGCTTATATTATGTGTTATGATCATTTTATGGTTCTTGGGAATTGTTTACGTATATAGGTGTTTCTGTGATAAATCTAGGATGGGTGATCCCGGGATAGCTCTCCAATGCATTGGGTAACGTAACAGAGGTAAACATGGATGTTTCTCCTAAGAGATTTTGGGAATATACTGTGATCGGTATTCCAAAGTAAATCCCAATGTGGCTGTGATAGCTACAATGTTACTATGTTATGGATGCCACAAGTTACCTATGTAATTTTTGATTTCTATGTGTTATTCATAGATCTTATGATTTTATGAGGTAATTAAAAGTGTTCATGTTTTGTATGTATTTATGAACTAATGTTTTCTTTATTTGTTTTATAACCCTTACTGAGCTTTTTATGCTCATCCCAAGTTTTGAAATGTTTTTCATAGGACATAAAGTTGAATATGGTCAAGGATGGGATCATGGTAAATTCAAGATGTCTAAAACATGGAACTAGACATGAGTCTTTTTTTGAAGAGTTTTTATTTTATGAAAAATGGAAACTGAGTAGAAGTGTCTACTTTGTAATGTTTTGAGATGTAATAGTTATGTCCTAATTCTCTAAAACCTTAAACCTAAAAGGATACTCAATGTGAATTATTCATTTAATTCAAAATTATGTAATGTTTAAGGTTGGGTCCCTATAGTTGGTATAGGAGGTAGGTTTAAATAACATTATGAATTAGAGTATTGTTAAATTAATATCCATAAATTAATTTCTGTTAATATTGAAATCATATAGCATTTACAGATTACCATGTTTCTTTACCTATGATATTTTTTGTGTTAAAAATGGTTTTCCACATAAGAAACAGTGAGGCTATGTTGGGAGGACATCAGGAGTAAGACAACCTTCCTAATCAGAAACTTGAGATGGTCGGAATCGAAACTGGACAGTTTGTTGTAACGATATAACAGTTGACTTAGGATATAAATGGTGGTGGTATCCATGCACGAGATTATCCAGATCAACCATAGAGGAACATTTCAATAGTAGATAATTTAATGAGGCAACATCCCCAATCATTCAGAGGATCATCTGACCCAGTGATAATATAAGGGTGGATTAAATCACTAGATAAATTTTTTGATGTCATGGTGTGTTCAGAACATCAAAATGTTAGTCTTTATATTTACCATTTTGAAGGTGAAGCTGATCAGTGGTGGTCTATGGTGAAAAGTATCAAGGATAATGAGGATATTGAAGCTCTTTATTGGGATGAATTCAATGTTATGTTTCTTGTGAAATATTTTCCTATGTTTTTTCATCTTAGGATGGAAAAAAATTCCTAGAATTGAGGCAAGCGGATGACTCAATGGCTATTTATGAAGAAAAATTCACTCGACTGGAAAGCTATGCTCCAAATTTCATACGAGATATTGATAGTAAAATCAACCATTTTTACTCATGATTAAAGCCAATGTATCGAAATAATTTATCTTCTAGTGAGTTCAAAAGTTATGAAAATCTGTTCCATTGTGTGGAGATGGTGGAAATTGAGTTTTCTGATGATCAGCTGTTCTTTGACAAACAAAATAATAAGTGGTTGAGGTGGAATACAAAAGGGAATAACTCTTCAAAAAAGTCTTATGGTAAGAAAATTAAGTTTATAGATTGTAAAAAATGTGGTAAAAATCATGCTGGGGAATGTCTTTTGAATTCTGGTAAGTGCAACCGATGTGGTAAAATGGGACATAAGGCTCATAATTTCACTTAAAAGGATTAGGGTAATGGTAATAAAAAATATGATTTATAGTCAGTAAAATGTTTTAAGTGCAATGAAATGGGTGATTATACAAATCAGTTTCCAACAAAGAACTCAACTTAGGGAAAGCAGCCAAACTACAAGTTGAAAGGGGTGGTGAAATCCTTCGCAACTACTTCAGCAGATGTGGGGCTATCAGATGATGTAGTGTCACGTACACTATTTTTTTGTTAAGATTATGCCAATGGGTTGTTTGATTCAGGGTCTACACACTCTTTGATTTCTAAGAAGTTTTCTAGTAAATTCGTAATAAAATATCAAGATATGAATACAGAACATATGGTAAAAACACCTGGAGGAAATTTTGAGACAAAATGAAAACATAAGAACCTTATTTCCCTTGTGTATATAAAGAATATACCTTCAAGCCTTATTGTTTTTCCTCTAGTAGGATTTGATGTTATTTTGGGCATGGATTGTCTTTCTGCTTATCATGATAAGATTGAATGCAGAGCTAAATAGGTTTCTTTTTAGAATGATTTTCAGTTTATATAAAAGAATGAACCCTTACTTCTGATAACATATCAGGATGCTGAGATACTAATAAATGATGGAAATGAATGTTACTGTGCACATATTGTTGAAAACAAATGAACTGTTCAGATAAATGATGTGTCAGTGGTAAATGAGTACCTTTACATCTTTCTTAATGTGTTTCCCAGTATTATACCTGATAGGGAAGTTGAATTTACTGTTGACTTAGTCCTGATGCTAATCTAATTTCAAAACCCCCTTATCTAATGGCTCAAATTTAACTTTTATAGTTAAATAAGAAATTGCAAGAGTTAATTGATAATGGTTTCATTCGACCTAGCACATAACCATGGGGTGGTCCTGTTTTGTTTGTTAAAATGAATGACGGTTTAATGAGACTTTTAATTGATTATAAAGCACTGAACAACACCACTATTAAGAACACATATCATTTTCCTCATATTTATGATTTGTTTGATCAGCTCTAGGGAGCTCAATATTTTTCAAAGATTGACTTGAGATCGGGGTACCATCAGTTGAAAGTGAAATAAGGAGACATTCCAAACACCGTGTTTCATAGTAGATATGGCCATTATGAATTTGTAGTAATTCCTTTTTGGATTAACCAATGAACCTACAATATTCATGTATCTTATGAATATAAATTTCCGTGAGTACTTGAATAAGTTTTTGGTTGTTTTCATTGATGATATTTTGGTTTATTCCAAAAGTAAATAGGAACATGAAAGTCATTTATGGGATGTCTTGAAAACCTTAAAAGAAAATAAACTATATGGTAAATTCAGAAAGTGTGAGTTTTGGTAGTAATAAATTTCTTTCCTTGGTCACATTGTTTAAAAAATTGCATAACAATTGATCCTGCTAAAGAAAAAGTTGTTGATGAATGGACAAGACCCAACAATATAACTGATATCTGTAGTTTTCTTCATTTGGCAGGTTATTACTAGAGTTTTGTTTACAAATTTCCACGGTTATCTAGTCCAATTAATAAGTTAACTCAGAAAGGTGTTAAGTTCATATGAACAAAATAATGTTATGATTGTTTTCAGGAATTGAAAAGAAGATTGGTGAATGGTCCAGTTTTTGAACTACCATCTAGAAATGGTATGTTTTTTATCTACAGTGATGCTTCATTGAAATGAATTGGTTGTGTCCTAATGAAGAATGATCGGGTAATTGCATATTCTTCACGTCAATTGAAACCACATGAGTTAAATTACCTTACACAAGATTTGTAATTAGCACCTGTTGTTTTTGATGTAAATATTTGGAGGCCTCATTTGTATGGAGTAAAATGTGAAATATATACTGATAAAAAATGAATAAAGTATATATTCACTCAAAAATAATTGAACATGAGATAGAGGAGATGGTTGGAATTAATCATGGATTGGGATTGCACAATCCATTGCCATCTGGGAAAATCAAATAAAGTGGCTGATACTTTGAGTCCAAAAATAAATGCTTCATTAACCATGATACATTTGGAACGAGATCCTTTGGTTTTTGATTTGATGAACTTTGGCATAGAAGTTGTTGGTATTGAAAATTTTTCTGTTTTTTTCAGGTGTCTATGAGATCATATCTATTAGACAGAATTAAGCAAGCATATACGGAAGATAGTGAGTTACAGAAAAAGGTAGATTTGGTTCGTAAGGGCATGTTTCCTGAATTTAACATTGATAATGATTGTGTTTTGAGATTTGGAAAGAGATTATGTGTGGCTTGTGATTCATATTTGAAGAATGAGTTGTTATATGAACCTATAGTTCCCCATTTTTAGTTCATCCTGGATGTAATAAGATATAGAAAGATCTTCAAGAGTATTACTGGTGGGATGGAATGAAAATAGATATTGCTGATTTTAATGTGAATTGATTGACTTGTAAGTAGGTTAAAGAAGAGTGGAAGTTACCAAAAGGGATGATTCATCCATTACCAGTTCTAGAGTGGACATGGGAAAATATATCCATGGACATTGTTGTGGGATTATCGATGAAATCTCAAGGTAATAATGCAATCTGGGTTATTTTTGATTGATTGACTAAATCTTCTCATTTCCTTCCTATTAGAGATACATTGTCTCTAGATCAAATTTTTCGGTTATATGTTAAAGAGATAGTTAGGTTTCATGGAGTTCCCCTTATCCATTGTATCTGATCATGATCTCTAGTTCACTTCTAAAATTTGGAAAGGCCTTCAGAAGTCATTGTCTACTGAATTAAATTTTTATATAGCTTTTCATCCTTAATCAGATGGGAAATCATAATGAACAACTATGAACCTGGAGGATATGCTACATTCTTTTTCACTAGATTACCAGGGAAGTTGGGACCAACATCATTTTTTGGTGGAATTTTTATATAATAACAGTTTTCATTCCCATATACAGATGGCTACATTTGAGGAATTATGTTGAAAGAGTTGTTGAACTCCATCTTTTTGGGATGAAGTAGGTGAAACGAAGCTGATGGGACCAGAATTGGTAGAATAGATGGCAGAGAATGTTCAGTTGATTCAGAAGCACATTAGAATAACTCATAGTTGGTTGAAAGGTTATATGGATAACCAGATGAAGGATATTTCTTTTGAGGTATGTGATCAGGTCTTTCTCAAAGTTTCTCCATGGAAAAGTCTGATGCGTTTTGGTAAGAAGGGAAAGTTGAGTCTAAGGTTCATTGGACCTTGTGAAATCCTAGAAAAATTTGGATCAGTTGCCTACAGAGAGGCTTTACCTCCATGTTTGTCCCAGGCACACAATGATTTTCATGTTTCAATGTTGATAATGTATATGCCGGATCTATTTTATTTTTAAGCCCAAAGGTAGTTCAGTTAGAAGGAAATCTATCATATGTAGATCAACCAGTCCAGATTCTTGGATGAAGAGAGCAAGTGTTGAAGAATAAGCGAATTCAACAGGAAATTTTTTTGGAACAACCATATGGTTGAAGAGGCAATGTGGGAATCTAAAAATGCTATGAGGGATAAATACCCCCACTTATTTGACAAGTGAATAAAAATTACGAGGACACAATTTCTAAAAGTGGGGAAGGATGTAACATCCTAGGTAAATAAAGAAATATGTTATTTTCATATTTATTAATATTTTTGATATATTATTTTACTTTAAAAATGGTATTCCATGTTTGAAGGAATACCCGATATGCAACAACAGAATTCTTTGAAATATTACATTGCATACTAATAATATAATATTAGTATTTTAAATGGTAGTTAACTCCTCGCCGTTATATTGGTGGGAATTAATAGAACTAAATTCCAATATTATTATAGATGTTTGTAAAATTATTTTACATTTATCCAATAAAATTTACAGGCTTAAAATGTGAATGAATCTAATTTTAAGCATAAATACTCTAATATTCATTAAAAGGTCGATTTATCACCTTTTAATTGAGAACCCTCTTTAAATCTAGTTTTCGACACTTTTATATGTTCTATTTGACCAAATAAAATTATTCTTTAGAATTGGGGCACCAAAATCTACTTTGGGTAATTTTGTGTTATATTTCTGATATAATTCATTTTTTAATGAATAGTGAAAAATAGTGTATTTTTATTCAAAAATGCCTTTTAATCTAATTTATTTATATGGTTAGATTATTTTTTAATTGGTTTTAATGTTTAATTAGAATATATTTTTACCATTTAATCCAATTTTGGCCATTGTAATTAATTTCACTTTGAAATTGGACAAAAACAAGTATTAATCTTTAGATAGTTATTGTTTCTTAAAAACATACATTTTGTTTTGACAACAGTATTTTGTAATTTATTTTTACCAGTTATGTGTTTTGAATTCATTAAAATAGACATCATTTTTTATTTCAAGCAATGAAATATTTCTTAGGCTAAATTTTTGGTAGTTTTCTGAAAAACATCATTTTTTGATGAATAGTGAAACCACTTAGTATTAGTTAAAAAACACACTTTTTCATTTTAATGAAAATTTACAACTTAGATGAATTGAATTTTGAAAATCTGACATACATGGTTGTTATTATTATGTAAAATTTGGTTCAATAAGATGAAAATAATTTTTGGTGAATAGTAACTTTTGACCTTTATTTACAGTGGATAAAGGCAAACAGGGTAATTCAAGGTAAATATAATTTTATAATAATTCCAAATTACCTTAACACTTGTACTAACATTATTGGATATGTATTGGACGACCATTGGAATCCTTGGGTCTATTTTGGGACCCCATGGAGCCAGTTATTAATGATAATGACACTTTATTTTAATTAACATAAAGTAAAGGCAATAATGACATAAACAAATATATCTTGGTAAATTAATTTTTACATGGTGTTGTATATGTTACATTTTCGACTATATATCTTCATTGGAAATATAAAAAGATTTCCTACAACATGGTATTTGTTTTATAAATTTTCAACATTGAATAATTTAAATTATTTATGACGGAATAATGATATATTGTTTACCTCATTAATAAATTATTTAAATAAATAAAAATAAAAATATTAAAATATCATCAAAAACCTATCCAATTTTTATTAGATGAATTTATTTTTACCATGAGTCATCTTATCTTATACCGCAATGAGTTTTGGGCCTTTAGAAACCGAATATTCTTATATGATAAAATAATATTATCACACGTTCTTAAAGAGCCGCTTCTCCCCCTTATAAAAATCTCTCACTCATATCCAATTACTCAAACCTCTTAGACCCCTTGGATCTTCCGAAACCTGACCAAATAATGTATAAAGATCCTTATCCTCCTCTTAGATGCCTTACCTTAGGTATAAGGCACTTCACGAAGTCCTTTTGGTTCAAACCAAAGGATGTTACTTTATTTAAAGGTAACATCTTCTCTTAAGATCTTTGTTTTATTTTACATCTCCAACCCCCTAAACTCTTTTTGTCTCTTTATTTTATAAGATCAACTGTATCCTCAATATACTTGGATTTAATTATTAGAAGGATTCTAACAACACTTACAGACACCTCCATCTAATGGGAAATGAACATAATGTTTCTGTGGATGGAAAACTAACACCTTACGAAATGATGAATGTTCGATTATCCCCTACCAATTATAATGGTGGCCATTAATTTGACACTATATTTATATATGATATATATTATGTTTATGTTTTCTGTATTATTATTTAATTTTTTATTTATATAATACCTTTATTTCTTCCATTATGGGTAAATGTGATAATTTCATTTGAGGAAATGCGGACTACCGCCCCCTCAAAGTGATATGACTCATTCATGCCATATGTGGGACATATAAAGGATTGAGTTAATGAAAATATATATAATATTATATTGGAATTATAATATACCAATGAATCATTATGTTTTCATTCCATTAAAATACGAAATATAAATGAAAGTAGCATTCATGCGTACGTATGGCTTACCGTCCCCATGAACGGGGCATTTCATTTCTTATCTCAAAATGATATTTACTATTATAAATTCATATATATACTGGATATATATGATATATATGTTATCTAAATAATCAATATCATTCTCGATATAATAGACTATTAACCACATGGACAACTTGTAAATATAAGGTGTTTATTTTTTACTCATGTACCAAATATCGACAAAATGACCGTTATTAACTTAAATGATTACATAATGTTTATAACATGGTAATAAGTGATGTAAAAGGAATAATAAACATGAAAAAGGTTCATGAGAAATTATAAATTAACTTTAGTTTATTATTCAGGATATTAAAGAATGAACGAGTCAAGTTGGACACGAGGTAAGGGACTTCATCTCAATCTCATTCCATTGAGGCATGATTTTTTCTAATACATGACTTTATTTTATACTCTTTATAATCACCTTTGAATTTTAATTTCATTAAAAGGGAATATTTTTCTACGAATCATTTTTCTAAATGAAAAAAATAATGTTTCTTTTTAACGTAAGCGGTGACAACGACCTTTCCACCACTCCGAGTATTATTTGATCTTTGGCTTCTATAACAAGCCGTAATGTTTTTAAAAGGAAAATAAATACCACATTCTATTTTACATATTTTTCGTATTTAAAATGGTTTTGATACATTAATATATTGAAATTTTATATCGTTATTACAATGTGGAAATGTTATCTTTCCTTTATGCTTATGTTATGTGTTATGATCTTGTTTTAGTTCTTGGGAATTGTTTACGTATACAGGTGGTTCCCTAATAAACCTAGGGCGGGTGAGCCCAAGATAGCTCTCCAAGGAATTGGGTAACGTGACAAAGGTAAACGTGGATGTTTATCCTAAGATATTTAGGGAATATACTATGATGGGTTTTCCAAAGTAACTCCCTATGTGTCTGTGATAGATAAAATGTATGTATGTTATGTATGCCAAAATTTTCCTTTAGGATTTATGATTTCTATGTGTTATTCATAAATCATATGATTTCATGAGGAAAGTAAAAGAGTTCATGTTTTTTATGTATTTATGAAATAATGTTTTCTTTCTTTGTTTTAAAACCCTTATTGATCTTTTATGCTCATCCCTTGTTTTGAAATGTTTTTCAGAGGACATAATGTTGAATAGGTTCAATGATGGGATCAAGGAAAATTCATGCTATCAAAAACTTGGATCAGGACATAACACTTTTTTTCAAGAGTTTTTATTTTTTTTAAAAATGGAAACTGAGTAGAAGTGTCTACATTGTAATATTTTGAGATGCAATAGTTATGTCCTAATTATTAAAACTCTAAACCTGAAAAGATCCTCAATGTGAATTATACATTTAATTCAATGTTATGTAATTTTTAAGGCCAGGTCCTCAAACCTAGTGTAGTATCGTTGGGAAACTATACCCTCTGATTAATGTGTATAGTAATAGATAACATAACAAAGTATCATATGTTAATAATAAACATCATAGACAACATGATAATAAAACAACCCAAATATTAATAATATAAAATTAAAAATTAGTATGGTAATACATGGAAATTTACCCATGTTTATGGTCACATATTAAAATAATGGAATAATAAAAGGATTAAATAAAATTATGGAAGGATGAACTATATCCTTGTTCTTATCCTAAAACCCAACCACAAATCCTACTCTAGATCCTTTGATAAATTTCCATCATCATACCTGGTCTCTTCCTGACATATATATGCAACAAGTGTGAGGGGCTCTCAGTAGCAGCTGAGAGATTCCATCCTCTAGGGTTTCCCCCTAGAGTTTTCAACATTTGGGTTACTTTGTAACGAGTATCTGGTGGTTGTGGATTCCAGATATGAATGGTGAAAGATGGTTTTCAACTATGGAAGGATCACGAGGAGTGGGTGATGCCTCAACAATGCCTGGATGGCGTTCATTGTCAGATCCTATGGTGGTGAGTACATCATTGGTAGCAGGCGAGGAGTAGAATCTCTAGTCTTATTTAGAAGACTTCATTTCCGATCTAGTCCAGTTCTGAATAGATATAGTCGTATTCGATTAGTAACATGGGATTTTGGAACTATGATGGTATGTAGGATTCTGATGGGAATGTAGTAGTGACCCTTGGTCACAATGACGTGAGTGGTCTAGTGAGGCGGTGTTCTCGAGGTGTAGGAATGTAGGGAACTAGTTATGGATATGATCTGCAGTGACATTGTCTGTGGTTCAACCAGATCTGGGTGGAGAATGGATCTGGTTGTGGTCCTAGTTAGATTTAGGATGAGGGTGGTGGTGGGTTCAAATTCGGCCTTTGGCGATGACGAGAAAAGTTCTTTCCATAGTGTTGTCTTACAGATTATGAAGATGATGGAAGATTATTTGTAATTTATTGGACCTTGGGCCCCAATGAATTCTTGTAGTTGTGTCTATTTGAATTTGGGACATGTGATTTTTAATAGTTTTTGTAGCACTGGGATTTTGGGCCATTATTCTCTAAGGTAGATGTACCTATGGGTTTTCATATTTTTACTGGGTTCTCACTTTTCCCACAAAACAAGTTTCTATGTTTTTCCAATTTTTTATTAATGGTTCTTTCCCCCAACATTCTTTTTATATATTAATAATGTGGGTGGTATAATTAGGTACCCCAGTTTCATGTCTGTTCAAAGAGGGGTTTAGTATATTACTAATTAGAGAACCATGAATTTTTTAACATGCATAACCAATATAAATATATATTGTATATTCCTATGACATTCTCAATATATATAAATAATAAATTTTATCCATGAAATAAAAGAAACCAACCACACCTACGATATCTCAATGATGGAAAGTCTCTGAGTGTGTTACATGGACCATTACAACCCTTGTACCCAACCATTTCATTTTTAATCCTTTGGTATGTAAACCTGATTGAATATTGAAACTTTGTATAGTGTCAATATGTATCTCATCCCACCACAATATCAATCCAACCGTATAAATACTAGATCCTAGTGTAATCTAATAATCCCTAAGCATATGTTCAAATTAAAATACATCACTTCAAAAATTTCTCAATAGCCCGATCATATTCAACCTAAGAATCTCTCTAAACTCCAATATCATTCATGTCTCAAGTATGATTCCCAAAAATTTTAGGAAATCACTAAATTTGTAATATCCTCTATGTCACCATTCTAAAAATGTCTATCCCTAACATGTGTGAAATTCCAATTAGGAACATGTATCATCATCAATATCGGCTTACATTATCCAAGGGATGGCATGGGAATTTGTAGATAATAATAGTGATCATAATTTATTACCCAATCATGATTAGACATATCCTTGATATACTTTGAATCCTAGTTACTCATGTCATCCATGGTATCCCCTATATATCTGAGTTCAAATTCTAGAGCCCTGGGTAGTCTTATATGGATTAGTAGTTGAACCCTAGGAAGAACATCTAGGAGTCCATGATGATGCCATCTCATGTGTCGTATCACACTAGTATCTCATAAGGATCCAAAAATAAGAACCTAGGTGGAAACTCTTTGTATCCCTAATGATTACATCATGTATTTTTAGGCTTATAGGTTGTGTCCTATGGAGAAAATATGGGATTCCATAGCTTCATCAAGAGAACATCATTGAATGTAAAAATTTAATGTAATGGATTTTCTCACACCTAATCCCTTCACCTATGTTTAATCACCTCAGGATCTCATGATTTAAGGATTATTAGGGTACACCTGATACCATATCTATTAATTTCCAATTCCCCCCTCTCACTAGTGTTACAATTCATAGGCACACCTTCAAGGGTCTTGTACGTCTTATTGAGTTATATCAACCCCCTTTGGAAAGTCACACTTGGGAAATGGCCTTATAACCATATCCTTTTCCAAAAATCATAGTTCTGCCTAATCACTTGACCCATAAACTAGTCATCATATGGTCTAAACATAGAGGTAATCATATAATTATAGGTGATGGAACAATCAAACACCAATTATCTTAATGATCATGATAGATCTAGGATATATCTCACTACCCACCCCTTATCCACATATCCTATGATATCACCCATTTCTACCTTGGGGTCACTAGGTCAGTTTTCACAATACCTATACCATCTAGCCATTCCAACATATATTCTTTTCCATCAATGGCTATGATGTCCAGCTGACACACAACGACCCATCGAGGCCTTAAAAAAGATGGATAATTTAACAATTGGCATTAAATTTTATTAAAAAATTATTTTTTTTAAAATTAAATCACTCTATAATGATTTGGGGAAACAAATAAAACATGAATATAATTAAATTCATAAAAAATATAAGATTCATAAGAAACACATAAAATTTAAAAAACATTCCAGTTTAACATACAAGGGTCGACAACAACTACCAAGGACCACCCCAGCCCATCGAAGATATCCATGTCCCTATCATAAAATCAAATCATAAAATTTATTAATTATAATGACATTATAATAAATTAATTAAATATAACAGTTATAATCAAAATAAATTTTTTATCATTATAAGGAATAACTAGATAAAATATCACTAGTCAAAATCATTGCACCAAAATCATAACCAACCATTCACCAATTACCCATGACATAATCCCAACTATGAAATATGAAAGATATATAACATGAGGCCACAAAAAAAAATTTATTTAGTTTAAATTATTCAATATTTTTTTGAAAATTGTCATGTTTATAAACCTCAATGAATGGATTACAGAAAAGAGTAGGTGTCATCTTAGTAATCCTACTATAAAAGCAACACAAAATCCCATTGTTGATTTTTTGATTAAACAATGATATGATGTAATCATTGTTGGAACCATGGCTATTCTATGCATGATTTGGAGTGTGTTTTGTGTTTGTTGTCAATCCTTAGTGGAAGTTCAGAATGTGTGCTAGTAAAGTGATCATATAGTACAAGCAGACAACAATATTTAAGGTCGCACAATTTCCTAGTGTTTGCCAAATTTTTGGGCCTAAAAATAGGAAAATTAAGACAAGGATTATTGGTAAAAGGACGTTCACGCAAAGATGATGTGGTACATGAAAAAGTAGTATTGTGTGAAAAATATTTTATTTGGGTGTGAAAAACATAGTGGTGTGCATATTTGAGGATCAAGGTTTTTCACACAAATAGTGTTTCAGAATCAGAACATCGAAAAATTGCAAAGGCATGGGTTGCGCGAAAAATCAAGAGATGTGCACAAAAAATGGTACCTGCACGAAATATTATGATCCAAATGGGAGGTTTTTTGCACCGCATGGGGTTTTGCGCACATGGGTCTAAGATGCCTATAAATAAGAGGTGACCCCCTCATTCCGAACAGTTAAAGACTTAGAGAAGATCTGAGGTCTGATGCACGTAAACAGTTCGCATAAAGGGAGTTTCATGAAAAATTGAGGCTCACGCGGAGGATTCTGGCTCACGTGAAGAAATTGAGAGTTATGTAAAATATTCTGGCTTGCGTGAAAAAATCCACGTTGTGTGAAATATTCCATCTTGCGTGGAAAATTCCATGTTTCCCCAAATATTTTGACTTGCGCGAAAAAATCAATGTTGGGAAAAAAATCCAGGCTTGCATGAAAAAGGTGAAGTTGCGCGAAAACTTGAGATTGCGTGTAAAATTTGGTGTCACAGGAAATTGACAGTGAAAACTTTTTGTGCATTTATGATTATCATGTCCAGTGGTTCAGTGCATTCAAGTGCAACTTTTCCGATCATCGATGCAGGCAGAGTCTTGTGATAAGCAGAGGTGAAGGCTTCAATGCAAATCTATCAAAGAGACCCACACATCTATAAACTAACATGGACTTCACCAAAGGCAACGATCCAGGTGGAGTCAACGGGAGTGACCTAAGGGATGCAGTGAGCTATCTCTGAGCTTTTGTAAAGGAAGTGTGCCTGGGACAGAGTGATTATACCTGAACATTGTAATCCGCAACTAGTGAGGTTTAGTAGAATTAGGTATGACCGATAACCTATCAGCGTATGCTCCTTGGACGTAGTCCTTTGTGGTGAACGATGTAAAATTGATGAGTGAAATTCCCAATTTCATTTGTTTGACATGTTTAACAAGTTCCTACCAATGTGGAAACAAGATCCACAACTTTAAAAAGAAAAATATAACACCCTTATTATCCCCTCCCATCTCAAGGTGTTCCATGGTCCTTAAATCAACATTAATACTATAATAAGATAAAACCAAAAATTAAAACTACGATATGGGAAGAAGCAATTAGGGAAATAAGGAGGTAGACTCACCAAAACACATGATGAAATGGCATCCATAAGAACCGAAATCTATGGAAGATACAAGGCCAAAGAGGGGAGGAGGTAGTAGGCCCATTCATTTGTGAGATGATAATAGGGGTCTTCCCCCATTTTTTTCAATGTTTTAAATCCATAAAAACCATATTTTTATGTTCTAATTCGGTTGGAAAAATATTCCTCCAAAATGTGTAGAAATCATGTAGTTGGTACTACTGCAAACCCACCACCATGTGAAATTTTGTTGCATGGTTTACTAAACTATGCAGAAATCATGTAGGTGGATTGGTAACCCCACTATAGCCTCACATACATTTCCTCTACAACTACACATTTTTTACCACTACCATGGTTTCTGACTGTTCTTCTTATAAAATGAACTAAAATTTCATTAAGGTTCCATGTGTCACATAGTTTCCTATAAATAATTCACCCCAAACCAATATCCTTATACAAAAACATCAAAACTATCAAAACCTAACCTCATTCACCTTAATTATAACTTGATATCCCAAGATACTTTTTGATCATCACACAATGTCTAGAAATACCACTTTTATGAATTAAAACACATAAAATTCTATTCTGAATCTCCAATATGAATTTAACCAATCTTGTAAAGGAAAATTCTAATTCATAACCATAGGGTCATGTGATCTTATTGATACTCACAATAATATTTTTGGTTTTAGTCAATGGATAGAACCATTTGGAATCATGTGAGAAATGAATTTTATAAAAAAAATACAATGACCATTCTCATGAGGAGAAAAATTAAATTGGATATAGATGGAGAAAAATTATGATTATGGCTCATCATGTTTATCAAATTATGGTTAATAACTTAAACATGAGTGAGTCTCTAAATGAAAAAAATATGAGAGAAATGATTTTATGAAAAATCATGTGATAAAGACCATGGAGGTGAAATGATTAAATTTTTTTACATGACTATAATGTTGGATGAAATACCAAGGTAAATGTATCAAAAGAATGGGAATACATTTTATATGTTGAAAATAAGTTCATTAAGCCACTTATTGCTGAGGAAAAATGAAGTGTTTTATAGAGGAAAATAAAATTAAACCTAGTGAAACACTATGAATACAATTTCTAATGTGTGGATAAAATATGAATTATTAGATTCAATACCCTAATCTATGGGTGAATTCTATGAAAAAGTAACATCATTTTTTATGACAACTAATAAAGTATATCATAATATTTATGTCATAGATATCTTCTTTTCTAGAATTTGGTATATCATTTTAATTTTTGTATGAATGGTCCCTTTGAAAAAATATTATTATTCTTCCATTGGGGAAAGTTAATGATATTTTGATCAATTATTAGTTATCTTTACATAGATCCCATTTCCATTGTAAGGAATGGAAGTCACATTTGATATCTTAAACCAACCCATGATCACCTATTATTGAAATGATGATTATAAACAACCAATTGAAATTATTTTCATTATATAGGACTTACTAACTACTCATGAGCGATATTTATCTCTCATGGTTAGGGAGAAACACAATATTGATGGTATGACTATTGTTCAATAATATGAAGATTCATTTCCTTAATAATTTTATAGTCTTCCCTAGAATCATGAAATTTTTTTTTCTAATAGATCTCATACAACGTGATACACCTATCTCAAAGACATCATATAGAAAAAAAAATTAATTTATAGAAATTGAAGACGTAACTCTCATATAATGTTGATATGGGATTAATATGACCTGTTTCATTTCCATGGAGTTCATATATTGTTCTTGTTATGAATAAATATATGTAAATGCATTTTTTTCATTGATTATTAATAACATAACAATATCACTATCATGAAAAAGTATCATCTAGCCCATATTTGTTACATGTTTGATCAAATTCATGGAGATAAATACTTTTCTAATATTATTCTTTATTCTAGATATCATATATTGAGGGTCAATATGGAGTATATACAGAAGAAAACCAGCTGTATAAAGGTATGGTCATTATGAACTTATAGTGATGCAATTTGGAATTACCAATTCCTTGTTTATCTTTATAGATTTAAAGAATCGAATCCTAATATATTACCTCTATAATATTTTTCTAGTTTTTATATATGATATTATTATATATTCCAAGAGTATGGGGGAGCATGAAGATAAATCATGGAGTGTGATGAATAAATTGAAAAAGGATAATTTGTACGAAAAATTCGGTAATTAGGAATTCTGGATATAGAACACTTCATTATAAGGTCACATAATATCAAGACATAATATATCATAATATCATTCACTGACATTAGTCGTTGTGAAATTTCTCAGTCTAACTGTTGAGAAAGAGATTTATAGTTTACATATGGGGGATGGATATGACTGATGCTTTCTGAGAAATTTCTCATGACTATCTAGTATAATAATGATTTTGACTCAGAAGACAGACATATTCCATTGGATAACTGAACGTGAGGAAAATTTCAATGTAATAAAGAGAATGTTTCCAAGTGAACCTATTACCAGACTACCTTATAGTGGAGAATGTAGAGACCCGAAGCTTATCGTACATGGACATTACATTACTTTTGCGGAATACTTAGTACATAACAAAAACACACACACAAGGATCGTAATAGTTTAGTGTCATTGGAAACTCGGAATATAATCTTCTAATCGTGGTGAAAGATATTCAAAATCTCCCATAAAGAACTTCCTTTTTTTTTACCTAAAACCTTTCTTTATATCCTGGGGAAAATAAAACATAAAAGGGTGAGCTCAAATGCTCAGTAAGGGTATACAAAAGAAAAATCAATCACATTATATTCATAAGAACATAACTTTTGGAAATCTTAACCTGCAAAAGAGAGCATAATTTCATAACATGGGATAAATCATAGTAGTGAAATGAAATCCCAATAATCATAACTTAAAACATGAAACTTTGTGGCATACACACATAATCATAGAGAATCATTTCTTGTTAGTCAAGACTCATTGCCAAGACTATCTTAGTGGACAAAGTCCCTTTCTGAATCGAGTAACCCTCGTTTCAGTCCTGTTTCACTGAACCGGTATAACCTACCATTTCAGCCATGTCTATCTCATGAGATATAAAATCTTTACCCAATGCATTGGAGGGAGATATAGGTCCCACCCATCTCATAATGATACCATTCTTATGTGTGCCACAAAATCATAAATCATACATCATTTCATAACCCATGTAATAAAAATGGGATTCTTAAACAACATAACATCATAAAACCATTCATATAAGATAAAGGAATTCATAAACATAATTCCATCACAGCATAGTCAAATCAATGTAAAAATATGGATAGAAACATAACCCTTTATTATCTTAGATGGAAAATAATTTTGATAAAACACCTGAAATGAATTCTTGAGGAAAATATCCTTTCTTCTTCAAAATCAATTTCTTTTCACAAAACATCATGAAATTTTAAAAGAAAGAGATTTTATTAAAAATAGTCATGAAATATTTTGTAGGAAGCTTCATGAAAATAAGGCTTTATAAAACTGTAAAAATCCGTTCGTGCCGTTTAAGTTAAAAAAAACATTCTTCGTACTTTTGTCGGAAAAGTCAAAAAGTACCTCGTACGAAAAACGACAAAAGATTCCTTTCATACATATTACTAAAAACTCACCGAAGGGTAAAAATGGATTTAAACAATTGTAGGTGGATGGAAATAATATTACATATTGATGAAACATGGATGTGGATGATAAAATACACCCCAGTAAATACTTACGAATAAACAATCTCGGATAAAAATGAGATTGTGATATTTCCCTTACCTTATGTACGACTTGCTTTGTAAGTGTCCGAACCTCCTGTATAATGATTTAAATCATGTTATTGACTTATTCCAGAATCATATTCATTGTTATGATATCATATATGGTTCACTTATGACATTATATTACCCGTTCTTTTGTAAATTCCATGTTAAAGAAGCATTTTGGGTAAAATCGTTTCATTTATCGTAGGTGTTTTGACTTATTGTTCTTGACATAATTATTACTTATATCATGATTTACTTACATCCAGAATATAAAATATGATTTATATATCATATATATTCAGTGTATATATATATATAATAGATAGATAAATAAAATGAAAAACACCGTTCATGGAGACGGTAGTCCGTACGTACGCATGAACGCTGTTTTACTTTCCTTATTGTCTTGAAATGGAAGTAAGTAGATGACATACATATATATATATATATACATAAATCCAGTAGCTTTATAATGTCATATATTTCATTATTATTTCTTATATATACTTTATAATCATTCTTAAATGGTTAACATGGAGAATGAATCTCATCGCGTCGTGGAGACGGTAGTCCGTACGTACGCACGAGCGATGATATCATTTCCATAAATATTGAACTGAATTGAAGTGGATTATACAATATATCAGAATCAATATGATGTTGTAATAACTATGTATAGTTATTCTTTACACCATTATACCCATCCATGTAAGGTGGTGGTGGAAAATAGATTACACCACGGCGTGGAGACGGTATTCCGTACGTACGCACGCGCGGTGATTTCTTTTTCCGTAGGATGGATAGATAGTGAAATAGGGTTATTTCATACTTATAATAACATATCAGTATATGATTGATACTGATGTTATTACTTCATAATGAAACAACCTAAGAAGAAGAAGTGGAAGAAGAAATAAAGATGAAAGAATTGGTAACGGTAATTACCTCTTCTTTGAAGCGCCTCTTTGAGACCTCCGCTTATGGCACTAAAATTGGTCTTTGAGGAAGACCAGAACCTCTAGGATGTTTCTAGGGAAGTGGAGAAGAGATTTTGGCAGGGGTTGGCCGAGCTTGAGTGCTCAAATTGGTGTGAGGAGGAGGGGGAGGAGGTGTCCTTTTATAAGGGAGGAGAGGGGCACCTTAGGAATACCTCAAAATATTATTTTATATTAATGTAAAAATCGGTTTATAATGGTTCCAAATGGTCTTATTTCGAAGCTAAAGTGGGGATGGGTCGAAATCCTATCAACCAATAGGATTTAGACAAGTTTAGGTTATTATTTTAACCTTATCAATTAGATTTAACTCTAAGTTAAATAATTTAACTTTTACCGTGTCTTTTTGTTTTCTTTCACTATATGGTTAATACACTTACTATAACATGCCAAAAGAACCCCAAATTGTATATTATTAATAAATATATCCTTATCTAAGTCATTTGGCCGAACCTTAGATTTTTAGGAATAAAATAACAATTAATAATATAATATTTGATTTAAAAACTATTTTGTGTCAATTTTGACACTATTTGATATATGATTTTTTTGAAAGTCATAACAGAATTATATGTTCGAACACAGTTGATTAAATCAACACTAATACATCATAGTAACCTAGAAAATTAGTTTAATTCATAAAAAGTCTTAAATTACATTCATTTGAGCATTTATAACATCAATTATGTTAATATTTCCTTAAAAGGGTAATTACTGCATCATCGTTGTGTCAAAAATAAATTAATTTATTTAAAGTATAAAAATTATAAATAAACTATCATTATGTAGTAAATCTTTTTAGCTTTCTAATGAATATTTATAGTCTAATTTATCTTATGTATAACCCCATATTAAAAATGTTTTAGTAAATAAACTTTGATTTTAACTCTTTTAACTCTTCTTTGAATTAAATAATAATAAATGTCCTAATCTAATCCAAGTGGGCCTAAATGGTCATATTATATTCATAAGGTTGTTTTTGGCCGAATTACACTTATCCAATAGAATTAGGACATGTGTTAGGGTAATAGTAATATCGTATTTACCCTTAGTTACCCTATTTACTATTAACCGTGGTAAAAAAAATAAAAAGTTACTATTCACCAAAAATTATTTTCATCTCATTGAACCACATTTTAGTCCTTGATATTAACCGTGTCTGTCGGATTTTCGAAATTCCATTCACAGAAGTGGTAAAATTAAGTTTTATGCAAAATTCAGTTTTTAACCTACCACTTAGTAGTTTCACTATTCATCAAAAATTGATGTTTTTCAGAACAATGCCAAAATTTCATCCTAAGCTATATTTCATATTCCGAATTCAAAAATGAAGTCTATTTTACCAAATTCATATCATAGAAGTTGCATTAATTAATTTTATAATTAAATCCCGCTGTTAAAACAAAGAGCGTGTTTTTAAGAAACAATATCTATCAAAAGATTGACATTTGTTTATGTCTAGTTTAAATGTGAAATTATATCCAATGACCAACATTGTATTAAATTGTAAAAATATATTATAAATATACTTTAAAACCACTCAAATTAATAATTTATCAATATTAATTATTTCGATTGAAAAAGTTGTTTTTAACTAAAATTTAGTAATTTTCACTATTCATCAAAATATGAAAGTTATCCGAAAATCACCAAAATTTCACCTTAGGCTAAATTTGATACTCCGAATCCAAAAATAAAGTCCATTTTGAGAGCTAAAATTTCTAAAATTTTAAAAGGTGGTTATTACTATTCATAACTGCTAGTTATAATAATATTTTAATAGCATATCGTTGTTTAGTGAAACTCGGTATTGCGTACTACACACGCTATCGAGGAAGGTCGCGATTGCGTGTAATGCAAGGCAAGTCAAGGATGTGTGTTGTTTAAGCTCCTTTTGGAGTAGCGTACAACACAAGACATTAATAAAATTAAAAAGATTATTTTTTTCATAAAATCTCGGGCTGTTACATTCTACCCCCCTTAAAATGAATTTCGCCCTCAAAATTCATCGGGGTTATAAATGGTTTACTATTCTAAAGTTTCTTTAATAGAATCCCACATCGTAAAAAGGAATACCAAAACCTGGCTTTAAAAACTAAAGTAAGAAATGCAACGATTACCCAAATAAACTAATCGCTGGGTTTCCACATAGGTAAAAATATGGATATGGAAGAGAAATCTAACCATCATGTTCTGATGGAGAGTGGTAGAGAACATGGCTATGGAAAAGCCAGTAATCACAAATCCATAGATTTGTGATGATATAAGGTACCATCTGATTCATCAGGTATAAGATCACTAGGACAACATTTTTGGTTTTCAAGATCATTTCCCTAAAGTTGAAAATTTGAATTAGAATAAATACTTAATTTATTTTGGTACAATCTCACTGTTGCTCGTGTCTTGAACAATTTCCACTTCATCTCATAAATAAATGAAGTTGAATTTGTTATTCGTGAAGTGTTAGCAGATTATGTAATAGAATGACGGGTCATTCCATCTGTCTCAAACAAAAGGTTAGAAAAAGTTATTAAATATACATAAGTCATTCTATAGTGAGATTAATCATATATGGTTCCTAAAATGGACTTATACTTCATATATCATACTGCTTAATATAATAATACTAGTTTCTACTAAACAGGGACTTCCTGTAGGCCAGTGGTAGGCGATAAAGGCCAGTCACACTTCGGTTGTGGGTTCGATTCCTACAGCCTTGTCCGACGTGATGGGCTGTCGCCCGTCCTGCAGGTTGTCCTTTTTCTAAAACTATATTACTATAACATCCCATCAATAATATCGAAAAAACTTCTATACTAACTTATGTCCAACATAATCCATTCCAATCTTTAGGCTTATCCATAATACTGCAGTCCACTCCCATAACATAGTGAAAACGATTACCAGAGATTTAATACCATCGTTGATCCCCATATATCATAAGATATATCTTGTTGGTCACATTCCAAACATTCAAAGGCCTTAATCTTGTACTCTCTTGAATATCCATTGAACCTTATTGAAAACATGAATTCTATTAAAAGTTAACTCTTTCCACATTCCAAAATCCTCAAAATTCTATATACTCAAACCATGATATCACTTAGTCCTTATATCAATCATGAGCTCATGAATACTATCAAACATTTAATTTTCTCCTTATCCCTTCATTATGCGCATATCATCTACATTCCAAAAATATCTGAATAACCTTTCATGGATACTGGTAACATTAATCAGACAACAGTGTAACAATCCTTACATGTCTCTTTATTCTACAGTACCATGAGATTACTTATACAACATTACACATGATAAACATGTAATCATTCCACTACATTCTTAAAATTGACCGAGCTTCAACAATTCTTTCATCTCACATATCATTTGTAGTCTCTTCATCATCATCCACATTAATACTTCCCATACGACCATACTGATTATCTTCATGAGACTTTCCCTTAGGGCATTGGTTTGCATAATGCCCGCACATTCCACATTTAAAACATTTAACCATTGTTGATGTCGTAGCAACACCATTATCCTCATCCATGTTGTTAAATGAACCTTTTCCTTTGCATTTACTTGCTTTGTGTCCTTCTTTTCCACACCCAAAGCATCTTCCAGTTCCTTTGAAACATTCTCCTTGATGCCTCTTCCCACATGATTTACATAGGGGAAATTGAACTTTCTTTCCTCTATGATCATCATGAAACTCCATCTTTCTCTTATTAGCCGAGTCAGGAAACATACCAAATTTTACTTTATTGATCATATTATGAGATTGCTGATTCGGCATAATAATGATGTTTGGACTTCCAAATCCCATTTCATTATGAAGAATATCATTCCATTGTCCATCATATCCTCCATTATCGTGAATCATCTTGTTTCAATCCATTTTCTAAAACCCAAAAAAAATAGTGTGAGAGGCAAAAATCATGCTAGGGAAAACAACATAATAAAGGGGGAGTACCTTCAATATCTAACATCTTAGGTTTAATTATATGATCGTTAGCGTAGTTCTAGTACTATAACCTATACGTATACTTATCCTTAGGGACATCCCTAGACATACCTTAGAAATATCTCTAGGGATCTCACTAATGTTCTCACATCCTAGTTTCCAAAGGTTGACTAAACCTTTCCTCTGATACCAACTGTAGAGACCCGAAGCTTATCGTACATGGACATTACATTACTTTTGCAGAATACTTAGTACATAACAAAAACACACACACAAGGATCGTAATAGTTTAGTGTCTTTGGAAACTCGGAATATAATCTTCTAATCGTGGTGAAAGATCTTCAAAATCTCCCATAAAGAACTTCCTTTTTTTTTACCTAAAACCTTTCTTTATATCCTGGGGAAAAGAAAACATAAAAGGGTGAGCTCAAATGCTCAGTAAGGGTATACAAAAGAAAAATCAATCACATTATATTCATAAGAACATAACTTTTGGAAATCTTAACCTGCAAAAGAGAGCATAATTTCATAACATGGGATAAATCATAGTAGTGAAATGAAATCCCAATAATCATAACTTAAAACATGAAACTTTGTGGAATACACACATAATCATAGAGAATCATTTCTTGTTAGTCAAGACTCATTGCCAAGACTATCTTAGTGGACAAAGTCCCTTTCTGAATCGAGTAACCCTCGTTTCAGTCCTGTTTCACTGAACCGGTATAACCTACCATTTCAGACATGTCTATCTCATGAGATATAAAATCTTTACCCAATGCATTGGAGGGAGATATAGGTCCCACCCATCTCATAATGATACCATTCTTATGTGTGCCACAAAATCATAAATCATACATCATTTCATAACCCATGTAATAAAAATGGGATTCTTAAACAACATAACATCATAAAACCATTCATAAAAGATAAAGGAATTCATAAACATAATTCCATCACAGCATAGTGAAATCAATGTAAAAATATGGATAGAAACAGAACCCTTTATTATCTTAGATGGAAAATAATTTTGATAAAACACCTGAAATGAATTCTTGAGGAAAATATCCTTTCTTCTTCAAAATCAATTTCTTTTCACAAAACATCATGAAATTTTAAAAGAAAGAGATTTTATTAAAAATAGTAATGAAATCTTTTGTAGTATTCTTCATGAAAATAAGGCTTTATAAAACTGTAAAAATCCGTTCGTGCCGTTTAAGTTAAAAAAAACATTCTTCGTACTTTTGTCGGAAAAGTCAAAAAGTACCTCGTACGAAAAACGACAAAAGATTCCTTTCATACATATTACTAAAAACTCACCGAAGGGTAAAAATGGATTTAAACAATTGTAGGTGGATGGAAATAATATTACATATTGATGAAACATGGATGTGGATGATAAAATACACCCCAGTAAATACTTACGAATAAACAATCTCGGATAAAAATGAGATTGTGATATTTCCCTTACCTTATGTCCGACTTGCTTTGTAAGTGTCCGAACCTCCTGTATAATGATTTAAATCATGTTATTGACTTATTCCAGAATCATATTCATTGTTATGATATCATATATGGTTCACTTATGACATTATATTACCCGTTCTTTTGTAAATTCCATGTTAAAGAAGCATTTTGGGTAAAATCGTTTCATTTATCGTAGGTGTTTTGACTTATTGTTCTTGACATAATTATTACTTATATCATGATTTACTTACATCCAGAATATAAAATATGATTTATATATCATATATATTCAGTGTATATATATATATAATAGATAGATAAATAAAATGAAAAACACCGTTCATGGAGACGGTAGTCCGTACGTACGCATGAACGCTGTTTTACTTTCCTTATTGTCTTGAAATGGAAGTAAGTAGATGACATACATATATATATATATACATAAATCCAGTAGCATTATAATGTCATATATTTCATTATTATTTCTTATATATACTTTATAATCATTCTTAAATGGTTAACATGGAGAATGAATCTCATCGCGTCGTGGAGACGGTAGTCCGTACGTACGCACGAGCGATGATATCATTTCCATAAATATTGAACTGAATTGAAGTGGATTATACAATATATCAGAATCAATATGATTTTGTAATAACTATGTATAGTTATTCTTTACACCATTATACCCATCCATGTAAGGTGGTGGTGGAAAATAGATTACACCACGGCGTGGAGACGGTATTCCGTACGTACGCACGTGCGGTGATTTCTTTTTCCGTAGGATGGATAGATAGTGAAATAGGGTTATTTCATACTTATAATAACATATCAGTATATGATTGATACTGATGTTATTACTTCATAATGAAACAACCTAAGAAGAAGAAGTGGAAGAAGAAATAAAGATGAAAGAATTGGTAACAGTAATTACCTCTTCTTTGAAGCGCCTCTTTGAGACCTCCTCTTATGGCACTAAAATTGGTCTTTGAGGAAGACCAGAACCTCTAGGATGTTTCTAGGGAAGTGTAGAAGAGATTTTGGCAGGGGTTGGCCGAGCTTGAGTGCTCAAATTGGTGTGAGGAGGAGGGGGAGGAGGTGTCCTTTTATAAGGGAGGAGAGGGGCACCTTAGGAATACCTCAAAATATTATTTTATATTAATGTCAAAATCGGTTTATAATGGTTCCAAATGGTCTTATTTCGAAGCTAAAGTGGGGATGGGTCGAAATCCTATCAACCAATAGGATTTAGACAAGTTTAGGTTATTATTTTAACCTTATCAATTAGATTTAACTCTAAGTTAAATAATTTAACTTTTACCGTGTCTTTTTGTTTTCTTTCACTATATGGTTAATACACTTACTATAACATGCCAAAAGAACCCCAAATTGTATATTATTAATAACTATATCCTTATCTAAGTCATTTGGCCGAACCTTAGATTTTTAGGAATAAAATAACAATTAATAATATAATATTTGATTTAAAAACTATTTTGTGTCAATTTTGACACTATTTGATATATGATTTTTTTGAAAGTCATAACAGAATTATATGTTAGAACAAAGTTGATTAAATCAACACTAATAGATCATAGTAACCTAGAAAATTAGTTTAATTCATAAAAAGTCTTAAATTACATTCATTTGAGCATTTATAACATCAATTATGTTAATATTTCCTTAAAAGGGTAATTACTGCATCATCGTTGTGTCAAAAATAAATTAATTTATTTAAAGTCTAAAAATTATAAATAAACTATCATTATGTAGTAAATCTTTTTAGCTTTCTAATGAATATTTATAGTCAAATTTATCTTATGTATTACCCCATATTAAAAATGTTTTAGTAAATAAACTTTGATTTTAACTCTTTTAACTCTTCTTTGAATTAAATAATAATAAATGTCCTAATCTAATCCATGTGGGCCTAAATGGTCATATTATATTCATAAGGTTGTTTTTGGCCGAATTACACTTATCCAATAGAATTAGGACATGTGTTAGGGTAATAGTAATATCGTATTTACCCTTAGTTACCCTATTTACTATTAACCGTGGTAAAAAAAATAAAAAGTTACTATTCACCAAAAATTATTTTCATCTCATTGAACCACATTTTAGTCCTTGATATTAAACGTGTCTGTCGGATTTTCGAAATTCCATTCACAGAAGTGGTAAAATTAAGTTTTATGCAAAATTCAGTTTTTAACCTACCACTTAGTAGTTTCACTATTCATCAAAAATTGATGTTTTTCAGAACAATGCCAAAATTTCATCCTAAGCTATATTTCATATTCCGAATTCAAAAATGAAGTCTATTTTACCAAATTCATATCATAGAAGTTGCATTAATTAATTTTATAATTAAATCCCGCTGTTAAAACAAAGAGCGTGTTTTTAAGAAACAATATCTATCAAAAGATTGACATTTGTTTATGTCTAGTTTAAATGTGAAATTATATCCAATGACCAACATTGTATTAAATTGTAAAAATATATTATAAATATACTTTAAAACCACTCAAATTAATAATTTATCAATATTAATTATTTCGATTGAAAAAGTTGTTTTTAACTAAAATTTAGTAATTTTCACTATTCATCAAAATATGAAAGTTATCCGAAAATCACCAAAATTTCACCTTAGGCTAAATTTGATACTCCGAATCCAAAAATAAAGTCCATTTTGAGAGCTAAAATTTCTAAAATTTTAAAAGGTGGTTATTACTATTCATAACTGCTAGTTATAATAATATTTTAATAGCATATCGTTGTTTAGTGAAACTCAGTATTGCGTACTACACACGCTATCGAGGAAGGTCGCGATTGCGTGTAATGCAAGGCAAGTCAAGGATGTGTGTTGTTCAAGCTCCTTTTGGAGTAGCGTACAACACAAGACATTAATAAAATTAAAAAGAATATTTTTTTCATAAAATCTCGGGCTGTTACATTCTACCCCCCTTAAAATGAATTTCACCCTCGAAATTCGTTGGGGTTATAAATGGTTTACTATTCTAAAGTTTCTTTAATAGAATCCCACATCGTAAAAAGGAATACCAAAACCTGGCTTTAAAAACTAAAGTATGAAATGTAACGATTACCCAAATAAACTAATCGCTGGGTTTCCACATAGGTAAAAATATGGATATGGAAGAGAAATCTAACCATCATGTTCTGATGGAGAGTGGTAAAGAACATGGCTATGGAAAATCCAGTAATCACAAATCCATAGATTTGTGATGATATAAGGTACCATCTGATTCATCAGGTATAAGATCACTAGGACAACATTTTTGGTTTTCAAGATCATTTCCCTAAAGTTGAAAATTTGAATTAGAATAAATACTTAATTTATTTTGGTACAATCTCACTGTTGTTCGTGTCTTGAACAATTTCCACTTCATCTCATAAATAAATGAAGTTGAATTTGTTATTCGTGAAGTGTTAGCAGATTATGTGATAGAATGACGGGTCATTCCATCTGTCTCAAACAAAAGGTTAGAAAAAGTTATTAAATATACATAAGTCATTATATAGTGAGATTAATAATATATGGTTCCTAAAATGGACTTATACTTCATATATCATACTGCTTAATATAATAATACTAGTTTCTACTAAACAGGGACTTCCTGTAGGCCAGTGGTAGGCGATAAAGGCCAGTCACACTTCGGTTGTGGGTTCGATTCCTACAGCCTTGTCCGACATGATGGGCTGTCGCCCGTCCTGCAGGTTGTCCTTTTTCTAAAACTATATTACTATAACATCCCATCAATAATATCGAAAAAACTTCTATACTAACTTATGTCCAACATAATCCATTCCAATCTTTAGGCTTATCCATAATACTGCAGTCCACTCCCATAACATAGTGAAAACGATTACCAGAGATTTAATACCATCGTTGATCCCCATATATCATAAGATATATCTTGTTGGTCACATTCCAAACATTCAAAGGCCTTAATCTTGTACTCTCTTGAATACCCATTGAACCTTATTGAAAACATGAATTCTATTAAAAGTTAACTCTTTCCACATTCCAAAATCCTCAAAATTCTATATACTCAAACCATGATATCACTTAGTCCTTATATCAATCATGAGCTCATGAATACTATCAAACATTTAATTTTCTCTTTATCCCTTCATTATGCGCATATCATCTACATTCCAAAAATATCTGAATAACCTTTCATGGATACTGGTAACATTAATCAGACAACAGTGTAACAATCCTTACATGTCTCTTTATTCTACAGTACCATGAGATTACTTATACAACATTACACATGATAAACATGTAATCATTCCACTACATTCTTAAAATTGACCGAGCTTCAACAATTCTTTCATCTCACATATCATTTGTAGTCTCTTCATCATGATCCACATAAATACTTCCCATACGACCATACTGATTATCTTCATGAGACTTTCCCTTAGGGCATTGGTTTGCATAATGCCCGCACATTCCACATTTAAAACATTTAACCATTGTTGATGTCGTAGCAACACAATTATCCTCATCCATGTTGTTAAATGAACCTTTTCCTTTGCATTTACTTGCTTTGTGTCCTTCTTTTCCACACCCAAAGCATCTTCCAGTTCTTTTGAAACATTCTCCTTGATGCCTCTTCCCACATGATTTACATAGGGAAAATTGAACTTTCTTTCCTCTATAATCATCATGAAACTCCATCTTTCTCTTATTAGCCGAGTCAGGAAACATACCAAATTTTACTTTATTGATCATATTATGAGATTCCTGATTCGGCATAATAATGATGTTTGGACTTCCAAATCCCATTTCATTATGAAGAATATCATTCCATTTTCCATCATATCCTCCATTATCGTGAATCATCTTGTTTCAATCCATTTTCTAAAACCCAAAAAAAATAGTGTGAGAGGCAAAAATCATGCTAGGGAAAACAACATAATAAAGGGGGATTACCTTCAATATCTAACATCTTAGGTTTAATTATATGATCGTTAGCGTAGTTCTAGTACTATAACCTATACGTATACTTATCCTTAGGGACATCCCTAGACATACCTTAGAAATATCTCTAGGGATCTCACTAAAGTTCTCACATCCTAGTTTCCAAAGGTTGACTAACCCTTTCCTCTGATACCAACTGTAGAGACCCGAAGCTTATCGTACATGGACATTACATTACTTTTGCGGAATACTTAGTACATAACAAAAACACACACACAAGGATCGTAATAGTTTAGTGTCTTTGGAAACTCGGAATATAATCTTCTAATCGTGGTGAAAGATCTTCAAAATCTCCCATAAAGAACTTCCTTTTTTTTTACCTAAAACCTTTCTTTATATCCTGGGGAAAAGAAAACATAAAAGGGTGAGCTCAAATGCTCAGTAAGGGTATACAAAAGAAAAATCAATCACATTATATTCATAAGAACATAACTTTTGGAAATCTTAACCTGCAAAAGAGAGCATAATTTCATAACATGGGATAAATCATAGTAGTGAAATGAAATCCCAATAATCATAACTTAAAACATGAAACTTTGTGGCATACACACATAATCATAGAGAATCATTTCTTGTTAGTCAAGACTCATTGCCAAGACTATCTTAGTGGACAAAGTCCCTTTCTGAATCGAGTAACCCTCGTTTCAGTCCTGTTTCACTGAACCGGTATAACCTACCATTTCAGCCATGTCTATCTCATGAGATATAAAATCTTTACCCAATGCATTGGAGGGAGATATAGGTCCCACCCATCTCATAATGATACCATTCTTATGTGTGCCACAAAATCATAAATCATACATCATTTCATAACCCATGTAATAAAAATGGGATTCTTAAACAACATAACATCATAAAACCATTCATACAAGATAAAGGAATTCATAAACATAATTCCATCACAGCATAGTCAAATCAATGTAAAAATATGGATAGAAACAGAACCCTTTATTATCTTAGATGGAAAATAATTTTGATAAAACACCTGAAATGAATTCTTGAGGAAAATATCCTTTCTTCTTCAAAATCAATTTCTTTTCACAAAACATCATGAAATTTTAAAAGAAAGAGATTTTATTAAAAATAGTCATGAAATCTTTTGTAGTAAGCTTCATGAAAATAAGGCTTTATAAAACTGTAAAAAACTGTTCGTGTCGTTTAAGTTAAAAAAAACATTCTTCGTACTTTTGTCGGAAAAGTCAAAAAGTACCTTGTACGAAAAACGACAAAAGATTCCTTTCATACATATTACTAAAAACTCACCGAAGGGTAAAAATGGATTTAAAAAATTGTAGGTGGATAGAAATAATATTACATATTGATGAAACATGGATGTGGATGATAAAATACACCCCAGTAAATACTTACGAATAAACAATCTCGGATAAAAATGAGATTGTGATATTTCCCTTACCTTATGTCCGACTTGCTTTGTAAGTGTCTGAACCTCCTGTATAATGATTTAAATCATGTTATTGACTTATTCCAGAATCATATTCATTGTTATGATATCATATATGGTTCACTTATGACATTATATTACCCGTTCTTTTGTAAATTCCATGTTAAAGAAGCATTTTGGGTAAAATCGTTTCATTTATCGTAGGTGTTTTGACTTATTGTTCTTGACATAATTATTACTTATATCATGATTTACTTACATCCAGAATATAAAATATGATTTATATATCATATATATTCAGTGTATATATATATATAATAGATAGATAAATAAAATGAAAAACACCGTTCATGGAGACGGTAGTCCGTACGTACGCATGAACGCTGTTTTACTTTCCTTATTGTCTTGAAATGGAAGTAAGTAGATGACATACATATATATATATATATACATAAATCCAGTAGCTTTATAATGTCATATATTTCATTATTATTTCTTATATATACTTTATAATCATTATTAAATGGTTAACATGGAGAATGAATCTCATCGCGTCGTGGAGACGGTAGTCCGTACGTACGCACGAGCGATGATATCATTTCCATAAATATTGAACTGAATTGAAGTGGATTATACAATATATCAGAATCAATATGATGTTGTAATAACTATGTATAGTTATTCTTTACACCATTATACCCATCCATGTAAGGTGGTGGTGGAAAATAGATTACACCACGGCGTGGAGACGGTATTCCGTACGTACGCACGCGCGGTGATTTCTTTTTCCGTAGAATGGATAGATAGTGAAATAGGGTTATTTCATACTTATAATAACATATCAGTATATTATTGATACTGATGTTATTACTTCATAATGAAACAACCTAAGAAGAAAAAGTGGAAGAAGAAATAAAGATGAAAGAATTGGTAACGGTAATTACCTCTTCTTTGAAGCGCCTCTTTGAGACCTCCTCTTATGGCACTAAAATTGGTCTTTGAGGAAGACCAGAACCTCTAGGATGTTTCTAGGGAAGTGGAGAAGAGATTTTGGCAGGGGTTGGCCGAGCTTGAGTGCTCAAATTGGTGTGAGGAGGAGGGGGAGGAGGTGTCCTTTTATAAGGGAGGAGAGGGGCACCTTAGGAATACCTCAAAATATTATTTTATATTAATGTCAAAATCGGTTTATAATGGTTCCAAATGGTCTTATTTAGAAGCTAAAGTGGGGATGGGTCGAAATCCTATCAACCAATAGGATTTAGACAAGTTTAGGTTATTATTTTAACCTTATCAATTAGATTTAACTCTAAGTTAAATAATTTAACTTTTACCGTGTCTTTTTGTTTTCTTTCACTATATGGTTAATACACTTACTATAACATGCCAAAAGAACCCCAAATTGTATATTATTAATTAATATATCCTTATCTAAGTCATTTGGCCGAACCTTAGATTTTTAGGAATAAAATAACAATTAATAATATAATATTTGATTTAAAAACTATTTTGTGTCAATTTTGACACTATTTGGTATATGATTTTTTTGAAAGTCATAACAGAATTATATGTTCGAACAAAGTTGATTAAATCAACACTAATACATCATAGTAACCTAGAAAATTAGTTTAATTCATAAAAAGTCTTAAATTGCATTCATTTGAGCATTTATAACATCAATTATGTTAATATTTCCTTAAAAGGGTAATTACTGCATCATCGTTGTGTCAAAAATAAATTAATTTATTTAAAGTCTAAAAATTATAAATAAACTATCATTATGTAGTAAATCTTTTTAGATTTTTAATGAATATTTATAGTCTAATTTATCTTATGTATAACCCCATATTAAAAATGTTTTAGTAAATAAACTTTGATTTTAACTCTTTTAACTCTTCTTTGAATTAAATAATAATAAATGTCCTAATCTAATCCAAGTGGGCCTAAATGGTCATATTATATTCATAAGGTTGTTTTTGGCCGAATTACACTTATCCAATAGAATTAGGACATGTGTTAGGGTAATAGTAATATCGTATTTACCCTTAGTTACCCTATTTACTATTAACCGTGGTAAAAAAAATAAAAAGTTACTATTCACCAAAAATTATTTTCATCTCATTGAACCACATTTTAGTCCTTGATATTAACCGTGTCTGTCGGATTTTCGAAATTCCATTCACAGAAGTGGTAAAATTAAGTTTTATGCAAAATTCAGTTTTTAACCTACCACTTAGTAGTTTCACTATTCATCAAAAATTGATGTTTTTCTGAACAATGCCAAAATTTCATCCTAAGCTATATTTCATATTCCGAATTCAAAAATGAAGTCTATTTTACCAAATTCATATCATAGAAGTTGCATTAATTAATTTTATAATTAAATCCCGCTGTTAAAACAAAGAGCGTGTTTTTAAGAAACAATATCTATCAAAAGATTGACATTTGTTTATGTCTAGTTTAAATGTGAAATTATATCCAATGACCAACATTGTATTAAATTGTAAAAATATATTATAAATATACTTTAAAACCACTCAAATTAATAATTTATCAATATTAATTATTTCGATTGAAAAAGTTGTTTTTAACTAAAATTTAGTAATTTTCACTATTCATCAAAATATGAAAGTTATCCGAAAATCACCAAAATTTCACCTTAGGCTAAATTTGATACTCCGAATCCAAAAATAAAGTCCATTTTGAGAGCTAAAATTTCTAAAATTTTAAAAGGTGGTTATTACTATTCATAACTGCTAGTTATAATAATATTTTAATAGCATATCGTTGTTTAGTGAAACTCGGTATTGCGTACTACACACGCTATCAAGGAAGGTCGCGATTGCGTGTAATGCAAGGCAAGTCAAGGATGTGTGTTGTTCAAGCTCCTTTTAAAGTAGCGTACAACACAAGACATTAATAAAATTAAAAAGAATATTTTTTTCATAAAATCTCGGGCTGTTACAGAGAAGGATTTATGATCTATAGTTTACGCTTTAGGAAGATTGAAAATTAATGAGAAAAGTTACCTAAAACATGATTTTGAGTTAACATCTGTAATTTTTTTCATTGAAAATACTGAGACCATATCTTTAAAGAGAAATTCTTGATTTATATACATATTATAAAATCATGAAGTTTATATTTATAAAAAAATTAATAGGTGCTTAAGGATATCGCTAGAGTTTATTAAATATTAATAATTCTCAACACATTACCACCTTGGGAAGGAAAAAAAGTAGGTGATGCTCTATGTCAGGAATACAGTGCTAGTTTTTCGACGATGATGTTAAAAAGGGATCCAATACTTATCAATTTGTAGAATATGGATCATGAAATCATGAGGAAGTGTGAAAAATATTACCATTCTCAGATGAATGTCAAACCGTTTATCCATATGGGGATTAAAGTGATGTAAAAGGAAGATGTGAAACTACAAGAAGAAGGTGGGAAGTGTCCCCTTACTTTAACCATGATTGTGATATAATCATATGATTTATTAATCAATTACATGTCCCATGAATACCTTATATTAATAATTATTTATTTGATGAACCTCATAACTCCCCATTCTCTATTCATCCCAGAAGTATGAAGACATATAGATATTTAGAGGAACATTTTTTGTGGGACAACATGAAAAGTGATATTTGCAATTTTTTATATGGATTCATAGTTTATCATTAATTTTATTATAGGAGACATATGTCTAAGGGTATGTCACAATAATTACCCTTACATGAATGTAAATGAGACTAAATCACTATGGATTTCTTTGTGAGACTCCCCAAAACATCTATATTCCATAATTCTATTTTGGTAAGAGTATATTTCTTAATATAGTTAGTTAATTTAATTATAAAAGGAAAAACAATTTCTCATGATAATATTTCTATGATATAAATTAAGGATGTGTTAAGGTTTTATGATGTACAAAATTATATTATATATTAGTGGGATATATATTTTACCATGAAGTACTATATATGTCTTCAATAAGATTTTAATATAGTGTTCAACTTTAGCACTGCATGTCATATTTAGATATATTTTCAATCATATATAATTATTAATACCGAAGATGAAATGTTTAGATCAGGTTTTATGTATTTAAAAGGATGATGGAATCAATACCTTTCTATGGTCTTGTTTTCTTACAATAATATCTTTCACTAAAGAATTCATATGGATCCTTATAAATACATATATTTAATGTTGCACAAAACTCTAATTTGGTGGGTTGAAATTGGGGAACGAAATCTATTTGGAATTGTGTAATCCGAGGAAATAAAACATATGGTAAAATCCATTAAAAAAATGGAGTGGCTCAAGGATAATAGAAATGTTATTTGATAATCATCGACAAGATATAAATTTTCCAGTTAGTAACAATGTATTATAATGAATTTATCATTGGAACAATGTTGTGCGAATTGGATTGAAGAGAATATGACATAAAGATATGCTATCCCATTAAAATTATTAATAATATTCAGACGGTTACATACCAATTAGTGATTGCATCGAATATCTCTCAAGTTGATGTTTTATTCCATGCATCCCTCCTTAGGAATTACATACCAAATCCTTTACATATAGTGATGTCATAGTTCACACATATAGATTATGATATATCTATTGAGGAATAACTAGTATATATTTTCTATTAAATTGAGAATGTGATGTGGAACATGGAAACACACCTATTCAATGGTTTGTGGTGAAATCATAAATTTGAGAATCTATGTGGGAACCCAATCATGTGATAAGGCTTAAGTATAATTAGTTATATGTTTTAGAGTGGAAAATTCTTATAAAGGGGTAGAAAATTAAACCCCTATATTTAATGTCACATTTATATTTAATTAAACATGATGTCTTTGATAGCTTAATTTTCCAAAGACACTGAACATAAATGAATGATAATATACTATTGAAATATCATTATTGAATGTTATTTCCACCGCTATGTCATTTTATTAACGACTTTGAATATGAATATCTAAATTATACATAATAAATTTTTAGATATGTATAAAATGAATTAATTGGTTATCAATATTTTTTAAATAAATATAATATCATTTTAAAGTAAAAAATGTTTTTTTAAAAATATGCGTAAAAAATATTTTTAACTCAATAGATTAAATAAATTACCATGGATAAATTATTTTCAGGAAATTTGAATATAAAATATGTATTTAAATATATTGAATTTTTATAATAGTTTTCCTCATAAATTAATGGTATTATATTTATATTAATTCATAAATTGTAATTTTTCTAAAAAAGGGTTTCCTTGCAACTTTCATAAGTGTTTGAAAATGAATTTCTTTCAATTATTGTTATGATATATGATAAGAATGTTTCTATATTTTTAATTACCATATAAAAAATTATTATAAAGGTTGACTTCATTTTTTCATTATTTATAGTAATATATAATAAAAATCATTACTGTAGAAAAGGCTTAAATAGTTATCAAGGCATTAAAATAAATATATATTGGTTAAATTAACCAAAAAATGTGGCTAAATAATATTGGTTAAGTGATTTTTTACATGAAAATAACTTATTATTAAATTTTTCCTTTTTTCATTTTCACATAAATATACCATTATTATATTTTATGGTTTTATTTATTTAGAATATCTTCACTCCCATCACTTATAAAAAGGCACATTCTCTTCTCCCTTGCCTAAATAACTTGATCCCTATAGATCAACTGAGATTTCTTAAACATACTTCCAATATCCTTATTCATGAACATTTTGTGTTTTTATTCCTAAAATTCCCATCCATGAATCCATAATGTGATTTTAAACGAGAGTAGCTGAATAAGAAGAGGGTCTAATGTGTATCATGAAAGAAGAGACTTGATGTATGAGATTATTTTCAAATTTAATTTTTGTCGATTCTATATGAAAAAGAAATATTATAGGAAATGATGTGGTACTTATACTTTGAACCTCAGGTGTTTTTTCTCCTATGGTCGTTCATATATTTTTCATGTAATATTATAAATTTTCTATCTTTTTTACTGAAACTTACTTTGAAAATGTTTTCAATAAAAGATGAACTTATTTCCTCTTTAGTAGATGAATGTTTCCATCGATGTCCATGTTTGTAAAAGAATATTATCAACGTTTTTATAAAGATATTTTTTCTAAAAAATATAATATCTTTGAATTTTGTTACAAAATATTAAAAAGAAATTTTTCAAATATATGATGAATGACTCAATTTATTACTTTTTTTTAAATGTATAAAGAGAAATCTATATTCTAATGTATATAGAATGGATGAATTTTCCTAATTTTATATACATTATTTTACTCTAAGAATCATTTACCAATTTCTATCATTATTATTAATGAAAATTCACCCATCAATATATGAGTATATTTTAGTTTTAATTGATATCGAATGGAAAGGATATTTTCACTAATTTCAAAGCAGTATTCAAAAATCCTTGTAAATTTATTTTTTACCTATGACATCATCCTTGAAGGATCATTATTCTACATTGGGGGTATGATCTTGTTATACGATACACCTTCATTCCCTATATTTCATATGATGATGATGTTTTAAAGATAAATCTATAAAACATGTTACATTCCCACAGGTTAGATAAGTGATGACGATGTTTTTTGAAACCCATTTCTTTATCATGGGTAAAGGTATGATGAAATGATGAATGTTTTATGATGTTGTGAAACACTTATATATGGTTTTAATTATATAATGGATGATCCCATAATTATATATCCATATATTATATTGGGTTAATATTAATACCTAATGAGATAATATGATTTGGAACGAATAGTGAACCTAGTATAGTAAGAGATTTTCTCCCCTATGATAGTGTTTGGAGTGATCCTCGAATAAGGAAATTATGGAATGGGCAGTGAACCCAATCCACTATGGGACACTTTCCACAATGATAGTTTTGTGAGGGAACCATGATTGGGGAAATAACAGGATGATGTGTGATCCCAATCTACTATGGGACTTTTTGCACTATTATTGTCTCGGGAGTGATCCTTGACTATGTAAATAATGAAATATGGGGTGAACCCAATCCACTATGGGACTTTTTCCATTATAATTTTCTCACAAATGAACCTTGAGTAATGAAATGATATTCTATTATTATGTGTACACCACAAAATTATATTTTATTATTATGACATTTTCTCATGGCTAATGATTAATTGTTTATGATTCCACAGTCCTATGACCTGTGCCTTTTGTTATGACTATTCCTTATGAAATGACTTATGAACAGGGATCCTTGATTGATTGGGTGTGGTTTTAATTATTTATTTTCAATTTATCATTGAATTATTTTTTTTCTTATGCTCGCTTATGGTCATTGATTGACATCTCATAGGATTACCCTTATAGAGCATCTATGATTTCAATTTCAAATGTTTCCACTCCCTATGTTTTGATGATATGTTTTATGTAGGTTATTTCTAGGAAGTATAACATGAAAGGAGAAAATTGTGAGATAATGTGATAATTATTCATGAAATAATATGATTATGTATGTAATCATTAAAGTCCATGTACTGTTACAGTTCAAGGGTGTGTATTATTTTGATATTTATTCAATATTCATGTTAAATAATGTAATATTCATATATGAAATTTTTGGGTTTCCTCAATGATTCATGTTAGGATATACTTTCGAAATATGTTATATGGAACCAAGTTTACTTGGTACATATAACATAAAAGTTGGGACTACTATAGGGGGTTCTAATGAATTATATGGATGAACAATGCATTCCCAAAGAGGCCAGTGAATTTCAATAATTAGAGTTATTGGAAGTGGGTAATTTAGATTAATAATGATCTGTTTAGGATATCTTCATTTCATTGGACCTATGATATGGGATAATGGGTCATGTATTTTGTTTTTAAATTATCATGGATGGTATTGGAAAAAATCGATATAGATGTTGGTGTGGAGGAAAGGTGTTGTCTATGTTATAACAGTATGTAGAATTCATTGGTGGGTAGAATTTTATCAGTATTTTGATAAGCCCTTATGTCATAAGGGTGGTAGCTGGTATTAGTTTTGTTATTTACAACCATATTTTTGGGGTTGGGATTTTAGTGATTCTCATGGAGAGTGGTGTAAAAGATGATATTTATCTCACAGAGAGAAATAGATTTTTTTCACGTAGAATAGTCGTGTATTAGTATGTTCAATAAGTAATGAGGTTTATATATTGATGAATGGGATAGCCATATCTCAAGTGTTCCAAGATTTAATTCTGGGTAGACATCACATTATGGGTTAATGAGATGGTACTATATTGGTCTAATGTAATTTTTAAAAATGTTAGAGCATGAGGAAGATGATTTGTTTTTTTAAAGTTATTGGGAATGTGAATGTTGTTTTTCATTATATAAAATGTGCATACAATGATTCATGTGTATGTAGTATCAGACTAATAGTATTTAGTGAATAATCTATTAGGAATTGTAAAATATATAGGTAGTAGAGTAATGAATACTTAGAATAAAGGACTAGCAGTGAAATAAGATTTGAATGATAGGATCATGTATAAAAGAATCATATTACAACATTATTAGGTATGAGAATCCCCATGGTGTATAGTTTTTAAGGACCCAAATCATTATAGGTTAGTGGTTTTAAGGTAAATTTAATCCTGATATCCAGAGAAAATATTTTGATAATTCATATTTAGATATGAATTATGGACTTTTGAATATATCTAAGTGGAGTCTATATGTATAATTGGGTTTTGTGGTTTTTTATCTAGGGATAATGGGAAATTGCGTGTGATAGAAGAAGGATTATGATAAATGACATCTAAAATTAGAATATATTGGCCAACAGGTTGCTGGTGATACTGGATTAGGTACCTAGTGAGTGAAAAAAGGGTGTAGTGCCTCTTGAATTTTTGATCGGCCGATAAATGGCCATCCACCATGAATCCAGTGAGGTATTTCGAAACTGTTATGGGGTTATCTGATATACTATGGGGATAGGTTCAATTTTTAATGACAGGGAAGTGATTCCTTTAAATAACCCCAATTTGGTCACCCTCTGGTGTCTCCACCTCTATATGGAAGAATCACAGGGGATATTCCCCTTACCTATACTCCTTTCAACCCTTTTATCCCTTGGAATTAAAGTGTATTTAATTAAATTTTCAATTAAAAATAGTTGTAAGTCATTCTCCTTATTCATTCATTGATCACCACCTTTATCTATTATGATTTATTATTATTTTTAAAGTGGTGTTAATTTCATATTTCACTAATGCATAATATAATATAATTGATATGATGGGGATACATGGTGAGGCAGTTTGAGGACCTTATATGATGATGAACTCAACTTGTTGCTCACTATTTTAGAAGTGATACCTATCATATTAGAATTTTCTCTGGATTTTTTAAAATTAGCTTGGAATCTGTGATCGACTGAGAGATGATAAATGGGGATATTGATATCAAGAGTTCTTGATGCATGGTTCTCATCTTCCGCATCCCATTGGTATTAGTATCAATGACACAATGACAATAAGTGAGTTTTGGATGAATTTGTATCATTAAATGAAATTGGATAAATAATTGTAAACATTTATAATTGATTTCATAGTTGATGTTCAAATATGTAATTTATTGGGATCATGACGAGGAATGTTATTAAAATAAATGGTGATAGAGATCCTAAATTAAGGACTATAACTCTGATACTGAGGTTGGTGGTACCTATTAATCCCAAATAATATAAATACTCTGATGGGGGTGAGTTAAGGTATATCAATTTCATCAAATAATCCTTTTTGAAGAACTTATTCCACTATATGTAGAAATAAATATTTCAAACATGAGAAATATTCAGTGACAGGTAGTTAAAATATTAATTTGAAGAATTATTACATTAATTACTTTAATGAGGCTAATATAGGGCCTGAAGATGTGATTATGTATTAGAACATTAAAGTTAGATAATTATTTCTTATAGTTTAAAGTGGCCATAATGACCATTTATGTTTGTATCCCTCATAAAGTAGAGAACTGATCTATCTTAATATCTTAGGATTCTCACTACTCCTCAGAGAAAAAAATATCTCGATCATTATAAATGACAAATGATATTGCACCATCGATGGTGAATTATTCATCTCTGCCTTCATCAAAATTATGATTAACCAAAGTTTTATAAATTTAATTACCTTTTAAAATGTGTAATTACCATATTAAGAAAAGAATTTATAGAAAAAAAATACACTAATTTGGTTATTTTGGATTATTATAAGTTATATCCTATCAAAATTTAAATTTCATTGGTCTTTTTAATCATTGATAATAGTGTAATTGTTCTATGACCAATATGATTTGTGAATATTAATGATTATTATAAAAAACAATTAACCCAAATAATAGAACCTATGACCTTGGGCATATCTATCATACCCTATGGAATCATGGGGGATTAGCCTTTACAAATTCCAAGCTAAGATTAGATAACTGAAGCATACAAGAAATAATTTATGCGCGAATTTCACAAATACTAAGATTACAACCAAAACATTTTTTGTAAAATGACCATATGAATGTATTACCATATTAAACAATACCCTATGATAATATTATGGTGTAATAATGGGTTATGTATCTTGAACCTAGTAGAATGATGTTTTATATTTTTTTAGTAAAATAATGATTATATTTATCACTTTTTGTTATTACTTTATAATTTATTAAATATGGAGTTTGATAAAAATTTGATATTTATACAAAGAAAATTAAATTGTTTCATTAGAAATTACACATAATCAATTACGTAAATATTTTGATAAATTAAATAATATTTGGAATTTTATTTTTCAAAATATTTTTATTAAATAATATTTATTTAAATATTAAATGATTATATAATTTACTGAATTCCAATGAAATTTTTATATAGGTCATAAAGTTTCTAGTGTCATGAAAAGTAGTATTCTCCATTAAATAAATATTTTTATTAAAAATTATATATTATCATGTTTAGAAAATTATTTTTAAAAATTAAATACACTATTTAAAATTATCATGTCGAAATATCCATTGGTGAACATTCATAATGTTCACATATAGTTTATTTTTTGGGAGAATGAAATAATATATAAATATATATTCGGTATTATGGTATCATAATATACCATAAGTGATGTATTAAATATTATAAAGGGTATCCATGAATAAAACAATTCTTCCACTTTAGAATCATCTGTTTAGATGTTATTTTATTAGTTTTATGAAACTATAATTAATCCTTTAAAAAACATGTTATATTCTATGGTTTTAAAATAAATTCTTTAAGAAAATGGATTTCTTCCACATCTCCAAGTGTATTATTTTAATTAATTTAGTTATTGTAATTATAAAATATAGATAACCCCTCATCCTTATTAGATTCCCTTAGAAAAGACGTTGTAATATTATTGGTTTCAATATTTTATCTTATAGAGTAAAAAACCCATGTATAGAAATTAATAATCAAATCACTTCTCTTTGGATATATACACTGATAGATCCTCCCATTTCTCTTAAATAAAATCCAATGGATATTGAATTCACTCTCCATTTATGTCTTTAGCTCCATCCTATTGTTATCCCAATCTCTTAAGTTGCTCCTCCCATGTATTTTGAATCACACAGTCAAGGTATGGAATCCTCTCTCCCTATATTTATTCAAGAAATTTCTTTATATTATGCCATCAAATTTCAAAATTTTCTTTTTAGAATATGTTTTTACACACCCCTATTACTGTCTTTATCATGATCAAGTAATGATATTCCCACTTTCACACCCATTAAACCCTTCTACAAAAAATAATATACAAATTATACCTAACAGAAATTATCCTAGGATTTTCCATGCCAATCATTTGTGTAGTGAAATGAAATAAACATTTAAAATTAAAGGTATTCACCTAGATATACACAGATTCCATGACTGGATACTTCCATTTATGAATCCTAAACACCATAATCTTTGGGATAAACATAATTAATTATGTTCTTGTTTTTTATGATCAATGCCAAACACAAATACATGTACATGATATGATTTTTCTATGTGGTCCTAGAATCATATACCCATCCAATGAATTATGTTATGTTTTTATCTCATTATGAAATTTTTATGGTGCACCAGAGGTTATCCTAATCACACAATGTCATGATGTCTTGATATTTAGCCATGAATTATGTTTATGATTCCATGACTTATGTTCTTACTGTATCCATTATGTTTCTTTGGCATTATCATATTATTCCATGCATTGATGTTCAGGATTATTATTATATCCTTTAAATTTCATCATGTTATGCTTCTTAGCTTACATGTGTTGTTTTACATAATGTTATTATTTGATTATTCCATTACTATGAATTATATATCACTCTTCTTCTATATGTCCATATACTACCTTTTCAAATATTAGTAGATCGATGGAATATATATCAAATTTTAGAGTTTCTAAATAATGTTGTTTTACCCATGTTCATGTAAATTTTAAATTAACATAATTTAACGATGATAATAGGCCTCCATATATTAAATGATTATTTTAATTCTATTTTTATGTATCAAATAATGAATTAATGTGAATAGAAGAAACATATTGTCATGTTTGGTATCAAATGAAAATATAGATATCTTGGGGTTTGAATTAGAATACCCTAGTGAAATCCTTTTGGATAAGATTAAACATTTGAAAACATACAAAATTTTTGTTTGATTATAGATTAAGTGGATTCCAAGAAATAAAATCATATTCTGGAAACTGAAAACGGATTTGGATCTAACATAGATATACATTGGGATAATAACCCTAAAAAGGGTGTATTGGGGTTTAACATAATCTTCACCTCATGCCCAAAAGAGAGGAAATACTACACACCTGTTTTGAAACTCTATTGGGATATTATTTATTTAATTCACAATCACTTTATTCACCATTATAAATGGAAAAAATGGCCATAAAATTTTAAATTAGGAAATAGATCATGGATATCATATACTGAAACGTATAAATTCATAGGTTAAGTAATAATTTTCATTTATGAGTTATACCCTTAGAGTTAATTGTTTTCTTGTTTTGGTTTAATACTTTGAATACAATAATAACTAATTTTCAATTTGTTTTAGTTAAGGAATTGAAATAAGTGGAACCAAGTATACAACTAATATTATGGGAAATGTGAAGACTGCCTAAATGAGATGCCCAACTAGAAAGGAGTACAAATTAGGAACATCAGGATAACAATTTCTCAATTAACTCAATTTTTTATTAAGAAAATTAATTAGGAGGAAAACCCAACCCTCCCTAAGATATAGAATGTTGAAACTGATACCTTTCTGTGAAAAATTCATGCAAATATTTTTAGATCTTCTAATCCCTTAATCATAGAATAATTAATTATATACATTGAAAAAAGCCTCTCTATAATCCAATAATATATGAAATAGATGGAAATAAAGAATATTTTTCATATATAGGGAGTTTTTGATCATTTGTCGATGAGGATCAAAAATAAAAATACCGAGGAATTTATTGATGTGACGGAGTATAATGAATTTAATTAAAAAATAAAAAAATATTTTACTCGCTCTAAATGAATTAAAATGTAGAGGGATATTCTTTGACTCAAGAATATGGATGAAAAATATACCAGGTAATATGAAGAAACCATCACAAGACTAAAATGACATGTCTCCGACTTTTTCATTGACCTTGAATGTCAATCCAATTGCACATTTTTTGGAGCTAAAACCAAGTCTAAAAATATTTAATTATTTGAAACTCTGAAAAATATGCGTAAATTCTATGATATGACCATAATGTAAAAATAGCGACCAACAAATCTCAAGGATGTCATGTGTCTTAGAAAATGACGTGGATAATGGAGTTTAATTGTGGTGGAGTAATGGATAAATCTAATGGGTGTAAAAAAATGCAAAAATCCCACCTTAAAAATGGGTTGGAAGAAGAATCCTAAAAATATCATGAAGGGGACAGGGAAATGATTTTTTTAGGAAGTAGGGGTGCAATGCTAGTGGATATTGATGGGAGAAACAACCAATGTGATTGAAGTAATGAATTCTCTAATAAAACCTTTTCATATTGTGAAATTATTAACATCAAGGAAAAAGGAAACTATGAGAATCTATACAATAAGAAAATGATTGTCGATGGTAAATGATAAAAAAACTAACAAGACCTAGAGATAAAGGGGAAGTGTATGACATCAAAACATCAGAGGTGGATCCCAATAATGATTCGATGATAGGTGCACTAGTAATTTATTCAAGGATAAAAAATATAGAATTTTATTATGGTTATAGGCATTCGGTTTTATCATGTAAGTTTAGTATAACAATTAAAATACCACCTCAATACATAGAATTTGACTTATATGTGAAGATGAAAAATGGATCAATTATTAAATCATATGAATATAACTCATCCACTATCAAAATATTTTGTAAAAACAAACAAGTAATCCTTGTGTTACTCCCTTTAGAGGAATTTGATTCATTTCATGACCTGGATTGCATTTCCTTGTATATATCCATTATAAATTGCTGATAGAATGAAATCACCATATGTATCACAAATTATCCACTGATTCTATTTAGGTGAAATGACAAAGATGAATCTATTTTGGAATTATAATCCCAAGAATATATATTATTTCAATATGATAAATCAAATCTTGATGAATTATTGATACAAAGGAGGAGATCATCATTGATGACGTGACCATTATTGACGAATATGTTTATTTGTTTCCCAAAGAATTTTCTAGTCTTCCTCATTACTGGGAGGCTTATTTCTTCATTAAAATTATACCCAAATATTTAAAAATACACATGAATCCATATTGAATTTCTATTATTTAACTTTTGGATCTAGAGAAATAGGTACACTTTACTCTAGAAAAGGTGTTTATAAAACTATGAGCTACCCTATGGGGTTTATTGGTCATTTTTATCAAGAAGATGGATGTGTCAATTCTCATTTTAATTTATTTTAATTAGATTAAAAAAATCATGACATATAAAAATTATCTTCTACCATAGATTTATGAATTGTTCAATCAACTATATTGATCCTAGTAATTCTCTAAGGTGGATATTTAGTTGGTATACTATCATGTAAATTTGAATGACGAGGATACCCCAAGATTAGGTTTCATAAAAAGTTTATAAACTATGAGTTAAAAGTGATGATATAATGACTCAAGATTATCATACATAGAAATAACACCATTTTCAAAGAATATTCATTATTTTACATAAACAAATTCCCTTGAACTGTAATAATGTAGTGCCTTTGGAAGAATGGATAGATAAATAGTGGTTCATAAGTGAGATTAATAATCTCCCACTATGTTATTCATAAATAAAACATTTCATAGTCATATCATACATAATACATGTAATTAAAACCTAGGAAAAAAACATAAAAAGGGTGAGTTCAGATGATCAGTAAGTGTAAAAAGAGAGATACGTAAGAAAAACATGAAGATTAGTAGAAGATAACCTGAGCATAACATTTGAAAACCATACCTTGCATATAAATGGTCATAATAATGAGTCCTAGAATAAAGATTTTTATATTATTATACATCTTTTGTTAGGAAATAAAAGAACATGATCCATTAGAGTATAAGAAATGGAATTTTTGGCATACACATAAACATGGAAAATAATTTTCATGTTAGTCAAGGTTCACTAACAAGACCATTGATGTTAAGTTATTAAATACTCCATTTACTAATTTTATATGAAATGTTCATAATTTTTGTGAAATATTAATGTTTTAATACAATGTATAGTTTTTGAGAATTTTTAGAAGTAGTCCAATTCATTCATTTTACTATTTTATTTACAATTATCAACCTAATGATACAAATTGTGTGGTTATTGTTTTTTAGAATTCCTAATTAAATATCCAACATTTAATTAGCAAGTATCAGGGGCCAATTATTCCATTTGAAGGCTCATATGTACCACACAAGAGGGCCTATAGAATCTGTGAAGAAACTGGACCATCACATTACGATTGAATTACTCGGCTCAATATTTAAGTGAAAATTCATTAATTCTAATCCATCATTTGGATAACAATTCAAGGAGTAATTTTTAAAAAATAGGGCCCAAATCCAAGAACAAGAGGCCCACCTAATTATTTGAATTCCAACCCACCATTCTGTCATGGAATTAAAATCCGGACACTTTTCATGACACATCTCATGATGTAATCATCAAATAAAGCTGATATATTTCATTGTAAATGATACGATATAGTTGGCCGACTTTATTGAAGAAAGAATTTAGATTTTAAGGCATTTTCCTTTTCAAAAACCCATTCATATTTTGGACTTCAAAAATTATGGATTGAAATGGACAGAATAACTTTGTTGAATCAACCGGCAATAACGTTGGATCCTTAAGTCTAATGGCCACCAAATTTTCATAGTTGATAGAGGATATATTGATATACAACTTTTTTGATGGATATATCTCGAGATTTGGCTATCTGGATGTCCAAATCGTCGATCCAAGTGGAGGAGAAGTTTCAGAATGCAAATAGCCCACAACATTGGGCTATAAATACATCCTCCTCTCCTCATTTCCAAGAGATGGAATTTCAAAGAAAAGTAGGATAGTTTGGAACGACCAAGGATCTTTTAAAGGCTTAGGTGGATCTTCCATAATCATGTTTTTACTTGAGAAACCATTCCTCCTTTCTTCCTTTCATTTACTTTTGTGTTGTTCTTCATTTGTAATCATGTAAGTCTTTGTGTTTTGTAATTATGTTTTAATGAAATTTTCTTCTTAAATATATATTATTCACTTTCACCTTCTACAATTTCATTTTAATAGTCTTAAAATAGTTTAAATATAGTTGAATACCTTTACCTTGTTTTTCTTCCTCATTCAATCAAATGCCGGTTTTTAATTATCATCATTGTTCGTGTGTGTGTGTTCGATGCACCACTCTTTTCATATCTATGTATTTTTCTTCTATTATTAATTTATTGTCATTATAATTATAACCATATTATTAAACAAATAAATGGATGAGTAAATCTATTATTGGGGTGTGTTAAAATTTTGGGATGTTATGTGAGTGAGAGTATTTTCTCGAAGAATATTGTTTAATTTCACATTGTGTATGTTGGAATTAGTATGTCCTGGATTAATGAATTGTTTCATTTAATGTATGGTTTCCATGGATTATTTCAACCATAAATAAAATACCATAAACAAGATCTAATTTATATTAGAACACTAAGTTATGTTAAGGCTTGGATTAAATCCTCAAATCATAGGAATTCCAATCCACGTTATCTTGTGAGGTTGGTGTAAATTTAAATGAAAAATAATGAAATTCTCAAGGATATCACAAGGTTAACTCCCTAAATATAAACTCACCACAATATTTATAAATTTTTTAAATCAATCATATTCAATCAATAATTTAAATTAAGCTCTGAAAACAAACGCCCCTAATCAAAATAAAATTAACTAAAAACAATCAAATATTAAAAAAGTATTATCACTGAGGATTCGACCGGAGTGCTGGTATACACATTAGAAGAGAATCAGAACATTGACCATTCGATAGGCTACAATTGACCATGTGTTTCAAATGGAACTATTTTTGGGGTCGGTGCAATTAAATAGTCTTTATTTTATTGTTATTATAAAAAAAATTAAAAAAATTTAAAAAAAACACAATGAAAAACCCACCTTCTCATAAAAATCATAAACAGAAAAAACACAAAGAAAGACCCATCTTCCTCATTCTTCCAAAATCTCTATGAATGCCCTGTAGAATCCCAAACAATACCTTGGATTTTTTTGACCCTGAAATTGATATAACACCTCGCCAACATAGGAGGAACATTAGAGATAATCAACTAATTCGAGATGTTGTCCTCATCCAAGAAATTGAATTAGATATGGCCAATGATAGCGAACAAACACTAAAAGAAATTGATGCCCCTAATATGAATTACCAACCACTTGGTAATAAATATCCAAACATAGAAGGTGACTTTGAACTTAGATCGGGTTTGATTCATATTCTCCCTCATTTCCATGGGCTAGTAGGTGAGGATCCCCATATCCATCTTAATGAGTTCCAAGTGGTGTGCTCTACCATGAAGTCTCAAGGGGTTTCTGAGAAACAAATCAATCTTTGAGAGTTCCCTTTATCCGTAGATGACACTACTAATTCATGGCTCTACTACATTACTGCTGGTCTCATAACCACATGGAATGACATGAAGAGACTCTTCTTAGAGAAATTATTTCTTGCTTCTTGTTCTACATCTATCCAAAAGGAAATAAGTGGTATTCATCAATTCCCAAGTGAACCACTCCATGAGTACTAGTAGAGGTTCAAAAAACTTGTTTCCACCTACCCACACCACCAAATTCCTGATCAAATTTTGATCCAATAATTATATGAGGGGTTATTGGATATGGAGAGAACTCTCATTGATGCCGCAAGTGGCAGTGATCTTGTTGATAAAACTCCTACAACGGTAAGAGATCTCATAAGCAATATGGCTGTAAACACACAAAAATTCCTTACTTGATCACATTATCAAGTAAAACAATTCCAAGACAATCAATCAATAGAGCTGAAAAAGATGATGGAATGGATGAGTGAACTTACAGGTCTTGTGAGGAAACTAGCCGTGGCATCCTAATCCCCAACCTCATCTTCTCTGTAATCAATGTTTCCTGGACCTGTAAAAAATTGTGGAATCTGCAACTCCCCATATCATCCAACTGACACATGTACAAAACTTCAAGAGGATCAATCTGATTCATCTTAACCAATTGAGCTCCATGCATCATATGCTCAGTTGAACCCCAACACTCAAAAATCAGCTCAGTTCATTTGAATCTTCAACCAACCTCACTCTAAGCCCTTATCTTATTCATATAACCAAGGCCTGAGGTATGTTAATTCTATCTCTCATCCCCTACAATTACCTCCTCAAAACCCAACCCAATTTCAATATGGTCATGGTGCTTCTAACTTATAACCACTGTATCCTTTTATTCATCAACATCAAAGGAACATTCCTCCTCCTAGCTTCCACTTTCCTAGAAATGCATCTCAATTCAATAACCAATATTATCACTTTCCCAGGATCGAAAATCAAGGTAATCTCAATCCGGGACAAGCCTCTTCTTCCAAGAATCCATGGGAAAGCGTTGTTGAAGATCTTTCCTCCCTCACCCATTACAGCCTCAAAAACATTGAAACTCAAATTAGTCAACTTGCATCCCACCATAGTCAGCATCAACCATCCAATTCAACCCATCTCCCAAATCAACCATTACCCAACCCCAAGGGTAATGTAAGTGCAATTGCACGTAGATCAGGAAAGAAAATTTCTATTCCTCAAGATAATCCCTCTAACCCTCATTTGAATTTTGTCCAGGAAAACTAAAAGAAAATGAAACAATGAAAGGAATCTGAATTCATTCCATCACCTCCTTCTATTCCACTTAGGAACCCAATTCATTTTCCACAAGCTGTCTCTATGCCAAAGAACTCATTTGAACTAGATCCCGAAATGCTCGACCTGTTTAGATGTGTTGAAGTCAACATTCCTCTCATAGATTCCATCAAAAAGATTCCTAAGTATTCCAAGTTCCTTAAGGAATTGTGCACCCACAAGAAGGCAACTTAGGACCTTAGAAAATGTGTCCACCCAGCAGTCTATTCCACTAAAGTGCATAGATCCCAGGACCTTTACGGTTCCATTCCAAATTGGAGGTTCCATCATCGATGATTCTCTCATATACCTAGGAGCCTCAATTAATGTCATTACCAAATACATCTTCCCCGACCATGGTCTAGGTCCGTCACATCCAAAGGTTGTTGTCATTCAGTCAGTCAATCGATGCACAACCAGTCCTGAGAGAATAATCAAGGATGACATTGTTCATTTCAATGATATTATCTTCGTAGTCGATTTCTATATAACTGACATGGAATGTGAGACAAAATCTTCTTGATCTCCCTTAATTCTAGGAATAACATTCCTAATGACAGTTAGAATGAAGATTTATGTCCTTTTGGGAATCTTATCCCTGGAATATGTTGACCATCTGGTCAAATTCAACATTTTCCAGCCATGCAATACCCATATGAGGATCACACTACATTCTCAATCCATGCTTTCGAGGACACATATAAGAGTCAATTGGACTCCATTCCATCACGTTCATCCTATTTTGATGATAAAGGATCTTGTAAAATATTCACCATGATTAATCAAGTTATAAATGGTGATGTTAATGTTGACCTCTCAATCATAGACTCCATCAATCTAGAAGAACTTGAAAACTCTCTTGAATCTAACATTAACTCTGATCTCTACTACTCCACATTGGACAATATCATGAAAAATGAATCTGAATAAATTGAAGTCCCTTCCTCCATTCTAGAGTTGCCTAACCCAAAAATGAAAGATGAGACTGATCTTAAACCTATCCGTGAACACCTAAAATATGCATTCCTTTTCCATGATCACTCGTATCCTGCCATTATTTCTTCTTCACATAGTGAAACTAAGGAGTCCAAACATTTTTAGGTGTTATAGGAAAACAAAAAGGCCTTAGGGTGGACCCTAGATGACATACTAGTAATAAAACCTGCCCTTTGCATGTATCACATCCATCTTGAGGAATCATCCAAACCAATTAGACAACCAAAAAGAAGACTCAATACACTCACACATGAGGTAGTGAGGTAATAGATCACTAAGATTCTTCAAGCTGGTATTATCTACCCAATTTATGATAGTGATGGGTTAGTCCAATTCATGTTGTACCTAAGAAGGGTGGGATGACTATTATCACAAATGAACATGGGGAGGTAGTCACAACTCGATTGAAAAAAATGGAAAGTGTGCATCAACTATAGGAAATTGAATCATGAAACAATAAAAGATGACTACCCTCTTCCATTCCTTGATAAAATGCTAGAATGATTAGATGGAAAGTCACAATATATATTTATTGATGGATACACTGGCTACTTCCAAATCCAAATAGCACCTCAGGACCAAGAAAAGATTACTTTCACTTGTCCCTTTACATCATATGCATATTGGTGAATGCCTTTTGTCTTTTGAAATGCTCATATACCATTCCAGAGGTGTATAATGAATCTATTTTCTGAATTAATTGAACACTTCATAGAAGTATTCATGAATGACTTTATCATTTATGTTGATTCATTTGAATATTTCTTGAATTATCTCTCTAAAGTCCTTCAAAAGTGTGTCAAGTGTAACCTTGTGTTAAATTTTGAAAAATGTCAATCCATGATTGAAAATGGGATTGTTTTTGTGAACATTGTTTCAAAAGAGGGTATTGAAGTTGATCCTGCAAAAATTGAAGTGATCCAATTGCTTCCGGAACCCAACAATGTTTGAGACATCCATTCATTCCTCGGTCATGCAGGTTTCTATCAACGATTCATCCATAACATCAGTACAATTTCCATCCCACTAACTCGGTTTCTCTGGAATGAGGTGAAATTCTATTTCGAGGAGGTTTTCAAGAGATCCTTTATTGAACTCAAAACTACTCTTACATTTTCCCCAACAATCCAACCCCTAGATTAGTCCTCACTATTTGAGTTGATATGTGATTCTTCAGATAGATCCGTTGGCGCTGTTCTTGGTCCATGAAGTGAAAAAATTCCTCATGTCATTTATTTTGCCTCAAAAACATGGGATGAAACTAAATATCACAATACTTTCATAGAAAAATAACTTTTAGTAGTTGTTTTTGCCTTAGATAAATTTCGGCCCTATCTCTTAGGTTCCAAAACATCAACTTCACAGACCATTCTGCTATAAAGTTCTTACTCAAGAAAAGTGATTCCAAACCAAGGCTAATAAGATGGATCATAATGATCCAAGAGTTTGACCTTGAAATCAGTGATAGGTCAGGAAAATAAAACCCTGTGGTTGACCACTTGATTTAAATTTGTAATTCTTCTCATTCTGAAATAATTGATCTAGAATTTCCAACTAATCACAGTTTATCTCTCACTCCAAAATTATCAAGGTTTGCCCCAATTGTAAATTACTTGGTTTCTGGTGTTTTCCCATAAATTTTTTCAAACGAACAAAAACTGAAGATGAAATGTGATTCAAAATACTCTTTTTGGGAAGAAAATAAACTTTGGATAATTGGTGATGACATGGTAATTAAGATATGTGTTGAGGAAAATGAACATTCTTCCATCATAGAATTCTATCACTCAATACCTGGTGGTGGATATTTTGGACCATAAAGGACCTCCAGAAAGGTCCTAGACTCTGGATTCTTTGGGCCTTCAATATTCAAAGACTCACATGTGTTCTATCAATTATGTTCCACTTTCCAGAAGTTTGGCACAATTTCAAAGCGAAATGAAATGCCCCAAAAGCCTTTAATTTTCTGTGAGATCTTTGATATTTGGGGAATTGATGTCATGGGACCATTCCCCCCTTCCAATGGATTTACATAAATTCTTCTTGCGGTTGATTATGTTTATAGGTGAGTGGAGGCCAAAACCACTAGAATGGATGATTCAAATACAGTTAGTGAGTTCCTAAAGACACACATCTTTCTCCAATTTGGCACACTACGTGCCTTGATAAGTGAAATAGGAACCCATTTTTATAATATTACCATGGAATCTTGTTGTACAAAAAACTTCAACTTCATATCACCCCCAAACAAATGGCACAGATGAACTTTCTGATTGGGACGTGAAAAGAGTGCTTGAGAGAATTATAAAACCCACTAGAAAAGACTACTCTGAAAGACTTGGTTAGGCACTTTAGGCTTATAGAAATTCTTATAAAACACCAATTCAGATGTCTTTTTTAGGATATTTTTTGGTAAATCATGTCATTTACCTGTTTAAATCCAACATAAGTCATTTTTTGGCTGTGAAAACTTTTAATTTTGATTTTGAAAAATCTAGTGAAGAACGATTGTTGCAATTGGAAGAACCAGATGAGATTCAATATGATTTTTATGAGAATTCTAATCACTATAAAGAAAAATCCAAGGTGTTCCATGATAAACACATCCTTCTAAAGGTATTTAATGAAGGTGAAAAGGTAATGCTCTTTAATTAATGATTTCAGATTCACCCAAATAAGATTAATTATCATTGGGATGGTCCTTTTGTTATTATTATTGTTTACCCATTTGGTATAGTGCAAGTCTAAGACCCCTCTTCCAAAAGGACGTTAATGGTTAATGGACATCAGTTAAAGAATCACCATGAGAGGATGCACAATCATGGATCAACATCGTCTTCTATTGGATCCCCAACTTCTGCAGTCTACCCACTAGTGGATGAAGATGGAATCCCACCAAATCCAAACTAGGGGCACATCTTTCCATTTAACTAATTCACTCTCTCTATATCTTTCTACTTCTTCCCATCTCTTTAATTTTTTTACCAATTTTGTTATCAAACCCTTTTATTTACACTTTCTCATTTTTTTGTGCGTGTCTTTAAAAAAAACTAAAATAGAAACTTAAAAAAACAAAAATAAATCACTTAAATAAATATGGAAAAAATAGGAGTTATTATTACTCACCTTCAAATTTTTAAATTTTATCCAACCTGTTGGGGGAGCCAACAGACATTTTTTCATCACAAAAATTTTGTATTTTCATCATGACTTTGGAAAAAAAATCTTTGGAAAAAATAAACAAATTTTGAATGATCTATTTTTGATTTGGAAAATGGTTTTCCCCAAATGTGAGAACAAACATTAGCTTATATTCTAAGGATACCTATGGCCATATTTTCAAAATGTGTATTTTTCACCCCCATTTGTGATTCTTGAGTTTGTGGACCATCTATCTTAATTTCCAAATTTAGTGTACATTAATATGATAGAGGAATTTTCTGAGCCACCTGAGAATTATAATAGCCAAATAGCCACCCATTAACCATACATTAATCCTCTATTTGAAATCCCCTTTGAGCCTATGAAAACCTTTTATTTGATATCCACATTACAAGCCCAATACCTTATCCCACCCAATATCAACATGAATTTTCATTCCATATTTTTTTGGAATTAAGAGTGGGGTGATGGATTTAATTTTGGTAACCCTTTGTTGATTTCACCATATTATCATATTCTTGAGGGAAATCATAGATTTTAGTGTGGGGGATAGGTATTCATTTAGTGGGGTTTTGGAATGTATATATGCATATGACATATTTTTCAAATTGTATTGAGAAGTTTTCAATGAAAAAAATTAAAAAAATAAAAATAAATAAAGGGTTTTGTCTTGGGTAGGCCAAAAAACACTCTTCCTTAACCTTTGATATTTTTATAAATATTAAAATTAGTGTCTTGAGGAGATCAATCATGGGTTGGGATATTAGTGTGAGATCTTTTTCAAGTAAAACTTTAAAAAATTAAAAATGAAAAAAAACACTTGCATTATATTCTTTTGTCAATGGGAGAAGTTTTGTGGTTTGTAAATATTTCATCTTCTCATCCCCTTAAATTTTTCTTCCTCTCTTGTGTATTTCTTCCCAAAATCACTCCCTTTTAAATATGTGTTTCCATTTCCTTTCTTGTTTTATTTCAATAATATTATGCATTGTGTTTTCCATGTTGGTGTTTTACCCCTCTTCTTCTCTCTCTTGGACATTATATTCCTACCATCCCATAGCAATAGAAAAACCCCTTCAGAATACCATTTATTTTTCTGCAATTTGGATAGGTATTGGAAGCTAAGATCTCTTTAAAACTCAAAGACTTGACCTTTTGTATAGTGACTGAGTGAAGCTCTATAAATTTATTTTATCATCACGAGAGGAGTAAGTTTTGTATGCCACCATTTCCCATTTCTAAATTTGTGAATGAAAAAATGAATTTTTTTGGAACATTGTTTCTATAAAGACATGTGGCGGAATTCAATATGGATGAGTGAAATTATCTAAACCTCCCCTGATTGGGGAAACCAATATTTTAATATTTTTGGTGAGTGAGAATTATTTTTTTCAAATTTTTTATATTTTTTTCACATGAGGACATGCACAAGACTATGTGTGGGGGAGTTGATGTTATTAATATTTTAATGGATTATTAAATACTTCCTTTAATTATTTTGTATGAAATGTTCATAATTTGTGTGCAATATTAATGTTTTAATACTATGTATAATTTTTGAGCATTTATAGAAGCAGTCCTATTGAGTCGGTTTACTATTTTATTTATAATTATCACCTTATCGATCCAAATCGTGTGGTTCCTATATTTTAGGATTCCTAATTCAATATCCAACATTTAATTAGAATAGATCATGGGTCCATTATTAAATTTGACGACTCATATGGACCACACAAGAGGGCCTACAGAATATGTGAAAAAACTGGACCATCCACTAAGATTGAATTACAGGGCTGAATACAGATGCGAAAAGTCATTAATTCTCCTCAAACATTAGGATAACAATTCAAGTAGTAATGGATAAAAATTTCAGGGCCCAACACCAAGAACATTGGTCCCAACTAATGCTTTCAAATCAATCCCCCCATTCTGTCCTGAAATTACAATCCGGACACTATTCATGACATATCACATGATGTAATCATCAAATAAAGCTAAAATTTTTAATTGTGAAAGAGACGATATATGTGGATAACTTTTTTGAAGAAAGAATTCGAATTTTAAGGAATCTACCTATTAAAATACCCATTCACATTCTAGACATCAAAAAGTTTGGATTGAAATGGACTAATTAACGTAGTTTAATCAACCAGCAATAACATTGGATACTTCAATCGAAGGGCCTCTAAATTTTCAGAGTATAAAGAAGATATATATTTATCTACAACTTTTATGAAAAATATATCTCAATATTCGACTGTCTGAGTGTCCAAATCGTTGAGCCAAGTAGAGGGGCTGTTTTGGAATGCAAACACCCAACAACATTGGGCTATAAATACATCCCCCTCCCCTCCTTGAAAAGAGTTGGAATTAAAGAGAAAAGGAGGATTGGATGGAATGACCTAGGCTCTGCCAAAGGATTAGTGGGATCTTCCTTACTCATTTTTCTGTTTGTGAAACCATTCCTCCTTTCTTTCTTTCATATACTTTTTTTGTTCTTCGTTTGTAATTGTGTAAGTGTTAGTGTTTTGTATTTCTGTATTAATGAATGTTTCTTCTTCAAAAGCTATTATTCTTATCCACCTTCTATAGATTCATATTAATTTTCTTAAAATAATTTAAATATAGTTGAATCCCTTTCTCTTATTTTTCTTCCTCATTCAATCGAAAGTCTGTTTTTAATTATCATCATTGTTCGTGTGTGTGTTTTCGACGCACCACTCTTTTCATATCTCTTTATTTTTCTACTATTATTAATTTATCATCATAATCATTATAATTGGGTTATTAAACACCCAAATGGATGAGTAAATCTATTATTGTGGTGAGTCAAAATTTAGGGATGTTAAGTGATTGATAGTATTTTCTCGATGAATATTCTTTAATTTAATATTGTGCATGTTGGACTTATCATGTCATGGATTAATGACTGTTTTGTTTAACATGTGGTTTCCATGGATTATTGGAACCGTAAATACAGTACCATCAAAAAGATATAGTTTAGATTAGAACCCTAAGTTATTATAAGGCTTGGATTAAAGCCTTAACACTTAGGAACTCCAATCAACATTATCTTGTGAAGTGGGTATAAATTTAAATGCAATATAAAGAAAATATCAAGGATATCACAAGCTAAACTACATAAAAATGATCTAACCCCAATATTTATCAATTTTTTAAATCAATCATAATCAATCAACAGTTTCAATTAATATCTACAAACAATCCCCTTAATCCAAATACAATCATCAAAAAACAATCGACTATTTAGAATGATTCATCGTTGAGGATTCGACCTGAGTGATACTACACACATTATAGATTTGACAGAGGATGAATTTATCTATTACTTATATGAAGGATATATCTCAAGATTCAGCTGTCTAGATGTCCAAATCGTCGAGCCAAGTGGAGGAACTGTTTTGGAATGCAAACAGCCCACAACATTGGGTTATAAATACATCCCCCTCCTCTCCTTGTAAAGAGTTGACATTTCATAGAAAATGAGGATAGGTTGGAATGACCAAGGCTCTGCCATAGTCTTGGGAGGATCTTCCATACTACAATTTTATCCTGATAAACCATTCCTCCTTTCTTCCTTTCATTTACTTTTGTGTTGTTCTTCGTTTCTAATCGTCTAACTATTTGTGTTTTGTAATTTCGTTTTAATGAATGTTTCTACTTCAATATCTCTTATTCTCATCCACCTTATATAGGTTCATATCAATGTTCATAAAATAGTTTCAATACACTTGAATCCCTTTCCCTTTTTTTCCACATTCAATCGAAAGTTCTTTTTTAATAATGATCATTCTCTCTGTGTGTGTGTGTTCGAAGCACTACTCTTTTCATATCTCTTTCTTTTTCTTCTGTTGTTAATTTATCATCATAATCATTATTACAAGATTATTAAACATCCAAATGGATCAATAAATCTATTATTGGGGTGAGTCAAAATTTAGGGATGTTAAATTATTGAGAGTATTTTGTCGATGAATATTCATTAATTTCACATTGTGTATGTTGGACTTATCATGTCATGGATTAATGACTTGTTTTGTTTAACATGTGGTTTCCATGGATTATTGTTACCATAAATACACTACCATAAAAAATCTCTAATTTAGATTAGAACACTAAGTTAAGTTAAGGCTTCTATTAAAGAATTGACACTTAGTAATTTCAATAAACGTTTTCTTGTGAAGTGGTGTTAATTTAAATGCAATATAAAGCAAAGATCAAGGATATCACAAGCTTAACTCCCTAAAAATGAACTCACTCCAATATTTATCAATTTATTAAATCAATAATAATCAATCATTCATTTCAATTAAGCTCTACAAACAAAACCCCCTAATCAAAATACAATAAACTATTTAAAATGTATCACCACCGATGATTCAAACCAAGTGCTACTATACACATTAGTAGAGTATCAAAACGTTGAATGGTCGATAGGTGATAATCATCCATGCATTTCAACCATCACAGAAGAGAAATTCATTTACTGAACCAGGTTTTCTCCCCATTCCAGCACTGTATTAATGAATGACGTTCACCTTCCGTTAATTCCCTATATTACGGAACCATGTTCACTTCCCTTTCTAATCCAATTTGTCTCCTGATAAATAATTCTTTACCCAATAAATTTGGATGGAGTTATAGGCCCCACCAGTCACATAAGAAAATCATACATATGTGTTACAAAAGACAATAAAAATTTATTATATCATAACCAATGAAATGAAATGGGTATTATAAACATTTCATCATAACATAACATTTTAAAAAGAGATAGGTTTCCTAATCATTTCATCGTAACATAAATCATGAAATGAACTGGGTTTCATAAGTGTTTTTTCATGGTAAAATCCATGGAAAAGAAAAACGTTTCATAAATATCATCAAAGAAAAATGTAAATCATTTTGTGAATGAATTCGAATGGATTCTTTGGATCATATCCCTAGTCATGAATTTTCAAAAACAATTTATTTCATCCTAGGAGGAAAATAATTTGGAAATATCTTAAAAAATATTTCATAACGAAATTATACTTTATTATTTAAAAAGTAATTTTGAGAAAGTAAACATTTTGAAAACCATATTATTTGAAAAAAAGGAAAACTATTAATGAAATAATTGAAACAATAGTTGGTGATGACATTGTAGGATTTTATCCATGCCGTACGTGTTAAAACAAATATTCCTTTCAATTTTTTTTGTAAATTAAAAAGAGTTTTTTTAAATCAACTTGAAAGTTCCATTCCAAATTTTTTGTAAAAATTCCAAACATGGGAAAAAGAGTCCTTTAAAAATCATAAGATAGTAAAAATATATTTTCGAAAAATATTTTTAGAAATCATGGTTTAGGAAGAAATGATTCTTCCAACTGAAGAGATAAATAAAGTAATGTTTTATTAAAACATTTTTTTATAATGTCTTGTAAAAAAAGTGTACAATAGTAATATTAGATTGAAATTTCATGAATAAAAACATGATAATAAATTTAATGGGAATTATTTATATTTATATCATGATACTTCCTAATTAGAGACTTCTTCCTAAACAATTATGATAAATGATGGGATTGTAACACAAAATCATTACCACTTTGGTAACATTAAATTATTATCCCAATTGAGGAGTAAGATAAATTTTAAATTAAAATATAACTAGGATATGTAAATTAATGATATTATAAGTCAAAGGGTCTTTATATAAACATTGTTAAAGAATATAGGTTCATAATATAATGTACATCTCAATGAAGACAAATTGAGAAAGAAAATTACCTTAACTATTTTTTAGATTTTTATCCATAAACACCATGAAATAAGGATACTAAAATAGATATTTAAATTCATAATATTTTCGATATTATAGTAATAAAATACATTCATAGTCCTTATATATGCTATATTGAAGCAATAAGTGATGACTATTTCATTCCTCTCACAGAAGTAAAAAGTGAGACAGAAATCTACTACCATAAGCATTGACTTATATCACACATATTAAAACATCATTTATAATTAAAATAAGTTTGAAATAAATATATACATATTAAATAATCATATTCATATATATCATACCATATTTTATACTTTTTATCTTTCATTAAAGATATGTTAATTATTCATTGTCATTGTTTGTTTCATGTAGTATCAACTTTTTTTATAAGTTTTGATTTTTTTTATTTTTTTGTTCTCATAAAATTTTCCTATTTTTATAATATCAAACTAAACTGAAATGATAGTTTTGTTATGGTTAATTAAACTACATCTAAATTTTTTGAAAATAATTTAGTGGTTGTTTATTAAAAAATTATCAAAACCATTTATGTTTTTTAAAAACCCAAAACATCTCCCCCAACCCCCTGATGCTTCAACCATGATCCTCTTGAAGCCTTGCCGCAGATCCTGACCCTCACTGCCCCTCACCTCTGATTCGAACCCTCATCATACCGGTCCCAACCAACACTGCCCACACCATACCCTCACACCACTCAAAGGTTGAGTGGTATGTGAAATTGATTTTATGTCCAGATATTTACTGTATAAAAATTGGAATTACCCTGGTTGTTTAAGAAATACATCTTGATTTGAGTTCTTTCTTGGGTATTTTGATATGGTTTGGTGTGATTTAAAACTATTATGGGTAATTGGGTTGTGTAGATTTTTTTCGTAGGAATATTAATTTTTATTTAGTATTTGTCTTAATTTGTTATCAATTCTATAAAAATAATTATATTAACACTTGGGCATGATTATATTTGTTGGAGTGGGAATATTAGTGTAGATTTGGGTTTTGTATTAATTTTTTTATCATTTTTATTAAAATAATTATGTTTAAGACTTGAGGTTTATTAACTTTTTTAAGTGTTGCTTGATTAGGGTTACCATGTCATGTCATGTTGTGGTTGTTAATGATTCCATTGAGGTAAGGTATTCATGAAATTAACTTCATTATTCCAATAAAAATCATGGAGTTATCAATATTTGTTTGTTTTGACTATATGGATTATCATAAAATCTAATGAATTATATAAAAGTAAAATGAATGGAATAGTTGAATCACATGTTTTTTAATCAAATTTCATGATATTGATTATATATTAGACATGGTTCAGATGTTTCTAGTAAAATAATTTTTATGGTATATTAATTTTTTTGTTAATATTATTTTCTATAATCACCCAATATAGAGTTTTAATAATTAATAGATGGAAATAAGTTTAATTTAGTGGGATCTTGAGTAATTAAGTTGGTGTTTAACATGAAATTCAGTATTGACATGAAATAATTTCTGAATAATGGTTCTTCAATGTGAAGTACCACGATGCATCCCATTTCTTTTTGATTTCTATGGGGTATATATAGTATTTATTTGAAGCCATATGATATTTTTTTATAGTTTTTTCAGGTGGATATCGAATAAATATTGATGTGTTAAATATAGTTAGGGTAATATATAGTTAATGGAGTGGTGAGAACATTTGTTTTTGGAAACGAATTAGATTTGTGGAAGATGTGGGGGATATTGACATGTTTTTTGGGATAGATTATGTACTAATAATATCATTTATTGTGAGGTTGGGTTATATAATCCTAGTAGCATGTAATTTGTCTATAAATAATGAAAATTTTAATAATTGGTGTTATGAAATTGATAATATTTAGGTTTTAAATGTTTAGTTGATTACAGATGAAAAATTAAATAATTGATTATTGAGATTAGTAAATGAATGACACTAGAATAGAACAGCATATTTTAATGAATAATATCTTTAAATGAGAAAATATTTAATGAATGTGCTAAAATATGAAATAACAAATTCCATAGAATAATGAACGTGATTATTCTGTTAAATGGTTTATTTATAATGTAATGAATATTATTATGAAATGTGTTATAAATAATTTTAATATAGATACCGTTTGTGGATATATAGGCTTTTTTGTAATATTTATGATTATAGATGACAATATGTGGTAGTGACAGTGGTGTGGATTTAGTATAAAATTTTATTATATTTTGTTTGTGTCAAACCATTGTTTGGGATTTTGTGAGACCATATACCCATTGAATTTCATATTATATAATATAAAATAAAATCAATTTTTGGTAACTAGAAAGATGACACCTTAAGGGTGTAGGACATTTGTGTGTTTCTAATATGGGAGGGTAGATCATACCAAAAACAACAATACTTGGTATCTTCCAAGACATTCACCAATTTTTGTGAATTGGTTATATGTATCATGTTTTTAAGATACCTCCTCATAAAAGTAAGTTTGGTCCATTTTACAATAAATGAACTCAGTTTCAGTTGGATGGGTTCAAGGGAAATGGGAATAACCCTTAGATGATAGGAGACTCTCATTGGCTAATAAGTTCTAGTGTAGGACCAATTCTAAGAATTTTTATTTGAAATATCATGTTGTAGAGGATTCAAATGTTAGACTATAAGATGAAATATGTATGATATTTCACTTCACATTTTCAAAAGTTTATCTTGAACGTGACATGTATGTATGTATTTTAAGTCAATGTTAAAAATATTTTAAAAATGTTCTTTTATGTTTTAAAATATGTTTACACAATATATTAAAATTTATTTAACCTCATCAAATTTTTGTTACAAGATTTATCCCTTCCTAAATATAGTTATTTATAATTTTGGTTATCGAACATGCAGAGGCATGAAAATTTATTCTTGATCGCTTCCTGTGTAACACCACTGGAAGATTCAGCATCAATGATGTTTTTCTATGTAGCGATTCATTTATGATTCTTTTTTTCAAAAAGGGAAATGTTCTTTTGAAACCATATACCTTATTTCGTAGGAAGGATTACAAGATATTTCTTCCTATAATGAAAATAATACACCACTTCAAATATATTTCATAAACATTTGATGTGATTAAAAATATTTTTTTCTTAAAATGAATATACTTTAGGAATACCAATCCTTTAATAGTTTATTTTAATGGAAAAAACCTATATATCATTCATAACCTGAATACGGAATTTATTGTATTATAAATATACCCTTTAAGAGGGGTAAATATAGTAATCTTTAGTGTTTGGATTATATTTTATTTACCTAGAAGATTCATTATTTACCATATGTATTAGTATAGGAAATCCTTATTTAAGATATTCAGTTTTTTTTTCAAATTGTATATATGAAAATAATTTCTTATTTAGAAGTAGTTATATGTTTTATTATTTTTAAAAATTTCTAGGAACATTGTGATATATATGGTTAAATTCTAGATCACCTTACCATGGAAGACACCTATGTTTTCTACGGGTGTGGAGGAGGGTTTAGATTTATCAATTTCTAATTGATTTCTTGAATGGAAAATAAGATTTCCATGCCCAAAATGTAAATATAGAATATGTTTGAAGAGAGAGGATGTTTACGAATAATTAATAATTAAAGAAATCACTACATAAAATTTATGTTGGATATGGAATTTAGAATCGAACATTACAGAATGGTTAAACACCGATTTCATTCCACTGAATGTGCTCCCAACTTCGTCAATAGTGGAAAATTAAATGAAAAATCTTATAAATGATTAATTTGCATTGTAAGACACTATCATTAACAAAAAAACATATCAGTACAACTAGTTGAGGGTGATAAAAATAGCAACTTGACAAGTGATGTTTTTGAGAGTGTTGGAAAACTTGATCAGGATTGTAAAATATCATTTGATCCACATCTTCAGAATGTGAAGACTAATTTAAGAGAAAACTTCAATGAGTAGACAGATGCATTTCATGGTTTAGTTGATGATGTAAATAAAGAGTTATATAGTGTTTGTTTGAAATATTTCAAATTTTATTTTCTGATAAAGTTGTACTGTATAAAATTCATATGTAAAATTACAAATTAGGTGATTTCCCAAATATTATAATTTTAACATGATGAATTTCTGAAAGAAAATATCCCTCAGTATTTTTATGATATGAAGAATTTTGTTAAAAATATTGGTATACTTTATATAAAAATTCATGTGGGTCCCAATGATTGTATGCTTTATTGGGGAGTGGATTCAGGCAGGCAAGATTGAAAAAATGTTCTTCTTCAAGTTGGCAGTCTATGGGTGATGTAGGAAGTCTAAGTAAATATACAACCCTAAAGAATAATAAAATGAAAACACCTTCAATGGTTTTGCGTCACATTCCTTTAAATCATCAATTGAAAAGATTATTCATGTCATCGAAAACTGACGAACACATGAAGTGGAATTATGTAGATAACAAAATTGATGGCTTAATGCGATAAATAAGAGATTAAAAATACTGAAAGGAATTTGATTTATTACATCTAGTTTTCTCATCAGGTACTTGGAATGTTTTATTGGGATTTGTTTATAATAGATTCAACCCATTTTTGGACTTTGAGTACTAGATATAGCATTTCATCTGTTGTTTTTATCCTTAAAATCATCCTCCATGAATGTGTATGAAACAAACATATTTTTATCATTTTGATTATTATTCCAGGAAAAAATTTCCGTGATCTGATATTGATGAATACATATAGCAATTAATTGAATAATTACAAGAGTTATGGAGAAAAAGTATTGATACATATGATGCATCTTCAAGAAACATGTTCCAAATTAAAGTTATTCTAATGTGGACCATTAGTGACTTCCCTGGACTTAAGAATTTAGCTGATTGTAACACTTACACGTGTTTGGTTTGCCTTTTTTGTAACCTTGAATTTGATCCCAAATGGCTACCTCATAGTAGAAAATGGTGTTTCTCGTGTCATCAAATATTTCTTGATTCATGTTATATATTTCGTATGAACAAGTCAAAATTCAATAGTTTCATTTATCATAGTCCACCTCTAATGTTGTTAACTGGTTTTGAAATATTTGTACCATTTCAAAATGTTGAATCATAATTTGGGAAGTGTCATCATTTGAATTATAGTGGGAAATGAGTTCTAAGTGCATCATCAGGTGAAATCATATTTAAACAATTGATGAAAAATAGAATATTATTTAATATTTTGTATTGGGAAATTAATTTGTTGTGTAATAATCATTATTTGATGCATATCAAGAAGAATGTTTATGAAAATTTGATCTTCATATATCATAATGATCATGAAAAGCCTAAGGATCATCTCAATTCTCAGAAAGACTTACATGCAACATACATAAAGCGTTATCTCTTTCCATATGAGAAGGGAAAGTGTGCACCATTAACTTTTTCAGTGAAAAATATCGATAAAGATAGATTAAATATAATTTTAAAACAAGTGAAGGTATCTTATGGGTATTAATGTGACATATCAACGTTTGCTGACATAAATAATTAAAAGTTACATGGATTGAAAAGCCACGATTCTCATATTTTGTAATAGTAGTATCTTTCATTTGCATTGCATACAGTAGTACCTAAAGAGGATACTCCTGTACTCTAATTCTACACATTTTTTAGAAAAATGTGTTTGGAAACTCTATATCCATTTCTACTTGAAATTTTTTTGGAGATATTTGTATTGAGACTTTGTGCAATGGAGATGATCACCACCTGTTATTTTTTTCTGTCCCGATTCATTTGAATGTAAATTTGGTTGAGGAAAAAAAAATAAGAGGCCCCATACATTATTGATTGATATAAAAAATTTAGAGGTACAATATTTTTATGTTTTTCACTTCAATAATAAATTCATGGAAATTCATAAAATACATAAATATTTTTTAAAAATTTTATTTCCTATATATCTTTGGAATTTGAAATAATATGTAAAAATTAATAGTAAACCCAAAGGCTCTATTTTTAAGTATATTTGTAAGAGGAGTCTCAGAAATTTTCTTTTATATACTTGGATGATATTGAGACAAAATTAAATTAACTTGGATGTTTTGATGACACATCGACTCAATCTGAAATACATGGGAAATACAAAATCATTCCTTCTATTAGTCGATCAGTTGGGAGGAGATCAAATGTTATAGTAACAAGAATAGAATTATTACAGGAACATAGATATGTGATTATGAATTGTAAATTTATATATCCATTTATTGAAGGTCTGAGTATACAAAAAATATATGAAAGAGAGTAACAACATTAAATGATAAAGGTATAACCAAAGATGTTAATAAAGATCATAGTGAATTGTTTGCCTGTTGTGTTAGTTCATAAAAATTGAAATCAATACAGATATTATGTTGATGCGTATATTTTTTAAATAAAATAATTTTCATTTTTTTCAGATATTGAATCCAAATACTTGAGCATATATGTGAAAATATTTTATGTTTCTTGCTTGAGGTCCTCTAAAACAAGATAAAAAGTTCGACACATACAATGTGAATGAATTTAGATTTCATACAATTTATCAGTAAAAGGGTTTGAAAACATAGAATGGTGAAATATTTATGTTTTTTTATGTGGAATACTATGTAATGTTTACTGATATTATCGAATTAAACAACCTCAGATATTTTTCTGTTTTTTATTCAAATTCAATTTGGTGGATATTATTAGGGATGTTAAAGGTGGTTCCTTGAAATTTATGTCTGTGAAATTCTATCTCCTTATGAATGTCGGTGACTATGAACTAAATGATTTATATTACCTTATGATCGCAAACAGAAATGATATATTATGTGAAATATGTCTTGGATGAATGGTTGACTGTATTTTCTCAAGTAAAAATGAGACATATATTATATGGGCGATGAAGTGGAATATTTGACCAATGAAATTGAATCTTATCAACCGAAAGAAGTAGACATATTTTTCCATCATGATGTTGAAAATAATAGTCATTCAAGGGTGTATGAAGAATATTAATTAATGATTGAGTAGGAAAAATATATGTTTGAAGGAGAAAATTAATTTATGTGCAGGTATCCATTCATTTATCAACAACTAATGTCATTTGGGTAGTCATTCATTATCGTTGTTATATATATTGTTTTTGTTAGTACTGTGCATCTATTATCATTTCTAATTTTTTCGACATGATTATATATATATATATATATATATATATGTTAAGATCATATTTTTATTTGATTAAATGATTGGAATGCCAAAGAAGAAATATTATACAGATGCCAGTCGACTCTTAGTCGATGTTAAAACAACCATTCAAATAGATAATGATCCATATGTCTCCCTCCCTACTGTATATGATACACCATCAACTTGACCCCCCTACACCATCTCTCATACCCTTAGGTACTATCCCATAAGCATCTTGGTCGATGCCTTCCCGTTCAGTAGTCTCATCAGTGAGGAAGAAGGGTGCCACTTCTAGTTCTTCATGGTGATACTGGATCGTGATGATTATAGGTAAAAAAATTTATATGAATATATTTATTTCACTTTTTATACTAATAACTATTTTTTCATAAAATTTGGAAACAATTATACTATATAGAAAAATATGAAAAATGCATATATATGGAATCAGACTAGATAAAAGATAGTTTTCCAATTTTATTCGTATAGGGTACCTACGGATGACACTATGAGATTACATGGATAGATTTTAGGCTAGCTGGTGATGGAGTCAGCTACAATTCCCATTACATATGATTATTGGAGGCATATGCAATCATATTGGACAAATGAAGCTTTTGATTCACAAGTAAAGGTAATTTTAATACATAGTATTATAACTAAATTTCATTATATTATTAAATGAAAATATTTTTCCTAATCAATCCCCATGTATATATGTTTTTCCACTTTAACATTGTTGATATCCTAGAATAAAAGTGAACATTTAAAAATTTTGGAATGAAATGGAATGATTATAAATGAAGATTATTGAACAAATTCTACGATACTTCATTGAACACCCAATGAATGTACGATAGGGTACCCAATTGGGTACCAAGAGAGCAATAAAAAATTTTTATGGATAGGAATCATGATGATAAGAACATGGTATTTAAAAATACAATATTATATTAATCTAATTTTTACATTTATACATCTATATGAAAAAGAGATGACATTACATATATTACTATTAAATTAAATTTTTGTTATTTAAGGATATTTCATGTAATAATGTATCGATATGGGGTATAAAAATCATCCCCCACACTATGGGATCATAATATTTTTCTAGAATTTGATCTACTATTTTAATATTTTCATTAGTTTAAATATTTATTAGAAAATATTATATGTTTAATATATTAAATTATTGGTTTATCTTTGTTTAATGAAGTCACAGAGTAAGGCCACCCAACATCCGGGATAGAAGTGTGGTTGGACGCTCATAAAAAATATTATGGGAGTTTTGTTAATAAGCATGCCAAATAAGTTGGGGTATGAATTAATTATTCATTATAATAACTTACTATCACAAGCCACTATGTTAATATATATTACTTCTAATATGACTTATATTTTATTTATAGGATAAAATTTTTGTAATGTGGGATGTGAATTGCCCATAGTTCTACTAAGTCTCCAAGGATGACCAAATTGGTAAAGTCCATGGAAAGTAGCATCCTTGTTGAGTGTGTGGGATGTGTTTGGGACCAGTACCATCTGAGTTCATTTGCAGAAAAAGGGGATTGTATGTTAATCTATTCCTAGTTGAAGTAGCTCCCTAACCCAAGATTATTATAGAATGTTTGATTCTATGCAAAAAAAATTAGGAAAAGAGGGTTAATATATATATTTTGAAGAAAGTGTTGTATCACTTATATTAGAAGATGACCAGATCTATCCTATAGGATTTTGTAGTGAAGATAGGTGGTGATTAGGTGAATCAAACAACTTAAAAATCATTTATTTTACAAAATTTTATTGATTTCAAGTTTACATATAAATATAAAATGTTTTATTTTTAATATAATTGTCTTACAAGTTCTAATAGAATGAATTAGATATGGAGATGGAGAGGGTGATGAGCAGATTTCATCACTGGGAAATGGTTAGTGGAGGGGTTTTTTCATGTACAATCTATGTATTTTGTTTATTTTTCTTATATTTTGGAAGGTACTGGGACAACATGTTCCTTATGTATGTTTTTTATAACCATGTGTCTATATGTTGTGTTTCAACTGCTTATAGAGACATAAATTTATTTATGATCATATATGATGTTTATATTCTTGGGTCCTTTAAATATAGTCTTATCTAACTATTATATTATAATATTTCCCACTTATTTTTCATGGTTCCTTAATATGTGTATTTATACTCAATCCTACATGGGATTTTAATGTAATATTTTTTTTCTTATACAGATAACTGGTAGAAAAGTGGGGTCCTTGGTGGACCTAGTATCTATGGAACCTATAAGTAACTAGAGGCATTGACTATGTTTAGTGTTCTGACATAGGTATATTAAGTTGGGAACTCCTCTTCCTTTTCCTATCATTTCTTTCTAGATTTGGACATACTTTCCTTCTTCTTTGTTAGGCATGTATTTTACACATTTCACTTCTTATATATTTTTCTATCTCATTCAGATGTATTTCTTAAAGGTTACTACATTATTTTTTTACACCATAGATGTTATATTTTATTATACCTATGAACAATTTCGTGGAGGTGAGTGTGTTTGTTCACATACAATAGGATAAATCCTCCCACATTAGTGATATTCCTACTTTGTTCTTATCGCTAACCCATCACCTATTGGGTGTTAACATGTGGCGTCACTATGAGCTTAATAGTGTCCCATATAGGGCCTATAGAGGTCATTTCATGACAAAAAACCCTATGTTTTTCTCCCAGAAATCAATGTAACACCCCAAGCTTCCACGATACTCTTTTCATTGAATAATACAGTAGCGTGTATTGTACGCAACGTCAAGATTCTAACACACCGCGACCAATCAAAGTAGCCGTTATGAATAGTAATACCCACTTTTTGAAATTTTATACATTTTATATTTCAAAATGGACTTAAATTTTGGATTCAGAATATTGAAATTATCCTAGGATGTAATTTTGTTACTTTTTGGATAACTTTTATATTTTGATGAATAGTGAAAATTACTAAATTTTTATTAACAACACATTTTTTAATCAAAATAATTAATAGTGATAAATTATGAATTTGAGTGGTTTTAATGTATATTTAGAATATAGTTTTACCATTTAATATGATTTTGGTCATTGGAAATAATTTCAAAATTAAACCGGACATAAACAAGCATCAATCTTTTGATAGTTATTATCTCTTAAAAACACGCTTTTTTGTTTTAACGAAGAAAATTAATTTGAAATTATTTTATGCCACTTATATGTTTTGAATATAGAAAAATGTATTCCATATTTGGAATCAGGATTTCCAAATTTTGTAAATAGGTAACTTTCATTTTTATACATTTTGAATAATTACTTCGGTAAATATTTTATTTACCATGGTTAAAGGGTAAATCCGGTATATAAGGGTAAAAATAATAATATTATAATAATCATAAATTACCCTAAAACGTGTCCTAACCTTATTGTTTGATACATGTAAGACCATGGGAATATTTGGGATTATTTTGGGATCCCATGGAGCCACTTGTTGGTGATAAGGACACTTTATATTAATTAAGTTAAAACAAATACAAAAACGACAAAAGCATATATCTTTTAGAAAAACAATTTTTACATAGGGATATATATGTCTAAATTTTGACTATAAATATTAATTATAAAGCTAAAAAGACTTCTTAAATAATGGTATTTTATTAATAATTTTTATACATTAAATAATTTAATTTATTTATGACACAATGATGATGCAGTAATTACCGTATTAATTAAAGAATAAGATAACTGATATTATAAATACCCAAATAAATGTAATTTGAGACTTTTTGTAAATTACAATAATTTTCTAGGTTAATATGAAAATATTATTATTATTTATATAAACTTATTTCGAAGTAATAATTCTTTTATGAATTTATCAAAAACAAAATACCCAATAGTTTTAAAATTGACATAAAAGAGTTTTTAAAACAAATATTATATTATTAATTGATATTCAATTATGAAAAATCTAAGGTTCATCCAAGAGACTCTTATCATGATAGGTGTATCATTAATGGACCATCGGGGGTTGCTTGGATGTATATAGTAATTTTATTAACTAAATAATACAAAAATACAATGTGACATGGTAAGTGTCAAAATAATTAACTAAGAGTCAAAACTAAAAGATAAGGTTAATATAATGACCCAACCCTATATAAATTCTATTATTTTAGTGGTTTTAGACCGCTACCCGCCATATACTTTGAATATTCCACTTTGGAGCCATTAGATAACGAATATGAATTTATTAAAAAATAATATTTCTAGATTTTCCAAAGGTTCCCCTCACCCCTCTTATAAAAGGGCACTCCCCCTTCTCTCAATTTCACACCTTCAAAGACTTTTGGCTTGTCCAAACTCTAACCAAATATCCTACCAACTTCCCTCACTACAACCTAGAGGCTTTTGTTTGATCAGAAAGCCATCTTAAGGATCTCTTTTGATCAAATCAAAAAAAAACCAGAAGAAGAGCTAATGTTTTCACCACCCTTTTTCATGTTCATTTCATCATCCACTTCTTCGTTCATTATTATTACCATTATAAAATAATAACTCCTGTATATTATATATACTTTGATGTTATTATAAACATTGTACAACCATATTTCAGAATTCTATCCGTCCTTTGAAAGACATATCACCATAAGTGCGTACGTACGGCTTACCGTCTCCACGTCATGGTGTAATTGTTATTCAAAACATTATTATTTGGATGGGTATAATAATGATGTGTAATTCATGTAAGTAATAAATATAACATGATAATTATTATGTATATATATGATATATCATCCAATTAAATATTATTTTAATATCAAAATAATGATATTGTCGCTCGTGCGTACGTACAGACTACTGTCTCCACGAACGCGATGAGATTCACTCTCCATCATATCCATTCAAGTCTAATTCTCATTTGATGATTATTAATAATTTTTAAGGACTTAATATCATTATGTATATGAATAAGATACAACCTATACATAACAAACATGGCTTACATAACAAAACATATAAAAGAAAATGAGTAAGTTAACACCCGAAAAGACAATAACATTAAGATATAATTAACAAAGAAATGTTAAAAGATCATATATAATATCATATTAATTGTATATGAATCTTTTATAATTTAATAAAAAATATTTCACCATTATACAGGAAGTTAACCTACCACCAACCAAGGAAAAGTACAAGGTAAGGGTTTTTTCGCAATCTCTTAATTATCCGAGGTTGCTTATACGTAATAATCTACTAGGACTTCTTTATCATCCACATCCATGTTTCTTAAAAATGTATTTCAAAAAAAAATTACTATTTACTAGAATATGGGTTAAAGTCATTTATACCCTTCTTTGAATTCATATAAGTTGTTTATAAAGGAATCTTTCCATCATTTTCCAAACAAGGTCCTTTTTATCCTTTTCGACAAAATTAAGGTAAGAATGTTTTTTACCATACGGTGTGTGCAGTTATTTTCTGACATTATAATATCTTTGAAGCTTCCCTTACAATATTATAAGAAAAATTTCACAGTAAATGTTTTATTTTATAATTATGTGACTTTTAAATTATTTAAGAAAAAGAGATATTTCGCTCAAAAAGTTTTGATTTCATCTATGTAAACATCCTTTGATGGATTTTAATCTTATTTGAAGTTGATTTATTATGATACAAAACTTCCATATTGTATTGAAGTTTTTGTGATTTGTTTGACTGTGGATGTGTTATTTTTATACCATTCATGGTTTATTAAGAAAGTATTTACATATCATATGCTAGTTTTAATACAAATATTTATGTTTTGTTTAAACATGTTCATATGAGGAATGCATTAGACTTAATACGTGATAAGTGGAGCCCGCTATAGCTCCTCAATGCATCAGTAGGTATCCTGAGATAAACTAGTGTCTTGGCAGAAGGCCTTGAAAAAATCTTATCTGTAGTCTTGGCATGAGGCCTTGGCTATATGGTTATGATAATCTGGCATTATGAATTCCATCATTATGAATGTTTTTATTGATATTGCATCTGATTATTCGATTAGTATAATATCCATGTGAATAAGTAAATGAATTTATTTCATTTTATTTTTTCTATACTATGTTGATGTTCATGTTTAAAAGGATTTTGATTTAGTTATATAATGCCTTAAATGTTTATTCTTAATTATGAATGATTCCGCTATATTGTTATCCTTACTGGGCATTTGAGCTCACACCTTTTGTATGATTATTTTTCCCAGGATGTGAAGAAGTAACCTATGAATGACCTGCAGGGATTGTATGAGGATATAAGATTGTGGACTATGGAGACTATATTGTTGTAGTTTTTATTTGATGATGCAATGTAAACATTATTAATGTATCTAGTTATTCCAAGGATACTAAACTAATCGATCTTTCGAGACTTGATCTTTCTTATGATCATTCCAATGTTATGTAATAATGCACCGACTCTGGGTATCTAGGGTCGGGGTGTTACAGTTGGTATCAGAAGATGTTTAGTACAAACCTTGGAAACTAGATTTAGATAAACTTTGATTAGAGCACATAGACCTAAGATGGACTTTGAGTATTAGGATAATTTTCTCGGGGGATATTCTTAGGATAATTCTCATTTTCCTTACAAACCATTATGAAGGGTTATGAGTATATAGTTCCTCAAAGAATGTTTTTTAGGATTATGGATTATATCCATAAACTGTGAAATTTATGTTAAGTGTTTTTACAAGTATGGAATTATGTATTTTGATTCATAAACTAATCTAGTTTCTTCCATTATTTAGAAATGGCGCCTAGCGGAAGGAATGGAAACTGTATCAATGAACGCACTCCATATAGGGATTTCCCCCCTGATCAAGATAATTATAATGGAGCTAGTGATGCAACTAGTGCTGATCAGCTTATCACCATATTGGGACAACTCACTCAGGTTATGAATAATAACCATACCCGTATGAAGCACCCTGATGCACAGTGTGGAGGGTCAATGTTAGATTTCTTCATGAGGCAACAACCACCAACATTCAATGGGAGCACAAATCCATTGGTAGTTGAGCAATGGATAAGTTCCCTAGAGAAAATATTTTAGGATTTGGGGAGTATTGAAAGGGAAAAAGTTTTCATGGCAGTTTATCTCCTCACTGGAGATGCTGATCAATGGGGGTCATTGATTCAAAATGGGAAGAAAGATGATGAAGTATGAAATATGGAATGGAGGGAGTTGAAAGATCTGTTTTTAGAAAAATACTTTCCTCCCGATCATCAAGCAGATATGGAAAGGAAATTTCCGAGTTCGAGGCAAAAGGAGGATGAGAATGTCACAAAGTATGAGGCTAACTTTATGAGGTTAGCAAGGTATGCTAGAGATTATATACGTAAAACAAGAATTAAGATTGATCGTTTATTTTATGGGTTAAAACCGTTTCTCCGTCGAGCATTAGTCACAGAGAACTTCTCATCATATGAAGATATTGTCTCTTGTGCTATCAAGAGTGAAAATGAATTCTCTAAGTCTTATGACTTTAAATCAAAGCAAGAGAAGAAGAGACCTGCTGAACACTATGGGAAAGGAAATAAGGAAATAGGGAAGAAGGGTAGAATTGAATTTCCACCCTATGATAATTGTGGAAGGAATCACCCTGGTGCCTGTCTGAAAGGAAAAAGAGTATGCTATAAATGTGGACATAAAGGCTGTCTTGCTGGTGATTGTAAAGGAAAGAAAGATGCTACCTATGTTCAATGATACAATTGCAGAGAGATGAGACATTATTCAAATCTATGTCCTAAGCATCAAGGAAACTTACCTCAGGAAAGGCCAATGGATCAAGGCCAAGCTTATGCAATCACTATTGTTGAGGTTGAAGCCCCGAAAGATGTGGTGGCATGTAATTTAATGGTTTTCTCAAGTTTAGAAAATGCATTATTTGATTCTGGATCATCGCATTGTTTCATATCTACCTAGTTTTCTAAGAATATTAGATATTCCCAATTTGATATAGCAAGGGAGTTGTCAGCTAAAACTCTTAAGGGAAGTATCATTGCATCGATGTTTAGTGAATCAGTCCGCATTAGAGCACATAAATATTCTTTATCCGCTGATCTCATCCTCATACCTATGATTCAATTTGATATAATCCTAAGTATGGATTGGATTTCAAACCATGATGCAAAGATTTATTGTAAGAAGAAGGTGGTTGCGATTCTTGATGATTATGATAAGGAACACCTTATCTTTAGAGCAGGATCGTCGCCACCGAATTCTTATCTAGATCCACCCCCAGTTCCTCAACTAAATTCAATTATTGGGGAGGAAGAGAATGAAATGACTATGGGTAAGGTAAGTAATCTTAAAATAGAGGATGTACCTATTGTGAAAGAATATGTTGACGTGTTTCTGGAAGATTTACCTGGACATCCTCCAGAACGAGATGTTTAGTTTTATATTGATTTAATTTCTGGATCAAGGCCTATATCGAAGACCCCTTATAGAATGGCCACTATAGAATTAGTTCAACTAAAGAAACAACTAGAGGAATTGAGTAATAAGGGATTTATTCACCCTAGTGTTTCTCCATGGGGAGCCCCTGTCCTTTTTGTTAAGAAGAAAGATGGATCTATGAGGTTATGTATCGACTACAGTGAGATCAACGCTATAAAAATAACGAACATGTATCCCCTACCTCGCATTGATGAATTATTTGACCAACCACATGGAGATCAATTCTTTTCAAAGATTGACCTTTGATCTGGATACCATCAGTTGGGTGTGAAGATGGAATACGTTCTGAATACATAATTTCAAACCAGGTACCGGCATTATGTGTTTATAGTAATGCCTTTCAGGATGACTAATTCACCCTTTGTATTCATGGATCTAATGAATAGAGTTTTGAAGGAATATCTCGATGATTTTGTGGTAGTATTTATTGATGATATCTTGGTATAATCCAAAAGCTACGAAGATCATGAAAATCACATGCCCATTATCCTGAAGACACTGAGAGGACATGAATTATATGGGAAGTTTAGCAAGTGTGAATTATTGATTTAGGAGATTTATTCTCTTGGCCATATTTTCTCTAAAGATGGAATCTCTGTTGATCCTTCTAAGACCAAGGAAATCCATGAATGGCCTACACTGACGAGTATAACTGAGGTACGTAGTTTTATTGGTTTAGTAGATTATTATTGATGTTTCGTCCAGAAGTTTTCCCGGTTGGCTAACCCATTAACAAAGCTCACACGTAAAGGGGTTAAATTTGTATGGACAAAAGAGTGTGAAGAATGTTTTGAATAACTGAAGAGAAGATTAGTCAATGCTCTTATATTGACTCTACCATCGGGGAATGATGGGTTCTATTATTTATCATGATGCATCAATGAAAGGACATGGTTGTGTCCTTATGCAGAATGATAGTGTTATTGCCTATGCATCACGACAATTGAATATTCATGAGAAAAACTATCCTACTCATGATCTCGAGTTATCAACTGTGATCTTTGATTTGAAGATATGGAGACACTACCTCTATGGTGAAAAATATGAGATTTATACTGATCACAAGAGTTTGGAGTATATTTTCTCACAATAAGAACTCAACACGAGGCAAATGATATGGCTTGAATTACTCAAGGATTACGATTTTATGATACACTACCACCTGGGGAAGGCAAATAAGGTGGAAGATGCTTTGAGAAGAAAAGATCATGGAGTTTTGAAAATGATGAGAATTGAAAGGGATCTTATTTTCATGGATCTAGTGAAGATGGATATGGGAATTACCATGGAAGGTGAGACATCGATACTTTTTCAAATGGTTTCCAAATCATATTTACTAGAAAATATTAAGAGTTCTCAGACTGATGATGAAGAATTTCAAAAGAAGATTAAAGCTATGAATAATGGGATATTGAGAGACTTTGTATATGAAGAAGGAATTTTGAAATTTGGGAAGAGGCTTTGTGTTCCCGATATACCTGATCTAAAAAGGGAATTGTTGGACGGTGCTCATAGTTCCAATTTCTATATACACTCTGGGAGCACCAAAATGTATAGAGACTTGAAGGAACATTTTTGGTGGGACAACATGAAGAGGGAGATTGCTGATTTTGTGTCAAGATGTATGGTTTGTCAACAAGTAAAAGATGGAAGGCAACAGCCTGAAGGAGTCATGAAACCTCTTCCCATACTAGAGTGGAAATGGGAAAATATTATGATGGAATTTGTCATGGGGCTACCAAAGATTCCTAGAAAGAATGATGGAATATGGGTTATTGTTGATTGTCTTACCAAGTCATCACATTTTCTTTCTTTAAGAGAAGATCTACCACTAGAACCTCTAGAAAGAATATATATTAATGAAGTTGCGAGACTTCATGGAGTACCCCTATCGATTGATTCTGATCGTGATAACCGTTTTACTTCAAGATTCTAAAATATTATTCATAAATCCCTGGATACTAAGCTTCAATTGAGCACTGCCTACCACCCACAAACAGATGGACAATCAGAATGGACTATTAAATCCTTAGAAGGAATGTTGAGATCCTGATCGCTTTATTTTCAGGCTATGTGGGATCAATATTTACCTCTGGTAGAATTTTCCTATAACAATAGCTTCTATTCGAGTATTCATATGGCACCATATGAAGCGTTATACGGAAAGATATGTCTCACACTAATCTGTTGGGGTCACGTTAGTGAATGAAAACTTGTAGGCCCAGAACTGGTTGAGGAAACAATGGAAGAGGTAATGGTAATCCAAAACCACATCAAAGCAGCTCAAAGTAGGCAGAAGCGCTATACCGATAACTGAAGGAAGGATTTGGAATTTCAGCTAGGAGAACATGTTTTTTTGAAGGTATCTCTATGGATGGGAGTTATATGTTTTGATAAGAATGGTAAATTGAGTCCCAGGTACATCACACCTTTCAAAATTCAAGAACGAATTGGGACTGTGGCTTACCGGTTGGCCATGCTGCCAAATCTCTCCAAAGATCACGATGTGTCCCATGTATCACTGTTGAGGAAATACATTCCTGACCCAACACATGTAATCACCTATGAATAATTTGAACTGGAACCTGATCTTTCTTATTGCGAAAATCCCATCACGATTCTTAATACCAGAGAACATGTGCTGAGAAATCAGATGACTCGTCTGGTAAAAGTTCAATGGAGAAACCAAAAAATGGAAGAGCCAACGTGGGGACCCGAGGAACTTATGATGAAGAACCACCCGAGTATTTTTATGCAGTAATATTCTAGAAATTTCGAGGAAGAAATTATTTTAAGTAGGGGAGACTGTAACACCCCAAGCTTCCATGGTACGCTTCTCTTTGAATAATACAGTAGCGTGTGTTGTACGCAACTTCAAAAGTCTAACACGTCGTGACCAATCAAATAGCCATTATGAATAGTAATACCCACTTTTTGAAATTTTATAAATTTTTTCATTCAAAATGGACTTAATTTTTGGATTCGTAATATCAAAATTATCCCAGGATGAAAATTTGGTACTTTTTGGATAAATTTTATATTTTGATGAATAGTGAAAATTACTAAATTTTTATTAAAAACAACTTTTTTAATCGAAATAATTAATAGTGATATATTATGAATTTGAGTGGTTTTAATGTATATTTATAATATATTTTTACCATTTAATACGATTTTGGTAATTGGACATAATTTCAAAATTAAACCAGACATAAACAAGCGTCAATATTTTGATAGTTATTATCTCTTAAAAACACGTTTTTTGTTTTAACAACGGGAACTAATTTTAAATTAATTTCTGCCACTTCTGTTTTTTGAATTTGGAAAAATTGATTCCATATTTGGAATCATGATTTCCAAATTGTGTAAATAGGTAACTTTCATTTTTAGACATTTTGAATAATTATTTCGGTAAATATTTTATTTACCATGGTTGAAGGGTAAATCTGGTAAATAAGGGAAAACATAATATTATTATAATAATAAATTTCCCTAAAACGTGTCCTAACATTGTAACACCCGAGACTTTTATGTTATATAAATCATCAAAAGAATCTTTTTCTATACAACACTTGCTTGGCTTGCTTTACACGCAATCGCGACCTTCCTCGATAGCTTGCGTCGTACGCAATACCGAGTTTCACTAAACAACAATATGCTATTAAAACTAGCCGTTATAAATAGTAATAACCACTTTTTGAAATTTTATAAATTTTATTTTTCAAAATGGACTTCATTTTTGGACTCAGAATATCGAAATTAGCCTAGGGTGAAATTTTGGTATTTTTCTGAAAACTTTCAATTTTTGATGAATAGTGAAACCACTAAGTGGTAGGTTAAAAACTGAATTTTGCATAAAACTTAATTTTACCACTTCTGTGAATGGAATTTCAAAAATCCGAGAGACACGGTTAATATCAAGGACTAAAATGTGGTTCAATGAGATGAAAATAATTTTTTGGTGAATAGTAACTTTTTACTATTTTTACCGCGGTTAATAGTAAATAGGGTAACTAAGGGTAAATATGATATTAATATTACCCTAACACATGTCCTAATTCTATTGGAAAAGTGTAATTCGACCAAAAACAAACTTAGGAATAAAATATGACCATTTAGGCCCACTTGGATTAGATTAGGACATTTATTATTAATTTATTTAAAGAAGGGTTAAAATAGTTAAAATCAAAGTTTAATAAGTAAATCATTTTTAATATGGGGTTATACATACGATAAATTCGATTGTAAATATTCATTAGAAAGCTAAAAAGATTTCCTACATGATGGTATTTTATTTGTAATTTTTAGACATCAAATAATATAATTTATTTATGACACAAAGATGATGCAGTAATTATCTTATTAATGAAATATTGACATAATTGATGTTATAAACACCAAAATAAATGTAATTTGAGACTTTTTATAAATTCCACTAATTTTCTAGGTTACTATGATATATTAGTGTTGATTTAATTAACTTGGTTCGAACATATAATTCTGTTATGACTTTCAAACAAATCATATATCAAATAGTGTCAAAATTGACACAAAATAGTTTTTAAATCAAATATTATATTATTAATTGTTATTTTATTCCTAAAAATCTAAGGTTCGGCCAAATGACTTAGATAAGGATATATATATTAATAATAAACAATTTGGGGTTCGTTTGGCATGTTATAGTAAGTGTATTAACCATATAGTGAAAGAAAACAAAAAGACACGGTAAAAGTTAAATTAATTAACTTAGAGTTAAATCTAATTGATAAGGTTAAAATAATACCCTAAACTTGTCTAAATCTTATTGGTTGATAGGATTTCGACCCTTCCCCACTTTATCTTCGAAATTAGACCCTTTTGAACCATTATAAACCGATTTTGACTTTAATATAAAATAATATTTTGAGATATTCCTAAGGTGCCCCTCTCCTCCCTTATAAAAGGGCACCTCCTCCCCCTCCTCCTCACACCAATTTGAGCACTCAAGCTCGGCCAACCCCTGCCATTTTCCCTTCTCCACTTCCCTAGAATAATCCTAGAGGTCCTGGTCTTCTCCAAAGACCAATCTTAGTTCCTTAAGTGGAGGATTCAAAAAGGCGTTCCAAAGAAGAGGTAATATCCATTACCGATCTTTTCAATTTCTTTCTTCTTCAACTTCTTCTTCTTTAGTTGTTTCATGATAAAGTAATAACATCAGTATTACTTACATACTGATATGTTATTATAAATATGAAACAACCCTAATTCACCTTCTATCCATCCTACGGAAAAATGAAATCACCGCGCGTGCGTACGTACGGAATACCGTCTCCACGCCGTGGTGTAATCTATTTTCCACCATCACCTTACAAGGATGGGTATAATGGTGTAATCAGTAACTATATATGATTATTATTAAGTAATATTGATACTGAAATAATATATATATATACTCCAATACAATTCCACGATCATAGGAACGATATCATCACTCGTGCGTACGTATGGAATACCGTCTCCACGATGTGATGCGACTCGTTCTACATGATCTTCATTTCATAATGATTATATAAATGAATTGAATGAATGAATATGGTATATACTACACTAATACCATTCTGGAAATGAATTATCTATAACCTAAAGATAAGAATAAGAATTTATTCGACAAAACACGCATAAGAACAAAAAGTTATAAAGACCCGAGTAACAAGTAACAATGAAATATTACTAACAAGAAGCTAATAATATGACCATATATGATCTCATATCAATATGTATGATTCTGGAATAAGTCAATAACATTATTTAAACCATTATACAGGATCTTCGGACACGAACAAAGCAAATCGAACCTAAGGTAAGGGAAATATCACAATCTCATTTTTACCCGAGATTGTTTATTCGTAAGTATTTACTGGGGTGTATTTTATCATCCACATGCATGTTCCCTCAATATGTAATATTGTTTCCATACACTTGAAATAGTTTAAATCCAATTTTACCCTTAGGTGAGTTTTTAGTAAAGAATATGAAAGGAATCTTTTGTCGTTTTTCCGTACGAGGTACTTTTTGACTTTTCCGACAAAAGTACGAAGAATGTTTTTTTAACTTATACGGCATGAATGGATTTTTAAAACATTACTTAAAAGAAGCTTCCTTTACAAGTTTTCAAGTTTATTTTTAATCAACTTCTTTTATTTTAAAGTTGTATGACATGTTATGAAAGGAAAATTGTTTTTGAAGAAGAAAGGATATTTTCCTCAAGAATTCAATTCAAGTGTTTTATCAAAATTATTTTACATCTAAGATAATAAAGGGTTCTATTTCTATCCATATTTTTACATTGGTTTGACTATGTTGTGATGGAATTATGTTTATTAATTCCTTTATCATATATGAATTGATTTATGATGTCATGATGTTTCAAGAATCCCATTTTTGTTATATGTGTTATGCGATGATGTATGTTTTATGATTATGTGGCACACATAAGAAAGGATTCATTATAAGATGGGTGGGACCTATATCTCCCTCCAATGCATTGGGTAATGATTTTATATCTCATGAGATAGACATGGCTGGAACGGAAGGTTATTTCGGTTCAGTGATACAGGACTGAAACGAGGAGTGAACTCGGTTCAGAAAGGGACTTTGTCCACTAAGATAGTCTTGGCAATGAGTCATGACTAACAAGAAATAATTTTCCATGATTATGTGTGCATGCCACAAAGATTCAAGTTTTATGTTATGATTATGGGGATCTCATTTTCACTTCTATGATTTATTCCATGTTAAGATATTATGATCTCTTTCGCAGGTTTTAATTTTCAAAAAGATATGATATGATTTTTATTTCCTTTATTTGCCCTTGCTGAGCATTTGAGCTCACCCTTTTATGTTTTCTTTTCCCCAGGCCAGGAAGATGGATATTAAGTAGAATATGCTAAAAGGGACCCTAGATATGATGAAATAAATGGGAGACACTGTAGAAGATTTATGAACCAGTTGTTTATGTTTCCCAGTTTCTAAAGACACTATACCTATACGGTCCTTTGTGGTTTTGTCATATGTTGTAATAAGTGTGATTCAATTTTGAAGTATAAACAATGTATGTAAAGTGTGGGTCGTTAGAGTTGGTATCAGAGGAAAGGTATAGTCAACCTTTGGAAACTAGGATGTGAAAGCCTTAGTAAGAACCCTAAGGATAAGTCTAAGCATAGAACACAATCTTAGAAATGTCCATGAATAACCTAGGATAAGACCATAAGCATGAAAATTTTATTCTTGAATTATGTGGTTTCCAATTATAATTAGTGTTGCTCACACTATTCTTCTTGGTTTTAGTCAATGGCTGGAACCCGAAGGAACCGTGTTAATGCGGAATGCGATGGGAAATGAAATGATTGTCCCCCTGAGCAACCAAACGATATGGGAGCTGGAATGCAAAATCTTGTAGCCATGCTCACACAACTTTCTCAAGCTATGAATCATGCAGGATTTCCAAACGAACAAAGGAGGGAGCAACATTCTGTTGAATCCTTCATGAGGCAGCGTCCACCATCTTTCAGCGGGTCTACTGATCCATTAGTTGCTGAACAATGGATTAGTACTACTAAAAAGATATTTTCAGTTCTTCAATGTTCTGAGCATGATAAAGTCATCCTAGCAGTGTATCGTTTGGAAGGAGATGCTGATCAATGGTGGAATCTTGTTAAGAATACAAGGCAAAGGGATGAAATTGAGTCTATGAAATGGGACGAGTTCAAGAACTTATTTTTCAATAAGTACTTCCCTCGTATTCTCCGAACAAAGATGGAGAAAGAGTTTCTTGAACTGAAGCAAAGGGATGATGAATCTGTTGGTACCTATGAAGAAAATTTTACAAGACTTGCATGGTACGCTTCTGGTATTATTATCCAACCTGAGAGTAAGATCGATCGATTCTTTAGTGGCTTAAAACCAAGTCTTCGAAGGGCGTTAGCCATAAGGGACTTCAATAGCTACGAGGAAATCGTTCGATGTGCTCTCAAAGTCGATATGGAGATTGGAGTAACCCATCAGTCACATGGGTTTGATAAGAAGAGGAAGATGGAATTCAAAGAAAAATCTAAAGAGCACCGGGAAAAGAAGATGAGCTTTTCCTTATGCTCAAAGTGTGGAAAGAAACATGGAGGGAGTTGTCTTAAAGGGACAAGTAAATGTTTTAAATGTGGAAAAGAAGGTCATCGGGCATTTGAATGCCGTGATAATGGGAAGAAGATGTCTAATGACGCAAACAATGGAAGGGATACACAGAATGAACCTACTACACTTCAATGTTTCAAGTGCAAGGAGATGGGGCATTATGCCAATCAATTCCCAAATCCAAGGGTTGATGATGATGGTCGACGTCAACAAACTCTTAAGGATAAAGAAAAAGGAAAGTCACATGCAATTTCTATCAGCGATGTGGAGTACGATAACGATGTGGTGAAAGGTACACTTACCATCCACTCTAAAGTAGCAAATGTTTTATTTGATTCTGGATCCACCCACTCTTTTATTTCTGAAGACTTTTCTAAGGGTATCACCGTATTACCTCAACAATTAGATGTTGAGTTAGCCGTGACAACACCTAATGGCACATCAATCGCATCAAAAGTTTATAATTCTTCTCCAATCGAAGTTTGTGGGAAAGTGCTTCCTGCAAATCTTGTGATCCTTCCTTTAGTGGAATTTGATGTGATTCTTGGCATGGATTGGATTTCTCTACATGGAGCTCATATCAATTGCCAAAGAAGGGAAGTCACATTTCATATTCCAGATCAATCTACGATCGTCTATCAATGCAAGGATGAACATAACCTTCCAGTGGAAATTTCTTCCATCTTATGGGTATTGATCCCACTAAATGAAGGTTATTTATCTCAAATGGTTGGTGAGAAACTCACGATTAAGAATATGCCCATTGTAAGGGAGTTTGATGATGTCTTTCCGGAGGAATTACCGGGTCTTCCACCAAATCGTGAAGTTGAGTTTTCAATAGAACTCGTACCGGGTGCTTTGCCTATTTCAAAGACACCTTATAGAATGGCCCCAATTGAGTTGCAGGAATTGAAGAAGCAACTCCAAGAGAATCTTGATAAGGGATTCATACGCCCTAGTGCGTCACCTTGGGGAGCACCTGTTCTATTTGTTAAGAAGAAAGATGGATCAATGAGACTCTGCATTGATTATCGAGAACTTAACAAGATCACTATCAAGAACAAATATCCTCTCCCACGCATTGATGACTTATTTGACCAACTACGCGGAGCTCAATACTTTTCCAAGATTGATCTTCGTTCAGGGTATCATCAATTAAGGGTCAAAAGGGAGGATATACCAAAGACGGCTTTCCGTACAAGGTATGGACACTATGAATTTATAGTGATGCCATTTGGTCTTACTAATGCCCCTGCTATCTTCATGGATCTAATGAATAGAGTCTTTAGAGACTATCTTGATCAATTTGTGGTAGTCTTTATAGACGATATTCTTGTCTATTCAAAGAGCAAGGAAGAACATGAAGATCACTTGAGAATTATATTGAAGACCCTGAGAAAGGAGAAGCTTTATGCCAAATTTACCAAGTGTGAATTTTGGCTTCAAAAAGTTGCATTTTTGGGTCACATAATCTCAAAAGAGGGGATATCTGTGGATCCAGCAAAAACAGAGGTTATCGAAAGATGGTTGAGACCAACAACAGTAACTGAGATCCGACGTTTTCTTGGTTTGGCTGGATATTATCGACGTTTTGTAAAAGATTTTTCACAATTATCTAATCCACTCACCAAGTTGACTCGGAAAGGAGTTAAGTTTGTCTGGACAGAGGAATGTGAAGAGAATTTCAAGGAGTTGAAAAGAAGGTTATCCAGTGCACATGTGCTCACACTGCCTTGTAGTGGAGAAAGGTTTGTGATCTACAGTGATGAATCCAAGAAGGGATTGGGGTGTGTTCTTATGCAAAATGATATGGTGATAGCTTATTCCTCACGACAGTTGAAAATCCATGAACAAAATTACCCAACACATGATTTGGAGTTGGCTGCGGTAATCTTTGCATTAATGATTTGGAGGCATTACCTTTATGGTGAAAGGTGTGATATTTATACTGATCATAAAAGTTTAAAGTATATTTTCACACAAAAGGAGCTGAATATGCGCCAAAGAAGATGGTTGGAGCTGATTAAGGATTATGACTGCTCAATCCATTACCACCCTGGGAAAGCAAACAAGGTGGAAGATGCATTAAGTCGACAAGACCATGCTAGTTTATCCATGATGAGGATCACAAAAGATCCAATATTTATGGATTTACAAAGGATGGATCTTGGAATTATAATGGAAGGGGAAAAATCTTATCTTTCTCAAATGAATGTTCAACCATCTATACATGTGAAGATTAAAGAGGCACAGAAAGAAGATGTCGAGTTACAAAAGAAGGTGAGAAATGTTCCTGAATTCAACCTTGATTGTGATGGGATAATAAAGTTCAGGAATCGGGTTTGTGTTCCTCCCATCCCCGAATTAAAGAAAGAGCTGCTGGATGAGGCTCATAGTTCTTCATTCTCTATTTATCCTGGAAGCACGAAGATGTATAGGGACCTGAAAGAGTTCTTCTGGTGGGATGGCATGAAAAGAGATGTTGCTGAATATGTCTCTCGATGCTTGGTTTGTCAACAAGTTAAAGCTGAGAGACAGAAGTCTAAGGGGATGTTACAACCATTACCCATACCCGAATGGAAATGGGAAAACATCACTATGGACTTTGTCACAGGACTTCCTAAAACATCCAAAGGCAATAATACTATCTGGGTCATAGTTGATCGTCTCACAAAGTCTGCACACTTCATTCCTATTAGAGAGGATTTCTCTCTAGATCAGCTTGCCAGGATATATGTAAAGGAAGTGGTAAGATTGCATGGAGTACCACTTTCTATTATATCTGATCGAGATCCGAGATTTACCTCGAAGTTCTGGCGAAGTCTTCAGCATAATCTGGATACAGAGTTGAGTTTCAGCACTTCTTATCATCCCCAGACAGACGGTCAGTCTGAGAGAACAATTCAAACCCTAGAAGATATGTTGAGAGCTTTCTCTATGGATTTCAAAGGAGGTTGGGATCAACACCTACCTTTGGTGGAATTTTCTTATAATAATAGCTTTCACTCCAGTATTCAGATGGCTCCTTATGAAGCTCTCTATGGAAAGAAATGCAGGACTCCAACTTGCTGGGATGAAGTTGGGGAAAGAAAGCTATTAGGACCTGATCTCGTTGATGAAATGGCAGAAAAGGTCAGATCTATTCAACAACACATAAGAACAGCTCAGAGTCGACAGAAAAGTTATGCCGACAACCGAATAAAAGACCTAGAGTTTGAAGTGGGTGATAAAGTGTTCTTACGAATATCTCCCTGGAAGAGGGTTATGAGATTTGGAAAGAAGGGGAAGTTGAGCCCTAGATATATCGGTCCTTTCGAAATATTGGATCGTGTTGGGAAGGTAGCTTACCGATTGGCGCTTCCACCGAATCTCTCTCAAGTTCACGATGTGTTCCATGTATCTCTCCTGAGAAAGTACATACCAGATCCTTCACATGTACTCAGCTCAGAAGTTGTACCGCTGGAGCAAGATCTTTCTTATGAAGAACAGCCGATAGAGATTCTGGATCATAGCGAAAAAGTCCTACGAAACAAGACCACTCGCTTGGTGAAAGTTTTATGGAGAAACCACCAACTTGAAGAAGCTACATGGGAGCTTGAGGATATGATGAGGGAGAAGTATCCTCATCTGTTTGTTGAAAAGTGACGAATTTCGAGGGCGAAATTCTTTTTAAGGGGGGTAGAATGTAACACCCGAGACTTTTATGTTATATAAATCATCAAAGGAATCTTTTTCTATACAACACTTGCTTGGCTTTCTTTACACGCAATCGCGACCTTCCTCGATAGCTTGCGTCGTACGCAATACCGAGTTTCACTAAACAACAATATGCTATTAAAACTAGCCGTTATGAATAGTAATAACCACTTTTTGAAATTTTATAAATTTTATTTTTCAAAATGGACTTCATTTTTGGACTCAGAATATCGAAATTAGCCTAGGGTGAAATTTTGGTATTTTTCTGAAAACTTTCAATTTTTGATGAATAGTGAAACCACTAAGTGGTAGGTTAAAAACTGAATTTTGCATAAAACTTAATTTTACCGCTTCTGTGAATGGAATTTCAAAAATCCGAGAGACACGGTTAATATCAAGGACTAAAATGTGGTTCAATGAGATGAAAATAATTTTTTGGTGAATAGTAACTTTTTACTATTTTTACCGCGGTTAATAGTAAATAGGGTAACTAAGGGTAAATATGATATTAATATTACCCTAACACATGTCCTAATTCTATTGGAAAAGTGTAATTCGACCAAAAACAAACTTAGGAATAAAATATGACCATTTAGGCCCACTTGGATTAGATTAGGACATTTATTATTAATTTATTTAAAGAAGGGTTAAAATAGTTAAAATCAAAGTTTAATAAGTAAATCATTTTTAATATGGGGTTATACATAAGATAAATTCGATTGTAAATATTCATTAGAATGCTAAAAACATTTCCTACATTATGGTATTTTATTTGTAATTTTTAGACATCAAATAATATAATTTATTTATGACACAAAGATGATGCAGTAATTATCTTATTAATGAAATATTGACATAATTGATGTAATAAACACAAAAATAAATGTAATTTGAGACTTTTTGTGAATTCCACTAATTTTCTAGGTTACTATGATATATTTGTGTTGATTTAATCAACTTGGTTCGAACATATAATTCTGTTATGACTTTCAAGCAAATCATATATCAAATAGTGTCAAAATTGACACAAAATAGTTTTTAAATCAAATATTATATTATTAATTGTTATTTTATTCCTAAAAATCTAAGGTTCGGCCACATGACTTATATAAGGATATATATATTAATAATAAACAATTTGGGGTTCGTTTGGCATGTTATAGTAAGTGTATTAATGATATAGTGAAAGAAAACAAAAAGACACGGTAAAAGTTAAATTAATTAACTTAGAGTTAAATCTAATTGATAAGGTTAAATTAATACCCTAAACTTGTCTAAATCTTATTGGTTGATAGGATTTCGACCCTTCCCCACTTTAGCTTCGAAATAAGACCCTTTGGAACCATTATAAACCGATTTTGACTTTAATATAAAATAATATTTTGAGATATTCCTAAGGTGCCCCTCTCCTCCCTTATAAAAGGGCACCTCCTCCCCCTCCTCCTCACACCAATTTGAGCACTCAAGCTCGGCGAACCCCTGACATTTTCCCTTCTCCACTTCCCTAGAATAATCCTAGAGGTCCTGGTCTTCTCCAAAGACCAATCTTAGTTCCTTAAGTGGAGGATTCAAAAAGGCGTTCCAAAGAAGAGGTAATATCTATTACCGATCTTTTCAATTTCTTTCTTCTTCAACTTCTTCTTCTTTAGTTGTTTCATGATAAAGTAATAACATCAGTATTACTTACATACTGATATGTTATTATAAATATGAAACAACCCTAATTCACCTTCTATCCATCCTACGGAAAAATGAAATCACTGCGCGTGCGTACGTACGGAATACCGTCTCCACGCCGTGGTGTAATCTATTTTCCACCATCACCTTACAAGGATGGGTATAATGGTGTAATAAGTAACTATATATGATTATTATTAAGTAATATTGATACTGAATTAATATATATATATATACTCCAATACAATTCCACGATCATAGGAACGATATCATCACTCGTGCGTACGTACGGAATACCGTCTCCACGATGTGATGCGACTCGTTCTACATGATCTTCATTTCATAATGATTATATAAATGAATTGAATGAATGAATATGGTATATACTACACTAATACCATTCTGGAAATGAATTATCTATAACCTAAAGATAAGAATAAGAATTTATTCGACAAAACACGCATAAGAACAAAAAGTTATAAAGACCCGAGTAACAAGTAACAATGAAATATTACTAACAAGAAGCTAATAATATGACCATATATGATCTCATATCAATATGTATGATTCTGGAATAAGTCAATAACATTATTTAAACCATTATACAGGAGCTTCGGACACGAACAAAGCAAATCGGACCTAAGGTAAGGGAAATATCACAATCTCATTTTTACCCGAGATTGTTTATTCGTAAGTATTTACTGGGGTGTATTTTATCATCCACATCCATGTTCCCTCAATATGTAATATTGTTTCCATCCACTTGAAATAGTTTAAATCCAATTTTACCCTTAGGTGAGTTTTTAGTAAAGAATATGAAAGGAATCTTTTGTCGTTTTTCCGTACGAGGTACTTTTTGACTTTTCCGACAAAAGTACGAAGAATGTTTTTTTAACTTATACGGCATGAATGGATTTTTAAAACCTTACTTCAAAGAAGCTTCCTTTACAAGTTTTAAAGTTTATTTTTAATCAACTTCTTTTATTTTAAAGTTGTATGACATGTTATGAAAGGAAAAATGTTTTTGAAGAAGAAAGGATATTTTCCTCAAGAATTCAATTCAAGTGTTTTATCAAAATTATTTTCCATCTAAGATAATAAAGGGTTCTGTTTCTATCCATATTTTTACATTGGTTTGACTATTTTGTGATGGAATTATGTTTATGAATTCCTTTATCATATATGAATTGATTTATGATGTCATGATGTTTCAAGAATCCCATTTTTGTTATATGTGTTATGCGATGATGTATGTTTTATGATTATGTGGCACACATAAGAAAGGATTCATTATAAGATTGGTGGGACCTATATATCCATCCAATGCATTGGGTAATGATTTTATATCTCATGAGATAGACATGGCTGGAACGGAAGGTTATTTCGGTTCAGTGATACAGGACTGAAACGAGGAGTGAACTCGGTTCAGAAAGGGACTTTGTCCACTAAGATAGTCTTGGCAATGAGTCATGACTAACAAGAAATGATTTTCCATGATTATGTGTGCATGCCACAAAGATTCAAGTTTTATGTTATGATTATGGGGATCTCATTTTCACTTCTATGATTTATTCCATGTTAAGATATTATGATCTCTTTTGCAGGTTTTAATTTTCAAAAAGATATGATATGATTTTTATTTCCTTTATTTGCCCTTGCTGAGCATTTGAGCTCACCCTTTTATGTTTTCTTTTCCCCAGGCCAGGAAGATGGATATTAAGTAGAATATGCTAAAAGGGACCCTAGATATGATGAAATAAATGGGAGACACTGTAGAAGATTTATGAACCAGTTGTTTATGTTTCCCAGTTTCTAAAGACACTATACCTATACGGTCCTTTGTGGTTTTGTCATATGTTGTAATAAGTGTGATTCAATTTTGAAGTATTAACAATGTATGTAAAGTTTGGGTCGTTACAAACATTGTTGGTTGATACATGTCCGACCATGGGCATCATTGGGTTGATTTTGGGACCCCATGGAGCCACTTGTTGGTGATAAGGACACTTTATATTAATTAAGTTAATATAAATACAAAAAAGACACAAGCATATATCATTTAGATAAACATTTTTTACATAGGGATATATATGTTGAAATTTAGACTATAATTATTCATTAGAAGGATAAAATTATTTAATACATAATGGTATTTTATTAATAATTTTTAAACATTATATAATTTAATTTATTTATGACACACTGATGATGCAGTAATTACCGTATTAATGAATGATTAAGATAATTGATATTATAAATACCCAAATAAATGTAATTTGAGAATTTTTGTAAATTAAAATAATTTTTTAGGTTAATATGACATATTAGGATTATTTATATAAAAATATTTTTAGAAGTAATAATGTTGGAATGAATTTATCAAAAACAAAATACCCAATAGTGTCAAAATTGACATAAAAGAGTTTTTAAAACAAATATTATATTATTAATTGATATTCAATTCCTAAAAATATAAGGTTCGGCCATGAGACTTATATCATGAGAGGTGTATCATTAATGGACCACTTGGGGGTCTCTTGGAGGTATATAGTATGTTTATTAACTATATAATATAAAAATACAAAGTGACATGGTAAGAGTGAAACTAATTAACTACGAGTCAAAACTAAAATATAAGGTTAATATAATGACACAAACCTGTCTAAATTATATTAGATGAGTGTTTTTCGACCCATACCCACCTTAGAAATTGAATAATCCTCATTGGATCAAATAGAAACCGAATATGAATTTATTATAAAATAATATTTCTAGCTTTTCCAAAGGTGCCCCTCACCCCTCTTATAAAAGGGCACTCACCCTTATCTCCATTTCACACCTTCAAAGCCTTTTGGATCGGCCAAACTCTACCCAAATATCCTCCAAACATCCCTCAATACAACCTAGAGGCCTTATTTTGATCATCAAGCCAACCTATGGAGCCTTTTTGATCAAATCAAAAGGATGAACCCGAAGAAGAGGTAATGTTTTCACCACCCTTTTTCAAGTTCATTTCTTCTTCCACTTCTTCTTTCTTTGTTATTACCATTATTAAATAATAACTCCAGTATATTATATATAATTTTATGTTATTATAAACATGGTACATCCATATCTCAGTATTCTATCAATCCTTTGAATGACATGTCACCATACATGCGTACGTATGGCTTACAGTCTCCACGTCGTGGTGTAATTGTTATTCAAAACATTATTATTTGGATGGGTATAATAGTGAAGTTTAATTCATGTAAATAATAAATATAACATTATAATGATTCTGTATATATGATATACCATCCAGTTAAATATTATTTTAATATCAAAAGAATGATATTGTCGATCGTGCGTACGCACGGACTACCGTCTCCACGAACACGATGAGATTCATTCTCCATCGTATCCATTCAAGTATAATTCTCATTTGATGATTATTAATATTGTTTAAGGACATAATATCATTCTGGATATGAGTAAGATACAACCGATCCATAAAAAACATGGCTTACATAACAAAACATATAAAAGAAAATGATTAAGTTAACACCCGAAACGACAATTATATTAAGATATTGTTAACAAAGAAATGTTAAAAGATCATATATAATATCATATTAATGTATATTATTATTTTATAAATTAATAACAATTAGTTCACCATTATACAAGAGGTTAACCTACCCCAAACCCATGAAAAGAATAAGGTAAGGGTTTATTTTGGAATCTCTTCTTTATATGAGGTTGTTTATAGGTAATAATCTACTGGGACTTCTTTATCATCCGCATCCATGTTTCTTAAAAATGAATTTCAAAACATTTTTACTATTTACTAGAATATGGGTTAAAGTCATTTATACCCTTATTTAACTTTTATAGGTGGTTTATAAAGGAATCTTTCCATCGTTTTCCAATCAATGTCCTTTTTAACTTTTTCGACAGAATTAAGGTATGAATGTTTTTTAACTTATGACGGGTGCGGTTATTTTCCGCCATTATAAAATCTTCGAATATTCCCTTAAAATATTATAATAAAATTTTCAAAGTAAATGTTTTATTTTATAATTATGTGACTTTTAAATGATTTAAAAAGGATATATTTATCTCAAATAGTTTTGATTTCATCTGTGTCAACATCCTTTGATGGATTTTAAGCTTATTTGAAGTTGATTTATTATGATACAAAACTTCCATATTGTATTGAAGTTTCTGTGATTTGTATGACTGTGGATGTGTTATTTTTATACCATTTATGGTTTATGGAAAAGTATTGACATTTCGTATCCTAGTTTTAATACAAATGTTTATGTTATGTTTAAATTTGTTCATATGAGGAATGCATTGGACTTAATATGTGACTGGAGGAGCTCGTTATAGCTCCTCGATGCATCGGGAGGTCTCATGAGACAAGCTAGTGTCTTGGTACAAGGCTTTGACAAAATCTTATTTGTATTATTGGAACAAGGCATTGGCTATGTGGTTATGATAGTCTGGAATTATGCATTCCATCATTATGAAAGCGGTTATTGATATTGCATGTGATTATTTGATTAGTAGAATATCCATGTGAATAAGTAAATGGATTTATTTCATTTTATTTTTGCCATACTATGTTGAAGTTCATGTTTAAAAGGCTTTTGTTTTAGTTATACATTGCCTTAAATGTTTATTCTTATTTATGAATGTTTCCGCTATATTGTTATCCTTACTGGGAATTTGAGCTAACCCCTTTTCTATGTTTTATTTCTCCCAGGATGTGAAGAAGTAACTTATGAATGACCTACAGGGATAGTATGAGGATATAAGTGTTGGTCTATAGAGACTATATTGTTTTAGTTTTCATTTTATGATGTAATGTAAACATTATTAATGTATCTAGTTATTCCAAGGCTACTAAACAAATCGGTCTTTCGAGACATGATCTTTCTTGTGATCAGGCCAATGATATGTAATAAGGAAACGACTCTAGGTATCTAGCGTTGGGGCGTTATAATCAAACTCTATCTAAACCCATCCATTATAGGAAATTCTATACCATTTTCCAAATATCACATCACGACCCAGTCCTACTAACAAAGGATCATTCTATGTTATGTATCACCAAACCAAGGACATATAACACTTATCCATAAAATGGTATCTTAATCATATTACATACATGATAACCCTTACATAACAAACCCTATTTTTTGATCAGTATCCTGTTGTCTTCACCTTCTTGGTTAGATATCAATCTTGAAGTGTTGGTTGATCTATCTTTTGGGAAATTTTGTGCTATATTTGAGCATGGACCCTATTTTTTGAGTTATGTCCAGTTAGTCTTAGATAGGATAAATGGATATAATTAGGTAACTTGGACTATGTGGATTCTTGTTTAAATAAGAACATAGAGGCATCAATGTTGTTTTTTGTGATCTCATTAAGCGGTGGGATCAGTATTTGAAGTCCTAAGATCCCATAAAGTATTTACCTGTTGTATAACCTCAAGTAAGTTTTAATCCTCACTTATGGATTTTTAGATCATTTACAGATATTTATGGTGATTTATCTTTTACTTAAGAATTTCTTATTGGTTTTGAAACATAAATGACACTTATGATGAAAATTGAATTCATGATGGATGGTTTCAAATTGGGAATTAATTTTTTATTATTAAATTAATATATCTTGTTTGTAATTTTTGTTGATTTACTATTAACATGTGAATCCCCATTTTAAAGAATGCATATAGATTCTTTATAGCTAGTTTTAAATATATTCAATTTATCTTTTCCATGGAAAAGTTTTGTGTAATAGTTTAAAGAATCATTGCATATTCAATTAGAAATGTATTGAATATTTTAATGTATTGAGAAATATATTATTAATTTTTTCCATGTGTTGATTCGTTCAATTAATTTGTGTATTATTTATTCTTTTAATATGTTATGTCTTGTTTGATTCTTTTAATGTATTGAAAAATGTATTGTATCATTCAATGTGGTGTTTTCCATTTTCAATGTGTTGATTATTTATGATTTGGTGAGAATAAATGTATGTTTGTTCTTTAGTTTGAACATGTGTTGTTTTATGTTTTTTTTGTACATTGATGATATATTTGATGATATGGTCAAATTTTCATTCCTATTCTTTTGTTGTTCTGGCTACTGGTTTTGGAGCTGCAAAATTGGAAGCATGTTTTTTTGTAATTCGTGATTTAGTAGTGGTTTAAAACGGAAATACATATGGTTTTAATTTTTCATGGTAGTTTAAACAGCAATTATATTATGTTATTATTTTTCGGAGTCGTTTATAACCACCTCTAAATATGAAAAAAAATATTTAGTGGTGGTTTTATCTTTTTAAGTGGTGGTTTTTTTCTGTAAAAAACATTAAAATTTAGTGCATGTTTCTGACCACCGCTAGATTCTCTATATTTTATTAATGGAAATCACCGCTAAAAATGAAAAACCACAACAAAATATTATTTCTATGCAAAATTCTAGAAACTTTGGCTAAATGGAAGGAATTGGCATGTGTTAAATGCAGAAAACAATGTTAGTAGCGAGTTTTTGAAACCATCATAGAAACATGTTGTTGAAACTTGACATAGTATCCCGATCTTAGGTATACAGTTATTGAGTCATCATGAACTTATTATTCATTGAGAAACCTTTTTGGCCTTTTATTTTAATAATGTATTTATTTTGTTGAAATATAACCATTTTACTAAAGAATTTTTTATTATTCAGGATTATACCAATTCCATTGGAATGGGTTTGTTTAATAAATATGAAAGGTGATAAATCTTTAAATGAAAACATAAAGGGGGAGTGGATTTTTTATCTTTCAGAATGTTTTTTAAGGACATAGGTTCTCAGATAATGAGTATTAGACTAAACATCACTATATGAAGATGGGGTAAAGAAGATGGAAGCTGAATGTTCTGTGAGTCTTTTGATCATTGGTACCATTGGTCTTAGATCCATTAGTATGAAGTTCACGTTTTATCATACTCAGTGTTTGTTTGAAATTTAGATTTTTGTGAGAAACAATGTTTGAATGTTTTTGAAGATGATGGACTATGATAGTGATTATCTGATTTAAAAATCTTTTTAACATTCTAAAGTAAGTTAGACGATTATTTTCTAGCCATGAAGTTCTCCTAAATCATGAAAACTTTCATTATTAACAATTTTAATAATTCTAAGGATCATAAATATTATCAGTTCCAAAGATTAAAAAATAGTTTGTATCAGATCCATGTGTACCTGACATACAAATTTTTATAAGATTTAATGAGTTTTAGATGACAAGATTTAAAGTATTTAAAAGTTGAAGAGTGAGTAAGTTTCCATATAAGGGGAATTCCCTTGCATAGACTCTGGTAAAGAAAGTTAATCATATTAACTATCATGAGGATATTCAAATCATAATGAGAAGATAAATAAATTCGCATCATAATGAATAGAGGAATAAAGTCATATTGTGGTTAGATGGGGAGGTTCTATCATAACAACATTAAATCAGGCAGAAATATGAATATGTTTCATCATAATAAATTTGGGGTGGAAATTCCATATGACTAAATTTGACGAGGAATGAAATTTAAGAATGAGATGAGGATGTTACATCAGAATGAGCAGAGGAAGGTGCATTGAAATTAGAATTGGAAGTTGTATCATAATGAGATGATGGAGTTCATCATAAGGTGATGATGAAGTTCCATAGGACTCAAGATATTTTTGGTGATAACATGTATGGAGTCATTAATTTATTATGAAGATACACAAATTTAATAATTTACCAAACACAGAAAACCTAACTAAAAATGATGTATCTAGAAAGAACAAGTGTCAAAGACATAGTGAAAATTTGTTTGTTTAAAATTAATTAAGGAAAATTAATTTGAAATTTTATTGGGTTTTTAAGATAAAAAGAAGTTTTCGAAAGGATTGTATATGAATATTAAGATATATTGATTCCATGTTTAGTGATTTGAAGTTCATGAAATTAGGATTCAATTGATAATAAATTTTCTTAGGTTTGGTGTCGGAATTGGTTCAGCTAGGATATATAGTCCAGGTAACCTAAAATAATCCTATGATTTCACCATTAGAATGGTCATCTGCTAAAAAAATTCGAAACTATGCAACTAAAAATCATTTTTATATATAATTGTCTTGTATTTCATAATGTCCATTAATCAAATAAGGCAATCAATTGATGCAATGAAATGAAAAAACTCAAATCGCACACAATGGTCATGTAATATGAATATAAGCTAACTTGGAACTGATAAATATAGTTAAAAAATCATAAACAAGAAAAAAAATTGATATCCACCCTATAAAACACATCCACCTACAATCATTTCACCCTGAACAAAGAAGACTACTTAGTCCTAGTAGGCATGACAAGAAGGATAAACATTGGTACCAGACAAATTATAGTATTGAAGAACAATGGTGAATAAAGCTTCCATATCATCTTTCTATGGGTATTAGTCCTTTTTTAGCATCGAACTCTATCCTCTAGTCTCAAATGGTTCATTATTTTTTAGCAAAGATATTATTTTATAATGGGTTTCGTCAAACCTCGGCCAACAAAATCATTATTTTTATGGCTGTCAAAATATTCATGATGTGTAATTAAGTTACATGACATGTAATCCTTGTCATATGTTGCTATTTGTATCTTTATCATCCACCTATTTCATGACATGTATTTTTTAAAAAACGTGTAACTTCTTTTCACATCTTGTAATGTTAACACAAGTTGTCCTAGGTGGATGAATCTTCTGGATGAATTAATTCCATGTGATGAAATAAACTTTCTGTAACTTTCTAACACTATTTTTATAGCTACTCTTCATCCTAAAAAATCTGATTCCATTCTTCATTTCTTTGATCATTGTACGAAGATCCATTTAGCTCCAAAATTTATCCATTTTTCTCCTTTTCCAAATATTTATTTATAACATCCATAAAGGTTAAAACAAATCAAATCATTCACAATTTGGGAAGAATATTAAATTAAATACACAAATAAATATTTTGAAATATAATAAAATATATGTATAAAACACAGATATCAAATACCCCCACACATGAATTCAAAATATTCCTCAGGGATGAAATCTCAACATACCACATAGGAAATCAACTTACAATTCTTCAAATTAAATTTCAATAAAGTTAATTGATCAAATTCAAAACTAAATTTTCAATAATTCAAAAAGAAAATTCACCAATGCCTCACTTTTAAATGAATGTAAGTAAACCATGAATGTTATATTTCCTCTTTGGAAATAGGAAAGCCTTTTCAATCACCCCTTTTCATTTTTCAATTCATTTTTAATATGTATTCTAATTGTAATTTACCTCAGGATTTTTTTCACTCGTCATCATGGTCATAATGTAAGAAGAATTGGTAACATTCATTTAAAAAATGTCACTTACCATATTCTTTCAAGGATTCTATCATCTCTACCACATATAGACATAAATTAAAAATAGTCAACATGGCTCCACTATTACGGTTCAAAATACTCTAGGGATGCTGGGTTGGTAGGTAAATTATGAAAATCATGTAAATATAAAAGTTATGTTTAAATATAAATTAATTTTCATGATATGAATATATAAGCTCTATAATGATCTCCCCTTATATATGTTATATACCATTTCACCCTAAAATCCCAGAATTTTCAAATGTTATATGAAAGAACAATGATTGAAAAATCCATTGTTTCTAATTTTTTACTTTTTAAATATTTTTTAAAAATATATGATTATGAAAAACCTCACATCCACCACATTAACACATACGATCAGAAGTTCTTTAGTTTGAAAAATTGTGATTTTTATCCTCCCAAAACACAACCAATTTTGTCATTTTTCTTCATTTTTTTGTTCTTTAGTAAGGGAGGTGTATAATAAAACAAAATTTAAGATTTCATGTCCTATCTGTATATCATAATTATAAATCCTCCAGAAAAATATCATCAATGAATTATATCCTGGCACACCATAAAATGTCCCTCCTCTACATTTATTCTTTTAAATGTCATGAATAATATTTAGAGGAAGGTAGTAATGGATAAAATATGCATGTAACAAGGCGCATTTCTAAAATGGATATTAATGGATTCTATTAGTTTTAAAATGATTAATTCATGGTACGTCTCTAGATAAGGTATAATAAAAAAAGAATTCCTTAATCATTTTAAAAGTGACTCTGTACAGTTATAGCTATAATAAAAATCAAAGAATGTTCTAGAAGAACATATGCATGAGTTTATAATGAAATATATGAAACAAAGAAAGGTAAATATTGGATCAATGTATATATTATGAATAAGATGAATGGTTGGGACAACTACTCATGGAAATTTATATAAATAATTATACAATTAATGAAAATATCATTAACTCAAAACATAGCCAGTTCTTAGAAAAATTTAATTTAAAATGTTCAACATGCTCCTTGGAATCATAATTTTTCAAATCATAATCCACATTCTTATCTATAGTAATTCAAATTCTTATTTTTGTCATTTTAATTTATTAAACAAGTAATATAAATTCAGGGTGTGATAATTATCCGGGGCATTTTATTTCTCAAATTTTAGTTGAGTAAAGTAAGAATCAAATGTGGGTCATATAATAGGTAATTAAAGCTAAATAAAAATAAAATCTGTGCAATAAAATAGAAATTTTCAAAATCTAAACTTTTAATCCCCTTTAAAAGTAGAGATTCAATCTTGGTCTATACATATTCTTCATTCACATTGTCATGGTGTGTAAATTCCCTTCATAATGTGTAAATATTATGTAACTTCTCTTATATCATTGTTCTTCGTACTTCCTACTTTTATGGTCTTGTATAAAATAAAATTATACAAGTCAAAGAACATGGAATAATAATGAAATTAAAAAATATTTTAGGATGATTACTTTTTTCAAAAAATATAAAATAATTAAAACCACTAAAAATATCAGGTTTCCTCTTGGAAATACTTTTTTTTACCATTATTGGATCGACCCTACCTCCTTCAACTCTAGGTGGTTTATAATAAGAATGAAGTTACCTGATCCGAATCTATAAAAATGATGAAGAAATGATTCATTCCTATAGATGGGTCATATTCCATTCTCTGAAACTAATTTCTCTGTCTCATTAGTGAATACATTCTCAATTACCATTGGCTCTATCAAAAATTTCATGAAGCTTCTTGGAAAATTAAATGTTAGTTCACCAACTATCAAAAAATATTATCTTTTTTTAATTCCTCATGGATGAATGTTCCTTCACTATATTGATCTTTTCCAGTAATTTATTACCTTTGTTTATATTTTTTCAAACATTCATCTTTACGTTATATAGTATCTACTTATGCTCTTCTTTAATGGAAAACAACATCCTCTTATTTTAGTATACTATATTTTGAAAATTCATCAATTATTTTATCTGATTTCATTATTTCCTAGTAAAAATTGAACTTCTACTCTAATCCTCCAACTCTTAAACTCAGATTTCCATTATGAACATATGTTATCTAAGAACTGTCTTTATATGATTATTGGGAGTTTACTTCATCCTTGTCCATCACTAGAGTATTATCCATAAAATAGAGATTATCTACTTTAAATATGAAATATTCATGTAGATCTCAAATATGTCTTACTATTTTATCAGCTAGATGAATCATAACTCGATTTGGTCACATATCTCTCCATAAGAATATCTTGAATGTTTCATATGACATTATATTTACAATGGAACGTAAATAACATAAAACACTACAAAACTAATCAGTACTAATAGTAATCAGAATAGAAAAACTACCTATATCACTCTTCTTATTTTATAGGATGCTTGATACTATTGCAAAGCATTCTCCTTCCAGTGTAATAGTATATAATTCTTCATGATTATTTTTTTCAAAAAAAATTATTTAACATTATAGAAATGGTAATTTTTTCAACTGCCTCCTCAAATTAAATGTTGATGTGTATCTTTTTGAACATGTCTAATTTTTTTTTAATAAATCATAACCATATTTCACTAATAGAGAACTCGAAGTGGTGGTTGATACTATAGTGGTGATTCCTATTTATTATTTTCATCTGATTCTCTGTCATTTTATTTACTCATTTCTAAAGGATTTTTTTTATTGTTTTAGTAAAATTTTATGACACATCCTTTTATCTTTTTACACTTCTACGCAATATGAAAATCACATCTGGATAGGGATGCTATTATGGGCATCTTGGATATTCTCTTGTGTGTCTTTATCTATGTCGTTTGGAAATATGACCAACTTGACATTCCAAGTAACTCATTGCATCTTTTTATTTTAAGAGTTTTTTATCAAATCTATAATATCAATTTCCATATCCCATGTGTATGTTTTAAAATCATTTTGTGTATCTCCCTTGGTATTCATAAAAGATTCAAGGCTCTCCTCCAATGAATGGAATTGACTGGTCCGTGTTGGACCTTGGTGTTGAGGTTGGAAACCATATTATCTCAGCTGAAATACATGGTCTTGATTTATATTCTGAGGTTGTGGTTTTTTGGCCTCCATACATTTATATAAATTTAATTATTTTTTCATGAACCATTCCTCAGAGCCCATGTCGTTCCTTCCCCAAGATGCCTCCCATAGGTCTGGGGCAAGCAACAAGTGATTTGTAGGTGTATACAACAAACGAGAGTCATTTTCTTAAGTACCTATACACCCACACACATATCTAAGAATGGGTGATCAAATTAAAAACACTGAGTAAATAGGTATGCATTCCACTAAAAGATTCACTGAAAGTAATAGTACAACTAAATGGTAAACATTCTAGAATACAAGCCCAACTGAAATAGGAAAGTACATGACCCTGGATATCTTCCACAGGAAACTCTTCCTGAAGATTATGTACATTAAACTATCTAAATTCCATTAAAACATACCACATATTTTGGGTCTCCCTGAAGAACCCCCTATCACTTCCCACCAAAGACACATTCATAGTTTTTGACCACTTTCATAAGACACAACATGTGTGGGAAAAGCCCGTGTAGGGGTGAGTAAAAAATACTTTTTAGGGACCCCAAACCAAAATAGAATTACACAAAGAATACCACAAGAAGAGCAACATAAAACACCATGAAGACACACCACTAAAGGACTCCATTAAGGAACACCATGAAGGAATACAATGAAAGAACAACACAAAATTACACCACCAGGGAACATCATGAATGAACACCACGAAGAAACCCCACTATTGAATACCACGAAGGAACACCACTATTGAAGACCACGAAAAAACACCACTAAGGAACATCATGAAGGAACACCACTGTGTAATACAATGAACTAACACCACTATGGAACAAAAAATTGACCACAAAAGAGGCAACAATGTGTATCCTCAAAGAGGTATAATCAAGAGGGTCACTAGAGTCATGTCAAACCAAGAATAGGTATATGGTACATAAATAGGATTTTCATAAGAATGTACTATACACACAAGCAGTAACACATAGAGCATTGGTAACACACAATGTGTTGGTAGCACATAGTGTGTATACAAAACAGAGTTTTGGTAACATAGAGAGTGTCACAAACACACAGAGTGTCACAAACACATAGAGTGTCATAAAAAACTAGAGGACCTACACCCTAGTGAGACATGGGTGTACCGACTTAGTCTAGGTAAGACACAAAGTCTATATAAGACACACAGTCTAGGTATGACACACAATCTAGGTAAGTCACACATTATAGGTAAGACACACAGTCTAGGTAAGACACATAGTCTAGGTATAAAACATATTCAAGATAATCTCATAGATTCTTGGTCGCAACCAACATCAGGATTCCATTCATAGCATGCACATTTCGGGAGAACATAATGCTCAAGCCAAAAGGCATATTCTAACTTCCACAAAAACTCACGAGTATCCCAAAAGGACCACCTCTTCACGGGGTCACAAATCCATAAACCAATCATCTAATGGAAAAACAATTTGAGTGTTATCGGCATTTTGGTGAAGAACGGTTGTTGGGTCTGGGTCTGGTCTTACCATGTCTATAACGACCCATACTTTACATACATTGTTAATACTTCAAAATTGATGCATAATTATTACAACATATAACAAAACCACGAAAGGACCATATAGGTATAGTGTCTTTAGAAACTGGGAAACATAAACAACCGGTTCATAAAGCCTCAACATTGTATCCCATTTATTTCATCATATCTATAGTCCCTTTTGGCATATCTTACTTAATAACCTTCTCCCTGACCTGGGGAAAGAAAAAATACAAAAGGGTGAGATCAAATTCTCAGTAAGGGTAAAAAAAAGAAATATCAATCACATCATATTCATAAGAACATAACAATTTGGAAATCTTACCCTGCAAAAGAGATCATAATTTCATAACATGGGATAAATCATGGTAGTGAAATGTAATCACAATAATCATAACTTAAAACATGAAGCTTTGTGGCATACACACATAATCATATATAATCATTTCTTATTAGTCAAGACTCATTTCCAAGACTATCTTAGTGGACAAAGTCCATTTCTGAACCGAGTTCATTCCTCGTTTCAGTCCTGTTTCACTGAACTGGTTTAACATGCCGTTCCAGCCATGTCTATCTCATGAGATATAAAATCTTTTCCCAATGCATTAGAGGAACATATAGGTCCCACCCATCTCATAATGATACCATTCTTATGTGTACCACAAAATCAAAAATCACACATCATCGCATAACCCATGTAATAAAAATTGGAATCTTAAACATCATTCCATCACAACATAATCCATATAGGATAAAAGGAAATCATAAAAATAATTCCATTATAACATAATCAAATAAATGTAAAAATAGGTATAGAAATAGAACCCTTTATTATCTTAGATGGAAAATAATTTTGATAAAACACTTGAACTCCATTCTTGAGGAAAATATCCTTTCTACCTCAAAAACATTTTTCGTTTCTTAACATGTCATACAATTTTAAACTAAAAGAAGTTGACTAAAAATAAACATGAAAACTTGTAAAGTATGATTCTTGTAAATAATGTTTTAAAAAACCATTCATGTCGTATAAGTTAAAAAAACATTAGTCTCATACTTTTGTCGGTAAAGACAAAAAGTACCACATACGAGAAATGAAAAAAGATTCCTTTCATATATTTTACTAAAAACTCACTGAAGGGTAAAATTGGATTTAAACAATTTTAGGTGGATGGAAATAGTATTACATATTTAGGAAACATGGATGTGGAAGATAAAATACACCCCAGTAAATACCAAAGTATAAACAATCTCAGATAAAAATGAGATTGTGATATTTTCCTTACCTTAGGTCTGATTTCCTTCGTAAGTGTCCGAACCTACTGTATAATGATTTAAATAATGTTATTGACTTATTCCATAATCATACATATTGTTATGATATCATATATGTTCATATTCTTAGCTTCTTATTAGTAATATTTCATTTCTACTTGTTAATTAGGTGTTTATTACTTTTTGTTCTTATGTGTGTTTTGTCGAATAAATTCTTATTCTTCTCTTTAGGTTATAGATACCTCATTTACAGAATGGTATTAGTGTAATATATATCATATTCATTCATTAAATTCATTTATATAATCATTATGCAATGAAGATCATGTAGAACGAGTCGCATCACATTGTGGAGATGATATTCCGTACGTACGCACGAGCGAGGATATCGTTCCCATGATCGTGGAATTGTATTGGAGTGTATGTATACTATTTCAGAATCAATATCACTTTACAATAATCATATGTAGTTTTTATTTACACCATTATACCCATCCAAGTAAGGTGGTGGGGGAAAATAGATTACACCACGGCGTGGAGACGGTATACTGTACGTACACAAATGCGGTGATTTCATTTTCCGTAGGATGGATAGATGGTGAAATAGGGTTTTTTCATACTTATAATAACATATCAGTATATGAGTGATACTGATGTTATTACTTCATAATGAAACAACTAAAGAAGAAGAAGTGGAAGAAGAAATAAAGATGAAAAAATCAGTAACGGACATTACCTCTTCTTTGAAGCGCTTCTTTGAGACTTCCTTTTATGGAACTAATATTGGTCTTTGAAGAAGACCAGGACCTCTAGGATGTCTCTAGGAAAGTGGATAGGATAATTGGTAGGGGTTGGCCGAGCTTGAAGGCTCAAAGTGGTGTGAGGAAGAGAGGGATGAGGTTCCCTTTTATAAAGGAGGAGAGGGGAACCTTTGGAATAACTACAACTATTATTTTATTATAATGTCAAATTCGGTTTTTAATAGCTCATATTGATATATTTCGAAGCTAAGTTAGGTATGGGTCGAAATCCACACATCCAATAGAATTTAGACACGTTTAGGTCATTATATTAACCATATCTTTTAGTTTTAACTCTTAGTTAATTATATTGACATTTACCATGTCACTTTGTATTTTTATATTATATAGTTAATAAACATACCATATACATCCAAGCGACCCAAAAGTAGTCCATTAATGATACACCTATCATGATATAAGTATCTTGGAAGAACTTTATATTTTTAGGAATAAAATAACGATCAATAATATAATATTTGTTTAAAAAACTATTTTAGGTCAATTTTGACACTGTTTAGTAATTGATTTTTGTGAAAATCGTAACAGAATGATTAGTTCGAAAAAATTTAATTAAATAAATAATAACATGTCATATTAACCTGTAAAATTATTGGAATTCATAAAAAGTCTCAAATTACATTTATTTGGGTATTTATAAAATCAATTATGTCAATATTTCTTTAATATGATAATTACTACATCATCATTGTGTCATAAATAAATTGTATTATTTAATGTCTAAAAATTACAAATAAAATACCGTTTTGTAGGAAATATTTTTATCTTTATAATTAATATTTATAGTTGAATTTATCTAATTTATAACCCTATATTAAAAATTATTTACTTATTAAACTTTGATTTTAACTATTTTTACCCTTCTTTAAATAAATTATTAATAAATGTCCTAGTCTAATCGAAGTGGGACTAAATGGTCATATTTTATTCCTAAGATTGTTTTTGGTCGAATTAAACTTATCCAATAGAATTAAGACATGTGTTAGGGTAATAATAATATCATTTTTACCCTTAATTACCCTATTTACTTTTAACTGTGGTAAATAAAAGTAAAAAGTTACTATTCAGCAAAAATTATTTTCATCTCGTTGAACCACATTTTACTTACTGACATCAACCGTGTCTCTCGGATTTTTGAAATTCCACTCATAGAAGTGGTAAAATTATGTTTTATGAAAAATTCAGTTTTTTTAACTACCACTTTGTGGTTTCACTATTCATCAAAAAATGAAAGTTTCCAGAAAAATACCAAAAAATAGGACTAAGATATTTTTGATATTATGAATTCAAAAATTATTTCTATTTTACCAAATTCATAATACATCAGTTGCATTAATTTATTTAAAAATCAATTCTCATCGTCAAAAGAAATAGCGTGTTTTTAAGAGGTAATAACTATCAAAAGATTGACACTTGTTTATGTTTGGTTTAAATGCGAAATTACATTCAATGACCAAAATTGTATTAAATGGTAAAAATATATTCTAAATATACTTTAAAACCAGACAAATTAATAATTTATCACTATTAGTTATTTCTATTAAAAAAGTTGTTCTTAATTAAAATTTAGTAATTTTCACTATTCATCAGAATATGAAAGTTATCTGAAAAGTACCAAAATTTCATTCTAAGCTATTTTTGATATTCTGAAACCAAAAATGAAGTCCACTTTGAAAAATAAAATGTACAAAATTTCAAAAAGTGGTTTTTACTATTCATAACGGGTAGTTTTAATAATATTTTAATAGCATATCGTTGTTTAGTGAAACTTGGAATTGCGTACGACGCAAGCTATCGAGGAAGGCCGGGGTTGCGTGTAAGGAAAGACAAGCTACTGTTGTGTGTAGTGAAAGATTCCTTTGATTATTTATATAACATAAAAACAAAATATTTCTCATAAAAGTCTCGGGTGTTACATTCTACCCCCCTTAAAATGAATTTCACCCTCGAAATTCGTCACTTTGTAACAAAAATATGAGGATACCACTCCCTCATCATATCCTCAAGCGCCCATGTAGCTTCTTCTAATTGGTGGTTCCTCCATAAAACATTCACCAATCTAGTGGTCTTGTTTTGTAGGACTTTTTCGCTACGATCCAGAATCTCTATCGGTTGTTCTTCATAAGAAAGAACTTGCTCTAGGGGTACAACTCTTGAGCTGAGTACACGTGAAGGATCAAGTATATACTTTCTCAGGAGAGATACATGGAACACATCGTGAACTTGAGAGAGATTCGGTTGAAGCGTCAATCGGTAAGCTACCTTCCTAACACGATCCAGTATTTAGAAAGGACCGATATACCTAGGGCTCAACTTTCCCTTCTTTCCAAATATTATGACCCTCTTCCAGGGAGATATTCGTAAGAACACTTTATCACACACTTCAATCTCTATGTCTTTTCTTTGGTTGTCAACATAACTTTTTTGTCGACTCTGAGCTGCTCTTATGTGTTTTTGAATAGATCTGACCTTTTCTGCCATCTCATCAACACGATCAGGTCCTAATAGCTTTCTTTCCCCAACTTCATCCCAGCATGTTGGAGTCCTGCATTTCATTCCCTAGAGAGCTTCATAAGGATCCATCTAAATACTAGAGTGAAAGCTATTATTATAAGAAAATTCCTCCAAAGGCAGGTGTTGATCCCAACCACCTTTTAAATCCATAGAGCAAGCTCTCAACATATCTTCTGGAGTTTGAATTGTTCTCTCAGACTGACCGTCTGTCTGAGGATGATAAGCAGCGCTGAAACTCAACTCTGTATCCAAAGTATGCTGAAGACTTTGCCAGAACATTGAGGTAAACCTCGGATCCCGATCAGATATAATAGAAAGTGGTACTCCATGAAATCTTACCAATTCCTTTACATATATCCTGGAAAGATGATCCATAGAGAAATCATCTCTAATAGCAATGAAGTGTGCAGACTTTGTAAGATGATAAACAATGACCCAGATAATTTTTTTTCCTTTGGATGTTTTAGGAAGTCCGGTGACAAAGTCCATAGTGATGTTTTCCCATTTCCATTCAGGTATGTGTAATGGTTGTAACATCCCCATAGACTTCTTTCTCTCAGCTTTAACTTGCTGACAAACCAAGCATCGAGAGGCATATTCAGCAACATCTATTTTCATGCCATCCCATCAGAAGTACTCTTTCAGGTCCCTATACATCTTCATGCTTCCAGGATGAATAGAGAATGAAGAACTATGAGCCTCATCCGGCAGCTCCTTCTTTAATTTAGGGATGGGAGGAACACAAACCTGATTCCTGATCTTTATTATCCCATCACAATCAAGGTTGAATTCAAGAACATTTCTCACCTTCTTTTGTAACTCGACATCTTCTTTCGGTGCCTCTTTAATCTTCACATGAATAGATGGTTGAACATTCATTTGAGAAACATATGATTTCCCCCCTTCCATTATAATTCCAACATCCATCCTTTGTAAATCTATAAATATTGGATCTTTTGTGATCCTCATCATGGATAAACTGGAATGGTCTTGTCGACTTAATGCATCTGCCACCTTGTTTGGTTTCCCAGGGTGGTAATGAATTGATCAATCGTAATCCGTAATCATCTCCAACCTTCTTCATTGGCGCATATTCAGCTCCTTTTGTGTGATAATATACTTTAAACTTTTAATATCAGTATAAATGTCACACCTTTCTCCATAAAGATAATGCCTCCAAATCTTTAATGCAAAGATAACCGCAGCTAATTCCAAATCATGAGTTGGGTAATTTTGCTCATGGATTTTCAATTGTCGGGAGGCATAAGCTATCACCATATAATTTTGCATGAGAACACACCCCAATCCCTTCTTGGATTCATCACTGTAGATCACAAACCTTTCTCCACTACAAGGCAGTGTGAGCACAGGTGCACTGGATAACCTTCTTTTCAACTCCTTGAAATTATCTTCACATTCCTCCATCCAAACTAATTTAACTCCTTTCCGAGTCAATCTGGTGAGTGGATTAGATAATCATGAAAAATCTTTCACAAAACGTCGATAATATCAAGCCAAACCAAGAAATCTTCGGATCTCAGTTACTATTGTTGGTCTCGACCATCTATCGATAACCTCTGTTTTTGCAGGATCCACAGATATCCCCTCTTTTGAGATTACGTGACACAAAAATGAAACTTTTTGAAGCCAAAATTCACACTTGGTAAATTTGGTATAAATCTTCTCCTTTCTCAGGGTCTTAAATATAATTCTCAAGTGATCTTCATGTTCTTCCTTTCTCTTTGAATATACACGAATATCGTCTATAAAGACTACCACAAACTGATCAATATAGTCTCTAAAGACTCTATTCATCAGATCCATGAAGATAGAAGGGGAATTAGTAAGACCAAACGGCCTCACTATCAATTCATAGTGTCCATACCTTGTACAGAAAGCCGTCTTTGGTATATCCTCCCTTTTTAACCTTAATTGATGATACCCTGAATGAAGATCAATCTTGGAAAAGTATTGAGCTCCTCGTAGTTGGTCAAATAAGTCATCAATGCGTAGGAGATGATATTTGTTCTTGATAGTGATCTTGTTAAGTTCTCTATAATCAATGTAGAGTCTCATTGATCCATATTTCTTCTTAACAAACAGAACAGGTGCTCCCCAAGGTGACGCACTAGGGCGTATGAACCGCTTATCAAGATTCTATTAGAGTTTCTTCTTCAATTCCTGCAACTTAATTAGGGTCATTCTATAAGGTGTCTTTGAAATAGGCAAAGCACCCGGTACGAGTTCTATTGAAAACTCAACTTCACAATTTGGCAGAAGACCTAGAAATTCCTCTGCAAAGACATCATCAAACACCCGTACAACGAGAATATTCTTAACCATGATTTTCTCGCCAACCATTTGAAATAAATATCCTTCATTTAGTGGAATCAAGACCCATAAGATGGATGAAATTTCCACCGGAAGGTTATGTTCATCCTTGCATCGATAGACGATCATAGATTGATCTGGAATATGAAATGTGACTTCCCTTCTTTGGAAATTGATATGATCTCCAAATAGAGAAAGCCAATCCATGCCAAGAATCACATCAAATTCCACTATAGGGAGGATCACAAGATTTGCGGGAAGCACTTTCCCACAAACTTCAATCGGAGAAGAATTATAAACTTTTGATGCGACTGTTGTTCCATTAGGGATTGTCACAGCTAACTCAACATCTAATTGTTGAGGTTATACGGTGATACCCTTAGAAAATTCTTCAGAAATAAAAGAGTGGGTGGATTCAGAATCAAATAAAACATTTTCTACTTTAGAGTGGATGGTAAGTGCACCTTTCACTACATTGTTATCGTACTCCACATCGCTGATAGAAATTGCATGTGACTTTCCTTTGTCTTTAGCCTTAAGAGTTTGTTGACGTCGATCATCATCATCAACCCTTGGGTTTGGGCATTGACTGACATAATTCCCCATCTCCTTGCACTTGAAACATTGAATTGTAGTAGGTTCATTCTGTGTATCCCTTCCTTTGTTTGCATCCTTAGACATCTTGTTCACATTATTGCGGCATTCAAATTCCCGATGACCTTCTTTTACACATTTGAAACATTTAATTGTCCCTTTAAGACAACTCCCTCCATGTTTATTTCCACACTTTGAGCATAAGGGAAAGCTCATCTTCTTTTTAGTGTGCTCTTTTGATTTTCCTTTGAATTCCATTTTCCTATTCTTATCAAACCCATATGACTGATGGGTTACTCCAATATCCATTTCAACTTTGAGAGCACATCGAACGATTTCCTCGTAGCTATTGAAGTCCCTTATGGCTAAGGCCCTTAGAAGACTTGGTTTTAAGCCACTAAAGAATCGATCGATCTTACTCTCAGGTTGGATAATAATACCAGAAGCATACTTTGCAAGTCTTGTAAGATTTTCTTCATAGGTACCAACAGATTCATCATCCTTTTTCTTCAGTTCAAAAAACTCTTTCTCCATCTTTGTTCGGAGAATACGAGGGAAGTACTTATTGAAAAATAAGTTCTTGAACTCGTCCCATTCCATGGACTCAATTTAATCTCTTTGCCTCGTATTCTTAATAACATTCCACCATTGATCAACATCTCCTTCAAAATGATACACTGCTTGGATGACTTTATCATGTTCAGAACATTGAAGAACTTAAAATATCATTTTAGTAGTACTGATCCATTGTTCAGCAACTAATGGATCAGTACACCCACTGAATGAAGGTGGACGCTGCCTCATGAAGGATTCAACGGAATGTTTCTCCTTCCTTTGCTCGTTTGGAAGTCCAGCATGATTCATAGCTTGAGAAAGTTGTGTGAGCATGGCTACAAGATTTTGAATTTCATCTCCCATAACGTTTGGTTGCTCAGGGGGACAACCATTGCATTGCTCGTCGCATTTCGCATTAAAACGGTTCCTTCGGGTTCCAGCCATTGACTAAAACCAAGAAGAATAGTTTGAGCAACACTAATTATAATAGTAAAACCACATAATCAGGAATAAAATTTCACACATAAGGTCTTATACTAGGTTATTCATGGCCATTTCTAAAACACTAAGATTTTATTATATTCTTAGACTTATCCTTAGGGTTCTTACTAAGGCTTTCACATCCTAGTTTCCAAAGGCTGAGTAAACCTTTCCTCTGATACCAACTATAATGACCCATACTTTACATACATTGTTAATACTTCAAAATTTAAGCATACTTATTACAACATATAACAAAACCACGAAAGGACCGTATAGGTATAGTGTCTTTAGAAACTATGAAACATAAACAACTGGTTCATAAAGCGTCTAAACTGTCTCTCATTTATTTCACCATATCTATAGTCCCTTTTGGAATATCATACTTAATAACCTTCTCCCTGGCCTGGGGAAAGAAAACATACAAAAGGGTGAGCTCAAATTCTCAGTAAGGGTAAACAAAAAAAATATCAATCACATCATATTCATAAGAACATATCATTTTGGAAATCTTACCCTACAAAAGAGATCATAATTTCATAACATGGGATAAATCATGGTAGTGAAATGTACTCACAATAATCATAACTTAAAACATGAAGCTTTGTGGCATACACACATAATCATAGATAATCATTTCTTATTAGTCAAGACTCATTGGCAAGACTATCTTAATGGACAAATTCCATTTCTGAACCGAGTTTATTCCACGTTTCAGTCCTATTTCACTGAACCGGTTTAACCTGCCGTTCCAGCCATGTCTATCTCATGAGATATAAAATCTTTACCTAATGCGTTGGAGGTAGATATAGGTCCCACCTATCTCATAATGATACCATTCTTATGTGTTCCACAAAATAAAAAATCATACATCATCGCATAACCCATGTAATAAAAATGGGAATCTTAAACATCATGCCATCATAACATAATTCATATAAGATAAAAGGACATCATTAAAATAATTCCATCATAAAAAAATCAAATCAATGTAAAAATAGGGATAGAAACAGAACCCTTTATTATCTTAGATGGAAAATAATTTTGATAAAACACTTGAACTCCATTCTGGAGGAAAATATCCTTTCTACCTCAAAAACATTTTTCCTTTCTTAACATGTCATACAATTTTAAACAAAAAGAAGTTGATTAAAAATAAACATGAAAACTTGTAAAGTAAGATTCTTGTAAATAATTTTTTAAAAATCCATTCATTCCGTATAAGTTAAAAAAACATTCTTCTCGTACTTTTTTTGGTAAAGTCAAAAAGTAACTCGTACGAAAAATGACAAAAGATTAATTTCATATATTTTACTAAAAACTCACTGAAGGGTAAAATTGGATTTAAACAATTATAGGTGGATGGAAATAATATTACATATTGAGGAAACATGGATGTGGAAGTTAAAATACGCCCCCCAATAAATACCAAAGTATAAACAATCTCGGATAAAAAATGAGATTGCGATATTTTCCTTACCTTAGGTCTGATTTTCTTCGTAAGTGTCCTAACCTCTTATATAATGAATTAAATAATGTTATTGACTTATTCCAGAATCATAAATATTGTTATGATATCATATATGGTCCTATTCTTAGATTTTGTTTAGTAATATTTCATTACTACTTGTTATTCAGGTGTTTATTACTTTTTGTTCTTATGCATGTTTTGTCGAATAAATTCCTATTCTTCTCTTTAGGTTATAGATACCTAATTTCCAGAATGGTATTAGTGAAATATATATCATATTCATTCATTTAATACATTTATATAATCATTATGCAATGAAGATCATGTAGAACGAGTCACATCACATCGTGGAGACGGTATTCCGTATGTACGCATGAGTGATGATATCGTTCCCATGATCGTCGAATTGTATTGGAGTGTATGTATACTATTTCAGAATCAATATCACTTTAAAATAATCATATCTAGTTATTATTTACACCATTATACCCATCCAAGTAAGGTGGTGGGGGAAAATAGATTACACCATGGTGTGGAGACGGTATTCCGTACGTACGCACGCGCGATGATTTCATTTTCCGTAGGATGGATAGATGATGAAATAGGGTTGTTTCATACTTATAATAACATATCAGTATATGAGTGATACTGATGTTATTACTTCATAATTAAAAAACTAAAGAAGAATAAGTGGAAGAAGAAATAAATATGAAAGAATCGGTAATAGACATTACCTCTTCTTTGAAGCGCTTCTTTGAGACTTCCTTTTATGGCAATATATTTAGTCTTTGAAGAAGACCAGGACCTCTAGGATGTCTCTAGGGAAGTGGAGAGGAGAAATTGGCAGGGTTTTGACGAGCTTGAAGGCTGAACGTGGTGCGAGGAAGAGAGGGAGGAGGTGCCCTTTTATAAGGGAGGAGAGTGGCACTTTTAGAATAAGTAAAACTATTATTTTCTTATAAAATAAAATTCGGTTTTTAATAGCTCCAAATTGATATATTTCGAAGCTAATGTGGTGATGGGTAGAAATATTCTCATCCAATAGAATTTAGACACGTTTATGTCATTATATTAACCTTATATTTTAGTTTTAACTCTTAGTTAATAATATTGACATTTACCATGTCACTTTGTATTTTTATATTATATAGTTAATAAACATACCATATACATTCAAGAGACCCCCAAGTGGTCCAGTAATGATACACCTATCATTATATAAGTATCTTGGCCGAACCATATATTTTTAGGAATAAAATAACAATCAATAATATAATATTTGTTTTAAAAATAATTTTATGTCAATTTTGACACTATTTAGTAATTGATTTTTGTGAAAAACATAACAGAATTATTAGTTCGAACAAAGTTAATTAAATCAATACTAACATGTCATATTAACCATGAAAATTAGTTTAATTCATAAAAAGTCTCAAATTACATTTATTTGGGTATTTATAACATCAATTATGTCAATATTTCATTAATAAGATAATTACTGCATCATCTTTGTGTCATAAATAAATTAAATTATTTAATGTCTAAAAATTAAAAATAAAATACCATTATGTAGGAAATATTTTTATATTTCTAATGAATACTTATATTCGAATTTATCTTATTTATAACCCTATATTAAAAATTATTTAATTATTAAACATTGATTTTAACTATTTTAACCCTTCTTTAAATAAATTAATAATAAATGTACTAATCTAATCGATGTGGGCCTAAATGGTCATATTTTATTCCTAAGATTGTTTTTGGTCGAATTACACTTATCCAATAGAGTTAAGGCATGTGTTATGGTAATAATACTATCATTTTTACCCTTAATTACCCTATTTACTTTTAACCGTGGTAAATAGAATTAAAAAGTTATTATTAACCAAAAAATTATTTTCATCTCATTGAACCACATTTTACTTACTGAAATCAACCGTGTCTCTCAGATTTTTGAAATTCCACTCACAGAAGCGGTTAAATTAAGTTTTATGAAAAATTCAGTTTTTTTAACTACCTCTTAGTGGTTTCACTATTCATCAAAAAAATTAAAGTTTCCAGAAAAATACCAAAAATTAGGCTTATGCTGTATTTGATATTATGAATTCAAAAATGATGTCTATTTTACCAAATTCAAAACACATTAGTTGCATCAATTTATTTAAAAATTAATTCTCGGCGTCAAAACAAATAGCGTGTTTTTAAGAGATAATAACTATCAAAAGATTGACACCTATTTAAGTTTGGATTAAATGTGAAATTACATTAAATGACCAAAATTGTATTAAATGGTAAAAATATATTCTAAATATACTATAAAACCACTCAAATTAATAATTTATCTCTATTAATTATTTCTATTAAAAAAGTTGTTTTTAATTGAAATTTAGTAATTTTCACTATTCATTAGAATATGAAAGTTATCCGAAAAGTACCAAAATTTCACATAAGCTAATTTCGATATTCCAAAAGCAAAAATGAAGTCCATTTTGAAAAATATAATGTACAAAATTTGAAAAAGTTGTTATTATTATTCATAACGGCTAGTTTTAATAATATTTTAATAGCATATCGTTGTTTAGTGAAACTCGGTATTGCGTACGACGCAAGCTATTGAGGAAGGCTGCGGGTGCGTGTAAAGCAAGCCAATCTAGTGTTGTGTGTAGTGAAAGATTACTTTGATGATTTATATAACATAAAAACAAAATATTTCTCATAAAAGTCTCGGGTGTTCCAATGTCAGCCCGATCTTACGTAACCCGACTGAGGTCCCACCTGACCCAACCCAATGGTTCTGACCTTCCCCAATGGGTCTAACCTGACACTTCGTATCTGACCTAGCCAGTAGGGTCATCCCAGCCTCTCCAGGTTGAGCTCGGCACACTGCTGGCCTGACCCGTTGTCGGCCTGTTCCACTATTGGGCGGGTCCTCCGTCTCTAGATCGGTCCACTAAAGTGGGCCTATTCATCTGACCAGGATGTGGAAGCTTCCACATCCACTCCCCATCAATGAAGGTCATCCAACTCAATTGACGTTGTGCTATATGGCATGACCACCATGTGCTGGTTACTGCGGGGTCCCACTGCTGCGGTCCAGCTAGACATGAAAATATTGTTGAAGACATTAGTAATAATATTGAATAACTGAAAGAATAATTTAAAATGTTTCAGTTATATAATATTGAGTCTGAAAGTACATTAATGAAGATGAATGACAACTTAAATAAATCATCAGAAGTAAAATATGATAATTATAAAGTTGTTTAGAATGTTCAAATCAGGAATCAGGTGAAATCATCACTCACCAAAAATAAATTTTCATCTAATTTTTCTATCCTCTCTCGTGAGAATAATATTTATGGGATGGTATAGATGGTGAAAGGATACAAGAAACCTATCACATCTAAAAAAATGAAAAATCACTCCGAACAAAAGATGGTCCACACCTAGTGTTGGATGGATCAGGAAAAAAAATTTCATTCTCAAAATTTTTTCTAAAAATAAAGATCCTCTTTAAATATAAAATCAAGATTTGATGGTATTTTAGTTGTCGTGGAATATTTGGAATCATGGATTATAATTTTTGGAAAATCATATCTCTACGTGGAAGATGGTTTGAGAACAGTGGATGAAATACTGAAATTAATGTGATTAAATTTTAAAATTTACAAAAAGTTGAAAAAGTGAATTCTCACGATATTAGAAACATTCAAATAAAGAATCAGTTTTACAATTTAGAAGAAATTATTGGACTATGTAATCAACTGAGTCATATTTATGAAGAATGTATAACTACTATTATTGGATATGTTTAGAATGAAATAAATGAAAAGAAAAAATAAATAATATTGTTGAAGAAAGAGATGTTTTGTTCATACTAACTTAAATGGAAGTAAAAAAAATACCATGGATACATCATAATGGTTATTAATAAAAAATTAAATGTGATTTAAAAATATGGAAACATGTTGAAAATCATAAATTCGGATTCTTTATCTTCAGAAATGATAGTTTCAAAAAAATAAAAGGAATATGAATTGCTTATATGGAAGTAGAAAAGATGAGATCTATGGTGGTTTTTTTGATGGGATAAAACATAACTTACTTAGTGTAAGTCAACTGCGTGATTACTAAAATGAAGTGATCACAAGAAAATATTATTGTGTTATCAAAATTAATAAAAATAGAAAAATTATTACAAAAGGTGAAATATCATTTTTTAATCATATACAAATTAGAGAATTTATAAAATAATTTTACACAAGTACTAAAGATGAAAGTAAGTTGGGGCATCGAAGAATTAGACACCTTGGTCAAAAAATCATGAACACAATTTCTATGGGTTTTTTTACAAACAATTAATTATGGAAAATAATAGAAGAAGTTGTTTGTGAAACTTTTAATAAATATATAGTTACTAATAAATGTCATAATATATTTGACATTCTGTCTTCTAGACTGCTTGAACATATTCATTCTGATTAATGTGGGATGATTAAACATAATAAAAAAGGATATCTATACTTTATCACTTTGATTTATGATTTCACTTGGATGAAAAACATCTTTTTTATGAATCACAAGTTAGGGTAAATGGAAATGTACTAGTTTTTCATAAAATAATTTATGAAAAAATAATGGTTTATATAATGAAATTGAGAATAAATTATAGTTCTAAATTCACATGAATTAATTCTTAAACTCATACAAGGAAAACAGGTATCAAATATTTATATAGTTCTACTTATACTCTAAAAAATATTGTTTAATAGAAATAAATAATATATTTTTGGTGGAAATCAGAATATGTTTATTAGCAGAATAAATTTTTTTAATGTTTTAGTGGATAAAAACTCTTATTGTTACTGAACATATTCTGAAAAAAATATTGTTGAGACCAAAATCCAACCTAAATTCTTATGAAATATAGTATAACAAAAAACCCTTAATTTAAATATATGAAAAATCTGGTAATTCAATTATTTCTTTAAATAAAAAAATATGGATATAAGAATATTTGATTTGAAGGATGAGGAAAGATATTTTATTGGTTATTCAATAAATGTAAGTGGTTAAAAATGTTATAACAAAAGTGTAAAAATGATTCTGAACTCATATTATGTATGGGTAATTGATAATTTAGCTTCATTAAAATATTATTTTTGAAATTTTGAGGAAAAAAATAGAATGTTTCAAACAAAAAAATTATGAGAAAAGTAATGTGTGTGAAGATTCAGACTAATTATGTGATGAGGAAAGTGAAGATGAAAGAAAAACATTGTAAATTTTCTACTTTTCAAAAAACATGTCGAGTATGAAAACAATATTGGGAATCAAAAAGATCCTATTCATACTAGAAGAGTGTTAAGATTCGAGAAACATACTTCACGTACCTCAAAAAAAGAAATGTAATTAGTTTTAGAATCTATTCAACATAAATGATTGGTGGATGATAAGAATGAATATTTTTATTAGATTGAACAAAAATGAAACATGGTAACATGTTCCATGTCCAATAAATAAAAATGCTATCATAATGAAGTGGTTTTATTGAAACAAATAGAATGAGAATGGAGAATTATCAAGAAACCAAGAACGACTTGTTTGTAAAGTCTATGAATAGGTCGAATGTGATGATTTTGAAGAATATTTCCCCCAATTACAAGATGAAAACATATTAGAATGTTTCTATTAGTAGCAACACAAGGAAATTAAAAAATTTATCATATGGATGTAAAATTAGATTTCATAATTAGTTAATTTGAGGAAGAATTTTACAATTAACAACCTTGTGGGTTTTTACAAAATGGGGATGAAACAAAGATTCTTAATTGAAGAATTATTTGTATTTGACAAAACAATATCCACATTAATGGTATTATATGCATGAAAATTGACTGAGAATGTAGAATTTGAATAATAGATAATTTTATAGAAACATATATGTGAAAGGTTGTCACTCTATAACTATAATTTTAATTTTTTATGTGTATTATATAGTTTTTGTTTGGGAGGTGAAAAAATGATGAAAATCATTTTTTGAGGAAATGAAGAAGAATTTTTAAATTTCAATGTTGGGAGAATTAACATTCTTCATTTTTTTAAATTTTAATAAATTAAATTTTTTAACATCAAAACATGTACACTAGGGAATTGTTAAAGAAGTTTGTGATTGAATAATACAAATAAGTTTCAACTCATATATCTATGTGAACAAATTTGAGTAAAGATGATTCTTGGAAAAGTGTGAATCATAATGAATTTTCAAAGTTAAATTGAATTCTACTTTATCTTATATAATATAGACCTAATATTGTTTATTCTATGACAATGTGTTCCAGGTATCAAAGTCCTCATAAAGAATAACATATGTTGGAGGAGAAGATAATTATGATATATGTCAAAGGAACAAATTCACTTGGGTTGTTACATAAAATAGATTTTGAGATGAATCTTCATGGTTATAATGATGTTGATTGGGATAGATATTTTAATGATACAAAATACCTTTAGGAGGAACATTTTTCTTGGGTAAATGTTATGTAATTTGTCTTACTATGAGTAAAATTTCAGTAACATTCAGAACAATATAATTAGAATATCTTTTGGTTACTCAAAATTTTACTCAAATGTTTTGGATAATGGTTTAACAGGATGATTTGAATGTAAATTTTTCTAAACCATTAAAGATACTTTGTGAAAATCATAGAACAATTGAAAATTATATAAAACACATAAAAATTTCCATATAAAAATAAATTGATCTAAAATTTCACTTTATAACAGATAATGATGTTACTGTAGATGTTTTGGAAATAAATCTCAATGAATTATCAAATTGAAGATATCTTAAAAAGGGAAAAGACTAAACAAAGTTTTGTTGATTTGAGGAAACAACATCTTGTTCATCCTACAAAAATGAATTCCTAAATATCATAAGGAATTCCCCACCATGATTTGTATAATTTTTACAAAGGATAAGCTAAAATAAATACTTTTTTACTTTTAAGAATCTTTTACTTATTAATTTTTTGTGAATCTAATGTTTTGGTAATCTTATAATGGAGAAGATAACCATCATGGGGATGAGATATTGAAATGTGATAAAAGATAGGGTGTATATTTATATGGCCAAAAAACATTATTGTCATCATGATATGGTATTTCTAAAAAATATTTATATAGTACTGTGGTGTCTGGAAACTATTTTTTTGAGAAATTCATTGTTTTGATAAAAGGCGAAAAGCCTGTTTTGCATACAAAATTTGAGTGGTGAAAATTATATAAGAGTTAAAATATATTCATATAAGTGTTCTAAGTGAATCAAAAGGGTGATTATTAAATAAACTTTACAATGGTTAGTTTTAGAAATGTTTTGTATTTATTGACAACAAAAAATTTTATAAAAGAATGTTTTTTTCTTCAATATTAGACCCATTCCCTCAATATGAGTTTTTTAATAATTCCTAAATGTTTTGAATGTTTATGTCTAAAAATGTTGTGAATTGTTTTTCACTTTATGAATGTTTTTTTATGTACGTAGGTTTCGAGATGTAGTGGATCAGAATGAGCAGAACAAAACCCAAAAGGTGTATGAAAGATGGATGCATGATGTTCTTTAATGTTGTTTATTAGATGCACAATCAGACTCAGCTATGTCAATATGATGTCCAAGATTCAGCCTCCCATGCATGACATCCCTTCTCCATAAACCTAGGGATCATACGATCTCCTATATATGAGGTATATTTTTCTCACCATCAAAAGAAATGGAAATCCCTTTGCATGTTCTTCAATTCATAACCTTATATCTTGGTGTTCCCATTACTATGTTGCACTATTTCCATGTCATTCCTTTGGCCGTATTTTTATTGATTTTGGATATTTCTTAATTTTCTCCCATTCTAGGTCTATTCAAGACTTGAAAATAGATGAGTGGGGTACCTACTACATCATAGTAGGTGTTCTAGAATATTTTTAGTTTTTTTGTTGCATTAGATAAATTATTAAATTGTGCCACAAGCTAGAACCTTCGGAGAGTTTCCCTCAATTAGACTAATTAAATTAAAATAGATTTTTTCCTTTCCAATTTCAACCCATGTAAGTGGTGAATCAACTCCTTGTTTGGATAATCTTGACCTATGATACCAAACATGTTTCACCTTTTCATTGAGTCTGAATTCCCATTTTCCATTGTTTCATATCCACCCTTAAGCGGTCTTTCATCATACTATATACCTTTCTTTTTTAGTTTATTTTAATCATGTTATAATCCATGTGTTAGGACCTCTACGCCCTTCCATAAAAAAAGTTGTCGACCTAAAAAATTATCCATGGTCATAATGATTTGTACCTAATTTAATGAATGAAGATTTTAAATGGAAATAAATTAACTAATATTCTTAATATGATATAAATGTATGAGTTAATGAAATGGTCCTGTTTTTTAGAAATGATAAAAATTTACATTTTTAAAAACTAAATCATAAAGATGAGTGTGGAAAAAGGGGTTCCCGATTAAAGACCACTTGAACAAGCTCTCATACCTCTTTTTTATAATTTTTAATTCCTTGTTAAAAAACAATTTCATGGGACATACTCACTCTGTAATATCACTTTCACCTCTAGATGAGTGAAACTGGTTCCTTGGGGAGACCACATGGATGGGATTGATTGAACGATGGTTGTACCATGCCATTAGAGAGACTCTTTCCATTACATGGAATACTAGGTATAGACCTAGAGGCTATTTCATGACATTTTCATATCATGTTGTAGTGACACATTGGATTTCATTCATGAGTCACTTTGTAGGACTCTGTGGCATTCCACATACATGAAGCCCCTCAATCATTACATGAAACTATTTCTAGATTTCCATGGATAGGATCATGGTGACTCTTTATAATTTTTAAACAGGTTTTAAAATTAATTTCAAAATTAAATTAATATTTTAAATGATAAATAGTCCCCTAGTTTTGAAAATGTGTTAGGGCATGTCCTCCAAACCCAAGAATAAGTTTGCGGATAGTCTAGATTTTCATATATTATTCCGCTTACATTATCATTATGTGATTTTTGGTTCAGGAACACCAATTTGGGATTGAGTAGGTGATTTGGGTGTGTGTCCCAGTAGATACTAGTTTAATGCATTTATTTGTATATTTCTTTTTTGTGTTAACTAACTGTGGAACACTATGCATTTTATATTGCATGAAATGGAATGGCCTTAACACCATGGGTAACTGTCTATTGTGATTGTATCTCACACCATAATAAGTTTCTATTAGTGCCAGTGTAGACATTATGGATTCATTTTCAAAATGGTGGAGGCTTATATCCTTCAATTATTTATTATTTTTAAAAAAATTTGATGGATTTTCAGAGCATAGAACAATGTTTGTAATTGAGATGATGGACCATGAAATTTTTTCCTTGTTTTATATTTTTGTTACCATGTTGTATATTATTGTATACCCTAAATATAAAAACCTAATTTTGAATAGACAAATGAAATATCATCAACATATTTCATATCTGTATATATATTCATCTTCCTCTTGTTGTTTATCATTTTTTTATGTTTTTTAAGATTGTTCCGTTGATGTTTGTTTATTATTTTTGATTTTTCTATTTATTATCTATTTACATATTTTTGTGATGTACCTAGAATAATTAGGACATTTTCCTCCCAATAAACAACATATTCCCACTTTTCTAGTCGATATCCTCTAAAATCTACTAAGGCATGCTTCAGGTGTTGTGCCACCGTCTTAGGGCACTGGTACGTGGCACCTGGGGCAGGACACTACAACACTACTAATTGGTCTCACTTACAAAATCTATCCACAAAAAATTTATATTTTTGAGAGAAGGGATGATATTGTAGAAATATTATTATAAAATATATTTTGGAGATGTGTTTATGTTAGGGCACTTAAAATAATGTTTACCTACTAAGTTAACTAGTTTTTTCCTTAATCGTTGTAATTAATTTTAATTTCATCCGGTAATATTTTTGGTCAAAGACAATATTGGCCTTATTAGACTTTATAAATTATTCTGAATGAAAATATGGAATCCTTTTTTTGAAATGATAAAAACATAATTATAGTAAATTAAATTAAAATTAATCTCAGATAAGGGATGAGATGCCGAGATTTAGAGGTGAAAATTTCAAAAGATTAAATGTTTTTAAAAACAATTTCAATGTCAAATTCGTTCTAATTAACTATATTTAATTAATAGATGTATAATTTATATAATTATAAATCAATACTGACTTTAAATATAATTTAACAATATAAATAAATTTGATTAAAATACATTTTTATATCAAAATTATGTATTTTCCACTATTCATCCAAAAATGAATCTTCTCTGAATAAAACCAAAAATTTCACCCTATCCTATTTTAGTGGATCTAAATTAAAAAATAGAGTTTATTTTATAAAATATCATTAATAAAAGTTTTAGAACATAGATTAAAATTGGTTTTCCATTAAAAATCTATAAAATTACCATTCATAAAAATATATATCATTATGTGTAAAAGTAGGTTTATTTTTATCTATTGTCTAGATAATAGAAAAGAAGAATGGTAAAAGGTTTATTGAATTATATATATATATATCACTAAAAAAATTTATCATATGTTGTTTAATTTATTTATTGTGGAAAAATGTGTTTAATTGAATAAATATAGTTTTCCATCAAACGACTTCCTTTATGTTCGAAAAGGTTTCATTTCCATTTACAGTATATTGGTTACAAAATAATTCTTGTTATATACATGTGAAACCCTATTTTCATAATCAAATTAATATTATTAATAACCACTATTCCAATGTCTAGGTGACATCTATAATAATATTTTAACTATAATATTAATAGAACATTGTACTTTTGTAAAATAAGGTCTTGTGTGTCACTCAAGTTATTGAATGAGCTCAAAATTATGTGTAGCAAAAAAAATAGTGTTGTGTATACCATAATCTAATATATATTTTCATGTAGAATAAGAACTAATTATTTTTTCAAATAATGAAAAAATTACTTGTTTATTTCATGTAACACAAGTTTTATTTAGTGTAGTGTGAAATTAAAAAATACCAAAAAGGATTAAATTATTTTTTAAAAAATCAAAATATATCGGGTTTTTATGTTCTACCACCGATAAATGATTTTCCCTTGAACTTTTTCAGGGTTTTAAAATGTTTAATTCTTAAATATTCCTTTCATAGAAAACCACATTATAAAAAAATGGTACTACAACTCCTTTTAAAAAGGAAAAGTTGGTACCGTGATGGTTATAGAGAGTAACTTGTAAATTGGTTTCCACATCTGAGAACACTATTTTATAGTATGGATTAGACATGGAAGAGAAGCCTAAATAATTTTTGGGAGTGATAAAGATCATAGATCACCAACAAGTCAATTATCAATGTATTGTTAAGGTCCTAACAACCATAAATAAGTGATGATTGATTAGACCATTAGTTCCATAGAAACAAATGTATTAGGGAAAATAATGTTCAATGTCCTTTTCATAGAGATGATGAATTTTTTCTATCTAATTATATAATTTAATATACATAATTGATTTTATTCCTTTTCATATTCACAATAATATCCTTTGGTTTTTCATTGATTTATTTCCAATACATCTATCACTCTATTAAATGAAGGAGAATTTGTATTCCTAAGCAACTAATAGATCACGAGGTAGAATGAAAATTCCTTCTATTTGTATTTAGTTAATATCATGAACCAATTGTTAGAATATGTCATCAAACATGTATAAATCCTCATAGGGTGAGATATAACATTAATCTCACACACTTCATCTAATGTTTAACATAAAAATTCATTAAATGGTTTTCCTTATAATCGTTCTGAATGCAGAAAATTAAAAACATTAGAAAGAAATTCATTAATTTTCTCAAATTAAGATTAGAATTGATCACCCATATATCATAAAGTAGCTCTTGATTCTCACATTCCAAAAATGTTTATATTATCATGTATAATTTATAAAGATTTTAATAACTCGAATTACCATAAACCCATAATGAAAACAGACATGTTTCATTATTCCAATGATTATAGAATATATTACCTAAATAAAAAAATGATACAAACTTTATCAATGATAGTACAAACCAATTTTTCAATAATACATTAACTGGTTCCAAAGTAATCATTACCATCCCATTTACATTATCGAAATATCATTATCTTAACATATAGGTAAAATTAGGGGTTCTCTATACCTTATCATACATTTCCCATGAAATTCACTATTCCATTAAATCATATTTATAGTCTATTGGAACCCCTTAACATGTTCTTGTAAATACATAACAAAAATATAAACTGGACAATATTTATATATTTCATAATTTATATAACATATTTTTGGAATCCAAATAAATAATCATTTTGATTATTACACTTCATCCTCAATCTATTAACAAGTCTACCTCATAGTATTAGTTAATACCTCTTTCCTTTCACATTTCACCTATAGTCTCATCATCAACAACAATATCACCATCAATCAAACATCCTTGATGATTCACTTTTTGATATTTCCACTAAGTACATCAATTTTTATAGTACTCATTACGTCAACATTTATAGAATCCAATCATCAATGATGTCATAGAAAGTCCATTTTTCCCATCCAAAATATTAAATGAACAATTAATTTTTCCTTTATATTTACCTATTATGTTTCCTGAATTTATATAGTCCAGACAACTACTCTTACCTTTAATACACTCACACGAGTGATTCATCCCTCACTCTTAACATGTAGGAAACTTAATATTCTTTCCTTAGTGGCATCCATTACATGAATTCAAAGAAAACTATTTAATTTTATTATTTTGTGACTCTGAATGTTGGTAAAGGAACATGTTATAAATAATGTTCTATGAAATATAACTAGGCATGATAACAATGTCTGTTATTATAGACATCATCCCATTTAACAGCTCATAATAAATTTTCTCTTCTAATTCAATGTTAACCCACTTACTTTTGGTTCCCTCTAATAATTAATACCTGAAAGAATTGTGTGAGCAGCCGTCATCTTAGTAGAAAACCTCATAATAATGAAAAATCATTTATAGGATGTCTAAACGATGACACATTCATTCATCTATGACACCTTAGCTTCATTCTAGAAAATTTAGAGACAAATTCTATGTTAATCCTTTAAGAGGGTTCATAAATGATTTTTTAATTTGAAAAGAATATCTCTCAGGGGTGTCAAACAATTTGTGCATCTAGGCCTATTATCAATCCCCAATTCCCGATAATTTATATCATAATAAGATATTTTCATTGATGTAACACCTAGGTACATCTATTATATAAGAACACCCACTTATACTTTCTAGACATTGATGTATTTTTAGAAAACTACTCACTCAAGCCTTTACCAAAATAACAGAACATTATCCCATACTTTGTCTCATGCTTAGACTTATTTTTAGAGACATCCATAGACATATTTGTATAAATACCCCAATGGATCAATATAATGTTTTATCATCTGAGTATGAAAATGTTTTCTAAAACATTCCTTTAATACCATATATAGAAACCAACATTTATCATATATTTATATTACATTATTTTAGATATATATTTATAAAATTACAAAATTATATGCTCGATGACTATAATAGAATACTGTATTTGGAATCTTGGAACACAATCTTCTAGCTTGGGGAACAAGCTTCATTATTTCCCAGAATTATATTTTACATTAATACTAATACATAAATTCTTTCTTTATGACCCTAGGAAAGGTAATATAAGAAAATTTTTTCTTATATGCTTAGTCAAGAAAAAATAGGGATATATATAAGAACAATCACGAATATAATGGTATTAAAATAAGATCAAAACCTTATAAAATCATACCTTGAATTAGAAATATATTAATCAATTGTCATAGATTAAATAATGGTAGTTCATAGGAAAATAATCATAAGTTAATGATGTTCATAATCCGTTAAATAATAACATATGAATAAGACAAAGAATTGTGGCATATACTAAAGCATATAAAATCATACATCATATATCAAGGATCATTTCCAATACTTATCAGGGCCCTTTACGGGAGATACACATACTGGTCTAGACACACCTCCATCCCTAGAGTCATTTAATTCCTAATAGAGGATTATGTTACAACTTCTTCCCATAGTGGATTGAGTTTCCCCTTGGTTCCATAGTGGATCAGTTTTACCCTTCTTCCCATAGTGGATTGGGTTTCCTATTCTTCCCATAGTGTATCAGGTTTCCCCATCTTACCATAGTTGATCAAGCTCTTTATCTTTTTCCCATCATTATCTCTTGAGGTATAATTCTTTACCCAATGCATTAGAATGAGATATATCTCCCACTCGTCTCATAATAAAATCATACATACGTGTTCCATAAGATAATAAAAAACACATCATATCATGACCCATAATAAGAGATGGGTTACATAAACATCATATCATAATCCATGAAAAAAATGGGTTTGATAAATATTTTATAATATCATAACATGGCTAAAAAATACAAGATTCATAATCAATTCATCGTTCAATAAATCATGAATGGAAGTGGGTTTCAGCATGGTATAACTTATGGATGAAAAATAGGTTTCATGAAAAGATTGTCATCATAAAAATAAACCACTAAAAGAAATAAAAAGAATGTTACCCTAAAATCCAATACCCATTTAATCATAAAATATATCATAATAGATCATCTTTGATGGAAAGTTAATACTAGAGATCACATGGTACATTTTTTTAGGAAAATGTCCTTTCTTCGAAAATAAATTTTTAAAACATAAAACATTTTCGAAATCATTTTTATTTGAAAACCAAACTAAAAAGAAATATGAATTATTATTTAAAAATAATTTAATATATTTTTTGAAGAAAATGTGTTTATCCCTTTAGAAATGACTTTTTAGGAAAAAAAAAATTTGAAAACCTTTTTTTGAAAATTATTCGGGAAACATATAGAAGATGCTTTGAAATCATTGATATCATTTTCTTTGAAAATAAAATATTGAAGACATAAAATGGAATAATCTAAAATAAATTTTAATAAATTTAAAAAATTTAAATGGATTTTCCTTTAATGGTTTTTTATCATGTTTAGAAAACATGGTTGTAGAGTAAAAAAGTTTCCAACCTTGGAGGGAAATACCGTCATGTTTTCTTGAAAACAATTTATTATTTATATTATGTACCAAAGAGTGTAAAAACGGTACTATATCATGAGTATATAATGAATAACCATTGGATACAAAAAATTAAAAATAATTCATTATATGTGGATCCTAATATTTTACAAATGGAAGAATAATCGTAAAAAACCTTTTAAAACAATTATTTTGTATCAATACACTCTTAACACATTGGTAAATTTAAATCACAATTACAATGATGTTATAAAATTTCATGAATACAAAAATTTCATTAAAGTACTAATATTTATGATATAAGATGTGGAAAGGAATTATATAAAACTTTTGAAGGAATATCGGTGCATAACCTGACATGTGTCTCAAAGAAGGAAAATTGAGAGAAAATTACTTTATCGATATGGTATCTCATTAAACATAAACGAGATGAAATTGTGATCATAAAATGGATATGTAAATACCCATATATTTCATTATAATTTTCATGGAATAAATTCATTTCAATTATATACACCATAAAAAAAAAACAAGCAATGAATATGCAATTAGTCTCATAGAAATAAAAGTGAGACTAGAATTCCCATTAATAGATGAGTAGATTTTTAATCCTGAACCAAGTGAAATATTAAGATAAATTGATACTTTTAATATCATTAAATAAATTAAACTCATGATATAACATTTCATATTGAAGTATATACACTATATAAATTAAATTTACGGTGAGTACGACATCTGTCTCATGGATATAAAAAGTTAGACTAAATTCTCTTACAACTTAAGAAAATTTTAAATTAAGAGATAAATGAAAGAATAAAATCAATTGAAAATTTTATATCATTAATTAATATAATTTAATTATTTTACAAGTCATGGGTAATTATATACATTAAAAAATAATAATAAGTGGTGAATATAACATATATCTCACTAAAATAAAATTGAGATGAGAAATCCCTTACCATAAGTCTTGACTTACTTCACACACATTCAGTCCTCCTTAATAATAGATATAATTTTTCAATAAATATAACAAATAACGGTATTTATTATATATCATACCATATATTATTTTATTTTGACTTTATATTATCCTTTAATTAACCATTACTTGTTAATTTTATGTTTCAGGTAATAACTTCTTTGTTTTTTGAATATGTTTTGATTTGTTATTATTGATGCTCTTACATATATTGGGATTTACTTATTTTAGGAATGTAAAAAATGATATAAATATCATATATATTCATTATATATGTGTTTATAATAATATAAAAATATAGAAATATGATATAGAAAGAACCGTTTATGGAGACTATAGGTTTTATGTACGTATGCACATTGTTTCCTTTTTTTCATATTGAAAGAAACAAATTAAATGAAATTTATATATATGATTATAGTAAAATTATTGTTTAATAAATATCATATACATTTTAGGAAACTTTCCTTAATATATTCCATATAAATTTTGAATTAATCGCATTGCTTTGAGGAGGTGGTAGTCCACAAACCCTCAAATGAAGTTATCATATTCCAACAAAATGGAAATCATGAATTTATGTGTCATATAATAATAAGAGAAGTTTAAAATCATCATAAGTATCATATATATATAAAAATATATTTATATAATAAAGAACATAAAATCCATCATTATTCATCACCTAGAATGGTTTTAATGGAAGAACAAGTGACATTAGTTCACGAGGTTATAGTATGCCATACACAAGAAGGATGATTTCTTCTCCTATTTGATTGAAGTGATTGTGATTTTATGTCATAACATTAACATTACATAAAATTATTATATCAATTATACTGAATTTATTATAAAATCATGTAATAAGAATAATTTAGGGGGTAAATTAAAGGAATAACTAAAGTGTTCGTTGACGGATGTTACCTCTCCCTTGATTAACTCTATTAGGTGTAGCCCCAAGGGTTTACTTGGATAGATTTCTTTCCATATAGAGTCTTTTGGTATGAATTTAGGGAGTTTTGGAGATTTTTATTTAGGGTTTGTATGATCTAATTTTCTTTATATGTGTAAATAAGTGACGGGTATGAGTTCTCTTTTATAGTGGAGGAGGAGTGTCATTCTTGTAAATATAAAAATGTAATCAATATCGAGAGGTCTCAATTACCTAATGTATCTCAAATAATGGTCCATATTGTGGAAAAGGGATCATATGGTATATATATGTATATCTAATGACATTTAAACATGTTTTTAGGTTATTTTTCACCTTAAGATAATGTTTAACCACTAAATAATCTCGTTTTTACCGTAACGATGTAATTAAATTTAATACAATTAACTAATAGTTTTGGTAAAAAATTATGTTGAACTTATTATAAATTTTAATTTATTCTGAAAAAAATAATAAATCCACATTTCCAAATTCTAAACACAGATGTAGAAGTAAATAATTTAAAATTAATCGTATGGAGGACATGCGGTGATGAGTTTTTAACGTGAAAAGTTCAAATGATTGAAATTTTTTTTACCCAATTTCAATTTTAAATTATTTATAATGACATAAATTAGATTAATTGATATATTATTGATATAATTATACATTAAAACCAATTTAAAATATACTTTAACTATGTAAATAAATTATATGAAAATACAGCTTTGAATTAAAATTTAATAATTTTCACTGGTAATCACAAAATGAAACATCTTAGAAAAATACACAAAATTTATCGTATGAAAAAAATTTACTAGAAAAATTCAAAAATTATCATAATTTTGTAAAATATAAATTATTAAAAATAAAAAATGTATTTTTAAAAGGGGCACCCCATTAAAAGGTAGAAAAATTAATGTATAGGAAAATATACATCTTTATTTATAATTTATTATTATTATTATCTCTTGTCTAGACAACAAAAAAGATGAACATTAAATATTTCATTGAATATTATATATATATATATCCTTAAAATAATTTATCAAAAGTTTTTTAAATTATTTACTGAGTTAAAACATGTTTTATTACAAAAATATAGTTTTCCATCAAAATATTTCCAATATTTTCAAAAGGGTTTTATTTTCATTGTCAGTTAATTAGTCACAAAATTAATCTTATTATATACTAGTGTAAACCATATTTTCATAATTTAATTAATCTTACATATAGAGAACATTGCTACTTCTAGGTGAAAAAAATAATAATATTTTAGTAATAATATTTATATTATATTGTAGTTTGGTACAACTAGGTCTTATGTGTCATACAAATAGTTGAAGTAACTCAACATTGTTTATAATAAAATTTAAACACTATGTTCTATGTACTAAAAAAATTATTTTCGGTGTTGTGAAATATTGAATTAGTGTTGGGTATAAGTCAATAATAACATCATTCATTCATATAATAGAAGGTATATTTAGTGTGGAACGAAATGAAAAATATTATTATGTTTAAATAAATTCAAAAAACTAATTTCAAAATATATTTGACTGCTACATGATTCTGGAACCTTTTATTTCCATCATAATAATGTTGAAACTAAAGAATATTTATTACCTCATTTTAATTTTCTATATCTTCATTTTTCCTTCTTTAATATTCAATAAGATCAATGGAAGAACATACTTTTGAGAAAGGTAATATTTTCCCCCTTCCTTCAATATTTATAGATCCATACTTTTACAATCCAAAAGTGTTAGGGTCTTTTTTGATCCTCATCATTGATATGATAACATGATCCTTTTGACTCAAACCATCAGCCACATAGTTCCCTTTCTTTGGATGGAAATTTATTGAGAAATCATAATTATTAATCATTTATAACCATATTATTTGGAATATGTCCAATTAAATCTATATAGATATATACATTAAACTTTTATGGTTATTATATATATCACACTTTTCTTCTTAAATAAAAGTCTTATATATCATTAAAGAAAAAATTACCACGGAAAACTCAAAATCCTGATTTGTTTAATTTTTCTCATGAGTCGTCAATATTCACGAGGCATAAGCTATAACCATGTCATTCTGCATAAGAAAACATAAAAATCCCATTTTGGATCCATCACTATATATTAAAAATCCTTTTTCCAATATAGGGTAATGTAAGAATATGTGATACGAATAATCTTCTATTTAGTTCATTGAAATTTTCCTCACATTCATCTATCTAGATAAAAAAATTTCCCTTTCGAGTTAACGTGACCTTATGATTAGATAATCATGAAACATTATCCACAACCCATTAATATTATGCATCGAATCAAAGAAATATTTGAATCTTCATTACCTTATATTTTATAGAACATCCTAAAATAAACTTCATCCTTTATGGATCTACTCATATACCCTCTCTTGAGATTATATGACCAAAAAATGTAAATTTTTTTACCCAAATCCACATTTAGTAAATTTTTCATATAGTTTCTTCTTCCTTAGGGTCATTAGTTCAATTATAAAGTGACCTATTACTAATCCATTCTCTTTGAAAAGATAAGAATATAATATTTAAATACTACCACAAACTGGTCAAAGTAATCTATTAATACTCTAGTCATTAAAACCAAGAATATTCAAGGTGTATTGGTAAGACCAAAATACGTCACTATATATTCGTTGTGTCCATAACATGTATAGAATAATGTCTTGTGTATAACCTCCTCCAAGAACCTCAATTGATGAAATCTCAACTAAAATTAAAACTTGAAAAAATATTCAACTCCATACAGTTGAAAAAACAAATCATAAATAATTTTAAAAGGATGCATTTTTTAATTGTGAATTTATTTAGCTCCATATAATCTATTGAGTCACATTGATCCACCATTCATTTTCAAAAAAAGAATATGTTTTCCCTAAGGGGACACACTTGGTTAATGAATCATTTTTCCTGGTTTTGGTTGAGTTTCTTCTTCAAATCCAACAACTCAATCTAGGATATTCAAAAAAGGGTCTTCAAAATTGTTTTAAAACTTGATATGAGTTATTTTTAAATCTCATCATCAAATTTTTGTGGAAGGCTATGAACATTTTCCAAAAGTGTGTCAACAAATTCTTAAAAAAAGATGTATCATTGATGTCAAGATTCTACCAAACCATATGAGAAAAACTACCCTTCTGAATGTGAAATAAGATCCATAAAATGGATTTCATCTCCATTGGATGTTCATAATTATCATCACATTGATCTATGATCATATGTTAGATTTTAATATCAAATGTGAATTCCCTTCCATGATAGTTAACGTGGTATTTATGCCAACAAATCCAATCCATTCCTACAGTAACATAAAATTCAACCAAATAATGATTGTAATGATTTTTGGGAAGCACATTCCTACCAACAGAAGTGGGAGAGGAATCATAAACGTGAGATGTGATAATTATACCATCATGGGGTTTCACTAAAAATTACATAACTAATAGTTTTTTTTCGAAATGTGATACATATAGAAAATTATTCAAATATGAAATAATGGGTAGATCCATAGTAAAATAAGTCATTAGAAGTTCTAAAGTCGAAGGTAAGTATACCATTCACCATATTGTTATTACACCCATTGTTTTAAATTTCGATCATACGATTTTCTCCTTTTCCCTTATCTTAGTTGGATGATAACATCGATCATCATCTCTAAACCAAATTTTTTTTCACCATTTAGAATAATTCTTATTCTCTTTACACATGATGAAATGATGTGGGGGAGGTTTATTATGCACAACATTCTCTCTATTTGTGTCATTAAATAGTATATTTCAATCAGTTTGGAAAAAAAATTATTGATGAAATTTTCTTCAACAAATAATATATATACTACTCCCATTAATAAACTTTATTCCATACTTCTTCCAACACTTTGAGCATAATGAAAATATCATCTTATTTTCCCCCTAGTTTTTAGATTTTCATTCAAACTCTATCGTCCTTTTCATTTTAAAACCATAATAATTATTCATAAATCCAACATCAATTTTCACCTCGATTTAACATCAAAAAATTTCATCATAAATTATATATTATTTTATGGATAACCCCCTTCAAGACTCTATTTTTAACCACTTAATAATTGACCAACCTTGCTTTAAGGTTAGAGGATAATACCTTATGTGTACCTTATATGTCCTACAAAATGTTTCTCATATGTACCAATAGATTCATCATAATTTTTCTTTAGCTCATGTAACTATTTCAATATTTTCGTATGAAAAATATAAGAAAATTAATTTTTGAAAAATTCAATCTTCAACTCATCACAATCCATGGATTCAATTTCATCTTATTGCCTCATATTTTTAAAAATAGTACACCATTGATTTGTAACTCCTTCCAAATCTTAGAACACCAAAAATAACATTTTCATGATCAAAACACTAGAGAATGGATAATATATTTTTAGTGGCACTACTCATTTTCTATCAAACAAGATGATTTGAAGTTCTACTGAAGTATTATTGACATTTCCTCATGAAGGGTTCAATAAAATTTTGTTCCCTCCTTTTCTAATTAAGGAGTCCATTATGATTCCTATCATGGGAATGTCATATGAGCTTACCAATGATATATTTCATTCCATATACTATAATATTTGGGTACTTAGGTGGAAAGTAATTTTATTATTTATCCCACTCATCAATAATGTGTTTTATTTTGGTTCCATACATTAACTAAAACAAAAAATTATTATGTAAGAAACAATTATCCTTATTGGGAACCATATAATCATGAAAAATCACAAATATAATGCCTAAATAATTAAACATTATTTTTTTATCAATATGTTTATCAAATTTTAATAATTTTCATATTTTATTAAATTCCTTCATGATGGGTTTTAATGATTTTGTGAACTCCCAATTCATATCCCCGATGAGTTTCAAACCAACTGTGCAGTATGGCCCATTTTCATGCACCATTTGTCGATCAAGTGAAAATCAAAATGGTGTTTTTGGGGTTATTACCCCTTGGTACATCTATGTAAGTGTCACAACAACATTTAGTATCTATATTGGTATGAATTTCTAAAATATCACTCATTCTATCCTTTACAAAAATCTCTATACATTTTTTTATAATTTTTACTTATCTTTAGTAAAATCCAGGGACATGTCCTTTGCGATATCAGCAAGGTTTCCTATCAAAGACTCCAAAGGTTAACTAATAATTTCCTCTGATAATAAATATAACGAACCATGATTATCAAACATAATAATTTCTTCATTTTTGAAGAATATTCAATTTTTTTCAACAATACATTCATGAAAACATTAATAGTTTAGTCTTTTTGGAAACCTATAAACATAAACACTAGTCCATAAGTGAGTTACAAAATCTCCCAATACATTCTTCATAACATGAACCCATTTTATAAAAATCACTCATATTAGATATCAACAAAACATGGGGAAAAGAAACATAAGAATGGGTGAAGTTAGATTCCCAATAAGGGTAATCAGTGGATATATGTAAGTATAAGATGAAAATGAGGGTATTAAAACATGATAATAACATTTTAAAACAATAGAATATATATCAAAGATCATAATAATGAGTCGTTGAATAATTATTTGTTTTTTATTAGACAAGATTCATATGGGAATCAAAGAACATTATTTATGATTGACTAAGACATGGAATTTGTTGCATATACATAAGAGTAAAAGATAATTTCCATATTATCCAAGAAACAATTCTTGGAGCATCATAGTAGAAAATCCCTTCACTGAACCATATTCACTCTCCATTATAGCTCTATAATACTGAACTGGGTTGATATCATATTTCAGTCTTGTATAACAAAAACGATATCACTTCTCATTTCATTCCATTCTATCTCATGAGATATAAATATTTAACCAATTCATTTAGGGGATATTTATTTTCCCCCAAAAAATAATGAAACAAAAACTGTGTGTTCCACAACATCATAAAAATACATCATATCATAACCCATTAAATGAAATGGATTTCATAATCATTTCATCATATCATAACTTATGTAAAAGAGACAGGTCTCATTATCGATTTATCATAGAACAACACTGAATATTAAGTGAATTTTATAATAATTTCATCATGGTATAACCCATGGAATACAAATGGGTTTCATAAATATCATTTACTCAAAACAGAAACCATTTTGATAAATAATATGAATGGGCCCCTTTGGTCATATAACTATAAATTCATATGAGACACAAATAGACTTATTCTTAAATGGAAAATAATTTAGAAATATAATTTGAAAATTATCTTGATGAAAATATCTTTACGCCTCTATAAAATGATTTTAAAACAGTAAAACACATAAAAAAATCCCTTTGAAATCAATCTGGACAACTTATGGAGGAATCATTGATGAAATGGTTGGCGATGGAAATAGAATATTTATTTATGTTGTAATCATTAAAAAATCCACATTTCAAATTTTTTAAAAAATATATATAGTAATTGTTTTGAAAATGACTGGAATATTCTACTCAAATAAATTGACAAAATTCAAACATGGGTAAAAGTATCTTTTAGAAAACTCAATTGACTAAAAAATGACTAGAATAATACTTTCAAAAAAATGAAAAATGTAAACATGGGAAAATGTATATTTTTCAAATTATAATTTATTATAAAAACATTTTTTTGAATCATATATCGAAAATATGATTTAGAGGAAAAAAGTGTTCCAACCGAAGAGAGAAAAAATGTCTGATTTCCTAAAAGATTTATTAATAATTTTAGCATCCAAAGGGTTAAAAATGGTAATTTTCATGGAAAATATAATCAAAAAATAGAATATAAGAAAATTAATTCTAATTATTGAGTGGTATATCATGATATTTCAACATTGAAGAGTCAATCATAATTTGTTTCGATAAATGATGAGATTGTAACATAAAATCATTACCCCCTTGGTAATACTGAATCACTAGACCCATGAAGGGAAAACATATAATGAAACATAAAATATCAATAAGATAAATAAATTCATGATATAACATGAAATATTTTGTGTATACAGACATCATGATTGAATATATGTTTATAACATAATATACGTATCAAATATGTCAAATAGGGAATAAAAATCATTCAGTGGTTTGGTATGTTTTGAACAGTAATACCAATGAAGGGGTGATAATATTATGGATATATAAATTCCTGTAATTTTAAGTATAATCATCCTAAAAAAGTTTGTGGGAATTATATACACCACATATAAGAAAGAGGTGGTGAATATAGCATGTGTCTCACATAAGTAAAAAGTGAAATGGAAATCCCTTACCTTAAGTCTTGGATTTCATTGTAATCATTAAAATATTCTATATTATAAATTTAAGATTATTTTAATTATTTTATATAATCCTATACATATACATAACATACCATATATGATCTTATTATTACCTTTTATTACCCTTCTATTAACGATTCCATGTTAGTGTTACATTTTGGGTAATAACTTATTGGTTTTTTATATATGATTTCATTTTTATATAGTTTGTTCTCTTATAATAGTCATGATTTAAAAATAAATTTAATTATAAATATTATATAAATAAAATATATATTCATCATATATGTGTTCATTCTAATATATAATATATTGAAATATGAAATTAAATACAATGTTTATTAAGACGGTAGGTGGTACGAAATCATAAACATCATTTCCATTTTCAAGATGGATTGAACTAAATAAAGGTATATGATATATTATCATTAAAAGAATTATTCCATATATATATATAATTTTTATTAAACCCATCCTTAATTCATACATTTTAATGTGTTAATAAATTGCATCGCTTCGTGAGGTGGTAGTCTATCATACGCATGAACGATGTTATCGTATTCCCATAAAATGGAAATCATGATGGCATATGGGATAAAATAAATTTCCATAATAATATTAACAAAATAAAAAATCTATATATAATAAAATCTATATAAATAAATCATTTTGACCATCCTTGATTAATAGTAAATAAAAAATTAATGATATCAGCTCGTGAAGCCGTAGTCCTTCGTAAACATGAACTATGATTTTGCAACGCATTTGATGACAGTGGATTTGATTTTAGGCCATTAACATATCATAAAAAATATCAGTATATGCAATATAATATTTTTTCTATATAATCATGATATTAAAATAATTAATTTTTTTTGATCAATAAATATAAAAAAATGATTGTCGACTAATATTTCCTCTTCTTTGGGTATCATCATCAGATTTTCACTAAAGCCTTGATTGGTTGGATTTCTATCTAAATTTTTTCTTATTGGATGATTAGAGGGAATATGGGACGTTTTTTGGAATTTTTTTGGCTAAAATAGATAAGATTATTTTTTTTGGAGAAGATAGAATTAGGGTGGCATTTTATATGAAATGTTATTGGAAAACATATACATTTTTTAAATAGAGACATCCACCCAAGTATTTCATATGAAAAAAGGGTACAAATTAAGAAATTATCAAACCATATAGGTGTAATTGTAATTTAGTTTCCATAAAATGGATTTTAGAAAAGGGGATGGGTTATTTTCAACCGTATCATTTTAGTTTAACCCAATGGAAAAACCTTTTTTGACCATAATTGAGGTAATTAATTCTAATTTCATTCCCTATTAATGTTGGTAAAAAATTCTGTTGTACAAATTAGAAATTAGAAATTATTATGAATATAAATATTTAATAATTTTTTCTAAATTCCATTTATATAAGGTGGAAAATAAATTTAAAATTATTACCATAGGAATTATAATAGATTTAGTACATTCAGAGAAAATGATCACAAGTTTAAAGTGTTTTTATATCATATTTCAATATGAGATTTATTAAAATTAACAGAATATAATTGATAGATATATAATTTTAAAAAAAAATTAAATGTAACTAAACTATTTTAATAAATTAAAATAAAACACAGTTCTAAATTAAAATTTAGTATTTTTCACTATTCATTATAAAATAATAGTTTTTAGAAAAAATAAAAAATAACCCTAAATTATTTTCAACATTATGATTTCAAATGTTAATTTTCTTTTATATAATCTATATAATAAATGATTCTAATTTTTTTTATTGTTCGCAAAGAGACATAGAAACATTTTTTAGAAAACTATATTATTGAAATATTTAAAGACCTTATAGAAAATTATGTATTTTATTATCAATTTTTATTCTTTATATAAAACCGTTTTAATTTTAATTTATAAAGCAGTTATTAATATTAATATCACTATGGTTAATTTCTAGGTTATAATGTCCACATTTAAATAATATTAATAATATATCATTGGTAAAACTAGGTGTTGCATGTAACTCAGGATAAGTCAATGTGTTGAGTGTCATAAGATTAGCTTTGTGTTGAAAATAACATGTTCTATAAATGATGAATAATTTATTGGAAAAACATTATTCTTAAAATAAAATTGTTACTAATGAAATTTTTTTTCACTAATGCTCCAGGCATCTTTAGGGGCTCGATTAGTAGAGTGTTTTGGGATTACCATGATAATTTTTTTGTAGAATTTATATATGATATTCTTATCTAATCTGAAATCAAGGATGAACATTAATATAGTTCTAATGTTGTAATGATGATATTAAAAACGGTAAATTTATATGTAAAGTATAAGAAATATGATTTATGGATGGTGTAAGAATAATTCATGGGGCATGTTATCACTAGTAAAGGGATATAAGTGCATCCTTCCAAGAAAGATGAAATTTATGGATATAACCAAACTACATCTTTGGTGGAAATAAGTAGGTTCCTTGTATTAGTTGGTTAATAATATTGATTTCTAAGAAACTGCACTCAATTTTCAATCACACCAACCATGATAACATGGAAGGGAGTTAATTTTGTAAGCATTAATATATGTGAGGTGATATTAAACGTGTTACATAAGATGCTAATAACATCACATGTGCTCGTGTTACCCACCAATATGAAATAATCCTTGATATACATTAATGTGTCCAATAAGGGATTTGGTTGTCTACACATGCAAGATAACAAAGTGATATCATATGCCTCCTGAAGAAATAATTTTTCATGAAATGAACTACGGAACACATTATCTAGAATTGGTTACAGTGATATTTAGATTGAATATTTTATAATATTATTATGATTGTGAATATATTGTAATATATATTAATAATAAAATATTTATTTATATTCACACAAAAGTATCCCAATATATACCAGAACAAGTGGTTAATGATGATCATGGATTATGATTATTAAATCAATAACCATCATGGGAATGCCAACAAAATGGCATGTGATCTGAGTAGAATTGATCATAAAACCCTATCAATGATGAGGATTGAAAGGTATATAGTCTTCTTGGATATGAAAATGATGGACAAGGGAATAATAAAAGGATATATATCATTACTTTTTTTAAAAAAAAACTTGTCAACCATCCATTATTACGTTGACCAAGGATTCCAAAAAATATGATGATGTTCTACAAAAAATGGTAGTAAATATTATTAATATAAACTTTACTAAAGATGGAGTTGTAATATTTGGAAATCTTATTTGAGTCCCGTAATTTACAGAGCTAAAGAGAGAACTTATAGATTACTTTTATAGATAATCCTTCTCTATTCATATAAGATTCTTAGAGATATATATAGATTTGAAAAAAAAACTAGTGGGATATTATAAAGAGGTATATGGAAGAATTTGTATCTGGATGCTTGGTAAACGATCAATTCACGACCAAAAGACATAAGTGTAAGGGTATAATGAAACGATTTCTCATACTAGTGTGTAAATGGGAAAAAGTAACCATTGATTCAGTTGTATGACACCCTAGGACATCTAACAACAATAAAACAATCTGGGTGGTAGTTGATCTCCTTACAAATTGAACTCATTTCATTTCTTTCAATGATGATATATGTTTTGAATAACTTACCAATATATATATGTGATGTGGTTGTGATACATGGAGTGCCACTCCCCATTTCCTACAATAAAAATCTAATGTTTACATTGTTTCATTAGAGAATCCTTTAACATGTGTTGGATAAAGAGATGATTTTCAGTACTACATGTAACAACCTTAGATTTTATGAGATATATTATTTTTAATTTCTTTGAGATGTTCAATTATAAACTACTCCAAGATTTTCTTATACTATAAACAACACCATTTTAGCTTGCAGCATAAACAACACTATTCTGGGCTCGTGTTACACACAATTTCAAGTTCGTTTTGTGGAAATTATTCTATGCAACATTGAGTATAGATTCTGTTTAATGTATAAATGAAATAACTTTTGATTATGTTATATCGAACCCTAAATAGAGCTTTCACTACATGCAGCCCTGACTTGGCGTGCGTTACACGCAATCAAGACCTTCCTCGATAGCGTGTGTAGTACGCAATCACGAGTTTCACTAAACAAAGATATGTCTATAAACTATCTGTTATGAATAGTAATACCCACTTTTTTAAATTTTATAATTTTTATCTTTCGAAATGGACTTCATTTTCGGATTCATAATATCGAAATTAGCCTAGGGTGAATTTTTGGTATTTTTTTGATAACTTTTAATTTTTGTTGAATAGTGAAAAACAATGAGTTATAGTTTAAAACCGTAATTTTTATTTAACAAATTAATCAATTTATTTAAATTTATTTTAGGTAAATATAGTACATAATACCTATATAATTTCAATGTAATTCATTGGAGTCATTTTATAATAATTTTCAATATATAAAAATTTTATTGAACTTTTCACTGTCTTTTACCTACCTTCTAAGAGCATTTTGCTAACTTCTATAAACTTATTTTACCGCTCCAGTGACAGGAATTTCAAAATTCTGATAGAAATGGTTAATATCAAGGATACAAATGTGGTTCAATAAGATAAAAATAATTTTTGGTGAATATTATCTTTTTACTTTTATTTACCACGGTTAAAAGTAAAAAGGGTAATTAAGGGTAAAAATGATATTACTATTATCCTAACACATGTCCTAATTATATTTGATAAGTGTAATTCGACCAAAAACAACCTTAGGAATAAAATATTACCCTTTAGGTCCACTTGGATTTGATGAGGACAATTATTATTATTTTATTTAAAGAAGAGTTAAAATTGTTAAAATCAATGTTTAATAACTAAAATTTTTTTAATATAGGGTTATATATATTATAAATTAGATAATAAATATTGATTATAAAGATAAAAAAATTTCTTACATAATGGTATTTTATTTATAATTTTAATACATTAAATAATTTAATTTATTTATAACACAATGATGATGCAATAATTTTCTTATTAACCAAATATTAACGTAATTGATAATATAAATTCCAAAATAAATGTAATTTGATACTTTTTATGAATTACAATAATTCTATATGTTAATATGACATGTTATTATTTCTTTAATTTAATTTTTTCGGAAAAACCGTGCTGCTATGATTTTCACAAAAATTAAATACCAAATAGTGTAAAAATTGACATTAAATAGTTTTTAAAACAAATATAATATTATTAATAGTTATTTTATTCCTAAAAATATAAGGGTCGTCCAAATGACATAGATAATGATATATATATTAATAATGAACCACTTGGGTTCGTTTGGCTTGTTATAGTAATTTTATGAACCATATAGTGTATGAAAACAAAAAGACATGGTAAAAGTTAAATTATTTAACATAGAGTTAAATCTAAATGATAAGTATAAAATAGTAACATAAACTAGTATAAAACCTATAGGTTGAAAGGATTTTGTCCCATACCCTCCTTATCTTCTAAATAAATCAATTTGTAGCTATTAAAAACCAAATATGACTTTATTATAAAAAAATATTTTATGATCTTCCAAAGGTGCCCCTCTCCTCCTTTATAAAAAGGGAACTCCTTCCCTCTTCCCTTAACAACCTTTTGGGCCTTGAAGATCGGCCAACCCCTACCCCTTTATCTTCTCCACTTCCCAAGAAAAATTATGGATGTTTTGGTCTTCTCAAAAGATCAACTCTACTTCCTTAATATAAGGCTTAAAGGAGGTGCATCGAATAAGAGGTAATCTCTTTTTCTGATTCACTCAAGTTTCATTCTTCTTATACTTATTATTATTTAGTTGTATCATTATAAGGTAATAAAATAAGTATTACTTGTATATTTATATGTTATTATAAATTTGAAACAACCCTATTTCATCTTCTATCCATTCTACGGAAAACGAAATGACCGCGTGTGCATACGTTCGGAATACTGTGTCCACACCGTGGTGTAATATGTTTTCGACCACCACCTTACTGGATGGGTATAATGGTGTAAATAAATAACTATATATGATTATTGTAAAGTGATATTGATTATGAAATATTATACATACACTTTAATACAATTCCAAGATCATGGGAATGATATCATCGCTCGTGCGTACGTACGAACTACCGTCTCCACGACGTGATGAGATTCATTCTCCATGTTAACCATTCATGAATGATTATAAAGTATATATAATTAATAATAATTAGATATATGAAATAATAATGATACTGTATTTATGTATATATATATGTATGTCATCTACTTAATTCCATTCAATTCAATAAGGAAACGAAAACAACGTTCATGGGTACGTACAACCTACCGTCTCCATGAACGGTGAATTTCATTCCATGTATCGATCTATCATATATATATATATATATGTATATGATGAATATATATTATATATAAATCATGTTTTACATTATGTAATTATTTAAATCAGGATATAAGTAATAATATCAAGAACAACAATTTGAAACACGTACAATAAATGAAACGATTTTACCCAAATCGCTGCTTTTACATAGAATTTACAAAAGAACCGGTAATATAAAGTCATAAGTAAACTATAAATGATATCATAAAAATGAATATGATTCTATAATAAGTCAATGACATTATTTAAATCATTATACATGAGAATATAATACATACGAAGCATATCAGACATAAGGTAAGGGATTAATTTTCAATCCCATTTTTATCCGAGATTGCTTATACGTAAGTATTTACTGGGGTTACATATATCATCCATGACCACATTTTATTAAATGTTTTCATAAAATTTTTACTATTCTTCCATGTATGTTTAAATACATTTTTACCCTTTATTTACTTTTTACCACATTGTATGGATGGAATCTTTCCATTGGTTACCATATAAGGTACTTTTTGACTTTTCCGACAAAAGTACGAGGAGAATGTTATTTTTAACTTATACGGCGTGAACAACTTTTTACTATTTCATAATGCCACATTTTCATGAATATTTCTCTTCAAGATTACATGCTTATTTTCAAAAAAACCCTTTTCTTTAAAAATGTAATGGCATTTTTTAAAAAGAAAATGATTTTGAAGAAGAAAGGATATTTTCCCCAAGAATTTATTTCAAGTGTTTTATCAAAACCATTTTCCATCTAAGATGACATTATTTTCATATGTGTATGTTTCAAGTATAATTTCTATATGATTTAAATGTATTCACTTTTCTTATGATGAAATGATATCCATTTCATTTATATGGATTATGTTATGATTGGATGATGTTTATAAAACCCATTTTATTCTTTGGGTTATGATGAATGACTTATGTTAATGTTGTAGCACATGTCAGGATGATTTCAATATGAGATTTTTGGGACCTATATCTCCCTAAAATGCATTGGGTAAAGATTTATATCTCGTGAGATAGAGATGGCAGTAATGGTATGTTAATCTGGTTCAGTAATACAGTACTGGAATGAGGAGTGTCCTCGATTCAGAAAGAGACATTGTCAACTAAGATGGTCTTGGCAGCAATGCCTTGGATAATATGGAAATCATATCATGTGATTAATGGTTTCCAAAATCACATGTTTTATTCCCATTCTATTTTATCATTATTGATGATCCATTATGATCAATTGCTTACGTACTTTCATGTTTTATGTCATTGCTCAAGATTTTGATGTTTAAATATTATGTTCATGTTTTGAAGTTCAAATGTATATGGTTTGTTTTATTTTCTCCATTATTACCCTTAATTATCATTTGAGCTCACCCTTTATATGTTTTCTTTTCCCTAGGATATAAATAAAAGTTTTAGGTAAGAAACAAGTGAAGATCTTAATGGGAGATGTTGAAGATATTTCACCATGATTAGAAGATTATGTTTCCAGTTTCCAAAGACAATAAACTATTACGATCATTGAGTTTTGGTTTTTTTATGTATTAAGTATTCTGAAAAAGTAATGTAATGTCCATGTATGTCAATTTTGGGGTCACTTTAGTTGGTATCAGAGGAAAGGTTTAGTTAACCTTTGGAAACTAGGATTCAGAAACTTTAGTGAGATTCCTAAAGATATTTCTAAGGTCTGTCTAGGGATGTCCCTAAGGTTAAGTATAAGTATAGTTTATATTACTAGAATTATGGTAACGATTTTATAATTTAACCTAAGATGTTAGATATTGAAGGTAATCCACCTTTATTATATTGTTTTCCTAGCATATGTTTTTCCTCTTACACTATTCTTGTTGGGTTTTAGACGATGGATGGAACCCGAAGGAACCGTATTGATCAATGTAATGGGAAATGCGGTGATTGTCCTCTTGAACAAACCAATGTTTTGGTTAATGGAGTGAATGTATTATTTATATATTTAAACAAGATATGAATCATTCTGGACTTCCGAATGAGCAGAGAAGAGAACAACCTTCTATTGAGTCCTTCATGAGGCAACGTCCACCTTCTTTCAATGGGTATTCTGATCCACTTGTTGCTGACCAATGGATCAGTTCCATTGAAAACATATTTTCCATACATCTCTGTTCGGAACCTGATAAAGTCATTATACCTATTTACCATTTAGATGGGGGAGCAGACCAGTGGTGGACTCTAATTAAGAATACAAGGCCCCAAGATGAAATTGAATCGATGGAATGGGACGAGTTCAAGAACTTGTATTTCAGTAAGTACAATCCGTGTATTCTTTGAACAATGATGCAAAAGGAGTTCCTGGATATTAAGCAAAAGGATAATGAATCTATTGGTATATATGAAGAAAATTTTACAAGGCTTTTAATGTATGCATCTGGCATTATCATCCAACCTGAAAGTAATGTAGATCGATTCTATAGTGGCTTAAAACCAAGTCTTTGAAGGGAATTGGCTATAAGAGACTTCAGTAGCTATGAAGAAATTGTGTGTTGTGCTATCAAGGTAGAACTGGAAGTTGGTGTAACATATCTATCTCATGGTTTTGACATGAAATGAAAGATGGAGTTCAAGGAGAAATCTCAGAATAATGGTGAAAAGAAGATGACTGTTTCTTTATGATCAAAGTGTAGAAAGAAGCATGGTGGAGATTGTCTTAAAGGGACTAGAAAATGTTTTATTTTTGGAAAAAAAAGGTCATTGAGCAAATGAGTGTCGAAGTAATGGAAAAAGTGTTGCTAATGACGTGAATAAAGAAAATAATGCAAAGAACGCACCACCAACACTTCAATGCTTCAAGTGTAATGAAATGGGCGTATTATGCTAATCAATTCCCTAATGCAAGGGTTAATGATGATCGACATGAGCAACCACTTAAGTCAAAGGAAAAAGGGATGTCACATGCGATCACTATTGGAAATTTTGAATATGACAACGATGTCATGGAATGATTAGGTGTTTATGTAATGGGATTCCAAAATAATGTTGTATATAGTATCGTGGAATATTGTAATATTTATGTATTGGACTATTGTGGTTTTCAATAATTTTATGGTACTGATAACCATGGAAAGTGATTGAGATATTGAAATGTTTGACATTACTCATTAGTACATTACTAATATAAGGAAAAAGTTATATCATGGTTTGCATATAGAGAATTTTTGGATTTTGGTATGTGGAAAGAGTTAACTTTTGACAGCATTCATGTTTTCACTAACATTCAATAGGTATTAATTGTTTAAGAGAATACAAGATTAAGGTATTCACATGTTTGGAATGCGATCAACAAGATATATCGTTTGATATATGAGGGATAAATGATGGTATTCACGTGCTTGTTATATCACAATTTTTGTAATCGTTCTCTTTATACTATGAGTTTAGAAAGAAGTACATTGGATAAGCCTAAAGATTGCGATGGATTATATTGAACATAAGTTAGTATTGTTTAAGGAAAGAAATTTTTCGATATTATTGATAGAATGTTATAATAGTGCAGTTTATGAAAAGGGACAACCTGCAGAACGGGCGATAACCCATCGCGTCAGACAAGGATGCGGGAATCGAACCCACAACCAAAGTGTGACATGCCTTTATCACCTACCACTAGCCTACAGGAATTCCCTGGTTAGTAGAAATTTTTTTATTTTATTAAGAGCTATGATAGATGAAGTATAAGTCAATTTTAGAAACCATATATGATTAATATCAGCATAAATGGACTTCTGTATATTTAATAAATTGTGATAAACTTTTTGCGATAGAAATATATGGAATGACCTATCATTATATCATATAATCTTCTAACACTTCATAGAAGACAAATTCAATTTCATTTCTTTAAGAGATGAAGTGGAAATTGTTCGAGGCACGAGAAATGGTGAGACTGTACCAAATTCATGAATGTATTTCTTTTAATTCAATAATTCTTCAACTTTAGGGAAATGATCATGAAAACAAAAAATGTTGTCCTAGTTCTCTCATATCTGATGAATCGGATGGTACCTTATATCATCACAAATTTATGGATTTGTGATTGTTGGCTTTTTCATAGCCATGTCCTCTACCACTCTTTATCAGAAGTTGATGGTTATACTTCTCTTCCATATACATATTTTCACATATGTTCTCCTATGTGGAAACCCAGTGATGAGTTAATTTGTGTAATAATTATGTTTCTTAATTTACTTTTTAAAATTATGTTTTATTATTACTTTTTACGATGTGGGTTTCTATGAAAGAAACTTTCAAGTAGAAAATCATTTATAACCCCGACAAATTTCGAGGGTGAAGTTCATTTTTAAGGAGGGTAGAATATAACAACCCATGATTTTATGAGATATATTATTTTTAATTTATTTGAGGTGTTCTATTATACAGTAAACCAAGATTAGCTTGTACTATACGCAACACCGTATTATCCTTCAGTATAAACAACACTATTGTTGGCTCATGTTACACACAATTTCAAGTTTGTTTTGTGGAAATTATTCTTTGCAACATTAAGTATAGATTTTGTTAAATGTATAAATGAAATAAGTTTTGATTATGTTATACGCAACCCAAACAGAGCTTTTACTACATGTAGCCTTGACCTGGATTTCATTACACGCAATGAAGACCTTCCTCTATAGTGTGTGTAGTACGAAATCACGAGTTTCACTAAACAACGATATGTTATATAAAAAAGCCGTTATAAATTGAAATATCCACCTTTTGGAAATTTTATAAATTTTATCCTTTTAAATGGACTTCATTTTTGGATTCGGAATATCGAAATTATCCAAGGGTGAATTTTTGGTATTTTTTTGAAAACATTCAATTTTTGATGAATAGTAAAAAAACACTGAGTTATAGTTTAAAAACGGGATTTTTATTCAACTAACTAATTATTATATCTAAATTTATATTTGGTCAAAATAGATACATAATACCTATATATGTTCAATGTAATTCATTGGAGTCATTTTATTATAATTTTCGATATATAAAAATTTTATTGAACTTTTTACCGTCTTTTACCTACCTCCTATGAGAGTTTTGCAAACTTGCATAAAACTTAATTTTACTACTTCTATGAGTGGAATTTCAAAAAACCAAGAAACAAGGTTAATATCAAGGAGTAAAATGTGGATCAATAAGATAAAAATAATTTTTGGTGAATATTAACTTTTTTCTTTTATTACCACGGTTAAAAGTGAATAGGTTAATTAAGGGTAAAAATGTTATTACTATTACCCTAACACATTTCCTAATTATATGGATAAGTGTAATTCGACCAAAAACAACCTTTGTAATAAAATATTACCCTTTAGGTCAACTTTTATTAGATTAGGACACTTATTATTATTTTATTTAAAGAAGAGTTAAAATAGTTAAAATTAATGTTTAATAACTATTTTTTTAATATAGGGTTATACATAAGATAACTTCGAATATAAATATTCATTAGAAAGATAAACATATTTCCTACATAATTTTATTTTATTTATAATTTTTAGACATTATATAATATAATTTATTTACGACACAATGATGATGTTGTAATTACCTTATTAATGAAATATTAACATAATTGATGTTTTAATATCCCATATAAATGTAATTTGAGACTTTTTATGAATTCCCATAATTCTATAGGTCAATATGACATGTTAGTCTTGATTTAATTTAATTTTTTAGAACTAAAAATGTTGTTACTATTTTCAAAAAAATTAAATACCAAATAGTGTCAAAATTGACATAAAATAGTTTTTAAAACAAATATTATATTATTAATTGTTATTTTATTCCTAAAAATCTAAGGGTCGGAGAAATTACTTAGATAAGGATATATATATTAATAATGAACCACTTTGGGTTCTTTTGGTTTGTTATAGTATGTTTATTAACCATATAGTCTAAGAAAACAAAAAGACACAGTAAAAGTTAAATTATTCAACATAGAGTTAAATCTAAATGATAAGGATAAAATAGTAACCTACACTTGTCTAAAAACTATTGGTTGAGAGGATTTAGACCCTTACCCAACTTATCATTGGAATAAATTAATTTGGAGCTATTAAAAACCGAATATGTATTTATTATAAAATAATATTTTAAGTTTATCCAAAGGTGCCCCTCTCCTTCCTTATAAAAAGGGCACCCCTTCCCTCTTATCTTCACACCCTTTTGAGCCTTGAAGCTCGGCCAAACCCTGCCAATTTATCTTCTCCACTTCACCTGAAACATTTTTGAGGTTCTGGTATTCTCAAAAGACCAACTATACTTCTATAAGAGAAGGCTAAATGGAGGTGCGTCGAAGAAGATGTAATCTCTTATTCCGATTCTCTCAACATTCATTATTCTTCTACATATTCTTCTTTAGTTGTCTAATTGGAAGGTAATAACATCAGTATTAATTATATACTGATATGTTATTATAAATATGAAACAACCCTATTTAACCTTCTATCCATCCTACAGAAAATGAAATCACCGCGCGTGCGTACATGCGGAATACCGTCTCCATGTCCTGGTGTAATTTGTTTTCGACCACCACCTTAAATGGATGGGTATAATGGTGTAAGTAAATAACTATATATGATTATTGTAAAGTTATATTTATTCTTAAATATTATACATATGCTTCAATACAATTCCATGATCATGGGAATGATATCTTCGCTCGTGCGTACGTACGGACTACCGTCTCCAGGACACGATGAGATTCATTATCTATGTTAACCATTCATGAATAATTATAAAGTATATATAATGAATATTAATGAGATATATGACATAATAATGATACTGGATTTATGTATATATATATATATATATTTATTTCATCTACTTAATTCCATTCAATTCAATAAGGAAACGAGTATAGCGTTCATGCATATGTACGGCCTACCGTCTCCATGAACGGTGTATTTCATTCCATTTATCGATATATCATATATATATGTATATGATGAATATATATTATATATAAATCAATTTTTACATTCTTGAATTAATTAAATCAGGATATAAGTAAAAATATCAAGAACAAAAAGTTGAAACACGTACCATAAATGAAACGATTTTACCCAAATCGCTGCTTTTACATCGAATTTACAAAATAATGGGTAATATAAAGTCATAAGTAAACTATATAAGATATCATAACAATGAATATGATTCTGTAATAAGTCAATGACATTATTTAAATCATTATATAGGAGGTTAAGATACATACGAAGCATATCGGACATAAGGTAAGGGATAAATTTTCAATCTCATTTTTTTCTAAGATTGCTTATTCGTAAGTATTTACTGTGGTTATATTTATCATCCATGACCATGTTTTCTAAAAATGTTTTCATAAATTTTTACTATTCTTACATGTATTTTTAATTTCATTTTTACGGTTTATTTAATTTTTACCACATTGTATGGAAGGAATCTTTCCTTTGGTTACCATATAAGGTACTTTTTGACTTTTCCGTCAAAAGTACGAGGAGAATGTTATTTTTAACTTATACGGCATGAACAGATTTTTATGGTTTCACAAAACCTCATTTCCATGAAGATTCCTCTACAAGATTCCGTGATTATTTTCAAAAAAACCCTTTTCTTTTAAAATTTCATGGCATTTTGTGAAAAGAAAATGTTTTTGAAGAAGAAAGGATATTGTCCTCAAGAATTCATTTCAAGTGTTTTATCAAAACCATTTTCCATATAAGATGACATTATTTTCATATGTGTATGTTTCAAGTATAATTTATCTATGATTTAAATGGTTTGACTTTTATTATGATGAAATTATATCCATTTGTTTTATATGGATTATATTATGATGGGATGATGTCTATAAAACCCATTTTATTCTTTGGGTTATGATGAATGATTTATGTTTTTCATAATGATATCATTTTGAGATGGGTGGGACCTATATCTCCCTCCAATGTATTGGGAAAAGATTTATATCTCCTGAGATAGACATGGCAGGAACGGTAAGTTAATCCAGTTCAATAATACAGGACTGGATCGAGGAGTGAACTCGATTCAGAAAGAGACTTTGTCCACTAAGATGGTCTTGGCAGCAATGCCTTGGATACTATGAAAATAATATAATGTGCTTAATGGTTTCCACAACTACATGTTTTATTCCCATGCTATTTTATGATGATTGATGATCCATTATGATCTATGCCTTACGTACTCACATGTTTTATGTCATTGATCAAGATTTTGATGTTTAAATACTATGTTCATGTTTTGAAGTTCAAATGTATATGGTTTATTTTATTTTATTAATGCTTACCCTTACTGAGCATTTGAGCTCACCCTTTATATTTTTTCTTTTGCCCAGGATATAATGAAACGTTTTAGGTAAGAAAAAAGTGAAGATCATTATGGGATATGTTGAAGATCTTTCACCATGATTAGAAAATTATGTTCTGAGTTTCCAAATACACTAAACTATTACAGCCCTTGGGTGTTGGTTTTTGTTATGTATTAATTATTACACAAAAGTAATGTAATGCCCATGTACGTCATGTTTTGGTTCTCTACACTACTTATCACCCTTAGATGGATTGTAACTATGAAAAACCCTTTTAAACATTAAAGGATATACTAATATCTAGATCACTTGATTCACAAGTATGATGGGACCAAAATCATCCCCTATTTGAGTTATCATATACAAATGCGTTCCCTTTAAGCATTTTAATGGACTTTATGAGGCTTTGTAGAGAAAGAGGTGTCCGACTTCAACATTCTTGGATGATGTTGGATATGTGAAGTTTATGGGACTTAATCTTGTCCAAGATATGTTAGATAATGTTGGGACTACTAAATTTCATGTGAAATACAAATAAAATCTATAAAAAAATATATCCAGACAGTTTTTAATGTGGCCAAGAGGGCCAGAGATAAAGTGTTCCTTCACATATCACAATGGAAGAATGTCACTTGTTTTGAGAAAAAGGTAATTATTACTCCAATATACATCATCCACTTTAATATCCATGATCACATCAGTTCTATGTCCCATAGACAATAACTCCCACATAATCTATCTCAATTAATGATTTGTTCCATGTATACTACATAAAGAGGTATATTCCAGATCCCTTACAAATATAAAACATATATGTGGTAACATTATAGAATGATATTTTATATGTGGATAAACCAACTATGGTAGAACCTCATGTCTGATGAATAAACATGAGAACCATAAGGAGTGATGAAATTAAACTAAATTTAGCTGTTTAAGTGTACAAAACTAGATTTTGAGGCATAAGTTTTTTAATGGGTGATGGATTAAACAACATGATGTTTTAAAAATTAAATTCATTATTAAAATGAATATATCCATTTTTTTGTAAATTGTGTTTTAGAAAACAAATTTCACTAGTTTGGTAATTTTATAACCTTATAAGTTATACCCTTTCAAGATTAAATTTCCATTAAGAATCACAAAATTTCATAATAAATATGTTCCATAGTGACATTTATGATTAGTATTTACTAACAGTTATGATAGAATAAAATTGACACAAATAAAATAATTTTTGGTCTGGACTCATAAGATTATACCTTATTAATACCATTTATCAATGCGTCCAAGATAGATGTCATCCCTAGGATTTCTCTTTACCATATAAAAGATGAGATTCAATTACTTAAGGATGAAAAAAGTTGTTTATGATAGAAGTTCCAGTTTATCGAGATCATGACCCAACTGATATTATCTGACCCTCGCTAAGAATTACTCACCATCACACAACTAAACCTTAGGTAGTTTGATATGATGGAATTAAATGCATATCTTTAGAAAATAAATTGATTTAATTATATCACTATTTTGATAAGTTCAAAAAATTTAAAATAAAATTTATTTCCAAAAATATATATTTAGTTAATAATATTTATTTAAATATAAATTCCAATATAATTTAATAATGTCAAATGTTTTTTATATGTTTTAAAAAGTGGTTAGTGTCGAATTTTATTTAATTTTCACGTAAATAAATAATTTAATTTAAAATAATAATTTATTATATTTATAATATTATCTTTTTAATGAAATATTATTTTTGAAATTAGAACACTGAAATTATCCAATTGTGATTTTTTTATAATGTTTTATGATAATCAATTTTCTTGGGTAAAAATTAAATATGATATAATATATGATCATCATTTTAACATCATAATAGCCCAAACCATCACTAAAGAACCATCACTGAAATAAATTCACTGAAGCAGCATCAACCACATCATTCATCATCATTAATAAGAAAAACAACAATTAAAGAAACCATTGGAATGACAAGTCAACAATATAATAGATCAAATCCACTTTCCTCGCAGCATCAAATGTGTAGATATCACCAAAGAAGCCAATACCCATCAATAAAAATCATATTCAATTAAAGGATTCCATTATGAATGCATTACCAACACCTGAGAAGAATACATTAGGAAAAAAATTCAGAATATATTCCCTAAAAGAATATTGGTATAAAAATAACATTTAAAAGAAAAAAATCATTGGAGATGAATTGAACTACAACATTATGAAGAACATTAATGGTAAATAAGAAACAAGAATTGTGGATAAAAATAGAAGTAATCAAATGATCTCATTGACACCATCCCAAACCATATAGGATATTAATATGTCGGATGAAGATGAGGTCTTGAGTAAAGGGTTAGTAAGAAGGAGAAAAGGATGCTAATGAAGTGATTCTCAGCATGGAAACTGAAAACTAGAAAAATAGGTAATGCAATTTTCAAATGGAAAACATAAACAAAATCATTGACATTCAACAAACCAACATACCATAAACACCACCAATATATTCCATGGATAGTTTGAAAATAGTGGGGAAATCTAAGATGGTGTAAGAAGATGGTTGAAGACCACAACTCCCAATTGTGAGATACTATAACCTCCTCCTATTGAAAGAACTACCAAAATAAATAGTGTAAAAATATAAATAATAGAAAAATGTATGAAATGGAATCAATAAAACCAAAATAAAAGATATAGGAGGGTATATATGAGAAAATATCGACACTAAAGGGATAATCTATCACTAAAGTAAGATATATGATAGAGTACTACCCAAGAGAATGTGGATCTATCCATTAATTTGAATTAGTTTTATGATCATGGATATACAATACATGGTAATGAACATGGGTGGTTATCTAAAATTTTACTTAGTAATGTTTTACTCAAATACACTCAAACATAATTGAATATATAAAGAATAAATTTATTATATTAGTTGAATAAGGATGTTACCTTATTCATCAATGATATAACTTTGGAGCTATGTTGGTGGAGATACATGTTGTTTTTCATCCAAATTTTTTTGGAGGACTATAAATCCATGTTGGGATATCTGATAGGTATGAGCATAGGATTTTGAGACACGATAAGTACTAATAAAATGGTTTATATGACCTATTTCTAATAGAACTGTGGTTAATAACGAGTCTAGTTATGGTACGATATCATAGGATCTCCTATAAGATGTTGATCTATTACATCCATATGTGTTTTCACTGATTATGGGTTGAGATGGGAAATGAATTGATGTATCACTATTGAAATGAATATTTATTATAAACCTATGTAATGGATTTTGAAATGATTTTCATCTCCTAGAATTTTATTTAAAAAACTACTTTTATATATTTTTTAAACAGGTGTTTATAATTTTTTTAATTATTCATGTTTAACTTCTATGAAATTTAAAATATGAAATTAATGAATTCTTAAAATGTTAATATAAGACCTTATACCTAATTATTCAATTTTAATTTTCTATAATTATATAAATTCATTTTTAAATAGATATTACTCATGAGAATGGTTTATAAAACATGAAAGGTGATCGAAACCCTGTAGTATATTATTAAAAATGATATAAAAAATTAGAATGTGAACATATCAATAGAAAGTAAAGTATTTGTTTTGATCCATAATGTTGTACTGGAAAAATCATCATATTGTTACTCATGGTTGTGGATTGAATAAATATGAATACTTCTTGGTAAAGATCAATCTAATCACTTAATTAATTCATAATCCTGAGATATTAAAAGTTAATTCCACAACTTATATACTCAATGGGGTAGCTCATATGTGGAAGGAGATGTATTCTGAAGAAAATATACATGAGGATATAATATGAGTATAATTAAAGATGATGTTTAGTCAATATATCTATCCATATAAATTGTTGATGATGAAGGATTAAGATATTAAAGAGTTAGAGTATGATGACATGATAGTTCTGGATTAGACAATTTAATTTTAAAAACTAATTTTTTTTCATTAGATCTATTAACAAAATATAATATTATGATTTAATGGTTTGATATATTATTTTATCAAATATTAAATGAAATGTAATCTTTCTTTGGTTACCCATATATGTGGAGGGTTTGAAGAAATTACCTATATACGAAGAGGAAAGTATACATTCATATAACGTAACAATATTTATTCCTCAACATAATCAAATTATAATTATTTTATTCAAAATTATTAACAGGATAGATCAGGGTTGATGGGTCCAAAATAATGTGAACCGTGTCTAAAAATACTCTATATATTTTGGATGGTAATTAAAGAAAGCTCAAAAATCCAAGTTTCATTCAATTACCATATTAAGTGAAAAATTCTATAAGTCAACACACATTTCTAATTATGATTTAAAATTATTTTTATTAAAAAATATATATTATTAATTAGTTTTAAAAAATATATACATAAAAGTAATAAATATTAATTCATATATATTAGTATTGTAAAGAGAAAATATTTATATGATTAGAATAAAAATTGTACATCTAATTGAAATACTATTAGAATAAAAATAAAAAAATATCCTTGCCATACAAGATAGACCACATTTTTAAAATCTAGTCAACATAATCCCCTAGAATTTTTTATATATCCATTTAAATCCAGTTCAAATAAGAAAATTTTATCTTCGTCCAGTCATCCTTATAAATTTGAGCTAGTGCACCGGACATGAAATCATGATTCCTCTTAAGTACCACTTCTTTTTTTGGGATGGAAAATGTGAAATAATTGATTCCAATTAGGTTATAGTTAAAAATAGATCATTGAGATAAATTTTATCTGAAGGAATGAGGTGGGTTGTGTGTTGCAAATGGGGTACCTTAGATCACATTACACAGGACAACATTTACAATCCTAGGATATGTCTCCCTTGTGGAAGGATTGAATACTAAAAGATACTATGTGATTATTTATCTATATAATCATGTGTTAATAATTAAAAATACATGAATTAATTATGGTTACCTATAATGAAATATATGTTGTATATAGTGGAATCATAAGTTAGGAGAATAAAACAATTTCAGTAGAATTAGACTGAAAAGAGAAAATAATAATTGGTTCCAATAATTCATGAGTTAGATGAATCAAATATATGACCAATTATAATAAGAGGTACCATTATTTATATTTCTATTAGGATGTTTTTATTTTTTATATAGCTTTGGGAAACTCATTCAATTGTATATGATTTATTAACCAGTTTAGATTTTATATAGAGTTATTAACATGATTTAAAAAAATTGTGGTTCTTCTTAATGAAAAGTTTGATAAAGGGTTAAAATTTATACGTTATTCTACAATGATAGATGATATGAAAATATCATGTTACATATTTTTTTAGGAATAAAAATGCACGATCATTTAATTTAAATGTATTGAAACTTGATGTTTAGGGACATTGTTGAATTTATGGTCAAAAGGTTTATGTAAATTCTCAAAACAAAATTATTTTCACCTTCAAAATGATTATAACATTCATTAATGTTATGAGGGAATAAATTTTCAAAACCATGAAAATTTAACATAGTAGCAGACAGGTTGATTCTTAGATCAGTAAAATTGATAAGATATTATTAGTTTTTCGTAGTAGTGGGATATTTTATAGATGTATTTCTCAGATAATTATATGGTCTAACAATATATAGATTGATGGTGTTATCCATAATTTCATTACATATAAGTAGTCCATTATATTTTAGTTATATTATATGGAGGAAAAAAATATATTAGATCTATTGATTTATCAAGGGTTTTGGAGTGAAAAGTGGTTATTCAACTAATTATTTTCCATAGGGATATTGTTGATTGGTTTACTAATAAGTATGGAAGTAACATGTGGTTATAAATCAACCACTGGATAATTAATCTTTTAATAATAACTAATAAATACCCTTTACCCCTTATTTATGAATATTTTGATCAGTTGAAATGGTAATAGAGGTTCTTGAAGAAAATTTATAAATTGAGATACTACGTGTTAAGGGTGAGTGGAAAATATTTCTCAAGAGAGTTGGAAAAAATGTTGAGATTTTTTATTATTTCTATTTAGTGGAAATAATTATTTTATTGTTTTTATATAATTGATTAATTATAACATCAACAAATTTTAAAACTAAATTCTTACAGTTTTACAAAAAATCTAATCAAGTATTAGAAAATAATCATGGGAGTAATATTATAATTTTCATAGAAAAAAATATATAATGGTCGAGACATTCACATCCTATAATTAGTGAACTTTGGGTGTTGGAGGTATTGGGATGAGGTTTGAAGAGAATCAAGTGGAGTTAGATCTAAAATTTAAATTATTGGAGGTTTTGAGGAAAGAAACTAAGGGACATGGTTTATTGTACAGACTTATTCAATGGTTGAGTCCTTTCATTGTTGGATGTGGAGAATATTTGGTTTTGGTTTTTTGGTCAATTTTAGAATTTATATAGTGTGAGGATATGATGTGGTGTGGAATGGATTCTAAGATGGATCTTTTGGTCTGGAGTTGTTCTAGTGGTGTGAATTCTTTTAGAATAAGGTTTCAATTATCTATACCTCATGATAATGGGATAATGAATGGAGAAAATTTTGGTTTAAAGCCTCGAAGAATAAATTTTTTCCACTCTATAAGGTTGTGGTGGATATAGTATAGTTATTTGGATGCATCATAACCTTACACTAGGTTAATTGAATTGGGGTTCTAACTACACCATTCATTTCACAATCTAGTTGGGATGGGTATTATTGAAGCATTTATATCTTGGATACACCATAGTCCTAGGTGAAATCCCAGTGATTGGAATATGGATAGTTGTTTGGGGTTGTGATCTATTTAAAAATCGGTGGCTATAAATACCCAAAACCCTTTAAAATGTATCATTTACTTCTCTTCTCTCTCAACTCTTGGGTGTCTTATGTGCCATTTTGGGTGGACTTCCAACACCTATTTATTACCTTTTATCGCTATTCTTGGGAGATTGGTTTCTATCAATCATCAGCGAGTTCCATCTTCCTCCTACATTCATTATCCTTCGTTCATTATATTGATAATGACAGTGTTGAGATATATGAATATATCATGTTTTTTTAATCCAAAAAAATTATTAGGGATTATATATTCTAATTTATTATCCATTAATGGTGTTTTTTGGTTTTCTGTTTATATATTCCTTGTCTTGTCTTTCACAATGATTTACAAATATTCTATTAAGGTAGGGGATCTTTATTCACTCTTCGTTTTTTTACGTTTGTGATATTATCATTATTTTGTTTCTTTTTATGTGGATAATAATATCTAACTTAAGAATATAATAAATCCTACTCAATTAAAGTGAAGGATGAGGGGGATGAACTCTTATTAGTTTACTTTCTTCTGTGATTTTTCTTATGATATTATTCCCACATATTGTTATTCATGGAAGTCAATATCACCATTGAGCCCTATGTGTGATGTGAATACTATAAATAACATAATTAATTTGAATATTTTGTTGAAATCACCTTTTATAAATAGTTAATCACATATACATGGATAACTAACCAGATGTGTGTGAATCTTGAAATTCTATGGAAGCACCCGCATAAGAGATGATGAAACATTGTGAAATTAATTTTAAATGGAAATTTTGAAAATGTGAAGTGGTTATATTTGTTATAGAGTGTTTTGGGTGTGCTTATTGTCTTTCTATTTTTGTGGCATCTTGTGGTTGTGGGGTGAAGGTGGGGATGGTGGGTTATGGTGATTGTCATTACGGATTTAGATGTGTCATATTTTGACGAAACAGAGAATCTGTTTTTTTAGCATGGGGTACATGAGGTTTATTTATAGAGGCTGGTTGATGATTTTCGATGTTCAACGGTTAATCTATTGTGATGACCATAGAGTGATATTTTCTATGTTTTTATGATGCAAACTAGCTGTTATGTGGTATTTCATGTGATTGAGTTTTCTAGTAGACATGGGATGAGGTTGGTAGTGATGAAATGGTAACAAAATCTATTTTAATTGAATATTTGTGGGATAAAATCAAATTATTGGAAATCTAATAAATAATTTTAGTAAAAAATAATGGGTTTAAATGAAATGTCCAATAGATAAATCAAACATGAGGTGTGTATGAGACTGGTCTATCATTAAATTTAGAATTTAACAGTTACAAAATGGAATGCGGATCAAAAATATGTAAATATATAATTTTTTTGAATATGTATATATTTTATGGATTCATGTGATGAGTTTTAGCTGTCTTGTTTGGTGAGTTTCATGTATTGGTGGAAACATTTGGTGGTGTATTTCACAAGGTGAAGTGGTAGTGATGTAGGTCATGCTATATTTATGGATGTGAACCCTTAGTATGAGTATTGTGTATTACTATTATTCCTATAAATTATTTTTCACAACTATACACACCCCCAATGTTGAGTACTATGTAAAAACACACAAATGTTTGGGGGGGGGGGTGGGGTTCTCCGACATGAATAATGGAGAGGAAATAAATGACTAATATTCACACCTTCCCTTACCTCCCTTCGATCAAATTACATAGTGGTGGTACCAAGTTAGTTTAGAGTACCATAGAATAATGAAACTATTAGTGAAGTGACTGATGATGATAGGATGTGATATATAATGGGGGTCATGTATGGTATGAGTAGGGAATGAGTTTGAAGTATTTAATCATAATGATTGTCTACTATGATTGTTATGAGATTATGGTTGGGTTTGTGTTGGTATGATGACGATGTTTCAATATTAGGTGTTATGTGGAAAATGAATTGTGATTGTATAAGATGTCATACTATATATCTAGATGTGGTATGTAGGGTTATGATTCGAACCACATCAGACTTGGCATGATAATTGATCGCTCACCAACACAAACACAAATATATATATATATATATATAGGTGATGAGAGTAAATGAAATTTAAAATTGTGGAATGAGAGGATAAACTGAGTGGGTAAGTAGATAAAAAACACCATTATCTATTCAATATTACCATGTATACATTAGTTGGTGAGTTGTACATAGAAGGGATGAGATGTCTAGTAGACATATTTAGATGCATGATAGTTCTACTATTTACTCCCTGGTACTTAAATATCCTCTTCTATCATTTCTATGAGAGAACTTGTGTATTATCCTATAATAAATATATGTTATTCACTACATACATATATATAAATCATATACAGGTTTCTATGAGGTTATAGGGAGTAATCTAAAAACCATTAACTTGTAGGTTAGAGATTATATGTAGTTTCATTATTAAGATTTTACCTTATGACTATCTTATTTTAGAGTGTTTACAAGTATCTATTGACATGAATTATGAAATATTGATTTTTATTATTTATGAAGAGGTTTTTATTGGTGGGTTACATATTATTTGTTTTCCATGAATTACATTATAATGAAAATTTCTCTCATTAGATGTTTTATACCCTTAGTTCTAGTAAAAAAAAAAGGGCCTCCAAGAGGCGAGCATTGAGGATCTCCTATTCTAGTTTCATTCAACTCAATATGGGTACTAGAAAAGGGGAGTGCATGATTAAGTGAAATCAAAGATATTTTTTGAATTATGTGATGAATCTTGGGGTTAGGAAGTTGTGAGGATAATAAGGTTTGTTATGGAAATAGTGTTAGTTAATCATTGTTTAGGATGTCGGCTAGGGACAAAAACTATGGCATAGGATTTTAGAACCCATAGTGATCCATCCCATGGAACTGAATCCTTTTTAATGTTATGAGAAAAGTGATACATATTCAAAGTTACAAGCCATGGATAGGTTCATACATATTTTTTTTCTGTGCCTATGATTTAATGGGGTGAAATCTGGGATGAAATAAACATAAATTAATAAATTACATGATTCCATGATTAGGGATTATGTTTTATGTATTTTTAAAAATAGATGTTGGTCATATAACACATGTAGATCATGGAGTATAGCCTCAAAAAAATAATACATTCGAACTTCTGAAGAGCTACCTAGAAAAGGTTGATGCTAGGTGGAAAAAGATGTTGTGTTCCTTCCAGTTTTATTATCTTCAATGTATAAGTGGAGTATTTATGACATTTAAATGGACAAGTGACTATAAAATCTTGATGATTCCTTTAGTCTAATTCTTTCTTGAGCTATATAGTAGGTTCAACTAGTTATTATTAATATCCAATGGATCCTATGTCGGTGGTTAATTTTGTACCTTGGGGAGTGGAAATAGGTGGATGAATTGTGGGATAATTTTATAATGGAGTTTTTCTTTGAGTTTTTATCATTAATGGTGAAAAGTATAAAGAGGAATGAGAAAATCCCCCTTTAGTAATGGATTTTTTCTATGATATAGCTTAGGAATAGATTCATGGATCTTTTGTGATTTTCTAAAGATCTATTCCCTAATAAGGATAGTCAGTCAGGGAATCTTGAGGTGGTGATTCATCCATCGATATAATATTAAATTACCTAATTTATCATTCATACATACATATAGGAACAAAATAATGAAAAAATAATCGATAAATTTTTTTCATAGGGATGTGTTCCATGAAATTTAGGTCTATAGAGTTTTTTAGAGAGTACATCTTCGAAACTGGGGCTGCTAATGTAAGATGGTACAAGGTTCTAATCAGTAGAGATTTAGTCACAGAAATCTATTTCATCATTTTACAGGTCCAATAGTTATCATGAATAAATTAGGAAATCTATGATGGTGTTTTTTAGTTTTGGAGGTCGTGGTTGTAACACCAAGATATTTTAGAAAAATAACATGTTCGATAGTGTATACAACATGGGAGATAGAGTAAAAAACCCATGAAATATAATTATATCTATAACTGTATCATTAAATTGGTGGGTATGAATTATATTATACATAAAATTAAATATACAAAATATATTATGGAACTACTGAATAAAATTTATTGATTAATATTTATGAAATAATCACTCAAATTTTAGCATAATTTTTTCAAAAAAAATACATTTTCTTAAAAAATGTTAATTATTTTTGTGAAAAAATAATATAATTATTATATGGAACTTTTAGAAAATTTATTTTTTAAATAAAAAATAATTTTTGAAATCATCATATTAAAATTATCTTCAGTTATAATTTTTGGAATCTTTTAAAAAGATTTTTTTTAATGAATTGGGAAAATAATGATTTTTATCAGAAACGTTATTTTATTTTAAATATTAAATAGTAAAATTATATTTTAGTTTATTTTAAAATTTTAATATATTTATTTTGATATAAAGAAATCCCATTATTTTATTGGGAATTAATTTTATTCATAGACATCATGTAAACACATTTTTATACATAGAAAGAGTTTTTCTATAAAAAACATATTTCCATGCAATTTATATTTTAATCTTAAAATATTTAGTTCCTACTCTAAAAATTAAAAAATGAAAATAGATTTCATATTTTGAATCATTGGGTTATAAATTGGGTAAATAGATTCCCTTTATATTTAGTCCATGTAACACCCCGAGCTTCCATGATACACTTCTCATTCAATAATGCAATAGCTTGCATTGTACGCAACTTCGAGTTCTAACACACCACAACTAATCAAAGTAGCCGTTATGAATAGTAATAACCACGTTTTAAATTTATAGAAATTTTATATTTCAAAATGGACTTCATTTTTGTATTCGTAATATCAAAATTATCCTAAGTTGATTTTTTTGTAACTTTCTGAGAACATCCAATTTTTTTTATGAAGAGTGAAAAATACTTAAAACAACCTTTTTAATCAAAATAATTTATTGTGATAAATTATACTATTTAGTGGTTTTAAAGTATAATTAGAATATATTTTTACCATTTTATCCAATGGTGGTCATTAGAATTAATTTAACATTGAAATTGGGCATGAACAATTGTCAATCTTTTGATATAAATTGTTTCTTAAAAACATGCTATTTGTTGTGACAGCGGGAATTAATTTAAAATTAATTAATGCAACTTATATGTTTGGAATTTTTTAAAATAGACATCATTTTTGAAATCGGAATATCAAATATAGCTTAGGGTGAATTTTTGGGATTTTTCTGAAAAACTTCAATTTTTGATGAATTGTGAAACCACTAAGTGGTATTTATAAAAACTGATTTTTCGTTTAAATGAAATTTTACCACTTCTGTGTTTTTAATTTCAAAAATCTGACAAACATGGTTGTCATTAAGAAGTAAAATGTGGTTCAATGAGATTAAAATAATTTTATGGTGAATAGTAACTTTTAAGTTTTTAATCATGATTATAGGTAATTAGTGTAGTTTAAGGTAAAAATAATGTTTTAATAATATGAGATTAGCTTGACACATGTCCTACCCTCATTGTATGTGCCATTTGTGACCATGAAATTCCATGGGTCAACTTGGGGACCCCATTGTGCCACTTTAGTTGGAAAATGACATAAATACCTTTTATTTAATGTTAAAGTAAAAAATGACACAAACATGAAATGTTTTACTAAAACAATTTTTAAATGGGGTTATACAAGTAATATTTTTGACTATAAATATTCATTGGAAATCTAAAAAGATTTCCTACATCATAGTATTTTTTTCTATAATTTTTATACATTAAATAAATTAAATTATTTATGACATCATGATGATGTAGTGATGACCTCATTATTTAACAATTTAAATAAAATAAAAAGATAATGTAAACTCCAAGGCATAAACTTGTCAAAAACCTATTGGATGAGTAGCTTTCGAACCCTTATCACCTTATCCTTGAATTTTATAATTGTGGGACCTCTAAAATCCGAAACTCATTTTATAATAAAGTGACTTTTTTTTACTTTCAAAGAGTGCCCCTCCTCTCCACTTATAAAAGGCCCCCAACTCTACCACCTCATTCACACTTTCAAGCCATTTGGCTCAGCCAACCTCTGCCCAAATACCCTCCCAAATTCCCCCTCTTACTCCTAGAAGCCTCACTTTGGTCAGAACTCTTCTCAAGGAAGCCTTTGGCTCAAATCAAAAAGAGTTACCCGATTTTAAGATAATGTCTTCTCTAATGTTGATTTGTTTTATTTTTCTTCTCCAACCACCTAAACACTTTTTAATCATTTCTTTTGTAACAAAAACAGTATCCTCAATATAATAGGATGTTTTTATAAGAAGGATTCTAGCTACACTTACATACACCTACATCTAATGGTTAAAGAACATACTGTTTCTGTGGATGGCGAATTTTTACCTCACGAAACGATGATTGTTCAACACTCATATAACACCTCTAATGGTGTCCATTATGATGAAACTATTTTTATATATGATATATATTATGTTTTTTTTCCTTATTATTTTTTATTTTTCATTTATGGCATAACTTTATGGTTTCCATTATGTGTAAATGCGATATTTTCATTTTAGGAAGTGCGGACTAACGCCCCCTCAAAGTGATTTGAATCGTTAATACCATATGTGGGATGTATAAAGGATGGAGTAAATGGTATTATATGCTATATTTTACTGGAATTATATTATACTTTTATATAATTATTATTTCATTCCATTAAATACGAAATAGAAATGAAAGTAGCGTTCATCCGTACGTACAGCTTACCGTCTACATGAACGGTGCATTTCATTTCTTACCTCTAAATGTTACGTAATATTATGAATGAATTTATATACTAGATATATATGATGTATATGACATCTAAATCATGAATATAATTCTGGAGATAATGGATATTCTACCACATAAACAACTTGTAATTATAAGAAGTTTATTGTTGACTCAAGTACCAAAGATCGACAAAACGACCGTTATTAACTTAAATAATTACATAATGTTCATAACATTGTAATAAGTGATATAAAAAGGATAATGAAATTGAAAACGGTTCTTAATAAAGTATATATTAACTCTAGTTTATTATTTAGGAGGTTAAAGAACGGTTGAGTCAAGTCGGACACGAGGTAAGGGAATTTCTTAACCCAACATCCATTCTTTGGGTTAATCTCCTACTTTCAAATTTTGTCATGATATTATTATGTCCTATTTTTTATTTTTACTTTCTTTATGTGTACCTATAGTTAATACACATATTAGATCTATTTTATTTTAAAAATGATCTTTTTAAGGACTTCGTCTCAATCTCCTTTTATTGAGGCATATTTGGTTTTATACACAACTTTCTTTTATACGGTGTATAAACCCCTTTGACTTTTACGTTTATTGAAAAGGAATCTTTTTATACGAAGCGTTTTACTAAATGACAAAAACGGAATGTTTTTCTTTCCGTACATATGCGGCGACAATGACTTCTCCGCCGCCGTGACCATTATTTGTGTTTCGGCTTCCTCTACATGCCATCACTTTTTTTAATGAAAAATAAATACGAAGTTTTAACATTCTTTTATTTTGGTATTGAAAATGGGTTTGAAAGCATTTTTACTATATCAATGTGTTGTATTGATATCTTGTGATTGAAATGTGGATATGTTATGTTTCCTTTATGCATGTTTTATGTGATACGATTATGTTATGATTTATGATATGTTTAAACCTATTCATATGAGGAATGCATTGGACTTAATAAGTGATGGGTGGAGCCCGCTATAGCTCCTTGATGCATCGGTAGGTCTCATGAGACAAAATAGAGTTTTGGAAAGATGCCTTGACAAAATCTTATTTGTGGTCTTGGCACGAGGCCTTGACTACGTGGTTATGATAGTCTGGCATTATGCATTCCATCAATATGAAAGTGGTTATTGACATTGCATGTGATTATTTGACCAGTATAATATCCATGTGAAGAAGTAAATGGAATTATCTCATTTTACTTTTGCCATATTATGTTGATGTTCAAGTTTAAAAGGCTTTTGTTTTAGTTATACATTGCCTTAAATGTTAATGTTTATTTATGAAAGCTTCCGCAATATTGTTATCCTTACTGAGCATCTGAGCTCACCCCTTTCAATGTTTTAATATTTTCCAAGACGTGAAGAAGTATTTTATGAACGACCTGCAGGGATAGTCAGAAGAGGATATGAGTGTGGACTATGGAGACTTTGTTATTGTAGTTTTTCACTTTATGATGTAATGTAATGTTTAATAATGTATCTAGTGTTTCCAAGGCTACTAAACTAATTGGTCTTTCGAGACTTGATCTTTTGTGATCATGCCAATGTTACGAAGTAATGCACCGACTCCGGGTAGCTGGGGTCGGGGCGTTATAGTTGGTATCAGAGGCAGTTTAGTACTAACATTGGGAGCTAGATTTAGATAAACTCTGATTAGAGCACATAGCCCGAAGATAGACTTTGAGGATTAGTATAGAAGAACTTCCTAGAATTTTGGTATTGTAGAGATGCTGTGAGTTTTCCCAGAAATACATCCCTGTTTGGATACGAGTAGATAGAGGCGGCTCTGGCACAGATGTACCTAGGGGTAAAACCCGAAAACACCGCTTTGAGCTAGACTCGAATGGGAACTGGTGCATGACAATGGGCCTTGCTGCACTCTTGGTTACGACACTCCCGGGGGATATGCTTAGGATAATTCTCATTTTATTTATAAACCACTATGAAGGGTTATGAGTATATACTTCCTCAAAGAAAACATTTTTATGATTATGGATTACATCCTTAAATAGTTCAATTTATGTTAAGTATTTTACAAGTATGGAATTATGTATTTTGATTCATAAACTAATCTAGTTTATGCCATTGTTTAGAAATGGTGCCTAGTGGAAGGAATAGAAACCGTATCAATGCACGCACTCCGTGTAGGGATTTCCCTCCTGATCTAGATAATTATTGTGGATCTGGAGATACAATTGGTGCTGATCAACTTATTACCATACTCGGACAGCTCACTCAGGTTATGAATAACAACCTTACTCGTATGGAGCACCCTAATCCGCAACGTGGAGGATCAATGTTAGACCGCTTCATGGGGCAACAAACTCCAACTTTTAATGGGTGTACAAATCCATTAGTAGCTAAGCAATGGATAAACTCCTTAGATAAAATATTCCATGCCTTGGGGAGTAGTGAAAGGGAAAAGGTTATCATGGCAGTTTACTGCCTCACTGGAGATGTTGATCAATGGTGGTCATTGATTCAAAACACAAAGAAAGATGAAGAAGTATCAAGTATGGAATGGAGAGAGTTCAAATATATTTTCTTAGAAAAATACTTTCCACATGACCATCGAGCAGATATGGAAAGGAAATTTTTGAGTCTGAGACAAAAGGAGGATGAGAATGTCACAAAGTATGAGGCTAACTTTACATGGTTAGTGAGGCATGTAGCAGATTATATACATAACCCAAGAAGTATGATTGATCGTTTCATTGATGGGTTGAAACCATTTATCCGTTGAGATTTAGTATCACAATCCTTCTCATCGTATGAAGATATTGTCTCGTGTGTTATCAAGACAGAAAAGGAATTCTCTAAATCTTATGACAATAAAGTAAAGTAAGAGAAGGAGAGAATGGTGGAACAAGAGATAGATAAAGGGAAAAAGGGAATGATGGATTTTCCAGTATGTGATAATTGTGGGAAGAATCACCCTGGTACTTCCCTAAAAGGAATGGGAGTTTGTTATTAATGTGGAGAAAAAGGTCACCAGGCGCGTGATTGCAAGGGAAAGAAAGAGGCTATCAATGTTGAATGCTACAATTGTAGAGAAATGGGGCATTATGTAAATGAATGTCCTAAGCATCAGGGAAACTTACCTCAGAAATGGCCAAGGGATCAAGGACAATCTTATTTTGTTACTACAGTTGAAGCGGAATAATTAATGTATTGGTGCATTTGGACTCAAGGATTATATTCTGGTTATAAGGATAATGTGATTGTACAGCAGTACTTGTTGTTTTCATTAAGGATTTAATATGATGAAGGTAAACATATTTTTAGTATGTGACAATAAGATAAACTTTACTTTCTTTGGGGAATCTGATGTTATAATTTCTTTTGGAATTTAAAGACCTTTTAGAAAAAGTCTGGACAGAGGTATTTTAGATAACTTTGGATAGTATTGTTTAAGGTTAAAACATTTATGAAGATTATTTTTGGAATATTATAGTTTTAGGAAAAGTACAACCTGCAGGTTGGGGCATAACCCATCGCGTTGGAAAAAGCTGCAGGAATCGAACCCACAACCATAGTGCGACAGGACTTTATTACCTACCACTAGCCTACATGAAGTACCTGGTTATTACAAAATAGTTTTACTAATCTAAATGGTATGTGTTAATATTTGGAACCTTATACAATTAGGATAAATAGAATATTTTTGAGTTGTATTACCTTTTAGAGTGAAAGATTGGTTTGTGGTAAAATGTTATTAAAGAATGAAAGTCTACATGAAAAGTATGTATATTCCCTTACGTTCTTAGTAAATCTCCTAAATAAATTCCTCAACTTTATAAAAGTTAACTCAAAACAAAAATGTTGTCGGTTAACTTTTCCTACTGGGGAATCAATGATCGTTTAACCAATCACAAGTTTGTGATTTTCTTGTAGTTAAACTTTGCCCTAATCCTATTTTCTATAACTCTGCATTAGACCTTGATGGTTTTTTTCTCCTCCATATCCATATTTTCATAGAATCCTAGAATGGGCTATCTCGGGTGACCTTTGTACTTATCTTTCTTTCTTTTAATGTTATATATTTATTAACCTTATTTATGATTTGGATTTTCCACAAACGTATTTTATATTTTCAAAGTTTTGTTTTCAAAGAAAAATTTCAAATTGCGAGGACGCAATTTATTGAAGGAGGGGAGAATGTAATACCCCGAGCTTCCATGATACGCTTCTCATTCAATAATGCAATAGCTTGCATTGTACGCAACTTCGAGATCTAACACACCACAACTAATCAAAGTAGCCTCTATGAATAGTAATAACCACTTTTTAAATTTATAGAACTTTTATATTTCAAAATGGGCTTCATTTTTGTATTCGTAATATCGAAATTATCCTAAGTTGAATTTTTTGTAACTTTCTGAGAACATCCAATTTTTTTATGAATAGTGAAAAATACTTAAAACAAATTTTTTAATAAAAATAATTTATTGTGATAAATTATACTATTTAGTGGTTTTAAAGTATAATTTGAATATATTTTTACCATTTTATCCAATGGTGGTCATTAAAATTAATTTAACATTGAAATTGAGCATGAACAATTGCCAATCTTTTGATATAAATTGTTTCTTAAAAACACGCTATTTGTTGTGACAACGGGATTAATTATAAAATTAATTAATGCAATTTATATGATTGGAATTTTAAAAAATAGACATTATTTTTGAAATCGGAATATCAAATATAGCTTAGGGTGAATTTTTGGGATTTTTCTGAAAAACTTCAATTTTTGATGAATAGTGAAACCACTAAGTGGTATTTATAAAAAACTGATTTTTCGTTTAAATGAAATTTTACCACATCTGTGTTTTGAATTTCAAAAATCCGACATACATGGTTGTCATTAATAAGTAAAATGTGGGTCAATGAGATTAAAATAATTTTTTGGTGAATAGTAACTTTTATGTTCTTAATCGCGATTAGAGGTAATTAGTGTGGTTTAAGGTAAAAATAATGTTTTAATAATATGAGATGAGCTTGAAACATGTCCTACCCTCATTGGATATGCCATGGCCGACCAAGACAATCCATGGGTCAACTTGGGGACCCCATGGTGCCACTTTAGTTGGAAAATTACATAATTACCTTTTATTTAATGTTAAAGTAAAAAATGACACAACCATGAATTATTTTACTAAAACAATTTTTACATGGGGTTATACAAGTAATATTTTTTACTATAAATAGTCATTGGAAATATAAAAATATTTCCTACATCATAGTATTTTTTTTATAATTTTTAGACATTATATAAATTAAATTATTTATGACATCATGATGATGCAGCGATGACCTCATTATTTAAAGATTTAAATAAAATAAAAAGATAATGTAAAGTCCAAGGCATAAAATTGTCAAAAACCTATTGGATGAGTATATTTCGACCCTTTATCACCTTATCCTCGAATTATATATGTTTGGGACCTCTAAAATCCGAAAAGAATTTTATAATAAAGTGAATTTTGTTTGCTTTCCAAGAGTGCCCCTCCTCTCCACTTTTAAAAGGCCCCCACCTCTACCACCTCATTCACACTATAAAGCAATTTTTCTCGGCCAACCTCTGCCCAAATACTCTCCAAATTTCCCCCTCTTACTCCTAGAAGCCTCACTTTGGGCAGAACGCTTCCCAAGGGAGCCTTTGGCTCAAATCAAAAATATTTACCCGATTTTAAGGTAATATCTTCTCTAATGTTGTTTTGTTTTATTTTTCTTCTCCAAACCCCTAAACACTTTTTATTCATTTCTTTTGTAACAAAAACAGTATCCTCAATATACTAGTATGTTGTTATAAGAAGGATTCTTGCTACACTTACACACACCAGCATCTAATGGTTAAAGAACATACTGTTTCTGTGGATGGCGAATTTTTTCCTCACGAAACGATGATTGTTGAACACTCATATAACACATCTAATGGTGGCCATTATGATGACACTATTTTTATATATAATATATATTATGTTTTTTTTCTTATGATTTTGTATTTTTCATTTATGGCATACCTTTATGGTTTCCATTATGGGTAAACGCGATATTTTCATTTTAGGAAGTGCGGACTACCGCCCTCTCAAAGTGATTTGAATCGTTAATACCATATGTGGAATGTATAAAGGATGGAGTAAATGGTATTATATGCTATATTATACTGGAATTATATTATAAATTTATATCATTATGATTTCATTCCATTAAATACAAAATAGAAATGAAAACAGCGTTCATGCGTACGTACGACTTACCGTCTCCATGAACGGTGCATTTCATTTCTTACCTCTAAATGTCACGTAATATTATGAATGAATGTATATAATGAATATATATGATATATATGACATATAAATAATGAATATAATTCTGTAGATAATGGATATTCAACCACATAAAAAACTTGTAATTATAAGAAGTTTATTGTTGACTCAAGTACCAAAGATCGACAAAACGACCGTTATTAACTTAAATTATCACATAATGTTCATAACATTTTAATAAGTGTTATAAAAATGATAATGAAATTGAAAATGGTTCTTAATAAATTAGATAATAACTCTAGTTTATTATTCAGGAGGTTAAAGAACGGTTGAGTCAAGTCGGACACGAGGTAAGGGAATTTCTTAACCCAACTTCCATTATTTGAGTTAATCTCCTACTTTCAAATTATGTCATGATATTATTATGTCCTATTTTGTATTTTTAATTTCTTTATGTTTACCTATAGTGAATACACATAATATATCTATTTTATTTTAAAAATGATTTTTTATGGACTTCGTCTCAATCTCCTTTCATTGAGGAATATTTGGTTTTATACACAACTTTCTTTTATACGGTGTATAAACCCCTTTGACTTTTACGTTTATTCAAAAGGAATCTTTTTATACGAAGCATTTTACTAAATGACAAAAAGGGAATGTTTTTCTTTCTGTACATATGCGTCGACAATGACTTCCCCGCCACCGTGACCATTATTTGAGTTTCGGCTTCCTCTACAAGCCATCACTTTTTTTAATGAAAAATTAATACAAACATTTAACATTCTTTTATTTTGGTATTGAAAATGGTTTTGAAAGAGTTTTTACTATATCAATGTTTTGTATTGATATCTTGTGATTGAAATGTGGAAATGTTATGTTTACTTTATGCATGTTTTATGTGATATGATTATGTTATGGTTTATGATATGTTTAAACCTATTCATATGAGGAATGCATTGGACTTAATAAGTGACGGGTGGAGCCTGCTATAGCTCCTCGATGCATCGGTAGGTCTCATGAGACAAACTAGTGTCTTGGAACGAGGCCTTGACAAAATCTTATTTGTGGTTTTGGAACGAGGCCTTGACTACGTGGTTATGATAGTCTGACATTATGCATTCCATCAATATGAAAGTGGTTATTGATATTGCATGTGATTATTCGACCAGTAGAATATCCATGTGAAGAAGTAAATGGAATTATCTCATTTTAATTTTTCCATATTATGTTGATGTTCAAGTTTAAAAGGCTTTCGTTTTAGTTATACATTGCCTTAAACGTTAATGTTTATTTATGAAATCTTCTGCAATATTGTTATCCTTACTGAGCATCTGAGCTCACCCCTTTCAATGTTTTAATATTTTCCAGGATGTGAAGAAGTATTTTATGATTGACTTTCATGGATAGTCAGAAGAGGATATGGGTGTGGACTATGGAGACTTTGTTATTGTAGTTTTTTACTTTATGATTTAATGTAACGTTTACTAATGTATCTAGTGTTTCCAAGGTTACTAAACTAATCGGTCTTTCGAGACTTGATCTTTTGTGATCATTCCAATGTTACGAAGTAATGCACCGACTCCGGGTAGCTGGGTTCGGGGCGTTACAGTCCTGATGAACGTTAATCATATCAATGTTAACGATAAATTGGGCAATAATTGTTAAAAAGATGCATTGATAAGGTTTACAAAATGATCATAACACATTCGTTTATTATACAGGATGAGTTTATATTTCATATTTCCATCCATTTCTAGAGTATATTTCAACATGGTTACATATGTCAGTGATTTTTATTGTAATAATATTTACATAAATAATAATGTCAAAATGTCACATTCTTGTTTTCAATTTATATAATATTTTTTGAAATAGATAAAGACAACTTATATTAAATTATTAATCGTTATTTCAACTATAATTTATTTTTTATTATTAAAATTTATTTTTAATTTTTTTGTATGAAATAGTTACCTTAAACAATTATGCAACACGAAGATAATATTTATTGAAATTAATAGAAAAATAAACTGAATTATTTAAAATATATATTACAATTAATATGATTTGAATTAATTATTATGTTTCATAATTATTTAGTTAAATACAATATATTATAGAGGTTTTAATTTATTATAAACAAATTCTATTATTTTTAGGTTGTTTTCAAAGTCCAAAAAAATGAATAGTTCTAAAAACAACATTAATGTTATTTTATAATAAATAATATATTTTACTAAATGACTTAAATCCCTAAGAATCATATATTCATCCAATTGATTGGTATATATTAAAAAATATCTTCTATTACCCTTTTAACATCTAAATTACCTTTTATATAAATATATTAACTACTAAATAGTAATTCCTTTAAAATCATAGTTATTATCAAAATTGGTTAATGTGGGTTAAAATAATGACATTCAGATGAAAACCTAATATGAAGTTGTTAAAAAGTTATTGGATTATATGATTTAGACCCATACATATCATTTATTCTAAATATATTAGTTTTGATTAAATTTTCCTTGAATTATATTTTATATTATTCTAATATTTAATGTAATTCTAAGACCTCCCCTCCACTCACATATTAAATGGCTCATCCTTTACTATTTTATTCACACATCGTATGCCTTTTAGTTCTACAAATATTTACCCAAGTCCATTCCTAATAATCACTACCATGTTCTATTGGTCATATTTTCGGTAGAATACAAACCATAGAGGGTTTAAGGTGTAAATAAGAGGATGTTTACCAAATAAAAGGTATAGTCTATAATAGAATGTTTTTTGTTTTTTATTCTTATTACTCTATTAAACCTTTTGAAAATGATAATATAATAGAAATAGTATCATACATATATAAAGATTTTATTATGTTGATTAAATCATCTACACCATATTTAGATAAAAATAATATGTTATATAGCTTTTAATTTATTATATACAAATTATATTATTTTTATGTTGTTTTCCTAGTCCAATAAAATGAATAGTTCTAAAAATTTCATTAATGGTATTTTATAATAAATAATATATTTTATTAAATGATATAAAATTCCTCAAAATCATATATTTAGACAAGTGATTTGTATATAATCAAAAATATCTTCTATTACCCATTTATCATCCAAATTACCTTTTATATTAAATATATTAACCACTAAATAGTAAATCCATTGCAATCAAAGTAATTATCAAAATGGGATAATGTTGTTTAAAATAATGAGATTCATATGAAAACCTAATATAAAGTTAAAATTTTATTGCATGATATTATTTAGACCTATACACATCATGTATTCCAATTTTATCTGTTTTGATCAATTTTTCGATGAAAATTATTTTATATTATTCTAATATTTTATGTAATTATAAGACCTCCCCTCTACTCAAATATAAAATTCCCAATCCAATACTATTTTATTGACACCTCATATGCCTTTTATTTTCGCCAATATGTACCCATGTCTATTCATAACATCCATTACCATGTTTATTTTTTTCATATTTTGTGTAGAATACAAACCATAGAGGGTGTAAGGTGTAAATTAGAGAAGGTTTACCAAATAAGAGCTATAGTCCACAATAGAAGTTTTTTTTGTTTTTTTTATTCTTATAACTTTGTTAAACCTTTTAAAATGATAATATAATATAAATAGTATCATAAATATATAAAGATGTTATTATGTTAATTAAATCTCTACATCCTTCACCTACTCCATTAAATGGGGAATGAAATCATCATTCTATTGTATGGTTGGATACAACAGCATGAACCGATGTCAATAATTTTCCATCACCACCTCTCACAATTTGTTATAATAATGGACTTAATAAAAAATTATTTTATTTTTGATATTATAATGGTTATATAAAGTGAATTTATTATCTATAATTATTTTATATTTTAGGTAACACCAATTTATTTTTTTATTCCAAAATGACCACATTAATTTTTAATACAATAATAATTAAATAAAATATTAACACAGATAATATTTAATTCCTTCTTCTCTTTTAAATATTTAAGAAATTTACTAAGATAATGATATAAGGTAATATAATGAAACTCATTTCATTCTGTGGGTAATTCTTTGTGCCTTTTGATTGATTTCCTTTTTTGTAACATATTATTATGAACATGTTATGATATGTGTGACCATATATAAATGAAATACATCGGGTAATTTTTTTTAAGCATGAAAAATTATGTATGGTATTACAGAGTAAACCTAATCCAAAATGCAAATCTATCCTGTAACACCCCGAGCTTCCACGATACGCTTCTCATTCAATAATGCAATAACTTGCATTGTACGCAACTTCGAGTTCTAAAACACCGCGACTAATCAAAGTAGCCGTTATGAATAGTAATAACAACTTTTTAAAATTATAGAAAATTTTTATTTCAAAATGGACTTCATTTTTGGATTCGGAATATCGAAATTAGCCTATGTTGAATTTTTGGTATTTTTCTAAGAACTTCTAATTTTTTATGAATAGTGAAAAATACTTAAAAACAACTTTTTTAATCAAAATAATCTATAGTGATAAATTATACTATTTAGTGGTTTTAAAGAATAATTATAATATATTTTTACCATTTTATCCAATGGTGGTCATTAGAATTAATTTAACATTGAAATTGGACATAAACAATTGCCAATCTTTTGATATAAATTGTATCTTAAAAACACTCTATTTGTTTTGAAAACGGGAATTAATTATAAAATTAAATAATGAAACTTATATGTTTGGAATTTTGAAAAATAGACATCATTTTTGAAATCGGAATATCAATTATATCTTAGGGTGAAATTTTGGCATTGTTCTGAAAAACATCAATTTTTGATGAATAGTGAAACCACTAAGTGGTAGTTAAATAACTGATTTTTCGTTTAAATAAAATATTACCACTTCTGTGATTTGATTTTCAAAAATCCGACATACATGGTTGTCATTAAGAGATAAATTGTGGTTCAATGAGATTAAAATAATTTTTTGGTGAATAGTAACTTTTAAGTTCTTAATCGCGATTAGAGGTAATTAATGTAGTTTAAGGTACAAATAATGTCTTAATAATATGAGATTAGAATGACACTTGTCCTACTCCTATTGGATGAGTCATGGCCGACCAAGACAACCCATGGGTCAACTTGGGGACCCCATGGATCCACTTTAGTTGGAAAATGACATAAATATATATTTATTTAATGTTAAAATTAAATTGACACAAACATGAGTTATTTTACTAAAACAGTTTTTAAGTGGGGTTACACAAGTCCAAATTTTGATTATAAATATTCATTAGAAAGATAAAACGATTTCCTACATTATCGTATTTTTTTATAATTTTTAGACATTAAATAAATTAAATTATTTATGACATCATTATGATGCAGTGATGACCTCATTATTTAACGATTTTAATAAAATGAGAAGATAATGTATAATCCAAGGCTTACACTTGTCCAAAGCCAATTGGATGAGGATATTTCGAACCCTTATCACTTTAGCCTCGAATTTTATAAGTGTGGGACCTTTAGAATCCGAAAAGCATTGTGTAATAATGTAACATTTCAATCCTTCCAAAAGAGCCCCTCCTCTCCTCTTATAAAAGGCCCCCACCTCTCCCACCTCATTTACACATTCAAGCCGTTTGGCTTGGCCAAAATCTGCCCAAATACTCTCCCAACTTCCCCCTATTACTCCTAGAAGCCTTACTGTGGGCAGAACTCTTCCCAAGGAAGCCTTTGGCTCAAATCAAAAAGAGTTACCCGATTTTGAGGTAATGTATTTTCTAATGTTGTTTTGTTTTATTTTTCTTCTCCAACCCCCTAAACTCTTTTTATTCATTTCTTTTGTAACAACAACAGTATCCTGAATATAGTAGGATGTTGTTATAATAAGTATTCTAGCTACACATACACACACCTACATCTAATGGTTAAAGAACATACGGTTTCTGTGGATGGAGAATTTCTGCCTCACGAAACGATGATTGTTCAACAGTCATATAACACCTTCAAAGGTGGCCATTAAGATGTCACTATTTTTATATATGATATATAATATGTTTATGTTTTACTTATGCTTCTGTATTTCTCATTTATGGCATACTTTATGATTTCCATTATGGGTAAAACGCGATAATTTCATTTTAGGAAGTGCAGACTACCGCCCCCTCAAAGTGATTTGAATCGTTAATGCCATATGTGGGATGTATAAAGGATGGAGTAAATGGTATTATACACTATATTATACTGGAATTATATTATACATTTATATCATTATTATTTAGTTCCATTAAATATGAAATTGAAATGAAAGTAGCGTTCATGCGTACGTACGGCTTACCGTCTCCATGAACGGTGCATTTCATTTCTTACCTCTAAATGTTACATAATATTATAAATGAATGTATATACTGGATATATAAGATATATAGGATATCTAAATCATGAATATAATTCTGTAGATAATGGATATTCTACCACATAAACAACTTGTAATTATAGGAAGTTTATTGTTGACTCAAGTACCAAAAATCGGCAAAACAACTGTTATTAACTTAAATAATTACATAATGTTCATATCATTGTAATAATTGATATAATAAGGATAATGAAATTGAAAATGGTTCTTAATAAGGTATATATTAACTCTAGTTTATTATTCAGGAGGTTAAAGAACGGTTGAGTCAAGTCAGACACGATGTAAGGGAATTTCTTAACCCAACTTCCATTCTTTGGGTTAATCTCCTACTTCCAAATTATGTCATGATATTATTATGTCCTATTTTGTATTTTTACTTTCTTTATGTGTACATATAGTGAATACACATAATAGATCTATTTTATTTTAAAAATGATCTTTTTAAGGACTTCGTCTCAATCTCCTTTCATTGAGGCATATTTGGCTTTATACACAACTTTCTTTTATACGGTGTATAAACCCCTTTGACTTTTATGATTATTCAAAAGGAATTTTTTTTATACGAAGAGTTTTACTAAACGAAAAAATGGGAATGTTTTTCATTCCGTACTTATGCGGCGACAACGACTTCTCCGCCGCCGTGACCTTTATTTGAGTTTCAGCTTCCTCTATAAGCCATCATTTTTTAATGAAAAATAAATACAAAGTTTTAACTTTCATTTATTTTGGTATTGAAAATGGTTTTGAAAGAATTTTTATTATATCAATGTGTTGTATTGATATCTTGTGATTGAAATATGGAAATTTTATGTTTCCTTTATGCATGTTTTATGTGATACGATTATGTTATGGTTTATGATATGTTTAAACCTATTCATATGAGGAATGCATTGGACTTAATGAGTGATGGGTGGAGCCCGCTATAGCTCCTCGATGCATCGGCAGGTCTCATGAGACAAACTAGTGTCTTGGCACAAGGCCTTGACAAAATCTTATTTGTGTTCTTGGCACGAGGCCTTGACTACGTGGTTATGATAGTCTGGCATTATGCATTCCATCATTATGAAAGTGGTTATTGATATTGCATGTGATTATTCGACCAGTAGAATATCCATGTGATGAAGTAAATGGCATTATCTCATTTTACTTTTTCCATATTATGTTGAAGTTCAAGTTTAAAAGGCTTTTGTTTTAGTTATACATTGCCTTAAATGTTAATGTTTATTTATGAAAGCTTCCGCTATATTTTTAACCTTACTGAGCATCTGAGCTCACCCCTTTCAATGTTTTAATATTTTTCCAGGATGTGAAGAAGTAATTTATGAGTGACCTATAGGGGTAGTTAGAAAGGGATATGATTGTGGACTATGAAGACCATGTTTTTGTAGTTTGTTTACTTTTTGATGTAATGTAAGACTTATGAATGTATCTAGTGTTTCCAAGGCTACTAAACTAATCGGTCTTTCGAGACTTGATCTTTTGTGATCATGACAATGTTACAAAGTAATGCACCGGCTCTGGGCAGCTGGGGTCGGGGCGTTACAGTTGGTATCAGAGGCAGTTTAGTACTAACCTTGGAAGCTAGATTTAGATAAACTCTGATTAGAGCACATAGCCCGAAGATGGACTTTGATGATTAGTATAGAAGAACTTCCTAGAATTTTGGTATTGTAGAGATGTTGTGAGTTTTTCGAGCAATACATCCCTGTCTGGATACGAGCAGGTAGAGGCGGCTCTGGAACAGATGTACCTAGGGGTAAAACCCGAAAACACCACTTTGAGCTAGACTCGAACGTGAACTGGTGCACGACAACGTGCCTTGCTGCACTCTTGGTTACGACACTCCCGGGGGATATGCTTTGGATAATTCCCATTTTCTTTACAAACCACTATGAAGGGTTACGAGTATATACTTTCTCAAAGAAAACATTTTTATAATTATGGATTATATCCATAATTAGTTCAATTTATGTTAAGTGTTTTACAAGTATGGAATTATGTATTTTGATTCATGAACTAATCTAGTTTATGCCATTATTTAGAAATGGCGCCTAGTAGAAGGAATGGAAACCGTATCAATGCACGCACTCCGTGTAGGGATTGCCCTTTGGTCAGGATAATTATGGTGGAGCTAGTGATACAACTGGTGCTGATCAGCTTCTCACCGTACTGGGACAACTCACGCAAGTTATGAATAACAACCTTACTCGTATGGAGCACCCTGATCCGCAACGTGGAGGATCAATGCTAGACCGTTTCATGAGGCAACAACCTCCAACCTTCAATGGGAGTACAAATCCTATAGTAGCTGAGCAATGGATAAATTCCTTAGAGAAAATATTCCATGCCTTGGGGAGTAGTGAAAGGGAGAATGTTGTCATGGCAGTTTACCACCTCACTGGAGATGCCGATCAATGGTGGTCACTAATTCAAAACACAAAGGAAGATGATGAATTAACAAACATGGAATGACAGGAGATCAAATATCTTTTCTTAGAAAAATACATTCCTCGTGACCATCGATCAGATATGGAAAGGCAATTTCTAAGTCTGAGGTAGAAGGAGGATGAGAATGTCGCAAAGTATGAGGCTAACTTTACAAGGTTAGCGAGGCATGCTTCCGATTATATACGTAACCCAAGGAGTAAGATTGATCGTTTCTTTGATGGGTTAAAACCATTTCTCCGTCGAGCTTTAGTATCACAATCCTTCTCATCATACGATGATATTGTCTCGTGTGCTATCAAGACAGAAAATGAATTCTCTATGTCTTATGACAACAAAGTAAAGCAAGAGAAGAAGAGAACGGTTGAATAAGAGACAGATAAAGGGAAAAAGGGAAAGAAGGATTTTCCATTATGTGATAATTGTGGGAAGAATCACCCTGGTACTTGCCTAAAAGGAATGGGAGTTTGTTATAAATGTGGAGAAAAGGGTCACCAGGCTCGTGATTGCAAGGGAAAGAAAGAGGCTGTCAAAGTTGAATGCTACAATTGTAGAGAAATGGGTCATTATGCAAATGAATTCCCTAAGCGTCAGGGAAACTTACCTCAGAAAAGGCCAAGGGATCAAGGCCAATCTTATGCTGTGACTACAGTTGAACCGGAATAATTAATGTATTGGTGCTTTTGGACTCAAGGATTATATTCTGGTTATAAGAATAATGTGATATATATATATGGATTGTACTGCAGTAATTGTTGATTTCAGTAAGGTTTTAATATGATTAAGGTAATCATATTTTTAGTATGTTACAATAAGAGAAACTTTTCTTTGTTTGGGGAATCTGATGTTACAATTGATTTTGGAATTTAGAGACCTTTTAGAGAAAGTCTGGTTGGAGGTATTTTGGATAACTATTAAGGTTGGAATGGATTAAGTTGATCTTTGGATAGTATTGTTTAAGGTTAAAACATTTAAGAAGATTATTTTTGGAATAGTATAGTACTATATTTTTAGGAAAAGGACAACCTGCAGGGTGGGGCATAACCCGTTGCGTCGGACAAAGCTGCAGGAATCGAACCCACAACCATATTGCGACAGGCCTTTATTTCCTACCACTAGCCTACAGGAAGACCCTGGTTATTACAAAATAATTTTACTAATCTAAATTGTATGTGTTAACATTTGGAACCTTATACAATTAGGAAAAGTATAATATTTTTGGGTTCTATTATCTTTTTGAGTGAAAGGTGAGTTGAAGGTTGAAACTCCAATTGTCAGGCATAAATATATATATACCTATCTGTTATTCAATGAATAAATTAATTCTTAAACTTTAGTAAAGGGATATTAAAAAAAAATGTGTTATTTTAATACCTTATGTCTTGTTGAACTGATGATATTTTAAATCAACATAGATTGAAGGCTTTGAGGCCCTCAATTTGACAGTTGATTGTGATTGATGACCTCAATCACTCCCTAGAAATATTTACGTTTTTCCTCCAATTATATGTCTCTAATTGCCACCAATGTTCTCCTTATCGAGATCATAATTTGGTGGTGACTTTCTTATTTCCATTTCCCTCTTATTAAGGCTAAATTTTATTAACCTTATTTCCGATGTGGGTTTTCCACAAAGGTATTTTCTATTTTCAACCTCTTATTTTCAAAGAAAAAATTTCAAATTGCGAGGACGCAATTTATTGAAGGAGGGGAGAATGTAACACCCCGAGCTTCCACGATACGCTTCTCATTCAATAATGCAATAACTTACATGTACGCAACTTCGAGTTCTAAAACAGCGGGACTAATCAAAGTAGCCGTTATGAATAGTAATAACCACTTTTTAAAATTATAGAAATTTTATATTTCAAAATGGACTTCATTTTTGGATTCGGAATATCGAAATTAGCCTATGTTGAATTTTTGGTATTTTTCTAAGAACTTCTAATTTTTTATGAATAGTGAAAAATACTTAAAAACAACTTTTTTAATCAAAATAATCTATAGTGATAAATTATACTATTTAGTGGTTTTAAAGTATAATTAGAATATATTTTTACCATTTTATCCAATGGTGGTCATTAGAATTAATTTAACATTGAAATTGGACATAAACAATTGTCAATCTTTTGATATAAATTGTTTCTTAAAAACACGCTATTTGTTTTGACAATGGGAATTAATTATAAAAATAAATAATGCAACTTATATGTTTGGAATTTTGTAAAATAGACATCATTTTTGAAATCGGAATATCAATTATAGCTTAGGGTGAAATTTTGGCATTGTTCTGAAAAACATCAATTTTTGATGAATAGTGAAACCACTAAGTGGTAGTTAAATAACTGATTTTTCGTTTAAATGAAATATTACCACTTCTGTGATTTGATTTTCAAAAATCCGACATACATGGTTGTCATTAAGAAGTAAAATGTGGTTCAATGAGATTAAAATAATTTTTTGGTGAATAGTAACTTTTAAGTTCTTAATCGCGATTAGAGGTAATTAATGTAGTTTAAGTTACAAATAATGTCTTAATAATATGAGATGAGCATGACACTTTTCCTAATCCTATTGGATGAGTCATGGCCGACCAAGACAACCCATGGGTCAACTTGGGGACCCCATGGATCCACTTTAGTTGGAAAATGACATAAATATATATTTATTTAATATTAAAAATAAATTGACACAAACATGAGTTATTTTACTAAAAAAGTTTTTAAGTGGGGTTAAAAAACTCCAAATTTTGATTATAAATATTCAATAGAATTCTAAAACGATTTCCTACATTATAGTATTTTTTTATAATTTTTAGACATTAAATAAATTAAATTATTTATGACATCATTATGATGCAGTGATGACCTCATTATTTAACGATTTTAATAAAATGAGAGGATAATGTAAAATCCAAGGATTACACTTGTCCAAAGCCAATTGGATGAGGAGATTTCGAACCCTTATCACTTTAGCATCGAATTGTATAAGTGTGGGACCTTTAGAATCCGAAATGCATTGTGTAATAATGTAACATTTCAATCTTTCCAAAAGAGCCCCTCCTCTCCTCTTTTAAAAGGCCCCCAACTCTCCCACCTCATTTACACTTTCAAGCCATTTGGCTCGACCAACATCTGCCCAAATACTCTCCCAACTTCCCCCTCTTACTCCTAGAATCCTTACTTTGGGCAGAACTCTTCCCAAGGAAGCCTTTGGCTCAAATCAAAAAGAGTTACCCGATTTTGAGGTAATGTCTTTTCTAATGTTGTTTTGTTTTATTTTTCTTCTCCAACCCCCTAAACTCTTTTTATTAATTTCTTTTGTAACAACACCAGTATCTTCAATATACTAGGATGTTGTTATATTAAGTATTCGAGCTACCCTTACACACACCTACATCTAATGGTTAAAGAACATCCGGTTTCTGTGGATGGCGAATTTCTGCCTCACGAAACGATGATTGTTCAACAGTCATATAACACCTTCAAAGGTGGCCATTAAGATGTCACTATTTTTATATATCATATATAATATGTTTATGTTTTACTTATGCTTCTGTATTTCTCATTTATGGCATACTTTATGATTTCCATTATGGGTAAAACGCGATAATTTCATTTTAGGAAGTGCAGACTACCGCCCCCTCAAAGTGATTTGAATCGTTAATGCCATATGTGGGATGTATAAAGGATGGAGTAAATGGTATTATACACTATATTATACTGGAATTATATTATACATTTATATCATTATGATTTAGTTCCATTAAATATGAAATTGAAATGAAAGTAGCATTCATGCGTACGTACGGCTTACCGTCGCCATGAACGGTGCATTTCATTTCTTACCTCTAAATGTTACGTAATATTATAAATGAATGTATATACTGGATATATAAGATATATAGGATATCTAAATCATGAATATAATTATGGAGATAATGGATATTCTACCACATAAACAACTTGTAATTATAAGAAGTTTATTGTTGACTCAAGTACCAAAGATCGGCAAAACAACCGTTATTAACTTAAATAATTACATAATGTTCATATCATTGTAATAATTGATATAATAAGGATAATGAAATTGAAAATGGTTCTTAATAAGGTATATATTAACTATAGTTTATTATTCAGGAGGTTAAAGAACGGTTGAGTCAAGTCAGACACGAGGTAATGGAATTTCTTAACCCAACTTCCATTCTTTGGGTTAATCTCCTACTTCCAAATTATGTCATGATATTATTATGTCCTATTTTGTATTTTTACTTTCTTTATGTGTACATATAGTGAATACACATAATAGATCTATTTTATTTTAAAAATGATCTTTTTAAGGACTTCGCCTCAATCTCCTTTCATTGAGGCATATTTGGCTTTATACACAACTTTCTTTTATACGGTGTATAAACCCCTTTGACTTTTATGTTTATTCAAAAGGAATCTTTTTTATACGAAGAGTTTTACTAAATGACAAAAAGGGAATGTTTTTCTTTCCGTACTTATGCGGCGACAACGACTTCTCCGCCACCGTGACCATTATTTGAGTTTCGGCTTCCTCTACAAGCCATCATTTTTTTAATGAAAAATAAATACAAAGTTTTAACTTTCTTTTATTTTGGTATTGAAAATGGTTTTGAAAGCATTTTTATTATATCAATGTGTTGTATTGATATCTTGTGATTGAAATATGGAAATGTTATGTTTCCTTTATGCATGTTTTATGTGATACGATTATGTTATGGTTTATGATATGTTTAAACCAATTCATATGAGGAATGCATTGGACTTAATAAGTGACGGGTGGAGCCCGCTATAGCTCCTCGATGCATCGGCAGGTCTCATGAGACAAACTAGTGTCTTGGCACAAGGCCTTGACAAAATCTTATTTGTGGTCTTGGCACGAGGCCTTGACTATGTGGTTATGATAGTCTGGCATTATGCATTCCATCATTCTGAAAGTGGTTATTGATATTGCATGTGATTATTCGACCAGTAGAATATCCATGTGAAGAAGTAAATGGCATTATCTCATTTTAATTTTTCCATATTATGTTGAAGTTCATGTTTAAAAGGCTTTTGTTTTAGTTATACATTGCCTTAAATGTTAATGTTTATTTATGAAAGCTTCCGCTATATTGTTAACCTTACTGAGCATATGAGCTCACCCCTTTCAATGTTTTAATATTTTTCCAGGATGTGAAGAAGTAATTTATGAGTGACCTGCAGGGGTAGTCAGAAAGGGATATGATTGTGGACTATGAAGACCATGTTATTGTAGTTTGTTTACTTTTTGATGTAATGTAAGACTTATGAATGTATCTAGTGTTTCCAAGGCTACTAAACTAATCGGTCTTTCGAGACTTGATCTTTTGTGATCATGCCAATGTTACGAAGTAATGCACCGGATCTGGGTAGCTGGGGTCGGGGTTTTACATATCCACCATGTGATGGTTTCATGGTCGATAACATCAACTTATTCTTATATCATGTTTTGTTGTTCTACAACATTTCTTAGTTTTTTCATGATCCTATGATATAATTATTATTATGTTATTATCTCATGTTATCATTCATGATACTTAACTTTGATGATTTCACATAATACCTTTGTCTCACACGTTATGATTCTATATCATGTTTATTAACTAACTCGGATTTTAGCACACCCCTTAAGTATATATATTCCATAGGTAATTATCTATATTATATTGAGATTAATAGTATTTATGATATCATTATTAAGTATTAAATATTTATTTTTTATTTTTTATATTGATTTTGCATCTACCTAATCATCCAATGACACAAAGTCATTAGATCTTTATTTTTTATTCCATGATTATTTATGTTAAAAGTCATGTAATAGTATGAGTAAAAAGGATTGGTTCTCTATAGTTGGTATTAAATTTAAGAATTATCTATTTTCTGGTTTTAATAATATACTAATTTAGTATTAACCCTAGTGTTCAGTATATGTATAGTAAAATATCATATAATTTTGTTGAAGTATAGAGAATGGGGGTTCAAAGAAATTACATCCCTGTTTGGATACAATATTTGGATGTGGATCTGGAATAGTTGTACCTAGTGGTAATACCTCTAAAAAGGGATAATTATGTATTTACTCTATCATCACATGGTTCATGAAAAAGTTTTGTCTCACACTTGGTTTGACACTCCTAGGTTATATTCTTTGAAAAATTTAAAAAAGTTTTTACGATCCATCATAATGGACTTTAATAGATTGTTAGGTTAGTAAAAATGAAAGAACATTACGATGGAAACTTGAGATTTAAACTTAGACACTTATAATTTAGGATATTATTATAATTTACAATTTATTCCTTCAATGTTCATAAATTTATATTTTTTATGTTTAATGTATTTTTTAATTGTATTTTTTCAATTAATGGGGGTAAATTTGAGAAACTCTTCCAAAAATCAACATGATATGTAATGTGATGACTTCTCTAGTGATATTCATAAAAATATAAGAGAAATAATTGAGAAATTTATTGAAGTAATACATCATCTGATTCATTATAATAATATAACATGAATCAAATAGAACACCAGAATTCTCTTAGGGAAGATAAATTGGTCATCAAGTCATTTATGCAATGAAGGCCTCCTACCTATATTGGATCTATTGATCCCTTCATTATAGATCAATGGATTAATTCTATTGAGAAGATATTCATTTTCCTCCAATAAACAAATAAACAGAAATTTGTGTTTGATTTTTATCAGATGGAGGAGGAACTCTATCAGTGGTGGATGCTAATCAATAAAATGATGTAAAAATAATATATTGATTCCATATAATTGGGGGAATTTAGGTAAATATTTTTCAATGAATATTTTCTTATAAATATATTTATTAAAATTATTAGGGAGTTCTCTATATATAAAAAATAATATTATTCTATCATGGAATTTGAAGAAAAAATAACAGGGGTTGAACGGTATGCCTATGACTTCAACAACAACAATAAGTGTAAGATATAACACTTATTAAGTATATTAAATCCAATTATGAAAAATGAATTTGAAATTTGAAACATTAACATTTGTGAATGGATTTATTATTTTATCCTTAATGTTTAGTTGGTTATTAGATACTCTTGGTAGTCTTAGGGTCCAAGAGATAAAAACCATAAAATAGAGTTTTATTTGGAAGTAAGAACAAATAAATCACACAGAGTGAAAAAAATCCATCATTCCATGTGTCAAAAGTGTGGGAAAAGAAACCTGGAAATAATCTGAATCAAGCCATTATATTCATGAAGTCTATAAAAGAAATGATTTGGGCTAATTAATGTTGAAGGGAGATACATAAACACATTAATTTAATATTGGAAAAATTTATTAGATCAACAATCAGTATGTGGTATTGTGTTTCAAATACATAGAACATATGAATTATAAAAGAAAATTCTATATAAAAAGGGTTTATGGAGACAATCAATTAAAATAACCTCTATTTTCAAGAGATCATGGAAGGGAATATTATAGCACTACTACTGAGGTGGATCTCAACAAAGATGTGGTGATAGGCATGAAGGTTATTAACTACTGAATACAGAATATACATTTTGATAATATTTTAGTGCATTATATCATATGTTTTATGTTTTGTTTAACTATTACAAAAAACCTCAAAACAAAGGGGTTGATATACATATATGAGAACAACAATCAAATAAACTTTTACACCCCAATTATATAAACCCTCCCCAAAAAATGTTGGAGGATTAAATATTTTATAAAATCACATTTGAATTCATTTAATAGATTTTGATTCTATATATTAATTATATTAGCTTTCATTATATAAATAAGAAATCTACTTTCATGAAAGGGAAATCCCTCATGACATCACAAATTATCCTCTAAATATATAAATGTGAAAGGAGATGTATGAAAATACCTTGTAATATTTTGATCAAGTGTGAATATTAATTCTTTATGAGTAGGCATATCTTTTTTACATAATTAATAAAATGTAGAGAATCATTCTTGAATTCATTCCAATATATATGGATTATACTACTGTATTCTTGAAATAGTTTTTCTAGTTTTCTTATGCCTCATAGGTTTAGTTTTCAATCAAACATATACATGTACCTCTTCACATATCTAATACTCCTTAATGAAGGTATGTTGTTATGTGAGAAGAACATAAAAAATAGTTACAAGAACATATGGAAAAGGGCTTTTTTATTCTAGATTGCATCACATTGGGGTGTGTTGGTCATCTTCATCAAGAAAAAATATGTTTCAATGTCCCTCTTTATTGATTATTATGATGTCTAAAATCCATTGGGATGATGTCTCTCTTCGAGAACGTGCTTCACGTGCCTTCTTATTTTCAAATACTCCTACCCAGTTCGTCCTCCCTCACCGATTCTCTACCACTTAATTCATCTCCGACATCCTTGGTCCTGGGATCTTGCCCTGCTTCCTCTTCCCTGGCTCTTGTGATGGGGTCACCGCTGCCCGATCTGCCGCTCTCTGCCCCTGGGGCGTTATCTTCTTGTCCGTTGGGTGGTTTTCAGGATCTTGTCATTCCTGTTCAGGCCTCGCTCTCGGGTCATGGTGCCCCCTTTCCCTCCTTTAAGGATGCTCTCTGTGGTGCTTCATCTTTTGCCTCCCATGTCTGCTTCCCAGATATCTATGTGGATCGATCGTCGGTGTCTCGTGAGGGATCACAGATCTTCCTCGACATTCCTGTGGGTTCGTTCGCGGAGGCTTCGGTCTGTCTAAAGTGGACGTTGATTGCTCGTTTTGGTGCCTCAAAGCTGCCCCTTCCAGCTTTCCAGCGCTTTGTGGGGTTGTGGGGTCTCCTTCGTCCGCCTCAGATCTCCTCGATTCACACTTCTTCCTTCTGCCTGGTCCTGGGCTACAAGGAGGACTTCATCTAGGCGTGGTGTCATGCTCCCCGTTTAGTTGGCCATTGGTCTTTCATCCTTGTGACATGGTCTTTGGATGTGCACAATGGCAAAGAATGCCTGTCGGCGGTGGTCTGGGTTAATCTTCCTGGGCTTCCGTTGCCTTTTCATAATGAAGGCTTCTTCAAGGTGATTGGTGGCTCCCATGGCGGGTTTATTTTCATGGATCTAAGAACCTAGTCTGGTGAGGATACCTCACTGGATCATCTATGTGTGGAACTATATCTCTCCCACCCAGTGCCGGAGACTATTTCTCTTCTGGTTAAAGATTTTGTTTTCTGGAATCAAGATATTTTGTATCCGGTCTTCCCTCATTTCTGCTCCTATTGTGTGCTTCAGGGGCATTTCTTTCAGGCGTGCCATCGTCGTAGCCTGGGAGGTCATCGTGGGCGTCCACAGTCTGGAAGGAACGTGAACATCCATCATAAACCTCCAGCGGAGTATACCTCAGGAGGGTCTCAGTGGGTGCTTCAGCATGAAGGGTCTCCGGATGGTTTTCCTACGCCGGTGTTGTCCGCTGATCAGATACTGGATGAGCGAGGGGTGTGCCCAGCTATAGTGTCGCTCCTTCCTAGATGGGCACCTCATGTTCAGGTTGGAGAATTTGTTTTTTTTGCATAATTTTGGCTTGAATCTTGCTGGGTTTGGTAGCTTGGATATCTTCTGCAGGTATCCTCGATCCCTCGGTCTTCTGGTGGTGTTGCATCATCAGCATGCAGGTCCTTTTGGTAGTTATGATGGAAAGTTGGTTTTGCTCCCTTCTTCACTTGGCCATTCAGGTGGCTATGAGGGAAAGTTTGATTTTCTTCCCTCTTATCAGAGCTCTCGAATGGTTTACCCCCCTTTGCAGGGGTCTCCATCAGTTCCGCCTCCTTCTACCCCTACCACCCCAATGTATGTGGGACCAGATATGGTCTCTGCTCCTTAGAGTTCAGGTGGTGCAGGGTGGACATATTATTTCTCCCCAGGAAAGTGTGAAAGGTTTTCTACTCAATTTTAGTCCTACCCTTCATCCCCGGCCGAGCTCTTGTCCATGACTAATAGTGTTTGTACCATGTCTCTGTCTAGAATCTTGAAGGTGGGTCTTCACTCCCACTTTTCCAAGGCTACGAGTTCTGGAGCCAATCCCAGAACCCTCTTTGATCAATGATTCCTATCCTAATATGGAATGACCGGGGTTTTGGCGAACGTGTTAAATCAAACTTTGTGGATTATAAGGTTATAATGCATAATATTGCCGTATTTGGCATTCGCGAGCACAAAAAACACCCAAGCAAGATTGGTGACTTTTATAGGAAACTCAAGATGCAGGACTGTCTGCATGCAGATCCCAATAACAGGCACATCTAGATCTTCCGGAACAGGTCTTGCAAGGTGGATAGGGTTGGGGATAGAGATCAGTTTATCACTATTTTTGTGACCCATGGTTTCTATATCTTTCTTGTTTCCTTTATTTACGGAAGCTGTGATCCCCTACAGAGGGAGATCCTGTGGAATGAGCTCACCCTGTTCGACCCGTGCAATCTCTCGTTGTTTGTGGGTGTTGACTTTAATGTCATGGAGAATCCGGACGAGGGGAAGGAAAGATTTCCTTATACCAGAAGATCCATTTTTGCTTTCAACCAATTCATTAATGGAAAAATTCTTCTAGACCTTGGTTATTTAGGGGATAACTTTACCTGGTGTAACAACCAAATAGGTGGTCGTAGATCATGGAGTTGCTGGGACAGATGCTTGGCCAACTTGCAGGCACTCTCCATGTACGCTGACACAAGTGTGGTTCATCGGGTTCGTGGTATTTCAGACCATTACCCAATTCTCATATGTCTCTCTTCTGAGCATGATATGCGAGTGAGTTCCAGGTTTTCTCGGTTGTGGGTCGACGCTCCTGGTTTCCATGACATTGTTAGAACGGACTGGAGTGATCCTGTCCAAGGGCACTCATGGTCTTCTTTTCATAACAAACTGAGGTACCTCAAGAGTAGGCTATAGGTGTGGTCGCGGGATCTTCCCCCTCTGGACAGGGACTTAGATGTCACTATGAAGGAGGTCGACCTCCTCGAAAGGCGCCTAGAAGAGATTTTGGATGATCACGTTTTTGAGGATCTAGTGGGTATATAAGATACCCTGGAGGACCTATTACTAATGCAGGCACGTCTTTCCAGGGAATCATCAAGGTCCAAGTGGTTGAAATATGGGGACCAAAATACTGCATATTTTCATGCTTGTATCAAGGAGAGGGGGAGGTTCATTAAACCAAATATCAGGCCTTAGGATGGGTCCTTCACTGATGACAAGGATGTTGTTGGTTCCTTGGATAACTCTCAGTTTAGGGATCTTCTTGCAGGTCCCAATGTTCACGTACCTAGCGGGTATCCAAGTGAACCTACATATCTCTTTGATGTTATCCCAAGTAGTGTTTCTCTCCAAGATAATGATGGTTTGGGGGCCCTTCCTCAGGATAAATAGGACTTTAATGCTATGATGAATTTAAATCCTGATAGTGCAGCCGGTCTGGATGGGTTTCCTGCCTTCTTTTATAGATCCTCTTGGAAGGTTGTTAAAGCTGATTTGCTTGTGGCTATTCATGACTTCTTTCGGGGTGGGAATCTCCCTCGTGTTTCATGTGTCATTACCCTTGTGCTCATCCCCAAGTCCAAAAATCCTACATCCATCCTCCATTTTGCGCCCTATAAGTATGTGCAATGTACCTTACAAGATTCTCACAAATATTATCAACTTGAGGCTATCATCTTATCTTCCCCAGTGGATCTCAATGGAAGAACACAGTTTATTGAAGGGGAATTCTATCCAGGGGGCTATTGACTTAGCCCAGGAAATGATCATGGATATAAACATCAAAACTCATGGTGTTATCTCAGTCATCAAGCTTGATATGAACAAATCCTACGATCGCATGGAATGGAGCTTCATCAACTGAGTTTTAGCAGGTATGGGTTTTTCTCCTTGGAATATTGACATTATTTTCATATGTTTTAGCTCTTCCGGGCTTGCGGTATTGTTTATGGTCAAGGACTATGTCTTCTTCATGGATACTAGAGGTCTTCGTCAGGGAGACCCTATTTCTACGAGCCTCTTTATCATTTCCTAGAATTTCCTCATTCTTATCATCCACATGAGCCTATGAAATAGATCCATCCTTCTATATCGTCGCAGATTGGGGTCACCTTTTGTGTCCCACTTGATTTTCGCTGATGATACTATTATTTTTCTGAATGCTACTAGTAGATCTTTGTGGATCTTGATTAGGATGCTGGAAGACTACTGTCATTGGAGTGAACAGAGTGTTAACAAAAGAAAAAGTAGTTTTTACAATCAATGAAACTTTCCTTCGAGGCGTATTTCTACTGTGAGCCACATATTGGACATGAAAAGAGGGGATTTTCCCATGGAGTACTTGGGGCCCCATTATCTCCAAGAAGGCTCCGTATTCATGATTTTGATCCTCTACTTACCAGAATCGCTGACCGGGTCCTTAATTGGAAAAATACATTCCTATCTTTCGGTGGTAGAATAGCACTGGTTAATAGTGTGTTATGGGCCATCCCAACGCACACTCTCTCTTCAGTCAAGGTTCTTAAACGTGTCATTAAGAACATTGACATAATTCTTGCCAACTTCATTTGGGACCCCAAAGCGGAGGGAAAAATTCACTGGGTTTCATGGGAGAAGATGGCCAGGCCGGTAATCGAGGGTGGGATTAATGTTAGAAGTCTTGAGGACACCATCCTTTGCATGCACGCTAAGCTAGCATGGGAGGTGTTGGAGAACCGTACCTTATGGGGTCGCACCATGCACGATAATTCTACAGGCGACCATGTTTCTTTGGAAGGCCTTGTTTCCCCATTTTGGACTGAGATGGAGCCCTTCATAGATGCTCTCAGGCTCCATTCTTGTTGGATCATTGGTAAAGGTGAAGTCTCGTTCTGGCATCACAACTGGAGTGGGGAGATCATTGGTTACTCGTTTTTCCCAGCCACTAATATTTTGTTCAAGGATTCCCGCCAGTACCTGGTGTTTATCAAGTCTATCCTAAATAGTGCCTAATATGATCTTTGTATCCTCATTGAGCTTTCCCTAGAATCGAATATGTGTGTATTCACTCCTTCCTCCTCTGGACAATTCACGAAGCGGGACTATCGTCAAACCTTCTTTATGCAGGACCATGGGGAGGTATGGAATGTTACCCTTTGGTCCAAGAGTATACCCACCAGGTTTAATTTCCTTGTATGGAGAATCAGAAACAGAGTGCTTCCCATGGACGATAATGTTATGCGTTGTGGTATTTGCTTGGATTCCAGATGTGTTTGTTGTAAGCAACATAAGGTGGATAGTTCGAGCCATCTGTTCTTTGAAAGAGAGTGGGATCATGAAGTTTGGGGTTTTTTAGTGAATTTACTACTATCTCCGCTCCAAGCATGGCAGATCATCCCTTCCTCGATCGATGGAACCATGGTTCGGGTGATGGCGGCCTGGAGAGGTCATCCCATACTATTATCTTGCAAGCAGGGTGTTGGTTCATGTGGCAAGCATGCAATAAGCGGATCCACGAGGGGGTAGTCTCGACCGGTTGCCTGATCATCTTCAAGGATAAATGTATTCTCATAAACTTAGTTAGGGATCTGGATAACTGGAGAGAGGCCCCCTCCTTGCAGTGATTTAAGTCTGTTCCTCACCGCTCCCCTCAGCAGAACATCCACCGCCTGGGCAACTGGGTATGCTGGTGTCCCCCTTCAGCGGGCTTGAAGCTCAACAGCGACGAGTCCTATGTATCAGGCTGCATTGTTGGCAGTGGTGTTACGTGTGATGATAGGGGATCAGTAATTCTGGCCTTCTCCATCCAGCTTGGTGAGGGTTCGGCCCTTCAGGCAGAAGCCATGGCCATGTTCAAGGGTCTGAAAATTTGTTGGGAGAGAAGATTGGACATAAGGGAAGCGGAAACAGACTCTATGTTTCTTCACAACGCCCTTATCGGTATGGGCATGATTCCTTGGTCAATTATTTATACAATTAGAAGGTGTCGTTTCTTTCTTGGGGATAATATCATGGTCTCTAATACATGGCAGGAGGGGAACAAGGTGGCGGACTATTTAGCCTCGGTGGATATTCGTGGTCCGGAAGGCATAGTGTTTCATGATCTTCTTAGTTTGAAGGCGGAAGGGATGGATATTATCAGAGGTGATGCACTTGGTCTTCACTATTTTTGACCCCCTTAGTCTCTTCCCTTTCTTTGGCCTAGTCATTTTTCGGCCTCGGCTCCGTTGTTATTCTTTTTTTTCCTTTGAATAAAAATTTACATTATGATGATGATGTCTAAAAAGTCATCATAAAGAGAAAAGATCCCAAACCATGGATATATGTCTTATTTAATCAACTACAGGGGACCCAATATTTATATAAGATGAAAATTTAGTGGGAATATCACTGATTTAAGGTAAATAAGAACTATATTATGAAAAATGCATTTTGAACATTGTATGGACACTATGAGTACATAGTTATTCCCTTTGGACTCACTAATGCTCCATAAATCTTTATGAACATAATGAATAGATTATTTAGTTACCATGTCAAAATATTTTTTGTAGTCTTTATAAATGATATTCAGATTTACCCTAACAGATTGGAGGATCAAGAGAATAATTTGAATGTATTGCTAAAAAAATTTCGAAAAGAGAAGCAAGATTAAGTTACAATAAATATAAATTCTGGATAATGGATTTATCATTAATGGGAAATGTAATCACCAAAAAATTGATATCTATGGATACTGTGAAGTTAAATGAAATTCATGAATAATGTAGACCAACATCTGTACCGGAGAAATATATTTTCCTTGTACTAACTGGTGATTATTGAAGATTTGTGAGAAACTTCACAAAATGGTTAAACCTACATATCTAGCTGACTTGAAAGGAAGAAATATTTTTCCAGACCTCTAAATTTGAAGAGATATTTATAGAATTAAAAAAGAGGTTGTTCAAAATTATATTCCGCATACTATTCTGAAGTGTGAAATTTTTACTTGTATCTAGTGATGCTTAAAATAATGGTATTGGTTTTGTACTAATGAAAAATGACAACGTGATATACTACAGCTCATGGTAGTTTAAATTTGATGAGTTGAACTATAAAACACAAGACATAGAGTTATCCGGAATGATCATTTCATTGAAGAAGATGCTTCAATATCTCTATGGGGATTTGTTTGAAATATATTCAAATCCTAATCACCTCACATATATCATCTTAATGAAGGAACATAATATGTTCCAATGAAAATGGTTAGAGACAAACAAAGACTATGATTGATCAATCCATTACCATCATATGAATGAAAATAAAGAACAAATTATCTATATAGAAAAGACCAAACCCCATAATTAATAATGAAAATTAAGAAGGGTCCAATCATCTTATACATGAAGATGATATAATTAAGAATCATAAATTAAGGAAGAATTATTTCATTATAAAATATTTTCTCTACTATCCCTTCTAAACATGATAAAGGTTGTTCAAATAGAAGATGATGATATTTAAAAAAATGTGTATGATACAATAAAATAGAAATAATAAATATTAAAAATTAATGGTGAAATAGATGTATGATTTGATTTATGACTATGTGTACAATAAATTCTTTATAAAAATAAGGATCCACTAAATGATGCACATTTTTTGACCTTCTCCATCCACCCAGAGAGCAAGAAGATGTATCGTGATCTCGGAGAACACGATTGGTTGTAAAATACGATGAAGATATTTCATAATATACTTCAATGTGATTGTTATGTATTAAGTGAAGGAATAATGGAAAACATATAAGGGGATGATGAAAATATTTACCATACATACCGAGAAAAGGGAATAGAACACCATGGACTTTGTCACTCATTTTAAATATACATCCTTAGGAAATAAAGTTATAAGGGTTGTGGTGAAACATCTTACATAGAATACTAACTTAATTGAAATTAGAGATTATTAATCACTTGATAAATGTGAAGGGTTATACATCATAGAGGTGGTTAGGATATGAGGAATAACACTATCAATTTAATCTGGTAGAGATATGATATTTTCTATTAAGTTCTATAAGAGTCTATAATATTCTATAAATTTTTAGTTCAACATAGATATAACTTAGGACCCCCCCACCCACAAATTATGGCCATTTTGAGTTGCTATCCCAACATTGTAAGACATGTTTAGATAATGATCAGGCGACTTAAAAGGGGGATGGTATCAATATCTCTTCCTAGTTGAGTTATTTTACAATAATGGATTTCACTCAGGAATAAAAATGGCTCCTTATAGATCCCATTATGAGAAGAGATGTAGAAAACCATTGTGTTTGGATGATGTTGGTGAATAAAAAAATTTGGGACAATAATTTTTTATATGAAATATTAGAAGATGATAAGACCCTTTAGAAACACACTAAGTCTACTCACTGTCAAAAGAATAACTAACTAACAATCAATAATGAGACCTATAGTTTCATGTTGGAGATAAATTTTTTATCTACAAATTTTTTTTGGAATAGAGTCTCGATATTTTGTAAGAAGGGTATGTTATATCCTAGGTACATTGGTTCCTTTGATATTCCTGATCTCATGTGAACTATTTCTTATCCACTAGTACTGCCACCAACCCTATACCATGTACACGATGAATTCTACAAATCAATCATGAGGAAGTACATTCCATCTCCGCCACATTTAAATAATTTAGAGGTTTTAAATTTGGAAAATTATCTTTCTTATTAATATAATATGGTAAACATTATGGATCCTAAAGATAAAATCTTCTTTAATAAAGCAACTCACCAAGTCAATATACTATGGTTAAACCCTAAATTCGAAGACACAATAAGATATCTGAATAAATCAATGAAATAGATGTATCCACACATATTATAAATTTTATATGTGATTTGAAAATGGAATGGAATAATTTATTTTTGGGGGAAAAATGTAATACCCTGTGATTTTAAAAGAACACTATGTTTGATAGCGTATACGACACACAACACCAAAAATAAACAAACCATGAAATAATATTATAGTTATAAACTAAAAATTAAATTGGAATGTATTAATATGATTGAAAATATATTTTACATATATATACTACTCAATAAAAATTTATTGAATAATTTACAGGGAATAAACACACAATTTTTTTTAAATCCTTTTAAAAAATCATTTTCATCAGAAGATTTTTAATTTTTGTGTGTGAAAATATTAATATTAGTATATAGAACTTTTTGAAAATTTATTAGATAATATGAGATTAAATTTTTAAATAATAATAATAATATTTTTGGTTGAATTTCATGGAGTTTTATAAAATATTTATTCTTCAATGAATAGTGATAAATATAAAATTTTATTTGAAAGTGTATTTTATATTCAATTATTTAAATAGAAAAATTATATTTTAGATTATATTTTAATTATTATTAGTTTATTTTTAATAAAATTATATAGTTATGGTCTATTAAATGATATTTATTCTTCAATTGGGAATAAAATATTTTTTTCTACTTTAATGGGTTTTTTCTAAAAAAAATTTAATTACGTTTGGGTTATTATCCAAAATTTTATCCACTTCTATAAATTAAACCTTGAAAATTGGATACCATATTTTTAATAAATTTTTTAAAATTTTGAAAATAATTCCATGAGTTTATTATTATTATTGTTAGTAACCCTAGTAAATAATTGTCACTGTGGTAAGGGAAATTCTTGTAATTAAGGTTTAAAATAATATGATAAGGATACAAATTTATCATACCAAATTAAATTATTCTATTGGATGAGTTTGTTTTGTCCATGTATATCCATTTTTAGAAATTGTGGAATCTTGGTTCCATATGTCATTGACTATAACCCATATGTGTAATAGAGAATGACAAAAATTTCACTTTCTTGCTCCTATTTTCTATAATATTTTTTGGTAGGGAAATATACAAATTATGTTTTATTATAAATATTTTTTTTAAATAAAATTGATTATTTTTCATAATTTTAATTTTTTTATATTTTTAGAGATGAAATAATTACATTAAATGGTTACACTAGAAAATCACAGTATATATAAAATTAAAATTATAATAAAAAATAATAATAAAATGTTAGAAGTAGTATAACATGAATAGATTATTGTGTATCAGGATTTTTTTATATAAAAAACAAACTAGTGAGTTTTTTATATATTATATTCCAATTTCACTATTATTATGTTCTTTTCATATTCAAATTAATTGAATAATTCCAAAAATTTATATAATATTATTTTATAGTAAGTTCTATTTTATTAAATGATATGAAATTCATAAAACTCCAATATTCATCCAAGTTATTTTTATAGGTTTTATAATATCAAATATGGTATATTTATTGTCCAAATGTATGTTTATCATAAATATATTCACCATTAAAGATTAAAATCTTATTTATCATGATAATTATGAAAACGGGTTAACACAAGATAAGTCAAGGATATAAGGGTAAAAAACTAATTTAAAAATTTTAAAATATTAGTTTATGATATTAATTTGAATAATAATTATCCTAAATTTTAATTATATCAGTTTATATCCATTTTTAATTTATAATTAATTTTATATTTTGCGTACTCCCAAGAGTGCCCCTCCCCTCACATATAAAAGTGAACATCCTCTCATCTTTTCATCGCATTTAAATATCCTTTTATTTTATCCATTACCAACAAAAATTCATTCCTAACATCATCTTTAACATTCTAGAGGACTTATATTGGGTATCATACCATCCTTAATGACTTTATGGTGTAAAGCAATGGATTTTTTTTTGAATAAGTGGTATATAATTTAATCAAGTGTTTCAAATTTTTTCATCTCAAAAATCTGTAAAATATTATTCAAACATATGAAAAACATAACATAATAATTTTACATGTAATTAAATTATAATATGTTGAGGGTATCACATCCTTCTATCTCCACTTCCATTAAATGAGAACACAAACCATCATTCGTGTGTGTGAAATACTACCGCATCGTGAACCAATGTAATTCATTTTCCATCATCGCCTATCATAGATGGTAATAATGATAGAATTCATAAATATATATGTTATTTATAATAATATTATTAATCTATAACATTTATTTTTTGTTTACATTTCTCCCATTATATACATCAAAAATGGATACAAATTTAATGTGTTGGTAAACCCACTGTCTCCATGAATTGTGTAATTATTTTTCACATATCAACATTTTATTGATGATTAATGATATATATATTTATATATAATGATTTAATATTTTAATAATATCTTGTTTAAAATAAGTTAGGTGATATAACCATGATTAATGTATAAATACTCATACTATAGAACCAATACATCCATGAACAATGAAGTTTTTATCACCTGGAACATAGATATTAATAAAAACATGTCAATAAAAGGTTGCTAAGATGTTATAAGAAAATAATATATTATAAGATATAAAATATCATGTCTCTTTAATACACACATATTATATCTATATTTATTATAAAGTAGTTTCTAATTCATAAAAATAAATGTGATATGTAAAAAGATTCTAATGCATAAATCTATATTCCATACTCTCTTTTAAATCAGTATGAAATTTACATGGATTATGATACGAGGAAAGAATATAAAACAATGTTATTTATATTGGTTATTTTTATGATTATGGTTCATCATTTATTTCTGTTTATAAAAAACGTTATCATGAACATGTTATGATGGTTGTGCCTAGATAGTTCTCTAATGCATTGGGAATTGTTTTTATCATATGATATGTAATGCATGTGATTAAAGAGTGAACCTAATACATGACGGCGATCTATCCATCATTTCATTTTGTCTTGGAAGTAAGCCTCAACTTTTTCTCATGCGATATTCTATGTTTATACTACATTTCTTATATTTCCATGATCTAATGATACCATTTTATTTATGTTATTCTCCCATGTTATTACTCATAATACTCCATTTTAATGATATGATATTATATATTTGACTAACACATTAGGGTTTCATATCATTTTTCTTCCCTTACTGGGATTTTTTATCTCATTCCTTTTATCTATGAATTCTCATGGTTTTCATATAGAGTACAAGGAGAACAAAGGGATTTAGAAGATCATCATGGGGATTTAAAATATTAGTTTTTATTTTCATGTTGATTTTTATGTACCTAGACTTCAAAACACACTTGGCCTTTCAATCCTTATTTTTTATTTATTATATATTTATATTAAAAATTAGGTAATATTATGTTTAATATGGGTTGGGTTTCTATAATTTTTATTAATAGTATATTTCCCAACATTTCAAAGAGTTCATCATGGAATGATTTATCAATTTACCTTCATATTGTAGTAGTAGAAAATATCCCTTAGAATACAGAATGCTGGAGCCACCATTGTTTGTTCTATAGAAGAGTATGTAATTTTAATATCCTCTGAGACGAGGTGTAGGTGGTAGAGTTCAATCAATCAATGCTCCTCCTCTTTACAGAATTAGGAGTTTTAGTGGTGTAGGAAGTCATCAACTACCAATATAAGTTTTCTATTGGAATATGCATGCTATACAGGTGTCAATATGGGGGGAGCTCAATATTTTATGTAAGATAAGTTTATCATCTAACTAAGTTTATAATTTTTTATTGTAATACTTCATTTTTTCACCCACTATATTCCACATGTTAAATATTTATGTCTGTAGACTCTTAGTGCGCCATGTTTTACTCAAATTAGTTAGAGGTCATAAAACATTTTTTAATGTGTGTCACGTGATGCACTAATCATAATTTCCTAAATAGAACCATAGTGGAGATTCTATAAGACCTCATTATTGCCTACCCATTAAAAAGTGAATGTCATGTATCGTCAAGGGTGTAAGGGTTAAGTGGGAAGAATATACCCTTATTAATAACATCCAATCACCATAAATATATAGAAGGTATAACAACCCATAATATCACAACATAAGATGAAGAAGTCATAGTGAAAAAAACACATGTCACCCATTTCATACATGTAAAAGGAACCAGTATATCAATGTTGAAATACAAACAAATTTTCAAGAAATTAATATGTAAATAATTGAAAAATTAATATTTCAAATTATATCCCAACACAGCCTACAAATCCATGCATCCATCTCCTTATAATTATATTACAGGGATCTTTCCCTTCACCAGATTGCTTTCCATAAAATTTGTATGTGCATCAATATTACCATGCATGGTGTGAGGATAAACTAGTAGGACACTGGAAATGCGCCCTTAACAAAATTTCACATGTAATAGAGTGGAATATTATGAAAATAATATAAATTCCCACAAAATAAAAAAAATCCATATCAATCTTTCTTTCAATAACCAAGCCTCTACAATCCCTACTTCTAACCACTTCAAATCCATGAATGATTATTAGCTTAATAGTTATACAAACATCATAAATAGAGGAACCAAACATAAGGCTACTTATTCTTAAAAAGTTTTCAAAGGACAAAGGTATTTCCAATTAAATCTAATATTCCTCATCTCTACTACTACCTCCTGATTCATGTCCAAAAACACTACCATGCCCCTAGTTAAGATACCCAAATCCATCACTCCCCATAATCCAACATAGCCCAACCATCATGTCAGATAAAAAAAGAACAATCCCCTTCTATGGCCACTGATCCATGATGGGTACATATGTCACTTTGGTAACAATCTTAGAAAAAACAATATTATAGAATATACCAAATACATTACATAGAAATAGTTTTACTTTTTCAATCACAAATATCCAGAGAAATATCATATAACATGAGGTCTCATGTGATATAAAAGAACATTATTTCATAACATATCACACATTGGATCCCAATTTTATGTTTACTCGTGGTCCCACATGTCATGTAACACAAAAAACCTATGTCTATGTATACTCATTTAACCAAAAATGTAACCCAAATCTATATTAATGACCTATACGGTGAAGAGTTACAACATGAATCATGTTAACATTAATCTCAAGTTCCTCCAAGAGTTTCATCTCCATAAAAATATCTACACACTAACTAGAACATGATTTTTTTCCAAGGGTTTCCTATTGGGATTCCAATCTAACATGACATGCTTTCTAGAGCCATATTAGGAAATAAGAACAATACAATATATATAATTAAAAATTACTCAACGTTAAAAACAATTAATGGAAGAATTAATGTCTACATGAAGGAAGTAGAAAATCACCCATATAATGAATCTATTAATGGTAAGAATAGTTATCATTTTTCTATTAATTTACATTCCAAAATGGGAATGAAAATATAGTTGATAGGATCATGGTTATCTAAGGATGGAACATCATCACAAGAAAACTACCCACCCTCACCATAGGTTCATCATAATATCAATTGACCAAGATAATAATCGAGAGTGGGATCATGGATTTACTCATTGATATGAGAATTGAATGAAAATCATAGGCGATTCCACCTATTGTTGTTACAAGTGTTTTACATATGAAATGCTCAAGATTCATAGAAGAACATAGTCATTTAGGCCATTGAAAACTCTAACATGATTTTTGTCATAGTCTCTACCATAGAGTGCATGAATTTCATGGTGTTCTTGAACACACCAGACTATTTTGCTTGACACAAACACACCATATATCATAATACCATTATCTAGTCCATTTTGTTCTCAACACCCCCTTAACTATGACAAGGTGATACCAATCTAGTGGTTTTTTAGAAGAGATTACCTAACACATCATTAACTTGGCTATACCTTGTACCAACCATTTTTCATTGACAATTTTTGATAGGGTATCATTAGGGATTAACAAGACTTCGACCATGGTTTTTATAGATTTTTTAGAAATAATATGTCTCCCAAAACTCAATAACATATCAGAATCTCATAAGGTTCCACCCATGAATCAACCAACCCAAAAACATAAAAAAAAAATATGAAAACAAAGATTAATTTATTTGGAATAAAAATATATATTAGAATTTACAATCATCCCCACTAGGGAATATTTTCCCTGAGAAGTGTCTTTAGCGGTACTAATCGAGAAACATATTCCATTGGGCTTGAATATCATACTCATATTCCCATATTCCCTCTTATATACATCCATACAACCATAATAATCAAACATGTGTTTCCATATTCACACTAAACATATTTTTTTATGGTATATAATCCCCAACAATGATCATGAAAATATCCGTCTGGTACCAACTAAATTCCCTCATAGTTGACCATATAAATTGAAAAAGAAACACACCTCAGAAGCTGATAAACATTGGTCAAATAATGAATTCCATGATTTTTTATTATTGTATAATAAATAAGACACTACTCTAATACATTTTTTAACATCAAACAATCCCAAAAACTATGATAGAAATGTTGATACCCAAAACATTTTGACATTAAAAATAACTCTTTCACAAATACGAAAATACAAATTATGCTTCCTTTGGTCTGGATATGATCCTTACCTATTCTGAGCAGTGGTCAAATTTTTCATGATAGGATGCGTTTATTCAGAGGTATCATGTACCATGATCAACCCCGTAACTGAAGCCTCACCGTCCGTTGGAAAACACAGGGTCGAACAACATGACCATCCATATAATTACAGTAAAATTTCAATCTGACATGATTTTACGAAATTATTGTTATATATGAACTCTATTATTTCTATCTTCTCAAACCCTGACCCATTTAATTCCATTACACATATCTGATTTATATAATATTATTTGTTAATTTTCCTCTACAGTTTACCATGAGTCTTAAAAGAGAACTTTGTACTCTATTTTAGCTAAGTACCCAAATCATTGTGAAATTACTATTAAAACCACAATGTGAAGCTGATATATCAATTAGATACAATTGATGAGGGAAATCCAAATAGGTTTATTGTATACCATATGTAAAAAATATCTAACTCATCCCTAGAATGTATCTCACATATCGACAAGAAATGACCCACTTTTATCATTCAGTCATCTACACCCAAAAAATTCATGACTCCTAGGTGTTTGGGTTTACCATACAACAATTTACATCAACACCTCATTCCATTTATACGTAGATAATGGATATGGTCCAATAAAAATCCACACATGTTGATTCGTAACATTTACCCTCCAAAAATTAATCCTTAATTGAAAATCTAGTAACACATCTCTTTATACCTGGCCTCTAAAACAGACATCAGATATCATGGTATATATTCATCGACCATAGATGCACTTCACTTTTCAAATCATGAAATTCTCTCATTTTCTCCTCACATAAGGAATATAGAAATCCCACTATCCAATGGAAGTAGATCACATCTTTATCATCTAATGACTAAATTGTAGTATAATCATTCCCCACTATGAGTTCCTTTATCAAAACACACATGAGTTATGAAACATATATTTCATTCAAATGCTCCACCAAAGTTGACATGACAAATAAAGGCACACATTTCATCACATGATGATCATCTAATACAACCACAATCCACTCTACTATTATAATCTCCAGATTGGATTCCTCCTATAAAGGATACTCTACATGGTCTTGTGCATATTATCTTTTATAGATAGGAGAATCCTTAATGAAATTGCATTTTCTTAGATAATAATCCATATAAAAGTGTAATTTTGGTATATTATTTACCTAATGTCTATTCCTCAAATATAGATCCCTCTAAAATAAGATATGTCACAATACATTGTGGTTAGGGTAGACTAACAACGTCTCAATGAAGAGATGGTGTATCTAACACTTTAGAGTGGTCACCATAGTTGCTAACTCAAACATGTTTATTAGGGAGTTCAGCTCATGGAGTCATAGATAATGTGGCACAAAACTGAATACCTAACCCCAATATGGTTCCACAAGTCAAAACAATATATGAGAAAACAAAGTACAATTGGTATCTGATCCTAGGATATAGAAGAATCATAATTGGATTTGTTGTCAGTCAAATATTTAGTTTAGAAAAAACATCACCGCGTGGGTCAGTCCATTCAAACATCAACCCCTTTTTGGTAATCTATATCATTAGTTTGTATAATAAGGATAACTATTAAAATATCATATGATAGTAACCATCAAACTCATGGAAACATGTAATATCAAAAAAAAAGAGGGAGGGTCCATGACAAAACCTCTTCAACCGTTTTTGGGTCCATGAATATTCATACCTCATAATTCACTTATCCACAAAAACCAACCACATCGATCCATAAATTTATCCTAGAAAACATATAATAAAAATAATTCGCTCATAGTGTCATCAAAATTGTATCAATGTGTCAGGAATAAAAAATAGAAGTATGTGATTATATAATGATATCCATATTAAAGACGATGATGAAAAGGTAGTGATATAGTGGGATATCATGTTCATGAAATCCATGAACACTTCTAGGGAATTTTTCAAACTGAACGACTTGATACGTTACTAATACAAGATATATTTACTCATAAATATCATCTTATCTATTTCTTCCACTCCTGCCCAAAAATAATGGTAGTGCAAAAGAAGATCAATAATGGGGAACAACTAGGCTCATCGTAACTGGTCAAAGAGTTCAACAATTATATAAAAAAATTACATATTCTTCACAATCGCTTAATTTATCTTTTTAAGTCCACACGCAACTGAATACTACCGTCCACCATCAATTGAAAATAACAATGGAGTACCCAAGAGATATTTTCTAGGAATGATACAACTATTCACCTCTAAATCCATAGGATACACCATGAGTACCTTCAACTCAACTGCTGCCATATGATATGGGGAAATCAATTTTGGTTAATCTCTAAGAATGATTTAAATATCAAAGTCAATTTATTTCATTGATGGAATCCCTAAAAACACATCTAAAAAGGTACCCGAATAAAGGAATGCAATTGGAATAAGATAAAAGGTGGATAATTATGGATCTGCCCCAATATCCGAGCTGATTACATACACACTAACAACGTTGATTTGGCTCAGTACTGGTCTCGTAATGTAGAGACACGACGCTTGATGTACATAGATATTACATTACTTTTGAGGAAATACATAATACATAACAAAATTAGACACACAAACCCCGTAATAGTTTAGTGACTTTGGAAACTTGGAATATAAACTTCTAATCATGTTGAAAACTCTTCAACATCTCCCACAACGATCCTCCCCTTTTTGTTTCCTTACCTAAACCTTTCTTTTAATCCTGGGGGAAAAGAAAACATAAAAATGGTGATCTCAAATGCTCTGTAAGGGTATGCATGGGGAAAATAAAACAAACCATATACATTTGAACTTAAAAACATGAACATAAAATTTAAACATCAAAATCTTGAGCAATGTCATAAAACATGGAAGCACGTAAGGCATAGATCATAATGGATCATCAGTCATGATAAAATAGCATAGGAATAAAGCATGTAATTGTGGAATCCATTAATCACATGTAATGATTTCAATAGTATCCAAGGCATTACTTCCATGACCATCTTAGTGGACAAAGTCCCTTTCTGAATTGAGTTCACTCCTCGTTTTAGTCCTACAACATTGAATCTGATTAACATACCGTTCCAGCCATGCCTATGTCATGAGATATAAATATTTACCCAATGCATTGGATGGATTAATAGGTCACACCCATCTCATAATGAAATCATTCTTACTTGTGCCACAAAATAAACATACATCATTCATAATAACCCAATGAATAAAATGGGTTTCATAAACATCATCCCATCATCACATAATCCATATAAAAGGAATGGATATCATTTCATAATTAGAAAAGTGAAACCATGTAAATCATAGAGACATTATACCTGAAACATACACATAAGAAATAATGTCATCTTAGATGAAAAATGGTTTTGATAAAACACTTGAAATGAATTCTTGAGGAAAATATACTTTCATCTTCAAAATCATTTTCTTTTCACAAAATGTCATGCAATTTTAAAAGAAAAGGATTTTGTTGAAAATAGTCATGAAATCTTTTGGAGGAAGATTCATGAAAATAAGGCTTTAAAAAACCATAAAAATCTATTCATTCCGTAAACGTTAAAAATAACATTCTCCTCGTACTTTTGTCAGAAAATTCAAAAAGTACCTTATATGGTAACCAAAGGAAAGATTCCATCCATACAATGTGGTGAAAAGTCAATAAAGGGTAAAAATGACTTTAAAAATTCATGAAAGAATTGTAAACATTTTATGAAAACATTTTTAGAAAACATGTTCATGGATGATAAACGCAACCCCAGTAAATACTTAGGTATAAGCAATCTCGGATAAAAAAATGAGATTCAATATTTATCCCTTACCTTAGGTCTGATATGCTTTGTATGGATCTGAACCTCTAGTATAATGATTTAAATAATGTCATTGACTTATTATATAATCATATCCATTGTTATGATATCATATATGGTTCACTTATGACTTTATATTACCCATTCTTTTGTAAATTAATGTTAAAGTAGAGTTTTGGGTAAAATTGTTTCATTTGTCGTTCGTGTTTTAAATTGTAATTATTCTTATGATTACTTAGATCATGGTAACCTGCATCCAGAATGTAAAACATGATTTATATATAATATATATTAAAAATATACATATATATAATAGATCGATAAATGGAAATAAATACATTGTTCATAGACGGTAGGCCGTACGTACGCATGAACGTTGTTTTCGTTTCCTTATTGAATTGAATGGAATTAAGTAGATTACATACATATATATATATATATATACATAAATATAGTATCATTATTATTTCATATATTTCATGATTAATTATTATATATACTTTATAATCATTCATGAATGGTTAATCATTGAGAATTAATATCATCGCGTCATGGAGACGGTAGTCCGTACGTATACACGAGCGATGATATCATTCCCATGATCGTGGAATTGTATTGAAGTGTATTTATAATATTTAATAATCAATATAAATTTACAATAATCATATATATTCATTATTTACACCGTTATACCCATCCAAGTAAGGTGGTGGTGGAAAATAGATTACACTACGGTGTGTAGACGGTATTCCGTACGTACGCACGCATGGTGATTGCGTTATCTGCAGGATGGATAAATGGTGAAATAGGTTTGTTTCATAATTATAATAACATATCCGTATATGAGTGATACTGATGTTATTAATTAATAATGAAACAACTAATGAAGAATAAGTGGAAGAATAAATAAAGTTGAAAGAATCGGTAACGAACATTACCTCATCTTTGAAGCGCCTCATTGAGACCTCCTCTTAGGGCACTACAATTGGTCTTTGAAGAAGACCAGGACCTCTAGTACGTTTCTAAGCAAGTGGATAAGATAATTATTCAGGGTTTGGCTGAGATTGAAGGCTCATATTGGTGTGAGGAAGAGAGGGAGGAGGTGCCCTTTTATAAGGGAGGGGAGGGGCACCTTTGGAAATCTTAAAATTATTAATTTATAATAAATCTAAACCCACTTAAAAACCTCAAAAAATGACTTATATTAGAATATTAGATGCGATATGGTTGTAATCTCATAAACCAATAAAATTTAGAAATGTTAGGAAATTATTTTAAACATTATCAACTTGATTTATCCTTACTTAATCAATTTTATTTTATTTGTGGTAATAAATTTCTAAATTTTAAATTATAACAAATAATTACTTATTTGTTGTGAATTGTCCATAATTTGATACGTCGTAAAATTTTAGACCATATAAAATTATATTTATATTTATTATATATTTTGGTGATTTTTAAACAATTTCATAATATCTTATTTTTGTAAAATAACAATAGTGTCAATTTTGAAACTATACATTTATTTTAATTTAAATAAAATATATACAGAAGATATGTTCAAACTAAAAGATTTAATAGATTCAAAAAAGGTCATATGTATATAGAAAATTAGTGGAGAACATTAAATAGTTCATATAATATTTATTTTATTATTTTTAAAACCATTTATTTGGTTTATCAGTTAATAAAAGAATTACTACAACATTTTTGTATAATTATTTAATAAACATATTTGTTGCATAAAAATTAAAAATTAAAACCTATGATGAAGATAAATATATTAACTTTCACAATAATACTTTTATTCGAAATTATCATCTTAAAATCACAAAATTTAAATTGTTATATTTATTAAATTATGAAGGTGATAACTTTTGCATCATTTAAAATAAAATAATATAAGTGTCATATCACTTTTATAAGACTCCAAACGGTTATATATTATGTAATTGGATGCTTAAGGTGTAGATATAAACAACCAATAAGTTTTGTTCAGGTTTGTGGGCCTTTTAAGGGGTATTATTATTTCAATAAAAACTATATTGCTGATTTTTCACTTAATAAATAATTTCTGTATCATTAATGTATCACCATTAATGACAATTATTTAATCCCTAAAAATTATAAATAAATTATCATGATGTAGATAATTTTATTATCCTTCTGTATAATATTTATGTTTGGAATTTTATGATGTTTTTCACTAAATTAAAATAATTATAATTATAAGATTTAAGAGAGTGACATGTTGTCATTTTCCTTGGTTTTAATAATAATTAAATTATTTTCATGGAAAAAAGTCCATAAAATGAATCTAATCCGACCCTTAGGTGATATGGGTATACTTTTAGCCATCCAATAGAATTTTTGCATGTGTTAGGGTAATTTTATAGTATTATATTTACCCTTAATTACCCGATTTACCTTTAACTATGGTAAATAAAATTTACCGTAGTTACTATTCATAATTACCAAAAATAAAAATTAGCCTATTAACATAATTTGGACCCAATTATTAGAAATATGGAATCCATTTTTTTCAAATTTAATACACAGAAGTTGCAGAAATTTAATTAAAATGAATCCCGTTGTCGAATGAAAATGAGTTTTTGATTAAAACATTGCAAAAGATTGAATTGATTTAACCTAAGAATTGAATGTAAAATCAATGATAATTACATACATTATATTAAATGGTAAAAATATATTCAATTTATACTTTTAAAACAATTAATATTATAATTTAACCACGAAATTTATTACGATGAAAAAAGTTGTTTTTAATTAAAATATAGCGTGTTTTTACTATTCATCAAAATATGAAAGTTATCAAAAAAATATCAAAACTTTATCCAATGTAAATTTTTATATCCTGATTCAAAAGAAGAATTTTCTTTTGTTAGATTGAACTTATAAACATGTCAACAACTAGATTTAATGTGGGTGCGCCACCAAAAGGTGGCAAAACAACATTTTTTAAAAAATACTTATTTTACCCGAAAAATTTATTTTGTTCTTATAACATGTTCTAGAAAATGTGTAAGATAAATAATAATGTTATAAAATTCAAAATTTAGTTAATACTATTCATAAAGGCTAGTTCATAATAATATTATAATAATATACCATTGTTTAGTAAAACCCGGTATTGCGTACAACACACGCTTTCGAGGAAGGTCGTGATTACGTGTAATGAAAGCCAAGTTAGGGTTGAGTGTTGTGAAAGACTCCTTTGTTTTTTCATATAACATTTACGACCATATTTCATTTATACATTGAATATATATATATATACACACTCAATGTTGCGTAGAATGACTATTATCAAACGAACTTGAAATTGTGTGTAACACAATCTAAGAATAATGTTGCGTATACTACAAGCTAATACGGTGTTGCGTATAGCACAAGGTAATATTTTTTTAGCATAAAACACATGACATCAAATAAATTAAAAAGAATAGTTATCATAAAATATCGGGTTGTTACATTTTACCCCCCTTAAAATGAATTTCTCCCTCGAAATTCGTCGGGGTTATGTATGGTTTTCTACTTGAAATTTTCTCTAATTGAAACCCACATCGTAAAATGAAATATCAAAAAATAACTTTCAAAACTAAAGTATGAAACGTAATGGTTACAGAAATTAACTCATCACTGGATTTCCACGTAGGAGAACATAGGTGAAAATATTGATATGGAAGAGAAATCTAACCATCATGTTCTGATGGAGAGTGGTAGAGAACATGGCTATGAAAAAGACAACAATCACAATGCCATATATTTGTGATGATCTAAAGTACCATATGATTCATTGGATATAAGGGCACTAGGAAAACATTTTTGGTTTTCAAGATCATTTCCCAAAAGTTGAAGAATTTGAATTATAATAAATACTTGCTTGATTTTGGTACAATCTCACTGTTGTTCATTCTTTGAACAATTTACACTTTAACTCTAAAATAAATGAAGTTGAATTTGTTATTCGTGAAGTGTTAGAAGATCATGTGATAGAATTATGGGTCATTCTATCTGTTTCAAACAATAGGTTAGCAAAAGTTATAAGTCCATATTATGGTTATATTAATCGTATATGGTTCCAAAAATGAACTTATAATTCATATATCATACCGCTTAATAAAATCAAACTAGTTTCTACTAACCGGGGACTTCCTGTAGGCCAGTGGTAGGTGATAACGTCATGTCACACTTCGGTTGTGGGTTCGATTTCCACATACTTTTCCGACGCGATGGGTTGTCTCTCGTCCTGCAGGTTGTCCTTTTTCTACAACTACATTACTATAACATCCCATCAATAATATCGAAAAAAAGTTCTATCCTAAAACAATACCAACTTATGTTCAACATAATGAATTCCAATCTTTAGGCTTATCTAAAATATTTCGGTCCAAGCTCATAGTATAAAGAAAACAATTACTAGAAATATTATCTACTAAGAATGTGAATACAAGCATTTATCCCACATATATCATAAGATATATCTTGTTGGTTGCATTCCAAAAACATGAATACCTTAGTCATATATTCTCTTGAAACATAAATTACCATAGAACCTTAGTGAAAACATGAATACTGTCAAAAGGTAACTCTTTCCACATACCAAAATCCCAAAAATCAATATAATCAAACCATAATATCACTTAGTCCTTATATCAGTCATGAGCTCATGAATACAATCAAACATCTCCTTATCTTTTTATCCCTTCATTATTCGCATATCATATACTTTCCAAAAATATCTGAATAACCTTCCATGGTTATCGGTACCATTCAACATACACTTTCATATACTTTAGAAAAAACAATAGTGTAACAATTCTTAAGATGATTCTTTATTCCATAGTAACATACATTATTCTTTATAAACATACAATCATTACACTAACTTCTTAAACCACTAGCTGAGCTTCATCTTTTATTTCATCTCATATTTCATTTATATTCTTTTCATCATCATCCACATAAATACTACCTGTATGACCATGTTGAATCTCTTCATGAGATTTTCCCTTAGGGCATTGGTTTGAATAATTCCCATACATTCCACATTTAAAACATCTAATCGTTGCTGATGTCGTAGCAATACCATTTTCCTTGTCCATGGTGTTAACTAAACCTTTTCCTTTGCACTTACTGGCTTTGTGTCCATCTTTTCCACACCCAAAGCATCTTCCAGTTCCTTTGAAACAATATCCCTGATGCCTCTTCCCACATGATTTACATGAAGGAAATTGAACTTTCTTTCTTCTATCATCATCATGAAACTCCATCTTTCTCTTATTATCTGAGTCGGGAAACATACCAAAGTTGTGAATATTGATCATATTATGAGATTGCTGATTAGGAATAATAACGATGTTTGGACTTCCAAATCCCATTTCATTTGGTTGCTCATGAATAATAGCATTCCATTGTCTGTCATATCCTCAATTATCGTGAATATTCCAGTTTCCAGCCATTTTCTAAAACCCAAAAAAAATAGTGTGAGAGGCAAAAATCATGCAAGGGAAAACAACATAGTAAATGGGAAGTACCCTCAATATCTAACATCATAGGTTAAATTCTATGATCGTTACCGTATATCTAGGACTATATCCTATACGTATACTTATCCTTAGGGATATCCCTATACATACCTTAAAAATATCTCTAGGGATCTCACTAACGTTTTCACATCATAGTTTCCAAAGGTTGACTAAACCTTCCCTCTGATACCAATTTTAGAGACCCGAAGCTTGACGTACATAGATATTAAATTACTTTGCGGAAATAATTAATACATAACGAAATCAGACACACATGTACCGTAATAGTTTAGTGTCTTTGGAAACTTGGAATATAAACTTTTAATCATGTTGAAAGATCTTCAACATCTCCCATAATGACCCTCCCCGTTTTGTTTCCTTACCTAAAACCTTTCTTTTAATCCTAGGGGAAAAGAAAACATAAAAAGGGTGATCTCAAATTCTCAATAAGGGTAAGCATAGAGGAAATAAAACAAACCATATACATTTCAACTTAAAAACATGAACATAATATTTAAAAATCAAAATCTTGAGCAATGACATAAAACATCGCAGTACGTAAGGCAAGGATCATAATGGATCATCAATCATGATAAAATATCATAGGAATAAATCATGTAATTGTGGCATCCATTAATCACATGTAATGATTTCCATAGTAGCCAAGGCATTACTTCCATGACCATCTTAGTGGACAAAGTCCCTTTCTGAATCGAGTTCACTCATCGTTTCAGTCCTGTAACACTAAACCGGATTAACTTATTGTTCCAGCCATGTCTATCTCATGAGATATAAATCTTTACCCAATTCATTGGAGGGATATATATGTCCCATCCATCTCATAATTAAATCATTATTACTTGTGCCACAAAATAAACATACATCATTCATAATAACCCAACAAATAAAATGGGTTTCATAAACATCATCCCATCATCACATAATCCATATAAAAAAATAGATATCATTTCATAATAAGAAAATTTAAACCATGTAAATCATAGAGACATTGTACTTGAATCATACACATAAGAAACAATGAAATATTAGTTAAAAATGGTTTTGATAAAACACATGAAATGAATTCTTGAGGAAAATATCCTTTCATCTTCAAAATGATTTTCTTTTCACAAAATGTCATGCAATTTTAAAATAAAAGGATTTTGTTGAAAATAGTCATGAAATAATTTGGAATAAGCTTCATGAAAATAAGGTTTTATAAAACCATAAAAATCTGTTCACACCATATAAGTTAAAAATAACATTCTCCTCGTACTTTTGTCAGAAAAGTCAAAAAGTACCACATATGGTAACCAATGGAAAGATTCCATCCATACAATGTCGTAAAAAGTAAATAAAGGGTAAAATTGAATTTAAACATTCATGAAAGAATAGTAAACATTTTATGAAAACATTTTCAAAAAACATGGTCATGGATGATGAACGTAACCCCAGTAAATACTTAGGTATAAGCAATCTCGGATAAAAAAATGAGATTGAAAATTTATCCCTTTCCTTAGGTCTGATAGGCTTCTAATTGGATCAGAACCTCCTGTATAATGATTTAAATAATGTCATTGAATTATTACAGAATCATATTCATTGTTATGATATCATATATGGTTCACTTATGACTTTATATTACCCATTCATTTGTAAATTAATGTTAAAGTAGAGTTTTGGGTAAAATCGTTTCATTTGTCGTTCGTGTTTTATCTTCTAATTATTCATATGATTACTTAGATCATGGTTACTTACATCCAGAATGTAAAAAATGATTTATATATAATATATATTCATAATATACATATATATATATAACAGATTGATAAATGGAAATAAATACACCGTTCATGGAGACGGTAGGCCGTACATACCCATGAACGTTATTTTCGTTTCCTTATTGAATAGAATGGAATTAAGTAGATGACATGAATATTTATATAAATAAATCCAGTATCATTATTATGTCATATATTTCATGATTACTTATTATATATACTTTATATTCATTCATGAATGGTTAATCATTGAGAATGAATCTCATCGAGTCGTGGAGACGGTAGTCCGTACGTATGCACGAGTGATGATATCATTTCCATGATCGTGGAATTGTATTTAAGTGTATGTATAATATTTAAGAATAAATATCACATTAAAATAATCATATATATTCATTATTTACACCATTATACCCATCCATGAAAGGTGGTGGTGGAAAATAGATTACACCACGGCGTGGAGACGGTATTCCGTACGTACGCACGCGCGGTGATTTCATTTTCCGTAGGATGGATAAATGGTGAAATAGGGTTGTTTCATACTTATAATAACATATCAGTATATGAGTGATACTGATTTTATTACTTCATAATTAAGAAACTAAAGAAGAATAAGTGGAAGAATAAATAAAGTTGAAAGAATCGGTAACGGACATTACCTCTTCTTTGAAGCGCCTCTTTGAGACGTCCTCTTAGGGAACTAAAATTGGACTTTGAAGAAGAACATGACATCTATGATATTTCTAGGGAAGTGGATAAGATAATTGGGAAGGGTTTGGCTGAGCTTGAAGGGTCAAATTGGTGTGAGGAAGAGAGGGAGGAGGTGCCCTTTTATAAGGGAGGGGAGGGGCACCATTGGAAATCTTAAAAATATTAATATATAATAAATCTAACCCCACTTAAAAACCTCCAAAAATGACTAATATTTGAATATTAGATGATATATGGTTGTAATCTCATCAACCAATAAAATTTAGATATGTTAGGAAATTATTTTAAACATTATCAACTTGATTTATCCTTACTTAATCAATTTAATTTTATTTGTGGTAATAATATTCTAAATTTTAAATTATAAAGAATAATGACATATTTGTTGTGAATTGTCCATAATTGGATAATTTATAACATTTTAGACCTTATAAATTTATATTTATAATTGTTATATATTTTTGTGATTTTTAATCAATTTTATAATATTTTATTTTTATAAAATAACAATCGGGTCAATTTTTACACTATTCATTTATTTTAATTTAAATAAAATATATACAGAAGATATGTTTGAAATAATAGCTTTAATAGATTAACAATAGGTCATATGTATCTATAAAATTATTGGAGAACATTAAATAGTTCATATAATATTTATTTTATTATTTTTAAAACCATTTATTTTTTTTATCTCTTAATAAAATAATTACTACAACATTTTTGTATAATTATTTTAATATACTTATTTGTTGCATAAAAATTAAAACTAAAATCCTATGATGAAGATAAATCTATTACCTTTCACAATAATACGTTAACTCTAATTTATCTTCTTAAAATCACAATATTTAAATTGTTATATTTATTAAATTATGAAGGTGAAAACTTTGGCATCATTTAAAATAAAATAGTATAAGTGTCATAATCACTTTTATAAGACTCCAAACAGTTATATATTAGGTCATTGGATGATTAATGTGTATATATACACTACCAATATGTTTTGGTCAGGTTTGTGGGCCTTTTAATGGGTATTATTATTTCAATAAAAACTATATTACTGATTTCTCACTTTATAAATAATTTCTGCATCATTAATGTATCACCATTAATGACAATTATTTAATCCCTAAAAATTCTAAATAAATTATCATGATGTATATAATGTTATTAAACTTTGGGAGACTCTTAATGTTCAATGTTTTATGAATTTTATCACTAAATTGAAATTATTATACTTATAAGATTTAAGAGAGTGACATGTTGTCATTTTCTTCGGTTTTAATAATAATTAAATTATTTTCATGGTCAAAAGTCCATAAAATGAATATAATCCGACCCTTAGTTGATATGGGTATACATTTAGCCATCAAATATAATTTTGTCATGTGTTAGGGTAATTTTATAATATTATTTTTACCCTTAATTACCCGATTTACCTTTAACTATGGTAAATAAAATTTACCGTAGTTACTATTCATAATTACCAAAAATAAAAAGTAGCCTATTAACATAATTTTGACCGACTGATTCCAAATATGGAATCCATTTTTTCCAAATTCAATACACAGAAGTTTCAGAAATTAAATTAAAATTATTCTCGTTGTCGAATGAAAACGGGGTTTTGATTAAAACATTGCAAAAGATTGAATTGATTTAACCTACGAATTCAATGTAAAATCAATGATAATTACATAAATTATATTAAATGGTAAAAATATATTCTATTTTTACTTTAAAACCACTCAATATTATAATTTAACCACATATGTTATTACGATGAATAAAGTTGTTTTTAATTAAAATATAGCGTGTTTTTACTATTCATCAAAATATTAAAGTTATCAGAAAAATATCAAAACATTATCCAGTGTAAATTTTTATATCCTGACTAAAAAGAAGAATTTTCTTTTGTAAAATTGAACTTATAAACATGTCAACAACTAGATTTAAAGTGGGTGCACCATCAAAAGGCGACAAAACTGTGTTTTTTGAAAAATACTTATTTCACCCGAAAAAATTATTTTGTTCTTATACCATGTTCTAGAAAATGTGTAAGATGAATAATAATGTTATAAAATACAAAATATAGTTAATACTATTCATAACGGCTAGTAAATAATAATATTATAATAATATACCGTTGTTTAGTAAAACCCGGTATTGCGTACAACACACGCTATCGAGGAAGGACGCGATTGCGTGTAATGAAATCCAAGTTAGGGTTGCGTGTTATGAAAGACTACTTTATTGTTTCATATAATAGAATCCAACCATATTTCATTTATACATTGAATATATATATATACACACACTCAATGTTTCGTAGAATGACTATTGTCAAACGAACTTGAAATTATGTGTAACACAATTTAAGAATAGTGTTGCGTATACTGCAAGCTAATACGATGTTGCGTATATCACAAGATAATATTATTGTAGCATAAAACACGTGACATCATATAAATTAAAAGGAATAGTTATAATAAAATATTGGGTTGTTACACGTAATACCTTTTAAAACATCCTAGTCACCAATTTTCACAATCAAATCCCTTATGAGAATATTAATGGATATACATCTCTTATAGAACTTCATGTTATCCAAATAACTACACAACCATTCCATGTCAACGATCACATTGATGATAATAATCATAAATATCATAAAATCTCATAGATATCTATCACTTAAAAAAATAAGACCGAATAAACACCTCTTGATATGATCAATATTTTTTCTCAATGGGCTGTTGAGTAAAGAAACTCAGAAGAAAATGAAATTGATAAACCGAGGCCAATGAAAACAATAGTATAAATAAAAAATTGGGAACAACCACTATCACATAGAGTGCTATAGTAAGTAGATCTGATCAATAATGTATATCATATGGTTTCCAGTCCCTCTCCACTATCAGCCAAAATATGGCATTATGCAAACACTTATTCCAGCACAGCTCCATGAACCAATCCCTAGATATATATGAAATTATTAATTCATTGTCATCAGTGGGGTCTGAAACAACTACTGATTCATAATCTATCCCCATGGCTCAATTCCTAGGTCTAATAAGAACCACTATGAGACCTAATATGTGATTAGATTGAGTAAAAACATTACAGATTCCCGGTATTATAGCATCATTGTAACTTCCCCTATGGATCTTGAAAATCATTGGAGTAATGACCAATATACACATGGTTTTAAAATTGGGACACACTATCTCCCCAAACAGAAACAAATAATACCTACCAAGTGTTTCCTACCTATAAATATCCTATTAAAACTCCTCATCCCTCTTTTTCATACCACCAAAAGAAGTGCTTTTATAAGAACTATGTAGTCCACCCTTTGATCCACCCGGAACTAGAAGAATACCAACTATAGAATCATCCTCTAACACCTACTCAATTTTCATATTTTATCATAACACCTTGGTTTAAGTCATCAGGTAAAGTTATTGACCTCGTGTTTAAGATACAAATACCTATCATCAACTTCTTCACCTTTTGTGCTTCATTCCATAATAGGATAGGTTTGAAATGATGGAATTTTATATAAGGTTTTGAATATGTAGATATAGATGTCATCCCTTGATGATTCTCCATGAACTCTTATTCTTGGTCCATCTTCATTGAATCAGGAAAAAACACCTCATGGAATAAATCCTTAAATGAAAATTAATGTTAGAACCTCATGTTTCCTATCTTTTTCATGATACTCCACCAACTCTTGGTTGGTCCCTGAAATGAGAAGGTACACAACATAATATGTTGTTCATCAGGAGTCTATTATATTTTAAATTTTCAGAAAATGATTTAAATCTAGTCCCCTACATCTTGTGGACCTCCAATAGGCTTTAAAGTTTAGGGATGAGAGAACTTGACATCGTGGGCATAATAAATAATGGCTTTCTATGTTTCCGCACTATGAAAAATTATAATCCAAAAACACTTGGAAGGATCAGCTTGACAACCTGAATAACTAGATTAGGTAAAAGGGAATTCTCAACCATACCTTTCTATATATTTAGTGGCGGCATAGTGTAATTCTCTCTTGATGCAGAATTCTTCTCCACTACTACATGTGGTTTCATTAAATCTCACTGAGTATGTATTTTTTAAAATTCCCAAAAAAATGTATAGAATGCCTCTAAAATTATTATTCAGACAAAAATAATAATATTTAAGACCTAAAAAGGGGATTCCTATCAAAATACCTATCCAATGAGATACAAACACACAAGGTAGAACCCTCCCATTCTGCCAAAGGCTCAATACATATAATATGTACTTACATGTTATTTATAATCAAATATATATATATATATATAATATTCCACATTTTCAACTAACTAATGGAAGAAAAAATGTATTACCGCAGTAGAGAAATTGATTATTTCCTCAAATAGATATATATTTGATCTAACATTCCTACTCATGATGTATAAAATCACACAAATCCCATAAAATTGGAATGATTCTCCCATCACTAGTTAATCAAAAGTCCATTAAATGTGAGATGAACATGCACATGGAAACTCCACTACCTAATTTTCACAAAGCCAAAATAATTTCTACAATAACCTAGAAGGAAAATAATGTAACATAACCGTAGAGCCTTTAATTCCATTTTGTAATTCCTTAAAATGGATTTCAAGATATAACAAGAGTGGAGATCCTGAAAGACCTCGTGTATTCCTTCCTATATGAAACTGGATGTAGAATACACCAAAGGGTCTAATTATAAATTAAAGAGACTATTTCCTTGATTTTACAAACAATAAACCGTAGACATAATAAGGTATTAAAATCTTTAATATCATAATAGAATAGGAAGAAAACATAGTGAAGTAAAAAATTTCACCAATTCTAGACAAGTAAAATAACCCAGGATATCAATGTGGAAAGATAAAAAAACATAAATAAATAGATAAGTAAATAAATTCAATATTAGTAGTTGAGAGAATTTCATGGCCTCACTTTTTACTCGAATCCTCCATCTCCTTCACTCTATTTTTATGGACATGTTCCCTTCATTGGATCATTGGTTATTAAATCTGCTAGAAAAATGAGATGTGTGTGTAATGCGTGAATATACGACCCAGTAGGATAAAAAAATGTGTCCCTAACATTATATAACATGAATATAGTGGTTTATTTCATGATAATATAGAAAAAACACACATAATAAAACAAAACCATACTATGTGTATGTGCGCTAGCCAAGTTTCCACAAACCCCGTCTGTACCCACTACGACTAAATGTTGAAATATTATATGAATCATTGTGGGAACATAATAAGTGGAGTTATCTAAAATAATACTCTATAAAAGTAAAGGAGCAAAGAAAAAATTTATGCCAGATAATGTTATCATACCTCGTCTCTCATCCCAAGGCCATAGGTCAAGCAACATAAGGTTATAATGCCCCATCTATACTATTTCTTCTCAGGTCATGTCCCTGAAGACCATCATGATCCCAGTTTATGTCATAAATGGAAATTTCTTCCCATCATCTAACTTAGTTGTATCATCATGAAACTTATAGTTCCTGGTCATAGTCCCCCTATAGGGCCACTGACCCATTATGGGTCCACCGGTTGCTTTTGTACCACGTATAGAAAAAATATATTATATTCTAAATATATCACATAAATGTTGAATCATCACAATAGTTACATAAATCCAGGGATAAGGGTCCTCAATCATGGGTCTCATAGGCTTCACACACACACACACACACTGGAATAACATGTCACCTAACAGTTCTTTATATTATGTCTAAACATAGGTAAACATGTCATGTTATACAAGGAACCTATGGCTATGCATGTACATAAAACATAACATGGAAAAAACCTAAGATAATGGCATTATGTGGTAAGTAATTACTTCCTAAAACATTTTATTTTCAATGTTACATTTTGTAATGAAATCCACCACCTAAACCAATTTTTCCTACCAACCAGAACATGTTTTCACACCAAGAGTTCCAAGATCAGATTTAAATTGAACATAACATGTGTTATGGAGAAAAATTGAGAAAAGACATTCAAAATCATGTAATTAACACACACCCAATCATCAACACCATCTGTGGTATATTTCAGGTTCGGTTAAATGAAATATAAATTTGACTCTCTTATTAGTATTGTTCAACAAGAATAGATCAAAATATCCTAAGGATTGGTTTTATATTAGAGTTTAGATGATCAATGGTATCTAAGGTAGGATCATGGTTATAATAAAACTAATCTAACTTCACCATATTTTTGTATGAATATCATATGGATCAAAATAATGACAAAGATGAGAAGTCTAGATCGATTCATAGAGTATAATTTAATTAAAATTACATTTAAGATATCTCATCGAAGTTTCATCTGTTTTCCTATTGAAATTCTTGTGATCCATTGAAGAAGGTAGTTGTTTCAACTATTTCAAACACTACCATTAATATCCCAAAACCCTCCACCACATCCATAGATATTCTGAAACAATATACCTATGTATATTGACATAACTACCCCATATTATTTTTTCAAATATCATGGCTATTTTGGGCTCACCATGCCCATCACAATAACATAGTGAATCCTATCTGGCAATTTTCAATAGGAACTCCTACAGTAATCTAATCCTTTTGAAAAACCATTCCATAAAATTTTTACCTTTCCAATTATACATAGGGGATTTAAAAGAACCAACATGTCCTACACCATGGTAATGGTGTAACACATGTTGAACTCAGATGTCACCAAAACACTAAAATGCTACTCAAAATCTCACAACAATCCACCCAAGCCGAGATCAATCAAAAAACACATAGGTGTTGATCGAAAAAAGGATTAACATATTATAAAAAAAATAAAGGCTTACATGTTGGGGGTATATACTATTGATGGGTAAGAACCAATAAATGGGTTACTTCATGCAATTATAGATAAAACAATACAATGTCTCCTTGATATAGATTGGATATAGTTTTTTCACATAGTTATTGATTGATTTTGGAGGAGTTTATTTGGAATAATGATACATATTATCATTCCTAGTACCCTAAGTAATTTTGAACTTCAACTTGTTTTCTTTAGGTGATGTAGTTCTTCAATTGATAGTGCTTTATAAAATAAGATTATTAATCATATTTGTTTTTTTAGATGGTGGGTTTTTTGGGAAGTAAAACATTTCCTAAGAGGTATCTCATATAATGGTTGTTCATATATCCCTCTTTTTCATTACTTCTAGGTTTGGTTTTGATTTTCAAGGATGATAATTTTTTGAAATGTATATAATGCAATGTTATAGACATTAACGACCCATTACATTGTGATATTTGGGTGTTTGAGTTATTGAGAGGTGATATGTTGGGAATATGGTGGGGTAAAAGATAAAATTTTCGTGGGAGAAGGATCTTGTGGCATCGATCTAAGTGTTGAGACTTAGTGAAATCACTTGCATCATGAGTGAGTCCATAATGTATCGAGTCCCAACGATATTAATATTTATTGGGAATTCCAATTTGGGAATCTCTATAGTGTGAGGTTATGTTATAGAATGGTGTGGTTTTATAAATGGGGATCATAATGTGGAGTTGTTCTTATGTCATGGAAGCTTGAGTGCTTGAGTTTCACTTAAATATACCTCCAAAGTGGTGGTTATGGTGTCGAGCCTTGGAGTAGACAGTTTTGTAACATTATAGTTTTGGGGGTGGTGGTGGCTCGGTTTTTAGTAATGTTGTATCCATACACTATGTAAATATTACATGGGCACTGAAAATGTCATGGATTCGAGAATTCCATGGACTAGGGGTTATTGTGATGTATCTTTATAGGTTTCATCATAGTTTGAGGTGGTAAACTAATAATTATGTTGTGGTCATGGGTTTTACACCATAGTCTATTTACAAAATATTTGGTATAAATTATAGAACCCCTTAAATATTCACCAGTAACGTGACTTTTCACTTGACTCTGAGGTAACCTAGGTGTATATTTAATAAGTCTCCAACCCCCACATCATCATCATAGAACCTTGGCCTTGGGATAATTTTTTTCTAAAAATACATGGTGAGTTATCGCATCCTGATTCGTATATTCTCCATCAATATTCATCTAGATAAATTTGTATTAGATATATATAGATGGAATATGTGGGTTTGAATCTTGTGATTGGTTGGGAAGACATGTTCTGAATTGCTAGCCTTAAAGGATGGGGTATTAATCTTATTAGAATATGTTCATTTGATTTAGAGGACTTCCTTTTATGTAGGGAATTTATTTTTTATCAATTTTCTTCATATGTTATTTCAGCATGATTTTTTTTCTCTTTTGGTGACTGGTAAGAGAATATTAAAGAAGAAAATTAGCCATATTGAATGAAATTTATAGGGAAGGGTGACAAAATCAAATGTTTCTTCATTTGTTTTTTATCTTTAATATGAGATTATTTCACATTTGTTTTTTTATTTGAAATGATTATTATTATTGAGCTATGTATTTGATGTTCCTATAGGGAATTATAATCCATTTTCTTTGATTAATTTTTTCAACTCTCCATTCACAAAAGGATAAACACTAATACATTTATAATGAACCAGTTTTTTGTGAATCTATAAATTGTGTGAAAGAACCAACATATAAGATAATGAAATATTATAAAATCCCTTTTAAATAATGATTAAATAAATTATTATTGGTTATAATATGTTATTATATGAATTTTGTGTGATTTTTTATGTGGGACCCTCTTGTGTGTTTTTTTTGGTGTAGGTTGTCATAGATTTAGATGTGCAATGTGTTGAGGTAGTGGGCATATTTTTTAATTAGCATTGTATATGTGAGGTCTATATTTGATGATCAGTTGATGGTTGTTTATGTGTGGTGTTTTAGTAATTGTGATGACGTTAGAGTGAGATGTATAATGGTTGTTGGGAGGTGGGTGGGTTGTGGAGTGGAATTGTTTTTTAGTTTCCTAGTTATAATGTGACGAGGTTAGTAATTTCTAAATGATAAAATTATGGAATGTAATTTAATAAATATGAAACAAAATTAATTATAAGATATTTTATTAATGAATTAAATGATAATTAATAGGTTTAAATGAAATGTAAAATGGAATAATTGAATATGGGGTCTTCCTAAGAGTGGCATACCATTAAATATATAATTTCAAGGTTTTTAAATGGAACGTGGTTAGAAAATAATAAAATATAAAAATTAGATAAATATGTAGATAATGTAAAGAATAAGAGTGTTTTTTATGGTTTTATATTGTTGTGCTAAATTTAGTTGTGGAAGTAGTTAGTGGAAGATATCAAATGTTTATGAGGTATTGATTTGGGTTATGATAGTCCCATTGATGGGAATTAATTGGAAGGTTATTTTTGGGGACTATTATGATTTTATTTTCTATGCTTATTTTACACACACCCAAGATGTATTAGTTACTATGAACCAAAAACCAAAGTCTTGGAGGTGTTCTCTCTAAAACCCTGGATAGTTATGGAATAAATAGCTAACTACCCCTGTTTCATTCCATCCCTTTAGTGGTAGTGTATAATAGAGATACCAAATAAGAGGTCAATACAATCCTACAATAACATTTTTGGTGTAAATTCTAGATAATGAGATGATATGATATGTGGTGGGGAATATACCTGATGGGAGGAGGGGAAAAAAGATGATGTATATAGAATGATGGGCCCTACTGGGGATAGGATATGTAAGGTTATGAGCCAAACCACATCAATCTCATATTTATATGTGATTTCATATATATATATGTGTGTGTGTGTGTGTGGAGTTAATGGGAGAATAAGATGTTGGAAATTGTTGCTTGTGGAATAGAAACAAAATGGGGAAGTGTATATGGGTGGCCTTTATCTATTCTCTATTAATATTATTGTGTTACTACTTTGGATTTGTTATTTCATTATTGGGACTTAGAAAGGATATGCTGGAAATTTGACATGTTAATGTTGATGTTATTTTTGTTATTCAGTGCCTAGAACATTGATATGGTCTTCTCAAATTTTCTTGAGACACATTTGGTATAATTCTCATTATATTTATTTTTCTCATCATATATATATATATATATAAACTATTTTTTAGGAATCCAAGATGGTTTTAAGGATCAAATCGGACACTTCAAGCATAGAGGATTGAGTTTCATTAGATTTCTACCGTTTTATTCTTCGTTGGATGTTTTTTATACTAGATCATTTATTTTAATCACATGAAATAAATTTCATATGGATATCCACATTATAAATGAATAACTATTACATGAATCGTTCAAAAAAAATGTTATATTAATGAAACTAGATGATCTATTTTGGTTTAGTGTCATACAAATTAGGTATATGTTAAATGAATTACATAAGGGTATTATAAAAAGAAACATTATTACAATCCAATTTCATGATATATTCCTCGATTCTTCTTATGTTACTCTTATTGTATTTCACATCCTGATGACATACATTAATGAAATGTTTGAGAATAAAGCCTAGCAGGGGAATAAAAAAATGAAACACATCACATGTGAGAAAGTGGCATATGAATAAGGCACGATCATATAAATATGAGGTATATCATAAAATAAATTTTATGAATCATAACATTCAAATTTGGATACAAAATAAAGATAGGGAATTTATAAGTGTATCCCCAAGGATTATCACCAAGGTGTCATAAATCATAATTGCCAAGGTTATTCACCAAGATATCATAATCATGTCATCTATCGAGATTAATTCCATACCCAATTAAATGGATGACTATCAAGGTGAATAGTTCATATATTCTAAATCATGTGATCCACATTTAGAATAAATGAAATTGCTTCATTATTAACACTTGAAAAAACAATGGGTTTCATATAAAAAACATGTGAACAAAGTGATTAATAGTCTTGATCAAAACATAATCATTAACACATAAAAAGTGAATATGGGTTTAATATCTGTATATCTTAGAATTAATAATATTTTTTTATATCTGTATGATTTCCAATTGAATTATAAGAGGTTTGGGTATTCAAAAAATGAAAAAAATTAATGAAAAAGATAAATATTCATGAAATGATTTCGGCAATATAATGGTATACAAAATGGAATACATGGAAATCATATTGAGAGATATTAGAGGTCACCCATGATTAAAACCCCATATTGGTTGTATTGAGATGAAAAAAAGAATAATTAAAAATAAATAAGTTGGAAACTAAGAAAATACACAATAAGGATTTACTTTAATTAATTGAAGATGAGGAGGATCCCCTTACTAAATATTTGCAACATTCAGGTACATAAAATTGACTAAGAAAAGGAATAATTGGGGGTGATTGAGCTCTCCCATTGAAAAAACATAATACGGTAATTACATTAAAATAAAATGTGTAGGAAAATAATGAATATTTTATAATAAGTAACTGCTAATAATGATGCACTTGATTTTAAATAAGATGATGTGAATTTCAAAAACTATGAATTGTTTCTTCATAAATCAAGGAAGGGGTGAAACTAATACCATTGAGTCACCATGGTGAAAGTGTAGATGGATTATTTGGTAGAAATGAACAAAATAAAATTGGGAATTTTTATTTTTTATTATATTAATGGGATTGGAAGGGGTATTTAAATTTGATGTTTGTGGCTTTATGTGAATAAAAAATTATTATTTTGTATGTATGTCTTACCAATATCGGGTGGAATAAATTTTAATTTTTTTTGAAAATTAATGTTCTAAATACTTTTTAATTTATTTGAAAACATCATCCTAAGATTTTATTATGTATTTTTTAGGGAATTTAAGCTTTTACCTTTTAACATTTACATGAGACATTATTTTACCTATACTGTGGCAATGCTTTTTTTGCATGGTAAGTATTTAGTGTCTAAAAATGAATTTTAAATTATTAACTATTTTAGAACTTATGATTCCAAAAATAAAACCCATTTTAGTTAATTAAATTTTAAAAAAATTTAAACATCAATTTTATTCTGAAACACATATAAAAATTAAAAATAGTCTTATGGCTAAAATCGTTGTTTTCAAATATAATAATAATGTTTTTATAAATGTAACACGTTTTGAACTATATTGTTAGTAAAATAATTTTTTTTATTAAAAGTGATCAACTAATTTTATATCTTCCTACTATCATAGTTATAGGATAAGATTTATCCTATTTCATAAGATGAGTGTTATAATTTTTCAACACAATTGTGGTTTTTAAATTACCATAAATTTTCCCTAAGAAAATTCCATTGTAATGAAATTAAAACAAGAAAGCTATTTTAACAAAATATTAATATAAATACTAAAATCTAGTATTTTTATTAAAAATCCTTACTTACTAAATTTTGACCATTTTATGATATAAAGAACTCTTTAACCAATAAAAAAATTACATAGGACTTCTCTAATTTAAATTATCTTTTAAAAATGTTGTATAAAATAATTTAATAAAAATATAATTTAAATAATAAAAATTTATGATTTTATATAATTTAAATTAAATATTTATAGAGAATCTATTAAATAATCCCAATGGTCACATTAATGTTCCAAAAAAATAATTTTGACCAACTTTATTTTAAATTAAATATCATAATTCACACAAGTCATGTTAGACAAGTCTCCTCTTTATAAACAGTCATATCTACCAATAAGTATCCTAGCATACTATCAACATTACTCAATACTTATCTTATACATGTTCTTACACATCCTTTTATAATGTCTATTGTTTTCCTAATGCCTCTGTTCGTTTGTAAAATCTTATTACTAAGGGAGATATTCTTGGGGGATTTCAATCATATGGAGTTTGTTATAGTGAATGTTGAATTATTAAATATGTATATCCTTTTGTTTTTCATAGTTTTACCAATCCAAATTTATGTGAGATGTTTTAATTTCTCATAAAATGAAAAATATTTTTATGTGATTTTATTGTACAACATATTAAATAATTAATTTGGATGTAACTGGTCCATTAATAAAATAACAACATTTTATGGGTGGTTACCTTCTTTCCCCCTTTAATGAAAGGTGTCCTAATAATTTTATATTATTTATTAGTTCCTTAATTAAAAATGTCAGGGTCCTATTTAATGTTACTAATAATTTATTCATCTTTTAGTATGACTTATACAACTCCAATATTAAATGGTTCATTTATATGGTGGGGAATTCTTTCTTAAAAGAGATGATAGAATTGTGTCTTTGAAATCATATCTCAAAAATTAAATTATAGATTTCAATAAAATGTATTAGATAGATTAAATAGTTTCTTGTAAGTTATATAAATATTTGGAAAACTTATGAAATTAGTCAATATATCCTTTCTAATAATATTGATGATTTAATATTCTGGAAGGGACAACAATGTTGTATACGATTTATTTCCTTCCATCAAATAATTCTCCAATTTGAAACAAAAAGTTAAAACTTCAAATTAATTATATTTAACTAAATTATATCATGTTTTATGAAACCTCATATTCCAATCCCTTGAATTAAATGAAAAACATAAAAATTAAGATAAATAATTTTAATAAAAAAATCAACTGGAGGATTTATAATATAATTTATAAAAAGTACAATCCTATAGGCATGAAGACATGATACAACAATCATAATATCTTTCCATCGATGAAATAAATAAATTTTGGGGTTTGAATCAAAAATTTAATGAATATTCACAGATAAACTATATTCACAATAAGAAAGATAGGAATATTTATTAGTGTTTATAATTTCCATAGTATAGTTAGAATACAGTTCCCTTGATTTAAGGATTTCATGTTCTTCTCATCCATATTATCCACTTGAATAGGAAATTTACTAGGATAATTCCGAATTTTCTTACATCTACAACATAAAATTATTAATTGGTCTTTAGGTTAAATCTTTTTTCTCTTCATTATCTTCTAATTTATGAAATTATTATTGAAATTCCCAAGCTACCAATACTAAAATCATTTCATGATAGGTTAATCTTTCACCATCTTTCCTCTATCATTTTATTATAGATATTAATGCTTCACATCTTTATGAATGTTTAAATAATATGACCATCTATTCCACACATATAGCACATCATTCTCCATTTCAAAAAATTTCACAAATTCTTTTTCCCACAAATGTTTCATGTGGGGTGGTGTACTTTTTTATTTTTCTGATTCATCCAAAAAATGTATTCAAATATTCTTTTATTTGTTGTGTTTAGGAAGTCATATAGAAATGATTTGATAATATAAATACATTATAACTGGTTTGGGATATATATGGGATACCTTACTTCATATCCCCTTATATTGGGAATGTTTTGATCACATTGTCTGTTTCATCTATTTTTTTCTTGATTCCTTTTATTTTCAGCCATTTTTTAAAGTAGGAGAAAACATAAGTGATAAATTTGTTACTATTGGTAATCTAATAGTAAAAAATTATGAAGGTAATAATAATCATAATTTTTTAATATCATTATTATAGGATTATATACGTCAATAATAATCAATTTATTAAATTGTATTTATATCCTTCATATTGGTTTATACATGATTATGATTAACTAAAGCATATATCTTAGTAGTGTCAAACTATGTGGGAAGTATGGCAAGTTGTCATAGACCAGTTCTTGATAAAATGTTACTCAATTTAGTGTTTTTGGTTATTACCCATAGGTACATTTGAGTCAAATCCACATCCATTTGTAGGGTCCTGGTAGGGTTGTATTTTCTTGTAAACCATTACCATAATACTCAACAAAATACCAGAATGTTTTTATACATTTAGAATCATAATAGTGTATTTAATAATTTTTTCTAATCCTAATTTCGAAAAATAACTAAACAATATTTTGATAACATATTTGGAGATCCAGCTTTTAAATACATTAATTTTACTAAAATCCTTAAAAAATATTACATTAATGAACTCGAAGGATTGTTTTAAATTTTATGTCTTGGAATTTAGGTAAATATTTCATCAATTACATGTGGATAACATAAGGAATAAAAATATTCTAATCCACTTTCTAGACAACTTCATTGGTTCTTCCTAGGTGACTCTTAACATAGATCATATCTTGAGGACATACATCAATGAAGGGGGTGAGCATAAATCACAATAAGGGAATAAACAAAGGAAACACATGTCATTTGAGGAAGAGGCATATTGATATAGAATGATCATAGTAATATGGGGCATGTAAACAAATAATGAACATGAATCATAACATGGAAATGTTGAAAAAATAGAAATATAGAATATTAATAAGCATACCACCGAGCATTATTACCAAGTATTCATAAATAATAATTCCCAATGTTCTTCACCACGATATCTTAAGCATGTATTTTCAAGAGTTTAATTATTTACCCAATACATTGTCGTTAAATCAGGGATCCCCCATCAAATTTCATTGATCATCAGAGTCACATTGTGCACAATACAAATTATGTCATCAATAAACTTTGGAAATAAATAATTGTATTCATATAAAAATCATTGTGTAAATATTTATTAAAATTCATTACAAAAATATCATTTTTAATCCATGAAAATAGAATATAGGTTTCATATTTTTATATCCCAAAATCAATAAAATATATTTATATCTAATTTAATTCCTAGAAAATTATAAGTGGTTTGAGTGATCACATTATGAAAATATTTCACAACAAATATAAAAATTTAGGACACTATTGTAGGATCGAAATAGAATATGAGATGCTCAATATACAAGAGGGGGGGGGGTGAATTGTATACTTTAAAAATTCCTTAGGAACCTTTAAAGTTAGTTATGAATAACTAGAGTTTCCTTAAGAAAAGGAAAGAACTAAGTTTAACAAAGTTAAACTAAGTAAATTCACAACACCTCTAACACCGAACTAAACTTGGAAAGAGATTCCAAAAGTAGGTTCCGGAAATATGGTTCCGGAATTTGAAACTTAACAAAAGTTACAATATAAGATTCTACCTTAAAGCGTATAGAATCTGAATGAATCAGAGTAAGTAAGGAAGTATAAGAATGTTATACTTTCCTTAAGATACAAATTACAGCGGAATAGAAACGAGTAGTAAAACTACTAGTAACAAGATAATAGTCTTTTAACCCAAAGAGAAGGGTATCCAACAACCTTGGATAAAGGTCCCTTGATTTATACTTTCAAGCAAGTCTGTCTTACCCACACCAGGGTAAGCCCTCGATACGAAGATCGGTGTCTCTGTCTTGCTATCCCCGCAAGCCCTCAACTTCAAGGTAGTTGGCAACCTCTGTCTTTCTCAGCAAGAAAGCCCTCGATCTTTAAGGTAGTCGGCACCTCTGTCTTCCTATCCCCGGAAGCCCTCGAATGTAATCACCAACATTCGGAGTCGCACGAAGCTTTGAGAGTTAATAAGAGACTCTCTCTCTAGAAATCACTTCAACAGCATGTATGCACAAAGTCCAAATGTTCATCCATCCGTTGTGAGCTTTTTCAAATGAGCTCCTATTTATAGGTGAGGTCGGCTCCTTCTCCAACGGTCATATTTCCCTTAAAGTTAGGAGGGACCTGTACACGTGTCACTTAGACAACGGTTAGTTTATAACAAAATGGACGACATCGTTTTATAACAAAGTAAGTGTAACAGAATACACGACATCGTTTTAAACTCTAACATAAGATCGGAATAGAAATTTCGGAGTGAAAGTTCGGAGTGAAAAAATTCAGAGTGTATAAAACAATGATATCCAGATTCTGTTTAATGAGTGAATTCGGAATGAGAATTCGGAATAGGAATTCAGAATAGGAATTCGTCATCAGAAATCGTAATGGGAATTCGTCATCAGAATTCGTAATGAGAATTCGGAATGAGATTTCTTCATTAGAATTCGTAATGAGAATTCTTCATTGGAATTCGTAATGAGAATTTGTAATGAGAATTCTTCATTAGAATTCGTAATGGGAATTCTTCTTCAGAATTCGTAATGAGAATTCGTAATGAGAATTCTTCATTAGAATTCGTAATGGGAATTCTTCTTCAGAATTCGTATCCTGAATCTGGAATAGAACTTAGTCAGAATTCATAACCGGAATTCGGAGTGAAACTTCCTTATAGTTCTTGTCAAGAATCCGAACCCTAAAACAGAATGCTTTTTATCAGTTTTAATGATTCCGAGAAAGTGAATCCGAATTTCATACTTAAGAAAAATATTAATGAAAATATGATAAGGATAATTTTTCTTATAAAAGCGATTTTCCTTAAGAAAGCATTTTTCCTTATAAAAGCGATTTTCCTTAAGAAAGCATTTTTCCTTATAAAAGCGATTTTCCTTAAGAAAGCATTTTTCCTTATAAAAGAGATTTTCCTTAAGAAAGCATTTTTCCTTATAAAAGCGATTTTCCTTAAAGATAAGGTGTTTGTGATTTTCAAAACAAGAAGGAATGGAAAAGTCATAAGGAAAACCTTATTGACTCAACAATCTCCCCCTTTTTGGAAAGCACAAACATCCTTACGAAAAAGCTATTCTAAGAAGAAAGAAACATATTAAAGCTTATCTCCCTTGGTTTAAGAATATAGATGAATACGACTAACTCCCCCTTAGGCTTTGAATCTCTAAGGATCGTATTCATATTTCCGGAGTGATATTTCTTTAAGAAAAAAACTCCCCCTTAAACAAACTCTTATTAGAGTTCTATCTCCTTGGGTATTTTTCTTTCTCCCCCTTTGATAAGCACTTATTAGATTTCCTCTTTTTCTTAAGGATCTTTTCCTTCTCCCCCTTTGTGATTTTCAAAAAGAATTTCGAGGGAATGGAAAAAAAATAACAAAGTACCTGAAAGAATTAGTAACAACAACAAAACAGAACAACAAGCACGATTCTCATTAAATTTGAAATGTCAGCAACAAAAACAGATTACAACAAAAAGATCGGATTGGTCATTTGGGATCTTTCTCTTTCGACATCAGCCCCTTGAGAATAGTCTTGATCTTCTTGAGATCCTTATGATCTTCCTCTGCTTGCTTTTCTAAGACAACTATTCTTGCTGACTGAGCTTGAATGATTTCTTCCTGAGCCTTCAACTTTTCTTCCTGAGCTTCCATTTTCTCTTCCTGAGACTTTATCCTTTCTAGAAAATTGATCCGATGATCCCTTTCAAATTTCCAACTTTGATTAACAGAGTTGAGCTTTCCATTCAGATCTCTTACTTCCTGACTCCGAATGTTCTTTTCCTCTGCCAATTTCTCATCGAATGATGCAGTCATCTCATGAAACTTCTTGTCCTCGGTTTGAAATGCATCCTTGACATTCTCCTGAAACTCATCCAGCAGCCTCATCTCTTCCACATTCTTCTTCGACCAGCTAGTCATCCTTTTGCAAGATCTTTTATGGGCTTCGTAACCAATGAAGAAATTTTTGAACTGAGCTTCTATCTCAACACATTTATCCATAACCATGGATACGGAATCGGTTTTCTGATTCAGCGTATGTTGGAGCATCTGGCACCGAGAGTCAATACTGGAGAAGGTCGGAATGGTTCCTACCAACTTCTTCAAGGATTGAACAACAAAATCGTGCCCCAACGAAGATGATTCCGAATCTGACATCTTGCTAGGAGAATTTTCTTCTTCAATAAGCTCCAACTTCCTCTTTGAAGAACTACCAGCTTCCTTCCTCATACTCTTTTCTGAACTCGGGGTATCAGCAATAACTTGTTTCCCCTTATCTTTTTCCAGAATAGAAACCTGTTCCGGAGATTTCTTCTCACTGTCAGAAACTTGAACAACCAAATCTTCCTCATCAACAACTTCTATATTTTCTTTCTGAGCAGCATCAAGTAATAATTGTTCTTCTTTTCCATGATAAGAAACTTCTTCCTCTCCTTCCTTTCCTTCTATTACTGGAGTAACTAGTTTTGAAGATTCGGCTTCAGAAGTTCGGAGCGACAGGTGTTCCGAAGGAGTTCCCTTATATTCATCTACTTGTTTGAGCACATCTCCTGTCTCGCCACTTCCTTCAGCAACCTCTTCAGCTTGTTCCACTTGTTCAACTTCGTCAGCATTCTTAGCAGCAGCCTCTTTCGGATCATCGAGATTTCTTCCTGGAGTCTCAGGTAGAGAGTCCAAAGAAAAAGTTCTCGGAACGGGAATGGTTGCTGAAACTTATTTCATTAAACTTCAACAAGGCTTGCACAGCCTCAGCTTCTGACAACTTCTTCTTCAGCTTCTTTTCCTTAGCTTGCTTCTCGAGCTCATCAGCAGCCTTTTCTTTCAGAGCCTTAGCCTCTGCGGGATCCAATCCGAACTGCGGATCTCCTTCCTTCCTCTTTTCCTTGTCAGCTCTCCACTTCGCTGCAACCTCATCAGTATATGTCTTCTTCTTCTTAGGCTTAGGAGGTGCGGAATGGACTTCCTTAGACTTAGGTTCCTGAGCTTCACCTACCACTTCTTTCAGCTTTCTCTTCCTTACCGGCTTAGGCGATTCCGGATCAGCCACTTTCGGAGTCACTTCTTCTTGAGGCGGTAGATCGATAAATTTCCCAGACTTCTTGTCAAATGCTATATTCATCCTTTTAAGAGTTGCATCACTGAGCAACATGATCTTGCAAACTTTCGGTTTAGAACTGCAAGCAACCTTGAAGGACTCAAGGCACCGAACTATCAGCTTCGACAAAATTGCCGGGTACATTACTATCTGAGCTCTCAGATTCCCTTTCTTTAAATTCTCAAGATTAAGAAGGATATGCTTCATCAGGTTGAACTTCCTTAGATTTATCAAGAAATCTAAGATGTATATCTCACTCTTCTTCAAGCTGTCCTTGTCTCCTTTTCTCGGTACAATAAGCCCTTGCACCCATAACTCCAGAATCCGGAAGTTTGTAGAAAGGGTTGCAATTTTCGAAGCCTTATCATCATCCAGTCCGAGAATTTCTAAGGCTTTCTCCTTGTTGAAACTACCCAAGGACTCTGGCAGAACATGCGAGATAAACTCAGCTTCCCCTTCATAATTCAACCCTACCAAGCTTGCAGCCTTGGTGTAAGATAGCTTGTAAGTCTTGCCATACGAGTTGAAGGAAAATTTTTCTCTATTGTCTTCCACAAAGAAAGCAACCGACTCATAAAACTCAACAAGCAAGTCTGGGTAAACTTCATCTTGGTTGCCGGTTTTTGATATCGCAACATCTTCCCAGCCATTGAGCTTGATATTCTTTGATATAATAGAATCATAGTTGCTGAAGAAATTTGGATGCACTAACCGTTCTCTGTAGACTAACCACTGAGAAATGGGCTTGGTTGAAGACATCTCTTGAGAAGCTAACTCTGCAGACATTCGGATTAGAAGTCTCTGAGAAGTTCGGAACTGAGAAGACTGAAGTTCGGAACTGGAAAACTGTAGTTCGGAATAGCCTTAAATCAAAGAGACAGAGCTTCAGCACGCAAGAGCTTGAGATCGATGTGGGACGAGAAAATAGGGTCCCCTTTATATAGGCTTTGGGATGACGGTTCAACTTCCTCAGTTGATCTAACGGTTTAGAATGATCTGAGATCAGATCTGACGGTTGAGAGGTTGAATCCGATCTTTTTGAGGTTTTATTAAAACAGAATTCAAGAAATTAAAAAAAACCGAAAACAAACTATAAGAAAATACCAGCAAGTAAAATATGATTACGAAAACTTCAGTAAGGAAGTCATACCTTTCGGATTAGCTTAGGAAAGTTATTCGTAATGGGTAATGTAAAGACGACTATGAAAAAACTCAATACGAAAAACGCAATACGAAAAACAAAAAAACTTGTTATGGAAGATTCAATACCAAAGTTTTTCCATTATGAAAATACCAGTACGAAAATTTTCCATTCCGGAAATTTTCAATACGAATACTTTTATTCCAGAAGTATTTTGTATGGAAATATCCATTCTGGAAAATTGTAGTTCCGGAAGTTCCATTCCGGAAAGTTTCGTTCCGAAAAATTTGAAAACAAATTTTGAAAAACTTTGTTAAATAAACAAACAAATGTACTCCCCCTATGAAAAGGAGTTTATTACTGTGAGGAGATTTTTCCAACAGAAAGTTAATTAAGGAAGATTACCTTACGGTTATCATTCCTAACTTCTGTTTAATATATTCAAATCTATCAGAAGGTAAAGATTTTGTGAAAATATCAGCAAGTTGATCTTGCGTTCCGATAAACTGAAGAATAATATCTCCTTTAAGTGTGTGATCCCTAAGAAAGTGATGCCTAATATCTATGTGTTTTGCACGGGAGTGATGTGCAGGGTTTTTACTTAGGGAAATGGCACTTGTGTTATCACACAAAATTTGAGTTTTAGTAAAACTCAAGCCATAGTCTGTGAGTGTGTGTTGCATCCACAACACTTGTGCACAACAACTTCCAGCTGCTACATATTCAGCTTCAGCAGTGGAGAGTGCAACAGAATGTTGCTTCTTGCATGACCAAGAAACTAATGAATCTCCTAAGAAATGACAAGTTCCGGATGAACTTTTTCTATCCATTCTACAACCACCAAAGTCAGCATCAGAAAATCTTTTTAGAACAAAATCATTTCCAGAAGTATAAAATAATCCTAGATCCATGGTTCCCTTAAGGTAGCGAAAAATTCTTTTTACCGCCTTTAAGTGAGATTCCTTAGGATTGGATTGATATCTTGCACATAAGCATACAGAAAACATTCAGTCTGGTCGACTAGCTGTTAAGTAAAGTAGACTTCCAATCATACCTCTAAAATATGTTTGATCTACTGGTTTCCCAGCTTCATCAAGATCTAAAGAGTTTGAGGTACCAATAGGAGTACTTATACTCTTAGTGTTGTCATAACCATACTTTTTAAGAAGATCTTTAATATACTTATGTTGATATATGTAGGTTCCTTCTGGTTTTTGAGAAATTTGAAAACCAAGGAAAAATGTTAACTCACCCATCATACTCATTTCAAACTCAGATTTCATTAGACTAGCAAAAGAGTCAGTCAAAGATTGCTGAGTTGAACCAAATATAATGTCATCAACATAAATTTGAACAATCAAAACATTTTTATTATCTTTCTTTATAAAAAGGGTTGGGTCTGCATTTCCCTTAACATAGTTATTTTGAAGCAAAAATCCAGTGAGTCTATCATACCATGCTCGTGGGGCTTGTTTAAGGCCATACAAAGCTTTGGTAAGTCTAAAAACATGATCAGGATGTTTTGTATCTTCAAAGACAGGAGGTTGTTCAACAAAAACTTCCTCTTGAACATAACCGTTAATAAAAACACATTTCACATCCATTTGAAATAGTTTGAAATTAAAGAATGCTGTAAAGGCAAGTAGAATACGAATAGATTCAAGTCTAGCTACTGGAGCATAGGTTTCTTCATAGTCTATTCCTTCTTGCTGATTATAGCCTTTAGCAACAAGTCTAGCTTTATTTCTAACAATGACTCCATTTTCATCACATTTGTTTCTGAAGACCCATTTTACTCCAATAACAGAAGTTTCCTTAGGTCTTTCAACCAAGGTCCAGACTTTATTCCTTTCGAATTCATTTAGCTCATCTTGCATTGCTTTGATCCAATCATCATCACCTAAAGCTTCATCAGTGCTTTTAGGTTCTAGTTGGGAAAGAAATGCTAGATGTTCTACTTCATTTCTTAAGGAACTTCTAGTCCTTACAGGTTGATTTACATCACCGATGATACTATCACTGGGATGATTCTTAAGAAACATCTGATTTGGGTTTTGTAAAACCTGTTCATCAACATAAGGTAGAAAGTCTTCTAGGGTAAATGTTTCAGAAGTATCTTCTAGAACAATTTCCTTATCAGAAGGTTCTTCTAACAAAGGTTGACAATCAGTTTTTGAAAACACATCCGAAGATGTAAGTTGGGAGGTTTTAAAAACAAAAGGATTTGACTCATCAAATTTCACATGTACTGTTTCCTCAATAGTACAAGTATTTTTATTAAAAACTCTATAAGCCTTAGAGGTTGTGGAATATCCTAAGAAAATCCCTTCATCTGATTTTGGTGCGAATTTATGTAAGTTATCTTTAGTATTCAAAATGAATACTTTGCAACCAAAAACCTTGAAGTAGGAAAGCCTTGGTTTTCTACCATTCCATAACTCATAAGGAGTTTTATTAAGAAAAGGTCTAATCAAAACTCGATTTATAGTATAACAAGCAGTACTTACAGCTTCAGCCCAGAAATGTCTAGCAATAGAATATTCACTCAACATGGTTCTAGTTATTTCTTGAAGAATTTGATTTCTTCTTTCAATTACACCATTCTGTTGAGGAGTTCTAGGTGCTGAAAAGTTGTGAGTAATACCTTTCTTACTACAAAAAGTTTCAAAATCAGAATTTTGAAATTCTCCTCCATGATCACTATGAATAGTTTTCAATGGAAGGTTTTTCTCATTTTTAACTTGAGCTCTAAAACTTTTGAAATAAGAAAAAGCTTCAGATTTCCTTGCTAGAAAATAGACCCAAGTAAATCTAGTGTAATCATCAACTAGAACAAACACATAGTATTTGCCTCCAATGCTTCCAGTTTGTGTTGGACCAAAAAGATCCATGTGCACCAACTGTAATGCATCGGTTGTTGAGACTTCACCGATTGACTTAAAACTAGATTTATGTTGCTTGCCATATTGACAAGGATCACAAACTTTAGAAGAATCAAATCTAAGCTCCGGTAGATCCTTAACTAGTTTCTTCTTAGAGAGTTTACATAGGTTTCTAAGATTACAGTGTCCTAGTCTTCTATGCCATAACCAAGAATGATCTTCCATTGCACTTAGGCAAGGTAAATCTTGGCTTCTTAGGTCTTCTAAGTTTAAGGTGTAAACATTCTCTTGCCTGTTGGCTGAGAGAATAAATTCTTCCTTGGAATTGTGAACTAAGCATTTATCATTCCTAAAATTCACAAGGTAACCTTCATCACATAACTGACTTATGCTAATGAGGTTGTGCTTAAGACCTTTAACAAAAAGAACATTTGAAATCAAAGTTTTACCTAAAAGAACAATATTACCAATACCAACAATCTCTCCCTTAGCATTGTCTCAGAAAGTTACCTTTCCTCCTTTCGTTTTGATAATATTTTCAAAGAAGCTTTTGTTACCAGTCATGTGCCGGGAACATCCACTATCCATGTACCAAACATTGTTGCTGGAACTTTCTTTATTTTCCTGAAATTAAGAACAAAGTTAGACTTTCGGAATCCAAACTTGTTTGGATCCGAGATTTCCAGACAATAAAATTTTAGGTACCCACATTTTCTTAGAAAAATAAGCTTTATGAAAACCTAAGGATTGGGTTTTGTTTAAGGAACAATTTCTTGCCCAGTGACCACCACATTGACACTTAGTACAAAATGGGGCACTTTGAGGAACAAAATAATTGTTGCTGAAAACAGGTTTTGCATGGGTATAACCAAATCCGGATTTATTTCTTAAAGGTCGTATTTGAGAATACATCTTATCAAAATTTTCCTTACCATGGGTAAAGTTTGATAAGCACTTCTTTAAGGAAAAAATTTCGGACTTGAGTTTTACAACCAAGTTTTTATCTTCAAAATCATTAGTTTTGGAACTAGAGTTAGGCTCGAAAACATTTTTATTAGAAATTACTTTTTCTAACTCTTTAGAAAGTTTATTCTTCTCAGAACTTACTTCCTCAAGATTTTTTGAAATATTTTCAAAATCAGCATTTTTCTTATCAAGATCTTTAGAAAGATCTGATATCTCTTTAGTAAGAATAGAATTCCTAGAATTTGCCTTATCAAGTTTCTTGTTGAGTTTTGAATTCTCAATCTCAAGAAGTTCAGCAAATCTAGAGACTTCTTCAAAAGTAGGTAAAGTATTTTCCTCATCAGAAGATGATTCTTCATCAGAAGAGTTATAATACTTACTATCATTAGGATTTAAGGAAACATTGGTCAAAGATTCAGCATTTCGTACCTTAGCCATAAGACAATGATTATCAATAGGTAATCTGGCTATAAGACCAAGATTCTTCTGTCCTGAAGATTCATATTCAGAAGATTCATCTGAAGAGTCACCACCACTGGCACTCCAGGTGTCATTAGCTTTCAAAACTTTCTTAGCTTTAGCTTTGTAATATTTCTTCCTGTTCCTGTCTGAATGCCTTTCCTTTCTTTCTTTCTTTCTGAGCATAGGGCAATCTGGTCTAATATGTCCAGCTCTCTTACATTCATAACAAGTAACTTCTCCATCTTTCTTATCTTTCCTATCCTTCTTCTTATACTTGGATTGAAAGTTTCTTTGTCCAGCTATCTTGTTCATCCTTCGAGCAAGATTGGCTAATTCATTTTCTGAAACTTCACTTTCACTAGATTCGGATTGGAAAATGACTTTCTTCGATTTGGATCTGGTTACTCTCTCAGGAGTCTTAGCTTTCATCTGATTCGAAGTTGTAGTAAAAGCAACAGTACCATTTCCATTCTTCTTCTTGATGTTTTCAGCATCTCTCTTCATTCTAGTCTCATGTTGTAGAAGAGTTCCAAATAATTCATCAAGAGTAATTTGAGTAACCTTCCTGTTCTCATCTATAGCTGTTCTCTTGGATTCCCACTCATTGGGCATAATGTCAATTATCTTGTCCACAAGAGCTTCATCATCTAAACCTTTCTCTCCCATAGACTGTAGACTGTTGACGATTGTCATAAATCTTTGTTGTACTTTACAGATAGGTTCTCCATAAGGAAAATTAAAGACATGATATTCAGCTCTAAGCATAGCTCTCCTAGTCTCAATCACTTTAGAAGTCCCAAAATGAGTAACCTCTAACTTCTTCCATATACAATTAGCTGCTTCACAAGAAGAAATTTGGCTATATATATTTCTAGTCATTGAACATAATAAAGTGTTGCGTACCTTATAATTCAGTTGATAGTCTTGCTTCTCCTGGTTAGTAAAGGTTCTGACTTCCTTGTCAGGAATTTTGTAATCACCAGTAAGCATGACAAAGTTATCTACTCCAGTATTGATAACGAATGTCTTCATACGATCTCTCCAGTATTCATAATCATTACCATCGAAGATTGGTGGCCTTGTAGGATTCAAATTGTCTATCGAACCAACATTCATTCCTGCCATACTTGAAAATAACTTGGAAACAAACTTGTTAATAACAAAAATTCGGAATCAAAAAGTTCGGAATAGGAAAAGTTCGGAATGGATAATCTGGAATGAAAAAGTTCGGAATTGAAAAGTGAGCAAGAAAAACATGAACGTGAGTACAAGTATTTCAGTAACCTTGGCTCTGATACCAAATGTAAGAATGGTATAGAGTAAGAGGTTTCCAACCTCTGATACCAATTGTAGGATCGAAATAGAATATGAGATGCTCAATATACAAGAGGGGGGGTGAATTGTATACTTTAAAAATTCCTTAGGAACCTTTAAAGTTAGTTATGAATAACTAGAGTTTCCTTAAGAAAAGGAAAGAACTAAGTTTAATAAAGTTAAACTAAGTAAATTCACAACACCTCTAACACCGAACTAAACTTGGAAAGAGATTCCAAAAGTAGGTTCCGGAAATATGGTTCCGGAATTTGAAACTTAACAAAAGTTACAATATAAGATTCTACCTTAAAGCGTATAGAATCTGAATGAATCAGAGTAAGTAAGGAAGTATAAGAATGTTATACTTTCCTTAAGATACAAATTACAGCGGAATAGAAACGAGTAGTAAAACTACTAGTAACAAGATAATAGTCTTTTAACCCAAAGAGAAGGGTATCCAACAACCTTGGATAAAGGTCCCTTGATTTATACTTTCAAGCAAGTCTGTCTTACCCACACCAGGGTAAGCCCTCGATACGAAGATCGGTGTCTCTGTCTTGCTATCCCCGCAAGCCCTCAACTTCAAGGTAGTTGGCAACCTCTGTCTTTCTCAGCAAGAAAACCCTCGATCTTTAAGGTAGTCGGCACCTCTGTCTTCCTATCCCCGGAAGCCCTCGAATGTAATCACCAACATTCGGAGTCGCACGAAGCTTTGAGAGTTAATAAGAGACTCTCTCTCTAGAAATCACTTCAACAGCATGTATGCACAAAGTCCAAATGTTCATCCATCCGTTGTGAGCTTTTTCAAATGAGCTCCTATTTATAGGTGAGGTCGGCTCCTTCTCCAACGGTCATATTTCCCTTAAAGTTAGGAGGGACCTGTACACGTGTCACTTAGACAACGGTTAGTTTATAACAAAATGGACGACATCGTTTTATAACAAAGTAAGTGTAACAGAATACACGACATCGTTTTAAACTCTAACATAAGATCGGAATAGAAATTTCGGAGTGAAAGTTCGGAGTGAACAAATTCAGAGTGTATAAAACAATGATATCCAGATTCTGTTTAATGAGTGAATTCGGAATGAGAATTCGGAATAGGAATTCGGAATAGGAATTCGTCATCAGAAATCGTAATGGGAATTCGTCATCAGAATTCGTAATGAGAATTCGGAATGAGATTTCTTCATTAGAATTCGTAATGAGAATTCTTCATTGGAATTCGTAATGAGAATTTGTAATGAGAATTCTTCATTAGAATTCGTAATGGAAATTCTTCTTCAGAATTCGTAATGAGAATTCGTAATGAGAATTCTTCATTAGAATTCGTAATGGGAATTCTTCTTCAGAATTCGTATCCTGAATCTGGAATAGAACTTAGTCAGAATTCATAACCGGAATTCGGAGTGAAACTTCCTTATAGTTCTTGTCAAGAATCCGAACCCTAAAACAGAATGCTTTTTATCAGTTTTAATGATTCCGAGAAAGTGAATCCGAATTTCATACTTAAGAAAAATATTAATGAAAATATGATAAGGATAATTTTTCTTATAAAAGCGATTTTCCTTAAGAAAGCATTTTTCCTTATAAAAGCGATTTTCCTTAAGAAAGCATTTTTCCTTATAAAAGCGATTTTCCTTAAGAAAGCATTTTTCCTTATAAAAGCGATTTTCCTTAAGAAAGCATTTTTCCTTATAAAAGCGATTTTCCTTAAAGATAAGGTGTTTGTGATTTTCAAAACAAGAAGGAATGGAAAAGTCATAAGGAAAACCTTATTGACTCAATAACTATTTGAGAAGCATAACAGTATAAAACGTGGATTATGATAAAAAAATATTGAGGGAGTTTAGAGGTATCCCATTGGTATGACACCATTATCATAGTGTAGGGAATAAAAAATAGAATGAATAAGGATAAATAATCTAGATAATAAGAATGTACATAATAATGACACATCTGAATAAAAAAGACATGAGGATTCCCTTATTAAATTTCTGTAGCATGACTGTACACAACATTGACTATGAAAATGCCCAATTTTTGAGGGAATTGAGGTATCTTATTTATAAATAAATAACATGGGTAGTAGAGGAATGATTATATTTTCATTAAAATATATAATAATTGGTAATAATTAAACTCATAAAAATGCATCACTTGAATGTAAAGAAGAAGATGATAATTTTCGTTACCTAGAAGAGTTGGTTCCTAAATAATTGAAAGGGAAACTCTAAGACCTTAGAGACACCTTGGGGAAACCTTATATGAACTCTCTGGGAGGATAAAACACAAAAACATCATGTATTTTGAATTTAGAGTGGAAAGTGTGGGTGGTAGGGTTGAATTTATACTTGAGGTGGTGTGGCTATAACTAAATAAAAATGATCATGTTGTATAAAAAGAAAACCCCTATTAGGTAGCATTATTTACAAAAAAAATTTCTAAAAAATTATGTGCTCATATTTGGGTTATTTATTTAAAAACATTAAAAATTTGATTATTATTATAATTTTTATTTATTTTAAGTTTTACATTTAATATTTTACCTCTTACATTATTTTATCTATATCGTTGTAACTCTTTTTTACCATGATAATTTTTTTAGGTATACAACATAAATTGACCTTATTTCCTGATTTGTAAATTTTGATTAAAAATATTAAATCCCTTTTACAAAATTTAATATTTAAAAGTGTAAAAAATAAATTCTAATCTATTACGCCATAACTCATAAATAATATTTTTTATATGATAAAATCATGGATTTAAAAATTACTAAGCATGTGTTTCTAAATGTAACACATTTTGTAACATGTTGTTACTTAAATAATTTTTTATAAATAATATGAATTATATAATTTTAAATCTTGGAAATAGCCTAATTATATCATACTATTTATCATATTTTGTAAGAATAATATTTTCACTTTTTAAATAAAAAATCAACTTCTTAAAAAATTACCATAATTTTCCCTAAGTTAGTCACACTGCAATGAAATGAAAAAATGAAACAGATTATAAAAAAAATTCTATAAATATGTTTATATTTTTTTAAATAAAAATAAATATTTATTTAATTTTAACCATTTCATGACATATTGAACATTTCGACCATTATAAAATTTATTTATGATATGAATAATTTATATTTTCATCTAAAAGTTTTTTAATCATAATTTAAAGAAAATAAAATTTATTTAAAACATATAAATTTATGATATTACATAATTTTGATTATATATTTTTATAGATCCTATAAAATAATCCCAATGGTCATTTTATTGTGGGAAGAAAAAGAATATTGACCAACTTTCTTCTTAATTGATTATCATAATTCCCACTAATCATATTGGGCAATTCCCCTCTTAACGAACAATAAAATCTCTACAAAAATAGTCTATCATACTCTAAAATTACTCACGACATATCTTATAACAGTTCATTCACATTCATTGATGATGTATGTTTTTTTACTAATTCTTCTTCTCCTATTTATTATCTCTATGGATTGGATGATCTTATTGGGGTATTTCAAGCATATAGTGTTTTTTGTAGTGAATGTACTATTCTTTTTTGTGTATATATCATTATTGTTTGTAATTATTATTGTCCAGATTTTTAAAATTTTTATTATTTTATAATGAAATGAAAAAAATAATGTGTATGTGATTTTATTGTAAAATATATTAAATTGTATTTGGGGGGATAAATATCCATTAATAAAAAAACAAAAATTTCCTAGACATTATATTGTGAGAAGTCGGTTAATTTATTTTAATTACATGGTATTGATCAGGGGCCTTTATCTTATATCTGGTCCGTTACTTATAATATGATTAAAATACATCAAATTTAATTATTTATACCATCAATCCTAGTTACCAACCCTAGTATTATTAAAGGTGAGCTTCAAGTGTCATCCCTTCTTTTCAATATTTTTTTGGGGTACCAATGGAGTGGTGGTTCATAAAACTATTTGATGAATAAGTGATATGTGAATCCTTACAAATGTTAGTTTTATATTGTGTATTTTTTATTCATAAATGTCATCCCTAAATTGGTTAGTTTATATTCCATAATAAATTTGATGTGTTGATGTCTTGGTAGTAACCAAATAATATTTCCGAGACTCAAAGTATTATAGGGTTAGTTGGGTAATATTTATATTTTATCTTGAGATTCTCAAAATTTTATTTTATAATTTACTTATTGACCCATAATGGTGTAAATATTTATATCGGGAAATATGTTCTAGGGATATATTGATTATTTAAAGAAAATTATGATATAAAAAATGTTGTTTATCTTACTGGAGTCTAGTAATACGCACTCAATTTACTATAATGAATTTAGATTTGAATTGTTTTTAATAATTTTACAATGGGATTATTTGGTGTTATATAGTTGAATATTTTATTGACCACATTAGAAGAACTATACCATGTATCCCATAGAGCTAACAATATTTTTTGTAGACTGATAAGAGTGTAATGAATTACCGATTTTAAAAAAGGTTTATTATATATTTAGTTCATAACAGTTTGAAGTTTTATTTCCCCCAATGTGTTTCAATTTTGAGTAAATTATGATGGGTTGTGTGAATTCACGATTCGTGCTTCATGTTGTCTTAAAAAACAAATGTTAGTGAAACAAAGTATTCAATGAGTAGGAGAACTCATGCACTGAAAAAATAAGAGATAAGTGGAAATTGATGAGCATGATGAATGATTTTAATAATGATGTTCAATGAGAATGGTATTATATGGTTCTATAATAAATTAATTCCACTTTTATATATTTTTATAAATTTATCATAGGAAACACATTGGATTTAAAATGTAATAAGATAAGTGACACCATAAATGGTTGGATACCATTGATGGATATTCACTACAAGATAAATCAATACCCGATTTTAAATATAGAGTTGTGTTTCCCCTATGACTAAATCAATAGTCTATAAAAGTGATTTATAAAATAATCTTGGTTATAAATCTGAAAGATATGTATATATACCATGATATTTGGTGGATATTTATGTATTGAAAAATAAAAATTATAATGGATATTTATTTTTCCCATGGTTTTATTATACAATCAATTTTTTTTGATCTTGAGTGACTCAAATGAATTTAATAATCCTTACATATACATACATCGAATTTTAGGGATATCATGGTATATACCATATATACTATACCTTTTTTTCAATAAAAATAAATGTTATATTTGTGAATATGGATAGACATAAAAAATCATCTCACCTCATGTCCATTTGGGATATTTTTTTAAGGGAAGATCTATGTATGTTTTATGTAAATTATTTCATATGACTTCATGAAATTCATTCATCAATCATGTAATATAAATATCCATGGTTTACTTTAAGTCTTTATAGTGGAATTTTTAAGGTTTCTAGTTCTCAATTGAATACGATTTTCTTATATCATCCTCATATAAACTATAAATCCAAATATACCTTTCATACATTGCAAAACATGATTTGATATTTGGTGATGGATTTTTTGATAACATAGGAATATCATATCCCCTTAATGGATTATGTTTAAAAAATAACAGTATTTTAATAACTAATTTAGAATAATTATATTGAAAATCATGTCTATATAAAATATGTTATATTGAAGTCAGAGAGAAGGCTCTCTTGGGACCTGGTTTTTTATAAGATACATTAAATCATGTAAATTTTATCAAAAAGGAAAAGATTATATTGAAAACATAGAAGAAGTATTATTTTTACCAATGTTGAATGAAATTTTAATTTTTAATTAGAGATCAATTATTTTTAGTACTGTTGGGATGGTTGGGACAACATTAACATAGGATGAAAAGAAAATTTGCATCCTAATAAATAGGTTAATTTGAGATTTCTGGGTAGACTAGTGAAGTGGAATACGATTTGACATTATGGATGATGTATATTGTTTTACATGATGTATTCTAAGTATTGTTATTGAGGAAGTAATAACTGAAACCTTCTCAAATCATTCTTTATGATATGATTTATTTTGAATTAGATTTGTTGGGTCCAAAAATATCGGCAAACCAGATCAAAATATTTCTATTAATTTGGAAAAGAGTTGAAGGAAAACCAAAAGAATATTGAAGACAAGTTTTAAAAGGGATAAGATCCTAAAGGAAAAATACTTTTTTATACAATCACTCCTCCTAGAGATTCTGATCTTCGTAATGAACCCACAAACTAAATAGTTCGCAGGATGGAGATGGTGGCATCGATGCCTGTAAGCAAATCCAATGTTTTTAATAGGAGGGATGTGGTGATTTAAAAAACCATAATCCTAGATCCCTGGAAAATAATGTTGTTTGTGGGATGAGGATGTGATTTAAACCACTATAAACGAGCATACCCCAAGACAAAAATAGTTTACGGGATGAGGAATTACCATCATCTCCCCAAAAATGAATTTTTTTTATGGTACTAAGGCATCGATGTAAGCCCCAAAAAATGATGAACCCCTTTCATGAATAACATCCCCAATGAATAATTCATTTTTGGGACATGTAATCTTATATGATATTCCATAAAATAGCGATTGCTACACATCAGAGATGACCATCCACATTGGTATCTGGTCCCTCTACTCTTTTGGAAATAGTCTATAAGGGGGACCAAAAACACAAAACCCCAGACTGACGAATTGAAGAATGAAAAAGTAGAGCACCCTAAAAACTGGAGCCATTTGACAATTACAAGAAGTTAAATCCTACCACATTTTATTTAATAGGAAATAATAAATCATCTAGTGAACTACGAATGCAAAGACCCCTTGCGGACACAACCCCGTGAGGGGAAAACTGATGGCCCCTATAACAACCCAATGTTTTATCAATGAAATTCACTTTTTATAATCATGTATTATAGTATAATCATTTAAATTTAAATATATAACTTAATTGAAACCTTATAATTGATTAATTAGGGAAATCAAATGTATCTCTATAAGTTAAAGACCACATACCGATTATATATTCATATGACCTTTGGAATGGTAATGTGACCATTCTGAATAATAATCAGGCCAATTGAACAGTATCCTCAGTACTGAAAGTCTAAATAATATTTTTCAATATTATAAGTGACAATATGATATAATTATATCATTATAAAAGTAAGTAAATATTTTAAGAAAATTATTATATATGTGTTGGAATTTTAGTAAGTCATGAATATTTAATCATGATTTTATGATTAATTTAATAAATTAAAAGAAAATTTACATTCATAAAATTATTTCATAAATTATTATTTTTAGGTATTATATTCATAATATAATTGTACGAGAACTAAATTGATTTTTCAAAGTGTTAGAAAAGAAGTTTTAATTTTTAGATTTTTCTTTTTTAAATAAATTTTGATTTTATTTAAAAATAGAATTTAACATACACAAAATTTTCTTCATAAAATGTGGTTCATTTTTTATTCATACATGTTGAAAAATGGCTGGGGTGAGTTTTTGGTATTTTTATGAAACAATTGAATTTTTGATGATTATTAATATACGATAATTTGTGATAAATGGTTGAACCTGAATTTCTATATCAGGCTTGATTCAGGGATGATATAAATGTACTTTGGTTTAAAATAACAAGCTCCCATTACTATTTCTGGTCACAAGAATCAATACTATTCATATTATTTTGGAAAATATTAAAACAATGATTACAATAATGGGAAACCCCTCATCTCATCCACTATAAATATCACCCCTCTTTTCATCTTCTCTTCACTCCTCTCAAGCATTATGAATTATCCATATTCTAATCAAATATCTATCTAAGCCCCTATACTAATTCTTGAATACCTTGGTATCTTAAAAAAATCCATTATCCTAAATATTCATTCAAGGGAGATATATTCAAGTGGAAAATTCCACTTTTCCTTTGCTTTGTTTTCTTTTGTGTTCTGTTATTTATTTTGCATTCCTATTCTCCTTTAATCCAAATGGTATGATAACTCTAGTACCTTACATGTACTATAATTTTATTTTGATAATTTAACAATTCATAATCATCTCTCTTCCCCACCTTTTATACTAGAAATGAAACCACAATCCGAGATTTTTTAATTTATCACATTCATGGACAATGGGTATTCAATTTCTATTATCATCGTAAATTATAGTCATGAAACCATTTATAGGGTTGAAACATGCTATTATATATGTATTATATCTTATGTAATTTTATTTAATCTTTTTTACACATTTTATTAATTTATAAGGAAAAATGAGTTCATTGTGATCAAAGAAACCCCAATTAACCAAAATTGTTATCATTAATGTTTTATATAATGATTCATCTTCTCTAAAAATAACCAAATGAATTTTATAACCGTATAATCTAATATATGTTCACTAATAAGATAATAATTCAATTTTATACAACCATTCTCATCTTACATGTTTATAAGTAAACCAATCCTTAAAACCGAGGAAACAAACCCTCCATAAAATGAATCAGTACCTCTAAAACCATCAAAAACGCAATGATTGAACTGTGTATGGTTACAATAAATTAATTAAATGTATAATAGGTTCTGGAAATATTAATTAATGAAATTAATATGGTTATCCAGGGCATTAGTATCAAGTTAAGTACATCATCGTGCTTATGGTAAGGGATTCAACCCGAACCTCCGTTATTCATTCAGGATGGTCTATATTTATTTTTTCACAAATAAAGTTTTTTGTTATTTTTTTACATCATATAAATGCTTTTTACATTATGTAAACTCATGTATCAAGGCCCATTCATAATTCTATTTTCAGAATATACATGTTTTTAAATGCTTCCCACCTCAAAACATCCCGAAAAGAAAACCCATTTAAGGGAACATCCTGAATTATTAATCAATTTCAAGTGTACTCTATAATCTATATTAATCCAAGAAGATATTTAAAAAAACATTATTTTTATTATTCAAAATTTTTTGGATTACTTTGAGTTTTATAAAAAAATATTATTCCCATTTATAATTTAAATTCTCTTAAATATTTCCTTTAAAACCACGCTAGAATATTTTAAAGATAAAGTTTCTTAAATACTCTTCATACATGATTATCACTTCGGTTTGACATCATTTACCAACATATACACTATTTTCCCCTTATTAATTTCCATGTATTTATTAAGTACTTTTTTTCTTGGAAACCTTTATTATACTCCCATTCATTATTCTTTATGGTAGGATTATGATACCCAATTTTTTAAATAGGTGCCCTTATGTTTATGTATGATTGATTTTGTAAGATTATTTATTTGAGAAGCATATTCATGAACATGTTAATATGGGTTCACCCATATAAAGATCCAAATAATTGGGTAATTTTCAGTCTCATTAGACGTCATGTGTAACGATCTTGGCGGTTATCCTAGAATCGTGCTACCATGTGCAACAGTCTTAGTGGTTAACCAGGACTTGTGCTACTCTATGTGCAATGATCTTTTACATGTGATGAAGTCCTGTTTTTTTGATGATTCAACAATATTATGACTCCTTTTTTATGATCCAATGTTTAGATGTTATTATTTCATATCTTCCATGCTTTCATATATCATTATCTCATTCCTTCAAACCCATGTTCTAAAGATTTATACTTATATTTATTACCTTACTGGGCTTTTAGCTCATCCCTTTGTTCTTGTAATCCACAGGTTATCTTACGAAGATGTATAAGCACAATGGATTTTCAGATCTCAATATGATGATTAAATAAAGAAATGTTTTATTTAGTCCCATGTTTTTATTTTTTGGTACCTAGGTTTCCATGACACAAGACATTATGATCCTTAGCATGTAATATGATACATTATTATGAAACAAACATGTAATGATATGTGTAAAAGGATAGGGTATCTATAGTTGGTATCAAAGGAAGATCTAATTATTTTTTGAGATTAGTAATATATAACTATATTAATATCCTTAGGTATGAGACTATGTATATGAAAACATCCCTAAGTTTTGGTAAGTATAAAGTGTTTTTTCAAGAAAATACACCAATGTATGGAGATGAACTAGTAGATGTGGCTCTGGCATAGATGTATCTAAGGGTAAAAAATGAAAACACCACTTTGAGTTAGACTCAAATTGTAACTTGTGAATGATAATGGGCTTTTCTGCACTCATAGTTTGACAGTCCCGGGATATACGCTTTGGTAAATTGTTAAGATTAGTATAAACCATTTTTATGTGAACAAATAGAATCCCATAACAATAACTGTGATGAAATAGATCATGGATAACATAGATTGAAACATATGGAATCAAAAGTTTGGATATACTTTTCCTTTAAGAGTTTATCATTCTATAATTATATTTTCATTTTTATGCTTATTACATATGTATTCAACCCCTAAAATTGTATGTAACATCCCAAGTAAGTAATGAATAATAGATATTTTTATCTATGTCTATTAATGAATTAGATAGTGTTTTAGAGGCTTAAAATGAAAATAAATCCAATTTTAATCATGGAATGCACTAATATTCTTAAAATATTGTTTTACTGCCTTTTGATGGAAAACCCTTTTTAAATCAATCTTTTGAAAATTTTATAATCTATATTTGTCAAAATAAAAATATTAATTATTATTGGGACATTTAATTTTACATTGGATAAATTTTTGGTATTTTTCTGACAATGTTCATTTTTAATGAATAGTGAAAAATACGGCAATTTACATCAAAAATGCTTTATCATTTAATTTAATTATATGGCTAGATTATATTTTTAATTGTTCATAAAGTGTAATCTGAATATAATTTTACCATTTAATCCAATGGTGGTCATTAGGATTAATTTCACTTTGGAATTGGTCATAAACTAATGCCAAACTTTTCATAGATATTGTTTCAAAAAAAACCCGCTATTTGTCATGAAAACGGGAATTAATTATTAAATTAATTAATTTAACTTATATGATTTGAATTTTGTAAAATAGACATCATTTTTGAATTCAGAATATCAAATCTAGATTAGGGTAAATTTTTGGTAATTTTCTAAAAAACTTCAATTTTTGATGAATAGTGAAACCACTAACTGGTACTTATAAAAACTGATTTTTCCGTTTAAATGAAATTTTGCCATCATTGTGTTTTGAATTTCAAAAATCCGACATACATGGTTGTCATTAAGAAGTAAAATGTTGTTCAATGGGATTAAAATAATTTTTTGGTGAACAGTAACTTATTATGTTCTTAATCGCGATTAGTTGTAATTAGTGTAGTTTATGGTAAAAATAATGTTTTAATAGTATGAGATGAGCTTGACACATGTCCTACCCTCATTGGATGTGTCATGGCCGACCGAGACAAGCCATGGGTCATCTTGGGGACCCCATGGATCCACTTTGGTTGGGAAATGACATAAATAACTTTTTATTTAATGTTAAAAGTAAAAATGACACAAACATGAGATATGTTACTAAAATAATTTTTACATGGGGTTATACAAGTCAGATATTTGACTATAAATATTCATTAGAAATCTAAAAATATTTCCTACATCATAGTAGTTTTTCTATAATTTTGAGACATTAAATAAATTAAATTATTTATGACATAATGACGATGCAGCGATGACCTCATTATTTAACGATTTAAATAAAATGGAAGGTCAATGTAAAATATGAAACCTACACAAGGCCAAAACCAATTGGATGAGTTGATTTAGAACCCTTATCACCTTATCCTAGAATTATATCAATGTGGGACCTTTTTAATCCGAAACGCATTTTAAAATAAAGTAACATATCTTTACTTTCCAAGAATACCCCTCCTCTCCTCTTATAAAAGGCCCCCACCTCTACCTCCTTACCCACACTCCCAATGCCTTTGGATCGTCCAACCCCTGCCCATTGTGTCTCTACACTTCCCTATATTACTCCTTGAAGCCTCACTTTGGGCAGAAGTCTTCCCAAGGAAGCCTTTGAGCTCAAACCAAAGGGAGTTACCCGATTTTAAGGTAATGTCTTCTTTTGAGTCCTTTTGTTTTATTTTGCTTCTCCAACCCCCTAAACTCTTTTTATTATTTTCTTTTGTAACAACTCCAGTATCCTAAATATATTAGTATGTTTTTATAACATGTATTAGAGCTACACTTACACACACCTACATCTAATGGTTAACGAACATACCGTTTCCGTGGATGGCGAATTTATGCCTCCCGAAACGATGATTGTTAAACATATTTTTAACACCTTAAAAGTGGCCATTAAGATGTACATATATTTATATATGATATATAATATGTTTATGTTTTCCTTAAGCTTATATTTTTTTCTTTTTGGTCATACCTTTATGGTTTCCTTTATGGGTAAACGCGATATCTTCATTTAAGGAAGTGAGGACTACCACCCCCTCAAAGTGATTTGATTCGTTAAATATCATATGTGGGACATATAAAGGATGGAACTATGATATTATATATGATATTATACTAGAATTATAATATACATTTATATCATTATGATTCCATTCTATAAAATAAGAAATAGAAATGAAATTAGCATTCATGCGTACGTACGGCTTACCGTCTCCATTAACGGTGCATTTCATTTCTTACCTCTAAATGATTATGTAATATTATAAATTAATTTATATACTGGATATATATGATATATACATAATGATTATAATTCTGTATATAATGGATACATGAACAACATGTAATTATAAAGGGTTTATTTTTGACTCAAGTACCAATGATCGTTAAAACGACCGTTATTAACTTAAATAATTACATAGTGTTCATGACATGGAAATAAGTGATATAAAAGGAATAATGAACTTGAAAAAGGTTCTTAAAGAAGTATAAATTAACTCAAGTTTATTATTCAAGACATTAATGAACGTTCGAGTCAAGTCGGACCCGAGGTATGGGACTTCGTCTCAATCTCCTTTCATTGAGGCATATTTTGTTTTATACACAACCTTCTTTTATACGGTGTATAAACCCCTTTGACTTTTACATTTATCCAAAAGGAATCTTTTTTATATGAAGCATTTTGCTAAACGACGAAAGGGAATTTTTTTATCGTATGTATGCGGCGACAACGACTTCTCCACCGCCGTGACCGTTATTTGAGTTTCGGCTTCCTCTACAAGCCATACCTTCTTTTTAAAAGAAAAATAAATACCATGTTTTAATTTTCTTTTATTTTGGTACTGAAAATGGTTTTCATAATGTTTTTATATCAATGTGTTGTATTGATATCTTGTGATTGAAAGGTGGAAATGTTATGTTTCCTTTATGCATGTTTTATGTGATACGATTATGTTGAGGTTCTTGGGCATTATTATGAAGATGGGTGGTTCATTGATAAACTAAGGGCGGGTGAGCCCGATATAGCACTCCAATGCATTGGGTAACGTGAAGGAGTGAAACGTTAAGGTTTCTCCGAAGAGATTTAGGGAATATACTGTGATGGGTATTCCAAACGTAACCAAGAGGGTTACTCCCTACGTAAGGATGTTATGAATGCCTCAAGTTACCTTTATATCTTATGATTTCTATGATTTATTCATGATTTGATGAGGTATGCTAACATGCTTATGTCTTATTGGTAAAGTATGATTTCATTCTTATGTATATAAGTACCCATGTTTCCTTTCCATATTTTCTATATCCCTTACTGAGCTTATTATGCTCATCCCAAATTTTTTTGAAATGTTTTTCACAGGTCAAGGGAAGGGTACATGATATGATTATAGTGTCAAGGAAGTGTCAAGAAAGAATCCATGTTTTATTTTAAATATGATTCCATTGATGGGAAAGAAGAATTCTATCTTTATGTAACCACATTTTTTATATGTGGACTATAATGCAAGTTTTATGATCTAATTCTCTAAAACTCTAAACCCGAAAAGATCCTCAATGTGTAATCTTGTAATAACTCAAGATTAAGTCAGGTTTAAGGTTGGGGCCTTATAGTTGGTATCAGAGGTCGGTTTAGATAACTTTAGGAGTTACAATTCTATTAAATGATTATCCAAAACTTTTTTTATGGTCAAAATAAAATGATATTGCATTTGGAGGATTACCATGTTTCTTCGCCTAAGATATTTCTGTATTAAGAATGGTTTTTTCATAGAGGAAACATAACAGATTTTCTGGGAAGGCATACAGAGGGAAATGACCTTTCAAATCAGTATCCTGAGATGTTCAGGATCAGAACTAAACAGTTTGATGCAGTTATGGCTCAGTTGACTCAGGTGAAAAATGTTGGTTTTTTTATTGATGATATTTTGGTGTTTTCTAAAAGTAAAGAGGAGCATGAAAGATATTTAAGGGTTATTTTTCAAACCTTAAAAGAAAAGAAACTGTATTGTAAATTCAGAAAGTGTGAGTTTTGGTTGCAACAAATTTCTTTCCTTGGTCACATTGTTTCTAAAGATGGGATAACCGTTGATCCTGCAAAAACAAAAGTTGTGGAAGACTGGCCAAGACCCACAAATGTAACTGCGATTCGTAGCTTCCTTGGTTTGGAAGGCTATTACCGAAGGTTTGTTAGAAATTTTTCATGGTTATCTAGTCCAATGACTAAGCTAACTCGGAAGGGTGTTTGGTTTATCTGGACAAAAGAATGTGATGATTGTTTTAAGGAATTGAAAAGAAGATTGGTGAATGCTCCAGTTTTGGCGCTACCTTCCAGGAATGGTGAGTTTGTTATATATAGTGATGCTTCATTGAAAGGACTTGGTTGCGTCCTAATGCAGAATGATCAGGTAATTGCTTATGCTTCACGACAATTAAAAACTCATGAGGTAAATTACCGTACACATGATTTGGAATTAGATGCTCTTGTTTTCGCTTTAAAAATTTGGAGGCATCATTTGTATAGTGTAAAGTGTGAAATATATACTGATCACAAATGTTTAAAGTATATATTCACTTAGAAAGAGTTGAACATGAGACAAAGGAGATGGCTATAATTAATCAAGGATTATGATTGTACAACCCATTACCATCTGGGAAAAGCAAATAAAGTGGCTGATGCTTTGAGACGAAAAAGTAATGCTTCATTAGCAATGTTGCATTTTGAACGTGATCCTTTGGTTAAGGATTTGATGAGCTTTGGAATAGAAGTTTTGGGTGCAGGAAGTTCTTCTGTTTTGTTTCAGGTATCAGTGAGATCATCTCTATCAAATAGAATAAAGCAAGCACAGAAGCAAGACTGTGAGTTGCAGGAAAAGGTAGTGCTGCTTCAGAAAGGTAAGTTGCCTGAATTCAACATTGATAATGATTGTGTTTTGAGATTTGGGAAGAGATTGTGTGTGCCTTGTGATTCATAGTTGAAGAAAGAGTTGTTATGTGAAGCTCATAGTTCTCCGTTTTCAGTTCATCCTGGAAGTACTAAGATGTATAGAGATCTGCGGGAGTATTACTGGTGGGATGGAATGAAAAGAGATATTGCTGATTTTACTATGAAGTGTTTGACTTGTCAGCAGGTTAAAGTACAGCGGAGGTTACCGAAAGGGATTCTTCAGCCTTTACTAGTTCTAGAGTGGAAATGGGAGAATATATCCATGGACTTTTTTGTGGGATTACCGAAGACATCCCGAGGTAATAATAAAATCTGGGTTATTATTGATCGCTTGACTAAATCTGCTCATTTCCTTGCTATACGAGATACTTTTTCCCTAGATAAACTTTCCCATTTGTATCTTAAAGAGATAGTCAGGTTACATGGAGTTCCTCTCTCCATTGTATCTGATCGTGATCCCAGGTTCACTTCTAACTTTTGGAAAGGCCTTCAGAAGTCATTGGGTACTGAATTAAATTTTAGTATAGCTTTTCATCCTCAATCAGATGGGCAGTCGGAACGAACAATTCAGACATCGGAGGATATGCTACGTTCTTGCTCTATGGATTATCAGGGATGTTGGGACCAACATCTTTCTTTGGTTTAATTTTCATATAATAACATTTTTCATTCCAGTATACAGATGGAACCATTTCAGGCATTATATGGGAAGCGGTGTCGAACTCCAGCTTTCTGGGATGAAGTGGGTGAAAGGAAGTTGATGGGACCAGAATTGGTAGAAGAGATGGCAGAAAAAGTTCAGATGATTCAGAGTCACATGAGAACAGCTCAGAGCAGGCAGAAGAGGTATGCGGACAACAGGAGGAAGGATCTCTCTTTTGAGGTATGTGATCATGTTTTTCTAAAAGTATCACCATGGAAAAGTGTGATGCGATTTGGTAAGAAAGGAAAGTTGAGTCCAAGGTTCATTGGACCATGTGAAATTCTGGAGAGAGTTGGATCAGTTGCATACCGAGTGGCTTTACCTCCGAGTTTATCTTAGGTACACAATGTTTTTCACGTTTCGATGTTGAGAAAGTATATGCCAGATCCATCTCATGTTTTGAGTCTAGAGGTAGTTCAGATGGAAGAGAACCTATCTTATGAGGAAAAACCGGTCCAGATTCTTGACCACAGGGAGAAAGTGTTACAGAATAAGGCGATTAATCAGGTAAAGGTTTTGTGGAAAAAACCACATGATGGAAGAGGGAACATGGGAATCTGAAAATGCAATGAGGGATAAGTACCCCCATTTATTCGATAAGTAAATAAATTGAGGGGACACAATTTTTAAAATGGGGGAAGGATGTAACATCCCAATTAAGTAATGAATAATAATTATTTTTATCTATGTCTATTAATGAATTATATAGTGTTTTAGAGGCTTAAAATAAAAATAAATCCAATCTTAAGCATGGAATACACTAATATTCTTAAAAGATTGTTTTACTGAATTTTGATGGAAAACCCTTTTTAAATCAATCTTTTGACAATTTTATAATCTAAAATTTTCAAAATAAACATATTCATTGTGATTGGGACATTGAATTTTACATTGGATAAATTTTTGGTATTTTTCTGACAATATTCATTTTTTAATGAATAGTGAAAAATACTGCATTTTACATCAAAACTTCTTTTTCATTTAATTTAATTATATGGATAGATTATATTATTAATTGGTATTAAATTTTAATCTGAATATAATTTTACCATTTAATCCAATGGTGGTCATTAGGATTAATTTCACTTTGGAATTGTTCATAAACTGAAGCCAAACTTTTCATAGATATTGTTTCAAAAAAACCCGCTATTTGTCATGACATCGGGAATTAATTATTAATTTAATTAATGTAACTTATATGATTCGAATTTTCTAAAATAGAAATAATTTTTGAATTCAGAATATCAAATATAGCTTAGGGTGATTTTTTGGTAATTTTCCGAAAAACTTCAATTTTTGGTGAATAGTGAAACCACTAATTGGTACTTATAAAAACTGATTTTTATGTTTCTATGAAATTTTGCCATCATTGTGTTTTGAATTTAAAAAATATGACATACATGGTTGTCATTAATAAGTAAAATGTGGTTCAATTGGATTAAAATAATTTTTTGGTGAATAGTAACTTATTATGTTCTTAATCGCGATTAGTGGTAATTAGTGTAGTTTAAGGTAAAAATAATGTTTTAATAGTATGAGATGAGCTTGAAACATGTCTTAACCTCATTTTATGTGTCATGGCCGACCATGACAAGCCATGGGTCAACTTGGGGACCCCATGGAGCAACTTTGGTTGGGAAATGACATAAATAACTTTTTATTTAATGTTAAAGTAAAAATGACACAAACATGAGATATGTTACTAAAAAAATTTTTACATGGGGATATACAAGTCACATTTTTTACTATAAATATTCATTAGAAAGATAAAAATATTTCCTACATAATAGTATTTTTTATATTATTTTTAGACATTAAATAAATTAAATTATTTATGACATCATGATGATGCAGCGATGTCCTCATTATTTAACGATTTAAATAAAATGGAATGTTAATGTAAAATCTAAAACCTAAACATGGCCAAAACCAATTGGATGAGTGGATTTCGAACCCTTATCACCTTATCCTAGAATTATATCTATGTGGGACCTTTTTAATCCGAAACTCATTTTAAAATAAAGTAACTTATCTTTACTTTCCAAGAGTGCCCCTCCTCTCCTCTTATAAAAGGCTCCAACCTCTACCTCCTTACCCACACTCCCAAAGCCTTTGGCTCGGCCAACCCCAGCCCATTTTGTCTCTCCAGTTCCCTCTATTACTCCTTGAAGCCTCACATTGGGCAGAAGTCTTCCCAAGGAAGCCTTTGAGCTCAAACCAAAAGGAGTTACCCGATTTTAAGGTAATGTCTTCTTTTCAGTCCTTTTGTTTTATTTTGCTTCTCCAACCCCTAAACTCTTTTTATTCTATTATTTTGTAACAACTTCTGTATCCCCAATATACTAGGATGTTTTTCTAATAAGGATTCGAGCTACACTTACACACACCTACATCTAATGGTTAACGAACATATTGTTTCAGTGGATGGCGAATTTATGCCTCCCGAAACGATTGTTGTTCAACATTATTTTAACACCTTCAAAGGTGGACATTAAGATGTCACTATATTTATATATGATATATAATATGTTTATGTTTTCCTTAAGATTCTTTTTTTTTTCTTTTTGGGCATACCTTTATGGTTTCCATTATGGGTAAACGCGATATCTTCATTTAAGGAAGTGCGGACTACCGCCCCCTCAAAGTGATTTGATTCATTAAATACCATATGTGGGACGTATAAAGGATGGAACTATGATATTATATATGATATTATACTGGAATTATAATATACCTTTATATCAATATGATTCCATTCTATAAAATACGAAATAGAAATGAAAATAGCGTTAATGCGTACGTACGGCTTACCGTCTCCATGAACGGTGCATTTCATTTCTTACCTCTAAATGATTATGTAATATTATAAATGCATTTATATACTGGATATATATGATATATACATAATGATTATAATTCTGGATATAATGGATACATGAACAACTTTTAATTATAATGGTTTTATTTTTGACTCAAGTACCAATGAATGTTAAAACAACCGTTATTAACTTAAATAATTACGTAGTGTTCATGACATGGAAATAAGTGATATAAAAGGAATAATGAACTTGAAAAAGGTTTTTAAATAAGTAGAAATTAACTCAAGTTTATTATTTAGGACATTAAAGAACGATCGAGTCAAGTCAGACCCGAGGTATGGGACTTCGTCTCAATCTCCTTTCATTGAGGCATATTTTGTTTTATACAAAACCTTCCTTTATACGGTGTATAAACCCCTTTGACTTTTACGTTTATCCAAATGGAATCTTTTTTATATGAAGAATTTTACTAAATGAAAAAAGGGAATGTTTTTGTCATACGTATGCGGCGACAACGACTTCTCCACCGCTGTGACCGTTATTTGAGTTTCGGCTTCCTCTACAAGCCATACCTTCTTTTTAAAAGAAAAATAACTACAATGTTTTAATTTTCTTTTATTTTTCTATTGAAAATGGTTTTCATAATGTTTTTATAACAATGTTTTGTATTGATATCTTGTGATTGAAAGGTGTAAATGTTATGTTTCCTTTATGCATGTTTTATGTGATATGATTATGTTGAGGTTCTTGGGAATTATTATGAAGACGGGTGGTTCCATGATAAACTAAGGGAGGGTGAGCCTGATATAGCTCTCCAATGCATAGGGTAACGCGAAGGAATAAAACGTTAAGCTTTCTCCGTAGTGATTTAGGGAATATACTGTGATGGGTATTCCAAACGTAACCAAGAGGGTTACTCCCTATGTAAGGATGTTATGAATGCCTCAAGTTACCTTTATGTCTTTTGATTTCTATGATTTATTCATGATTTGATGAGGTATGTTAATGTGCTTATGTTTTATTGGTAAATTCTGATTTCATTCTTATGTATATATGTACCCATGTTTCCTTTCCATATTTTCTATATCCCTTACTGAGCTTTTTATGCTCATCCGAAATTTTTTTGAAAAGTTTTTCACAGGTCAAGGGAAAGGTACATGATATGATGATAATGTAAAGGAAGTGTCAATAAAGAATCCATGTTTTATTTTAAATATGTTTCCATTGATGGGAAAGAAGAATACTATCTTTATGTAACCACTTTGTTTATATGTGGAATGTAATGCAAGTTCTATGATCTAATTCTCTAAAACTCTAAACCCGAAAAGATCCTCAATGTGTAATCTTGTAATAACTCAAGATTAAGTAAGGTTTAAGGCTGGGGCCTTATATTGTATGTCATTTTTCGTTGTTAATGATAGGAAGTAGAATAAACCATTCTAGCAATCTATCAGATAGGAAATGTGATGATTTCTCTAATGATATGCCTGATATGATGGGAAGGGGTGCTGAAAATATAATGTAAGTACTTTCTCAGATGACTCAAGGTATGAATAATAACTTGAACCATGTAGAATGAGACCAACCTCCAAGGAAAGAAAATGTTTTTATTGAATCCTTCAGGTGGAAAATGACTCCCATTTTTAGTGGATCTTTTAATCCCCTCCCAATAAAGTAGTGTATTAACACCATGGAAAAGATTTTTTATATCCGACAATGCATAAAAGAAGATAATTTCATATCAGTGATCTATAGTTATTATAGGGAATATGATCAGTGTTGAACACTGGTCAAGAATATAAATTCCCAAGAGGAAATTCATTCAATGGGTTGATGGGAATTCAAGAAACAATTTTCCAATAAATATTTTTCATGAACCCTCCACCTCAAAGTGGAAAGACAGTTCCTAAAATTCAAGAATAAGGAAGATTATTCCATCATATCATATGAAGAAAACATCACATGGTTTATGAGATACACCTCTTTCTTTGTCATGAACACTGAAATCATGGTGGATCACATCTTTAGGGTACTAAAGTCGAGTCCATGAAAAGTGTCCCTGATTTGAGAATTTGATAGTTATGTAAAGAATCTCCATTTTTTCCTCAATGTCTAAATGATAATTGGATAATCTCAATGGTCTCATGGTACTGTTGAAAAAAATAAAAAAAATAGTCTAATATTTCCAGTTCATTAAATAAATCCCATGATGTAAAGAAGATCAAACATACCACGTGTCAACATTGTGGAAAGAATCATATTTGGAACTATCTAATGGGAACCTGGAATTGCATCAAATGTAGAATAATGGTACATCTATCTATGAACTTCCAAAGGGATATGAATATTCCCCAAAACATGGAAGAAGAAAGGACGGTTCAGATCAATAATCTGCCTATAGTGCAGTGTTACAATTGCAAGGAGCATGGTCTTTATGAGAATAATTCCCCTAAGCCAAGGGTTGTTAGAGGAAATCAAAAATAACCTCCAAGGAAGAAAGTATGATATTATGATATCACTAATACTGAGGTGGATCGAGATAATAATGTGGTGATAGGTACTCCAGTTATTCTTTTAAGAATAGAGAATGTACTATTGGATTTTGGTTCAACGCATTCTTTCATATCTAGAAAGTTTAGTAGAACTATTCAAACACCACCTCAAAATTTGGAGGTTGACTTACATGTGGGAACATAAAATGGGGAAATAATTTCATCCAATGTATATAAATCTTCCTCAGTTAACGTTTTTAAACTAAACCTCCTTGAAAATCTCATTATACATCCTTTAGTGGAGTATGATGTAATCTTGGGCATGGATTGGATATCTTTATTCAAATACAACTACAAAAATTTGGGAAAGGGAGAGAACTATGTATATCGTGATGCATCCTTCAATTCTTCACAAGTATAAGGAATAAGATGAACCTCCATCAAAATCACTATCTCGGGTATGGATATTTCTTCCTTATTAGCATGCATATCAAGGTCAAATAATTGAGACAATGGAGAGAATAATTCTTGAAGACATGCCCATCGTGAGGGATTACACTAATGTTTTTCTAGAATAATTGTCTTGTATTCCTTCTGATTTGTATATTGTGTTATCAATTGAACATATTTGTAGATATTTTCCCACATCAAAGACACCTTATTGATTTTCCACCATATAGATGGAAAAGCTGAGCAAGTAGTTACAGGAGAATCTGGATACAGGTTTTATACTCCCGAGTGCTTCACCATGGGGTGATCCAGTACTCTTTGTCAAGAAGAAGGATGATTTAATGAACCTCTACATAGATTATCATGACATCAATAAAATCATGATAAAGAAAAAGTACCCTTGCCTCAGATATAAGAATATTTAAATTAGCTTCGTGGGGACAGTTATTTCTCTAAGGTGGACCTTTTGTCAGGATATCACTAATTAAAGTTGAGGAAGGATGATATTCCAAAGACAACCACTCGAATGAGTTATGGAAATTAAGATTTCACAGTGATTCCCTATGGACTCACTAATCTCTTGAAATATTTTTGAATTTAATGAATAGAGTTTTTAGTGATTACCTCGACAAATATGTAGTTTTATTTATCAATGATATTTTGATATAGTCGAATAGTATGGAGGAACATGCAGAAAATTGGAATACTATGCAAATGACATTGTGGATGGAGAAACTTTATGCAATATATAGTAAATGTGAGTTCTAAATAGAGGAAGTTTCATTCTTAGGGCATGTTATCAGTAGAAAAGAGTATATTTAGACTCTTCAAAGACAAAGGAAATTGAAGAGTGGCCTAGTCCAATATATATAATGGAGATCTACAAAATTATGTTTCTAGATAGGTATTATCAACGATTTTTGAATAACTTTTCACAATTTTCAAATCCAATGACAAAGATGGCATGGAAAGTAGTGTTGTTTGTCTGGAATCAAGAATGAGAGGTGAGATTTAAGGATCTCAAAAATAATATTATCAATGCGCGAGTACATACAGAGCCATTGAGTGGAGAACTCTTTGTGGTGTATAATGTGATGCTATAAAGAATGTCCTAGGCGTTGAATAGATGAAATTTTTTAAAGTGGTATTCTATGCCTCAAGGTAGTACAACATCCATGAGAAAAACCATCCCACACATGATCCGGTGTCGGTGACTATGATCATTGAGTTGAAAATTTGGTGAAATTATCTATTTTTGGAGAAGAGTGAGATATATACTGATCACATGATTCTCAAATATATATCCACATAAAAAGTGCTTAATATGAGCTAGCGAATACAGTTTTATCTCATCAAGTATTATGATAGCTCAATCTACTACCATCACGGTAAGTCAAATAAGGCGGAGGATGCTCTATGTAGAAAGTATCCCATGTCATTAGCAATGATGAAAATTACAAAGGATCAAATATTCGTAGAATTGCGGAGGATGGACATGAGATTCATTAAGGGAGGAACAACATCAATCCGTTCTCAAATGATTACTCAATTATCCCTGATGGAAAAAATAAAGGATTCTTAATGAATATATGTGGATGTTTGGAAATGGGTGGAAGCTATTAGCAATTGGAAATCCTTTCAGTCTAATATTGATGAAGAAGGAGTTGTAAGGGTCACAATTTTGTATACAATATGATCCAGAGATAAGACATGTTGTTTTGGATGGAACACATATCTCAACCTTCTCTATTCACCCATGGAGATCGATGATGTATATAAATATTTGAGAGAAATTTTGGTGGTACAATATGTTGAAGGATAGTGATGAATATACATCAAAGTGTCTAGTATGTCAACAAGTGAAAGTTGAAAGACAAATGTATAAGGGGATGATGAAATTACTATCCATACCAGCAAGGAAGTGGGAGAACGTTACAATGAACTTTTTCATTATACTTCCAAGGATATCTAGAGAAAACAATTCTATATTGATTATTATGGATCATATTACAAAGACATATCACTTTATTTAAAATTGATAGGACTTGTCATTGGATCAGTTTGAATGGATAAAAATAAAAGAGGTGGTAAGGATTCATGGAGTACCACTGTATATTATATCTGATAGAGATCTAAGATTGACCATGATTTCTGGAAAACTCTCTAGCAATCTATAAGAACTAAACTGAACTTTAGAACGGTCTATGATCCTCAAAATGATGGCCAATATGAGCAAAATTTTTAAATATTGGATGATATGATGAGATAATATTATATGTAATTTAAAGGAAGATGGGACCAAAATCTTCCACTAGTTGAATTATCTTACAACAATAGTTACCACTCGATCATCCAAATGGTACCATATGCATCCCTTTATGGGAAAGGTGGAGATCATCGGAATGTTGGGATGAAGTCAATTAGAGTAAGTTTCTAGGACCTGAAATGGTAGATGAAATGGTGGAGAAGGTGAAAAAAGCTGCGCAGCACATCACGGTATCCCAAAGTCAACAAAAACGTTATTCAGAAAATCATCAATGGGACCTTGGGTTCAAAGTTAGAGACATGTTATTCTTATGCATATCTCCATGGAATAAGTTTATGAGGTTTGGGAAAAAACGAAATCTATGTCCCTAGTACATAGACCCGTTTTATTTTTTTGACTGTGTTGGATTTTTGGAAAATTGACTAGAACATCCACCAACCATTCCTAAATTACACAATGTATTCCATGTATCTATCTTAAGAATGTACAAATCTAACCCTTCACATGTACTCTCTTCAATGGTGGTATAGTTGGAGAATTATCTTTCTTACGAGGAGAAGCCTATGAAGATATTAGATTGTAGAGATAATGTTCTACCCAACAAGACTAATCACTGAGTAAAAGTACTAGTGTAGAACCATATGTACGAAGAGTCAACATGGGAACTAGAGTAGGCAATGAATGAAAATGACACATTCCTGTTTATGTCTTAAAATGTAAAACCAAATTTCAAGGGAAAATTTTTAAGGGGGGAAGAATGTAATGAACAAATGTTTTATCAATAAAATTACTTTCCTATAACTATTTATTAATAGTATAATAATATAATATTATATATATAACTCAATAAAAACATTGTAAATGAATAATGAAAGAAATAAAAGCTATCTTTAGAAGTTAAGGAACATATACTAGTGAAATAGTTACTTGACTTTTCAAATAGAAATGCGACCCTTATAAATAATGAACCGGACAATTAAATAGTATCCTAACTAATTAAAGTATAAATAAAATTTCTCCATCTAATAAGTGACAATATGATATAATTATATCATAGTAAAAGAAAGTACATATTTTAAAAATTAATAATTTACTGTTGGTATTTTTGCTAGCCATATAAATTTAATCACAATTCTTCTATTAATTTAACTAATTAATATAAAATTTAAATTCATAATTTAAATTCATAAATAAATATTTTTATGTCTTATGATCATTAGATAATTTTATGAGAACTTAATTAATTTTTTAATGTGTTAGAAAAGCAGTTTTAATTTTCGAATTTGAATTTTTCTTATAAAGTATTATTTTAATTAAAAATTAAATTTAATCCATTTATAAAATTATATCTATATAATTGAGTTCATTTTTTTATTATACACATTGATAAATTTTTTGGGTGAATTTTATGGATTTTCCTGAAATACATGATTTTTTATGAATAGCAAAATATGAAAATTTATGATAAATGCTAAAACCTGAATTTCTATGTCATTCTTGAGCAATGGATGATGAAAATGGACATTAGTTAGATCTCATAGGCTCTATTTAATATTTTTGGCTAAAATAACCATGAATATTCATTGTCTTGAGAAAAGATTTTAAATTAATGATTAAAATATTGGGAAACCCCTCCTCTCCTCCACTAAAAATACTACCCCTCGTCACCTCTTCTCTTCACTCATATAAATAATTTTTACAAGTAAAAATTAATTTAAAATATCTACCTAATCCCCAATACAATGAACATCATCCCTCTGTCTTTTCAAAAGGCCAAATCCCCTCTCTTAATGAGTCTCTCAAGGAATATTTACTGAAGAGGTAAATTCCACTTTTTAAATATTTTATTTTCTTTTGAGTTCATTTCATTATTTTTATTTCCTCAAATAATTTCATTCAAATGTTATGATAACTCCAATACCATAAAGGTACTGTAATTTTGTTATTATAATATAATATTTCTTCATCGTATCTCATTTCCCCATTTTTAATACTAGAAATGACAACTCCATCCGAGATGTGTTAATTAATCACATTCAACCATGGTAGGTTTTAAAGTTATATTAGAATCATTAATTCTAGTAATGAAACCATTTTATTGTTTGATACATACTATAATATATGTATTATATCTTATTTATGGTTTTGGAATATTTTTACACATTTTTAAAATATATATAGAAAAATGAGTTCGTTGTGATCAAAGAACTGCCAATTAACCAAAACAGTTATCATTAAAGTTTTATATAATGATTCATATTCACTCAAAATAACCAAATTAACTTTATAAATATATAATTATATTTATATTCAATAATAAAAAACAAATTCAATTCTTTAGAACCATTCTGAGATTAAATTTTTATCATTACAAGTATATAAGTAAACCGACCATGAAACCTAATGAAACAAACACTCCCAAATAATAAAATCTATCCAATGAACCCATCAAAAAGGTCACGAATTAAATTAATAATGGTATAATAAATCAGTTAAATTAATTATATATTCATTAAATATTAATCAGTTAATTTAATTTTGTTATCTAGGACATTAAGATCAATTGTAGGACACCATCATTTTTAAGGCAAGGGATTTTACATGAACTTCCATTATTCCGTCAGGATGCTCTATCATTGTTTTTACCCAAATGAATTAATCTGTTATTTTTAAGTAAATATTATGATTTTTTTTTCTAAAAACTCCTTTATCAATGTCCATTCATCATCCTATTTTAGGTATATATTTTTTTAAATGGTTCCGTCCTCAATAATTTTCTAAAAGCAAACCTGTTTAAAGGGAACATCCAGAATTTTAATCAATTTCAAGAGCACTCTATAATCATTTTGAATCCACAATTATTTTTATAAAAACAATATTTTTATTATGAAAACAGTATTGTTTCACTTCATGGTATATAAAAAATATTATTCCCCTTTCTATTTTAAATTCCTGTTCTTATTTCCATTAAAACTGTGCTAAACTTTTTTAATGCTAAAATTCATTAAATACACTTCTTACATTTTGTCAGTTCAATTTGACATCACGTACCATGATATAAACATATTTTCCCTTATTAATGTCCATTTAATTTTTAATTCTGTCATTGCATGGATTTTTGTATGATATAACCATTCATTATTGTTTTGGCATGGTTATGACTCCCACTTCTTTCAATGGGTACCATTAGGTTTATGTATGACAGATTATGTATGATTATTTATGTTGAAATAATATCCACTAACTTGTTAATATTTTTATTCCTAGATAGAACTCGAATTAATTGGGTAATATTGTGTCTCTTGAGAGGTTATGTGGAATGGACTTGGCGGTTAGCCAGGACTCATGCTACCATGTGCAACATTTTTGGTGGTTAACCTTGACTTGTACCCCTCTATGTGAAAAAGACTATACTTGTGATAAAGTCAAGTTTTATATTCCTTCCACATTATTATGACTCCATTATTATATGATTTCATGTTTATATGTTATTATTTTGTCTGCACCACACCTTTTAATATTTTTATTCCATTCCCTCTAACCAAGTGCTAAAGATTTATTCTCATGTTTATTCCCTTATAGGTCTTTTAAGGTCATCCATTTGTTCTTGTAATAAATAATTAACACTATGAAGATGTATGAGAACAAATGAAATTAGGATATATTTATGAATATTATATAAATAATTGTTTTATTTAGTCACATGTTTTCAGTATTATATACCAAGTCATCCAAGACACTGGACATTCAGATCATTTCCTAGTAATATGATGCCTTATTATACCTAAAATCTTGTGATGATATGTGTATAAGGATAGGGACTCTATATCAATTTTAAGAATTGGCATTATGCCTACAAAAAATCTACATAGGTTGAACCTTGCCCATATAAAAAAATTATACGCATGATGAACTCGTCCCCACGTAGAAAAATGCTAAATGTGAGGAACTTGTCCCCATGTAGATAAACTCTATGCCACTGGATCCTGGACCTGTGAAGAATCAATCTACTTGGGTCATAACTTGATCCACATTTCCCAATTCTACACAGATGGTCCACTTACCCACCAAGAAACGTACTCTACGGATAGAACACCATTCCATCTAAGAACCTACTACACAAAATAGCGAATTTTAGGGTGTTCAATTATCCTAATCCCATCATCCTCTTCCATCATGCCATTATCCCCCATGTTGGCCCCTCCATGAATTATTCGAAAAGCCTCAGGACAAGACCCCATCAAAATCCACATGAAATGTGTGATATAACCATCATGAACATCTACAATACCCTTTTAGATTGCATACCCATGATAAGTGGATTCACATGAGTAACCTCCACATTAATGTGTATCGTCAAAATGTTTTTAAGTACACATTTTCGGGGTAATACAGGTCCCAACCCTAAGGTTCTCATGTAAACCACCATGATCTAGGGATTGAAATGAACAAATATAATTTCTTTTGATGAGGTAAAATTTTGAACAGTCATCTCGTTCTTAGAAATGATTTAAAAGGGGACTCATCATAAGGTAAGCCTGAAGATTTTCTAGAGGGAGGAGGCACTTTTTCTCTTATTCACCTCCACCAAGGACATATTCATATAGATCTATGAATGTGACAATCAAATATATGAAAACAAGAAAGAAAATAGTTTCAATTGACAACCTCACTATATCTCTTTGAGATATAGCTCCTTCCACCATTTGATAAGGTGAGATCGTTTGATCATTAGATATACTACTTCCTCAAGGTTATCACACCGAGCATTAATCACATGGGCTAAGATGTTAGTGGTGATTCTCAAATTCACATGATCCCATATAGAATGGGCCTTCCATACCATATAATCCCTAATCATATCCCAAACGTCAAATCGTCCTCCTACTCTATATGAGTGCAAATCCTTTCTTAAACCTTTAATGGTCCATATTCCCAATGATGAAATACCAAATGGGCCACCTCCATGTTTATGCACCAAAAATATTCATTCTGAATGGAATGATTCCATATATAAGCCTCAATCATTTCCCCATTCAATTCTTTCTCCTTAGAAGTGTAAGTCCCCACCCATACCGAACTACATGGTCATTGATTCCCAACTAACTAGGATATGTAAGTAGCCACCTTGAGTTCCGAACCCGACAACCAAATCCATCCTAATTTCCATCATAACATATCCCCTGTAAAATCATGACCATAACAAAGAGAATATATATATTCTATGCCCCCTTGGGATGCCTCAACATATGTCCCATACAATACTTGACCAAGCACCCTTCCCCTGGATGTCTATACCATGTGATGTTAAACTAAATGGATGGGTCCTCATCACATGACCTTAAAAGGTGATGTGTCTAGTTAAGTAAAAATGAACTAAGTGGGTTCTGATTCCTCTCTTTAGGATACATAGGAACCCCATATTATGGGTTTTATCCCAACCTGAAAAAAATCCATCCCCTCAAAAGATGATAAACTCTATAGCACTACATCACATGGCATAACACCAGAATCATCTTAATAAACTATCAAAGGATCCCTGATCTTTCCAAAAAGAGTAATGTTGACGGAGAACCTCATATCATACAGATCACTTCATTAACTGGGAACCTTGGATATATACATATGATTCTTTACCCATGCGCATTTACAATCAATCATTACTATAGTAAATCCACATACAAATAAATGGAAATGATCCAGGGACTTGTGAAAATATCATCAATATATAAGAGTGTCTTTAAATATGTAATACTTCCACAAAATAGGGTGTGATGAACATGAATTCCCATTCTCCCAACAAATTTTATTTCTTAAATATAACTATCCAAGTTACCCAATGAGTGCCTACCTTTTGAATTTAGGTCCATCAATACTAGATATGAGAGTCTACGGGTGTTTCCATCTCAACAAACAAAACATGTTGCAGACCATTCGGAGAATTTGTACCCAAATTTAATGATTTCACACCATTAAACCCCCTTGATGTTAAGCAATGGAACAGAAAAATTTCTTCAGTATAAAATTAAATAGTGAATTAAACATGAATGAATTATCTATGGAAACTACATAAAAATATAATAGGGGTATACCACTATAATAAAATGACCACTTTAGAAGGTGTTATAAACCATTTTAAAGACATTTTCAGCAGTTGTGGGAAACTACCGCTAATGTTCCCGCCTACTGTAAGTAGAGGAGCTTGGGATGAAGCACTGAAAATTTAATAATGAATTTAGTGAAGGTTACATTATAAAGGGTTTAAACCCCCTCTAGTAGTCTCTAAATTTACCACATTAGAGGCAGTTATAATAAAAATCACATCTAATATAGGGATTTAGGGGAAGTTTGAACTGGCCCTAATGGTGATTTCAATGGGGGGCAGTTTTTTACACAGCCACCCCGAACCCCTTGACACCCCGACACATCCCTTGATACCCCCTATTGACACCCACCACTTGCCCTTTCCCTTTACATAAGTTAACACTCCCGACACACACCCCTTGACACCCCTCGACACCCTGCGTGCCCCCCTTGACACCGGTTGACACCCTCGGACACCCCCCCCCCCCCCGCCCCAACATGACACCCACCCATGTCTGCCTCAATCCCCCTGAGACAGTAGCCCCACGTATGCCCCCTCCCTTTACTCTGATTGACACCCCCCACTCATGCACCCCCAACCTTGACACCGCTCAACACCAACACCCTTACCTTAACACTAGTCGACACCCCTAACACCCCCACAACCCCCCCCCCCCATGACACCCCAAGCACCCCCTTGACATCCCACCAGCCCTCCTTGACACCAGCTGATAGTGCCGACAAACACCCCCTAACACCCGCGCACCCCAACCATTGACACCCCCCGACACCCATGCACATCTGGACACCCACCCACCCCCACCCTTCATAGATACCTGTACACCTGAATACACCAGCATACCCCACCCATATCCTCCCCATTCACCACGCTCATGCCAGAGAATGTTCGCCATGCCCTAGTAGCCACCTCCCGGCGTAAAAATGTATCTCTCACGTTTCAAACCTGAGATTGGTTCAATATAGCATGCACCACCAAACCACTATGTTGAGCTCTCTTCTGTGCATATTTTACCCTTCATTATATTTAATTATATCATATAGTATTATATATATATATATATTTATATTTGTGTTTAGAAATATATATAATATAATATATTTGTATATATAATATATTTATCTATAATATAATAAATATTTGTGTATAATATTTATATATAATATGTATTTATGTATAATTATAATAAATTTTTCTATAATACATATAAATATTTTCACATATTTTGGTATATTTAATATATATAAATGCATTTTTATACATATATTAATAAATATATATATATTTGTATGTGTGTGTATATTTTTTTATATAATATAATTATAATATATTTTATAAATATATTATATTATATAAATTTATATTATATCACCAACACACATATATATACACACAAAATTAAATGTATTCATATAATTGGAAATAAATAATATAATTAAATTATATATATATATATATATATAAGTACTAAACTAATTTATAATTAATATGCTATACTACAATATAAATAACATAATTATAAAATATATATAAATTTTCATATAATAAATTATTTATAATATAATATATAATATAAATTACTAATATATTTATATTTATATTTATATTTAATTTTGTCTAAATTATGTAAACTATTAAACATAATATAATATAAATGTATTTATACATAAGTATACAATATAAAAGTATTTATGTATGTCTGTGTGTAACAATAACATTATTAATTGTTATATGATATATATGTGTGTGTGTGTGTGTGTACAAAATTATTTTATAATTAATATGCTAAACTAAAATATAATTAAAATAATTATACAATACATATAAATTTAGTTACAATAAAATATTTATAATATAATATAATATATAAATAAACAATATATTTAAATTTAAATATATATATATATATTTAATTTTTCCTAAATTAAGTAAATAGTATGCATAATCTAATATAAATTAATTTATACATAAGTATATAATACAAATATAGTAATGTGAATTTTCGTGTAACAGTAATATTATTAATTATTATATGATATTTATCAGTGTGTGTGTGTGTGCGTGTTCTAAATAAATCTACAATTAAAATGGTATGATGCAATATATGTAAAATAATTATAATATATATATATATATATATTTAAATATTTATAATAGATATATAATATAATTCAATAAAATATATATTTTTATGTAAATTTATATTTAATGTTGTCTATATTATATATATTAGTATGCATAATACAATACAAATCTATTTATACAAAAATCTACAATAAAAATGTATTTAATAAAAAATGTGTACAATAAAAATCATAATATAAATGTATAGTATTTATAAAACTATATATAAATTTAATAAATTTGTAAAAATATATTTATAATTACATTTATATTATATATATATATATTTATTTATATTTATATATATATATACATTTTTTTCATATTTATAAGTACTTATTTAAAATATTTATAAAATGTCCTTATATATGTGTATTATAATGTACATAAATACATTTATTAAATGTATTCATTTAATATATGTACTCATACACATGCACATAACCACATATATATTAAGAAATTTGAATTTATATAAGATTTATTTTAGATTATAAATAAAAATTTAGATGGACTTTAAAACCCCCTTTAATCAAAGGGATTTGTAGTGTTTCATAAACACATTCAATTTCTCGAATTAAAGGGGGTTAACAACCCCTCTAATGTTATAAATTAGAAGGGGTTCAGAACCCCCTCTCATTTTTTAAATCAGAAGGAGTTTAAAACCCCCTCTAATGTCATAAATTAATTGGGGTTCGAAAACCACTATAATTTCATAAATTAGAAGTGGTTCAAAACCCCCCTCTAATTTCATGAATTAGAGGGGGTTAAAATCCCTCTATAATTTCATAAATTAGCGGGGGTTCAAAACAACTTCTAATTTCTTAAATTTAGAGGGCGTTCAAAACCCCTTTTAATTTAAGGTAATACGGGAGTTTCATGGACCTCCTCTAATATCATAAATTAGAGGGGGGTTGTGAACCACCACTATTTACTTTAAAAATCAATTATATATTTATATGTATATATATATATATCCAAACTAATGTAATATATATAGCTCCTCTAAAATACAACAGAATATATATTGCCGCTAATTATTAAATTAGCAGTGGTTTAGATATAATTAGATTTAAAATCAAACCCAATATTAAAAAACAATGCTAAAAATTTTATATGGGGTTATGAACCCCCTATAAATTTAATTTTTAGAGGGGGTTATGCATAATCCCTCTCTAGTTTTTAGAGTAAATGAAATTAGAGGTGTTCTATAACCCCTTATAAATTAGATGATTAGAAGGGGTTGTGCAAAACCCCCTCTAATGTTACAGAAAATGAATTTATAGGGGGTTGTGAAGAACCCCCTCTAAATAACCCCCTATAATATACATTTTTTTAGTGTACAATCGAGTCCACATAGAACTATTTGTGTAGGAATAAATACATCTTTTAGGGAATGAAATGGTGAACTCGATAAGAATCCTTAACCAAGGTGGCCTAGTTACCCTACTTCAGGACCCTTTCACAACCGAAAGGGATAAAGGCCAAGAAAGACACTCAATCATGCACATGATCATGAGGGGATACATTGATGAGTTTTTTATATCTATAGTTTTCACATATTTATTGTATGAAATATTTAGATATTTATTCAATCCAACAGAATTTCATATGTTTTCACAAACATGCATGAAAGCCACTACACCTGCTGGGTCATCCACAATATAGTGGACTACATAACCCACACGTCATCTTTAATGTGGCATATCAACTGCATTGGTTTGATAGTACCAATAGATGAGTACTTTCCCCACCCTATAGGCAGCTAAGTAGGCCCTCCGGGCTATGAAGTCTCACCATCTGTTTTCCCAACAACGGTTAACAGTCTATTACCATGTGGCCCCACTAGATATCTCCAACCATTTCGGGAGCTTGTCCTGGGAATGCGGTAATTAGTACCTCCATTTTATTAGGGAGATATATTAATTCATCACTAATGAAAACATCTATTTCATATATGTGTCTCATCCAAAGTCCCATGATGGAAATCATCATCATCAACATCATGCAATCCATCATCCTCATCCTAAATAGGATAATTTCATGTGGGATCCTATTGATTTAAAGAAGCCACATCTCCCAAGGGTGGAACACAAAAGGAAATTATCTTATAATTGGGAAAACTCTATAATCCTCATTCCAACTAAATAAGAATGCCGTGTAAATACGTCATCAATCCATGAGAAGATGTTAATTCCTACTCAAATTCATGAAGTCCTTTAATAAAATGTGATGGGAAATTATAGGTAGATGTATATTCATATCAAGAAATATGAAGCCCACAATATAAATACAATGGAATAAGATCATATGAAGATACGTGCTTGCAAAAATGAATCTCATTAGTAAAGTATGGCAGAAATCCAAGTACATGATCATATTACTATTATGACTCTCTAAACCCAAAATGCTAATAAGATGAAAATTACAGGTGTAGGCATATTCCATCAAATGAAAATTTATCCCACCAGTCAAATATAGAAACAATCAATGGGATGATGTACATTCGTCCTCGCACATAACAACATCATCGGTCAAATATGATCGCAAACGAATATAGGTAGAAGAAACTTTATGTGGATTCTGATCAAGACAATTAGAAAAATACAATTGAAACTAATGAGTATATGAAAATAATTATGCATCCATATCAAGACCATTACAAAAATATAGTAGTAATAAGATAAATCATCTCGACTATACCATATATAATCCTAGGGTAAACTCTTTCCACTTCCCCCAGATAGTAGAATTGTGAGTACTCACAAGTAGAAATAGGGGGACCGGAGTAGACACATATTCCTTCCCAGAAATCATAATTCACATATATTCCCATTCCATCCATACACATATATCAACATAGTCTATAAATGACGGGGGATCCAAAATCAGTTCCTAACCACATCATATATAACTGTCAATAAATAATAATCACCCAAAGTAATAGAAAGGATTCAATACCATAATCTCACCTCCCTGATTGGTGTGACCCATCCGCAAAAATGAGGTGGTCACTCCAATAAATACATGAATCCCTTCTCCCATCTAGGGATTTCTTGAAATAATCTTTGCTAAATGTATAATAGGATCTAGAAAAAATACGTGTTCCATCTATTGAAAATTGGTCCACGTCGATGGATACTCTAGGGAAGACATATATCTCTACAAGAACTCAAGTATCTTTTCGGAGTATCTTGGTAACACTATAAGGGAAACAAAAACTAGAACACATATATTATGGTCATAAACTACATTAAGTGACCCTAATTTCTCGTAAGAGGGTGCCAAAAAATTAATGGTTCCAAAGGAAACAATAAACTGAATAGAATATCAATGACCATACACTACTAGAAGACAATTTTCTTCATTCTATCAAAAACCTATCAATAGAGGCTTATGATCCATCTATTTCATTACCAAAATATAGAAGTTGTTGTTGTTGTTTCAAAGGTCCTCCCAAAACATTGTTAACAACATATATAAAGTTACATACTAGAGAAAATACCATGAAGGAATACTTCATTGATAACAAGTGATTGTTCATGATATCCTATCTCCTGATATGCATCATAGAAGCCCTCTTCATGGCCATAGTATAAATCACCAATAAGGTCCTCCCCTTGTTGTCATCCACCCGAATTAGTCCCCCCCATGGCATAAAATATTTACAGTATCCTTGTTGTCAGACATGAATCTATGATGTTAGTCCCCATCATTACGGTATAATATATGAAGGTCCTACACATAGTATATATTATTTCAGTATAAAGGTTTTCCCTTTATTTTATCCACACTAGTGGTCCCCCCTATGGAATATGAAATAGGAATTATCCCTGTAGTCAGAAATAAACCTATGATGGTAGATATCACCATTCTGGAACCAACTATAACGGTCCTCCCTATAGTGATGTCTTAATAATGAAATAAGGCCATCCCCTTATTGTTGTTCCCCTTCATGGTACTATTCTTGGTATACACTATAGGAATTATCCCAAAAGTAAAACCTCAAGCTATAATGGTAGTCCTTTCCATTGTCACACCAACTACAATGGTACACTCCCATAGTCATGTTCTTTATATGTGGGAACATCCTACCCTTTCTGAATCAAATAAAATAATGCCCTCATATGTAGAGGTTCTTGAAATGTTGGGGCCCAACTTCTTAGATACCATATCAATAATATAACAACCCTACTATTTATCACACACTCAAACATGATTTATTACAAAAAATATTCACCTGATAAAACATGAAATATTGAGAGGTATAACGTCTTTGGGGATTAGGAACATTACATAACAACATAAAACATGAAACACAATATCTACATTAAATATATCCTTTACATGACCACAACATTCCCTCGTACATAGCATTGCATGGGATAACCTGAGGACATGCATAATAAAAGGGTGATCTATAAACCCTAGTAAGGTAATAAACATGGAATAACATGAGGAATACAATACATGTTATAAAATAAGCATATCAATGGATCACATGAGAAATATGAACAAAAAGGCATGATAAAGCATGAAAATCATAACATGGTGATGTGGTAATAACCCTTAACATGGTATTAGCATGATATAAGGCTCATTGAACATGAAGCAAGAGTATATCCTCATAGAACATGATGCACTAATAAACCATAATTTCACATGAATCATCATGAGTGAACACTCATTGCACAAGACTTTTCGTGATAATATAATTTACCCAATGCATTTGAGTGCTATCAGGGCACAACCTTCTTAATCATTTCATTTCATGCATAAGTGTACCACATGGATCATAAAACAAGGATTCATTAAAAATAATCATTTATTCTAGGATAAATGAATGTGGAATTAATACATCAATCTCTATAAATAATAAGTAAATGTGAGAAATAGTGAATACCCCTGATAGATAAATGGACATGGTATTCAATACACAATGACTTTGTCTTGGAAAATCACGTTGCAATTTCAGTAGCGTAACAATGTGACAAAAGAACTCATAAAAACGGCTGATGAGATAAAAATGGATGTATCATCACCTATACATGAAATGGATAGTAAGGGGTAATATATATTCATTTCCCAACAATTATAATGTAATTTATATTCATAATACAAAATAATTTCTTGTATGTAAATGAGAAGATAGAATTTTTTTACGGAATCTCGGCGTGGTAACATGTGAATATGAGAGGAATTTAATGAGGGAGAAAGGGATATATCATCATTCAAAAATAAAGAGCAATGTATTTGGGAGGTGTTAAGACATACCCCAACATTTATAATTGAAAATAAAATTGAAAAATAGTATTAATAAACTTGGATAAAAAGGTAAAGCTAGGAATCCCTTACTTGGAAGTGTGCTCCCAGAGGATTGGGAGGGGATTGAGAGAGGATTATTTGTATCTTGGGGTACCTTGGGAGGATTTTAGAGATAGGGGGGAAGATTTTTTGATGAACTCAAAAGTCTTTGAGTGAAGAGGAAGTGGGAGCTTGGGTAGGTTTATATAGGAAAGGTGAAGGAAGTCATTATTATTTAGGTTTCAGACACCTCATATTAAACTAATAAAAACTACAAACTAGAACATAGTTTTTGCCCATCGTTTTTTCAAAAGGGGAGTGGAAAAAATATTTAAAAAAAATTTGACTAACTTCTTAAAATAATAGGGTTGTTTATGTGGTGCTAAGTCACCCTCTCATGGAAATTCTTTTAAAAAGATAAAAAAATTTATAAGTCAAAGAGGGACCACTAAGGCATCATAAAATTAATCAAAAAAAAATCTGAAATCACATTATTTTAAGGATAAAACATTAAATGGATGAACATGTCATTTATAGGATTTTATTACATCACTATTGGGTCATTATGATGTCATATAACACATTATATATTTAAACAGTATTTAATTTTTACCCAATAATTTGACTGTCTCAGAAAACAATGAAAAATTCATGGTTGAATATTTTTTATGTCCTGATTCCAAAAATAATATTCATTTTATCTAAATAGTTTTCTAAATATTTGAATTTTTACTTTATAAATAAAACCGACATTTATCGAAAATTCATGATTTTTGACAAAAACCGCTTTCAAACCATAATAAAAATTAAAATTCCATTAATAAAATAATAAGATCATTTATATTTAATAAAAATTAATTTAATATTATTAATAATAATTTATTAAAATATTATTTAATTAAAAATTCCATTAATTTATAAAAATTGATTTCTTAGTTGAATATTAACTAAAAAACTATTTGCGCTTTAAAAAACTATTTAAAAAGTGACAATAATAAAATGAATGTACACTATCTATACAAGAACAATGTAAAAATTAGTAGTAGTAGGGTCTTGATACATAACCCCTTATAACACCAGCATAAGGACGAAGGCTAAGGTGTGTGATGGTGACAGACTCTGGGGGTGGCTCGAATAACATCGATCGAGTTGTAATCTCAATCAACGTACACTTTTTCAGTAGGCGGTTCTGTTCAAGCATAACATATTGAAGTTCAGATTCGGCTTATTCATGGGCAATGCCCAATGATGCTAACTCTATTTTGAGCACTGAAAAATGCGCTTCATATGGGGAAAGTCTACTGGATGAGGCAATGCCTTCCTTTGTCTTAGTAAATTAGATTTGTTAAATCCCTATGTTTATAATAATCACGTGATCACTGTTAAATGTCAATATTAGAAACGGTACCAATTCATAATGGTATTTTAAAATCCAAAACATAAAACCAATGTAGTTTACATTTTATAAAACCATTTTACACAATAAGTTATTAGATTAAGAGAATTTTCATTAATGAATGCTTGGGTCGCTATAATCTTCCCCCCTTAAGAAATTACGCCCTAAAAAATTCCTTTTCCCACACAATAACAGATGTGGGAAACTCTTCTTTCATCACTTCTTCTGATTACCATGTCACTTGTTTAATCATGTGGTCTTTCCACAACACCTTGATGAAGGGTACTGTCTTATTTCATACTACCTTTTCTCTACGATCTAAGATCATCACTAGTTTCTCATCGTATGAAAGATCATATTATAGTTGTACTGCCTCTGAAGAGAGTACATGTGAAGGGTCTGGTATGTACTTTCTTAAGAGGGACACATGAAAGAAATCATGTACATTGGCCATGGTAGGTGGAAGTTCTAGTCGATAATCCACAACCCCGACACGATCAAGAATATCGATGGGGAAGATGTACCAAGGATTTAACTTCCCTTTATTTCCAAATTCCATGGCCATATTCCTAGAATATATGCATAGAAATACATTTTCTGTAACTTTTAACCCAAGTTCTCATAGATGGTTATCTACATAACTCTTCTGTAGACTTTAGGCCATCGTGATATGATGTTGAATGGTTTTCACCTTCTCTATTATCTCTTTGACCCTTTCTGGTCCTAGAATATTATGCTCAGTGACTTCATCTCAACATGTCGGTGTTCTACACCCCTTCCCATATAAGGCTTCATAAGGCCCATATGGATGCTTGAGTGGAAACTGTTATTATAAGAGTATTCAACTAGAGGAAGATATTGATATCATCCTCCCTTTAAGTCCATTGATCACGCTTTCAACATATCCACAAGTGTTTGGATAGTCCACTCAGATTGACCATCATTTTGAGGATGATATGCCTTACTGAATTTCAACTCAATATCCAAATCATGTTGAAGTCTCTTCCAAAACATAGAGGTGAATCATAGATCTTGATCAGAAACAATCAATAGTGGTACCCCATATAGCCTTACCACATCTTTGATATGTATCTGTGCCAATTGATCAATTGATAAATCCTTCTGAATTGCAATGAAGTGCACATAATTTGTAAGATGATCCAAAACAAACCAGATTTCATTGTTGGATTTGGATGTCTTCGAATGTCTAGTGACAAAGTCCACGGTGATGTTCTCCCATTTTCATGCTGGTATGGGAAATGGTTTCATCATCCACTTAGACTTCTATCTCCCTGCCTTCACATGCTGACACTCCAGGCACTTTGATGTATACAATGTGATATCCTTATTCATATTATCCCACCAGTAATGCTATCGGAGATCTCGATACATATTTGTGTTCCCTATGTTAATAGGGAAATTTGAACTATGCGCATCATACAAAATTTACCTCTTCATCTCCATACTTGATGGAACACATAGTATTTTCCCAAATCTTGCGATTCCTTATTCATTAACATTGAACTCTGAGGATTTTTCTTTTTTGATAGCTTTGAATTTCTTCTAAATTCCCACATCATCCTTTTGAGCATCCATTAACTTTTCCAAAAGATACTGTTGAGAAATCATTAATGAATGTATTGATGATGTTCCCTTCTTTATGTTTCCCATGTCCATCTTCATAAAATCTAAGAAGATTGGATCCTTCTCAATTCTCATCAATGATAGAATCGTTTGGTCCTTTCATCTTAGAGAAACACCCACCTGGTTCGCTTTCCTCGGGTGGTAATGGATTGAGAATTCATAGTCTTTGATCAAATCTAATCTTCATCATTGGTTCATTTTCAACTTTTTCTGAGTGAATATATTCATGAGGCTTTTGTGGTCCGTATATATTTCATACATCTCCCCATAGAGGTAATTCTGCCAAAATTTTAAAGCGAACATCACTGCATCCAACTCCACATCATGTGTTGGATATTTTTTCTCTTGAAATGTAAATTGCCTTGAAGAATTGGAAATGACATTGTATTTTGGCAACAACACATAGCCTAAGACATTCTTCGAAGCACCACTGAATACCAAAAAAAGTTCTCCAATTGTGGGTAAAGTGAGCACGGGCGTAGTGATAATCCTCTTTTTCAACACATTTAATCATTATTTGAATTCATCACTCCATGAAAACTTTAATCCCTTCTAATTTAGCATGGTAAGAGGTTTCTACAATCATGAGAAATTTTTCACAAATCATCGATAATATCCAGAGAACCAAAATAAGCTACAAATATCCATTACCGATGTTGGTCTCATTGATCCCTCTATTGAAGCTATATTTGAGGCTACCATAGATATCCCATTTCTTGTGATGATATGACCCAAGAATGATACCTCCTTCAACTAGAACTCACACTTGTGGTACTTTGAATAGAGCTTATCATTTCACAAGGTCTCTAGTACAGTGCTTAGATACTCCTCATGCTCCTCCTTGGTTTTAAAGTATATTATAATATCAACTATAAAGACTACCAAAAACTTGTCGAAGTAATCTCTAAAGACATTATTAATCCAGTCCATCAATATTTCTAGAGTATTAGTGAGTCTGAAAGGCATTACCAGGAATTCATAGTGCCCGTAACTTGTACAAAAATCTGTCTTTGGGATATCTTCCTTCTTCACCCATACTTGATAATATTCTGACTGCAAATCCCCCTTAGAGAAGTATTGTGATTTACTCAGCTGATCGAACAAGCAATCAATTAGTGTCATAGGGTACGTTTTCTTTATCATGATTTTTTTAAGCTCGGGATAATTGATGCAAAGGCGCATTGACCCATCCTTCTTCTTGATGAAGCGGAATGGTGCGCCCCATGGTGAAGCACTAGGGTGAATAAAACCGTAATCCAAATTGTCTTGTAGTTATTTCTATTGCTTCTCAAGCTCCACAATAGACATTCTATATGATTTCTTGGATATTGGAAATGCCACAGGTATACGTTCAATTGAGAATTCAACATCTCTTATAAGAGGAAGATTTGGAAATTGCTTGGGAAACACATCAGCGAATTCAATCACAATAGGCATGAAATCAAGGATGGTTGCATCCTTAGACTCAATTATCTAAACCAGATATGTCTGTTTATCAGGTATTAACATACATGCTTGAGATGATGGTGCTAAATATTATTCATCTTCCTCCTTTCACTTATATAGAATAGGGGTTCGATTCTACACATGGAGAGCGATTTCCCTCTCACGAAAATTTATATTGGGTCAATATAAGGAAAGCCAATCCATGCCAATAATTGCATCAAATTCTACCAGAGGGAGTAGGATGATGTTCGATGGATGGTTCAATCCATAGATTGTGACTAGGGAGGATTTATATTCACATGATGCAATGATTTCCCCATTTTCCATACTCACCAGCATCTACACGTCCATGATTTTGTGGTGGTGTTGTGATTGTTCTAATAAACATTATAGATACAAAAGAATTCATATAACTAAAATCAAAAAGTATGTTCTCTATTATTGAATGAATAACTAGCGTACTTGTTACCACTTCATTTGTGGGGCTCTCTTTAGTGGCAGTGATGGAAAATTATCACCCTTGCTACCTTGGAGGTTGTTGGTTGCCTCCAAAAACCCTTGTCTTAGGGAACTAATTTACATGGTTACCTGGTTCTTTTCATTTGATGTAATGAACAGTACATTAAGAGTTGAACAAAGTGTTTCTCTACTCTATCGTAGCTTCAGGTTTTTCATGCCGATAGTTAATAGCCAGGTGCCCTTCTCTTCCACACATAAAGCATTTCCTCATCCCCTTTAGGCATTTTCTAGGGTGCTTTTTCCGCACCTTTGGCAAGTGGGGTGATTGATATTCATTACACCATTGTATATATCCATAGGACCACTAGAATTGAAGTCCACCTTATGATTCTTATCCCTGTGATACCCCTGAGATTCGCTGATCTCTATTTTGACCTTGAGGGCACATCAGATAATTTCCCCATAGCTGTCAACAGCACAGATCACTAGGGATTTCCATAGGCTAGGTTTCGGCCCACAAAGGAAGTGGTCAATCTTGTATTTGGGGGTAACGACAAAGCGAGAGGCATATCGTGCAAGCCTGGTAATGTTATCCTCATATTATCCTACAGATTCATCATCTATTTTACTTGAGGGTAAGGAAGTCCCTTTCTATCTCAAGTCGGAGGGTACGTGGAAAATATATATTGAAAAGCATCTTCTAGAAATCATTCCATTCAAATGCCTCAATTTTCTCCTCAGGCTTTGCATTTTTTTTTATCAATTTCCACCATTGATCAACATCACCCTCCATACGATATGCATCCAGAAGAACCTTCTCTAGTTTGGAACACTGAAGGATGGAGAATATGTTTTCAATGGTGTTCCATTGTTCAGCTATTGAGGGATTATATGATGCATTAAAACTAGAGGCCTTTGTCTCATGAAGCTCTCGATAGTGACTTGTTCTTGCGTATGGGGGTGAACATTCGTCTTGACCCATGTTTCTATTCAAATCATTAGTTAACTGAGAGAGTATAATGGGAATGTTCATAATTCCTGCTCCCATCGGACTGGGAATCGCATTAGAACAATCATCACATTGATCTTCGCATTGGTTGTTAGACCGAGTCCTCTTATTACATGCCATTTGTTAAAATTAAAAGAAATTTAAGGGTAACACATAAATGGTAGTCCGAGGAAAAATCATATGACTTATAAATAGATTTTATTTCCATAACTTATGAACCTATATACTTCAATATATGTTATCCATGATCTACATTCTAACATGTATTCTTAGAGGAATTTTTTTAATTCCCTTAATAATGGTTCATACTAATCTTATTAATATATCAAAGCATATCCCCCGGGAGTGTCGTCACTAAGAATGAAGAAAGGCATGTTTTTGTGTACCAGGATACCCCAGGTCAATACCAAAACTCTTTGCCATAGTTTTCACTCCTAGGAACATCTGTGCCAGAGCTGCCTCTACCTTCTCATATGCAGATAGGTATGTATTAGCATGATAAACCACCTACTCAATACTCACCAAAATGTAGGGATGTTTTTTTATTTTTAGTCTAGTATATCAGGATTCAAATGGGTTTTCTAATCCTAATCCCGAAAATAACTAAATCTATCATCTGATGACAACCATAATAACCCTTCTCTCTATTACACACTTAATCATGATATATTACATAAACTCCTCACCTGATTCAACATGGAAGATTGAGAGGCCTACTGTATTTGGGTATTAGTAACATTACATAACAATGAAACACATGAAACACAACATCTTTATTGAGAACATCCTTTACATGACCACAACATTCCATCATACTTAGAATTAAATGGGATAACATTAGGACATGCATAAGAAAATGTTGAGCTATAAATCCCAGAAATGGAATAAACCAGAAATAACATGAGGAATACAATACATGTTAAAAAATAGGAATATTAATAGATAACAATAGGAACATGAACATAAAGGCCTGATAATGTATGAAAATCATAACATTGAGATGTGGCAACAACACTTAACATGTTATTAGCATATGCCAAGGCTCATTGCAAATGGAGCATGATTAAATCCTCATTGCACATGAAGCACGAGTAAAACATCATTTCAGTTGGATTATCATGAGTAAACCCTCATTTCACATGACATATCATGATACTATACTTTACACAATGCATTGGAGCGCTTTCTGGGTGCATCCATCATAATCATTTCATTTCATCTATAAGTGTGCCACATGGATCATAAAACATGGATTCATTAAATATAATCATTTATTCAATGATAAATGAGTGATGAATTCATACATGAAACACTTTAAATAATAAGTAAATTTTCATAAAGTTTAATACCCTTGATAGAGATATGGGCATGGTGTTCACTACACAATGAATTGGGCTTGGAAAATCATGGTGCCATTTCAGCAACGTAACGACATGACATAAGAACTCATAAAAATGGTTGATGAGACAAAAAGGGGTTTATCAACAAATGTACATGAAATGGACAGTAAGGGGTCATATATATACATGTCCCAACTATTTGAATGGAATTTAGATTCATAATACAAAAGAGTTTCTTGAATGTAAATGAGGAGAGAGAAATTCCGTATAGAATTTCAGCATGGTAACAGGTCTATACGGGAGGCATTTAATGAGAGATAAAGGGGTTTATCATCACTAAAACATAAATAGGGAAGTGTGGGGTAGGTTTGAAATCATACCCCAATATATATAACTAAAAATAATTGTGCATAACAATATTAAGAAACTTTGATAAAAAGAGATAGGAAGTAATCCCTTACATGGAAGTGTGATCCCAAAGGATTGGGAGGGGATTGACATATGCTTATTGGGAGCTTATGGAACATTGAGAGGAATATAGAGAGAGGGTTAAGTGGTTGGACGAACTCTAAAGGCATTGAATGTAGAGGAAGATCGAGCATGGGTGGGTTTATATAGGAAAGGAGAATGAATTCTTTATTATTTAGGTTTGGGCCACCTCACATTAAACTAATCAAAAACACAAACCAGACCATTGTTTTTTCCCATGGGTTTTGACAAAGGGTAGTGGAAAAAAATATTTTATAAGGCCAATGGCCTAACTTCTTAAAATAATAGGGTTGCTTATGTGGAGGTGAGTCACACTCCCAAGGAAAACAATTTAAAAAGAAATAATGTTTTATAAGTCATGGAGGGTCCACTAAGGCAACATAAAATTAATCAAACAAATATAAAATCACATTATTTTATGGATAAAACATATATTGGCCGAACATATCATTTATAATATTATATGACATCATAATTGGGTCATTATAATTTCATAAAACACATTATATATTTAAACTGTATTTAAGTTTTACCCAAAGAGTTGATTGTCCCAGAAAGTTATAAAAAATTCACCGTTGGATAATTTAGACGTATAAATTTCAAAAATAATCTTATTTTTATCTAAACAATTATCAAAATATTTGAATTTTTAGTTTTAAAATAAAAACCAACATTTATCGAAAATTCATGGGTTTTTGATAAAAAAATCTTTCAAACATTAATACAAATTAAAATTGCATTCATAAAGATATAAGATCATTTATATATAATAAAAATTAATTTAATAATAATAATAATATTTTATTAAAATATTATTTAAATAAAAAATCCATTAATTCATCAAAATGGATTTCTTAGTTGAATATTATCTAAAAATACTATTTATTCTTTAAAAACTATTTACAAAGCAGCAATAATAAAATTAATGTATATTCTATATACAAGAATAATTTACATAATCGTAGTTCTAGGGTCTTGTTACATAACCCCTTATAACACATGCATACGACCGATGGGTACGGTGTGTGATGGTGAAAAACTCTTGGGGTGGATCAGATAACATCGCTCAAGTGGTAATCTCTATCAACTTCCACTTCTCCCGTATGTGGTTCTATTCAAGCTTAACATGTTGGAGCTCAACATGGTCTTGGTCTAGAGACAAACCCATTGGAGCCACTTCCTTTTCGAGCTCCAAAAAATGGGCTTCGTATGGGGAAAGCCTACTGGATGAGGCCATTGCATCCATTGTCTGAGTAAATAAGATTTGTTAAAGCCCTATATTTATACTAATCATGTGATAACTATTCAATGGATGTATTTGAAACAGTCACAATTCATAAATGTATTTTACACTCAAAAACATAAAACCAATAAAGTTCACATTTTATATAACCATTTTACATAATAAAACATTAGATCAATAGGAATTTTCATTAATGAATGTTTGGGTCGCTACAAATAACAAGTGAAATCCTTTATTAACTAGGAGACAACCAAGGGAAGTGATCATATTCAGAGCCACCCACAGACCATTCAGATATCAATGATACCCCCACTAGTCCTTTACTTGTGATAAATAATCAAGAAGAGTTCATGTTGGGCAGAACAAGTTGATGAGACTCCTAAAAAAGAAACAGTAGATATGTTTCTTATGAGAAGACAATTGGCCATGGCTGAAATAATAGTTATGTTTTGGCCCACAACCACAACTCAGTTTGACATAATAATTGAGTGGTGATGGGAATTCATACATAAACGTCATCTCAATCAATGGAAAACTATCCACTACTTGAAGAAACAAATCGCTCTCTCCAATGGGTATGCATACCGTGTCAATATATTGAGATAGAATCGTTGTGAAATCAGCTTTGAACCCGTATTGTATTCATGGAGACCAAATGAAGAGAGTTGGTAGAAATATATCTATATGGCATGCCTCAATATGCTACATAAGTTCCATTTTCTAATCGACAATACCCCACCTGGTATTCATATTCACGGATTTAGAGAACACAATTACTTTAATTTTTCCCATGCTCGGTCTTGGAGAACCCATTAGAAATTACATCTTGTAATGTTGTTCTCACAATAAGAACATTAATTGAAATCCCTTTTTAGGAAAGGAAACATGCTCGACAAGGACCGAACATCTGTTATTCTCAAAAGGGTGAGGCCGAATGAGAGAAACCCATAGAAAAACTCATGAACTAAGAAACCAAGAACATTCTAGAGACTTCTTTCTTAAGGGAATCCAATAATTGATAACTACTAATGTCCTCAGAAAAAATAATTACTCATCCTATCCCAACACCACATTTGGATCACAATCAAATGGGAATTCATGATATCATGAAATTCATGATTGTAGTAGTCACTGATGTAGTATGGGATCAGCCTCATCCCATAAGCCTAGGGGAACTTTTTATAATAAACATTTCCTCATAAGATAAAAAACTAAGGGTTGAGGCACAACAATAAGAGAATGGGAGAAAATCCAGTCCATAGCGATGGGGTGATTTTTAACATAACCATTCACCATATAGAAATAAGTATTTTACCATTTAATGAGGTGAATAATTAGAAATTTATCTCATTTCATCCCATCCCTTTAATAAATCCCCCCAAAAGGAGGTGTACAACAAGTTCATATAGAGATTTTGTTCATGTTAACATTCACCATGAATCTAAAACAGGATCATATAGTGGAATGAGAAGATCCAAAAATTGACACAAATGGTACTCCTACCATTCAGCTACTAGTACACTGCCCATAATTCATAATTCATTGGTGAATGTCATGGATTTCAATCCTTTAGACCATACTAAAAATGGAGAAAATGTAGAAGAGGAAGGGGATAATGGTTCAACATAGAATCAAAACCAATCTATAAATGATGGTTTTCTTACATAGAACCAAACTGTTTCTAGATATTTGGGTTCCCTCTTGACCATTCTCGTACAACCTCTTCATATAACCTCTAATAAATATATGAATAAAAACAAGTTCATTTAAAAACCCCCTCTTCCTCTAAATGAGAACAATCTCACTACTATCGTTGAAATCTATTATGGATAATAGAAATAAATGAAATATTTTTGGATAATCAAAGTTGAATTAATCTAAGTGAGCATTTCTATTGAATATTATCTCCAGAAAGGGCTTCAACAAAAACTTACAGCAAGTGTTCCTTATCCACAAGGGTTTATCCCGGAAAATGAAGCAAGGCTGGAACCTCCTCCCAACATTGTGTTAGGACCATTATTCTACCTGGACACAATCTTGTAGGTGTATCATGATTTCCATAGATTATGAAGATAGTTAGAATAGGTTCTAGTAAATCCTCAAATGTTTTCCACATTCTGATATCAGCCTCAAGTATCTGCAAAACAAGCATGTTAAATCCTACCCCTCCCTATAACTATCGAATATCTGGTTATATAGATCAATCATCAATGGATTATCAATACCATTGAGTCATTTTCAACTTTATTGGAAACAATAAATTAGTATCATGTACCGATACAGCCAAAATAGTAGCCTTACCTTTATTGAGTGAGTGACACCCCAACACATCCAAAATTATGGAGGCTAACACTTCCAAAATTTTGATAGATTAGGTGACCTCGGACAACATCTCATGCACTATGAATCTTAAAATGATCCAATGATGGGAACCCCATACCAAAAAGAATCAGTAAAACCTAGATGCTTTCATTGAGCTCTATAAGTACTAGACTAAGTAAGGTACACCATTTTTCAAGGTCGGTCAATAACAAGTTGGTAGGATATCCATCAAAAATCCCTTTTCTAGTTTATCTCAAAATTTATAGAGACAACAGTCAGGGAAAACTCAAATTGTATATTGTGGGATAATTAGAGGTACTATGTAATAATTTCTATATGGAAAGGGATAACATAATCTTTGAATCATCCACATCCCCATGAAGAAATGATTTCTATGTGCATCGATAATCTCTGTGACGAGCTGTGAACGTGGCCCATATCAGTGAGGTATAAAAGTGGGTTTCTATATTTCTTTTCATTTTCCCAATGAATGGGGGTCTCCATAAAAAGAACTAAGATCTTGTCCTGGATAACCTCACTCGTCCCAGAAATAAGTGTTGGAAAAAACAAAGAGTCCTCCTTAATTCTTAAGACAACACATGTACCAACTTCGGTTCCATGACCTGCACCATATCAGGTATCACCCTTGGACATCAACAATAAAACCTACCTCGACTAGACAATCAGATTATACTATGAAAAATAAATTTGGGGAAATGAGGAATAAATTTTACTCGTTTGAACATGATCAAGACCGAGGCTATTTTATAGACAACATGAAATGAATTTAACTCTACTTAAAGAGCTAGGATGGGAGGATAAGGTTGGTTTGGATAACTATCTAGATTATTGTCCCTTTAAACATATATTGGGACACAAAATCAAGGAATAATATATCTAAAATGATATCCCATATAATGTGATAGATTCTAATCAAGTAAAACTTGGACCACTACAAGAACAAGTGGCATATGGTTCTTCTACTACACTTGATAAAGGAGGTGTCTTCTAAGAAGTCCTTAATACGAGATAAAAAAAGATCCATAGTTGGATGAATCTAAATTGAAGCAACTGAACTCATGTTATTCTCCAAGAATAGTTGGAACAACCAACTATGCCCCTAGGAAATCTTGTTTTAGAATAGTCTACATCCACCACCCCAACACCCTATAAAAAATTTAAATCTAAATACATGTGTGATCAGAGAGGCAGGATGACTGTGACACCCTGAGATTTTATGAGAAATATTCTTTTTAATTTCTTTGAATTACTGTGTTGTACACTACAAAAAGATTAAATTTCACTATATACAACACCATATTGTCTTGTAGTATAATCAAACATTATTCATGGCTTCGGTTGCACTCAAGAGTGAAATTCCTCAATAGTGTGTGTTATACGCAATACCAAGTTTCACTAAACAACGATATATTGTTATAATATTATTATGAACTAGCCGTTATGAATTTTATTAACCTCATTTTGAATTTTATGACATTTTATTTCATCTTAACCATTTTATAGAACAAGTTATGAGGAAAAAAAATTTCTTATAAAGGAAATATTTTTCCAAAAATCACGTTTTGCCACCGTTTGAGGGCACACCCACATTAAATCTAGTTTTTGACACATTTTATGAGTTCACATTGACAAAATAAACTTATTCATTTCAATAAGTATATAAAAATTTAATTTTGATATTTTTTTAATATTTTTATGTTAACTTTCATATTTTGATGAATAGTTAAAACACAATGAATTTTAATTAAAACCAACACTTTTTAATCGAGTTAATTTATATGGTTAAATTAAAATATTTAATTTTCTAAACTATAAATATAATATATTTTTAATATTTAATATAATCTATATCATTAGAATTAATTTTACATTGAATTTATAGGTAGAAATATTTCAATCTATTGCAATGTTTTGACTTTTAGAACATGTTTTCTTAACAACGGGATAATTTTTAATTAAATACTGCAACTTATTTATTTATAATTTGGAAAAATGGATTCCATATTTGGAATCCGTAGGTCGAAATTATGTTAATAGGATAATTTTTTATTTTTACACATTATGAATAGTAACTACATTAAATTTTATTTACTACAGTTAAAGGTAAATCATGCAATTAAGGGTACAAAATATTATAAAATGACCCTAACACATGTATTAATATAATTGGATGATTATATGTCATCCAAAAATATACTTGGGATGAAATGGTATCTTTTGGAACCCACTTGGATGTGATTAAGACCTTTAATTTATTTTATTTAAAGGAAAGTGAAATATGTCCCACTCAAACATTAATAATTAAAGCATTTTTAATTTAAAATTATACCAAATATAAAATTTATTATAAATACTTATTTGAAATATAAAATGTGTTTCTTTATCATGATAATATCATTGTAATTTTTAAGAAATATATAATTACCTTAATAGATTATATATTAATGCTGTAGAAATTATTTATTTAGTGAAAAATCCATAATATAGTTTTTATTAAAATAATAATGCCAATGAAAAGGCCCAAACACTTGACCAAAACTTATTGGCCGAGTATATATACACCATAATAATCCCAATGGTGACTTTTGGACCGTTTGGAGCCTCACAAAATAGATTATTTATTTATATTATTTTATTTTAAATGAGTTCAAAGTTGTCACCTTAAAAAGTTAACAAATATAACATTTTTAATGTTGGGTTTCATAGAATATAAATTCAAGTAAAGGTATTATTATGAAATATTATAGATTTATCTTCCGCATAGGATTTTCTTTTTTTTATGCAAAAAAAAAGTATATTACATAATTAAAGAAATTGTTGTAGTAATTATTTTATTAAGAGAAATATCAAATAAATGGTTTTAAAAATATTAAAAAAATATTATATGAACGAATTAATGTGCACCATGAATGTTTTAGATGAATATGACTTTTTAGTAAACTATTAAATATTTTATTTAGAATATATATTCTGTGTGGATTTTATTTAAAATCCAATAATTGAATAGTGTTAAAATTGACACTATTAAGATTTTATAAAAATAACATTTTATTAAATTGTTTAAAAATCACAAAAAAAAAATAAAAATTTAAAATTTAAAATTTTGTGGTCTAAAATGTTATAACGTATTTAATTATGGAAAATACACAACACCTAAGAATATTTTACCACAAATAAAATGAAATAGATTAAATAAGGATAAGTCAAAATGATAAGGTTTAAAATAAACTCAAAACATATCTAAAATTTATTGGTTTATGATATTACAACCTTATCACATCTCATCTTCAAATTTTAGTCATTTGTGGTTATTTTTAGGTGGGTTTTTAGTGTTTTATAAATTAATATTTTAGAGGTTTCCAAAAGTGCCCCTCTCTTGTCTTATAAAAGGGAACCTCATCCCTCTTCTCTGCACACCATTTTGAGCCTTCAATATCTTCCAACCCCTAACCATTACTCTTATCAACTTTCCTAGTAACATTTTTCAGATTCTGGTCTTCTCAAAAGTCCAACTCTAGTCCCTTAAGAGGATGTTTAAAGGATGTGTGTCGAATAAGAGATAATCTTTTCTACCGATTCTTTCAAGTTTCTTTATTCTTCTACTTCCTCTTATTTGGTTTTTTCATTGTAAATTAATAACATAAGTATAAATAATATACCTATATGTTATTATGAATATGAAAAAACCATGTTTCACTGTTTATACATCCTACGGAAAACAAAATCATTGCGCGTGCGTACGTACGAATTACCATCTCCACGCCGTGGTGTAATATTTTTTTCGACCACCACTATACTTGGATGGGTATAATGGTGAAAATAATAACTATATATGATTTTTATAACATCATACTAATTATGATATATTATATCATCCAATCCAATTACATTCAATAATTATGGGAACGATATCATCGCCCGTGCGTAAGTACAGATTACCGTCTCCATGACGCGATGAAATTAATTCTCCATGTTAACTATTCAAGAATGTTTATAAAGTATATATAACAAATATGAAATAATAATGGTACTGGATTTATGTATATATGTCTTTATTTTTCTTAATTCCATTCAATTCAATAAGGAAATGAAAACAACGTTCATGTGTACGTGCGGCCTACCGTCTCCATGAGCGGTGTATTTCATTTCATTTATCTACAAATTATATATATATATACCTATATAATGAATATATATTATTTGTGAATAATTTTTTACATTCTAGAAGTAAGAAAATAATGATATAACTAATAATGTCAACAATAACAAGTCCAAACACGTACGATACAGATAATGATTATTACCCAAAACGTTTCTTCAACATGGAATTGACAAATGAACGGGTAATATAAAGTCATAAGTGAATAATATGTGATATCATAAAATTAAGATAATTTTTTAATAAGTCAATGACATTATTTAAATCATTATACAGGAGGTTCAGACACATACAGATTAAATTTGACATATGGTAAGGGATAATTATTCCAATCTCATTCTTATCTGGGATTGTTTATTCGTAAGTATTTACTGGGGTTATGTTTATCATCCATGTCCATGTTTCCTGAAAACGATTTCATAAAATGTTTAGTATTGTTCCATGTATGTTTAAAGTCATTTTTAACAATTTTTTTCTTTTACTAATGGTATGGAAGGAATCATTCTTTTTTTCCCAATACAAGGTACTTTTTGACTTTTCAGGCGAAAGTACAAGAAGAATGTTTTTTTAACTTATACGGAATGAATGGATTTTTATAGTTTCATAATTTCTTATTTTTATGAAGCTTCCTCGAAAATATTTCATGATTATTTTCAACAAAAATCTCTATCTTTTAAAATTTCAGGGCATTTTGTGAAAAAAATGATTTTGACGAAAAAAGGATATTTTCCTCTAGAACTAAGTTCAAGTGTATTATCAAAATTATTTTCCATCTAAGATGATATAGGGTTTTGTTTCTATGCCTATTATTACATTTATTTCAATATGTTATTATGTAATTAGTTTTATAAATACCTTTTATCTTATATGGATTATTTTATGGTGGCATGATGTTAAAGAATCGCATTCTATTACATGGGTTATGCTGTGATGTATGATTTATGATTTTGTGGCACACAAAAGAATGATTTAATTATGAGATGGGTGGGGCCTATATCTCCCTCCAATGCAATGGGTAATGATTTATATCTCATGAGATGGACATGGCTGGAACGACAAGTAAATCTCATTCAATTATACAAGGTTTCAACGGCATGTAAACCCGATTCACTAATGGAATTTGTCCACTATGATGGTCTTGGAAGCAATGCCTTGGCTACTATGGAAGTCATATCATGTGCTTTATGGTTTTCCACAATTCATGTTTTATTTCCATTCTATTTTATCAGGATAAATGTTAATTTATGATCTATTCATTATGTACTTCCAAGATTTATGTCATTACACATGGCTTTGATGTTTTATGTTCATACGTTCAATTGTTCATGGATTGTTTTATGCTCTCCACGATTACCCTTGATGAGCATTTGAGCTCACCCTTTTTATGTTTTCTTTTCCCCAGGATTTAAAGAAAATTTTTAGGTAAGAAAATAAAAGGGGAAGATCATTAAGGGAGATGTTGAAGATCTTTCACCATGATTAGATGATTATGTTCCGAGATTCCAAAGACACTAAACTAATATGGCCTTTGGGCATCTGTTTTTATTTAGTATTCTGTGAATATAATGTAATGTACATGTAATTCATGCTTTGGGTCTCCAAAATGATAGTGAAAAAATATTAGTTTTTTTCAAGGCCAAAGTCATCTTTGACCCTATCATATTTCACTACATTAGATCAGAATGAAAAAGCATTATCCTGCTAAATAGGACCACTAGAAGTAGTTATCCATGTAGGTTCATTATTAGAATATTAGTTGCACCTCATATCCATTAATGTGACTCAATTAATTGATCCGTTCTATGATTATGCATTTGATTATGAACTCAAGTTCCCCGCACTCAATCGTAGATCCAGATGAAGAGTCCATTAGAAGAGAGGATATTGGGGAAGAAACAACCATGGAAGAATCCAAAATCTGGACTATTACCATACTTGAACCATCAATGTTTAGATACTCATGGAAGATCCCATCAACAAACCCAAAAAGAATAGGAAAATATACCTACAACATCATGAAGACAATATTTCCCGATTATTATGAAACATCCTTATGAAGAATTACATGTGTCTAACCTTCCCTAGTGTATAGGTATACTTGCTCGTCCCAACCCATAAAGAATATAAGCACATCCAGCTCATGTCCTGGGGGTTGATCCATATACATCTAATACTACATACCCTAAATCACCTATCAAAGAGAATCCTTATATTGGGAATAATAAGACATTATATCAAAATTATGATATCTTGAAGAATTTATCCCTGGTACAAGCCATGATATCAATCCTAGATACCCAAATATTTTCAAAAAATATTTTAGGGAAGCACTCATTGATGCCCCACTAAGCCCCCAAGAGTTTGAAGTTGAAGTATTTGTCGTCGATGTCTATCAAATAAATACCGATTCAGAAGAATTCCATGTAGTTATCTCCTTCACAAATCAACATGAATATGATTTTATATAGGGGAAAATTAAACAATTGTATGTGTTTTGAAGACTAAATGGTGTTGAAGCCTACCAACTTTTAATTGATAATGGCTCTATGGGTTAATCATAATCTAGTGGGAGCTATTAGATGGCTAAAAATGATGAAAATAATGTATAACCATCCTACATAACAGAAAAAGGCTATGAAAATAGTGATCAGAAGACATTTGACCTAATTAATCACAAGAAATAGTTTGGAGACCTTGTTGCTGACTCATAATTTCTAGTTATAAGTAAAAACATTGACTTCAACATCCTGCTAGAAATTTCTTGGTTGCATCAACATGCAACAATTCCCTTATCATACCATTATTGAATAAAATGTTTCATTAATGGATAGATCCAAACATTTCATGCATAAAAGACTCCAATAAAATACTAGAAGTCACATTATATCGTTAAAGGATTCTATGAGAAAGAAGGGAGGTGACCCTTGATTGATGGTATCGAATGGGTCACCACCCCCGAAGGTTTGGAGATGATCCCTGATGACCCCTTCAAATAGAAAAAAAATAATATGTACTTACAGTCAATCCGGCCATTTTTATGAGTCCAAATACATATTTGTATTCAGAAGTCCTCGTGATTTAAGTCCAAACAAATAAATATCATATTATTAGAAATCTTTCTTACTCCACATTCAATATAATAATCTCAGATAAAAATGAATTCATCTCATCTCCAAATCTCTATAAAACCCCTCTATAACCCACTAATGAATATAAGGAAGAAGATACACCTATATCCCAAACTAAATCCTCCATTCAGTTTCAAGGGACCCCCACTATCATCTAAGTTAGAAGAAGACACAATATCATATAGATACCAAAATCTTGACACTTATCCCAACTGTAGAGAACTCATACTGAGACTTGATTTCCTACTAGATCAAGAGGAGAATGCAGAAGATGATGATTATGAGGACCTTAGGTAAGATCCTTTAGAATTATGGGAGAGAATATATACCACAACTGATGAACTGAACGAAGTAAATATACATACAAATTATTATCCATGACCCACCTTAATTCGGGATTCCATGTATTACATATAGTAAGATATATAAACCTCATTCCTAAGGATATTTAAGGCCTCAATCCCGAGGTGGCCACTCACCACATGCACCTTCCATAGGATCATCAAGGATATAAACAAGTATCCCAAAGGACACACCAGACACATGTTCCCAATATTGAGGCTATGGTTGACAATCCCATCAGAGCCAACTTCACTATTTAATTTCAATACTTCAACTGGTTGGCCAACACTGTTTTGGTAAAAATGATGAACAAACAAATACGTGTCTATATTAATTTTTTGGATCTCAACTAGAACAACCTGAAAGATGATTTTCTAATCCCAATCAAATAATTGTTGATCGATGAAACCACATGATATCAGTCTCTCACCTTCATGGATGGTTATTCAGGATACAACCAAATATGAATTGCCTTATAATATGAATAAGACACCACAATCAGGCCCCCTATAGAGTGTTTTTCTATTAGGTGATTCCCTTTTGTTTAATGAATACTAGTTCCACAAATAATCATTCCATGCATCGTATCTTTAAACCCTTCTCAGAAAGGTTTGTTGAATTCCATATTAAAGAATTGTAGAATAAATCGGGACAATTCTCAGACCACCTGTCAGATATAGAAACCACATTTAACAAACTGCTACAAAATAGTATGAAAATAAAACCATTACAACGATCCTTCGATGTTATGTATGGGAATTTTATCAGCTTCATTATATGCCATCGCAGAATTAATGTCAACCCCAAGAATACCATTAATATAAGTGACATGTCACCACCTTACAACATCATAATTTTGAGGGTAAATCAAGGAAACTAAACATACATTCAATGATTTATATCCAAACTTCTAAGAAAATGACTTCCATTCACATGGTTGATGAAAAAATGGGTGACATATTCGTTGACTGATCATTGGTAGAAATCATTTGAAAGTCTCAATAATTATATTTAAATACCGCCTTTGTGAATTCAACCTATCAAAGGATGGCCATGTATTTTGAATGTGAAATACCTAGAGCGATCACTAGGAGCCTTTCTCATGAAAAAAATGTCTTCAATAGTGAAAACATCCTTTATTATCTATGTCGAACCATGACTTATGAAGAGACTTTCTACTAAGATAATGAGAAGAGTTATATAGTTCTCATATTGTAGTATAAAATTTAGGTGACAACATGTATTATCATGACGTTGAAATAGAATCTCGTAGAAACCCACTCAAATACATCATCATTCGTCCAATGATGATCAGACATCTATCATGGTGGACGATGATCCTAGAAAAGTTTGAAATATAGTTTGTGCCTTAGAATGTAATCAATGGCCATGAATTAGCTTATTTTATGGTAGATAACCCCTACAAAAAAATATCTTCATTTGAAAATGAACTACCTAATAAAGAGTTCTTATTTATTCATGAGGACCTCCATATCTCGGAGATGAATTTCAATGTTTCATTTAGAAGACAAATAGGGAAACAGATGGAGGACCCAAAGCTCTACAAAGTGGGGCTGGGATCCATACTAATATCTCCAGAAAAGTTGTTTATGCATTAGTCCTTACTAATATCAGAGGGGTTCATGAACAATGAAGCTGAATATCATTCACTCATTATGGGGCAAGAGCTATCCCTTCATGTACATGTTAATCACTTAAATAAAAAGGACCTTCATAACTAGTTATCAAAGATTACAATGGTGATTATGATATAAGAAATGAATATTTAATCCCACTATTAGACCACATATGATTAATAGTGGTGGAATTATCTTTGGATACAACATTAAATCGTGTCCTCTGATTATAAAATTACAAGTACGATGCGTTGGAAAATGATTCCACAATATTGGTCGATCCATACTGGGATAAATCATTCATCATTATTTCACACTACTAGATGAACTCATCATTCGTTCAAGAAAAAATGGAATAAATCAATGATATTATACCCTACCATATGCCATATAGTCCTACCACCAGCTATTGACACCCATTGTGGACTACCATCAAAAGGGACATCTCCCACTCAATAGGTATTCTTGGGAGAAAAAACAAAGATAGCAAATTAACAATGGTCTGTTTAATAGAACACATAAACAAAAGGTCCTCTATAAGAATAGGCTTTTTGGGGTCCTTCTCAAATGCATTGATGGAGAAGATATTTCTGCTATCAAGAAGGAATTTCACAACAGAACCTAGGGTACCCACTAATTAGGATACATGATTTCCCATCAAATTTGGAGGCTTGGACACTACTGCCCCCTATATTGAAAAATTGCATTAAATTACCAAGATGTTACATTCTTACTCGGTTAATGACAATTTCATCCCCTATCTATAAATTTACATCACACATTAATGTACAGCTATCCATTTTCCATATGGGTAATGGATTTCATGGGACCATATCCTCCCACTACAACAAAGTAATTAAAGTATATTTTTTCACAGCAACAGACTTCTTTTCCAAATGTTAAGATGTTGTTCCCATCAACGAAATTGGGGTGAGGAAATTTCCATTTTCATGAAATCAGACATCAACACCAGATTTGGTGTCCCTTATAAAATAAAAATGGAAAACAAGAACAATTTTTTTCTTCTATATAGGAAAAACTATATCAAGAGTACAACATCAAGATCCACCATTACTCTCACTATTATAAAGTGGATAATGGACATATAAAGACTTTAACAAGATAATATCCAATATAATATTGAAAATGGTAAATAAAAAGAATAATTTGTGGTCACACAAACTCATTTATGCTTTGTTGGATGACCAAACCACGACCTGCACTACCACACAAGAAACCCCATACACATCAGTGCATGGGTTAGTGGTTATCGTTCCCATTGAAGTTTAATTTCCCTCACATCCCATTTCCTTCTATGATAAAATATCCACAGATGAGAAATAACTAAAATTATTGGAGGAATGGGAGAAACTCAATGAAAATAGATTTCACCCCTTTCACCGTTTGAAGGTTCATAAAAAATGAATTGTATGAGCCATTAAAAAAATGTTCACCTCAAATATTTACTTGAAGAAGATATTTTATTGGTTCTTAGGACTCTAATGATAATAATAAAGATACCTCTAAAGCTAAATCCAAAATGAGAGGGACTGTAGTATATACATAAGTTGTACTGTAATGGATCTCATTCATTGAGTTTAATGGATGGGAAGATCAGCGCAGCTGCCAGAAATTCAATGATCCTAAAGGAATATATCATTTAATTAAAAAAATTTCATCCTAATCAGATGATGATAAACGACACACATTTTCCAAAATCTATGACATTAAACTAAAAAATTGAGCCCGATCTTGATGACTTAAAACTGCATGCAATCCTCCTTAGGAATATATATGTGGTGCATGGTGGTTTTTGGTCCTTATTCATATAGATTTAGACATACCACCCCCTGAAACACATCCCTTTTTGAAATTCTCACACTGTGATCTAATCAATATGATCATAATCTATGAGTTATCATCCAGATCACATGACATTAAAAATTATGATGAATCATCTAGACTGTATGATGATAAACTACAAGGTACGTCATCATAACCACACGACGTTAAACTACAAGATGCATAATCATAACAATATGACATTGGACTGCATAGAATCAATGATCCCAAATCCATGAACTTAAACATGGGTTTATCTTCTTTTCCTAATGATATTAATCTACATGATTCATCATCATATCAATCAATGATTCACCAAAAAAGTTCCATATCTATGATAGAGATATATGAAATGCCCAGGTTCCAACATTAGACCCAAATCCACGCAGGATGTCTCTTTCTCCAAAACTATGTGTACCATTATTCTTTCTATTTCATGATACATAGTGATTACCAAACCTTATGTCCTTGTCCTTATCCTGAAAAAAGGGAAAATAACCTCATATGCATATGGGGTTGACCTTAATTGATAATCTCCAATCATAAGTACCTATGGCTTGATTCCTATCGTCACAAAATATGTAGTGTCACCTAGAAAATGCATGTCGGTCCCGAATACTATTTTCCCTCCATCATGGGATAGTTTTCTTACCATATATTGTCATTATTTCTTCTCTTCGTGTTAGAATTATGGTTCTTATGTGTCAGCAAAATAATTGTTATCATATGTCCTCATTAAATAGCATTAATCTACATGGAAGTATGGTGTCCTCATTTGATATGGCATCACCATTGGCATCAATCATCTACCATTCTTCATTCATGATCTATGTATGGATTAATTATAGATCATGATTGATACCTAGTGATTCATAGATATCTAATACCATGTCATACTTCCCCTATGAAAAAATTTCCCACTCCCTACATATGGGCCCACCCAATACATGGATTTTTCTTTCAAGAACTGTGTACAAATTGATTCTAATTCACATGGGATTCATAGTGATTCCCAAGATTTCTGTATTTTGACATATACATAAAGTTTTTAATATTTCAAGGAACTTAGATTGAGTCTCCTTCATGAGTGTGTGAGGTGGAATAGGGACTTTCAGATCCTCATCCACTTCAGGTCAAAGAAACCATGCCATGGACCTCGCTTTGGAACCCATACTCTCTATTTATGTTCACAACATGACATTAATCTACGTTACAAATGACTTATCTGTATGAAGATAAACTATATATCACTAGACATTCAATCCCTACAATGATAAGTTAGAAAAACACCACATTGTCTTTATCTCAGATGATGTCATCCCCAACGTCGTTCAACCACCATGCCATGTAGAAAGAATAATGTATGACTTGATTTCTATCATAGATGGATATGTAGTGATTCCTGGATCTTCAATCTAGGGTCTATCCACAATAAAAAAAATTATCTCATCCCTTTGCACCAGTCAGATATGCATAAGGATCCCACTTCTTCAATAAGTATGTTTGCCTAGTTTTTTAACAAGATTTGTAGGGATTCCTAGACATTGTCTCCTAGTCCCATCCATGGTTAATTAAAAAGAAAGGAAATTATTCCCCATATCCAACATGAAAATTTAAATAGGAGATCTAAAATTTGGGTCCCCTATACAGAGACCCATCAATGAAATAGAGATTCCTCTCTTACATATGATTCTGATCTATGTAAAGAGTTCCCATCTCCATGTCTAGTCATGGTGTGAATGTTTTTTACATTCTCATACATATCCCGTTACTCTATCAAACTATGTTCTCCATGAAATTTCATATCTTAATAAACCTCCTCGGATTTATAATAGGAGATCCATTATCCTGAGGAAAACATTTTGTAACTATAAATAATATTCCCTATTTGGAAACACATAAGTATCCCAAAAAAGGAATGTACAAAAAATGAAAATTAATCACTAAGTGAGACTTTTAGTAGCTTTGTACACCTCAATGGATTCCACATCCCATATCATTTCCCTTGATTAGAGACTCCTTGAAACCATGGGTTATAATTTCTTCCCCCATCACATATGGGGAATCTCAGAACATCCTAACCCAATTAGCCTATAGTTACTCATGGTTAATGTGATAAGTGGTCCCAGATGTATGAAAATAAACCAAAATACCCCATTATCTCTTCAATTAATGACATTAAACTACACTTCCCATGTCCAAATTGTCTAACACTAAAACTACAAGATATTAAAAAGTAAATGTGTCCTAATTTCTATCTTCAAAAGATACATAGTTCCTTACAGACCTCATATCATGGTTCCATTGGTGAGATTAAAATATCCACTCATTTCCTATGAATGGGTTAGAACTTCCTGAAAATTTACTAAACACAACACAAAGTGCATCCCAGCATGTATCTGTACATCAAATATATCTTCATTGGATTTTCTAAAATGGTCTTTAGTCTATTAGTGAATTCATAATTGAAAAAATTTCCCACTCCTACGTGTGAGATAGATCTACATGGGAGAATTTAATATGACCCTCACCCTATTCATGTGTTCATATCCAAAGGAAAATCCATGTACTATGTATGGATTGATTCCTACCATTGTAGGATACATAATGATTCTTGAACACTTAAATTTGGGTCATGAAAAAATAACATTTTTTCTAATGCCAGGTGATCCATGCCCTAACCAAAAGATGTTAAACTGCACAGCTAATGTCTCTTCCCTGTACATAGGTCAGACATGCACATGGAAATCGCCTCATTCCTGTATAGGGTGAACATCTCTGAATTACCAAGAATAATTGGCTTGAAATTACCCTTAGATATTTAGGAACACTCATTTCATAAACCAATTTCTATGTCTATCATGGTTTCAATAACCTTATCCTTCCTCATCCATCGAAAGTGGAAGGCTAATGTCATAAGGAAACCTCAGTTTTACTATCCATAATATTCCCAAAACAGATTTGTATAATTTTCCAAAAAAATACCTTTCAACTAATGGAAAATTAATCTGTATGAGAGGATTTTCTTATCTACATACACCCTAATTACGTTTACTTCCAAAATCGGTCCTTAGATTATAAAAGCCCCTATTTATAATGTTTAAAATCCCCCCCCCCCACTTCATTCAATAATATTATTGAACATCCCTAGTATGAATACTATAAAAAGGGATACTCATTTACCCCATGGTTATAGAAATGTGATTTTAAATATTAAATCCTAAGCATCCGGGTTGTATGATGTTAAACACCACCATTCTCCAACCTGCCGTTACACATGAAAAAACTTGTGGGAGTGGCCTCCCATTCATGATAAAAGATGATATATATTCCATCATAACTTTTAGACAACACTATATTGACAAGACACCATTTTTGTCTTCAAAAAACAAAATTAAATCTCCTATAAATTTACATTTCCATTGAAAGTGGAAGTTTAGTGTACTGAGGACACTTTTTTTGTAAATGAATGATATTATTCAGTAACATCTAGTTAAGTCCCACAGAACAACTGAGCCCCATCATCTAAAAGAAAATTATTCTTCATGAGAGTCTTCTTCTATAACTGTATTCTCGAACAACATCATGTTGGAAACCATTCATACAATTAATCTACTCGTACATTCCCCATATCATGTTTTAATTTCAGAAAACATAAAAATGAGTTCATGAAAAATCACTCATTATTGTATGACATATATTGGTACATTTTCATCTAAAAAGCCTTATTGCAACATTCACCCCATAATATATGGCCAAATCCATTTGACTTAAAGCATCGGAAATGTTAGTCCAGTTTTCAAAACTTTAAAATTATCTTGAAAATAGACACCAAACATGTTAGTTTTAAAAGACATAAAGGGAACCCAAAGAAAATATATGATCATCCTATATCCATAATTACACAACACACTGTTAATCCAAAATATTTAACAACCAAAAATTAAATACAAAAAACTCTTTTTTAGGTCGAAATCCCACAAAGGGAGGCCTATGAAAAAGTCATGTTATACCCGCTAATATCGTACAAATATAAACATAGTAAAAAATCAAAACAAAGAGAAATTTATAAGGTTTTGTTCTATAACCATAGTAACATCCAATCTATGTTGACTGAGTCCTTGTATTAGGGAAATATTATAGTGTTATGCAATCTTCCTTTCAAAATCGGACCTCTTTCTACATCAGAATAGGCTTCTCTTCATGTTGATAAGAACTGATTTTGATGGGGTTTATTTTTTTGGTCCTGAAATATCTTCAATAAAATTGAAATATATCCATTAATTTGAAAAATTTTATTTGGAAACCTAAAATAAGATTGAATACAGTTTTTCCAAGGGATCCGACCATGGAGCACAAATGCCTTTGGGGATCACCTATCTGCTTTGCGATTCATTGATTCATAAAGGACCTATGAACTAAATAGTTTGTGGGATGGTGAAGGTAGAACTAGTTCCCTCACATTAAGCTATAGACATTTTCATATGGGTCATTTATTGATTCCTCTGTAAACATGGATCCCCTACAACCAAAAACATTTTGCGGGATGTGGTGGTGATTTAAGAATCCAAAAATGACAATCCCCCATGAACTAAATAGATCATGGGATGAGGTGGTACCACCAACTCCAAAAAAATGAAAAACATTACTTACAAATATGAGGTAATAATCCCCCGTAACAAATTATGGCCCCCTTTCTTGAACGACATCCTCACTGAAAAAGTGAATCACGGGCTGGGGACTCCTCAACAGGATTCCAAAAAAGAAGGCTCGTGGACCCCTAAAATGAACATCAACGAAGATATCCTTACCCTCCTCTCATATATAAATAGACCCTGAGGATGAACTGGAACACAACGATCTTTGATGGCCGAACTGAAAATAGCCATAGCAAAGAATGATGAAAACAGAATCCCTTTGACGATTCCCTTCAGTAAATCCCACTAGTTAGTATTAACGGGGGAAAATAAATCATATGTCTGTCCACAAACCTAAATTTCCCGTGAAAATAAAACCTTGATAGGAACAAACCGATTTCTCCTTTACATCTTGGAATCCCCTGTATTAAAATGCTACATGGGCGGAACCATGTCCCATGTAGAAAAATGCTACGCTAGTGGAACTCAGAACCGCGTAGCAAAACACTATGTTGGCGAAGCCCAGTCTCGTGAAGTAGCACACTATATAGGATTAAAATAATTCTGTGTAGAAAAATGGTACAAATATAGTCCTATTTCCCATAGAGAAACTGTCTATTCATAGGGAACCCCGTTCCACATATGAAACTTCTATGTTGAATAAGAAATCCTAGGTTGTTCTATTATCCACCTCCCATCATCCTCTTTCATCATATCATAAGCCCCATGTTGTCCCCACTATGAAAGATTCCCTCATCTTCAAGACAAGTTCCCTTCAAAATCCACCTAACATGTATGATAATACCATAAATAACATCTTTATACCCCATTTTAGTTTACATTCCCATGATAAGAGGGGTAACATGAGTAACCGCTATAGTAAGAAGGATCATCAGAATGTTTTCATGATTACATTCCCATAGTAATCTGGGTTCTGTCATCAAGGTTCTTATATGATCCTCTCTATTACAGTGGTTCAATGGAATCAATGTCCTTCCCCAATGATGAAGGAAAATATTGATCATTACTCTCTTCTATAGAACCGATTAAAAATGTCAATCCTTTTGATGTAATCCCCTATATTTTATGGAAGGAGGTGGAACTTTTTCCTTTTCTTCACATCTTCCCAAAATGTATCTGAATAGATCAAAAAAATGTGAATATCCATGATATGAAAATAATTAATGAAATGGGCGCACTCAAATTATAAGGCCCCAGCCTTAACATTACTCGATCATGAAATAAGTCAATAATTTGAATTTAATTCACATCAAGGATCTTTCATGTTTAGTGATTTAAAGAATTAGTTCATAACACATACATAACAACATATATATTTTAAGTAGGAACTTCTACTCAATATCATTTTTTCATAAAATAGAAACTCTTTAAAATGAAACATGGAATCGATTCATGTTTTAATAGCATAAGTTTTCCTTGGTCCCATCATTGACTCTATTCTTCTTTATGCCCATTGAAAATAATTTCAAAACATGGGATGAGCATAAAAATATTAGTAAGGGATACAAAAAGAAGAAAAACTATTATTCTCGGGAAAACATTGAAGCCATTGATACTTTATCATAAAGTAACACTTTTCACCTTTAAGAAGTAGTGAATATACATCTCTAAATATGACCTCATTGCCTACCGTTTTATAACCAAAATATTACAATAAATCCTATATAAATCAAAATAGAACACATATAAGGTAACATGAAACATAAAACTACATAACTCGAATAACCATACGATATACTTCTACACCTATCACTTAATGGAATAGCCATAGGGTCAAGTTCAAAACATATCACTATATAGAATAGCCATACGACCAAATTCCAAACCCAATTAATTAGAGGTTACAATGTAACCACCCATCCTTGGTATATCACGAAACCACCCATCTATGGTTTATCATTAAACCACTTATAAAATTTCCATGTACCATTATATATTAATAATAAATAAAAAATTGAAAATATCAATATTCAGTAATAACATTTCTTTTTCAACCAGAATAAATAATTTGAAGATATTGAAATATTAAATACATTTAAAAACCCATTTTATGTACCAAAACCCCCATAAATGGAATAATAGATTTATTTTCTATTAAAAAAATAAAATTTTATAGGGGAATCCAAATATCAAATAACCGTTACGGCTGGTGGGGAAGTTATTGTCACCACGTACGTTAAAAACATTATATTTTTTCATTTTAGTAAAAATAATCATAGGAGAAGATTCCATTTTAATGAAATTGAAAATAAAATGGGTTTATAATATATTTTATAAAATAATAAGTTGCATCTTATCAAAATATGCCTCAATTAAAGGATATTGAGTTGAAGTCCCTTACCTTGAGTCCAAATCATCATGTATGTTCCATGTTCTTCCTGCATAATAAACATAAGCTAATTTCTATGTGTTTGAGACCCATTTTGTTATTATTATTAATTTTCTATCACATATTACCATGTTATGAAAATTAAATAATTTTTTTTAATATCTGTCATTTTGTCGATATTCGGTACATGAGTAAAAAATGAACATGTTTAGATATAAATTATCCATGTAATCAAAATTACATAAATTTCATATTGATATTCATGATTTAAATATCATATATGACCATTATATATGTATTTATAATATTCCATAACATTGGTAGATATGAAATGAAATCAACCATTCATGGAGATGGTAGACCGCAAGTACGCATGAATGCTACATTCATTTCGTTGTCATATTAAAGGAATTTCTAATAAATGAAATATAAGAAAGTTATAATTCTAGTATAATATATATGTTATATATGTTACCTAATTTGACTAACTCCATCCTTTATATGTTCTATGTAGGTCATAAAAGAGTCAGATCACTTTGAGGGGGCGGATGTCCACATTTTCCTCAAATGAATTTATCATATTTACAGAATAATGAAATCATAAAGGTGTGTTGTTAATAAAAATTATAGAAAAATAAAGACAAAATAAATATGACATATATCGTATATAAATACAGTTCCATTATAATTGACACCATGAGAGGTGGTAGGAGAAAATTTATGAATCATCATTTCACGATGCAGTGGTTTGTTGTACACAGAAACAGTATGTTCGTATCCATTATATAAAGGTGTGTGTAAGTGTAGTTAGAGTACTTATTTTCAAAACATCATAATATATTGAGGTTACTTGTTTTGATATGTAATCATAGAATAAAAAAACAGGGAGTGGATAAAGAAGATAAAGAAATGGTACTTGAGAGAAGATGTTACCTCTAAATCAGGTAACTTATTTTGATTTGGGCCAAAAGCATTTCATGAATTTCTTTATGACCAAGTTAAGTCTTCTAGGATTAAGGGGGGGGGGGATGTTGAGAGATTATTTAATAAGATTTTGGATGATCCAAGGGGCTTGAGAGGTTTGATTATGTGTATAGAGATGCTGGCCTTTTTTAATATGGAGGAGGGGAACTTTAGGAAAGTCTTGAAAAATTATTTTATTATAAATTTATTTTCAAATTAAAATAGTTTAAATGAGATAAATTTATAGGAAAAGATGAGGATGGGTCTATATACTCATAACCAATAGGTATTAGACATGTTTGGGTCACCAAAGTAACCTTATCTTTTTTCTTTATACGTTAGTTAAAAATATTAACTCTTACCATGTCTTCTTTTATTTTCAGGATATATGGATATTATTTTTACTGTAAAATTCCAATAGAACCAAAAGATGACCATTAATGATATTTTTTACATTATAAAAGTTTGTTGGATGAATAACATATTTTTAGGACTATTGTTTTCTTTAATAAAAAAGGCATTAAATAAAATATACTATTTCATATTAACACATAAAATTCTTTGTATGGAATCAAAAAGTTCAAAATACATATAATTTAATGTCTATAATATCATTTATTTGAATCTTTCCTTAATAAAGTTATCACTACACCATCATTGTGTCAAAAATAAATTTATTTATTAAATGACTAAAAATTACAAACAAAATAACACGATGTTTTAAATATTTTTATCTTTTTGATGACTACTTATAGTTGGATAGATACTTAATGTTTCCTAAATTAAAATTGTATGAGTAATGAGATACTTGTTTATGTTATACTTCCATTTTTTTTAAATTAAAAAGAATTAAATGTTGCTATCACACCTAAATAGATACATGGGCTCCTAATATCGACCCAACGATCCCCATGGTAAGACATATCTCATACAATAGGATTAGAACATGGTTTAGGGTAGTTATATTTTGTTATAATATTATTTTTACCCTTATTTACCAGATTTACCCTTTAACTATGTTAAATTAAAATAATTACTAATGTTTATATTCATGATGTCCAAAAATAAAAGGAACCTATTTACACAATTTGTACCTTATTATTAAAAATATGGAATCCATTTTTCGAAATTCATAAAAAAAAAATTGGTAGAAATTAATTTAAAATTAATTCTTGTTGTCAATACCTGAAATCTGGGTTTTAAGAAGTAAAAACTATCCAAAGATTGACGTGTTTTTATTTCTAATTTGAATGTTAAATTGCTTCAAATGAACTAAATTTTATTAAATTATAAAATAATAATAATATTTAACTTTAAACAAATTATAATTATAATTTATCTATATAAATAATTGAGACCAAAAGGAAGTTTTGAATTATAATGATGTATTTTCCACTATTCATTAAAATATAAATTTAATTAGAAAAATACCACTATTTCACCCCATGTAAATTTTTATGTCCCTATAATAAAGAAGAAGCTTGTTTTTTTGAATAGAACATATAATACTTACCAAAACCATATTTGAAAAGGGTTCTCCATCAAAGGGTTGTAAAATGAGCTTTTAAAAATGTTAGATTATTGTATGATTAAAATTGGATTCATTCTCATTTAAAGCATCTAAAATTTATTAGATAAATGTACAAACATTTATCAAACATGTGTAATCATGTTTTTCTTAGTTTTATTCATTTCTACAAATATAATGGCTAGGAATTAACTAACATTCAAAATAATAATTATATTATTATATTATTTTTCACTATAACTCAAAATTGTGCGCAATAAACATTTAGGAGAAACCAATTATTGTGGGTCGAGTATTCCATCAAGAAAAGAATCCCCTTTAAAATAACATTACTATATTATTCATAAATATTAATATATGTGAAGAGGTAATATTCTATAAACATCTAGGATGCTACATCTTCCCCCAACCCTTTGGAAATTGCATCACCGTAATTTTATTTACTTATCAAATAATTAGGGTTATTTTGCTCTCATAGCATTTTTATATTCCCATGTTTCCTCTTTTACTATATGTTTTTTTTCACAAAACCATTACCTGATGAATCACCTTATTCCGCAACACTTTTACTCTATGGTCAGGAATCTGTTCCGGTTGTTCCTCTTATTAAATATTCTCTTCCAACTAAACTACATCTGGACTAAATACAAGATATGGATCTGGCTTATACTTTTTCAACATTGAAACATGAAAAATATTTATACGTGGGAAAAAATTGAAGTAAATATACCTTTTTGGAAACTAATACAACATTATCTAGGATTTCATAGGGTCTAATGAACCTTGGTAAAAGCTCTCAATTCTTACCAAAACACATCATACTTTTCAATGAAGAAACATTGAGAAAGGCATGATCACATACCACAAAAGAAAGATCCTTCATGTGGTTATATGCATAACTTTTCTGCCTACTCTATGCTATCCTCATGTGGTTTTGAATCAAATGAACCTTTTCTACCAACGTTTCTACCACTTTTGGTGCCATAAACTTCTTCTCACCTAATTTATCCCAAAAATCTAGAGTTCGACACCACTTTGCATATAATGCTTAAAATGATTTCATCTGTATAATGCAATGAAAACTGTTTCTATAAGAAAACTCATCCAAAGAAATATGTTGATCCCAACTACCCTGGTAATCCATTGAACAATCACATAGCATATCCTCTAAGGGTTGAATTGTTCATTCTCACTACTTATCTGATTGAGGATGAAAAGTAGTACTAAAATTTAATTCAGTTCCCAATGACTATTGAAGGCCTTTCAAATTGATAGAAGTTAATATAGGCTCACGATCAGATAAAATGGAGAAAATAACTCAATGTAACCTCACTATATATTTAATATTCAACTGAGAAAGTTGATCTATAGATAGAGTATCTCTAATAGGAAGAAAATTTAAAGATTTAGTTAGTCGGTCAACAATAACCAAGATAACATTGTTAAATTGTGGATTCATTGGTAATACCACTATGAGGTCCATGGATATTGTAACACCCGAGACTTTTATGTTATATAAATCATCAAAGGAATATTTTTCTATACAACACTTGCTTGGCTTGCTTTACACGCAATCGCGACCTTCCTCGATAGCTTGCATCGTACGCAATACCGAGTTTCACTAAACAACAATATGCTATTAAAACTAGCCGTTATGAATAGTAATAACCACTTTTTAAAATTTTATAAATTTTATTTTTCAAAATGGACTTCATTTTTGGACTCAGAATATCGAAATTAGCCTTGGGTGAAATTTTGGTATTTTTCTGAAAACTTTCAATTTTTGATGAATAGTGAAACCACTAAGTGGTAGGTTAAAAAACTGAATTTTGCATAAAACTTAATTTTACCGCTTCTGTGAATGGAATTTCAAAAATCCGAGAGACACGGTTAATATCAAGGACTAAAATGTGGTTCAATGAGATGAAAATAATTTTTTGGTGAATAGTAACTTTTTACTATTTTTACCGCGGTTAATAGTAAATAGGGTAACTAAGGGTAAATATGATATTAATATTACCCTAACACATGTCCTAATTCTATTGGACAAGTGTAATTCGACCAAAAACAAACTTAGGAATAAAATATGACCATTTAGGCCCACTTGGATTAGATTAGGACATTTATTATTAATTTATTTAAAGAAGGGTTAAAATAGTTAAAATCAAAGTTTAATAAGTAAATCATTTTTAATATAGGTTTATACATAAGATAAATTCGCTTGTAAATATTCATTAGAAAGCTAAAAAGATTTCCTACATGATGGTATTTTATTTGTAATTTTTATACATCAAATAATTTAATTTATGTATGACACAACGATGATGCAGTAATTATCTTATTAATGAAATATTGACAAAATTGATAATATAAATACCAAAATAAATGTAATTTGAGACTTTTTATGAATTCCACTAATTTTCTAGGTTACTATGATATATTAGTGTTTATTTAATCAACTTGGTTCGAACATATAATTCTGTTATGACTTTCACAAAAATCATATATCAAATAGTGTCAAAATTGACACAAAATAGTTTTTAAATCAAATATTATATTATTAATTGTTATTTTATTCCTAAAAATCTAAGGTTCGGCCAAATGACTTAGATAAGGATATATATATTAATAATAAACAATTTGGGGTTCGTTTGGCATGTTATAGTAAGTGTATTAACCATATAGTGAAAGAAAACAAAAAGACACGGTAAAAGTTAAATTAATTAACTTAGAGTTAAATCTAATTGATAAGGTTAAAATAATACCCCAAACTTGTCTAAATCCTATTGGTTGATAGGATTTCGACCCATCCCCACTTTAGCTTCGAAATAAGACCCTTTGGAACCATTATAAACCGATTTTGACTTTAATATAAAATAATATTTTGAGATATTCCTAAGGTGCCCCTCTCCTCCCTTATAAAAGGGTACCTCCTCCCCCTCCTCCTCACACCAATTTGAGCACTCAAGCTCGGCCAACCCCTGCCCTTTTCCCTTCTCCACTTCCCTAGAATAATCCTAGAGGTCATGGTCTTCTCCAAAGACCAATCTTAGTTCCTTAAGTGGAGGATTCAAAGAAGCGTTCCAAAGAAGAGGTAATATCCATTACCGATCTTTTCAATTTCTTTCTTCTTCAACTTCTTCTTCTTTAGTTGTTTCATGATAAAGTAATAACATCAGTATTACATACATACTGATATGTTATTATAAATATGAAACAACCCTAATTCACCTTCTATCCATCCTACGGAAAAATGAAATCACCGCGCGTGCGTACGTACGGAATACCGTCTCCACGCCGTGGTGTAATCTATTTTCCACCATCACCTTACAAGGATGGGTATAATGGTGTAATCAGTAACTATATATGATTATTATTAAGTAATATTGATACTGAAATAATATATATATATACTCCAATACAATTCCACGATCATAGGAACGATATCATCACTCATGCGTACGTACGGAATACCGTCTCCACGATGTGATGCGACTCGTTCTACATGATCTTCATTTAATAATGATTATATAAATGAATTGAATGAATGAATATGGTATATACTACACTAATAACATTATGGAAATGAATTATCTATAACCTAAAGATAAGAATAAGAATTTATTCGACAAAACACGCATAAGAACAAAAAGTTATAAAGACCCGAGTAACAAGTAACAATGAAATATTACTAACAAGAAGCTAATAATATGACCATATATGATCTCATATCAATATGTATGATTATGGAATAAGTCAATAACATTATTTAAACCATTATACAGGAGCTTCGGACACGAACAAAGCAAATCGGACCTAAGGTAAGGGAAATATCACAATCTCATTTTTATCCGAGGTTGTTTATTCGTAAGTATTTACTGGGGTGTATTTTATCATCCACATCCATGTTCCCTCAATATTTAATATTGTTTCCATCCACTTGAAATAGTTTAAATCCAATTTTACCCTTAGGTGAGTTTTTAGTAAAGAATATGAAAGGAATCTTTTGTCGTTTTTCCGTACGAGGTACTTTTTGACTTTTCCGACAAAAGTACGAAGAATGTTTTTTTTAACTTATACGGCATGAATGGATTTTTAAAACATTACTTCAAAGAAGCTTCCTTTACAAGTTTTCAAGTTTATTTTTAATCAACTTCTTTTTTTTAAAGTTGTATGACATGTTATGAAAGGAAAAATGTTTTTGAAGAAGAAAGGATATTTTCCTCAAGAATTCAATTCAAGTGTTTTATCAAAATTATTTTCCATCTAAGATAATAAAGGGTTCTGTTTCTATCCATATTTTTACATTGGTTTGACTATGTTGTGATGGAATTATGTTTATGAATTCCTTTATCATATATGAATTGATTTATGATGTCATGATGTTTCAAGAATCCCATTTTTGTTATATGTGTTATGCGATGATGTATGTTTTATGATTATGTGGCACACATAAGAGAGGATTCATTATAAGATGGGTGGGACCTATATCTCCCTCCAATGCATTGGGTAATGATTTTATATCTCATGAGATAGACATGGCTGGAACGGAAGGTTATTTCGGTTCAGTGATACAGGACTGAAACGAGGAGTGAACTCGGTTCAGAAAGGGACTTTGTCCACTAAGATAGTCTTGGAAATGAGTCATGACTAACAAGAAATGATTTTCCATGATTATTTGTGCATGCCACAAAGTTTCAAGTTTTATGTTATGATTATGGGGATCTCATTTTCACTTCTATGAATTCTTCCATGATAAGATATTATGATCTCTTTTGCAGGTTTTGATTTTCAAAAAGATATGATATGATTTTTATTTCTTTTATTTGCCCTTGCTGAGCATTTGAGCTCACCCTTTTATGTTTTCTTTTCCCCAGGTCAGGAAGATGGATATTAAGTAGAATATGCTAAAAGGGACCCTAGATATGATGAAATAAATGGGAGACACTGTAGAAGATTTATGAACCAGTTGTTTATGTTTCCCAGTTTCTAAAGAAACTATACCTATACGGTCCTTTGTGGTTTTGTCATATGTTGTAATAAGTGTGCTTCAATTTTGAAGTATTAACAATGTATGTAAAGTGTGGGTCGTTATAGTTGGTATCAGAGGAAAGGTATAGTCAACCTTTGGAAACTAGGATGTGAAAGCCTTAGTAAGAACCCTAAGGATAAGTCTAAGCATAGAACACAATCTTAGTGTTTTAGAAATGGCCTTGAATAACCTAGGATAAGACCTTAAGCATGAAAATTTTATTCTTGAAATATGTGGTTTCCTATTATAATTAGTGTTGCTCACACTATTCTTCTTGGTTTTAGTCAATGGCTGGAACCCGAAGGAACCGTGTTAATGCGGAATGCGATGGGCAATGCAATGATTGTCCCCCTGAGCAACCAAACGATATGGGAGCTGGAATGCAAAATCTTGTAGCCATTCTCACACAACTTTCTCAAGCTATGAATCATGCAGGATTTCCAAACGAACAAAGGAGGGAGCAACATTCTGTTGAATCCTTCATGAGGCAGCGTCCACCATCTTTCAGCGGGTCTACTGATCCATTAGTTACTGAACAATGGATTAGTACTACTGAAAAGATATTTTCAGTTCTTCAATTTTCTGAGCATGATAAAGTCATCCTAGTAGTGTATCGTTTGGAAGGAGATGCTGATCAATGGTGGAATCTTGTTAAGAATACAAGGCAAAGGGATGAAATTGAGTCTATGGAATGGGACGAGTTCAAGAACTTATTTTTCAATAAGTACTTCCCTCGTATTCTCCGAACAAAGATGGAGAAAGAGTTCCTTGAACTGAAGCAAAGGGATGATGAATCTGTTGGTACCTATGAAGCAAATTTTACAAGACTTGCAAGGTACGCTTCTGGTATTATTATCCAACCTGAGAGTAAGATCGATCGATTCTTTAGTGGCTTAAAACCAAGTCTTCGAAGGGCGTTAGCCATAAGGGACTTCAATAGCTACGAGGAAATAGTTCGATGTGCTCTCAAAGTCGAGATGGAGATTGGAGTAACCCATCAGTCACATGGGTTTGATAAGAAGAGGAAGATGGAATTCAAAGAAAAATCTAAAGAGCACACAGAAAAGAAGATGAACTTTCCCTTATGCTCAAAGTGTGGAAAGAAACATGGAGGGAGTTGTCTTAAAGGGACAAGTAAATGTTTTAAATGTGGAAAGGAAGGTCATCGGGCATTTGAATGCCGTGATAATGGGAAGAAGATGTCTAATGATGCAAACAAAGGAAGGGATACACAGAATGAACCTGCTACACTTCAATGTTTCAAGTGCAAGGAGATGGGGAATTATGCCAATCAATGCCCAAATCCAAGGGTTGATGATGATGGTCGACGTCAACAAACTCTTAAGGCTAAAGAAAAAGGAAAGTCACATGCAATTTCTATCAGCGATGTGGAGTACGATAACGATGTGGTGAAAGGTACACTTACCATCCACTCTAAAGTAGCAAATGTTTTATTTGATTCTGGATCCACCCACTCTTTTATTTCTGAAAAATTTTCTAAGGGTATCACCGTATTACCTCAACAATTAGATGTTGAGTTAGCCGTGACAACACCTAATGGCACATCAATCGCATCAAAAGTTTATAATTCTTCTCCAATCGAAGTTTGTGGGAAAGTGCTTCCTGAAAATCTTGTGATCCTTCCTTTAGTGGAATTTGATGTGATTCTTGGCATGGATTGGCTTTCTCTACATGGAGATCATATCAATTGCCAAAGAAGGGAAGTCACATTTCATATTCCAGATCAATCTACGATCGTCTATCGATGCAAGGATGAATATAACCTTCCAGTGGAAATTTCTTCCATCTTATGGGTATTGATTCCACTAAATGAAGGTTATTTATCTCAAATGGTTGGTGAGAAACTCACGATTAAGAATATGCCCATTGTAAGGGAGTTTGATGATGTCTTTCCGGAGGAATTACCGGGTCTTCCACCAAATCGTGAAGTTGAGTTTTCAATAGAACTCGTACCGGGTGCTTTGCCTATTTCAAAGACACCTTATAGAATGGCCCCAATTGAGTTGCAGGAATTGAAGAAGAAACTCCAAGAGAATCTTGATAAGGGATTCATACGCCCTAGTGCGTCACCTTGGGGAGCACCTGTTCTATTTGTTAAGAAGAAAGATGGATCAATGAGACTCTGCATTGATTATCGAGAACTTAACAAGATCACTATCAAGAACAAATATCCTCTCTCACGCATTGATGACTTATTTGACCAAATACGCGAAGCTCAACACTTTTCCAAGATTGATCTTCGTTCAGGGTATCATCAATTAAGGGTCAAAAGGGAGGATATACCAAAGACGGCTTTCCGTACAAGGTATGGACACTATGAATTTATAGTGATGCCATTTGGTCTTACTAATGCCCCTGCTATCTTCATGGATCTAATGAATAGAGTCTTTAGAGAGTATCTTGATCAATTTGTGGTAGTCATTATAGACGATATTCTTGTCTATTCAAAGAGCAAGGAAGAGCATGAAGATCACTTGAGAATTATATTGAAGACCCTGAGAAAGGAGAAGCTTTATGCCAAATTTACCAAGTGTGAATTTTGGCTTCAAAAAGTTGCATTTTTGGGTCATATAATCTCAAAAGAGGGGATATCTGTGGATCCAGAAAAAACAGAGGTTATCGAAAGATGGTCAAGACCAACAACAGTAACTGAGATCCGAAGTTTTCTTGGTTTGGCTGGATATTATCGACGTTTTGTAAAAGATTTTTCACGATTATCTAATCCACTCACCATGTTGACTCGGAAAGGAGTTAAGTTTGTCTGGACAGAGGAATGTGAAGAGAATTTCAAGGAGTTGAAAAGAAGGTTATCTAGCGCACCTGTGCTCACACTGCCTTGTAGTGGAGAAAGGTTTGTGATCTATAGTGATGCATCCAAGAAGGGATTGGGGTGTGTTCTTATGCAAAATGATATGGTGATAGCTTATGCCTCACGACAGTTGAAAATCCATGAGCAAAATTACCCAACACATGATTTGGAGTTGGCTGCGGTAATCTTTGCATTAAAGATTTGGAGGCATTACCTTTATGGTGAAAGGTGTGATATTTATACTGATCATAAAAGTTTAAGGTATATTTTCACACAAAAGGATCTGAATATGCGCCAAAGAAGATGGTTGGAGCTGATTAAGGATTATGATTGCTCAATCCATTACCACCCTGGGAAAGCAAACAAGGTGGCAGATTCATTAAGTCGACAAGACCATGCTAGTTTATCCATGATGAGGATCACAAAAGATCCAATATTTATGGATTTACAAAGGATGGATCTTGGAATTATAATGGAAGGGGAAAAATCTTATCTTTCTCAAATGAATGTTCAACCATCTATACATGTGAAGATTAAAGAGGCACAGAAAGAAGATGTCGAGTTACAAAAGAAGGTGAGAAATGTTCCTGAATTCAACCTTGATTGTGATGGGATAATAAAGTTCAGGAATCGGGTTTGCGTTCCTCCCATCCCCGAATTAAAGAATGAGCTGCTGGATGAGGCTCATAGTTCGTCATTCTCTATTCATCCTGGAAGCACGAAGATGTATAGGGACCTGAAAGAGTACTTCTGGTGGGATGGCATGAAAAGAGATGTTGCTGAATATGTCTCTCGATGCTTGGTTTGTCAACATGTTAAAGCTGAGAGACAGAAGTCTAAGGGGATGTTACAACCATTACCCATACCCGAATGGAAATGGGAAAACATCACTATGGACTTTGTCACAGGACTTCCTAAAACATCCAAAGGCAATAATGCTATCTGGGTCATAGTTGATCGTCTTACAATGTCTGCACACTTCATTGCTATTAGAGAGGATTTCTCTCTAGATCAGCTTGCCAGGATATATGTAAAGGAAGTGGTAAGATTGCATGGAGTACCACTTTCTATTATATCTGATCGAGATCCGAGATTTACCTCGAAGTTCTGGCGAAGTCTTCAGCATACTCTGGATACAGAGTTGAGTTTCAGCACTGCTTATCATCCCCAGACAGACGGTCAGTCTGAGAGAACAATTCAAACCCTAGAAGATATGTTGAGAGCTTGCTCTATGGATTTCAAAGGAGGTTGGGATCAACACCTACCTTTGGTGGAATTTTCTTATAATAATAGCTTTCACTCCAGTATTCAAATGGCTCCTTATGAAGCTCTCTATGGAAAGAAATGCAGGACTCCAACTTGCTGGGATGAAGTTGGGGAAAGAAAGCTATTAGGACCTGATCTCATTGATGAAATGGCAGAAAAGGTCAGATCTATTCAACAACACATAAGAGCAGCTCAGAGTCGACAGAAAAGCTATGCCGAAAACCGAAGAAAAGACCTAGAGTTTGAAGTGGGTGATAAAGTGTTCTTACGAATATCTCCCTGGAAGAGGGTTATGAGATTTGGAAAGAAGGGGAAGTTGAGCCCTAGATATATCGGTCCTTTCGAAATATTGGATCGTGTTGGGAAGGTAGCTTACCGATTGGCGCTTCCACCGAATCTCTCTCAAGTTCACGATGTGTTCCATGTATCTCTCCTGAGAAAGTACATACCAGATCCTTCACATGTACTCAGCTCAGAAGTTGTACCGCTGGAGCAAGATCTTTCTTATGAAGAACAGCCGATAGAGATTCTGGATCGTAGCGAAAAAGTCCTACGAAACAAGACCACTCGCTTGGTGAAAGTTTTATGGAGAAACCACCAACTTGAAGAAGCTACATGGGAGCTTGAGGATATGATGAGGGAGAAGTATCCTCATCTGTTTGTTGCAAAGTGACGAATTTCGAGGGCGAAATTCTTTTTAAGGGGGGTAGAATGTAACACCCGAGACTTTTATGTTATATAAATCATCAAAGGAATATTTTTCTATACAACACTTGCTTGGCTTGCTTTACACGCAATCGCGACCTTCCTCGATAGCTTGCGTCGTACGCAATACCGAGTTTCACTAAACAACAATATGCTATTAAAACTAGCCGTTATGAATAGTAATAACCACTTTTTAAAATTTTATAAATTTTATTTTTCAAAATGGACTTCATTTTTGGACTCAGAATATCGAAATTAGCCTTGGGTTAAATTTTGGTATTTTTCTGAAAACTTTCAATTTTTGATGAATAGTGAAACCACTAAGTGGTAGGTTAAAAAACTGAATTTTGCATAAAACTTAATTTTACCGCTTCTGTGAATGGAATTTCAAAAATACGAGAGACACGGTTAATATCAAGGACTAAAATGTGGTTCAATGAGATGAAAATAATTTTTTGGTGAATAGTAACTTTTTACTATTTTTACCGCGGTTAATAGTAAATAGGGTAACTAAGGGTAAATATGATATTAATATTACCCTAACACATGTCCTAATTATATTGGACAAGTGTAATTCGACCAAAAACAAACTTAGGAATAAAATATGACCATTTAGGCCCACTTGGATTAGATTAGGACATTTATTATTAATTTATTTAAAGAAGGGTTAAAATAGTTAAAATCATAGTTTAGTAAGTATATTATTTTTAATATAGGGTTATACATAAGATAAATTCGATTGTAAATATGCATTAGAAATCTAAAAAGATTTCCTACATGATGGTATTTTATTTGTAATTTTTAGACATCAAATAATTTAATTTATTTATGACACAAAGATGATGCAGTAATTATCTTATTAATGAAATATTGACAAAATTGATAATATAAATACCAAAATAAATGTAATTTGAGACTTTTTATGAATTCCACTAATTTTCTAGGTTACTATGATATATTAGTGTTTATTTAATCAACTTGGTTCGAAAATATAATTCTGTTATGACTTTCACAAAAAGCATATATCAAATAGTTTCAAAATTGACACAAAATAGTTTTTAAATCAAATATTATATTATTAATTGTTATTTTATTCCTAAAAATATACGGTTCGGCCAAATGACTTAGATAAGGATATATATATTAATAATAAACAATTTGGGGTTCGTTTGGCATGTTATTGTAAGTGTATTAACCATATAGTGAAAGAAAACAAAAAGACACGGTAAAAGTTAAATTAATTAACTTAGAGTTAAATCTAATTGATAAGGTTAAAATAATACCCCAAACTTGTCTAAATCCTATTGGTTGATAGGATTTCGACCCATCCCCACTTTAGCTTCGAAATAAGACCCTTTGGAACCATTATAAACCGATTTTGACTTTAATATAAAATAATATTTTGAGATATTCCTAAGGTGCCCCTCTCCTCCCTTATAAAAGGGCACCTCCTCCCCCTCCTCCTCACACCAATTTGAGCACTCAAGCTCGGCCAACCCCTGCCATTTTCCCTTCTCCACTTCCCTAGAATAATCCTAGAGGTCCTGGTCTTCTCCAAAGACCAATCTTAGTTCTTTAATTGGAGGATTCAAAGAAGCGTTCCAAAGAAGAGGTAATATCCATTACCGATCTTTTCAATTTCTTTCTTCTTCAACTTCTTCTTCTTTAGTTGTTTCATGATAAAGTAATAACATCAGTATTACATACATACGGATATGTTATTATAAATATGAAACAACCCTAATTCACCTTCTATCCATCCTACGGAAAAATGAAATCACCGCGCGTGCGTACGTACGAAATACCGTCTCCACGCCGTGGTGTAATCTATTTTCCACCATCACCTTACAAGGATGGGTATAATGGTGTAATCAGTAACTATATATGATTATTATTAAGTAATATTGATACTGAAATAATATATATATATACTCCAATACAATTCCACGATCATAGGAACGATATCATCACTCGTGCGTACGTACGGAATACCGTCTCCACGATGTAATGCGACTCGTTCTACATGATCTTCATTTCATAATGATTATATAAATGAATTGAATGAATTAATATGGTATATACTACACTAATACCATTATGGAAATGAATTATCTATAACCTAAAGATAAGAATAAGAATTTATTCGACAAAACACGCATAAGAACAAAAAGTTATAAAGACCCGAGTAACAAGTAACAATGAAATATTACTAACAAGAAGATAATAATATGACCATATATGATCTCATATCAATATGTATGATTCTGTAATAAGTCAATAACATTATTTAAACCATTATACAGGAGCTTCGGACATGAACAAAGCAAATCGGACCTAAGGTAAGGGAAATATCACAATCTCATTTTTATCCGAGGTTGTTTATTCGTAAGTATTTACTGGGGTGTATTTTATCATCCACATACATGTTCCCTCAATATGTAATATTGTTTCCATCCACTTGAAATAGTTTAAATCCAATTTTACCCTTAGGTGAGTTTTTAGTAAAGAATATGAAAGGAATGTTTTGTCGTTTTTCCGTACGAGGTACTTTTTGACTTTTCCGACAAAAGTACGAAGAATGTTTTTTTTAACTTATACGGCATGAATGGATTTTTAAAACATTACTTCAAAGAAGCTTCCTTTACAAGTTTTCAAGTTTATTTTTAATCAACTTCTTTTATTTTAAAGTTGTATGACATGTTATGAAAGGAAAAATGTTTTTGAAGAAGAAAGGATATTTTCCTCAAGAATTCAATTCAAGTGTTTTATCAAAATTATTTTCCATCTAAGATAATAAAGGGTTCTGTTTCTATCCATATTTTTACATTGGTTTGACTATGTTGTGATGGAATTATGTTTATGAATTCCTTTATCATATATGAATTGATTTATGATGTCATGATGTTTCAAGAATCCCATTTTTGTTATATGTGTTATGCGATGATGTATGTTTTATGATTATGTGGCACACATAAGAGAGGATTCATTATAAGATGGGTGGGACCTATATCTCCCTCCAATGCATTGGGTAATGATTTTATATCTCATGAGATAGACATGGCTGGAACGAAAGGTTATTTCGGTTCAGTGATACAGGACTGAAACGAGGAGTGAACTCTGTTCAGAAAGGGACTTTGTCCACTAAGATAGTCTTGGCAATGAGTCATGACTAACAAGAAATGATTTTCCATGATTATGTGTGCATGCCATAAAGTTTCAAGTTTTATGTTATGATTATGGGGATCTCATTTTCACTTCTATGAATTCTTCCATGATAAGATATTATGATCTCTTTTGCAGGTTTTGATTTTCAAAAAGATATGATATGATTTTTATTTCCTTTATTTGCCCTTGCTGAGCATTTGAGCTCACCCTTTTATGTTTTCTTTTCCCCAGGTCAGGAAGATGGATATTAAGTAGAATATGCTAAAAGGGACCCTAGATATGATGAAATAAATGGGAGACACTGTAGAAGATTTATGAACCAGTTGTTTATCTTTCCCAGTTTCTAAAGACACTATACCTATACGGTCCTTTGTGGTTTTGTCATATGTTGTAATAAGTGTGCTTCAATTTTGAAGTATTAACAATGTATGTAAAGTGTGGGTCGTTATAGATATATTTTTCCTTTTTCACTTTGGAATTATAAAAGGATAAAGCATCCCTTTTTGTAATTTTCATTACTATTTTACCGGTTGACAAGTCAAACACTTCAGAGTAAAGTTCGCAATATAACTTTTCATTCTATCCCACTATAAATACTCCCAAAAATCTTTGTATGTCATAGTATTCTTATGATTAACTGAAAATAGAGAACTGTGAGATTCACATAACAACTCTTTCTTCAACTATAAATAACAGGACACAAATAATCTCCTTTAAAACATCAAAACATAGTCTTTATCAATGTTAAATTTAGGTAAGTTACCCTTCATAACCAATTCATCTTTTTTCTGCAACTCACTATCATTATTCTTCTCATATATAATTATATCGGATATAGAAGATTTCACTAATACCTAAAAAAATAGAGTAATTCTCAGCACCAAAAATATAAAATCCAAAATTCCTCAAATCCACAACCAAAATATCTTATTCTAAATGTAATATGGTTAATGTAGGAATACACTTTTTACTCAAAGCTTCAAAAACTTTATTTTCTGTTCCTGAATGGTAAAAAGAAATGCAATCATAATCCATGATTTATTATATCCATCTACTCTATCACACGTTTAAATTAGTCTGAGTGAATATATATTTTAAAATTTTTTGATCACTATATATTTCACAATTTAGGCCATACACATGATTCCTCCAAATTATTTATGAATAAACAACAAAAAAATAATTCAAAATCATGTGTACGTTAATTTAACTCCTGAGGTTTCAATTGACGTGAAGCATAAGCAATTACCTAATCATTCTGCATTAGGACACAACTGAGTCATTTCAATGATACATTACTATAAATAAAAAAATCACCATTCCTAGACGACATGGCCAAAACTGGTGCATTTACTAATATTATTTTAAATTCTTAAAAAAAGCAGCACATTCTGTTGTCCAAATGAACTTTACTCCCTTCTATGTTAGCTTAGTTATTGGTCTAGATAACTGAGAAAAGTTTTAAAAAAACCATCAATCATATCCTTCTATTACATGAAAACTATGAATCACGTGATATTTTTATGGCCTGGACACTCATGAACAACTTTTTTTAGAAGGTTAAATAGTTATGACATCTTTCAAAACAAAATGTCGAAGGAATTAATCTTTTTGAAACCAAAATTCAATCATACTAAAATTTATATATAGTTTATTTTTATTTTAGGTTTTTTAAAACTGTCCAGAAGTGACATTCAGGTTCCTATCAACTATTAGAATATCCCAAAATATCATCTATACACATAATCAAAAAATGATCCAAAAACTGATGAATGTCTCCATTAATACCTTCTTAGCATAGCTTCCCGGTTTCCTATATGAAAATCCATTATGAACATACATATCTTAGACGAATAAATGAGGTAATAGTAAAATTCAATATCATTTCGATTTGAGTATAAAGTAAATTTATTTTATGTATATTATATTAAAAATATTATAACTCCTATAGTTATCTGAACCTGCCTCTCATAACAACTATAAATCCACATCCTTAACATTAAATAATCTTGAGATAAGTGATTAATTTCAATTTAATTTACATTGAGGATATATTTAGGTTTAGAGATTTAGATAATTACATCATAACACATACATAGATACATAAATATTACCGGTATAAACTTATACTCACTATCCATTTTATTTTTCATAAAACAGAAACTCTTTAAAAGGAAACATGACATAGATTCATGTTTTAACAACATAAAGTTTCCTTAATCCCATATTTGACTCTATTATTCTTTAAGTCATGTTAAAAAAATTTCAAAACATGGGATTAGAATAAAAATCTTATTAAGGGACACACCAAGAATGAAAGATATTACTAATGGATAAAGATTAAAAACCATGGATACTTTATCATAAAGTTCTACTTTTTACTTATAAGAAGTAGTGAATATACATCACTAATTATAAGCTCATTACTTACCATTTTTTGTAACCGAAAGATTAACATAAAGACTATAGAAAGAAACTTATAGCACATATAAGGTAACTTGGTATGTAAACATTCTTAAATAGAGTAGCCATCCAATATACATCCACACATATCACTAAATGGAATAGCCATATGGACAACTTCCATAAATATCAATAAATGGAATATCCATACATCAGATATCCATAGACAATGTATTGGAGGGTATAAAATAACCTCCCATCCTTGGTTTTTCATAGAACCAACCATATTTGGTTTATCATGTAACCATTGGTCTAATGTCGAAGTATCATTATATAACCAGAACACATAAAATATTGCATATATCAATATTTAACTATTAAAATTTCATTTGATATCACAGGAAATCAGTTCAGGATATGTAAATATTCATTCCCTTTCAAAAACCATTTTCAATACCAAACCACACAAAAAGGTAATATTGGATTTCTTTTCCTTTAAAAAAATTAAATCTTATAGAGGAATACAAATATCAAATAACAGCTATAGTGATGGGGAAGTCATTGTCACAATGTATGTTAAAAAAACATTCCACATTATAAATTTATTGAAAAGAATCATTGGAAAAAATTAATTTTGAATGAAATTAAAATTACAATTGGTTTATTATAAAGAAAACAATGATGTTCTATCTTATCATAATATCCCTCAATGAAAGGATATTTAGACGAAGCCCCTACCTTGAGTCTAAATCATCACGTATGTTCCTTGTTCTTACTGAATAATAAAATTAAGTTAATTTATACTTGTTTGAAAAAATTATTAATGTTTAATATTCCTTTTATATCACTTGTTATCATGTTTTAACTATTACATAATTACTTAAGATAACATTGGTCGTTTAGTCGATATTCGATACTTGAGTCGAAAATGAACATGTAAGATATAAATTGTCCAAGTAGTCAAAAGTACATCATTTCCAGGATGATATTAATGATTTAAATATAATATATATCTAGTATATATGTATTTATAATATTCCATAACATTAGGAGATAATAAATGAAATTCACTGCTCATGGATACGATAGGCCACACGTACGCAAGAACACAACTTTCATTTCATTGTCATATTAAAGGAATGAAAACTAAAAGATACATAGGTTTGTTATAATTATAGCATAATATATATGTTATATATGTTACATAATTTCATTAACACCATCATTTATATGATTCATGTCGGGCATGAACTATTCATATCACTTTGAGGGAGTGGTTTTCCTCACATCCTCAAATGAATTTATCATATTTACACATTATTGAAAGAATAAAAGAATATTGTAAATAAATATTAAGTAATAATAGAGATAATATAAATATATTATATATAATATATAAATATTTTTCCATCTTAGTGTACACCATGAACGGTGGTAGGACAAAATTGAACAATCATCGTTTCATGAGGCAGTAGTTCGTCGTATAATGGATCAGTATGTTCGTATCCAATAGATAGAGGTGCGTAAAGTATAGTTATAATAATTATCATGAAAACATCCTAGTATATTGAGGATAATGGTTTTTTTAATAATATAATAATAATTTCATTTGGATTGGAGAAGCATAATAATGGAAAAGAACATGAGAGAAGAGATTACCTCTAAATTTGGGAACTACTTTTGATTTGAGCCAAAAGGATTTCTTGAATTTCTTTCTGCCCAACATAAGGCTCTTATGGGGAATGTAGGTATGTTGGGAGATTAGTTGAGCTAATTTTGGATGAGACAATGGGATTTATAGATTATAGTAAGTGGGTAGTGGTGGTTGCCTTTTATTGGAGGGGGAAGGGCACATTAGGAATGTCTTGAAATATTATTTTATTATAAATTGATTTTAGAATTATGATACTTTCATAGTAAAAAATATTGAGTTTTAGAGGAGGATGGGTCTAAATAATATCAAAAAATAGGTTTCATACATGTTTTGGTGATAATATTTACCTTATCTTTTAGCTTTAACCCTTAGCTAAAAACATTAACTCTTTCCATGTCTTCTTGTATTATCATAATATATGTGTACTATTGATACAATAAAATGCCAACAGAACCAAAAGTGGAACATTAATGTAATTTATACATTATATAACTTTTTTGGAATAATCATAGATTTTTAGTACTATTATATCATTTAATACAATATTATTTGTTGTAAAAACTCATTTATGTCAATTTTGACACTATTTAGTAATGGATTTCTCGATAACGTCATAAATTTTTTTTTCTTTGAAAAAAAGGAATAAAATAAAACTAAATATTTCATAATCATCTATAAATTTCGTTTATAGTACCAAAAATTTCAAAATACATTTGTTTTACTATTTATAATATCTTTTATTTGAATCTTTTATTAAGAAGGTAATCACTACATCATCATTGGGTCATAAATAAATATATTAATTTAATGTCTAAAATTTTTAAATAAAATACAAACATATAGGATATACATTTATATTTATAATAACAATTTAAGGTAAAATATATCATTTATATAAAAATTTAAAATTCTATTAGTTATGAGATACATGTTTAGGTTACACATCCCTTTTCGTAAAATGAAAAATTATTAAAGGTCACTATCACACCCAAGTGGAAATATAGGGTCCTAAAATAGACCCAAGGATTACCGTGGTCGTAAATATCTCATAAAATATTATTTGGACATGTTTTATGGTAGTTTTATATTATTATAATATTATTTTACACTCTTATTTACAAGATTTACCCATTAAAAATGGAAAATAAAAATAATTAATAAAGTCATTATTCATAATGTCCAAAAATAAGAGGTACCAATTTAAAAAACATAGAACCTCTAATTATAAATATAGAATTAATTTTCCAAATAAAAAACACCTAATTGGCAGAAATTGATTTAAAATTAATTCACATTTCCATAACTAGAAAGTCGGTGTTAAGAAGTAAAATCTATCAACAGATTGACATGTGTTTCTATCCAATTCCAATGTGAAATTACTTCCAATGAAAAAAATTGGATTAAATTATAAAATGAAAATATGATTAAACATTAATAAAAATTAAAATTAAAATCTATCTATATTAATAAACGATAAGAAAATTCAGTTTTGAATCAAAATGCAGATTTCTTCACAATTCATTAAAATATGAATTTTATCAGGAAAATACCAAAATTTCATACAATGTAAATTTTGTTTCCGATCATCTAAATAATGTTGTTATTTTGTGATATAGAACTTATAAATGTGACAAAAATGGATTTAAAATGGTTTCTACATCAAATGACTATAAATAATATTTAAAAAATATTAGGGTATTTTGTGCCTAAAATTGGATTCATTCTCATTTTTAGCATCTATAATTAATTCGATAAATGCAAAAAAATTATAAAACTATATGATAATAATTTTTATTGATATATTAATTCTTTTAAATATAATGGATAGTCATTAAATAATATTTAAAATAATAATAATATCAATATATTATTTTCTGATATAACTCAATGTTTAGTGCATAATAAGATTTCAGAGAAACAGCTTGTTGTGTGTCAAGTATGCTATCAGAAAAAATGTCACCTTTAATATAAAATTAATATCTTATTGGTAAATATTAATAGATATGATGTAGTATTATTCTATAAATATCTATGATGATATATCAATCCCTCTCTCTCTCCCTTTGGGATCACACACCATCCATCTATAGTTAAGGTGAGATCGTCTGCTCAATATATCAACTACTACCTCATGTTTATCAAACTGAGCAAGAATCATGTGGGATTAGAGGTTAGTGAGGAATATAAAAATTTCAAAATCCCAAAACAAATGGGATTCCCAAATGGTAGTAGACCCAATCATATCACAAACCTGAAATTTTCCTCCAACATGGTATAATTATAGAAACCACACGTCAACATTAAAAGGGGATTATTACAAAATAAGTAGTACTAAATTGGAATCCTCTATGAATAAGTCCCAAAAAACATCAATCCATAGGATAATTTGCCATATGTAATCCCTAATCATGCCCACATTATGATGGTGATCCTTTAAAGTGTAAGTCCTAATCGATATGAAACTATGTGGGATTTGATTCCTTACTAACCTGGATACGCAAGGAGCCTCATTATGGTCCAAAACAAACATCTGCATTCATGTTTATTTCATATGTACCATAGAATCAATAATATTACTCCCCAAATATGGGGACTACATGTCATCTATCCCCCCTCGGGCTGCCCGACATATGTCATAATAATCCTTGATCGCACACACTTCATCTGGATGAATGTGCCACAAGACGTTAAACTACATGGTTGGGTCCTTATCACATCACCTTAATAGGTTATGTATCATGTTATGTGGCACCGATGTATGTGCGTTCTGATTCCTCTCATAATGATATGCAAGAAAACCATGTAATGGGTTATATCTCAAAATTAAAACAACTTCTGTCCCCCCTGGATGATGATGAACTTTAGAGAACCCCATCACATGGCTTAAAACCAATTTCATACTAATAAACAGTAAAAGGATCCATTATCTTTATATAAGAGGGTATCATTTATGGAGAAACTCAGATACTTATAGATCCATTTATTGATGGAGAACCTTGGATACATACAGATTATTCTTAATCCATGAATAGTTATGATCAACCGTCAACTAGGGGTAATCCTAGAACAAATACTTGGGCATTAACCATGGGTTCATGATCATATATTAAATCTACAATAGTTTCCCTGAATATGAAATCTCCCCCCCAAAAGGGTGTAAAGATCATGACTTCCAATCTTCAAGACCAATTTGAGTTCTTAAGGGTCATTGGCCAGGTTACCCAACCAACAGCTTCCATTGGAAAATATATCCACGAATCTTAGATATGGGAGAAACTAGGCATTTTTGAATCCACGAAAAAACCCATTGATGACAGTTCGAAGAGAATGAAGAAAACTTCAGTTATTTCACACCTTTAAACCCTTTTGAAATTAACTATTTTGACACAAACACAACTTGAAGGGAAAAATAAATTGTGAATCAAACATGAAACCCTTCACTATGGCATATCCTTCCCAATATATAAATGGATATACTACCAAGTCCTCATCAGACCATTTCATTCCAAAAAAACACTCCTTTAAGGGAAAAAATATTGAGTATTTTTTGATATTTTAATGTAAAATTATTAGTATATAGGGTAATATTAAGATAAAAAGGATTATTTGTATTTCTAAGATCTAACCTTATCCGAACATAAAATTGGACATATGACCTCATGGGTCTCCTATATTATTGTGGTTTCATTTTCAATACTCCGCAATCTATTACCCATCAGGTTCACTTATTAGACTGACGGCAATCCCTAAATTCCACCACATATTATTTCAGTGTTTCTTTTCCTCACTAACACACACTTTATAGAACTTCAAACGATGTCCTGAATCTTAATACTACTCCCATAAATGATTTCACAGTTGTGAAGTTTTTATCAGGTAGGTTCTAGAAATGATATGATCGCCTTATTGACATGGGTAGTGATACTTAGTCTTTTATATCTCACTTATCAATGAGTGTTACACTATACATCGATAAATGGTACATTTCCCTCATTTAAACCCCAAAACTCAATCTTAAGTAGTGCATTGACACTTCATTTTGGTTATTGCATCTATGACCATTTTTTGTGACCCAACCTCCCTGATCTTTGACTATGGTCTTCTGACCCCATGGGTAATAAATATTACATTAGTTTCATTCCCAGCACACCACATGTTATTACCCCATATGGTCACTTATTCGACTCATTACTGTCCACAAAGTCCAACACATGTTATTTCATTATGTTTTTCTTTCACTCACACAAAAAATGATAAAATAGACTAGATGTATTTTTTAAATAATTGGTCTAGGTAAACCTAAAAAGTCACCCAAATAGGTTCACCATAATGTACGAAGAGAATTTTTAATGATCAAATGAAAGTAAAAGAGACTATTTAGGTGACCTAAGTATCACATAGAGAGATACGACATAATTTTTTATGAGTACTTAATGCATATTACGATAATAAATTTAAAATAACTACAATGGATAAGCTTCATTGGAGTGTAGACACATACTCAATATATTTCTTGTACTCTCTTAAACATAACCCATGAGTTTCTCCCCATGTAGTACACTTATTATTTATTTCCAACAAAAACCCATTCTTCATAACTAAGGGGAATTAAAATATAAAAGAACGTGATTTTAGCTGATCATTAAATGTAAATTTGAGAGATATCAATCAATGATTATTGATGAGTATAAGATAAGAATAATTGTATGAGAAAATTGTAATTCCTTTGACTTGGGAACACATATCTAGTGCCAAATTCATAATTTTAACATAAAATATTTGATACCAAGGGAGGATACCAAAATTTTGACTTTAAAAATTATAATTTCAACACAAATACAACGTCCCTTAACATCATAGACCATTTAGGATTAATAATTTAGAGCATTAGGAAATTTATAAAATTAAAATTTGATACTTCTACTTATAGTAAATATTATTCATAAAAGGGGTCTTATATTTACACTCCTATATCATTCATTGCACATTTCAGTTCATTAAGTAAAATTCATCAATAATATTTCTATAATATCTTCACATGTTTATGTCTAATGAAAAAATTGAAAATGGCGGATGAAAAAAACATCAACATGCGATATAAAATGAAAGGAAACTCATTAATTAATTTTAAATTCATGGAAACCTATATTGAAATTTTAATTTCAAATAATAAATATTTAGTTAAAAATAATAACTTACTATAGAAATAATCTTTTTACAAATGTTTATAATTAAATAATACTTAAGAAAAAATTAGTGAAATATCATAATTCATGATTCATTCTTTGAAAACCATGCGAAAGTTTACTTAAAAACATACTTTTGACCCATTGGGGATTATAATCATTAATATAAATTATAAAATCATTTTATTATCTTATGAATTCAAATTATAATCAAAATAACCATGAATTAATTGAAGGATAATTATTACCATATGAATCATAAATATACACATGCATAATAATAACTTACTTAATAGTGATGGAATGCATAATTTTCCAAATTGTAATCTTTCTGTCAATCACACATGCCAAAAAATCCTACAAAGATTGGTAATGTATACACAAAACACCATAGTTACTTTTTCTAATGATAATTAATAATTAATCAAGGGACAATATCATAGTTTTCCCACCCATTCAATTAATAATTATAATTCATTAATCTTATTAATGAAATTAAAAAAAATAAAATAAATAATCAACATAACCATTTATATTAAAATACTAGAATAAGAAATGTTATTATTTTACATAGTAAATAAATATAACAACATTATCATATTTCATCCATATAAATAATATGGTTGGTAACATTATATTTTCTCCATTTTAAAGAATAATTTTTTTTAATGAATGTCTATATAAATTAAAAATACCATTATAAATTCATTGTGAAGTCAATTTAAAAACAAAAGAGAATTACCTCGTTCTTTTGAAAAAAAATTAAAACTAAGAAACCAAAGAAGAATGGAAATATGTTTTAAAAAAACATTGCAACATATAAATGAAGATTTATAAAAAATAATATCTTTTGTGGTGGGAAAATAATGTTTTACTTTAAATGTAAAAAAAATTCTTTATATATTTTAAAAAAATGTCAAAACAACCCATTCAAAAAACATTGAAATGTTTACACTCTAATAATTCATAAAGAAAGTAAAAGGTATTTGGAAATGACATTAAAAAATTATATTCCTAAATGTGGAATTATTGAAAAATTTAAAATAATATAGACAGGCAATAAATAAAATTTGGATGAAAAAAATTAAAATGATGTTTCATGGGAAACTCCCAAATCTCAAGTCCCAACTCATATCATACATTCTCTATAAACTTAATAAAGAAATAATATTAATAATTTTCATTCATAAAAATGCATTTTATGTTTATAACTAATCTTTTTAATTTAATCACTATCATATCTCATATAGTTAATATATCATTTGAATCTACATCGAATGTTTTGATGTCATTTTTTTCTCTATTTCAATAATGGATTCAATATGATGACCATGATTGAAGGGTTCATAGTTGAATCATCTCCATAATAATAAATATATTGTAATTTTCATTTTCACATATTGAATATAATTTTATTACCATACATTTTATACAATCTTAAAAAATGATTTAAATCACTTTGAGGAGATGGTTGTCCATTCATGCGCACAGATGATGTTTCCATTTATCAAATGGATCGAATGAGTGAAAGGTAGAAAATAATATATCATTAAAAAATAATTAACTAAAAATAATTATCATATATATTCATTATATCTTAACAATTGACCTACCAAATGACATGTTAATGAAAAATGAATAACATTGCTTTGTGGTGGTGGGCATCCACATATACGAATGTGCTACAGTGACATATTATAAACGATTGGAAGGTAATAAGGATTATAATATTTCATATTTAATGAATCATAAATACATTATAAAATATTTATTATTTATTAATTTCCCAGTTATAACCATTCATGTGTGATTTTCAGGAAAATGGAATGACATCATATCATGGATGTGGTAGTCCACACGTATCCATAAGTATGGTGTTGAATTTACATTGAATGAAAACTGTAATTGAAATGTTTTTTACCATAAACATAATAAAATTTCATTATATTAGATATACTGATGTTATTATGTCTGAAATGAAATGTTATGTTTTAATGAGGTAGAAGAATAAATAATCTTAAAAAAATTGTCTAATACTTATACACCCTCTTTTGATATCCTCATTTCAATTGAGATTAACACCTTTTTAAGACTGTTTTATGCTCGATACAAGGTATTAGAGACATGGTAATGGATTTTTAGACAGTTATATGGTTACATTTTTTTAGATAACAATGATCTTTACTTGTGTTTGTAAATGGTTGAAGTGCATCCCTTTTTTTATAAGTAAAAATCAACACTATTTTCATAAATTTTTAAATAGTAAGGGTCATGAATGTAATTTCAAAAACATAATGCGGAAAATACAAGAATCACCCATTATAATATTGATAATTTCCCATCCAATTAAAAAAACATAGTTTTTTATGATTTTATAATGATTTAAAAATATTTTTTAATCATTAAATTTCATTAAATTTCATTTTCATGACTATTCACATATTCTTATTAAAATGGATCAATATAATAATGGAATTAGAATATGAAATAATTAAACATCACTAATATTGTATATTTTTCAAAAATATTCATTGAACACATTAATTCATCCAAGAAATAATACTTTTAATCATTTTATATAATTTACTTTATTTTTCTGTTGCTCAATCATGTTTTATGTTAGTGTTGTGTAAGTGTTCCACATAATTTACCATCACTAAAAATAAAAAAGAAAAATTTAATAGAAATAGTAATTAATATGTAAGATGACTAAATATAACCATTCCTATATTCTTTTTATCTCCATGAAAACATGTTATAGACATTTGAATAAGGAGTGAGAAATTTATTAATTATTCTTTACATAATAAAATAAAAATTTCTTACTCATTACCATGTGGCACTAAAATGACATATTTTTTAAAATAAGGTGATAAGGCCAAAATTCTCAAAATTAAAAAATAATATATTTTTCTTTAACCTTATCTAATTGTTTTAGATTTAATGACCTCGTTTTATCATTTAGCATGATGATAACAATAACTCATGGTTAATTTTAATTATGTCAAAAAATTGCATCATTCATAAATTTCAATACCATGATTAAGAATATAAAATTAATTTTTGATGATTTAGTTTTTAGGATTGGTATAAATTAATTTAATTATAAGTTAATAACAAAAAAAAAATATAGTTTTATGAAAAATGTTTTTTAGCATATAAATGTACATGTAAAAATTGTAATATATTTATAAGTGCTATGAAAATAATTAAATATTTTTTAATAAATAAGGTCTGATTTTACATTAAAAAATAAAAAATGTAATTGGAATTTTATATTACTTTATTTAATGAAAAGAAATGAATGTTTTGAAAACAAATCAACAATTTTCAATATTTACTAAAAATTCATTTTTTTCATAAAAATACAAAACATTCTCTCTAATATAATTTTGATATGATGATATAACATTTACCATTTTATGAATTGAAATTTCTATAAGCGGAAGAAATTTATTATAAAATTCATGAAAAAATTGAAATAAAACCATTTTGAAGAAATGTTCTTTATAAACCATTAAATCAATTCATTCTCATTTATTTCCTAACGAATAAAATCAAATGAAGAATAATTTATTTTATTAGATATTTAGTATATTATTTTAATTTTAATCATTAAAAAATGGTGATTAATTTAATGTTTTAAGATAATAAGATATTATGCAGATAAAAATAATTTAATGAAATATATCTATTTTAACTTAAAAAGTTTTTATAATAATTTCTATCGAATTTATAATCAATGTATTATGATTACTAAAATTATTATAGAAAAATGATATACATATATTTTAATGTTTTTTTAATTCTTATTATACCTGCTAATCTAATGTATTAGTAATAATGTATATATTTAAATAATTTAATTTCTATTGTATATCAATTTTTTTTAAATCTCTATGTTCTGTGTGGACTACAGTTTTAAAAAAGGAACTCATTTAATGAATAATTATATATTGAAATTTCATGTTATTGAAAACATGATCAAAACGTATGTGATCATACCGAACACGTCATAACCCATAAAACATGACTCATGACAACATTATTTTTCATAAATACTATCATGAGTCAGATAAGTATAGAATCATCAATAATTATTCATGATCCATGACTGAATATCAAAATCTTAAAATATAATACAGGTGAATAAATTTCTCTCATAATTATAAGAATGAAAACTCATTTCCTTATTTAAGGATCACATTTATGACTATCATAATGGAATGTATCCATAGTGGATTGGGATCACTCCCCAATCTTATTAACATATAAATCATATTTCAATACTAATCTCAATGAAATTTTGGATATATTTGGTAATGTCTAACTATAAATTTACCTTTTTGGGATTGGTCCATACTTATCTGTACACTCCTAGGAATGAGATAATCTCTTTTACCCTCTTCAGCTTATGAAAAACTCTTATGTACCATAGGTCTTGGGAAATAATCTTTTGTACACATTTTGATCTCATAAACAACATAAAAATATATTGGAGGGATATACTATACACTCCCATGACATGATAATATTACATTCCTATATTTTCCACCAAACACAATATCATTTATCATTCATTCTTTTTTTAATTTACCCATGAAAAAACCGGTTTTGGGAAATATCATTTAAATTTCATAGTTATAATTCATCTGATGAAATAATGTGGATTATATAATTATATCATACCCCTACTAAATCATAACCATCATTTAAGGACATTGATATAAATTAAAAAATGTTTTATAAAAACCTAATAAATATACATTAAAAAACAATAAAAAACAACCTTTCCCTTTTCGGTAAATATTAAATACTAACAGATCTATGAATAATCAGAATAAGATTACCTTTTTAACCCCTAGATATGATTAAAATTGTCATGATAAATAATAATAGTCAAGAATTTGGGAAAATGTATCCAAGTAATAAATGAAAAAAAACATTCTTTCATTGCATTTGAAAAAATTAAACAACTATCCGTATGAGAAATTCTTGAAAACATTAATTTTAGTAATTTTTAAAGACAATAAAATTTATAAGAAAAATAAATATTTGAATCATTTAAATATAGTTAACAAATTTTATAAAATAAATTTTAAGAATATAGATATGTGGGAAAATGATTCTAAACTAAAAAGGTGAAATAAGGTTGAATTTTATTAAAAATTCACTAGTATTTTTCAAAACCAAAAAAGAGAAATATCGAAATAATACTTGAAATAAATATAAATAACTAGTGAATAATAATTTTTTTAAGATAGAAAAGTAATATAATTTCCCATAATATATATTGAATTATAACCAATCTCAATAATAAGTGAGATTATAACATATACCCTAACCTCAAGTTCCCACTTGATTCATGTATTCTTATTATTACTACATAATAAATTTATATATATTAAAAATATATTAAATAATGAAATTAATACTTTTATTACGATATATATTTCCCTTATAATTCATAATTACCTATTCATTTAAATGTTTCATTAAAATCAATATTTGGCTATTGAATTTTCATTTTCTAATATGTGTTTAGAATTAATGGTTATGGTCATTCTACCTTGCTATAATAGAAAAAGCCTTATAGAATGTTACATTACCAAAATCTAAAAAATGAGGCATCTGAGGGGAGATTGGGATTATATTTGTTCATGCAATTCATTCCAATAGTGGGTTATTTATACAATTTTCCATATTTCGAGTTTTCTAACATTCAATCATCCTCTAAGTGACTTAGTCTGGCAGTGAATCATTCCGGTTGGGACTCATTTTTGTAGTGACTCATCCTCATGGTGAATCATCCCTATAGTGACTCACTATGATGGTGACTCATCCTGGCACTGACTCATGATGGTGGTGACTCGTCTTATAATTGACTCATCATTTTGGTGACTTATCCTTGTGGTGAATCATTCTGGCTATGACTTAACCTTTTAGTGACTCATTCTTGAGGTGAATCAACCTAGACTTTTTATAATTTTTCTAGAATTTTAAAGCTATAAGCATTTTATGAATAATTTTTAAAATAAATCGGATTAATAACAAAATTAATAACTTTCAAATCCTTTTCAAATTGGATCATTAATGTCCAAAGATTTTAAAAATTACAGATGCATTTAAAACATTTAAAACACATGGTTTTAATGAAATTGACCTTTAATAGTCAGTTGAATCATTTCAAATCATATTAGTTTAAGATATAGTCTTCATAAGGCATATATATTTCCTCGGTTTATTCTAAATTATTTATCTTGATATGGGAGGTTCCAAATCCTTCTTCCTTGGAGTCCTAGAACATGGCATTGTAGTTGGTTTGAGCCCCTTGAAAAAGTCCCCTCTTGTACCTAACCCCATATTTTGGTGCAATATGTTGGTGAAATGACTCTTCCTTCTATGTTTAATTTTCTTTTTTTTTAATTTTCATTGTTATTATTCATGATGATTTATCAATTATTATCCTTGTGGCTATTATTGAATCCTGCTTATGAAAGATAAATCAATTGGTTTAAATAATAATTAACAACGCAGAGGAATGTGATGTGTTCTCTTATGAATTCGTTGTTATATATTGATGCTATGATTTGTATGGGCTACATTACCCACTAAACATCATGGTTGGGGTTGGTCCTATCTTGTTCATCTATCTTATAAAATTTGGAATGGATGTTGTGTATTTACTAATAAACAGATAATAAATAACTGGATAAAAACATATATTCAATTAATTGATTTAATTACCCATGACCTAATGCCTTATGTGATAATACCATTTATTAACAAAGTGTAATTTTAATAAGAGAACCTTTGAAAAATATGATAATCTATTGTGTTGTTGTATGAGATATGATGTTTGTGGGGGGTAGTGTGAACAATATGGTTGAGTAGTGGGATTGTGATGAAAGGTGGTGGTGGATGTGGTTGTTGGTATATATCTATTATTTTTATTTATACGTCTTGATTGGTTTTAGGTTCTTGGTTGGTATGGATGGAGATAATAATGATCATGGAATATAAACAGATGTACACGTTTTAAGGAACTTGTTGTTAATGGAGAATCTGGAAAATGGTCTAATATTAACTAAACATTGTAAATGAAAATTCGCATGATTTTTGTTTGTGTTGGGTTATGTATATAGTTTCGGAAGTGGGTGTGGGGGACCATGTATATTCGTTGGTGATTTTTCTATAAACCTATACATGAGGATTGTGTTGCTCTATGTATTTTTATGTATACGTTGTATTTTTTATTGTTTTTTCTATATGAACCAACCCATTTCAAGAACTATGTTCTAACACCCTCATAGTCATGTAGGGTGTGTCTTTATGAACTCCTTGATGGATGGATGGAAAGCTGGCCACCCACTCTTCCCTTCCCCCTCTTTCATTTATTAGTGGCACAAATGTATTCGAGTGATTTGTGATTTGTGGTCACATTTTTATTTGGTATGAGTTGTGAAGTGCTTTCCAAGGTGTATTCATGATGAGATTTGATGTGTGGCCTATGTGTGGGAATGTGGGATTTAATGTGACATGATTTTATGTGTATCCATGATGTGTTCATGCATGATGTGTTTTGAGGTTTGGCCAAGGTGTGTATATGTGGGATGTGATGTGATCTATTTGGAGTAGGTGGAATTTATTATACCTTTTTCATTGGAGAGTGAGAATGGATAAACAGTGGGAATTTGGTGTGGGGAACCCTATCATCTATGTGGTTTATATTATATTATATTACATGGATGCATTATTTGGGGATCATTCAATACTAAGGTAGAAGTTGATGGTTATTATACCTTCTAAGTTTTATTTTGTTCTATTGTTTTCTCATTTGTGAATTAATATGATCCTTTCACTATAGATATTTTTATACCTTTTTTGTAAGTCATAAACCAAGGAACTTCTGGAGGCGAGACTTGAGGGTCCTTATCTATCTCCTTTCATTATTGTATCTAAGGAAGGAAGGGGTTATGAAATAGTGGTATCTAAGTTAATAGTTTATAGATAGGGTAGAGTTTAGAGTCAAGTACTGTATGAAAAGAATGGGTTGGTCTGAAATAGTGTTAGTTAATCTCAGTTCTTGACATAGGCTTGAATGATTTTCCAGAACATGGGATTTTAGGGCTCTCACGATCAAATGCACATACACTCATCTTATTTAACAACCATGTTATATTGGACTACTTGTAGGGTAGATAGCTAAGAGAGGTACATAAATAGTGATTCATTTTGTGCTTTTTTGAATTGGGTTGTTTGTGGAAATTAAAAAATTGATAAAATGGATAAAATGAATTAAATTTATTAATTTAAGTAAAATATATCATAATTAAAATCCAATATACCAGGCATAGGTAGTCATTGTTTCTCTTTCATCTATGTATTTTGGTCATCTTCCACATGTGGCTCATCCAATAGAGGTTTAGTAGGATGACTTAGTGTAATATCTAAATTAAATAAAGAATATAACATTTTCATTTTTATTAATATTTTTAAATTAAATACTAATTTTACTTTAAATGGGATTCTATGTTCGATCACATACCCCCAAGCAACAATGAGTTTCACAGAAATCATATGTAGCACACAATGCTGTGCAATACTAAAAATATACTATAATATGAAATTGTAGTTAACCTTTAGCCCTTGAACTCATGGGAATTAATAAAACTAACAATATTTTGATTAATCATGTTGGCTAAATGTTTTTACATTTATCAAATAAAATTTAGAGGCTTAAAATGATAATGACTCCAATTTTAAGCATAAATACTCTAATATTTTTAAAAGTTAGTTTTACCTCCTATTGATGGTGAAACATTTTTAAATCTAGTTTTTTTCACTTTTATATGTTAAGTTTGACAAAATAAACTTATTCTTTAAAATAAAGACATTAAAATTTACTTTCAGTATTTTGTATTATTTTTTTGATAAGGTTCATTTTTTGAGAAAAAATGAGAAATACTGAATTTTAAGACAAAATCTTCAATTTCAACAAATTTATTTATATGTATATAATATCCTTTTAATTGGTTTTAATGTTTAATTGTATTAAATTATTTTCATTTAATCCAATGTTGTTCATTGGAAGTAATTTCACCATTAAATTAGACATAAATACTTGTTAATATTTCGGTAGTTTTTACTTATTAAAAATATTTTATTTGGGTTTGACAAATAAAATTAATTTTAAACTAATTAATGCAACTTATATGATTTGTATTTGCAAAAATAGATTCCATATTTGAATCTGGAGGTCAAAATTGTTTAAACAGGTACCTTTTTTTAGACATGATGAATAGTAACTTCAGTAAATATTTTATTTACCATGGTTATAGGATAAATATGGTAAATAAGGTTAAAAATTAATATTACAATAATATTAAATTATCTTAACATGTTTCATAATCTATTTGGATGAGTTATTTCTACCCATGTTCATGCTTTGGTCGATTTTGGGACCCCATGGAGCCCTTTAGATGTGCAAATGACATTTATTTACTTTTAATTTAACGCTAAGTAAAATATAACCTAACCATGTAACTTTTACTAAAAAAATTATATGGGGTTATATATGTGATCTCTTTGACTATAAATTGTTATTAGAAAGATAAAAAAATTCCCTATATCATTTTATTTTATTTATATTTTATAAACATCAAATAAATAAATATATTTGTGACACAATTATTATGTAGTGACTACCTTATTAATGAATGATTTAAATAAATGAGATTAAAAATATTAAAATAAATTTATTTTGAAACTTTTTATAACATCCATGAATTTTAGGGACACATATTACTTATTATCATTGAATTAATGAATCTTTTTCTAAAGAATCATGTTGTTATCTATTTTTCAAAAGTCACGATATGAATATTATATAAATTGACATAAAGGTGTTTTTTAAAACAAATATATAATTTTATACTAGAATTATAATAGACCTATATATCAGTTTTTGTTTGTTCTATTAAATATAAGAATATTGAAATTAGCATTCATGCATACATACAACTTACCATCTACATGAAAAGTGATATTCATTTATTATATCCAAATGTTATGGACTATCATAAATACATACCTACGAGATAAATATGATATTTAAATCATGAATACAATTCAAGTGATAATTGACTTTCAACCACATGGACTATTTGTAATTATAACAAGTTCAGTTTTAACTCAAGTAACAAATATTGGAAAAATGACAGATATTAACATAAATTATAATGTAATGTTTATAACATAGTAATAAGTGATTTAAAATGAATAATAAAATGGAAAAAGGTTCTAAAGGAAGTAGAAATTAACTTCAGATTATTATTCCTAGAGAACAAGGAATATATGTGACGATTCGGACTCAAGGTAAGGGACTTCATTTCAATATTCTTTCATTGAAGTGTATTATGATTTATACTTGACTTGATTTTACACAGCGTATAAACGACTTTTACTTTTAATTCCATTCATTAGAAAACTTTTTTCTACATATCTTTTAAGTAAATGATAAATGGAATGTTTCTTTCTAACGTACGCAGTGACAATGACCGTTCCACCACCACGTGCATTATTTGATATTTTTCTTCCTCTTCAAGCTATAGTGATTTCAAAAAGAAAAATAAATATCATATACCTTTTTTGTATTTTTTGTATTAAAAATTTATTTGATTATGGATTGATTATATCAGTATCCTGAACTGATATCTAGTGATTGCAATGAATAAATTTTATCATTCCTTTATTTGTTATGATTATGTTATGGTTCATAGGAATATTTTAGGTATACGGGTGGTTAATTGATAAATCTATGGTGAGTGACCCCAAGATAGCTCTTTAATGCATTGGGTAACATGACAGAGGTAAACATTAATGTTTGTCCTAATAGATATAGGAAATATACTATGATGAGTATTCCAAACGTAACTCCCTACATAGTTGTGAAAGCTAAAATGTAAGTATGTTATGGATTCCACAAGTTACCTTATGATTAATGACTTTTATGTCCCATTCATAAATCTTATGATTTCATAAGGTATGTTAAAGGGGTTATGTTTTATGATTGAAAAGTATGATTTTATTGATTTGTATTTATTGATGGACGAATGTTTTCTCTTCTTATTTTATAACCATTACTGAGATTTTTATTTTCATACCATTTTTTTAAAATGTTTTTCACAGGGTATAAGGAAGGGTACGAGAAAGGAAAAATTCATGAAGATTTATATGATGAAAAGAATTGTTGTTTTATTTTAGGAGTTGTTTTTTGTTGTGAAAAAAATTGGATAGATGAGAAGTGTCTACATTGTAATATTTGAGATGTAATGTAATAGTCGTGGTCTAATTATCTAAACCCTAAACCTAAAAAGGTCATCAATATTGATTTCTTGACATAACTCAAGATTAAGTAATTATATAGGGATAATCCCTTATATTTGGTATCAAATGTCAGTTTAGAAAATGTTATGATTTAAGATATTGTTAAATTTATACCGAGAAGATATTTTTACAATATGGTAATATTGAAATGATATATATTTTAAAGGTCACCATGTTATTTCGGCTATGATATTTCTATGTTTAGTATGGTTTTCTACAGAGGAAACAAAGAAGCTATGATGTGACAACATCAAGAGGAAAAAAACCTTCCAAATAATCAACCTATGATGGTTTGAATCGAAACTGAATAGTTTATTGTAGTTATAGAATAGTTGAATCAGGCCATAAAGAGTGGTGGTATCCATGCACATTATCAGCTAGATCAACCGAAAAAGAACTTGTTAGAATTGGATCATTTCATGAGGCAACATCCCCCATCATTCAGAGGATCATATGACCTTGTTCTAATTGAAGGACAGATTAGAGCACTAGAAATGATTTTCTATGTCAAGGGATGTTTAGAACATCAAAAGGGTAGTCTTGTTGTTTATTGATTTAAAGTTGAAGCCGATAAATGGTGGTCGATGGTTGAAAATATCAGGGATAGTAAGGATATTGATGTTATTGATTGGGAGGAATTGAACGGTATGTTTCTTAGGAAATATTTTCCTAATGTAGTTCGACATAGGTTGGAAAAACAATTTTTTGAATTGAGGTAGGAGGATGACTTCGTGGAATCTTATGAATCATAAATTACTCGACTACAAAGGTATGCTCCAAATTTCAAATGAGATATTGATAGTAAAATTGATCATTTTTTACATAGGTTTAAATCCAATGTTTTGAAGGGATTTAGCTTCTTGTGAGTTCAAAAGTTATGAAAAACATATTTGATGTGTGAAGATGGTGGACATGGATTTTAATAATGATCAGATATTCTTTGAAGAACAAAACAAATAAGAGGTTGAGGTGGGAGACGAAAGGGAAGAACTCCTCAAAAAAGTATCATGGTATGAAACTTATGATTATAGTTTGTGAAAATTGTGGTCAAAAGAACACTGGGGATTGCATTTTTTATTCTGGTATGTTCTACCAATGTGGTAAAATGGGACATAAAGATTGTAATTGCATTGAAAAAAATCAGGGTAGCTATAAGAAAAAAAACATATATACAGTTAGTAAAATATTTTAGGTGAAATGAAATGGATCATTATCCAAATTAGTAACAACAGAGAACTCAAATGAAGGAAAGTATCCAGAATACAAGAAGAAAGGGTGGTGAAATCATTTTCAACTATTAATTTAGATGTTTGGCCATCAAATGATGTATAATCAGGTACACTGTTTATTTATTCAGATTACTTCAATGTGTTGTTTGATTCAAAATCTACACAATCATTCATTTAAAATAAATTTTCTAGTAAATTTGGAATAAAATCTCAAGATATGAATTTTGAACATGTCGTAAAAACACCTGGATGAAATTTTGAGAGAAAACTAAATTATAATCACCTTTCTATTATTGTCTGCAGAAAGAGTCTACCTGCAAAACTTGTTGTTTTTCATCTAGTAGAGTTTGATGTTATTTTGGCTATGTATTGTTTTCCATTTATCATGATATGATTGACTGTAGAGATAATGAGGGTTCATTTTGGAAATAATTTCAATTTTTGTACAAGAATGAACCATTAATTTTGATAATAGATTAGGAAGACAGGAAAGCAGTAAAATATAGAAATGAATGTTACCTTGCACATATTGTTGAAAAAACGGAACTGTTCAGATTCATGATATGCCAGTGGTAAATGAGTTTCTTGATGTTTTTTATCACGAGTTTCCTAGTATAAGATGTGAAATTTACAGTTTACTTAGATCCTGACGTTAAAATAATTTCAAAATCACCTTATCGAATGGATCAAACTGAACTTTTAGAGTTAACGATGAAATTGTAGAAGTTATTTGATAAAGGTTTCATTCAACCTATCACATCACCATGGGGTTCTTCTATGTTGTTTGTTAAAATGAAATATGGTTCAATGAGGATTTTAATTTTTTATAGATCCTGGAATAATATCACTTTTAAGACCATGTATCATTTGTCTCATATCGAGGATTCATTTGACCAGATCCAAGGAGCTTAGTATTTTTCAAATAAATATTTGAGGCCAGGGTACCATCAATTGAAAGTAATGGAAGAAGAAATTTTTAAAACCGTAATTCGTACTAGATATTTCCATTATTAATTGGAAGTTAGGCCTTTTTGAATAACCAATGCTCCTATAATATTCATTGATCTTATGAATAGAAATTTCAGTGAGTTGTTGTATAAGTTTGTGGTTGTGATTATTGATTATATTTTAGTATATTCTGAAACTAAATATAAGCATGAGAGTATTTTAAGAGTTGTCTTTCATACCATAAAAGAAAAGAAACTGTATGGTAAATTTAGCATGTGTGAGTATTGGTTACATCAAAATTCATACCTTGGTCAAATTGTTTCTAAGGATGACATTACTATTGATCCAGAAAAATAAAAGATGTTAAATAATGGACAAGACCGACGAATATAAATTATATTCATACTTTTTTTAGTTTATTAGGTTATTACCAATGTTTTGTTGGGATATTTTCTTTCTTAACCTTCCCAATGAGTAAGTTAACTTGAAAAGGTGTTAAATTTATCTGGACAAGAGAATTTGATAACAGTTTTTATGAATTGAAAAATAGATTATTGAATGCTCCAATATTGGCATTATTATCCAGAAATGTTGAGTATTTTATCTACAGTGACACATCATTAAAAGGTATTGGTTGTGTCCTAATGAAAAATGATCAGTTAATTGCATATGCTTCACATTATTTGTAACCTCATGAGTAAAATTACCCTACAAAAGATATAGAATTAGCAGCTATTTTTTCATTAGAAATTTTGACGCATCATTTGTATAGAGTAAAGTGTGAAATATATACTAATCATAAGAGTTTGAAATATATATTAAATCAAGATTAATTAATGATGGGACATAATAGATTTCTATAATTAATCAACTATTATGATTTCACGATCCATTACCATCAGGTAATGGGAAAAAAGTGGTTGATACTTTGAGATGAAATAATAAGGCTTTATTAACCATGCTTTGTTTGGAATGAGATTCTTTGGTTTTTGATTTGATAAATTTTGGATTGGAAGCTGTTAGTGCAGGGAATTCCTCTATTTTGTTTTAGGTGGAATTGAAATTATATCTAGAAGATATATTAGATAAAGCACATAAATAAGATAGTTAGTTGTAGAAAAATGAAGATTTTGTTCATAAGGGTAAGTAACCAAAATTTAACCTTGATAAGGACTTTTTATGAGGTTCGGAAAGAGACTATGTGTGTCTTGTGATTCCTATTTTAAGGAAGAGTTATTATGTGGATCTCATAGTTCTCCATTTCCAGTTCATCCTAGTTGTACTAAAATGTACATAGATTATTTGGGAGTATTATTAGTGGGATGGAATGAAAAGAGTTATTGTGAACTTTACTGGGAAGTGTTTTACTTATGAATAGGTTAAAGAAGAGGGACAATTATTGAAAGGGATTCTTTATCCACTCCGGTTCCAGAGTGGAAATGGGAAAATATATCCTGGAAATCGTTTTGGGATTACCAATGACATCATGATTTAACGATTTGATCTCAGTAATTGTTGACCGATTGACTAAATCTGCTAATTTCATCCCAAATCGAAAAACATTGTGTCTAGATCAACATTATCAGTTGTATGTTAAAGATATAGTCAGGTTACATGGATTTCTCCTATCAATTGTTTATGATCGTGATATGATGTTCACTTAAAACTTTTGGGAGGGCCTTTAGAAGACATTGGGTAATGAATTAAATTTCAATACGTCATTTTATCCTCAATCAGATGGGAAATCAGAACAAAAAATTCAGACATTGGAAGATATGATATGTGGTTCTTCAACGGATTACTAGAGAAGTTGGTTCCAACATCGTTCTTTGATTTATTTTTCTTATAAAAATAGTTTTAATTCTAGTATACAGATGTAGCCATTTATTAATTATATATAAAGTAGTGTCGAAGTCTAGCATTTTGCGACAAAGTTGGTGAAAGGAATTTGATGGGACCAGAATTGGTTGAATATATTGTAGAAAAAGTTTAGTTGATTCAGAAGCACATGATAACAGCTCAGAGCAGACGGAAAAGTTATGTGGATAACTGGAGGAAGAATATTCCTTACTTATTAGGTGATCGTGTCATTCTAAAAGTTTCTCCATGGAAAATTGTGATGCATTTTGGTAAGAAGTGAAGCTTGAGTCTGATGTTCATTGGACCCTATTAAATCCCAGAGAATGTTGGATCACTTGCCTACATAGTGGCTTTACCTCCACGATTATCCCAAGTACACATTCTTTTTCATGTTTAAATGATGATAAATTATATTCTGGATCCATCTCATGTTTTTAATCCATAGGCAGTTCTGTTGGGAGAGAGTCTTTTTTATGGGGAACAACCAATCCAGATTCTTAAACGAAGAGATAAAGTGTTGCGGAATAAGGAAATTAATCTGGTAATGGTTTTTTTGAAAAACCTATCTGGTTGAAGAGGCAACATTGAAAATCTAGAATTCTATGAGGGATAAATACCCACATTTTTTGATAGGTTAATAAAATTGTGAAGACACAATTTCTAAAAGGGTGGAAGGAGATAACATCCCTAGTAAATAAAGAATATGATATTTTCGTATTTATTAATACATGTGAAATAAATATTTATTTTACATCAAAGGGGATGTTTTGTTCGATGGAGTACCCGACACAAAACAATGGGTTTCTCCAAAATCATACGTTTCACATAATGCTGAGTGATACAGAAAAATAATAATAATAAAATATTTTTATTTTAAAAGGTAGATAACGCCTAATCATTGTACTAGAGGTAATGAAAATAACTAAGTATATTTTTATTAAACATGTTTGTAAATTTTTTTTAAATTTATCAAATAAATTTAGAGGTTTAAAATGAGAATGAATCTAATTTTAAGCTTAAATAATCTAATATTTTTAAAAGGTTATTTTAAAACCTTTTGTTTGATAACACTTTTTTAATATATTTTATATCACTTTTATATGTTCCATTTGACAAAATAAACTTCTTATTTAGAATAAGGACATCAAAATTTACTTTGTGTAATTTTTGGTATTTTTATGACAATGTTTATTTTTTAATGAATAGAGAAAAGTAATACATTTTAAGTCAAAACTGACTTTTCATCTAGTTTATTTATATGGTTATATTATCTTTATAATTATTTTTAATTTGTAATTGGATTTCATTTTTATCATTTAATCCAATGTTTTTCATTTTAAGTAATTTAACATTTATATTGGACATAAACTCTTGTCAATATTTTGGTTGTTTTTACATTTGAAAAAAATACGGTTTTTGGTTTTGACAATGGGAATTAATTTTACATTAATTTTTTCAATTTTCTGTTTTGAATTTGGAAAAATGGACTCTTTATTTAGAATCTGTCGGTCCAAATTTTGTAAATAGTTTCCTTATATTTTTAGACATTATGAAATGTGACTTTTGTAAATATTATATTTATCATGGTTAAAGGATAAATCTCGTAAATAAGGGTAAAATTTATATTATAATAATATTAAAGTATCTTAACTTGTGTCTGAATCCATTTGTATGTGTTATTTCTGACCAAGTGCATCCTTGCGGTGATTTTGGGACCCCATTGAGCCTTTTGGATGTACAAATGACATTTAATTACTTTTAATTTAATGTTAAGGAAAATATAACCTAAACATGTAACTTTTACTAAAACAATTTTATATGGGGTTATATAAGTGATTTATTGGAATATACATATTAATTCGATAGTTAAAAATATTTAATACATCATGGTATTTTATTTATATTTTCTAGAGATAAAATAAATAAATATATTTATGACGCAATAATGATGTAGTGATTACCTTATTGATGAATGATTTAAATAAATAAAATTAAAAATATTTAAAAAAATTATTTTGAAACATTGTATGCCATCCATGAATTTTAGTGGTAAATATTCAATTTTATCATTGAATAAATGAACGTTTTTTTTGAAAGAATAAAGTTAGGTATTTTTTAAAATTCAGGATATGAATATTATATAAATTGGCATAAATGAGTTTTTTTTTAAAAAAATAATATTTTATTAAATGATATAATAGTCCTAAAAATCTATGATTCGTCCAAATGAATTAAATAATGAAGAAAAAATCTTTAATGAACCAATTTAGGTTCTATTGTAATTTTATAGTATCTATATTAACCATATAGTTTGAATATACAAGAACACATGGTAATAGTCAAATTAGTTAACCAATGGTTAATGCTAAAAGGTAAGTAAAACATGAGTCCAAAAATTTCTAAAACTTATTTTTTGGATTTTTTCTACCAAAAGAATCATATATCTGAAATAATGTTCTTTGGGAACTTTTGAAACCGAAAATCAATTTATAATAATATAATATTTCAAGATATTTCTTAAGAGCCCCCCCCCTCTTATAAAAGGTCACCACCTCTAACCCTTACTCATACAACTCAAGACCCAATTTATCTTCCAAAATATTCCTAAATAAGCTCCCAAAATCCCTCTCTTCCTCCTAGAAGTCTTTACTTGGGAATAAGGAAATTCATGAATGCCTTTTAGCTTAAATCAACTGGAGTTACTCAATTTAAGGTAATGTATTCTATCAATGTTCTTCCATTTATTTTCATTCTCCCACCACCTAAACTATCATTATTTCATTATTTTATAAAAACAAAAGTATCATAAATATACTATGATGTCTTTCTAAGAAGTATTCTAACTACACTTCCACACACATCCATCAAATGGATTCAGACATTATAATTCTTTGTACGACGAACTACTGCCTCACGAAACAATGATTTTTGGATTTATCCATACCACATGTCATGAATGCCATTATGGTGGCACTCTATTTATATATGATATATATTATATTTATACTGTCTCTATTATTCTGTATTATTCATTTATATAATACCTTTATGGTTTCCATAATGGAAAAATAAGATAATTTCATTTGAGGAAGTGCAGACTACCACCCCTCCATATGATATGACTAATTCATTCCATACATGGAACATATACAGGATGGTGTTAATGAAATTATGTAACATATATAAAATGTGATATTATATTGGAATTATAATACACCTATGTATCAATTGGTTTTCATTCCATTAAATATGAGAAAAATAAATGAAAGTAGCGTTCACACATACGTACGACTTATGACCACCATGAATAGTGATTTTCATTTCATATATCCCAACATTATAGAATATTCTAAATACATATATACTAGATATATATGATATTTAATGTTGAATAATATTTTGGAGATAATGGATCTTTTACCACATAGACTATTCGTAATTGTAACTAGTTTATTTTTGACTCAATTACCAAATATTGAAAAAATGGCCGATATTAACTTATATAATTTTATAATGATTATAACAAGGTAATAAGTGAAATAAAATGAATAATAAACTTGAAAAAGGATAAGAAGGAATTAGAAATTAACTTATGATTATTATTCAGGAAGAACAAGGAACATACATGGCGAGTTGACCACAATATAAGAGACTTTGGCTCAAGATCCTTTCACTAAGGCATATTTTGATTTATACACGACTTGATTTTATACAGTGAATAAAACTCTGTGAAATTTAATTTCATTCAAAAGAAATATTTTTTCTACCGATAATTTTACAAATTGTCTATGGGAATGTTTCTTTTTTACATACGCGGTGATAATGGCAACTCTGCCAACATGAGAATTATTTGATATTTGGATTCCTATATAAGCCATGGTATTTTTAAAGGAAAATAAATACCATATACCCTCTTTATGTATGTTGGTATTTAAAATAGTTTTTATAATGGATTTATTATGTCAGTATATTGATCTGATATGTTGTGATTGTAATGTGGAAATGTTATCTTTTCTTTATTTGTTATTATTATGTTATCGTTCATGGTAATTGTTTATGTCTATGGGTGGTTCCATGATAATCCTGGGGCTGAGGAGCCAAAGATAGATCTCTAATTCATTGGGTAACTTGAGAGAGGTAAATTTTAATGCTTATACTAATATAATTATGGAATATATTGTTATGGGTATTTCAAACGTAACTCACTACGTAGCTGTGAAAGCTATAATGTAAGTATATTATAGAATCCAAAAGTTACCATTATGATTTAAAATTTCTATGTTCTATTCAAAAATCTTACGATTTCATGAGGTATGTTAAATATATTATGTTTTATGATTGAAAATTATGATTTTATTGATTTCTATGTATTGATGTAATAATGTTTTCTTTTCTCATTTTATAACCCTTACTGAGCTTTTAATGCTCATCCCATGTTTTTGAAAAGTTTTTCATAGGGTATAAATAAGGGTAAGAGAAAGGAAGATTTAAAGAAGGTTTCTATCATGAAAATAATTCTTCTTTTAAAAATTGAAAATAAATATTTATCACTCATAAAAATACAAACACATAATTATTTACTTTTAAAACATTCACTCTCAAATATATGGTGCCAAAATTTTATTTATACATTCATGCGTGGGGTTACTATTCACAAGGGTTAAGTTACTATTAATATGTGTAACAAAATTTTTCATAAGGGTACATTACTATTCATAAGGTTCAAGTAACTATTCACAAAAAAATTATTTTGATCATATTCGACAATAAAAAACTGACTGATCACAACATTGTATGTTTGTTTTTTGAAATTCAAATCACAAAAGTAGCAAAATTAGGTTTCATGTCTAGCTTATAAATATTAAATTGTGTTGTTTTGTAGAGACTTTGTGTTTTTTGCATATAAGTTATCTAATAAATTTTGTTTATGAATAAATATACCCTAAAATTATGGGGTGTCATATTAATAGTGAACATATTTATAATATAATTTTGTGTTTATAAAATAATTATTTTAGTAAATATACATATTATATTTAAATAAAGAATATATTGGTAAAAATTAATTTCGTAAAAATAATCACCTATATATATATATTAAACTATTCTTTTACACAAAAATAATACTCTAAAATATTATAAGTTTTTAGAACATTAATTAATTTGAAAGGTAATAATTATAAGTATTTTTAAGTATTTTTATTAATTAAAACTCATTATTGTAAATTATTTAAAAATATTAAACAAATTACTAGGTTGTTATACTATTTGGGTTAAAACTATTTATTTTATTCATCTAGTAAATATTCATAATTTTATCCATATGGTAACATTAATAATTCCTTATATAATAATTATATATGTGATCATTAGATAAAACATCACTACTTCATAGATTGAAATTTTTAATGTTTTTTCCTGAATGTTGTAAACCATTATCTATTTAAAAACATCATGAATAAACTATAATTTAACCATGAAAACATTTATTCATCAAGATTTTAGAAACATTAAAGTCTAAAAAAGCATCATCTGACATGATTCCTAGAACATTTAAAAATATTCTTCTTGTAATTTATAGAGTTACGCATTAGTATTTTTCATATCAAATAAAAAATAAACATTAAAAATGGATTTTTTCACTTTTCCTTTTATATTTTAAAATTGTTAATAAAATGTTTCATTGAAAATACTTATAATTTGGGATGATTCTTTTAATACAATGTTATATCTATAATCCATCTCATGCGCTTTACTTCTTTCAATCATATTCATTGTCTATTTATAACATTCCTATTTCTCTAAACATGGATTTTTAGGCCTATGAAAATTATTAATTGGGAGATAGTATTTCATGTATCTAATTAATTTTGATGTGTGAATGTCACTATTTAATATATGGATAATAATTATTTTCCATGATTTTTTTACAGTGAAAAAGACTGGGAAATTATCTAATATATAAGAGAAAAAATTCATTATATATTAGGGGAGATGTTTTTCTAGATTCAAAAGAATAAATATTATATATTTATACATGAATATATTGAAATTATTTTTGAAATATATTGACCATTTGATACCTAGAATATATTCCATTATCTCTCACTCTTGATTTACACATAATAAATCTTTTTATGTTATGGGATTGTATTCATAAAAATAGGGGATTTTGTTGAACCCCTATATTTCTTATGTTGTTTTCCTAATCACATACACAGAATTATATATCTAATGTTTTTTTGATAGTGTAGTTTAGTTTCTATGATTAAATACCAAATTGTGTGTATAATGATTAAATTGAAGGCCTGAATGTTTCATAATGAAGTATTAATTACATTTTTTGATGATATTGTGGTATTACTAATACATGTAATGAAATATATGATAAATGATACATAGATAAATTGATGTCATGGAGTGAAACTACAAGGGCCATAGTTTTGAATAGATAATTGTAGGAAGCACAGTCTTGTCATTGTAGAGCCACTAGAAAACTAATGTTGATGGATAGAACCAAATTATGGAATAGGATCTCAATTGCTACCCGGTGGAGTATCATTAGATACAAAGTGGTAGTAAAAATATCTAGGAATCCCATATGATGAATATTGTCTAACAAGTTTGATTCTATGTCAGAACGGTCTCTTTGATATAACAAGTAAAAAAAATTATTTTAGTGGACCACATAAAACTTAATTTTTTTATGTTGGTTAATGACCATTGTAAATTATAAAAACGTCCCAACATATTTAAAGGATTTAATTAAAGGACATTGTTTTCCAAAATTGATAACACATATCAGTATGGCTCATAATGGTGGAATTGGAATCGATCAATGATTAATAAAAGTGATGTTCTACATGAAATATTTTAAGATAAATTTTAATATTTTCAATCTCAATGGATCATATTGGTAATTATTTTTTCTTGAACTAATAACCAATTAAATTATGGCTCTCCTAAGAATGTATAATAGTGGAACATTCCAAGGTTTGTCTTGGAGAGGCCATTCTCATGTACACTATTCTTATTATCACTATTAAAAATGAACTACTATTAAACTAACTTATTTAATAATATAAAATTAGGGTATTATAATTAAATAAATGTAATATATTATAAATATATTAATGAAAAAAATGTAATTAAATAAATAAATTAAAGGCATAGAGAGGTTATAAGAAGAGAAAAGGTTTCTCTTTGGGGTTCTTAGTGACGTTATAATTATTATTAAAAATATATATCTTATTATATTACTCTATGTAAAGATAAATACCACTCAATATATACCCTATCATTCGAATGGTATTACACTACGTTGATACCTCTCCATGTAGAAGAAATGTCTATTCACTCAAAACTGAATCCAAATAAACCTATTTTAAGGACTCAAATATTAATGAGAAGAAAAATGAGTGAACAAAGTAGACGAATTTTGTAGTAGAGAATTTGGGTATAATATGCCCCAAAGTTATTTAAAACACTACTAAGACATTACAATAAATCATGAAAACCCATTAAATATTAATAAAATTAATCACCACCACTTCCCCCTTGAACAATAGTGAGGTTATGTTCTCAAGAAACATGGATATATTAGAAGCATGGTGGGGGAAGTAAAAAATATCAAACAATATGAATTAATGGAACTAGAAGAAAACTATAATATTATATATTGATATTATAAATAAATATTACAAACACCAGAATCTACATCATACCATAGAATATGCCTATCATTTGATATTGGATAGGTTGTACAAATTTATATCGACATGGGTGGACATATTTCCTATGAAATAATTCATTTTTCATAATGATCATTTTAGACACATTAATGGTGAATTTAGGAATTTTTTATTATGAAGAGGTATTTATTATTTACTTTATAGTGTTTTTAAAAAATTCCACCATAGTTGGCCACATTATGATGGAGTTATGTCAGCATTAATTTAGAAAATTATTTTTCTGATGTCACCATTCAAATTCCAATACATCGGTTTCCCATGCAGTTATGGAACTTATGAAGCCAGAATATCACATGGTAATAGTTAATTAAAATGTTACAAAACCTGTTATATATATCACCATATAATTTCAGATAATTTACATTTTTAATTTTTATGATATGATCACATCATCTAAATTTATCTATTCTCTACAAAAATTTTGAAGGATTAGATTGTGGTCTACCTTGGGGCCTCAAGAAGAAGGATTGAGATTTGGGTATGATATAATTAAATGAATCCCAATATATATGGAAGAATAACGAAAATGAATTTAAAAATTTCAATCACTTAAAAAAATGTTATTGCTAAAATACCTAAGAAACATAAATTAGTTTAAAATCCAAAATTAGAAAAAAAAATTAATTAAGCACAAAATACCTCTAAAACCAAGAATAGTGAAAATTTTCCATTCAATAACATTGTGGTTAGATGATAAATCATTAATTACAATGTGAAATGTGTGATAATTTTAATTTCATCCATCCTACAAACATAATCATATATCTTTAGAGTAATCATCAAATATTCGAATCAAAATAAACACAACAATAAAAAATAATACAAAATCCATGAAATTCTTAGCAAAACTCTATCATGTATCCTATATGAATGAAATAATTTAATTTTAGTATCTCAATTTTATATTCATCAAACCATAAAAATACATCCTTCTCTCAATCCCACTTACCTCAAATTGAATTTCTTATCACTCTTTACTCAAGAGAAATTAAATTGGGATATATACACAAACATTAAAATTGTATATATCACCAAAGGCCTATGAAAATTATTATCTATCCAAAGAATGATATATGAAAATATTTTCAATAATTACATCCTTTTATAGGATTTATCTATGGCCTAGGGTTTTAAGTTATATTCCTTTAATGATTTAATTCCCAAAAGATAAGGTTTGAACTCTTATGTGTAATATATTAATAGTCAAGTGAAAACCATGAAACTTCCTCACTAAATTCCCCCTAAAAATGTGAAAAAAAATCCCACCAAAATTTATAACAAGGGATGTGATTCATAAAGTGATTATAATAATTTATGTCATCAAAATGTTCAACATTTTCTTCAATTTATTTTTCCTTATTTTTTTTAAATCACATTTTACAAATAAAATTAAGTAGAACAACATTGTGAAGAGAAAGGAAACTAAAATGTTGTATCATCTGTAGTTATATATTTCTAAATATTTTAATATTTTTTCACACACATTAAAAAAAATGGAACACAACACAATTAACACACATGAAAGGCCTTCGCTCAGACTGAAATATGAAAGAACAATTCAAAAATTATAAGAGTGATGTAATATAAAGAAAAATACCCCTTTAATATGGATTAATACTATAATTAAATTCATGTAATATAAGGGATATATAGTGGTACATTTAAAGGAAGGTCTAAGGATAAAATTTGGATAGGCAAAAAAATCCTCAGTCGTGTCAAAAACATTAAAATCATTCTAATTATTTTAAAAATAAAAATAACATGTTCTTGTTCTAACAAAAAATATATGGTTCTCTCTAGAAAGTGACATTATTATAAATAATATGTCAAATGATTTTATAATAGAAAAAAATATTTGAAAAATAGTTGAGTCAATTTTTTGTGAAAATGGATTTCATAAATTCTGCACACTTATAAAAATTCATGAATAAAAATTCACGGGAAATCTAGCACATAAACATCATTTAAAATAATTTTTTGGAAAAAAGGAGTCATATTAAAATAAACTAATGTGTGAAAAAAGGTATGAATATTTATTCAATATAATTTTATTTAAAAACATAAAACAATAATAAAACACATGAAAACAAAAAATAATGATAAAAATCCCCCACAATTATAATTTACCACACCACATTTTATATCAAAGAATAAAAATTAAGGGTAGAAAACAAGGGAAAATAATGATACAACCCGAATTTATTTTCCACTTACGTTATTTAGATAATTTCCTGAGTACTAATACTAAGACCTGGAAATAAATAAAAAACTTACCTTCATAAAAATAAATAAAAATGGAAATTAGAATAGAACATGGTTTGAACCCCTGTGTGGGTGTGAGGTTCTTACTACTCCTAGTCAGGTAGTACCAATTGATTAACCTAGATATGAAGGTGGATGTTGTTTCATCCTCATAAACCACTAAATATTATTTCTTTCAATATCCATGACTATGTTCCAAGAGTGAGAACCCTCAAGCAAAATTACAATATCCCCAATCCCTAGAACATTTTGAAAATAAAATTCATAGTGCATATGGGAGAGAATATATGGGTACACCCAGTTTTGTTCAACTGGAGGAGTCTAATTCACTAGTGGGGAATATAGTATAATAGGATATGGATTATCTTCTAGTTTTTTTAAAAAAACATTCAACAATGATTTCTTTTTTTGTTCATCATCCATATATTCACAAATGTATATCTCAATTGGATCCTCTAGTATCTCCTCAACCTAAGATATTTATTCATAATCCTCAACCACATAATGTAGTAGTAGAAATGAATCATTAAAATTAGAATAAGGTATATATGTTTTAAATTCAGATTCACTACTATTTGAATAAAAAATAATCATAGAAATTGAATCTCAGTTAAAAATATAATCTTAAAACTCTTTTTCATTGAGTATGTTTTCTAGTAAATAATTTTTTGGAGATGGAATAATATCTTCATGTATTTAATTAACATAAAAAATCAATTTATGATATATTAGTGGAATATTCATTTTATTCACTTCAAATTTTCATTTTTTTCATTCCTACCGTTAGACATTACCATATCAAGAAAATGTGGAAATGATCTTATTTTGTTCTTGAATATATTGATATTATCTTGAATCATTGAATCATTTTGTTTTATTTAGAGAAACAATATTACCACTTTTTGAGAAATATCAAGCATTTGAATCTTTAAAGATTCCTCCAAAATGAAAAAATCAGTAATTTTCCCTGAATATGAAAAATAAATAATGTAATCCATGAAATAATGAATAAAAGGAATGTACTGATTTTATTATTTTTTTAGTTTTTTATATTTTCCATTAATTTTTTAGAAACATATCATCTATAAGATATTGGAATCCCGGTAAGTGGATACAATTTTATGGGAATAATTTTTTTTGTGAATCCTTGATATATTAAATTCTTCTTCTCATAAGAATTTTCTATAGTGTTATAAGATAGGGTTGATCTGCAAGAGGATGATGAAACACATTGTCTTTCAATTTAACTATTTTAAATTAACTAACAAAAAAAATAACATATGTAATGATATATAATGGATGTTTTTATTATGAAATTCATGTAATAAAATATATATATATATTTATTTATTAATGAAAAAACATAATGAATAAAAAGTCATAGAAGACATAGAGATGTCAGAAAAAGAGAACAGTTACTCTAGGGTGTTTTTATAGATGTTATATATATTAATAAAAATATATTATATATTTTTTATCAATTTACATAAAAATAAATATCACCCATCACCCAAAAATTTAAATGGTTTTACCCTTCATTTATTCCTATTTATATCAGAGTAATATATTACACATTAATACCCAAGGAAATCTCCCTCATTTGAATGAATCGGATATATATGATAAGGATAATGAGTGAGTAAGGAGGAAGAGTATAATAGTAAATAAAGTGGTTAAAAATTTTACTATAATAATTTTAACAACGAAACAAATCTTAGATAAAAAATGAGAAACTATTAAAATATAATAAACTCAAACACCACCATTTTCCTCCTAGAACAACAGTTAGTGTTAATACTTCACAAACATGGATAAAAATAACCACAATATGGGGAAACTAGAAAACAAAAAGAAATTAAGGAAGAAGAACAAAAATAAACTAATCTAATATATAATTTAATTATAAATATTTATTATAGAAACTAAGATTCACTATGGCCTCCTAAATATGGATATCATATGGAATGGAGAGGACGTCTAAATTTTTAATAGAAAAGCTGGATATATTTCAATCCAAATTCGACATTTTATATAGTGATAATTTTACAAACAATAATTTATAGAATTTATAATATTTTCTTCTTAAAATATCATTCTGTCTTTCATTTGAATGTTTCTAAAAACAACAACTCTATTTCCTAGAGGGTGATGTAGTTAAGGTATTTTTAATTCAAAATTTTGGTTTTCCATGATTAGGGTTCAAATTCAAATACGTCAATTTATCATACCTTTGTGGAATTAATAAAATAGAAAACATCACATATCAATATTTAATAATTTCTTTCCCATTTTCTTATATTTATCCCTTTTTAATTTCATTCTATTTTTCTTTTTACACTTTGAGATATAGGTGCATCTTGAAATGTTATCCATTATGTACATAGAATTTCAAGCCCATATTGTGTTATAGTTTTGGGTCTCAAGAGTTTTGATTGACCTATCAGTCTTATTTAATTAAATTAATTATAATATGTATATATTCCTATATAAAATTTAAGTATTTAATTTCAATTAGTGTTGGAAAATTTCTGACCTAAATACCGAAGAAACATAAAATAGTTTAAAATAAAAAACAATACCATTTTTCCAATAAAGATATATGATCCACCAAAACATAAAAATGTAAAAATTTCCCATAAAAAACAATGGTGGTTTTATAAATATTTTATTATGGTATAAAATGTGTAAAAATTACAGCTTCATCTACTTTCATCTCCTTTCCTCTCGATATCTTCTCTAAATTGTATTATCCTTCAATGGAGATATGGGAGTGTCATTGTAATGGATTTACACCAAGAAATTACCCCTTTTATAGACACCTATTCTAATAATGGTAATCTCTATAAAAAAATTAAGCTATATGTTATTAAAATTTAAAAACAAGTGTATCTTCATCAATGAGTTCTTTCAATCAATAATGTAACAGAGACGAGTTTCATTCAAAAACTAAGAAAAAGGAAATGGTGTAATTGGATTCTTGATCTTTGATAAAATCAAGGGTCTAATATGAAAAAACACTTTTATTGAAGGGATGATTTGTTGTGTATCACACTAATCAATTTCAAAAATCCGTTATAAAATCTCTCCCTCTCACCTTTATTTTTCAATTCTTCAATCTAATTACATCAATATACCTTTTTTATAGTAGCATGAGTATACAATAAAAATTTTCAATTAATTTGATTAAGTATTTTTATATTTAATTGAATTAATTCATCAAATTGTAATACCGATAATATTATTTCTATAATATTACAATAAAAATTCAAGATATCACTTAATTCCCTTAGTTAAGATTAATTTATTTGAATCAACTTGGCATTGTTTCAATCCCAGTATGCTTACATTTTTTGTCATGTTACTGACATCATTATATTTTGTTTAAATACTATCCCTTAACATATTTTGATACTATGTATAAAAATAATGACATAATTAATGTATATACTAATAATTTTACTTGCAATAAATCATCCCTGAGTGTAAGAAAATATGTTGATTTCATAAGTTGATCAAATAAAACATAAATGGTTTTATGGCCTTTAGATATTTTCAGGAGTCGTATAACGAAATAAATGGTGATGTTTTCACATTTATATAGAGTTATGATTAATGGTAACGTCATTCCCTTATACATATAATGTTCATTATTAAATTTTAGACCTACCAGTCATCAAGATATATACATCATAATATCAATTTTCATGTCATCCCACCATGAATAATTTTTCATATCTTTATAAATATTTATTATTCTAGGGTGGATAGATAATGAAAATATACAAGATATATCCAATATCTTCTTCCTTAATTTTTGTATCAAAGGGATGCATATTTTATTTATGAATCTTATCATTCTATTGAAGGTGTTCGGTGCAGCGGATCCATGGTTGGGATAACACCCATCATTAATTTTTACCATGATCAATGATTATTCCAGTATCAATATGATGATCAATGCCACTCTCCGTGGAATATAATATATGATATTGATAAGGAATAATAATGATTCAAAACTTTAGAGAGAATCTTGCATATCAGGTTTGTCATTAACATAATTAATTTCATAATGAAAATAATACCTGGATATTTGGTATTTTCTTCGTTGATGATGTTGATCATCAAGAATGACCCTTTCATATTATCACGTTGTGCGTGTATGGATCATAACTAGAATCCCTCTAGCGGTGATCCACACACACTCCAATGGCCTCCGATTGACACCGCTTATTCTCCTGGTGCTAGCGTGGTGAAGCGAGTGTCTAGTGTCGATCATTCTCGATCGATTATTCTTCGATCTTGAAGAATGTATCTTGCTCTTGAGAGGGGAGAGAAGAGGATTCAGGAGAGAAATTTTTTGGCTCAACAATCCCCAATTCAAAAGGTGTGTGGTGTGGTCGATGGCACAATAGGCGTACTTGTCTATTTATATACATGGAATTTAAGTCACAATATTTAAGTGCATAGAAAAATTAAGAACATTCATGAACTTAGAGAAAACCCTTGAATTTAATAATAATACCACTTAATTATTTATGCTACTACAACTTGCATAAAATGGTATTATAAAAAAAAATCCCCATTACAAAATAATGGCAGCACTATTTTAATTTGTGCCAACTAGGTAAATAATTATTTACCGTCTTGAAAATAATTATTTTAATACCGGACTGTCTTTGGTCCACTCAAACTCCACATACATTTATTGAACACCCGAATAAATAGATAAGTAATTCATTCTCTTAAATATATATTTTGTTTACTAACTAGTAAATAAATATTTATTAAATGTTTAATAAAATAAATAAATAAATTTCATTTAATTTATGCGATCATTTTAATATAAAAAATTATTCAACGGTCTTGAGAATAATACTTATTTAATTAATTAAATTCAAATAGAATTCAACTGATAGCACCAAAAATAGATAGTGTGTGACCCTCTAGGAATATTTCTCATTGTCTTTAGGTGGGATTGCCTAAAGTCAAAGAGTACTGTCTAGAAACCATTCTAGGAACCCAAGAGAAAGAACGTAAAGCCACCCCAATGACATCTACATACAAAAACTCACTGTGTAATATAATACCTTTGTCAAAAGATCTCATCAAGAAGATTTCATGATAGTGTCCTTAACTTTTATGCTTGATACGTCATTATTTTACTACCTGAAATAGACTCGTCAATACAACCGTGACATGGAATTTAGCATGACAGTTAAATTTCAATCAAAGGGATGAGATATAAACTTCCATAAATGGAAGGTACAAATCCATCCTCAACTTATCCATTATTAACATACCACTCTTGAAGCACCCAACATACCCTACTTCCATCCAACTGTCGTCATGACGGTTTTTTTCATTAAATAAAAGTGCATAAGTTGTGACACATATTATTGATAATATTAAAGTCTAAGGACCATTACACATACTCATAGATAGAAATATCTGATGACACCAAAACATGAAGAATTCTAACTTGCGGGTCTATTCTCATAATCTCTTAGCTTAGAGATTACCATGTGCGAGCTTCATGAGAGGAAGTCTCATCTGCCCATGAGTTCTCACACGACACAGTATTCATGCTATGTGTCCCATTATAGTATTTAATTCTACCAGAGAACTATATTTGAGAATATTGTTATATCATTTCATGGTTCTCATCATTGCGGGGACCTACTATGACCTTATCACTGTAACAAATACTCTAGTAAATTATTACATCATAGTCTTATTGAACAATGAACAATATGTAACAACGCATTAAATATCCATGTAATTGTAGTAATACCAGTTGGTTCTAGGAGATCAACTCTTACAAACTACCACATTGAATAAAGCCAACTGCCTACAACTTTCAGTCTGCTAGACCTCAAATGATCATGATGTTTCTGCTGAGTCAAGAATTTATTCAAGGGGTCCACCACGTTTCCTTCCGTGGAAATATTTCTCATTGCAACTTCTCCTCTCTGATAAAAAATCCTTCAAGAGATGATATATCCAAAGTATGTGATTCGCCTGCTGATGTAACCTTGGATCATTTGTGAGAGACACCGCTATAGTATTATCATAGTACAATGCGATGGGGTCTTTACTTTTAGGTAACACATCTATCTTCTAGATGAAGCTTCACATCCAAACTACTTCTTTAGATCCCTCAGAAGCTATGATATTCTCGGGCTCTACTGTCGAATCCATGACTACACTCATCTTTGTGCTCTTCCAGCTCACTGTACCTCCATTCAAAGATAAAATGTTTCCCATTTGTGACATCATGTCATATTTATTAGTCTAAAATCTAGCATCTTCATATCCTTTTATGAATAGTTCCTCATCTCATTTATAAAATAGGAACATATATTTAGTACACCTTATATACTTTAGGATAGACTCCACTTCCATCTAATGGATGTCACGTGGATCAGCTTGATATCTTCCTGCCACACTCAATACATAGGTGACATCCAACCTAGTACATAGAATTCCATACATGACTAATCTAATCACTGATTCATATGGATTCAATTCCATTATATTTATTTTTACATGTGTCTGAGGAAACATTTTCTTGGAACGATTAAGTCCATGTGATGTGGGCAACAATCCCCTTTTTGGATTGTTCCATATTTAATATCTTTAGTATCTTATCAATGTATGTTCTTTGACATAGGCCCAGAAATCACATGGATCTATCATGATGGATCTTGATCCCAAGAATATACACTACCTCACCAATGTCTTTCATGGAGAAGCATTGATTCAACCATGCCTTAATAGACTATAAGACATGTATCTTGTTTCAAATAAGTAATATGTCACCAACATATAATATTAGGAAAACAACTGCACACCCACTAAAACATTTTTAGACACAAGGATCATAGTCATTCTTGATAAAACCAAATTCTTTTATGGCTTCATTAAAATGAATATTCCCTGACATTCATGCTTTCTCTAATCCATAAATGGATTTCTTCATCTTCCATACCTTATTGGAATCATTGGAGTCACAAACCCTTAAGGTTGTGCCATGTAAACATCTTCTATAAGGTTATCATTAAGGAATGTTTTTTTGACATCCATTTTACAAATCTCATAGTCATGGTAAGACACAATTGCACGTAGAGTTCTAATGGATTTCACCATTGAAAATGGTGAGAAGGTTTCACCGTAGTCAATTCCTTGATGATGTTTAAACCCTTCTCCATCCAGTCGTGATTTATAGGTATTGAATTTTCCATACATGTCTAGTTTCTTCTTTAATACCCATTTTCAGCAAACATGATGTACATCAAATGGAGAATCTAAAAAAATCTAGACTCGGTTTTGTTACATGGAATCCATTTCAGAATTCATGGCCTCTTTCCACTTGGCAATATCTGTGCCACTTACTACATCCTTGAAGGTTATAGGATCATTATTATAAACTAATAATGAGTCACCATCCTCGCTAACTATAAAACTATATCATTTATGTTCTATATACTCTCTTGTACTATTACACAATACTTATGTCTCTGGAATAGAATCTTCTTCCACGAGGCTTTTTGGAATCTATTCTCATACCAACTATTGTGTACCTTGAGCCTCGACTTCATCGATATCTATCTTGCTCCCACTATCTCTTTTTTAGATGTTCTACCTCTCAAATAATATGTCTCGTACATCCACCATAACCTTTTTCTCTGTGGGTGTTTTTAGGTAAACCCCTTTGTTTCGTTGGGGTATCCTATAAAGGAACACTTTGTGCCTCGGGAAGCGAGTTTTTTACCTGAAGAGGCCTTAAAAAACGCTTCGATAACCCACACATAAAAAATTGATAAGATGGATTTTCTTCCACTCTAGAACTCATATGGAATAATATTTATCGATTTAGTTGGTACTTGTTTCAGTATTTATGCCGCAATTTTTAATGCATACCCCCAAAAGGATAATGGAAGGCCTCCATGACTTATCATTGATCTCACCATGTCTAACAAGGTTCAGTTCCTTCTATTGCTTGCACCATTCTATTGAGTTGTGTAAGGAAGAGTGAGTTGGGATAAGATCACAAATGCTCATAAGAAATCAATGAAGTCCTAATTATGATATTACCCACCTCGGTCTAAGTGGGGTTTCTTTATCTATATACCAAGCCAGTTCTCAATTTCATTATTGTATTCATTGAACATATCAATGGAATATGACTTATACCTCATTAAGTAGATATATCCATATGTACAAAAATCGTTAGTTAAAGTTAAAAATAACGAGTACCCACCCCTTTCATCAACTATAAATGGTCTACACAGATCGGTATGAACCAATTCATGAATCTCTTTAGCCCTTTCACCGTTCCAACCAAATGGGGTTTTGGTCATTTGTCCTTGTAAACATGCATGACATAGGCCATGTGGTTTTAATTCAAAAGAATATAAATATCCATCTTTATGTAACTTTGTTAATCATTTCTCATTTACATGACCTAGCCAGTGAAGCCAATGCTGGGTGTGGTATGATTCATGTTAAGTATCTTTGTCATGGATTTCCATTACATGGTTTGTGTAATCCAACACATAAATACCATTGTATAAATGTTCCCTATGAAAACAAATTATATCTTTATAAAATAAGCAACATTCATTTCCAAACATGAAAAAAGTCCATATAAATATTTTCTAGATATAGAAATTATGTTTTTGATTATTGAAGGAATGTAAAAAACATTTTAACACCAAGATCATCACAGTTGGAAACATGAGGTGGTAGCCCCCAACAGCTAAAATAGCATGTCTGGCTCCATCAGTTTCTCATAGATCCACCTCCCCTCAATCAATATTCCTAAAACTACTTGATTACTATATTTGGAAACATATGTGAGCCCCACAAACATTATCTAATACCCAATTTGTAGAAACAGATAGATTGAATTCGATAAAAAACACACCTAAAGCTTCCCCTTACTTCTTAGGCTGGGTGCAGTTCTTCTTCCTATGACCCTTCACGCCACATGCGAAACAAAGAGCTTATTGTTCCCTTTCCTCTCCTTTGATCATCGATTTCGTGGAAGGCCATAATGATACATCGGGATTAACGTTATTTTCCTTCCCTTTCCTCTTATTCACCATAAGGACATAAGGCTTTTTACGCTTCATATCTTTGTCCACTTAGAGAATGAGGATAAGAATATCAGATAGAGACTTCTCAATGTTGTTCATTTTGAAATTGACAACAATTTTAGAGAATCTATGTGGGAGTGATGAGATAATGTGATCGGTGCCCCATTTTTCAGGGAGTTTAAACCCAAGATCCACCAGGCGATCAATTTAGCCAATGAGCTTGACTACATGAGGCCCAAATGGGGTACCTTCTTCAAGAATACTCTGAATGAGTGCTTTAGATTTCTCAAACCATACCTTCCTTACTCTCTCCAAGTAAATACCATGTAGGGGCTCGAGCATACTATAAGCATCCATGTTTTCATAAGACATCATGAGATCACTAGACATTGATAATAACATCAAAAACCAAACATCAACCGTATAGTTCATATGTTTCTTATAGACCAAGAAATCCTCACCACTCACCTATTTGGAAGGCGGATTAGGTAATGATGACTCTAGCATGTAAGACTTCGGTTCATAGCGTATAATAAACCAAAGGCATGTAAACCATTCCTAGATGTTTTTACTCGTGAGTATGTTTTCTTTATCCAGAATTGATCGTATGGGATAGTGTGGTTGACGAGCTTATGATTTTTACTCTATAATTAATATAGCATATCAATAGTACTTTGATGATTACATTTTATGAGAAATAATAAATTTCATTATGTCTCCCGCTATATTATGAAATCCCAATGGCCCTCACCATTGAACTCATTATTTCCAGTTGCTACGAAATTCTAGTGGAAATGATCTATATTCCCCTTTTCCTAAACCCAAAAAGGGTTAGAAAATATATTAGAAGGTATTTAGGTAGGAAGGTCTTTTCCTACTATGGGATGGCAGCTCCATGGTCTATTGAGTTGACTCCCCAATCCTAAAATCATGACTTTGGATTTCCTCAACTCCTTCCTCCAAAATTACAATATGTCTAGAAAGGGATACTCTTCTTGATTTAATATGGTTAAGTCAACCTAAAGCCATTCAAAAGGTATTCCTGTATAAAATTATGTGTCCCAACAATGGATGTTCAAACAACTAGTTTTATTGAGTTTTTAACTTAATCATGTAACTTAAGGCTTGTTCTGACTAAATATTTTATTTGAGGTCTTTTTATCTTTTATGCGTGAATTACTTATTATTATTATCACATGCTTTTTAATATTAAGTGGAACTTACTTATGTTATTAACCATGTCTTGATAATATTTATGCATATTCCCAGTTTAATTTAGTTCCATCTTGCATGCTTGTTTAGTTAATTAATTATGTGATCATGACAAAACATCCATAATGATAGACCATGCAACTGATATAAATAAAATAAAGTAAATGAGACGATCATGAGATTTTATAATGGTTAATTTTTCTAGAGGTTGGTAAAATAACCAGGACCTAGGGGAGAAACACCATGAACCTTTTGGGTTCATGTTTACAACTTTCACTTTTCAACCATTGTATCTCTTGGGATTGGTTTTATCTCGGATCCAGCTTGAACCACCTCCACTATCCTGGGAGTTCCATCTATTACATATGCCTTTTTGAAGTCACATGTTAGTGTGGGGTAAAAAGGGTTTTTACATAAAATAAACCTTGGGCACACAAGCCCTACATATTAATAAGGATAAGGATCGTATGCCAAAAACATTTATTCAAATAAATAAATTCAAAGAAACCATCCACGTACAATGGTCTTGGTCTATCTCATGATCATCCATACATGCTATGAAATTTAAACATAAATAAAACATGCAATAAATTCATTAATAGTTATTGTTTAAGATAAATCACTACAGAATCAATTAATTATCATATTTAATTAATTAATGCTTTTATCTTAAACCCTTTTTGAACTTATTTGAGATTCTCATCCATCATAATTTTGAAAAAATTAATTTATTTAAAATTATCTTTTCAAGTAACTTGTATCAAGGAGGCAACCCGGTGAATTCTTATTCATAACAACCCAATGAGTAGAAATGGACATTACACATATGTTAAATTAAATACATATATATAACACATATCACGTGTTATAGCCCATATTTATGCCCACACGATGGTACACGTCTCAAGGGATTGTATAATATAATAATAAATTTTAATAAATATGTGTAATTTGGATTAGTACACGATGTGTACTTCCAACAACATGGCGTCTATTCTATTTTTCACCGTTTATATGAAGTACATTCCTGCGGAAATGGTGTGTGAGTTTACTTAAAAACAATTTGGAGTACATCTCATGTCCAGTGGGCCACATGCTATGTAGTTCATCGTTAAATAGTCTCTAGTCGGGAAAGTCATGTATGGGGTACACTGTCCAACCCTAACATGAATGGACTGCACGCCGTGTCCATTGGCCCACACGACATGTTATCCGAAAACCACGTGCCACATGATCCAGGTCAACACGCAGATTCATTTAAGGCTTAGAAAGATTCTAACACGCAGATTGGTTTCGAGGAACAGTCTGATATATTTAATCTTGACTACACAGTGTGTAATACAGAATACACACCGTTTGTTCTAGTGTTGTACGACCAGGATAATTTTTCACCTCCAGATGAGATCCTCTAATTTATTTTAATCATAATTTAATTAAATATCATTTCTTTAAGGTGAACCAGAAACAAAAGAGGAGGAATAGATCACATGATTCATATTTGTAGAACGATTAACTTGAATTAAAAAAACTAAATTATTAAATGTTTATGTAATCAATGAAATATTTAAATAATTATAAACTATGATGTGACCCCTCTGATACCACTTTATGGTTATAGGTGTTGTATATGCATGGTTGGGACGACACCCAAATTTTACTTTTACCATTATCAATGACTATTCTGAGATCAGTATGACGATGAAAGCCAGTCTCCATGGAATATAATCAAAGACTTAGATAAAGAAGTATGAGGCCCAAAACCTTTGAAGAGGATCTTGCACATCTTGATTATAAATAATTTATTTAATTTCATAAATAAAATAATACTTGTGTCTTCGGTATTTTCTTTTTTTAGATGTTGATTTTATGGAATGACCCTTCCTGATTATCTTGTTACACTTGTAAGGATCCAAACTGGAATCCATTAGCGATGATCCACACATGTTCCGATGGACTCTAATCGACACCGATCATTCTCTATGTGGTAGCGCAGCGAAGCGTGTGTCTTGCGTTGGTCGTTCCTGATCTCTTCTTCTTTTGTCTTGTAGAACGTCTCATTTTCTTGAGAGGGGAGAGAATAGTATTTGAGAGGGAAATTTTTTGGCTCAACAATTCTCAATTCACCTAGCATATGATGTGGTCTATAGAAATATTGGTGTACTTGTCTATTTATATACAGGGAATTTAATTTAAAATATTTAATTTCATAACAAAAATTAAATACATTCATGAAATTAGATAAACCCCATGCATTTGATAATAATAATGTGTCATTATTTATAGTGCACCATCTTCCAAAAAAAAGAATTATGAATAAAATTCCACGTCACAAAATAATAGCAGTATTATTTTTATTTGTACCAACTAGTTAAATAATTATTTACCATCTTTCAAATAATTGATTAACTACAAGACTGACGTTGGCTCACTCAAAATCCACTTCCATTTATTGAAAACTTGAATAAATAAATAAATAAATTATTCTCCTAATGAAATATTTTATTTTCACACTATTAAATAAATATTTATTAAATGTTCAATAAAATAAATAAATATATTTAATTTAATTTATGAGATCATTTTAACTTAAATAAAATTATTCCATGGTATTGAGAATTATATTTTTTTCATTAATTTAATTCAAATATAATTTAATCAAGACCACCAAAAACACATAGTTTGTGACCCTCTAGGATTCATTCTAGATGGTATTTGGCTGGCTTGAATAAAGTAAAAGAGTACTATCTAGCAATGGGTTAAGCCACCCAAGAGAAATAATGTAATGTCTCAACAATTACATCCAAATATAAACACTAACTATGTAATATAAGCCCTTGGTCACAATATCTCATCAAGTAGGTTTCATGATTGGGTCGTCAAATTTTATGCTTCATACGTATTTCTTTGACTACCTAAAATAAACTCGCCGTTACACCATGGAAATGGAATTTTTCATGATGGTTCTATTTCAATCAAAGGGATGAGATATCAACTTAAATAAATGGAAGGGACAAATCCTTCCTCAACTTATCCATTAATAACATACCACTCGTGATTCACACAACGTACCCTAATTCCCACCAACTGTCTGCATGATGGTTTTCATTAGAAAATCAAAGTGCGTAATTTGTGAAATGTATTAATGATTGTTGTAAAGTCTAAGGATCATTACACACTCACATAAATAGAAATGTCTGATGACACCATAACATGTGAAATTCCTACTAACAGTTATGTAATCATATTCTCTTATCTTGGAGATTGCCAAGTGCATACATCATGAGCAGAAGTCTTATATTCATATGAGTACTTGCACCTGATGGTCTACATAATATGTGTCCCATAATAGTATGTCATCAAACTGCAGAACTATATTTAAGAATATTTTTATATAATTTCAACATTCCCATCGTATTGGGGAACTTCCATGACCTTAACAGTGTAATAAATACTCTAGGACATTATTACAACATATTCAGGTAGAGAAATGAAAAATATGTAATAATACATTAAATATCCATGTAATAAAAATAAAACCAGATGGTTTTAGACAACCAACTCTTATATCTATCAAATTTAAAATTAAACTATTGAATATACCTTACCTTCTTTGGCAGTTCAAAATCCCCCTTCTATGCCTCTTTAATAGTCACAGGAATAGATGGTTGAGAAAAAATTTGATTAAGATATTATTTCTTCAATTACAAGAATATTTCATCGTCCATCCTATATAAATCCATCATTAATAGTTTTTTAAAATCCACATCATAGGCAACCTAGAATTTTATTTTTAACTCACATCATCAACAACCTTGTTTTTCATTTTAGGGTGGTAATGTATTGAGAAGTCATAATATTTAATAAATTTTTATCCATCTCCTTTCATGTGTATTTAATTATTTTGATATTAATATATAATAAATTAGTTTATAATAAACATTTATATCACTGCATTCACCATATGGAGAATATAACTATATTTTCCTAGAAAAAATTACCACAACAATCTCAGAATAATGATTCACGTATCTTTTCTCATGAACCATCAATTGGAGTGAGGTATACACTCCCACTATGTCAATATAAATTAAAAATCATTATATTCACTTATGTTATGAAACAATATATATCAAAAAACCCTCTACACTATATGATTGTGTAATAATACACTCATTGACCATCTTCTCTTTAGCCCCATGAAATTTTACCCATCTTCATCCATCTAAGGGATCCTTTCTCCCTTCCATGCAAACATTGTTAGTGGATTTCACATATATAAGTAATTTATCAACATGTTTCTATAGAATCCATCCAAACTAATAAAATTACAGATCTCTATTGTAGTGGTTAGTATGTTTCATTTCTCAATCACATCCATTTTTGAAAAATATACTAATTTACCCTCCCTTGTAATTGTAGCTCCAATGAATGATACTTTATATAGCTAGAATCCACAATTTATACATTTCAAAAACTACTTATCATGTCTAATGGTTTTTAATACAATCCTTAAATAATAATATTACACTTCCATGATCATTGAATATATAACAGTATCATCTATAACTATTTCTATAAACTGATCAAGGAAGTATCTAAATATTATATTCATTAAATCCATGATGATAATGGTGGATTTGGTTACTCCAAATGGAATCACTGTAAATTTATAGTCTCCATGCCTCATAGGTAATGCTATATTGTGATTGGCCTCCCTTCTGACCCTTCATTGATGTTATCTTGATCGAGTTTCAATATTAAAAATGTATTTATATCCTCATAGTCACCTAAAAAATCATCAATATGGTGTAAGGATACTTATTCTTGATTGTAATCTTATTAAGTTAATGATAATAAATGCATACATAAAGTGACCCTCATTATTTTTAATAAAATTAATAGTGTGCCTCGTGGGAAATCACCCAGATGAATGGATCTGTTCTCTATATTCTCTTGGAGGTTTATCTTCAATTCATACTAATTAATCAAGGTTATTCTACAAAAAGAATTTTAAAATTTTATAGCACTATGTCTGAGTTATATTGAAAACTAAATATCAATATTTAGGGGAAGACTAGTAAATTCCTTTTTAAATTCATTGGCATATTTCCAAAACACTAAAGTATATTTATAAATTATTTTCTCTCTAACCGTTTGAGATAAATTCCCATAATAATCCCATATAGTGGAATTTATTTCAAATTGAGGTTTATGGGCATATTGACAATATATGAAATTAATAGTTCGATTAAGAATATTAAAAATTACCTCTCTTCCTCAATAATTTATATGGATTCTATATAGAGATAAAATCCCATTAAATTTAACTAGAGGTAAAATAAAAAATATTAGATGAATAAAATTACCACAAGCTTCTATAATATAAAGTCATTAGACATGACATATGATTATTATATAATTAAGGGTATTCACTGATAATTAAATATTACAAAATTCTGGTGGTGGTTCGACACTCATAGAAAATTCATTAGATATAGAATATTAGTTAGAGCTAGAATCAAATAATTAATTTTCATTTCCATATTGGTTGATAAGTGTACCTTTCACCAATTCATTATTAAAACCCACTTTGGCAGTTTTGATCATATAATATCTCCAATTTTCTCTTTTCATGAGTGGTTCCTAACACAAATTATCATCATTAACTCTTAGATTAATTCATAGGTAGGAATATTGTACATACTCTTTGTAGTTGAATAATTGGGCCCTGAGTTGTGTATTGGGATGTGATTTATATCTATTCATTTGGTTGAATGGCCTTTTGATATCCCATAAGAATTTATTTTCTTGTTAGACTTCTTTTTAGCTCTTAAAATATTAAACATTCCATTAAATGAAATTTCCCACATTCTTTTTTCCACACTTTTTACAATAATGATGATCAATTTTCCTTCCTCCATGGGTTTTATTTTTATATTTTCCTTGAAAAGATATCTTTAAATTATTTTCCCAAACCCATAAGAATAATAATAGTTTCTAATCTCAATTTATACGTTGTGACCGAATCTAATGAATTCTTTATATCTATCAAAGTATATTATTTCCAATTTTATTTTAATAATAGATATTAATCCAATAAAGGATCGATCATTTTTTATTTCATGGTCCTCAATGTAATGAGAAAGTTATCGTTCATGCCTAGTGAAATTTTTGTCATAGTAACCAATGGATTTTCCATCGTTCTACTTTATCTCAATTAATTCCCTTTCTATTTCTATGGAAATTTTTTAGTGAAAGTAATTAATAGAAAATTTCCTATTAAAATACTCTCTTTATATGGAGTTAATTTCTTTAGGTTACCTATTCTTCATAACTAGAGTAACCTATTAATCTAGTTCACCTTCCAAAAAATTATTGTTACAAAATTTTTACATGCTCTAAGCATTGGATAACATATATTATAATTTTATTAGTACCCATCCACTAATTGGAAATTATTATATAGTAGAACCTCTAAATTAATAAGTATGTTACCACATGAATGAATTAAATTTGATAACATTTATTACAATAAATTATGTTTCATTGATGGATTTAATTTTATGATACACCAATAATGCTTTTGTTATACTTAACACCATGTCGAGATTTCTCCACACACAACACCAGCTTATCTACTGTTATACATGACACTATGTTTTAACAAAAACAATATATATTATAGTTATTTATACCTGACCATTTTAACATAAACATTAAACACAATAATATGAATAGTAATAACATATTTTTAAATATAATGGAATTATAGAATGATAATAAAATTCAAAATATTTAGTAAAGTCATTATTTCTTTTGAAAATAATATTTTATCAATAAACTTCTTCCTATGTATGTTTTTGAACAAATAATAAAATAATTTTTTGAAACATTTGGAAAATTTATTTTATAAAATAAATTCAATTTTTAAATTCAATTTTTGAAAAATATCTTAGTATTAATTTTTTGGATTTTTTATTCAAAGCATTATTTTTTTATGTTTATAAAAAAATTTAAAAAATTTAATTGGAAACATAATTTTTTATTTCAAATATATTTTTAGATAATTTATATATTAAATTTCATTTAAAGTTATTTTAGATAAATTATACATCAATTAATACTATTTAGGTCATTTTAATTAATTTAATATGAAAATTTGGAATTAAAAAATGGTAAACGTTTCATTTTTTTCTTTAAACCCCCTCTTTCATAAGCATCAATGAAATTAATTTCAAATTAAATTACACTAATGATAAGAATTTAGATTTGAAAAATGTAATACATATTTTTAATTTTAATACTTTATAATTTTTATTTAGTCCAACATAATGTTTTACAAAAAATATATTATTGAAAACTGTTAAAATCAATCATGATGGTTAAGAGAAAAAGAATTTATCAAGGAACTAAAATTTAATATTAAGGCTAAATGACCTATAAACATGTAAAAAACCTATTTAATGGCCATATATCAGCCTCAAACCTTATAGTATATACATTAGTCTATTATCAGATCCCTATGATATGGAAAATATTTTGGTTGAATTATCCCTTTCAAGAATTTACATATGTGATACTAACCTACCTTATAAAAGTATACCCCCTCTATTCACAAATTAAAACCCAATTGAACTAGAAAAACCTTCACAAGACACTTCTCAACTTCCATTATCTCATACTATAATCCTTTATTTTGTTATAAAGCAGAACACATATGTTATTTAGGGAAAACGAAAATGAGATACCCAAAAAAGGTTTAACGATCACCAACAAAATATTTTTTTTATTTATTACTCAAAATACCTTAATTACATTCATATAATTCATATATAATAAAATAAAGACATTAAATATAATAATATTTTTCTTATGTTATCTGTATGACTTTAAAACAAACACATCCGTTAAATGGTTTACAAAATCATCATTTGTGCATACGGAAGACTACCGCCTCACATACTGATGTTGTTCATTTTTACATCACCACATAGCACGGTTGTGAGTAATGATAGAAATGATATTAATTTATGATATTAATGATTTTATTATGTTTATGGAATATTTATATCACACATGCCTTCATGTTTTCCATTTTTTGCGAATATAATAACATTGTTCGTGTGTATTGTGATTATCACCTCTTGAAGCGATGCGATTCATTCACTCTTAACACGAAATGTATTTACGATGGTATTAATAATTTTTTTGATATAAATGAAAGAAAAATTATTATTTAATGATAAAATATTATATAATTTTATTGTTTTTAATCCTATAAGAAAATAAAAATATTGTTCATGCATACATATTGTATAGCGGCTCCATGAAAGGTGCATTTCCATCATTGGAAAAGTATATATGAGATGATATTTTTGAATATTGTGTTGTATTAGATTTTTAATTAACTTATATTTATCATACATGATGTTTGAAAGAGTATGATGTGAGACACGTCTTATGGTATAAAATTTCTATCTCACTTTTTACTTTTGTGATACTCATGAAATATTCACCACCTATATCTTCTATATCATGAATATACTACCTATGAAGGTATATTATTATGATTATACAGAAATTTTTTGGATTTTATATCTCAATTTTATGATTTCTCATTAATTGGATTGTACAGGTCAAAACTTACCGAATCGGTAAGGGAATTTTGTCTCAATTTGCCTTTGTTGGGAAATTTATTGTGTTATAAACTAGTATTATCAAATTTGGTGTATATAATATTTAATTGAAATTTTATTTCTTAAATATCGATCATTTAATTATATTTTATTCATTCGTTTAATTTTAATCATTCATGGTGATTATGATTCAATATTACTATGTAGGTAATTATTTGTTTCTATAACATCATTATATATCAAGATTGTCAATAATTATTCTCTCATTTATAAAATATTATGTTAAATTATTCGATAATTCTAACCCTTTTTTATGTCCAATTTTTATTCATGATATATTCTTTTAATGGTACCATTATTCCAATCTTGGGCACTTTTGATAACATTTAAAAAAAATTAAAAGTTGACATTATTTCCATATTATATCACAATTATATTTTCTTTTAAAATCCATGTTTTATAAAAAAAATTATTTTTTTTATAAATATATTATTTTTTATGATAAATTATTAACCATGTTTTAAAAAATGAATTTAATTTTCATTTAACTTTCCAAAACAATTATCTTTCGGATTTTACTAAAAACATGAAAAAATAATATTTATAATGTTTATGACATGAAAAAATTAATTTTAAATCATGAACAATAATTAACTAAAACATAACATTATAGTTTTTTAATTTTTTTCAAATAAAAGGATATAGAAAATATTTTTTAATAAATATACAATAATGTATATTTTCCTACTAAAATGTTTTAAATGTTTGATCAAAATAATTGTCGATCTATGATTTCATATGATGATGTTATAATTGCCTTGATGTGGATATGATCCATGTATACCATTCTTATAATTTATCTTAATGGTTTATGTCTTTATGGAGTGATGTTTTTTAAAACCCTTTATATTCCATGGGTTATACTATGTGTAAAATCTTATGAAGACAACTTATTTTCATGGGTTATACAATGATGAAATGATTATGAAACCTATTTCTATTGCACATGATATGATATGATTAAATGATTATGACACCCATTTAATTTCATGGGTTATGATATGATGAATTCTTATGATCTTATGGAACACATAAATATGGTTTTCATTAATATATTGGTGGGACCTAAAACTCCCTCGAATTAATTAGATGATGCTTTATATATATAATGGGGTAGACATGGATATAATAGTGAGAGAACATGGTATAATATTATATGGCTAAAATGAGGAGTCAAACCGATATATTAATACAATAATAGAAGGAGGAGTTCACTTGTAATAGTAATATATGGTTTAAATAAAGATATATAATAGTACGGTAAATGATCTTTTCTACTAATATGGCCTTGATAGGGATCCTTGACTAATATAGAAATGATTTTATTATCTTATTTTTATGCCAAAAATCCACGTCTTATTTCTATAGTACTCTCTCGTGGCACATATTCTATGATTATCTTACGATTCATTTCATAAAAAAATCCTATCTTTATTCCATGATTCAATATTTTTAACTTTTATATGTATGGCTTTATTTTCATATGTTATGGTCATCTTAAAATAACCAAATTATGGTGTTATGATTAATTATCTCTTTTGTCTACCATTACTGAGCATCTGGTCTTACGCTTTCATTTTTTTCCATTTCACAAGTAATATATATGTATTATATATGAAATGTCTCATACAAATTATATTTATGAAGAACGTATTGGGAAATGGAACCACTCACTTGTAGACCAATTATTATATTTCATTGTTCACAAATACAGTAAAAATGTATGGTTCGTGGGCATGTGTCTAGGTAATTGAATAAAATTTCATAAAAAATTATATAACTTCTATGTATGTTAATTGTGAGTTTCTATAGTTTTTATCAAAGGATAGGTTTATTTATTATTTTTGAAGGATGATGATAAAACCTTATAGAAATCCCCAAGGAAATATCTATTTAAATATCTATGTATATGATTAAGGGTGAGATAATGTATAGGAAAACGTCCATCAATTTTGGTAAAGGATAGAGAGAGTGGTTTATAAGAAATTACATCCCTCTATAGATAATAAAAGTTTATCAAGTCTTTTAATAGATGTACATTTGGGTAACAACCTTGAAAACAAAATTTTTATCAAGAATCGATCTGGAATTGTTGCATTATAATTGGCGTTATTGCACACCAAGTGTGAAACTACCAAGGGATATTCATTGGAAATTTGAAAAATAAATATGAACAATTATAAAGTATTTAAATGGAATATTAATAATAAAGATAAAGGATAAGCAAATGGTTTCATAGATTAAGGATGTGGGTGTCATAAGTTATACATCCTATAAGTAATTTTTCATTTATTAATGATTCTTACACTATTCTTATTTTCTTTAGTCAATGGATAGAACCTGAAAGAACAATATTAATAATGAGTGTGATAGAAAATGAAATGATTTCTCATATGAGAATCCAAAATGTTATCAGAGATATATTGAAAAAATTGCATTTTTATTCTCACAAAACAATCTCATGCTATGAATGATATTGAACATCCAAACAAGAAATAGAGGGAACAAGGTTCATTTGATTCTATCATGAGGAAAAATCGATATTATTTTAGAGGGTATTTTAATAAAATATTTTGTAGACAATGGATCTATAAGACTAAATATATAATTTTCATTCTCTAGTACTTAAATCAAGAAAAATTAATGTTGGATGTCTACCATTTAGAAGGTGAAGTAGAAAATTGGCAGAATCTTATCAATAATAAAAATAAATAAGATGAAAATTGAATCCAATGATTTGGTTTAGTTCAAGAAAATATTTTTCAATAATTACTTTCCTTGTGTTATTCATATAGATATGGAGAGTGTGTTCCTTAATTTTAAGAAAAATTATGATGAATTATTTGGAACCTATGATACTAACTATAGAATATTTGTTAGTTATTGTTCTAGTTTTACCATACATCATGAATGTATGGTTTTTTGGATTCTTTAGTGCCATAAGAAAAATTCTATGAAGGGTGTTAGCAATAAAAATCTTCAATAGAATTTATGAGATTATTTTATTTGTTATTAAGGATAAAATGGAGGTTAGAGTTATGTATCATTCTATTTATATTGTCAAGAAAAGGTAGACTTTGGTCAAATGAAAATATAAACACTATAAAGTGAAGAATATAATATTTATTTTATTCTCTATGTGTGGGAATAAGTTTGGAGGAAATTATATGAAGGGGATATAAAATGTTTTATTTGTGGAAGGGATGGTGATTGGAATTTTTATTTCTTATGTGTTGGGAAGAAGCAGGATAATTATAAAAATAGATAGAAAGTTTCACATAATTCACCTATTAATTTCGTCAAGTGTAATGAGAGTAATAATTTTTCCAACCAATGCCAAAAACTAAAAGATAATTATGACTATCAGTGTTATCAACCTCTAAAACTGAGGGAATGGGGAAATCTCATGTGATCAATATTTCTGATAATGGGTGCAATAACAACATGGTAAAAAGTATAATTTCCATCCACTCTAGAACTGATAATGTCTTATTTACCTCTAGATCAACCCATTCCATAATATATAAATAAGTTATTAAGAATATGATGATATCACCAAAATGATTAGATGTAAAATTTTATAGGAAATATCCTCATGGTATGATTATCAAATTTCATGTTTATGATGAATCTCTAATTTAAATTAGTGGGAATGTTCTTCTAAAAAATCCTATATATCTACCTCGGGTTAAATTTTACGTCATCTGATTCATGGATTGGATTTTTATGCATAAATCCCACAAACAATGTTGACTAATGGAAGTAATTTTTGATATTAGAAAACAATATTTGATGATATATCTACATGATTACATAGATGAACTACCAATGGATATCACATCTGTGGTATGGGTCTTTATTTCGATTTAGAATGGGTGTTTATCTTAGTTTGATGGGGAGAAATGTAACATTGATGATATAGTTATTTTATGGGAATTTATTAATGTATTTCTATTATATTTCATTAGTATTACTCCAATACATGATGTTTATTTCTAAATGGTACTCATACCAAGAACCACACCAATTTCAACATCTCCTTATATAATTTCCTTGACTGAGTTTCAATAATTTAAGAAGCAACTCAAAAAAAAATTTGTCCTAGGATTCATTCGGCCAAGTGTGTCACTAGGGGGTGCACCTATTATTTTTGTCAAAAATAAATATGGATTAATCTGACTCTACATTGATTATCGAGAGTTGAAAATTATCATAATAAAAAACATTTATATTCTTCCCTGTATTGATGACTTTTCTGACCAAATTCACATAACTTAATACTTTTCCATGATTGAAATTTTTTTATTATACCATCAATTGATGGTTATGAAAGAGGATATAACCAATATGGAATTTCGTACACGGTATGTTAGATATGAATATATAGTGATGTCATCTAGTATTACAAATTATCAGTTTAACTAATTTTATTTAATAAATATTATATTTAGAGATTATGTCGATAAATTGGTGGTAGTATTTATAGATATTATTCTTATATACATAAGGATAATGTAAAAGCATGTATATCACTTGAAATTTTAATTAAATAACTAAAGGAAAGTGAAACTAGATAAAAAATTTACATATAGATATTTTTGGCTGTAGAAGGTTTTGTTTTTTTTGGGATATAGAATCTCAAAATAGGAAATATCAGTAGTCCATCAAAGAAATAAGAAATTGAATATTGCACAAACTAACCACAATGACAAAGATACATAGAAATAATGGTATAGATGAATATTGTCAATGGTTTTTACATAATTTATCATAACTATCTAATCCACTCACCAAGATAAATCATATGGGTGCCACATTCCATGGGTAAATGAATGTGAGTAAAAATTTATGGAAATAAAAAAGAAGTTTAGTCGGAGCACCTTTAATAAAATTACCCTATATTGGAGAAGTGTTTTTAATCTATTAATAACCATAAAATAAGGTATTGGCATGTGTTCTTATGAAAATTTACATGTTTATAGCAATTGTATCATGAAAATTGAGGATTCCTGATAAAAAACCCAAACCATGATTTTTATTTAGCATTTTTATTTTTTTCATTAAATATATCATGGAATTATCTTTATGGAGAAAAGTGTGATATAAACACTGATCATAATATATTGATTTATATATTCAGAGATAGGTCGTTGAATGTGTGCAAAATAATATGGTTATATATTATTAATTATTATGACTTCTCAGCTTTTTACCACCCTTTTAAAGTGAACATGAAGAGAGATTATTTGAATTGAAAGGATAGATCTGGTTTATCCATGACAAGGATCACAAAATGTGAAATATTTCTATATTTTCAAAGAATAGTTCTCCATATCTAGAAGAAAGGGGGGAAATATTATCATTCTTAATTATATGGTCATTCATAAATCTTGGTTAATATTAAATATGTGCGGAATGAAGATATAGAGCTATAAAAGAAGGTTAGAAATTTTCTTGAGCTTAACATTGATCATTATGGAATGACAAGGTTCATGAATAGTGTTTGTGGTCATTCCAGACTAGACTTGAATATGGAGTTTCTATAATAAGTTCTTAGATTTTCATAATCTATTCATAATTGAAGTATGGAGATGTATATATTTTTGAAAGAGACCATCTGGCGGGATGACATTAAGATATATATCATTGATTTTATGTCTTGGTTATTAATATTCATACAAGTTATTGTTGAAGGAAAAAATTATAGGGGGTTGTTTCATCCATTACCCATAATATAATGTAAATAATAAAAAAAACCACTAATTTTATTATTCATTATAAAATATAATGTAAATAATTCCATTTTTTCTTTAATCAATCTCCTTACTAAGTCATCACACTTCATCTCTATAAAAGAAAACTTCAATCTGGATTATTTTTCCAGGATAAAAATTAATAGTGTGGTAATGATTCATATATTACCATATTCCACTGTCTCTGATTAGGATATGTTGTTTACCTTAATTTTCTAATGACTTCATCATAATTATCTTGATAGAGAGTTGAGATTCATGAATGCTTATCATCCTATGATAGATGGTCAGTCTGAAAGAAGAATTCAGATCCTGTATGATTTGTTGTGATCTTGTTCGTCAGATTTGAAATGTAGTTGATAACCACACCTTCCTCTAGTTATGTATTCTTACAATAATAGCTTTCACTCAATAATTCATGTATATCCTTATGAATCCATCAATGAAAATAAATTTTGGGCTCAAACGTGCTACAATGATGTTGGAGAATGAGACATATTTGGACCTGAGATAGTTGAAGAAATGGCTTATCATGTTAGATAAATTTGGCAGTACATTAAGGAAGCTCAAAGTTGATAGAATAATTTTTATGATAATCTCTGCTATGATATAGAATTTTAATTTGGTGACATCTTATTTCAAATAATATCTCCATGGAATAAGGTTATGATATTCCGGATGAAATGGAAACTAAGTCGTAGGTATATTGGTCCATTAGAAATTCTTGATCATATACGGATGACATCATATCACATGGGGCTTATGAAAAACCTCTATCAAGACCATAATGTATTACATGTATATCTATTAAGGAAGAACATACCTAAACCTTGTAATGTACTAAACTGAAAGGTCATACCATTAGAGAAAGAACTTTCCTAAGAAAAAATACTAGTTGAGATTTAGATCGAACATAGAAAGTTATATGAAACAACAACACTAACCTTGTCATGATTTTGAGGGAAAAAACAATAAAATGATGATGATATATTAGAATATGAGAATATTATGAGGTATAATTATCCTCATTTTATTACCTGAGTGATGAAAGTTAAAATTTAAATGAATTTTATGCTTGTTAGAATGTAACACCCTGAGTTTTTTTAATCTTTTTTTAAATAATTGTATTTTTTTGATATATATTGATTCACGATACGCTATTTCACATTTGAGTTATTTGAAACACCAAGTTAATATTTCACTACAGGCAACATCATCCTAGGATGCGCTACATGTGACAATGACTTTTGAAAAAATAACTATATACTATATTTATTTAAACCCAACCGTTATAACATATTAATTAAAACCAGTAATATGAATCATAATAAATTCTTTTTCAATATAATTTTTTATATAATGAAAACATATTTTTAATAAAAATAATAATTTTTTGTAAATTATTTTTATTTTAAGAAAATATTATTTTCTAAAAAACTTCTTTTTTATCTTTTTATGGAAAATAATAAAATAAATATCATAAACTATTATAAAGTTAATTTTATAATATAAAAATAATTTTTTAATTTATAATTTTAAAATTATAAATGGGTGAATTTTTAGGATTTTTCAAAAAAAGAATCATCTTTGGTGAATAGTAAACAAATACGTAAATGTAAAAAACAATTATCATATCATTTAGTTAATTTAAAATGGTAAATAATAACTTCATTTTGTTTTGAAGTTAAATTAGATAAATTATACAAAAATTACCCCAATGTTGGTCATTATAAACAATTTCATATTGATATTAGATATAAAAAACATTGTTAACATATGGTCATTTTCACTTTAAAACCTCACTTTTTAAACCAATCCACATGATTAATTTTAAATTAATTTGTGTCAATTATGTGAATTTAATTTGATAAAATTGATTTTATATCTAAAATAATAAAAATTATTACTTTGTTATAAGGAAAATATAATATTTTACCAAAATATTTTGTGAAAACAATAGTAATTAATCACAATGATTAAGAGAAAAACTTGTTTACCAAGGAACTAAAATTTAAGATCAAGTAGAAGAATCAACATGAAATGTTTTCAACACACATTTTTTGGAAATATTTTAACCATATAACTTCAAATATCAAGATTATTCTTTTATTGGAGACACTTTATATGGAAAATCATGGGTGGAAATCTCCATTTAAAAAATTTATAAAAGTACCACTCACCTCCCTTATAAAAGGATAACCCCCCTCCTTTGTTCAAACCCTCAAAACAAATTAGATAAAACAATACCAAAGAAAATAACATTTAAAGTTCCCTCCCCTAATCCTAGATTCTTTAATTTGGTTATAAATTCAACAATGTTACTCCATTGGTGTAAACTGAAAGGAGATACCCAAAAAATAGGTAACATTCATCAATAAACATATTTGTTTTATTTATTCCACAAACTCACTAAATTAATTTTATATAATTATTATATAATTTCATTCATATCATAAAGATAATAAGTTGTTGTTCTATTAATGGTAAGACCTATATCCATATATACTTCCACGAAATAGAGTAGAAAATCATCATTCATGTGTACGAAAGACTCTCTTCTCGCATACCAATATCATTCATTTTTCCATTTCCACCACTCAAGTATAGAAATAATGATGAAAATAATAATTATATATGATAAATAAGATATTAATGATATTAATATTCTTATATAATTTTTATATCGCACAAACCTTCTTTATTTCCATTTTTTGAGGATATGATAACATCGTTCCTGTTTACAGAAGATACCGCCCTATGAGGTGATGAGATTCATTCAAGCTATACATGGAATTTATAAATATGGTTTTAATGACCACATGAGATATATATGACATAAAAATGATTCTATAATTATAATATTTCATTTACTTTTTATTACATTTTCCATGTTAAAATGAAAAATTGCATTTATTCGTACGTATGGCCTAAGTTCTCCATGAATGGTGAATTTCATTTCCTATCACTAAATATTAAGGATCACTCTAAACAAATATATATGGAATAAATAAGATATTTATATAATTTTTTACTTTATTTAAATGATTATATCATGATCTCTATAAGAAAACCAAAAATGAAAAACAAATCAAATCACGTACAAAAAATAAAATGTTTATTACTAGAAACATTAAATTAACATATAATCTTCAATGAATGGGTAATAAAATGTCATAATAAAATAATATATGATATTAGATGTCCTCCAATGGCCTGAAGGCCTTTATTTTTTTATATTTTTAAATATGTTTCTTTATTAGATAATAAATAAAATTATATTTATTTTATAAGATTTTGGGTTGAATATGAATAGTGTCCAGACTTAAGGTAGTGGATATCCATCTAACATTTTCCTTTTATCAGGAACATATATATACACCACCTATTACATATATCTGGTGTAAATAATTCAAATGAATATATATTATTATTTTTAGAGTGAAAAATATTTTATATATATATATTTTATGATCTCTCTTTCATGGGATTTATAGTTCACAAGTTACTAAATCAGTATAGCAATTTTGTATCAATTTTCTTTCATTGAGACACTTGTTTTGTTGTGGACCTATATTCATTAGTAATGTGCATATAATTCCACTTCAACATATAATATCATGAATATAATTATTTCCATGTTATTTTATGCTTCACATAATGTTATGATTTCGTGGGGATTATGATTCAATATTAACAAAGTGGTAAAAGTTTGTCACTACAATCTCATCATTTGTCAGCAATTTTTGTGATTATGTTTCCATTAATTAAATATTATAATCCATATATTTGTACATAACATAATTTTATTCTACTATATTTTTTCATGATATATTATTTTAATGGTACATTTTTTACACTCTTTTTTATTTAAGATAATTAAAAAATTATGCTATGAAAATTAGACTTTATGTACGAAATTAGTTAGAAACCAGTTTTCTTTCAAAATCCATGTTTTCTAAAAAATATTCAAAAATATTTTCATTCACAATTATGATAATTAAATTCAATATTTATCCAATTTCTAATTTTTTAATTTTTTGAATTCAATCTTTGTGTCATTTAAAAAAAATCCCATCTGGTTTTTTACCAAAAATATAAAAAGAACCATCAATTTAATTGATACGACATGAACAAAATCTTAGGATGTGATTAAAAATTATAACGTTGAATATTAATTTTTTATTTTTCTAGGAGTATTTTCAAATAAATTGACATCAAAAATATTTAATGTTTTAAAAATTATTTTTTAACTAAATGATATTTTTGTAAAAAAAATTAATGATCGGTCAAAATCATTTTCAATATAAGATTTCAGATGTTTTTTCCCCTTAAATTTATTGGGATATGATCCATGGATACAATTATTCTTTATTCTCATAATGGGTTATTATTTTACGGAATGATATTTATGAAACCCGTTTCTTTTCCATGTGTTACACTATGATGAGTTTCTTATACAACCTTCTTTATTTCACTGTTAGTTCTATGAAGAATTTATTATGAAACCAGACACTTTTCCATATGTTATGATATAGTTGAATTTCTATGACACATGTTTAATATAATGGGTTATAATATAATGAATTATTATGATCTTATGGGAAACATAAATATGGAATTAATTATGAGATTTGTGGGAACTATATCACCCTTCAATACATTTGGTAATGATTTATATATTACATGGGATAGGCATGGATATAATGGGAACTTATCCTAGTACAATAATACAGTGTTGGAATTATGAGTGAACTTGGTATAATAATTCATAGATAGAGAGGAGTTAAATATATATAGTAATACCTGGCTGGAATAACAAGTGAACTAGTACAGTAAAGGACTGTGTCTACTTTGATGGCCCTGGTAGAGATCATTGACAAATATGGAAATAAATTTCTATGGTTATGTGTATACCAAAAATAATTTTCTAATTCATATGTTATTATTTCATGGATCATGTTCTTTTATTATATTATGATAAATTTATTCTAAACATCTTATATTCATTCCATGATTCAATGTTGTGATATTTTATATAACGGGTATGCTTTTAAAATTCTATTATCATGTTCCCATAACATTATGCTCATGTTATTCTTACTTATCTATTTTTCCCGTATAGAGAATCTGAGGTTACCATTTCATATGTTTATTATCCCTATTTTATAATGATGATTATTTGGTATGAAATATGTATGACGGGTTATATTTACGCAGAACGTAGTGGGATATGACGTAGCTCTATTTAGAACTAATGTCTATTTTTTCATGTTTTGACGGACACTAAACTATTACCTTCATCATATATGTTTCTCTGTAATTTAATAACTATTCACCAAATATGATATAACGTCTATATTTGTTAATATACGGTTTCAATAGTTTACATTGTATCCCCCATTCCATTGATTTTGTCCTGATATATATCATTTCATTTCCCACCAAATTATTTATTAATATAATTCCTCTTGGTTATAACCATTAACTATAACCAAAAAAATCAAAAGTGTAAGCATCAATCATCATTAATCAGAGTTAGAAACCATATAATAAAGAATATTATCACTAAAATGTGATAAATAATGAAATTCAATACCATTGGTTTGTGTTAAATCACTATCTAAGTATGTATTTTTATGTTATATAATGTTTGTGTTGTCTTATTAGAATTTATAGAGGATTTTTTATAATTTAGAATAATTTTGAAGGGTCCACAGTTGGATAAAAGTTATGGAAAACTATTAATCTTATCTAAGAAATTATTCATGGGAATAAGAGAGTTAGTAGGTATGTTCATGGTTTGAAAATAGCTTGTGACAACCAGTGTGATTTGTGGATTTTTGGGATCGAATTTTCATGATTGATTGTTTTATGGTTTCCAAACTATGTTCAAAAAAATGTAGCCAGAGGTTATTCATTGTTGAAATCTTTTTTTTCGAAACATGGATTATTAAACTATTCATCCTTACCATGTTATTAGTTTAATAATATCCAATATTTGAAAAATGATCCAAATTTTCACCTATAAAATCACATTATTTCTCCTCTAACATAGTATTTTTATTTCTAGGGTTTTGCTATAAATTTATTTGGTTATCCTTGAGATTTATAGAACAATTAAAAATATTTTTTGAGAATCAGTCCCCTAAAATAAAAGGTACAACTTCATTTATCTTATTTTTCACTATCAACTAATTTCCATTATAATGAAGACATATGTTGGGGTTTTAATCTTATATCAATTTGATCAACCATGTTTTGAAAATTCCATTATGGTATTTTTTGAATGAATGGGAAAGTTAATGTTGATAAGATAGATTGTATATATTTTATTTGTTTTCTTTGATTTTTCATAAGGTAGGTGGCTTCTCTCTTTTCTCAACTCATTATAGAACTTTAAGGTTTATTTTTTATTAAATTATTCTCCAATGATTTTTAATGGAATCATTGGATAATTTATGTATGGAAAACCATTTCAGATTATGAATTAGAAACTTTGGGTTTTCTATGTTTTTTATAACACGCCATTTTAAAAAGGTTTTTAAATTATTGTTTTTGATTAATTCTTACATGAAGTTTAAATAATTGTTTTAAAAGATCTATTGATTTGATTTAAGGAATTGGTGTGCAGCCTTAGCATACACCTATACATTCATGAGTTCATATTTAATTGGAAAAAATACTTGATGGATCAAAAAAAGGGTTCAGTGTCATTAAGGTAATTTGGACTCATGGCCATGTGTTGACATGACTAGTAACATGGGATTATTCCTGACTGTTAGGACTACACATGGTTGGATGAATCCATGTGTGTTTTAGTGTGATATAGAATATGGTGTTCCATGTGCATAGAATTAATTTTTAGGATTTTTAAATTAATTAATCATATATGGTAAACTACTTTTGTTTTAATCTCCCCTCGTTTAGAATTATATTCAACTAGGAGATAAATTTTTCCTATCCTAGTGGAATGTGCTTATAATTCTCTTTAGTATTTACAACTATGTTTTGTTCATACACCCTATATATATACCTTGGTGTGTATGAAGATGCAATTCTTCACGAAATGACAAGAATACTATTCTATTATTATTCTAATGTTCAGTCATGATGTTAAATTCATGGGAGAGTGGTATGAGATTTAATATTTTCTTGTGTATTTGATGGATTAATGGAAAATCAGTGTTGTTGTGACAAGATGTATTTCAGTTTTTGGTTGGATTTATTTCTTCAAATTTGGTTGTTACTATGATATTTTTAGTTATCTACATATTTTTCTATTTTATAAATTAAATTTCATGGATCAGATAATATTAGTGTAGTTTCATTTTTCATTTTCTTCATATGTTGTGTATTTTTTAAGGAAAAATCATTCCACAATGATTTAATAATCCCTTGGAATTTATTTATATCCATTGGTGTATAAGGTAAGTCACTTATGTTCAGTTTCTTCTGGGTTATTTTTACAAAAAAAATTAGGATCAATGTTTTGAAAATGCTATCAGTTTGTCCAGTTTTCTATATTGATATTATAGAAAGGATATAGGAAATGTAGATTTTCATATATATTTTGTAAAATGACATAACTAACCTCTTTATGGTGAATTTCATGTTACTATTGTGGTCTGGGTGAAAAATGTGTTTTATGACAACTATAGGAGTATTTTCATATCATCTTTTTGGGTTTATCCAAAGAGTTTAGTGTCACATGCATTAGTGATGAGACTTACAACTAGTATTTCAATTCTCATATTATTTTTGATGGATCACAGAATTTATTTATAATGATTGTTTCTTTATGAGGATTTAAAATTTCATAAGAGGTGAGATTACTATTTAAGTGGTCAATATGTGGTGTTTTCTTCTTTGTATAGAGAAATGAAACCAGATAGGAAATCAAGAAACTCACAATAACAGGAAACTGAAAATGTGGCCAGACCTGATCCACTTTTTAACCATAAAATGGTTCAAATAATTATCCAAGCATTTAAACCTATTGATAAATAAAATATAAATGATAACCCACAACATGTGGATCATTCATTGATATACTAGAAATATAATCCACCAATATTTTTGGGAGATTTGAAATATATAATGGAAAAAGTGTGGCTAAAAATAATTAATTAGACCATAAAATTCATTAGAACCCCCTGATAGAAAAGAGAAGTATATGTCTACATGTGGGTGGATCATGTACACCAATTTTTTGACTTACTCGTCCATCCTAAACTCAAAAAAAGCAAACATGGGTGGGATTTTAATAATTATTCAATATATAATTCTACCATCCCACCATTAAGATAGAAAAAATATGGATTAATTCAGTGTTAATAAAGAATACCAATTAGTGATTGTATATTCAGTTTTTTTTTATAAAAATATATCATTTTCCGTAGATTTATCCACTACATAGTTCTTTAAGACGCATATATTCATGTACAAAATTTTCCTAGAAATGTGTGTGTTAATGATTATATACACATGGATAATAGTGTTATTGTGTAATAAGGGGTATTACTAAGAATCCTACCAGGGGAACCATGTTTTTCTACGTGGGTATGTGGGAGAGCACTAATGATTGGAATAAGAGAAATAGGGACACTAACTTGTACGGAGGTAAAGAATCCTAGAATTAACCTAGAGGATCAATTTACATCCCTCCACACCGTAATAATAAGACTGGATGTTTCTGATACGGTTTATAGATAATAATATGTGTTATTATTTGAAAAACCCAAATATTTCCACATTATCAATGAAATGGAAAAATATCACTATTATTTCCCTAACAATCCAAATTCATTTTTTTGGGAATATAACTCATGTGCCTCAGACATATGATGATTTGACATAGATATCGCACCAGAGTATGTCTCTTCCACATAGCCACATGAGCCATAGTGATTCAAGAAATATCCAACTCCATATAAAACGAAATTTTATTACAGAAGAAAGGAATGTGGATAAATGATTAAGAAGTTATGTGGTTCTAAGAAGATAATCACAAATGATAAATCTAATCCATTAACTATATGATTTTCCATTATAATTAACTCAAATATTTTTCAAAACCTATTTAACACTGACTTGTCCCACTTTAAAATTTATTCTCATTTCATTAATCAAATTTGGTTTCATATCATAATGATTCCACACCAAATGTGTATCTATACACATCCTGGGAAGTGATAGTGTATAGTATATAAGTGTGAAAACCATTCTATAACCCTTAATAGAGTCCATTTTGATTATGAATTTTTCTTGTTCTAGATTTTAAAATATCTAACTTAATAGTTTTTATGAATTAGTTATCTTCTTTAAAGGATCATATAGACTATTATACAAGATAAGTAAATATTATATCTCCTTATACATGGTTCATCTTTTTAATTGAGAATTGGCAGTGAATGCTATAAGAGAAAGACCTTTACCCCTGATGGTGGAATATATTTCTTATCTTAAGGTTGTAGTCACATTTGGGACTAAAAAAATAATTTGTACTATAATTTGTTTTACCATTATATATCGGTATCCTATTATATTACCCAAAAAATCACTATTTTCCACCTCAATGGGAATTAAAATGTTCTATTGATATCTATCAAGGGAAAAATCTTATTTAATTTCCATCATATAGAATAGAACAAACATAATTCACATGATTTATAGTCTATATTATGTAATTGGAAAGTAAAGGTTTCATGAGACCGAGTACATTTCATTTATCCACTCTAAATCATTTTGTAAAAATGGAAGATGAAATGGTATGACTCTATGTTAATTATAATAATGTAAAATAGGTAATGATAATAAATAGATATAATATAACATGAATTTATGACCTCTTCAGTCAAATTAATAAATCAGTGTGGTTTTCTAATATTAATCTATTCTTTGGGTATCATCACATTGTATGAGGAAAGATTATATTCTAAAAATACCTTCTAGGATTTTCTATAGTCATTATTAATATCTGGATATTACCATTGTCTTTACAAATGAACAATATATATACATTGAATTTATTAATATTTTTTAAAAAAAGTACACAGACTCATTATTTTGGTATTTTTAGGACATTTTTCTCTATTCTCGTACTCAAAAAGACCATTATAAACATTCAGAGATTTTGTTTTGCTTCTTTTGAGAGCATTGATTAAATAAAAAATTATCTAATGTTTTTTATATATTTAATAAGTAAAATTCCATATGTATTTAATTTCCTTGAAAGGTGTATTATTAGATCTAAAAAATATTTATGTTTTCAACACTTGGAAATTTTTGTAGAACATCCATGAAATACAAAGATTACACACATTTTCATATCACTTTCACTACTTATTTTGTGACTTATCACATTTTATATATCCTATAATTATCAAAATAATAAATGATAATGTATTCCAATAGATTTGTGTTTTTTAATAATCAAATTTTGAGATTAAGACCAAGCTCATTTTGGGACCAATTCATACCTTTCCAGAACTACATAATGGTTATGTGGCCAATTTTGAAATGTCTCGGTCAAGACTCAATTGTGTTCACTTCAGAAGAATATATGTAACAGCTTATCGATTAAGAAAATTACTAGAAAATGAAATTAAATATCTAACCCATGATATTGAATGTTTTTTCGTGCTTCATGATTTGAAAAAATACCGACATTATATCTCTGGTGATAATTTCACTATTTTAACAAATCATAAAATCATGAAAAAAATTCTCAATGAGGATTGAACATGAGACAAACATGATGGATTGAATAAGAACATATGTTGGATGTTGTCTTTTTTATACACCTGAATATTGAAATTCATTATTTGACGATTTAACAAAAATTTCATATAACCAATGACCCAGAGGAGTTCATTATCATTCGACATTGATAACTATCATTGTGTATAAACAATTGAATTGCATTGAGAAAAATTATGTGATTATATTATGTTTAGTTACTCAAATACCTTATTTATTTGGGAAAGTGTTGTATCTTAAAAATTGGATATATATTTTCTTACCATTACAAAAAAACCATATGGTGGTGAGACCATTGGTAGATGGAAAAAATATATGAAATAGTTGTTTCATTTTTTGAGATTAGATAGTAATTCTATTTTCTTTTGAAGAAAAAATTATTTATACGTAACAAAATTTTAAGTGGCTGATTCATCCCAGAATCGAAAAAAATTTCTAAGAACCATATTTAGAGGTTAAGTATAATATAAAATGTGGTTGATTATGTGATGAAATTACTCACCATTAAACACATTATGGATGAGCATAAATGACTTGGTGGATTGCTATAATATTTACTTAATAACATAATAAAATAAAATTAAACTTCTATATATATTTTCTTGTGTTTACCAAGAACTAATCAAAAGGATTACTCGATGTGGGATTATAACAACCCAAAACATTAATACAATTTATTTCAGGATTAATCATATAATGGTACTCATAAAAAATCCTATATGATCATGATGTATAATGAATTTTGAAAATAATTTACATAGCATAAAAACATACAATAGAAATAATACAATATCATTGAAAGCTTCTTTAAGATGCTCCAAAAATTTCATCATTATTTTAAAATTTCACTCGATAACCTAGAGATGTATTTCTAAAAGGGGTGATCTATAAATCATATTAAGGGAAAAAAAATAAAAAATGATAAAAAAGTTAATGTGACATAGGAGACATATCAATGGAACTTGAGTGGGGTATGATTCATAATCTTGAAGAATTAGCCATAATATAACATGACGATGTTAAGTCAATACAGTAATATGGAAATACATAAATCGTGACATCATAAACATGTGTCTAGGATAAGTACCAAGACATATTAATAAACTAGGATTAGGATAACCTACCACACCCCATACATGGAATATAATTGGATTAACACATTACCAAATTCATTAGGGGGCTGCATAATTTTGTGCCCATCCATAATATTCATACATGTGGATGTATAAGTATATAACATATATGATTCAATATGGGATAAAATTTCATCACAATAAATCTCATTATTCATTATTCTTGGTTATATAAATAGAAATACCCAATAAATTATTGATAGGCACAACCTTGTGAATAACAATGACTGTAAATGAGGAAGGGTATTCATTATAGAAATATTTCACTTGGAAATATTGTAGTATAATTCTAGTAGTATAATGGGGGTACATACAAGTATATTATAGAGCTTAAAGAGAGTGAAAGGGATATATCATCACTTTTAAATCATAATGATTATATGTCTTATGTAAAAAAACCTAAACCAACATGAAAATTTTGAAATTAAATGGTACAGTACAAAGGATGTCCTTGAATAAAGTGGATAAGAAGAGGATCCCTTAAATCAGCATAGAAACGACTTAAGTAATGGTAATAATTAGAGTGAATAACTGATATATCATTCATATAATATAAATTTTTAATGTAAAGGTATATTTATAATGGAATTAAAATATGATTATTTGAGATTAAAATGTATAAACACAAATAAGTATCATGAAAGAAATATAAGAGAAGGATAACCCCAACCTTAAGAGGGTGGTTATTAAAGATTGATATGCTTATTAATAGAATGGTGGAACCTTGGGGGAGATATAGAGAGGTAATGACATTGTAAATTTGTTCTCCAATGGTTTATAGTGAAGTTTAATTCTTGTTTTTTTGGGATTATATAGAAAAGTAGAGGATATTTCGTTATTAATTTCCAAACTTACGTTTTGGAATCAATATGATCAATTAATCAAAATCAAAATCTATACCATATTTTTTCCCATATTATCATCCAATGCGTATTTTTTTAATTATATTATAATTCTAGGAACCTATATCATTAAAATAATACACTTAGAGTTATGAAAGTGTGTCATGATTATAAATAATTGATTGAAACCCCATAAAATGTAATATATGTTTTGATGGATTCATTAAGGTATTACAAAATTAAACAAATAACCTCAAAAAAATTTATTTTAAAGGAGGAAATAAATATTTTTGGTGAATTAATTTGTTGTAAAATATTACATAACTTTTAGTTGATTATGATTTCACAATACACATCATATATTTATTCCGTATTTAAATTTTATCCAAAAACTCGGCCTTCTATTAAAATTTTGATAAAATCACAACTGGGTAATTTTAAATTAATTATTAGCAATGTTATATTTATTTTATAAAAAATTACCTATAAATATGTGAATTTATATTTTTCAATAGGAAAACCTCTATTTATTAAAAAATAATGTGTTTTTTATAACAGCGTTCTGACCCATATAAAAAATTAAATTTCACTTGATGAAATTGTATAATAATTTTTATTTAATATATATTATTTAATCAAAATATTATATTAAAATATAATTTCCATGAAAAATTATTGAATTCCTCAAAATGAGTGTCCAGATTTAAACTATACATTTTTCAAAAATTCAATTTGTTTTTCATCGTGTAAAAATCAAATTTTTATAAAACTTTTTATTTAATGATTTTAGAAGTAATATTAAAAAATAAAGAATATAATCATTATTTTACTGAAAAAATAAATTTTATAAAAATAAATTAATGGTTATGGTTTATATATATAAACTGGTATTACACTAGAAAGTGATCTAATGGTATATTGTATAATAGTGTGATTTTCATAAGAATGTTTGTCATTCATGGTTTGGACCAAGATCTCAACGGGGTCTAACATTTCCAAAAACAATTCCTATCGTTTGTTAGTACATGACTATCATATTGGTCTTGGTGAAAGGGGAAAATACAACTGATTTTAAATATCTTGGAATCTTGGGACATAGTAACACTATTGGATTAATTTACATTACTATTTAATTATATATTTTTTAAATATCTATAGTGTTTTGGTAGATTTCCAGGAGTTTTTGGATGGTTTTGGTACATTTATAAAGAATTTTTAGGGTTCACAATTTGAGAATGGTTAAGGGAAATCCAGTTACTTATTAAGTAAACTATTCAAAGGAATAAATGAGTTCTTTTATAGGAACATAATTTTTCCACACTATGTGACAATCCATGTGATTGTATAATTTTTTGGACAAAATTTTTTTTTAAGGTTTCCACATGTTTTTCGAAACCCTTAATCATAATTGTGTGAACCTAGTTTTGTTCTAGTATCACTCACATATTTTTCACAGTTTTTAATAAATTATGTTTCCAAACAAAATTATGGAATTAATAACCATTATAAATTGTATTTAATCACAATTCTCATTGAAAAAACACATTCAATCTCCTCTATCCCAGGCTCTTGATATCCTATGATCCTCAAGGATTTTTTAGTGATCCAAGAACTGTAGAGACTAATTAAAATGATTCTTTAAGACTAATAACATGAAAAAGTGCATATCTATTATTCTTCTTTAACTTTTTTCTTGTTTACCATAGAATAGAACCATAGAACATGGTTTCATTATCTAGATCTATTGGACCACTTTTGTTTTGACAATTCCTTCTTGGGAATTTTTGAATGGACATGAAAGAGAGCATAGATATGATAGATCATATCTTGTTTATTCAAGTTCTATGATCTACTACGAGGTAGGTTATAAAGTCCTAGAAATAGTTCCAGAAATGGGTTCCCTAAGTCATTTTTTCACATAACCTCATGTGTGCCTCCTCGTACACTAGAGGCTTCCATCATACTGTGAGGGTTTGGCAGCTAACACGGGGATACACTACCGTCTTGATTAGAGTAGAAATTCAAAAAAATAAAAAATTACACATAATAAATTGATATAAAAAATACTCATAATGATACCATAACCATGAAAAATAATAAATACATATCGAAAAATAGGAATATTTTATCCAAGAAAAGAAGTAGTTATTTTATTCTATATATCTTGAACATGTTAATTGAAAACCCCAAAAGTAAAGATACTGATAAATCTAAATTAGGTACTAGCACCATATCATGTTACCTCATCAATGATCCATCCCAACATATCCATCCAACATAGGTCTCTTGTAATTTTCCTATCCCAAAAACATGAATTTTATTCAGGTACCAATCTGGAAGCCGCAGAAAGGTGTCAGTACAACTCAGTTTTCCACCACCAAAACCATATAAAATAATATATTGTCTACAATAGTGTATATATTTATATTAATAATTAAGAAATTATGATAAAATAAGAAGTTTAATAATTCAATTATTATTTAATTAACCACGTAGTTTTACCTGGGTTACTCTAAAACCACCATTAACATCTTCAACCAATGCTGTATTTCAAAAAAATTCATATAAGGATTCACAATTCATTATAACATGTGCTTTCATTATCTATTCAAATTATTTTTCTCGTCATGGGTACTTGGAACAATAGTCTAATTCAAACATTTTGGGACAATAATACCATTTCTATCACCTAAAGGGTATTTAAATCATCAATCTATGTCCCACAACAGGTTTATTTGTCAATCACATATAGGATTTTGGAGAATCAGTCTGTTTCCCACACTCGTATATCAATCAATCAAATATGTTTTTTTGAATCACAAGTCAATGTTTCACACAAGTATATAACAATATAACATATATCACAATATCTTATATGTCGAAATTTTAAATACACCATGGTTAATCATCATCGGCCTTCTCATCACACAATATCATCAAAATGTCCCATTTCATATCAAACTAATCATGGATCTCTACTATTAATCACACAAAATAATACCAAAAATTCACCATTAAACCATATAACACATTTTATCATAAAACCATTAACCCTTTGATGTGAATCCCCCCAACCAATTAATTAACATATATAAAATAATTAATCATTTGATTAATTGACCAACTACATAATCCCAATATCCCACAAATTTCCTAAACAAAATTCTTAAAATTTCAATTTCCCCAAATTCAACTAATTTCATTTTCACATGGAAATTTAATTTAATCAATCCAATTTCAAATACAATTTCCCAGTCATTGAAATTTAAATTAAAAAATTTATTACACATAATTAAAATTAATACTATGGGAACTGACATCTATACCCCTTCCATAGGACCATTGAAGAGAGTTCACCAAACCAAAAAGCCCCAAAGTAAAATGGAATGATCAATTTCAAAATTATTAATGAGATCTAGAACCAAAACCAAGATCATGGTCAAATGGATAAAATAAATATCAAAACCTATATCTAAAACCATTTACACTAGAAAATAATACATTCTTATTGATCTGAAAATATATAAGTATGGAGAGGGAAATCGAATCCTGAAGAGATTACATACCGAACGAGGTGCAGATCCATCAATTAGATATTTGAGTCAACTGGAACAGAGATTGGGATTACTTAAAATATGATACAGAGCCTCTCAATTCATTGAAAATTGTTTTTGGTCAATGTTTGGTGTTTAGGGGTAATGATCGGGTGGTTGGGAACATAAAATAATATTTTTTTGATAAAATAATTTTTCACACAATGTTTCATTGGAAAGAGTGAATGGTTTTCCAAAATGTGTGCCCAAAATTTGTGCCTCTTCTTAGGGGTGCCTGGTTTTTACAAAGATGGAAATTAGTGTGAAAATCCATGAGCGAACCATGAAATATATCTTTTCCTAGTGATTTAAAATTATATGTGGGTAGGCACACAGTTTTAGAATTTTTTTTCCAAACCATGCACTTCCCCTTCTTCCTAATAAATTCCAAAATTTCTCCAAAATTTCTCCAAAATACAAACACACAGACGATACATCAAAATAATGGAAATGAAGTACCTATAAACACGCTCAGAGCATCTCTAGAAAAGTATAGTATCATAAATCTCCCCACCATATAACAACTCGTCATCCGAAATGTACTACCAAGAATCTGTAATATATTAATGTAAAATGGAAATGCCACTAAGCCCACGTATATGTTTCTCTATCCCATGTTACAAATTGAACATGACCATTCTTCACAACACTAGAACTATCAGCATGATTCATCCCTGCAACAATTTCTCATTAGGATCCAAAAAATATTTAATATGATTTTAAAAGAGTGCATTGGTCTCAAGATAAGAATCATACACATCATTCACATGTAAATTGTTAGGGTGATACCGGCAATGTTGTAACACATAAAAAATACATATCACTATTCTTATGTGGAAGAGCTATTCAGTATTACACCATTCTAATCCTCTCCATAAACTCAAAAGGTCTGAGAATTATCTGTTCCAGCTTTACCTATAAGTAAATCATACGGTGACTCAATCTTAGTGACACCAAAAGGGAAAACAATTTCCCATTGTATACTCAATGATCCATCGATGTATTTCAGAATACGAATTCTATCTACATTGAGCTATAACCATATGTTTCCATGTCTACTAAACATACTCTAATGTATCCTACACTACACTCAGTCCCAAAACCTCTAACACACCTACCTCCATCTATCATAGTCATGATTTTAATGTCCTACCAAAGAAACTCCCACATGAGGAAATCTTAATAGTCTCCTTATAACTATTGTTCTAGGAAAATTCAATTAATTTTAGGTGGATATTCCCAAACCCACAAAATTATAGGATGCTCACTCATAGAATATCCTAAAAAACCTATATAGTATGCAGTCAATTTCAATCTATTTATGGTTATAATATTGTAAATAGAAATATTTTTGTACCAAGACCCTTCTACAATCCTTTCCATATTTGAATTGTGAAATGTGAGTTATGGTCTCAAACTAATTCCCATGGAACCTATTGAAGATAGACTATCTCTCGAACATACAAGGCTCCCAATCGATCCACTATTTAAGTCTCTCGTACTAGAAATAGATGTGTTACTTTCATCAGTTGGTCAAAAATCACCTAGATAGAGTAATTATTCCACGTTTCCTTAGTACACTGACCCCAAAATCCATGTAAACATCCTCCCACTTCCATTTCAAAATAAGAAAATGATACAATAACCCACAAGGATGTTTATTCTTGGCATTAACTTTTTGACAGGTGTAGCATCATGGGAAAAACACTATATTCTATTTTTTCATACCAGGACACCAATTCTATAGATGTAGGTAATAGAGAATTTTGTTCAACCCTAGATGCGCTGCACACATTGAGGCTTGAAGCTCTTGCATTAGCTCCTCCCACATACAAGTATTCACAACAACACAATGGGATACATGGATTCCCTCATCCTCATCTATAGTCTAGTCAGAAGGTGACCCCCACAATGATGTTTTTCATTCAATTCCATACACTCTAGATCCTCATACATCCTCCCATGATCCATCTCAAAATATTTGATTCCAATAATATTGATATGAGGACCATCTACTACTGGCTCTCCCAACCCCAAAATGCATCTCAACCAGAATATTTATCATCTTGAAATCCTAACTGGACTCATGAACTACCTAATTCTATTTTACCTTGATCAATGCATCAGCCACACTATTTACCTTACTGAAAATATAGTCCAGATCAATATCAAATGATCACATATCCAAAAAATACATCCACTAATGGATATTTAAATATAAATACATAAATATATACTTTTAGCTTTTCTGGTCTATATACACAATAAAATTATGGGCAAAAAATATAATACTGACAAAACATTAAAGCATAAACCATTATAGCTAAATATATTTCTTCCCTATGATAATTCCATTTATATGGAATGAACTACCATGACCCATATTCCACAACTCAATCTCTCTCCATCAAAACTTCTCCAAGTCCAATGCCAGATGCATCAAAAACACAATATAATCCTCCCCAAGAATGAGTAGGATCAAAATTAGAGCATCTTCAAAATTATTCTAAAACTTTTGGAAATCATTATCACCTAATTAAGAGAATTTATAATTAATTCATTTCATGTTCAAGACAAAAAGTGGTTCTAAAAAGCAGGAAATTTCATGTATGATCCTCTTATAGCAGCCTACTAAACCTAGAAAGCTATGAATATCAAAAATATTCTGAGGGTTTTCCTAAGGGAAAACTGCCTGTCCCTTTTCTAGTTCCACTCAAACACCTTCCCACGTGAGTACGTTACCCATAAAATGCACCTGGTAAATCTAGAATTGATGATTAAATAACTTGGTGTATAAATATTGATCTCTAAGTTTACTCATGATGATGTCAATATGTTGAGAATGATATTCATGTGTCATGGTGTACACTAACATGTGATCTAAAAAACCACCAAAAACTAATTGATGTACGAGTCAATGATTATGTATATCAAGGCCATAAACATAGTTGGTGCATTTTTGAGCCCAAACGGTATAATGAAGAACACATAAAGCTCATACCTTCTTCTAAAATCTATTAATGGTATGTACAATGGTAGAAAACTCAACTGATGATACCATGATATCAAGTCAATCTGGGAGAAACAAATCCACTCAACTAGTCCAATAGAACATCGATACATGGAAGAGGATATCATTCCTTAAATTTCTTGAGGTTTAACTTGTGATGATGAAAAAAAGAAAAAATTTCCACCATCATTATTAACCAGAAGGATTTAAGAACCTGAAGGTGACATTATCGAGTAGATAAATACCTTATCCATAAACACTTCCAGCTGAGAATTGATCACTTAACAGTCTGTTTGTTCCATTTTATAAGGTTAAATGGAAGTCAAATCAGTTTTAGGCATGATCTTAATAGTAAGCTCAATATTTCTATCAAGTGGAATCCATGATATGTGTTCATGAAAGGAATCCTGGGATCAGTCTACTATGATTGTAATGACAAATTTCATCAAACCCACGTCATCTATAAAATGACTTTCAATCCATGTGGTGAGCTCCCTAGTTGTTTAACATGACAGGCAAGGCCTGCCTGGATAACCAACTCTCGATTATAGACACAATTTTCTCCTTCTAGAGTCTTAAAAGTTTTCTCTTGTGGTAAACATCTATGAGGGATCGGTATTCTAATATACTTTCCATACCCAAAATTAATTCAAACATAGAAATATCATGAATGCAGAGATCCCAATGAAAATGGTACTCCCGAAACATGATAAAACACCCCATGCATAAACATATGTCTCTCAACCATACATCCAAATGTGTTTCATTCATCATCACCTCATTTGTAATCTCTATCGCGAGGCTCAAACAATTCCCATATTGTAAAAATATAATATAAATGAGAGGAAAGAATATCAAATAAGTCACTAGAATGTGTAAATTCTACATGATATTACCTTTTATCATAGTTGATCCAACCCCACTATATACCAATGTAGGTTGAACTGCAAGAAACTATCATACCCCTATTTTGTATGATGTAGTATGAATACCCTGAGATACACCACTCTATTGATATGATAAATCTTTTCCAAAAGTACCATGTCCACTATCTTGACCTCCATGACCAGAAGAAATATGTCTCCCATATTGATAATGTTCATTAGATACCCTTACAACAAATTTATTTTTTCTATCTTTTCTATTACAACCCACATGTCGTGAATTCTAGAAGAACTATTGTAGATATCCTATCATTTTGCAAACATGGTGCTCTCTCAGTGGTCAGGGGAACTATCTACGTAAGTTTCCATACCAACTGCACTGGTGGTTAACCACTCGAGTAAGGTCATTTTCTAACTGATCCTTCCCCGTGGCCTCTCTTCCTACTACCTCCTTAATAATCATTTTTAAGCGATTCTTCCTACTAGAGAAATATTTACCTCCTGGTCATCCAGTATAATCCAAATTTCATATAATATAATCATCTTTTAGGTACCCCTTAGATATGTTAGTCTGATATACGACCTCTAAAAACCTTTTCACCCTAAATTTATTAATCTCAGTATTCATCTAACAGTTATTCCATTATATAAACCATTTTTATGTAGTTTACTCATATATTTACATTGCTGGAACAAAGCACTGAAAATTTATAAAGCATCATGTGTAGTCCATCATGGTCATACTCCCCTAGTTCAATCTCGTGAACTCAACTTCCCTCTCCATCTTTAGCATCTTAAGGTAAATGTGATTACTGATATTGTCCTTGTAGTCCTTACCCTCTATGTTTTCTAGTTTTCCATATCAAATTTATATGTCGCATGAAATCATAGCATGACCACACACAAAAATAAGAAGCCATATTGAATCCCTTCATGGTTGGAGTTTTTATGTTATCAAAAATTGTCTGGATATACTCATTCTAGAATAGAGTTACCACATGTCCACCATCTATGGTAAATGTCAGAGGGTGTTGCAAGTGAAACTCCCATACCCAATTGAACATACTATTTACAACCTTACAATGACCTCTTTTCATAAATTATAAAAAGATATAAAATTTCTAATGAATCTTCTACCACGACCCCTCAATATTAACTATGGGGGTCTTCGGTTGAACTATTGGAGGATCATTTCGGGCCATATCCTCCCATCATCATATCAAAAAATTTCATTGTGATGGAATATCTCTACAATTCCAAAAATACTTGTTATGAAACATTACACATCATTATCACAATTAAATGTGATTTATTCACATCAAGTCATAATAATATATCCATCATAACTTGTTACATGGTAAAAAAAGCGGCACCATCACTACCCTCAACCATCCCTCTCTCAGCCATTTCTCAAACAGGGAAAGAAATTTCAAATTTGAGATTTATCCATTAGATACCCATTTATCCATTTTATTTACCATATTTAGCATCATATAACATTTTTCAATTTCATATGAAGAACCATTAAATTTTTAAAATTTAAAAAATAAGAAAAGAATTTTCATTAAAAGAAGTCACCCAAAACCTAATTTTCTGCGTGTTCCAAATTTGATGCACGCCATAATAAATCATGAGTACCAAAATTATTCATGTGTATCCAACTCTGTTTCCATGAAGGGACATAAAGAAGAGATCTGGAAACATTAATAACATTAAGAAAAAGATGAGTCAACCAAGTGGATATAACATCCCACTATAACAAAAAAATCAATACCAACAATCCCACTATGAGTACTTTGGTTTCCCCCCATACATGGGTCTTCAATTACCAAATATAATATCACAACCAAGGATAGAAACATCCTAGTATAGTATCTACCTCTCAAAAATAGTATGAAAACAGATCATATAATAGAATATGTGCTCTGATACCCTTCGTAATGCCATGATCTAGGTGCCACATACTGGTTCCTTGAGCTGTTTGGTAACATGACCTAATGTGCACCTCCCCTTATACCAGAGGATACTGACTGGCAATGATGGTTGGATATATAACATGAGTATACTATACCCACATTATTAGAGTTAAAACACAAAAACTAATGAATAAAAAATAATTAAATGATGATTAAAAAACACTCAGAATAATACCATAACCAATAACTTAAAGAAATACATACTAAATGTGAGTAGGAAACTAATACCTTAAAATCATAAGATATATCATGTGTAATATGTTTGACGTGTTAAATGCGACACCCAAAAGTAAAGATACTAATAACTATAATGTGGGTCCTAAAGTAATATCGGGTTCACTAAACCATTCTATATCATATATCATTAATCTAATGTAGGGATATTTCCCTTATCCTATGTTGTAACATAAATTCTATTTCGGTACCAATCCGGTATCCTGGGCAGGGTTTCAGTAAAACTCAGTAGGCCACGAACAATGGTGTCTAAAAAAATATCAATCCCATAATAGTGTGCATATTTGAATTAATAATAATGTAATAGTGATTAAATAAGTTGTTTAAATATTCAATTATTCCATAATACCACATAACTTTTCTCAGGTTCATGAATAAACAAAAACCACCAATACCTACTTCGACCTATGATAGAGTCTGAATCATTTCACATAAGATTCCATAATCCATTTATATATGGGACTTCATTATCAATTCAAGTTCCCTTTCTTATCACAACTACTTGGAACTATACTCAAATAAATACATTTATTTCTAGAATTCCATGTCTAGTACCCCATGGGTATTGGATACGTTAGTCTGTGTCCCAAAATAAATTTATTATTCAATTATATAACCGATTTTGAAGCATCATTCTATGTTAAACACCTTTATATCAATCCATAATATGTGGTTTTTTGAACTATGAGTTTATATCCCACACATATATATCATAATATAACATTTATCACAATATCCCATAGATCATAATTTCATATACAACAAGGCTGGTCATCATTAATCGTCTCATCAAATAATCTCAACAAATATTAAATTTCAAATAGAAAAATATTCACTGATATTTAATTTTAATCACATGGAAGGATATGAACAATTCACCATTAAACCATTTATACATATTTATTCATATGACCCATTAAAACATCAAGGTTATTCCAAACAACTCAAAAATTCCCATTAATCAATAAATTAAACATATCATTAATTGACTAATTATGTAATCACAATATCCCACCAATTTCATATTTAGATTTACAAAAATAATCAGTTACCCTAAATTCAACTCATTTCAATATTCCATGGAAATTGAATTTTATCAATCCAATTTATGATGAAACTACCCAATCTTAGCAATTTAAATTTCTTAGTTTCTTAAAAACAAGAAACAGATAGAGAATGTGATTTTACATTTAGTCCACTTGCCTTAAAGGCATTGAAGAGCATTCACCATGCTAGAAATACCCAAATTGAAATGGAAAAGTCAATTTCAAAATGAATAATGTTATCTAGAACCATAAACCTTGATCTAGATCAAATGGATTAAGATATATAAAAAACATCTAAACCCATTTCTTGTACACAATAAAAAAATCCACATTATCTGGAAATATATGTAATGGATAAAGGAATAAAATCTAGAGGAGATGACATAATAGGAGAGGTGTCGATCCATCAATCAAATCTTCACTATTTCAGGAACAGGGTTTATGAGGTCACATATTTCATCCGAGAGCCTCAAAATTATACAGAAATTATGTTAGACCATTGTATGGTTTTTAGTGGTAAATAATGGGGGATTTTAAATTTTTTAATATTTTTTAGGATAAAATAATTCTACATACACTATTTCTTGGCCAGGGATGCACAATTTTCCAAAATGTGCACCCTGACCAATAATTCCTTCTTCAGGTTCCACATTTTCTACTAAGATAGTTAATAGTCCGAAGAAAAATGGGCCAAACATGCAATCCCTATCTAACTAGGGCTGCACTATTTTCTAGGGGTAGGTGCACAGATTGGGAAAACCACAAACCAATCATGCACTTCCCCATTTTCCCACAAAATTCCCAAATTTTTCCAGAAAAACCCTGAATGAATGACCCACAAAATATATATCAAAATAAGGTTAAAAGAGTACCCATAAGTAATATTGAGATATATTTCGATATGTTTGGGATCTTTCATATGTGTGTTCTCTCTTTTGTTTTCTTATTCAAGATCATGATGTCCTTATTTTTCTGAAATGATTTTTATAGAATTTCAAAGGAATAATTGGATGATTTATTTTCTTAAACTCCTTTTAATTCATGAATTTAAAAAATTACATTTTGAATTGTTTTTAGAAAAACCCATTTTTATAATGATATAATTTGTTGTTTTGATTTAATGCATATAATATATCTAAATAAATTTTATAATGGATTGGTTTATTTGAATAAATGAATGGGTGTGAGACAATGTAATAAACATGAATTTTCAGCAGTTCATATGAAATTGGACGATATGTTATTATTTTTAGACAAGGGGCCAATGACATCATGGTTCGTTGGATTCATATCCAATTAATGACTTGAATTTTAGGATGTTATTCAACTCATGAGGTAGGATGGTTATTGGTTGGATACATGCATGTATTTTCATGACTGATAAGGAATTGAGTATTCCAAGTGGATTGAATTAATTGTTCAACTATATAATTTAACTTAACGAGTTTTGAAAACAAATTTGGTTTTCTTCTAATCTATTTTACATATATATTGAATGGAGAGATAAAGTGTTCGTTCCCTGGTTTTTTCGGTTGGGGTGTCTCTTGGTTATTACCTACTTCATTTTATAGTCACACCCTTTATACGAAACTTGGTTCATATCAATACAATTTTTATCATGAGAAAGGGAAAGGAAAAGTATCAAATTTCTCTAGGGGAGAATCATGATGCTACATTCACAAGATAGTGGTTACAGGTTGTAGAATTACATGTGGAGTTATAGGAGTGATTCCACAGTTGTGTTGGTGTGTAAGGATGCCTTTTATTTCTATTTGGATTTCTTTATTAACTTTTTTATGATACTCTTATGTTATTGGTAATTGGTATTTTTTTAGTTTTATTGTTTACATTTCATGAATCATATTGTATTTATCTAGTTTCATTTATTATTTTCTTGATAGGTTATTCCTTTTTAAATGAAAAATCACCCCTTTTTAATATAGTATGATATTGAAATTAATTTTCTTCCTTTTCATTATAACATATTTCACCTAAGGTTAGTAATATTTCGAGTCTTTCCTAGACAATGGAAAAGGTCATGATTATATATGACACAATATTATAAACCTAAGATTCATTAGGTTGATCCTATATCAATTTAAATTCAACATAGGTTGTCCTAAGTTATTATATTTCATTCTCTACACCTAATATTAAAAAAAACTAAACGTTTCATTGATTCCATCTGAGGCAACTCAAATATAACTTAAAAAATATTACTTAATTTTAGATGAATATTTAATACATCTTGTGATAATATACACCCAATAAGTGTAATGGTTTAGTGTATTTTATGAGTATATATATAATGAACTTATTGAATTAATGATATTAACTATCCCCCAAAAATTTCTCCTCACATTTTACCCATATTTTAAATTTCCTTCATTACTTGTGGAAAATGAATCATATGAAATAGTTTACTGAGGATACCCAATACCTGGACTCCCATGTCTAGTGCTAAATCCACTCATTTTTCACATTTCATTTTATACCATGTCAAATAATTTGGGATAAAAATTGTCTTTATTTTACTTCATTTAATTTAGTTTTACTTTACCTACAACAATATAAAACCAATCCCTTGAACCTATGATTTTGATTGTCTAAGGAACAATTATATTGGAAACATTTTTTATGATTTTTTTTTAAAAATTTATCCACAATTGATCCATAATAGTATCCCTTATTTACTTTTTATTTGTTATAAAAATCTTTAAAATCTAGTTAATGGAAACATAAGAAAGGGGTGAGCTCAAATTTTGAGTATGTTAAAAACATATAATCATAACATTAAGGATTCGATCATAGGGGGTTAACTTGGTTGTTTGTTGGGAAAATCTCTCAATTTCTCATAACATACATTTTTTAACTTGGTAACTCATATCTCCATCTATTACTAAAACCAAAATTTGTTAACATGATTGATTAAAAATTAAAATCTTAATATAATTTTCATTAATAATATAATAGAAAAATTAACATCAAAAGTCATTCCCATTGAATTAATTATATTATATTTCAGTTCAAATAAAGTCATTTTAAAGTTAATACAGTTTTCATTAAGATGGTATCTCCTAAAATTTGTCTCTTAGTTCCTCGAAATATTGATTAATTTATAATTATAACAACCTAAAAAATTATATTAAATTAAAAATAATTTTTATATCATTCTTTACACGCAACAATGAGCATTAAGAAAATTGTGATATATTTTAGAAATATAATAATATAAATGTGACCAACATATACTATATTTTAAATTAAAGAGTATAAATATGTGTAACTATATTGTGACATATATATTGTGGTCCCACATAATCGAAAGGAATTTATTAGCTAATAAGAAATAAACACTCAATTTTTAGTGAAGCTATTTTATTCATCAATAAATCCATTTTTAAAAAATGTCATTTATAATTTATGTTCATAAAATATTTTAATTAATTTATTAATCATTATAGAACATTCATTTAATGAAACAATTTCATTTTTAAATAATAATATAAAAATTAGTATAGGATGAAAATTTAGGAGTATTCAAAAAAATATCATCTTTCATTGTGTAGTGAAAAACATTCATTTTTTAAATAGATTTTATTTTCGTGTATTTATAGAATCCATTTCTTAGTTGGTTTTAACATTTAAATATTTAAATTTGAATAAATTTAATCCAAAAAAATTCATTATAATTGATATTATGCTTCTTTTAAAAAACATTATATACATAAAAATGATTTTTTCTCTAATACCATTTTTATCATATTTTCAAGATTATTTTAAATGTAATTTATTGAAATTATATGGTTTGGATTTTTTAAAATGTATTTCATAATTGAAATCAAAATTAAAAAAAATTACATAGCTTCACATTATTTCTTGTCACAATGAATTATAACCCTGAGAAATATATGTCACCTTAGGGATGGTAAATCAGGTAATTAAGGTTTAAAATAATCTGAAAAATTCTTAAAATATATCTAACAACTACAATTTTTTATTGAATGAGTTTAGTTATACTATACCCATTATATATTTTATTTTATGGAAACCCAGTTTTATTTTTCCTTGATATTGAACTTAATATTATATTTACAAAAGAATAAATCTTAAATGGCACTCACATTGTCTTAATATCTCAAATATTTTTTTCATAGGGGTTAAATGTGTTTATGTTTTGTCTAAAATTATTATTTTAAATATGAGGGAATTTTTTATCATGATGATTATTTTTTAATTTTTATTTATGGAATTGATACCTTAAATAGTTACGTGACGCCAATATAGTACATGTTAAAGTAATTGATAAATCAAATAAATAGAATTTAAAAAAAAATAAAAGAATTACAATTTTGAGGAATTAATATTTTCCATGAATTTTTCATATAAATTATAACAAAGTAGTTATTTTTTATGATTTTAGATTATAATTTCATTTCTATCATATTGTCTTTAAAGTCAAACGATATGAATAGTTTCAAAAATAACTTTAATTCTATAATATGTTAATTAATATTTTATTAAATATATTATAATTCATAAATATATTATATTTTAATATTTTAATGTGATATTGTATTTTATGTCAATAATTTCTTATTTTTAGGTAATTTTTTTATTTCTAGTAATATTATTTCCCCCTAATTAGTATAAAACATTGACATCATGTTAATCATCAAAAGGGATAACAAGGGGTTTAAAATAAGTAATAAGGGATAAAAATATCATTATAACATGTATAAAAATAATTTTATGATATTATTTCGACTTATAGAAATCACATATTCTAAATATATCAATTTTTATCCAATTTAACATGAAAATTAATTTACGTTAATTTAATAGGTTATGTTCTTCCAATGTTGTCCCTATCTCTATTGATATATGAACACCCCCTATCTTGTTTTCCACTCACACTTCGTGAGCCACATAGATTAACCAAAATTGAGAAAAAACTCTAGTTAACAACCTTAGAATCATTTTATAGGTTCTTTACTCTTAAAGCAAAACAAATATTATCTTTAAGGATATATCCAAAGTATGCTCATCAAAGAGTAGGTAATCATACTAACAAATATTTTCTATTTTACTTCGTCTTCTACATCATCCAATTATATTCTAACTATTATAATTTAATAAAATAATAATATATCATACATGTATATGTCATTCTGTTAATGAAATAACATTATTCATCTCCTTTTTACATCAAATTGGAAATCAATGTATCACTCATGCTTATATGTGGACTACCACCACCACGAAGTATTACGATCTATTTTCCATCACCGCCTCTCATGGTTGTTTATAATGACTGGTTTAATAAATATATGTGATATTTATGATATTATTATTTTTTATAATCTTGAATTATTATCTAAATTTTTTACTTTCAAAATATCGAAAAATTGAAACATCAATTGAGTGTATATACAGACATCTATATACATGAAGTGATTCAATTAATTTTTCAACAGCACTTTATATAAAAATAAATAAACTGCTTTTAATGACTAAATATTTTACTCATAAAGTGATTATGAATTGGTTGGAATGAACAATGATCAATTTTAGATTACAGGAACTATCAAACAAAATATTAAATGAAAAACCAAATAATTGACACCCAAAAATGATGATGCTATTATATATCCACATTACCAAATACACTAAACATATAAAGTTATGGCATAGATTGTAATGATCTATAGTTAATATTCATCTAAAGTAATTTTATATTTATGTATAAAATTTTGGTTGAATATAGTAATGTGATTTAATGAGAATATTGTTGACCAAAGAATATCCCTATTAGTATCAAACTAGTTATGCAATTATACCTCTTTTTCATGAATTATGTAAAGATCAATTTAATACCTAACCATCATTTTCAGTGTTATTTAACATTGGTACATATATTCCAGATCATGTATCCTCATGTTTTTATCGATAAAGGAATATAATTTCTATGAAAAAACACAATTCCCTCTTTAACAAAATATTATAATGTTTTCCAATAATTATAATTATCCCTGGGGACTAAAATAAATATATCTCATTATAAAACTTATAAATAATTATATGAATCCACATAAATAAAAATCCTTAATATGATACCAACTAAGGTTCCTTAGACCCAAACACTTAGGGTCTAAACTAAAAAAATATTTTACACATAAGATGTTATAAAATGTTAGATGAACCAGGATAAAAATATATTTATTTTACATCATTTCAATAAGTTAAACTTTAAAAATCATAAGAATCATTAATTACAAATGAACTAACCATTTAGTATCTTTTAGTGATATTTTTATAAAATATTTATTTTAATATACTTGTGGACATTTCTCCATAATCTATCCACAATATAATACCTTATATACTTTTCATATGTTCTACTCATCTTCATATCATGGGGGTGGTAAATGTAATAAAAATTTGATCTCAAACACTCATTAAAAGAAGAAATTTTATCAAACATTCATCATGGGTAAGATAACAAACATGTGTTAAGAAATTTTCATTGAGAGAAATATATTATTAAAAAATTATTGAATAATAAGTATTGTATATAAGTCTTAATAAAGGACATGTATTCATAAATGAGAACACAAATATATTTAAAAATGATTATGGATTCACGAGATAATAAAAATTTTACATTGTTAATAATCATAGGAATACATTATATAATTGTAAAATTACCTTGTAACATAGTATAAAAAATAATTTTGGCACACAAATAAGCATGGGTAATCATCACCTTCATAGGTCACTCAATGTCACACATGCTTGTGAACAAACAATATAGTGTCTTTGAATTTTTTATTTTAAAATATATAAATCCCTAATTAAATAATTCTAGGGAAACATACGACTCAAAACAAAAACATCCGTATAAAAATGTGTGTTCTCTATGATATCAATCCTTTATAATATCCTAAGAACCTGGTGAAAGAAAATGGGTTTTATATCACATCGAAATAGAATCACATAACAGGATATCAAAACTAGTTTCTTTGATAACAAAAATTAAATAACACAAAATTTATTTTTAATAAAATAATTTAGTAGGTTATTTAGAAAACATATTTCAATAATAGCTTCATTTTTAGAGTTAAATATGAAAAAATGATGTAAAATTGAAATCTGTCTTTAAAAAAAAATTCATAATAGTATTGTAAAAGTTTGATGTTATGAGTTACTTTTAAAAAATAAATTTTTTTAGAAATTTAATTTATGTATTTTTCAAAACGAATATTGAAATAAGTTTCCACAAAATATCCTTTAACAAAATAATTTTAATCTAGAGGAAATTTTTTTGGGAGATGAAATGTACAGTCAGGAAATGAATAATCCTTTCAACATTTTAAAAAATGACTTTACAGATAAATAAATCCGAAAAATAGCAATAAATATTACATTTAAAAATTGAAAAAATATAAATTTTAATACCGCTATATATAAAATATATTTTTATTTCAAAATGATACTGGAGAGCATTGGTGGGAATATTGAACGTGGATACTGATGGTGGATATCTTATTTTGAAAGGCTGAGTTCTATTATAAGCACCATTAAATTTTATAAAGAAATAAATCCATAAATTAAATTCCATATAAAATAAGGAGAAAATGAATTATAATATCACCATAACATAGAATGTTTTTTTCTGAAACCATAGTCAAATTATAATCATTATGGCTCAAGAAAATTGATTGAGTCTACAAAATTGATTAGTTTTACTCTTGAATTTATAGAAAATGATTTGTCCTTATTTATAAAAAATAACAATCATAATAACCTATTTCATAACCATATTCAAATATATTTCAATTTATATTCTTTAGTTATAATAATTTATTTTAAATTAATTAGTAAAATTTTGTTTTTATAATAGAATATTAGTGATTCTGATTTTTTTAATTTATATAATGTTTCAATGTTGATCCTCAATAATTTATAAGAAATTAATTTTCAAAATATCATACAAAGTACTAGAATAGATTATTTATAATGATTTATACCTATCTATTTTACTTATGGATAATTTTAATAATTATTCCTCAGAACAAATTCAGTAACATGTATGATTTTTTAATATTTTTTGAAAAAAAATATGGTAAATTAATAAGGATATAAATACTAATATAAAAATTACATAACCATAAAATATTCATAAAAATTATGTCATTAGAAAATATGAGAATCGTGAAAGTAGGGTGGTTAAAAAATTAGAAAGTCATCCAATAGTGGTAGTAGTCTTCATGTACATGTAGATATAATTTTTTTTTACAAAGAAAAAGAAAAAGGTTGAAAGTATTTTATCTTTCAAAAATCATAATAATTAAATAAATATCTTATTTATTCATTAAATAAGATTCTATAACCAATGATTCAAGGTGTGTATGAAAAGTGAAATGTGTTTTTTAGGATGGGTTCTGCACATGTGAATGAATGATATTGTCAATTTTCAAAGGATAGGGAATGGTATATAATGGTTATACCATTATCAAAATAATATTTAAGAAAATTAATAATAATAATTTAATCACATGATAATGGAACTAAATAGTTTTAAAATGAATATAGTGAATAAAATGTTTTCATATGTGATTAGTGCTCACATTGATAGTTGAAACTTCTCTTTGAGTACCTATTGGAAATTTAGTATTTATGTAAATGTTTACTTTTTTATTTTATAACACTTTTAAAGGGATGAAAAAAGTGAGATAAGGATATATGAAATGTAAAAATATAATATTTTCAACAGAAATTTTAATTTTATAGTTCCCCTTAAGGGGTGTTATAAGTCACTTTTTGTAAGTGTACGAAATGACATTAATTAAAATATCACTTCATAGTATCAAGGTAGTATATGGTTTACATGGAAATATGAATTAAAAGTGAAAAATAATAGAGATAATATACTTTTTGGTTGATAAATACCCCAAAATTTAATTAGAAGACATTATATTTATTTTTCACCTTCAGTTATCCCTTTTAACATTAATTTAACTTCACCATGGTAACTATATTTTAACATTGGTAATTAATTTCAGTGACAAAAACATAAAATTTCCATATGAAATTTTTTGATGATTTTAAATTACAGTTTTAAAAAAATTATCAAATCAAATAAATAAGTGTAAAAATAATGAATTTTACTTTGTGCACATAATTTGAAAAAAAAACTATTTTTAAAAAATGTGTATATTTAGGCATCAAAATACCTTTTGTATAGAATTATAAATGTTGTTAATTTATTTGACATTAATTAATTTATTATTTACCAAATAACAGTTTTTATAATTATAAATAAATATGTAACATAATTTCACCATGAGAATATTTAATTAATACATATGGCTATGAAATGATTTTTTTACATTAAAATATTACTTTAGTTCCCAAATGTCATACATAAGTTTAATAAATCAATAATAGTAGTTTTTAATGAATACTATTTCATTAAATCCACTAGGGAACAAATAAAATTATTTTTATGAATATATATGCTTATTAAATAATTATAAATCCATAAAAGTTTTATTGTAGTTAAAATGATATTTTTTAATGTAAACCAAAAAAACAAATACTTCAGAAAAATAATTTAAATTCATCCTAAGGAAACATAGAGATATAGAATAAAAAATTAATTTTATTTCAAAAAATATATAAAAATTATAAATTTATCCATTAAATGAAAATACAAAATTTACGTAAAAAATCATTGATAGAAAATGCCTTTTTCAAATATTAATTGTTTTTATTATCATTTCTTAATAAAAATTAATTTAAAATATCATTTTTTATCAACTAAATATATAATATATTTTAATCATAATATATCAAGTTTCCTAAAATAATTTGTTTTACAATACTGTTTAAATGACAAATTAAAGAGTGAACTGATCTTCTTTAGTACAAGTTGAATTTCAGTAGTGCATTAATATTAAGAATGAAATTTTGTAAATGTGAAAATGATAAATTATTGAAATACATATGATATATAAATAACATATTGAATTAGTAGATAAATGTTTCCTAAAACCTAATTTCTACGTACATAACATGTAGAGGTCTCTATGTAAAACCTAATGATAAGATAAGTAATGGTAGCATTCATGGGTGGTGGTTTATATTGATACAAAATTATTATTTTTTACTTTTATATTCCTTTTTTGTTTTGAAAATCACAAACCCCCTATTCAAATGAATTCATGTATTTTCATTACTATAATGTTTTTTGTTTTACTTTTCCTCATTGTGATTTTTCAAATTAATATGAAAATAATCCTACCCATTAATTTTACAGTACAACATGCTTATCATTATGACCCCATACACAATTTCCATCATACACACTAAATACGATCTTCATCAGACCCACCAATTACAATTTCTAGCATACACACCATTTATCATCACACTAATATGATACATTGTATTCACTATCTTATCTAAAATCATCATAGTCATTTACTATTCACATTATATTTTATCGTAATAGTTGAATTATTTTCAAACACATTTTATCATATCAAGACAACTATATCATATAAAAAAACCTTTTAATCAAGTTGATGTCATATATTCTATTTCAATATGAATCATACAGTGATGTTGTTGTTTCAGTTAAAAGATGAATATTTGAGATCCATGTGTCCATGTCACACTAAAGTTTTAGGAAAATTACAGTTGTTGGAATCTAAGATGACCATTGGGTAATTATACTACAAATTCCATATCATTTTAACTAGCTCCATGCTAAAGGGATGCTGAATTTCTGACATATTCGAGAGCTATTTTAAATTACACCATTGTGCGAAAGACTCTAATGACTTAATGTTGCGAACTACTCATTCTATATTCGTGTGAATATTAAGAATTTTTATTTTCCTAGTGTGACACCAATAATCAGTGATTATAGTCATGGTATTATGTGGAAAAGTAGATTGAAATTCTAATCTTTTATGTATTGGGGGATTTGAGGATAAGAAAATAGAGGCACTAATCACCGTCTTGGTCAAAGGATTATAAGGATAACAAGACGGAATCTGATTATCATATCAAAGGATTAAATTGGTGTGGGTAAGAGAGAATTTCTTGAAATTATAAATCAAGGCACCTCTATCCAAGTTTATTTGATTCCCTTTTATTTGGGTTAAAAGAACTATATTCATTTAAATGTATACAGTTCCACTATTTAATAATAAGAAGTGAATTGTATTTTATATACATTTTCTATTCATTACATTTTTCATATGATTTCTATAAATGAATTATTTTCAGTTAATCAATACTATTTAGCACACTTTAGTATTGAACCATTGTATTCTATTACTATTATAGTCATAACCTTATGGATTATAATATATTACAATCTAACAATGTTTAAATAATTTCAGTAGTGAATAAGATAAATTACATTTACAATCTATGGATTACATTATCACAATAAACCCAATTATGATACTTTTGTAACCATACTGAAGGTCATATTTGATAACTATTTTAATACATTATGAGGTATTTTGAATTGAATTAGTTTAAATTCTTTTAAACTGTATTACTTTATGGATAAAAAAATGTTTTTAGACCTAAATTTCACCCCATCTTGTATTGTTCCATTTGAATATACATTATAATCTAACAATTGGTATTAAAGGAGGTTTAAAATAATTAAATATTAGCTTACATTACTTTTGAAATTTAGTTATATTTATTTTATAAAAATTTTGTCTATAATTTTGTTTACACATATGTGATTTATATAAAATAAGATTTGGTATTATTTTAAAATTGCAAGGACTTAATGTTGGTTCAATTGACAATATCAATCCTACAAGACTAGAAATTTTTGATAGAAATGATTTGGAATATTATAGATGTTGAATAAAGACATGTGTAATTAACACAGGAGTTGAAAATATTGTTATGCTGACTAGAGAATATGAAATTCCTTTCAAGGAAATTACAATCATTACCAATCAAGAGAAACATGAATATTAGTTGAATTAGATGGTATCAAATACTTTACATTGTTCAAAAACTATAAATATATATATCCAAATTTCATCTTGTGAAGAATCCACCAATATTTTAAAGAAGATTGAAATTACTCATTTTATTACTTCAAATGTTATTGAAACAAGAAGAGCCATTCTAATAGCATATTATCATGCTTTTGAATTTCCTTATGGAGAAAATTGTGTTAACTTCTTATATATATTCATAAATATTGTGAATTTTTTAAAATATGTTTTTGAAAAGGAGTAGATGATGAGACACTAGTCGAAAAAATCATAGATATCATGCCAAATAAATGTGAATAAAAAGAGAAATGGATGAACTAATAACGGTAAGGAATGTAACTCTTGATTAATTATTTGGAACTCTTTTTCAATATGATAATAGATTGAAAATAGAGGAATATAAAAGCCAAAAAAAAGTATTGTGGAGTAGCTTTTACATCAACTTCAAATCAGATGAATGCCAAGACTCGTGAAAAGATAGTCAAATCCATTAAGAATAAAGTTGTTGTTCAATATGAATCATATGAATTAGAACATTCTGAAAATGATTTAGCCAATATTTCTCAATAGGTGAACAATATTGTTTGAAATAATTATTTTAAATGTCAATATAAACAATGTAACAAGAATAATAAGGATACTTTATTTTCCTATTATGAATGTTTGAGGGCTGGAAATATACGAGCTGATTAACCAAAGCCGAAAAGAAATGATAGAAAAGAAATAAATTTTGAGAGGAATCAGAAAAAGTTTTACATGAAAAAAATAAAGAAAGCGTTAAAGTAAAATGAGTCTTGGAGTGATATAATAGGATACACTTCTAAATAATATTCAGACAATTAAAATTCTTGATAGTAGAATATTGGACTTCTTGGCAGAATGCATATTGAACATTAATGTTTCACTACAAAGTTATAGACTTCTAAATAAATAAATAATACGTTAATAAGTTAAAATTATCACAATGATAATAAATACTCATCTTCAAATAAAGAATAATCTTCATCCAATGATAATAATACATTTCAATCATATGGAGAGGTTTCCAAATTTACAAAATTACATGAATATGAAAATTATAATATTGGTAAAAATGTGTAAAGTAAAATACCTGAATAAGTGTTTTACCAAAATAAATATTAGATATTTATAAATATAATGATAAGAAATTTTATTGAAATTGATTATATTTTAAAATCCCTTAATGAAGCTAATGCTGAGGAGAATAATTTTTCAAAATATTTTGAAAAAGTCATTTCTAATTTTTTTTAAAATTCCAAACTCACATCTGAATCTAAAATTAATATGGAAAGGAATTTAGTTAAAAGGGAAAAGTCTGATATCTTATTTTAATAAGTCTCTTATCAAATTTTATCACTGTTAATGATGGTTTTGAATAAAATATAAATAACTTCATCCATAATGTAATTGTTTAGGAATGGGATTTACTCATTCCATCTCATTTTTAGTAACAATTATTTTGTTCACAAACATTCCCCCTTTTAGAACAAATTCCAATGTTGAGGTCTCTAGGATAATTTGTTTCCTTAAATAAAATTCTATCATTGGGGTTCCACAAAGCCCATTTTACAAAACAAATGATGGTTCCCAAAACTATATTTATAACATTTAGGGATCCAAAAAATTTTGTATTCTAAAAATTTGATTATATTTTTTTTAGTAAAAAATGATTTACCAACATTAAAAACATATAGTGCATGGAAATTGGATGTTCTCAATATATGAATGATAACGAAGACTATTTTATAAATATTATTTAAATTAACTATGGAAGAGTTACATTTAGAGAAAACTCTCAAGGAAATATTGTTTGTATAGGTAATATTGTTCTTCATGTAAAAGCTTTGATTTCAAAAGTTTTACTTCATTTGGGTCTTAAGAAAAACCTTATTAGCATAATTCAATTATATAATGATGGGTAGCTAGTGAATTTTAGGAATGATAAATGTGTAGTTCAAAATTACAAGGATGAATTCATTCTTTTTTCCAATCAGATTGAGAATGTATACATACTCAATATATAATACCTTAGCAGCCAAGACATACATTTCCATAGTGTAATTTAAGATCGATCTTGGTTATGGAATATAACGTTAGGACAATGTAACCTTATAAACTCATATAAATTATCTAAAACAATAATATTTAAGGATCTACTGGAACATAGATATGATTCTTTAAAATTCTAAGATCCTTGTGAATATGGAATGCAACATAAGTCAAGATTTAAATCAATTAGTTAAGTTTCAACATCTGATGCTTTATAGTTGGTGCACATGGACTTATTTGGTCCTACATAAACATGATTTATTAGAGGCAAGTATTATGTATTTGTTTTACTTGATGACTACACTAGATATACATTGGTCTATTTTATAACAATGAAATATTAATCATATTGATATTTTTAATGTTTTATTGACCACATTATAAATGATAAAATCCTTCCATTTCTAAATATTAATAGTGATAATGGTACAAAATTTCTAAATTATTATTTTGAAAAAATTTGTAGTATTTAAGGCATTACAAATAACTTTTCAGCTCCCAGAACTCCTCAAAAAAATGGTGATGTTAAAGGATGAAATATTATTCTTTTATAGAGAATAATAACTATGTTGAGTGAATATTATATTAAAAAACGTTTTGGGAAAAAGATGTGTTTACTATTTGTTATACTATAAATGGAGTTTTAATTAAAGTTCATTCTTAATAATACACCTTATGAGTTATAGAATTGAAAAAACAAAATATTTCATACTTCAATGTATTTGGATAAAAATTATTCATTTAAAATAAAAATATATATTTTACATAAATTCTCACCCAACTCAGAAGAAGGTATTATCTTATGTTATTCCACTTCTTATAAGGCTTAAATAGTTATCATTAAAATTTCAAAAAAATTTAAGGAAACTGAATGTGTTAAATTTGATGTAACTTTACCTTTTTTTAAACAACCCCAACCTACATCTTCTAATGTTTTTTCTAAAATTTATTATCAACCCTTGATAGAAGAGTCTTCTAATAAGGGAAAAATCTGATGTATTCAATCCGAAAGAGATTTGATCTTATGATGATGAATAGGTTTTACAAAACTCAAGTTAGTTGTTTCTAAAGATTCATCCTAGATATATTATAAATGGCGATGTAAATAAACCTGTGAGGACTAGAAGTTATTTGATAAATGATGTATAAAATCTTTCATTTCATTCATAATTAAAACAAAAAAGGATTGATGAGGAATTAAGTGATGAGTGTCATATTAAAGGAATGAAACATAAAATAAATGAATTTAAAATGAATAATGTACGGACATTGAATAAAATACCCAAGGAATGTTATCTAATTGGAGTAAAATGGGTCTTTAGTTACAAATGTGATGGAAATAGAATAATCATTAGTAACAAATAAAGACGAATTTCTAAATGTTATAATCAATAAGAGGGAACAGATTTTGATGAATCGTATACTTTAGTAGCTAGACTTGAATCAATTCAAATACTATTAGACTTTTCATCATTTTAAAATTTCATAATTCTTCAAATGAATATGAAGTTTTATTTAGTTAACAAATATGTTCAAGAAGAAGTTGTTTTTTAAATATCCTCATATTTTTTAATAAATAAAATGTCCTGAATATGTTTAAAAACATACCAATGCTTTATATTTCTTTAAACATTACCTTAGATCCCAGTATGATAGATTAACATGATTGTTTCTCTTAAAAACATTATTAAGGGAACTAGTGATACATATTTTTTATAAATAATGAAAAAAAATTCATTCAAATTTATGTTGTTGACATTATATTTGGATCAACTCAAGAATCTTAAACAGACTTTTTTGAGAATCATATGGAATCTGATTTTGAGATGAGTATGATGGTTGAGTTAAAATACTTTCATGGTTTTAAAATTTCTCAAAAACAAGAAGGTAATTATATATCCTAACATAATTATATTAAATATCTTTATAAAAATTATGGATATGAAAATAATAAAAGCACTAGTCCTCCTATTAGTACATTGAATACTCTTGAAATTGATAAAGCTTGATGACCTATAAATCAAACACCTTTTAGAGGGATGATACGCAGCTTAATATACATAAAAACTATTCATAGAGGCATACTATTTTCAGTATGGTTACATGGAAGTTGCAAAGAAAATCCATAGGAATTCCATTTAAAAGTTGTAAAATGAATTTTTTATTATATAAAGGGAACTATGGATTTAAGACTATTTTACTCTTAGGAAATAATTTTGAATTAAATATTTTCTCGATGATGAAATTGGTAGTTGTAGAATGGATAGGAAAAGTACATTCTAAAGATTTCATTTATTAGTTGATTATTTAGTTTCGTTATCTTGTATAAAATACTCAGAAGAAAATTTCACCACTGAAGATGAATATTAGGAATATGGAAGTTGTAGTGCTCATGTGATGTGTATGCACCACACACTCACTAATTATGGATTGAGTTTTACTAAAACTAGAATACTCTATGATAATACTAGTTCCCTAGAAATATGTAAGAAATAGGTAAATAACTCTCATGTAAACCACATAGATATTAGGAATCACATTTTACGGATCAAACACAAAAGGATATAATTTTACAATTTACCCGAATTTGAGAATAATTTTTGATATTTTTAAAAAACCATTACTTTCTAATATATTTGAATAAATTAAACCGAATCTAGGAATTATCACTTCAATGTAATAATTAATATATAATTCTAGTTTAAACTGTCTCTATACATTAAATTAATTCATTTCAAAGGGGTAGTATATATGTTTTCTATTTTAGAAAACATTTATTCCTTAAAATATTTTCGTACTAGAAAATTCATCACCCCCAACAATTTCTTTGGCACCAGAAATACTTTTTATCATCTAGATTTTATTTCCATTTTTAAACATTTTTTTATGAATAATTATTTGAAATTAATAAATCTATCTTTATATTCCCAAAGGGTTAATTTTTTTTGTATTTCATATTTTTTAATAAATTCATGTTTGTTGGTATTCATTTTAATAAATTCTCTGATTCACTTGGAATAAAAGTTATTTTTTATGAATAAATTTAATTAAAAAATGCAATATTTTATCTCAACTGTTGGATATACATAATCTAATATGAACCATTGAACTTCAAAAGTCCTATTTCATTCACCTATATAAAGGGACACTGCACCCTATCCCACATAGAATGTCCTCTTATTTTCGAGAAAGCTATATTGCTTCTCAAATAGTCAAGACTGATTGTTTCTCTACTATGGGTATTCAATCGTAGTCATGTGTCAATCATCATCAAATTCTTGAAATGAAATTGCACCAAAATATTAATAAAAAATGATGTTCTTATAGGAATGATATCTCACCATATAGTATTATGAAATGTATGATTATTCTATTAAAAGATTCATCATTTTCCTAGGATGGGAGATAGTTTGTGTACAGAATCCTAAATACCATGATTTGATCATCAAGGATGAATTCATAAAATTATATAAAACTATGAAGGATAATGATGACTTGAAGGTAACTTTTCATATTTTTGATAGTGAAATAAATATGTTATCAAAACAAGCATCACATTTTTTTGATGTTCTATCTGAACGATATGATTTTTCCCTCACATAAGATTCTAAAAAAATGAAACATTTTTAATGTAAAGGGTTGAGAATTACTTTTGATATTCATGAAGATAAAATAAAACCCACTCATCTTTCAAACAATAATAGACTAACCGCAGTATAGATGAAAGGAATCTTAATACCCAGGAGTGGGGATATAAAAACTATAAAATTTTCTGATGTCATTACACATGGTTATCTTTTGAGTATAAGTAAGATCAACTTAATGGTTTCCATATTCATAACCATTAATAATATCATATATGGTGCAGTAAAGTCCCAGTTGATCATGATTCCAGCAATCTTGAGTAAGTTCGTTAAAAAAAGAATTATGTTTTGAAATATTTCTCTTAAGTCACTTCCATGAAATTTGAGAGTTCTTTGGATTAGTGATATTATAGTAAGGAGAATAAAATTTTAATTTTATGGTAAATCTAAAAAGTTTGTTATGGATGATGAACCTAATACTCAAATAGAGATAGTTGGAGGACCCATGGAATTCAAATACAATATGTACTTATTTTTAAAAAAAAATACAATTTTGATTCAATTATAAAAATGAAGAAGAAAGGTTTTTATAGGGATGAAATAACATCCACATGGAGAAAAAATCATACTAAAAGAAAATAAGGAGACCCACAGTTCATTCTCAATCCTGCTGAAGATCTTCCTGAAATAGATCAGCCTGATGAAACTCTTAAAACTGATCAATAGAATAAGAATATAAAAAAGATAAAGGTTTATATATTTTATATTGATATGTTATTAAAAGGAATATAAAAATCATGTTCCGAAATAAAATCCGGGAATTAATTCCTGAATAAACAATTACTCAATATATCTAACAAGAGGAAAACAAAAAAAACTAGTTGGTGAATCGGAATCACCAAAAGATTCTCTATAATCGTCTTCAGGATAAAATGATGACACTTAAATGAGTGAAATTCATGGATATGTTAGTGAAAAATATGGATTTGAAGAATAAAATATAGAATAAAATAGAAATGAAGAGGGAGGTAAATATGGAAATGAGGAAGGTGGAACAGAAGATCGGTAAGATCAAAAGACCTAGCAAGAAAAAATTCATGTGAGATATTCATAGGACACATCTTTTAAGATACCATCACCATGAATAGATTCCACAAACAATAATTATAAGAGAACTCAGGATCATAAATTTATTCATGTCTTAGATAAACAAGAAGTGATAAAATCTAATTGAAATAAAATTATGATTTTCAAGATAATGATAATGATGTAATTCACTCTAGAAAAATACATCTTATGAGGAAGAAAATGATTATAATAAAACTATCTCATTGAAAATAGATTATTATTTTGTTTAATAACATAGAATAATTGAAAATGAAATTTTATATTTACCTTGAATTGAGGGTAGATTTCTTTTCATTCAGAAAATAAAAATAAAACATCGGAATCTATCAAGATTTAATGAAAACTACTATAAATACTCAGGGCTAATTTCAACGTATTTGATGAAATCAATAAGGAAAACAAAGAATATTTTATTAAAGTGGTTAAATGGTCTCATATGTCTAATAAAAATGTCATCCTTCATGAATAGAAAATATAATAAACTAAAAATCTTTTGAATGAACTATTAGATGAATTAAAACTGTTTGTGAATGATACTACTAAAAAATTGAAAGTTTTTAGAGGCCTAGATAAAAACCAATACGAAGATTTCAGCATTATTGAAAATAAGATGATTGATATTCAATCCATGGTTGCAAAGATGTTGTTTTATAATAATGAGATTTTTGATCTGAGACATAAAAAATCATATTGAAAGAATCAATGTTCAATAACAAGTCAAAAATCCCCAAAAAGATAAAATTAATACTCTAGAAGAAAGGATGAATACATAGGAACAATTGATTCTTAACTAGGAAGAAGTGGTTCTTACCAACAACAAATTGTTGGAAAATCAAAAAACAAATTCTAGTCTCAACTATAATCTCATAATAATATGATGGAGGATATGAAATAATTCATGAAAATGAACACTATTGTCTTAGATGTCATGAAGAAAGACATGGAGAAGGAAATGGAAAATAAATGAATTTCTTGAACTCTTGTTGCACTTTTTTGAAAACTCCAAATGAAATTCTTTGACATCTATATTGTTTTATTGAATGGTTTCCATATTTATGGGTGAATTTTCTTCTACATTTTATAGATGATAAAATTATTTATTTTTTGCATATTGTTTTCTCTTACACTTTTTAGGAATTATAAGACATTCTTTATCCCGTTGTTAAAATCACAAAGGCATAAAATATTTTATATAGGGGAATAATGTTTTATAAATGGAACGAATGTATTCGAAAGAGGGAGAAATTATCATAAAAGAGGAAACAAGATAATGATAATTAAAAAAGGATAATATTTTTAGTTAGGGGGAAAATTTTTTATAGACAAATATCCATATGTATTTTTTATCCTAATAAGGAAGATAGTTGAATCCATATTATATTAAGAAGAGTTTTAAAACTAAGAGGGATATAAGATTAAATGTTAAATTCTTAATAAAAGGTTTCTTATATTATTAATCCTTTATTGTTTTTAATTGAGGTTTGTGCTTTCCAAAAAAGAGTGATATTTTTTAGTCAAAAGTCATATTTTGACTTTTCTATTATTTTTTGTTTTGAAAATCAAAAACTCCAGTTTCAAATGAATACATATATTTTATTTACATTAAGGTTTTTGTTTTACTTTTATTCATTAATATTTTTCATATGAATATGATAATACTCATTCCTGTATGTTTTGTTGTATTAAATGTTTATTATTATGACCCAAGATAGGATTTACCTTCTACTCATTGAATATGATTTTAATCAGACATACTTATTACGATTTGTATTATACACACTGTTCAGTATCACCTTGACATGATAAATCATATCCATTTACTTAATTAAAATCATCATACTAATTTACTATTCACATTCTGTTTTATCAAAAGAGTTAAATTTTTTCCAGACCCTTTTTTGTATCTTGAAAACATCATCGTATCGAAAGAAATAGCTTTTAATCAAAAGGATTTTGTATATTCTGTTTCAATATGAATTATAAATGATGTTTTTGTTTCAGTTACATGATGACTCTTGGATTTATAGATGTCCAACTCCCTCTAAATGTTTAGTAAAAATATGACGGTTGGAATCCAAGATCACCATTGGGGCATTTTCCTATAAATACCATGTCATTTATGTTATATCAATGCTAAAGGACTGCTAAAATTATGAAAAATTTGAGAGCTATTTCAGATTGATGCTTTGGGAAAAAATACTATGATGAGTTCATGATGTGAATCGATGATTCTACATACTTGTGATTTGCAAGATTTTTTCTTTTCCTAGTGTGAAACTGATCATTGGAAATTACGATCGAGGAATTATATGGATTTAAAGACAGACATGCTAATCGTTTTCTGATAGGGGGATTCTGAGGCGAGGAAGATAGAGGCATTGATCACCTTCTAAATCAAGGTCTTACAAGTATATAAATATTGAATATGATCATCATATCATGGTCTTAATCAAGTTTGGGTAATATATACTTTAATTGTTGTACAAATCAAGGGACCTCTATACAGGGTTATTGGGTATCCTTCTCTTTAGGGTAAAAGATATGTATTCTTTAACTTGTATAAATTTTCATTGATTTATAATAGGAATTGAATTGTATTTTATATTCATTTTATATTATTTAATTTTTTATTATGATTTAATTAATTAGGATCTTTCCAATTACTTAATATATTTCTGTATGGTTTATGATTGAATCGTTTTATTGTATTACTCTTATCATCGTAACCATTGTGATTACAATATATTCCATGCATACCGTATTTAAATCATTTCAACTGTATATATGATAAATATCATTTACCAACTGTTTATTACATTTTCACAATCAACCCAATTTTAAAACATCTAAAACTGAACTCACGTCCTTGTATGATTAATGTTTTAATACAGTATGTGATATTGTGAATGGAATTAGTAAAAAAATTAAAATAAAATCCATTGGCGATGGGAACAAAATATTTTTAACCCTATATTTCAACCCTCTTGTATTGAGAAATCTACATATACATTACATTCCAATAGTGTACCTAGAATTGATCACATAATGATTTCCATAATATTGATCTTCTACCAAATATGATTTAACTCAATCCATAGAATGTGTACCTCTACTTAGTCTTGGTCTAGGGATACCCCCAAAGAAGCTACCACTTTTCCAATCTTGGCTAAATGAGCCTCATAAATATAATTTCATCTTCTTATTGCAACTCCATTTATATTCTTCACTGATTTCATAATACTATTACTTCTATTTATAACCACTCTTTCAATGGATATATTTTAATAGTAAAATTTAATTATTTTATTTTAATAAATATCAGATTCATTTTTGTTTGATTTTTCACATGAAACAATCAATTAACTGTGTTATTTATTTAGATCAAAAATAATAATGTGTTATATTCTCCCACATGAATTGTATCCTAAAAATATTAATTATCACATACTATTGAAGAAAACACTAGGTTGTCTATGAATTAAAATTTAATTCGTAATGAATTTTATTCTCACATTCATTGTCTACACAAGTGAACAGATAATTTTACACAAAAGAGGAAAATTAAAAATATTGTGTTTTTATCTAACGATATGAACCATTTATTCATTAGGATTAGGTATCACAACTAAAATAATAGATGTTTATTTCTTGGAGTGTTTCTAATCAACCTTGAGGCAATTTATATGAGTAGGTTGGATACAAATATGAATTTAATTTCCAATTTTTTTAAAAATAATATCTGTTTTATTTTGGAAACCAGTCAATTTTTATAAGTACAGTAAATTATTATAAATAATACATTCTTTTTTAACATTTCTACAAACCTTAAATTAAGACAAAATAACGAGACAACCAAAAGTTTCCTTTGATAATCCAATTATTGAGGTGGTGATTTAATTTTTTTAAAAAAATTATAGGTATAAAGGATCGGGATGAACAAGATAAATATAAAACACTTGTGGTTCATGAGTAGTTGGTCAGTGTTACTTACTCCAAATTAGCATTAGAACATAATTTAGTATAGGTAGTTGTATACTATTTCTCTTAATACCATGTTCTTGGAACTTAATGTTGACTATCATCATTTTTATCCATTATATTAGGGAACATAAATGAATAATTCAAATGTTTCACATATTTAAAACAATTAACGATTTGTGATAACTTAGGGTAAACTCTATTTCCTTTCCCCATGTCAACTAGACTCTTCAATTTTAATAGAAATTTATTTCTCTATCCCTCCTTTTGCACACACAAAACATCTATAAATTACATTGACATACCCCCTCAGTGCTTTATCAATCATTTTTGACACTTGGGAAATTAAATCTTATACCATCCATGGTCATTATTAAAATAACATCGATAAGATTTCATCCTTATCTTATTTTATGTGTTTTGAATTTCAAAATTTTTAATGTTTTTAATAATAATTCATTAATGCTAATTAGGAATAACCAAAATAATAACCAAATTGGATCTTATCATGTTTTTTTGTTCATTGGGATAATCACATCATATCCACTCACTTACTTTGTTAACTTGGACATTCCTAACTCCATCCATTACTAAAACCAAAACATGTATTCATGAGAAATGAAATATTCAAATCTGAATATAATTATAATAAATAATATCGTTGAAAACAAAAACTCAAAACATATTACCCTTTAAGACCATAATTATAGATTTTATTTCTTCCAAATAATACATTGGTTAAATATAAGAATCTTTAATATAGGATATCATAATCTTATTATCAAAATTACCCAAATATAAGTAATGTTTCAAACTGGTTCATATAGAAAATGTTATTAACAAAACAATATCCCTAGAGATTGTATCATTAGGTGTACAGTTAGGCCTCATTTTCCTACACCATGTGATGATTGAGTTAACACCCAACAATCATTTTCTATGTTTAAAACCCTTAGATGAATATATGATAGTTACTATATCCACTTTTTTATCAATATAGAGATTTCTTTTCTAGGAAACCACAAAATCTCTACAATACTAGAATTTTTATAAGTGATCATATTCTTATAGTTACACTAATGTTCCCTCATCCTAATCAAAAAACATAACTAAAATAATCCCTCAAAACAACTAAATAACACTTCGATACAATATAATGTTCCCCATACCCACACTCCCAGGTCCCATATTAAACATTCATATTTTTCGCATAGAATTTTATACGAATTTAAATGGGCCAAGATAAACATTTGATTATTTTACATCATTTCCATTAGTATACCATTACATCTCAAAAAAAACAAAAAATATAAAAACCTATTGGTTTTATTTCATTAGGGAATATTTATTTAAGAATATTATTTTACATTAATTGTGACTATTTCACTATAATCAAGTCACTCTAGCCTCTCTTTTGGACTTCTCATATATTATTCTCATTTTTATAACATACAAAATAGAAACATAATAATGGTATGATCTCAAAAAATAGTAATGGTAAAAAATATCAACATGAAATCCGGGTTTGGATAAAAAATAATTGATAAAATATTGTCATAAGGGAAATACCTTCCCAAAAATAATATATACCAATAACAGTTTTCTATAATACATGATAAAAACACATGTAATCTAAAATTAATAATCATCTAATATGTGGAATGACATTTTACTCATGAGGTAACAAAAAAAATATCCATTTGGATTGATCACAGTCACAGGACATGGAAATTTAACATTCCATTTTTAAATAGCATAATAATGAACTTTGGTGTGAACATATGCTAATAAACCACCACGTTTCTGAGTCACCCAATCTCACCAATGCATGTGCTCAAAAATATCTGTGTCTTGAAATAATTGTGAAATAATATACAAATTTAGAAGAAATTTTAAGAAGGGGTCTAGGAATCCATCTATTAATAATCAATACATATATTTTCTATAATAAATCAATTAGTCATCATATAATAAAATCTCATGGAAATAAAACAGGTTTGATATAATTTCCATATGGTATTAGATAACATGATATCAAATGTATATCCATTTAAACCAAAAATTAATCCATCCAAATGGGATCTTTAATAAAGTTACTTAGTAGTTTATTAAGAAAAATTAACACTTCATTAGTATTCTATTTTGGAGTAAAATTCAGGAATAGAAATGGAACATAAAAGAGTATTTAGAAAACATTTCGTAACATTATCATAAAAAAAATTTGGGAAATTTTAGAAATTATCAAATTTATGACACTAAACGGTAATATTTTTCAAAATTTGTTGTTATTAAATTTCAATAGTATATCCTTGATAATTCATAATTACCATATAGGGGAAATGTTTGGGGGTAAAAAAAATTTACAATCGAGATTGAAAACAATTTCTAGTACATTAAAAAATATCATTATTAAAACATGAAACATAAATAGTGTAATTTTAATTCCTTTTAAAAATAGTTGAATATATTTTTTTATTAAAAAAATGAAATAAAACATATTTATACTTTAGAATAAGTATGTAAAACATTATGAAGAATAGTGTACATTGATTTGGAAAGAAAGTCATTTTGGAAGAATATGTGTAATTACAAACATCACAAAATATTAAAAAGAAATAAATCCAAGAACATTATTCCCTATAATTAAAAGAATAAATTCATTCTAATATCGTCATATAATAAAATAAACCCATCTCTTAAAAAAAATTCAATGATGAACCATTATGACTCAATAAGTGAAATTGATTTAAGAAAACCCCTTATTTTTTATCATGGATTCCATAAATGAACTTTAATTTTATGTATCATAAACATTACTATATTAATCACCTATTATAGAACTGTTTCCAACTACATAAATATTTATAATTTTTAATTATACAATTTTCTATACATTATTTAGTTTAAAATAGTATATTTTCACAATTGGATGTTAGAGGTTTTGATCATTTTTCAAATGCTTTGAAGCATCAATGTTGATTCCATCTAATTTAATTAAAATATAATCATTCCTAGATTATAAAAAATCTATAATATATGATTTATAATGATTTATAAATATCAATTTTTATTTTAGTATAATTTTAATCATAATTCATCGAGACATAATTAGTAAAGATCTTATTTCATTAATTTTTTATGAATAAAATGTGGCATGCTGATAATATTTAAAATAATAATAAATAACTTCTAGAACCATAAAATTTAAAATAATAATTTTATTTATTATATAAATTCTTATAATCATATATGTATGGTGTGTCTGAAAAATTTAAAACGTTGTTCCATGGCGGAGGGAGACCAAAAATACACACAAATGGTGTTTCCATTTTCAAATGAACAAGACAAAGGTGGAAATTGGTTTGTTTTTTAAAAATATAAAACATGTTATATATATGTAATTTATTCACTAAATAACGTTTTGGAACTATACTTTTATATTGACTATGAAAAAAATACATTTCTTCATGAAGGTGGTTTTCTGCATGTATTCGCTGATTTCATTATAATTTTCCTAATGAAAGGGAAGGATAGATAATGATTATACCATTAAAAAATAAAATTTCAGTATATTAATAAATATTATGAAATTATATTATAATGGGAAAAATATTTTTTGGAGTAAGATAGAGATGAAATTGGGTTAAGATGTGATTAGTACTTGTGTTGAGTGTATGAAATATCTCTTCAAGTAGATCGTAAAAATGATAGTGTAGGGATTTTAAATGCATCAGGTGGATGAAAAAATTTGATATAGGTTTTGGGGAAGTAAAAAATAGTACATTTTTATAGAAATTATAATATTAGAGTGACCATGATGGGGTGGGGGAAGACCCCTTTTATAAGGTGAGGGGATAGTGTTTTTATAAATATCACTTATCTATATAAAGAGAGCACATGATTCACATGCAATGTGGCTTAAAAATTGAAAAATAAATTATATGAGATAATGTTTTATTGAGAAACACCTCAAATTTTTTTAGATTCATGTTTTTTACATATTTGTTTTCTTTTACCCTTATTTGATATCTTTTACCTTAATTTACATTTACCATGCTAACTATGTTTTAACCTTGGTAATTAATTTTAATGAACAATTTTTATTTTGTATTATTAATAAATTTGATATAATGATATAAAATAAGACAATAACTATATAAAATAATATTTATAGGGGTATAAAAAATTAATTTTTAGTATTAGTGCACAAAACACTGAAAACCTATTTTTTTTTTAAAAAAGTGCATCTTTAAGTATAAAAATTATTTTTAGGATAAAATAAAATATTTAAATAATTTATTAGATGTTATTTAATTTTTTTTTTATTAAAAAAATTGGGTAATTCTTCTTTAAATGGATTAATAAATGAAATTTCACTATGATAATATTTAATTAAAAAATCCAAAACCATTTTGTATTAGAATAAACTACTATAATGTTTCATAATGTAAAACATAAGTTTTATGAATCCAACATTTTACTTTTAATTATGTAATTTTATCCCCAAAATTAATCATTCCCTTATTAATTATTTTATCAACTTCTATGTAAATCCTATAATATTAGAAATTAACAAAATTTACTGTATATGTAGAAACTATATTTTTTACTATATACCTAAAATTTTTTTTGAAACCAACCAAAAATTTATCTGAAGATAATTTTGACATGATGAATTAAAAAATAATCATAAACCACTAAATTTATATTTTAAAATTAATAAATTTATTTTTGAATTGAAAATACAAAATATAATTGAAAAATTATTTTTATATGAAATAGATTTTTCAAATACTAAATATTCTTACTATTACTCAATTAATTAATTAATATAAAATATGTTTATTCTAATATTAATATCAACAACAATTTTTGACCATAATATATATATTATTTTTTAAAATAATCAATATAAAAATAAGTTTTTTCTTAAATAATTATTTTTAAGTGTAAAATAATCTTATTATTTATGAGATAAATTTTATTAGTGCCTTAGTATTGAAAATATTATTTTTTACAATTAAAATTTAAAATATTTAATTTCTAAACTGAATATGATATAAATAACTTATTAAATTACTAAATAATTATTTATATCATCATAATATCTAGTAACATAAACTCTAAATATCCTAGTGTTGGACATATAGATGAGATAAGTGTTTTGTTTTAATAATTGATGGTAGTTAAACTAGCATGGACCTTCATATATATTTCTAAAATTTATATCTTCTTCTATAAATTATTTCACTCAAACTGTAGTTTTTTGAGTTTTCGATTGATTTCACATAGGGAAAGTCATAGAGAAGCTAAATCCTTTCCAATCATGGATAAATGACCTTCATAGAAAATATTTTTACTAAATCATTCCTTGTATTTTACTTTTTTAATTTATATCATAATATAGTTACTTAAAATTATACAATCTATTTCATTGGAAAAATTATGATTTTTGAATATAATGTTTTTTGTCATTTAAAGCACCCTTGTTTTTTTAATTTATTATTTCATTTGAATCATGTAATTCAATGTGGAAATAATTTAGTTTTAAAACCATAGGGAATTGAATGAGGTCATATGATCAGTTAGGGTAAAAATAGAATATATTAAATGACGATCATATGTGAGTAAAAGATAAACTTATGTGTTTGAGAATATTATCCAAACTTATGATATCATAAAAAATAATTTGTAAACTCTAAGACCTAATTCATGGTATAATGGTTCTTCATAAATAAAACCATGAGTCAAAAGATTAAAAAATCATCAATTATTAATCAGGATTCATAAGATAATATCATAAGCATAAGATTAATGTTTGTGCCACATCTGAGACTATCATAGCAGACAAAGTCCCATAATGGATTAGCTTCACTCCCCTATTCTCGTAAATAGAGAAATCATATATCAATTCTACTAACTATGAAATTCATCAAAATGTGGCTCATGAGAACTACCCATGCACTTTATTAGGATTGTTCTAACTACCCATGTACCCTATTATGATTATGCTAATTATCAGTATACCTCACGGGATTGGGAAATCCTATTTTGTACCCTTCGGAATTGGAAAACCAATAATTTCCAATTTTGAGATCATAATTCATTACCCATTAAATTAAATGTCTATAATGGACCCACCCACCACAGATAAAAAATCATATTTATTTCAGAATAACATAAGGTTGTTAATCATTCTTTCATAGTATATTTAATGCATAAAAAAGAAACAGGTTTATTGAAACATTGTATAAACATAATCATTATAATCCATCCATAAAAATGAAGTGGATGGAATAATTCGATCATATCCCCAGTTAATCATATCTAAATTTAAATTAAGTTAACATTGATGAGAAATAATTTTATAAATAACAAAGAAATATAATTCAGAAAACCAGTGATTTTTTTATTTTTTTTCTATAAATTTTAATGACTAGAAATTTCTAGATAACAGGAATAGTATTTAGTTTATAAAATTATTGAAACCTATAAGTTAATATTGAATATTAACAGTATTCCTGATGGTGGGAAAATTCGTTCAAGCCGTAAATGAATTAAAAATCATTCTTTTTTTACTTTTGTAAAATGTCAAAAAATGAGTCACATGAAAGGAGTTTGAAAACATTCCTATAAATTATATGAAGAAAATAACATTTTCAATCAATTTAAATTACAAAATATTCTTCAGAAGGAAAATTTTAATAACATTAATATAGATAACAAATATTCTCGTCCAAAAAAGAGAAAAAAGTCATATTTCTTTAATATAATTTATTCTATAATTTAGAGTATCAACAATGTAATAATGGAAATAATACATGAAAAATTAATTAATATCCCAATATTAAGAAATTAAGTTCAATAAAATAATGAAAAAACAGACTATTTCCAATAATATTAGTTTAATTACAATCTATCTTGATAAAAAGCAGGATTATAAATACACACTCAACTCCAGTAATAATTTTCATTAAACATTATCTAACCTCTTATATAATTAATTTATACTTATTATAAATATATAAAAATGGTATTATGAGTTATGTTAATAAATATAATTTCTTTTTAATTTCGAATTACATGTTTATTAATAGTTCTTCATTAAAATAAATATTTTGGGTGTTAACTATTTGGTGTCCCATGCTTGTTTTGGTCTAATAGTTTTCATACAATACTTTTGATAATGGTTAGATAATATTCATAAAGTAATAAATAACATACATATTTATTTTTTCACTTTTATAAAAAAATATTTAAGGGGGTGATGAAAAATGATTTATATCACTTCATGGAGATGTTAGTCTGTACGCATGCATGAGTGATGTTTTCATTTTTTTTAATGGATATAAATAAAGGAAGGTAAGAAATAATTAATTTAATATAATATTATAATTATTAAAATATAATATATATTCATTAAATTAATGTTTACAACTATTATAAATTGGTTGTTATGAAAAATAAAATTGGTCGCTTCATAGAGAAGGTAGATTGTAAGTGCGCACAAGAAATGATTTTATTTTCCATTAGAAGGAATAAAGAGAAAAAATGTTTTCCCGATTAAGATAACAACATTAAATTATATTAATTATAATTATTTAATTATATCAATATGTTTATATAATATATGTATGGGTTTACAAATAGATAAACATGAAAACATTGGTAAGACCATACACATTTTCCTTATATAATATCAACTAAAAAAACATAATGTATCTTCTATGAGTCATTTAGGAAGACCCGTACCAATATAATGTGGTTAGGAGAGTTAATAAGGTATATGTGAAGGAATTTTTTGATCTGTAGCTCTCAGGTGGTTGGGAAAAGTGTGAATTGGTGGATCCATTTTATAAGTGAGTGGAGTTGGAACGTTCTAAATATTCTGAACGATAAAATATAAAAAATTCACTCACATTGGGAAGTGAAGTCAAAAAAATAATATTATAGAACCCAATATGAGAGATCTGGAAACAAAATAAGTAAATATAATTAATGAGAATATATCCAGAAATCTTGAAGTTGTACCCCATTAGTTTAACCCACTTAACCCATTCTTACATTTAACCTAGTGATAATCTTTTTACAAAGGTAACTTATTTTTATAAACAAAAATTAAATTTAATAAGAAACCAAAATTTAAAATTATGATATAAATATGGAATTGATTTTATAAGATATAATTTTTAGAATTGGTATAATTTAATTCTAATATCTGCATATAAAACACATAAAAACTATTTTTATAAAAATTGTATTTTAAGTATAAAAAGATTTTATTCTAATTCCTTACCTTGTAACTTAAATTAGTTGAAATTTAATTTTTTTAATATATTTTCAACACATTTCAATAAAATTAACAATCAATAGTGATTTATTCAACTATATTAACATAAATACCCATAACACACATAAAAATAGTTTTCTTAAAAAATATATTTTTTACCTTAAACAGAATTCATCTTCATTTCTATCGATTTTATAACCAATAGATGAATGATTAATCATGTTTATATATTTGAAAAAATATATGAACAGAATTTTAAAGATAAATATTAAATAAAATAACTTTTCAATAAATATATTGATAAAAACTTTTTTGTAAGAAAAACATATCAGTTTTGCCAAAATATACAAGACTAACAAATCTTATCATTATCAATTGTTTTGTGAATGTCATTACAAGATTTTATCACATTAATTTTAACAATTATATTTAATAATTAAATAATTTCACTCAGTTTTTATTTTAAATAATAATTTTCAATTAATTTGTGTTATGTGAATCATAAATTTGTGAAAAACATAAATTTATTAAAGATAAATATATTCTTAAATATTTCTGTATTTCAGCTGTTTTATAAAAATATTAAAATTTTGAATTATTTTACCCTTGTATTGAAAACATAACATGGATTCCTCCCATAAATATAATATTACATCAATTATAAGAATGTATATGCCCTCAAATTAAAAGTTTAAATATACAAAGACAAAAAAAATAGAGAATAAATAGTGAAAATAATGATGTTACTCGTGAATATCACACCATATCTATAAAACAATTCATAAATAGATATTCTATAATGTTGTCAAAGGTAGAGATGGTTATTCAATATTACCCACAACATCACCAGGGATCCCTAAAATACCCCACCCACCCAAATTCCTTATGACATATGGTCACCACCAAATTACGTATAAGAAATGTTGTCGAGTATTAAAGATAAATGTCATATGAGGTGGTACCCTTTCCATTAAATATTTTTAGTAAAACCATGTCTGAATACAATTATAGAAATATTCATGGTATAATTAAAATCATGATAGGATATCACAATGAATCATTATAATTTTCTTCACTATGAAAACATGTAGATACAGTTAGAATAAAAAATTGAAAAAAAATATTCTTTAAAAACTATTATTTATGTCATCTTGTTTTCATTAAATGACTCTATGTTCTTAAAAATTAAAAATTAAAATTAAAATAAAAAATATGGTAAACATGGTAGAAGAGTTATCAAAAACCAAGTCATGGAATGGTAAATATGTAATCGAAATAAAAACACCATGGACTATACCTATAGATTGAATAAAATTATAAATAACCCTACGAACACTATCCAACATACGTGATGCTAGAAATCCATTACTACGAGCTCAATAATATCATTGACAATCTAATCCATATCATTTTGTATATTTGTTCCAAATCCTCCACTAACACTATCAAGCTCACAATATATACTAGGGGTTTCATCTTTCCTCATTACCAAATCAACCAGGTTCTCTCTTATTATTCCAAACATTAATCAAAAATATAATATATGCCTATAATTACATTAATGTGTAAAATAATGTTTGTAGTAATTTTTATATGAATCCCAGTTGGAAAATTCATATGGAACCATTTTTTTTCATGAATAATATTCATCAATCCTGATTTGGAATAAAACAAATTTAAAAATAATTCCTTTTAAAAATACTTTTAAAAAAGATAAGAATTAGTGTGATAAATATTATACCATTCATCAATATATTATAACATTCATTATAACTATAATTATAAAAACGAAACTAGGAACTAATTGTATTCTATGGAAATGTTGTATTAGGTAGATACCTTTTTCATAAACATGGTTTAATCACGTTGTGTTCATCTATGATTACTAAAAATAGGAGAAAGGGATCCCCATAAGCCTAAAAATAACACATTTCATTAAATCTCTACCCTTATCCCTAGGTTTAGTCCATTTGGAGAACTATGGTTTAATTATATAATGAAACAGAGAGGAAAATATGATTTAAAGAAAATGCGAGGAATGATCAATTATATCTCATAACTAACCTTGATGATTTCAGATGAACTAAATAAGAAACATGAATATGATTTAATGGATTAATATCCCACATCTAGAAATCCATTTTCCATGTAAATACGGAGAAACATGGGAATAAGAAATTAAAATTAGATAAGGTCATGGTTGTCATTTCTATTTTTTAAAAACCCCCCTTGGACTCACCATAATTCGGTCTATATAGACCATAGATTGATTCCCCTCCTTTGAGGATGGATAAAATGTAGAAATGGGTGTAAAATTCTATTTCGTTTCAATTTGTTAATTCCTTGTGGAATTTTAAATTTTTATATGTAGAGGGGTTCATTTTGAGAATTTTTACTTGAATTGGTATTATGAGTGTTTTTACATTTCAAATAGAATTTTTCAGTTATGTTTCTAGGATGATTTGATTTTGTGGGGGTTCATACAAACATCTTTGAAGTGGACGTGTGGTTATACTATTGAAAATTTATACATGTAAGCCATACACTGTATGATAGTCGTCATTCACATTGTTATTGTCATTTGTGTAGGGATTTGAAGACATCTATACAGAACTTATTAGGGATTTTGATGAAATTTTATGTTATTGTATCACTTAGTATTACTTCTTAGGGATTTATGATGATGTATGATTCTATTATATTTCTTAGTATTACCTTGTAGGGATTGTCTTTGATTTTTTTGTTTTCGACAGTCCAGTATTACCTCCTAGGTTTCAGGTATGAAGCTTGATGTCTATAGATCACCTAAGATTAACACCTATGAATTTTTGAGAGTGAATAATAATATTTTATTTCACTTTGTATTTTATTAGGAATTTTATATGGGCATAATATAGGTTCTCTTGTTTTTGTGACATGATCAGGGACACTCCAGAATGGGATAAAGCTGGTTTCATTGGATATAGAGTTTCATGTAAGAACCCAAATATTGTTAGTTGTTATATATTTATTCTTCTACATTGTATTTATTTTTCATCTGATAATTTACCAACAAATGACAATATAATTAATATTTATGTATCGAACTTCATTAGTGGAACCATATTGAGTTGTACCCACACCTTGCTCAGGAGACTATAGAACATGGCTAATCGAGAAGATCTTTATGGATTATGCGTTCATGATTGGAAAATGACTACAGTTTCCTAATAAATTAAGATATATTAGATATACTACATAGTGGGATGAAATATGGCCTATGGATGGAGTAGTTCCTCTAGGTCTTCTATTTATTTTTTTACCTCATTTAGGTGATCGTACGAGTGGATGATCAATATTATTTTATGAAGGAATTATTGTGATTAGGTATAAAATCCATATTTTTTCTATATTTGATAAAAAATGATAAGTCTTATTACTTTCTTAATATGTGGTTTATGTTGATTTTATATATCTCTTTTTTTGTACTCTGATGTGAGGGTATTTTCCACCATTGGTATAAAACTAGATCCCTGATACAAGCCTTTGGCATATGAGGATTCCTGTCTATGGTCAAGTGCTGACTCCTTTGGTTTGGGAACCTCATAGTAGTCGGGGAGAAGAGGAGTATGTTACAACATTGTATCAGATTTATTAATTGACTAATATCACAGTGAGTGTTAGAGATTTTATTTTGTCTTACTATTAAGAATTTAGTACTAAATTGGCATAAGAAATTATTTTAGCATGTGATGGATATTGCATAGATATGTCATGAACACCCTTTTTGGTCGGAATTACTTATTACCATGAATATATAATTAACTGGTTTCCCTGATTTAATGGATATATAATTTCACCTATTGTGATGCACAAGTATTTTTTATATTTATGATTTCTTTTTTAATGGATATTGTCTCATTAGCAAGAGGCTATTGTTAATGCATCATGTTTTTTATAAAGAATTTATATTATGTACAAGTTATTGTGTTTTATTTATTTCACAGTTAATAGAGTTTAGTTGAGTATTTTGTTATAAAAAATTATATGGTGTTTTCCTATATTACATTATGGTGCAATTCTACTTAGCTGGACCATGGTATATATTTTTTCTCATGATAGGTAGTGGGGATTTTGTGATGAGATACCCCTTTTAGAAACTGTATACCCCCTCTTTCAATGGGTCTAGAGTGACCCTAGTATGTTTGAATATTAATTTTATTCCTTTTGATGAACCACATTGGGGGATTAAGAAATTAAGATTAGTTATTTCAATTACTAGAAACAACCTATATGGTATTTTTTCATATAGAATGGTGGTTGAATTCAACTTTATTGTACCATATAGATATTGTATAATCAACACTAATAACCTGAGCGTAATTTTATTATACAAATAAATACTATTGGATGAGAAAAAAATTCTTTAGTGGTGGCTCCGACATATGGATTCTTGGTGAGTACTAGACAAAAATTGTGATTCTTTGTGGGGGAGGTCGTAGATATGGATAATTTCTGAGAATTTATTACTATTTAAGATGATCCTTTGTACTGTTCTTCCTTAAATATATATTGATATGATAACCCTATAGTGGTTAGTTTATAAAATGTGATGTATTAATATGTTGAGAATGAGAATAGAAGCGTGTTTCCCATGAGCTAGGACCTATATGAGATATGACCTATGGGCTATGTCATCATACATAGTTCTAATATGATATCGATTAGGTTAATGGTGAACTGGGTGTTATGGTTGAGATGTGTTGTGCATACAAGGTAAATTCTAGTGACACGTTTTTCGTTCTTGTGAGTTCCTTTAGATATGATAATCATGGTAAGATGCTTCCATTATGAGATCAGTTCATGAGATGCTCTTCCATGTATATTTTATACGATGAGAGATACCTTAGGTCACACGATGAAGATAACTGTGGTAGTTTGTTTCATGGTTTGGTTTTAGAGGAAAATATTGATAGGATTGTTGGCCCTACTGTTTTCAGGAATACATTCTAATGAGATAATGGGTTGTGATCCTCAATGGTCAAGTTGATGATTGACATAGAATGAGTATACACTCATGATTTTTTAATGATTCCCATTGGTGTGAGATTAAGTGGTAGACCATAGAATAATTGAAGTTTCAATTTTAAAGAGGATCTCTATGGGTAATTGTTGATCTATGAGAGTAACATGTGTGTGAGAATGGTTAGTGGATTAAGTGCATGAGACTAATTTTTGTAGTATTTAACTAATGGAACTGTGATTTGCGTGGTATAATTGTGTGGTACGGGGGCATAAACTCAATGGTTATAGATTATATTGAGCTGGTAGATGCTGGTTATTTGCAATGGAATTGAGATATTAATCAGTGAAAAATTATGTGTGGGTTGAGGACCGGTGGTTATGATGAAATGTTATTCTATTTGGTTTCCAAAGGTTCTTATAAAAAAGGAAATTTCTCTCTATTATAGCAGATAAATCAAAAAGGGATGGAGTTAAATGTAATAGATAACTCAATGTTCTACCTTGACATATGTTGTTAAGAAGTCCTATTATCTAAATTGATAGTTGATGAACGTGGCACGAGAGGAGTGACAGCTACTGGATAATAAATGATTTTGAGATTATACTGAATTAGTGGTGTTAGGGACTCCATAAGGTATGGAGTACACCATTGTCCATTAGATACTTTTATAGTTATTATGGATAAATTCTAGCGGGTGCTAATTATAGAAGTATCATAATTCAAGAATGGGTCATGGTTGAAGATTCACATTGGAACATGGATTTGATTAGAGAAAACATTATGACACATTACATTTGGTAATGCAAAAAAGCACGGGTTGTGGAGGAGTGATCCTATGCTAGAGTTGTTGTACTAGTGATTAAAAATGTAATTGGATTGTTAATATGTGATATATGTGTTGGGGAGATAGTGATCTGGATATATGTAGTCCAATATCAAATACTAGATTTGGAATTTACATATGGTATTGGATAGATTTCATGTGTTGGAGTTGGGATAAAGATGATTTTTTTAGATTTGACCATTAGTTAGATTGATGTTTGTCGTTGACCATGGTGAGAGCATGTTTTTTTGGTTTGGTTTGATTAGGATCGGAACATAGAATATTGGCATATTTTGTTCATTGACATTGGTGTGGGTGTTTAATGTTCTCAAAATTCCATAATGGGTTAAGGCAATGTGATCAGGTGATATGATTGTGTGCTAGTGGTTGTGGTTTATAATTTCTATGAAGGGTTGTCTTGTAGAGTCCTGACCAAAGTTTTCATGTGTAACTATATGTGGTGGATGGAAACCAAACCCACAATGTTGTTTCAGATACGATGGTCATGTTTTGAGGATTGAATGGATATTTTCAATGAAAATTTTATATATTCTGGTATTGTGAATATATTACGATGAAAAGATTACTACATTTGAAAATTGGTAAATGAGAGAGAGTATCAATTACTTATTAGTGTTATTTAATTTAATTGGTGGTGGTGATGTGATGACCACATGTAATGGGTTGTTAAATATATTGAATTATGTTTCAATGGTTGATTATATTATAGAAGCTAACCATAAATTGGAATTTTCCTTAAGAGATTAGTCTTACTGTTGGTAGTATCGTAATATTGTGAATGATTTAATTGATGAAACTGTCATGTATATGGATATAAATATGAAATTGGGGTACATTTTACAGTTATGATGATGGATTTGAGTAGTTCCTTTAATTGTGATGAATATAAATCCAAATGTTTATATTTATACATCATTATATTAGTTTTTATTCTAAAATAAAAAATAATTTTTCTATTATTAATTGGTAACCTAAATGGATCAATACAAATGGTTTAATATAATTAATAATTTGAAGGTATTATATGTTATATGGTTGGGAAGTTATGTAACCCATATTGTTTTTATGTTGTGATTATTTGTGAGAATTACAATTTTTAATTCTGTGAGGGGTTTGTTTTGAGAATAGAAACCTAGTTTAATATTTTGAGTGTTTTTAAATCGCAAAAATGGGTTTATATATGGATTGAAGATTTGTTAAATAGTTAGAGGTTTAGGTGAATGTCAGAGAATTGGTCTGGTATCCATACTGCTGAAAATTTGTAGTTGAAGGCCACTCATGATAATACATTGGTTACTCATTCTATGACTAACATTCACGGAGATATTTTATACTGTGAATAAGGTAACATACAAAGGTTATCATTCCTATAATCATTCACATCAAGAAATAGGGGATCATTTTAATAATTTTGCTTCATTGGGTGACTTTAATCCATTAAGGAGGTAGCTAATGGAGGACCTTGTGCATTGAGCTATTCTAACTATGAACTGAGTCTCACTACATTAATTTTTCAAGGAAGATGAATGTCTACACCTCTATGATTATTACATGGTGGGAACCTACTAGTTGACACCTTGTATTGTGTGTTGTGTGAGTTCTTTTAGTAAATAAAATCATTTATTTTTTGGGTCAACGTGCCTCATAATTTAAGGGAGAGGCAAGCTCAAGGGATAACATTTCAGAGAAGAATCTCCCCTATCACACCCCTTTTTCAACACCCATTGATTGGGGACTTGTGGGTGTTTTTAAATGGTTATATATGGTGAAATATGTAATTTTTGTATCCATTATTGATCCCTCATGAAAACCCTATATTTTTTTCGTGTTGGGGTAGGGTTTGGTAATGATTTGTCTAAATTTTAGGGATATAATATGAGATTGATGGGTATTTAAGAATTCATAGCTATGGGACATATAAAAATGGTATATTTACATTATTGAATGAAATTTTTATGTATTTATGTCATCATAGTATATAATTTATGGTTTTCTGCAAATTTAAGTAAAATTTATTATTAAATTGGTTTTATCAGATTGGTGTTTTTTATAAAGAATAGGAACGGGTATGCAACAAGAATTATGTTTATATTTGGTTGTTGTTTTGTTTTAAAGGAAGCGTGTCGTGATTATTTAGGAAATTATGTCAAATTGAATTAATTTTTGAATTAATATTACATTTTTATAATGGATTGAATGGTTAATAATTTAATGTTATGGAAAGGGTTAGGTCCCCATGATCTTGATACAATCTTGTGTAATGTTGCCACGCTATTTTTTATAAATAGAATGATTTAAAAATTTTCTTGGTGGCCCATCATGAATTCCCCTTTGGTATGTTGTATTTTATTTTTTTGTATGTGTTATGTGGTCCCAACAATGATGAAAGTTAACAATTAAAATTAAATACGTTGTATAAAAAATTAACATTATGTGTATAAATTGAATAAGGATCCAAGTCCATGAGGTTCCTTTTTTACGAGGTTTCTTCCTTAACAACTCATGGTTTAGGCCTTGATTATAATAGTATGCATGGACATACATGGACTCCATGCGTGGTATAATCGGATTATGTAAGCATATGGTCCCTTATTATAGGTTTCATATTGACCACAATGTATCAGGAAGTGACAAGATGAGAATGAATATCCCTTCATGGCCTTATATGACACTTAAAAAGCCTAAGAATATTTTTTCTTATGAAATTTATAGGGGCAAAGAGTTAAACCCCCACTGTGATGTGATTACCTGGTTTGGTAGACCATATTGGGACTTATGGATAGGTTGGATGAGTGCACCGACCAATAGTGACTTGGGAAGGGTTTGGTCTACTGGTTGTCCCCCTTATTTAAAACTAATATGGTATTAACTTTGAGTATTATGGGGCATTGGAATATTATGAAGATGATTAGGGCAACTATTCCATCAATGTGATGTAATTTTACCCAAGAGATTAGACTGAGAATGTTGATCCCTTTTATTGAGTCCTAGTTCTGATGAGATCTATGGGGCCCTGTCGGGTTCCCTTGTGAGATGTTGATCCTAGAAATAGTATGTACATGGTAATGGGTAGTGATGATTGAAGATGTGGAATAAGAACCCAAATTGACAATTATCTTGTTATGTCTATGTAAAAGATTGGTCATGTTTTTAAGAGTTTTACATTAATTATTAGTGGTGACATTAAGAATATGTATTCCCCCCATAGTGATAAATGAAATGATATGATTTTTGTGGGACATATTACCCTTTCATGTATGTCAACACACACGATATTCTGGGGATAATCTCCTCAGATTTTTCCATCATGTATGATTTTTTTTGGGATTCATAGGATTACATTCTTAGTATCATTGAAGATGAATAATAATATTGTACTAACTAATTTTACCACCTTGGTATTGAGAATCACACTTTATGACCATGTATTTGATATGAAAATGTCCTAGTGATTTGTGATAACATCTAATTCTATTAGATCACCTTGGATTACATCTTAGGGATAATTTTTTTATGTTGGTATTAGATCACCTATGATTATATTATATGGATTGGAAAGGTTTATACTTCAATTATATCACCAAGTATTAGATATTAAAAATTGGTTATGAGTTCTAATAATTATAGATCACCTAGGATGTCCCCTTAAATATCAATGATAAATCCTAGTGTTACTAGATTTACAAGGAAATTTTCCGCGGAATCTAAAACGGGCCTTGTGTAAGTTATCATGGTTATAAGAAATTCTCAGATACACTCTATCATTGATCAAATTGGGTTTTTATTGATCTTGGGTTTTATGTTAAAACATGATGATCGATAGTGGTTGTTTATTTACACTTCACCAATTTTTTCAGCTGATCATGTCACATGAACATATAACTTATTTTTTAGTTATGTACAGGACCCTATAGGTCATACCCAACTAAGAATGGTGACTAAAGAGTTTAGGAAACTTGGGTACCCAATAATAACATCACTGATCATAGGTTCATGTTGTCTATAGGATCGAAGTTGCATGATTGAGAATGATAAAAGAGATAGATAGATGATAGGGATGAGGTGCATCCTGTGGATGTAAACAGATCCTCCATGTTATATATTATTTTGTTAATCTTTTATATGTAATATTCATGATGGGAAAAAATTGTATAATAGAATAACCATAAATTTCTTTGACTACATACTTCTGCATTACATTTGAAAGGGAATGATATTCTTTATTTATTTGTCTTACATTAGTATATATTATGGAGTGTTATTTGTGTATTTTTATCTGTTTTTTACATTTTGATATGGGGATATTCTCTCCCCATTTTACTAACATATCCCTCAACCAATAGTTATAATCATATTGATTATGGGAAAGCATGCTTGAGAATATATGGCAACTCCTCTGATTCATGAACCACTCATTGCCCATTGACCAAGGTGGGATGTCACTAGGGGTGAATTGAACATGGTTCCATCCACATCAATTCTCATAGGGAGTCTCCCACCTCCACCATAAACAACTCCATCACATGGATATTCCCTTGGTTTTTTCCAAAATGGTTGATACATGTAACACCCGAGACTTTTATGTTATATAAATTATCAAAGGAATCTTTTTCTACACAACACTTGCTTGACTTGCTTTACACGCAATCGCGACCTTCCTCGATAGCTTGCGTCGTACGCAATACCGAGTTTCACTAAACAACAATATGCTATTAAAACTAGCCGTTATGAATAGTAATAACCACTTTTTGAAATTTTATAAATTTTATTTTTCAAAATGGACTTCATTTTTGGACTCAGAATATCAAAATTAGCCTAGGGAGAAATTTTGGTATTTTTCTGAAAACTTTCAATTTTTGATGAATAGTGAAACCACTAAGTGGTAGGTTAAAAACTGAATTTTGCATAAAACTTAATTTTACCGCTTCTGTGAATGGAATTTCGAAAATTCGAGAGACACGGTTAATATCAAGGACTAAAATGTGGTTCAATGAGATGAAAATAATTTTTTTGGTGAATAGTAACTTTTTACGATTTTTACCGCGGTTAATAGTAAATAGGGTAACTAAGGGTAAATATGATATTAATATTACCCTAACACATGTCCTAATTCTATTGGACAAGTGTAATTCGACCAAAAACAAACTTAGGAATAAAATATGACCATTTAGGCCCACTTGGATTAGATTAGGACATTTATTATTAATTTATATAAAGAAGGGTTAAAATAGTTAAAATCAAAGTTTAATACGTAAATCATTTTTAATATGGGGTTATACATAAGATAAATTCAATTGTAAATATTCATTAGAAAGCTATAAAGATTTCCTACATGATGATATTTTATTTGTAATTTGTAGACATCAAATAATGTAATTTATTTATGACACAAAGATGATGCAGTAATTATCTTATTAATGAAATATTGACATAATTGATGTTATAAACACCAAAATAAATGTAATTTAAGACTTTTTATGAATTCCACTAATTTTCTAGGTTACTATGATATATTATTGTTGATTTAAGCAACTTGGTTCGAACATATAATTCTGTTATGACTTTCACAAAAATCATATATCAAATAGTGTCAAAATTGACACAAAATAGTTTTTAAATCAAATATTATATTATTAATTGTTATTTTATTCCTAAAAATATAAGGTTCGGCCAAATGACTTAGATAAGGATATATATATTAATAATAAACAATTTGGGGTTCGTTTGGCATGTTATAGTAAGTGTATTAACCATATAGTGAAAGAAAACAAAAAGACACGGTAAAAGTTAAATTAATTAACTTAGAGTTAAATCTAATTGATAAGGTTAAAATAATACCCTAAACTTGTCTAAATCCTATTGGTTGATAGGATTTCGACCCTTACCCACTTTATCTTCGAAATAAGACCCTTTGGAACCATTATAAACCGATTTTGACTTTAATATAAAATAATATTTTGAGATATTCCTAAGGTGCCCCTCTCCTCCCTTATAAAAGGACACCTCCTCCCCCTCCTCCTCACACCAAATTGAGCACTCAAGCTCGGCCAACCCCTGCCATTTTCTCCTCTCCACTTCCCTAGAATAATCCTAGAGGTCCTGGGCTTCTCCAAAGACCAATCTTAGTTCCTTAAGTGGAGGATTCAAAGAAGCGTTCCAAAGAAGAGGTAATATCCATTACCGATCTTTTCAATTTCTTTCTTCTTCAACTTCTTCTTCTTTAGTTGTTTCATGATAAAGTAATAACATCAGTATTACTTACATACTGATATGTTATTATAAATATGAAACAACCCTAATTCACCTTCTATCCATCCTATGGAAAAAATGAAATCACCACGCGTGCGTACGTACGGAATACCGTCTCCACGCCGTGGTGTAATCTATTTTCCACCATCACCTTACAAGGATGGGTATAATGGTGTAATGAGTAACTACATATGATTATTATGAAGTAATATTGATACTGAAATAATATATATATACTCCAATACAATTCCACGATCATAGGAATGATATCATCACTCGTGCGTACGTACGGAATACCGTCTCCACGATGTGATGCGACTCGTTCTACATGATCTTCATTTCATAATGATTATATAAATGAATTGAATAAATTAATATGGTATATACTACACTAATACCATTCTGGAAATGAATTATCTATAACCTAAAGATAAGAATAAGAATTTATTCGACAAAACACGCATAAGAACAAAAAGCTATAAAGACCCGAGTAACAAGTAATATTACTAACAAGAAGCTAATAAGATGACCAAATATGATATCATATCAATATGTATGATTCTGGAATAAGTCAATAACATTATATAAACCATTATACAGGAGCTTCGGACACGAACAAAGCAAATCGGACCTAAGGTAAGGGAAAATATCACAATCTCATTTTTATCCGAGATTGTTTTTACCTTGGCATTTGCTGGGGTGTATTTTATCATCCACATCCATGTTCCATAAATATGTAATATTGTTTCCATCCACTTACAATAGTTTAAATCCAATTTTACCCTTCGGTGAATTTTTATTAAAGAATATGAAAGGAATCTTTTGTCGTTTTTTTCGTACGAGGTACTTTTTGACTTTTCCGACAAAAGTACGAAGAATGTTTTTTTTAACTTATACGGCATGAATGGATTTTTAAAACATTGTTTCCAAGAAGCTTCCGTTACAAGTTTTCAAGTTTATTTTTAATCAAATTATTTTATTTTAAATTTGTATGAAATGTTATGAAAGGAAAAATGTTTTTGAGGAAGAAAGGATATTTTCCTCAAGAATGGAGTTCAAGTGATTTTCAAAATTATTTTCCATCTAAGATAATAAAGGGTTCTGTTTTTATCCCTATTATTACATTGATTTGATCATGTTGTGGTGGAATTATTTTTATGAATTCCTTTATCTTATATGAATTGATTTATGATGTCATGATGTTTCAAGAATCCCATTTTTGTTTCATGTGTTATGCGATGATGTATGTTCTATGATTATGTGGCACACATAAGAAAGGATTCATTATAAGATGGGTGGGACCTATATCTCCCTCCAATGCATTGGGTAAAGATTTTATATCTCATGAGATAGACATGGCTGGAATGGAAGGTTATTTCGGTTCAGTGATACAGGACTGAAACGAGGAGTGAACTCGGTTCAGAAAGGGACTTTGTCCACTAAGATAGTCTTGGAAATGAGTCATGACTAACAAGAAATGATTTTCCATGATTATGTGTGCATTCCACAAAGTTTCAAGTTTTATGTTATGATTATGGGGATCTCATTTTCACTTCTATGATTTATTCCATGTTAAGATATTATGATCTCTTTTGCAGGTTTTGATTTTCAAAAAGATATGATATGATTTTTATTTCCTTTATTTGCCCTTGCTGAGCATTTGAGCTCACCCTTTTATGTTTTCTTTTCCCCAGGTCAGGAAGATGGATATTAAGTAGAATATGCTAAAAGGGACCCTAGATATGATGAAATAAATGGGAGACACTGTAGAAGATTTATGAACCAGTTGTTTATGTTTCCCAGTTTCTAAAGACACTATACCTATACGGTCCTTTGTAGTTTTATAATATGTTGTAATAAGTGTGCTTCAATTTTTGAAGTATTAAAAATGTATGTAAAGTATGGGTCGTTATAGTTGGTATCAGAGGAAAGGTGTAGTCAACCTTTGGAAACTAGGATGTGAAAGCCTTAGTAAGAACCCTAAGGATAAGTCTAAGCATAGAACACAATCTTAGTGTTTTAGAAATGGCCTTGAATAACCTAGGATAAGACCTTAAGCATGAAAATTTTATTCTTGAATTATGTGGTTTCCTATTATAATTAGTGTTGCTCACACTATTCTTCTTGGTTTTAGTCAATGGCTGGAACCCGAAGGAACCGTGTTAATGCGGAATGCGATGGGCAATGCAATGATTGTCCCCCTGAGCAACCAAACGATATGGGAGCTGGAATGCAAAATCTTGTAGCCATTCTCACACAACTTTCTCAAGCTATGAATCACGCAGGATTTCCAAACGAGCAAAGGAGGGAGCAACATTCTGTTGAATCCTTCATGAGGTAGCGTCCACCTTCTTTCAGCGGGTCTACTGATCCATTAGTTGCTGAACAATGGATTAGTACTACTGAAAAGATATTTTCAGTTCTTCAATGTTCTGAACATGATAAAGTCATCCTAGCAGTGTACCGTTTGGAAGGAGATGCTGATCAATGGTGGAATCTTGTTAAGAATACGAGGAAAAGGGATGAAATTGAGTCTATGGAATGGGACGAGTTCAAGAACTTATTTTTCAATAAGTACTTCCCTCGTATTCTCCGAACAAAGATGGAGAAAGAGTTTCTTGAACTGAAGCAAAGGGATGATGAATCTGTTAGTACCTATGAAGAAAATTTTACAAGACTTTCAAGGTAAGCTTCTGGTATTATTATCCAACCTGAGAGTAAGATCGATCGATTCTTTAGTGGCTTAAAACCAAGTCTTCGAAGGGCGTTACCCATAAGGGACTTCAGTAGCTACGAGGAAATCATTCGATGTGCTCTCAAAGTCGAGATGGAGATTGGAGTAACCCATCAGTCACATGGGTTTGATAAGAAGAGGAAGATGGAATTCAATGAAAAATCTAAAGAGCACACTGAAAAGAAGATGAACTTTACCTTATGCTCAAAGTGTGGAAAGAAACATGGAGGGAGTTGTCTTAAAGGGACAAGTAAATGTTTTAAATGTGGAAAGGAAGGTCATCGGGCATTTGAATGCCGTGATAATGGGAAGAAGATGTCTAATGATGCAAACAAAGGAAGGGATACACAGAATGAACCTACTACACTTCAATGTTTCAAGTGCAAGGAGATGGGGCATTATGCCAATCAATGCCCAAATCCAAGGGTTGATGATGATGGTCGACGTCAACAAAATCTTAAGGCTAAAGACAAAGGAAAGTCACATGCAATTTCTATCAGCGATGTGGAGTACGATAACGATGTGGTGAAAGGTACACTTACCATCCACTCTAAAGTAGCAAATGTTTTGTTTGATTCTGGATCCACCCACTCTTTTATTTCTGAAGACTTTTCTAAGGGTATCACCGTATTACCTCAACAATTAGATGTTGAGTTAGCCGTGACAACACCTAATGGCACATCAATCGCATCAAAAGTTTATAATTCTTATCCGATCGAAGTTTGTGGGAAAGTGCTTCCTGCAAATCTTGTGATCCTTCCTTTAGTGGAATTTGATGTGATTCTTGGCATGGATTGGCTTTCTCTATATGGAGCTCATATCAATTGCCAAAGAAGGGAAGTCACATTTCATATTCCAGATCAATCTACGATCGTATACCAATGCAAGGATGAACATAACCTTCCAGTGGAAATTTCTTCCATCTTATGGGTATTGATTCCACTAAATGAAGGTTATTTATCTCAAATGGTTGGTGAGAAACTCACGATTAAGAATATGCCCATTGTACGGGAGTTTGATGATATCTTTCCAGAGGAATTACCAGGTCTTCCACCAAATCGTGAAGTTGAGTTTTCAATAGAACTCGTACCGGGTGCTTTGCCTATTTCAAAGACACCTTATAGAATGGCCATAATTGAGTTGCAGGAATTGAAGAAGCAACTCCAAGAGAATCTTGATAAGGGATTCATACGCCCTAGTGCGTCACCTTGGGGAGCACCTGTTCTATTTGTTAAGAAGAAAGATGGATCAATGAGACTCTGCATTGATTATCGAGAACTTAACAAGATCACTATCAAGAACAAATATCCTCTCCCATGCATTGATGACTTATTTGACCAACTACGCGGAGCTCAATACTTTTCCAAGATTGATCTTCGCTCAGGGTATCATCAATTAAGGGTCAAAAGGGAGGATATACCAATGTCGGCTTTCCGTACAAGGTATGGACACTATGAATTTATAGTGATGCCATTTGGTCTTACTAATGCCCCTGCTATCTTCATGGATCTAATGAATAGAGTCTTTAGAGACTATCTTGATCAATTTGTGGTAGTCTTTATAGACGATATTCTTGTCTATTCAAAGAGCAAGGAACAGCATGAAGATCACTTGAGAATTATATTGAAGACCCTGAGAAAGGAGAAGCTTTATGCCAAATTTACCAAGTGTGGATTTTGGCTTCAAAAGGTTGCATTTTTGGGTCATATAATCTCAAAAGAGGGGATATCTGTGGATCCAGCAAAAACAGAGGTTATCGAAAGATGGTCAAGACCAACAACAGTAACTGTGATCCGAAGTTTTCTTGGTTTGGCTGGATATTATCGACGTTTTGTAAAAGATTTTTCACGATTATCTAATCCACTCACCAAGTTGACTCGGAAAGGAGTTAAGTTTGTCTGGACAGAGGAATGTGAAGAGAATTTCAAGGAGTTGAAAATAAGGTTATCCAGTGCACCTGTGCTCACACTGCCTTGTAGTGGAGAAAGGTTTGTGATCTACAGTGATGCATCCAAGAAGGGATTGGGGTGTGTTCTTATGCAAAATGATATGGTGATAGCTTATGCCTCACGACAGTTGAAAATCCATGAGCAAAATTACCCAACACATGATTTGGAGTTAGCTGCGGTAATCTTTGCATTAAAGATTTGGAGGCATTACCTTTATGGTGAAAGGTGTGATATTTATACTGATCATAAAAGTTTAAAGTATATTTTCACACAAAAGGAGTTGAATATGCGTCAAAGAAGATGGTTGGAGCTGATTAAGGATTATGACTGCTCAATCCATTACCACCCTGGGAAAGCAAACAAGGTGGCAGATGCATTAAGTCGACAAGACCATGCTAGTTTATCCATGATGAGGATCACAAAAGATCCAATATTTATGGATTTACAAAGGATGGATCTTGGAATTATAATGGAAGGGGGAAAATCATATCTTTCCCAAATGAATGTTCAACCATCTATACATGTGAAGATTAAAGAGGCACAGAAAGAAGATGTCGAGTTACAAAAGAAGGTGAGAAATGTTCCTGAATTCAACCTTGATTGTGATGGGATAATAAAGTTCAGGAATCGGGTTTGTGTTCCTCCCATCCCCGAATTAAAGAAAGAGCTGCTGGATGAGGCTCATAGTTCTTCATTCTCTATTCATCCTGGAAGCACGAAGATGTATAGGGACCTGAATGAGTACTTCTGGTGGGATGGCATGAAAAGAGATGTTGCTGAATATGTCTCTCGATGCTTGGTTTGTCAACAAGTTAAAGCTGAGAGACAGAAGTCTAAGGGGATGTTACAACCATTACCCATACCCGAATGGAAATGGGAAAACATCACTATGGACTTTGTCACAGGACTTCCTAAAACATCCAAAGGCAATAATGCTATCTGGGTCATAGTTGATCGTCTCACAAAGTCTGCACACTTCATTCCTATTAGAGAGGATTTCTCTCTAGATCAGCTTGCCAGGATATATGTAAAGGAAGTGGTAAGATTGCATGGAGTACCACTTTCTATTATATCTGATCGAGATCCGAGATTTACCTCGAAGTTCTGCCGAAGTCTTCAGCATACTCTGGATACAGAGTTGAGTTTCAGCACTGCTTATCATCCCCAGACAGACGGTCAGTCTGAGAGAACAATTCAAACCCTAGAAGATATGTTGAGAGCTTGCTCTATGGATTTCAAAGGAGGTTGGGATCAACACCTACCTTTGGTGGAATTTTCTTATAATAATAGCTTTCACTCCAGTATTCAAATGGCTCCTTATGAAGCTCTCTATGGAATGAAATGCAGGACTCCAACTTGCTGGGATGAAGTTGGGGAAAGAAAGCTATTAGGACCTGATCTCGTTGATGAAATGGCAGAAAAGGTCAGATCTATTCAACAACACATAAGAGCAGCTCAGAGTCGACAGAAAAGCTATGCCGACAACCGAAGAAAAGACCTAGAGTTTGAAGTGGGTGATAAAGTGTTTTTACGAATATCTCCCTGGAAGAGGGTTATGAGATTTGGAAAGAAGGGGAAGTTGAGCCCTAGATATATCGGTCCTTTCGAAATATTGGATCGTGTTGGGAAGGTAGCTTACCGATTGGCGCTTCCACCGAATCTCTCTCAAGTTCACGATGTGTTCCATGTATCTCTCCTGAGAAAGTACATACCAGATCCTTCACATGTACTCAACTCAGAAGTTGTACCGCTGGAGAAAGATCTTTCTTATGAAGAATAGCCGATAGAGATTCTGGATCATAGCGAAAAAGTCTTACGAAACAAGACCACTCGCTTGGTGAAAGTTTTATGGAGGAACCACCAACTTGAAGAAGCTACATGGGAGCTTGAGGATATGATGAGGGAGAAGTATCCTCATCTGTTTGTTACAAAGTGACGAATTTCGAGGGCGAAATTCTTTTTAAGGGGGTTAGAATGTAACACCCGAGACTTTTATGTTATATAAATTATCAAAGGAATCTTTTTCTACACAACACTTGCTTGACTTGCTTTACACGCAATCGCGACCTTCCTCGATAGCTTGCGTCGTACGCAATACCGAGTTTCACTAAACAACAATATGCTATTAAAACTAGCCGTTATGAATAGTAATAACCACTTTTTGAAATTTTATAAATTTTATTTTTCAAAATGGACTTCATTTTTGGACTCAGAATATCGAAATTATCCTAGGGTGAAATTTTGGTATTTTTCTGAAAACTTTCAATTTTTTATGAATAGTGAAACCACAAAGTGGTAGGTTAAAAACTGAATTTTGCATAAAACTTAATTTTACCGCTTCTGTGAATGGAATTTCGAAAATCCGAGAGACACGGTTAATATCAAGGACTAAAATGTGGTTCAATGAGATGAAAATAATTTTTTTGGTGAATAGTAACTTTTTACGATTTTTACCGCGGTTAATAGTAAATAGGGTAACTAAGGGTAAATATGATATTAATATTACCCTAACACATGTCCTAATTCTATTGGACAAGTTTAATTCGACCAAAAACAAACTTAGGAATAAAATATGACCATTTAGGCCCACTTGGATTAGATTAGGACATTTATTATTAATTTATTTAAAGAAGGGTTAAAATAGTTAAAATCAAAGTTTAATAAGTAAATCATTTTTAATATGGGGTTATACATAAGATAAATTAAATTGTAAATATTCATTAGAAAGCTAAAAAGATTTCTTACATGATGATATTTTATTTGTAATTTTTAGACATCAAATATTGTAATTTATTTATGACACAAAGATGATGCAGTAATTATCTTATTAATGAAATATTGACATAATTTATGTTATAAACACCAAAATAAATGTAATTTAAGACTTTTTATGAATTCCACTAATTTTCTAGGTTACTATGATATATTATTGTTGATTTAATCAACTTGGTTCGAACATATAATTCTATTATGACTTTCACAAAAATCAAATATCAAATAGTGTCAAAATTGACACAAAATAGTTTTTAAATCAAATATTATATTATTAATTGTTATTTTATTCCTAAAAATCTATGGTTCGGCCAAATGACTTAGATAAGGATATATATATTAATAGTAAACAATTTGGGGTTCGTTTGGCATGTTATAGTAAGTGTATTAACCATATAGTGAAAGAAAACAAAAAGACATGGTAAAAGTTAAATTAATTAACTTAGAGTTAAATCTAATTGATAAGGTTAAAATAATACCCTAAACTTGTCTAAATCCTATTGGTTGATAGGATTTCGACCCTTCCCCACTTTATCTTCGAAATAAGACCCTTTGGAACCATTATAAACCGATTTTGACTTTAATATAAAATAATATTTTGAGATATTCCTAAGGTGCCCCTCTCCTCCCTTATAAAAGGGCACCTCCTCCCCCTCCTCCTCACACCAAATTGAGCACTCAAGCTCGGCCAACCCCTGCCATTTTCTCCTCTCCACTTCCCTAGAATAATCCTAGAGGTCCTGGTCTTCTTCAAAGACCAATCTTAGTTCCTTAAGTGGAGGATTCAAAGAAGCGTTCCAAAGAAGAGGTAATATCCATTACCGATCTTTTCAATTTCTTTCTTCTTCAACTTCTTCTTCTTTAGTTGTTTCATGATAAAGTAATAACATCAGTATTACTTACATACTGATATGTTATTATAAATATGAATCAACCCTAATTCACCTTCTATCCATCCTATGGAAAAAATGAAATCACCACGCGTGCGTACGTACGGAATACCGTCTCCACGCCGTGGTGTAATCTATTTTCCACCATCACCTTACAAGGATGGGTATAATGGTGTAATGAGTAACTACATATGATTATTATGAAGTAATATTGATACTGAAATAATATATATATACTCCAATACAATTCCACGATCATAGGAATGATATCATCACTCGTGCGTACGTACGGAATACCGTCTCCACGATGTGATGCGACTCGTTCTACATGATCTTCATTTCATAATGATTATATAAATGAATTGAATAAATGAATATGGTATATACTACACTAATACCATTCTGGAAATGAATTATCTATAACCTAAAGATAAGAATAAGAATTTATTCGACAAAACACGCATAAGAACAAAAAGCTATAAAGACCCGAGTAACAAGTAATATTACTAACAAGAAGCTAATAAGATGACCAAATATGATATCATATCAATATGTATGATTCTGGAATAAGTCAATAACATTATATAAACCATTATACAGGAGCTTCGGACACGAACAAAGCAAATCGGACCTAAGGTAAGGGAAAATATCACAATCTCATTTTTATCCGAGATTGTTTTTACCTTGGCATTTGCTGGGGTGTATTTTATCATCCACATCCATGTTCCATAAATATGTAATATTGTTTCCATCCACTTACAATAGTTTAAATCCAATTTTACCCTTCGGTGAATTTTTATTAAAGAATATGAAAGGAATCTTTTGTCGTTTTTTTCGTACGAGGTACTTTTTGACTTTTCCGACAAAAGTACGAAGAATGTTTTTTTTAACTTATACGGCATGAATGGATTTTTAAAACATTGTTTCCAAGAAGCTTCCGTTACAAGTTTTCAAGTTTATTTTTAATCAACTTATTTTATTTTAAATTTGTATGAAATGTTATGAAAGGAAAAATGTTTTTGAGGAAGAAAGGATATTTTCCTCAAGAATGGAGTTCAAGTGATTTTCAAAATTATTTTCCATCTAAGATAATAAAGGGTTCTGTTTTTATCCCTATTATTACATTGATTTGATCATGTTGTGGTGGAATTATTTTTATGAATTCCTTTATCTTATATGAATTGATTTATGATGTCATGATGTTTCAAGAATCCCATTTTTGTTTCATGTGTTATGCGATGATGTATGTTCTATGATTATGTGGCACACATAAGAAAGGATTCATTATAAGATGGGTGGGACCTATATCTCCCTCCAATGCATTGGGTAAAGATTTTATATCTCATGAGATAGACATGGCTGGAATGGAAGGTTATTTCGGTTCAGTGATACAGGACTGAAACGAGGAGTGAACTCGGTTCAGAAAGGGACTTTGTCCACTAAGATAGTCTTGGCAATGAGTCATGACTAACAAGAAATGATTTTCCATGATTATGTGTGCATGCCACAAAGTTTAAAGTTTTATGTTATGATTATGGGGATCTAATTTTCACTTCTATGATTTATTCCATGTTAAGATATTATGATCTCTTTTGCAGGTTTTGATTTTCAAAAAGATATGATATGATTTTTATTTCCTTTATTTGCCCTTGCTGAGCATTTGAGCTCACCCTTTTATGTTTTCTTTTCCCCAGGTCAGGAAGATGGATATTAAGTAGAATATGCTAAAAGGGACCCTAGATATGATGAAATAAATGGGAGACACTGTAGAAGATTTATGAACCAGTTGTTTATGTTTCCCATTTTCTAAAGACACTATACCTATACGGTCCTTTGTAGTTTTATCATATGTTGTAATAAGTGTGCTTCAATTTTTGAAGTATTAAAAATGTATGTAAAGTATGGGTCGTTATAATACATATCCTAGGGAGACCAAAACAAATTTCTTACTTGGTGTTTATGATATGTCTTCCCCACACACACCACAATCGTGAACATGGCTTATAGCTCATCGTGGTCCAACCCAAAATTTCTAGACCTAACAACACATGGAATGGTAAACATTAGAATATAAATATTCAACCCAAAACTACCAAACACCTCAATATACAATAAAAACCAAAGGATAACTATCTCAAAAAAAGGGGAAATTAAAAAACAAATAGAACATGATATATGTTAGAATGATGTGGTGTGTCAGAATCTCCCCAAAATACCACTTTCTATCCCCAAAATTCTCTAAAGGATCAGCTTTGAAAAATAGGTTAGTCCACCATGGTCTCACCAAATGCTCACTCTCACAACAAATATGAGGTTGATATGGTTTGTCTGAAAAATTATTTAAATAGATCCATCTAGATCAAAAACATATAAATATGGTTATTGGAAAACTCAACCAATGAGATGATGATTCTCTCATGAACCATAGAACAAAATCACATACTCTAAAAGATTAAGCATGTGAATATTATTGTCTTGGATGAGGTGATACATAACCAATTTTTTTAACAATTACCCAATTGTAAGAGGATCAAATCTGAGCATCAATATCAAACAATATTTGTATATCCCCTCTCCAATCTAGTACGAAAGTGGAATATTATTTCCATTGATATTTTCTTTTATTCCCATTGGAACTTTGTGGGATATAATCTATCTATATTGTTATTGATCTATTAATAAATTCATACCATTTTCTACTCATTAGGGATCTGATGAAGGTGATAGATCTCAAACAACTTTATGTCCAAGAGACCTTGAGACTTCATGGTGCTCCCTCAACCATCATATCTGATGAAGACTCGTTATTCACCTACCGGTTCTCAAAATAAATATATGATGAAATTTGATGTCATCTAAAGTAAAAAAGTGAATATCATTTATACATTATGGATAAAACTAATTTATAAATCATGATTCTCAAGGATATGCTTTCAGGGATCATGTTTGATTTCAACAGTTCATAGGAGAAACATAATCCAGTGGTTACCTTTTTCTATAATAATCGTTTTAAAGCTTCAATAAATATTTATACCATTTATACTTTGGAAATTCATCTATGATGGACTCCTATATATTGATAGTGAAAGGTTTGTTTGATACAGTAGTTGCCTCAACTATTTTCAGAAGTTATTCCTTAAGGAAATTCTGGGCATAGAAAGTGTTATGGGGGGGGGGGGTTATGAAACTATATGTCATTTTGTAGGTTTTAATTTTTCAAATAACTTGTTTTTGTCCGTTATTTTTTTATTTTATTTTGATGAATGGAGGGGGTTTCGTGTTATTCTGTAGTTATTATAGCAACCGAAATATAACATACATAGATATTACAACTTTTTTATAAATATAAATTATATCTCCTAAATAAATATTCTTGATAAACATAATGGGTTAGTGCATTATGAGACTAGATACAAAATAAATCTATTCAAGTATGATCTTCATCATATCTCTTTTAATTCATTAAAAATTTACCCCTTTATACTCACTGTACGTGGAACCCTTAATCATAACATTAAGGGGAATTAAAAAATAAAAAAAATCATTTTAGATTCTATGTATAAGTAAATATGGGATATATCAAAAAATTATAATATGTAAAAATGTAATGAGAAAAGGGTATTCCGATATTTTATTATATATATAAAATGACACCCAACAATTCATAGATCATAATCATGTGTAATAGAATAAAACATTAGTTTTCCACAATTTTGTGGAATTAAAAAAATAAATCATGACCAAATATTTCAATTCATATGCATACCAACATTTCATAAGTGTGTGGACCCATTATAGAAATATAAAAAGTATCATATTTTAGGTTTATCAACAGATATTTTCATATCATAGAGTATCATTCATTACCTCATGTTTCCCATAACTTATCAGATGTGGTATCACCACCGATTTCTCATAACATAGTCGATCATACACCCTAAACTATTTCCTACAGTGGATCAATAACATCAAATAATTTTTATAACTATATCATGGGATATAAGTAATTACGCAATGAATTGGAGGGATTTAGTGGACCCACAAGTCCCGTAATTGAAATCATATGTATGGACACTCCAAGATCATAAAATATTCATTGTTTCATCATTGCTTAAACCATGGAAAACAAAAAGGTTTCATAAACATTTATCTATCACATTACCATAATCCAACTAGAAACAATAACATGGATATCTTCATTATATATTATACTTTTTTAAATATAATAAATATCTATGGATATATACATAGATGATAAATATTGTTAAAATATCATTTTAACATTTCTTCAAAAATGGGAGAACATATCCTTCTCCGTTGATAGATTTTTAATGATAAAATCTTAGATTATTGAGAAAATAATTTAATTTCAAAATAACTATTAAAAAATTTCATGAATTCTTAAAAAAAACTTATGGTCATGATGTTGGTTAAATTCATTCATGACATATGTCATAAAAAAGATATTCCTTTCACTATTTTGTAAAATATAAAAAAGAAACATGTTTTTAAATATTAAAGAATGAAAAATTTTAAATTAATTTTCAAAAAATTAATATTTTGTTAAATTTATCTTTTCAAAAAAATTCAAATATATTTAATGACATCCATAATATAATTTTTTAGAGTATGAACAAGGAATAATGTGTTTACCGATAGAAGGCGAAATAATGTTAGTAGTTGTTTAAAAACATTATCAATCATTTTATGTACCCAAGAAAGGAAAATAGAACAAATACATGAAAATTAAATAAATAAATAAAAGGTAATAAAATGTATGGTTTTAGAAGGATATGATCTATAAAATTACCCTTAATGGATATTTACCGTAGGAATTCCAAAAAAGAAATGACATTGTGACATAAACCCTTACCACATTTGTAATATTCTAATAAAACCCTCATAAAAGAGTGAAACTTTAATGGATTCATAAATTCCTATAATGTTGATGATGATAATAAAAAAACAATCATGGTTATTATATAAACCACACCAAAAAAAATTGTTGTCAATATGGAATGTTTCTTATATAAATAAAAGTAAGACAAAAACCCCATACAACATTATTAACTTTTGAATAAAAACTATTTGGATGAAATAACTTTAATTATAAATTTCAATAACATGAATTCATAAAAATATATTATAAAATAATTTAAATTGGTATTATTTATATTCCCCAAATATAAATATGTGTGTAGCATCAAACATGTCTCAATGGACCTATAACAAGATGAAAAACCCTTACCATCTGTCTGACTTAATTTTTATGTGATATAACCACTAATATAATGAATTTATATTCATTATAGTTCTATAATAAAACCATATATATACATAAAACTCCATACATGATTTACTTATAAGATATTTTCACTTATTTATTATTCATTATTTTTTAAAATCACTATTCATGGTGATAACTACATTATTATTCATGAATGTTTCAGTTTGGAAGTTATGATCCTTTTACATTGGTCATGGTTACATCATCTCAAAAATTATAAAAATATTATTATTATTATAAAATTTATTAATTATATACACCTCTATAACTTTTTATGTATCTTGGGTATGAAAATTGAATTACATCACAACATGGAGGCAATAGTCCACATGTATGCATGAGTCATGTATGCACTTTTTGATGGATGGAATGAAACAAAAGTAAATAATATTTAAAATTTATATAAACATAATAAAATATAATATATAATCAATAAACCCATCTATAAAACGATGAATTTAATACGGTGATAAAAAAACAAACGATATTGTATTATGGTTGTGGTAGTCCACACGTACGCACTAGTGATGTATTATTTTCCCATAAGTTTGAAAGGAGGTGGATAAAGGTTGTTATATAATCATAATTATAATTAATTATATTAGACATAATATGAAAATTATTTGAAATTGGATACCTTAAATTTAATTTGGGTATAAAAATTTGAAAATACTTAGAGTTCCACCCCTTAATTAAGAAACATCATCAATTTACACCTTAATCCATAAAAGAATTTTATTTTAGAAATAAAATAATCTATATGACTAGGAGAATGAATTTTGGATGGAATTATATTAGGTAATTTCCACTTTATATGGATCAAAATTTGTGAATAATTGAGAATAGTAGATTCCAATTAAAAAATGATGGGAAGGGAACCCTTGGAATTAAGTAAATTATTAAATTAATATAAATAAAATTTCATGTTAATGTGGAAACATTGATACATATAGAATAAAGGAGGATGGTGAGTACATATAATTTCATTCAATAAAATTTATACATGTTTACTTGATGTTTTAATCAAGATCTATTAGTTTTAACCCATGTTATCTAGTTTGATAATTACTATGATATCAATGTTTTTTATTATTTAAGGGTTATAAAAGTTTCTTTAAACGATAAGTTGAACATAAGTATGAAATGGTTGATGTTAGGTGTTATATCCCATTAATTTAAACCAAAATATGATTTTTATAAAATTTTAATCATTAAATGAAATATTAATCAACTTAAGATACCATTAAAATCAATTTAGAGATAGTTCAATGTGTTTGAAATTAAATAAAAAATGTGATAAATGAAATTATACTCCAAAATATTATCAGTTATATTATATTTTATATTTATCTATAAAATTATTAGAGGATAATAACTTATAAAAATTATATAAATTTTAATATTTTAAAATTATTTTTTTATATTTTGATTATTTGGATAAGCATTATGTCTTTGTAGTGTTAGACATTAAAGAAATTAATCCTATAATAAATATTAAAAAAATTACCATGATAAAATATTTCAACCATTTTTAAATTAACCATTTTGAACAAAACATGACCTCTTTATATCACCTATGAAAAATATTTCTTATATTAAAATAATGATACATACATTTTATATTTATTCATTACATAAAATAATATTAAGTTCATTATCAATGGAAAGTTCAAGAAAATTTTCAAAACAATATATATTTGATATTAAAGATCAAAGTGAAACTGTTGAATTAAATAAATTTAATTTTTTTAGATTTAGGGTCCCTATGGCCTAGTTTTTCAACTGTTTTACTTGTGCTGAGGTGAAAAATACATATCAAGATTACAACTCATAATGAATAAAAAGAAAATGGAACGATATACTAGAATTTGAACTCTTGATTCCAAATATTGAGTATATTTTTAATGATTAAATTTATGAAAGTGGATGAAATCCAATTTAATATAAATGCGTAAAATTTAGAGAAAAGTAATTTTTAGAAAAATGTATTTTCAGCATAAAAATGAATTTATAACAAAATAAAGTATAATATTTTTTCCTATGTAATTAATTAGATTATCTCTATTTTAATAAAAATATTTTTACATTTCAATCAACTTATGAACAAAATAGTACTTTTAAATTACTTGAATTTATGAAACAAAATGAATGGTTTAAAAACATCAAAAAAATTTCACTTTTAACTAAAAATACATATTTATAGAATAATCCAAAAAACTAACCCTGTGTTAATATTTAAATTATGATTTATAAAATGATATTTCCTTCCCCAAATACAATTTATAAATATGTTACATATTATTTTTAATGTTTTTGAACAAAATGCAATAAAACATATTTATGAATAAAACATATTTTGTTTTGAAGTATAAAACAACATTACTGAATATTGGTTATTTATCGTCTATGAATTATTTAATAAATTTTATTCATGTCAAAAAATGACATATTACATAATATAGATAATCCTATTCATACTTTTCAATTTAATTGAAAGGTTTTATTATATCAAGGTTTGTGTTCATCTGAATGTTTTTTATTAAGTAAGCTATCAGAAACTAATAATTTATTAAAGGAGAACTATGTTCTAAAATATCAATGTGTTACATTATACCCCCCTTAAATAAAATTTACCCTCTAAATCCTAATTATAGCTTACGAGATTTACTATTTCATGATAATGTAATAAAATCAGATATATATTTTATCATCATAACTAATTTGTATGTCATTAAAAGGGAACATATTATTCCTTCATTAGGTATTCCAAAAACCAAGTATATATCATTATAAGACTCATGAGTTTCCAAAAAAATATTTGACAGATGAGTGATAAATTCCCCAAAAGCGTCAATAGATTTATCGTAATCTTACTTGTGTTGAGAAAATCATTTACCCAAATGTTTTGATATAATAGATAACATAAATAAATGATTTCATTCCATATAATATGAATCATTTAATACTTAATTGGGATTTGAGATGTTTTACATACCAAAATTATGTGATATTACATATGAGAAATGACCATGATAATTTTTTATGCCAGAATCAATAAAAGAATCTTTTAATGAATCATGAGATCCCTAATATAATTAAACGTCAATAGTCGTATCCCTATATATTTAAAAAACAGAAATAGTTATCAAATGTTTTTCAATATGAATATATATTCATAAAGTAATATAAAAATATCTATAGTAACACCCAAAGTCCAAATTAAATCATTCTATAAATAACTAAGAATAAAATTTCTCAAAAAATGCTAGACCAAAATTAAAACCCAAATATTGGAATCATTTAGAAATATATTTTTTCATGACCAACATAACATTTTTCTCTAATAATGTAAATCTCTTATAAGTTTATGTAATAATATATATATATATATATATATTCCACAAAATATGTGTAACGACCCGAATCCGGAGCCCTTACACCGGTGCCCCATACCAGGTTTGCCACATGACCTCAAGCGTGTTTCCCCAAATGCCAGAGGCTCTTGACTAGCAGCGAGGTCCTTGGCGAGTCAGTGGGAAAACTATTCCCTCATTTGGTAAAGTATGCAATAGAAGAATAAGCATAAACAAAAGCAGAAACAGTAAATATCATGAAACAACTGAACTGAAAGTAAAAGCAATGTCTGATATAATAATGATGCATAATGGTACGTGTATCTATGAAAAGCAGTAAGCAAAAAATGTGCTAAAATACAACTAAAACCAATGTACTAAATGTAAACAGTAACCCCAACAGCATCGCGGTCCAAGGCCCGGTCCCATGCTCTCCAGATCCGACTAGCAATCAAGTACCCGAGGTAGAAGGGCCACCATTCGTACCTATAACTGCAACCATATAATCTGTTTGGGCCGAAAATCAGGACCCAAATAGAGTTTGAGACTAATCCTAGTAGGCAACCACCACAAGATTTGTGCCCTACTGTTAGTGAGTGATATAGAGAAAGTAAAGGTAAATAAGTGCAGTAAACAATTCTACCAATTTCCATTCACATTCATTTAATTGCACAACTAGGGAATCAAGAAAAGTTTTCTATTCCACGATAATAAAGTAACAAAATAGGTATCTAAAAATACTACCTAACATAAGTAGTACAAAACCCAATATTTTTCATTGGCTTGGTGGAATCGTCACAACCAACCATCCAGAATATACACACAGACTCTCTGGGTGGCTAAAACCAGCAGACCCCTATAGTTTAGTCAACAAACAAGGCACAAACACTCTGGGAAGCTCTTACGTCAATTCCCTTATGGTCTTGCAATGATCGCTACAGACTCTTTGAAGAAGCACTTATGTATAATTCATCTTGTGGTCTCGATGCGTGAGTAAACTAAGAACACTCTTGGGAAGCACAAATTCATATTCCCATAGGTCATGCATACAAAACTAAAACCAAAAGACCCTCTAGGGAAGCACTTAATCGTATATTCCCTCTTTGATCTCCTGCACCATGTTCTCACAGACCTTAGAAGTCCAGTCGTGCGTAATTGATTGTTAGCATCCCTAAGTATGTTAAAAAACTACTTGGATAATAGCTAAAAATGAATCCACAAGCATATAAATAGCAGGCAATACATGCAATGAAGTCAACAGGCATACTAGCAATGTGGAAAAAGGGTTGCCTCATAGGCAATCCATGCCAAATGGAAATCAACATCCAAAAAAATGGAAAACACCCGTGGGGTGATCCTCAAACATGCTAACAAGCAATTTTAAATCATATAATAACCTCATGCGTTCAAGGAATATAAGGCAGATAAAAAACATGATCAAAACCCTAACCCGAGATACCTGATACATGGGAATCTGACACTTTTGCACCCAAAACTCAAAGTACTTCATCATAGGGAAACAAACCACCTACCTCGATCCTTAGAGATCGATATACTTGAACCTCGGCCCATGAATCGTCATAGAACAGATTATATCTGCAAAAACTTCTAAAACTCTCAACCTCAGACAACTCACACAAGAGGAAGAATCAGTAAATGAGGATAAAGAAGAACCAAGATCTCACCGTTGTGATTCTTCTACAGTCGGTGGAGTTTGATTCGGACAACCAGTGACGAATTGGTGGCTAAGAGAATAAATGGACTCCTCGGATGTTCTGGACAGAATTAGGCGGAGAAGAAGATATTTTTTGTCATTAGGCGCAACCTCAGGTTGATTAATGAAATAAAAAAAGTACCTAGCACGTACTCATAAAGTACACGGTGTGTAATCTGAAAATTTCCAGATTCCCCATTTTTCCTTAAATAGACCGTAAAAGAGATCCGTACCTGAAACCGAAGCTCCGGGTTCTTACAAACTTCCCCCCTTAAAAAATTTGTCCCCGAATTTCCCTAGGAAGGTGTAGAAGAAGAAACCTTGAACAACTCTGGCCATTGTGATCGCATATCAGCCTCCCTCTCCCAAGTCTCATCCTGTATATGGCCGTGCTGCCATTGCACCCATACCAGAGGAACAGACTGGCCACAGAGTACTTTTGAACTATGATCAAAAATCCCGATAGGATTCTCTTCGAAAGATGCATCCTACTCCAACTCAACCTCCTCGAGTTGAAAAACATGAGATAGGTCTGAGAAATACTGTCGAAGCTGAGAAACATGAAAGACATCATGCATAGTCTGGTATCTCTGAGGTAACTACAACCTGTAAGCAACCAGCCCGACCCTCTCCAAAACCTCAAACGGACCGACGTATCTCGGTGAAATCTTACCCTATCTCTGAATCCTCTTGTGTCTCAACCTTGGTGCGACACGCAGGAAAACCTGATCCCTGACCTCAAACTCTAGAGGTCGTCTCCGCTGATCCGCATAAGACTTCTGTCGATACTGTGATGTTTCCATCCTCTTCCGAATCAACTCTATCTGTTATGAGGTCTCCTGAACAAGATGAGGTCCCAGCAAAGCTGCCTCTCCTACCTCTAGCCAGCATAAAGGTGATTGGCATGGCCTACCATACAAAGCCTCGTAGTGTTGCATCTGAATAGTCGCATGAAAACTGTTGTTGTAGGAGAACTCCACCAGAGGAATATGCCTCTCCCAAGAACCACCAAAGTCTAGAATGCAAGCTCGGAGCATATCCTCAAGCACCTAGATTGTACGCTTGGACTGGCCATCAGTCTGGGGATGGTATGCTGTACTCAAAATTACATGTGTACCCAATGCCCTCTGTATCCCCTACCAGAAGTGAGAAGTAAAATGTGCATCCATGTATGAAACAATGGAGTGTGGAACTCAATGCAGACGTACAATCTCTCAGATTTACAACCATCCCAGCTCATCAACACTGAAGGTCTCCTTGATCGGCAAGTAGTTTGAAACCTTCATGAGCCTATCCACTATAATCCAAACCACATCATTTCTTCGAGGCAATCTTGGTAAACCTGTCACAAAGTCCATCGCGAAATCATTCCATTTCCACTCAGGAATGGGTAACTGCTACAAAATCCCACATGGTCGCTGATGCTCTTCCTTCACCAGCTGATAGGTGGAACACCACATAACAAAACCAGCCACATCCTTCTTCATACCTGGCCACCAATACTGATGGTGCATGTCTCGGTACATTTTGGTGACACCATGATGAACTGCCCAAGCTGAAGTGTGGAACTCCCGCATCATCTCCTCCCGTATGTCCGCTGAAACCCATACGTAGCCATGAAGACGTAGCACCGCGTCATTGTCCACTGTCCACCATAGAGTAGGGTCTCTACCTGACACACCCTCCCGTAGGAATTGGCCTTCAGGGTATGATAGGTGCCTCATTAGAACTCGATCAAAAAGGGTAGAGGTAACAGTTGCAGAAGAAAGAACCGTCTGACCCTGTCTGTCGTGCACCTGCAGATGCATCTCAGAAAATAGAGCCATGAGCTGCCACTCACTGCTGGCCTCCTGAACTGTCTGAATCTGAGTCTCCCTGCTCAGTGCGTCTGCCATAGCATTGCCTTTACCAGGCATATAAGCAAGATCGAAGTCGAAATATTGTAGGTACTCGACCCACCTCCATTGTCTCAGATTTATGTCACACTGCGTGAAGATGTAATTGAGTCTCTTGTGGTCAGTATGTACTACGAAATGCTCTCCCATGAGATAGTGCCTCCAACAACGCAAAGCATGAACAATAGTATCCAACTCCAGATCGTGCATAGTATAGTTATTCTCATGTGGACTCAATTACAGACATCCGTACACGACAACACGATCTTCCTGCATAAGCACTACTCCAAGCCCGATGCCAGATGGATCATAGAAAACTGTATAACTCTTGCCCGGCTCTGGCAGAACTAGAATCGGTGCTGAAGTCAATATCCCCTTCAGCTCCTGGAATGCTGAGTCACAGGATTCTAACCAAACAAACATCAACCCTTTCTTAGTCAATCTCATCAACGACGCTGCTAAGCATGAGAAGTCCTGTATAAACTGCCTGTAGAAACAAGCTATCCCCAAGATGCTCAGTACCTCGAAGACGCTCTTCAGCTGCTCCCAGGTAACTACTGATCTCACCTTCTCTGGGTCTACTGATTCACCTATCTCTAAGATTAAATGACCCATGAATTGAATCTCGTCCATCCAAAAGTGGCACTTTGAGAGTTTTTAATAAAGTCAATGCTCCCTCAGTGCAATCAAAATGATCTCAAAATGGGTTGCATGGTCGTGTTGAGTGTGAGAGTACACAAAGATATCATCCATAAAGACCACGAAGATGGAATCCATGTAAGGATGGAACACTCGGTTCATCAGTGCCATGAAAACTACTGGCGCATTTGTAAAGCCGAATGACATAACCGTATACTCATAGAGGCCATACCCGCTCTTGAAGGCTGTCAGAGGTATATCTGAAGGCTTAACACGCAGCTGATGATAGCCGGATCTCAAGTCAATCTTCGAGAACACCCTGTCTCCTCGAAGCTGATAAAAAATATCATCAATCCTCGGCAAGATATATCGGTTCTTGACCGTCAACTGGTTCAACTTCCGATAATCCATGCAAAGATGTAAGGTACCATCCACCTTCTTCGCAAACAACACAGGTGAACCCCAAGGGGAAGTACTGGGTCGGATGAAACCCTTAGCATGCAACTCCTCCAACTGATTCTTGAGCTCTTGAAAATTAGGGGTAGCCATTCTGTATGGAGGTACGGATACCGGTGAGGCTCTTGGCACAAGCTCATTCGAGAAGTCTACCTCACACTCTGGAGGCAAACCTAAAAAGTCTTCTAGAAAGACATCTAGAAAGCGATCAACCAATGGAGGAAAATCCACCTGAGAGGTCCCCTGATCATCTAGATATAAAATAGAAATCTGAGCCGTAACTCTACCCACACCATGATGATATGGTCTAGCTCTGCTTTCTTGGACATCCCATTCTCCCTTATGAAGAAAAGTCCCGCCCTCTGGTGATTTGAAACTCACCCTACGATGATAAAAGTCGACAGATACTTGAAAAGGAACTAGCCAGTCTATTCCGAGGATGACATCATAACATGTCATCTCCAGGACATAAAGATCCCACACGAAGTGACACCCACCAACCTCAAGGGGACACTCCTTGAACTGACGCAGATTAGAAGTTCAATGTCCCAATGGAGTGTACAGTGCCAAGGATTCCTCAGAAGTAAGCATAGTGAGTATAAGGCTCTCCACAGTGTGCATAGAAATAAATCTATGAGAATTTCCGGTATCGAAAAGTCTAGAAGATAAAACTGAGGCTACTAGGATCATACCTCGAATTGTGGAAGGTCGAGGATCCTGCTTCCAATGAATCTGCTCTACTGCAAATGTCTGGCCAGTACCATGACCCTGTGTAGCAGCTTGATATCCCTGAGCTGATCCCCCTTGAGCCTGACCACCGCGTTCACGACCTCTACCCAAGCCTGAATGACCTGAAGAACTCCAGCCCCCTGTTTTCTGTGGGACTGGTAATCCTACTCCCGAATGAGAGGTAGAAACAGATCCTCCTTCACTAGCCGCTGGAAGAAGAACCCTGCAAAAACGATGCAGATGTCCTATCTTGCCGCAAACTCATCACTCCACTGGATCTCTCGGGCACTGAGGCTTATTATTCCAACTCTTTCCTCACTGATATCACACCACCGGGTTTCCAGAAGGAAGATCCCATCTTCCAGAACAAATGCCCCACTTCCTCAAGTCACCTCGAGTAGACTCTCAGTGGCGCTTCCTGCTATCAATATGAAATGACTCAGCCTTGGATACTGAACCACCCTTGTCAACAGCTCTAGTCTCCCTCAGATTTCTTTTGGTGATCAGCGCCTGGTTGACTATCAAAGTAATAGAAGTCAACTGGAAAATGTTCACCTGTGATATGATCTCTGGTTTGAGGCCTTCCTCAAACTTCCTCGCCAAAAACAGCTCTTCATTTCCTAGAACGGGAGGTAAAAGATGTAACTCAGTGAAGCAGGAAGAATAATCCATAACCGAAAGAGTACCCTGCTGCAGGTTCATGAACTCCCTGGCCCTGTCGGCCCTCAGCATCACTGGATAGACATAGACATAGAACGTGCACTAGAATTCTTCCCACGACATACTCCGCTGGCACCCTTCCTGTGAGACTACATCCCACCATCTCTTGGTAGAATCATGCAGCATGTAAGTCATGAGCTTCACTTGTCTGTCTGGGGTTGTCTCCAGATGCTTGAAGATGGAAATCATGGTTTCTAGCCATGACTCTGCAACCTAAGGTCCTCCCACCCCTGGGAAAGTTGGAGGATGCTACTGCTGGAAGACTCGCGTCAGCTCTCCCATATAAGGGGCAGGATGCTGAGATCCATGGAACGTCTGAATGAACCTCATGAAGCCCTCTATGAACTGAGCATCCACAGAAGTTTCTGGAATCACTACAGGTGACATATCCAGAACAATCGACATAACAACGGGTAGTCCCAGGTCTGCTGTATTAGGCGTACGATCACTGCCTGGTTCTTGGCGTGCAATGGGAGGATGTGTTGGTTCCATAACCCAAAAATGTCAAAATCACACTCCAGATTTAGGATTAACAAGGACAGAAAACACAAGAGTACAAAACAGGAAAAGGAGAGAGAAACACTTAAATTTGAAAAACCGAACTACACGGCATGTTTGTTAAATCCAGTTACAAGGGCGTGTAATTCTGCCACCACTGGTCATGTAATGTTCCAGACTACACGACGTGTTGTCCCAAAACATGACATGTACTTGAAATCCACTCCCATGCCCGAGTCTCCTTGCACAGCTAACATACATAGTCCTCCTAAGCCTAAACTACACGGTGTGTTCACTAAGGGCATGGTGTGTACAAGCCAGGCTTCTGCGGCCCGTGTAGCAGGTTACATGGTCGGCCACACGGATAACCCCTAAACAGCGTGTTCCAAAAAAACACGGCATGTATAAAGATGGATAACTCCAACCCGTGTTGTTCGTGACACGACCGGGTACCCAGAATAAACCTACACAGTGTGTTCTTATAACACACGGTGTGTACTTGACAAGTTTCCCCGACCCATTTTGTTAGTGACACAGCCGGGTACACAGTTTACTACTAAACGGCGTGTACTTATAGTACATGGCGTGTCCCTAAAGTTTTTCCGACACCCCGTGTTTTTGTTTACACAAAATGTAACACGGTTCAAAAACTACACATCATTTATGTATAAATTACACGTCGTGTATTCTGGGTTTCTCTGGGCAGTAGCTCAGAAACTGCTCCGATCACCAGAAAAAAATAAAAAAACAACATATATGAGCCAAATTCCAATCTGTGGGGTCTCACACTCCCCGCGAATCAAATCTTGGCATAATAATCATGCATAAAACAAGTAAAAAACATAAAAACAATGATCCACCAAATTCCGGTCCTCGAGGGCCCATAACACCTCCAGGACCAGAGCTTGGCACCCATGCTAAACAGGCTGTAAAAGAAGTAATACTCTATCAGCGCACCAAGTATTTCTATCACAACAACTACCACAACTTCATGCATAATCTATCATGATATCTATTACAATAGCATGCAATTATAATGCTCCATAGATGGCATGGTAAAATGCATGACAAGTGATTTCCTACCCTGTGCCTATATGATGCATGAGATGACACACCCTCATCTAATCGGGTTGCAACCAAATAGAACCACAATCATATAAACTGTAACAACACAAAACATGTGCATCACCCAATGGTGGAATATAATAAACTGTAACACTTGAAAAAACTGAAAATTTCAATTACGAGGTATTATAGCATTTCCCTATACATGGGTTAATTACTCCCAGGCATAGTTAAGTACTAACTACCCATTTATCCCTATCCCTGGCTATTGTCTCAAAATATTAAGCAATTTTAAAGGAAGAAAACCACTCTAATACCACTTTTTAACGACCCAAATCCATATCCCTTTCACTCGTGCCCCGTACCCGGTTCGCCACATGACCTAAAGCGTGCTTCCCCAAACGCCAGAGGCTGCCGACTAGCAGCGAGGGCCTTGGTGAGTCAGTAGGGAAACTATGCTCTCATTTGGAAAAGTATGCAGTAGAAGAATAAGCATAAAAAAGCGGAAACAATAAATAGCAAGCAACAACTGAAATAAAAGTAAAAGAAATTTCTGATATAATAATGATGCAGAATGGTATGTGTATCTATGAAAAGCAGTAAGAAAAAAAATGTGCTGAAATTCAACTGAAACCAAAGTACTAAATGTAAACAGCAACCCCATCCGCATCGCGGGGCAAGGCCCGGTCCCATGCTCTCCAGCTCCGACTAGAAATCAAGTACCCAAGGTAGAAGGGCCACCATCCCTACCTATACCTGCAACCATATAATCTGTTTGGGCCAAAAAGCAGGTCCCAAACAGGGTGTGAGACTAATCCCAGTAGGAAACATCCACAATATTTTTTCCCTAATGTTAGTGAGTGATATAGAAAAAGTAAAGGTAAATAAGTTCCATAAACAGTTCTACCAATTACCATTCACATTCATTTAATTGCAAAACCAGGGAAATCCAGAAAAGTTTCCTATTCCACGATAAGGAAGTAACACAACAGGCATCTAAAAAGGCTACCTAACACAAGTATTACGAAACCCAAGCTTGTTCTTTGGCTTGGTGGACTCGTCACAAAAAACCATCAAGAATACACACACTGACTCTCTGGGTGGCTAAAACAAGCAGATCCCTATAGTCCAGTCAAAATACAAGGCACAAAATGTCTGGGAAGCTCTTACGTCAATTCCCCTATGGTTTTGCAACGATAGCTATAGACTCTATGAAGAATCACTTACTTCTAATTCCTCTTTTGGTCTCGATGCATGGGTAAACTAAGAACACTCATTGGAAGCACAAAGTCCTATTCCCGTAGGTCATGCATACAAAACTAAAACAAACAGACCCTCTAAGGAAGCACTTAATCATCTATTCCCTCTTTGATCTCCCGCACCAGTTTCTCACAGCCCTGAGTAGTCCAGTCATGTGTAATCGACCGTTAGAAGCCCTAAGTATGTTAAACAACTACTTGTATAATAGCTAAAAATGCATCCACAAGAATATAAACAGCAAGAAATACATGCAATCAAGTCAACAGGAATACTAGAAATGTGCAAAAAGGCTTGCCTCGAAGGAAAACCATGACAAACGACAATCAATAGCCAAAACAAGGGAAAACACCCGTGGGGTGATCCTCAAACATAGTAACAAGAAATTTTTAATCATCTAATGACCTCAAGCATACAAGAAATCTAAGGCAGATAACAAACAGGATCGAAACCCTAACCTGAGATACCCGATACATGGGTATCCGACACTTTTGCACCCAAAACTCAAATAACATCAATGTAGGGAAACAAATCACCCACCTTGATCCCCGGAGATTGATATACTTGAATCTCGACCCGTGAATCAGCCTAGAATGGAGTATATCTGCAAAAACATCTAAAACGCTCAACCTTAGAAAACTCACACAAGAGGAAGAATCAGGAAATGAGGAAAAAGAAGAACCAAGAACAGACCGTTGTGATTCTTCTGCAACCGATGGAGTTTGATTCAGAAAACTGGTGATGGATCCGTGGCTCAGAGAAGAAACGGCCTCCTCAGATGTTCTGGACAAAATTAGGCAGAGAAGAAGATGTTTTCCGTTGTTAGGAGTGACCCCGGGTCGATTAATGATATAAAAAAAGTACATGCCGTGTAGTGGGTTTTTCCATACTACACAAAATTGGCCTCCACGCCACCCTACACACCGTGTGTGTGGTCCGATCTCAGCCAACACACGGCTTTGAGTGTCTGAGGAGTACATGGTGTGTACTCATAATGTACACGGCGTTTACTCTAAAAATTTCCACATTCTCCATTTTTCCTCAAAAATCCAGTAAAAGAGATCCGTACCTGAAACCGAAGCTCTGGGTTATCACAATATGCTTATTGTGTCTAAATTTCTTTAATTCATAATAATTAAATAATAAAATCATATATGATTCCAAAAATTAACTCCACCCAAACTATCCAACATACATTATCAATATTGATTAGGTTTTTTCACAAATTAATATTATCATCTCAATATAGAGTTCATATTAGTGGTTATCTGTCACGTAGTAATTTTTGTTCAAAAAATTCAAAATTACCACTAAATTTTCTTTCTATGTTATTGGAAACATTTTTTATATCTTTTAAAATTATTAAATAAAAAAACCAAATAACAATACATAGATGTTTTAGGAATCTTGTATCTAAAATATAAACAATAAAACACTTTTATAATATAATTAAAAAATCTCATCACTTTAGTCATTTCTTTTCAATGATTGGAATAACATAGTCCCTTACATAATCTAAAAGTTAATACATGGATTATGGAATCGACTCTGTTAATTACTAAACTTACCACACATAATATAATGAATAATAAATGATATCTTAGGATGAAATTCATTTCAAAACAATGAATTCTATATTTTTTCTTAGTATTTACTTTCTATATACCCTAATTTTCCAAGCATAGAACATCTTCTTTTTCCTATGACAAATTATCTTGGGTATATATTCCCACATAAATAACATGTATAAAGTTGAATGTTCTCTCCTATATAGTCTCTATCAACAAAACTCTCATGAAACACCATTTCCCTTTTACATGGATTGTTAGGAAACTCACCCCAGATGATGTTTTTAATCACATAATGAGAAAATTTATTTTCCATAATAACAATTTTATGCATCATAAATCCCATTTCATTAGGTTTCTCATGGATAAAATCATTACATTATACAGCATATTTAGTCTTAATAATATTCGTCCTTGTTATAGAGAATGACTAAAACCAAAATGTAAAGTGTGGGAAATAAATATCAATGGGATTAATCAGGTAGTAATAAAATATAATCCATAGGATACCAAAGTCATGAAATGTTATTTTCAATCTATGAAACCTTAGGTTTAAGCTAGGTTATCAATTGTATAATCTATTTAAATCCTTTATAATGGTTCATTATTATTTTTTTGAATTAGCCCAAAAATATATCCAAGGACATTCTAGCCATGTGTGTTGTATTTGGCCAACTCATCAAGAATTACTGATGATTGAGTTATTAAAAAAAATCCCTTTCATATTTGTTAACCTTGAGTAAATGTGTTTCATACCTGAATTCAATTTCTAGTATCCTAATAGGAATATAATTTCAAAGAAAAGAACATGCTATTTCATTTGCTAAAACATTAGGATATTATCTGATACATGGAATAATACGTAGTATTTCCAAAAAAAATCTAACCCTAATATCCAAAAATAACATAAACTTGGTTTGATACGGACTATAGTGGACCAAGAATAACATAAATAGTTATTAAAAATTTTTATGAATATTCAATATATCTCAAAATTAACATTCTTAAGAATCATAATGGTTTAGGGTACTTTGATACTAATAAATAATAATCTTATTTAATTATAAACATCAAAAAATTTATCATTATTAATTACATAAGATACCCTTATTGGTTCATAATTCTCAGTATCCTTCTTCATAACCTGGGGAAAAATTATCACATTATAATGGGTAAGCTCAGATTCTCGATAAGGGTAAAAATGTGATCTATAAATAAATGATTACATATATTAAAATCATTGGATGAAGGGTATGATAACATCTGATTATCAATAGAAAATAATAACCCAGAATTACTAGATCATATTAATGATTCATGGAATAAATTTTTTATATTCCACAAGATTTAGGAATCATAAAAAATCAATCTCAATCCATGAGTTCAAATCATAAGCATATCAACATTTCAAAAGACTGTGGAGTCATCATAGGTTTAGAAACCATGTCATATTTCAATGTAAAATACTAAGACTATCATATCATAGTGGTCCAAGAATAACAACACTTTTCCTATATCATAACAGATCAGGAAACAGTGTATATTTTCCACATCACTGAGGATCGAGAATCCATACCTATTTCAAATAGTTGATCAAGTACATCAACACATTTTTCATAATTATCTCCCGATATATAAGGATTTACCTAATGAATTTGAGGGATTTCATAGACCATTTATCCGATAATTAAAACCATACATATGTGTGCCCAATGACCATAAAACATTAAACATTTCATCGTTACATAACTTGTGTAGAATAAACAGATTTAATACAAAAATCATCACCATAGTAACATAATCACACCATATAAAGAACATGGATGGTATCATTAGATATTAAACCTAGTTAAGAATAAAAAACATCAATGGATGTTAAAATGGAATAAAAATTCCTTCAAAATAACATTCAATTGTTTTTAAGAAAATATGCCAAAATATCAATTTATTTTGAAAACAATAACTTGAAATTCGTAGAATACTGATAAAACATATTAACATCAAGATCTCATTTTAAATTTTTAATCTATCATCTAAAACATTGAAATTAAATAACATTATGACAATCCATTTATGTCGTATATATTAAAAGAAATCATTCCTTTTACAGTTTTGTAAAAAAATAAAAAATGACTTTTTTGGAAAACATTAACTAATATTCATTTTAATCATTTATAAATAAACAAAAAGGTAGTGAAAATAATATTCATATAAAATTTAATGAATTGGTAAGAAATTTATTAAAAACATTTAGTGTATAGACATGAAAAAATGCTTGTTTACTAAAGAGGAAGTATGGTTAACTTTTTGTTAAAAACATTTTTTTTTATTTTAACTGGAAAATAAATAAAAATAAAAATAATACTTGAAATTTTTTGATTTAACTAAATAAGAAGAAAATATATGGTGTTTAAATTATATGGTCCATAAAATTTCCTTAATAGAAATTTATCAAAGACTAGACCAAAGAGAAAAGAAATTATAATATATACCCTTACCATTTTTTTAATCTCTGAATCAAACTGTAAAGTCCTCATACTTAGTATCCCAATTCTAGTACCATATATTATTACATTAGTACAGATAAAATAGTCAAAACCTATAGTATTGATTGTTTATTAGTTTTGGAAGAAATATTTCATACATGAACTGTACATTAAAATTTAAAACATAAAATACATCAAATAAAATATTTTGATAACACCATAGTTTTCCTAGATTATTCCTATATATTAGCCATAATATAAATCATGGAATCTTGAAAAAAACATAAGAATGGGGTTAGCTTAGGTGCTTAGTGAGGGTAAAAAATTTAGCAAAAGATATCAAAAGTAAATAAGAACAATACTGAATGATGAATAACTAAGATATGATTCCATTGAAACATAATATTGAGCATTATATGATATTTAAAAAACTCTAAATAAGTATTATCATATAAATAATCAGATTAGGATGGCACTTAACCATAGATATACTACAAGTTGAATACTGAAATGGGATTTTAATTTATAATATTATAATGAAGTAATTCATAATTATATATGTCCAAAATATACCGTCAAGGCCTCAGCTAATAAGATTACATAAATGGGTAAGGCCTTCCCCAACACCCTATTAAGACTGTCTCATGGACCTTCTGATGCAACGATGAGTTATATCAGGGCCCACTCACCACATACTAACTCCAATGAATTCATCATATGTCAAATAATCGATTTAAAATGTTAACTTTATACCAAATTGTCCAATACCACATTGAAATATTTTAATTAATAATAGTATATGTAAATACTCTAATAAAATAAATGATAAGTATTTGAGGGAAATACCCTTTTACATTGGAAAGAAGAGATATTTGGAAAATAATTTGTATGTTTCATAATTTCACATTTTAAAGAAGTATATCCCAAAAAAAGAAAAGGGGGGAAAATTAATTAATTTAAGGCATCAATTATGTCCACCATAATTTAAAACATGTAAAAATAGTTTTTAAGAAATGTTATAAATATGTCTCTTTAGTGTTCTTTAGTGGGAAATAATAAAAAATATTTTAAATTGTAAAATGATTAAATGTTTTCATAAAAAAAAATTAACTAAGACAGTTTTTCATAATATAAAGTGTGACTTGGGAAATATATTGGTGGCGTAAAATTGATTATAGAGCGTACATGAAAATGGGTATGAAATTTGAAAGATCCCATCAATCAGGCTTGAAAATCGAGACGAATTGAAATGGGAACCACATAAATATTTTATTATCCAATAAAAGAAAGATGAACTAATCCTAATTCATGTTATTGTAACATATACATAAAATTTATAATAATTATATTAAAAAAAGGAATAATTACATTGGGCTAAATAGATAGAATGTGTAACCCGAATTAAATATGGTTGTTCTGGAAGATACCATTACCACGTTGCAAACAGTCCAACCATACGACCCATAAAATTAATGAATATAAAATAAGACATTTAATACCATAAAAAGAAATAGATTCAAGTTATTATACGTCAATTGGTAGTTTAAAAGTGATATGTGAAAACATTTACCTTATATTTGAATGTATACTAAACATGATCTTAATGTCATGGATTATCCAATTTAATTAATTAATTAATTAATTCCGAACCTTTAATAATTTTTTTATTTCATATAATTCATTAAGTTCATTTTTTCACTTTTTTATGAGTTAAAAAATACAATTTTATCATTTGAGAGCGTTCGTTTCATTGGTTTTCATGATCAATTTTATTGTATATATATTTGGAAAATAATGTAAAATGATAATCGATATACGTAATTAAAATTATATGTTATTAATAAAATTAAATAAAATTAAATGTTTATATACTTTTCTTGTTATATTGTATGAGGATGAATCATTAGATAAAACGTTAATGATAACTGTTTAGATTATTTGGGTGATTTTTCGATCATCAAGCGCTAGTTTGGTATTATTAATAAATATTTTGTATATATACTAGTAAAAACAAACTATATAGAATTTATTTCAAATATTAATTTCTTTTATAACAATATAAATGTTATTATTACCATCCTTTATGGTGTCATTTAAAAAAATTCATCATATAGGAAGATGGTAAATCAGTATTTGAGACACGATGTTTTCAATTTTTTCAAATGAAAAAGGGAAGTGGAGAAGAGAATTGATGATAGATTTTTCATTTAAAAAATAATTTTATAATATATAAAATATTATATTTTTATCATAAATATTTGGAAGGAGGAGTTTAGAGAATTTAAAAAAATAAAATAAAAATATAAGAAAATAGAAGGGGGTCATTATGTGTTTTACCACTTAAAATTTTAACCTTGAGAACCACTTTAAGGGGATTCAAATTGGTATTTTAGTGAAAAAAGGCTCTTGGACATGGTTAAGATCCATGGGAATTGTATTGGGTTATATTTGGTTATGCTTCAAGGATTAGTTGTTGTGAGGAGAAGAGGTGGTTTTTATATTGGATGAGAGGGGTTTTTTCTCAATATTTTATTCATTAGTATAATATTTTCCTCAATAGTATAAATAGTATTAGAATTATCTATAAATTTATTAATATAATGAATGGTAGGTTGATATTATGGTCATTATATTAGCAATGACTAAATATATTGTTTCCTAACTTATTATGTATTTGTCCAATAAATTACCTTATTTTATTATTCATAAAAATTCAAGTATTTTAGAAAAATTAAAAAAAAATTCAAACTAACTATTTTCAAACCATTAGAACTAAAAAATTTACAAAATTTATAAAAAAATTTAAATAAGAGATATTTTATTTTTAATTAAATTCATCATTTATTTGAAAATAAAAATTTTAAATTCATAATAGATTTTTGGCACATTATTATATTAACTAATTTCCATAAAATTATCTTATAATCATAAGAAAAAAATTCTAAATTTATGAATATATTTATTGAAAATATTTTTTATTTTTAACTAATAGAGTTGTTATAAAATTGTAAATACAAATTTATATTTCACAAAAATATGAATGCATTATTTATCATTTTTAAAACATTAATTTAATTAGTCCATGATATAAATATTCCTTATTTTTTTTTGTATGAAACCATAGATTTTATTTTTTCCTTTCATAGGTGAATATATTATTGTAATATACACATTATCATTTCCAACGATCACATAATAATTACAAAGTTCACATTAGTATTCTTTGAAAATGAAACTTATAAAAAAAATACAAAAAAAATTGACAAAATTAAATTTTGATATTATTATTTCAGAAATGTAGTTTATTTTGTAAAATATAATTCATAAAAGTGTAAAAAATATTTACAAATTATATCTATTAATAGTTAGTAAAACAACGTATAGAAAAATATTTCATTTTCTATGTGAAATTGTATTTATTCTAACCTTATGTTTCTAAAAATATTTTGGATGAAGGTATTAATATTTTATTGAATATATAACTTATGAATATTTTAATATCATTCAAAAATATTTCTTATTAATTTTTTTAATAGAACATTTCATTGTGGGAATAAAAATATTTTTTAGAAAATTAGAATTTATGTTTAATTAGTTTTCGTTCTAATTTATTGGACACCAATGAATTAATTTTATTAACTTGTATAATCTATATTTTCATAATTTAATTAATATCACTCATTCCTACAATTTACAACATCTAATAGATTTATATAATAATTAAATAATAATATTTAATCAATTTTTAAGCTAATAATCTATCGATGAAATTATACTAAAAAAAGAAATATCGTAAAATTTTGTGTTTTCATACTCTCCCCTCCATCAATAGACTACAATCTCACAGTTTAAAATTGTACATAAAAAATAGGATTTTGATACGTGGAAATTGCTTTTCGAGGAACCCCTATTAGAAATAGGGATAATAAAATATCCTCTTAAAATGGGGAAATGAAAAAGCAAGGGTAACCGAAAATGTAAGATTTTTTATAGGAAATAATTAGGGGAATAAAATAACATCAAAACAGAAGAAGAATATAAATATCAAGTTCTGATTAAGAGTTATATAAAATATTTTTGGTATAATTTTAACCATCAAGAAATCATAAATCTAGGATCGGATAAATGACAACTGATTTCTTATAATGAAATGTAAATAGATAAATTTTTTGTACCAAAATATTTTTCATAAAGATAAGGCATCCTTTAAATATTTGGATAAGAACTTGATGAAAGAAATGTACCTGTTTTCTGTACATATAATAAGCATGATCTCAACCTTTAAATATTTGGATAAGAACTTGATGGATTCTTTATTTATAGTGATGCTTCAAAGAAAGGACTTGGTTGTGTCCTTATGGATAATAATAAGGTTACTGCCTATGAATCACGACATCTAAAAATTCTTGAGGAAAACTATCCAACTCATGATCTTGAGTTCGCTATTGTAATCATTGCTTTATAGATATGGAGACATTATCTATATGGTGAGAAATGTGAGATTTATACTGATCACAAGAGTTTGAAGTATATTTTCTCACAGAAAAAACTCAACATGAGGAAAAGGAGATGGCTTGAACTACTGAAGGATTATTATTGCACGATACAATACCACCCAGGGACGGGAAATAAGGTGGCAGATGCTTTGAGTAAAAAAGATCATGGAGTTTTGAACATGATGAGAATTGAAAGGGATCCTATTTTCCTGGATCTAGTGAATATGGATATTGGAATTACCATGGAAGGTGAAACATCAATTCTTTTTCAAATGGTTGCCAAACCATATTTACTAGAAAAGTCTAATCTTTCTCAGACTGATGTTGAATAATTTCAAAAGAAGATTAAAGCTTTGAATGATGGGATATTGAGAGACATTGTGTACGATGAAGGAATTTTGAAATTTTTGTAGAGACTTTGTGGTCCCGATATACCTGATCTGAAAAGGGAATTGTTAAATGATGCTTATAGTTACAATTTCTCTATACACCCTAGGGGAACCAAAATGTATAGAGATTTGAATGAACATTTTTGGTGGGACAGCATGATGAGGGAGATTGCTGATTTTCGTTCAAGATGTATGGTTTTTCAACAAGTGAAAGATGGAAGGAAACAACCAGGAGGAGTCGTGAAACCTCTTCCCATAACGGAGTAGAAATGGGACAATATTACGATGGACTTTATCATGGGACTACCAAAGGATTCTATAAAGAACGTTGATAAATGGGTTATTGTTGACCGTCTTACGATGTCAAAACATTTTCTTTCTATATGAGAATATCTACGACTGGAACGTCAAGAAAGACTATATATTAATGAAGTTGTTAGAGTTCATGGAGTACCCTTATAAATTGTTTCTGATCATGATCCCTGTTTTACTTCAAGATTATGGAAGAGTCTTCAGAAGGCCTTGGATACTGAACTTCATTTGAGCTCTGCCTACCACCCACAAACAGATGGAAAATCAGAACGGACTATTCAAACCTTAGAAGACATGTTGAGATCATGATCACATGAGTTTCAGGGTATTTGGGATTAATATTTGCCTCTGGTGGAATTTTCCTATAACAATAGATTCCATTCAAGAAAACATGTAGGCCCAAAACTTCTGGAGGAAACTATGGTAATGGTAAAGTCAATCCAAAACCACATCAAAGCAGCTCAAAGAAGGAAGAAGAGATTTGCTGATAACTGAAGGAAGGATTTGTAATTTTGGGTAGGAGATCATGTTTTCTTGAAGGTATCTCCATGGATGGGAGTTATAAGTTTCGGTAAGAAGGGTAAATTGAGTCCCATGTACATCAGACCTTTCAAAATTCTGTACTTAATTTGGGATGTAGCTTACCATTTTAAAATTCCGCCAAGTCTCTCCAAAGTTCACGATGTGTTCCATGTATCACTATTGATGAAATACATGCCTGACCCAACGCATGTACTCACCTATGAGAAATTAGAACTGGAACCTGATTTTTCTTATTGCGAATAGCCTGTCAGGATTCTTGATAAGAGAGAACAAGTACTAAGAAACCAGACGACTCATCTGGTAAAATGTCTATGGAGGAACCATAAAATAGAAGAGGTAACGTGGGAACCCGAGGAAATTATGATGAAGAATCACCCGAGCCTTTTCATGCGGTGGTATTCTATGAATTTTGAGGATGATATTATTTGAATTAGGGGAGAATGTAACACCCCAACCTTCTACGGTCGCTTCTCTTTGAATAATACAGTAGTGTGTGTTGTACGCATCTTCGAGTTCTAACACACACCATAACCAATCAAACTAACTGTTATGAATAGTAGTACCCACATTTTGAAATTTTATAAATTTTATCTTTCAAAATGGACTTCAATTTTGGATTTTTAATATCAAAATTATCTTAGGTTGATGTTTTGGTATTTTTTTGAAAACATTCAATTTTTGATGAATACTGAAAAAAACAGTGAGTTATTATTTAAAACCAAATTTTTATTTTCATATTAATTTATTTTTTTTAAATTTAATCAAGGTCAAAGTAGATACATAATAACTATATAAGTTCAATGTAATTCATTGGAGTTATATTATAATAGTTTTAGATATATAAAAATTTTATTGAACTTTTCACCATCATTTACCCACCTCCTAGGAGAATTTAAAAATTAACATAAAACATAATTTTACCACTTCTATTAGTGGAATTTAGAAAATCCTAAATACATAGTTAATATCAAGGAGTAAAATTTGGTTCAATAATTTTTGATGAATAGTAGCTGTTTACTTTTATTTACCACAGTTAAAAGTAAATAGGTTAATTAAGGGTAAAAATGTTATTTATATTACACTAACACATGTCCTAATTCTATTGGACAAGTTTATATAGACCAAAAATACCTTAGGAATAAAATATTATCATTTAGGTTCACTCGTATTAGATTAGGGCATTTATTATTATTTAATTCAAAGAAGAGTTAAAAGAAATAAAATAAGCATTTAATAACTAAAACATTTATAATATAGGGTTATAAATAAGATAAATTCTATTATAAATATTCATTATAAAGGAAATAATATTTCCTAAAAAATGTTATTTTATTTATAATTTTTAGACATTAAATAATTTAATTTATTTATGACACAATGGTGATGCTGTAATTACCTAATTAATGAAATATTAAAATAAGTGATATTATAAATATCAAAATAAATGTAATTTGAGACTTTTTATGAATTAAAATAATTTTATAGGTTAATATGACATATTAGTATTGTTTATATAATTTTTATTCGAATTAATAATGTTGTTATGAAATTATAAAAAACAAAATACCAAATAGTTTCAAAATTGACATGAAAGAGTTTTTATAACAAATATTATATTACTAATTGATATTGTATTCCTAAAAATCTAAGGTTCGAAAAAACGACTTATTTCATGATAGGTGTATCATTAAGGGACTACATGGCGGTTTCTTGGATGTATTTAGTAATTTTACTAACATTATAAAATAAAAATACAAAGTGACATGTTAAATGTCAAACTAATTAACTAAGAGTTAAAACTAAAAGATAAGGATAATATAGTGTCCCAAAACTATCTAAAATATATTGGGAGAAAGGGTTTAAAACCATCCCCACCTAAAAATTTAAATAATAGACTTTGGAGCAATTAGAAACATAATATAAATTTATTATAAAAAAATATTTCTAGCTTTTCCAAAGGTTCCCCTCACCCCTCTTATAAAAGGGCACTCCCCCTTCTCTCTAATGCACACCTTAAATGCCTTTTGGATCGGCCAAACCCTGCCCAAATATTCTCTCAACTTCACTCACTTCTACTTAGAGGCATTTTTTTGATCAGAAAACCAACCTAAAGATCCCTTTTGATCAAATGAAAAGGTAGAACCCGATTAAGAGGTAGTGTTTTCACCACCCTCTTTCAAGTTCCATTCTTCTTCAACTTATTATTTCTTTGTTATTACCATTCTAAAATAATAACTCCAGTATCTTATATATAGTGTGATTTTATTATAAATATGGTATAACCATATTCAGTAATCTATCCATCCTTTGAATTACATGTCACCATACGTGCGTACGTACGACATACTATCTCCACGTCGTGGTGCAATTGTTATTCAAAACATTATTATTTGGATGGGTATAATAATGATGTATAATTCATGTAAATAATAAATATAACATTATAATTATTTTTTATATATGATATACCAAACAATTATATATTATTATAATATCAAAATAATGATATTGTCACTCGTGTGTACGTACGGACTACTGTCTCCACGAACGCGATGATATTCCTTCCCCATCGTATCCATTCAAGACTAAATTTCATTTGATGATTAAAAAAATTAGATACATGATATAATTCTAGATATGAATAATATAAATCCCATCCATAATAAATATGGCTCACATAACAATTAATACAAAGGAAAATGACCTTGTTAACACCCGAAACGAGGATAATACAAAGATATTATTAACAAGTCAATGTGAAAAGATCATATATGATATAATATTAATGTATATAAATATTTTATAATTTAATAACAATTATTTAAAAATTATACAGGATTTTAACCTACCCTCAACCATGGAAAAGTAAAAGTTAAGGGTTTATTTTACAATCTCTTCATTATCTGATGTTGTTTATACGTAATTATCTATTGTGACCTCTTTATCATCCACATTCATGTTTCGTAAAAATGAATTTCAAATCAGACTAAATATTTTAAAAACTATTGATTAAAGTAACTTATACCCTTTTTGACTTTTATAAGATGTTTATAAAAGAATCATTTCATCGCTTTCCAAACAAGGTCCTTTTTAACCTTTTCGACAGAATTAAGGTAAGAATGTATTTTTTAACTTATACGGTGGGTGCGGCTATTTTCCAACGTTATAAAATCGTCGAAGCTTCCCATAAAAGATTATAAGAAGATTTTCAAAATAATTTTTTTATTTTATAATTATGTGACTTTTAAATCATTTCAAAAAAAGATATATTTCTCACAAATAGTTTTGATTTCATCTATGTCAACATCCTTTGTTGGATTTTATGCTTATTGGAATTTGATTTATTATGATACAAAACATCCATATAGTATTGAAGGTTTTGTGATATGTTTGACTATGGATGTGTTATTTTTATACCATTCATGGTTTGTGGATAAAGTATTGACATTTCATATGCTAGTTTTAATACGAATATTTATGTTATGTTTATACATGTTCATATGAGGAATGCATTGGACTTAATAAGTGATGGGTGGAGCTCGCTATATCTCCTCGATACATCAGTAGGTCTCATGAGACAAACTAGTGTCTTGGAAAAAGGCGTTGACAAAATCTTATTTGTAGTCTTCTCACAATACCTGGACAATGTGGTTACGATAGTCTTGCATTATGAATTCCATCATTATGTAAGTGGTTATAGATATTGCATATGATTATTCGACTAGTAGAATATCGATGGGAATAAGTAAATAGAATTATTTCATTTTATATCTACCATATTATGATGAAGTTAATGTTTAAAAGGATTTTTTGTAGTTATACATTGCCTGAAATGTTGATGCTTATTTATGAAAGTTTCCAATTTATTGTTATCCTTACTGGGCATTTGATCTCACCCCTTTCTATGTTTTATTTTTCCCAGGATGTGAAGAAATATTTTATGAATGACCTGCAGGGATAGTATGATGGGATATGAGTGTGGAACATGGATACTATGTTGTTGTAGTTTTCATTTTATGATGTAATGTAAACTTTATAGACATTTCTAGTGATTCCAAAGCTACCAAACTAATCGGTCTTTCGAGTCATGATCTTTTGTGATCATTCCAATGTTATGTAATAATGCACTGACTCTCGGTAACTGGGATCAGGGCGTTACAATAATAACCCAATTAAAATATTTTAATAAATAAAAAAAATAATTATAACTATTAAAACAACTTTTAAATCATTCTATTTTTTCTCATTTATTTCACATTTACATTATTTCTCATTTTGTAATTCAATTAGATAATTTTCCATTGGGTAGTCCACACGGTGATTTGGAGAACCCACAAGACTTCGACCATGCCATGCCCGTGCGTCAGGCGCTATCAAACAAAAAATGCCCATTTATCATCAAAAAAAAACATTGCTCAGCTCACACCTTGACAACAATATTTTAAACCCAGTTAAAATATTAAAATACAAATTATTACCATCATTGTTGTGAGACATATACACACACCTCTATAATAATAAGTCGAACAAGTCTAGGTGGTCATGCAATAAAATTGCCACCACTTTGTCCAACCACATTAACCTCATCCGTAGGACAGGGAATTGATGCTGACTATCTATAATATCTAGTACATTGGCCATATAATGATCTATATCTATATGTTTGTGACGAATTGTATCTCTAAAATAAAATATCATCCCATGAGCAGTAATATGTTGAAGATCATCAACATACAACTCGTAATAACTGGGAACCTTTATATGAGGGGGATTTGGAGTGTGATGACAAGGAGTGGGGTCTATAAGAAAATATGTATGAGTAGGATATGTAACAGTGGGATCTTATAGTAGAGGTGGGGGAGGTGGAGGTTTTAGATCAATAGTATAAATCAATTTTTTCATGTATGTAAACTTCTCCATTATAGATGTTATGATCCCATCCTCCTATGTCACATGGATATTATGAACCTTAGCTTCCAAAGTTTCTAATTTTATACACGGTAGTGACCAGACCCTAGTTAACCCAATACCAGTGTATGATATGAATTACATAGGCATTATCACAAGGAATCAATCCCCAATGGTCCAATCCCTTTAGTAGTCTTGATAAACCTGATACATAAATGTGTCCTTTATTACAAATTAATATACTAATTACAACTTAAATTTTTTCTTCTTTCAAAATAAATAACGTCGTGGATAACTCTAATACATCTAGAAAATCCCTACATATATTTCATAGTAATATATTATGGGTTTTCTGGAAAGAAACATAGTAAGGGTGAGCACAAATTCTCAGTTAAATAATAATATTGTGGTATTAATAATGAATCAATGATAATATTAAATATGGAAAGGTAAAAAAGTAAAAAAATATGGAATTTAATCAGAAATAGAATAGACGTGCATAAAAATATAGAAATGTAACAATATTAAACACATTCCATTCAGATAACAAGATAATAAAAACTGAGTATGGAAATGTAAGAAACTGAAACACATGCCATCTAAATAACTGAAAAAGAAATGTATCCCCAAATATATTGTTTTAAAATTTCATTCATAAAAAATAATGAATCAAAATGAAGGAAAATATTAATTATTGGACATCAAGTATTACCCATATGACAACTTATACTATTATTATCTATCTCCGGATAGTTTCAAACTATTTATAGAATCCCATAAAATTTGATCAAATTATTTTTATCATGAGAACCTATTAATGCATCGACCAAAAATATAATTTATAGTATCCACCAATCTTTGAATGTACAAATCATTTTTATATCATGTAAAAAATTTAATTAATAAACAATATGTGTTAATGAATATCTATATTCAATAAATAACATAAATTCAAAAAAATTCCTAAAATAATCAAACGACTCTCAAATTAGAAACTTTATGTCAAGAAGCATATAGTTTAGGAAATAATAATTTCCTTGATATGTAAAATGGATAATTTAGGGAAAAATCAATGTTCAATGATCATAGGGGATTGGATAGCTGAAGGGGATTAATAAATGAGTTAAGGAAGTGAATTAAAATACAATAGTTAGACAAATAAAAACTTACCATCTAGAGGAAGAAATTGGATGGTATGAATACATGAAATACAATGTAGTATAAAAATAATGTGTGGCTATTTCTAATGAATAGAAAAAATGTAAAAAAGTTATTTTAAAAAATTTGAGGAAAATTCCTTTTTGTTTTGAAAAAACCATTGTTTGAAATTAATATTTGAAAAAATTGGATTTTAAAATAAACCCTTTAATCATGAAAAGGAATCTTCAAATTAATTATGGCAAGTAAATTTGTACATGTCATACGAGGTAAAAGAACATTCTAATTTAATGGTAAATTGATTTGAAAAATACCTTGTCGAGAAAAAATATATGATATTTTTTGAAAACATTGATAAAATAGAAAAGGGTATAATCACATTACCAAATAATTTTAAATAATTTTTTAAAACATTTTAATAATAAATGGTTTTTAGAGGAAGTAGGATATTGGAAAAAAAGAGAGAAATAAGGTCGGGTTTTCTAAAAAACATTTTAAGTACTAAAGACTTGAAAAATGGTACCAATACATGAAAATGATCATGAATAACCAGAGATTACTGAAAGTGTTTATTTAATTGTTCGTACATAATTTCTTCTAATTGAAATTCCACTAATGGATCCTTAGTACAAGTCTTGTGGATAATAATATTTAAACATTCCAATGTGTCCAATACGACATTAAAAAAATTTAAATCATAAGACTTACGAAGGAATAATATAGATTGAAAATTTTAAATTATATGATGATAATAGAATTCATGATATAAAATATCAAAATTTGTAGTAGATAAACCACACAGAAGATCGAAATGATGATTATGAATTTTATCTCATGAGTGTAAAAAGTGAGATAAGAATCTATTAAATTGATTTTTATTTTAGGTGAACATCCACTAACAACCTTTATAATAAATATATGTGAATTTTATACTTATAGAACCATTTTCATGTTTATCATTATTTTATTTTACTTTTTAATATATTTTTACAACTTCTTCAAAAATTATGTTTACGTCGGTTGTTTCGACCAAATTAGGTTTATTTGTCAAAAACATTTGGTAGGTAAACTATGGTTAGATGGGTCATTATATAATATTTTCATAAGAATATCCATGGGTTAATAATCATATTTATAAATAAATCATACATTGAAAAACACTCATTAAATAAGGTTATGGAATATTATTCAACGTTACAATCATGGTGACAGCAGGTCGTATGTATGCATGAGTAACACTCCTATTTTTCAATGACTACTATGGATAAAAGGAAAGTAACACTATATATTTATAGAATTATAATTACATAATAATACCTTTTTATTTAATAACATAAAATAATATATAAAATTATTGTGATGAAAAAGGAATCAAATCATGTCAAGGCGGCGGTAGTCCACACGTCAATGAATAACATTATTACTTTTTAAGTGTGGTACGGGGTAATAAAGAATATATATATATATATATATATTTACAGAAAGGTAATTATTACATGAATATAATATATATGTTTTTCATGTATCATAAGTTTAATTATAATAATATTTTATACATTCTATGTATTGTGTGAACGAGTCAGATCACTTTGTGGGGGTGATAGTCCACATTTCCTCTAACAATGTTATCGTATTAACAAAAAATCGAAAGTATTAATGTTATTTGTTATAAAATGAATAAAAAGGAATAATGAATAAAAAGAAATCATATATATAATATATAAACCATGTTTACACTATAATGTCCAACCATGGATTTTGTTAAAAGAAAAGTGATCAATCGTCATTTCCTGAGGCACTAGTTCGTTGTACCTAGAAACTGTAAGATCATTACCCATTTAATAGAAGTGTGTATTAGTGTAGTTTAATATATTAATATAAAAACATCCTAGTATATTTTTTATACTATATTTTTAAGTTTTTATATAAAAATAAGAGTATAAGTGGTGGATAATGGAAATGAAAATAAAAATCTTGAGAGAATATATTACCTCTCAATCGGGTAACTTCTTTTGGTTTATACCAAAAGGATTCCATGGAAGGATTTATTCACAAAGTGAGGATTCAAGTTATAAGTTTGGTATTTTGGAAATATATTGTATTATCCTAAGTGTTTTGAGAGGTGTGAGGAATGTGGGAAGGTGGTGGCCTTTTATAGTAAAGGAAAATTACTCACTTGGAATATTTTGAAACAAGTTCGGTGTACACAGGTTTTTACCTAAAAAAATTATTACCAAACCATAAGAACTAAAAATTTAATGTTTAGTCACATATTTATTACCAGAGAATGGGTGTTGGATAATTTTCTAGGTCAATTATGCCTTTGAGTTAATGGTTTAGTCCAATATAAAGCTTATTTTTTCCTGAATAGTTTTAATTAATTTTAATTATTTTCACTTATATTTTTTGAAAAAAACAAAGTAATTATTGTTATAAATTATAAATTATTTTTATCCCAAAATATGAAATCCATATTTTCAAAATAAAATATATATAATTGGTATAAATAAATTTAAAATTCATTCCATAGGTGGGATGAAAAATTCAGGTTTTTAAAGTACAAACATCTGAAAAATGCTATGTTTTTATAAATAATTTCAATATTTAATTGATTCTAATGAAATAAAATGTATTAATTTATAAAATTATTATCTATTTAAACTTAAAACCAAATTATAATTATAATTTCTCATTATATATAAATTAGATGAAAAAAAGCTTTCATTTAAAATTCAGCATTTTTATTTATTCATTTAAAAATGAAATATTTCAAGTAAAATATCCAAAATTCAATCTAACCTAATTCCTGATATTATAATTCATATATAAATTATATTTTGAATTTTAAAATAAATCAATGTGTAAAAATTGAAATTTAAAATTGGTGCTCCATTATAAGCCGGTAAAATTGCCATTATAAAAGTATAGGTTTTTATGTGTAAAATAGACTTTGTTCTTATATTATGCCAATAAAACCTAATGGATGAACGTTAAAAATATATTTTTTAATATATTACATATATATTTCATTAAATAATTAATTAATTTTAATCAATTGTTGTTATTTAGAAAAAACACCTTTGAAAGCATAAAAATAAAAATATCATTTTTATGTCCAATTGGTTGTTATTTTCATTTATCATTAATTATTAGCCAATGAATTCATTTTACATTTATATAATCCACAAATTTTAGTAATTTATTTAATAATATCAAAACCTATAACATAATGTCTAGGTTATATCAAATTAATTTAAATAATAATATTTAAATAATACATTGTTATTTGGTGAAATTTGGTCTTGCATGTAACACAAGCTATCAAAGAAGGTATCTCTTTCATGTGATTCAAGATATTGAGGAATATTTATCTTTAGTTTAACAGAACATAACCTAGGGTTTCAGGTATTCTAATATATAGAATCTATTTTAAATAGTAAATATATTATAAAATATCTACATATTATATTCCATTACGTTATTTGTGTCATCTTTCATGCACGCTATCAAATACAAGGTTCCTACAATAGAATTTCTAGGTGTTAAATTCTACCCACTATATTTAAATTTTGTCCTCAAAATTTATAATTTATCTTAGTGATATATTTTATGATGTTTCCTATTTTGAATTCTCACACCATGATGCGGGTTCATAAAAAATTCTATAGAAAATAAAAGATTTGAAGTACAAAGGTCACATGGACTACAATGTAATTAGGTATCTAAGTAAGAGAACATTAGAGGAATGTAGAGATATGTACTCAGATTAAAATAGTAAATATATATAAGTAGTAAATGAGGTCATAAATAATAAATAATTGACCGATCAACGTAATGTTGAATCCCTCAAAACCATAAATCTTTGATGATTTAGAATACCAACTCTTCAATAGAAATTACAATTTTATGAAAATTTTTATTTCTAAGTCATTTTCCAAATCCTGAGTAATTATTTTATGGAAAAAGAATATAAAAATTAATAGTTACCTGATAAGATTCAATATCATATGAACAATATTATCATTGATTGTGCTCTGATAAAATTCTAATTCTTACCTTTACTCATAGAAACTAATTTTCAATAAAATATTTTTTAGTGCCTAAAGTAAAAAAATATACTTTTAAATGATTTTAAGGCCTATAAAAGAGTGACATGTCTTAAATATTCTTATTTAAATATCTTTCAAACCCAATATGGTTAATATATTAATCTCTAATATTAAAAATTGATACTACAAGTGCATCATTAACATTAATCAATCAAATTGTTCAACTAAAAACAATGAAATTTTAACCTGGACATTGCATACATCAGTGGTTTGTGTGAAACCCTATTCATACTTTTGTCATTTTTTCATATCCCATGGCCTTGATAGATATGATTGGTTGTCACACGACATATAGATTATCCATTTATGAAACCAAGTTAATATAATTTCTGAAGTAACTCTGATATACATCCTTGAAATTAGGTTAATAAATAAATAGCTTTTTAACTAAGGGTACAACCTCAATACATAAATAATTCATTTACAATATTTTCAAAGAAGTCCTTCCTTGGTATTATGTTTATATATATTATAATCACAAGTATTTCAATATCAGGAAACGTTATATTCATTCTAAAATAACTTAGGATTAATCAAGGATATTATTTTTCATTAGACATTCCAATTATTTATAATATTTTGTAAAGAAAAGATGTATTATCCTAAAAATATCCCCTGGAGATTCCAACCATGTTTGTACTAAGGATCTTTTTAATGTACTAGGCTACCACGAGTTAAGACCGGATCACTGTGTGGATGTTTTTACTACTAAGTACATATTGGCCTGAACCAAGTCATCTTGTAGTATCCCGAAAGGGATTTACTTCTTAGAAGACCCACATCATCGATAATTTACAAATATTCTAGGATTTACTTCTATATATATCCTCAAATTCTACCTATTGACTATGTTCTCTAATTATGTTTTCCTAAATCTTGTTCCCAATGCTTATACTAAACATCCTTTGATACTAGCTATAGAAACACGACCCAAGATAGCCTAGTGCCAGTGTTTTCTATCAATTACATTGGCATGATTAAACAAAATCAAGCCCCAAATGACATATTAGTTTAGTAATCTTTGATAACTAGATAAATAAGTGTGTCTTTTATTACAAATGACTACATAATTTATAACATAATTTGTTTATTCTTTCTAAATAAATGACTTTGAAGATAACTCTAATCCATCTAGTAAATCCTTTCATATAATTCCTTGTATGCTTCCTAGATTCTTGGGGAATGAAAAGTAATAAGGTTGATATAAAATTCTTATAATAAGAAAAATATAGTGTAATAATAATTGATTCAATTACAGTAGTCAACATGGAAAGGTCAAAAACTAAACACTCATACCGTGTAATCAATAAAATGGATGGATGTGCATAAAAATATAGTAAGGTAATAAACTGAAACATATTACATCTAAATAACTAAAACATAAATGTTTCAATAGATTTTTTTATATAAAATCTATATGATGAATAATAATGAATCAAAATTAAAGCAATTATTAATTATTGTATGTTGTGTATTAGGCACATGGAGATATCTGTTATCAAGATCAACCATCCAGATAGTTTAATACTATAAGTAGAAACATATTTAATTTGCACAAAATATTTTTCTCATGAGAACATATTTATGCATCTAAGAGCTATATAATGTTTGGTCTCCACCTATCATTGCATTTCCAAAGAATTATTCACATCGAGTAATTTATTTAGTTAATAAACTATATGAATTTTCAAATATATTTATCTAAAAAAGAACACAGACTTATCGATATTTACCCATAGAATAAAACAACTATAAATTTAGAACTGACATGTAAATAGGTATATAGTTTTGGAAACAGTAATGTCCATGATAAATTAAATGGAAAATTTCATGGAAATTCAATGTTCAAAGATAATAGGCGACTGAATATTTCAATGCGACTAACAAATGATTCAATGAAGTGAATGTCAGTACTACCCTTAGCCAAATAAATCAGAAACAACTAATAGGTAGAAATATGAATATATCAATAAAATGACTCCCATGTGGAGTAAAAATAAAGGTTTTTGGTTGATGATGAATATAAATATTTTTAAAAAAAATATTTTAAAAATATTGTTGAGGAAATATCCTTTGATTTTAGAAATAATTTTGAAAACTCCCCTCTTTGAAATTAACATCTGAAAAAAAATTATTTAAAAATCAACCCTCTATATACGAAAATTAATATTCCATGAAATTATAGATAATAAATCTATACATGTCATAAGATGTAAAAGAACATTCAATTTTCACGGTACGTTTATTTTGAAAAAATGCCTTATCGGGAAAGAGATAAGAAGAGTCCGTTTAAAACATTAGTAAAAGAAAAAAGGGTAAACTTTACTTTACGAAATAATTTTAAAATAATTTTAAAATATTATTTTAAAATTATTAAATAAATCATGGTTTTTATTAAAAATGGTTTCTTAGACTAAAGAGAGAAATATTGTTGGGTTTTCCTAAAAAAAATTCTAAAACATTTTGAGTACTAAAGAGTGAAAAAATGTAATTAATAGTTGGAAAATGGAAATGAATAACCCGATGGTAATGAAATTGGTTATTTAGAAATGGTTATATAATTTCCCCAGATGTAAATTCCATTGAAAGATCATTAGTACTAGTCTTGAAGAAAGTAATATTTAAACATCCCAAAGTGTCCCATGGAACATAGAATCATTTTCAATCATAAGGATCAATAAGGTATAATATTCAATAAATGTTTTAAAAACAATGAAGAGAAAAGTTTTTTTGATATAATATATCAAAATGGGTAGTATATACACCACAAAATAGTAGTAAATGGTGAACATGACATTTATATCACATATGTTAAGTTTTATGAGAATCCCTTACACTGTGTTTACTTTTGGGTGAATGTAATTTTACATATTATATAATAGTATTATGATAATTTTTTTACATTCTTTATAAACCTTTTCATGTTTAAAATTATCTTATTTGTCTTCTTACTATATTGTATAGAACTACTTATACAATTATTTTTAGGTCGATTGTGTTGACCAAGTTGTATTTATGTGTCAAAAACAAATTTTGCAGGTCAACTATGGTAAAATGAGTAATTATATAATATCTACAAAATTATAATCATTAAACAATTATCAAAATTATACATCAATTATAATTTTAAAACAAAACTTTATATATGGTGGTGAAAAAATATTCAACATTACAATCATAGAGATGGTAGGTCATACGTACGCATGAGTTATGTTCCAGTTTTTAAATTATCATTATGGAAAGAAGGTATGTAACATCATATCTTTAAAGAAATATAATTTTATCACAAAAATATTATTATTTAATAATATATAAAAATATATAGTATTATTTTGATGAATAAGGAATCATATCATGTTCAGGAGGTTGTAGTCCACACATCCATGAATAATTTGATCACTCGTGTGTGAAAGTTTAATAAAGAAAATAATATTCAATATATATATAAATTAAATTATTTCATTTAATATCATATATTTGTTTTTCATGTATAATATTATTTATTATAATAGTATTTTATGTGTTCCATGTATCATGTGAACGAATCACATCCCTTTAAGGGGGCGGTAGACCACATTTCCTCATACGATGTTATAATACTAACATAAAATGGAAGCTATTAAAGGTATGGGTTATAAAAGGATTAAATATGTATAAATACATAATATATATCATATATATCATATATAAACATTGAATCCTTCATAATTTTCAATAATGGTAATTGGTACAGGATAATTGACCAATCATCATTTCGTGAGGCTGTAGTTCTACAAATGATGAAAATTGTATGTTCATTACCCATTACAAGGAAGTGTGTTTTTGGTTAGATTGAAATATGGACCTAAAAACATTATACTATATTTTTGGTATGGGGTTTTTTATTTTATAATATAATAGGAGGCATATAGGGGTGGATAATGTAAACAAAATGAAAAGACATGGGAGAAGACGTTACATCTGAATCAGGTAACTTCTTTTGGTTTATAATAAAAGGAACCCTTGTATAGATTTCATCCCAAAGGGAGTATTTAATATCTAAGGTAGGTATTTGGGAAGCTATTTGGAAGATCTAGTTTAAACATTATTGGTTTGAGAGGTGTGATGAAAGAGGAGAGGTTGTGGCCTTTTATTGGGATGAAAAAGGTCTCACTTGGGATTTTTGGAAACAAGTTAGGTGTACACATGTTACTACCTAAATAAATAAATATCGAACACAAAAACTCAATATTTTAATGTTAATGGAATAATTATTACCATAAAATGTGTTTTGGAAAATGTTCTAGTTATATTGGTCCCTTAAGATAATGATTTAGTCCTTTATTAAGAATAATTGTTGCGGTAATAATTATAATTAATTTTAATCACCTTCCCCAATATTTTTGCTAGAAAAGTTGAAATTAATTTACATTAAAAAAAAATTTATTCCAAATATGGAATCCATTTTTTTGAAATTATAATTATATAAGTGGTATAAATTAATTTAAATATCATCCTGCGGGTGGGATGATAATGAGGGGTTTTAAAGTAAAAAAGTTCGAAATATTTGTATGTTTTTATAACTAATTTAAATTGTAAAATGATTTCAAGGAAATAAATTGTATTAATGGATAAAAATATTATATAATAGAACTTGAAACAAAATTAAAAGAATAATTAACCCTTAAAAATAAATTAGATGAAAAAGCAGTTTTGAACAATAATTTAATACATTTAATTATTCATTAAAAAATAAAATGTTTTAGAAAAATATAAAAAATTCCCCCAAACCCAATTATTATTTCTCTATTTAAAATATTATGTTTATTTTGACTCATTAAATCAATTAAAGTTTCAAAATTCAGATTTAAAATGGGTACTCCATTAAAAGGTGGAAAAATTACCTCTATAAAAATATATGTTTTTATGTGTAAAATAGATTTTGTTCTCATCTTATTCTTATTAAAACTAATGGATGAATATTAAAAACATTTTATTGAATATATAAAAATATATTTCATTTAAATAATTAATTTATTTTAAATAATTAATTTATTTTAATTAATTATGTTTATTAAGACAAACCTCCTTTAGACGTATAAAAATAATAATATTTCTTCTTTTTTTGTCCAATTCGTTCGAGCTTTCGTTTTTCATTAATTAGTAGACAATGAATTAATTTTATATTTATATAAACCAAAAATTTTAATAATTTTTTTTATAATATTATTAACCTCTAACATAACGACTAGGTTATATCATATTATAATAAATAATACTATTTTAATAATACATTGTTATTTGGTGAAAATATGTCTTGTGTGAAATTCAAGCTGCTAAGGAAGGCCCCTATTTCAGGTAACAAACTCCATTGGGGAATATATATCTTTCATGTAAATCAATATGACTTGGTTTTTCTTCAATTGAAATATATACAATCTATTTTAAATAGTTAATATAATATAAACTATTTGGATATTATATTCCCTTATAGGATTGGTGTCACGTTTCATGCGCACTATCAAATACAAGGTTATTACTTTAGAGTTTTGGGTTGTTATATAAACAACATTCCATAAAGAATATTCATAATGGAGAATCATTTTTTTCGATACACCTATCGGGTATCCTTGTGCATGGCCCATGTGTTCAGCCTTTCCCAATGCTACATCTAAAATATACTACCTATCCTTAGCTATAAATACAACCTAAGTGTAACATCCCAGTTAAAAAAAGAAATGTATGAATCATTGTTTTAAGTAGATATTTATAATATCGTTTAAACATAATTTTAATGCCTCTATGTTTTGATTTTCAAAAAACGGCCACCTTCAATAGTGTTCAGTAAGCTATTTAGATCTTAATCGAACAAAGTTGTTTTTTGGTAAATAGTAACATAACATTATGAATAGTATTATTAATAGTAATATAAACTTAAATAATAGTAAATTATATTACTATTTTATTTTATTATAGATTTAAGATAATGATATTTGGATTAATTTTTCAATGTGATATAAAAGAAATTATAGTTTTAAAATTGTAAATTTTTTAATAAAGTAATATTTTATTTAAAAATTAAATTAATAATATTTAGAAAAATATTTTCTAAACATGTACTTAATGTTTTAATTCTACACATTGAGAAATGGTAAGGGTGAATTTTTGTCATTCTTCGGAAATCCTTCAATTTTCGAGGAATAGTGAAATACGCTAAAATACCATATATTCAAATTATCTGTAAAATAGATTATTTATGATATCATAAGTGATTTAAGGACACTTGGTTCAAACTCACATTTCATTAATAATATTTGGGGTCACCTTAATTAATATTATTCATACTATTGAGAAAACATATTATAAAAATTATTATAAAAATGAAAAATACCCCCTCTCCTCCATTATAAATTCCACCCTCATTCCTCTCTTCCTCCCACACCTCTCAAGCCTTGATCCTTACCTATGTTCTTCCCAACACACCTCCCAAGGATTTTCCCATATTCCTAGAGCTACTGGTCTTACCAAATGGCTATAACCAAATTCCTTAAGAGGGATCTCAAATAGAAGAGATCAAGTGGTAAATATCCACTTTCATTTTCTTTCATTCATTTCAATTTATGTTATTAAATTTCATTCCATTTGGATTATGTTGGGATATTTCATTCCATTTCCCACTTACTGCCAATATTATGTAATAATTAGGAGAGTCCCATTTTACCTAATCAAATTATTTTATGAAAATTTAAACGACACCGTTAGGCTACCAAATTAACATACAAAATTTATCATATTTTATTTTATTTTGAGTTCCTCTATTATCTTCTTATTTTCAAACCTCATATTATCCAAGAAGAATAAAAGATATAGAATATTTTATGTTATTAATTTTATCATTTTCATGTAACATTCTTCATCAATATTCTTCTCCTCCCCCACTAATTTAAGGAATTAAAAACATTGTATGTGATGTGTCGAATTACCGACATCGTGGATGATGTGATTTCAATATACCGTAATTCCTTCAAGTTTCATCATGAAACCATTTTTATTGTGGATGCAGAGTATAATATATTTATTATTTCTCATCCATGGTTCTGGAATTATTTTTTACACATCGTTTTAAATTATAAAACAAAATGATGTCGTTGTTATTAAAGAACCAATACAATGATATAAACGAACATCATTAATGTTTTAACTTATGAATCATCCTTATGTAAGTATTTAAAATGATAAATGGTATAATTTATGTGTCTATAAATATTTAAATACTACACCATTCTAATTCTGGATTTTCACATCCAATTGAAAAGAAAAACCATCATGAACCAACATGGGAATCATGTAATGAACTCACCCAAAAAAACAGTGCAAGGAACAAAATACTAACAATTAAAGGGTAAAATAATGTAATGAAATGATCATATATGGTATTATAAAGTTTTATATGTTTTGGTAAGAAATTAATATCACAATTTTAACTCTTATACAGGAGTTTTAAAAATGTTTTATGTAAGACAATCCTGATGTAAGGGAATTCTTAACCCGATTTCCATTCTTTTGGTTAAACTTGTACTTTGTTATTTAGGTGGTTTTAAAATTGTTTTTGTGAAGGGTTTGGTTTATATTATGTTGAATTATGGGTATTTACATTTTTTATTAATATTAAATTTTCTCTATTATGTGTCGCATTAATTATATGATATTTATTAGGGGATTTTCTTATAAAACCTCTTTTTAAATTCTGCTTTATAAAATTCAAAGGCAATGTTTTTTTGAAATTATTCATGTTGTATAATTATGTTTTGGTTAATATAATTTATTTATAATGAATATTGGGACCTATATATCAATCAAATTCATTGGGTATGTGTTTGTGTGAGGTCATACAAATGGTTTCTGCAAGTTTAACTGCAATGGTTACACATATTTTAAGGTAGTCGTGGGGGTTACAAATTATGTGGTAGCTGAGAGTGTTACAAGATTATATAAGTAATACCCCAAGTTAAAATTTGTGTAATATTTATGTTATTATGTGTTTTTTAAATATTTTTGAAATATCATGTTTCTCAAATTAAGTATATATGAGTGATGATTATGTCTTTTATAAATGTTTTCATATGTTACAAATATTCATAGACAAATGTTCTCTTTCCTTCTTTTACATCCCTTAATGAGATTTTTATGCTCATCCCTAGTTTTTTAAAGGATTTTCATAGTCTATAAGGATATGTAACCCAACTAAGGAATCCAAGTTAAATTTTTTAATAATTTTCAATGAAATCATTTTTAAGATTTAACATTTTGTATTTAAAAAAATTGAAACTGTTTATATGGTATCTTTTGTGTAACAATGACTAATATTATGAATGTTTTATGTCCCAAATCTCTAAAAAACTAAACATGAAAAGATCCTAAATTTTAAATGATGTTATTTATTTATTAAATTCAAGATTATGTAATGTAATAAGCCCAGGTATTTATAGTTGGTATCAGAGGAAATGTTTAGACAACATTAGGGAGTAGGTGTTTTAGTTAAACATATGGTTAGTTTATATGTCTATTATTTCAGTTAAATACATGTTTTATAACTTTTCAGATCAAGAAATGTCAGTTTAAAATGTACAAATGAGGTACTTAAATGAAATTTGTATTTCTTCTAGATGACTTTTTCCAATAATTATTGCAAAGTCATGTACAGATGACACTGAAATGTTTTCTAACATACATCTCACTTGCAATCAATTGTTTGAGATATCAAACAACTATATTATACCTTGATACCATCATAGATAATGGTTTGTATTTAATCAAATATTATTTTCTCAATATTCTCATATTTTCAAGTAAGTTAAATATTATCAATGAAGTTTCACATATTTTACTTTATCAATAGATTGTGATGCATATTAGGATTTTGAAAACGGTCCTGAAGAAGGAGACTATTGTGCAACCTATTTATATTTTGTTTTACAATATACTCGTTCAGTACATAGTTATAGTATTTCAAAAGAACCATTTATTAAAAGATTCAACCCAAACTAATTTTGACGATTTTATAAAAATTATGTTTTATCAGATGTTTTGAAATTATATGTCATACATGATTATTTTCTAAAACTATTATTTCTATGGAGACCCATATGACCAAAGTTGTACAAGGTGTATTTGTATGAAGGAAGAAAATTACATTGAAGGATTTATAAATCATTGTTGCAATGCATGGACCCTCTATTTATGTGAGCAAGATGATGATGAAATCAGGTGGACATCAAGATCAAGGTACACTCACCTGTGTAATAAGTAAATAAAATTATGAGGACACAATTTCTGAAAGGTGGTAATAATGTAACATCCCAGTTTTATTAAAAAAATTGAAATGAATGAAACTCTATTTTAAGTAGATATTTATAAATATCCTTTAAAAATTATTTTATTGCTTCTATGTTTTTAATTTTGAATAAATGGTCATCTATAATTGTGTTAAGTTATTTAGAGCCTAACGGAACCATCTTGTTTTTTGGTGAATAGTAACATACCCTTATAAATATTAATATGAAGAGTAATATAACACTAATGAATATTGAATTTAATTATTATTTTATTTTCTTAGGGCCTTATGATAATGGCATCTTGACTAATTTTTCAATGTGATATAAAAGTAGTTATAGTTTTAAAATTTTTAGTTTTTTAATAAAGTATGATTTTATTTAAAAATTATATTAATAATTTTTATAATTTTTTTTTTCAAAAAATGAACTTAATTTTTTAATTCTAGACATTGATAATTGGTATGGGTGTATTTTTGGTATTTTTCTGAAATTCGTGAATTTTTGATGAATTGTAAAATATGGTAAAATACCGTATATTCAAATTATCTGTAAAATACACTATTTCTGACTTCATTTTTGATATAAGTCCACTTGTTTCGAAATAAAATTCCATTATTACTATTTTGGGTCACATTAATTAAGATAATTCATAGTATTGAGGAACAATATTTTAATAATGAGTAAAATAATGAAAAATACCCCCTTTTCTCCACTATAAACACCACCCTCATTCCCCTCTTCCTCACACACCTTTTAATCCATGATACCTACCTATATTATGACCAACATTACATTCAATGTTCTTCACCACGTCCTAGAGATTCTGGTCTCACCAAAAAACCAAAACCAAAGGCCTTAAGAAGGATCTAATGGAGAAGAGATCAAGATGTAAACATCCTCTTTCATTTTCTTTCTTTCCTTTCATTTTATGCGATTCTTTTTCATTCCATTTTGCTTGGGTTGGGATATTTAATCCCATATCCACCTTAATACCCATATGATTTAATAACTATTAGAGATCCATTTTCTCTCATCAAACTATTTTATGAAAATTTAAATGACACCGTTAGGCTTCCGAATTTTCATATGGAATTTATCAAATTTTCATTTATTTTGATTTCCTTTATTTTCTTCTAATTTCCTAAACTCCTCCTATCCAAGTGGCATGAAAGATATAGAATATTCTATACTCTATATGTTCTCATGTTCATGGAAAATTCCTCATCAATATTCTTCTCCTCTCCCACTTATTCACGGAATTAAAAACATTTTCTCTGATGTGTCGAATTACCGATATCATTGACAATGTGATTTCAATCTACCTTAATTCCTTCTATTATGGTAATAAATCCATTTTTATGGTTCAAACTGGTTATTATATATGTATTATTTATCATCAATTGTTCTGGCATTATTTTTTACTGATGGTATTAAATTATAAAACAAAATGAGGTCGTTGTTATCAAAAAAACACTAAAACGATCTAAACAAACATCATTACTATTTTAACTTATGAATTATCCTCATGTAAGTATTAAAAATTATAAATGGTATAATTTATTTTTCATGAGATATTTAAATACTACTCCATTCCAATTCTATATTTTCACTTAAAACTGAAATGAAAAACCATCATGACCCAATCATGGAAATCATATAAAGAACTCACCCAAAAATAGTGCAAGGAAAAAAATACTAACAATTAAAGCGTTAAATGATGAAATGAAATAATCATATAAGGTCTGATAAAGATTTATATGTTTCTTTAAGATAGTAATAACAATATTTTAACCATTATACAAGTGGTTTTAACATTTTTAAGTACAACATGCCCGAGGTAAGGGATATCTTAACCCGATTTCCATTCTTTGGGTTAACCTTCTACTTCATTATTTATGTGGTATTAAAATTTTTTGTGTGATAGTTTTTGTTTATATTATGTTTAATTATGTGTATATAATGTGTTTATTCATATTAAATCCACTCAATTACGACTCTCATGAATTATATAACATTTGTAAGGGGATTTTATTTTTAAATCCTTTTTTAAAATTCTATTTTTCAAAATTCAAAAGCAATGTTTTTATGAAATTATTCATGTTGTATGATTATGTTATGGTTCATTTTCAATGGTTATGATGAATGGTGGGACCTATATTTTTCACCAATTCATTTGGTATGTGTATGTTTTAGGTCAGCTGTATGGTCACTCCAAATGTAACAACGACGGTTACAGAAATTGTATGGTAGCTGTGAGGGTTAAAAATTATAAGGTAGATGAGAGGGTTACAAGATTATGTATTTAATGCCCAAAGATACCTTTAGTGATTTATTTATGTTTTTCTTTGTTGTTTAAATCTTTTGAAAATCTCATGTTTCACAAAGTAAGTATATATCAGTGATGATAATTTATTTTCAAATTTTTTTCATACCTTACAAGTATTCATAGACTAATGTGATCTTTCATTCTTTTAAATACCTTATTGAGAAGTTTTTGATCATACAAAGTTGTATTAAATTATTTTCTAAAGTCGTAAGGATGTGTAAGCTAAATAAGAAATCCAAGATAAATGTTTAAATAATATTAAAGGCAATCATGTTTTATGCTTTAATTTTTTATATTATGAAAAAAATGGAAACCGTTTTTATGGTATCCACTCTGTAACAATGTTTAATATTAAAAATGTCTTATGTCCCAAATCGATAAATCGTTAAGAATGAAAATATTTTCAATGTGAATGGAATTTATTTCATTACATAATGCAAGATTATGTTTTGTATCAAGGTCGTGTCCTTTTACTTTTTGCACTACTCATCAAGAGAATCCTTTATAGAATAATTTAAAAATACCATATTGAATCACAAAATATAAAACAATTATATAACTTAAATAATTTAATAATGTAAAATTCTTATAATATATTTATCTACAACCCTCGACTAATCATAATGATGTTTTTCTTTTTTCCATCAAGACATCTTCCGTTTTTCATGCCTTCTGAGGGGGGGTCTACAGAGCATCAATACTCATCTGTTAGTTGTTCAAATATTTCATCCATAATTTTATCATTTAGTAATGTATACCCTAACTAAAAAAATTATTGGGGGTATACATTTCTTTCATGGATCTACTAATGATATCTCCTCTATTTATGTATATTAACAATTAGTAATTCATTAATATGACCATTAATATAAATAACTTCTAATAGTTGACATTGCAGATTCCAATAATTCTTCATTATGACATCATTCAAAAAATTTATTATAGGTATCTTCATCTACAAATGGATATATATGGAATGTATCTATATGTTTTCTATTCCCAACAATGAATTATAATATAAGAGAAGGTCCAAAATCAATCCATCTCTTAGTATCCAATGGCAGACATTTATTCCTGAATCCTTCACTATTTGGTATATCATATGTCATATGATAAGAAGGTTAAATACAAATATAACTTTAAAAAATGTAATATATGTAAAATAATAATAAATTACCTTACCAACACAGTATCCCACATTTCATATATGGTAACATTTTCAATACTTATATAATTATTAATCAAAATAATAATTTTACTTTTAGCTTGTATTGATATAAAATACAAGATTTTTTTTGCATGTGGACCTCATAGAATATCGTTATCATCAAATTCAACTGATATACTTTGGTCCTGACTACAAGAAACAAATAATTATTGTAAATGTGCGATGCCACGTTTTCCAACCCTATAACTCTTTTTCTCCATGAAATTTATTGTCAACAGTAATGAAGAATTAGGAGAGTAATCAATTGGGGAAAGTGTTCATTCCTATCATAGGTATCAAGAGAATGATCATATCTGAAAGAATATTGTATATTAGCTGAGGGATATTTCATTATGCTAAAAATAAATGAAAAAATTAGTAAAAATGACTATAATTACAACTATTACATTCAAATGAAAAATAAAAATGAAAATTATAAATGGAATATTATCAATCAAAAAGTATACTAAACTCAACATAACAAAATTTATTTAATATTTTTTATTGTTAACCTAAATCATAAAAAATTAATATAGGATTAAATCGAATGAATGAATGTATGAAAATAAACAAAAAATGCATTAATATGTGTTTTAATAAATATGTACATATTAAAATTTCTACCATTTTTTTAAATTTTAAAATATAACCCAAAAGAAAAACATTTGTTTCTTTTAAAATCCGGAATATACTAAAGTATTTTTTCCCAAATTCCTTTTTTATGATTATTCTGTATGGAAAACCATGTAATCGATGTGTTTATCTATATTATCTATTAATGTTTCTATTGAATTAGTGATCTCACAGAAATCAACATCTTTTTCAGTTTATCATTACCATAATATAGTTTTTCCCATGTAAAACAATAAACGATTTCATGTCGCATTGATCAATAAAATATAATTTGTTTTCAGGTATCTCTATGATAAATGTTCATCTTTGTATTCCAATGTATTCATATTAACTACTCTCATTCCAAACTGATAATGGTTGAAACCGTTTTTACCAATATATCATTTTAATTTTAAAATTATAACATGAAATTTAATGTAATCAAACTATCAAATTTCTTCAATGACTTCATAATATGAACTATATGAAGAGATTTGGTTTTTGTCTTTAGAAATCAAAAAATACATTGATTCTGTGAACACCAACACACAATAAATTTGAACTGTACCTATGTTGTCCTAGTATTTCATATTAAATGTATATCTATTACTATCATACATAGACCATGGGATCAAATTTAAACTAGGACTTCCCACTAACCATTTTAATGTTTTAGTGGAATATGATATTCCATGAACTATCTCTTTAATCCATGGAATAAATGATTTTATATTCAATCAAAATAAACATATCATTATTTTTTATATAAAATTTTTTCATCAAATTATTATGAAATGTTATATATGGTTGATCATAATATATAATATTCAATTTGTATAAATTTACCTTCTTTATCTCTTCACATATTAATGATTTTACTTTCAAGCCATGGATCTACTTTTCATAATAATTGACTTATTCATGGTGAGATGTTGGTAAAATGATGTGCTCCTGTATAAAAAATTAGATTGTGAAAAACCAAGAAACCTCTTCAAAAATATACTTCTTATTAATGAAGTCTTTAGGTAGATATGGATTCTTAACATATCCATTTAATATCGTCATTTACCTTTCATAACGATATATCCAATGTAAATATACAGGTCTACCAATATATTTTTTCCCAACCCATATGAAACATTAAATGAACACCAATATCAATAAAGTATGGAGTAAAATACATTTACAATTGAAAAAGTATATAAACTTCTTTGTTCTCATAGTTGTTCAATGCATTTATATAAATCACCATATTAAAATTTGAATGGAAAAAATAACACACATTAATGATGTGCATTAATACATGGATAAGAAAAATTCCATGCAATGAAACTGGTATAATGTTTTGCATCATGACATGGCCATCATGAGATTTCATACCTCTCAACTTCAAATCCATTAAGGACATATAAGTTTTTTCATTTGAATAATATCCTTGATGAAATTTGATATCATAAGGACAAAAAAATAAAATTTTACCCCTCTTGAATAATGTATAACATGTTGGAGAAATAATGCTTACTTTCCGTCAGGAGTGGGATGTAACTCGAATCATATTCCCATTGAGAGTATGTTCTATGTTGTATTCGACCCATATTTATTAATTCTTTCAAAATAAAAAATGTTCTAATACAGGTGTCAAAAATGTTATTTTCCAAATTCATTGCATGAATTTTATATTTTACCTCATGATATTTCAGGTATGGTAACTCAAAAGTTATAGATCATTTATTATAAATATTTATATCATTACTAGATCTAGGTCTCCTTCTAGATTTTACAACAATATATATTGTCATCCCCAAATACTGGTTGATGCAAAATGGTTTTGGAGAACTAAAAAATTCATGTGATCCATTGAATTACATTTTTAATCTTCGATAAGAGTAATACATTGGAAAAAACATTCAATAACTCATTTATATTTTTCTCTCCCTTGATGTAGTTGCTAATGTGATGTATATTGTTTACAAATTGGATAATACTTATGCCCCATAACATAATATCCAGAAAAATTACCATATGTTTGGAAGACATTTATAGTGAACATAATCATCACATGTAGTTGAAAAAATTCTATTTTATAAGAATCATACACCATAATACCTTCCTTTTATAAAATTTTCAAATCATCGGTTAATGGTGAAAATAAAACATCAATATCATTATGGGAAATTTTTTGAAAGATGTCATTAAGCTTCACATGACATATTTTTACTTCATACTATATTTTCAGGATAATTTTTTAATTACCATTAATATAGGTCTCGAACTATGTGTGATACTAATTCATCGATATGGATTCATTATATCCATGCACAATCCAAGTATGAGATTTCTAACTTCATTTTTGAATATAGAAAACTTGTGACAAATTTTCATCTACTATGGATAATCAGTCAGATTCCATAATTTTACCTCACATATCCAGTTATCAGAATTTCATATTAACTTTTTTGAATCAAGTGAATTTTAAAATAAATGTTTAAAATTTGGAATTATAGGATGATTCCAAAATTCCTTATAAGGGGTCTCATTAAATGCTAATTCATCTTGTGATTTCTCTTTCAACTTCTTCTATGACATCCTACATTCTAGACACTATGGAAGAAATTCCTATTCATACCCATATAAGACATAGTCGTTTAAGACGACATGTATTTTCTCGTACCCCAATACCAATAGGCATAATATTTTATTTACTTTATAATGTGAATATAGAAGATCATTTTCTTTTTGAAGAATGCCTTCAAACAACTATAGAACCTCGATAAAAATATTTTTCAATAAATACATGTTTCTCCTTTAGGTTAAATAATCATAACACTATAGATAGAAGAAATTTTTTTATAAAACATATATATAATGGTTTCTCAGCATCACTATATAATCGCGTAATCGTCAATTGTTTCTCAATTTTCTATACTTCAATTCTATGAATCATTTCATCAAGTTGATCAGATTTATCATCCCGAAAAAATCCATCATAAATAAATACTTAATTCTTCTTGGTCTAAAAAATAAAATCTAAGGGCTATAACTCAAATTAAAAGCATTAAAATTTTAATAATCATTGATCTCTCTTCTTCTCAACTTATTCAAATTTAAACATTTAAGATATGGAAAGAAAACATGTCTTTGATTCGAATATTTCATTTAGAAATTTATAAAAAAAGGATCAACACCTTCCTCGTATTCATCACTTATTCGAGGAGCATTAATCCAACATTTATTCATTATTATATATATAATATCCAAAAAAATATAAAAACCAAAGAGAGTTATTTATAAAATATTGATATTAGAAATGACATTGAAAAATAAATATAACCAATAATGGGAACATTAGAAGAAAAATAAAAAAATGACGAGAAAACTCCATCATGTGGAAGGAATTATAAAATAGATTCGTTTCAAAATATTCTAAAGTAATAATAATTTTATATTATCTTATGAAATTACTGAAAAATATTTACAATGATATCCATAAAACTTAATATACAATGAAATCAACTAATACATAACAGAAATAAAAATTATTTATACCTTGATCATATCATTTATCAAAACTCATTTTGATATGGTTTAAATATTTTTTCAAATAAGGATTTTAATTTATATAATTATAATTAATTAAAATGAGCAATTAATTATATAAATATAAAAACCTTTATATTTATCCTTATTCTTTAAAATTACATACCCATAATAAATTAACCATAAAATTTCTATATAAAAATTTTATATCCAATTTACAAGACATTGTATATAACATTGACTTTTTATTTAAATATTAGAAATTTTAAATGTAGATATTAATTAACTTTATGATCTAGAAAAAAATAATTACTTATTTATATATATTTCATTTTTATTTAAATAATCAACAGTTTATAAATTAAATTAATTCCCCCAAATAAAATTTCTATAATTTATAAAGATTTTATATATTATATAATGAAATTAATTGTAGATTATTTTTATAAATAAAAAATATAGTCTATTTTTTAATTAAAAATATATTAAAATCTTAAATTTAGTGATAGTTTTGAAATATGTCAAACTAAACCTTGATTCGTTAGACTTCATATGGTATATAGAATTCCCTAATTGGGAACCCGGTTGGTCTGCAACTATAAATTAGACCCATCACCCATTCATCCCTTTTTTAATTCCCCGTAGTACTATTAAAACACAATTTAGGTCATGAAAACACCACCTAAAGAAGATCAAAGTATCCAAATTATCATATGAGTCACTTTTATCAAATAACTCATCCTTCCATTCTAGAAATTCTATCTCCCCCTAAATTGATTAATCTGTAATGAGTCTCTAAATAATAATCGCCACATCATTTGTATTCGCATCATTAATGAGAATCAATAATGATCCCCTTACTTTTGAAAATCCAATAGAAATGGTTTTCACTGTTAATTTCCAATTTCAAACTCTTTATAGCTCCTTGACTACCACACTCGGTCCATACCAAGTAGTTTTTTATTTACAAATACTCATTTTATTCTAAAGTACACAAATTTATTATCTTAAACAAAAACATCCATTAAATTCCCCATCGTGTGATGTGTAATTACATGAAAAATAATTTGGAAACTCTATCCTGAAACACCATTATCAGAACTAAAATTGACCCACTGTAATATCAATGCCAAATTAATTTAAAACCCACCTCATTGATCTAAATGAGTGATAATCACAAGATCAACCTATCATATCTTCATAATAATACTGCATTTTATTATATATTATATAAAATAATTTTATGTTAATCAAAATAAGGAAAAATATGTTGAATAAGAACAACAAATTCGTACTAGAAATATAACCTGGAACAAAAAATAAACATATTCTATTAGATATTAAAACCTTTTAGAGAGCTAGTTGGAGATGATCAGATCTAGAATAAAACATGTATTTATGAAGCTGACAAAAACTAGTAGTGTATGAATATGGTAATGAGATAATGAAGTCCACCAGATTAGATAATCAATGGATGGAGATTCCATGCCAAAAAATAGTCAAAAATAGAAAAACAACATTGTGTGAGGCTTACATTAGATCTATCGTCGTTGTGTAACATGAGGACGATAATACCTGAGGGAGTATAAATATATAAATGTGAAATTGGACCACTGAATTGATGAAATGAGATATTTAGGGCTTGGTAGAGAGAGAAATGAGACATGCATCAGGATAATGGAAGGCTGTGAATTGAACACTGCGTTGATTCAAAAAAAATTAAAATATATATAAAATTGGATATCATATAACAAATGTGAAAATATGTATTTTTTAGGTTATATTTTAATTTATGTTACAAATCATTCATTCATGTCAGTTAAATTATAGAACTGATGTGAAAGAGTGGGGATTATTAATTTGTTCACCTCGATTATATAATAATCGATGTAAAAAATGGATTTTATTTGATCGTTAATGGAAAAAACAATGTTTGAAATCAAAATTCCAAAATGTTCACATCATTTCTAGATAACCATCATTAAAAATCTGACATTATAAATTGTTTTCCTACTAGTATCGGTGGGTCAATGACGCTTCTCCCTCTCTCATTGGTCGATGGAAGCGCACTCTGGGGAAGAATGTTCTCAATCGGTTGTCTGGATCTCACTCTCGGGGCATCCTCTCCCCCTAATGAATGAAGCCATCCTATAGGTGATTTGTGACTCGTTGGGGTTGTTTCTCTGTGCAGATATGAGGACTATTCACCTGGAGGATGCGTCGGTCTCTAGGATCTTCATTGAGTTGTACATTTATCGTCCACTGAAAACCCACATAGTGCTTCAGATCAAAGTGATGTCGGATCATAGTCAACCTTTGGTGTATCCTATTTTCCCTATGTTTTGCTCATTCTACCACTTTTCTGGTCATACATAGTACGTTTGAATAAGTGCTTGCTCAAGGGATTCTATGAGTCCTTCAGTTGGATGGGGCTCCCTCAGTGCAAAAGTGGGGGAGAAAGGGAAATGCAAGTTTTCTCTTAGGGAGCCTTATGAGGCTCCTTGATATTCATCTTCTTCCAGTCAAGGGTCTCTGATTTGTGTGTTAGTGCCCTCCATCTATAGAACGGTTGGTGATTCTACTTCACAGGCTGGATATTTTGTTCTTTCTTCTGTAAGGGCCTGGGCAGCATGGCTTCTCAGTGCCGATCGCTCTATCCTGACCCGTGGGTTCTCTCCCGTATAAGAATTACTGAGGTTCTTTCGTTAGATTTAGGTTCTTCTACAATGGACTCACCTTCCACATATCGGGAACATTCTCTTCAGCCAGTGTTGTTGTCCCCCCCCCTTCTTCACCAGCTCTGATAGAGTATCCACCCCCTCAGCTGTCTCCTCCAGCTCGGCCAGGGTTTGTTTTGAGTAAAGAGGATCTTTAGTGTTTTAGTTCTCCAAAAAAGATGATCAAGGAAGTTTCCATCAGGCAGTGCTCTCCAGCGGTAGTTCAGTCGGTGACTCATATCATCATACGTAATATGTCTCAATATAGAAGTGGTGGGGTGGTATCCCAATTTTCGTGTCACCATTCCAAAGGACAAGAGTCTGGGGACAAAACCAAACATTGTTGTTCTAATGTGTAGTGTTCTCATCTAGAATGATTGGGGTCTTGGGGATCGAGAAAAAGTATACTTCATCCGTAATGAATTTTTTAAAAACTTTGTTTCCCTAATTGCGTTTCTTGAACCCAATAAGGATTCGATTAAAATAAATTAGTTTGCTCATAGGCTTAGGCTACAAGGCTTCATGCATGGCGTTCTTGTAAATTAAAAATCTGGCTTTTCTGGACAGACCATATCTCGGTGGCTTTTCACAGCGTCTCTGATCAATCACTCACTACGGTTATCTCTTTTGGACATAATTCGTTTCTTTTTTCGGTTGTTTATGAGAAGTAAACTGCTCAGGAAAGAGAGTAGCCATGGAGGTTTCTAGACACTATCAATATAGACACTGTTCCCTAGATCATGGGGTGGGTGAATTTAACTGTATAGCTAGTCTGGAGGAGAAATAGGGGATGGTGCCATTCCTAAACGTGCTAGCCATGAGTTTGTGGTGTGCCTGGCATGGAATGGTCTTCTAGATGTGGGGTATGAAGGCATTCAATTCACATGGTGTAACAATCATCGTGGGGGGAGTGGGTGGACATGGAGCCGCCTGGATCGGTGGTTGATGAATGAAGCCACCATTTCTATCTATTCGGACACTAAATTTTGGCAGTTGGTTCATGGCATCATAGACCATTCTCTGCTTCGTCTTTCTCTGGCTGCAGGAGTGATGAGTGGGGCCTCTTTTTCATTCTCCAGCACCTTGGTGCAGGATCTGGGCTTCGATGACACTGTGTGGGAGGCTTGGAACTTCCATAACCAGGGGAATCCCTGGATCACATTCCATAATAAGCTGCACTAGCTGAAATTATTTTTGTGCCATTGGAGGAAATATAGTCCAACTCGAGATCATGATCTGGTTCATGTCAGTAGAGAGGGTGACCGTTTGGAGGCTGTACTGGAACATCTATGGGATGAGATCTTGTTTCATTAGTTAAGGATAGAAAAGGACCTCTTCTATGATACTCTTCTGAGGCAAGAATGTCTGGCTAGAGAGAAAGCAGGGATTCGTTGTCTTAGAGAGGGGGATCAGAACACGGGGTTTTTTTTCATGCTTTCATTAAAGAGCGTCGTCGAGTGCAGAGGCCAATCATTCTCAGGGAAGATGGATCTTTTTTCAATGATCGGGATAAGGTGGGGATCATGGAAAATGATTGCATTAAATCCTTATTGGTAGGCCCCATTGTTGGTCAGGTTGGTGGGTACCCGTGGGGTGACTCTGATATTTTCTTGGAGATCATCGTCTGGGTTTTGGAGGGTGATGACACGAGATTGAGTAGGCTCTCAGAGGAGTTTGTGGTTTGAGAGGCAGTTTAGTCATTGAATCTGGAGAGTTCCCTTATTCCTGATGACATTAATGGTTCTTTGTATAGGGAATCCTGAGATATCATTAAGGGAGACGTTGTGAGGGTCATTCAAGACTTCTTTAAGGGAGGGAACCTTCCACGTATTGTGTGTGACACAAATATGGTCCTCCTTCTGAAGACAATTAACCCCCAATCCATTGAACTGTACCAGCCCATTTTTTTGTGCAACATTCCATATAAGGTTTTTTCCAGTCTTCTCAATAAAAGGATGGCTCCTCATTTGGGTTCTTGGGTGTCTCCAGAACAGCATGGATTTATTAGATGGTGATCCATACAGGGGGATATAGTTGTGGTGTAAGAGATGGTTAGTGAAATAAACAATAAATACTTTGGGGGAAACATGGTGATCACACTCGATATGAGTGAGGCCTATAAACTTCTGGAGTAGGGATTCATACTTAGAGTGCTGGAGTGTATGGGTTTTAGAAATTGGACTAGGGATATTGTTTTTCGGTGTTTCATCTTGGCTTGGATTTCAGCCTTCTTCATTGGTAAAAAATTTGGGTTCTTCAAGGATTGTAGTGGCCTCAGGTAAGGACATATTTTTTCCCCCACCCTCTACATCCTCTCCCAAAATTCATTTACCCAGTACATCAATTGGGGCTTGCAAATGGGGAATGTCCTTTATTATCAAAACAGGTATGCAGTGAGGGTTGTCTCTGCACCTAATGTTAGCAGATGATATAATTATTTTTTTCAGTGGAAGTAGGAGATCTATTCATTATATGAATGAGCTTCTTGGGGACTATTGTATGTGGAGTGGTCCGGTGGTGAATAGGGATAAATGCCTCTTTTTTAAGTCCAAGATTATTTCTGAGAGCAAGGACATGATTCTTAATGAAATCCTGACTATGAGAAGGGGGTCCTTCCCGATGGAGTACATAGGGGCGCCGGTGAGTCCTTACACTCTCATAATTCATCACATCGATAAGAATATAGAAAATATCTTGAGGTACATTTATAATTGGAAAAATAGATTTATTTTGATTATAGGTCACATTACCCTTTTGAATAGTATCATTGTCTCTATTTCCATTCACATTTTTTCTACTTTAAAGTTTCCAAGAAGTGTTCTTGCTAACATAGAGAAGATTATGGTGTCATTCATTTGGGATGGGCATAGGGAGGGTAAGTACCACTAGAAATCGAGGAAGTGGATGGCTAAACCTCTTTCTAATGGGGGGATAAATTTGCAAACTGTTTCTGAGACCATGCAAGGGATGCATGCCAAACTAGCATGGGAAGTAATGGAAGGTCGATCCATATGGGGTGGGTTGGTACATGGAAAATATGGACTGAATGTGAATGAGGTGATGTTGCAACCATCCAAGATATGTAAACTGGTTAATCCTTACCCGGAGATCTTGTACCATGATTCTAAATGGCTTGTGGGAAGATGTGACATTATCTTCTGGATTCATCACTAGGGGCTGGTATGTTATGGTTATCGGCGGTTCCTACCCTGAACCTCTCTTTTAGGGAAGCCAGTTACCATCTGAGATTTATTCAGGCTATTCTTGATGATAAATAACGTGTTAGGTTAAATTCTGCAGCCATGCATGATGAATATAACAAGCTTGTTTTTACAGGCCACTCGACTAGGGAGTTATCATTAAAGGCCTTCTCTTGGATGAGGATGGGTGTTGTTAAAGCTGATCCTTGGGGGGTAACATTGTGGTTCAAGGATATCCCTCCCAAAATTACATTCGTACTGTGGAGGGTGAGTAACCAAGCGTTTCCCACTAAAGATAAAATCAAACGAATAGGTGTTCAGTTGGCCTCACAGTGCTGGCGTTGTAGCAACCCCATGCAAGAAACAGTGGAGCACCTGTTCTTCGACAGTGAGTGGGAATTCTGGATTTGGAAGGAATTTGGGAATTTTACTAGTTTGAATGGTCAGGGTGGTTTACTGGATAGTTTTCTCAGTGCATGGTTTCAAGGAGATGGGGAACATGGAGCTGAGAGGAAGGCTCAGATGGTAATTGTTTCAGCAGGATGATGGACCCGCTAGATGGCGAGGAATGTTGCGCGCTATAAGAGTTCTCAAAGTTCTCAGTTTATTTTTCATTTAAAAATGAAGAATCAGTTCTAGGACTTCATTCGGTTATGTGCACACTATCATGGTGCATCATTAGTGAGGGGCCTGGTCTCAAATCAGTTCCTCTCCAATCAGGATGGAACCTCGGGGCAGGGGCACTTATTCCGCTGGCGTGCGCACCACTGTGGTCTCAAGATGATTATAGATGGATCCCTGGTTGGTGGGGGGGAGATGCACAGAGGCGTTGTCATCTGGAACCCGAAAGGGTCAGTGATTGTGGCCTTCTTTACTTCCTATGTCAATGATAGTGTTTTAAAAGAGAAGGTTCATGCGATGCTCACAGGGTTGGAGTTTTGTGGCCAGCAACGCATCTATCTAAAGGCGGTGGAGACAGATACTTTCATACTCTTGAAATCACTCTCTAGTCCTGGCCGATTTCCTTGGAATGTCTCATACCTCATCAGAAAGTGAAAACAACTTTTGGGCACTAATGTTGTGGTCACTCATACATGGTGGGAGGGGAATGAGGTTGCAGACTCCCTAGAATCTCTAGCACCTCCAGTTGAAAGAATGTCTTTCTTCCATAACTTTGGCTCATAACCTAAGGAGGGAGTGAGGTTTTTTTAATGATGCACTGGGTTTTCATTATTTTCGGTCCCCTTGAATCTCTTTTTCCATGTTTTTCTTTTTGTTTTCTGATTTTATGTCCTTCTGTACTCTCTTTTGTTTAATAAAATTTTTATTTTTTTAGTCAGTCATGTGTTTCATATATAATCATAATATACAATTCTATAACTATTCCAATAAAATGGTGATGAAAAATGAATTACATCACATTAGGGAGATGATAGTTTATATGTACACATGAGTGTTGTTTCCACAATTTGATGGATTGAATGCAACAATTAAATAATTATTCACCTTTACATAGATATAAAAATAAAATAAATATCATATATATTCATTAAATGTTTCATTAAAACAGTTAATTTGTATATATGATGAAAAAATAAACATATCTCTTCGTGGTGGAGGTAGTCCACATGAACACACAGGTGATGTTTTCTTTTCACATATGATGGAAAAGTGGTGGATAATTATTGATAAATCATCATAATAACAATTAATTCCATTTAACATAAATAATTAATTTTTTTATAAATTATAATATATATTTATAGTAGGTATTATATGAAATAAAATTGAAAGTGAAAGATTTTGAGTTGTACCTATTCATTGAGAAACATCTTTTAGCTTACATGTTAATCCATGAACGGACTGTATTTTGGAAATAAAATACTATATGGTAATGAGGTATAGAATATTACATGTAATTTGGGTGGTTATAGTGAGATATATAATGCTCAAACATTGTGAATAATGGAGAAGATGAGGTTCCCATTTATATGTGAGGGGAATGGCACCCTTGGAATTACATAAATTATTAAAATTATAAAAATTATTATTCATGTTAAAGTGAAAAAACATTGATATATATTTAGTATATTATGACTATAAGTCAATATAATATCATCCAATAAAATTTAATTAAGATTACATGATGACATAATACTTATCTCTATGTTTTAACTTCTATTTACCATTTTGAAAATTATCATGATATCAAAGTTTTTTACTATTTAGAGGTATTTAAAGATAATATAAAAGGATAATTTGACTATGAATTGAAAATAGTTTAAATGGTAAACTATATATCATTTAATTGGAAATAAATAACATTTTTATTAAATTTTAAGAATTTAATAAAATGCAATTTAATATAAGATATCACTAATGTTACTTTCAAAATGATGCACAATGTTTGACTTTAAATAAAAATACATTGGAATTGATATGAAATTAAGTTTTTAAAAAATTATTAGATAAATTCATTGAATATATTTTTTCATCTAAAGAGAGTTAATTTTACTGTTTTTAAAATCATTTATTTTATTTTTCTATAACATGAACATGCATTGTGTCGGTGCTGCGTAAATATATAAGATAATGATTTCATCACTAAAAATTAAAAATATATTACCATAAAAAATCATTAACATTTCAAATAACCATTTATAACCAAATATAACCGAATTTTATCCATATGAATAAATATATATCATATTGAAAAAAGTGTGACATTTTTTACTAATTCATTATTTCAAATAATATTAAGGTCATTATCAAAGGAATGAGGAATTAGTTTATCAAAACATCAATGATGATATCTCTAAGGTAAAAATTAATCATTAAAATGAAATCATGAAATGTATCTTAGATAATTATTAGACTTATACCATATTTTTTATCATATTTTACTCATTTTACCCTTATGGATTTGACAAATATTTATCATGATTATAATTCATAATCACTAAAAATAATTTAACAATTTAACAAAATTGAACCACTAATTCAAACAATTGAATCTATTTTTATAAAAAAAATCAATTCATATAATTTGAATGACTAAATTTTAATATAAATTCCTAAAATATAATATTATGATTTAGAAAAATGAGTTTTGAATCCTAAAACAGAACATATAATTAAATAAAGAAAAATATTGATTCCAATTCAAGTAATCGAATTATATATAATTTAATTATTGTTATTTTAACTAAATATAATATTAAAAAAAACTAGAATTTTCTATTACATTATTTAATGATAAGAAATGATATATTTACAAATAGTGTTATTTTTCACAACTCATTGAAAAAAATCTTCTTATAAAAATCTCATAAATTGATATTAATATAATATTCACATAACAATTTCAAAAGTTATATTACCTTACTAAAAAAATTGAAATGATTATAGAAATTAATTATAATATTCTTATAGATAATGTAATAAAAACAATGTTGGGAGAACATAATTTCTTAACCATAATTGACGTTTTTAAATATTTAGTATTTATTTACTATTCATTAATTAATACATTTGATTTGTTTAAAATATTTTAATATCTTTTCATAATGAAGCTAATTCTATATATATTTAATTTAATAGAATGTTAATAATATATCATGGTTGGTCTCAAGTCCTTTGTGGCATATGAATCATGTTATTGATAAATTAAAATTTATTAAAAGATAATTATACTCTCCAATCATATAATGTTTTAAATATAGGGTGGATAAAATAATTTTTTAGGTCACTAAACCATGTCGGGGGAATTATTGGCATTTTAGGTTATACCATATGGAGATCTATACTCTGGTCAAGTTCATGTTACATATGGGGGGATTTATATATTAATTACCCAATGAGAACCAGTTAGTGGGGCTCCTTAGGGTGTGCCTTGGAAATTGTTTTTAAAGAAAATAGTGAGATCCCCACTGTGATGCTCATATTGGTAGAATTGGGAGACCCCGTGAAAGAAAACGAATGATGGGAACCATATCAATGTCCTCATGGACCCCATTTAGGTTTGTATAGATATTGGGTCACTAGGATGTGGTCTTTGTAGACCACACAATGGATAATACCCATGCAATTTTTTAAAGTTAAAAGACAACAACGTCCCTGTCAAATTCTAATCTCTTATTCCACGTTTATCTCGCCCTTTCCGAGATGGTGGGAGTCCTAGTAATGGGTTCTTCCAAACTAAATTTACTTGATGGTTTTTGTATTCAATATAAATTCTATGGTTATTATTTATTTATCATGGATTATTTCTCCCCTTTTCTTATATCTTATTTTCCACCCTTTTCTATAAGTATTGAAAATTTTGTTTTCCCAATGCACCAAAACTATATTTATGTGTGGAGTTCTATTTAAATTTATTGATTTTTTTGTATTTTTGGGATCCTTTTTCCCATTTCTTATGATCATAGATTCCAGTGATATGATTCTACCCTTTTTTGAGGTTGGCATCTCTACCTAATGCGACATTCCAATGGAAAAAGTTTTTTAAAGTTTCCTTTAAGTTTAAATGAATTAATTGTTGTTTTCATTATCAAGTGAATGATGTTATAATATTTTATTGATGATTTTTTCATGGTTTTGAAATAATTTTATTTTTAAAAGGGTTTATTTATAAATAATGTTTGATCGAAAAAAGTGATTTCAAAAATGTTTTCAAGAAGTAAATGGTTTTAAAAGAATTTTCAAATGGGTTTTCAAATTTAATTTACATTAGACTTGATTTTCAATTTTTTTGTTATTTTTGGGTTAGATGATATGTCTGTTTTATGGTTATATGTACTTGGGAGGCTTTGGGTGATTTTGTAACCCAAACAGTTGTAACCCCTTGGATTGATTATGCACTTTTTGGAGTTAGTTTCCAAGTTATTAAGAGCATTAAAACTGTGTATATTATACTCATTGTGATATTATTGACCTATAGGAATGGTTGAATATGTTCATATATATTTGAAACTGATCCTAGGGATAGTCCTTGTTTCTTTAGTTCCATAGGATGATCCCCAGGGTGTCTATTTGGTGATTACATAATTGTCACTTCATGATTTATTTTATGATAAATCTTATCCTATATTTCCCTCATTAAAATATATATTTCATTTTTCATATTATTTTAATAAATAAAAAAAAATTTATAAAAACCAATGGATTGATAACATTTTTTCGAAATAAATGTTTTCCTAAAAAATTTTAAACATGAACTAATAGTTTAAACGGTGAAATACATTATGTAGTTTTATAGTCATATTCTATACGCATTTTCATCCCACAGTGTATATTTATTTTTAGTTTATGAATACTTGGTTTAATTATAAACATGTATATGAGAAGGAACAATGTCATATGGTGGTGCACTTTGATACTCATCATCCTTTATTGTATGCTATTTTGTGGTGACCATGGGCCATGAGCAGTTTATCTAGGTGGAGTATTTTGAGGATCCTCATTGATTTTGTGGGTTATTTTTTATCAACCACTTTGACCATGACCATTTTAAAAATATTTATTGAATTTTATTTCTCATTTTGTATTACATTCAGGGTTTGTTATTTATTTATAATGGTTATGAATTTTTTATTTAAATTTTTTCATTGAAATTAATTATTTGATGGAGTGGGAATCTAGCTTTAAGAAGGGATATACTCTATTTTTATGAACAGTCTATAAGACTTTTATTTAGAATATATTGATGAATTGATTCTAAAATAATCACTTTGGATACCCTGGTTCTTATTAATAACTCTTACAAATAAAAAATATTCCTTCCATTATTATCAAAAGCTAATTTTGGTGATGTGATAGGTTGAAATAGGTCAATTATATACACATTTGGTGATAGTGTTATGTAAACATAAAATAATTCAATAAGAGGATTCTGATATGGGATACCAAATATGTAAGTAATGGATAAATATATTCCTGGAAGATATAGCCTGATTACTTTTATGGGGAAAAATCAAATAGAATGGGTAATTTATACACCCTAGAACTAGTAAAATGTAAATTGATGATATCCATATGGATAATGATAAATTTGATTCATACTTTGTAAAATGTTCAAGAATATCATGTATAGTTGTTTATAAGGTGGTGAATAGTAAATTATGAGTCGAATGATAGGAAAAACCATGTATGAAAATTATACATTCTAGTAAATTTGGTGTGTAAAACCATGCATGGTATGTCATAGAGTTTGGGAGACTATTTAACTATGGAAAATAACTCTAGTATTTTAATTTTAATTTCATTCTTACCTCTAATATAAATGATTAGAGCTGTTAAAAAAGTACTTTAATAAATTTTTTATTCTTTTTCATAATATTAGTTCTTATTTTCCACAAATAAATACAGTTTTCACTGGAATTGGGCTAGCCTAAAATGGATTTGAGGTGAGTGTTCATAAATGTCTTCTGTTCTCAAGTCCCTTTCTCTCTTAATTTATTAAAGATCAGTCTTGATGTATTAAATATTGAGTGATGGGAACATTTTTCTCAGTTCATGAATTCAAGAACCATGATCATAATATATTTTTATTATGTATTTATATATCATATGAAAAAAAATTATTTAATATTTTAATCTGTCGAATTTTTAGAATAAATTTTCTAAAGAAAATAGATCTAATTCATTCCTCTATTAAATTTTTTCCCATGAGTTGAAATTCATGTTATTTTTGAATGATTGGTTTTTATATAAAATTATCAAACTCTTTTCATATGAAATTTATTTTAAAAATTTATCTTTTCTAGTTTAATAATATTTTCTACTAACATTGATGTAAATAATATATTTTTTATTTGGAGATCGTGGGATCATGTTTTAAATATTGATTTTTCGATTCCTTGGTATTTGGTTAAATATTTATTTTAAAAAATGATTTTACATTAAATTTCATTAATATAAAGATATTCGGTTTTACATTTTGACATAGAAAACTATATCAAGAAGAAAATGGGGTCAAAAAAACTATCCACATGAGAAATAAATGACAAGTGTTACATAATTTATTGGAGGTTCAAAATATGACTATAATAGAGCCACATTTTGTTGTATGAATGGGATATGTCTATTAAGGATAAAAAATTTCATAGATAATGATATAATGTGGGTGTTTATATAATAATTTTTAGGTTTTGGTTATTGAAGTATTGAATTAATATATCTTATGTTTTTCGTATTTCATTTGGATAATGAATTTCTTTGATTTATGGGTGAACCGGGCTGGGTTACCCCTATATTGGAAAAAGTTTTAAGTGAATTTTTTCGATTATTATTTGGATTATTTGAAAAAATTGGAAAAATTTGTTTTCACTATACTTTACTATTTTACTAATGGAAATTGATACAAATTTTTTGAATTATTATATAATAGAATAATTTTAAGTGATTTGGATAAAACGTACAATTAATATTTTACTTTCACATACACATATATCTAACTGTGTGTGTGTGTGTGTCTGGTGTATTTCATGATGAGGGAAATGGTATATCTACCTTATTTATGAGTGATATATTAAATGAATTATGATAGTATAGATATGTGTAAGTGTTTAACTACTTTTTTGAGAATTTAGATAGTTTATAATAGTTCACTACCTTCAGTTTGTTTATGACTTGTCCAAACATGTGGTTGACATAGATTTATTATATTTTCACTATATATTGGTAATTTTATTAATTTTAAAAGTTGTTAAAAAATTTTATGGTATTATGAAAAATATATTTCTATATAATATTTTTTATTTTGATGGAAAATAATTTTGCAATGATCATATCAAATCAATTGGAATAATATTTCAAACTATGGAAACCACGAAATATTATTGATGTCTTCATAATCCATGTTTTTGTACTAAGGGGATTATTTAGGCTAGGATTTTAAACATAGTATGGATGTATATCTCATCTTTGAAGTTTAAAATATATTATTGAAAACCTTCTATAAGAATATAAATAAATTTATTCCTCTCATTACATTGATTAATAAAATCTATATGTATACCAACCACTTATTTAATAGTATAATTAATTTTCATATCCGAAGGAATAATAACTTGATTAAAAATATCCCCAAGAACATTCATTTATGTTACAAAATAATCAGTGTTTCTGACATGTTCATGAATATTTAGATCATTGATTCAAATTTGGTTTTATTACATTAGATAAATCGGAAAATAATAATGTATGGAAGTTCCTATGATTTATTGAACATACCAATATAAGAAATAAAAAATATTATAAATTCAATATATTATTCTAAACTAAAGAAAATATTTATGAATGAAAAAAATTCAATTAATAATTATAAACAATTTTCAATACTTTCTTCCACAGTAATAATATTCATTATGATAATATTTAAAACATTAAGAAACTAATGGAAGATACATAAACTTCTTCAAATTCTTTAGAATTAGTTACAATAGTTATCTTGGAAATGAATGAAATATTAGAGAAAAAAATCTTGTTTTAAAAAACTAAGCATTTATATGGGTTCTTGTCCTAACTACAACTTTATAATAGATTTTATAACGTTGTAAACACTAAAATGGTTAGATCATATGTATCATTGTGAATTGGTGATGTAATATACAATTTTTCACATTCCCTTATTCAAAACAAGGATAAGATAACTATATTATAGAAATTCTCAATAAATAATGAATTCTACACTTCTCTACTGACTTAACCATTACAAAATTATTTAGAAATATTGGACAAATATCCTTTATTAGTATACTATACTCTAGTATTTTCCTAAATAAATTATTTAAAACATTCCACTACATGGACCTATAATTATTTAGTTATTTTTCAATGAAAAACTAAGTGATCAACTATTCCAATAAAATAATTTAGCTCATTAAAAGGATTAAAATGAAAATATTTCCTTTATGGGATAATAACTCAGTTTATTTTCCATGGATTCTATAAAATCACAATCATCCAATATGTTTTTATATTAAAATATAAAATATTATCAAAAAATGTTTTTTTTTCATTTTCACAACATGTAAATTAGCTAATAAATATTTATATGGAATCTATTTATAGTGAAAAGAGGAAAACTTGAAGGTTTTTTTGGATTTTTCTACCATGTATCATATGAAAAATCTATAAAGGTTTATTATCTATTTTTTATTCATTGAATAGAGAGATGAAAAATATAGGCACCTCAAAGAATATAAATTACCCTTCATTATTATTAAGCCGCATTCAATTATTACAACAAATATTTATCATAACTTCTTTACATAATATTATAAGCTCTTCATACATCATCATTTTTTGTCAATAAAACACTGTAATTAGTAAGTTAAAACATAGTATTATTCATTAGGTAAAATTTGGGATAATATTTTGAATCTCAAAAGTAAGGTATGTTTAATATGAACTCACACATAATGTAGAAAAAAGTTGGATATTTTTGTTCATTATTATGAGATAAAATATAGAAAAAAGTAGTTGATTCATTATTTGAATTAGAATATAGATATAGGATATCATATAGATTTGTATAGTTAATATTTTAAAAATAATTTATCATATTATTCAGGCTTGTAACGCATCATAAGATAATAACTTTAATGGAATGTTTCATTAAAGAGTAAAACTATCACTTATATAAAAATCTAATTGCTATAAATTATTAATAAAATTGAATAATATATTGTTTATCCATACATTACAAACATTTAATGCTTATTTATTTCAAAAGAAATAATATATATTGATTATTCATTACCATATTTTTTTAAGATTCAATATAAAAATGGAAAATCACAAGCTATATATATTCTAATATTCACTTTGAAAATTGCGTGGTATTATCATGTCATTAGGTATAGATACCCAAACATTTCATAAATAAATATTACATAATTTAAGATAAATATTTATTAAATATAATTTCAATCCATTCTAAAACATTATATGTTTAGTGTCTTTCAAAACATTGATACATAAATAATTCTTTCTTAAAACAATATACATCATCTCCCAAAAATATCACCACATATGGTACCCATATTTGAAATATCAAAAATAAAACCTTTCATCATACTATAAATATAAGATATATGAATGGATGATCTTGGATTATCAGTAAGGGAAAACATATGAGATATTAGTTAAGGATAATTTGAAAATATAACATGAGAATAAGTGTATGAGAACGTGATAATAAAATAAAATAAATAGCCAACAATTCATAGATCATAATTATGATTTATGAAATTAATCACGGTATTTCATAAGACATAAATCATAATTAATCCAAATTCAAGATCCATGAGAACATATCATAAAAATTATAACGTTCTATAAATGAGTGGAATAATGTGTGGAATATTCATAATTATATAAATATTATGTCAAGGATACCTAAAAAACAATCATAAAATGTAATTATTTGTCTAACCTCCAATGTACCTATTCCGGGCTTTGGATAACCTCTAATTTAACCAATTTTTGGATTGGGATATCCTCCAATGCAACCTCTTTTGGGATTGATATAACCTCATGTGTTCCATTTGATATCATAAAACATTAAAAATTACCCAATAGAATTTAGGGCTATAACTAACTCACCTATCACATTATAGTAATCAATTTATTTATATGCCAAAAGATCATGAAACTATTTGTGATTTTATCATAGCACTACCCATAGAAAAAATAGGTTTCTTATATATTTCATCATCATTATTGTAAACCATCCACATAAATAATAAGGTTGGAATAATATATTTATATCCAAATTCAATAATACATAACATCAAAGGATTTAATTATATATGAAAATTTCATTTCAAATAACATTAAATGAATTCATGATGGGAATACCCATTTTATTTTGATATCACATATTTAAAATATAAATATTTCCTAAATAAAAGGAAAAAATATTTGTTGAAAATAACTAGGTATTATTAAAAAGGATTTATCAATTCATTGATTGATCATGAAGGTGGGAAATTATATTTATTTTCTGTATGTTTATAAAATTATTCCTTTCACATTTATGGTAAAATGTCTTGGTACCGCAGTAAAAAAATAACAAGCACATTCATTTTTAACATTTTTATAAAATATAAAGCATGTGTAAAAAGAATTTGAAAATCATAAGATTATATTAAAACCATTCTTGAAATGATTTTAATGATAATAGGGAAATTGAATATAAATACTCCCAACGAAAAGTATATGTAAGGTTGGTATTCCTTAAATACACTCTTTGGTTTCTCATTGAGTACCAAAAAGAGGAAAGTGAGAAGAAACCATGAAACATTAAAATTAAATATGGGATAAGAAAATAAATTGATGTCTCGATGTGTGAAATCATAAGATTCTCCTAAATTAAATTTAAAAATAAATGATCCTAATTAAATATGAGATCAAAAATTTAATCCTTACCCATTTGAATCTTATAAATCATAATCCCCATGAAATGAAAAGATCAAATGAATCCATAAATATCATAAAAATATAGATATTAGTGATATAACATATTAAAATTGATTTGTATACACCTTAAAATCATAAATATGTGTATACCATCATATATGTATCGATGAAATAATATTGAGATGATAAACACTTACAAAATTGGTAATCTCTGAATAAAAAACTCATGAAAAAAACATTTTATGATTTTTAAAACCAAATAATCTTCATGAATATAACAATAAAAACATATTTTTCCAATATATACACCTCCGTAAGGAAAGAATTGCTGAATATGACATATGTCTCAACGAAATAAACATGAGATGAGAAACCATTACCTCAAGTGAGACATGATTTTTATGTGATCTATCCTTCTATATAATAAATTTTAATTTTTTATAAATCTATAAAATAATAATATAATAACGTTAATTGTCATATATGATCCAATTATAAAATTTCATTAGCCATTTATCAATTATTATTTATTAAAATCAACATTTTGAGGTGTCAAATATTTTGTTTTTCAACTAAGATTTAGTTTGTAATTTCTATTCATTGAAGTTTGATCATGGTTATAACATATCAATAATTGTAATCCTATTATTATTAACATATTTATTATTGATATACATATTTATAACTAATCATTGAAATCATTGTTGAAAAATGAATTATATCACTTCGTGGAGATGGTAGTATATTCATACACATGAGTGAAGATTCCATTTTTTAATGGATGGAACATAAGAAAGATAAATACTATTTCATATTAAAAAACATAATAATATAATATATATTTAATCAATCCATCAATATAATTATTTATTTCAGAGTGTGATGGAAAATAAAGTGTATCACTTTGTGGAGGTGGTAGTCCACATGTACACATGAGAGATAATTTAATTTCCCATTTGACAGAAAAAAGAAGACAAATAATGATATTCCATTAAACAAATAACATCTATGTATGTAATATATTTTAAATATATTATATATTAATGTTTTGAATATAATATAATGAGGTATAAGAATATATAAAATGAAAATGATTGGTTACGATGATTACCACCTCATTGAAGAACCCCCATTGAATCACTCTTTAAGGACCCTATGGGTTTTATTTTAAGAAGAATAAAACCTATTGAATTTTTATAGTAATGTTAGAAAGTGTTTTTTAGGTTTTGTTGAGATAGGTGGCACATGAATTGTGGGGAAGAGAGGAGATGTGGTTTCCATATATATGATATTAGAGCGGAATCCGTCGAATTACTTTAATGAATAAATTCATATAAATGTATTGTCATACATAACTGTCTAAAAATTAATATATTTATAATATTATTTGGGTAAAATTCAACATTATCTCATCCAATAATATTTAGGAATGTTTTCTTGATGTTTTTAACCCTTATCTATTAGTTTTAAGCCTCTGTTAACCCATTTTTCAATTACTGTTATATCAATGTTTTTTACTCTTTAGGGATCAGGAATATTACACTAAAAGGAATAATGTACCGTATTTTGGAAATTGTTCATATTAATGACCAAATTGTATTAAATTTTCCAATTATAATATATTTAATAAATTTAAATAATTTAATAAAATATTATTCCACATAAGATACCCTTAATGTCATTTTTGAGACAATTCACATCGCTTATATTTAAATTCAAATGTTGAGAAATTTCATTTCAATAAAAATGTTCAAAACATAAAAAACATGTCATATTTATCTATTTTTTCCAGAAACACAAAAATCCGTTCAAATTTTATTTCTTTATAAATTTTAAAAATTATTTATTTTATTTTTTTATTATATAAAAAATTATTCTGTCGGTACTTTATAAGAATTTAATGTAATTAGTCCATATGTAATATTTATTAATATTAACATGATAAAAGAATTAATTCATATTTCATATAAATTTTTTGAACAAATCATAAAAATATTTTGTACCTAATAAAATATATTAAAGTTATTAAGATAAAGAGATTGAAATTTTTGATTTGTTTTATACTTTATAAAATATTAAGTTGATCATCAATGAAAAATGGAAAAAGGTTCATATTTTGAATATTATATGAGTATGGTTGAACTAAACTCATAAAATATCAATATGTTAGGTTTTAGATATCTTTTTAAAACGTTATTAAATTATTATTAAATGTAATTACTTGATTTACCACTGTTGTGGTGTGTAATATTTACCATAGTTACTATTCATTATGCCTAAAAAAGATAACAGACATAAAAAAATTTGATATTTATGATTAAGAATATTGAATCCATTTTATCATACTCTACCCATAAAAGTGGTGTAAATTAATTTATAAATAAACGAAAAAAATATGAGGAAAATCTATTTTTTAGAAAAATACATTTTTTTGTAATAAATTTTTTATATCAAAATTAATTATAATTTAGATTATAATAAATATAAATGCATTATTTTTAATAAAAAATCAACGAATTATATTTTAAATCCAATTGAAAAATTTGGACTCTATAAATACATGATATGAAAATAGTATTTTTAATAAAAGTAGTATATTTTATTAGTCATCGAAAAGTAAAAAAATTTCAACGAAATAAAAATAGGGAACCCTACGCTTATTTTCATATGATGAATTTTAAAATTATATCCTTTTTATAAAATAAAAACTCTAAAAATGGATAAATTAATCATTATATTTTATCATTAAAAAAATAAAAACCATTTTTGATGAAAAATATTTTTGAAATATAAAATGAGTAAATTTAAACTTGTTTTATTAATTCGTTAGTATTAATCCTTAAATTTTTATTCAGTAGATCCATTATACATATATTTAATAGTATGGTTGCTCATATTCAAACACCCAATTCAACAACTACGTTGAACTGTCACATTTATATAATAATATTTATGTACTAAATCACAATTTTCATAAAGCGTAGTGTTGTGTATTAAGAATGGTATTGATATTATTATTATTTTATGATATATTTTAAGGGTGTAAATCCTTCAATTAAATTAAATTATCTCCACAAATTTTACTCAATTATTAATGTTTCAATATTTAAAAATACCTTCATGTAAAACCAACATCATCCAAAGGGATATTACAAAATCCATTAACAATGGGAAGTGGGAAACATAGTGTTTAGATAAAATAACACACAACTGTATTCCTAGATAAGGATAACATTGGTGAGAATTTATTATATGAACATAGATGACAAAAATAAAATCTATGTACTATTAAAGAGTGATATAAATCATAGTCTTGTGAAAGTTTATGTCAAAAGACATAAATTTGTGAGTGGTGAAAAGATCATCAATTAATAAAAAATGAAGGCAAGAGAATAATATTTTTATTTCATGTTTCATTTCCTAATGTCAACGGAATATTTTAATATTAATATATATAACACAAGAAAATATAATTATATGATTTATTTCTTTTTTTTTTATCAAAATTTCATCATTTTATAGTGATTTGATCAATTTTTACTTCATCTCATAATCCAATTAAAGGATATTCAAAATGAAATTTTCATGCCTTTTACACTAAAAATAACGTTCAATTGATCATAAAATCCTTAAAAATGAAAATAAATTATGAATGTTTCTCTATATTTACCAATACCAAAATTCTTAGTGTGTGTTATCTAATATGGATTAATATTTATATGGTAAAATAATACATTAGTCTAAAAAACAATAGTAATAACACCCAATGTTGAAACTAAAAATATATATTAGTATTTCACCTTAATTCTTCTCTAAAATATGTATAACAAAATTCAAAACAAAAAAATTTATAAAATAGGCCACTAATTATCCAAAATCAACTCAACTATAATACTTAAATAGTATAATGTATATTATAATGTCATGCAATAAAATCATTAGTTCAATGATTATATTTCTTTTAAAAAATTACTAATCCTTTACAAAAATAGACCATGTAATCATAAAATCATAAAAAATCAATTATATTCTATAAATTCAAAAATATAGTAAACTTCATAAAAGATAACATAAATTACTTTGAAATCAGATCACTCATCATTTATAAGATCATAAATAATTTACAATTTATTTTATTAATATGAATCATCTCATTATCGCAACTAAATAATATTATCTCGACATTTGGAAATTATTAACAGTAATATGTCCCTTATTCCTATGTTTCCCAAAAAATATACCATTTCCACTCAATCAATTTTATAGTTTATTAGAACCATTAAACATATAATTTTAAATCCTTAATGAAAAAAATATTTTAGAATAATCATTATATTTTTCATTAATCTTATACAAAATATCTTTGATAAAACACTTATACTGTGAAATTATCGACTCTCAATATATTAACAACTCAATCAGTTTAGATAACTAATTATTATAACATAGGTAATTACTTGGACTATAATTTATCCCTTAGATTGGTTCATCAAATTAGATAATTACCTAGTTCCATAAAAATAATAAATTGAACTATAAATAGTGCCTTATGATTATGGTCATTCCCTCCATCAAACTCATCATTTTTTTCTTGGAAAATTCTTACTCAATTCCATTTATTTATACATATAAAACAAATTATTATTAAATTATGACTTTTTCCTATCTATTTATTCCCATATAATTTTTATGCAGGAATCTAAATGTTCTTCCCTCCATAATATTCATCAATTAAAATCCCATTAAAGACTGTTTTTCTATTATTGTTTTTTCTAGGAAATAAACAATAGTTGAGGGTTTTAATCATATTATGAGATAGAAGATTAGGAATAATCATATTATTTCACATTATATATAACATTTCATCTATTTGATCAGGAGTAGTATCATTCTAGTTTCTATCACATTATGAATTAATGTGAATCCACTTGTTTCTCGCCACATACTAAAACTAAAATGCATATTTTGAGAAACAATAATTATAGTAAGAAATTTTATAATAATGATAGGAGTTTATAGGATGTCTGAATAATGAATGATTTTTTAGTCAATGACACCATATTTTTAACCTATATCATCAGTGGTCATCATCTATTCAAATCTAAATTTATTATTTCTAAAGAAAACATGAGTTAACCCACTAATATCACCAAGGTATCTAGCTAAGTGTACAGTCTTGTGCCCACTCATCGTGCAATGGTGATGATTGACTTTATACATAATTCACCCAATTCAATTTTGTTACCTCATAGTGAATATATGCCAAAACCTCGTCCATGTGCCAATATCCATAAATAGATGTATTTTCTAGGAAAACCATGATCATTTCATTACCAACGAAAAGGTTGTTATTCTATGTATAGGCTTATCCTATGGATTTTTAGGAATTTTTTATTATACTGGTTTCTAAAAATTACTAAAACATTCTCTAATACCAACTATAGAAACCCAAAAATTTCATATATATATATATATATATATATATTATCGTATTAGATGGGTATTCAAAACAAATATCATTAATATACTTTCGTAAATTATTTAGGTTTAGTTTGTTTTCCAATATGGATACATAAAAAACATGTTATTTAGAATAATCTACATCATTTCACAAAACATTCATGAAATCTTGAACCCTTTTTAAGAATAACAAACATAAAACCTTTCTTTATATCATAGGGAATACAATGAGTAATAAAAGGTGAGATCAAATGCACTATAAGGGTAAACACGTGTGATATCATTTAATGATAAATTGAAATCATAACATGAGGATTTGGGTATGTGAATAGGTATAAAAATAATAAATACTAAAAACCAATACCTAGATCATAATCATGAGTCATGACATAGATCTTGGCAGTTAATAGGACATAAATCATAAGAGAATAATATTTTTTGAGACATGAGAACATTTCATAAGAATATGATTGTGTTATAAAAAAGTGGAATAAAATGTGGAATATTCATAGTCCTACAAATAATATGTTATGGATCACCACTAAGACAAGTATCACATATTAGTATTGGTGTAACCACCCATGTACCTACTTTGGTCTTGAGAATAGCTCTTATATACTCTCTTTCAGGACTGAGATAACCTACTATGTACACTCTTTTGGGATTGGGATAAACTACCTTATACCCTTTGATCTCATATAACATTAATCTTTAAAAGAATCATTGGATGGATGTGAAAGACCCACCCATCATAAAATTTTAATATATTCTTTTATATTCCATAAGAACATGAAAACATTTATCGATTCATCACAGCTTAACCCAAAGAAAGGAAAATGGGATTATTAAATATTTTACCATTATAACCATAAAAAATCCATAAAAATGATAAAGATGGTATCATAGAATCATATCCCTAGTGATTAATAAGTAAAGTCAATGGATGTTATCACATATGAAAGATTACTTTTCAAGATCACGAAACATTTCGTGATAAAAATACCCTCTTCATTTTGAAATCACTTATTTAAAATATAAAAAAAATTAATATATTAAAGGAAAAATATTTATTTTAAAATATCCACATTAAATTGATAACTACCCTTCAAATCATTGAGTAGTCAAGGTGGTGGGAAATTATTATCATTCTATGTACATTAAAATTGATATTCCTTTTACAAATATAGTTAAATATTAAAAGTACATCATTCAAAAATTAAAAAGAAGATTTCTTGTAAACATTTTTCATAAATTAAAACATGGATAAAAATTGAATTCAAAAACATTATTTATATCATTATATTGAAAATCTGGAAATGGAAGTAAAACATTCCCAACTATATAGAGAAATATGATTAATTTTCCTAAAAAATTATTTTAATTATCATTGAGTCACAATGTGAAACAAAATGTGAATAAACTAGTAAAACATCATAATTAACCAAAGGATAATAAAAAACATGTGATTTATGAAGAATGAAAGAATAAAATTCCCCCAAACAATTTTAAAAATAAATTATCCTAATAAAAATTGATAATGAAGAATAAATCCTTACTATTGTTGTATCTGTTGAATCTTATTCCCCATTAATGAATAACATAAAATTGAAAATTAAATCAAAAAATTATATTCATATTCATTATTTGAAATTTCAATGTATCATTATATACTATTCCAAAACATATGTAGTTGAATAACATCAAATAGTTCCTAATGAAATAATATTGAGATGAAGAACTCATTCAACATTGGTAATTTATGAATAAAAAATTCATAAATGATTTATCTGATATAGAATTTAGAATCCATAAAATAATTATTAAAATAATCCAAGAATAAATTCATGGGTTGTATATAAACAAAAAAAGGAAACAAGTTGTGAATATGGGACACATCTCATTAAAATAAGAAATAGATGAGAAAACCTTACCTCAAGTCTTTATTTCTTATTGAGAACTATAACCTCCAATATAATGAATTTAATTATATTATAATTATATAAAATAGCTATAAAAATTATCATAATATCATATAATATCCAACTATATTATTATATTAACTATTTATTTATAATTATTTATTAAAATCGTCATTTCTACATGTCAAATATATGTTTTTCATTTTGTTTTCGGTTCAGAAGATTATATCATTGAATTTTAATCATGGTTCATTCATATATAAAAACATTAATCATTTCCTATGTTAAATATTTATTCACAATATAAAAATTATAAATATTCATATGAAGCGGTGCTGAAAAAAGAATTACATCAGTTCGTGGAGATAATAGTTCATATGTACGCATGAGTGATGTTTCCATTTTAATGCGTAGAACATAAAATTGATAATTAAAAATTAACAAATAAATAATATAATAATTTCATAAATAGAATATATTATTATTCAATTTATCATTATAAATATCCATGTGATGCATTATTGGAAAATTAATCGTATCGCTTTGTGGAGGTGGTAGTCAACACATACACATGAGCGATAATTTCATTTCCCATTTATTGGAAATGGGAGATGAATAATATTATGAAATTAACATAATGACATATCAGTATATTATATATACTTATATTATTATATTATAACAGTTATTACTTAATTAAAGGAGGCTATAATAACAAGTAAAATGAAAATGCAAGATTAAGACAATTAAAACCTATTTGAAGAACCTCATTTCGATCTATCCTTAAAGACCCTAGAGATTTTATTTTATTAATAAAATCAAATAAATAATATAGATGAGGAATTTGAGGATAGTTTTCAAAAAATTGGTTGATCTATGTTAAACAGTAACAGTGTGGAAGATAGGATAGGTCATGTCCTTTTTTGTGATGTCAGAGGGGGTCCCTTGGAATTACATAACGTATTAAATTAATATATATTAATTTTAATGATATAGTTGATACAAATTGATATATTAATAATCTAGTAATATTTTGAGTCAAAATAAAATCATCAAATAAAATTCAGGCATGTTTATGTGATGTTTTCAGAAATTATCTCATATATTTAACCCCAAGTTATCCCTTTTGATGATTATTGTAATATAAATGTCTTTTACTCTTTAAGAGCCATGAATGTTACTATAAAAGAAAAAAATAGTCCTTAATTAGAAAGGATGGATATTATAGACCACATCACATTAAAACAAAAAAAATAAATTTTTCTAATATTTAATTCATTTGATTAAATATTATTTTGTAGAAGATATCAGTCAATTCATTAGGGGTTTATTAATAATGTATGACTATAGAGACAACAATATAGAAATGGAATTCAAATCCAAATATTAAACACAACACAAATAAATTATATTAATTGGTTTCTATTTAATCAGAATGAAATTATGAAATTTTATAACCAACGAATAAACAAAAATTAAACTTCGTAAATACATGCAAAGGAGAAGAATATTTCAATAAAATCAATAATTTTCAATAATAAAAAAAAATTAAATCATTTCTGGAAAATAAAAAAATTATTCCCATAATAGTATTCATATGATTGTTTTAACCATTCTATCCTCTTTATTAAATACAATATTTAAAAGTGCTATAAATTAATTATAATATTTTCTCATTAAAAACAATAAAATTATTTTTTATATAAAATAAACATTTGAAAAATTAAATGGATTCAATTAAAAATGAGTTTCTATTTCCTTAATATTAATCAATGCTTTTTTAGGACCATTATATATTTATTTTATTATGCGGTTTCTCATATTCATACCATCCAATTCAATGTCTATGTTATAACATTAATAATTAAATAATGAAATTTCTATACTATATCGCATTTTACATAAATATTAGTGACTTGGGATAAGAAAGTTATCAAGGTTATTATTCATTTAAAATAAAGTTTTTAGGCATTACATTGGAGTATATGGATGTCCTCCCAATGTGTTCAGTGGTTCTATTAGATAATGGATACCTTAGGATGCAAGAGATAATAGATTACTATTTTGGCATCTCAGTCAAGATCACAATTGTAGAAGAGATTCCTAGAAAGTGGGGAACACATTTTATTATTATTGGGTTATGTATTTAATCTAATTTTTATAAACAATTCATGGATATTTAGGGTTTATTCTCCAAAATAATGACATTATGATTCCCTTTAAAACACATTAGTGGTGTAAAAGTTAAATTTTTTAAGTAGTAGTACAAACCCATTTACTTTATATATGATATATATGATATATATGTACAAAAACATTAAGTAAACAAAAATGTATCTAGTTCATTATCTTTGTAATGCATATTTTTTGTTTTTCCTTTAACATTTATGTTTAATGATAATTTTATCTACACAGAGAATCTAAAACATATAAAAAATTTATTTATACTTGTGTCAACTATGAACAATTTTATTATATGAAAACGAACCTAAATAATGTTATGGAAACACTTCTTTATTATAGGAAACATAGTGAAGAAAAACCATTTTCTAAGTTTTTATGATCCAAAAAATTTTAAGTAAATATATTATCCACATAATACTACATTTTAAATACTCTAATGGAAATCTATTTTCAGAAATTAAAATATATAAAAAGTTATTTTCATTGAATTTATCGTTGTATAATGTTTTAATGACTCATTATTAATATTTCATTCATTTAATTATTTATTAAATTCCATATTTTCTGTTTGTATGTTTATTTTTTTTATATAATGAATATTGGTATATTTTAATTTAAATATTTTAAATTGAATATTATAAATTTTATAGCACACATGTGTTGACTCCCATAAATTGCACATCAAAATTTTTTGGAGTGAACAAATATTTGAAGAATTTTTATAATTTTCTCCACAAAAAGAATGGATGTATAATGATTTCTATATAGAGTTCATGAAGCTATGTCACTCTGATTCCATGACCACCATTAACACATACAATAACATGAACCTAGTAACATCACATTGTTGGATTATTCAACCAATATGATGGGAAATGTTCATCTGAATCCCCTTTAGTGAGTCTTAATGATTATACAAGGCCCCTTTAGAAATCCTACTTCATCATGTGGTTCTCTTTGAAAAAATATTCCTAATTACACAAACAACCATTATATGATTTCATCCTATCAAGGGACATTCCTATCAAAATTTTCTTGATAATTTATTAAAGCTCATTTAAAAAAAAGATAAAAAGGTAGAGACTTTAGGCGATGGAAGTTATGTTGATTTCCATGTATAGGGATTATATGGATCACTTGATCTGTTTAATGATCAGCTGAGACTCCCAGTATTATGTTATAAATTCCATGTGAAATCCTTTAGGCATGAAACAATTATCATGTGAAGTCCTTTGGACACATCCATTAAATTACATGACACTCTAATGAACTAAAAATTGGAAAATGTCAAAATTATTGTAAAATGAAGAATAGATTATGAAAATGTAAGTGTCCACATGAGAGTATAATTTTCACTATTTCTCATTAAAATTGGATATTCACATCATAATATTACTTTATTGAATATGTAGAGTCCCTCGAATATGACAAAAAGATCTTGTGAAGGGACATGGACATGAATACCTAGATTGGGTGAAAGCCTCTTTGACAAGCATCCTGATATTGTGATGACACTAATACATGTTGGATTGATCTTTCAAAGGACCTTTTAAATTTAAATTTTATTATATTAGATCCTATTACCATCCATTATTCTAATAAATATGGAAAAGGTGAAATGATCAAGTAGTCATTGTTTCTCATGTGACGTAAGAAAGATGCCATGGATAACCTGTGGTGGGATTACATGAAAAGAATGATGTGATTATCCCTCCACCTAGTTAAGCTCATATATACGCTATACGAACCGTATGAAGGAGCTCAAATTCTAGGTGGAGGGGCCAATAAATTCTTCCTATCAGCACAAGAAAACACACACTGGATCACATAGGTGAGAGGTGACTTCTTAGAATTGAAATTCACTGAGTCAGAAGGGTCTACCACTTGGTAAACCTAAAAATCAACATATGGGGATTAAGTGTCATGTATATATGATTAATGTGATCACCATATTTATCATGTGAAGGAGATCTAGTGCACCTACTATATTTGGAAAAAGGAGTTTCTGCATTCCGAATTGGTCACACGAGAACCCAATCAGCCAATTCATGAAGACAAATGAGGCATTTGTATGATAAAGGCTGAAAAATAAAGAATAAATACATGAAAATGGATAAGATGATTATCGTGTGAATGGGTCATGATCTTCATAAGACCTATTCATTGGTCACATAACAGCACACAGACATGTTAGCAAGATAATGCTACAACACCTGAATATGTCATCTATGTCATGAATAATCTTATGGACAAGTTATCCAAGTCATGAAATGACCACAAGATGTATCACCCATTCCATAAAACTTCCTCCAATAATATTAGATATATCATTTGGTATCCTTCTGATATGTGACTCTTGAACACATGACACCATTGAGCATGTTTCCATCGATCATGGGAAGTATCCATAGACCAGTCAAGTGAATCATACATAAGCCCTCTAGTATAACAACCCAGTATTTTATCCCTAGTAACTCCCATTTTATCATTATTTTGTATAGTATAAATCATATAACATTAAAGGTATAACAAAATACAAATGTTTTAAATTATGAATGAATATAATTTGAGGTATTTATAGAAGTTTAGAAACCTCTACAAATAGAATAATAATTTTTCCTTTGGAATATTATTGTGACCATTAGAAATAGTAATTCATCAAATATAATAGTTACTTACCATGTGAATGTATAAATAAAATTTAGATATCTTATGAATAAAATGATGACATATTTCATGGTATATGTAAATAAACATTTTTGAAATGACAAATTAAGTGCTATCATTTCCTGTAGTTATAAATATTTAATTTAAATTTTATAATTAATATAATGATTTAAAAGAAAATTAATTCTCATAAAATATATTCATATATTAGTATTTTTTCTTATGATTATAAGATAATTTTATGATACCTTATTTTATTTTTCAATGTGTCCTAAAATCCGTAATAAATTTAAAATTAGTATTTTTACTAAGTGGTTATTTTAATTAGAAAATTAAATTTAAAAAATATATAAAATTAGTTTCATAAAAGTGCGTTAATTGTTAAATTACACACTTTTAAAAATGGATATGATTTATTTTTTTATTTTTCTAAAATACATGAATTTTTTGTAAATAGTAAAATATGATAATTTACGATAAAAGATAAATACATGAATTTATGAGTCATTGTTGATGTGAGTGTGATGTAAGTTCAAAATATTTAAAAATACATCCTTATTTTAATATATTTTATTATATAGTTTCAACTATTCATAGTCTTGAGCCGAAATATTAAACTAATTAACAAAATAATGGAAAAACACACTTCTCCTCCCCTATAAATACCACCATTCGCCTCCTTTTCTCCTCCAACCATAAAACCAATTAATAATTCCCATGATCTACACAATACTCTTGAAAATCCCCACCCCCCATGTATAAGATCAATTGGTATCATCAAAATACCAAACCCTTTTCCACGAAGAGGTTCTAAAGAATGATAAAATCAGGAGGTAAAATCCTTTTCCATTTTTGTTTAAATTTTTTTCAATTTAATTTAATTTATTATGTTATAATCACCTCCACATATCCAAGTTCCATGATAACTCTAGTATATTTTTTATACATGATTTTTATTATGTTAGTGGTAAAATCATCTTCAAATCTCTTCCCTTTTCCTTTATTTCATAAAACGAAAATATCATCTCTGTTGTTTCCATTTACGACAATCTTTGATGATGGATTTTCATTTTTAACTACAACCTTCTTGGATGGTAATATAATCATTTATATGGTTAAATAAGAATTATTATACATGTTATATGTTATAATTTATTTTGGAACCTATATACATAAACCTAGTGATATAAATCCCCCTTAAATAAATTAAACGATATGCATTAACAATTTATCTAATGATTTATCCTCATATCATATAACTGTCGGATATATAAGATCATTTAATATTATGAATGATCATAAATAACATATAATATAAATTATTTATAATTATACTCTTTTTATACAAACATCAAAACATATATACATGAAAACTAATCATGAAAACTAAGAAAATGAACACTTTAGAACAATGTAATTGAACACTATAACACATGAAAATGGCCATAAATGGAAAAAATAATATTATAATGAATAAAATAAATATATAAGAAGTTATTTTTTTAATTAATATAATTTAATTATATAGGATATTAATTTGAATAACTCATTCACACATAAGGTAAGGGGATTTTTGAACCCAACTCTCCTTTTGGGTTTCCCTATTTCACAATATTTTTCTACATAGATATCTCTTTAATGTTCATTAATATCACTTCTTTTTTCATCAATTTTCTTTTAATAGATATACATGTTTATAATCATTATTTAAGAAAAACTAAAATATTTTACCTGAGGAACTCTTCTATCAAAAAACTCCTCATCTACTTCTATTGAGATTATTTCTTCTTATCTCAACATTGATAAAACTATTTTTATTCTATTTATATATTTTGAAGTCGAATTTTTATTCATTGATGTATTATTTATGAAAATAAACACATTCATTTCCATGTTTTATTGTTTTTTTATGGTTGATATACGTTCTATGTGGAAATAATGATTTTTAAATTTTATGATGTGACGAGTGCACCCAGAATTATATAGCCCTCCAACGCATTGTGTAATGTGATGTTTCTCATGAAATAATGTGTAATATGAGTGAACATAATGATATAATTTTTCACAATTATAATTTTATGATAATTATAAAATTTTATGAGTGAAAATGTTTCTTTATTTTTTTACAACTATGTGTGGTAGCTGACCGATACGACATGATGTTTTATTTTTATGCAATGACACATTCCTTGACATTGTGTAATGATTACTCTCATGATTATGATGATTATACTTTTATTACATTATTATGATGATTCTTATTCTCTCCCATGTTTCTTGTCTCCTAATTGTCCACTTACCAAGCTTTTGGCTTACCCATTTTAATGATTTATATCCTAAGGTGAATACTTGTACTGAGGAAAAAATGAGGGAAAATATAAAGTTATAGATTAATGAATTAAATAGTGATTATTATTTTTTATGTAAATGTTTCTTATGGCCTTATTTTCCAAATAAATTAAACCTTTGGATCTTGGTTGTGTACTATATTTAAGTTTTTTATCTTTGATATGATGTAATAGTAATGTAAGGAAAAGTACGAACTCAAAATTTGGTATCATAAAAATGCATAGTTAATTATGGAGTTACGATTATGAAACACTATTGAAGAGTTTTTATATGATATAAAGTAAATGTAAGCACCTAAAAAGTTTTTTTAGGAAAATTATAAACATAAGGATCCCAAAATATAAAACTATAAAGTAAATTCTCATGATGGAATAAATTATTTATTTAAGTCTGATTGAATTATGTTTTGCGAAAACCATTTATATTTTATAAAATGTTGGGAACCAGGAGGAACGAGGCCAAAAATCCATGTGAGGGTCAATGCAACCATTTCATGAAGGATATGACCAATTCATGAGGTGGTGGAGTCAAAAAATTTATGGTGATACTTTCCCAGTTGTTTGAGGTTGTGAACAATAACATTAATAATTTAGAACATCCTCTTTAACCTAAGTTGTAGAAACATGATATCATGTCATCTATGCGGAAATGTCCCATGACATTTAGTGGATCATATGATCAACTAATCATTGAAAAGTGTGTAAACTCAATGGATACGATCTTTTATATTTCTCGTGGTTCTATGATGGGGAAGGTGAATCTAGTTGTTTATAATTTATTTGGAGAGTCCAATAAATAGTGATTGTGGATTGAGGACACCATGAAAAAGGAAGAAATTGAAGATATGGGATCAGATTACATTAATAAAATATTTCCTAACATGTATTTCCATCGATCACTTCATATAAAGATGTAGAAATAATTTTTAGAGTTGAATATAAAAAACATATTCTTTATTTCAAATTAAAACATAATTTATTAAATTAAATTACACATAATACAACCCAAAACACCGACAAGTCTACTGAATTTGGGAATTATATGCACAACACTACATCATTAACATGGGAAACAACAATATTATTTAATATTTCCTTAACATTCTTCTAAAATTCTATGGATTTTAAAATACATTGTATAACCAGGGGACAAACAAAAGGAATGGGTCAGCTATAAAGACCAATAATGGAATAAACATGGAATAAGGTGATACATCATAGACAATAGACATATCAATGGGACATAAGAAGAGTAGTAATCAAAAATAAGAACAATGATACATAATATATAATAATAATAAGAAAATAGTAAATGTGGAAACAACATAAAACACTACATCATATACATTGGTCAAGTCTAAACCGCCAAAAAATCATGGTGAAAAAAGTACCATAAAGTAATTAGGTTCACTCATTATCCCAACATAACGTATCATGATACTAAACATTACCCAATTCATTAGAGGAAAATATAATTTTGGGGGCACCCATCACATTAATTACATTCTCATGCTTAATTGTGACACATAGATCATACAACATGGACTCATTCATAGTCATAATTTATTCCATGATCAATATTTTTGGAATACATACATTTATTTCCCCAATAAAAAAGTATATGTTCCTAAATGTGAAAATCCTTGATATAAAATGGGTATGGTATTTACTACATAGTTTGTTTGGAATATAAAATCACAGTGATATTTCTATAGCATAACATTGCCTCTTAAAGATTCATAAAAATAGGTTGATGAGAGAGAATGAGATCTATAATCACATTAAATTTTTTTGTAGTAATAGGGAAATGGAAAAACATATCCCAACTTATGAAATTGGAAATATATGGCATAATGTCATTAAGAAACAAGAATAATGAAAATAATCCAAACTATATTTAGGCATGGTAATGGGTGTATAGAATGAATCATGGTAGGATTAATGATAGTGAAAGGGGAATATAATCATTTATAAATAAAATTAGGTTAATCGGAACATTTATTAACATATCCCAACCAATGAAAATAGAATTTAATATACATAACATAACATAAGTTCTTGAATGGAAATGAGAAGAGATAACCCCATTAATAATTTCAGCATGGTAATGAGTGCACGTAAAGGATAATGGAAGGATTAGTGACAGTGAAAAGAAAATATTGTCATTTATTAAATTAATAGATAGTTTGGGGGATATTTAATAACATATCACAAAAAAAAATTAGAGACATAATAAAAAAGAAGTACTTGATAAAAAGAGGAGAGTAAAAGGTCTCTTACTTGAGTTTGTGGCTCCAAAGGCTTTAGAGGGGATTTTTGATAGATTAAAGCATCTTGGTGGTACTTTAGTGAGTGGGGGGAGAGTATAAAAGTTATAAAAGGAGTCTGAGTGAATATAAATGGGACCATGCTTGGGTTTGTATAGGAAATGACGAGATTTATTAATTGTTTAGCTCTTCAAATCTACATAATAAAATAACTGACGCCACAAACCATCACATGGGTTTTCCAGGGCTTTTTACAAATGGATGGGGTTATAATAATTTTATAAGGTCAAGGGATGAAATTAATAAAATAATTCCATTTATTATGTGCGGGTGAGTCATACTCTTAAATAAATTATTTTAAAACCATAAAATATGTTAATGGTTTTAGAGGATTCATAATGGATTTATTAAATTAATTAAATAAACATAAAATCACATTATATTAATGATAAAACATATATTTAGTCTTTGATACATTTTATAGTATTTATTAAATCTCTTTTAAGTTATTATAATGTCATAATACACAATGTATATTTATAGACTATTTAATTTATACCTAAAAATTCGAATGCCTTATAACATTTTGAAAACATTAATGTTTTATAATTTATATGTTATTATTATAAAAATATTAATATTATAAAATAATTTTCTAAATATTTATATTTTCACTTTTATAGTAAACTTGATATTTATTAATAAATGATGGGTTTTTTATAATAATAGTTTCCAAATCCTTATAAAAATTACATTTTACTTCATATAAATAATTTGAGAATTTATTTAAAATAAAAAATATTTATTAATAGTTTTATATTAAAATAATTTTTATTTCAAAAATCCATGAATTCCTCAAAATATGTTCCTTAATAGAGTTTGAATATTACCCAAAAATACCATTTGTGTTTTATTATATCAAAATAAAACAAATTATAAAGTAACCATAATAGAATTAAAATACGTTCATAATTCTATAAAAAATATTATACATCATCATATTTATAGTGTCTTAATACATATCAATTTAATACACCATAAAACACCCTAAGGGTACGGTGCATGGTTGTGGGGAATTCATGGGGCGGTTCAATGAACATGGTCTGGGTCATGATCTTGATGATAATGAACATCACTAGTAAATGGTTTCACTCATGCTTAAGTTGTTGGATATTTTCTTGGGCTTGGTCAAGGGAAATATCAAGTGAAATTATCACTCTCCCAATTGCTGATAAATGGGATTTATAGGGTAAAATCATTCTGGTTGAGGCCATGACTTACATTTTCTATTTTAATTAGATTTGTTAAAACTGTATATCTATAATAAACATGAGACAATAGTTAAACCATTATATTATTAGTGGTAATTATACTTAAATGTCTTTTGTAAACAATTGGATATAATAAAACAAAATAATTTAATGTGTTTTCTATAACCGTATTATAAAATAAGAAATTAAATATAATTAAAAAGACGGATTATGTATATAATAGTTTTGATCCATAAAATGAATAAAAAAGAAACTTTAATCGATCATAGTGTATGAAGAAATTTTCACAAGGTTTTGTAGGTATGCCTCTACTTTTTTTGTCAATAGTGATAAGAAATTAGGTAGACTCTTTAGTGGTTTAAAAGCACACCTTCAAAATTCTATAATAGATAGAGAATCTGTGAGTTATGAAGATGTTTTTAGATGTGCTGTTAAAGTGGAGATAGAGTAAAAAGAGTGGTATCATGTCTATGGTGATACGGAATGATATATTGAGTTTAAAGCTAGGGGATATGATAAATTTTTTGGAAAGAAAACTCAACCAAACATATGTTGGGAATGCGGGAAGTATCATCTTCGGAATTGCCTCAAAGTGATAGGGAAATTTTTCTGGTGTGGGAGAGAAGGCTAAAGTGACCATGAATGTAAAAGATACATAATGAATTTTCATAATGTTGGGGAATAAAAAATATCACCAACAATAGTTTAATGCTTCAATTGTATGAAGAAAGGGAACTATGCAACTCTCGTACTAAACTATGAGTTATTTAGGGTAATCAATGTCAGTATCCACTAAAGTTAAAATAGTATGGGAAAGAAGATTACATCAATAATGCTAAGGTGGATCCTGACAATGATGTGGTGATTGGTATTCTATTTATCCATTGAAGAATATAGAAAATACTATTTGATTCTAGTTCTATGCATTCTTTTATATATTTCAATTTTTATTATATTTATTCAAACCCCACCTCAAAATATAGTTGTTAAGTTTTTTTAGAATAAAAAATGTCAAAAATTATTTAATATAATGTATATAACTCCTCTTCAGTTAATGTTTGTGTACTGAACCTCTCAAAAATTCATTTCTTACATCCTGTTGTGGAGATTGACACTATATTAGGAATGGATTGGTTATCATTATATATTGTCAACATCCACAATCAGGAATGGGAGATCAATATTCACATCTGATGGTTTCCTCTAATAATGAACATGTTTATCAATTAGGATGAATATTATTCAGAGTCATAAAGTTTATATATTATTTCCCTATATGTAATAATATCTAGCTCAAATGATTGAGACAGTGGAGAAAATCATGCTCGATGCCATTCCCATTGTGAGGGAATACCCTAACGTGTTCCCTGAATAATCGTCTGGTATAACACCTTACAAGTAGGTTGAGTCATTAATTGAACATATTCTTGGTTCTCTACTAATATCAAATACACCTTATAGAATGTGCACCATTGAGTTGTAGGAACTAAAAAATCAGTTTCACGAGAATATGAACAAGGGTTTTATACATCCATGATTCAGCTAGAAACTCTGGAAAAGTATCCTACATGCTATAAAAACCTCTCTTAACATCAGAACGTATTATCATCCGTAATCAAATAGAGAATATGGCTATAAAATTCAAATACTAAAAGACATGATGAGGGATTGTTCTATGGGATTCAAATTAGTATAGGACCAACATCTACCTCTGGTTGAATTAAATAAAAAAAAATCCACTTCAGCATCCAAATGTCTCTATATGAGGCCCATTATGGGAAATAGTGCAGAACAATGACATTCTGGGAAAAATTCAATTAATGTTAGCTTCTACGACTTGAAATTTTGAATGAAATGGTATAGAATATTAAAACCATATAGAATAACATGAAGGAACCCCAAATTCGACAAAATATATTCAGATAAAATCATCATTGATTCATAGAGTATAGATCCGAAGACATGGTATTCCTCTATATATCTCTATGGAAAAGTATCTTGATATTTGGGATGAATGGAATGCTATGTTTTAAATAAATCATCCCCTTAGAGATACTTGATCATGTTAATGTTTCCTCTCATCAACTAGGGCATCCACCTTCCATGTCTCAATTATATGATGTATTACAAATATCTCTCTTGAGAATGTACATACTAGATCAATAACATGTAATGGAAATATATGTGGTATAATTTGAAAATGATCTCTCTTACAAGGAGCATCGGGTGAAGATCTGGTATAGTAGAGAAACTGTTTTATGTAATAATATTAATCACCCGGTCAAAGTACTATTTTGGAACCGTATGTTACATACATGAAATATTTTAAAGGTACTTTTCACATATTTTCCATTCATTCTTTGTTTTGGGGGTTTCTCAAGCTTTTATGGAGGAATGGTTGAGTTTTCATGAATTGGGACAAATCATGAGGCAAATTCCAGTATTACAAATAATTGTTTTTCTTTTATAACTAATATGGTTTTTAACATTTTTCATCCATTCAAATTCCTAATTAGCCTCCCCTAACCAATTGAGACCAAAATGTCAATTTGGAAGCTTTAGAAATCCATATCCAAGGTGTATATGGGTTTTTATTTAAGAGATTGTTCCTTCACTGAAGACCATTTCATGTTTTAAAAATTAATATTTTTGATTAATATCTTATTCAATTTTAATGATTTTTGATGATTCAATGCCTCACCCAAGCCCATTCAACCCAGACACATTCCCAACCTCTTTCACCCTCTTTGAATCTCTTCTTCATCACGAATAAGTGAAAAACATTATAGATTTTCTCAAATCGGCCAGAATTGAAGAGGTAAATTAATTCCTTATTAAATCTATCAATTCATACTCTTCTTCATCATGAATTAGTGCAGAACATTAGGTTTGTTCTAAGCCCCTCATGGTGTGGTGGTGGTGTGACTTGATTTTCACATGGTGATTCAACGGTTTCCATTACATTGGTAGGTGATTCCTTTTGGTATGAAATATTTCTGATCTAACTGCCATGTTTATGGTATTTTCATGTATATTTAATTTGAATGTTGCTTCCAAATTTGGTTTTAGTGGAAATTGTTAAGATAATGAATTTTTAATGCCTATTTCATGTGAAATTTGGGGGGTTTTCATATAAATATTTTTTTGGTTCATTAAGGGATCCCCTATAATTAATTAGTTGATTTTATCGAACTGTATTAGGGATGAAAATAATATTTTCAATGTTCTTATCCTTGGTTTGTTGCTATGAAATTGGTTTTGGGTGGCGTTCATTTTGAAAATGGCTTTTGAGTACCCATTTGGTGTTGAATTAGGCGCTTTACATGGCTATTATATGTGATGCTTATTGGGGGTTGTTTTATAACACATATAATGGGTTAAAAGAAAATTTTAAGGTTTTGTGAATTTTATTTTTGTTAATGTGAGTATGCACATGGTTTTCAAGTGGGGTTTTCAAAGTGTTTTTGGTGAAAACCCAGGAAAGATTTGGAGAAGTTGTTTTATTGAAACTCCAAGTGTTTTGTTGTGTGTTTTAAATGGTATAAAATTTGTGTAGCTGCTATATTGGGTTCATGTGACCAGTAGTTTTTTTTACATGAAAATGGATAATTGTTTCATGATGAAATTGTTTTAGCACAAAGGGTGATGCCTGGGAACCTAGGTGGGGAGAATTTTACTAGTACGGCAAGTGGACCGATTGGGTTTTGTCCCTATTTCACATATCATTTGGATAATGACAACTATAACTAAACTATGTGGATGGTGATTGGGGACCACTAGGTAATGGGTATCTTCTATACTAGTGGTTCGTGAATGAGAACAGATATACCATGGTTACTTTACACTGAGGTATGGGGTACATGGGGCCCGAGACTATCTAGTGCCTAGGGGTGTTCCCAATTTTGTCTCCCATTGTTTTTGGGGTATTTTACCTTGTATTGGGGTGTTTTTGGCAGTAAATTACTATAGCTAACAAGTCTATTTAAATGTGTGAACATTCTGAAAATTTTAGCTTGAAAACTGTTTTCAATTGAAAGAGGAATTTCTTGGATTTTATCACTGTTTTTCGTTTCATATTAATACTGCTTGCTTTTTTAGATTGTATTTCATTCCCTATGGAATAATTGGGTGATATCACATTGGGATTAGTCACAAACCATACTTACACTCCTTGGGTTTAAGTATACTTGGTTATGTTTGACTCAAGTAAAGGAAAGGCTTTGGGTGGTGGTGGTCCAGGGTGTTAGTTCTCATTCTTGGTGCATATTTGTGGAGACATCTTATGGATGATGACCCGTTGTCATGTGGAGTCCTTGGGGATATCTTGATTCAATATTTATTTTTATTTGGAACACTTTTATTGTCTTTAGACCAATGTATTCAGTTCTGGTTTTTTCTTAAGAATTGTTTGGCTTGAATATTTCAGATTTACATTATGGATTGTTTTTAATGTTTTATGCTTTCATACTCGGATAAATCATTCCCAAAACTAAATTAATGATACCTGAGAACTTGTGCATGCCCGTGAAGATAGAGAACACCCTTTGGGTCTTTTCACGGGCCAGGTTTGGTGCCGATATTAGTGTCGAACAGATTCTGTTCGTGACAAAATGGTATCAGTGGAGGTTAATTTTTTTTGGTTATATTCCTACTTTGGGATGAGTCGCGATAGAAAAGAGCTAGGAATGTCGGGGATCGGGGTTTTGGTTGTGAGTAGGGTTCCTGGCCTACACCTCTTATGGAATACCCTGAGTCACCAGGGGATGTTGTAATTTACGGATTCACATCACATGCAGGTGAGACGTGTGGGCTGCAGACCACATGTGGACATCAGGAGGATGTGGAGTAGTTGTTTGATTATTACTATAATGTGTTGAGATTATTTATATTGGATTTATTTGATTAAATTTTTCATAATTTTTTATTTATTATTGTTTTTTACTATTTCATATTGAAGAAAAATGCCTCCCCAGAAAGCGTCCACGCACACACTGGAGGAAGCCGGAGAGAGTTCTCCCACACCGATTGATTAGAGGCTACTTAAGGATGTGGTCAGGGCTATCCAAGATCTGGGGAAGGGACCAAATCTGAATCCTATTTCTTCTTGGGCAGAAGATATGAGTCCTAGAAAAGATAAAGCTCAAGAGTTTCTAAAAGACAAGCCTCCTACCTTTTGAGGCAGCTCAGAACCCCAGGAAGCCGATGAATGGCTAGAGAAGATCGAGCATACTTTTGAGTTCCTAGAAACACATGACGAGCTCAGGATGAAGTGTGCCTCCTTTCTATTGGAGGTTCTGAGCTGTATGTGGTGGGAGTCATTACTTCAGATTGGGATGAATAACCAGATGCACTGGGGAGATTTCAAGGTCATCTTCAATGAACATTAATGCCCTGAGGTCTTGGCTTATTCTAGGTCTAGAGAGTTCATCGACCATGTTCGGGGGAATCTATCTATGAAGGATTATGCCAACCATTTCACTGATTTGGTTTGGTATGCTCCATAAATTATCTCTGATGATCGGGAGAAGGCCTAGAGGTCCGAGAAAGGCTTGCGACCAGAGATATCCTCCCAGATTTTCATGTTTATGTTGAGGACCTATGCTCAGGTCATTGATCGGGCATGCATGGTGGAGATCTATAGGATAGGTAGGGATTTTTTCTCTAGTTTTTTATCAGTATTTGGAAGTGGTACCTCCTCAGAGAAGAAAAGGATGCATGAGGATCATGTGATGAAATGAGGTGGCAGTTCAAGCACCTATTCTAGAGAGTTTTCGTTTGTAGCTTCTGATGTGAGATAGGTCATTTCCCAAAAATGTGGGAAGCCAGGGCATATCCAATCAATATTTCCACTTCCTCTGAAGCCTTTCTACCAGTGTGGAGGTATGGGGAATTTGTAGTGCTTCTGTGATGTGGTACATCCACTCTAGAGTGATGCAAGGTCAGTGTATTCAAGAAGAGTGTCAGCACAGTCCGAGCCGTCAAGGATTGGGGGATCTAAAATTGGAGGTCATGATGGTAGGGATGGATAATCTTCTAGGTAGATCCAGTTTATGGGATATCCATTAACAAGAAGTCATCCTCAGGAAGACACCAAACATCTTCATGCGGTGGACCAGGCACCAGCAGGATCAGAGTTGGAATTTTCAACCGTTCAAGGTACAGTTCTAATCACATCTTCTATAGGTGCTTCTCTTTTAATACTAGTGACTTTGTTTCATTTATTTATGCCCGTTTTTTGGACATGATTAATTTTCAAACTGAGTTGATGTCTTTCATAATGGATTTGGTGACATCACTGGGAAAGATGAAGGATCATGGCCTTATGTGCCCCTCGTGTGCTCTTTCTGTGTCAGGGGTTGAGATGGAGTGGGAACTCCTAGTCCTAGATATGGAATAGTTTGACATAATACTTTGTATGGATTGGATAGTACACTTCCAGGAAAACATTTATTACAATAGGTGGTGAGTGAGTTTCACGGAACCTGATGGGAGTCGTCTGGTTGTTCGCGAAGAATGGGATCCTTGGTTGGGTCGCGTAGGGCCTCCACTTCCAGATATGGGAAGTCTTATCATCCAGTTATCATCACTCATGCTAGATGACGACGGTATTTCCCCTGGAGGTGCACTACATATTGTTGTGAATGAGTTTCCGGAGGTATTCCAAGATGAATTCCCTGTTTTACCCCTGAAGCAGGATGTGGAGTTTTCCATTGATCAGGTGTCAGGAAAATAACCAATATATCTTCCCTCTTATCGCATGGCACCCACCGAGCTGAGGGAATCAAATATACAGCTGGAAAACTTTGAATCTAAAGGATTCTTTCACCCGATCATCTCTCCTTAGGCCACATCTGTTTTGTTTGTGAAAAAGGATGACAGATCCCTCCGGTAGTGCATTGACTACCGGAAGCTGAATAAGGTGACAATTAAGAAGGAAATACCATTTTATAATAATGGAAGATTTTTTTGATCAGTTAAGGGGGTCATGGCGGTTCTAAAAATAGACTTGAATTCAGGCTATCATCTTCTCAGATTTAATGAATCAGATATCCCAAAGATAGCCTTCTGAAGCAGGTATGACCACTTTGAGTATTTGGTCATGCCCTTTGGATTGACCAATGCTCCAACAGTCTTAATGGAACTCATAAATTGGGTGGTCTATGAGTATATTGATTCCATCATTGTGGTGTACATGGATGACATTCTAGTATACTCTCGATCTGATGAGGAATAAAAACATCACTTGAGAATCGTCTTCGGCACTTTGCGGGATCACCACCTCTATGAAAAGTTGTCAAAGTGCACTTTCTGGATCATGGAAGTGAGATTTTTGGGGCATTTGATCTCTGAGTAGGGGTTTTTAGATGAACCCATGATGATTATTTTGGTTAGTAGTTTTCTTAGTCTGGATGGTTCTTACAGGAGATTCCTTTGGGATTTCTCTCGTCTTGCTTCACCGATGACCAGCCTCACCTGGAAAGGAGTGAAGTTTGTATGGGGTCCAGAATGTCTGGAATCGTTCGAGGAGCTAAAGAGGTAGTTTAATACCACCGCAATGCAGATTTTTCTTGAGGCTATAAAAGGATATGTGGTCTATTGTGATACTTCTGGTATGGGTATTGGGTGCATTCTTATGCAGGATGATCACGTGGTGGCGTATGGATCTCTCCAACTCCGGCAACATGAAAAGAAATACCTGAACCATGACTTGGGGTTGGCAGTGGTAATTCATGCTTTGAAGACTTGGAATAACTACCGCTTTGGGGAGAAGTTTGTGGTCTACTCTGATCAAAAAAGATAGGCCTATATCATCTTGCAGAAGGACCTCAACTTGGGGCAGTGTCGTTGGATCGAGTACTTGCAGGTGTTCAACTTTGACATTGTCTATACCCTAAGAAAGGGTTACGTGGTGGCTGATGATTTGAGAATAAGAGTTCCAGTGAAGGCTTTGAAGAAGTCTAGTGATAAGTGGACTTTGATGGATCTCTTTTAAAAAATGAATGTGCAGACTAGGGAAAATAGTGGATGGGCATTATTGGTGAGGGTTTAGTTGACACCTTCTCTGTTGGAGTTTATTTAGCGGGAATAGCCCAGTGTTAAAAAAATTCAGTGGTCGAAGTAGTTTCTTTAGGTTGGGGAGCCATCCTCTAATTGGTCGTTGTCTCCCAAGGGCATCTTGTGCTTCATGGTCCATTTAGTAGTGTTGTTATCTCCGCGGAAGGAGGTCATGGAGGACAGTCACCAGTCTCAGTGGGTTTTCCATCTAGGTGCCACCAAGAAGTATTATGATGTCTGTCAATAGTTCTAATGGCATGTCTTGAGATGAGACATAGCGTACCTTGTGTCGAGATGCTACACATGCCAGTAGGTGAAAGCAGAGCATCAAAGGCCCTCCGGTTTGCTCCAACCATTACCCATTCATACCTAGAAGTGGGAAGAGGTCTCCATGGACTTAACTGTTGGCCTACCTCATACACCTTGGGGTAAGAATGCAATTTGGGGGGTGATTGATATTCTAAACAAATAATCCCACTTCATTCCGATCAGAGATACAACTAAAGTGGATGAGTTGGGTCATTAATATCTTCAAGAGGTGGTAAGGCTCCATGGTCTTCCATCTGCCGTTGTCTCAGATAGAGACCCCCATTTTAATTCTCGGTTTTGGGAAGGCCTTAAGAAGGCCATGGGGTCTCAGATTGAGATATGCATAGCTTACCATCCTCAGAAAGATTTCCAGACAGAGAGGGAAAAAAGGTTTTTGGGGTACATGCTTCATGTATGTGTATTGGACTTTGGAGGTTCCCAGAATATCCATTGGGGGATGGTTGAGTTTTCTTATAATAACAATCACTAATCCTCTATTCGAAAGGCTCCTTTTGAGGCACTCTATGGTTTTCCATGTCGGTCCCCCCTGTGTGGGGTTGAGGTAGGTGTGTCTTCACTATTGGGGTCGAGCCTTGTGCAGGAGACCTTTGAGAAGTTTAAACTGATCATGAAAAGATTTTTGATAGCTCCGAGTCATCATAAATTTTGTGCTGACCGGAGGCGTCGAGACCTTTATTTTTTTTGGGTGATAGGGTATTCTTGAAAGTGTCCCCTCGTCTAGGGCATCGTCGATTAGGGAAGCAAGGAAAGCTGATGTCATGATATGTTGGACCTTTTGATATCACCGGGTATATTGGGAAGGTGGAATATCGGTTGGCCTTACCTTCTTAGTAGACATCCATTAATGACATCTTCTATGTCTCCCAGTTGAAAAAATACAACCCTGATCTGTCCCATGTGCTGAGTTGGGATGTACTAGAGATAGAGCATGACTTGTCTGTTTCTAATCAGCAAGTGAAAATAGTGGACTCCCAAGAGAATTTTCATCGAGGGAAGTCCATTCCTCTGGTCTACGTTTGTTGGCGTCATGTTAATGATACACACGAGACATGAGAGCATAAGTCATGGGTTGAGGAAGAGTATTCATTCCTGTTTTTCGATCAAGATTCTGGTTGACTTTCCAAGATGGAAGGTTTTCATGGTGTGGGGAATTTCATCATACATGACATATTTTAAAGATATTTTTCATTTACCTTCCATTCATTATTTTTTTAGGGTTTCCCAGGCTTTTATGGAGGAATGGTTGTTTTTTCATGAATTGGGCCAAACCGTGAGCCCATTTTTTAATTTTTAAAAATAATTTTTTTTTTATTTTATAACACATTCTTTTTTCAACATTTATCATCCATACAAATTACTACATGGCCTCCTTGGACCTATTAATACAAAAATGTTGATTTGGAGCTTTTAGAGATCCATAACCAAGGTGTATCTGGGTTTTAGAAAAGTGATTGGGCTGGCCCGGAAGCCCATTTCATGTTTTAAAAATGAATTTTGTTTCCTTAATAACATATTCAAATTTAAAGAATTGTCCATGATTTCAAGACTCACCTAAGACAATTGAACCCAGCTAGGCATCCAGACTCGTTTCCCCCTCTTTGGAGCTCTTCATCATCTTAAAGTGGTGCAAACAATTATATATTTTCTCAAATCGTCTACAATTGGAGATGTAATTTATTCCTTATTAACAATCTCAATTCTCACTCTTTTCCATCCATTATAGTTCAAAAATGACATCCTCATTCTTCTTTGAACAAACCCTGAATTGTGTCCATTTTCAATTTCATCTACTGGTGTTTTGGGTAGATTTATTCAAGATCCCTCAACTATGGTAGTCCATTTAATTCCTCTGTCATATTGTTTAGGGTTTCATTCTATTTGATTATGGTCTCTTCTTTTTTCCTTGAAGTACCAAGTGACCTGGTGGTAGGGTATCAAAACTAGGGTTTATCCATGGGTTTTCATGGTCAATTGTTGTGGTTTTAGTTTTGTTTAATCCCCTCTTGGTGTGGTGGTCGTGGGGGTGGATTTTCACACGGCGATTCATGGGTTTTAATTACATTGGTTGGTGATTCATTTTGGAATGCATTATTTTTTAACTATATGTTGTGTTTCTGGTATTTTCATGTATATTTAATTTGAATGTTTCTTCCAAAATTGGTTTTAATGGCAATTATATTGAAAATGAATTGTTAATGCCAATTTTAAGTGAAATTTGGGGGTATTTCATATAAATCTTTTGTTTCTTTATTAAGGGATGCCATATAATTATTTAGATGAAATTATTTAACAGTATTAGGGCTGAAAGTAATGTTTTAAAAAATTTTATCCTTTGTTTGTTCCTATAAAATTGGTTTTGGGTGATGTTTGTTAGGCCAATGGTTTTCGAGAACCCATTTACTGTTGAATTAGGTACTTTACATGGATATTCTATGTGATGCTTTTTGGGGGTTGTTTTATAACACATGTAATGTGTTTAAAGAAATGTTTAAGGTTATTTTAATTCTATTTTGGTTAATGTAAGTGTGCACATGGTGTTCAAGTGGGGTTTTCAAAGAGTTTTGGGTGCAAAACAAGGAAATGTTTGGAGAAATTGTTTTTTGAAACTCCAAGTGTTTTTGTGTGTGTTTTAATTGGAATAAAATGTGTGTAGCTACTGTATTGGGTTAATTTGTAATGTTGTGGTGTTTTACATGAAAATGGATATTTTTTCCCGGATTAAATTGTTTGAGCACAATGGGGGAATCTTGGGTACCTAGGTGGGGCGGATGTGTACTAGTACGGCTAGTGGACCAGATGGGTTTTGACCCTATTTCACTTAGCATTTGGATAAAAAAAACTCTATCTAAAATATTTGGATGGTGACTAGGGACCAATAGGTTATGTGTATGTTCCCTAATACTGGATCTTGCACAATAATGGATTTACTATGGTTACATTACACCAAGTTATGAGGTACATGGGGCTAGAGATTATCTAGTGCCTAGGGGTGTTCCTGATTTTGTTACTCGTTGATTTTGTAGTATTTACCTTGTATTGGAATGATTTTGGAATGAAATTACAGTATCTAACATGTCTATTTAAATGTTTTAACATTTTGAAAATTTTATCTTGAAAACTATTTTTAATTGAAAGTTGTATTTCTTAGATTTTATCACTACTTTTCTTTGCGTATTAAAACTGCTTGTTTTTTCACATTGTGTTGAATATTCATTGGAATCATTGGGTGGTATAATATTGGTCATAATATCACACCCTACTTACACCTTTTTTGTGTTTGTAGATTTGGTTATGTTTTACTCTGGTAAAGGAAAGGCTTTGGGTGGTGGCGGTTCATGGTGTTAGTTCTCATCCTTTGTGTGGAGTTGTGGAGACAGTGTAACACCCGAGACTTTTATGTTATATAAATTATCCAAGGAATATTTTTCTACACAACACTTGCTTGACTTGCTTTACACGCAATCGCGACCTTCCTCGATAGCTTGCGTCGTACGCAATACCGAGTTTCACTAAACAACAATATGCTATTAAAACTAGCCGTTATGAATAGTAATAACCACTTTTTGAAATTTTATAAATTTTATTTTTCAAAATGGTCTTCATTTTTGGACTCAGAATATCGAAATTAGCCTAGGGTGAAATTTTGGTATTTTTCTGAAAACATTCAATTTTTGATGAATAGTGAAACCACTAAGTGGTAGGTTAAAAAAACAGAATTTTGCATAAAACTTAATTTTACCACTTCTGTGAATGGAATTTCGAAAATCCGAGAGACATGGTTAATATCAAGGACTAAAATGTACTTCAATGAGATGAAAATAATTTGTTGGTGAATAGTAACTTTTTACTTTTTTTACCGCGGTTAATAGTAAATAGGGTAACTAAGGGTAAATATGATATTAATATTACCCTAACACATGTCCTAATTCTATTGGACAAGTTTAATTCGACCAAAAACAAACTTAGGAATAAAATATGACCATTTAGGCCCACTTGGATTAGATTAGGACATTTATTATTAATTTATTTAAAGAAGGGTTAAAATAGTTAAAATCAATGTTTAATAAGTAAATCATTTTTAATATGGGGTTATACATAAGATAAATTCAATTGTAAATATTCATTAGAAAGCTAAAACGATTTACTACATGATGATATTTTTTTTTTAATTTTTAGACATCAAATAATGTAATTTATTTATGACACAAAGATGATGCAGTAATTATCTTATTAATGAAATATTGACATAATTGATGTCATAAACACCAAAATAAATGTAATTTAAGACTTTTTATGAATTCCACTAATTTTCTAGGTTACTATGATATATTATTGTTGATTTAATCAACTTGGATCGAAAATATAATTCTGTTATGACTTTCACAAAAATAATATATCAAATAGTGTCAAAATTGACACAAATTAGTTTTTAAATCAAATATTATATTATTAATTGTTATTTTATTCCTAAAAATCTAAGGTTCGGCCAAATGACTTAGATAAGGATATATATATTAATAATAAACAATTTGGGGTTCGTTTGGCATGTTATAGTAAGTGTATTAACCATATAGTGAAAGAAAACAAAAAGACACGGTAAAAGTTAAATTAATTAACTTAGAGTTAAATCTAATTGATAAGGTTAAAATAATACCCTAAACTTGTCTAAATCCTATTGGTTGATAGTATTTCGACCCTTCCCCACTTTATCTTCGAAATAAGACCCTTTGGAACCATTATAAACCGATTTTGACTTTAATATAAAATAATATTTTGAGATATTCCTAAGGTGCCCCTCTCCTCCCTTATAAAAGGGCACCTCCTCCCCCTCCTCCTCACACCAAATTGAGCACTCAAGCTCGGCCAACCCCTGACATTTTCTCCTCTACACTTCCCTAGAATAATCCTAGAGGTCCTGGTCTTCTCCAAAGAACAATCTTAGTTCCTTAAGTGGAGGATTCAAAGAAGCGTTCCAAAGAAGAGGTAATATCCATTACCGATCTTTTCAATTTCTTTCTTCTTCAACTTCTTCTTATTTAGTGGTTTCATGATAAAGTAATAACATCAGTATTACTTACATACTGATATGTTATTATAAATATGAAACAACCCTAATTCACCTTCTATCCATCCTACGGAAAAATGAAATCACCGCGCGTGCGTACGTACGGAATACCGTCTCCACGCCGTGGTGTAATCTATTTTCCACCATCACCTTACAAGGATGGATATAATGGTGTAATGAGTAACTAAATATGATTATTATGAAGTAATATTGATACTGAAATAATATATATATACTCCAATACAATTCCACGATCATAGGAATGATATCATCACTCGTGCGTACGTACGGAATACTGTCTCCACGATGTGATGCGACTCGTTCTACATGATCTTCATTTCATAATGATTATATAAATGAATTGAATAAATGAATATGGTATATACTACACTAATACCATTCTGGAAATGAATTATCTATAACCTAAAGATAAGAATAAGAATTTATTCGACAAAACACGCATAAGAACAAAAAGTTATAAAGACCCGAGTAACAAGTAACAATGAAATATTACTAACAAGAAGCTAATAATATGACCATATATGATATCATATCAATATGTATGATTCTGGAATAAGTCAATAACATTATTTAAACCATTATACAGGAGCTTCGAACACGAACAAAGCAAATCGGACCTAAGGTAAGGGAAAATATCACAATGTCATTTTTATCCGAGATTGTTTTTACCTTGGCATTTACTGGGGTGTATTTTATCATCCACATCCTTGTTCCATAAATATGTAATATTGTTTCCATCCACTTACAATAGTTTAAATCCAATTTTACCCTTCGGTGAATTTTTATTAAAGAATATGAAAGGAATCTTTTGTCGTTTTTTTCGTACGAGGTACTTTTTGACTTTTTCGAAAAAAATACGAAGAATGTTTTTTTTAACTTATACGGCATGAATGGATTTTTAAAACCTTGTTTCCAAGAAGCTTCCTTTACAAGTTTTCAAGTTTATTTTTAATCAACTTCTTTTATTTTAAATTTGTATGACATGTTATGAAAGGAAAAATGTTTTTGAATAAGAAAGGATATTTTCCTCAAGAATGGAGTTCAAGTGATTTTCAAAATTATTTTCCATCTAAGATAATAAAGGGTTCTGTTTTTATCCCTATTATTACATTGATTTGATCATGTTGTGATGGAATTATTTTTATGAATTCCTTTATCTTATATGAATTGATTTATGATGTCATGATGTTTCAAGAATCCCATTTTTGTTTCATGTGTTATGCGATGATGTATGTTCTATGATTATGTGGCACACATAAGAAAGGATTCATTATAAGATGGGTGGGACCTATATCTCCCTCCAATGCATTGGGTAAAGATTTTATATCTCATGAGATAGACATGGCTGGAACGGAAGGTTATTTCGGTTCAGTGATACAGGACTGAAACGAGGAGTGAACTCAGTTCAGAAAGGGACTTTGTCCACTAAGATAGTCTTGGCAATGAGTCATGACTAACAAGAAATGATTTTCCATGATTATGTGTGCATGCCACAAAGTTTCAAGTTTTATGTTATGATTATGGGGATCTCATTTTCACTTCTATGATTTATTCCATGTTAAGATATTATGATCTCTTTTGCAGGTTTTGATTTTCAAAAAGATATGATATGATTTTTATTTCCTTTATTTGCCCTTGCTGAGCATTTGAGCTCACCCTTTTATGTTTTCTTTTCCCCAGGTCAGGAAGATGGATATTAAGTAAAATATCCTAAAAGGGACCCTAGATATGATGAAATAAATGGGAGACACTGTAGAAGATTTATGAACCAGTTGTTTATGTTTCCCAGTTTCTAAAGACACTATACCTATACGGTCCTTTGTAGTTTTATCATATGTTGTAATAAGTGTGCTTCAATTTTTGAAGTATTAAAAATGTATGTAAAGTATGGGTCGTTATAGTTGGTATCAGAGGAAAGGTATAGTCAACCTTTGGAAACTAGGATGTGAAAGCCTTAGTAAGAACCCTAAGGATAAGTCTAAGCATAGAACACAATCTTAGTGTTTTAGAAATGGCCTTGAATAACCTAGGATAAGACCTTAAGCATGAAAATTTTATTCTTGAATTATGTGGTTTCCTATTATAATTAGTGTTGCTCACACTATTCTTCTTGGTTTTAGTCAATGGCTGGAACCCGAAGGAACCGTGTTAATGCGGAATACGGTGGGCAATGCAATGATTGTCCCCCTGAGCAACCAAACGATATGGGAGCTGGAATGCAAAATCTTGTAGCCATGCTCACACAACTTTCTCAAGCTATGAATCATGCAGGATTTCCAAACGAGCAAAGGAGGGAGCAACATTCTGTTGAATCCTTCATGAGGCATTGTCCACCTTCATTCAGCGGGTCTACTGATCCATTAGTTGCTGAACAATGGATTAGTACTACTGAAAAGATATTTTCAGTTCTTCAATGTTCTGAACATGATAAAGTCATCCTAGCAGTGTACCGTTTGGAAGGAGATGCTGATCAATGGTGGAATCTTGTTAAGAATACGAGGCAAAGGGATGAAATTGAGTCTATGGAATGGGACGAGTTCAAGAACTTATTTTTCAATAAGTACTTCCCTCGTATTCTCCGAACAAAGATGGAGAAAGAGTTTCTTGAACTGAAGCAAAGGGATGATGAATCTGTTAGTACCTATGAATCAAATTTTACAAGACTTTCAAGGTACGCTTCTGGTATTATTATGCAACCTGAGAGTAAGATCGATCGATTCTTTAGTGGCTTAAAACCAAGTCTTCGAAGGGCGTTAGCCATAAGGGACTTCAATAGCTACGAGGAAATCGTTCGATGTGCTCTCAAAGTCGAGATGGAGATTGGAGTAACCCATCAGTCACATGGGTTTGATAAGAAGAGGAAGATGGAATTCAAAGAAAAATCTAAAGAGCACACTGAAAAGAAGATGAACTTTCCCTTATGCTCAAAGTGTGGAAAGAAACATGGAGGGAGTTGTCTTGAAGGGACAAGTAAATGTTTTAAATGTGGAAAGGAAGGTCATCGGGCATTTGAATGCCGTGATAATGGGAAGAAGATGTCTAATGATGCAAACAAAGGAAGGGATACACAGAATGAACCTACTACACTTCAATGTTTCAAGTGCAAGGAGATGGGGCATTATGCCAATCAATGCCCAAATCCAAGGGTTGATGATGATGGTCGACGTCAACAAAATCTTAAGGCTAAAGACAAAGGAAAGTCACATGCAATTTCTATCAGTGATGTGGAGTACGATAACGATGTGGTGAAAGGTACACTTACCATCCACTCTAAAGTAGCAAATGTTTTGTTGGATTCTGAATCCACCCACTCTTTTATTTCTGAAGACTTTTCTAAGGGTATCACCGTATTACCTCAACAATTAGATGTTGAGTTAGCCGTGACAACACCTAATGGCACATCAATCGCATCAAAAGTTTATAATTCTTCTCCGATCGAAGTTTGTGGGAAAGTGCTTCCTGCAAATCTTGTGATCCTTCCTTTAGTGGAATTTGATGTGATTCTTGGCATGGATTGGCTTTCTCTACATGGAGCTCATATCAATTGCCAAAGAAGGGAAGTCACATTTCATATTCCAGATCAATCTACGATCGTATACCAATGCAAGGATGAACATAACCTTCCAGTGGAAATTTCTTCCATCTTATGGGTATTGATTCCACTAAATGAAGGTTATTTATCTCAAATGGTTGGTGAGAAACTCACGATTAAGAATATGCCCGTTGTACGGGAGTTTGATGATATCTTTCCAGAGGAATTACCAGGTCTTCCACCAAATCGTGAAGTTGAGTTTTCAATAGAACTCGTACCGGGTGCTTTGCCTATTTCAAAGACACCTTATAGAATGGCCCCAATTGAGTTGCAGGAATTGAAGAAGCAACTCCAAGAGAATCTTGATAAGGGATTCATACGCCCTAGTGTGTCACCTTGGGGAGAACATGTTCTATTTGTTAAGAAGAAAGATGGATCAATGAGACTCTGCATTGATTATCGAGAACTTAACAAGATCACTATCAAGAACAAATATCCTCTCCCACGCATTGATGACTTATTTGACCAACTACGCGGAGCTCAATACTTTTCCAAGATTGATCTTCGCTCAGGGTATCATCAATTAAGGGTCAAAAGGGAGGATATACCAAAGACGGCTTTCCGTACAAGGTATGGACACTATGAATTTATAGTGATGCCATTTGGTCTTACTAATGCCCCTGCTATCTTCATGGATCTAATGAATAGAGTCTTTAGAGACTATCTTGATCAATTTGTGGTAGTCTTTATAGACGATATTCTTGTCTATTCAAAGAGCAAGGAAGAGCATGAAGATCACTTGAGAATTATATTGAAGACCCTGAGAAAGGAGAAGCTTTATGCCAAATTTACCAAGTGTGAATTTTGGCTTCAAAAGGTTGCATTTTTGGGTCATATAATCTCAAAAGAGGGGATATCTGTGGATCCAGCAAAAACAGAGGTTATCGAAAGATGGTCAAGACCAACAACAGTAACTGAGATCCGAAGTTTTCTTGGTTTGGCTGGATATTATTGACGTTTTGTAAAAGATTTTTCACAATTATCTAATCCACTCACCAAGTTGACTCGGAAAGGAGTTAAGTTTGTCTGGACAGAGGAATGTGAAGAGAATTTCAAGGAGTTGAAAAGAAGGTTATCCAGTGCACCTGTGCTCACACTGCCTTGTAGTGGAGAAAGGTTTGTGATCTACAGTGATGCATCCAAGAAGGGATTGGGGTGTGTTCTTATGCAAAATGATATGGTGATAGCTTATGCCTCACGACAGTTGAAAATCCATGAGCAAAATTACCCAACACATGATTTGGAGTTAGCTGCGGTAATCTTTGCATTAAAGATTTGGAGACATTACCTTTATGGTGAAAGGTGTGATATTTATACTGATCATAAAAGTTTAAAGTATATTTTCACACAAAAGGAGTTGAATATGCGTCAAAGAAGATGGTTGGAGCTGATTAAGGATTATGACTGCTCAATCCATTACCACCCTGGGAAAGCAAACAAGGTGGCAGATGCATTAAGTCGACAAGACCATGCTAGTTTATCCATGATGAGGATCACAAAAGATCCAATATTTATGGATTTACAAAGGATGGATCTTGGAATTATAATGGAAGGGGAAAAATCTTATCTTTCTCAAATGAATGTTCAACCATCTATACATGTGAAGATTAAAGAGGCACAGAAAGAAGATGTCGAGTTACAAAAGAATGTGAGAAATGTTCCTGAATTCAACCTTGATTGTGATGGGATAATAAAGTTCAGGAATCGGGTTTGTGTTCCTCCCATCCCCGAATTAAAGAAAGAGCTGCTGGATGAGGCTCATAGTTCTTCATTCTCTATTCATCCTGGAAGCACGAAGATGTATAGGGACCTGAAAGAGTACTTCTGGTGGGATGGCATGAAAAGAGATGTTGCTGAATATGTCTCTCGATGCTTGGTTTGTCAACAAGTTAAAGCTGAGAGACAGAAGTCTAAGGGGATGTTACAACCATTACCCATACCCGAATGGAAATGGGAAAACATCACTATGGACTTTGTCACAGGACTTCCTAAAACATCCAAAGGCAATAATGCTATCTGGGTCATAGTTGATCGTCTCACAAAGTCTGCACACTTCATTCCTATTAGAGAGTATTTCTCTCTAGATCAGCTTGCCAGGATATATGTAAAGGAAGTGGTAAGATTGCATGGAGTACCACTTTCTATTATATCTGATCGAGATCCGAGATTTACCTCGAAGTTCTGGCGAAGTCTTCAGCATACTCTGGATACAGAGTTGAGTTTCAGCACTGCTTATCATCCCCAGACAGACGGTCAGTCTGAGAGAACAATTCAAACCCTAGAAGATATGTTGAGAGCTTGCTCTATGGATTTCAAAGGAGGTTGGGATCAACACCTAACTTTGGTGGAATTTTCTTATAATAATAGCTTTCACTCCAGTATTCAAATGGCTCCTTATGAAGCTCTCTATGGAAAGAAATGCAGGACTCCAACTTGCTGGGATGAAGTTGGGGAAAGAAAGCTATTAGGACCTGATCTCGTTGATGAAATGGCAGAAAAGGTCAGATCTATTCAACAACACATAAGAGCAGCTCAGAGTCGACAGAAAAGCTATGCCGACAACCGAAGAAAAGACCTAGAGTTTGAAGTGGGTGATAAAGTGTTCTTACGAATATCTCCCTGGAAGAGGGTTATGAGATTTGGAAAGAAGGGGAAGTTGAGCCCTAGATATATCGGTCCTTTCGAAATATTGGATCGTGTTGGGAAGGTAGCTTACCGATTGGCGCTTCCACCGAATCTCTCTCAAGTTCACGATGTGTTCCATGTATCTCTCCTGAGAAAGTACATACCAGATCCTTCACATGTACTCAACTCAGAAGTTGTACCGCTGGAGCAAGATCTTTCTTATGAAGAACAGCCGATAGAGATTCTGGATCGTAGCGAAAAAGTCCTACGAAACAAGACCACTCGCTTGGTGAAAGTTTTATGGAGGAACCACCAACTTGAAGAAGCTACATGGGAGCTTGAGGATATGATGAGGGAGAAGTATCCTCATCTGTTTGTTACAAAGTGACGAATTTCGAGGGCGAAATTCTTTTTAAGGGGGGTAGAATGTAACACCCGAGACTTTTATGTTATATAAATTATCAAAGGAATCATTTTCTACACAACACTTGCTTGACTTGCTTTACACGCAATCGCGACCTTCCTCGATAGCTTGCGTCGTACGCAATACCGAGTTTCACTAAACAACAATATGCTATTAAAACTAGCCGTTATGAATAGTAATAACCACTTTTTGAAATATTATAAATTTTATTTTTCAAAATGGACTTCATTTTTGGACTCAGAATATCGAAATTAGCCTAGGGTGAAATTTTGGTATTTTTCTGAAAACTTTCAATTTTTGATTAATAGTGAAACCACTAAGTGGTAGGTTAAAAAACAGAATTTTGCATAAAACTTAATTTTACCGCTTCTGTGAATGGAATTTCGAAAATCCGAGAGACACGGTTAATATCAAGGACTAAAATGTAGTTCAATGAGATGAAAATAATTTTTTGGTGAATAGTAACTTTTTACTTTTTTTACCGCGGTTAATAGTAAATAGGGTAACTAAGGGTAAATATGATATTAATATTACCCTAACACATGTCCTAATTCTATTGGACAAGTTTAATTCGACCAAAAACAAACTTAGGAATAAAATATGACCATTTAGGCCCACTTGGATTAGATTAGGACATTTATTATTAATTTATTTAAAGAAGGGTTAAAATAGTTAAAATCAACGTTTAATAAGTAAATAATTTTTAATATGGGGTTATACATAAGATAAATTCAATTGTAAATATTCATTAGAAAGCTAAAAAGATTTCCTACATGATGATATTTTATTTGTAATTTTTAGACATCAAATAATGTAATTTATTTATGACACAAAGATGATGCAGTAATTATCTTATTAATGAAATATTGACATAATTGATGTTATAAACACCAAAATAAATGTAATTTAAGACTTTTTATGAATTCCACTAATTTTCTAGGTTACTATGATATATTATTGTTGATATAATCAACTTGGTTCGAACATATAATTCTGTTATGACTTTCACAAAAATCATATATCAAATAGTGTCAAAATTGACACAAAATAGTTTTTAAATCAAATATTATATTATTAATTGTTATTTTATTCCTAAAAATTTAAGGTTCGGCCAAATGACTTAGATAAGGATATATATATTAATAATAAACAATTTGGGGTTCGTTTGGCATGTTATAGTAAGTGTATTAACCATATAGTGAAAGAAAACAAAAAGACACGGTAAAAGTTAAATTAACTAACTTAGAGTTAAATCTAATTGATAAGGTTAAAATAATACCCTAAACTTGTCTAAATCCTATTGGTTGATAGGATTTCTACCCTTCCCCACTTTATCTTCGAAATAAGACCCTTTGGAACCATTATAAACCGATTTTGACTTTAATATAAAATAATATTTTGAGATATTCCTAAGGTGCCCCTCTCCTCCCTTATAAAAGGGCACCTCCTCCCCCTCCTCCTCACACCAAATTGAGCACTCAAGCTCGGCAAACCCCTGCCATTTTCTCCTCTACACTTCCCTAGAATAATCCTAGAGGTCATGGTCTTCTCCAAAGACCAATCTTAGTTCCTTAAGTGGAGGATTCAAAGAAGCGTTCCAAAGAAGAGGTAATATCCATTACCGATCTTTTCAATTTCTTTCTTCTTCAACTTCTTCTTATTTAGTTGTTTCATGATAAAGTAATAACATCAGTATTACTTACATACTGATATTTTATTATAAATATGAAACAACCCTAATTCACCTTCTATCCATCCTACGGAAAAATGAAATCACCGCGCGTGCGTACGTACGGAATACCGTCTCCACGCCGTGGTGCAATCTATTTTCCACCATCACCTTACAAGGATGGGTATAATGGTGTAATGAGTAACTAAATATGATTATTATGAAGTAATATTGATACTGAAAAAATATATTTATACTCCAATACAATTCCACGATCATAGGAATGATATCATCACTCGTGCGTACGTACGGAATACCGTCTCCACGATGTGATGCGACTCGTTCTACATGATCTTCATTTCATAATGATTATATAAATGAATTGAATAAATGAATATGGAATATACTACACTAATACCATTCTGGAAATGAATTATCTATAACCTAAAGATAAGAATAAGAATTTATTCGACAAAACACGCATAAGAACAAAAAGTTATAAAGACCCGAGTAACAAGTAACAATGAAATATTACTAACAAGAAGCTAATAATATGACCATATATGATATCATATCAATATGTATGATTCTGGAATAAGTCAATAACATTATTTAAACCATTATACAGGAGCTTCGGACAAGAACAAAGCAAATCGGACCTAAGGTAAGGGAAAATATCACAATCTCATTTTTATCCGAGATTTTTTTTACCTTGGCATTTACTGGGGTGTATTTTATCATCCACATCCATGTTCCATAAATATGTAATATTGTTTCCATCCACTTACAATAGTTTAAATCCAATTTTACCCTTCGGTGAATTTTTATTTAAGAATATGAAAGGAATCTTTTGTCGTTTTTTTCGTACGAGGTACTTTTTGACTTTTCCGACAAAAGTACGAAGAATGTTTTTTTTAACTTATACGGCAGGAATGGATTTTTAAAACATTGTTTCCAAGAAGCTTCCTTTACAAGTTTTCAAGTTTATTTTTAATCAACTTCTTTTATTTTATATTTGTATGACATGTTATGAAAGGAAAAATGTTTTTGAAGAAGAAAGGATATTTTCCTCAAGAATGGAGTTCAAGTGATTTTCAAAATTATTTTCCATCTAAGATAATAAAGGGTTCTGTTTTTATCCCTATTATTACATTGATTTGATCATGTTGTGATGGAATTATTTTTATGAATTCCTTTATCTTATATGAATTGATTTATGATGTCATGATGTTTCAAGAATCCCATTTTTGTTTCATGTGTTATGCGATGATGTATGTTCTATGATTATGTGGCACACATAAGAAAGGATTCATTATAAGATGGGTGGGACCTATATCTCCCTCCAATGCATTGGGTAAAGATTTTATATCTCATGAGATAGACATGGCTGGAACGGAAGGTTATTTCGGTTCAGTGATACAGGACTGAAACGAGGAGTGAACTCGGTTCTGAAAGGGACTTTGTCCACTAAGATAGTCTTGGCAATGAGTCATGACTAACAAGAAATTATTTTCCATGATTATGTGTGCATGCCACAAAGTTTCAAGTTTTATGTTATGATTATGGGGATCTCATTTTCACTTCTATGATTTATTCCATGTTAAGATATTATGATCTCTTTTGCAGGTTTTGATTTTCAAAAAGATATGATATGATTTTTATTTCCTTTATTTGCCCTTGCTGAGCATTTGAGCTCACCCTTTTATGTTTTCTTTTCCCCAGGTCAGGAAGATGGATATTAAGTAGAATATGCTAAAAGGGACCCTAGATATGATGAAATAAATGGGAGACACTGTAGAAGATTTATGAACCAGTTGTTTATGTTTCCCAGTTTCTAAAGACACTATACCTATACGGTCATTTGTAGTTTTATCATATGTTGTAATAAGTGTGCTTCAATTTTTGAAGTATTAAAAATGTATGTAAAGTATGGGTCATTATAGACAGCTTTTGGGTGACGACCCCTTGTCATGTGGAGTCCTTGGGGATATCATTATTCTATATTTATTTGTATTTAGAACACTTTTATTTTCTTTTAACCAATTTATTCTGTTCTATTTTTTTCTTAAGGCTTGTTTGTCTTGAAAATTTCTGATTTATATTATGGATTTTTTTAACGTTTTATGCTTTCATACTTGGGTAAATCATTCCCAAAACTAAATTAATGATACCCCGGAACTTGTGCTAGTCCGTGGGGATAGGGAAAATCCTTTGGGTCTTTTCACGAGCTAGAGATTATGATGATATTAGTGGAAAATAGATTCGGTTCGTGACACCACATGTATGAAGAGGAAACATGGGAACTCGACGAGGTGATGAAAGAGAAGTACCCTCACTTATTTTCCACATTGTTTGTAAAACAACATTTTGAGGGTAAAATTTCATAAAGGGGGAAGAGTGTAATAAACCAAAATTTTATCAATGGAATCCATATTCTTATTATTATGATATATAGTATAAATCACAAAAAACCCAAAGAAAACACAATACATACATTTTAAATATATAGTGAATGGAATAAGAGGTATTTTTAGATGTTAAGAAACCTATACTAATTAAATAGTAACTTGACCTTTAGAATTGTAATGTGACCATTGGGAATAATAATTAGGCCCTTATAATTGTAACCTCTCTTATGAAAGTATAAATAATATTTATTTATGTTATGAATGAAAATATGATATATTTCATGGTATAAGTAAATAAACAATTTATAAATGATAAATTAAGTGTTTGTGTTTTTGTAAGTTAAAAATATTTAATTATAGTTTTATAATTAATATAATGATTCAAAAAAATTATTTCCTTAAAATGTATTCATAAATTAGTTTTTTAATCTTATTGTATGATACCTTAAAGAGACCTTAATTAATTTTTCAACATGTCATGTAATGGGTTATAATTTAAAAATCGTTATTTTTTTCAATAAATGATGATTTTATTTAAAAATTAAATTTATCAAATTTTGAAAAATTTTATTATAAAATTTAGTTCCTTTTTGAATTCAATAAATTTAAAAAAATTAAGGGTGAGTTTTTGGATTTCTCTAAAATACATGAGTTTTTGGTGAATAGTAAAATATGATAATTTATGATAAATGATATAAACAAGAATTTTTTATTCATTATTGATGTAAAGAAGATGTAGGAAAAAAATATCAAAATATCCTTTATTATTTTATTATAATTAGTGGTATGTTTCAAATTATTCATATTCACATGCCAAAAATATAAAATAATGTATAACATAATGATAAAATACAAATCTCCTCCCCTATAAATACCCAACATCACTACCTCTTCTCCTCACATGTTAAAAAACTATAATCTTGTGAAATATATTCCAAATAATATTCCCAATCCCCTACCCCATGTCTATGATCCATTGGTATCTTCAAAATAAAAAAACAACCATTTCCATAAGGAGGTTCTCAATGAGATGAAAATCAAGAGGTTAAATCATCTTTTTTTTATTTAAATTTATATTCAATTACATTTCATTTCTTATCCTCACCTCACCTAAATTTATCCAAGTTGAATGATATCTCTAATATATTTTATATACTATAATTTTATTATGTTAATGGAATAATTCATCTTAAAATCTCTTCCTATTTAATTTAATTCTAAAAATAAAAATATCATCTATGTTTTTTGATTTACTACCATTGTGGATGAGGTGTTTTCATCTTTCACGACTGCCTTTAAGGATGGTCATAAAATCATTTTTTGGTTAAATAAAATTTTATTCTATATATTAGAAGTTATATAATGTTTAATGTTATAGAAACTATATATATAAACAAGACTGTATAAGTTCATAATGGTCATAAAATTTGCAAAAATAAATTAAATCATTCCCCTTAATAATTTGTCTGTTGATTCAACCTCATATAATATAAAAATGAAATACAAGATCATTTAAAATTATTAAATTTCATTAATAAAATATAATCTCAATTCTAGATAATTATCCCCATTTTACATGAACATCCGTTCAAGAATACAAGTGAACTGATCATTAAAACCAAGAAAACAAACACTCTTGAATAATGAAATTGAACACTATATCACATTAAATTGTCCATAAATTATCTTAATAAAATTATATTGAGTCAAATAAATTTAAAATAGCTTCTAAATTTATTAATTAATGAATGTAATATGATCATCTATGATATCAAATTGAATAATTTATTTGAACATATGGTAATTGGATTATTGAACTTAACTCTCCTTCTATGGGTTTTCCCTCTATCACTCCAATTTCAGAATTGATGTTCCTTTACTATTTCAAAAATATAATTTATTTTTTCATTATCATTTCATTTCTGGGATATACATGTTTTCAATCTGGATTTAGGAAAAATGAAAATATTTTTACAAAGGTACAATTCTTTCAAAAAACACATCAATTACTTATCTTGAGATTGTTTATTCTTCTCCGATGATTGGTACCAAGAATTTTATTCCCTTTTTAGTATAAAAACTATAATTTTTATTCATGAATGTTTTATTTATGATAAAACCCCATTCATTTAAAAGGATTATTTTATGTTTACGTTTGATATATGTTCTATATGGAATTTGTGATTATGTAAATGTTATGATGTGATAGTTATGCTCTGAAATATATATCACTCCAATGAATTGGGTACTAGTTTTTATATTATGATATGTAGTGTAATATGTGTGAACATGATGCTATATTTGTTCACAATGATTACATTGTGATGATTCACATATTTTATGCATGAAGATGATTCTATCATTGATTAAAACTATGTTTGCTTGGTGACCACAAAGACATGATGTTTCATTTTTGTGAAATTCCGCATTCCATTCCTTTGTATAATGATTACTCTCATGATTATGATGATTATATTTTTATTAGGCTATGATTTTTATTCTCAATCATGTTTTATGCCTCTTATTCATCCTCTTACTAGGATTTAATCTCACCACTTCTTTTGATTACATCCTCAGGTTAGTACTTGTACTAAGGAGAAAATGGGGGATAATTAGAAGCTAGAGAAGAAGGAATTAAATAATGTTTATGCATTATTATTTAAATTTTTTGTATGGTCCTAATTTTTCCATGAAACATAACATTTGGATCATTATTTTGTAACAATTTTATGTTTTTTGTCTTTAAAATGATGAAATTGTAATGTAAGGAAAAGTAGGGTCTCTATATATAACATGATGGAATCAAACATACGAAGAACCTTGTACATATCTGCATTTTTTATTGTATCCCATAGATAAGATACTTGAATCCTGTGGTATCCCAATAACATGTTGTCTTTGATCACATGAATAATATTGGACATGTAAACCTTATCACGAGGTACCCCCAAACAATCCAGATGGATCACACAACCATCGTCGAACAAGTACACAAGAAAAGTAGGACATGTCAAAAATACACTCAGGAATTGTTACTAGACACTAAGGAAATTTCATTTACACATTCATGGTTTATTGAGAAGACACTCATTACATGTCAGGAATATAATCAGGACATGTCAAGAAGATAGTCTGGACATGTGACGTGAACATTCCAAGACATTTCATCCTTGTCGAGCAGTATTTGGGCATGTTCCCTCAAACCATTTGAAACCCCAAGCCATTTATCTATGATCATGAATTCCCATTATATATTTAAAGTGTAAATAATGTGTTAGGAATGGGTAATAATGCAATCTCATAGATATTATGGTATCCTCCTACAATTCAGATATGTTGATCTAGACCGTCACGGTTCCAACTATTTATCCACCAGAGGGAAAGTGTTAGATAACTTTTATGGGAACATAACTCAGTGTAACTCCTTCCATATTAAAATTATGTTGGATGATGGAACCAAAATTCATCTATGATTATATAATCCTTCCTTGGATATCAGTAGATGTGGTGGATTTATATTCTTGAATCATCATGGGGGTATTAATTTTCCAATCCCCCTAAGAACCATTAACCAATAAATGAGTTAGGGAAAATATAATCTATGATAACTCTAATTTCGTACCAAAAAGGATACATATGAAACCTTCATAAGGCCCAAGATCTATATTAAATATAATATTGCGGCCTCCAAGTGCCTCATTCTCGCATCCAAAAGCAGTGAGTCTGATCCCTTGTTATCTCTTGTTTTCATACACAACATGACTCATGTGTGTTTAGAGATTTGAACTAGTCATATCAGTATCATCATAAAATTAAACCATCTATAGAAACCTCAATGTGTAATCCTCCTTTAGCGACATGATATAACTACCCCCATGCAAGATGATACAACATGGTGTAATTCATGAAAGAATTCCTATATTTGAAAACCCTGGAAGAATAAACCCCATGGGCACTAATGTTTTGTCACATCCCTTCATTGGGTTGATGGAAGATCGAACTAAAATAAATATAATTCCTATCATAATTAGGATACATAAGAAAACATTCATAGGATCAATCTCCCTACCTGGTTCCTAATATCTCCCTTTTATATCCATTCTATGTGACATTAAACCACACATCTAAGACTTAAATGAACTATGTGGATTATGAATCTTATTATACACAACATTCATAGGAAACCTCGTGAAGGTTCAATACCATCCTCAAAACACTAATCATCTCCATGGATGGAATTAAACTATAGATTTACAAGATATAAGACTTATAAATATAACTCAGTATACATTTCTAGGAAATAATTGGAAAAAAATTTAGAACCTTGGATATGTATAGTTAGTCTCATTAATGGAATCCCCTTTACACATAGAAGGATTCAACATTAAACATTCTATTAGGATAATTGGTCGTATATTAGGATCTGGAAGATACTTATGAACATATATTAAATCTATATAATATTCATGGAATAGGGAAATATTTCCCACAAAAGTTGTCAATATCCCACCCACCCATCCTCTAGGACAATGGGATTTCCTATGTGTTGTAGATATTGAGACCCCAATGACCACCAGACATTGGAAAGATGTTCCAAATTCATTATTTATTTCTGAATCGTTGGTTGTTTCTTTGGATACATCCTACCAATGTCATTGATAATGAATCTATATTGATCCCCTAAAAATCAACAACAACACTATAATATCCTAACGAAATAAAAAAATTTAACCCAATTTGAATATCTTAAATAATAAATGTGATCGGTCGACCATCTGTTAGGCCTTTCTTCATCCCCTAAAAACTGAAAATTTTATAGACAACGTGAAATCCTTTAATAATAAAATGTAATGGTCTTCCAAAGAAATAACTGATACTCATTGTTAACTTTCCACATAAGAAAATGGTTGAACCAAGAACAATAAAATACAATTTTGTAACAAGTGTATAACTGATTGAGAATGTTTAAAACATTAAATAATGCACTAATTGGTGACCTTATTCCTTCTTGTATTTCTTATTCTAGAAACTTTTCTTACAAAAATATTTACCTGATGTCATGTCTTCACCAAATGAATGTTCTGAAACCTCATCTATGACAATAACCTCTATTGGTTGCAATAAAACCGCACCCATGTGACCCCTTCAGCCTTGGGTGGTGAACATGCTAGTAAGGGAATAAAATTGACATGGTATGACTCTGCCCATCGAGGCTGCATGTGGTGATATCCAACTGATGATGTAAAATATATTATAACATTTAGGGAAAGTTTTAATGAAACTTGTGGCACCTGTCACCACCACTAACCAATTCAAAATAATATCCCCAAAGCATCGAGATAAAACCATTCCATATATTAGGAAAGTTAATCATGGAGTTGACTACTTGACAATCCAAATTTCGGATCTTTCTAGGAAATATATTGTCAACCACCATAACCAACATCATCCCTCTAGTCCACCATAGTCACCTTATGATGGAACCACCCGAAAACATTCCACCCTAAACATCCATGCATGGGTACCAAGGAGGTCTTACTGAGTATGAAAATATGTGGATAATTGGGAGTGGGAACATATCAATGATACTACTAATGAATCCCATCATCATATTCTAGAATTTCATAGTGAGAATTCTTGTCTCAATTCTCACATATATCATGTTCACCCATATATTCCTATAATAATCATCGTGGATGCACATATACCTTCCCCCACACATGAATCCAATTCTAAATTCAAGTGCAACAAGGAGGATATGAGTGGTCTTACATAACCAATTAATTAGAAGACATGTACCAATATATCTTGTAGACTGAAATGTGAAATCCTGCATTCCTAAAAAAAAATTTAAAAAGTTTTTACTATATTATAGAAATATAAAAATAGCTTCATCGACATATTTCATTAATAATGCAGATGCACGGAAGACATATATCAAAATAAAAAAATCTAGATAATAATATCACCATAATCAGTAAAAACATGAGGCTAATATGGGTGGATTATTAGTATATTCTAGTAATGGTTTAGGCATAGGACTGGGATAAGATCCCCAATTAGATGGGGGATCACCAACTCAATTTTAAACATGCTTCAGGAGAGTTACACATTTTTATATAAAAACTATAGCAACATACTCCAAAGGTAAAAGACCATGCTCATATCCCCACTCCAATAGAGGTTCATCAATAAAATATGGAAATAACCTCAGATATTTTAATATCCTTGATAATGAAGCTAATCAATATATTCTATTATCTTACTGAATACAGGCTCATATCCCTTCTTCCACTGATGAACAACTACACCAATATCCTGCAGAGGTTGTACAGTTTAAGGCTCATTTTCCTACACCCATTCTAAAGGTTCATCAACATATTCAAATGGGAAATAAATATTGAAATTGGTCTCATACCCCTACATCAATCAAGATTGATCGAAATATTTTAGAAACCACTCACAAGAAGGCTTTTATTCTAACCAATGATACAAAAGATCACAAGAGTTCTCTAGTATCTTCTCAACAATAGGCCCATATCCACTGTAACAGCCCGAGATTTTATGAAAAATGTTCCTTTTAATTTTATTTCTGTCTGGTGTTGTACGCTACACCAAAAGGAGCTTGTACAATACACATCCTTGACTTGCCTTGCATTACACGCAATCGCTACCTTCCTCGATAGCGTGTGTTGTACGCAACACCAAGTTTCGCTAAACAACGATATGCTATTAAGATATTATTAAAACTAGCTGTTGTGAATAGTAATAACCACTTTTTAAAATTTTGTAAATTTTATTTTTCAAAATGGACTTCATTTATGGATTCGGAGTATCGAATTTAGCCTAAGGTGAAATTTTGGTACTTTTCGGATAACTTTCATATTCTGATGAATAGTGAAAATTACTAAATTATAATTAAAAACAACTATTTTAATCAAAATAATTAATAGTGATAAATCATTAATTTGAGTGGTTTTAAAGTATATTTAGAATATATTTTTACAATTTAATACAATTTTGGTCATTGGATGTAATTTCACATTTAAACCAGACATAATCAAGTGTCAATCTTTTGATAGATATTGTTTCTTAAAAACACGCTATTTGTTTTAACAGCGGGATTTAATTATAAAATTAATTAATGCAACTTTTATGTTATGAATTTGGTAAAATAGATTTCATTTTTGAATTCGGAATATGAAATATAGCTTAGGATGAAATTTTGGCATTGTTCTGAAAAACATCAATTTTTGATGAATAGTGAAACTACTAAGTGGTAGTTAAAAAAAACTGAATTTTTCATAAAACCTAATTTTACCGCTTATGTGAATGGAATTTCAAAAATCCGACAGACACGATTGATATCAGTAAGAAAAATGTGGTTCAATGAGATAAAAATAATTTTTTGGTGAATAGTAACTTTTTACTTTTTTTACCGCGGTTAATAGTAAATAGGGTAACTAAGGGTAAATATGATATTACTATTACCCTAACACATGTCCTAATTCCATTGGAAAAGTGTAATTCGACCAAAAACAAACTTAGGAATAAAATATGACCATTTAGGCCCACTTGGATTAGATTAGGACATTTATTATTAATTTATTTAAAGAAGGGTTAAAATAGTTAAAATCAAAGTTTAATAAGTAAATCATTTTTAATATGGGGTTATACCTAAGATAAATTCGATTGTAAATATTCATTAGAAATATAAAATGATTTCCTACATGATGGTATTTTATTTGTAATTTTTAGACATCAAATAATATAATTTATTTATGACACAAAGATGATGCAGTAATTATCTTATTAATGAAATATTGACATAATTGATAATATAAATACCAAAATATATGTAATTTAAGACTTTTTATGAATTCCACTAATTTTCTAGGTTACTATGATATATTAGTGTTGATTTAATCAACTTGGTTCGAACATATAATTCTGTTATGACTTTCACAAAAATCATATATCAAATAGTGTCAAAATTGGCACAAAATAGTTTTTAAATAAAATATTATATTATTAATTGTTATTTTATTCCTAAAAATCTAAGGTTCGGCCAAATGACTTAGATAAGGATATATATTTTAATAATAAACAATTTGGGGTTCGTTTGGCATGTTATAGTAAGTGTATTAACCATATAGTGAAAGAAAACAAAAAGACATGGTAAAAGTTAAATTATTTAACTTAGAGTTAAATCTAATTGATAAGGTTAAAATAATACCCTAAACTTGTCTAAATCCTATTGGTTGATAGGATTTCGACCCATCCCCACCTTATCTTCGAAATAAGACCCTTTGGAACCATTATAAACCGATTTTGACTTTAATATAAAATAATATTTTGAGATATTCCTAAGGTGCCCCTCTCCTCCCTTATAAAAGGGCACCTCCTCCCCCTCCTCCTCACACCAAATTGAGCACTCAATGTAGAGACCCGAAGCTTGACTTAAATGGATATGACATTACTTTTGCGGAATACTTAGTATATAACAAAAACACACACACAAGGGCCGTAATAGTTTAGTGTCTTTGGAAACTCGGAATATAATCTTCTAATCGTGGTGAAAGATCTTCAACATCTCCCATAATGATCTTCTTTTTTTTATACCTTAAACCTTTCTTTATATCCTGGGGAAATGAAAACATAAAAGGGTGAGCTCAAATGCTCAGTAAGGGTAAACAAAATAAATATCAATCACATCATATACATAAGAACATAGCTTTTGGAAATTTTAACCTGCAAAAAAGAGAGCTCATAATATCATAACATGGGATAAATCATAGAAGTGAAATGTAATCCCAATAATCATAACATAAAACATGAAACTTTGTGGCATACACACATAATCATAGAGAATCATTTCTTGTTAGTCAAGACTCATTGCCAAGACTATCTTAGTGGACAAAGTCCCTTTCTGAATCGAGTCACCCTCGTTTCAGTCCTGTTTCACTGAACCGGTATAACCTACCATTCCAGCCATGTCTATCTCATGAGATATAAAATCTTTACCCAATGAATTGGAGGGATATATATGTCCCACCCATCTCATAATGATACCATTCTTATGTGTGCCACAAAATCATAAACCTTACATCATAGCATAACCCATGTAATAAAAATGGGAATCTTAAACATCATGACATCATAAAACATTTCATATACAATAAAGGAATTCATAAAAATAATTCCATCACGACATAATCAAATCAATGTAATAATAGGGATAAAAATAGTACCCTTTTTTATCTTATATGGAAAATAATTTTGATTAAAAACATGAACTCCATTCTTGAGGAAAATATCATTTCTTCTTCAAAAACATTTTTTCCTTTCTTAACATGACATACAACTTTAAAATAAAAGAAGTTGATTAAAAATAAACTTGAAAACTTGTAAAGGATTCTTCTTATAAATAATTTTTTAAAAATCCATTCATGCCGTATAAGTTAAAAAAAAACATTCTTTGTACTTTTGTCGGAAAAGTCAAAAAGTTCCTCGTATGAAAAACGACAAAAGATTCCTTTCATATCTTTTACTAAAAACTCAACGAAGGGTAAAAATGGATTTAAACAATTGTAGGTGGATGGAAAAAATATTACATATTGATGAAACATGGATGTGGATGATAAAATACACCCCAGTAAATGCCAAAGTATAAACAATCTCGGATAAAAATGAGATTGTGATATTTTCCTTACCTTAGGTCCGATTTGCTTCGTATGTGTCCGAACCTCCTGTATAATGATTTAAATAATTTCATTGACTTATTACAGAATCATATTCATTGTTCTGATATCATATATGGTTCACTTATGACTTTATATTACCCGTTCTTTTGTAAATTCCATGTTAAAGAAGCGTTTTGGGTAAAATCGTTTCATTTATCGTAGGTGTTTTGACTTGTTGTTCTTGACATTATTATTACTTATATCATGATTTACTTACTTCCAGAATATAAAATATGATTTATATATCATATATATTCAGTATATATATATATAATAGATAGATAAATGAAATGAAAAACACCGTTCATGGAGACGGTAGTCCGTACGTACGCATGAACGCTGTTTTTCTTTCCTTATTGTCTCGAATGGAAGTAAGTAGATGACATACATATAAATATACATAAATCCAGTATCATTATTATGTCTTACATTTCATTAGTACTTATTAAATATACTTTATAATCATTCATGAATGGTTAATCATTGAGAATGAATCTCATCGCGTCGTGGAGACGGTAGTCCGTACGTACGCACGAGCGATGATATCATTTCCATAATTATTGAATTGAATTTGAGTGGATGATACAATATATCAGAATAATTATGATGTTATAATAACTATGTATAGTAATTCTTTACACCATAATACCCATCCATGTAAGGTGTTGGTGGAAAAACAGATTACACCACAGCGTGGAGACGGTATTCCGTACGTACGCACGCGCGGTGATTTCGTTTTCCGTAGGATGGATAGATGGTGAATTAGGATTGTTTCATACTTATAATAAAATATCAGTATATCAGTTATACTGATGTTATTACTTCATAATGAAACAACCTAAGAAGAAGAAGTGGAAGAAGAAAGAAATTGAAAAGATCGGTAATGGATATTACCTCTTCTTTGGAACGCTTCTTTGAATCCTCCACTTATGGAACTAATATTTGTCTTTGATGAAGACCATGACCTCTAGGATTATTCTAGGGATGTGGAGAGGAGAAAATGGCAGGGGTTGGCCGAGCTTGAGTGCTCAAATTGGTGTGAGGAGGAGGGGGAGGAGGTGCCCTTTTATAAGGGAGGAGAGGGGCACCATAGGAATATCTCAAAATATTATTTTATATTAAAGTAAAAATCGGTTTATAATGGTTCCAAAGGGTCTTATTTCGAAGATAAAGTGGGGATGGGTCGAAATCCTATCAACCAATGGGATTTAGACAAGTTTAGGTTATTATTTTAACCTTATCAATTAGATTTAACTCTAAGTTAAATAATTTAACTTTTACCGTGTCTTTTTGTTTTCTTACACTATATGGTTAATACACTTACTATAACATGCCAAAAAACCCCAAATTGTTTATTATTAATATATATATCCTTATCTAAGTCATTTGGCCGAACCTTAGATTTTTAGGAATAAAATAACAATTAATAATAAAATATTTGATTTAAAAACTATTTTGTGTCAATTTTGACACTATTTGATATATGATTTTTGTGAAAGTCATAACAGAATTATATGTTCGAACCAAGTTTATAAAATCAACACTAATATATCATAGGAACCTAGAAAATTAGTGTAATTCATAAAAAGTCTCAAATTATATTTATTTGGATATTTATAACATCAATTATGTCAATATTTCATTAATAAGATAATTACTGCATCATCGTTGTGTCATACATAAATTCAATTATTTAATGTCTAAAAATTACAAATAAAATACCATTATGTAGGATATCTTTTTATCTTTCAAATTAATATTTACAGTCAAATTTATCTTATGTATAACCCCATATTAAAAATGTTTCAGTAAATAAACTTTGATTTTAACTCTTTTAACCCTTCTTTAAATAAATTAATAATAAATGTCCTAATCTAACCCAAGTGGGCCTAAATGGTCATATTTTATTCCTAAGTTTGTTTTTGGTCGAAATACACTTTTCCAATAGGATTAGGACATGTGTTAGGGTAATATTAATATCATTTTTACCCTTAATTACCCTATTTACCTTTAACCGTGGTAAAAAAAGGTAAAAAGTTACTATTCACCAAAAATTATTTTCATCTCATTGAACCAAATTTTAGTCCTTGATATTAACCGTGTCTCTCGGATTTTTGAACTTCCATTCACAGAAGCAGTAAAATTATGTTTTATGCAAAATCCAGTTTTTAACCTACCACTTAGTGGTTTCACTATTCATAAAAAATTGAAAGTTTTCAGAAAAATACCAAAAATTAGGCCTAAGCTATATTTGATATTATGAACTCAAAAATGATGTCTATTTTACCAAATTCAAAACATATCAGTTGCATTAACTAATTTAAAAATTAATTCCCGTCATCAAAACAAATAGCGTGTTTTTAAGAGATAATAACTTTCAAAAGATTGATATTTGTTTATAACTGGTTTAAATGTGAAATTACATCCAATGACCATCATTGTATTAAATTGTAAAAATATATTCTAAATATACTTTAAAACTACTAAAATTAATAATTTATCACTATTAATTATTTCGATTAAAAAAGTTGTTTTTAATTAAAATTTAGTAATTTTCACTATTCATAAGAATATGAAAGTTATTTGAAAAGTACCAAAATTTCACCCTAAGCTAATTTCGATATTAAGAATCCAAAAATGAATTCCATTTTGAAAAATAAAATTTAAAAAAATTCAAAAAGTGGTTATTACTATTCATAACGGCTAGTTTTAATAATATTTTAATAGTATATTGTTGTTTAGTGAAACTCGGCATTGCGTACTACACACGCTATCGAGGAAGGTCACGATTGCGTGTAATACAAGGCAAGTCAAGGATGCGTGTTGTGCAAGATCCTTTTGGTGTAGCGTACAACACAAGACATTAGTGAAATTAAAAAGAATATTTTTCATAAAATTTCGGGGTGTTACATTCTACCCCCCTTAAAATGAATTTCGCCCTCGAAATTCGTCGGGGTTATAAATGGTTTACTATTCAAAAGTTTCTTTAATAGAAACCCACATCATAAAAAGGATTACCAAAACCAATCTTTAAAAACAAAAGTATGAAACGTAACGGTTACCCAAATAAACTAATCACTGGGTTTCCACATAGGTGAAAATATGGATATGGAAGAGAAATCTAACCATCATGTTCTGATGGAGAGTGGTAGAGAACATGGCTATGGAAAAGCCAGCAATCACAAAGCCATAAATTTGTGACGATCTAAGGTACCATCTGATTCATCAGATATAAGATCACTAGGACAACATTTTTGGTTTTCAAGATCGTTTCCCTAAAGTTAAAGAATTTAAATTAGAATAAATACTTACTTTATTTTGGTACAATCTCACTGTTGTTCGTGCCTTTAACAATTTCCACTTCATCTCTTAAATAAATGAAGTTGAATTTTTTATTCGTGAAGTGTTAGCAGATCATGTGATAGAATGACGGGTCATTCCATCTGTCTCAAACAAAAGGTTAGCAAAAAAGATTATATACATAAGTCGATCTATAGTGAGATTAATCATATATGGTTCCTAAAATGGACTTATACATCATATGTCATATAGCTTAATACAATAAAACTAGTTTCTACTAAACAGGGACTTCCTGTAGGCCAGTGGTAGGCGATAAAGGCCAGTCGCACTTCGGTTGTGGGTTTGATTCCCACAGCCTTGTCCGAAGCGATGGGCTGTCGCCCGTCCTGCAGGTTGTCCTTTTTCTAAAGCTATATTACTATAACATCCCATCAATAATATCGAAAATCTTCTATCCTTAAACAATACTAACTTATGTCCAACATAATCCATTCTAATCTTTAGGCTTATCCATAATACTGCAGTCCACTCTCATAATATAGTGAAAATGATTACCAGAGATTTAACACCATCGTCGATCCCCATATATCATAAGATATGTTTTGTTGGTCACATTCCAAACATTCAAAGTCCTTAATCATGTATTCTCTTGAATACTTAGTGAAAACATGAATGCAGTTAAAAGTTAACACCTTCCACATACCAAAATCCCCAAAATTCTATATACTTAAACCATGATATCACTTAGTCCTTATATCAATCATGATCTCATGAATACTGTTAAACATTTAATTTTCTCCTCATCCCTTCATTATGCGCATATCATCTACATTCCAAAAATTTTTGAATAACCTTTCATGGATACTGGTAACATTAATCATACACTTTTAAAACTCAAGGAAAGACAACAATGTAACAATCCTTAGATGTCTCTTTATTCCATAGTACCATGATATTTCTTATACAACATTACACATGATAAACATGTAATCATTTCACTACATTCTTAAACCATTAACCGAGCTTCAACAATTATTTCATCTCACATATCATTTGTAGTCTCTTCATCATCATCCACATAAATACTACCCATACGACCATACTCATTCTCTTCATGAGTCTTTCCCTTAGGGCATTGGTTTGCATAATGCCCATACATTCCGCATTTAAAACACTTAACCATTTTTGATGTCGTAGCAATACCATTATCCTCATCCATGGTGTTAACTAAACCTTTTCCTCTGCACTTACTTGCTTTGTGTCCTTCTTTTCCACACCCAAAGCATCTTCCAGTTCCCTTGAAACATTCTCCTTGATGCCTCTTCCCACATGATTTACATAGGGGAAATTGAACTTTCTTTCCTCTATGATCATCATGAAACTCCATCTTTCTCTTATTAGCCGAGTCAGGAAACTTACCAAATTTTACTTTATTGATCATATTATGAGATTGCTGATTCGGCATAATAATGATGTTTGGACTTCCAAATCCCATTTCATTTTGTTGCTCATAAAGAATATCATTCCATTGTCCATCATATCCTCCATTATCGTGAATCATCTTGTTTCCAGCCATTTTCTAAAACCCAAAAAGAATAGTGTGAGAGGCAAAATAATGCTAAGGAAAAGAACATAGTAAAGGGGGAGTACCCTTAATATCTAACATCTTAGGTTAAATTCTAAGATCGTTATCGTAGTTCTAGGATTATATCCTATACGTATACTTATCCTTAGGGACATCCCTAGACATACCTTAGAAATATCTCTAGGGATCTCACTAAAGTTCTCGCATCCTAGTTTCCAAAGGTTGACTAAACCTTTCCTCTGATACCAACTGTAGAGACCCGAATCTTGACTTACATGGATATGACATTACTTTTGCGGAATACTTAGTACATAACAAAAACACACACACAAGGACCGTAATAGTTTAGTGTCTTTGGAAACTCAGAATATAATCTTCTAATCGTGGTGAAAGATCTTCAACATCTCCCATAATGATCTTCTTTTTTTTATACCTTAAACCTTTCTTTATATCCTGGGGAAAAGAAAACATAAAAGGGTGAGCTCAAATGCTCAGTAAGGGTAAACAAAATAAATATCAATCACATCATATACATAAGAACATAGCTTTTGGAAATCTTAACCTGCAAAAAAGAGAGCTCATAATATCATAACATGGGATAAATCATAGAAGTGAAATGTAATCCCAATAATCATAACATAAAACATGAAACTTTGTGGCATACACACATAATCATAGAGAATCATTTCTTGTTAGTCAAGACTCATTGCCAAGACTATCTTAGTGGACAAAGTCCCTTTCTGAATCGAGTCACCCTCGTTTCAGTCCTGTTTCACTGAACCGGTATAACCTACCATTCCAGCCATGTCTATCTCATGAGATATAAAATCTTTACCAAATGCATTGGAGGGATATATAGGTCACACCCATCTCATAATGATACCATTCTTATGTGTGCCACAAAATCATAAACCATACATCATAGCATAACCCATGTAATAAAAATGGGAATCTTAAACATCATGACATCATAAAACATTTCATATACAATAAAGGAATTCATAAAAATAATTCCATCACGACATAATCAAATCAATGTAATAATAGGGATAAAAATAGTACCCTTTTTTATCTTATATGGAAAATAATTTTGATTAAAAACATGAACTCCATTCTTGAGGAAAATATCATTTCTTCTTCAAAAACATTTTTTCCTTTCTTAACATGACATACAACTTTAAAATAAAAGAAGTTGATTAAAAATAAACTTGAAAACTTGTAAAGGATTCTTCTTAGAAATAATTTTTTAAAAATCCATTCATGTCGTATAAGTTAAAAAAAAACATTCTTTGTACTTTTGTCGGAAAAGTCAAAAAGTTCCTCGTATGAAAAACGACAAAAGATTCCTTTCATATCTTTTACTAAAAACTCAACGAAGGGTAAAAATGGATTTAAACAATTGTAGGTGGATGGAAAAAATATTACATATTGATGAAACATGGATGTGGATGATAAAATACACCTCAGTAAATGCCAAAGTATAAACAATCTCGGATAAAAATGAGATTGTGATATTTCCCTTACCTTAGGTCCGATTTGCTTCGTATGTCTCCGAACCTCCTGTATAATGATTTAAATAATGTCATTGACTTATTACAGAATCATATTCATTGTTATGATATCATATATGGTTCACTTATGACTTTATATTACCCGTTCTTTTGTAAATTCCATGTTAAAGAAGCGTTTTGGGTAAAATCGTTTCATTTATCGTAGGTGTTTTGACTTGTTGTTCTTGACATTATTATTACTTATATCATGATTTACTTACTTCCAGAATATAAAATATGATTTATATATCATATATATTCAGTATATATATATATAATAGATAGATAAATGAAATGAAAAACACCGTTCATGGAGACGGTAGTCCGTACGTACGCATGAACGCTGTTTTTCTTTCCTTATTGTCTCGAATGGAAGTAAGTAGATGACATACAGATAAATATACATAAATCCAGTATCATTATTATGTCTTAAATTTCATTAGTACTTATTAAATATACTTTATAATCATTCATGAATGGTTAATCATTGAGAATGAATCTCATCGCGTCGTGGAGACGGTAGTCCGTACGTACGCACGAGCGATGATATCATTTCCATAATTATTGAATTGAATTGGAGTGGATGATACAATATATCAGAATAATTATGATGTTATAATAACTATGTATAGTAATTCTTTACACCATAATACCCATCCATGTAAGGTGTTGGTGGAAAAACAGATTACACCACAGCGTGGAGACGGTATTCCGTACGTACGCATGCGCGGTGATTTCGTTTTCCGTAGGATGGATAGATGGTGAATTAGGATTGTTTCATACTTATAATAACATATCAGTATATCAGTTATACTGATGTTATTACTTCATAATGAAACAACCTAAGAAGAAGAAGTGGAAGAAGAAAGAAATTGAAAAGATCGGTAATGGATATTACCTCTTCTTTGGAACGCTTCTTTGAATCCTCCACTTAGGGAACTAAGATTGGTCTTTGAAGAAGACCATGACCTCTAGGATTATTCTAGGAATGTGGAGAGGAGAAAATGGCAGGGGTTGGCCGAGCTTGAGTGCTCAAATTGGTGTGAGGAGGATGGGAAGGAGGTGCCCTTTTATAAGGGAGGAGAGGAGCACCATAGGAATATCTCAAAATATTATTTTATATTAAAGTCAAAATCGGTTTATAATGGTTCCAAAGGGTCTTATTTCGAAGATAAAGCGGGGATGGGTCGAAATCCTATCAACCAATGGGATTTAGACAAGTTTAGGTTATTATTTTAACCTTATCAATTAGATTTAACTCTAAGTTAAATAATTTAACTTTTACCTTGTCTTTTTGTTTTCTTACACTATATGGTTAATACACTTACTATAACATGCCAAAAAACCCCAAATTGTTTATTATTAATATATATATCCTTATCTAAGTCATTTGGCCGAACCTTAGATTTTTAGGAATAAAATAACAATTAATAATAAAATATTTGATTTAAAAACTATTTTGTGTCAATTTTGACACTATTTGATATATGATTTTTGTGAAAGTCATAACAGAATTATATGTTCGAACCAAGTTTATAACATCAACACTAATATTTCATAGGAACCTAGAAAATTAGTTTAATTCATAAAAAGTCTCAAATTATATTTATTTGGGTATTTATAACATCAATTATGTCAATATTTCATTAATAAGATAATTACTGCATCATCGTTGTGTCATACATAAATTCAATTATTTAATGTCTAAAAATTACAAATAAAATACCATTATGTAGGATATATTTTTATCTTTCAAATTAATATTTATAGTCAAATTTATATTATGTATAACCCCATATTAAAAATGTTTCAGTAAATAAACTTTGATTTTAACTCTTTTAACCCTTCTTAAAATAAATTAATAATAAATGTCCTAATCTAACCCAAGTGGGCCTAAATGGTAATATTTTATTCCTAAGTTTGTTTTTGGTCGAAATACACTTTTCCAATAGGATTAGGACATGTGTTAGGGTAATATTAATATCATTTTTACCCTTAATTACCCTATTTACCTTTAACCGTGGTAAAAAAAAGTAAAAAGTTACTATTCACCAAAAATTATTTTCATCTCATTGAACCAAATTTTAGTCCTTGATATTAACCGTGTCTCTCGGATTTTTGAACTTCCATTCACAGAAGCAGTAAAATTATGTTTTATGCAAAATCCAGTTTTTAACCTACCACTTAGTGGTTTCACTATTCATAAAAAATTGAAAGTTTTCAGAAAAATACCAAAAATTAGGCCTAAGATATATTTGATATTATGAACTCAAAAATGATGTCTATTTTACCAAATTCAAAACATATCAGTTGCATTAACTAATTTAAAAATTAATTCCCGTCATCAAAACAAATAGCGTGTTTTTAAGAGATAATAACTTTCAAAAGATTGATACTTGTTTATAACTGGTTTAAATGTGAAATTACATCCAATGACCATAATTGTATTAAATTGTAAAAATATATTCTAAATATACTTTAAAACTACTAAAATTAATAATTTATCACTATTAATTATTTCGATTAAAAAAGTTGTTTTTAATTAAAATTTAGTAATTTTCACTATTCATAAGAATATGAAAGTTATTTGAAAAGTACCAAAATTTCACCCTAAGCTAATTTCGATATTAATAATCCAAAAATGAATTCCATTTTGAAAAATAAAATTTAAAAAAATTCAAAAAGTGGTTATTACTATTCATAACGGCTAGTTTTAATAATATTTTAATAGTATATTGTTGTTTAGTGAAACTCGGCATTGCGTACTACACACACTATCGAGGAAGGTCACGATTGCGTGTAATACAAGGCAAGTCAAGGATGCGTGTTGTGCAAGATCCTTTTGGTGTAGCGTACAACACAAGACATTAGTGAAATTAAAAAGAATATTTTTCATAAAATTTCGGGGTGTTACACTCAAGCTCGGACAACCCCTGACATTTTCTCCTCTACACTTCCCTAGAATAATCCTAGAGGTCCTGGTCTTCTCCAAAGACCAATCTTAGTTCCTTAAGTGGAGGATTCAAAGAGGTGTTCCAAAAGAAGAGGTAATATCCATTACCGATCTTTTCAATTTCTTTCTTCTTCAACTTCTTATTCATTAGTTATTTCATGATAAAGTAATAACATCAGTATTACTTACATACTGATATGTTATTATAAATATGAAACAACCCTAATTCACCTTCTATCCATCCTACGGAAAAATGAAATCACCGCGCGTGCGTACGTACGGAATACCGTCTCCACGCCGTGGTCTAATCTATTTTCCACCATCACCTTACAAGGATGGGTATAATGGTGTAATGAGTAACTATATATGATTATTATGAAGTAATATTGATACTGAAATTATATATATATACTCCAATACAATTCCACGATCATAGGAACGATATCATCACTCGTGCGTACGTACGGAATACCGTCTCCACGATGTGATGCGACTCGTTCTACATGATCTTCATTTCATAATGATTATATAAATGAATTGAATTAATTAATATGGTATATACTACACTAATACCATTCTGGAAATGAATTATCTATAACCTAAAGATAAGAATAAGAATTTATTCGACAAAACACGCATAAGAACAAAAAGTTATAAAGACCCGAGTAACAGGTAACAATGAAATATTACTAACAAGAAGCTAATAATATGACCATATATGATATCATATCAATATGTATGATTCTGGAATAATTCAATAACATTATTTAAACCATTATACAGGAGCTTCGGACACGAACAAAGCAAATCGGACCTAAGGTAAGGGAAATATCACAATCTCATTTTTATCCGAGATTGTTTATACGTTGGTATTTACTGGGGTGTATTTTATCATCCACATATATTTTTCCTCAATATGTAATGTTATTTCCATCCACCTACAATTGTTTAAATCCAATTTTACCCTTTGGTGAGTTTTTAGTAAAAGATATGAAAGGAATCTTTTGTCGTTTTTCGTACGAGGTACTTTTTTACTTTTTCGACAAAAGTACGAAGAATGTTTTTTTTAACTTATACGGCGTGAACGGATTTTTACGGTTTCATAATGCCTCATTTTCAAGAAGATTCCTCTACAAGATTGCATGATTATTTTCAACAAAAACCCTTATCTTTTAAATTTGCATTGAATTTTGTGAAAAGAAAATGATTTTAAAAAAGAAAGGATATTTTCCTCAAGAATTCATTTCAAGTGTTTTGTCAAAAGTATTTTTCATCTAAGATGACATTATTTCATATGTGTATGTTTCAAGTAAAATTCATCTATGATTTAAATGGTTTCAATTTTCTTATGATGAAATGATATCAATTGTTTATGGATTATGTTATGATGGCATGATGTTTAAGAATCCCATTTTATTTCATGGGTTATGCTATGATGTATGGTTTATGATTTTGTGGCACACATAAGAATGGTATCATTATGAGATGGGTGGGACCTATATCTCCCTCCAATTCATTGGGTAAAGATTTTATATCTCATGAGATAGACATGGCTGGAATGGTAGGTTATACCGGTTCAGTGAAACAGGACTGAAACGAGGGTTACTCGATTCAGAAAGGGACTTTGTCCACAAAGATAGTCTTGGCAATGAGTCATGACTAACAAGAAATGATTTTACATGATTATGTGTGCATGCCACAAAGTTTCAAGTTTTATGTTATGATTATGGGGATCTCATTTTCACTTCTATGATTTATCCCATGTTATGATATTATGAGCTCTTTTGCAGGTTAAGATTTCCAAAAGCTATGTTCTTATGTATATGATGTGATTGATATTTCTTTTGTTTACCCTTACTGAGCATTTGAGCTCACCCTTTTATGTTTTCTTTTCCCCAGGATATAAAGAAAGGTTTTTAGGTAAAAAAAAAGGGAAGATCTTTATGGGAGATATTGAAGATCTTTCACCACGATTAGAAGATTACGTTCCGAGTTTCCAAAGACACTAAACTATTACGATCCTTGTGTGTGTGTTTTTGTTATGTACTATGTATTCCGCAAAATTAATGTAATGTCCATGTACGATAAGCTTAGGGTCTCTGCAGTTGGTATCAGAGGAAAGGTTTAGTCAACCTTTGGAAACTAGGATGCGAAAACGTTAGTGAGATCCCTAGAGATATTTCTAAGGTATGTCTAGGGCTGCCCCTAAGGATAAGTATACATATAGGATATAGTCCTAGAACTATGGTAACGATATTAGATTAAACCAAAGATGATAGATATTTAAGTTACTCCCCCTTTATTATGATTTTTGCATCTAACACTATTCTGTTTGGGTTTTAGAAAATGGCTGGAAACAAGATGATTCACAATAATGGAGGATATGATGGACAATGGAATGATATTCTTCATGAGCAACCAAATGAAATGGGATTTGGATGTCCAAACATCATTATTATGCCGAATCAGCAATCTCACAATATGATCAATAAAGTAAAATTTGGTAAGTTTCCTGACTCGACTAATAAGAGAAAGATGGAGTTCCATGATGATCATAGAGGAAAGAAAGTTCAATTTCCCCTATGTAAATCATGTGGGTAGAGGCATCAAGGATAATGTTTCAAGGGAACTGGAAGATGCTTTGGGTGTGGAAAAGAAGGACACAAAGCAAGTAAGTGCAAAGGAAAAGGGTCGGTTAACACCATGGATGAGGATAATGGTATTGCTACGACATCAAAAATGGTTAAGTGTTTTAAATGTGGAATGTATGGGCATTATGCAAACAAATTCCCTAAGGGAAAGACTCATGAAGAGAATTAGTATGGTCATATGGGTAGTATTTATGTGGATGATGATGAAGAGACTACAAATGATATGTGAGATGAAATAATTTTTGAAGCTCGGTCAATGGTTTGAGAATGTAGTGGAATGATTACATTTTTATCATGTGTAATTTTGGAATAAAGAGACATCTATGGATTGTTACATTGTTGTCTTTCCTTGTGTTTTTAAAGTGTATGATTAATGTTACCAGTATCCATGAAAGGTTATTCAGATATTTTTGGAATGTAGATGATATGCGCATAATGAAGGGATAAGGAGAAAATTAAATGTTTGATAGTATTCATGAGCTCATGATTGATATAAGGACTAAGTGATATCATGGTTTGAGTATATAGAATTTTGAGGATTTCGGTATGTGAAAAGTGTTAACTTTTAACTGCATTCAAGTTTTCACTAAGGTTCAATGGGTATTCAAGAGAGTACAAGATTAAGGCCTTTGAATGTTTGGAATGTGACCAACAAGATATATCTTATGATATATGGGGATTAACGATGGTATTAAATCTCTGGTAATCGTTTTCACTATGTTATGAGAATGGACTGCAGTATTATGGATAAGCCTAAAGATTGGAATGGATTATGTTGGACATAAGTTAGTATTGTTTAAGGATAGAAGTTTTTTCGATATTATTGATGGGATGTTATAGTAATATAATTTTATAAAAAGGACAACCTGCAGGACGGGCGACATCCCATCGTTTCGGACAAGGCTGTGGGAATCAAACCCACAACCGAAGTGCGACTGGCCTTTATCGCCTACCACTGGCCTACAGGAAGTCCCTGTTTAGTAGAAACTAGTTTTATTATATTAAGTAGTATGATATATGTAGTATAAGTCCATTTTAGGAACCATATATGATTAATCTCACTATAGAATGACTTATGTATATTTAATAACTTTTGCTAACCTTTTGTTTGAGACAGATGGAATGAACAGTAATTCTATCACATGATCTGCAAACACTTCACGAATAACAAATTCAACTTAATTTATTTAAGAGATGAAGTGGAAATTGTTCAAGGCACGAACAACAGTGAGATTGTACCAAAATAAAGTAAGTATTTATTCTAATTCAAATTTTCAACTTTAGGGAAATGATATTGAAAACCAAAAATGTTGTCCTAGTGATCTTATACCTGGTGAATCAGATGGTACCTTAGATCGTCACAAATTTATGGATTTGTGATTACTGGCTTTTCCATAGCCATGTTCTCTACCACTCTCCATCAGAACATGATAGTTAGATTTCTCTTCCATATCCATATTTTCACCTATGTGGAAACCTAGTGATTAGTTTATTTGGGTAATCGTTACATTTCATACTTTAGATTTTTAAAGCCAAGTTTTGTTATTCCTTTTTACGATATGGGTTTCTATTAAAGAAACTTTCGAATAGTAAACCATTTATAACCCCGACGAATTTCGAGGGCGAAATTCATTTTAAGGGGGGTAGAATGTAACAGCCCGAGATTTTATGAAAAATGTTCCTTTTAATTTTATTTCTGTCTGGTGTTGTACGCTACACCAAAAGGAGCTTGTACAATACACATCCTTGACTTGCCTTGCATTACACGCAATCGCTACCTTCCTCGATAGCGTGTGTTGTACGCAACACCAAGTTTCGCTAAACAACGATATGCTATTAAGATATTATTAAAACTAGCTGTTGTGAATAGTAATAACCACTTTTTGAAATTTTGTAAATTTTATTTTTCAAAATGGACTTCATTTATGGATTCGGAGTATCGAATTTAGCCTAAGGTGAAATTTTGGTACTTTTCGGATAACTTTCATATTCTGATGAATAGTGAAAATTACTAAATTATAATTAAAAACAACGTTTTTAATCAAAATAATTAATAGTGACAAATCATTAATTTGAGTGGTTTTAAAGTATATTTAGAATATATTTTTACAATTTAATACAATGTTGGTCATTGGATTTAATTTCACATTTAAACCAGACATAATCAAGTGTCAATCTTTTGATAGATATTGTTTCTTAAAAACACGCTATTTGTTTTAACAGCGGGATTTAATTATAAAATTAATTAATGCAACTTTTATGTTATGAATTTGGTAAAATAGATTTCATTTTTGAATTCGGAATATGAAATATAGCTTAGGATGAAATTTTGGCATTGTTCTGAAAAACATCAATTTTTGATGAATAGTGAAACTACTAAGTGGTAGTTAAAAAAAAACTGAATTTTTCATAAAACTTAATTTTACCGCTTATGTGAATGGAATTTCAAAAATCCGACAGACACGGTTGATATCAGTAAGAAAAATGTGGTTCAATGAGATAAAAATATTTTTTTGGTGAATAGTAACTTTTTACTTTTTTTACCGCGGTTAATAGTAAATAGGGTAACTAAGGGTAAATATGATATTACTATTACCCTAACACATGTCCTAATTCCATTGGAAAAGTGTAATTCGACCAAAAACAAACTTAGGAATAAAATATGACCATTTAGGCCCACTTGGATTAGATTAGGACATTTATTATTAATTTATTTAAAGAAGGGTTAAAATAGTTAAAATCAATGTTTAATAAGTAAATCATTTTTAATATGGGGTTATACATAAGATAAATTCGATTGTAAATATTCATTAGAAAGCTAAAAAGATTTCCTACATGATGGTATTTTATTTGTAATTTTTAGACATCAAATAATATAATTTATTTATGACACAATGATGATCCAGTAATTATCTTATTAATGAAATATTGACATAATTGATAATATAAATACCAAAGTAAATGTAATTTAAGACTTTTTATGAATTACACTAATTTTCTAGGTTACTATGATATATTAGTGTTGATTTAATCAACTTGGTTAGAACATATAATTCTGTTATGACTTTCACAAAAATCATATATCAAATAGTGTCAAAATTGACACAAAATAGTTTTTAAATCAAATATTATATTATTAATTGTTATTTTATTCCTAAAAATCTAAGGTTCGGCCAAATGACTTAGATAAGGATATATATTTTAATAATAAACAATTTGGGGTTCGTTTGGCATGTTATAGTAAGTGTATTAACCATATAGTGAAAGAAAACAAAAATATATGGTAAAAGTTAAATTATTTAACTTAGAGTTAAATCTAATTGATAAGGTTAAAATAATACCCTAAACTTGTCTAAATCCTATTGGTTGATAGGATTGCGACCCCTCCCCACCTTATCTTCGAAATAAGACCCTTTGGAACCATTATAAACCGATTTTGACTTTAATATAAAATAATATTTTGAGATATTCCTAAGGTGCCCCTCTCCTCCCTTATAAAAGGGCACCTCCTCCCCCTCCTCCTCACACCAAATTGAGCACTCAAGCTCGGCCAAACCCTGACATTTTCTCCTCTCCACTTCCCTAGAATAATCCTAGAGGTCCTGGTCTTCTCCAAAGACCAATCTTAGTTCCTTAAGTGGAGGATTCAAAGAGGTGTTCCAAAAGAAGAGGTAATATCCATTACCGATCTTTTCAATTTCTTTCTTCTTCAACTTCTTATTCATTAGTTGTTTCATGATAAAGTAATAACATCAGTATTACTTACATACTGATATGTTATTATAAATATGAAACAACCCTAATTCACCTTCTATCCATCCTACGGAAAAATGAAATCACCGCGCGTGCGTACGTACGGAATACTGTCTCCACGCCGTGGTCTAATCTATTTTCCACCATCACCTTACAAGGATGGGTATAATGGTGTAATGAGTAACTATATATGATTATTATGAAGTAATATTGATACTGAAATAATATATATATACTCCAATACAATTCCACGATCATAGGAACGATATCATCACTCGTGCGTACGTACGGAATACCGTCTCCACGATGTGATGCGACTCGTTCTACATGATCTTCATTTCATAATGATTATATAAAGGGATTGAATGAATTAATATGGTATATACTACACTAATACCATTCTGGAAATGAATTATCTATAACCTAAAGATAAGAATAAGAATTTATTCGACAAAACACGCATAAGAACAAAAAGTTATAAAGACCCGAGTAACAGGTAACAATGAAATATTACTAACAAGAAGCTAATAATATGACCATATATGATATCATATCAATATTTATGATTCTGGAATAATTCAATAACATTATTTAAACCATTATACAGGAGCTTCGGACACGAACAAAGCAAATCGGACCTAAGGTAAGGGAAATATCACAATCTCATTTTTATCTGAGATTGTTTATACGTTGGTATTTACTGGGGTGTATTTTATCATCCACATCTATTTTTCCTCAATATGTAATGTTATTTCCATCCACCAACAATTGTTTAAATCCAATTTTACCCTTTGGTGAGTTTTTAGTAAAACATATGAAAGGAATCTTTTGTCGTTTTTCGTACGAGGTACTTTTTGACTTTTTCGACAAAAGTACGAAGAATGTTTTTCTTAACTTATACGGCGTGAAAGGATTTTTACGGTTTCATAACGCCTCATTTTCAAGAAGATTCCTCTACAAGATTGCATGATTATTTACAACAAAAACCCTTATCTTTTAAAGTTGCATTGAATTTTGTGAAAAGAAAATGATTTTAAAAAAGAAAGGATATTTTCTTCAAGAATTCATTTCAAGTGTTTTGTCAAAACAATTTTTCATCTAAGATGACATTATTTCATATGTGTATGTTTCAAGTAAAATTCATCTATGATTTAAATGGTTTCAATTTTCTTATGATTAAATGATATCAATTGTTTATGGATTATGTTATGATGGCATGATGTTTAAGAATCCCATTTTATTTCATGGGTTATGCTATGATGTATGGTTTATGATTTTGTGGCACACATAAGAATGGTATCATTATGAGATGGGTGGGACCTATATCTCCCTCCACTGCATTGGGTAAAGATTTTATATCTCATGAGATAGACATGGCTGGAATGGTAGGTTATACCGGTTCAGTGAAACAGGACTGAAACAAGGGTTACTCAATTCAGAAAGGGACTTTGTCCACTAAGATAGTCTTGGCAATGAGTCATGACTAACAAGAAATTATTTTCCATGATTATGTGTGCATGCCACAAAGTTTCAAGTTTTATGTTATGATTTTGGGGATCTCATTTTCACTTCTATGATTTATCCCATGTTATGATATTATGAGCTCTTTTGCAGGTTAAGATTTCCAAAAGCTATGTTCTTATGTATATGATGTGATTGATATTTCTTTTGTTTACCCTTATTGAGCATTTGAGCTCACCCTTTTATGTTTTCTTTTCCCCAGGATATAAAGAAAGGTTTTTAGGTAAAAAAAGGGAAGATCTTTATGGGAGATATTGAAGATCTTTCACCACGATTAGAAGATTACGTTCCGAGTTTCCAAAGACACTAAACTATTACGATCCTTGTGTGTGTGTTTTTGTTATGTACTATGTATTCCGCAAAATTAATGTAATGTCCATGTACGATAAGCTTAGGGTCTCTACATCCACACAACACCAAATAGTTATCAAAATATTTCATAAACCATCTTACATAAGGATCATATCCTTTCTCTACCCAAAAGGTAGGTTAATATTTTATTTTCATTCCAAAGAATGTAGCTTATATCCCTAATATTCTCATTTCCAATGTCCTTGAGTATTTAAGATGCATGTCAAAAACACCTCAATTGTATATTGGTTCTTCAACAAACTTATAAGGTGATCACTACCTCCATAGTCCTCCATGCAGTAATATAGATATATTTCAGAGGGACTCTACCCTTAAATAGCACCATAGAAAACATCTGCATGGTGATATCTCTCTCGAACAAAGAAATCATATGCTTGTCCAAACACTGTCGCATATAGATGTTCTTATACGATGGAAAACCATGTAGAGGAAGGTTATCAAAACACTAGGGTTATGTTAATATAGTTCCCCATAAATTATCAATATAACTTTACCATGGTCAACTGGTGACCCTGAGAACCTACCTAAATGGTCTAACTAGGTGGAAGAATAAAATTCAGATGAAGAAGATGCCTATATGGTTATGTGGGCAGATTTATTTAAAAATAATCTTTCAACCATGTTTTTTACCATCAGCACTTCTAACTATGAGATCCTAGATGATATAGAAGATTTCATTCCATACTTACACCAAACAATGTGGGCTACTTAGTAGTTTTTGAAGGATACAAACCTCCATTATCAATGATATAAGGATAATCTCCATATCAAAAATAGAATATATTTTTATCTTGACATGGTTGTGTTCTTTGTATCCTGGAACCTAGTGTTGAAAAATCATGAAAAACTCCTATGAATTTTCTGTCTTGATATCATAATAAATATTTATCGATATATTTCCATATCCACATTACACATTAGTATCTGTGGATGGTAAAAATAAAGATCATAGAACTTCACAAAGTCCCCATAAATAAAAATCAACCAATATACATCATCTTTTAATGTTATAGCCCCATAATAAATTAGAATACCAGGTAACTCACGGTCGAGTTGGATAATATAGTAAGATTCCCCACGTTGAATATAAAAATACATCACCAACATTAACAAATAAACTATAATAGGAACCTAGTTTGGGATCCTTGAAAAAATGGGAAAGTATTTCAATAACAGAATATTATGTTTTGTATTATCGAATAATTCCTATAGGAAAGAAATATTATCATTGGAAGTACTGGTAGCTAGCTCATACAAGAGTTCATTTGTTCCAAATCAAAAAAGTAACAATAGAATATGCCATAATATCCATCCAGGAGTGGACCAATCCCATAGGACTGGGAGTGTTTTTACCACCACCTACATCCCTTGGTTCATGAAACCCGGATAATATCTAGGAAGTATCATCATCGACTGTAGAAAAACCATAGCCTATAGTACTGGGGAAATTTTTTTCTCAATCTACACCCCCGTTTCACCACACCATAAGACGAGGCTGTATATATCACTATTTGTTCCGAATAAAACCTAGCGTGTAGGGAAAAGGGAATTTATAACTCAATTCAAATCCAAGGATCCATCAGAACATCAAGTTTAATCATCAAATACTTAGAAAATGTATTATAAGGTTGAATAAGTGGCCCCAAAATACTCTCATCCCGTAGGGATGGGGAAATTTTTTTCATTATCATCAACATAGAAGGAATCAATATTTTCCAGATTTTATGGTAAATATCAATGGCCATCATCACATCAATTCCTCATACCATAGGACACACCATAGATATTTAGGACCCATTCATCATGAGGGACTAGAAAATCCATTAATGTAAATATTCTAAGACCAATACATAATTAACATATGAAAAATGAAATCAAACCTCCTGAGTTTTATAATATAAAATGGTCCAATATGGAACAGGGTCAATGAAATGACCCTAATACAACCCTCAAAGAGGTTTATGTAGAGCATAAAGACCCTATTGTTGGGAGAGTAATTTGATAACTTAATTTACTAATAATACATTATGGAATTTATCACCATAAAAAATAGATAATATATACCAAGTTGTAAATGTAGAGGGATGCAATTCAAAAACCATGCCTCAAAGGTTAGGTGATCTCGAAGCAGAAAATAAGGCTTCTTGTTTGATGAATCATATATGTATCAAAAACCGGGAACCTATGAATGATTAATTTCCACATTATCGAAGGAAAACTACCAAGGATAAAGGAAAATGTGTGGCTACATCCTACTAAGCATCCAATGGAGTCAAAATTCCCTCTAATGATGAATAATTGAAAAATATGGGGATGGGTACATAATCATAGAAAAAAATGATGATCTATTCAAGAGAATTATTCTGGCCAGGTATCTTATTTAAAAAAATATCCCTCATCCTATATATAATGATAGAGATAATCCTATGTAATGATTATAATGTTATCCCCAAATCAGATTTGGATCCAGGAAAATAGTGAAAAAATGAAAAAATTAAAAAAGATCATGAATTTAATCTACTACAGATACAACCACTTCTTTGTCAAGGTGACAATTTCATCTTAAAATTGATTTAGTATATGTCGGATATGAACATGGGTGCACCTAATAGAACCTTTTCCATTCCTTGTAGATAGTTGGTGGTCCATTAGTTGATACCTACAGAACTACTTAACTACATTGAATACATGGCCTCTCCAAAGGAATCCTTAGGAGGGAAGCTCACCCCCATGTAGCCTATGAATAATTGATATCCCAAATGGTTGACTGACACATTACCCTGGCCCAATTTTGGAAATCCTATCTTCTCAACCTTTTATGGAGCTATAGATTTAGAACAACATCTTACACATTTCATGTCCCAATGTGGCCTAATGATGGTCCCTCATGATCTATATAAGCTTACCAAACGTGGATATTTTGTACAAAATCTGATATGGATTTCCTTCATTTGGTATAATAGCCTTCCAACATGATCTGTTTCAGGTTGGAAGTAATTTTTCATCAATTATTATATAATTTCATCTCCATATTAATGAAAATATAGATTATATAACTCAAAAAATAAAAAATATTGAAAATGGGAGGGTTACTAACATCATAAACATATGGAAAAGATTATCCTATTCACTCAATATTCATCCTTTTCAATAGAAATTACTAGAAATCTATACTGAAAAATATTCAATATGTGTTGTAAAAACCTTTGACTCTATTGAATTATCTGGGAGAATTCTATGAGTTATCAAAGATGGTACAAATCCTAGAAGATTCCATTTAGTGGACCCAAGTTAAATCTTGGCCCATGCCCTTGGAATAAAGAAAAGGGATTGTTAAGGCCCTGATTTGTTATATTACTCTCAATCTTGTAGCACATCCCATTAAAGCACCCATTCAATCCTTGAGTTGTCTGACGCCTCACATCGAGTAGAAACATCAACAAAATCTCCCTCAATTATATGCAAAATGAGATCAAGGTCACCCATCATTTGTTACCAGGATGAATAAAGTAAAATAATTATAAAATAACCTGGTCTATATTAATTATATTCTATCCATGAAAATTAACATACTCAAGCTAACAAAGAATATGAGACCCAATAGGGTTATCCTCAATGATCGTATCGACTACATCCCCTTCCTTAGGATGCTTGATCACACCATCTAGGAAGTATTTTTCATAAATTGTGTCCTCCATAGAATTTTTATTTTGGAATGGATATTCTAGACAAAAAATGAAACATGTGACTTTTTTCACTCTTAATCTCCCATTATAAGATAGATAATGGAAAAAAGTTCCATCAAGTTGTGTAAAGAGTTTGATGACTGGATAACTTTAACGATAGTTGATTGATGACATAAAACTCTAAAGTGATAGATTTGAAAACCAATTATGAACTTTGTAACTAGGGAGGTTTCACATTATACACTCCTAGAGTCAGATTTAATCATATAAATAGAAAAATATGTTAGTGAATGAGTGGTATCCTACTCCCATGAAAACTTTGATTGTTGCAGACACCCTTCCTTCAAAATCTGGAGAATGGGAACCACCACACTAAACAAATCTCTCATCATATGAAGATATCATTTTTTGTTCTATTAATTTTTTTCACTTAATATATCCCTTTTCTAATGAGTAATACATATATTTTTTATGAGTTCTCCATACCTAATTGGGGAGCTATAGGTAGAGGATTCATAATACAAAAATAATGGTGAAGTGTGGGCATGCTTGAACCAAATATTTTTGTCACATCCCTTTGAAATCCATATATGAAGACAATACTAATGGAAAATTTCATTATAATTCTATTAGAAATATAGATTTATCCCAGAACAACTTATCAGTCAGTCAATACCATCTATTTTACATGGCTAGTTGTATGGGGTGTGACTGTCTGAACATCTTATACAAAGGAGAAGGTAGGTGCGACCTACGCCACATGAAGCAGATGATCATTTTGACTCTTCTCAAGAACCAGACCATCCCACCTAAAACAAATCATTTAATGAGCCACATAATAGTAAGAAACCCCAAATTAGAGTCACATACCTCTATTTCAAATGTAGGACAATCTAAAACGGATGACAGTTGTCCCAACCGAACCCTCAATCCTAAATTTTCTCCATATTTCAGAATAACTCAGAGATGAACTCTTCAAGGCCCTCCAAATCCACTATTATTTTAAAATATAATTCTTTTTAGAATATTTTTAATGATTAGAGATTATGAAATGTGAATTTTATATCAAGAACTCATTAACATAGCAAAATCTCGAAGAATCAATCTAGGGACATTCCATACCCATATATATTTTATGAAAATTTGATAGTATCAACATCCTATGGGATATGGTATCTAATGGTTCTGGGACCATCATAATCATGATTTTTAACCTATAATTTTTGGGATATATTAAGGGGTACATATCTCATACATATCTAACCATTTAGAGGTATGATAATAGCGAGGAAAGACCTTTGAGGATGATGAAGCTCAAGTATTAGTTTGCCTATCTCACATATAATGCTGATTTTGTGGTTTTCTAGCAAGAAAAAATATATAATGTCTTTCTTGTAAGACCATGGATTCATAGACACATATTAGAACCTTCAAAATTTCATCAGTGTTTGAAATACCACATTATTGGGATGTTCGGCATACTACATGCTGAAAGCACCCCCATTCAGTCTTAAGATGACATATATATTGACCAATTTTTCTATAAGAAGGAATAAAAACAAAAAACAGTGGATGATGATAGATAGTTTTTGGGCCACAATGGATTGGGTCCACCACTGTGAATCCCTTGATAATTCTAGGCATAGATTATGCACTTTCCATAAACATAATTGAGGATGTAGACTTAGTCCAAGTAAGCTACAAGGAAATAAAAACATCATTGGATCATATCTATTTGAGACTAGTCTGATGAGTTGGTGTGGATTCATCAATAGGTTAATTGGATAATTATATAACTATATCTAATAATTCCCTTGGGATATTAGAAAAAATTGATGATTCCCTTAAAAAATTCTTTGTAACTCAGAATTTATAGGTTCCCCATGCCATTGGAGGAAGCATAAAAGAAAACAAGAATCCCCAGAATCTCTCTATGATGACTCTAGAAGATTAGGATGACACCATATCTTTTGAGGGATTATCTTATCTTTTCATTGACATAGATTCCTCAAAATTACACACCAACATTGAAAATATCCCCAAAGACTCATAGATGGAAGAAGAAAAGGATGACCTCATGAATACCCATATCATATTTGGGGAAGGTATTTCCACCACCATCGATGAGCTTAGTTAAGTGAATATAGAAATATAAGAAAACCCACTTCCTATTTTTATTAGTTATTACTATCCTAAATAGGATTATTATATGTATATTTCTTTTATAAAGTATTATAGATATGTTTTCTTTTAGAATTATAATAAAATCAAGGATGAAACCCCGATGTGGCTACACATCACCTCAGCTTACCTTATTAACATTAAGTATTCAAGAGGGAATATAGGGGGATTCACATCTCTCATTCTACTAATGTAGTGTCAAATGATGAAAATTGATCCAATTATGCTTTGTATGGGAATCAAAGTACCCAAAATTTATCAACAAAATCATCCTCATCAAGAAAAATAATCTGTTGGTCAGGGTTTGCATCAATTTCAGAGTCCTTAATCAACACATCCTAAAGGATAATTTCCAATTTCCAATCAATGAATTTTTGGTTGATGAAAATTCTAGATTCCAATACTTTTACTTCATGGATGAGAATTTAGAGTATAATAATATATAGATGGGCCCCAAAGATGAGTAATCCACCACCTCAGACCACCTCAAGGGAACTTTTCTTATCAGGTTATGCCATCTTGATTGAAGAATGCAGGCACTACTTACCAATGTAGGAGGAATAATATTTTTAAACTCTTCTGGGGATGAATCATGGAAATTTATTTTAATGTCTTGATAGTTAAATCTTTATATAATAGTGACCACCACATATATCATCAATTAATCATCAACATTTTCCAGCATTATGGTTTAAAAATGAATCCTTTGAAGTGTTCATTCAGATTAACATCAAATAAATTCCTTATAATTTGGGTATTCCACCATAGAATTAATGTTGATATGAAAAGTAATAATGAAATATTATAAAATTCACCCACTCAAAATCTTAAAAAACATATGGGGCTCCAAGGACACATGAATTACATTTAATTTTTTATAGCTAATCGATATAGAGAATCTCTCACCTTCAATGTGTTAATAAAGAAGGGAGTCACCTTAAAATGTGATGTAGACTGAAAATATTCCTATAACAATATAATTAATTACTTATTTCACCCACCAATCATGAGTTCACTGGTAGAAGGAAATCCGCTTATCTTATATGTGGTTTTCATGTAACAATCGCTTGGTGATCTCGTCATGTACAATAATTATATGGGGAATGAAAAACACATCTATTTTCTTGGTCTATCAATTCTTGGTACTAAGACTCGATTTTCTGATATCGAGAATAGCTACCTCAGAGTAATATTTACAATGAAAATGATCAGAATTTATATACACAACATCATTAAGTCTAGTTATTCTCTTGTATTGAATTTTTAATGTGCATCCTTGGCCCACCTATATTGAGAATAAGATTTGAAAAAATGGGTAGTTATTTTTCAACAAAATTACATACAGTTCTTGTCACATAAGAAAATTAGAGGGTATTCTTCATCCAATTTCCTTTCATCACATCTCTCCCAAGAAATCACACTGTTGGACCCAATACATTAAAATGAAGAGGTTTTATATGCCCATGTCACTCTCAGAATGTGAGAGATATATTTTCAGGGTACCTCCCAATATTTTGTTAGAATGTGGATGGGAAATCCAAATCCTAATTCGGGTATCCTAGGGGTGGTATTTTTTTACTTTTCTAATATATTTTACCCTATTCTTTATCATTTCATAAAGGTTGCACTAATATTGAAGTATAATATCAATCCCTCATTTTCTTCTTGGAACTAGCCCAAAAATCTGTAAATAGACTACCTGAACATTAAAGGGGATTCAGAGATCGGGGTAAAACAAAAAAAGTGTGTATTACATCGAGAAGGAATAATTTTACCTTCTCAATAGTAAAATCAAAATATTGATTGTAGAATTCTAATTTGAACTAGTATTGAATTACGTACCTCGATCTAAAAATGGGTTTTCCAACACACAAGCTAATGCGGCGATAGTCCTGGCCAACCCTGATCATGATGATTATTCTCCACATCATGCACTAAAGGGTGGAATCATCGTTAAATTTTAGCGGCATGGAGGAAATCAATCTTGTCAAAATTTCCCTAGATCATGATGAATAGATATACACCCCTATATGGATTGATCCCATATTCGATTACCTATAAAATGGGAACCTCCCATTAGATCCAACCAAATGGGAACATACTCAATGATGAAAATTTAACAGTACCCTTTGGGATGTGATAAATGAGAAAATATATCTAAAAATTATGCTTATGTGAAATATTCCTCTAATTCATTCAATAAGTATAGATTCCCACAATATGGGAAGAAGACTGTGTAGGCTACTATGATACTCATCCGTCTATGAATTGGATCTCCCACAAAATTAGTAGGGTTGGTTTCTAATTTAAAAAATGATAGAGGAATATGTGTAATTCACCAGGAAAGTTCATTTATGCCATAGTAAAACAAAATTAAAACAAAATCCCCTAGAGTTCTTAAAAATACTTAAATATTCTAGCTTGTTTTCTGTATGGGGAATTGATGTTGTGGGGCTATATCCATTTACTACTTCTATGTAGTGTTACTACATTATTAATTCCAACATATTATTTTCTAAATGGGAAAAAATACCCCTTAGATATTTTGGGATTAAAAATATCCTCAACTTCAGGAAGTCCAACATCATCATAAGATTCAATGCCCCTCATGTGATATTAATGGAAAATGACACCAACTTATGTTCTACCACATAGATGAAATTGTTCTATGAGTACATCATCAAATCTGACCATTCATCTCACTATCATTAATTTTAAAATAGATATAATGATTCTATAAATAAACCTCTATCAAATATACTATATAAAATGGTGTACATGGATAATAATTCTATTCTAGACAAGCTCATCTATGCTTTATAGGCCTATCACACCCCCATGTGCACTTCCACCCCAGATACTCAATATTCATTTATTTTTGGGACAAAAACACTATTTCCCATTGAATTATAGTTTTTTCCCTCTTAATAGCTATCAATAGAAAACTCTTAAGAAATAAAAATTCTTCAAAGTGGATAGATGGGTTTTAATTGATTGATGATAGATGGTTCTGTACACTAAAAAATATCGAAGTTCGACTAAATTTGATCACATGAGCCTCCAATAGAAATGTTCACCAACATTCATTCCTTTAAAGAGACCTTGTATTGAATATTAGAGCCCCCAATGATTCCATTAATGGAACCACTTACTTTGGATTTAAAATGGTAAGGACTATAAATTATACATATGGTCTTTTCTAATGGAGATAACTCATTGTCCATGATAGATGGGGAACACATTATACCCCAATCATTGCAAGGCTTATAAAAGCGTAATTTTAATTTCTAACATAATGGATTCAAATAACTAGTAGTTGGAATCTAACCATTACAACATCCCATGTCTTGGAAGTAAGGTTTTAGACTTCATAGAATCTCTCATCCTAACAATATGAAATTAAACAATATTGATTAAGTACTTACCACCTGATGTACAACAACAGATAACTGAATACATCATGATATTAAACATTATGTAAGATGTCCTTCCACATGATGTTAAACTGCATATGGGATATTTCTTCATGAACAATTGACTTTACAAAATTCAGATCTATAAAATGGTTGAAAGTGAGGTACCCCCCATCCCTGTGTGTGAGTAAGATCTAGATGATGGTATTTTTCAATAACTATGTGTACCTTGATTCTTTCTTTAAAATTATATGGAGTTATTCCAATATCTAAAATACATGATCCATCCATAATATAAATGAAAAATATCCCCAATGTTTATGGGTCAGACCCATGTGGAGTGTTTTCTGTTCAAGAACTATGTATGGCTTGATTCCTCCTATTATAGGATATTTAGTGATGCCCATTTTTCAAATGTTGGATACATCCACAATATTAATGTACAAAACCTCTTGTGCATATGTTTCAGACTTGTGTAGAGAATTATCTAATCAAGAACATCATGTGGATTAATCATTTCAATTACAAGATATATAGCAATGCACAGATCTCAAATCCTAGGTCTATCTACAATATAAATGGAAAGAATGCTGCCATCTATGTATGGGTCAAACATACATGGGGATTTTTCCATTTAAGAACTATAGGTGTCTTGATTCCTGCTATCATGGGATACATTGGGATTCCTAAATCTCAAATCTAGGGACCGAAAACAATATATATGAAAAAAAAAATTATTTGTATGGGTCATACCTGTGTGGAGAGTTTTTTGTTCAAGAAGTATGTGTGGATTGGTTTTTACCATCACGGGGTATTTAGTGTTTCCCAAATCTCAAATATTGAGTCTTGGTATACTATAAATAGAAAACCTTCCTCCCTCTAGGGAGTATTTTTACATGCATGGAGAGTTTTCCATTTAGGAACTATATCTAGGTTGATTCCTACTATCACATGTTGTGTAGTGAAACCCAGATCCCAATTCCTGGGTCTTGCAATAATATAAATAGAAAAAATGATCTCCTATACATATGTTTTATAACTACGTGGAGAGTTTTACATTCAATAAATACATATGGATTGATTTTTCCTATTACATAATATGTTTTGATGCCCAGATCTCAAATTCTAGGTCCATCCATAATATAAATGGATAGAATTTACCCCTATGTATATGGGTGAGACACGGATTGATATTTTTCCATCCATGAACTATGTGTGGGATGATTCCAACTATCACATGATATGTTGTGACATAGAAATCCTAAATCATGGGTCCAATAATAATATGTATAAAAAACGAACCCACTCTTTGTATGTGACAAACTTATACAGGGAACCAAATGAGAACTGTGTGTGACTCGATTCCTACCATCATTTGATACATAGTGATTTATAGATCCACCATTCCAGGCCCATCCATTAGTTTCAATCTCCCCGAATCATGATCCTTCACAAGAGTCATATTAGTGTAGTGTCTCCAATATAAAATAAAATATGAAAACACCAATGTATTCCCTATCACATTCTCTTGAACAAATTGATCAACTACACATTTTACCATGTTTCCCACACCAAGCATGGATCATATGATCTTGGGGATCCTAGAAAGTCACTTTGGTAATTTGAACTAAGATCTATCATGAACATGGAATCTTCTCCTATGCACATGATGTCAAACTACATGACCACATTCTAGTCACATGACATTAAATAACATGGAAACATCAAGGTAACATGATGTTAATGTTCATTATAATATGATTTCATGCCAAGCATATAACAACCCTGGTGACTGTGTATTCAAAAATCACATATTCTATCCCTTCTCCTTGAAGATGGGTTCAATAAAAGCTAGTGTAGCATTTAGGGGGCTTGAAACCTTCTTGAATATTATAATCCCCATTAACCAACTTCATATATTTTATATTTTAGTTGATACTGACCAATTACTTGGGTTAAAATAAATCTCTTAGAACTACCTAGTCCTTGGGCTCCCATGATTCTATTTACCTAATCTACAAAACATGTAAAAGGGACTGGCCAATCCAAAGGGACCCCAGAAGGATTCAATAGTGAGTTAAACAATACCAAGGAGCTTATTACTATTGAATTTTTAGTGATAGAGGGTAGAATCCCCTTAATCCTATTAGTTATTTTCTATACTATTTTGAATATGGACTTTCGGTGTAATCAATGGTTGACCTATACCCATCAGTTTCCTCCTATAGTTAACCCAACAATTATTGAGTTACAATTTCAAAATTCTATAACCAAACTATTCAAGATGATTTGAATAATATTAATGTTACACATCTACACATCATACCCATTATTAACGTAATATCATGACATTTCATTCCTGCGACCTTTCATTTCAGATTATATATCCCCCATAAATACCTAACTCGCTTATTCTTAGAAATCTATTTAGATCCCCCATTTTCAAAAATTATTCCCATGATACATATCATTCAATTTCCCCATGTAAAGAAGGGATTAAAAATGACACAGTGGATTATTCTCTCTTATTCCATATCCTATAAAAAAATTTAACAAGAATTCAATTTATATTATAACTATGTATAGATTTATTTTTATTGCCATGCGATATATTTTGACACACATAACTCAAATCTCGAGTTTTTCTATTATGTAAAGGATACAAATTCCCCTTCCCTTGTATATGGGAAAAACATGTGTAAAGGATTTTCTAAAATTAGAACTACTTATGGATTTATTCCCATACTATAGGATAGATAGTGATGTCTTGATCATCCATTTCTAGCCCAGTCATCAAAAATATTTGATATTTAATATTACAATTCATGACAACATCTGTGTACCATTATGTTAAACTACATTAAAAATGCCTTCACATTGAATAGATCATCCTCTCAAATTATTGTGCCCCAAAAAATAACTTTTTTTATCCCTTCACCTCAAAATTATTTCAATACAATCTGGTGCAGCATTAATGGTTCTCAACCCCATCTTGAGTCTATTTTCATCCACAAACCAAATTAATACCATCAATATATGAGTTGATACCGACCAATTAATCAATTTTATATCCATATTAAGAAACCCCAGGGACCTTAGACTCCCTTTCTCTTGGTTCTTTCAAATAGAAAACTGGTAACACTGACTAGATAATCCAATGGGGCCCCACTGGTAATCACTAGTGAATCACATAATTCTAATGATCTTGTTCCAAGATGATTTTTAGTCCTATAGGAGAGGCCCCCTTAAACCCAAATGTTATTTTCTTGAATTCATGGATTATGAGCATTTTCCATTATCAATGATTGACCTGTACCCACAGGCTTCCACCTCTAGTTAACATAGATATTCTGGATTTATGATTTACACCTTTCATATCCCTACTATTCATGGGGGTTTGGATAATCTCAATGTCATGCATCTATTCATCATAGCCATTTTCAAAGTAATTTTATGAAATTATATCATTATACCCTTCAATTTCTGGGTATGCATAATTTTTAAAGACCTAGTTGCTCTGAGTTATTATCTCCTCTTAGTGATATGTCCTAGTTCAAGGACATTAAATTGTATTAAGATATCCTAGTCTCATTATGTTAAAATAGATGACAACATCCTAGTCACATGACATTAAATTGTATGGAAATTTCCATGTCACACAACATTAAACTACATGACATGTGCCCAATCATTCGATACATAAAATTGCATAGATTGGGTCATAATATCCATGAATCTATGCCAGGGATAAAACTCTATCCTCTATAACAAAAATAAATATAGATATTTTATTTATCTATTTATTAGATCATTTTATTTAGAGGACACCATAGCCCACCTTGATGTTGAGATTCACTCAGGGGAGAAAATAGAATACCTCTCTCCCATATAAACAAGATCAATCTATGTAGAGGTATCACCCCAAATGAGATGAATATTATAGTAATCATTCTTATACAATATACGAAGGGAATATCATGTAATCACATCCTTAAAATTGTATATACGAATATTTAAAGAGGTATAACTCATACAAACACTCTATTACTATATATAACTTATATCTTTGTAATTCCTTCTTTTGAATGAGATACATCAATACAAGAAGAGCTCCAACATAGTGATACCCATGAATAATATTTTTTATTGCTAATTTTTTCCCCACAAAAAAATTCTCCCGAAAATTGAAAAGTTTCCCCAGGGATATCTTCCATAATTTAACAGCAGTTCCTATGTCCTTTCTTGAGGATTCTAAATTCAATGGAAGATGTCCCCATCACATGACATTAAAATTCATGGTAAATCTATCCCCACCACACAATGATAAATTATGAATAAAATAACCCATTATCACTCCTTATCAAAAGGAATCAAGAGCCTGATCTAAGTCAAACAATGTTTGGGGTGATTATTATGTCTTTTTGAGCGCAAATCCATAAATCAATACTCTTTTTTCATGCACCTCAGGTTTCTAAAAACATTTTATGACCCTTATAAAGGATAAAATATCTCTGTGTTTGACCATGTAAGAGATGGATCTATATAAGGCACGTAGACCCATAAACCATAGGAATCTTAGACCTATATGAAGGACCTTTAGATAATTTTTGTTCCCTGACATCATCATACTAGAGTTCATCGCAATAGACTAATGCATGATAATATTTTTCATGACTATCCCCTACCATTACTCATGACCAAAGAACATTAAACCCTACTTTTTAAACAATCAAATCCACTTAAAAAGGTTTTTGGAGAACTCTTGTCCTTTGGAATCCTAATTAGTTTATTCTCTAACACCATCCCTAAAACCAGGTCCCACCCATCATGTTCTTAAACCATATCCACTTTGGTTAAGGATATTTGACCTTATACATTGGCATCTAACAACCTAAATAAAAAGGGCTTAAACTGTTATTTAAATATAGATAAAGCATATCATTCTAAAAACATACAAGAGTGGTATGAAAAAAAGTGAATACAATTATTTCTAAACTCCTAACCTCTAAATTTTTTCCAAAGTAAGAGTGTCATAAAAAAAAGGCACAAAATTCAAAGATCCCATCTTCTGGATCTGGTAAAATCCAAGCTATGCTCATTGGATCACATGGTTCAAGAAAATGTTATAGATATTATTTATCACATCCCCTAGACATGTTAACATGTTCAATATATTGTGACAAAAATTTAGGGTTCTCTATCCCATATTAAATATTAAACATTCCATAAACCAACTTCATGTCTTTAATGTATGAGATAAAACTCACCAATTCCTTAACATAATAAACAATGTCTAGAACCCCATATCCTTATGTTATTTCTCCTAGTCCCCCCCCCAACCCTAGAATTTTGGTAATGGTACTAGTTGTTCCAAAGATACCCCACTAGGATTCACTGGTGAGCTACACATCACCAATGAGATTGTCTGTAGAGGGTTTTTGGCCCTAGAGGAGTTCTCCCCTAAAACCTAGAGTTATTATCCTTACTAAATGGAATTTGGGATTACTCCATCATCAATTGTTCACATAATTCGAGATCCTAAATGTTATGTTACCATGTATTATGACCATTCTCAAAGGGGTAATGCGATATTACATTCCCCATAATTGTGATGTACCACACCATGCAACTAAAAACCACATGGAATATCTCTGGATATTCCAAAACAAAAACTAAACTACCATAGGGTGTCAAAACCCCTTTTGGATAGACTTATCCCCACACCCATCTTTCTAATTCAGATTTTTGAACAATCAAAAACCTTTCATGAGCTTTGGAAATAATAGGGTAACCATATTCTTCACCATGAATGTCATCCATATTGGATCATTTAAAATGGACTATTAATCATCAACAAAATATATCCCTTCCTTATAGACATAGTCCTCTAATACAAGTGATTCCCAGCAACACCAAGGTAGAACTCAGCACCTTTGGATGATTTTCAATCACCCCATTTGTGTCTTCCCCATTCCATATTCATCAATTCATGACCCAAGACACATGATTTACAAAAAAAATTTAAAACTATCCACTTAGACTCGGTAACCCTAATCTTTCACCATACATCTAGCAGAATTTTAGTAATAATTCAATGTGTCCCAACCAATCATCCATATTCATGCTCCTTGTTTTCTATAAGAAATTTGGGTTCCATAACTCTTCATGAACATTTATTATTTAAAATATAACATAAGAATTCAGGTTTTTAGAACCCATCTTGGGAACTCATTCTTTAAAATCACATCAAGGATGCAAGGTTCTTGAACGCTTCATGAATACTCATTCATTACTACCAAAAATAGATGTTATGAGCTTAAACACCCATAAATACCACAATATATGATCTAGGCTAAAATACCATAAGGTACTCTAATATACAATATGAGATAAAAAACCTAGAGTATATAAGTATGTGGTTTTACCTACAAGACCCTAAACTATATAAACAGAAACCCAGAGCTAATATTCCCTAAAATACATAAATATATAGCCCATGCTAAAATAACATAAACTATAGAAATATATGATTATAGATAAAATACCCTAAACTACAAAATAGTCTATTTTTTCAAGACTATAACAATCCTCTTGAAAGAGAAACAATAATTACTTGGTTAAAACACCGAAAATGAAATCTGGGGTAAAATTTGATTCTCTCATCTCTAGAAATTCCATTTGTGTGATTTAAGAAAAATTGAGAACTAATGAAATGGAAAATTCATAAAACATGTCAGGTTTAAAACATATAGAATTGTTGCCTATGAAAAATCCATTCCCATGCCACTAAGATTTCCCCATATGAAAATTAGGCAAAAGATAAAAAAATATAAAAGAAGACACAAATGTTTTAGGCATAATTATTTTCCCTATAAATAATAAAGTTGTAATCACTAAGTACACTAACATAGGTGGTAATTAGAGTGATCTACCTATGGGACATATATTCACCCAACTAATCCTTTTAAACCATGTGATCCCAAGACAACTAGAGCAGATACATCAATGAGTAATCTCATGTCCGAAATAATTCATGATAAATTATGAAGAGATATCTATAATTATTAAATCATTCAAATCCACGTGATTGGTTTTGAAATTTATTATAAAAAGAATGTATGTCTTTGATGTTCTAAATGACATAATTCCAAAATAATTACATGTACATGATAAACAAAAATCTTGACATTATAATACTTATTTTGGAAGGTTAAAATCATTGATAATGAAAAAAAGAGGGAGAGATATCCACATATCGTTGTCAAAACTATGACTTCAAAAAGAGGACACAAACACCAGCATGTTGAAAGGGAAATCATAAAAAAATCTAGTCAGTTAAGCCAACCAAATCTGCTAGAGTTCTGATAGAGGTGTCAGTTGAGCACTATTGTTCACCCTGCTTCTTCTCTTCTACCATCTCCAAAAGTTGAGGGTTCTAAACTAAAAAATAATTATTCACTACCATTCTGAGTGGGAAATAATAAGGATTATAATATCAAAATATTGGACATCACATGATCCTTTCATGATTCTTATTCTTTTAACTCCATTGTAAAATCATCCATTTGAGAACACAATTGATAAATTTTATGATGTATCTACTCAAGATCCTATGAGGCTTCCTTTATCAATTGGACCAGAGAACATATATCATCAAAGTTACAAAACTCCTCCCCACTATTGTAAAATCATTATCAGCCTTGGAAAATTGTTAGTATGATTTTTTATAGTTACTCATAATCAATTTCATCTGCTCCCAAATCATGTTAGAGACATTGAAGTAATTCCTCTTCGATATGGATCTCCTTTAATGGAGTCCTAATAATCAGAGTATGGATTTGATGCCCAATAAACCTTATTGAGACCAAATCATTGATAGTCATAGGAGAGAGGGTAATGGAAGTAGGAATGGGTGATTGGGTATACCTAGGTATTAAGTCCAGCTGATTAAATAAAGAATACATAAAATAATTCATATAAACTACTCCTTAAACTGGCGCATCATCTATTAGTAATATTGAAGGTATATTTTCCTAAATAAATGATTCCCTAATAATGGTACTTACTTTGGGGTTCCCTCGAGTCTTGAATAAACCTCATTACTACCACAGATAATGGGATTGAGGAAGTACTAGTCTTTTTATAAGGCCACAGCCTTAAACCTTACTTAATATTGAATTAAATGAATAATTCACATTGAGGATCTTTTCACGGTTTAGAGTTTTAGAGAATTAGGATATAACTATTAAATCTCAAAACATTACAAAGTAGAAACATCTACTAATATTCCATAGAATAAAAACTCTTAAAAGGAAACATGTCTAGTTCCATGTTTTAGTTAGCATGACTTTCCCTTAATCCCATCCTTGACCTTATTCTACATTTAGTCATGTGAAAAACATTTCAAAAAAACTTGGGGTGAGCATAAAAAGCTCAGTAAGGGATAAAAAATGAATGAAAACTGTTAGTTTTTCAAAAAAACAAGTAAACCATGTATACTCTATCAAAGTAATACTTTTCACCTTTATGAAGAAGTAAAAAATCTTCACTAAAAAAAAGATCATTACTTACCCATTTGTAACCAAAAGATTACCATAAAACCCATAAAAATATCACATAACATAGATATGTAACTTGGGACATAAACATACTTAAATGGAATAACCATACGGTCGACCTCCACACATATCACATAATGGAATATCCATACGGCCGACTTCCATACCCAATGAATTGGAGGTTATAACATAACCACCCATCCTGGTATTCACGGCACCACCCATCATATGGTTTATCACGTAACCAGCCATCAAATGTCCAAGTACAATTATAAAATCATAAGACATAAAACAAATATAATGGAAAGAAAACATTTCCACACTTTGATCACAATATATGACCTAAATATATTAACATAACAAATCCATTATAAAAAACCCTTTTCAATACCAAAATACATAAAATAGTGTATAGTATTTATTTAATTTTAAAAAAACATTACGGCTTGTTGAGGAAGCCAAAGACCAAATAATACTCATGGAGGCAGAAAAGGGTCGTTGTCACCGCGTACGTTAAAAGAAACATTCCTATTTTTTATTTAGTAAAACGCTTTGTAGAAAAAGATTCATATTGTATAAAATTAAAAGTCAAAGGGGTTTATACACTGTATAAAATCAAGTTGTGAATAAAACTAAATATGCCTCAATGAAAGGAGATTGAGACGAAGTCCCTTACCTCGGATCCAACTTGACTCGATCGTTCTTTAACATCCTGAATAATAAACTTGAGTTAATTTATACTTACCTAAGAACCTTTTTCAAGTTCATTATGACTTTTATATCACTTATTACAACGTTATAAACATTATGTAATCATTTATGTCAATAATTTTTGTTTTGTTGATATTTGGTTCTTAAGTCGAAAGTGGACTTCTTACAATTACATGTTGTTCATGTGGTCAAAGGTTCATTATATCCAGAATGATATTCATGATTTGGATATGATATATATCATATATATCCAGAATATATATGTATTTATAATATTACATAATCATTTAGAGGTAAGTAATAAAACACACCGTTAATGGAGACGGTAAGCCGTATGTACGCTTGAATGCTACTTTCATTTCTATGTCATAATAATGGAATTAAAACTAAATGAGAGATATGTATATTTTAATTACAAAATCATATTAATAATTTAGATGTAATATACATCATATATATAAATTATATATATGTACTTATAATAGTACATTACATTTGGGGATAAGAAATGAAATGCACCGTTTATGGAGACGGTAAGCCGTACGTACGCATGAACGCTACTTTCATTTCTATCTCATACTTTAATGGAAGGAAATAATAATGATATAAAGGTATATTATAATTAAATTATTACAACATATATAATAACTTTAAATCCATCCTTTATAGGTCCCACATATGGCATTAACAAATCAAATCACTTTGAGGGGGCGGTAATCTGCACTTCCTAAAATGAATTTATAGTGTATACCCATAATGGAAGCCATAAAGGTATTAAATAAATGAAAAATACATAATCTTAAGGAAAACATAAACATATTATATATCATATATAAATATATTGACATCTTAGTGGCCACCTTTGAAGGTGTTATATGATTTTTGAACAATCATCGTTTCGAGAGGAAGAAATTCGCCATCCACAGAAACAGTATGTTCATTAACCATTAGATGAAGGTGTGTGTAAGTGTATCTCGAATAATTATTATAACAACATCCTACTATTTTGAATATACTGGTGTTTTTACAAAATAAATAAATAAAAAGAGTTTAGGGGTTTGGAGAAGCAAAATAAAACAAAAGAACACAAGAGAAAACATTACCTTTGAAACGGGTAACTCTTTTTGATTTGAGCTCAAAGGCTTCCTTGGAAAGACTTCTTCCCAATGTGAGGCTTCTAGGAGTAAGAGAGGGATGTGGAGAGACAAAAAGATCAGATCGTGGCCGATCCAAAGGCTTGAGATGTGTGGGTAAGGTGGTAGAGGTGGGGGCCTTTTCTAGGAGGAGAGGAGGGGCACTCTTGGAAAGTAAAGAAATGTTACTTTATTTTAAAAAGGTTTTCGGATTTAAAAGGTCCCACATTGATATAATTCTAGGATACGGTGATAAGGGTTATAAATATACCCATCCAATAGGATTTTTACAAGTTTAGGTCTTATATTTTACATTATCTTTTCATTTTATTTAAATTGTTAAATAATGAGGTAATCGCTGCATCATAATGGTGTCGTAAATAATTTAACTTATATAAAGTCTAAAAATTATAAATAAAATATCATGATGTAGGAAATATTTTTAGATTTATAATGAATATTTATAGTCAAAAATATGACTTTTATAACCTCATTTAAGAATAGTTTTAGTAAAACAACTCATGTTTGTGACATTTTTATTTTAATTTTAAATAAAAAGGTATTAATGTCATTTTCCTACCAAATTGGCTCCATGGGGTCCCCAAGATGACCAATGGATTGACCTGGTCTGCCATGACACATCCAATAAGGGTATGACATGCTTCAAGTTCATTTCATATTATTAAAACATTATTTTTACCTTAAACTACACTAATTACCTCTAATCGGGATTTAAAACTTAAAAGTTACTATTCACCAAAAATTATTTTAATCCCATTGAACCAAATTTTACTTATTAATGACAACCATTTATGTTGGATTTTTGAAATTCAAAACACAATGGTGGTAAAATTTCAATTAAACAAAAAATTAGTTTTTTAAGTACCACTTAGTGGTTTCACTATTCATAAAAAATTAATGTTTTTCAGAAAAAAACCAAAACTTCACCCTTAGCTATATTTTATATTCCAAATTCAAAAATTAAGTCCATTATACAAAATAAAAACATAAAATTTTCATTAATTAATTTAATAATTAATTCCCGCTGTCAGAGCAAATAGCGTGTTTTTATGAAACAATAAGTATCAAAATATTGACACTAGTTTAAGTCCGATTTCAAAGTGAAATTAATTCCAACAACCACTATTGGATTTAATGGTAAAAATATATTCTAATTTCCCATTAATACCAATTCAAAAGATAATATAATAATATAAATAAATTAGATTAAAAAGAGGTTTTGAATTAAAATACAACATTTTTCACTATTCATTAAAAAATGAACTTTATCGGAAAATTACCAAAAATTTACACAAAGTAAATTTTCATGTCCCGATTCTAAAGGAGAGTTTCATTTGGTCCAATAGAAAGTATAAGAGTGACCAAAACTATATTTAATGAAGGTTTTCCATCAAAAGGTGATAAGTGGACCTTTAGTGAATGTTAGAGTATATATGCCTAAAATTGAATTCTTTTCGTATTTTAAGCCTTTATCTTTTATTGGATAAATGTAAAAAAATTAACAAACATATATAATCATTTTTTAGTTATTTCCATTCATTCCCGCCAATACAATGGCTACGTGTTAACTACCATTTAAAATAATATTATTTTATTACTAGTGTGCAATGTAAGATTTCAAAGAAACTCTTTGTTGCATATCGGGTACGCTACCGAACATGGAAACCCCTTTAAAGTAAAATTAATATTTAATTTGTAAATATTAATAAATATAAAAATTCTTTATTCTTTATTTACCTGGGATGTTACATCCTTCCCCCTTTTTAGAATTGCATCCTCGCAATTTTATTCACTTATAAAAATAAGTGGGGGTATTTATCCCTCATAGCATTTTTAGATTCCCAAGTTTCTTCTTCAACCATAGGGTTTTTCCACAAAACTGTTACCTCGTGAATTACCTTATTTCACAACACTTGCTCTCTTCAGTCAAGAATCTGGACTGGTTGTTCTTTATAAGAGATATTCTCTTCCAACTGAACTACCTCTGGGCTCAAAACATGAGATAGATCTGGAATATACTTTCTCAACGTCGAAACATGAAAAACATTGTCTACCTGAGATAAACTCGGAGGTAAAGCCACTCAGTATGAAAATGATCCAACTCTCTCTAGAATTTCATATGGTCCAATGAACCTTAGACTCAGCTTTCCTTTCTTACCAAATCGCATCACACTTTTCCACGGTGAAACATTGAGAAAAACATGATCACCTACCTCGAAAGATAGATCCTTCCTCTAGTTATCCGCATAACTCTTCTGCCTGCTCTGAGATGTTATCATGTGTTTCTGAATCAACTGAAATTTTTCTGCCATCTCTTCTACCAATTCTGGTCACATCAGCTTCCTTTCACCCACTTCTTCCCAAAAAGCTAGAGTTTGACACCACTTCCCATATAATGCCTCAAATGGTGCCAATTGTATACTGGAATGAAAACTGTTATTATAAGAAAACTCAACCAAAGAAACATGTTGGTCCCAACTTCCATGATAATCCATTGAACAAGCACGTAGCATATCCTCTAATGTCTGAATTGTTCGTTCTGACTGCCCATCTGATTGTGGAAGAAAATATGTACTAAAATTTAATTCAGTACCCAACAACTTATGAAGGCCCTTCCAAAAGTTAGAAGTAAACCTGGGATCACAATCGGACACAATGGAGATAGTAACTCCATGTAACCTGACTATCTTTTTAAGAAAAAAACGGGAAAGTTGATCTAGGAAACAATTATCTCATATAGAAAGGAAATGAGCAGATTTAGTCAAGCGATCAACAATAACCCCGATTACATTATTACCTCGAGGTTTCTTCTGCAATCCCACAATGAAGTCCGTGAATATATTCTCCCATTTACACTCTGGCACTGGTAAAGGCTGAAGCATCCCTTTCAGTAACTGCCGCTCTGCTTTAACCTGCTGATAAGTCAAACACTTTACAGTAAAATTAGCAATATCTCTTTTCATTCCATCCCACCAGTAATACTCCCGCAGATCTCTGGACTTCTTAGTACTTCCAGGATGAACTCAAAACGGAGAACTATGAGCATCACATAACAACTCTCTCTTCAACTGTGAATCACAAGGCACACACAATCTGTACCCAAATCTCATAACACAATCATTATCAATGTTGAATTCAAGATACTTACCCTTCTGAACCAGATCTATCTTTTTCTCCAACTCACTGTCTTTCTTCTGTGCTTGAATTATTCTGTCTGATAGCGAAGATTTCACTGATACCTGAAACAAAATAGAAGGACTTCCTGTAGAAACATCTTCCATTCCAAATTTCATCAAATCAAAAACCAAAGGATATTGTTTCAAACATAGCATGGTTAATGAAGCATTACTTTTTCAAGTAAAAGCATCAGCCACTTTATTTGCTTTTCCCGGATGGTAATGAATTGTACAATCTTAATCCTTGATTAATTCCAGCCATCTCCTCTGTCTCATGTTCAACTCTTTCTGAGTGAATATATACTTAAAAATTTTGTGATCAATATATATTTCACACTTTACTCCATGCATATGATGCCTTCAAATTTTTATAGCAAAAACAACAGCAGCTAATTTCAAGTCATGTGTAGGGTAATATACCTCATGAGTTTTGAACTAACGTGAAGTATGCAATTACCTGATAATTTTGCATAAGGACACAACCAAGTCCTTTCAATGAAGCATCAATGTATATAACAAACTCACCATTCCTGTAAGGAAGTGCCAAAACTGGAGCATTCACCAATCTTCTTTTCAACTCCTGAAAACAATCATCACATTCTTTTATCCAGATAAACTTAACACCCTTCTGAGTTAGCTTAGTCATTGGACTAGATAACCGTGAACAATTTTCAAAAAACCTTCGGTAGTAACCTTCCAAACCATGAAAACTATGGATCTCGGTTACATTTGTGGGTCTTGGCCATTCTTCAACAACTTTTGTTTTAGCAGGATCACCACTTATGCCATTTTTTGAAACAATGTGACCAAGGAAAGCAATTTTTTGTAACCAAAACTCACACTTGCTGAATTTTCCATATAGTTTATTTTCTTTTAAGGTTTGCAAGATAACCCTTAAATGACTTTCATGCTCATCTGTACTTTTAGAAAACCCCAAAATATCATCAATAAAAACAACCACAATTTATCACCTGATTCAACTGATCCATCTGTGCAGTAAATTGCTCAATTCTGATTCCGACCATCTCTGGTTGTTAATTCGAAATGTCAATATATTCTGTATGAATTCATAGAAAAGCTGCATTGTTTCCTTTATGAAAAACCATTCTTAACACAGAAATATCTTAGGCGAAGCAACATGGTAATCTTTAAATGCTATATCATTTCAATCATACCATAAATTAATTTATAATTTAACAATTTTCTAACTCCTAAAGTTGTCTAAACCTCCCTCTGATACCAACTATAAGGCCCCATCCTTAAACCTAACTTAATATTGAATTAAATGAATAATTCACATTGAGGATCTTTTCACGGTTTAGAGTTTTAGATAATTATGATATAACTATTACATCTCAAATGATTACAAAGTATAAACTTCTACTAAGATTCCATAAAATAAAAACTCTTAAAAGGAAACATGTCTAGTACCATGTTTTAGATAGCATGGCTTTCCCTTGATCCCATCCCTGACCCTATTCCACATTAAGTCCTGTGAAAAACATTTCAAAAAACATTGTGTGAGCATAAAAAGATCAGTAAGGGATACACAATGAATGAAAACTGTAAGTTTTTCAAAACAATAAGTAAACCATGTATACTTTATCAAAGTAATACTTTTCACATTTATGAAGAAGTAAAAAATATTCACTAAAAAATGATCAATACTTATCCTTTTGTAACCAAAAGATTACCATAAAACCCATATAAAGATCACATAACATATAAAGGTAACTAGGGACATAAACATACTTAAATTGAATAACCATACGGTCTACTTCCACACATATCACTTAATGGAATATCCATACGGCCGAATTCCATACCCAATGCATTGGAGGTTATAACGTAACCACCCGTCCTGGTATTAACAACACCACCCTTCATATGGTGTATCACGTAACCACCCATCAAATGTCCAAGTACCATTATAAAATCATAAGACATAAAACAAATATATTGGAAAGAAAACATTTCCACACTTTGAACACAATATATCACTTAAATATATTGACATAACAAATCAATTATAAAAAACCATTTTTAGTACCAAAATACATAAAACAGTATATGGTATTTATTTAATTTTAAAAAAACATTACGGCTTGTTGAGGAAGCCAAAGACCAAATAATACTCACGACAGCGAAAAAGTGTTGTTGTCACCGCGTACGTTAAAAGAAACATTCATTTTTTTCGTTTAGTAAAACGCTTCATAGAAAAATATTCCTTTTGTATAAAAATAAAAGTCAAAGGTGTTTATACACCGTATAAAAGAATGTTTTGTATAAAATGAAATATGCCTCAATGAAAGGAGATTGAGACGAAGTCCCTTACCTCGGGTCCGACATGACTCGATCGGTCTTTAACGACCTGAATAATAAACATGAGTTAATTTCTACTTCCTTGAGAACATTTTTCAAGTTCATTATTACTTTCATATCACTTATTACCATTTTATAAACATTATGTAATAATTTTAGTTAATAATGTTTGTTTTGTCGATATTTGGTTCTTAAGTCGAAAGTGGACTTCTTACAATTACATGTTGTTCGTCTGGTCAAAGTTTCTTTATATCCCGAATGATATTCATGATTTTTATATCATATATATCATATATATCCAGTATATACATGTATTTATAATATTACATAATCATTTAGAGGTAAGAAATGAAATGCACCGTTCATGGAGACGGTAAGCCGTACGTATGCATGAACGCTACTTTCATTTCTATGTCATAAAAATGGAATTAAAACTAAATGAGAGATATGTATATTTTAATTCCAGAATTATATTAATCATTTAGATGTAACATACATCATATATATCCATTATATATATGTACTTATAATAGTACATTACATTTGGGGATAAGAAATGAAATGCATTGTTCATGGAGACGGTAAGTCGTACATACGCATGAACGCTACTTTCATTTCAATATCATACTTTAATGGAAGGAAATAATAATGATATAAAGGTATATTATAATTCCATTATTACATAATATTTAATAACTTTAAATCCATCCTTTAAACATCCCACATATGGCATTAACGAATCAAATCACTTTGAGGGGGCGGTAATCCGCACTTCCTAAAATGAAGATATCGTGTATTCCCATAATGAAATCCATAAAGGGATGCCATAAATGAAAAATAAATAATCATAAGGAAAACATAAACATATTATATATCATATATAAATATAGTGACATCTTAATGGCAACCTTTGAAGGTGTTATATGAGTGTTGAACAATCATCGTTTCGAGAGGCCGAAATTCGCCATCCACAGAAACAATATGTTCTTTAACCATTAGATGAAGGTGTGTGTAATTTTAGCTCGAATCCATCTTATAAAAACATCCTAGTATATTTAAGATACTGGTGTTGTTACAAAAGAAATAAATAAAAAGAGTTTAGGGGGTTGTAGAAGAAAAATAAAACAAAAGAACACAAGAGAAAACACTACCTTTGAAACGGGTAACTCTTTTGGATTTAAGCTCAAAGGCTTCCTTGGGAAGACTTATTCTCAAATTGAGGCTTCTAGGAGTAATCAATGTATGTCGAGAGACAAAAATAGTAGATCTTGGATGAACCAAAGTCTTGAGAGGTGTGGGTGAGGTAGTAGAGGTGGGGGCCTTTTATAAGAGGAGAGGAGGGCCACTCTTGGAAAGTAAAGAAATGTTACTTTATTTTAAAATGAGTTTCGGATTTAAAAGGTCCATAATTGATATAATTCTAGGATATGGTGATAAGGGTTCGAAATATACCCATACAATATGTTTTTTACAAGTGTAGGTCTTAGATTTTACATTATGTTTTCACTTTATTTAAATCGTTAAATAATGAGGTAATCGCTGCATCATCATGGTGTCATAAATAATTAAATTTATTTAATGTCTAAAAATTATAAATAAAATATCATAATCTTGTAAATCTTTTTATCTTTCTAATAAAAATTTATAGTCAAAAGGATGACTTTTATAATCCCATTTAATAATTGTTTTAGTAAACCAACTCATGTTTGTGACATTTTTATTTTAACTTTAAATAAAAGGTATTAATGTCATTTTCCTACCAAAGTAGCTCCATGGGGTCCCCAAGTTCACCCATGGATTTTCTTCGTAGGCCATGACATATCCAATACGTTTAGGACATGTTTCAAGATTATTTCATATTATTAAAACATTATTTTTACCTTAAACTACACTAATTACCTCTAATCGCGTTTAAAAACTTAAAAGATACTATTCACCAAAAAAATTATTTTAATCCCATTGAACCAAATTTTACTCATTAATGACAACCATGTATGTCAGATTTTTGAAATTCAAAACACCGAGGTGGTAAAATTTCATTTAAACGAAAAATCAGTTTTTTAAGTACCACTTAGTGGTTTAACTATTCATCAAAAATTGAAGTTTTTCAGAAAAATACCAAAACATCACCCTAAGCTATATTTGATATTCCGAATTCAAAAATGATGTCCATTTTAACAAATTCAAAACATATAAGTTGAATTAATTAATTTAATAATTAATTCCTGCTGTCAGAGCAAATAGCGTGTTTTTATGAAACAATAAGTATCTAAAGATTGACACTAGTTTATGTATGATTTCAAAGTGAAATTAATTCCAACGACCACTATTGGATTTAATGGTATAAAATATATTCTAATTTCACATTAATACCAATTCAATAGATAATCTAATCATATAAATAAATTAGATTAAAAAGAGTTTTTGAATTAAAATACAACAATTTTCACTATTCATTAAAAAAATGAACTTTATCGGAAAAATACCAAAAATTTACACAAAGTAAATTTTGATGTCCCGATTCTACAGGAGAGTTTTATTTGGTTCAATAGAATGTATAATAGTGACCAAAACTATATTTAATGAAGGTACTCCATCAAAAGGTGATAAGTGGACCTTTAGTGAATGTTAGAGTATAAATGCCTAAAATTGAATTCTTTTCGTATTTTAAGCCTTTATCATTTATTGGATAAATGTAAAAACATTTAACAAACATATATAATCATATTTTAGTTATTTCCATTCATTCCCGCCAATACAACATCTATGTGTTAACTACCATTTAAAATAATATTATTTTATTACTAGTGTGCAACATAAGATTTCAAAGAAACTCTTTGTTGCGTATCGGGTACGCTATCGAACATAGCAACCCCTTTAAAGTAAAATTAATATTTAATTTGTAAATACTAATAAATATGAAGATTCTTTATTATTTATTTACCTGGGATGTTACACCTTTCCACTTGGTCGACTAGACAGTTCAATATACCTCTTAGGTAAGAATCAACCTAAGCTTGGTCGTAGTCATGAGAGAAGAAGGTAGTTGCATCGAAAGTTAAAAGAATTATTTCATCATTTGTATCTTCATGTGTTTGAATAAGAAAAAATTAGAGAATGATAATAGGATATCATTTTCAATGAACAGTAGCTAATGGAAGATGAGAAATCAGCTGAATATAGAAAAAATTGTGATAAAATTAGTAAGGTGTGTTTATGTCATATATTATCAGATTTTCTACGAGTATTGTAGGAACCGCATCTCGAAGAGAAGTTTTATATGACCTCCCATTGAGAGAACCATTTCCATTATCAATAACTATCCATGTAGTTATAGGATAGAGCATGAAGTTTAAATGGTCATTCTAACTCAGCATATTTATAACCTCATTTGGGCCTAATGGAATCATCTCAACCTCAAATAATCTCTACAATTTTGTAATAAATGATGCATGGTTGATTTAAATAGTATTTCATTTTTATAACACTGAAAACACTCACCTATCCAACTAAAAATATTGTATGTACCGCTAATCTCTTAGGGGAATTATCAAGTTGAACATATACAAGGAGATAATAAAGTTGATCCTGATTTGGCATCACTATATTAAGAATCCACTCCTCCACCAATCAGGATTCCATCACAAATGATCCCACTCGATCTCCAAAGTTTGCATCACTGACTGGGAAAATAAAACCATTCAAAAATATTGATAAACCCCATAATAACTGAAGTCTTGGGGAAAACATAAATCTCACCTGGTAGCCCTATGAGGCATCCTCGCTTGGTTCAAAAATATCCCAATAAGAGACTGCGTTATTTCAAAATCATCGAGAAGGAAATCAATGAGAGTCTATAATTATTTTATGAGTCCCACAATGATAAAGAAATATGTTGATCCAATGCATTAATTAAACGATAAATCATATGTTCAGATCCCTCTTTAACTTATCCTTCTTATTGGTGAGAATGAAATTTAAAATGGTTTGAGTTTGTTTGGGTCCATCCCAAAAATTTTCTGTTGAAAGGAATTCATCTTAAATCTCCCCAGGAGTAGGTATTCCTTATAACTGGTAAATATCTCAGAGTTTGATCCCAAATTCACCATGAAATAGATGAAATTATTTCCTATTGGGACAATAGTGGCTATTCTGCTCTCTGAGTATTTTGGATTGAAGGTACATGAAAAATTTATAAGTATACATCACCTCACAAACATGAATATTGTGTAACTGATCAAAGAATTATAAGAAACTATGTTTAACACCTAATGACCATGCCCACTAATCTGAGAAGGCACATCTAGTTCGATTGTCCCACATTACACTGCAAACACTTCATAGATTATTCAATGATGAGACAAGAATGTTCAGGTAACTATGGTAAATTTGATGACGGGATATATCGCGACTATCTTTACCCCTACGATCCAACAAAATGGATTTCTTCTGGAGTTGTGCAAGAATCATTTGATTGTCATTGGATAATTTCATTTTAATGGAATCATGAGAAGATGAAAAATACTAAGTTGGATGATTATGTTTGGGTGGTATGATGAAAATATATTCCATAACAAAAAATCCATACAAAGGTAGTCTTTGTAACATTGGGTAGTTCTAAAGTTCAATCAAAATAATAACCTTCAAAACCCCATTTTTAGATAATACCCAGTACAAAGGGTCTTCATTGTATTTCAATGAAACTATAACCCCCTAGCCAGTTGATTTATGATAATTAAATGAATTGGAAGTCATCGACATCAGAGTATGGAGAAGATATGGGAATAAGTTCAATATTGAATGTGGATCTATTAAATAATGTGTGTATAGTGGGAAACATCATACGAATTATGTGACTGAAATACGGTCTTGTGGTCACATAATCCATTATAAGTCTCAAAAATCACATGTCTCATGTAACAAATTGAAATCATATTATCCACTTTCAATCATCATAATCACATGCCCATATAGATGTCATGCAAGTCATACAATGATCAAGAGATCACGTGACAAAGTGTCATTAGACTTTGAAAAGCATGTGTGATAGGCTCACAGTCATATAAATATAGCATATCCTGTGTAAATTATTATTGATTAAAAGATGGATCGATTTATAAAGTCGTTGAGATGACGAGTACACACAATGAGGCCATGCAATTGAGCCTCTTAAAAAGTTCTCATGATGGGTTTATATGATGATATCTTGAAAAGCAGTCACATGAGAGATGAAGTCACGAGAGCTCTGGAGGTCTGAGTCATTGGTGGTATGAATGTCCTATTGTTCCCACATTTATAGTGAGCCCTACGAGATACCAGAGGACAGCTGGAACACCAAATGCTACATGGAACACTAACTAGTGGAAACCCAATGGACTTAGTTAAGAATATAATTTCCTTAAAACTGTGTCTTTATCCCTACAGATCTAAATTATGATGGGGGATTTGTTGAAAACAATAAAATGATCATAAGTAATTATAGGATTGATGAAATACATAAAGAATAGATATTATATACTCCATAATAAAAGGATAGAGCATCATTTCTACACAGACATTAGGATGCTAGGTCATGTGGATCACATGACCCCTAGAAATACACATGGTATCATGACCCTATGAACATCATATGGTTGAATTATGGATCTTGCATGGTCTAATAATGGTCACACAAGAACCCATCATTAAATCCTTCTTAGTATACAAAGCCACATCTGGAAGAATTCCATATCCTGATAAGCCCTTCCGACAAATCTTATGGATTTTTAAAAGCACTATCAGATTAGTTCCTCCAATCATGAAACATTTAAATATGAAAATTCTTTAAAATCATCTAAATCCCATTGTGAAATGAATTTTAAAGAGGTTGAGACATCATGAAGTGGATGTTATGTTGATTTTCACATCAATAGATTATATGACTCATCTGACAATTTCAAAAAACATGAGAGATACCTAGAGGCATAGAATCCATGCTATGTGAATGGAATTTGACATGTCACCTTGATCATGGAAATTCCCTTATAAAAAAAACAAATGGGAAATTTTAAAAGATATTGTAAAATAAAAAATAGATGCTGAAAATGGTGGTACCCTTATGTGGGGAAATGTTATGTTGTTTTTTTATAAAAATGGATATTCTATAGTGCAAGATTATTTTACCACACATGTAGATATCCTTTGACTCGCTAGATTTATCTCTTGAGGGGCCCTAGAAAAGAAATCATTGATCATGTGAAATCCTCTTTAATAGGTATCCGGATCTTTGGAAGATGGCTATACATGTTGACTAGATATTGTAAAGACCCTTTGGAATGTCAATTTGATTATTTGAAATTCATTGACCATCTATGGGTTCATTAAATATGGAAAAGGAAGAACAATCATGAATTCTTAATTTATCATGTGAAATATTTATAAAGTTATGGATAATCCAGGTCAAGATCATGCTAAACATGTGATGTGATGATCCCTCCAATGAATCAAGCCCATATATGTGGTGTACAAGTCAATTCAAGAAGATTATACCTAGGTGGATAGTCATATATATTCACCCATATCTAAAAACAATTCACCCATTGGAAGATAGAGGTGAGAGAAGACTTCTCAAAGTAGAAATCCATGCAATCATAGGGGTCTTCAACTAGGTAAACCTAGGGATTGACTTATGGGATTATGCGGTATATATATTCTCTTCACAAGATCATTCTATTGACCAAGAAAATGACTTCTTGTTTATTGAAAATATTTTTCATAGTTGTTTTCCTTTATCAACTTGGTCAATTGATATCCTAATAAGCCCATTATTAATCAATATTGAGGCATTTATACAATAATGGATAAAAAATACATAATCCTAACACAAATAAAAATATATCATTTTTAAAGAAAAGGGTTCTTATGCTTAACAATACCAACTCATTGGTCATGACACAACACCTGATATGTCATCCATATCATAATACAATATCCAAAAATGTCATTAATGTCATGAGAAGTCCTCAAGACAGTTTATCCACGTCATAAAAAGTGTATCATATGCATCTAACAATCTATACGAAGTCATCTAGACATGTTAGCATGATCATGTGGTATCCTTCATCAATATTTTCTTTGATCACTTGACACCCTAGGATTTTTCTAGCTCAATCAGATGAATAGTATCATGAAAAGTATTCAGAATCATCTGGTATCCCTCTGACATATCACCATGAATCATGAAAAACACCTTTGCAATATCAACTTTGTCATATGGTATCCCTTGGGAATGTTGGTTGAATTATGTGACATTCCTATATCATCTCTGATTCAATCACATGATGTTTCTTGGTCATGTAATTTTTTTTATTGTATCCCCTGGACAAGATAGCTGGATCCTGAGACCATCCTCATATATATCAACTAGAAAACCAAGACATGTCAGGAAAACACTCAGTACATTTTATCTAGAAACTTGAGACATGTCATCCTGACACTCATTAAATATTATGCCTATAGTTAGGACATTTCATGTAGATAGTGTTGATATATCATCTGGACACCCCAAGATATATTAGCCATCTCTAATTGGAGTATTTGGGAATGTTCCCTCAAGCCATGTGAACCCCAAACCATGATTCATTGGTTTTTAATCTCCCAATGATATGGAATGTTTCCATAATGGGTTAGGAATGGGTACTCATGAAACCCTATGGATATTACGGGTTCCAAATTCCATCTATACATGCTCATCTTTCCAATCCTGGTCTATACTATTTATCTGTTAGAGGGTGAGGGTTTGATATAATTCATGGGAGTCAACCCTAGTGTATATACTTCCATATATCAATTACCTTGGCTCATAGAACCCAAATTATTCTATTAGTATATCATCCTTACTTGAAAATTAGTTCATGAGGTGTGTTTATATATCAGCATCGTCTTGTGTGTATGCCTTGACAATTCCTCAAATTGCATTAAACACATCAGTAGGTTAGGGAAAAATGAACTATGATAACCCAAATTCTCTTCTAAATATGATATATAGGAACGCTTCATAAGGCCTAAGTCAATATCAAATACCAAATTTGGGCCTCCTATTTTCATAAGTCTTGTATCCATGTGTAGCAGGTCTGATCACTTGTTTTAAGTTGTTTCTCACACTGATCGTGAACCACATAGGCTTAGGTATTCACGAAAAAACATATCACTATCATCATAAAACCCCCATCCAGGGAAACGTCATAGACTAATCCTTGTTAAGTGACATGATTTGGTCAATAAAAGGAAATCCACATTAGTGAAACTCTTATATGCATTTCCATATTGGTAAACCCTAGGGAAATAACCCTAACAAGAATTAATTATATGTCACCACCCATCAATAGGTTGGGGAAAGATGGAACTATAAATAATATGATTCCTTCTATAATAAGGATATATAGGATACAATCCTATCTCAATAGATCGATACAAGGTGCCTATATTCCTTCATATATGTTATTTTTACATGACAATAAAATGCATGGGTTGGACTAAAATGAACTACTTTTTCTTTGATTCCTTTTAAGAACATGATACATGGGACACCTCATGAAGGTTCAATCCCATATTCGAAACAAAAATAAACACCCTAGATAGTATTAATCACTTGTGTTTCTGGTTATATGTAATCAGAATATAATAATCTTCCCATTGTTAAGCTATAATGGGAATCATATATAGAATCTCAAATACTTATAGATGTCTCATTAATAAAACACCCCTTTACACACAGAAGGACATATCACCCGATCATTCTTTTATTGTAACCGGTCTCATATAGAATATATTCATGAACATGTATTAAATCTATAATAGAGTGTTGTAATAGTACAAAATTCCCTCCAATACGGTTTGATGACCGCAACCTCCCCTCCTATTGACAAATCCGAGTTCCTAAGTGTCATTGGTCTTGAAACCCTAAAACCATCATCATTTGGAAAGAATGAACATATTTATTACATATATGGGAACCATTGGGTGTTTCGATGGATAAACCCTAACAATTTTATTGAATTTGAAAATATAATGATCCCCTCATAATCAACCATCATAGCATAATATTTGAATGAAAAAATTATACGAGTTATCTTCTAGTTATAGTATATTATATTCTTTTAGATTACCATGATTATCATTTTTTATTTAGTTATTAAATTAATTATAAAGGTTGGTTATATATATATATATTGGTTTCGGATTGTATTGAAATTGATTTCCTTCTTTAGTATTGATATATGGATAGTGGTCCTTTTGGTTGGACTTGCCATTATTCGAGAAAATTATTCTCAATTATATAAATATTTAGGTTATCTATATATCATACCATACTTACACAATAGGTGGTTTTGGTTTCATATATTCGCAAACATTTACAATAAACGGATTCATGGGCATTATACATTAGATATATATATAATTATTATTTTGTTTTTAGGTAACAAATTAAAATAATTGTTTAATGAAATTTTAATAAATTAATTCGTTTGGATCATATATATTTTGTAAATGTATAGGATACAATGAAAAATTATTAGAATAATGCATAATTATATGGATTTCATGAGTTTTAATGATATGTATAAGTTTTATATGGATGTAAGGACACTATAAAACCATTAAAATACTATGTCTTGGATTATTTCCTATGTAAATTTTTATCAGGTCCTTTATTTCCCAAATAGGTGGGACATGCCAAAAATTTGTCAAAATTATTTAATTTGTGTAATTTGTGTGGTTATGGGATACAATAAAAAGATTAACCACTAAAATTCAATTATAATATTTTATTAAAAATTAGAAATGTGAAATAATAGTATTAGTCTCTTAGAAGAATGAATTTAGGATAATTCATATTATGAAATTTTAATGGCGTTGATAACCTAATCATCTAAGAGTATTATATGATTGAACTCACATGGTTTCCTACCTAAATAGATAAATGTTGAGGGAAAGACAAAATTGGTTCATTATATTGTCAAATATTGATCATTGGTCACTAATAGACATGATTTATGGGTTTATCATGTTAGTGGGGCCATGTTTTAAAAAATTCCATAATTAATATAAAACATTATTTTTTCCAATAAATGTGTCTTATTGTAAATTATAGAATAAATCGTGAAAATTATTTTGAGATTTATCATAAGTTAACTTAATACTTTATTTTGTGGATATATAAATATTAGATGTGTTCTCTTGAAAAAAAATACAAAATAATAATGTGAATGTAATAGAAATTAATTTTTTACATTGTTAATAATAGATATTTGATATTGGGTGTGCATCAAAAATTTATGGAGAAGTTGAAAAACATAAAAATTAGATCGAACTTATGAAATGATAAGTATATTTCCATATTAGAAATATGGTAGGATTTATTATATATAATTTATAACATATGGTCTATCTCCCTCGTAGATTAATTTTAGAAATAATAATTTTTTAATGTTCTATCCATGTATAGAAATTTTATTTCTATATCATGTTTGGAAAATAATGTTTTTTGAATCATAGTTGAGAATAATAGTTGTGTTATAAACATGAATGATTCATTTTATGGAATTTTTAATATGTTTAGTGTTTTATTAATTATGGATATGAATTATAAAATATATAATATTTATGATAAGATTGTTAGGGAGTTGATTGTAACACCACATTTTCTAAAACTCTTCACATGGTCATATAAATGAGTAATGAATTTAAATAATATATAATATTGATTTGTTATAATTATTTTATTATGAATTGATTGATTAATGGGAACACATAATATTAAGAATAATAGAAAAGAAACTTTTTTATATAAATGATGAGGGGGATAATGTAATGTTGGACATAAAACATAGTGATTTATATAAACCTAAGTATATAAATTTTATTGGTAAATTAATTATTTATGGTTATGTGTGTATTAAGATATATAAGTTTAAACGTTTTCAATGTTAATATTTTAAAAATATATCAAATAATAAAATTACAAACAATTTATAAACACACTTTGATGAAGTTATGGTGGTGAATAATTTCACCAAAATTTTACTAATCATCTAAGAAAATGTGGAATACCCTCACAACACACTCAACATAGAATACGTCTGAGTAATGGTATTTTAAAGATTATGAATCATATAAATAATTATTTTTTTATTTTTAAGAGTTTTAAATATTTCAATATATATATCCCGAGATAGGTTCCAAGACAAAATGCGATTCTGAGGCCCGGAGTGCCCTGAAAAAATTTATAAATATATTAAATATATTTTATATTTAACATGAAAATATTCTGAATGAAAATGCGATAACACTTATACAAAAGATCAAATAAAAAATATAACACCATGATTGAGTCTGGAACATAATTTAAACCCTAATTGCGACTTAAAATGGGTCGGTGTATAGAATTCGTACTACTCACTCATTGGAGGTACCTTCAAGGAAATAAATATTTAATAAATTATTTAATTAACTCATTTTAATGTAACTAAGTGTTATATATTTATATCATCATGGATAATCCTCCAATACTATCCGTATAAACCCAAAAGGGGTTCTATAGCATCTTTTGCCTCCTTGGTTGAAGACTCACATCAAACGATGATAAAACACCAGAAAAGAGACGATTAGGACTCTAAGAACGCAAGGATCCAATTTCTTCATTGGTGAGCATGTTCTAAATAAAAAAATGATCCAAACCCAAGTTGGACTCTTCATCTTGTTTTTTATACCCTTTTTATTAAATATATTTATTCAATAAATTCCATCTATCGATATTTTCAAATTATGGCCAATTGTGTGTGCATGTGTACAAAAACATAATAACCATCATTTATTTTCTAACCAGGGATGTATTTTCTTGATCATTGGCCAATAGATTTGGGACAATGATGCTTAAACCATTGTTTTTGTAGTTTTCTCCCTTTTTTATTCATGTTCTTTAGTTATTGGACCCCACAGTCAATGTCTGACTTCTCCATGTGGTACTAAGCCTGATCAAACCCCTAAAACACAATAAAATCATAGCTAAGGGATGGTTTATTTATGTATGGATAGATCTGGGATGTTTATGAGTTATGTTAGATCATTCTGAAAATCGATAGATGAATCAATCATCAATGTAGGTTGAGGTTGCATGCGGTTTTTATGAAAACCCACTATTGAATAATGGTAATCGTTTTCCAATGAAAAATTGTTGAAAACATTGATCTACATCCAGATCCATGAGTTTCGGCTAGAGATAGGGCTATAAATCAATATTTTTTGACAAATCTGATCCATGGTAAGGAGATCTCACATTCTGTAAAAAACTGGACTACATGAAATGTACATATATGAACATATGGCATGTAGTCCCTTAGTAGTGGTGGATAGTGTTTTGAAAAAGATAAGAATAACATGACTTATATCCCTCTTACATTCCATGTACCCCTTTACCAAATTAGAAACATTTGTGGGGATCCAATGGGATGGATCCTCTATGGGATTACACATCCAGGCACATAGTTTTGTACCTGAGTACACGTACATGAAAATATCACATGGGTGGCACCATGAGAAAGGAAACATGATGTGTACCAATATACATGGACAAAGAGTTAGTACATAGTTATGGGGTCTGATACATGGACATAGTGTTCGGTACACAGACCTAGAAAAAATGACATTTCCCAATCCTGGGTATCTTAGAAACACCATGTCGTACACTTGAATGGCGTGTAATCCTAAATGGTCAAGATAATTGTTCCATCAGGTATATGTCTATGTGGTGGAGCATAAACAAATCGTGTACCTCTATTTTTCTTTTTTGGAAACATAATGGTTTCATATCTCCTTCAATTGAATGTAGATTTTGGCCCACAAGTAGTCTATCCTTTTTTTCACATAAAACATGATGGTTCCCTCATTTTTCATTGTCGATATATGATGCCAAATGTTAAGAGAGTAGGGTTTACTGAGGTGATTCCTAATGATGGAAATGATCAAGAAAGATAACAAAATACTACTTCTGATTCGAAACCCCTATTGGTTAGAGCATGAGTCCTAGATGTTTAGATAGGACCCTTCATGTGTCACCAGGGCATAAGCCATCAACATATATAGTGGAACCCCTCAGTTGTATGGGCACTTTTCCTCTACATATACATTTCGATTGGACCCCCCCCCCCACTAATGTATTACGACATGGTTCCCCGATGATTAGAGTTGATCCCCCTATTGTACCTGGGTATGGACCCTCAACTTACATGTGGAAACCTCTATCATATACGGAGTGGGTCCAGTATTATTATATTTGAACTTCCCTATCACACAAGATCATGTGTCATCAGCCTATAGAGTGATACCCCCATCAGCATGGGCATGGTTCCTCTACTTACCAAGTAGAACTCCCTATCATTTTTGGACATGATTCCTCATGATTACAGAGTAGAACCCCCCATCAGCATGGTATTAGGTCCTCTATGTATACTTATAGAGTCAAACCCCCCATATGCACTATGTAGTTGGACTTCTACTTCAAGATTTTGCCCCCTCGATTGTGCGACACAGTGAGGAGGTGTGGCATGACTTTGATAATATCTTCTGGGATGACGTGTGTGATGTTGGGAATCATTGATGGAATTTTGTAACTGTTGGATACTCTTCATCATGGGATGATAAAGGATATAAATAACCCATTAATCTCTCATTCAGTCTTCTTTTTACGGAGCGTATTTATATTATTCAATATTCATACAATGAAATTGGTAATTATCATTCAATGAGTGGAAAAGATGCATAGGGAATTACATGTGATTTCAGTCTCTTTTCATTCATGATGGGATGATTCTACTCTCCAATTATAGTGTATATTAATCAATGAGTTTCCCATAAAATCACTATTTTTATCCCCTTGTCTTTGAATGATGTTACATTCACTCTTATTTTGGGTTGAGTTGTTCTCTTTGATTGTATCTTATATCTATCGTCTTTCTATTACTCTTGTTTCTCTTACTACTACCCATTTATCTTTTAGGGCTTCCTACTAGGTATGTATATACTCACACTAATAAGGGATTTTTCAACATGTGTTGTGACTTGTGAAGATGATGGAATGGTCAACATTGACATCATAAGAACTTAGGGATACAAGAAGATTTGGTTCGTGTATAGTGGTTGTTGCTTGGGATTCAAGAGTTGGTCTCTCTTAGTAGTTTAAATTTATATATTTTTTTAGTTTGGGACATATTTCCAGTTGTGTGGTTATTTTCTCATTTTAAATTTTAGTTTTTATTGTCATACTATTGTACAATATTAAGGTTATGCACGATTAGTTTTCTTTATAGATGTGTTGCATCTTCTACAATTTCCCATTGTACTTCTGCATCGCTATGGTTGTGTGTGTATCTGTTTATAAGTACGTCGGAAAAGGAATCCCTAAGTTATTTATTCATTTGGTGATCTTCACCACTTTCTAACCAATGGAGGTGTTCTTGGTGTAGTTGTGGCTCGAGCCCCATCTTGAGTCAGGTCGTGAAATATTGGTATCAGTGGAAGTTCAATCCTTGAGATATTGTTCAAACTAGTCCACTTACATGGATTTGGTTGAGAGTTATGTAAATAGTGCCAATGTTTCTCAATATTGTCTCTCAGACAATGGAATCAAATGTTGGTGTGGGCGGCCGACATATCCTTTCCCCAAGACCATAACTACATCCTTTTTTATTTGGAAAACATATACAATTGCAGTAGTGATTAATGGTACATGAATCATATTAGATTGAGAATTTGATTATCCTTTTTGATTTAGAATGCTATTTTTGTTGATATATATATATATATATTCATCTTACCATGAAATATCTTGATAAATATTAGGATTCATCCGTAATGATAGCCATACAGGATACCGATTTCAGATCATGATGATGATACGGTTAGTGATGTGGCCTCAGTTTGTGTTCCATCCCATAACCCTCATCCTCTTGGTGGGTAGGTTACAACACATCCTCCTGTCAAGCAGTGTATCACCCTAGCAAAGAAGGTTGAGGATATGTGGTGGTTTAGAACACTCTATGAGTTCTAGAAACAGAGGTTTCTGATGTTCCATGGGGAGCTAGATCCTTAGGCATTAGATTATTAGCCAGAGTTTGTGTTCTATATATTCGTCCTCATTCAATACCCATTGGATTAGGTGGATTCACTGGCTACTATAATTTTATAAAGAACATCTAGGCACTATTGGGTCCTTCTAACACAACTTAATAATGAGTGGATACTCTTATGTATGGACTTCTAAGAGTTGTACCATGATGTGTACTACCCATACCTCTTGCCCTCAGTTTGGATATAGGATCTTATGTAGCTAAAACATGGAGGGATGATGGTGTCTTATTATGAAGTGTGGTTCACAGAACTTACCCAGTACTCCCTTAACATGATATGGTATGGCTACATCCGAGAATAGTGGATTGAGTAAGGATCCCATAGAGAGATCCATTCAACTGCGGTAACATTTTTCATCCCCAACTATGTCAGGGTGATGGAGTGGCCACTTCTGAGAAAGTGATTTTCCTCATAGAGACACCAGTCCACTAGAGATAGTAGTGGGTTCCAAAAAGCCAATCCATCTGCCACAACTAGTTGATTCTAGGTTCCAAGATCTTGTTGCAGGTATTCTCTCCATGATTAGGCTCAGGAATGTGTTTAGGGAAATAATAAATGAATCAGGAATTCCGTAGATGGATTGTACTTTACATATGATAAGTTTTTTCATGTAACACCAGACTAACCGACCAGCTATACAGATAAAAAGAGGGAGAAAGATAATGGATCACCCTGCTAGAGAAAAATTTGTTATTAGGGATCTCCTAGGTGAGGAAACGGTGGTCACCAGGGAGGGGGAGTTGGTATAGGAGCATGAGGATCTATATGTGAAGGATGAAATGAAGAGTTCCTTCCACTGCCACCATCTGAAGACCCATGATAGGCTCAGGGAGATGGAGGACAATGCCACACATAGTTGTAGGCATTTGAGGCTTACGACCCCATAGCACATGATATGATAAGAGTTAAATTATATTTTTATTGTACTATTTCTTCAGTAATCATAGAAACATGTGCTAGTAATTTCATTCACAATATGATCCAACTGAAAGAGATGGTTCTCTTATTTGAGGTGTTATCCTAGTATCTTCATATTGAGGTTCCAATAAGAGATGCTTATTCTATATCTTTCATCTTATAAAAGTACGAGCTATAACTTGATGGTGATAGGTTCAAGTTGTACTTTTTTCATCATCAAATAACATTTTAAAATCATTTTATGTATGGATTTTTTGTCCTTATTTTGATCCTTATTGTATATCACTACAGACAATTCATATGCCTATGCACTAATGGGAAAAAATATTCCATTTATAGTGAGAGATATCTTATGGTAGTGAATTTTGGTTTTGTGAGAAGGAATAAGCTACCCATTACCCATCAATTGTTGAGTATATCCCTTATTATAGTAAGATCATCTAGTGTCTAGGATTATTCACATGTGTAGGATTATATGTATTTATTTCATGAAGATGTTTCATGACTACATATGAGGAAGGAGAAGTAGATGTGAATTGAATTAAATTTTAAAAAAACTCAGATATCTTTTTTAGAATATATGTTGGATACTACTGAGCTCTGGGAGCAGTTCTTGTAGTTTGAGGAACACAGATAGAAGGGTTTCATTAGACCTAGTGTTTCCCCCTGGGCATCTATAGTGCTATTCGTGAAAAAGGAAGATGGGTGTTTTTAGATTTTCGTGGATTATCCTCACATGAACTAGGACATGATAAAGAATAACTACGCATTTCCAAGTATTGATGACATCTTTGACCAGTTTCAAGGAATGAGATGGTCTTGATAGATAGATATCAGTTACAGCTCCCACAAGTTGAGGGATTATAAGAATAATATTCCAAAAACATATTTAGGATGTCACTATGGACACTATGAGTTCTAATTGATTTTCTTTGGTGTGATTATTTCTCATGATGTATTTATGGGTTTATTGAACAAGATTTTCTATCCATACTTATACTAGATTGATGTTGTCTTCTTGGGGAACATACTTATCTACTTTTTGTAGGACGATGAACATGGGGATAACATGGGGATGGTTCTTGATTTTCTTTGAGAGAAGTAGTTTTATTGAAATCTCTCAAAGTTCCAGTTCTAGATACATGAGTTTTACTTTCTAGGGAATTTCATTTCTAATAGTAGTTTAGTCTAGGACCCATAAAGGATCGATGTAGTGCATTCTTGGGATCCACCCTAGAGAGTGTCATAGGTGCAAAGATTTCTGGGATTAACATAGTACAACATTATGATTTTTGTATCTTTCTCCCTAGTTTGATCCCCTTTGACCACTATGATGTAGAAATGGAATTCATTTACCTAGTCTAAATAGTTCTCAAGGACTATTGAGTAGTTCATGTTGAGGCTATTGAGTGGACCATCATTGATACAACTAGAGGTGGCATGGAATTCCTAGTGTACTATGATGCCCTGTGATCTAGTATCGATTGTGTGCGGATGAAACGACAGGAAGTCATTTCATATGATTCTACTCAGTTAAGACCCCATGATTATAACTAAATGAATAAAAACATAGATATGGAAGTGTAAATCTTATCTATGATAATTTGGAGGCACTACCTTATGGGAGAGAACATTTTGGTTTACATAGACAACAACAGACTTAGGTACATCTTCAAGAAAGGGGACCTGAACCTGAGATAATGACACAAGTTAGAGTTTCTATATGACGATAACATTGAGATAATATATACTCCAAATAAGGGAAATTTTTTTGCTAATTACCTTAGAAAGATGTGTTGAGGTCTCATAATGTATGATGATTTAGACGGTTAATCCTCTATGCAGCTAACCCTAGTGGAGTTGGAGGGTACTGCTTTTCTACACCCGATGATGTTGAATCCTCCACTTCCTCAGTATGCGAGAGAGTACCAACTAGGAAACATTTGCTGAGAGGTCTTGCATGATCAAATATCTATAGTCGACTCACCAGATTAATTTTCTTAAGGTTGGAATCACATTGTCATTTTATATGGATGTATGTCGGTCTTAGAATCATTGTGGGATAAAGTGATGCAAGAGGTCCACACTTCTCCCTATGTTGTACATCTCTGTGTGGAGTAGATGTACCAAGACCTTTACTATAATTTTTTGTGGTATGTACTGATATGAAACATAATTGAGTTTGTCTATCATTTCATCACATGTCAGTAGGTGATGGATAGGAACAATGACCTGGTATGTCTGATGCAGCCCCATTAGATCTCCAAGAGGTAGTGGGGTGGAATATACATATAATGTTTCATAAGGATTCACCACGTAGAGAAGTTCCATGATGTTATTTGGTTGATGGTTGACCAAATCATGAAGTCGATGCACATCCTTGATATTTGGGAGTAGTGTTAAGTGGAGAGTGTGGTGCAGTAATATGTATGAATGATCATTCACTTTTATAGGGTTCCTGATATGATTTTCTCCTATGGTAACTCATAGTTTACATGATGGTTGTGGAGAGGCATGAAAGGGTAATTCGAGACACAAAGAGGATGAGTATAGCCTTTCACCCCAAGACCGATCGGATGAATAATAACAACATTTTTGGTGTTGGAGGATATTTTGAGGGATTTCGTGTTATTCTTTGTCCAAATTTAGGAGGATCACCTTCCCTTGGTAGAGTTTGTACAAAACAAAAGATACCACTCTACCATCAACATGATACATATTGAGGCCCTATAAGGGAGACCATGTAGGTCGCCATTATGCAGATAGAAATTTTTGATACATCTATTATAGTACTTGAAATGGTTCAGGTGTCAACGGAGAAGGATTGGGTAATCTGTGAGAAAATGAGGATGGAAAAGAGGAGAAAACAAATCTTATGAAGATCACTGTCTTAGGTCCTTGGAGTTCAAGTAGGGAGACCGATCTCTCTTGAGAGTCTCACCAGGATGTAGATTATGGTGGTTCGTCTAGGGTTGCATGAAATCCCTAAGGTTAATTGGTTCATTTTGGATAATTGAGAGGGTTTTTAAGGGAGATTACCATCTCTCTCTACCACCACGACTGGAGTTGTTGAATGGTATCTTCCACATGTCACATATAAGGAAACACATGAATGATCCAACACATTTCATCTAGTAGATCAAGATAGATATCTAGTATAGAGCCAACATTGTGGAGCACCCAGTGGAGACCAAGTATTGATAATAGAGGACCCTTCATGGATGGTTTATACCCATTTTTCACGTGTTGTGGCAACATGAGAACATGAAAGAGAGTTCCATAGATTATGAGATCTAAGGGAATTCTCAGTATCCCAAGTTTTTTCTTTAGTTTTTATTTTTGAGGAAAAAAATATTGATTTATGGAATGATTTAGATACCCAGTTTTTTTTAATAATTTTAAATATTTCTATATAAATTTCTAGAGTTTGGTGTTGATACATTGTGCGATTTTGAAGCCTAGAGTGCCCAGAATTAATTTTATAAAAATATTTAATATAATTTCTATTGAACATGTGTATCTTCATATTTAAAATTTATAAATTGTAAATGGAATCTTGAATAAAAAATTTGATACCGCGGCTGAGTTCGTAAATTGGTGTTTACCCTATGAACGGCCTAAAATGGGTCAACGTGGGTGTTTAGACTCCCCACTCATTGGCAGTATGTTCTGTAGTATAATTAATTATTTAATTATCTCATTTTAACCCATAGAACTATTATATAATATTATCTTTATATATAATCCTCTAGGGTTAGGTACATAAATCCTATGAGGATTCTAGAGCTCCTTTTTCTTCTTTCTTTGGAGATTCACATCAAATCACGCTGAAATGTCAGATCTGAGTGAATCAAGATTCCGCAAACATATTGAACCCTCTTCTTCATTCCAAATAATTTTATTAATCAATGAATGATCCATAACATGGTATGAATCCTCAATGGGGTTTTTATTCCATTTTAATTAAATAAATATAGTGTATTGATCCCTACTATCGATATGTAAAAAATATTCCCAATTGCATGTGATAGTGTAAAAAACCTTATTATCATCACTTTTCTATAAACCATGATGCTTGTATGGGTTCATTAGAATAGAACTATTAGCCAACAATTCTTAGACCATTGGTTTTGTGCCATTCAACCTCATTTTCTTTGCATAATTCACGAATTGGACTGTTTTGTCCTATATTGACTTTTCCTTGTGTTACTGAGCCCGATCGTACCCCTAGAATAACAATGATATCGTGAATGAGCCATGAATCGATGATAGGTAGAAAATTATTGATTTTTATGGGTTTTGGTGGATATTTTTGAAAACCCATAGATGAATCAATCATTGATATATGGTGTTATGGTATGAAGTATATGTGAAGGATGTCTAACAAATGGCGATAACCATTTTTCGATGAATGACGGCCAAAATTTATGATCTACTGCCAGATCCCTATGTTTTAGGAGGCGATACAGTTTGGAATCAAGTAGTGAGGTAATATATGAAGTGTGGGAAGAAAATATGACTTCATGGTTAGAGAAAGACTATTCTCTATGTACATATAGGAACACACAGGGTGCATCCCTTTAGTGGTGGTGGATTTGGTTTTGGAAAATATAAGGATGCCACCATTTGTATCCCTCCTACATGCCATATACCCCTTCATACAAGGGAACCCCATGTGGAGGATCACATGGGAGGGATATTGTGAGGATTAACATGGAAAGGTACAAATATTTATAACCAAGTACGGAGACATTTCTAGATCACATGGGTGGAACCCCGTCTGAGGAAACACATCGTGTATCAAAGTATATGGACATAGGGTTAGTAAACTGACACAGGGTCTGGTACACACACACGGCCAAAAGGACACAGCCCAGACCTGGGATGCATGAACTCTCCATGTAGTCTAGCTTTATGGCATGTACTTCTACATGGTCAGGATTCATTTGCTAGATAGGGACATGGACATGTGGTGGAGAAGTACCACATGTCGTATCGGTCCCCTCGGACACTGTGTACCCCTAATTTTTTTTGGAAACGTTATGGTTCAATATCTGCTTTGTTTAAACTTGGATTTTTTCTTGCGAGTTGAATATATTGAGTGTTTTTTTCACATAGAGTGTGATGATTCCCTAGTTTATGTATTCAGAGATATGATGTGAAATATTAAGGGTGTAAAGATTTTTAAGGTGATTCCTGATGATGGTAGTGATCATTCAAGATCACCAAAGGCTTTTTCCGAGCGGGATGCCCTGTCAGACAGGGCGTGTGTCCTTGATGATTTGATTAGATCCCCCTTGTGGAACTAGGGTGTGAGTTCTTGACCACTAGAGTGTACCACACCCATAATTATTGGTTTTCTTCCTCTACAACTACCTTCTGAGTATACCTCCCCCCAACATGTCAGATAATGGATCTGTGATAACTATAGTGGAACCCCCATGTTGTATCGGGGCACATGTCTTAAAATTCAAAGTGGAACCCCCTATCAAATAGGTAAAAGGTACTCAACTACTAGAGTGGAACCCCAAAATTAAAATTATAGAGCAGGTCCTCAACTTGTAAAGTGGAACCCCCCATTCGAATGGTAGTGGGTTATCTACATACTGAGTGAACCCCATTTCAGTAAAGGGTGTAGGTCCTCATGAAACCAGTGCAGAACCCCCCATCGGCATCGCTGTGGGTTCTTTATAGATACTTATAGAGTTCAACCCCTTGACACACTAGGTCATAGGTCCTCTACTTAGATAATTTGTCCCCTCAACTGTGTGAAACAATGACGACGCATGAATTTACATGGATGGTTACTTTTGGGTAGACGCCTGTGATTCTAGGAATCCTTGATGGTCTTTTGGAACTATTGGTTACTCTTCGTCCTTGGATTATTCATGATATATAGATCCCATTACTCTCTTGTTTGGGATTATTTTGACTGATCATGTGTATATTAATTAATATCAACACCTTGAATTTGGTTACTCTACTTCCATCATAGGTAAAGTCCCACATAGTATGCCACATGCTTTCTTTTTCATGTCTCATATTGATGGATGAGTTCACTATACTAGTAAAAGAGGAAATGAAACTAATATTAGTTCATATACTAACCATATTGACGCCCTTGTGTTTAGATGACGTTACTTTAACTCTTGTTTGGGGTTAAACTATTTTATTTGATTTTATGTTTTATAAAATAGGTTTGTATTCCTATTTTACCACTTACTTATCCCACTTTAGAATTCAGCATGTGCTACTGTATATGTATATACTCACCCATATGTGGGTTTTTCACATGGTTCTTGTATTAAGAAAATTATGGATTGGTCAGAAGTGACTTTAGAGTTCTTAGGGATACTAGGTTCTTTGGACCGCGTATGGTGGTCGTAACATTTGATTCTGTAGCTAGGCTCTCTTGTTAGTTTACATTTATAGTTTTCTCATGCTAAAACATATTAATATTTTGGAGTTTATTTTTCCACTTTAATTATATATATAATTTCCTACTCTTATACAACCAATAAGTTATTCCTATTTTGGTTTCCTTTATAGACATGTGGAATATTTTACTCTATACCTATACACGTTTTGATCAAGTTGGATGTGTGTTTTCTTATAGGTACTTTGGAAAATTCCTTCCCGACTTAGTTATTCATTCGGCGCTTTCTACCACCTCAAGCCTATGGAGGCGAGCTTGGGGTCGTTATGGCTGAAGCCCCATCTTGGGTCTAATCCTGAAAAATCGTACCTTTTAGTCATGGTTTAATTGATTATATGTCATTGTGAAATACCTATATAATTTTGAGTTATTATCATGAAATATCTACATTTTTTTTACCTATATTCCATTTAAAATAATTATAAGTTCTATGTTCTTGATATGGACTTAGAAGTTCCATTATATTCCATTTTTTAGAATTAGTGGTTGTAAAATATTTAAATATTTTTTAAAAGATAATCTAAATCCCAAATCAAAAAGATTTATTTTTTCTTATAAAATGAAAGTATGGGATTTTATTATTATTACAGAATAAAAATTATTATTGGCCCATTTGAGTATTTTATTTTATAAGATTATATCGATCAAGAAGTCAATGGGATTGAAAATTGAAAATGTTACTGAGATACAAAGTTATATGATATCATTCTGAGTTATAGAAACAAAACCAACTACATATACACAAAAACATGATGTTCTAGTAGGATTCACTAATAGTATAAGATATACAATCATCTTATGTATAATGAAAATCATATAACATTTATAGAAGAAAAAATTATTACCTATTGAAATTATATTATGGGTTTTACTTTTAATAATTTAATCTCGGTTATGGAAAATGATATGGGTTCCATATATATTAACTATGATTATTACATCACGAATACACCATAATAGGTTATAATAATAGATTAAAAGTGGGGTTTTTTAATAATAAAACTAAAAAAGATAGTATAATAATTACCAATAAATCTCATTGGCTAGGAAAATTGTATAAATACAAATATGGTATTTAGTAGGAAAATCCTTCTCACTATGGAGATGATAAATACCATTTGCATAATAATTTATATAATAACCTATTATGATTATGAGATATATCCCATGGATATCAAAATAATTTTACATAGTATAAATTTGGCATTTTTGTGTATATGATACATCCCAATGGTTTTGAGTATCTAAAAGTTGTTTCTAAATTATGTATGTTCCACTAATTAACTTATAGATTGTATTATTCTTCTTAGAGTGGAATCGTTTATTTTGATGATGAAATAAATGAGTTTGGATTCATCAATAACATTGATTATTCATTTATATCAAAGTGGGTTAATTGGAGTACTATGGTATTTTTGATGCTATTTAGGGATGGAATGTTTCTCATTAGAAATAATAACCTAACTCTAAATTCCATTATTTTATTTTCTTTGGAAAATACTCCTCAATAAAAGTCATGGATCAATAGGTCTATATACTATTTTTGAAAATTTATATAGATGGATCAAATTTCTTACTTATTTTTGAAAAAAATAATATTTTCATAAATTATTTTAGTGATTTAGTTTTTATAACACCGAGAAAGTGTATTTACCAGTGTTAAATCATATGAGTCTTATGAAACATTGATGTCATTCTATTGAGTTAGATAGAAATCCAATTATTAAAATTTTGTGTACTTTAGAAATAAGTTCATTCTGTATGTTTTGTTGTATACATAAACCAATGTCTTTTATAATTTGATTACAAGTAGTAGATAATAATCAAATCCAATTGAGATTTATAGGATTATGGTCATGAATTTCAATAATTACATGAGAAAATATAAGGTTTTTTGTCTCTATAGTTGTGGAAGAGCTCGTTGTAGGGGTTAGAATAATGATTGTTTCTAAGATAACAAATATGATTGAAAATCATAATATATTGTTATGTTTTTTATTCAGATGATGATATTTATTTGAAATATCTAAACAAACCACCATGGATAACTCAATACAAAGGTAGAGTACATCATTATATCATATTATATGAATAAATATTTTTAGATCCAGGATATTATTACTGAACATGGGGTAGTTGTTATCATATTGTATGAAATAGAGCTCTATTATATCAATAATGGAGCAATTTTTCAACTTAATGAACATTAAGAAAATTTGAACTTTGAAAATACCATCTCATTCAAGGAATAATTTAGATGAGAATGAAACCTATTTTTTCCACCACTAATAAAAATGATGAATGATATTCAAGTAAATTATCTAGTTATTATGTACATAAAAAACTATATGTAATGGTTTTTGTTATTGTTAATGTCCCATAGATTTATAATAAATTAAATCATTATATATCATTCATTCATGTGTTATATATTTTTTATATGATTATTTTAAGGATAAAAACTCCTTATTGTATAACGTTATGTTATCCCTATGAATATATCATGTCAAGATATTTAATTATTTTGATGATATGTTATAATTATAATGACAAGATTCTCATAATTAATAGTGAGATGACTCTTGCTATAATATATATGACTTATTATCTAGACAATATTTTAAAAGTATATAATGTAAATTATTATACATTTAGTCATTCGTATAATTAGGGATGTATACATCATATAAATATTTTATACCTAAGGATATAAAGTTATATCTCATATAAACATTCATACATTGATACCTTTTGTATGCTAATATTCATACTAAGCTAATATAGGGTAGTGAGGCATATATATAATCGTTTTGTAGGTATTTTTCATAAAATTTATACGTTTTCCCCCTACGTGACCGGTTTTATGTATGATACCTTAACTGAATTTGGATTTGTAAATTCATGCCCATGTTATATGGGTGAAATGTTATGTGCTCATCTATTTATATTAATAAAAATTAATGAATTTATTAAATCTTCTTAGTTTATTTTAGAGAATGGAGAATTTATGAGTTAGCCGAATCTATATTGACATGCTAATTATTTAGTGGATGAATAGATTTCATATAAATTATTATTATATAAATATATATATATATATATGATATATTTATTAAAATACATCTTCTGTTATACATGTTCAAATGGAGATAAGACTGTTCTTGATAAAGATCACACTACAATCATTTATAGATTGAGTGACAACAGTGTTTTTATTGAGATAAATCTTTGGTTGCAATTTTATATTCATTGAATTTATAATTTTGTTAAATTATAAAAAAATTGGTTGGGTCACATGGTTAGTTTATATAATAATGGTTACATATTGGTATAAATCATTCATCCAAAATGGAGAATGTTTTTATGATAATCATATTGAAACAAGTTCGGAAAGAATCATAAGTGTTATAATGTTTCACATAAATTCTATTTGGCATTTGTATTAGTGGAAGCTTGTTGGATATACCATAAATCACAACATGAATTGAAAAGTGGGGACTCCAGTGAATATATTATGAGAATCATTACAACTTATACGGTAGTGAATTTTTTTTGGTATTAAACATTTGATTTTGGATATCACTAAATTATGTATTCTTAATTATTATAATTATTAAAAATAGTGTAGACAATTATAACACATCCTATGATGATGAATTTATATGAATTTTATCATTGAATAATTCAGAGAACAATTATATAATTTAAGTGAATGTTATAAAGGGATATAAAACATGAAAAAGCCATAGATCAACCATATCTAATGGAAAACTTGCGTTTAATTATATAGTCAAGAAAATATTATATAAATAATTTTTCAATACATAATTCTGTAATGGATTTTTGTTTAAAATGATCATATGAATGTTCCCTTTTTTCCTCATCACCCCTTAACCAGGGGGTGATGTTTCCAAATCATTGGAGTTGAAATATGTACCATCAAATTGTATATTGACTTTATTGGTGGATGGATTCCTAATAAAAAAATATTTGATGGATTATTTCATAAGGATGTTGATCAAAAATTATTTTTTATAATAAAATCATTTATTTCGAGTTATAAATTTATTGAACATTATTTATATGTTTACACCATTTTACATTGAAAGATACTAGGTTATTTGGGGGTTTCACCATATTTTCTTACAATATGTCCTTCAAAACCCAAAAATACATGTCCAATAATTCATCATATTTAAAAAATGATGATGGACTACTCTCATCTTTTACAATACATTACTAGGATTATATATTTACAAGATGATGGATCTTATAGTCCACCCACCACTATTATGGGAGGGGTTTCCCCCCTCAATATTATTGAGTTGTGTGGTCAATGATTTAACCAATTTATAAATCATAATTTTCTCATAAATTTCACTAGAATTAATATTTTGTTAAAATTTCAAGAATAATCCACAAAACATTATTCATTAAATTTCTCCATTATAATTCATTATAGCTTCATTGCTTCTTTTCTCTTAATTAATGATTTTTTAGGTATCATAGGAACTTCATTAAGGGATTATTTTAATCTTAATATTTTTTAAAACATTTAAAAAGGGCATAGTGGTTAGATGTTTATATAATCATAATGTTCTAATTTATTTTTATAATGAAGAATACTTGGTGTTATCCTGGTAAATATCTTTAAAGTCATCCAATTTTTATTACTATTAACTTTATATGTTGACCTTTAATTTTCATATGAAGTTGAATTTTCCTTTTATAGCACCATATATTCATCTTTAATATGCTCCCTATCCTTTCATAAATCCAACTATCTATAAAAATTTGGGTAATTCTTTTGATCCCCTCCTATATCATTACCAAAATTTAAATTCTCTAATGAATCCAATTATCTCCATTATTTTTATTTGAAGTGAACATATCTATGAATCCTATTAATGTTTTCATGATTAATGATTAATTTTAGTATCACAAATAATTATATTTTTTAATCATAATTATATTTTTATTCAACATGTAATTTACATGTCCATTAGGTACAAACGTTTTGGTGGAAGGTTAGATTATAGGGTACGTGTCCTATATCGATTAGGGACACCAATCCATAGACATTAATTGTTGTTTGTAAAGTCAATGTCATGGTTGAAATAATGTAGAAAAAAATCCCTCATCATAGTAGGAATTGTGGATCAATCAATCATTAGAATTTATATGTGGGAGTTTGGTCGACATGTCTCATATGATATAGAATAATTCACATCACAATCAAGAGAATCTATAACCCTTAAGTAAAAGGGAGATGATTTGATAGTTTTTATTAAATAAAATGAGAAAGTTATTCATTATTCTCATACAACTTAGGAGTATGATTAAGATAAAATTCAATATCCATTTAATATTGGTTATGTTTCTTTGGATTCAGGTGCTCCTACTTCCAGATTGATTATTGATGTGTAATTTCTTCTAGTGAAACACAAATTTGAAGAACCTAATAATATATATACATATGTTTTATGGATTCTTGAATAAATTTCCCCAAAACCATTAATTCATAAAAAAAATTAACTTCGATAAGAGTAAATTTTATAGAATTCATATTTGAATCAAAAGAATTTATCTTTCCCTCTATATTTGGGTGGATGTTATGAGATGGAATTATAATAGGAATGTTACCTATGTATACCATACATATGGATGAAAATTGGTTGGTTTTTAGTTATAATAAGAAGAAGGATAGTCAATATAAGTGGAAATCATAGATTATCAATTATGAACATATAGAAATCCATATATCAAAAGATGAATCCTATTCTCTGAGTATGGGATCATATATTAATATATCTACCCCATAAATTGATATATTGAAGTAATTCCTTGATTGTATTAGGGATCTAGGTTCAAGATTCCATAAATCCATATAGTTCTACCCTTTCGATATCGGCCACTACCATGCTTGTCTAGGTTATATTGATGTTCTTACCTCAATAATTAAAATCAATAATTACTTCAATCATACTGTTGATACTACAGAATAATGTCGGTTAGATAATCATTTTAAAAGCATGAATCCAAAAAATAAAATGAAAAATGTAATTAATTATGATTACCCATTGATGATGGGCTTTGTCTATGAAACCTACATTACTCATAAATTAGAATATTTTTTATACTTTTTTGTGTTCATAGGAATCTTTTTGATGATGATTTATTAATATTAATAGTTCTTTTTTGTTGGTCACTTCCAAAATGTGGCTTTTTCAAATAAATTTTCATACATAAAAAACTATGAAAAGTGACTCACCATACAATATAAATTTAAAACCCATTTTCTCATATTTTTTTATGAATCATTCAAATAAAATTCATTGAAAATATTAGAAAATAAAAATAATTACCCATAAATTGATAAATCCATTATTTTTGTTGTACTACCTCTCAAATATATAATCTCTTACTCTTAACAAATTTAACACATCAGACCTCTTTTAGATAATCGAAATATTTAATAATTAATAATTCCTCCCAATATATAATGAATTTTTGGAAGAATTATTCTCTATTGAATAGTTATTATAACTTGAAGAAAAAAAATTCTTCCTCCTACGTTTTTTCATTGTATAAATCTCAAACAATGTAACAGAATATACACAAAAGAGTAATTTACTTTCAAAATAGAATTTAGAAAAAGAAAACTTTTAAACAGGTAGTTTGAATATGATTTAAAACTAAATATAAAGTTAAAATATAAACAATAAAATATTTATTATTACCATTTCCATCATTTACTTGAAAATAAAAACAAATAATGACAATTAATTTATGAATTAAAAATAAAAACACATATAAAATTAAGAAAATGGTAAGGATATTACATATAATGTAATTAATCATGGTCAAAAAAATATTTTAAAAAATTATACATATTTGTGATACATTGTGTCAAAGTGATATTTTATGGTTTATTTCTTTTTTAGTAAATTTTATATCATTTATTTATTTCAATACAGGAAACCTCGAGACTAAATGAAACATAATACAATATACCAGTATAACCTATCCATTAAATTTAGGTTATGATTAGGAATAAATAAATAGTGGATAATTTTGTACTTTTATAAAATAAATTTAATGGTTATTAGTTGAATAGAATTGAAGATAAAAAATTTGTTTTTAAAATAGATTTTTTTTTCAGAAAAACTATTTCTATCCATGCAACATGCTTTAAATTTAATAAATTAAAATTTTCACCATTGGTGAATGATGTTAAATAAATATATATATTATTTTAATCAATAAATTTTTTTATAATTCATGTAATAATTTTTCTATTTATGAATTAATAATATATATCATGCTTTATGCTTAAAATGTAATTTTCAATAAAACAGTTTTCATCACGTTGTGCACAATTATTTTAAAATGAATTTCTAACCATCGTAGAAATTAGTTCCTAAAAAATGAATTCCATATTTATAATCATGAGGATTAAATTTTATAAATACTTCCCTTTTATTTTTTTCAATATGAATAGTAACCATAGAGAAGTTTTTTAACCTTGATAAAGGTAAAACAAGTAATATGGTGATAAAACTTTAGGATAATTCATTAAAATTTATCAAAAACATGTATTTATCCTATTATATGTGGTCTATTTATTCCATATCCATCTAATTATATTACATGTGTCCACTTTGTGCCATATTTATTTGAGTTCGACCATTATATTAATTTAAGAAGGTAATAAATACTACATTTTACTCTCTTGATTTAATATCAATATAATATTAACAAAAGGATAATAAGTGGAAGATTTTGGTTCTAAATAGTTTTAAAAATATAAATAATTATTTTAATGATATTATTTTAAATAGAATTTTTAGTAATCATATAATTACCTTAAATTCCTACGCACGACAGACATACTATTTAATTAATTAATAGGGAAATGAAATTAATTATTTTAAAAATTATACAAGTAATATAATTTTAGTAATTTATAATGTTAGAAATATTTTAAAGATGGATATAACATATTAGTGTCATGTAAATTTACTGTGTACAATTTCCATATGTTCTTGGTGTTATTAAAGTGAGATTGAATGACTACTTCCAAAATAAGAATTAATGATATTTTATATTAAATAATATTTTTTAAATGATTTATAATACATACAAATATTATCCTTGGCCAAGTGAAGGGAATGCAATTGAAAATTACATCCATTTTCATTTATGAGTTATTTTTCCATTTATTGTAGCATTATTTACACTTTAATATTGAAATAGATATCGTTGTAGTTAAGGACAAAAAATGATTAATAAAAGTGTTAATAAACAATATCTGGTTTAAAATGAAATAAAAACATAAAAACTATTATTGGATTATTTTATTATATTTTTATCATCTTTTTCATCAAATTTATTGCCATTATAAACAATTTTTTCATGATAATGACTGTTATATTTAAATATCATTCGAATTTTTTAGTGTGTCCTCTCCCTTCCTTATAAAAAGAAACCCCTCCTTTCTCTAATTTACACAATATTTATTCATCTATCTTGGTCAATAACTTAATAATTTTATTTTAAAATTTCTTATAAACATTTTATAGGTTATGGTCTGCATAAAATAAAAACTATAGTATCCTTTATAGGATATATAAATGAGTTCTTTAATGAAATGGTAATCTCCATAACTGATAACCATATATATACTTCTAATTTTGAATCATCTAAATCAATTTTATTTATCATTAAATAAAAAATTAATTATAAAAATTGTTATGAAATCTTATTATTATTATGGAACCACATTTATTAACTCACATTTCCATCAATGAAAAGTTAATGTATCTCTTGTGCATGGATACATCTTACCATCACCACATAGTGATATAATTTATTTTTCATTGTAATATTTAATAGATGGATCTTATGATTGGTATATTGATGTTATATTATAATTGTGAAATAATTTTTTACTATATTTATATTATCATATCTAACTTATTACCTTCCAATATGTATTGAAATGATATTTTCGGTCATGCATACCTATAGACTACCACCTCCATAAAGAGATGTGATGTGATTTTAATTTCATTTTTAAACTGCATATAAATAAGCAGATATTAAATGAATATGAATGATAAATATGACATAATGTTATTCTATAATGGTTAATTATTATTTATATTTCTTTTTTTCTATCTATCGATAAATTAATACAACGTTCATGCATACATAAGACCAACAATATCAATGATTGGGGTAATTTATTTTTCTATATATAAATTTTATGGATGACTCTAAAAATATATATAATTAATATATGTTGTAATTATATAATAATTAAAATTATGGTTATTATGTAACCATGATCAATGTACAATGGAACTTATGAACTAAAATACTCATGAATAATGAAATAGTTAACACCCAAAAATGACTATTTAAATAAATAATAATTAATAAATTACTGTTGAAATGATAATAGTGGATCGTATATGATATTATAAGTAATTTCATGACTATTTTATATAATTATAATAAATTTTTATTTTTTATACATAAGGACAGTCAACTTTTAAACCATGAGAAACTCAAGGTAAAGGATTTATGTTACCAACTTCTTGTCTATGATGATTATTTATAATTATGATTTTGATGATGATATTTCATGAACCACCTCTCATGAATATCTAAAAAATCCCCTCCTTTGGATATTTATAGATATTCCATTTTCCCTTTCATTTTACTGTATTTATAAATTGAAGAGATTGAAAGATTATTTTTATGGATAACTGAATTTATTTCTCTCTTTAGTTAAAAACCATTTCTCTAGCGTGTAAATGTTTTCTAGAAATATTTTTTCAAGCGTATTTTTAATATTATCCATTTATTCTTTAAAATCATTTTCAACCTTCATTTATATTATATTAAATCTTTTAAAATTAATCTTCTTATCATTTTATGAATGATGTACCTTTTGAATTTTTGTATAATGGAATGAAATGTATGTTTTCTATTAACTTATTTGTCATGAATGATGTTTTATTCAATCATTACCACACAACACATTGAATAATCCATTATAATTTTATGATGGGTTTTAAAAAAAATCAACAATATTATTGATGTGTTTAAGTTTTAAATAAGTGACTTCAATGTTAGAAGGGTATTTTCTTTAAGAAATATTATAATTGATCCTTTAACAGAATTTTTTTCTTAGATGGAATCATTTTATGTTTATTTTTAATTAATGGGGATATGATATAATGATTACATAATTATTATTTCTCTGGATGGTTTATGATTATGATGAAGAAATGTTTATTAAAATTGTTACTTATCCATGGTTTATGTCATTATAAAATGTCAAGGAAAACCAATTATTCTTAAAAGGTATAATTTGATGAGTATGTTTTTATCTTGTAAAAACATATTTATTATTTTAATTATATTGTGTCTAGGACTATAATTATATATCACATTAATTCATTGGGTAAATATGGGTATCTAATGAGATAAAAAGGGTTGTAATAGCGAGTGGACCTTGTTCATTATCGGACTTTTTCCACTATGACAGACATGGTAGTAAGCCATGACAACTATTATGGGTTGAGAGATTAAGAAATCCACTATATTATTATTATAATTAATAATTTACTACTAAGGAAACAATTTTATATGTTTATGTGTATGTCAAAAACTTATGTCTTATTCTAATTCTAAGATCTCATGGTCAGTGATCATGGTATTCCTTTATGGTTCACGTCTAATGAACTACCAAGATTTATGAAATTACTCAAGATTATGATCTTTTACATGTAGGGTGTTATATTAATATTGTAATATCATGTTATATTATGCTTTTTCTGGAATATTATTTAATTGGTCAATGAAATCTCACATTTTTACCCTTACTGAGCATCTAACCTCACCCTTTCTTAGGTTTTTTTCCCCATGTTATGAAAATGGTATTATGTATGATGTTTCTAGGATGTTTTAGTGTTTTTATGAACTTAATGGGCCATGAAGTTCATATCCTATAAAAAAATATTGCTTTTTCATGTTTTTAATTACACCGGACCTATAAAATTTTTATGTGGTTCGTTATGTTATTTAATAAATATTAATCTTATCTGATATAGTATATTCTTTTGAAATGAATGATATACTATTTTTTATATAAGATAATAGCTATATTTGAAGGCATTTTTGGGTGCTTTCAAATAATTTACGGTTTCGGGTTACATAGGTGTAGCAGAGTGGCCGACCAAGGTCGTCTCTCAAAGGAGGAAAAAAATTATAACAACTTATTAAAGGTATTCTAAAAATAAAATAAATGATAATAAATGAACTACTTGTAAGTATGGGGGTTGATTATTATTTATTAAAATAGAAGAACTTTGCTGGAAGAAGATTGCAAATATTATTATTTTTGAAATGAAGTTTGATTAAAAATACATAACAATAAGATGTTTTTAGACAATATTTAAAATACGTAATAGATATAACTATAAATATTCACTCAATTATTTATCATTATCATTTAAATTAACATTCACTTTATTATAATCCCTTAATTTGTTAAATCCTGAACACTACAAGAATTAACTTTACCACAAAGATGAAGTGAATTTAACCACAGGCTAACTTCGGAACATGTAATCGCAACACGCTGCTTTGATTTCTGTTCTAAGGTTAGATTATGGTCAGTGGTAAATTAAGGCACATTTCCATTATGGATAATGAGGATGAATTGTTTTTATGGAATATATTTGAACTATACAAACTTATCCCGTGTGGTATTGTATCACCGATTAAGTTTGCTCTCTCTCAATTTAAAAAAAAAACTTGACCTCGCGTGTTTTTGTGTTAATTGATAAATTTATTTTTTTAGTTTATAAATATTTAAGAACATAATTCATGGATAATATTATTTTAATTATAGTATCTCAATGATTCGAAATAATTAAATGAAGACGGTAAAATAAAGATCGATCACTAGAATACTACTCTTCAATTGGTGGTGTGGTCATCATGGAGATGTTTTCCATGAGAAATGGATTGAAAGGGTAGAACCCAATTTTGTCTCCACTCTTGTTTCAAAACCAAATAGGAAGATTAAGAGAAGAAGAAATTTGAACAAAACAAAATAAAAGCAAAGAAATAAATTATGAGTATGTGAGTTTATTACTCAAATGAGAACATTACAAAATGATGAAGAGAAAAACGCTTTAATGAGGGGATCCTTTCTTCAAGAGATACCCCTCTTATAGTGGTTGTAGAATTTGGATGAAACCAATTATCTCTGAATCCAATTTCCTAATTCAGTTTTAAACCCCCCCCCCCCTCAAATGAGAAAAACACTAATTTATAGAGTGGAGGGGAGTCTCTGTTAAAAGTGGTTTTAAATTGTATTATTCAATCATAGGTGATACAATAGAGATAGTAAAAATCCTAATTAGGATGAAAACGTTTTTCAAAACCACATATGAGTTTTAAAAATGTACTGAAAATGATTTTAGAATTCAAAATCTTGAGTTATGCCACTACCAAGAATTGGAAGACCCTAATGAAGTATATAGATAGATTGATAGAGTAATAACTACTTTCTTCTAAGAAATTTGTTTTATTAATTTTATTATTAAACTATCTTGTTTGACATGGTTTATTTCTAGCATATAGAAATAAGTTAAAAATATATAATTTTAAAAAATAACCACTTTACCATTACTAGAGAGTATCATAATATTTGGTGTCAAAAAATGAATAAATTAATGGGAGGTTGTGAAGAAAAATACATAAAATATTGGAATTAGTTGAAAATGTAGAAATACTATATAAAAAATAAGATCATGGATATCAATTCGTATCACTATAATTTCCTAACAAACTGAAATCTATTGGTTAATCATGTTGTTTTACTAACACACTATGTATTTTTTTAATTTTAATTAAACAATATCATGTATTTGTTGATGAATCAACAATAAGTTATAAATTCACTCAATGGTATTTTTTTAAGAAGAATGAATTTAAAAGCGGTAGTGTGTTGAATATGAAGTTACAATGTCGAATGCTTGAAATAATTTGAAAGTATTCCAATGATATACAATAATTGGTTGCATGATCCAATTTGTTTTAGGGAAAATTATTTAGATGAAAATCATGTTGGTACGGGTTACCAAAGTGGAGTGTTCAAGATTTTTTAAATGTTGATATTCTATCCATGTGGTAAAGAATCACGAGGTTATTTGATATGGTATCATATAATGATTTAATTTGAATATAGAGGGGGGATAACCTCTAAAAATATAAAAAATATACAAGTATGTTATTAGGTTTATCATTCTTTTGAATATATTTTAAGAAGTATATTTACATAGGGTTAGTGAAACTAGTGAAGATTCCAATTTATCATTAGTGGAAAAAAGGATAAGAAATATTGTTGTATTTATAATAGTTGAACCCTTTTCTTTTTATTCATAAAGTGGTAGGAAATAATAACAAAGAAATATGTTTAGATGTAGGATATATATGATACATTATCATTAAATATTATTTGTTCATGGATTATATATAATAACAATCAATAAAATATATTGGGGGTATTCTTGCAACTGATAGATTATTTGATAAATTTTATGAATATCTCAAATTGTTGATGATGATGGATGTTTGACGAAGGATTTTACATCTTAAATCCTAGAAGTTTTTTGAATACTTTTATGTCATCCAAAAGTAAAAAATAATAGTTTTTAAGAAATATCAATCACTGAATCTTATTGATCCATAAATTATGATGATTTTATTTTAATTGCAGAAGATAAGATCATTAGTTGTTCTTTATTTAGAATTATGAATTTTATTTAGAATATTTGAATTCGGTTCTATTGTTTTTGGATGTGTATATTTTTGAAAATTAGAGAATTATTTATATGAATGTCTCTACAAATAATATATAAATGTCACTATAATAATAATATGTAAAATTAATCTAAAGAATATATGAAAAATACTCCATGTTCTATACGCATCATTCAACATGTTCATGTGTAAAGTTTAGCAGGTATATACCCATTATTCTCTAGGAATAATTCATAAAAGTAACCAGTGTTGAGTTTCTCTGCAGAAATAGAATATTCCTATGCTGCATAAGGTTATTCTATTTCATGATTAATGTTTTATTTAAAATTTATATTTTTATTATTTGTTGTATTTCATGATATTTATTAGACACACTGTGTATTTATTTCCATGTTGTGACATTCTGTTCTAAATATAATTTATGTTTTCAAATACATTGAGACATGTATGGTTTTAAAAGTCATACATAATGATACTCTAATTTTAGGACTAATAAATAAGGTTCCTTATTTTATCAAATTTTGGAACAAATCCTAATCGATTATTCCACCCAAAATATAATTTATACACACCAATTTGTATATCATAGGATTCGATTGATGTAGACCATGTTTTGACATAGAGGTCATATCCTGAAGTGTGTCTTAAAGATTTAGTTATTATTTCAACTTAAATATTTCTATTTTATGGAATATATTTTTGTTAGAAAAAGATAATAGTTTGAAATTATTTAGATAGTACCACATCATGGTATATCAATCACATTATGTTCTATTCAAATCAATTTGGGATAACACCATGATTTCTTGATAGTGTGATAGAAGAATGAACCGTTATTTTAATGATCTGGTGTATTTTGAATAAAAATTAAATTTTTAACATGGTGATTTATATCACATCATGAATAATCTAATATTTTATGAAGAAATCCATTAGTTGTGCTATGAGGTAAGATGTCACACTGGGATTGATAATATCTATAGAATTCCAATATATGGTATTCTCTTAACAGTTTCGACATAGTTGAGACAATAATTTGCTACCCATATGTACTCTGAGATAGAGATATAGTTGAAGATGATATAAGGGATGGGTTTAAAAAATAATATTGTGAAATAATTTGGGAGGTATTTTCTTGTTTTAATTTGAATTATAAAATTCCAATTTTATATAGTATTCTATTGTATAACTGTAATATAGAAGAAAAAACAAAAAATAAAGAGGGAGATATAGAAATAGAATGAAGAAAATGTAGAGAAAAATTTTGATTCATTAAATAAATTATTTAATGAGTATTGGGTTTCTAATAGAATATATTTCATTGATGATATGGTATGTAATTGTAAGAGTTGTTTTTCATATCTATAAAAAATAGGAATTAAATAATTCTTATATTAAAATTATCACAATAATAGATTTTTCTACCGTGTAATGTTTGTTTGAAGATAAAATATTGAACAATTATAAAATTGACAGGATTGTACGATGAAATGGTTTTCATGGAATCAGACATATTTTTATTGGAGTATCAAAATAATAATTATGATTAAGTGTACAAATTCTAGACATGGAGTTACCTTCACGTTAAAAATAATACGAAGAGAAATTAAGGTCTACAAAAAGATATCTTTTCGATCTGTGTTCAATGGAGGATATGGGAGAAACCCTTTGGAGGAATTGATCTATTCCCTGAACCATTATCTAGGAAGTAAACCTTGGTGAGAAGTGACTTCATCTGAACAAGTACATTCCACCACCCTTTGTGGGTAATGACCTCACCAAACCTTTATATCCACAAAAATAGTAAGTTATATTGTTTTTTTATTACCAGCACAATGATCAATGTATGATCCTTTGAAGTATCCTGGTATGGGTGAACCAATAAAGATTATTATATGTTGTGTATTTACATGTAATCATTTGTTATTGAGATTCAGTTAGTTTATATAATAAATTAAACGAAAAAAAAAGATTAACACTTGTTACTACAATAATGGATATGAGATCTAGTTTTAGAAATTGAGTGGAATAAAAAAAAACATTTTGAAATAGCCTAATTTAACTCCCCCATGGTTTCTTAGATAACATCATAGATCTAAAAAGTAGTTAATAAGGGAAGTAATAATATAAAATAAATGGAATCAAGTTTAATACCACAACATGGATTGAATACTCTCTAAGCGTTTACCCCCAAAAACCCACATCATAAGAGTACTGGTTTATCATATCACATTATTCCATTTTATACTATTAATTATTTTAGTAAAAATATTTGTATGCTAAAATAATAAATCACTCATTCTCCAAACCATAAACCTAACCATTACATCACTAGTAATTTAACCAATAAACATAACTATAAGTGTAATTTATTAAATAGTAATTAATTCAATTTATATATGAAGTGAAATGATTTACCCTCTTTATTGAAATATAAAAATTCATTGATAACATTCCTAACAAATAACACAATATATATCATCAAATCTTTTTTTAAGAACCAATCACTGTACATGTGAATAATAAAATTATTATTCATAAATATACACATTATTATAACTATAATATTACCTAATAATAAACTTTTATATTAGTTAATCACACAAAAATAAAAATCGTGATTATAGAAATAAATAACAAAACTAAAGGTTTAGATATGAACTAACAATTCCCATGGTAATATTACAAGGAAATGGAAAGTGAAAAATGAAATATGACAATTATATTTTCCCTAAAAACATTAAAAACAGAAAAATAGAACATCAATTAATAATATATTTTCCAAGAACAATAATAGATTTTTTAATAATTGAACACCCATAAAATAACATATTCATAATTGATAAAGGTAGTGAAAATTACAAAATAAGAAAAATCATAATGTAATAATTCTTTAGAAACAACTTGGTTAATTGTATAAAAATGTTTATGAAAACTTATTATTGATATTTCCAAAATAAATATTTAGGTTATAAATATAAATCAATAAATCACATTATAGACTTATCATTTTCCTAACCTAAAAAAATAACAAAGAGGCTTAAAACCATCTAACAAAATGGGACATGAAAAGACTCATCAATATTAGATGACCATGAAGAAACATCATATAATCAATAAAAAAACTATGACAGAATAATTCTATATAATAAAAATCCGTAAAAAGGAAATACAATAATTAATTAAAATTCTTTTCAAGAACTCTTAACATTAAACGAGAACTCAAATAACCAAAATTCAAAATTTAAATAACATTTATAAAATTATATTCAATCTAGAATTAAATAAATCCATATAATAATATGTAAAGAAATATTATCACCAAAATAGTTCCTATAAAAATGTATTGAGTCTTTTTAAAAATCTTATAACCATAAAAATTAAAACCATTATCTTTTAGCGTGATTACACAATGATATGGTGTAATAAAATGTTAAATATCATAATACTACTAAATATAAGAGAGAATAATAAAAAAATGGATGTGAAGAAGATAGGACGAGGCTTACCCTAAATTGATGGGTGAAATCATTCATAAAAAATGATGGGTTAGGAGGGGATGAAGGGATGAAAAATGAGGGAAAAATAGAGATGGTTTTCTAACATTCTTCATCTTTGAAAATAGTAATGTCGAGCGGGGCATTAAATTTTGTTAAAAAAGCATCCCCCATTACCTTAGTTAAAAAACCGCTCTCCACTAGGTTTCATATGGGACTCCACGAGTCACCTCGTGGAAACCTAATGGGAACTATCCCACTAGATAGTTCACATGGTAATCTGTAGCGGTCTACTTGGTACCCTATGGCGTACTTGTATAACTACCCAAGAAGTTAACTTGAAAAAATCATAAAAACATCAACTATTTTAGATTCTAAACACAACACTATCTCTAAACACTCATATCAAACATTCTAAAATTCTTATATTGAAAACTCTCCCAATAATATTATACCATTTTTACGTAGTATAAATTTTCTATTCTTAAATTTCAAAATTAAATCCTTAATAATACATACTATTATACCTTATTAATGTCATAATTCATTATAAACTACCCACTATATGAATTTTTTTACCTAAAAATTTAAATCATACTTTATTATGGCGGTTTGTTCATATCCCATTAAAAAATTCAAATCTATCTCACCAAATACTATCTTTATATTCTCAATGTGTTTGTAATTTGAAACACTAAATATAAAAAAATATTATTAAACACTAAAAGTATAAATAAAAAATTCATGTTAATAAAAAAATTATAATCAAAATATAATGGAAAATTGTATTCCTAGAAATAAATTACTCGTAATTATATATAACATTTATTGTTTAACTTTGATCTTATTAAAACTATATTTAATATTCTTAAAATATATATGTTAATCAAAATAAATTTACAAATTGTTCTATTTCATTATATAAATTACAACTCAATTTCATTTTTAGAAAACCATTCAATTTCATTATAAAGTACATACTAAATTCATATAAAAAAATACAATTATTCCAATTTAAATATACATAGACAAAAAAACTAAATGATTATTTCATAAAAAATTACCATTATTATAAAATCATAGTTTAATCACACTTTTAGAATTCCATAATTCCAAAGTGAACCAAATTATATAACCACTATTTTTAAAATCATTTATAATTTAATTTAAAAATAAATAAATATTATTCTTAAAATTTAAAAAGATATAGAAATTACATTCCTCATTAAATATAATATTATAAATCTATAATTCCTTAATTATATAAATACTAAAAAAAATCCACTATTTCAACCCTTTATAATTTAGAACTGATTTAAAATCATTCCACTGAATAAAGAAAACACATCAATAATAAATAATGGATTGTTTGATAGTTCCTTGAAACATGGGATTTTGTTTTATGAATCACTATTCCTAGGTGGTTTCCAATGTATTTATTTATGGAACTGTAAACATCCAATATTTATTTATCCAAAGGGGACCTTATTTCCAAAGGTATGTGTTTCTTATGTTTGAACATTAAGATACTTAAGAATGTGCATTAGTCGAGAGAATGTGAGGTTAGACTCAACACTCCATTTTAGGGGGATTATTGTCTACTTCGGGACTCTCTTTGTAAATTTAAGATATATTCCTTAATCCTTATTAATTTAGTAAGTATATCAGAAGTATCCCTTGGAATTTACAATCACTTATTAACATGTGTAAAATTTAGAATCATCTGTATGAATTTAAGGTTCTTCATTAATAGAAATACCCATATTTGTTCGAGGTTTTCCCTCAATGGTATCCTCTAATATACTGATTAGTGATTATATTAATCATTGTTCTGATGATGCAAGTTTTTAAGACACTCAGTGGGGAACTTGAGAATTTATTTTCATCCAGGGAGACGAAGGGTTGTTTTGATCGAGGATTTGTGCCCGTAAAATGGGCTACCTTCATATCCTTGTGAGAGGAATCAGAACCCTTTTAGTTCGGTGTCGCTTAACAGAACACATCATATCTTTTATGGTCATGGGATATGGACCTCTAAGCGAAAGGTGCTTGGTCAAAACATAATGTGGGACCAATGATGAAGTATCCCAAGAAACATCGAAAGGATATGGGTATCCAAGTAAAATCAGACCCTATTGGGAGTATAGCCCACGGAGAACAGGGTTGATTTGAAGTGTTGGTTTTGAACCTCAAGGAGGCTTCCTACATATCCTATATGGAAAGGGAATCAAATTCAACAATGTTCGGTAAGTCTAATAGGATATTATGGTCCTTTGAGAGAGATGTGTTTAGGCTTACTTCTTAAAAAGGATTCCCTAATGATTTGGGGATTTAATTTGGGGATTATTCCTAAGGAGGATGCCCAGTGAGCTTGTTCTTAAAAAAGGCTTCTTACGTATCATGGTTTGAACATGAATCAGAGTTCTCTTAGTTCATTCCAATGAATGTTTTTCCATATGTTGTAAACATAATGTATCCTTAAGCCCACTTGAGTCATGCTCGGTGTGAGAAAATAGAGGATGTGAGATATTCAAAAATAACATGTCACACGTTTCCTCCTCCTCTAATGGAAGAGGGCACGTCGACCATGGTAGAGGGTGAGGCGATGAGCCTTCCCTATATTCTATTTACATTGCACAAGGGCCCAATGTTAGGAGAAATGGATGAAGGCTAGGGGATTACACCTGGATGGCTACCCTTGGAGACAAAATGATACGAGAGAGGAAAAGGGTAAATAGAGTCCCTAGGACCATCTCCCCTTTGGTCATTGGCACCGAGGAAGGGAGGAGGAGCAATGATGTCCCCTCCTGCAAGAAAACCTAGGGGAATACACCAGGATGGTTGCCCTGATGAGATTGGTTGGGTCTTACTCTTAAGAAGGATTCATTTTTGATATTGGTTGGATATTACTCCTATGGAAGATGACCTTTTGAGACATAACCTATCATAGGAGTCAGGTAATGAGTTTTTAAAAGTTTCTTGAGGAGTTTATCGACTCAAGGTACTTGAGGAATCCATAAGGAAAGTCCAAACTCGTAACATGTGAAAGGAACCAAGAGGAGGAAGTCAACTCAAAGCACTTCATTGAGTGTGATGGAGGGTCTCAAATCATGGTATTCCAAGGCTATATGTTGGCCCACAGAAAGGGAACAATGGAAAATGTTGTCAACCAGATCCAAAAAGTTTGTGGTCAGGCTGTCCATTTTCCATGGGGGTCAGTGATAGAAGCCATGGAACCATCCTGAAGGGCCGGGACCGTAGCCACACACTGACCCTGAGTGGGGTTGCGGTGGTGAAGCCCCTGTGGTATGGACTAGTGGGGTCGCGAAGGATCTCTTACAAGGTGCCTCGCATAGGATCTCTGTGTAGCTCATCCGCATAGGTACTCTTCACAGGTTTGGCACACAGGTGCTCCGCGCAGGTGCATCGCGCATGTGCTCCGCAGAGCTCCATGTGTTCTAGACCATGATGGGACTTTGGACCACCTTTCCCAATTTAATTATCTCTTCTCTCATGTTTTATAGAGGTACTTAGAAAATTTTGGGTGATCATGGGGAAAGAGCTACGCAACTGGATCATTGGGTCTTCTTCCATTTTTTCATGTCTTCAAATGGGGAGCCCAAGGTTCCTATTTATAGGCAAGGAGGGGAACTGGCCGAAGGGAGGTTTTCCACATAGCTCATCCTTATAGGTTATTTGCAAAGGTCATCCGTGTATGGGTTTAGAATAATTATCATCACGTAGGTCCTCCGTGAAGGTCCTCCGTGTAGGTCCTTAGTGTTGGTCCTCGGCGTAGGTCCCCTTATGAAATTTATCTGCCTTCCAAGTGGCATAACTTTTGATACGTAAGTCCCTTCTCGCTCCGCAACCAGTCAAATTGAAGCTCTCAAAAAGACCTAAACTTCTTGAGATTTATAATACACCATGCCTCCTCAGATGAACTTTTGAAATTTAATTTAATCGATCTAAACCTTTTCATCATCAATTTTGGAAATTCACTGCTTACTCGAAGATGGGGGAATAATTCCACATATAAATTGGTATGGAGTATTATTTTGGAACATTGAAATCCAGACCCTATATTCTTCCTTCCTAGTGAAAACATCTTTACCCATACATGAAATGTTTTGTTTATTTGATAATTTTATCTTCACTCTACAAAAAAGTTCATGGAACACATTTCATGGTGTCTACAATGACCTATTTCTTACTTTAATTAATTACATTGCCCTAAATAAAGTATTCAAGAAAAAACATATTAAATTATTTGATTCTAATATTTATTTAAATTCATTTAATTATAGTCATAATAATAAATTATATACATATGTCATATGGTCAACTAACCTGCAGATTTGTGAAAATGTGTCAAAATCATCACTTAATTACACCCATAAGGCATTTGATATGTTATTTTTCATTTCACCCTTAGGATACTCAAACTAAAATAGAACCCATATATAAATTCCCTACACATTATATCCATACATCATTAGAAACATATATTTCCACCATATTCATGTTGTCCAATCATGTGCACGATGTACAACCATTTCTCAATAGCCCATATCCTCTCCAAAAAAATACATAAAACCCAAAATATTACTATGATAACACTTTTAATGACCCTACTAAGATCCTTCATTCGCTTAGACTAGATATAATCATACCATATGTTTATTCTCTATTCACTAAGGGATAAAAACTAGTACAGAAGTTCTAAAGGAATCACTAGGGAAATATTTTTTCCTTATATAGTGACAGTTTTGGTTGAGGACATATTTTATCTAAATCATTGATATTATCCTTTATATAATAGATGTTTCGTAATATCATTTAATAATAGGATCACTATGGAATTATTTTTATAACTATATTATATTATTACCAACCATATATATTTACATAAAAAATTTAAATTATCAGTAGTCAATATGAAAAACCATCTTTTAGATGGAAAATAAATCAATTAATAATGTGAATGTTGTTAAATGCTATGTAAATATTCTATTAAGAAAGTACACCAACATCTCAATTCTTGATGCAGTTATAAAATACTGCCCCAATGTATAACTATCCTATTAAAATTCCAGATATGTATCCCTGGTAACCATATGGTATATTAAATTCCATATGTGAAACTGAAAAATCATGAAGTGAACATGTATGTTGTGAGTTCAAATACTTGGTATGAATTTCTAAGCGACCTCAACCCCCATATGTGGATAATCCAGTAAATTATTATGATGGTGTATTTTAAACATATATATATATATATATATATATATGTATATGTATATATATATATATTAATATTAGATTAAATAAAATACCTTCCTAGAGATCACTTACCGTGTGTATGTATGTGTGTGTAATAAAATTATAAACGATAACTCCAACACCACTTGGTGTATCAAAACTATGTATGAACCCATCATAGTGTCCTTATGGTTAAAAAATTATCCTCCAATATGAAATCTATCCATTGGTATAAAAATGCTATAACAGTAAATTGTTTTGGAACACCTATTATCCTACCTCAAGAAGGACGATTAACTATGTTCTATAATAAGTCTCTTCATAAAAATATATTAATGAATAAAAATCAAGTTCCATAGTAACCCTCTTCATGCTTAGTTAAGATAAATGAATAGTCGAGTTTCTTGGGTACCCCCATATAGAACATTATAAGATGCATTGTCAAAGACTAATGAAACCAATTTATCACCATCTAAAATCGTTATAACCATGAAGGCATTACCATAGTTCAAAAAATAGCCAGTTCCACCAATTATGGTTTTATTATAATAATAAATAGAATTTTGTGCCTATATAATAAATTTAATAAAATATATGCACATCAGAAGTCTCTTTAATGTACTAATAAAACTCGAGTATAATCCAGACAACATTATCCAATATAAATAAACATGTTCTTTATATCAAATAAATCCTTTTTAAATTAAAAGAATATTATTAGAAACATAATGTTGCTCCAAAAATCATATCAAACCAATATATATAATACAAAATAGAATATTCCAATTTTTTTGATCAAGCTCAATTTCAAAATAAAATTTTAAGAAGATTCCTTTTAAATTATGATATTTTATATGTCGACTGACATTATGTTATCCCAAAAAATCATTAAACCATCTTCCAAAGTTCAAAACTAGCTCACTAATCTCTAACCCTTACCTGAGATAACATGATGAAAAATTGAACTGAAAATGACGTTGTCGTCGAAGGAATCATTGACATTCTCTCACATCCATGATGGTTTGATGAAAATGTATATGTTTACCAACATTACGAAGGTAGGAAGTTGCTAGATTTTTTGTTCATTGATGCTTTGGAAAGAAAATTGTTTGATAGGATGGGATATTGGGATCACCCAAAAATCTTTACAGGAATTATTTCCAACTCTATAACTCTCTTATAGAGTTTAGAGTTGTTTTTATATCATTACCAAATCCCATTGCATAACTAGTTACCCTTGCTCTAGTGATCGGATTGAAATCATGATAATATTTAAACACCTATATATATTATAGGTTTTTCATCTTTCTATTAATAGTGTATGATGATTTGTTATGAGCTGGGATCTTAAGATATTTTTGTCGTCTAGGGTGGTGGTAGTTATTGTGGGGTTAGAATTAAGCATGTGAGAGGGATTCATATATATCCCAATAAAAGAATAAAAATTCCCAAGGTTTGGTGCCACATAACGGGGGAAAACGTACCTTTTTAGGGTCATCTTCAAAGGACATATTCATGTAGTTTAATGTTATTCAGTAAAGACTACTACGTGAATGGTTCCATGAAATGGATTGTGTGTGACTTTCATAGGATTACACTATTCTAGATTTTCCTTTTTATAGGGAACTAAGTATGAGAATATGTAGATCGTATTTAGATCCCCTCTAGAGGAATTGAATGTTCATCATGAGAAAATCATTGTTATCCTTACAAATTTTAGTATAGTGTTGTAAAATACTCCTCATATAGGGGTTATATTGTTGTGGATGGTATTTAAACAAAATAGAAGGCTTGTGTGTGTGAATATCAATAGGATTATCTTTACTCAAGATTATATGAATTGCCTTATTAATTTCATGTAATTGAAAATTAAATGTTTTGTGGATGTTGGATTTAATCTCATATAGGTTCCAAACATATCATGGCTAATAGAAATCAAACCCCACAAGGTTTGGGTGACATAGTTTAAGGTCATGTGTGAAGATTGGTCGATGTACTTTAACTTAACATGGTATGGACATGATCAAAATAGTTTGAATTCATATTTATCAGACATAGATATTATTCATATGATTCATCTTAGTTATAACAAAAGAATGATCAACTAGTCCACTACACCAATGTGAGTCATTATCATTATAAAAAACAAGATATGGAAGATCGGTATTCTTTTATTGGTGTTAACAATAGGGAGTTTATTATGGAATTTGCATGAGCTTCTATTTTAGGTATCATTAGGGTATTATACATAGTTGGATGGCCATAAATACCCACTTAACCCTTAATAATAATAGGAAGTGAAAAGATTATTGTTAATGCTGGGGATTAAACATTACAGGAGGAACATATATGGGAACCAAGAAGATTATATTCAATCAAAGAGTATGATGAATATAAGGAGGGGTATATCAACATGATTTAATGATGGAACTGATATAAGTAAATCTACTAAATGTTGATATATGGGGATTATTCATAGTTGCTACTTAGATGTACCTAACATGACCAATGGCTTGGGTGAAGTTAGGGAGAGTAATGGGAATACAGATATAGGGAATCCCTTATATAAGGAAAATGATAATAATATAAAGACACAATATGTTTTATGAAATTGTGATGAATATTTCATCTCATGGTGTTTTGGAAAGCGATGAGGAGTGTCATGACTCAAGGTATTCTCTAGAATCATGGATGGGATTGTAGGAACTAAAATCCAAAAACAAGTTTGATCAAATACTAGATGATTATTACGTGATGAATTATTTATCACTGGGTATGGTGATAAAAAAGAGGGGACTAAGCAGACGGCCTGGGACCGTATCCCATAATTGATGATGAATGTTAGTTTGGGGTTGTATCCCCCCATTTACCATTGTAATGTGACTTTTACTCGAATTTGGAGATTGGGTCTATGTTAGGAGATTTGTTCATCAATATGTATCTTTTAATTATAGTAATCACAACTTGGTTCGTAAAAAATGGTCAATTCATTGATCAATTTCAAATATAGGAATAATGGAATATCAATTTCGGTGTAGATTTGGACCATGTATAGTGAATTTATAATGATATGGAAAACTTTTTAGGCTTGAGAATTATGAAATCCTAGTATGGATGTTGTATCACTTCTATAAGGACTTTTTATAACTATCTCATGGTGTCGAGTTATTGGAGAAAAATTAGAATGAGCTAGTAAACCTGCACACTAAAAACCATCTATATAGATATAGAACATAAACAAAGAATGTTTAGATATAAAAAGTGGCGATATTTTAAGGAATATTATTAAAAAATAAAATTATATAGTTTATTTAAGATTCATTAGACTTGTACATTTGTGATTTTTAGTTTAGGGTCATGTGACTAAGACTAAAACTTGACTTTACTCATCAGGAAAGGTTGTATTTTGGTGGATTGAGAATAACTCACATGCATGAAACATGAGTCTTTTGATTCCCAATCTCTGTTGAGACTTCATTTACCTACTTCTAGATTGAATCATTGAAGTTTATTCATCCTATAATCATACAACCCAAAATTCGATGGTATTGAAAATAATTGGCTGATATTTCATGACCACCTCATCAGGTCATCAGAAATTTAGAATCTCAAGATTGTTATTGTTGAATGAGTACATTATGTATGTGGAAAAATGTTTAGGCTTAATTAATTAAGCCTTACTATGTTTTCCACTAATAGATATATTATTTATATGCTTTGATAAACTTTTTTTTTGTTTTTCCCCAGGTTTCCATAAGGATAAACTGAATAATTGGGTGTAATTTGGTCCAATTTCCCTTCATGAATCAATATATAAAGAAAATCCTTATTGAAATATAATATCATGATTTTATGTCGTGAAAATTGATGGTATGACTATTAATATCAATATTATCTAAAATGTTCCACTTATATTTCCTTCTCCTAGTCCTTTGGATATCATACAAATTAATCTCCTTGGAAAATGTGAAATTCCCTAGAAATTGATTTCGTTTTATATAAATACCTTTCGTCACATATATTTAAGAGATTGATACTAATTTTGTTTCCCTTATCTTCCACATATTACATGATTGGAATGGCAACAAGGTTGAATTTGGTTTCTTTAAAGAGGTGCCCCAATCTCAAGTAATTTAGGGGAATATTTTTGTGGTAGTGTTGACTATGAAGTCATCGAATTATATGTTAGAAAATATTAAAAATCTCTTAGAACTGTGGTAAATGTTAAGATGGAATGATGTTAAAAATTCACCCAATGAGGGGGTGAAAATATAAAAAATATCATTGTAGGACACCGGGACACCCTGAGAGGGGATGGGTGAATCACAGTGTCAACATTTTCTTTTAAAGTGATGGATAGTGTACTCACGTTGGTAGGAAGGTGTTGAACTTGTATGATTTATATGAACAGAAAGAAAACATTCACATACAGCGAGACGACATATCAATTTTTACTTGGTTCACCACTAAGGGCTACGTCCAAGGAGTATACACCGACAGGTTTTCGGTCGTACCAAATTCCACTAAACTTCACTAGATGTGAATTACAACGGTTCAGGCACAATCAATCTGTCCCATGCTCACGACCTTTATAAAGATTCAGGGATAGCTCACTACTTCCCTCGAGTCACTCCCGTTGACTCACCCCAGCTCACTTACCTTCATGAAGTCACACTCAGTTTATAGACGTGAAGGTCTCTTCATCATCGCAAAATAATACATCCTCTGTTGCGTGTAGATTCTCTATTGAAGTCCAACTCTCTCCTATAGTCAAATCTCACTTCCCATTAAGGGTACCGGGAAATCTCCCATCTTTCACGCAGCTCAAAAACACTACCTCACTTCTTTACATCCTAGCACGCATGTCTCCTGTGTGGTAAAAATTCGGCGCGCAAGTTCAAACTGGCGCATAGGTATGAACCAACCACCTGCACGACACCACCTACTTCGACTTCAAACCTTCGCGACTCAATTCCATTCTCACCGAAACCACCTTGGACGCGCAGCCAACACCAGGCACGTATCCTCTACCTACGCGGCCCAACTACCACTTGCGCTACTCAACTACTTGCATGACAGGAGCTCGAAAAATAACTATGTATTGAGCTTCGTTACAAATTATGAGGGGTGGTCCTCTATATATAGGCAAACTGGACCCCCTGCGCAGTGGCGCGCAAGTATCTTCATGGTGTGCAAGTCTCGGCGCGCAACTCCAATCGCCCTATACTCTGTCATGTAACTCACTTGTGTGACCCTATTTCATTTTACATATTTTGAAGTTGTGATCATGAAGAACAATAGGCACCCAACTTTCCAAACCTCCTAGGCACCGGTGCGCAAGTCCTTTCACGGCGCACAGGTCACTTGTGCGACTAGCCCAAAACATGTGCGGTTCTTATCCCTTTTCCATTTTTCTATGTTCTTATCTAGAAAAACATATGGAACGCATGTTTACTATCCTTCCAGTGAATGTCGTGCATGTATCTTTTCAAAAACACTTTTCTCCATTTGTCGACTTTCAGGCCCAAAAATTTGGCAAACACTTGAAAAAGGTTCCACCTTCAATAATGTAATCTTTTTTACCTGTATGAGAACTTTGTTGGCACACATTTGAACTTCCTTTGAGAACATAAAACAAAAAAACCATACTCCAATTCATGCAATGATGACCACGGTTCCATCAATCTCCCTATTTGGTTTTGTTGGCAATCCGAAAAAAATTCAATAGATCCCCATCCACATGTAAACCATAAATGCTAGAATCAACTAAGATAACACTCTATGTCTATGTGAGAAATGATCGGTGTAGAAAACAAGAGAGGAAGATTGAATTGGGTTCCCGTGTTTTGGAATTATCAATGATTCCCAAGAAGCATTACATGACCAATGTATTCCTTCTCATCCTATCACTGACACTAAATTCACATCATGTCACAGAAGCATTACATGCCTGAACATGCCTGAATTTATTCCTTTCTCCCCCATTGTCAATAAAGCCAATGACCGGTAACTTGTTCATTGTTAAGCTCAAATCATACTCCCCCTAGATAGTATCTCCCCCACAAACCTGCATCACATCCATAAACATATAAAAATAGTTATAATAAATGGGGAGAGGGGTAATGTGAAACCTCCTTATGCACGGGGATGTGGCTGAACACCGAGGTTCAACAGATGCTTCCCAAACATAGCCGCTGACAGTGGCTTGGTTAGGATATCATCGACTTGCTCATCAGTTCCCACATGATCCATTCTAATCACCATTTGCTCAACTTTTTCATGGATAAAATGATACCTAATTTCAACATGTTTTGTACGAAAATGATGAACATGATTCTTCATGAGAACAATTTCACTCTTGTTATCATAGTAAATTACCATTGGTTGATTCACCTCATCACCAATATCTGTTAGTTGTTGCTTCATCCATAGTAGTTGAGTGCGTGCCTTTATGGATGATATATACTCAGCTTCAACAGTACTAAGAGAAGTACTTTTTTGTTGCTTGATCAACCAGCCAACACATTTCTTCACAATATAGAAGGCCCCACCACTGGTGGACTATCTGTCAATACATCACCAGCCCAGTTTGAATCAGAAAACTATGATAATTCATTGTTCCCGCCTTCAGCAAAATATAACGCAAATTTATGTGTACCTTGAATGTACCTCATGATTCTTTTTTTACTTCTGCCATATGTTCCTCCTTTGGATTACTCTGATAGAAGGCCGCAAGACATGTGGAAAAGGCAATATCTAGTTATGTCGCTGTCAGGTACAGTAGGATTCCAATGATCCTCTTGTACATGGTGGGATCAATAGAGGTCCCATCCTCATGCTTTGCATGTTTATTTCCAACTACAATGGGATTCGACATTGGTTTGGAGTCTTTCATGTTAAACTTCTTCAACAGATCTCTTGCATACTTTTCCTGATAAATGAAAGTGTAATCCTTCTTTTGAATCACTTGTAGCCCCATGAAAATTGTGAGCTCCCCAATCATAGTCATTTCAAATTCTAATTTCATATGATTGGTAAATTCATCCACTGATTTCTGCCTCCTACAACAAAATATGATATCATCAACGTAGACTAGAACGATGAATTGATCTTTTGGAGAATTCTTTACATATAGATTATGATACACTCCTCCTCTTTTAAACTCTTGATTCCTGAGATATGAGTCCAGGCATGAATACCATGCTTGTGGTGCCTGCTTCAAACCATGTAGGGCTTTCTTCTGTTTGCAGACCTTTGTCTCATCAGTACCAAGAACAAAACCAACTGGTTGTTCAATATAGACTTCTTCTTCAAGTACACCATTCAAGATTGCTGTCTTGACATCCATTTGATATACATTATATCCTTTTTGGAGTTACATAGCAAGGAGAAGTCTGATTGACTCCAGTCTAGCCACTAGAGAAAAGGTTTATTCAACATCAACACCTTCAATCTGGGAATACCCCTTACATACCAGTCGGGCCGTGTTTCTGATAACACTTCCATGATCATAAAACTTGTTCTTAAAGATCCATTTTTTACCAATCACATTGTGAGCTTCGTGTATCTGGACAAGATCCTATGTCTGATTCTTATCAATCTAAATTAGATCTTCATTCGTTGCCTTCACCCAAGATTGATCCTTTGTAGATTCTTCGAATGAGGATGGCTCCACAACTGACAGAAATTCTGATTGCGTGTTATTCCTTATCCTCCTTGTTTGTGTGGGTGCACTCTAGTCCCCAATTATGTTATATGGATCAATATCAGCTCTAAGATTTCTCCTGTTTGGTTCAATTGCATTATCTCCGGCCATAGTTTCTTCATCAGATTATTCTTCTAACTAAACATCATGAGGTGACTGCTGAGTGTTTTGTACAACTTCCTCTATTTCTGTATTGGTATTTTCTCCATATTCACTTTCTTCCTCACTTTCGATCACATCAGCATATGATGCCCATGAAGCATTTGTGATTTTCTCTTCAATTATCTTAACATCAATGCTTACTACAATCATTCCTAATCTCTTGTTGAAACACTTGTAGGATTTTATGTTCATTGGATACCGAAGAAAAATTCCTTCATCAGCATAGTCACCAAACCTCCCTTGATTTCCTTATTTATTCTGGATGAAACATTTACTTCCAAAAACATAAAAGTATTTCAACAAAGTCTTCCTTCCATGCCACAATTAATATGGTGTCTTAGTATCTCCCATATAAAGACCTGTTTGATTCTGAATGTTCACTACAGCTTCAACAACTTCTTTCTAGTAATGGAAAGAGATACCACTCTCAATCAGCATAGTCCTGGCCATGTTGTTAACCTGTCGATTCTAGTGCTCAACAACTCCATTTTGCTGTGGAGTTCTCACAGAAGCTACCTCATGTTGTATTCCATGTTTTTCTAGGTAATTCTCAAACTCAATGGACGTGTATTTCCCTCTATTATCATATCGTACAACTTTGATTGTTTATCTAGAATCATTCTTGGAAATTTGACGATTTGTTTTCATGCAGTCAAGAACTTGTTGTTTCCTATGAATGACTATAACACATTCCATTCTATTGTAATCATCAATGAAAAGAACAAAGTACCTTTCTCTATGGGTTCTAGCAAAATTTATCGGCCCGCATACATCTGTATGTATTAGATCAAGAAGATGAGATTCTCTTTTCTTCTTTGTCAGATATGAACTATAGACAAGATTTCCACGAATGCAAGCATCACATGATTTTTCATGTTTACGTTTCGATTTTGGAATGTCCATGAAAATCCTCGATTTTGATATTTTATCTTTGTCTTGTTGATTGATGTGACCCAGTATCCTATTCCACAAATTGTGTTCTTCTTCAACAGTCATGTAGAAATCATTTTATTTACTATCATCCTGATACAGGTTGCCTTCTGTTCTACATCCTTTACTATGTGAATTTCAAGTCTTTCCCTTGATAGTGAAACCTTTCTGATTTAAAGTAACAATAATTCCTGAGTCACAGTGTTGACTCACACTGAGTGGATTATGATGTAGGCCATCTACGTAAAAGACTTCAGTCTTCTTTAGATATCTATTATCTAATTGAGTACTTCCACTGCCTTTTATTTTTAGAGCTCCATCATGAAAAAATCAAACCATTCCATCAACCTTCCTTTTGATATCTATTAACAGGCCTGCATTACCTATCATATGGGACGAACAACTGCTATCCAGAATCCATGCACTGTTTCTTTTTTTAGCTTTGAGGGCCACCAATGTAAGGTTGGATTTCTCAATTTTCTTCCTTTCATTCCATGAGACATTGGAATGAGTATAGAGATCTGATGGCCATTCAATTAACTCATCTATGTACATTTGTTCTTCATAGATAAAGTCTTCTTTGAGAGGAGAAAACCAGTTTGAAAGAGAAACAATATCATTTCTACAAGATTTGGCTTATCTTGAATTCCGGTATGAGGTGTCCATGTACCTTCTCTGCCTGCAATTAACAGCCTTATGACCAAAGTTAGAGCAATGAAAATTGTATCCATAGAAACTGTTTCTTTAATAAGATGGAGGATATGAAGTCAGTCTCCTTTGTTGATGTCCCAGATCTTCCCCATTCAAATAGCTCCTTACCTCTTCGCAATATGACATGGTATGGTCCAGATAGCCGCAGAACTAAAACTTCATGAGAGGAAATGTCTTCTCACTTGAGTTTCTCCACATACATTATTCCTTAGGAGAACAGTTGGACTGCCTATCATTTCTGAATTTTTTAAGATAATTTTCAGTTATCCTTTTATTTTGGATTGAGGGTTTCTTTTTCATAACTTTAGGAAATGTTTAAACATGTACAATTTTCATCTTGTCTTTCTTTTGTCTCTATTTACTTCCACCAGTTGATGTATCAACTTCACAACCAATTCCACTCTTTCCCATGCAGGTCTTTGATCACTCAAGATTTTTCCTACCCCTTCTGAACCACTCTTGGATCTTTCTAGTAATTCTGCATATGATAATATTTCAAAGTGTATTATCTTAATTGATTATTTTGAAATTGATTCAATCTCAAGTTTAGTTCGCATGAGTAACTGCTTCCTTCTAAAGACCCTCAACAGTCTTGGATTTTTCTTCTAGTATGGAGGTGAGGTCATTGATGACCTTTGCCTACTCTTCAATTATATCCTTCAGATCCACTACATCATCATTACTTTCAAGAATTTTAGATTGTACTTTCACAAATTCTTGCAATCATTCAATTTCAGCTTCAAGTTGATCAACATATTCTGTTGATTCTTCTACAATTTTATTCCAATTTTTGAAACTCTTACATTTAATCTGAAGATTCATAAAAGCATCCTTAAGTTGTAAATCGTGATCCGCACTATTTTTTAACTGATTTTCTCCACCAGTATCTTATTATTTTTCAACAGTGGCCATCATGGAAGCATGTTTCCCAGTTTTAAATTCTGGTTCTTCTTCATCAGATAATTCATTATCATCTCCTTCCTCTTAACAGAAAAAACTCTTCTTTAGAAATTTCTTTCTAGATTTGAAGTATCCTTTCTTGAAAAACCTTTTCTGAGGTTCTCAATGTTTTCATCATCGTTATCATCATCATCAATCATTCTTATGCACTGAGAAGCAATGTACCCGACTTTGTCACAGTGAAAGTAAGCTAAATGTAACTGCAATATGAATTTCCCTTTTCCCTTCTGGAAATTCTTGGAAATGAGAGAGATAATTTCGTTTTCCTCATCATCTCCACTGTCATGACCCGACCCTACCTGGGCTCGAGCCGCAACTACCCCAGGCCCGCCTCCATAGGCCAGGGGCTGGAGACCAGCGCCGAAGGCACAAAAACTCAGGGAGGCCTTTGCCTAAGCACCTGTACACACACACACGCAGCAAACTCAATGAAAAAGTGCAGAGTAAAAGAAAAGACAAGAAGAGTAAAAAAGAACAACTGCTATAAATAAACCTCATAGTGCATCGACCACTACAAGTACAAAGTACAAACTGAAGAGAAAAGGGGAAAAACACGCGCCCAACCGAAAAGTGCCACAACCTAGAAACAGGTAAACAAAAAGAGAAACAGATGGCAGATCTCCCACCAGGATCCTGGACACGACCACCGCACGCGGTCTAAGCTCCCAAGCTCTTACGCTCCACTAAAGTCACGCTCCACTTGTCCGTCGTCTACAAGGACACACCAAGTGCGGGGAAAGCCCAAGCAGGGGTGAGTATAAAAATACTCAGTAGGGTACCCCGAAGGCTCGAGGGAGAAACAAAAGAAGGTACCGAAGGGTGAGCAGTAAAGCGAACAAGGAATAGAAAGGAGTACAACTGGAAGTGAAGTAAAGAGTCTAGCTCAACCCAACAAGAGAAATGAAGTAGACTCGTCCAGGCACAAGGAGCTGGAAACATTGAGAAGATGCACTTCCCGTTGAGTCTTCGCTACCTATAGCAGGAGAGTAGACTCACCCAACCACGAGAAGCTAGACACAGAAAGCACGTGGCATACCCTGCGCGTCTTCGCCTCACCTGGAAGGAGAGTAACCAAACCCAAGAAGTGGGTTCTAGAACAAGGTATATACATGTCCATATGCTCAACAAGAAGCCCGAACAATGCCGTAAGGGGATCTCCGTCCCATATCTCAGCCCAAGAAAAGTGTCGCCAACAATCCCAGACATAACCCCAAAACTGATGCTCAGCATCCCGAACGTCTGCCCTGAACCACAAGCCAAGGGGCTCAGTCACCGCACCTTGATACTATCCGCTTTGGGCGGCACTGACTCGCCCACACGGTTTTAGATCGCGTCGCAAGAACGCATCTCGGTGGGGAAAGTGCCCCTCGAACTTGAGAGTTCTAGGGAAAGTCCAACCACACCTCTTCACTGCCCCGCAGTCGAGAGGTCTCCTCAAAGTCAAGCCGTCACAACACTGACCCGTACAACCAAGGGTCCCGCTCCGGTAATCACGGAGGTAAGCCACAGACTAGCCTAGTCGAGAGGACTGAGTCTGGAATGTCAACCGGTATCCCACTGCCCAGCCCTGCTGGAGGGTAATTCATAACCAAAAGTTGGGTGACCCACTGCCCAGCCCTACTGGAGGGTAAACCTTAATACATCGTCAGGCGACCCACTACCCAGCCCCGCTGGAGGGTAAACAATAATACATCAACCGACGACCCACTACCTAGACCCGCTGGAGGGTGGACCATAATCAGATATCGGGTGACCCACTACCCAGCCCTGCTGGAAGGTAAACCCTATACATCATCAAGTGACCCACTGCCCAGCCCCGCTGGAGGGTAAACTAAATTATATCATTATGCGACCCACAGCCCAGCCCTGCTGGAGGGTAGACCTGGAATAAGTCGACATGCGACCCACTGCCCAGCCGTGCTAGAGGGTAGACCTGGAACATGATGATGGGCGACCCACTGCCCAGCCCCACTGGAGGGTAGACCCTAAGAGTGTCGGGTGACCCACTGCCCAGTCCCTGCCGGAGGGTAAACCCTAGAAGTCAGTGAGCAACCCACTGCCCAGCGCTGCTGGAGGGTAAACCCGAAGAAGTCGATGAGTAACCCACTACCCAGACCCGCTGGAGGGTAGAACTCAGAACTGCTCTAGACATCTCCACTAGAGGTCACAACACTGGCCAACTGAACACGGAGTGGGTATCGTGCAACCTCCCAGCTCCAGAACCACTCACCCAAAAGAGGTGCAGCGTCTGCTCCAGCACTGGGTGTCATTAGCACCGCTACCGGCCAATCCATCGCGAGCAAAACTAGGGGGAGACCACTCAACCCTATTGGTCAAACAAACGAGTACATATACAGGGTAAATAAACTCCACCCTGCTAGCCAAACAAATGAGCACAAAGGGATCCTCTACGCCGCAAGAGGTCTAAGTACACAAAGCAGATCACGGCACGCACGTGGGGCCCACACGACGTGTGGCCCCAAGTCAACCCCAACTGAGCGGACAAACGTTCTTAGGTACAAAAAACCACACGTACCTCCAAGAGCTCCCGTATACTCCCAGAGTATACCTCGTTCCAGCCCATAGGCTATCGTGCACACGGCACCCAACGTCAACACGAAGGCGTGACATAACAACTCCAACCTTCCACCTCATCTGCTGAGGCACATCAAACCACATCTCGTGAATCATTTACATCACTCTCCCAAGAGTGCGTGATCACACACCAAGGGTCCGCTACAGACAAAGTAGGGCGAACCACCACTAGAGCACCTTCCATGCTCCACATTTAATAAAATCACGCAAGAGGCTCCGCACAACCAAACGGACCGCTCCGTTGTAATCCTCGCGGAAAAAGACGCGAGATCGACTACTCACTCGCCCGAAACAGTCAACAAGTGAAAAATGTACTATTCACCGTGACCAAACCCGTGTAGGGCCCAACCCAAGATCCCGAAACTGAACCAACATACCACGCCACTGCGATCCACTCGAAAAAACACATGGGATTGAGTAACCAATCACCCAAAACAGACACCTGGTGAAAAGGGAACTATTCACCGTAGCCGGGTCGGGTGGGACCCACACCACGTACCCGAAAAAGGTTGGGCGAACTGCACCATCGCAAAGCTCTCGGAAAAGCATGTCAAATCGACTGCTTACTTGCGTGGAATGGGTACCCGGAGAAAAAGATGCGTTCCGGCACACCACACACGAGCGGCGCCACGTGGGACCCGCATCCCGGTCTCGAAACTCAACGAACAGATTGCACCATTGCGATCCTCTCGAAAAAGTACACGAAATGGACTTTTAACTTGTCCGAAACGGTCGCCCGGTGATAAAGCTGGAAATCATTGTCAACTCCTGAAACGGCCCTGTGGGCCCTGCACTATCGTGCCGAATTTGAGAGGGAGGATTGCACCATTGTAATCCCCTCGGAAAAACATCCAGAAACGACTGCTTGCACGCCTCGAACGGACGTCCGAGGAAAAGGTCGTGAATCGTTGCCCGCAGATCAAAGGACGGGCCGTGGGGCCCGTGCCACAACATCGACCTCAACGCCTGAAACCACCCTGGAAAGCTCTGCCTCGATGCCAGGGTCCCAACTCCACTGACGGCGCTCAAAACAGATGTCGGACGCGTCTGCGCCGCTCAAAACAAGAAACTCGGGAGAAACGCTCGTCCACTTAAGGACGCGTCGCGCTTGAGAGACCCCTCGTTTTTGGAATTAAAAATTCCTGAAATCATCTCAAAACATTCCCCTCGACTCAAGCTCCACGATTCCATAGACGGCGTGCAAAACGGACCCCCGTAGCCCGAAATATGGGCGTCCGAAGGCTGAGGGTAAAAGCCCCTTGGGCTGGACCGGCCCGGACCTGCCGGTCCGCCCTGCTTGGGCCGGCCCGCGCCGGCCGGCCCGGTCCAGCCGAGCCACGGGCGGCCGCTCCGTGGACCACTCCCCCTACACACCCGTGCGTCCGCTGCACGGGATTCCCCACCGACCGGCCACGAGGGCCGGTAGCCTATTCCACGCCACGACCCGCAAAGCGCGGGTCGTTGCTGCGCTGCACGGGGCCGCCGCCTCGCGGCCCCCCTCTCGCTCCCGCCGACGCCCTGTCGGCGCCTCCGGATGCCGCCCCCGCGGCCTTCTGAAGCCGTGGCCACCGCCGCCTTCCAAAGCCACGGCCGCCGCGCCGCTTGCCCGGAGCCGAGCCGCTCCGCCGCGCCATCTCGCCGGACCGCCCTGCCGACCGCCGGGAACCGCAAAACCACCCCCAACTTCGTCGGGCCGCTGCGGAAGCCTCGGAGCTCCGATTTCACATACGAAAGGAACGTCGGAAAGCTTGGATCGAGCTCTACCAATCTATGGAATTTTATTGAAGATCAGGGTTGCAATTCGATGGTATAAATCGGGCTCAAAGAATGCGGGAATTCAAAAACGAAAACGAAATAACTCCTACCTCGTTTGGCTTCGCCTGGCGCTTCCCGCGCGATCCGCCGCGCGCCATCGCCTCGCCAGAGTTGGCTCACCGGAGCTCGCCTTGCCAGAGCTCACCGGAATGGAAGAGGGAAGGGGAGAGATTGTGAGGAAGAATATGGGGAAGAAGGGGGAGGGGGTGCGTTTAAGTAATAACACTTAAACACCCCCGCCCGGCACGCCCCCGACCCCGCTCTCGAAGCAGACAAAAAGGAGGGTGTCTCTAGGGTAAAAACGACGCTTAGAGCACAACGGCGGTCTCGGAATTTTAATCGGAGACCCCGTTCAAAAGTTATTAAACTTATCACTCGAGGCCGCCAAATTACGAAAACCCCCCTGGGTCCATTTTTCACAAACGGCCCGTGCCCGCAAAACTTATACCCCTCCTATGGTAAACGGCACACTCTGAACTCAATGGTGCCCTAGGTTTTCCAATCCGAGCCACCGTTAAAAATATGCCAGCATTTCGCCATTAAACGAATTAATTAATTAATTAATTAATCTGTTTAACGTTCCAGAAGCGGGTGTGGGGTCCAAACATCCCGCGCCGACAAGTTTTATGTCGTTCCTAGGGTAAACACACCATTCTGGACCCATCCGTACACTCGAATCCCTGATCCAGATCACCGTTTTGGAGTTATCCCATTTATTTGGCGTTTCCAGTGTGAACGCACTGAAAATTTAATTCCGGCCACTCCGGGGCTCGGAATAGCACGCCGTTTGAAGGCAAGGCTCTGGAATATCTTCAAGAATATTCCAAAGTCCTTAATAGAAAAAACCGGGTTCTTACATCATTCCCTCTTTTAAGATTTTCGTCCTCGAAAAGAAAATCAGGGGAGAACAAAGGGTACTAAGCCCACAACTGGCTTTCCCATACCCAGAAGAACCCACACACAGCTTTGCGTCACCGCACACAGACCAAAGGATCGATCTATTCATGCAAGGTCTGCTATTGCTGACGTCGTGCACCAACTCCAGACTTTGGGGCTAGGGCAAGGCGGTAGGGTACCTCGCCATCCCTTTGCACAGTCACAAACGGCCCGAAGGACCTTGGGGGTAGCTCACTTCCCCGGTCAAACCTCTACGTCGCACGTCGCGACTGGAATCACCGCCCGTACCTGGAACAAGGCCCGGTGATTCCCTCCTTCAGAATGTCCATATGGTTAAAAACCCAAGGATATCTGGTCACGCAAGGTTCCACAGTCGATGCTCTCTTACACGCTCAACAGGCGAAGGAGTCAACACCATCGACAAAAGGAAATGGTCTCACGCCTTTCTCCTTACCACCCCAGGGTTACACCCGACACCCTGTGTCACCCTGGTAACACCTCAAACAAGGAGACGGGAGAGAAGCATTTCACACGCAGAGCCTAACAATTCTACTGCAAGCAGTAGAAGGGTCACAAGGGGTACCTCTCACCATCTCGTGCACTGCAGGATCATAGACATCCAAAGCTTGCGGCTACCCGCGGTCCCAACCTTCAGCTCCCGGAGCCAGACGTGGACTGCCTAGTGGGGATGGGGAGATCTCGTAACGTCTTCCCCCACCTCCAGCTCCTCCCTCTCCTCTGCTAGCACCACCTCTCTGGGTACCACTCCGATCACGATGCTGCCTCTGCCGTGGTGGTGCGCCTGCTGCCTGCCCGATGCTCCCAGCAACTCGGGTCGGGCAGTCTCGTGCCAAGTGACCTCTCCTGTCACAAGCATAGAACCGATGCTCTCTGGGTTGCTCTGGTGCCCTCCGGAAACACTGTGGTGTAGGACCACGGCCCGGGATCCACTCACGGAAGGGCATCCTCGGCTGAGGCAGTGCGCCTTTTCGCCACAGTGGTATACGACCACGTCTCTGAAACCGGCAGTGGGAAGGCCTCCTGCATCGAGGTCCTGTACCCCGGCGCCTACTAGCTATGGCAGACGTCTCGGCTCCATTGCGCCCACTGCCACTACCAACCGCAAAACATGACACGAAGCCCTCTGTCACCAACACCTTCTCTAGCACCCCGACATATGTGGAAATGCCCAAGGGTACTAAGACAGCACGAATCTCTCGTCGAAGACCCTGCTCAAACTTCCGCGCTTGGAAGTTGTCGTCATGGACCAAGTCTGGGTGAAAGTGTGCACGGTCTGCAAAACTAGTCGCGTACTCGGCCACTGTCATCCCTCCTTGTTGAAACTGCAGGAGCTCCTGAATCCGAACGGAGCGCAAGCAGGAGGGAAAAAACTCCTCATGAAACAACAACTGAAAGTAGTCCAACAAAAGAGACGACTCCTCAAGAAAATGAGTCACCAGACTCCACCAATGCCCAGATACTCCATGAAATAGGGTGGCTGTCAAATCCACTCTCTGATCATTCGGCGTCTTCACAATCCTGAAAATGCGAACCACTGCCTCGAGCCAAACCTCTGCTGCCTGAGGGTCGGGCTCACCATTGAACCTCAGCGGTCCCTACCGCTGGAACTCACAGGGCGCGCTCAACCTGCGCTCAAGCTCGGCCTGCTCTGCTGAAACTGTCTACTGCTCAACAGGTGGGGTGCTGCTACCGGCCCACTCGGAGAAAGGGGCTCGCATGATGGGTTCTAGACTGAGGCCTCGTAGCTCACAGGGTCGTAGTCACGTACCCAAAGATGGTATCCTGGATGGCTGTCCTCACAGAGACATCCTGAATATTATCAAGGAGTGTCGCGGTCAGATGAGCATATATGTATATACCAATAGCAACGATGGGGAGCTGACTCAAGAAGGACGGTCAAAGACTCGATCCTATGTGATGCACAAACAAATTTCCTTGCAACAAGTGTCTCAGCATACCGAGTCAACAAGCGGGTTATCAAGGTCCTGGTGAATGGATATGTCGGCCGCCGCACCATCACTGGACTCCCTGGCCTGAGAGACGCTCTCGAGACACGTTAACATTGTTGCCCTATATCCCAACCAATTCCTCTTTTAGGGACATCTGCACCACGACCCAAGGAACGAAGCACCTTTGATACCACTTTGTCACGACCCGACCCTACCCGGGCTCGATCCGCAACTACCCCAGGCCCGCCTCCATAGGCCAGGGGCTCGCAACCAGTGCCAAAGGCACAACAACTCAAGGAGGCCTTTGCCTAAGCACCAGTACACACGCACACGCAGCAAACTCAATGAAAAATTGCAGAGTAAAAGAAAAGACAAGCAGAGTAAAAAGAACAACTGTTATAAATAAACCTCAGAGGGCATCGACCACTACAAGTACAAAGTACAAACTGAAAAGAAAAGGGAAAAACACGCGCCCAACTGAAAAGTGCCACAACCCAGCAACAAGTAATCAAAAAGAGAAACAGCTGGCGGATCTCCCACCTGGATCCCGGCCACGACCACCACACGTGGTCCAAGCTCCCATGATCTTACGATCCACTGAAGTCATGCTCCACCTGTCGGTCGTCTTCAAGGGCACACCAAGTGTGGGCAAAGCCCAAGCAGGGGTGAGTATAAAAATACTCAGTAGGGTACACCGAAGGCTCGAGGGAGCAACAAAAGGAGGTACCGAAGGGTGATTAGTAGAGCGAACAAGGAATAGAAAAAAGTACAACTGGAAGTGAAGTAAAGAGTCCAGCTCAACCCAACAAGAGAAAGGAAGTAGACTCGTCTAGGAACAAGGAGCTGGAAACGTTGAGAAGATGAACTTCTCGTCGAGTCTTCGCTACCTATAGCAGGAGAGTAGACTCGTCCAACCCCGATAATCTAGACACGGAAAGCACGTGGCATACCCCACGCGTCTTCGCCTCACCTGGAAGGAGAGTAACCAAACCCAAGAAGTGGGTGCTAGAACAAGGTATATACAAGTCCATATGCTCAACAAGAAGCCCGAACAACATGGTAAGGGGATCTCCGTCCCGTAGCTCGGCCCACGAAAAGTGTTTCCAACAGTCCCAGACATAACCCCAACACTGATGCCCAGCATCCCGCACGTCTGCCCTGAACCGCAAGCCAAGGGGCTCAGTCACCGCACATTGATACTATCCACTTTGGGAGGCACTGACTCGCCCACACAGTTTTAGATCACGTCGCAAGAACGCGTATCAGTGGGGAAAGTGCCCCTCGAACTTGAGAGTTCTAGGGAAAGTCCAACCACACCTCGTCATTGCCCCACAGTCGAGAGGTCTCCTCAATGTCAAGCCGTCACAACACTGACCCGTACAACCAAAGGTCCCGCTCCGGTAATCACGGAGGTAAGCCACAGACTAGCCTAGTCGAGAGGACTGATTCTGGAATGCCAACTGGTATCCCACTGCCCAGCCCTGCTGGAGGGTAATTCCTAACCAAAAGTCGGGTGACCCACTGCCCAGCCCTGCTAGAGGGTAAACCTTAATACATCGTCAGGTGACCCACTACCCAGCCCCGCTGGAGGGTAAACCATAATACATCAACCGGTGACCCACTGCCCAGCCCCGCTAGAGGGTAGACCATAATCAGATATCGGGTGACCCACTGCCCAGCCCTGCTGGAGGGTAAACCCAAATACATCATCAGGAGAACCACTGTCCAGCCCTGCTGGAGGGTAAACCAAATTACATCATCAATCGACCCACTACCCAGCCCCGCTGGAGGGTAGACCGGGAATAAGTCGACTGGTGACCCACTGCCCAGCCGTCCTGGAGGGTAGACCTGGAACTTGACGACGGGCGACCCACTGCCCAACCCCGCTAGAGGGTAGACCCTAAGAGCGTCGGGTGACCCACTGCCCAGTCTCTGCCGGAGGGTAAACCCTAGAAGTCAGTGAGCAACCCACTACCCAGCCCTGTTGGAGGGTAAACCAGAAGAAGTCGATGAGTAACCCACTGCCCAGCCCCGCTGGAGGGTAGAACTCATAACTGCTCTAGACATCTCTACTAGAGGGCACAACACTGGCAAACTGAACACTGAGTGGGTATCGCGCAACCTCCCAACTCCAAAACAACTCACCCAAAAGAGGTGCAGCGTCTGCTCCAGCACTAGGTGTCACTAGCACTGCTACCGGCCAATCCATTGCGAGCGGAACCAGGGGGAGACCACTCAACCCTGTTGGTCAAACAAACGAGTACAAAGCCAGGGGAAATAAACTCCACCCTGCTAGCCAAACAAACGTTCACAAAGGGATCCTCTACGCCGCGAGAGGTCCAAGTACGCAAAGCAGATCACGGAACGCACGTGGGGCCCACACGATGTGTGGCCCCAAGTCAACCCCAACTGAGTGCACAAACATTCTTAGGTACGAACAACCACACGTACCTCCAAGTGCTCCCGTATACTCCCAGAGTATACCTCGTTCCAGCCCATAGGCTATCGTGCACACGGCACCCAACGTCAACGCGAAGGCGTGACATAACAACTCCAACCTTCCACCTCATCTGCTGAGGCACAGCCAACCACATCTCGTGAATTATTTACATCACTCTCCCAAGAGTGCACGATCACACTCCAAGGGTCCGCTATAGACAAAGTAGGGCGAACCACCACTAGAGCACCTTCCATGATCCACATTTAACAAGATCGCGCAAGAGGCTCCTCACAACCAAACGGATCGCTCTGTTGTAATCCTCGTGGAAAAACATGCGAGATCGACTACTCACTCGCCTGAAACGGTCAACAGGTGAAAATGTACTATTCACCGTGACCAAACCCGTGTAGGGCCCACCCCAAGATCCCGAAACTGAACCAATAGACCACGCCACTGCGATCCCCTCGGAAAAACACACGGGATTGAGTAACCAATCACCCAAAATGGACACCTGGTGAAAAGGGCACTTTTCACCATAGTCGGGTCGGGTGGGACCCACACCACGTCCCCGAAAAAGGTCGGGTGAACTACACCATCGCAAAGCTCTAAGAAAAGCACGTCAAATTGACTGCTTACTTGCGTGGAACGGGTACTCGGAGAAAAAGATGTGTTCTGGCACACCGTACACGAGCGGCGCCACGTGGGACCCACATCCCGGTCCCGAAACTCAACGAACGGATCACACCGTTGCAATCCTCTCGAAAAAGTATACGAAATGGACTATTCACTTGTCCAAAACGGTCACCCGGTGATAAAGCTAGAAATCACCGTCAACTCCCGAAAGGGCCCTCGTGGGCCCCGCACCATCGTGCCGAATTTGAGCGGGCAGATTAAACCATTGCAATCCCCTCAGAAAAACCTCCAGAAACGACTGCTTGCACGCCCCGAACAGACGTCCGAGGAAAAAGTCGTGAAACGCTGCCCGTAGCTCAAAGGACGGGCCGTGGGGCCCATGCCACAACTTCGGCCTCAACGCCTAAAACCACCCTGGAAAGCTCCGCCTCGATGATAGGGTCCCAACGCCACTGACGGCGCTCGAAACGGACGTTGGACGCGTCTGCGCCGCTCAAAATAAGAAACTCGGGAGAAACGCTCGTCCACTTAAGGACGCGTCGCTCCTCATCGACCCCTCGTTTCGGGAATTAAAAATTCCCAAAACCATCTCAAAACATTCCCCTCGACGCAAGCTCCGCACTGCCACAGACGGCGCGCAAAACGGACTCTCGTAGCCCGAAATACGGGCATACGAAGGCTGAGTGGCAAAGCCCCTTGGGCCGGACCGGCCCGGACCGGCCGGTCCGCCCTGCTTGGGCCGGCCCGCACCGGCCGGCCCGGTCCCGCCGAGCCATGGGCCGCCGCTCCGTGGCCCGCTCCCCCTTCACACCCGCACGCCCGCCGCGCGGGATTACCCACCGACCGGCCACGAGGGCCGGTCGCCTATTCCATGCCACGACCCGCAAAGCGCAGGTCGTTGCTGTGCTGCACGGGGCCGCCGCCTCGCGGCCCCCCTCTCGCTCTCGATGGCGCCCTGCCGGCGCCTCTGGCATCCGCCCCCACGGCCTTCCGAAGCCGCGGCGGCCACCGCCTTCCGAAGCCACGGCCGCCGCGCCGCCTGCCCGGAGCCAAGCCGCTCCGCCACGCCATCTCGCCGGACCGCCCTGCCGACCGCCGGAAACTGCAAAACCAGTCCCAACTTCGCCGGGCTGCTGCGGACGCCTTGGAGCTCCGATTTCACATCCGAAAGGTGCGTCGGAAAGCTCAGATCGAGCTCTACCAATCTATGGGGTTTTTTCGAAGATTGGGCGGCAATGCGATGGTATAAATTGGGCTCAAAGAATGCGGGAATTTAAAAACGAAAACTAAATAACTCCTACCTCGTTGGGCTTCGCCCGGCGCTTCTCGCGCGATCTGCCGCGCACCATCGCCTCGCCGGAGTTGGCTCGCCGGAGCTCGCCTCGTCGGAGCTTTCCGGAATGGAGGAGGGCAGGGGTGAGGTTGTGAGGAAGAAGAAGGGGAAGAAGGAGGAGGGGGTGCGTTTAAGTAATAAGAGTTAAACACCCCCCGCCCGGCACGCCCCCGACCCTGCTCTCAAAGTAGACAAAAAGGAGGGCGTCCCTAGGGTAAAAACGACGCTTCGAGCACAACAGCGGTCTCGGAATTTTTATTCGAGACCCCGTTCAAAAGTTATTAATCTTAATGCTCGAGGCTGCCAAATTACGAAAACGCACCTGGGGCCATTTTTCACAAACGGCCCGCGCCCGCAAAAATTATACCCCTCCTAGGGTAAACGGCACACTCAGAACTCAACGGTGACCTCGGTTATCCAATCCGAGCCACCGTTTAAAAGATGCTAGCATTTCTCTATTAAACGAATTAATTAATTAATTAATTAATCCGTTTAACGTTCCAGAAGCGGGCGAGGGGTCCAAACATCCCGCGCCGACAAGTTTTATGTCGTTCCTAGGGTAAACACCCCATTCCGGACCCATCCGTACACTTGGATCCCTGATCTGGATCACCGTTTAGGAGTTATCCCATTTATTTTGCGTTTCCAGTGTGAACGAACTGAAAATTTAATTTCGGCCACTCCGGGGCTCGGAATCGCACGCCGTCTGAAGGCGATGCTCTGGAATATCATCAAGAATATTCCAAAGTATTTCACAGAAAAAGCCGGGTTCTTACATCCACCACTACTATCTTTTGAGATTTTCATTTTCTCCATGGATTTGAATGCCATTTCCTTTCTTACTCGTGTAGTAGCATCTTCTGGTTTGAATCTCATTCCATATACCACCAAGCTACTCAACGGATCATCCAAAGAAAGTTTGGAAAGATCTCTTTCTTCAAGGGCAGACATCTTTTCATTGTATAGGGGTGGTAGTCTTATCAGTATTTTATTCACAATGTAAATGTCTCTGAATTCTTATCTTAGTCCCCGAATTGCTCCAACCACTTCAATAATTCGATTGAAGAAGGAGTCTTCATTCTCATCAAGATGAATCTTCAGATCATCAAACCTATTTTGTATCACTTGAGGTTTCACCTCCTTCACTTTTATGTCTCTTTCATAAATATTTTCTAGTTTATCCCATATGGACTTTTCTGAGGTGAAACTCATCACTTTTAGATAAATCTGATTAGAACGTGTTACAGTGAGAGCATTCTATACTTTAGCATCTGCATCGAGAATTTTTTTATCTGTATCAGTCATAGCCAGACCAGTTGGATCAGAAACATTAATACCTTTCACATTAGAAAATAGAACTTCCATTAAAAGGGATCATAGATGAGATCTCATTCTTTTCTTCCAGATCTGGAAATTACTTCCATAGAAGAGAGGGACTCCCCTGACATTGACTGCATTCTACATGACAACAAAGGACAGATTCAACAGCAGCAACCTTTACCCTCTAATACCACTTGTAGGACCCTATGACACCCTGAGAGGGGAGGGGTGAATCAGGGTGTCAAATTTTTATTTTAAAGTAATGGATCTTGTTCCCATGTTGGTATGAACTTTTTAAACCTGTATGATGGATATGAACACAAAGCAAACATTCACATGTATAGAGATGACACAACACTTTTTACTTGGTTCACCACTAAGGGCTACGTCAAAGGATCATACGTCGATAGGTTTTCGGTCATACCAAATTACACTAAACTTCACTAGCTATGGATTACAATGGTTTGGGCACAATCACTATGTCCCATGCTCACTGCCTTTACAAAGATTTAGGGATAGCTCACTACTTCCATCGGGTAACTCCCACTGAATCCCCCTAGCTCACTGCCCTTGGTGAAGTCACACTATGTTTATATACCTGAAGGTCTCTTCATCATCACTAAAGAATACATCCTCTGTTGCGTGTAGATGCTCTGTTCAAGTCCAGCTCTCGCCTGTAGTCAAATCTCACTTCCCTTCAAGGGTACCAGGAAATCTCCCAACTTTCACGCAGCTCAAAAACACCAGCGTGTTTCATTACTGCCTGGCGCGCAGGTCTTCTACGTGGAACAAATTCAGCATGCAAGTTCAAACTGGCACGCAGGTATCGACCAACCACCTGGGTGACACCGCATACTTCATCTTCAAACCTGCGCGACTCAATTTCGTTCTCACCCAAACCGCCTTGGGTGTGCAGCCAACAACCGGCGCACAACCTCTACCTGTGCGGCCCAACTACCACTTGCACGACTCAACTACTTGTGTGATGGGAGCTCAAAAAATCACTAAGTATTGAAAATTGTTACAAATGAGGAGGGGTGGTTCTCTATTTATAGGAAAACTGGACCCCCAGCACGGTGGCGTGCAAGTATCCTCATGGGGCGTAGGTCTCGGCGCGCATCTACAACCGCCCTAGCCTATGTCGCGTAACTCACTTGCATTACCAAACCAATATTTACATGACCCTATTTCCTTTTCCATATTTTTATGTTCCTTTTCCAAGTGGAGTATCTCGAAATAAGGTGAGACATGTTATCTTATTCTCATCACATTAGAGAAATGGAATATTGGTTAAATACATTGATTAAATATTAGAGAGGTTTTATTTTTTAATCCTAGAAAATTAGAATAATATCCCATGATTTTTGGGTGACATAAATTAAGTATATATGTGAGTACTTTTCCATATAGTTTAACATCATGTGTTAAAGTAATGCACTAGGTAGTCTAAACTGACGTTGCTCATACTTACAGGTGATTCATGTGATGCATCTCTATTATGCAAGAAGAATGATCAAATAAACAACTAATCCCACATGATTCATAATGAATGTGATAATTAATAGATAAGAGACTAGTCATATTGCATTATAGTGCATAATAGTGAGTTGAGTGGGGATTAAGCATAGGGATACACTGAGATTAATGTGTCGTAAAATGGGAAACAATAGGAGACTTAGTGGAGTTTATTCTTCAAATAATTTTGTTTGGGTATAATCGATTGATTATATGTATGAGGTTTCCAATAAATAGATACCTAGACTACCATTGTAATAAAAACAACATGAGGAAGGGGTATTATTCTGACTGAGGGTTATAAATTTTAAGATTCCATATATGGGAACCAATATGAGATTCTAGACTCAATGTTTATGATGATAACCAATAGGTGTATATTAAATAGATGTAATAATTTAACCAATATGAGTATATTGAATCAGGGTTAATTTATGGGGCTTACACATAGGTTATGAACAGATGTTCCTAACATGATTTTTGACTTAGGTGATAGTAGGGAGAGCTAGAGGGTTACAACTAAGAGGATGACCTTATATATAGAAACCAAGAGGAATATATCTACTCATGTTGTTTTATAAAAAAGAGGAATATATCATCTCAAGGTATTTTGTGAATCCATGAGGAATATCCTTAATTAAATAATTATCTACGATCATATTTGGGGTCATATGAATTACACCCCAAAAATATGTTCCACCTAGTAGGAAAAGTTCTCGGTGCCATGTTAAATTTTTAATTGGGGTTAGTGATAGTAGAATGGACACTGAGTCAATGGTCTGGGACCATAAAATGTTACTATTCTCATATGAGGGTGAAGGGTATGAGCCCATTTGATATGGACTAGTGGGATGAGACAGAAAATATGTATTTTTTAGGGCCATCTCACATATATTTTATGTTTTGTGAAAGGGACGACACAGTTCACATATGAGATTATGCATAGGATGGTTCACATTTTCTACCATATTTGAGTATCCTTAAGAGATGGATGCATAGATAGATTAGTGGATCCCATATAATAACACACATAGGGTAACTCACATAAAACAACTATCATAACGTTTCCTTTAGAGCACTACTCACATGTTTTAGGTAGTTTCATTGTAGAGTGATTACCTTATCAAGGGATTATTTTTAGAGGAACTTCATGGGATTAAATTATAATGAAACCATCTATTTTGAAACTAATTAATTTAACCTAACTATCCATGTATATGACTATCAGAATTCATCATTATCTTCTCCCCTGGAGAGGGTAAGAGTGTCCCCATCTATACAGTGGATTTCATAATTTATAATAATTAAAAGGTTATTTCATTCTAAAAATGCATGGTCATATATTTATTGATGTTTCATGTGAAAAGAGAAAAAAATTCAAAAAAAGATTCCCAAATTTGAGCAGTAAATGATGGTGGGTTTCAGAGAAAATTTAGTTTTAACACCCCATGTTTGCATAGTACATTATCTCATTAAAGTAATTCAATAGGTTGTGTTACACACAACACCGACTTCGAGCGCACCACAACTTACCAAAATAGCCATTAAAGAAGTTTTTATGAATATTATTAACTGAATTTTGAATAATATATATGCTATATAATTTTAAAATCCATATTATGTGTTTCTTAGAGGTAATATAAGAACAAATTCATTTTATCAGATAAGTGAAGTTTTTTTCAAAAAATGCAATTTTACCCCTTTTTAATGGCAAAACCTTTTTAATTCAAATATTTGAAACTTTTATATATTCAATTTAAAGAAATTAAATTCTTATTTTGAAGTGGGACATAAAAATTTATTTTGTATAAGTTTTTGGTACTTTTCTAATAACTTTCTTATTTTAATGAATAGTGAAAAATACTACGTTTTAATTGAAAACAACTTTTTTAGTCGAAACAATTTATAGTGTTAAAATTTTCATTTTAATGGTTTCGAAGTATAATTAAATTATATTTTTATCATTTAATACAATGTAGGTCATTATATGTAATTTCACATTTAAATTTGACATAAACACATGTCAATCTTTTGATAATTTTTACCTTTTAAAAACATGTTTTCAGTTTTGACAATGTGAATTAATTTAAAATAATAAATTTGACTTCAATGTTTTGAATTTAGTAAAATAGAATTATGTTTTTTAATTCATAATATCAAAATTATCTTATGGTTAATTTTTTTATTTTTCTCAAAACATTAAATTTTTGATTAATAGTGAAAAACATTGCATTATTATTTAAAAATGACTTTTTATTTACATATTTATTTATTGTATTTAAATTTATTTTAAGTAAAAAAATATATATAATTCCTATATAAGTTCAATGTAATCCATTGGGGTCATTTTATAATAAAAATAGATGTATAAAATTTTATTGAACTTTATAACGTTTTTTACCCACCTTCTAGGAGGATTTGCAAATTTGCATAAAATGTAATTTTAAAACATCTGTGAGTTGAATTTCAAAACACTGAGAGACATGGTTGACATCATTAATTAAAATTTGGTTCAAAAAGATTAAAATAATTTTTGGTGAATAGTAGTTTTTGACTTTTATTTACCATGGTTCAAAGTAAATATGGTAATCAAGGGTAAAAATGATATTATAATTACCCTAAAACATGTCCTAATTCTATTGGATAAATGTAATAAGACCAAAAAAAAACTTAGGAATAAAATATGATCCAATTTTGTCATCTTGCATTAGATTAAGACATTTATAATTATTTTATTTAAAGAATAATTAAAAATGATAAATTCAATATTTAACAAATAAACCATTAAAAATATATAGATACACACAATAAAAATTCAACTATAAATATTCTTTATAAAGATAATAAGATTTCATACATATTGGAAATTTATTTATTATTTTTAGACATTAAATAATTTAATTTATTTATGACACAATGATGATGCAGTAATTACCTTATTAATGAAAAATAATAATAATTGATATTATAAATATCCAAATAAATGTAAATTGAGAATTATGATGAATTCATTAATTTTTAGGTTAATATGAGATGCTAGGATTTATTAGATAATTTTTGTTCGAAGTGATAAGGTTGTAATGAATTTCACAAAAACAAAATACCAGATAGTGTCAAAATTGACATAAATTAATTATTAAAACAAATACTATATTATTGGTTTATATAAAATTCCTAAAAATATATGGTTTGGAAAAAGGGCTTAAATATAATTATATATGTCATTAATTAACCACTTAAGGTTCTCTTTAATGTTTAGTGTAATTTTATAAACCATATTGTGTAATAATACATGAAGACACGGTAAAAGATAAACTATTTAACTGAGAGTTCAATCTTAAAGATAAGGTTAAAATGGTAACCTAAACTTCTCTAAAACCTATTGGATTAGAGGAGTTCTACCAATAACCACATAAATCTAGAAATAAATTCATTTGGATCCATTATAAACTGAATATGATTGTATAGTAAATTAATATTTTAATCTTTTCCTAAAGTGACCCTCACCCCTCTTATAAAAGGTGACTTACCCTTCTCTCAAAATCACACCTCCAAAGCCATTTGGCTCGGCCAACCCCTACCCAAATATCCTCCCAACTTTTCTCACATCAATATATAGTCTTTTCCTGGATCATAAATCCAACCTAGGGAGCCCTTTCGATCAACTCAAAAGAAAACACCTAGATAAGTGGTAATAATTTCACCACTCTCTTTCAAGTTCTTTTCTTCATCCACTTCCATTTCATTATTGTTTTCATACCAAAATAATATCTCTAGTAACATATACATAATTTTATGTTATTATAAATATGTTACAACCATATTAGTTATTCTACCCATTCTATAAATTACAAAGTCACCATAGGAGCGCACGTAAGTCTTACCATCTCCACGTTGTGGTGTAGTTTGTTATTAAAACACTTCATTATTCGGATGAGTATAATAACTAGTATAACTGATGTAAATAATAAATATAACCTTTTAATGATTTTTTATATATTATATTCCATCCAATTACATATTATTTCACCATTAATATATTGATATTTTCCCTCGTGCGTACGTACAGTTTACCATCTCCACGATGCGATGACATTCACTTCCACATTCACCATTCAACAATGATTATAAAAATTTATATGATTAATAATTATGTAATATATGAAATAATGATTATAATTAATATATATATGTATGTATGTATGTATGTATGTACTTACATATAACTTATTCACTTACTTCCATTCAATACGATATGCAACCGGAAACAGCGTTTATGCTTACATAAGGATACTGTCTCCATAAACGGTGTTTTCCATTTTATATATCTATCTATTATAAATATTTATATTCTAAATATATATGATATATAAATAATTAGTTATATTCTATATGTATGTAAATCATGATCTAAATGACACGATCAAAAATAACAAGTTAAAACATGTACCATAATGAAAGCGATTATTACCCGAAGTGTTAATTTAACATTGAAATAATTATTAATTTGATAGTATAAAGTCATAAATGAATCTTTTATGATATAAAAAATATGAATATGGTTCTAGTGTAATTTAAAAACATACTATAGACATTATACAAGAGGTTAAACGTACCCTCGACCAAGGAAAAGTACAAGGTAAGGGATATTTTCACAATATATTTATTATCCGAGATTGTTTTTAGGTAAGTATCTATAGGCACATATTTATTATCCATGTATTTGTTTCATAAAATTGTTTTCAAAGGGATTATTTTTAAGGTAATTTTTTTTACAAAAACATCATTTTAAATTTTTTATCGATTTATTCTCCTAAACCTTTCTCATTAATGACTATATTTTCAAAATGGTATTAATGATTTATTTATATGGACATGAATGATATAAAATGTTAATTCCTTTGAAAAGTTTCAATTTGGTATGAGAAACATTCATTCAAAACTATCTTTTAAAATAATTCCTTTATAAATTATGTGACTTTTAAATGATTTCGTGAAAAAAGGGATATTTCCCTCGAAGATTTTTACTGTTCATTTTCAACTATGTTAGCATCTTTTACGGGATATTATTCTTGATTGAGGTTGATTTGTTATGATAAAAATCTTTCATATTGTATTAAAGTATTTTTGATATATTTTACTGTGGATGTGTTATTTTTATACCATTCATGGTTTAGGGTAAAAGTATTGAAATTTCATAAGCTAGTTTTAATATGAATGTTTATGTTATGACTCAAACGTTTCATATGATGAATGTATTGGACATAGTAAATGATGTGTGGAGACTGAAATATCTCCTCGGTGCATCGGTAGGTATCATGAGACAATTATATTTGTAATTGGTTGAGGCCTTTCCAAATTTTAAAATATGGTTTTGGTCGAGGCCTTAATCATGTTTAGACGTCTTGGTCGAGGCCTTGAGAAAATGTTTCAGAATGTCCCGCATTATAAATTATCTCATTATGAAAATATTATTTATGGTTCATGTGGTTATTCAACTTGTATAATACCTGTTCCTATGTTTTATTATTTCATTATTTACTCATCTCATATTCCTTTCATAAATTTTTCATGTTTTTTATTTGTAAAGGAATGTGTTTTAAATTATTCACCATACCAAATGTTTATGTTGTATTATGTTGTTTTACATACCCTTACTGATCATTTGAGTTCACCTCTTTCTTATGTTTTATTTTCCTAGGATATAATGAAGTATATTATGACTGACCTGTAGTGATATTCTAAGGCATATTAATGTGGTCAATGGAGACAATGTTGTTGTTTTTTTTCATTTTATTATGTTATGTAATTTTCATTATTTAATCTATTTTCCAAGATTGCTAAACTGATATTTCCTTTGGGACATTATCTTTTGTGATCATTCCAATTTTATTTAACAATGCACCGACTCTGTGTAATTAGGGTCAGGGTGTTAAAGTTGGTATTAGTGGAATTTTTGCAACAACCTTTGAAATAGATTTAGATAAAATCTGATTAGAAAACATAGCCCAATGATAGACTTTCAGGATTAGTATAGAAGAACATTCTATAATTTTGGTAATGTAGAGATTTTTTTTATTTTACAAGAAATAAATCCATGTCTGGATAGGGGTAGGTAGGGGAAGCTCTGGCATAGATGTTCCTAGGAGTGAAAATTCTGACAAGGAGTTTCAGGATTGACCCGGGGTATCCTATTACACGAAAATGGGCATTGTTTCACTATTGGATATGACACTCCTGGGGGATATGCTTAGGATAATTCATATTTTCATTACTAGCTATAATGATGATTTAGGAATAAATACATCCTCAAAGAAAACATCTGATGATTATAGACTATATACATAATCTTTTCAATTTACGTAAGTTATTTTACAAGTTTGGGATTATGTATTGGATTCATAAACTGAACTAGTGTATGAAATTATTTAGAAATGGTTCCTAGTAGAAGTAATGAGAATTCTATAAATACGCGAGATCGAAAGATTAAGAAGGATCATATCATACATGCTATTAAGACAACATTTAAAAGGGAAATAGTCTCCCATATATTTTCATCATATGAAGAAATAGTATCACGTGTTAATAAGATAAGTAAATAATTCTTTGGGTCATATGGATTTGAATATAAACAAGAGAAGAAAAGGATGTAAGAGAGAAAGATAGATAATGGAAAGAGGGGAAAGAATGATTTTCCCATATGTGATAGCTGTGAAAAAATCTCCTTGGTAAATGCTTGAAGGTAGTGTGTGTTTGTTATAAGTGTGGAGAAAATGGAAACCAAGTATGTGATTTCAAGGGTAAGAAAAGGGTTTAAAATTTAAAATACTTATTCTGCAAATATTTGGGACACTACGTGAAGTAATTTCCAAATCATCAGAGTATACCCCAAAAGCTGCTATGGGATAATAATCAAGTTATCATAATACCAAAGATGAAGAGGAATGATTAGATTTCATAGGTTTTTAATAATGTACTATGTCATTTGAGTATTGTATTAATGTTGTACATGTTATAATAATTATGGAGAATAAAAGGATTGTACTACAATATTATTTCATTAAGGACTTGAGATTGTGCAGAACCAAGAAAACGGACTCAATAGTGGTTAACTTTTTTGAAAAATATAAGGTTTAGAAAAGATAAACCATAATATGGTTCTGATACTGAGGTAGTCATTTTTGAATAATATATGATTGATTTGGATAAATTATTTTGGATATTCTTGACTACCTTGAAACTAATTAATGATTTGTATATTCTGTCATTATTGGAGTTAACAACATTTTTTTATAGAAGAAGTATATGCAGTATTTCATATGGAATAAGGGAGAATGAATTTAATAAATAAGGTGTTATGGAACTTAAGGGTGTCACATTATATTAAAATAATACATGATGAAGGTATTCACATGTTGTTACTTGGAAAAAAGGATCGTCATTCTGTTTACCTTCCTTAAAAATTTTGGAATGTGAGTTTGGACCGAAGTATTTTGGATAAGTCTGAAGGTTGGAATCGATTAAGTTTGACGTCGGATACTATTGTTACAGATAAATCATTTTTGAGATTATTTTTGTATTTTACTAAAAAGGGCTACCCAGAGGTCGGGCGACAACTCGTCACATCCAGCAAGGCCATGAGACTTCAACCTGCAACCAAAGGACAATAAGGGTGGATCACTTACCACTAGCATACGTGATTTCCTAGTTTTTATAATGTAGAATTTTCTAAATTTTCTGATAAATGATTTATAAATTCATTATTTTTGGAACCCTATATGATTAGGATAAATAGAATATTTTTTGAATTTTAATATCTTTTGAAGTGAAAGATGAGTTTGTGGTTGGAATTAGTTGATGGATGAAACTCTACATGTCAAGTATATTTTTTTCCTCTAATTATACGAATAAATTAATTCTTAAACTTTAGGGAAGGGATCTTAAAACCATAAATGTGTTATCCTAACACCTTAGGTTTCTTTGAACTAATGATATTTTAAATCATCAATGATTGAGGGCTTTGAGGCCCTCAATTTTACACTTGTTTGTGATTGATTACCTAAATCAATCCCGATAAATATTTATGTTCTTCTCCAATTATGTGTCTCTAATTTCCACTAATGTTCCCTTAATTAAGATGATAATTTGGTGGTGACTTTTTCATTCATTTACCTCTTATTAAGTCAAATTTTTACTAAACCAATTTTCGATGTGGGTTTTCCACAGAGGTATTTTTCAATTTTTAAGCATTTATTTTTGAAGAACAATTTCAAATTGAAAGGATGCACTTTATTGAAAGAGGGGAAAATGTAACACCCCAATATTTTATAGTGCATTATCTAATTAAAGTAATTCAATAGCTTGTGCTATATGCAACACTGAGTTCAAGTGCACCACAACATACCAAACTAGTCGTTAAAAAAATTGGCTATGATAGTATTAACAATATTTTGAATCCTAAATACTATATATAATTTTAACATCCATATTATGTGTTTCTTTTAAAAAATATAAGAAAAAATCATTTTTTCAGATAAAAGAAGTATTTTTAAAAAAATGAAATTTTTACCGCCTTTTAATGGTGAACCCTTTTTAAAACAAATATTTGACACTTTTTTCTATCTAATTTAATGAAATTAAATTCTTCTTTATAAGAGGGATATAATAATTTAGTATGGACAGTTTTTCTTTACTTTTCTAATAACATTCATATTTTGAAAAATAGTGAAAAATACTATGTTTTAATTGAAAACAACTTTTTAATCAAAATAATTTATAGTCTTAAATTATGAATTTTAATGGTTTTTAAATATAGTTAAATTATATTTCTACCATTTAATACAATTTAGTTCATTAACTGTAATTTCACATTTAAATTTTACATAAACACATGTCAATCTCTTGATAGTTTTACTTTTTAAAAACCCGCCTTTTGGTTTTGACAACAAGAATTAATTTTAAATTAATAGATTCATCTTCTATGTTTTTTATTTGGTAAAATAGAATTCATTTCATAATTAAGAATATCAAAATTATTTTAGGGTAATTTTTTGTATTTTTCTGAAAACATTACATTTTTTATGAATAGTGAAAAACACTGCGTTATTATTCAAAACTGACTTCTTATTTAAATAATTATTTATTTTATTTTTATTTATTTTAATTAAAAATAGATATATAATACCTATAAAAGTTCAATTTAATTATTTGGATTCATTTTATAATAAAATTTGATGTATATAGTTTATTGAAATTTGGAACATTTTTTACCCACCTTTTATGAGCATTTGAAAATTTGCATAAATAATAATTTTACTACTTCTGTGAGTTGAATTTAAAAATTATAAAAGACACAGTTGAAATAAGTAAGTAAAATTTGGTTCAAAAATTTAAAAATAATTTTTTTTGAATAGTAACAGTTGACTTTTATTTACAACAGTTAAATGAAAATAGAGTAATTAAGGGTAAAAATGTTATTATAATTACCATAAAACATGTCCTAATTCAATTGTATAAGTCTAATTAGACAGAAAACAACCTTAGTAATAAAATATGATCCTTTTTGGTCTACTTTTATTAGATTAGGATATTTATTATTAATTTATTTAAAGAATAGTTAAATGTGTTATGTTAAATGTTTAAAAACGAAACCATTTTAAATACAGGGTTACACGCAATATACATTCAACTCTAAATATTCATTATAAATATAAAATTATTTCCTAAATAATGGTATTTTATTTATAATTTTTAGACATTAAATAATTTAATTTATTTATGACCCAATGATGATGCAGTAATTACATAATTAATGAAATATTAAAATTGTTGATATTATAAATATCCAAATAATTGTGATTTGAGACTTCTGATGAATTAAACTAATTTTTAGGTTAATATGACTTTTTAGGGTTGATTAGATAATTTTTATTCGAAGTGATAAGGTTGTTATGGATTTCACAAAAACAAAATACCAAATAGTGCCAAAATTGATAGAAATTACTTTTTAAAAGCAATACAATATTATTGGTTGATATAATATTGATAAAAATATATGGTTCATCCAAAGGGCTTAAATAAGATTATATATGTTTTTAATGAAACATTTGGGGTTCTCTTGGAATTGTACAATATATTTATTAACCATATAGTTTAATAATACAAGAAGACACGGTAAAGGTTAAACTATTTAACAAAGAGTTAAATCTAAAGGATAAGGTCAAAATGGTATCCTAAACTTGTCTAAAACCTATTGGTTTAGATTATTTAAATCCATAACCACATATGTCTTTAAATAAATTCATTTTTAGCCATTATAAACCGAATATGATTATGTTATAAATTAATATTTTAATCTTTTCCAAAAGTAACCCTCACCCCTCTTTTAAAAGGGCACTTCCTCTTCTCTGAAACTCACACCTCCAAAGCCATTTGGCTCGGCCAACCCCTAACCAAATGTCCTCCAAAATTCCTCCAAATAATACTAAAGTCCTTAATTTTATCATAAATGAAACCTAATGATCCCTTTTGATCAACTCAAATGGAAACACCCGAAGAAGAGGTAATAATTTCACCACCCTTTTTCAAGTTCTTTTATTCTTCCACATCCTTTTTCATTGTTGTTTCCATACTAAAATAACAAATACAGTACCTCCTACATAATTTTATTTTATTATAAATATGATACAACTATATTAATTATTCTATCCATCCTATAAATGACAAAGTCATAATACGTGCGTACATACGGATTACTATCTCCACGTCGTGGTGTAGTTTGTTATTAAAACACATCATTATTTGGATGAGTAAAATAATGAGTATAAATGAGTTAAATAATAAATATAATATTCTAATTATTCAGTATATATGATATACCATCCAATTACATATTATTTCACCATCAATATAATTTTATTGTCACTCATGCGTACGTACGGATTACCATCTCCACGACGTGATGAGATTCATTTCTACATTCACTATTAATCAATGATTATAAAAATATATATTATTAATATGTATGTAATATATGAAATAATAATTCTACTTAATATATATATATATATATATATATATATCTGTACTAACATACATATTATTTACATCCATTCAATACGATATGAAAACGGAAACAACTTTAATGCGTACGTGCGACCTACCATCTCCATAAACGGTGTTTTCCATTTCTTATATCGATCTATTATACATATTTATATTCTAAATATATATTATACATAATTCATGTGTTATATTCTGGACATATGTAAATCATGATTTAAATGATACGATCATGAATAACAAGTTAAAACACGTACAATAAAGAAAGGGATCATTACCCGAAATGTTAATTTTACATGAAAATCATTTTTAAATGGGTATTATAATGTCATAAATAAATCATGTATGATATAAAAATATGAATATGGTTCTTTTATAATTTAATAACATACTATGGTCATTATAAAGGAGGTTAAACGTACCCTCGACTAAGGAAAAGTACAAGGTAAGTGTTAATTTCACAATCTTTTTATTATCTGAGGTTGTTTTAATGTAAGTATCCATTGGAACATATTTATTATCCATGACCATGATTCATAAAAGTGTTCTAATAGGGATTTTTTAAGGGACTTTTTTTTACTAAAAAGTCATTTTAAATGTTATAAATATTTATTCTTCTAAACCATTCTCATTAATTTCCATGTTATCAAAATGGTTTTAATGATTTATTTATATGGAATTGAATGTTTTAAAATGTTAATTCCTTTTAAAATTATAAAAGTATTATGGGAAACTTTGATTCAAAAATATATTTTAAATGACTTCCTTTATAAAATATATGAATTTTAAATGATTTCCTGAAAAAGGGATATTTCTCTCAAATATTTTTACTGATCATTTTCAACTACGTTGACATCCTTTACAAGATATTATCCATGATAGAGGTTGATTTATTATGATACAAATATTAAATATTTTATTACAGTTTTTGTGATATATTAGAATGTAGATGTGTTATTTTTATACCATTTATAGTTTTGGGTTAATGTATTGACATTTCATATGATAGTTTTAATACCAATTTTAATGTTATGTTTCAACCTATTTATATGAGGAATGTATTGGACTTATTAAGTGACGGGTGGAGCCTACTATAGCTCCTCGGTGCATTGTTAGGTCTCATGGGACAATTATATGTATAATTGGCTGAGGCCTTTCCCAATTTTAATATATGGTTTTGGCCAAGTCCTTAATCATTTTTAGACGTCTTGGCCAAGGCCTTGAAAAAATGTTTCAGAATGTCCCGCAATATACATTCTCTCATTTGGAAAATATAATTTATAATTCATGTAGTTATTCGACTAGTAGAATAACCATGAATATGTTTAATTATGGAATTATTTACTCATCTCATATTCCTACCCCAAAGTGCTCATGTTTATTATTTGTAAAGTCATGTGTTTTAAATTATTCACTATGCCTAATGTTTAAGGTATATTCCACTCCATTTCTTACCCTTACTGGGCATTTGAGCTCACCCCTTTCTTAAGTTTAATTTTCCCAAGATATGATGAAGTATATTATGACTTAACTGCAGTGATAGTCTAAGGGATGTTAATTTTGTAAATGGATACTATGTTTTTTTTTGTTTTTCATTTTATAATGTAATGTAAGGTTCATGTGTGTAATATATTTTACAAGACTACTAAACTGATCGGTCCATCGAGACTTGATTCCCTGTAATCATGCCAATTTATTAAAATAATGCATCGGCTCAGGTTAACTGGGGTCAATGCATTACTGGAGTGTTATGTGGATTGGGAAAAATTCAATGTAGTTGGGAAAAAAATTAATTTAAGTCACAAATGGAATATGGTTTACATAGATATTTTAGTTTCATGAAAACTATGAAAAATGACATGTGATCTAGGTGAAGTTAATTAAAAATTGAAGGAAATGAAACATGGAAAATGAGATACCCTTCTTATGAATTTTCATTTTCCAATTTTCTTATATAATACAATGATTATAGACTTCAAATGGTCTTAAATTGTGATCTATGTTTCCATTTGGTCTCTACAGATAGTCAAATTGAATTGTACGAGGCCAATAAATCTCTTCAAAAATGTTGATAAACTCTAGTAAGATATTTTAAAAGTAGAATTATTTCTTTACAGACCCCAAAAAATGGGTTTATGTCTTAAATACCCATTTTTATTAGTGGTGTGTGAAGTCCATGACTTACTACCAGAGGTATGTTCTCACCACCACATCATCAAATTGATAAATGTTTTTTTGAAGTATATCCATACCAGTGTAGGTGAGTAGTAATGTGTTATAAGGATGTCCCATTCTCTTAATCATTGGGAATAGTGATTATTTTCTATCAAATATGACTTGTATTTGTTTGAGTAAAAGTCATATCATTGATTCTGGGATAAAGAGAGTGGCATAAAATCTATAGTGAAAATTAAAACCCATAAACTAACCCATCTAGAGTTGACTATCAAACATTAAATACAATATTGATCCCTATTAGAAAACTATATAAAGAGAGAGAAATTCATTCCATGTAACAGTCACCTATTAACCCAAATATAAAAAATACTAATTATAAATATAATTCCTCATATGATAACAAAAAAATATAAAAAAATGAAAGGTAATAGGTTGAAAAAATAAAACTACTAAATTATCTAGAAATTAATACACTAATATGAATCCAAATAGGGAAGATAATGAATAACCCCATGGTTTAAAAAATCAAATAGGTGATCATGAATATAAAGAATAATAATGAAGAAATGAAGTCATGTTAAAAACTACCCCATAGAAAGAATATCCTCTAATCAGTTAACCTATTACACCTTGTAGATTAACCATTTATACCATATTCCACTACCAAGGAGGTTACCAAAAATCAATGGCATTTTTAAATTCTATTAATAAATAAAATTATTCAATTTTAAAAAATTAATAATATTAAGAAAATTAATAGAACACTATGATGAAAAAAATTCGATTTTTTATACCATAAACCTAACTGTTACCACACTACTTTGGAAAAAAATTATCTAAAAATTAATTTTGGTTCCTTAAATTGCAATTCATTCAAGTTCTGTAGGAAAATTAATGACTTACTCTTTCTATCATGATAAAAAATATGTTGAAAAAATTCTTAGTAATGAACACTATATATATCAAGTTCTCTTTGTTCAAGAACAAGTCACCAATCATGTAAGTGATAAAATCCTTAACAATATATATATATATGTAGAGATATTACCATAATCTATCCTACTCACTTCCCATTTATATTAATTAATTTTATAAATAACAATCTTATAATTTTTGTAATGAATTAAAATATTAAACTTTTATATTTGGAAAAATAATCTATCTAATAATATAACAAGGATAGGGAAAATGATATAAGGAGACTTAATTTAATCAAAACAAATTTACATATATAAATACAAAATCAATAAAATAGGTATTTTACATGAAAATTTAGGGGTTTTACAATAATTATTAGTCATTAGGTGAGGAAGGTAATGATTGATTAACTATAGCCCACAAATTCATTAAACCTTCCCAAGAAAAAAATGGTTGATCATATCTAAATATTTATAAATATATATATTATATTTCCATAATAAAAATTTATGTTATAATTTTATGTTTTTTGTCACTTGGATCACACATCAAAATCATCACATAAATAATCAAATAGGATGGATGAGATCACATGACAATGTAACATACTAACAAAATCATCATATTTTTAGGACCCTAAGAAGCTTCTTAGAAATAATAAATCAAATTATCTAAACAATTAAAATAAAAAATAATCTATATAATTAATGTTACATAAAATCTATGAAACCACTGATAGACAACACCTAACAAGTACTATTTACTCAAAATACAATAATTAATAATTTAAAAATCCTATAAAAACACTTAATTGATCTAAAATTATTGAAATCTATGGGATAATCCATTATAAAAAATCATATCACTAAAATAATTTTTATTGTAATTTATTCAAACATACATTCTGTCGTACTACCATAATTATGCAAATCCTTATCCATTAAAGTGATTCTACCATGCTTCTATGGAATCACATGTGGAAATACCTAACATAACATATGAAAAATAGATAAGTAGTAAGCATTAGGGGAATTGAATAATATAACAACATATTTACAAAATATTTTAAAATGAAATACATCTTAAATTTCATGGGTTGATATGGAATGAATAGAGGCAAAGTAGGTAAAAGGGGATTTTATCCTATATTAGTTCTACATCCAAATGGTAACCTTGAGTGGGGTATAGAATTTATGAAACTAAAATAACCCAATTACCATAGGTTTTAAAAATAAAAAATGAACTATTTCATGTACCCAATGGTCTTTTATCACGTACCCAATATATCTCCAAAAGCATCAAGTATTAGAGTATCTAAAAATCAAAAAATATCTATCCTCTCACATTTAAATTTCTAAAACCTAAAAATATATCACTTTTATATTCAAATTTCAAAAAATATAATATTATCTATTTTATATCATTAATTATTAAAATTAAATACATAATAATTTCATAATTACCTTAGTATGGTCATACTTTGTAACACCCCGAGCTTCCACGATACGCTTCTCATTCAGTAATACAATAGCTTGCATTGTACGCAACTTCGAGTTCTAAAACACCGCGACTAATCAAAGTAGCCGTTATGAATAGTAATACCTTCTTTTTGAAATATTATAAATTTTATATGTCAAAATGGACTTCATTTTTGTATTCGTAATATCGAAATTAGCCTATGTTGAATTTTTGGTATTTTTCTGAGAACTTCTAATTTTTTATGAATAGTTATAAATACTTAAAACACCTTTTTTAATCAAAATAATTTATAGTGATAAATTATAATATTTGATGGTTTTAAAGTATAATTAGAATATATTTTTACCATTTTATCCAATGGTGGTCATTAGAATTAATTTAACATTGAAATTGGACATAAACAATTGCCAATCTTTTGATATAAATTGTTTCTTAAAAACACGCTATTTGTTGTGACAGCGGGAATTAATTATAAAATTAATTAATGCAACTAATATGTTTGGAATTTTGTAAAATAGACATCATTTTTCAATTCGGAATATCAATTATAGCTTAGGGTGAAATTTTGGCCTTATTCTGAAAAACTTCAATTTTTGATGAATAGTGAAACCACTAAGTGGTTGTTAAATAACTGATTTTTCGTTTAAATGAAATATTACCACTTCTGTGATTTGATTTTCAAAAATCCGACATACATGGTTGTCATTAAGAAGTAAAATGTGGTTCAATGGGATAAAAATAATTTTTTTGGTGAATAGTAACTTATTAAGTTCTTAATCGCGATTAGTGGTAATTAGGGTAGTTTAAGGTATAAATAATACTTTAATAATATTAAATGACCTAGACACATGTCCCAACCTAATTGGTTGTGTCATGGCCGACCAAGACAAGCCATGGCCTAACTTGGGGACCCCATGGATCCACTTTTGTTGGGAAATGACATAAATTACTTTTTATTTAATGTTAAAGAGAAAATGACACAAACATAATATGTTTTACGAAAACAATTTTTAAGTAGGGTTATACAAGTCCAAATTTTGATTATAAATAGTCATTGGAAAGATAAAAAGATTTCCTATATCATAGTATTTGTTTTATAATTTTTAGACATTAAATGAATTTAATTATTTATGACATAATAATGATGCAGCGATGACATCATTATTTGACGATTTAAATAAAATGGAAAGTTAATATAAAATCTATGAACTACACATGGCCAAAACCTATTGGATGAGTGGATTTCGATGCCTTATCACCTTATCCACGAATTCTATCAATGTGGGACCTTTTAAAACCGAAACACATTTTCAAATAATGTAATGTTTCATTACTTTCCAAAAGTGCCCCTCCTCTCCACTTATAAAAGGCCCCCACCTCTACCTCATTTCACACACTCTTCAAGCCATTGGCTCGGCCAACCCCTGCCCATTTGCTCTCTCCACATCCCTCTCCTCATCATAGAGGATTCCCTTTGGGCAGAATCCTTTCAAAGGAAGCCTTTAGGCTCAACTCAAAAGGAGTTACACTTTTTAAGGTAATTCATTCTCTCATGTTCTTTTGTTTTATTTTGCTTCTCCAACCCCCCCTAAACTCTTTTTATTCATTTCTTTTGTAACAACACCAGTATCCTCAATATACTAGGATGTTGTTATAAGAAGGATTCGAGCTACACTTACACACACCTACATCTAATGGTTAAAGAACATACGGTTTCTGTGGATGGCGAATTTCTGCCTCACGAAGCGATGATTGTTCAACACTCATATAACACCTTCAAAGGTGGCCATTAAGATGTCACTATTTTTATATATGATATATAATATGTTTTTGTTTTACTTATGCTTCTGTATTTCTCATTTATGGCATACTTTATGATTTCCATTATGGGTAAAACGCGATAATTTCATTTTAGGAAGTGCGGACTACCGCCCCCTCAAAATGATTTGAATCGTAAATGCCATATGTGGGATGTATAAAGGATGGAGTAAATGGTATTATACACTATATTATACTGGAATTATATTATACATTTATATCATTATGATTTACTTCCATTAAATATGAAATTGAAATGAAAGTAGCGTTCATGCGTACGTACGGCTTACCGTCTCCATGAACGGTGCATTTCATTTCTTACCTCTAAATGTTACGTGACATTATGAATGAATGTATATACTGTATATATGATATATATGATATCTACATCATGAATATAATTCCGGATATAATGGATATTTCACCACATGAACAACTTGTAATTATAAGAAGTTTATTTTTGACTCAAGTACCAAAGATCGACAAAACGACCGTTATTAACTTAAATAATTACATAATGTTCATATCATTGTAATAAGTGATATAATAAGGATAATGAAATTGAAAATGGTTCTTAATAAGGTATATATTAACTCTAGTTTATTATTCAGGAGGTTAAAGAACGGTTGAGTCAAGTCAGACACGAGGATGTGAAGAAGTATTTTATGAATGACCTGCAGGGATTGTCAGAAGAGGATATGAGTGTGGACTATAAAGACCATGTTATTGTAGTTTGTTTAATTTTTGATGTAATGAAAGAATTATTAATGTATCTAGTGTTTCCAAGGCTACTAAACTAAACGGTCTTTCGAGGCTTGATCTTTTGTGATCATGCCAATGTTACGAAGTAATGCACCGGCTCTGGGTAGCTGGGGTCGGGGCGTTACATACTTCATTTCAAGGGTCTTGACTAAAATTTGACATGCACTATATGATAATTTTTTATTAGACAAGTAACCACCATAATAAATATCATAATATCATACTAGTTAAATTGAGTATCATTTAAATTAAAAAACAAAAATTTAGGGTATATTTCATTCATTATTATTATTTTTTATAACAAAAATATAAATTCTTTTAATTTTATTACAATATATCATATTCATAAATACTAATATAATTTCAATATGTCTAGTAATATAGAAGAGAAAACTTGTAATTGTTCTTTAATAACACTATTATTCAGTTAGTTTCCTTACTTCACCTAAATTTAGAATATAATGTATTCTCATGGGAGATTAACTTGCCTTAGTAATGTCTATGATAAAATATTATAAAGTATCATGGGTATATTTTCATTGATTTAATATAATATTCCTTTTGTATTGATAAATTTTAAAACATATAATGAATTTTATTTTCCATAATAAATTTATTTCTACTTCATTTTTACTATTATTTGAAAACATTAAACATAGATCTTTTGGTAAATCCAAAAACAATGTCATGACAATAAAAATACTAAATTTTTATATATGTAAAATCATTCATATAAAGAAATTGTGACTAATTTAACCATTCAAAAACAATGTTTTGATTCTAAATAATTGAGTTTAATATACCATGATTTAAGGGAATATTTTAAATCTTATATATATTTTTAATGTTTAAAAACATGATTAAGAAATTGATATCTCATAAATCCAAAAAACTATTATAGAAAATATATTGGTATATAACCATTTAAATCTAATTTTGACAACTATGAGATACAAATTAAAATGTATACATGTTTAATAAAGTAAATTTTACCCAATTGAAATGATATATTTCATTATTGGTTGGTACAATTATATGAAATTTGAACAATGAGCTCCAAAGTTGGATTCATATAGAAATTTTTTATTTGGATTTGAATTCTGGGAGGTTGGAAATCTCTAAGATATTTTTCATATAATTCCATGAATAATAAGTATTCAATGGTGTCCAATAATAGTGGAGTAATTGGTCTTACATTTTAGTGGTAATTATACAATAGGTGGCAGATCATATTGAAACTTGGGGAATTATGTCATGACATGTATATTGAGCGAGTTATCAATGTTATAAAATGTGTTTTACCCCATTTCGGATACCCGAGGGAGATTAATCATACCAAAACCAAGGTAAGTTACACCATGAATCACCCATCTATGTTTCAGGTTCTTTCTCAAGAAGAATAATTTCTCTATAAAGACATAAGTTATGTTATAGTGGGGTTGGTTCTAATTTTTTTAGTTCTATCTAGCGGATAGGAGTTCTTTTTAGACCCATCAAACTGCACCAAAATGTAACTCTAGAGGTGTGGATTTTAGTTATTAACCTAGGGTTCATGGGGAAATAGACTTAAACTCTAGTTTTATAGTAATTTAAAATAAATATGATAGAACCAAATTGTTTTTATATTGAATTTTTTAAATGAGTGTGTAAATATACATGATGAGGTTCATATAAATATTTTTAATTCCATATGAATATTGGTGAGATAAATCATAGTGTTCCACATCCATATATATTAAGGAGTAATACCATTAATTCTAAAAGTATTGATACCATCACTGGTTATACGGAAGATGAAAATACTAATTTAGTTTCTACCAATAAAGATCTACTATTTATTCATAAATAAGTTAAAAACGAGTCTTCAAAAGTGATCTAATACATTTAATATCATATGTTGACATATTTAATGAGGGAAACACTAAGTTTAATGACTGTTTAACAATTTTTCATGACAATGGAAAATATTATATAAGTGTAAATGTTGTATATAATAATTTTTATATTATTTAATTTTTTATAATGTGTATATGTTGATATTTAATTTCATTCAGGATACAGATTCTTTCAAATAAAATTAGAAATATATTCCATTTAAGAGATATAATTTGGATTAATCTTTAATGTTATTTTGGAAGGTGAGAATATCTTGAGAGGATTTGATGAGGTTTTGTGTTTATGTGATAAAAATATGCATTATACAGGTTGGAATCTAATATTTCTCATAGGATTATATTTGTATGTGTGATTTGGAATCTTCTAATATATCATTTAACACCATGTATGTGCCATTTTACACTAATATTTTCCATTGCTCTATTATTATATTAGTTTTGATGGATTTATGTAAGTGTCCTTAGACACAGGATATGAGTTAATAATTACCTATGTACAAGTTGTATGATGTGTTTTCTTGTATCATCCATGAGAAGTGTACATGTAATTCTCACTATGTGTATTTTATTAAAAACATTGTAAAATTTTGGGGAACTATAGACGTCACATGTAAGTTGAAATATAATAAAATATTAATAGTAAATATTCTTAATAAAATGGGAGAAGGATTTAATTTTAGAAATTAGAAATTATTTTTTATTTAATTTTCAAATATATTGATCACACATGGATAATGATTCAAACTGAGATGAATGAATAATTGATCGAGGATGTGGCAGTAATCTTTGGAAGCCCACCCTAAAACATGTAATATTTGTGGAGATATTAAAATGAGAAGAAAAAGAGGGTTATTCCATCATCGACATATATATTGAACTATACTTTTATATATGAAATTACCCTTGTAAATTAATTTTCAACATATTTTATAACATAATATATTATGAAAAAAAATTTACTAGATAATAAAAAATGGGCCAAAATTTGTTTCTTAGAAAAATAACTCATGTTTCCCATTGGATGTTTTATTACATAATCACATAGAAATTTTATTAAATTCCATTGGAACATTACATATCCTAATATAATATTTTCTATAATATAAAATAATTACGTAAGGAGATGAATGAAAAAGAATAACGCACATAATAATTTATACTCGATGGGTTTTGATTTTCTAATGAACATCACTCCTTCCAAAAAAATATAAAAAAATTATGTGTCAGTAATAAGATAGATATTATCATGGAAAGTTTATAACATTTTCAATTAAATTATGGAATGATGGTTTAAATGGAAATATGACAATTGGGATCTATCCATTACATAACCATTTCCTAATCATTGCAATGTGATTGTTGTATGAATATTGGGATACTAATTATAAATAATAAAATTTCAAAATTAAAATTTCAAATTAAATCCAAAATTATTATAATTATATATTTAATATGTTTTTTTAAGTACATATACTGATTATGATTCAATATGTATGATATTATAAAATTCATAATTTCATAATGTGAATAAATAATATTTTTTACTTTTAAAAATTATTTTTTATAATATATTTATATATTTAAATTAAAATAATTATTTATCATACATAAGGATTTTCTTATAAATTTAACATTATATTTGAAATCGTTATAATAAAATTAAGATAATGTGAAATTTAAAGAATGTTTTAAAATAAATTATTTTTTATTTCATAATAATTATTTAATAATTAATATAAGTTAATAAAAATTAAAAAATAAATAAATTTATTAATAAATTTTAATTTAATTAATTAAAATGGTTTTACAAACCTATAAATAACATTCCAAATTCTAAAATAAAAATGAACTTTTTTAATAATATTATTTGTAGAAAAAATCATTTCTCATGTACAAAGTAATATTAAAAAGTATATATTTTAGTTCTATAATTAATAAAATTGATAAATTCTGCCTCTTATTTCCAAAACAATTAACTAAAACAATGGGTAAGATAACGGTTTTTCATTTTCTAGAACCTAGAATTCTTAGGAAAATATTTTGAAATTAATCTAAATGTGTCCTCATTTTTATATAAATACCCTTCTATCCATCCCCTTTCAATCACTCCCATAATTATTATCATATTCAAAACTCTATTTGTATCTCATTATTTCCTTTTAAAATTACCTCAGGTTCTCGTGCAATCATCTCATCAAGATTAAAAAATGATATATAAGGTAAGGGATTTTTTCCTTCTCTTTTTTATTGAAGCACTTCATTTGAAATAAGCCTCTTGTTCTCAAAAATGTTTTATATTTATTATTTTTATGAACATTAAATTTCTTCCTAATTGATTAATAAATAATTAGTAACTACCATAATCTCTCATTATTCCCTTCAATAAACTTTTATGTGTACAATTTATGTTGTCAAAATTATCTCTTGATTTTTCATGCCATTAATTTTGTGTTGTGAATACCCAACACTATTAACATCACTAGGTATTCACCAAGATATAAATACACTTCATTTATATATGAATTATAATTTTGAAACTATTATTCCATAATCAAGGGATTAAATTGATGAATTATGTTCTTATGTATTATGGTCGATGTGGCACATCTAAAGTTAGACATATAAAGGGTTCACATAGATAAAACTCCAATTAATTGGATAATGTTTTCATTTTAGGTGATACAATATATGGTGAAAGGGTAGTTAACCTAATCATAATATGTTATGATTTATTCATATTTAGCCTTAACTTATTCTTATGATTTCAGTTTTAGGTTTTTCCCACATTCCTATAATGCCTTTATATTATGATGTTATCCACTAATATCATATTCCAATACTTTTTATATGAATTACACCTTTTCATATTACCAGGATATGCCTCTTGAATCATAGGTATTATTTATTAATCACGATTTTATATTTTATTATTTTAATATGATTTATAGTTCACCCAATTTGTTATGTCTGTTCCTAAGTTATCATATGAAATATTACAAGTTCAAAGGAAAGTGGGAAAAATTATTGACACTTGAAATAATGTTTTTTTCTAAATTCAATGGTTTTTGTATCTAGTATTCCAAATTAACTAGGCCTATATATTTATGGCTCATTTTTTGGGTTTTCATGTAATGAAATTTTTTTGTGATGTTTATGTTGTTATAGTTGGTATAATGGAATGATCTAGTTATCTTCATGATTTTGATTAAAAAAATTCAAAAATAAAAGGGAGATGTATAAATATAATACCCCCCATAAATATTGGAAAAGTATATTGTGTGTGTATTCCTTCAAATTTTATCCCTATCTGGATACTGGTAAGTGGATGGTATTATATCACAAATACACAAAGGGGTAATCACCCAAAAAAGGATAGTTGATCATCTACTCTGTCTTTAATTAGTTTATGATGACTTTCCCTATTACTATAAAACTGGTTAGAAACTCTTGGGGGTTAATCTAAAAATATATCATATACACTTAAAAAACTATTATTAAGTATTTAATATTATTTTAAAAAAATTATTTTGAATTAGAACTTAGATAACCTATATTTAATCCTACATATCCATAAGATATAATATATATTTAATTCCTTCTAAGTATTGTACTATTCCTTTTTAACATTATTTAATCATGTATCCTTATCCAAATCATTATTTTATTTTAGGAAACTATTGGGAATATAATAAATCATGTTGAATACCATATGTGATTTGCAATGTGTTGATTCCCTAAAGAAACACAAAATATAATGGAAGTAAGATTCAAAAACATCATGTATGTACTAGAACAACAGACTCATTTTATGAGTAATAATATCAATCATCTTAAATTACATCATTCTCTTAAGAAGGAACAAGTTTTGGTAAAATCTATTATATAAAAATGGCCTCTAAATTTTAGTATATATTCGTGTCCCCTAATTACAGAGAAATTTATTAACTCTATTGAGAAAATATTTTCTTTCCTCTAATGCTAATGAAGAGAAATTCACTTTGGCCATTTATCAAGTAGAGGTCGAATCTTATCAGCGGTGGAAACTGATCAATAATACAATTACCAAGGAATATATTGAATATATTAAATGAGATAGAATCAAGAATATATTTGTCAACAAATATTTTTCCCAATTCTCACTATCTCATAATAGAAAGGGAATTCTATGGACTTATGAAATTAGAGGATGAGTCTCCTGGGTACTATATGGAAAATTCCACAGGGTGTTCACAATATACTTATATCATTTCCATGGATATTGATATTAATTATGACCACATTTAAATTAAAATAATGTCAATTATTTCAAAATACTTAGTGATTCAAGCCTTTGACATATATGGTGAAATTGTTTGTTTGTATCTTTAAGACAATATAAAGACTGCTGATTCTCAATGGTCATGAGGAACTAAAGATAAGAAAAATATGGTGTCATTTAACCCAATAGTGTCCTTAGATAACCCTCATGGAAAAAAGAGACTACGAATTCCCTCATTCTAGAAGTGTGGGAAGAATAATTCAATAAATTATCTAATGGGGACAAAGAATTGTTTCTGGTGTGGAAGTGAAGGACATAAAGCTAAGGAATTCCAAATGAAGAGGAATAATCCAACTAATACTATGGATTATAATTTTTTTGATCTACCCTCAACCCTTGATCTAATGCTTCGACTATAAAGAACAAGGAAACTATGAAAACCATCAACTAAATCCAATGTTCAATGAAGATACCAGATGAAAACAACCTCTAAGGTAAAGGGAAGAAGGAGGATCATCTTCCCCCACTAATAATAAGGTGGATATTGATAATGAAGTGGTGACAGGTACCAAAGTTATTTATTCAATAATATAGAATGAACTATTTGATTCTAATTCTATACATTATTTCATATCTTCCAAGTCTCAACAAAAATTCAAACACAACATTAAAAAAGCTGGTTGAGTTATTTGTTAAAATATAAAATGGGTAAATTATTATATCTCAAGTAGAAAACTCCTCCCCAATCAATATCTATTGGTTGAACCACCCAAAATACCTTGTCACATTCCATTTTGTGTAATATTATTTTTAATGGCTGTGTATTTTTTCCTTATATAGATACTATATCAACTACAAAGAAAAGGAAATCATGTTCCATGTCCTAAATCATCCTTTGATTTTATACAAGTGTAAGGAAGATAATGATTCTATATTGGAAACAACTTCTTAAGAATGAATATTATTTCATTGTGATAAAACATATATATGTAATATTTTTAAGACAATGGATCATATTACTATTGAATACATTCCACTTTGAAAGAAATATATTGATGTGTTCCCCAAGGATTTTCAATGAAAACCCCAAAACCTTCACACTTGGATCAAGTGTGAAAAATGCATAATATAATCATAGAAATTAATATCATGAATGATGACCTAAGATAAACATATCTTTATTTAACATATTTTAAAAAATTAAATCATTATATCCTTCAAATAAACACATTGTTACAAGAAATGGTGGTTTAGTGTGTTTGATGATCAGTTATCTATGAAACGTATTTAACAACACACATAAACATTTCATCACAATTTATGCACACTGTACTACATTCTATACATCTCATAAGTTATACTAATTTTCATAACCATTGGAATTGAATCATAAGAAATTGGTGATCTAAAAAACACGAAAATGTAAAATGTGTCATCTTTTCATCATGGGTTAGATTATAAGAATATTGAAAAAAAAGAGTTATGGGAAAATGTCTTTTTACAAAACATGGAACAATAAGTGTTTACTATAAGTCATGATAGAGGTACATGTAATCTCAAATGAATTTTTTTTATCATTACACAAGATTTTAACGTAATTAACATGAGACCTAGAGAATAATCAAAACTATATGATATTAAAAATTGTAACAAAAATAATAAAAGAAAACATAATATAGTTGATTAGGAATCACATCATATTCACCTAGTAGACGGGGCATTACTTATTAATTCCTATAACGGATTAGACAAAGCATCATGATTCCAATTGTAGTTCTAGAATTATTAGTCATTTCCGATTATTATTTTAGAAGATATAAAGTATTACCCAATACATTATAGGTTTATATAGAATCCACCCATCACATAATAATCTTCCATATATATATGTTTCACTTGAAATACTTCATTCATCATATCATAATAAATACATGGAAGAAAATGGGTTTCATATCATTTAAAAATGGAATCACCTGAACCTACTTTATGGGTTTGATCAATTTATACCAATATTAAATCACATGGAATGATTATTTCATAGAAAAATTTATATATTGATTTTTAGAAAACTCCATAGAATTTAGATATATTAATAATTAAAATATAGGTGAAACTATCAAAATGATATTTTTAAATACATTTTATGGCATTCTTGTAACCAGGTCAAATTACAAATAACATTCATAATTAATTATTAAATGATTTTTACAAGCTATAATATTTGAAACCCCTATTTAAATGAAATCAAAATAATATATAATTTAAAAATTATTAAAAAATTTCCACAGTAGATGGGTAGTGGAAGATAAAAATACAAACATAAAAGGGTAATACTTTTTCATGTATAGAAAATAATTTTATTGAACCAAACATCATAAAGAGATTGATAAGTAATAATTTTTAAAGGATTTTATTTTTTAAAATTAAAACTATAAATAAAAAAATTATAATTTCAAAATAATAATAGAGAACATTATTGGGAATAATGAATATGGGTTTGGAAGAAAAGGAAAAATTCCATGAGAATGAGAATTACTCTAAGAATCATCAAATTGTATGAAGAAATAAATCCATTTATGTATTTACATGGAAAATAAATAGTAAAGTAAATTTCATATTATCAAATAACATTACAAAAATATCATGTAAAATCGTAGTCAAAGAGGAATAATTATTACTCGAGAAAAGTATTTTAGTCAAAAAGAACACCCTTACAGTTTAAGTAAAATTTCAATAAAATTCCCATGATTGAGAAATATTGAAATTGAACATCAAAAACCATAAATAAAATATAATTAATGATATTAAAAATCCAATTGTAATTATACATATGAATTTAATTATACTAGGATCGTGAAATGGGACACATCTTAATGAAAGGATATTGAGGCGAAACACCCTTACCATAAATTTCGCATTTCGGAATTTGATATAACATCCTATGTAACAAAAATAACTATCATAATCACCTATTAAAATAATTTTGAATTATTATAAACTTTTATATACTTCATTTTTAATCATCTATTAAAAATATACTAGTTATTTAAAATTTATTTTCGTCATTGAATTGTATTATTTTTGATTGTTTAGTATAGGTTTTATAATAGTGGTGTTGATTTTTATTTATTGATTAAAATTTAATAATTATAATATCATTATAATATTTTTAATTTATTTTTTATAATTATTTATAATTATATTATTTCATTTAAAAAGTATTTTTTTTATGATTCATGATGAAGAATTTGGAGGTGAGCTTATTATGATAATTTTTAAGTATGAGGGTGGTATTTAAAAAAAATGACAGATGTTACCATTAACATTACAAAACAAAAAATAATTATTTACTTATTATTTTCCCAAATCACTATTTCTTAAGTTCCATTATTTACCAATAATGTAAATTTATACCATTTTTCATATACGCTTTTAAATAGTTCTAAATTAAAACTAAGTATAATATTAGGGTGTTTGTAGTAAATAAAGTGATTTTTTGGAATAATATCATTATTTAATAATAATAATATTGATAATACCGATATTATGTAATGGTTGTGAGTTTAGTTATAATATATTTTAATGTATAAGAAAATACGAAAAAAATATGTCATATTTTTTGAGGTGGTAGTCTGCTTGTATACCCAAGAAATGATTTAATTTTCTATATATATAAAAAATATAGAGTTTTTAATAATATAATAATCCAAATACGTTTATATAAATAATATTAAACATTTTAATATTCATATTGAATAATCCATTTAAGGTGATGATGAGAAATAAAGGATATCATTCATATATGTGGTAATCTACATGAATGCATGACAGCGTCTTAATTTTTTGAAAGCTTTTACAGGAAGATAAAAGGATATATTACATTTTTTTATTAATAGGTAATAATATTATTAATACATATGTTAAAATATATTCATGTACATAATATACTTGATATGGTTGAAGAAAAAATTAAAGGGGCCCGATTGAGAACATTACATCTACCTTTGGATGTTCTCTATTGGATAACACCTTAAGGTCACTTCGATTGGTGTTTTGGAAATAATAAGGCCCAAAAAAAGTTGGTATAGAAATGAGTGGATACTAGGTAGTATGTTTTATCAATATAATTCTTTTTAATTAGTATATAGGTGTTGCGGATGTGATATCCATTTATATCCGAAGAGAATGGAATATTTATATTATATAAAAGGTAATGTCACTATTCAATTTTCAAAAGGTTCCAACAATGAAAAATAATTGAATGGGGAAAGGGAGAGTTAGAAAATATAATATACCAATACCCAAACTCTATTATCCTATACTTAAATATATATCTTTACATTTTCATCATTGATGTCGATAATTATGACCCAATTTTTTTCTATTTAACCCTACAACGTAAAAAAGAAAACATAGATCACTTACCTTCTGGAGGACCTTTTAGGTTTAATGTTTTATAGAATTATGAAAAATCCTTATATAAATAATTCCCTAGTAATAAAAATAATATTTCTCCCATATAACCAATCTTTTCTTATTTCACAATTGGTCACCAACAACGTCCTTTTAAAACCCTTTGTAGACATATATCATATGACATAATTATTTAAAACCGTGGGAAAATGTTACATCATATGGATGAGATAAAATTATTAGTAAGGGAAAATGTAAGAATTATAAAAAGAATTTCCTTAATGAAATTATTAGTGAAATAGGGTATGATTATTTAATCAATGTTCATGAGTGAATCATAAAATAACTCAAACCCATCAATATCTAGATCATAAAATATAGAAACATAAAGAAATCAAGAGTCATCAAAATTAATAATAAAAATACATATGATATCAATCTTGGTCAATAGAAACATTATAAACTAATAACAAGCAATTGAAAATAATTTTGGTTACTTGGGCCATCACATTCCTAAAACCAATTTCAAACCCTTTTAAACCCCTTTTAATTATAAACCATATATGTCCAAATTCAAAAATTATATTTACCCAATGCATTATAGAGATATAATAGGTTCACCCAAAATTATCTAGGCTACAACATGTTAATTTATAAGGGGCTTTACTGACACAATTTTGTCCACCCCATGTTTATCTGTAACGGGCATTCCTGGTGCTATTGAGGTATACCAATCATTTATAATGTCCAAGAACCATATAAAAAATAAGATTGATAATGACTTAATTACCTCACAACACATTAAAAACAACCATTATTATTTTCCATAAATTATTAACCCATGGAATGTAAATGGGTTTCGCAACAATTACCTTGAAAAATGAATAACCCTTGGAAATGAATTGGGTTCCATCACAATCTCTTTTTTAATAATAATTACATGGAAAAATTTTAATTAAAAAATATCCTCAAAAAAAAGATTAATATAAGTAAAACAAATGGGTTCTATGACAATCTAGTTGAGACATTATTAACCCTAGGAAAAAATGTGTTCTAAAACAATAACTTTGAAATAAGGTTAACTTGTTGTAAAGAAACAGATTGCATAAAAATCTCATTTAAACATGGTTATCCCATGGAAATAAAATAGGTTTCATAAAAAAATCTATGAAACATGGTTATCTAGAATAAAATAAGAATTTTACATAAAAATATAATTGAACATGTTTATTCCTTAGAAAATAATTGGGTTCCAAAAAATAACTCATTGAAACAATACTAACCCACAGAAAAAAATGGGTTCTTTAGTAATATCTTTGAAAAAATAATAATCTATCAAAATAAATAAAGAGGATTGAATAAATAAAAAATATCCCTACTATATAATAAGTAACAAAATGGGTTATTGATATTGATGAATGGAAATTATCATAAAAAATAAATAAAAAAATTCTTGATGAAAATAATTGTTAAAATTAAAAGTGTCAACTTCTAGTTTTAAATGTTTGAATTATAATCCCTATGAGGGATTAAAATTAAAACAACATTAAATAAAATTAGAATTTATAAATTCAATACATTATATTCCAAATAGACTATATATATACCTCATAAATAAAGGCTAGTGTATAAAATCAAAATATGTCTCAATGAATCATATTGAGATTAAGTCCCTTACCGCTTGTATAAGTTTTAAACAGTAAATACTAGGAAATAGAGATACTAAAATGCACATGTAAATCCAAATAAATTTAATGATAAATATCATAAAATAAATATATGGGTAGTATAAAGACCATGAAAATAAAAAAGTTATGGATATGGATTAATTATCAAAGAAATAAAAGTTAGACTAGAAATCCCCTTTCAGCTATGGTAACATGAAAATAGGAATCCAACAAAGTAATAATCATGATATGATAAATTTTAATTCCATGAATATAAAATAATTAATGATGTAATATATCAAAAGGGTCATTATATACACCGAAAAGAATAAGTAAGTTGTGAATATATCATTTATCTCACATATCTAAAAAATGTGTTATGAAAATCCCTTACTTTGACTTTTATTTCACATGATTTTCTTCTATCATCATCATTAATTAAAAATTGTTAATAGCTAAATTTATTCATAATATTTTCCATGTTTATTATTACTTCTATTTCAGTTATAAAAAAATTATATACAATTTCTTAATCAATAATTTTTAAGTCAGATGTTTTGACAATATTTGGCTTATGTGTCAAAGCTGATTTTTTTAGGGAGACTATGGTCCAAGAGGTCATTATTTAGATATATAGAGAAAAATAATAAAAAAGAATATCACATTTTGACATAGATTATAATTTTCAAATCATATAAGAAATATGTGTTTGAAAAATTAACCAACGTTATGGTCTTGGAGACAGTAGGTCATACGTGCGCAAGAGTAAAGTTCCAATTATTCAATCATCATAATGGAAAAAAAGAAAGTAATTTTTTTTAAATAATTACAATTTTATCATAAATACTATATTATTTAATAATAAAAACATATATATATATACATATCATTCTAATTATTTTTTGATGAAAAAGGAAGAATCCCTTCGCTTCGAGGAGGGGGTAGTCCACTCATCCATAAATTACGTTATCACTTTTTTAGTGTCTGAAATTGAAAGAAAAAATGATATGTTATTTTAACAGATAGAATATTATGCCTTAAATATAAACAATATTTCATTTATATAATATTTTATTTTTAATACAATCAATAATTAATCTAATTTAATTTTTGAATGTATCAGATCATATTGATGAGGAGGTAGTCCACACGTCCTCATAAGAAATCGTATTCCCACAGAATGGAAAGCATGATGTAATGTGTTATATATTAATTACATAAGTATTAAAATATTAAAAATATAACATATATCATATAAACACATTATTTTAATCATAATTTTCAACCATAATACTTGGTAATGGAAAAAATGAACGACATTGTTTCATGAGATGGTAGTTCACTGTACACATGAACGATGATTTCTATACCCATTTGATGGAAGTGTGTGTAGGTGTAGGTATGAATATAAATATAAAAATGTATCAATATGTATATTAAATGGATTTTATTATATAATGATGTAATAATAAAAATGTCTGTGGTAAAAAAAGAAATAAAACAAAGGTTCTCGCTGAAGAATGTAACAACATCTTTAGGTAACTCATTTTGGTTTTCACCAAATGACTTACTAGATGGATTTTTTACAAAAGTGAGGCTTTTAAGATGATACAGTTGATTTTGGGTTTATATTGTATCATTTTTGATGAGAAATATGTCTTTACTGTTGTGAATATGTTCGGATATTTAGGTTTATTTTTATAGTAGAGAAGGATTTTCATTCTTGTAATATAAATAGGTAAACACTATTTGGAGGTCTCTTTAACATAATGTTCAATCAATAATGAAACAAAATGTATAAAAGTGATTATATGGTCAAATTATTTTCATATAATCAGTATTCTACATGTTTCTAGGTCATTCGACTCCCTAATATTAATGTACAATCACTGGGTAAAGACATTTTAATCTCAATCACATTTCACTCATATTTTTATTTATCAAAACTAAATTAAGATCATTATAAATTATAAATTATTATTATTATAAAATTGATTTAATTTATACAAATTCCAATAATATAAGTATTATAATGTAATTTAAAATTAATCTCAGAGACATAAAGAGAAATATGGGTTTTTAAAGTAAAATGTTCAATTGATTGAAACATTTTTAAATCAAATTTAAATGTAAAATTGATTCCAATCCACTGAATTGTATTTTTTGATATAAAATATATATAATTTTACTTTAAAATCATTTAAAATTTAATTTAAAATTATAAACTATTTAGATGAATAACCGTTTTTAATTAAAATCTATTTTTTTTACTAATTATCAAAACATGAATCCTCTCAGATAAATACCAAAAATTATCCCAAAGTAATTTTTTATATTAATATTTCAAAAATATGTTTATTGGGTCAAATATAATTTATAAAACTATTAAACTTTTGTTTTAAATCTAGTTTTTCATAAAAGGTGGTAAAACCGACCTTAAAAAATATAAATCTTTTTATGTAAAAGTTGAAATTATTCTTATTTTAAGATTATAATACTAATTGATTGAATTTAAATACATTTTAATAAATATATATCATATATATATCAATAATTTCATTCTCTAATATTTATTTATTTAATTTATTAAGGTAAAACGTCATTTTGGCCATAGAAATAGTTTTTCATAAAACCACATCTTTTATATTGAATTGGAATTTATTTTAATTTATAATTAATTCGTAACCAATGAATTAATTTTATAAACATAATTAAGCTATAATTTTATAATATATATAATGTCATTTTTTCATTCATTCTGAAATCTAAGATATAACTCTCATAACAATATTAATATTATATTTTTGTCTAGTAATACTCAGGCTTCTTTGTAACATAATTCATCAAAGAAACTCGATTTTGTGTTCCACAAAAGCTAGAAATGGTGTACCATGTTATGAAAGCTAAAATATTTATTTCATATGATAAAATCTTGCAAACAATTTAAATTAATTTGAAATAATATATTTCATAAACTTTTAGGATGTTACATCATACCCCGTCAAAATGAATTTAGCCCTTTAAAATTATCTTGGTTATTAAATTTTTAACATTTCTATAATTACTTTATTGAAAAACATTTCAGAAAAATGTTAATAAAATATTATCATATAAAGGTAATGTGGGGAATATAAAGGTCACCATAAGTTACACATAACTATGATTCCAAGTAGAGTCTAACATATGTGGGAAATTAAATGTTCAATTTTCTAGGAAAAACTAATTACCATGGACTAATAAAGATTGATATAGAACCTGGTAAAGTGTAATTTAATCAAGAAAACACAAACAAAATATGTGTGAAAAAATGTTATTGATATCATCCTAAAATATGGTAATATGATATTGTTTTATTTCAATTTAATTTGTCTAATGTTGAAGGATATAATTAAATATCTTGACTGAGAAAATATGAATGTATACTTACTTGATGAGTCGAATTTCATATTTTTTCCAATTTCCCCCACAATATCATATTTTCTCCAAATTAAGACTATTAAAGATGAATTTTTAATCATCTAAAATAAAATTATAAAAACCACATGATCAAGAAACGGATAACAAAAATTTATTCATGTCTTTAAATATTATCCAAACCCAAAATAGTTGGGACATGGTTAGATAATTCCCAAAATTAATAGACATTTATAAAATTATCATACATATTCAATAAAAATAATTTTATCTGAAACTAAATCATTCCATAAACCTATATTCCAAATGACCTCAATAACATAAAATTTAAAGAGTGTTTTAAGATCAAATTTTATCTCATACCTTTCAGATTTCAAGCTAAAAAAGATGTTGATATTATATCAAAGTAACATTAATCATATAGCCACCAAATCACGTTTCAATATTGTGGTTATTCAATTAATAATACTTTTTTGTATCAAAATCCATGATCATATAAACCTTAATCATTATCAATAACTTATATATTATTTTCAAAAAAAATTAATGTATAACTTAACATTAAACCAAAGTTTAACATGTACATCAACCCAATAAAATGTCCCATAAAATGTCATTGATAACCTAGAAATTTGAACTATATTAAAACACCAAATGGGGTGTCAATGGATTTTAACTCATGATAATCCTTAATATGATAGACTAAATATATTATCTATAAAACATAATTTAACCTCTCAGGAAAACATACTAATCTCCAATGTTATCTAAAATGGCCTTGCTACCAACTATAATAGCCTGGGACCCACAAATCTATATCCTATTCTAAAATCCATAACATTAAATTTATGGATTTTATTCTGAAAATTTGGACCCAATTGTTTTCCATCAAAACATACAAAATAAAAAAGAAATCTTGGATCACTTACATTATATAAGGATTTTTAGTTTTAGTGTTTTAGATAATTTATAATAACTTCTATATAAACAGTTAACAATTCCTAAAAATAACATTTCTCCCATTTAACCCATATTTTATAATTTTACAATAGGTTATCAACATCATCCCTGTGGAATACATTACAGTCATAACTCATTCAATACCATTCATTAAAACTTGGGGTAAATGAAACTTCATACTCATGAGCTCAAATTATTAGTAAGGGAAAATGTAAGCATTAAAAACTAAATTTCATCAATGATCATAATAGTGCCTATGTTTGTAATGAAATAATACAATTAAATTATTTAATAATAAAATATCTCAAACTCACCAACTCTTATATCATCAAATACCAAAAATGGAAATGTTAAGAGTCATAAAATTAAATAATCAGAATCCATGTGCTATAAATCTCGATCAATAGAAAAAATTATATACTCACAGTGAGAAATTAAAAATATTTTTTGTAAAATGGGGAATAACTTCCTTAAATCCCTTTTAAACCCCTTTCTAACACATTTAGTTAGAATAACTATACTTGAGACTTCGAACATTATCATTAAACAATAATGGGATTACCTAGTGTTATCTGGGAAAACCCCAAATTAATTTAAAATGGGATTACTTGGCATTATATGGGCCACCACACATCAACCTATAACAGGATTACCTGATATTATCTGGGTCACCCCAAGTTTAGCTATTATGGGATTACCCGATACTATATTGGACACACCATAATGTATTATAAATGTCATAGAAAAAATCAATATTCCATTTACAACAAGATTAACATACGGAACATAAATGGGTATCATTTCAATCCCATTGAGATAGGATTGACCCATAAAAAAGAAAAGGGTTCCTTAAAAAAATAATTGAATGAAACATAATCAATCCAAATAAATAATGAGGATGGTATCAATAAAAAATATCCCCAATGTAGGATAAAAAACATAAATGTTTTTTGACATTGAGAAATTCAAATTCCATTAAAATATCATTAAAAACATTCGTGAGGAAAATAATCATTAAACATTCAAAGTGTCACATACCACTTTGAAACATATGAATCATAAGACCCATGAAGGAATAAATTTTAACAAAACATGCAATAAATTTATAATAAATTTATTAATTAAATGATAGGTTTAAGGTTTTGTATTTACATGTCATAAAATAAGGCATCTATATAATATCAAAATTTCCTTATATGAAAGGAGATTGAGACAAAGTCCCTTACCTCCTTGATAAGAATGAAACTGTAAACACTATAAAAGATATATCCTCAAATAGATATGTCAATCCCCATAAATTTAAGTATAATAATCATAAAATAAATTAATGGTAATTATATACATCACACAAATGAAATTAGTGGTGAATATGGCATAAGTCTCACAGAAATTAAAGAGAGGCTAAAAATCCCCATAAAACTATAATAACATCTTAATTAAAAGTCCCAAAAGTTATAATCATCAAATTATAATTTTAGATACCATGAGGATAAAATAATTAATTATATAATATTTTAAATGTTTTAGTAGATACACCAAATAAAATGATGTTGTAAATATTACATTTACCTCACAAATCTAAAATGTTATATGAATATCCTTTACCTTGAGTCTAATTTGTCTTGATTTTATTATGTCTTTTTGATTAATATACTTTGGTTTATTATAAAATTTTTATGAACCATTTAAACAGTTTTTATTACATTTATTTCACTTATAAAAAAGGTACATATAATTACATAATCAATAATATTTTTGTGATATGTTTTGACCATATTTGTCTTTTGTGTAAAGAATAATTTGGATAGGTCGACTATGGTCCATGAATTCATTATTTTAACATATCATGAATAATAATAAAGTAATAATTAACAAATTTTTACATAAATTATACTTTTTAAATCATACAAAAAATATGGTTATGAAAAATGGTTCGACGTTATGATCATTGAGATGGTAGGTCGTATGTACGCATGAGTGACATTACCATTTTTCAATGATTATTTTGGAATGAACGTAAGTAAATTTTATCATTAAATAAGGAAAATTTTATTATTAATAAAATTTTATTTAATTATATTTTCTTATATATATTTTTATATATATCTCTTGTTATGTGCAGATAAAAAATGGAGAATCGCATCGCTTCGAGCATGCAGTTGTCCACACTTCCACGAACGACATTATCACTTTTTTATTGTGTGAAATGAAAAGAATAAAATGAAATTTTATATTTCAAGATAGATAATTATGTCATGAATATAAATAATATGTTATTTATATCATATATTTTTTAATAAAATAATCTTTAATGCATATTATTTAATGTATGAATGTATCACATCACTTTCTAGAGATGGTAGTCTTCACGTCTATGAACGATGTTATCATATTCCAACGAAATCAAAATCATGAATTTATATGTTATATAAAATTTAAAATAAGTATTAAGAAATTATAAATATCATATATAACATATAAAAATACTATTTACATCATATTTCTCAACCATAAGAGGTGGTAAAGTTAAAAAAATGAATGACATCGTTTCATGATGTGGTAGTTCACTATACACACAAACAGTTCTTTCGTTTCCCATTTGATAGAAGTGTGTGTAGGTGTATGTCAAAAAATTGACATAAAAACATATCATCATATTTAGGATACTTATTTCATTATGTAATCATGTTTTATGAATTATTTATGTGGTGGAAAATAAAATAGACAAAATTTCTCATAGACGAATGTTACGTCTTCTTCAGGTAACTCATTTTGGTTTTCACCAATAGACTCCCTTGGTTGGATTTTTGACCAAAGTGAGTCTTATAAGATGAGAGTAAGGATTTTGTAATCTTATTGGGAAGGGTTTTGATGATACAAATTTCTTAATATGTGTAAATAAATGAGGAGAGTTAGGGGATTATTATAGTGGAGGGGTGGTGTTTTTGTAAATATACAAAGGTAAACACTATTGGGAGTTTTACATTACATAATTTCCCTCCAATAAAAAAATAAATTAGATAAAAGGAAAAGAAAAATTGTAAAATTATGTCTATAGAATGTGTATTTGAGTTGTTCTAGGTAAATTTTACATATAATATTAATTGTTAACCACTAACTAAACACATTTTTAACTTCATCACTGAATCTAATTTTAATTGCTTCCATTAATATTTTTTTTCTTTTTTTAACATTAATGGAAACTATAAATTTTTATAGATTCCGAATCTAGAATCACTTTTTCCAAATTATAATCAACGAACGAGCATAATTTAATTTAATATTATTCTCGTAGATGGAACAAGAAAGTGGGTATTTTAACGTAAGAAGTTCAAAAGTTTTAAATGTTTTTAGATCCTATTTCAATGTGAAATTATTTAAAATATCCTATATTTTATTAAATGACATAAAATTAATCTAGTCATACTTTAAAATAGTCTAAATAAAAAATTTCTCAATATAAATTACCTATATGAAAATTAATTGTTTGATTTAAATCCAATAAGTTTCACTATTCATCAAAACATGAATCTTCTCAAAAAATTACAAAAAAAATATACAAAAATTTATTTTCATATTCATATTATAGAAATAATGGTATTTTTAAAAAAAGATTATAAAAGTTTCAAAATTTATTTTTAAAACATGTTCTACATTAAAAGATTGTAAAACTACCTTTTAAAGATATACAACTTTTTATGCATGAAATTAGTTTGATTCTTATTTATTATATATTAAACTAATTGGATTAATTTAAATAAAATTATTAAATATATAACATATAAATTTCGTTAATATATTTTTCAAGTAGTGATTAATTTATTTTATTCAGATAAAACAGTAGTATGGTAATAAAAATAGATTTCCAAAAAAAATCATCTGTTATTTCAATTGGTCTTTAGTATTATTTTTAATTAATCGGTAACCAATAAATCATTTTATAAACCTCTGTAAACTTTAATTTTATAATTATTTTATCAAATTAATTTCCACCATTCCAATAGCTGGGTGAGAACATTCATAATGTTATGATTAATATATTTTTATCTTGTAAGACTCAAGCTTGTGTATAATATATGTTGTCAAAGGAACTCGATGTTGTGTACAACTAAAGATAAACTTAGTGTTGTGTGTGATGAATGATAAAATATGTATTTCAAGTTACACAAGATATCAATCAATTTAAAATAATTTTAAAGAATATATTTCATTCAATTTTGGGATGTTAGAACAAAACCATAAAACACATGTTTTAAAACATGTGTTTAAATCGTTTATATAAATAAAATTTACTTCTACCATTTTTTTACTCTGGTAGCTATTTTTTAATTAATTAATTTACTATTAATTACTAAGAATAAAATAAGCCTTATTAAATATTTTGGAATTAATTATTCCAAAAATAAAATCTATTTTCAAAAAAAATTAATTTTATTCTAAAAAATATTAACATTAGTACATGTAACAATAAAAAATCTATTTTTAGAAAAAGTGTGTTTTTATGTGTAATAAATAATCTTTAGGATGAAATTAAAATTTTTATTTATTACCATGACCTTAGTAAGTTTATTAATAACAAAAAAACTATTTTTATTTCTTAATAGTAAAACCAAAATATTATTATATAGTTTGATATCATAACTAATGAAAAATATGAAAAATAGTTTTTTATTAGAATAAAAGATTACTTAAATTTAGAAATGTTGGTCATGGGGTTTCTATATTCAATATAAATTTTTAAATTAATAATTTTTAAAAATAAATATATTGGTAAATATTAAGAATATTTTATAATTTTTTAATTCATACTTACTTTTTTGTATAGTTTTAAACACTATGATTTTAGTAAAAACCGTATTCATTAAAATTTAGTTAAAAATCAATAATTTTAGAAAAATCCCCGAAATCATCGTAGGATAATTTTAATATAAGGAATTTAAAAATTATGTTAGTTTTATAAAATTTGTTTTTTAAATGTTATATTAATTTAATTTAATATAATAAGGAATTTTTGTAAAACAGATGTATTTTTTAAAAAATGTTATGACTCTCGTATTAACATACAATTTACCTAGTTTTTATAATGTGATTACTTTTATTAGTATCATCAAATTTAATAAATATAATTTACCAGCCATATTAGATAATTTTATTTTATTAAATAATCGTGTTTTTAATTGTATTTTTGTGTTTCATGTAAGACAAACTACTCTACATGAATTTTATTTAATTAAAAATAATTTCTTAAAATCGTGGGTCATTACATTCTACCCTGATTAAAAATAATTTCAACCCCAAACTTTAATTCCTCGTAAGTAAACTAGTGAGGGTGGTATTATCTCATTACATACCTAGTTTTTCACATGAAATATTATAACTTATGATTCAACCAAATAATGTGGGACAACTGAGTAGCCTTTTTCCATTGAAAATATCTCTTTCATCTAGAATTTTAATTTGTTTTTCCTCAAATGAGAGATCGTGTTTTGATTGCATGTATTTTAAGTTTAGTACTTGAAAATGGTCAAGAATTTACATCCTCAAAAGTGCTACATGAAACACATCAAGAACATGGATGATTTTTGAAGATAGTGTCACTAGTACAAAAACCTTTTTTTACGTCAGTTTTTTTTCTTTTTAACATCGGTTTTTAAGCGACGTTATTCCGAGCGACATTAAAAATATTATTTTTACGTCTGTTATTTAATAAACCACGTAAAAAATAAGGTAATATAGTTTTTAACGTCGGTTTTTAAAAAATCGACGTGAAATACATTCTGGAAAATGGAGATAAGAAGCCATTTTTTACGTCAGTTTTTGAAAAAACCGACCTTATAAGTCATTTTTTACGTTGGTTATTTAATAACCGACGTTAAAAGTTATTTTTAACATCGGTTATTAAATAACTGATGTAAAAAATGTTTACTATCTTGTATAAAATTTTCTAATCTTTCATTTGATAGGTCATAGAGCATAAATGGATTTACGGATCAAAAGTTATGACCATCAGAAGTTTGAAATTTTTTAGGAGGAAAGATTGAATGAGCCAACCGTAACTTCATATTAGAAAGAATTTTTGAATCCGTAGGGGTATTTTCAGTTTTATCATGATATAAAGAATCATCCATCATTATAATAAATTAACAATCATTAAATGGTATATCAATTAAGAAAACAAATCATATAAAATATAAATAATGGGAAAATAATTACAAATACCTTGATGAGGTCGCGGAAATAAGAAATCGTTGATTCACGTTGAAGATAAAACAAGATGATTCGGTGTAACGATGATGGTTGAATGAAATGATCATGAAATGGAATATCAATTAAGAAAACAAATCATAAAAACCATAAATCATGGATGTATGATTAAATATACCTTGAAGAGATCACAGAAAGAAGAAATAACTGATTCACATTTGAGAGAAAAGAGTCGATTTGGGGGAACGATAGTGGTTGAAATAAATGATCTTCAAATTAGGATGGGTGTATAATGGAAACATATAATTGAGATTCTATGAGAAAACGTGGTATTAAAAATTTTAGGCGGCAATTCAAAATTTCGATGTTGCGATGTAAAAAAATTGAAATTTCGCGTTCGTGGGATATTAAAAATATCATTCACGTCGGTTTTATGATAACCGACTTGAGAAGATATTTAAATTTTCACTTATTTTTCACGTCGGTTATTTAATAACCGACATTAAAAGGTATTTTTCAAGTCAGTTATTTAATAAACGATGTGAAAAAAGTTTTCAAAAATGTACTTCATTTTCCAAACTTTAATTTTACAGGTCATGGAGCTCAAACGGAGTTACGGATGAAAATTTATTGGCCTTTAGAAGTTGGACATCCTTAAGACATCGTTTAGAGATGATCAACTTCTAAAGGCCATAACTTTTAATCCGTAACTCCGTTTGAGCTCCGTGGCTAGTCAAATTAAAGAATGGGAAATGAACTACATTTTTGTAAACATTTTTCACGTCGGTTATTAATTAACCGACGTGAAAAAGTCATGAATATAGATTTTTCACATCGGTTATTTAATAACCGACCTGAAAAATAAGTGAAAATTTTATTATATTTACCTGGAAAAGGATTTTTCACGTCGGTTATTTAATAACCGGCATGATAAAAGTTTAAAAAAATGTACTTCATTTTCCAAGATTAAATTTGACAGGTCACAGAGTTCAAACGGAGTTACGGATTAAAAGTTATGGCTTTTAGAAGTTGGACATTCTTAAGACATCATTTAGAGATAATCAACTTCTGAAGGCCATAACTTTTAATCCGTAACCCCGTTCGAGCTCCGTGACCTGTCAAATTTAATATTGAGAAGTGAACTACATTTTTGTAAACATTTTTCATGTCAGTTATTAAATATCCGACTTGAAAAAGTCACGAAATTAGATTTTTTACGTCGATTATTTAATAACCGACGTGAAAAATAAGTGAAAATTTTAATATATTTTCCTTGAAAAGGATTTTTCACGTCGGTTATATAATAACTGACGTGAAAAATCGATTTTCAGGACTTTTTCATGTCAGTTATATAATAACCGACTTGAAAAATCAGATAAAATGGATTTTTAACGTCGGTTCTTATATAACCAACGTGAAAAAACAGAGAAAATATATTTTAATGTCGGTTATATAATAACCGATGTGAAAAATCAATTTTTAGATATTTTCACGTCTGTTCTAAAAAACCGACGTGAAAAATGGTGACGTAAAAAAAAGGTTTTTGTACTAGTGTGTTAAGGGATTTGATATATTCTCAACGCATTCATGTATATCGAAGGAGCTGAATAACTAAGGCTAAGCTTCACTTTCCTCCCAAATCTCATAAACTGCATCTATAGAGATATATAGAGGAACAATTAGTCTCCAAAAATAAACTATATATTCAATTAGTGATTATCCACATAAATCTTTTATTATCATTCTTCCTCTTTCACATACCACTAAATGGTTTGAACTATATATGTCATTTCTAGGATAAGGTCAAGTCATATCAGTATCATCACTCCATATTCGACGTAGAACATTGGAGTCCTGCTATCTATCCTTTCATATAATCATATGGTGGGATATAAATTATATATTGGAAACAATTATTTTATAATAACTCTACAATGGGAAGGTGTAGATTCCAATACCCTAGTATATCTATTGAAAAATATCTCAAAATATCCTCAAGAGTTTGAATGGTTCTCTCATCCTGGCCACTGCATAAGGGATATAATCATGGATAAAACACAGTTCTATCACAAAATATTATTGAATAGTTCTCCAAAACTGTGAGGTAAAATCATTACGAAATTTGATACAATTTACTATGTTACTAAATTCATCCTTACCACCTCCCTTATGTATATCTTGGTGAGTTGATTCAGTGAGAAATATTTTTTGATGGAAATAAAATTTGATGAATCTTCAAAGTGGTCGACTACAACCCAAAGGGAATTATGTCATTTAGATATATTTGTGAGTAAATAAAAGAAATAAATGGTTATTTTTTTGATTCCCATACTATTATAGTCAATGGTTTCAACATAATCACTAATTTATGATATTCTGACATTACATTATAGCATAATAAGCAACGAGATATGTATTCTACAATCGTCCTCTTCATTTTATCACACCATAATTAATATTTTATATCTTTATATATCATCATAGTACACATATAAAACGGTAAATATGAGCTGTGTAAAACATCCAAAATTTCCTCTTTGGTTCGGGTTTTTATGGAGAATATATCAAGGTTCCAAACCTTGTAAATCCATTTTTATCAATATTGAACTTCATAATAATTAATATATTTTTTTGTATCACTACACTATCTTACTAGGATCTTTAATCTATATATGGATGGATGGATGGATATTCCTTTAGAAGACATACTATTTCTATCCTTCCCTTATCACTTCACGATTTATCCTACAAAAATCTTTGTGTATTTGTTTTTTCAGTCCTTATTCTAATATTGTATTATGATAATTCTAATCACAACATAAGTCACCGTTGCATCCATCCTCTTGTGGGAAATGTATTAATAATTCATTGCCTTTTATCAATTCCAACCGTCTACTTTGGTGGATATTCATCTCCTTTTGTGTGAATATATATTTCAATCACAAGTGATTCATGTATACTTCATACATTTAACTATAAAGATAATGCCTCTAAATATTTAATATGTATATCATTTTTTCCAAATCCAAATCATGAATTAGGTAATTTTTCACATAATTTGGTAAAGGTAATAATGCATATGAAATTATATTATAAATCCATATAAGGACACATCCCAAAAAAATTAATGAAGCATAATTGTATAATACAAACTCATCCCCACTATAGGTTAATGTTAGTACAAGTACAGTGACCATTCTCTTATTAATCTCCTTGAATATTTCCTCGCGTTCTTCTGTATAGAGTAACTTCACTCCCTTCTACATCAACTCGCTTAGAGGATTGTACAATCACAAAAAATTTCACAAAAAAATACAATAGCATATAACTAGCATAAGAAAACATTGGATCTCTTTCAATGTTGTTGGAATAAATAATTCATCAATTGAATCTTTATTTTATAATTATAAAATATACCTTATATTGTGATAAAAATAGAAAGGAATGATAATTTTTACCACCTATATTCACACTTATTGAAATTGACATAAAATTTCTCCTTTCATAGGGTATTTATAAAAATTCTCAAATACATTTCATGTTATTCCATCATTTTAGAATATATGGTTATATCATCAATAAATACTACCAATAATTTGGAAAGGTAATATTTTAAGACTCTGTTCATAAAATCCATAAATATTTTAAGAGAGTTAATAATTCATAATCGAATAACTATTGTCTCAGAGTGACCATATCTTTTGAAAAATCACTTCATGAGTATATCTTCTTTATTTACCCTATGTTGATGATATCCAAATTGATGTTTCATATTTAAAAAATATTTAACACCTTGGAGGTGATCGGATAGATCATCAATATAGAAAATATCATATTTTCTAGATCATTGTCTTTTTATGTTCATAATTTTCAGTTTATAAATGTATTGACCAATAGTTCTTATAAAAATAAGAACTATTGTACCCCAAGGTGAAGAACACAGGTGTAAAAATTTTATTTCCATGTTATCTAAATAATTCTCCTTTAATTCTTTCAATTCAGTGGAATCCATTATCTAAGAACTATTTGAGATATGAATGGAACACTTTGTGGCTTTCATTGAAAACTAATCCTCAGGATATAGGGGAAGATGAGGAATTTTATCAAAAAATACAATAGTATATTCCCATATAACAATCATGTAACCAATGATGAATTCCACCTCAATCATTTTAGTTTAGAGTCTCTAATTTATAGGTATTTGAACCAATATTATATAATTATCTTATAATGGGAGTTCATGATAATCCTTACTTCAATATTTGATAATAATATGATTCGGGATATGAAAAAATATTTCCTTATCATGAAAACATATAAATTATATATACAAAAAAAATATTATCCATTCAAATAAAAATTTGAAATTCAACCCAGGGTAGAAGAACTAAATCTTTTAGAACTATCTATCGAGAAAATTCTATCACAAAATAATTATATATCATTTAAAAGATGATCATTTCATAAGGTATTTTCATATATAGTTCAATATCCCACACCTAAGGTGGAGAATTAATATTCTTAAAAAATTGAATGATATGAAAGAACACAATGAACTAAAATCAAATAATGAAATCATTGGTTAATATTATAGATTATGTGTACCTTACATCACATCATTATCATTCCCCACATAAGTGGTAGTTATAGTATACACTCATTCTTTCCACAAAGGATTATTATGTTTTTTGCGCTAATTAAATTCATTAGCTCTATAGTTAGGCCATTTATTTTCATAATTCCTAAACTCTTCGAATTTGAATCATTGATGTGTGGGTGGTGTATTATATGGGATCTTCTCTTCCTCAACTGTGTTAGTTGGACTCTTCAAATATTTTCAACAATTTGTGGCTTATAATCTTAACCTATTAATTTTAAAATGTATTCATTGACCTATTATAAAATTACCTTAGTATTTTTCCCAAAATTTTTGAAATATAGATAGTTTATCATTCTTCCCCCATGTAATATATCATTAAATTTTCCATGATATACTATTTTCTTTATTATCTCTCGAGAATAATGAGAGTCTCTAGTTTCCATATCTACTTTCATTGTAAATAATTAAATCTCTTCCCAGTTTCCAATGTTTCTAATGGGTAATTCCTTTAGAGTAAATATATTTAAGATGCCAAAGAAATGATTTATTTTATTCTCAATGTCATAGATAAAACTAGGGTCATTATGTGTAATCCTTGTGAAGTCTAATTATAATGTGTTAATATATTCTTACTCCTTTTGTTTCAACCATAATAATTCTTTTTCTATATTTTTGGTAAGAGTTCGAGGAAAATACACTTTCTTGAATTATATTGATGCATAATTTTAATAAATAATTATAAAATATCGTTAGATTATTTTTTATTATATACTATCATAATCCATGTAATAACAATAATGTTTTAGTGTCATTGGAAAATTAGATCGTAAACAACCAGATCATAAAAATCTACATCATACCCCACAAAAGTATTCACATATAGCACCCTTATTAGAAATAACATAATAATGCCTTTATTCATATCTTGAGGTATGAAAATATAAGAAAGGTTTATCTAATGTTCCAAGTAAGGGTAAAAATTAGATATATCAATCATAAGAAACCATATGATATTCATAAGGGCATGATTACAAAATCAACTGCATGTTTTCAAGATAAAAATTCATACCCTTGAAATTGTTGATCATAAAAAAAGAAAAATTCATATCCATAATCATGATCAATAAGGGAATTAAATTATTAATCAGTTACCATAATTCCTAATATTGGAAAATGGAATAAAAATAATTTGAAATCATAATTTTGTGAAAAAGGTATTGGAAATCATTTCAACACATAATACTGTAATAAAGGATATAAATTTATCATATTCACATATCATAATGTGAACAATTATATTCCATTTGATTTCCCTAGATATTCTTTTGATAATAGATATAAGGTGGTTATACACATGCATTAGTATGTGAATAATTTTATTCCTTATCATGTCCACTCATATCACTATAATCTCATGGGATATCAATATCACATTACACAATGCATTGAAGGTATATTAAAAACCCAACCCTCGAATAAGTATGATCTATAATTATAAATTCCATAAGATCATAAAACATTCATAATATCATATAAACATAAACCATGGAAAATAAATGTTTTCCAAAAAAATCTCATCATCATACTCATAAACCATAAAAATAAAGGATAAGGAAGGTTCCATTGGATAATATCCCCAATAAAGAATAATTTAAATCAAAGGATTTTATCATAAATTAATATTTAACTTAAAATATCTGTATAATATTTATTAAGAAAAATTAAATTTTAATTTTTAAATAACTTATTTTAAACCCAAATATTTCAAAAAATAATAAGGAAAATATTTTATTTGAAAATAACCATGAAAACATGTAATGTAATATTCAAAGCATAGAGAGTCCATGATTGTGCGATATTTTTTCAGGTCATAATAATTGAAAAATATATATTTTTTACACCATTAGAAAAATATCATTGTCTTTAAAAATATAATAAGAATCATTTTAATCCTTTTAATAAAAAGTAAAACATGGTAAATAGGATTTAAACAATAAATGAACAGAATTTGAAAAGAATCATGATTTTTTGACATATAGATATGTAAGAAATTTTTTTTTAACTGGAAGTGGAGAAATAAAGATGTATTTTATAAAAAAACATATTTTGAACCAATATTTAAATAATAGATAAAATTGGTAATAAAACAACAATATAAGTAAAATAATTATTGGATAAGAAATATTAAAGGGGATTATCTTATATTGATTGTATAATTTTCTCAATATAAATTCAAGAATAAACAATACTAATTAAAATGGGATTGAAACATAAACCTATTACCATAAGTGTTGTATAGGATTTCACATCTCTAGATCTAATTATAAATTTATTATTTATATATTATAGAACCATATCTATACATACCATACCATAAACTATTTACTTAAACCTTTTATTAATTTTTTATTAATAGGTTTTAATTCAAATGACTCTTTTGGGTGATAACTGCACCATTTTCCATATGTTTCAGTAATATGGTTATATTACATACCCATTGTTCATTGTATAACCATAATTAAAATATTTTTCATTATATAATTATCATACTTACTCAACATATAATATTTTATAATTAATCATATAATGCAGCGATGAAAAAATTAATTACATCACTTCATGGATATTATAGTCCTCACGTACGGATGAGGGGTTATTCCATCTTTCAATGGTTGGAAAAAATAGTGGTAAATGAAAATTAAAATTTAAATAATAATCATAATATCATATTTATCATATACGTACATTAAACCTATCCATTTTATAATCCATGTAAATAGAATATGAAAAAAAAATTACATTACTTCGTGGAGGTGGCTGTTCACAAGTACGCCGGACCAATGTTTTCATTTTTTTCAACAGATGAAAATGGTTGAAGGTAGAAAAGATATTATAATTATTGAATTAAAATTATTTCCTAAAATCATAAATAATCATTATATCTATCGTATTAACCAATCATGATTTATAGTTATGGATATGAATCATATCACTACATGGGGGTATTAGTCCACATGTATCTACCAGTGATTTTTAAAGTTCCCATTTGATTGAATGTAGGGTGGTTATTAAACAAACATAATGATAATAATATTTTAGTATTATTTAGATTGAACATTAATTATTTTATAATGAATACCATATGTTAATACAATTTAGAATAAGAAAAAACTAAAACATTTGGTTAAAATTTATACGTCTTCTTTAGACAAAATCCTTTTCGTTTCACCTAATCCTTATAAATTTGGTATTATCCCAAAAATAAGTCCTATATAAAATAGGTATAGATAAAATGTATGGATTTGGGAGGTTATTTTAAGACCTCAGATTATCTTGATCTGTGGAGTGGAGAGAAGGTGAAATGTCCATTTTTAAGTGGGGGAGTTGACACACATGTTATTTTAAAAAAGATTAAAATATATTAATATCTTAGTAAAGAAAAATGGCTAAAAAATGAAACATTTATAAATATGATATCTGAGTTCATATAAAATTTTCCATAAAATATGATTTATGCATGTGTTTAGGTCATTTTAACCTTTACCACTTTACTTTCACCACTGGTAAACATTTTTATCCTTATCCATAATAACATATATTAACTGTTTTTTGTATTCATAATGATACAAAAAAATCGAAAGACTAAATAATACTATTTATTTTAATTAAAAATATTTATTCCTTTTATCATGTTCAATAAAACTAAATGACATAATTTAATTTAAAATTAAACCATGAAAATGAGCTTAAAAACATTTTTCAGAAAAATAAAGATATTTCTAAATATATAAAGTTTTATTTAAAACCAAAGAATTAAACTATTTCAAAAAACATTAATTGGAAAATTAATAACATATATTTAATAATTTTATTTTTAAATAATTTTTTTTAAATGTAACTTTGTATGTAATTGAAATGTAAAAGAGAGTATTTAACATAAATCTTATTTTAACTATTCATCTAAAAATAAAAATTTTCTTAAAATTTTCAAAAATTCACTCTAAGATAATTTTGACATGATGTTTTAGAAAATTAATTTAGTTTTTTCAAAAAAAATATATTCACATTTGATGAAATTAATCATATTTGTTTTTAAAAATAATAATATTTTATGAGGAAAATTTCTTTTTGTGGAATATAATGTATTTACAAAAATTTTGTTACATATTTATCAATGTAATTTATTTATCAAAAACTTTTATAAATATTTTGTAATATTATTTTATTCATATTCACATTTTCAATTTAACGGCTAGATTATATCATTATACTATATTACAGTTCATTTAGACTATGGGTTGTATGTATCATATCCTTTCAAAGAAATTGTGTTTTTTTAAAGTGAAATTTATCCTGAAACCTCAAAATGATACATTATATCCCACGAATAATAATTTCATCTTCAAAATTCCATCACACTAATAAAAAAAATTAGGATACTTTTGAAATATCAATATATTCTAGTTCTCAAAAAGATTATTCAAATTTATGGCTTTATAAAAAACCATTGACTAGGTGAGTGGTCCCATTTCACAGCACTTTCTATCTTCAATTCAAAATATCCGCTAGTTATTCCTCAAAAAAGATATCATGATCTAGTGGTATGACCCTTCTATTTATTCCATGTGATTAATCATTTATGTACTTCCTCATGATAAATATATTGTACATGTTGTGAACTTGAGAGAGGTTCAATGGAAGATCCAAGTCATAAGCAATTGTCCTGATGTGATCAAGAATTTCAATGGGATCTCTATATATAGGTTGAAACTTTATCTTGATTCCAAATATCATTACCTTATTCTATGAATATATTCATAGGAATACCTTTTGAAAATATTACAACTCTATATATCATTAATTATTGTCCACATTACATTTCAATTGAATTGTAGATTCCCTACGGTTCTCCTAAATAGATCTAACATCATCATCCATTTCCATAGCTATATTAGGTCATAATCACTTTCATTCTCCAACATCATCACATCACATTGATGTTAAGTTATTACTATCCTAGAAGGATTCAAGAGAATCCATATAAATGCTTGAGTGAAAGTTATTATTGTATCAAAGTTCAACCAAATGATTTTTTTCCCAAACACCTTTTAAATCCATAGAGAAAGAACTCAACATGTATTTTCTAGTTTTAATGGTCCTCTCATACTAACCATCATTCTAAGGGTTTGATGAAATAATTACACTCAACATAGTGTCCGGATCCTATAGATGACTTCTCTAGAATATCATTGTAAACTTTGGATCCTGATTATGTACAATTGAATATGGTACTACACAAAACCATCCCACATACATAATTTATATCCCGGAAAGAAGATCAAGTGATAAATATTATCTTAGTGAAATGAAATGTGTTTACATTGTAAGATGAATGAATGTAACTCAAAATAGAATTTTCCCTTCATATGTTTTAGTGAGTTAGATTATGAAATATATGGTAATATTTTCCCATTTACATTAGGGTATAGGTAGTAATTTTACCATACCCTTATAATTTTTTATCTCATCCTTAACATGCATACATACCATGAATCGAGATACATATTCAATAATATCCCTTTTCATGTTATCCCACTGTAATTAATATTTTTGATTTATATACAATTTTATACATCAAATATGAATCATTAATGATAAACTAAGAGATTAATCCCATATATCCATTTTTCAATCTGGTGTTTATGAGACTCATACTATGTTCCTTGACCTTATCATTCCATCATAATCATTGTTAAACTCGGTATAATTTACTGCCTTCATTTTCAGCTTTATATTATCCTTTTTCACCTCTTTAATAATTATATGAATATATAGTAGAATATTCATATGAGAAAGAGATTATTTTTCTAATTTCCCCAATATTTCAAGATCCATATTCTTTAAAAAGATAAATATTAGATAATTTTCAATCCTCATGGTTGAAAAACTATCATGCTCTTTCTGACTTAGATCATTATAAACCACGTTCACCTTCCCAAGGTGGTAATGTATTAACCAGTAAATATCATGAATCAACTCTTATTATCTTATTTTCCCTATATTTAACTCTTTCTATATGAATATATACATTAGTATTTTATTATTATCATTTATATCGCACCATTAACCATAAATATAACGCCTCAAAATTCTTAGTGAATAATAAACTATTTCAATCTCAAAATCTTGTTTTACATATTTTTCTAATTATTTATCATTTTCCATGTCACATAAGCTATTAACATATCATGTTACATGAAAAATAATCTTGGCCCATTATTTTATTCATCACTATAGATTAAAAACCCTTCTCTACTATTGGTTAATGTAGACACATGTGTATTGATAAACCTTTTTTCAACTCATTGAAATTTTCGTCACACTCATCTAACTAAATAAATGTGTCCCCCTTATGATTAAACATGGATAATAGATTTTATACCTATTAAAAATCCCCCACAAAGAATCAATATTATCTTTCCGTCCAAATACTAATTCATATCTCTATTATGATAGTTGTTGTAGGGTATTTTTCAATAACATCCATCTTTATAGGATCTAACGATTTACCCAAAAATGAAATTATATGACACAAAAAATTATACTTTTTTATCCAAAATTTACACTTCGGAGATTTGAAAAAAAATCCTTCCCTCGGGTATTTAGAAAAATCATTAAATGTTTATCATTATCTTCCTTTTTATTCATATATATTATAATTTTGTCTGTAGAGATGACAAAAAACTAATCAAGGCAATTTATGAAGACTCCTTTCATCAAATCCACGAAGACATAATATAATTGATAAGATTATATGGTGTTGTGATATTTTATAATGGACATACCTTGTATGGATGGAAATTGATTGCTTCTCATATGAAAAATCACATGTATATTTTTATTTTTATATATATATCACATCAGCTAGCCCAAGATTCAATCTCCAATGGGTAATGTGTTTATCCTAGTGATACTTCTAAAATATTTGTGTATTTTTTATCCATATTGAAAAAATTAAACCAAAAATGGAATTATAATGAATAAATTTAAATGAAAATAAGGAAAAAATAAAGAAGGAACATATCAACAGATGAGAATAAATTTTAGTGAGAACAAAACCAGATCCCTGTTAGTTGACAACTCTACTACCTATCACTGGCCTAAAATAGTAAAATCCCTAACAATAAATTTCAGTAACAGAAAAAATCGATGTCTCAACTCAATTAACCTATCTCTCATCAAACGTGAATTCTTGGGTAGGGAATATCCTCATGTACATGATAACACTAAAAAATGATAATAAATAAAAGATCCAATCACCATTCAAAAAATGGCTTTCATGTAGAAGTGATCTTCACAATATAATTCTGACCACAGTTCCTCACTAAAATTCACACTATAAAATAAATAAAATAAATATGAAGAAAAATATGAATGAAATAATATATTATATTTTTCCTATGAATGTGTGTGTCATCACATCTCACTTGTTCCTGATCATAATATTCTTAGAGTGAAAACGTAAGTGAGGTTCAACATGATATTTAATCTATAAGAAGCATCAAATAATCTCATCCGAGAACTATATTCACAAATCAGTCCTCCAGGATAGGAGGTACACACCAAAAATCGTGGGATAATGAATAAGAAAAAGACAATTTTTTTAAAAAAAATAGAATTACTTAAGAGAGAAGGATGAGAAGAGAGAGAAAGTTTGGATCATAATCTGGGGTTATCTTAATTTTAAACAATAAAGATGAAATTATTCAAAGGAAAACAATATTGGCAGAAAAATCTATATAGAATCCCCTAATGATAGTCTTTAGCTTAGCCGTGCACTACTCCAAGTAACTATGTAAAACTCCCCAACTGATTGCATTGAACCCACATGTGTAGGAATTATCTCCATGCATGATTGATATCGATGCATTAAACATTTCAATATAGACTATGGTTGAATTACTTGAGAGATTATAGTAGCCTTCCTATCAGACTTAATTAATTTAAAAGATTAAATATACTACACTTATTATCCACGTGTCAGTGTCAATAACAATAGCTCTCCCTCCACAAACTGTTCATCATAATCCTATAATATTCTCAATATTTATGATTTAAATTCCTTGTATTATATTTTTACTATCCTAGGGTCCAAATTCCATTCAAAATATTCAACTCCTCCTTATGTTATTAAGACTCATTTACCAACTCAATCATTCCAATATAAAAAAATACACTTCTAAAGCTTCGAAATCCATGCACACAAAAACTCACTATCTTCTTATGTTGTGATCTCTATAAAGATCATTCATGACTCTAATATACTTTATTTTGTTTCATAAGATCAGAGTAATTTTTTTGGAAATCATTTTTCAAATCCCATCTATACTTTTCAAGTACACTTCGGCCATTTTCTTTCATGAACCCATCATGGAATCTTCAATTAATCCAAATAAGGAATTTAGAAAACATATGACCTACACCATGACCCCTGACTAAAGTTGGAAAATATAAAACAAAATTACCCTACCATAAATATCAAACATCATATAAACATGTATTTTCATCATCAACTAATATAATTTTAAAATATCAGTTTTGAACCAAAGGTATTGATATATATAAATGGATTTTGACTTCTTAAACAATATGATATTCAAATCCTGTTATAAATCCATAAATAGTGACTTGGGAGTATCAGGTATTTAAACAAAAAAACATTTTACTATATCACATATCATCGTAGATTTGAAAAGATCGTCTACTCATTGAAAAAACATACATCTTTCACAAAGTCATTCAGTAAATTAATTTATACTCAGATTCAATTCAATAATTTTATTTGTGTAATCCATCATGCCTCCATTGATCTCTATCAATATCCTTGAGGAATCATGGAGAAATATTTGTTTTCAAGCCTCAGTAGGGAATAACGATAAGGTATATTTTAAAAGAATCACAATCCTCATATCCAAATCTAGGATTCCTTCTAAATTGGATCTTCATTTGATCTCACATTCATAAATTATTTTTAAATTTTAATCATTATATAAATCTTAATTTAGCTTGGTAGGGATCCTGGTAACATCTTTGAAATTGGCCTCGATATATCATATTTTACAAAACCAAATGTATGTCTCAGTTGAATTCATCAAACTAATTTACATCCTATAAGGTTGAAAAAAACTTAGGTCAACCCGTGTTGAAAATGAAGAAACCCAAACCTCTTCCTTAGCTTCAACTAATATATCCAATTAGTTGGATATGTTAATTCAATTGGATATATAGATCCTTCTTATAATCATCTATGTTGGATTCTCTAAATTATTTTATGTGTTAAATTGGAAATTTTTAAATATTTATAAATTTTGTTATACATCAAGAAAGGATATTAGGCTATGTGGTTGCTTCTTAAATTCACGTAGGTGGCTGTAAATAAAAAAAACATAACTATCTTATCCTCCAAATATGACTACATTGATTATCACACTCAATATCCTTCTATCACTACTCTAATAGATAAAATTTAAAATAAATGAATATTAATCAATTTAAAAAATGTACATTATATTTAGGTTAGAAAATATAAAAGGTAACAAAAAAATTAAAACAAAATTCTATTCTAGAAAATAAACTTTTAAAATAAAGAGATGTAATTTGAAATAATTATTTATGGAACCAAAAATCACCATAAGATCTCAAAATGTTTATCTCAAGATAAAACCATCAAAAACGGAAAATATATATCAAAATATAATGAAATTTAATCCGAATAATTTTATCATCAAGGAAAACATACTTATATTTTATAAATTAAATTTAAATGAACTATAAAATTATTAATATTCAATAAAATTCTAAAAAAATATTTTGGAACAAAATATTCAAAAAGTAATAGAAAATTTGTGTGAAATAATGTAATTAATTTAAGCCACATAAAATCCCCTCAACTGAAACATTACTTCTCATCAATAAATCCTTTAGAAATATTCAATGGTAGATAATATATCTAAAAATTAAAAAATTGAGATGCACAAATAATTGATTTTCCAAATGATTTTCCTACATGTGTTCTTTTGAAAATAAAATGTTAATACCCACTCGAACTAAATTTATTTAGTGAAATATAACTTTTTGTTTAATAATAAATGAATAAATTTGATTATTTAAAGTGAATTAATAAAAGGTTAATTTTTTTCTAACTAAACATTAAAACATCGATTTATCTCTAAGAAAAAAGACTCAAATAATTAAGGTAGACATAATAAATTAGTACACTATTGAATGGGTTGTAGTGATAATTTATTTGTGGAACAAAAAAATAACCAATATTCATTGAATATAAAAATAAAATAATTAAAGAAAGAGTTAAACCTAGATTAGGATTTCCATTTCATAATCCTTATGGATGCATATCTTATGAGTAAATTTTTTATTAAAAAAATAAAAATCAATTAGTATTATATAACATTCCCCAATGTTTTTAGTTGAATAAATTTTTAAGAGGACTAGAAAAATTATTTAGAAAATTTAATCCATAATGTAATAAAACAAATATCCCTACAGTGGTATCATAACATGAAATTTTATGAAAAAATTTCACCCATAGAAAAAATTCCTAATTCATACATAAAATCCATAAAATTTGAACAAATTTAATGGGTTTTTTGTGGGTTCTTAATGATTATAGTATAGATTAAATTAGATTCCTCCCAAATAAATAAACCCAAAATTTTCCCTAATTTTTAAATCTATGGAAAGATAATCATTTCAAAACTAATAAACTAAAATAGATTTTATCAATTCACTATTTCAAAATTCATGTTAAAAGGGTCACAAGAATGATCCACTTAATTATTCCCAAAAACATAGTTTAATAAAATCATAGCATGAACAATAAAACATACTAGTTACTACATAGAAATCTAAGCACAAAAAAAGTTATTCTTTAGAGAAGCTACATACTAATACATTACATTTCAAAAGGTTAATCATTATGACACCGAAATGAGCCTGAAATGTAAAAAATAAAAAATACAATACCTCAAAACTGAAGCAATTATTTATATGTTATAAATAATAAATTATGTATGAATATCAATATTTTAAAATCAATGTTATATTATTTATTTAACTACTAAAAGCAAGATGAATATTTTCGAACATAAAAAAGAATGAAGGTAATACAATTCAATCTAAAACTCCCCGGATTAAAAAAAATAACTGTTAGATTTTAAAAATGAATCTCAATTTATTCATTACATAAATCCCTTCTATTTTTTTATTTAAATATCTTAAAATGTGTATATAAATAAATTAAATTAAAAAATTTAATATACAAAACAGAATAAAACTGGAGTGAAAGTTTAAGATGTTTTGATTCAATTTTCTCCAACTTTTAGCTTCAATTGTAAATTGAAAATAATTTTAATTTTACAGATATAAAAGTATATAAAATCTTCTCAAATCCACACATAAAACAAAGAAATTAAAATCTATATACATTTATTCACTATTGAAACAATAATAAAATTGTTTCCAATGACTCTCAATTAAGTGTCATAATTGAACAATGATTTTCATTAATAAATTAAGAAGAAGCAAATACATTTTTTAACCTACAACCATAATTTTTTTTGAATAATATAATAAGAATCTAAACTCATAAAAATATATTTATGGATTGATAAAGCCTTTTAAATTACTAAGAGTGAAAGAATTTTCCCATGATAGGTTAATATATATAGGAAATTCTTTTTACAGATAATATTGCTCTAATATTATTGTTATTATTCATTAATATAATACAAGGACCAAAAATGACATGTTTCTTTGGAAGACATGGTTCGTAATATATCAAAAGGAATAAAAAATATGAAATCCTTATTTTATTCTCCATAATGATTATGTAATTCCATTTTAGTTCCTAAAACTACATAGGATAACCTATGGAATACATAAATGAAATGGGTGAGATAAAATTCACATACGAGAAGAATAATGATAAGAAAACAAAACACGTGATCCAATTTAATAACATTATATCATAAAAAGTGAAGGGTTATGTGTAAACATGTGGGATTATAAAATAAATAACAGGGTATCGTAAGATCATGTAAACCTAGGAAATTTGTATGAAACATAAAACATGACATAACCATAAGTAAATTATATCTTCTAAGAAAACAACACATGGTTTATAGAGTCCTACAATAGATTAGGCTCACTCCTTAATTTTAAACATGTCATGTCGTGAGAGTATAACATCACCCAATACATTGAAGGGATATGTAATTTTGATCCAACCAATCACATTAATGTCATGTACATGAATATGTGATCTGTATAAGTAAATCAATCATAAATATTAAATATTATAATACCCTACGGAAAGAAAATGGGTTGCATAATCTTTCTACATATCATAATCAAAAGTGATTTGATAAAGGAGGAATTTAAGAAATGATCCTAAGGTATATATTACCCCATAAAATAACGTTAAAGTGAACTAGGTATACATGTAATAGACATATATATATGTGTATAATTTATAATCATTCCATAACATTATAAATGTAGAAAAGGTGAGTTAGAGAAGGTGTGGTTATAATGAGGAGAAAATGGTGGTTTAGAGAGATCCCTTACCTCGAGCATGGTTCATGATGTACATTGTTTATATTACTAAATAACAATGTTATGTTAATTATTTAATTTACTATTAACCTTTTAAATGTTTATTATTAAATTTACTTTATTCATTATAATTTTGTCCTAAATTACATAACCATTTAGGTTTAAGTCTTACGTTTTGATGATGTTCGGCTCATATGTCCAAAATCACCTTGGGATACTGACTCAGGTAAAAGAAATTATTATTTAATCATATAAAGACGAATTATAATTAACTAATAATAATTTTTAAACATGAATTATATATTTAAAAATAATCATTAATTATGCTTTTGAAAAAATAAACTTCATTTCAAACTTGGATATGGTAGGTTGAACATACACATCTGTAACATTTCCATTTTTCAACGATTATAATGAAAAGAAGTTAGATGTTATTATATATTTATTAAATGAAAATAGTATCATAAGTATCATATTTTTTATTTATATACATGTACATATATCATCCATCTGATGTGGTAATAAAAATGAATAACATCACTTTTTGAGGCTGTAGTTTTCCATACACATGAACGACATTATAATTCTTCAATGGATTGTAATTTAAGAAGGTATAATACATATTAATTATATATAATTTTTAATATTTATAAGATATCATGTATAAAAATTAAATCTATCATCATTAATAGCTGTGAGATGTGGTGGTGGGAAAAAATTACAATGGTTCATGAGGCTATAGTCCACTACACATAAATAATCATTTCACTTCCCATTTGATGGAACTGGAAATAGATTTTACTTATAGCATTTATATAATAACATATTATAATATTTTACATACTTATGTTATTATATAATCATTATTGAGTAATATTTGAAGGATTTGGAAGAAGAAATAGACAAATATTCTTATAAGGACAATATCTCTTCTTCGTACTACCTATATGGAATTATACCAAAATCATCCATATATTGAAAATATAAAAAAAGGACTCTTGAAAATATATAGAAAAATAAATAATCTATTTTTGCATGTATTTTTTGGTCCAAATGTATTTATAAGTGGAAATAAGATAGCTTATGGTTTCCCTTTTGTAATTGGGGTAGAGAACACATGTGGAATTTTTGTAAACAAAGTTATACCCACGTTGTAAAAATTCTATAAGTAATAAAAATAGATCATGATCAAAAATTAAATGATATAATGTCTAAAATGGATATAAAATTTTATTTGGAAAAACATTAAGTAATTTGACCTTTTATCCTTTTAGTTTAACCCCTGGTAAACTTGGTATATACTTAATGGTGATAATTAATTGTTACTATTTTTAATAATCATTATGACAAAAAAACTATGTTTAAATTATTATATAATATTATTTTTTATATTTATAAACATGGAATATATTTTTTAAAATTCAATTCATATAATATTCATTATTTAATTTAAAATTTACATATAATAGCTGATGAAAAGTGGTTTTCCAGATAAATGTTTTTCATATGTCTGAAAAAAAAATATCAAACTTAATCATAAAATTTATTCTAATGAAATAAATGGGATTATGAATAGTATAAAATTAATATTTTTAATATTAAAACTTTCTAAATCAATATATAACTTTGTAAATTATTTAAATGAAAATCTATTTTTCACTCAAAACCAATATTTTTCATTATTTTTTTTGAAAATTTACACGTGTTAGAGAAATCTATAAAAATTATCCTAATATATTTCTAAAGATTTTATTCCAAAAATCAATAACACTTGTACAAATAAATTTTCTGTTTTTAGAAAAAAGTAATGGTATTGTTTTTTCCCAAAAATAACTAAAAATAATTTTTTATAACAAATGTATTTTCAAATCCTATAAATACATTAACAAGAATTAGGTACTTATTTATCAATATAATTTATTTATCCATCATATTTAAATTTCAAAAAGTCATAATTCCCATGGATACCACAAAATTTAAAAACTATGTTATAATAGTCATATTTTGTAATATTTATAATATTTGAGGTTTTTTAAAACTTAGTCTTTGGTGTCACATATTCTATCAAACATAGATTTCCTTTTTAGAAAAACATTACGTATTATATTATTCCCCCATTAAATAATTCTTCCCTTTAAATTTCATATTAAAAATAAAAGTGAAGACATGCAAGGTTAATTTTTCATCATTACTTCCAATGGCTCCTAGGATTCATATTTATGGTTCCTTCATTAAACTTTATTTAAGTGAGTCATATTATTCCATTTAAATATATGTTCATGTCCAAAGATCGTCACTGAATTCTTATCATTATAGAGATTATTTTCTAGTATTACCTCTTCAGAATTGAGTAAATGTGATTGATCTGGTTTGTTCTTCCTTAATAGGGATATATGAAACATTTTTGGTACTTGGTTAAGGGTTTGTTGGAGTACTATTTGATATTCCAAAACACTAATGTTATCAAACATCTCAAAGGGGACAATGCACCTAAGTCCTAGCTTCTCCTTCTTCCCAAGTCTCATGAAACTTTCCCATGGAGATATTTGAAGAATCAATTTATCCCTTAACTCAAACTCTTGGCCTAATCAATTATTTTCATCATATAACTTTTATAAACTCTGAGGAATCCTAATGTGTTTCCAAATGGCGTTGACCTTTTCTACCATTTACTAATTCCTTCCAGGTACCAACATATTATGTTTACTAAATTCATCCCAATAAGAATTTGTTCAAAATCATTTCTCATAAAGGGATCTGAATAGATTAATTCTATTACTTATATAGATGCTATAATTTTACAAGAACATAAACATTGGAAGATGTTGATCCCTTACTCCTCTAATGTCAATTGAAAATTCTCTTCACATGTATTATATTGTCTGAATAGTCCCCTCATATTTTACCTATTGTTGGGGGTGATAGTCAATAATTAATTCAAACTCATTATTTAGAGAGAGTTAGAGTCTCTTACCAATCATATAGGTAAATCTTAGATCTCATTCATATACAATTGATATTGGTGTTCCATGAATCCTCTCTACATCATTGATGTATATCCTTAATGGTTGGTTGAGTGAGAGTCCCTCTAAAATTTAAATTATTTACCCATTCCTCATAATAAGATCCACTATAACCAACTTTTAATTGTTTCTTCATGATTTCTTCAGAAGACTAGTGAAAAATTATATGGTTTTATTTTCTTATATCCATGTAGGTATGGATAATACATTCATCATTCCATTAGTCTTCTACCTTTAATCCCCCACTTACTAAAGCACTAAAAAAATTTATATATATTCTATTATATTACAATTCATATTCCCCCCCCCCCCAACCGTTTTGTTAGATATATTGATACTTATTCCTGCTCCCAGGGTGGATATATAAGGTTGAGTTATTTTCACCATTCAATAGTTCCTTCATTATGAGATAATTTTATGAGACACATAGTCATGGACTAAATATTACTACTCCTTCATCATCAATATTGAATCTGAGGGATTCCCTTTTCTTTTGGATTCCGTTCTCTTTTTAATTTTTACATCATATATTTGAGTATCCTATAACTTATCTATAAGGGATGGTTGAGAAATCCTTTGAGAAAGGAATGGTTATGTTCCTTCCTTTATGATTTCCATGTAAATACATTGCATGTCTTGGGATATTATATTCTTATTAATTCACATCATTGATAATGTTTATATATGCTTCATTCTTAGAGTATCTGCTAATTTTTTTTATTCCCAAGATGGTAATGGATTGATTAGTCATAGTTCCTAGTAATATTTAACCATCTTCATTGTTACGTATTTTCGTCCATCAATTTAAAGATATATTTTAGGATCTTATTATCTATATATATTTGGAACATCTTAATATATAAACTATGAAACTATATTTTTAACGATAATATCACTACATCCAATTCCATTTCATGTGTGGGGTAGTTTTTATCATGAGGTTTCAACTACCTTGACTCATAATATTTGACATTATCATTTTTCATCAGTACACAATCTAAGTACGTTCTTTGAAGCATCATTGTAAAGTACCACAATTGAGGGCAGTGTGAGGACATGTGTACTAATAGGCCTCTTTGTCTGCTCCTTTAATATTTCATTGCCCATTCACTAGTATAGAACTACATTCCTCCCTTCTGTGTAATCTTGGATAGTGGGTCTGATAACCATGAGATGTTTCTCACAAATTAGGGGTAATACCCATCTAGTCTAAGAAAATTATGGATTACCATTACTAATTTTGGTATAGGGTCATCCACAATTTCCTTTTCCATAAAAGGGTTAACAAATATACCAATACCAGGGATTATATTCCCCATGAATGATACTTCATTCATCCATAATTCACATTTACTATAATTTATAAATAGATTATCCATTCTCAAATCATTTTGCATAGTATTAAAATGGTCCATATGCTACTCTATGATTTTAGAGTAAATCACGATATCATCTATAAATAATACTAAAAATTCGACAAGGTATTCACCAATGTCTTTATTCATTATGTTCATAAATATTTCTAGTTTATTAATGAGTTTTAAAGGAATCACAATGAACTCATAGTGTCCATACATTTTCTAAAAATCAATTTTGGGAACATCGTCCTTCATCAAACATTATTGGTGATATCCTGACCAATATTCCACCTTAGATAAAAAATATGATCAATATATATAATCAAACAAGTAATTAATCAGTGGTAGATAATACCTTTTCTTTATTTGGATCTTTTTGATCTCATGATAATCAATGAAAATGTGTATTGACTCATCATTCTTATTTATGAAGACGACCAGTGCACCACAATATGAAGCACATTCACATATAAACCATATATTTGGATTCTCCATTAGTTTCTTTTTCAGCTCCTATTAATCAAAAATGGAAATTCAATTTTGATTATTGGATATTGTAGTTGATCTAGGTATGACCTTGATTGAAAATTCAACCTCTCAACTATGAGGAAGACCCTGAAACTCCTCAAGGAATACATCAATATAATCACTCAAAATGGGAATATATTTGATCAGTATATTTTCTTTAGTTTTAATAATTTGAGCAAGATACGTACACATAGAAGGTAGAAATATCCATTCTTTAGATTATAATACCATAAAAGCATCGTCTTCCAACTTACACTTGTATTGATTAGAGAGAGATTTAGGATATATAGGGTGATTTCATTCTCCCAACATTTTATGTTGCTTATATATAATTAAAGCTAATCTGTGAAAACAATTGAATAAGATTCTACTAAATAAAGTATGACTAGGTTTTATTTGATGTTCATCATGCAATTATAGACATGGGATAAAATATATGCTTATATTTCAATTATTACATCATTTTTTATCTTCACAGATAACTCAACACACATGTTTTAATGTGGTTCTTGATTAGTTCTACTAAACTTATGTGATATGAAAGAATTTTTAGAACTAGAATAAAAAATATATATTATTTATTCATGAATGAAAAAGCAGAATACCAATTACCACTCCATTATTGGGATCCACCTCTAAAGTCATAATGGAATAAGCTCAACCTTACTCTCTAGGGCATGGAGTTTTTTTCATCGGTTGACATCGACAACCATTGGATTAGTGCTTTGATTCACATAATCTAATTATTCCTTAAATTCCAAACATTATAAAATGGGCTTGTATTTATCTGATGTATTCCATTCATCCATCACATTGGTGGGTCTCTCCCGTCAGCAATCACTAGCTATATTCCCTTTCATCTCAAACCTATAGGACTTCATTATCCTCTTCTAGAAATTTATAATATTATTATTCCCAAAATTTTTAAAAGTGGGTAGTTTTACATTGCAACACCCTAAGATTTGAAGAATTATTTTTTTTCAAAAGTATATTTATTTTCTTTTATTGCATTCATTACATGAATCACAAAGTTTTGGTGAACTAAAATATAATCTTATTATTATTATTTAAACATGATAATCATAACCTAGTCAATAAATTGGTGGGTATTAACAAAAATAAGTAAATTATGAAAAATATATGGTCTATATATTGATAAAATAAATTCATTTTTCCTTAATTGACTTGAAAGGAAAATAAAAAAATCTAAATTAAAAGATATTTTTTCTTGAAAAAAACAATTTTTATGTACATTAATTGTTTTTATATAATTAAATTAAATTATTTATTTTAATTGAATGATTTTAATCAAATTTATATAATATATGTGCATTTGAATATTTTATCTCTCATCTAATTTTTTAAGCAAATGATAACAATTAATCATGTTTTATGTTTAAAAAATGTATTATTTTCTAAAAAGACATTTAATCTCATTATGTGCATTTATTTTAAAAATATTTCTTCAAATTATAGAATAATTTATTTGAAAGAATGAATTTAATTTTTTAAAATATCATTTAAATTTTATTTAATAAATTTATTTTTTATAATTTTTTGAAAAGAATAATTTTTCCCTGGATAGGTAAAATATATATTTCTTTTGAAAGCTACAATTTAATTTTTATTATTTATAATGTTGAATAAAATTTTATAATGGTTTAAATTTTAAAATAGTTTATTTATATTATAATTTATGCAATTTAGTTTATTAGAGTCAATTTAATAAAGAAATTTGATATTATAAATTTTTATACTTATGAAATGTTTCTCTTTTGAAACCTATTTTTTCATCACATCTATGTGTTTTATTTTAAAATAAATTATACCACTTATGTGAATTACAATTTGTAAAATTTATTCCATATTTGAAATCAAAATAATTTATATTATATAATAAAATAAAATTACTTTTTTCATAAATTATATATAAAAAATAAATAATAAATACAATTGTAATGGTTAAAACAGAGTTTTCCACAGTACATATTGACGTGTTAAAATTTATGTTAAAAAAAAATAGTATATTTAATTCATAAATAATATTAATATCTAGAATAATTAGGTCTAAATTATATAATATGGTTAATTTTAAAGCATAAATTACCTTGGTAATTAAAAAAAGAGACTACTTATTATGGAGAAAAATAAAATTATAGAAGTTATTAAACATAATGTTTTAGGAACTACTTTTTTAATTCCTGAAAATTCTTTATCAAGGAGGTGTGGATTTACCATATAATCCATGAAATCATTTATTTTTAAAATTTGGTGGCACATGGTATGATATTGACTTATCATTATTTTAGATTTTTTCAATTTTAAAAAATGTCACTCCACTTTCACATTAAAATGGGACCTCCTCCTTAAAAATTCTTCAAACCTCATAATCCATTTGGCTTGAACAAACCCTTCAAAAAACCCTCCAAAACATATATATAAAGATTATAGACTTTACTTTCATCAGAAAATACAAACCCTTGGTTCCTTAATAAGAGATACAAATGAGTTTTCTCTAAGAAAATATTATTTTCTTCACAAAGAACTTTCTTTTCACTTCATCACTTACTACGTTCAATTACGCCTTAATAATTAAAAAAATAACACTATTGTCAAACATATAAAAAGATTTTATTATGTTGATAGAATAATATATATCCGTATCATGCTCCACCAAATGGGAATCGATATCATCAATCATGTGTACGGTGAAATACCACCTCACGAATAGATGTAATTTTTTTCCATTAGGGTCTCTTTGGAAAGCATTTCATTATTGATCAATAGTGGAAAATAAAAATTAAACATTGGGTTTTTTAAATATTAAACATTGGTTAAAAACTAATGTTAACCCATGAAGTGATAAAAATATGTGTTTCGATGGCTATTTTGAAAAAACTATTATCAAAACTTCAAAAATATTAAAAATAAATATATATTTCAACATCATTTTTTTTTTGAAAAACCCAAATTCAAACTGAATTACATGTATTTCCGTGTCATTTTAATAGATAATATTGTTGGAAAAGTACATTTTAACATCATTTTTATATGAATAAATTCTGAATATATTTTTTGGATACTTTAAAATCATTTTACAATGATTTTTTGTTAAAATTTAACATCAAAAGGCATATTCCACATCGGTGTTTCTAGTAAACCAATGTGGAAATTATTTTATATTTTTTAATTAAATATATTTAGATGTTAGTTTTTATAAAATTTTCACATCTAAAGACTCTCTAGAATTGATTTCAAACTTCTATTTTTACAAAAAACTGATGTATAATGATACTTTTTATATCACATTCCTAAAAAATTGACACTGAAAGTCCTATTTATTGTATTGAACATTGGTTTTTAAAACCCCCGATTTGAAAGTGGAAAAAAATTTCAAAAATGAAATTTTAATTTACCTTGGCCTATGAAATATTAAAACGTATAAAAACTGAAGAATACACTAACTTACAATGAACAACCTGAAACAAATTAAAGGGAATATACCAACAAAAATAAAAAACAATTATTAATATTGGTTTCATTAAATTTAATTTAATATGCGTACTTGAAACATCTAAAACCTATAAAAACATACATAATATATCATCTTAAAAAGATTCTCTAATTAAACATTTTCTAAACTTTATCTAAAAGAGACATACCTAAAAATTTAAAATGAAACCAATTTTGAAAAATATTTTGAAAAAAAGAAACCAAAAAATATAATATACCAACTTAATCAAATAATTATCATCTAGTTACTATTTTTTTAAAAATAAAATAAATGAGATAACTTATAATTTTAATTTTAACCTTCCTTATAAAATAGTGTAAAAAAAATTTCTAATATGGGTAAGTTTTTCATTTTTGTACGATCCAACCTCTTAGAAAATATATAATAACAATGATTATTATAAGATTAAAAAATATAATATTTTGATATAAAACCTAAAATAATTAATATAACTAACCTTATCAAATTTAGTAATCATCCATGGTGTGATTATCTTAAACTTGAATCTAAAAAAATACATTCATTCCACCATTCCTTTTGGACGAGGAACTACGGTTATAAAACATTAACATGAAAAAAATACCAAAACATATATATATGAAAAATAAATATATAATATGATATACAATGTATTTATCAATAAATGTTTATAGTTGATTTTAATTGGATTCTTTATTGAAAATTGATCATTCCAAAACCATTTCCATGACATATATTTTCATATATCAATTATAAAACCACCAATAAATACTAATAATTAAAAATGGAAGTTATAAAATGAATAAAACATGTATGATAAAAAATTTCTCAACGATTATGTACTCTTCCAAATACACCAATATAAAGAAAAGAAAACCCCTTTAAAAATGTAAATATTCCAATTAAAAACAAGATACAATTGGTACAAATAATCATTTATTTCACTTTAATCAAAAGTAACGCACCTAAAACATTTAAAACCTATATATATATATATATATTCAAGCATTAAGTAAAATACAATTTTAAATATAAAAATATTGAACATAAATTAAAATATGCATACCTGATAATTTAAAATTTTACCAAACATAAAAAATATTCTCAAAACAAGAAAGCTATATAAATAAATAAAATAAAGAAAATTTAAGAAAAAACTATTTTCTAATTACTAATTTTTAAGAATTTAAATAAAATAGACAATACATATAAATTAAATTCTTACCATACTTCAATTTTTTTTGCTGAGATCAAATATGGGTAACTTCATCATTTTTATATGATTCGACATTTATGAAAATATATAGTAATAATGAATATAATAAGATAAAACAATATATTTTTTTGATATAAAACCTAAAATAAATTTTATAACTAAGCTTATGAAATCCTTTCATTCCCCAATTGTGATTATCTCAAACATGAATCTTAAAAAAATAACTACATTCCACCCTTCCATTTTGATGTTCACACAATGTTTATGAATCATTAAGTTGAAAATAAGAACTAACACATTTTAATATATAAAACAAAACATATATTTTCTAATATAAAATATACTTACCAATAATTTCACATAATTGATTTTATTTGGTGTCTATATCAATAATTGATCAATGTTAAACATTTTCACGACCATTATTTTCATAAATAAATTATAAAAACTTAAATAAAAATAATATTTAAGAATAAAATTTATATTAAAAATAATAAAACATACTTTGTTTTCCATTTTATAAAATATTGACGTACTCTACATAGTAATCTATATTTAAGAAAAGTAAAACCCTATTAAATCAAATATAGTATACAAAATAAAATAATTAGTCAATTGTTATAAATATTGTTTTCATTAAATTTAATTAAAATTGATAAACCAAAATCATATGAAACCTGTCAAAACAAATTAAATATAAAAAAGTTTAAGAAAAAAAATATTTTCTAATTACTCATTTTTTAAATTTTAATTAAAATATCCATACTTAAAAAAACATAAAAAATTATTTTTTAAAAAGAAATAAATAAATCCAAATATAATATAACAACATTAAGAATAAAAAATTTCTTAATAAATAATTTCTAAATCATTAAATAAAAGAGGAAAACCAAATAATTTAAATGTTAACCATAATTAAAAAAAATAGTTTTCAAATAAATGTATCATATTGGTAAGTTATTTATTCATATATGAATCAAAATATTGGAAAATATATAATAAAATTTACATTTATAAGATTAAAAAATAGAATATTTTGAAATGAAACATAAATATAAGTTATATTTGAGGAAAAGTATAAAAAAATATTTCAAGTTATATTAATTAATATAAGAATTATGATTTGATTTTTCAGAATAATGGATTCATAAAAAGTCATTTAATAAAAATGTCACCACATTACTAACTTGGATTTTCTTAGAGTTTAGTGAATCATTACATATGTTGTGTTCCATATTTTATTATTTAATGAATTTTTTTATAATGGCTCATAGGGGATGTTTAGTTTTCCTTGAGGCATTCCTTGGATATCATTTAGATGATGCCTTTATTCAATGAATAAAATAAGGGGGTCTCAAATCATTTAATGAACTTTATGGCTGCTTCGGAAACATTCCTCCCAATTTTTTACCAAAATTAAAGATATAAATAACTCTTTAGTTTCACAATTATTAATGGATGGTTTTTAAATATATTTTTAAAAATCATGTAAACTAAATTTCATGAGTTTTTTACATAAATTGTGTAATAGTTTTGTTTTATGTTTCCCATATTTTGAAAATTATTTTTTATGGTTATATAAAAATTTATATTAAGAAACTATTTTCAATTAAAATTGATAAATAGAATAATGTACGGAATGGTTTTCATGCTCTTCAGTTTTTTTATATTGGTAGAATTATACATCGTAATATGTTTAACATCCAATTTAAAGATATAGGAGATGTGTTTTTTAATATTTATTTGTTTAATTTGGTTTTTAGGGATATATTTTTCTATAATGTTAAATTTTTATGTGATGTTGATTTATTTCTAGAGTTTTAGGACTTAGATTATTTTCATGTTTCATTTAGTCGTTGATTTTAATACGTAATATGAGTTCTTTGTTTGGGTACTCATGATGTTTTTTAATCATGGTGTATCTTTCTAAGAAAACCCTTCTGTAGTGTGAATATTATTTTATAAATCTATAACTCTTTTCAGAACATATAAAAACCAAGTAAAAATATATTGAATATACAAACTTAAAGAAAAATATGATTGTCTAAATACTCATTTTAACATTCTTGAAAAATGTCATAACTGATTTTTAAAATCAAAATCATACATGACAAATAGTATGAAAACAAATTATGAAAATGGTTTAACTCATCATTCAGAGATGACTCAACATCATTGAAAACATATAATAAAAAAGAATTTTACATAATTAAAAACAGAATATTTTGATATAAAACAGAAAATAATTAATATAACAAACCATATCAAAATCATTTATTGACATAGTTTTTATTATTTCATATATGAATCTTAAATCCTAGTGAACACATTTCATGCATTCCTTTTGGATGATGACATTGTGGTTGTAAAACATTAAATTGATGTAAATATATATATATATATATATATGTTTTTTTATTTCAAAAAACAGGTATTATCAAATATAAAATACAATTACAATTATATTCATGTATTGGATTGTATTCAGCTTCTTTATTAATCCGTGATATTTTTCAAAAAAAAATCATTACCTACATTTTCATATCTATATATATAAACTAAATATAATATATAACCAATAAGAATTAATAATAAGAAGATTATAAGAAATGTAAAACTTACTTACCAAACAAGTTTATAATTTTTTTACAAACTCTACATAATAAAGACAAAACCTAATATAATGTGCATTCATTCAGAATGAATATTCCTAACATCCAATTGACATATACAATATAAAATTTTCAAAATTAATGACACTATAATGAATATTACTCCATTATTATATTATTTTCATTACCCATCAAGGAATGGAAAAACCCATCACCCAATCTCCATATTTGATAATATCTTTTATATATTAATAAATCTAGTACAGTTATTGACATATTAAAATCCATTGAAATTTATTTTGGATCAATAAGACCATAAACACTAGTAGTCTCATTTTGAATAATATGTGTGTGTAACTATATAAATATATTAGTAATATAGGAAGTCAATTGAAATTGTCTTCATTTAAATAAATAAAGACAAAAACATAAATTTACAAACATAGAAAACAATTAGAACCAAAGTATATAGATCTCGAAAAAAATAACTAGATCGATGATATATTTTTTGAAAATTCTAAATGGATATCCTCTTCCACATATATAATATGACATTCGAAACTCATAAATATTATTCAAGGAAGAAGAATCCCAGGATGATCTATATAGACCATCATAAGTATCTAATATTGTTCATTCTTGAACATTTTATTTCATCTTTATTAATTATTTTTCAATTTAGATAATGATATGTAAAATAAATTTTATAAAACATTATAATTAATTTTCTATCAAATGTAATGAATATTAAAAAAAACTTGTGACTCATATTATTTATGATAAAGATGACTATCTGAGAAATGTAAAAACAAACACATTCAATATATAACTTTGGTAACCTCCTTAGTAAGGAATGGAAAGTATACTTGTCATATTAATAATATCATGTCATAATTCTCTTAACTAACCCAACTTCATATGATGGGGATGTAATGAATCCCCAATAATATGTATGAATTTTTATGCTACAATATTTACATCGAGATCTCAAACATTCAACTCACATTATATGGATGGTTCTAAATGTGGAGGTGGAGGATTTTTGTAGGCTATCTAGGCTAGCTAAGTAGGTTCTGTAGGCTTTGACAACTTTAAATGTTATGATTTTCTACTCAATTGTTCAGACATAGCGTATGCAACAGATCGAATTTGACCACTCATGATCTGTTTTAGGTATTTCATCTAATATTTTATGGAATTTAATTCATGGTATCTTTATTTATAACTTTCATGAAAAAAATAATGGCACCCACCTCATATACTCTTACACGGTGGGGTGTTATATATTTCCTAAAGTAATATCTTGGATTTCCATCCTACCACGAGAGATAAAAGCATTATGTTTCACTTTTTCCTAAATTTTATCCTGATATGAAAAAATAAAATGTTATATTAGTGTTTTTAATTTAATAATTAAAAACATTCATGTAAAACAAAAAATAATTTCTAACAATTATTGCAGTTACTTCCTTATATTTTTATTTAAAATAATTTTCATTCTTTACTTCTTGATGTTTTCCATTTTACATGGTGAGTGGGGGTTAGAGGACCAAAATCAATCTATTCTGAATGAAAAATGTAACACCCCGAGCTTCCACGATACGCTTCTCATTCAGTAATACAATAACTTGCATTGTACGCAACTTCGAGTTCTAAAACACCGCGACTAATCAAAGTAGCCGTTATGAATAGTAATACCTTCTTTTTGAAATATTATAAATTTTATATGTCAAAATGGACTTCATTTTTGTATTCGTAATATCGAAATTAGCCTATGTTGAATTTTTGGTATTTTTCTGAGAACTTCTAAAATTTTATAAATAGTGAAAAATACTTAAAACAACTTTTTTAATCAAAATAATTTATAGTGATAAATTATAATATTTGATGGTTTTAAAGTATAATTAGAATATATTTTTACCATTTTATCCAATGGTGGTCATTAGAATTAATTTAACATTGAAATTGGACATAAACAATTGCCAATCTTTTGATATAAATTGTTTCTTAAAAACACGCTATTTGTTGTGACAGCGGGAATTAATTATAAAATTAATTAATGCAACTAATATGTTTGGAATTTTGTAAAATAGACATCATTTTTCAATTCGGAATATCAATTATAGCTTAGGGTGAAATTTTGGCCTTATTCTGAAAAACTTCAATTTTTGATGAATAGTGAAACCACTAAGTGGTTGTTAAATAACTGATTTTTCGTTTAAATGAAATATTACCACTTCTGTGATTTGATTTTCAAAAATCCGACATACATGGTTGTCATTAAGAAGTAAAATGTGGTTCAATGGGATAAAAATAATTTTTTGGTGAATAGTAACTTATTAAGTTCTTAATCGCGATTAGTGGTAATTAGGGTAGTTTAAGGTATAAATAATACTTTAATAATATTAAATGACCTAGACACATGTCCCAACCTCATTGGTTGTGTCATGGCCGACCAAGACAAGCCATGGCCTAACTTGGGGACCCCATGGATCCACTTTTGTTGGGAAATAACATAAATTACTTTTTATTTAATGTTAAAGTGAAAATGACACTAACATAAATTGTTTTACTAAAACAATTTTTAAGTGGGGTTATACAAGTCCAAATTTTGATTATAAATAGTCATTGGAAAGCTAAAAAGATTTCCTACATCATAGTATTTTTTTTATAATTTTTAGACATTAAATAAATTAAATTATTTATGACATCATTATGATGCAGCGATGACCTCATTATTTAACGATTTTAATAAAATGAATAGATAATGTAAAATCCAAGGCTTACACTTGTCCAAAGCCAATTGGATGAGGATATTTCGAAACCTTATCACCTTAGACTCGAATTATATAAGTGTGGGACCTTTAGAATCCGAAAAGCATTTTGAAATAATGTAACATTTCAATCTTTCCAAAAGTGCCCCTCCTCTCCACTTATAAAAGGCCCCCACCTCTCCCACTTCATTTACACTTTCAAGCCATTTTGCTCGGCCAACCTCTGCCCAAATACTCTCCCAACATTCCTCCATTACTCCTAGAAACCTCACTTTGGGCAGAATCCTTTCAAAGGAAGCCTTTGGCTCAAATCTAAAAGAGTTACCTGATTTGGAGGTAATGTCTTTTCTAATGTTGTTTTGTTTTATTTTTCTTCTCCAACCCCCTAAACTCTTTTTATTCATTTCTTTTGTAACAACACCAGTATCCTAAATATACTAGGATGTTGTTATAAGAAGGATTCGATCTACACTTACACACACCTACATCAAATGGTTAAAGAACATAAGGTTTCCGTGGATGGCGAAATTCTGCCTCCCGAAACGATGATTGTTCAACACTCATTTAACACCTTCAAAGGTGGCCATTATGATGTCACTATTTTTATATATGATATATAATATGTTATGTTTTCCTTAAGCTTCTGTTTTTTTCATTTTGGGCATACCTTTATGGTTTCCATTATGGGTAAAACACGATATCTTCATTTTAGGAAGCGCGGACTACCGCCCCCTGAAAGTGATTTGATTCGTTAATACCATATGTGGGATGTGTGAAGGATAAAGTTAATGATATTATATATGTTATTATACTGGAATTATAATATACTCTCATATCATTATGATTCCATTCCAGAAAATATGAAATAGAAATGGAAGTAGCGTTCATGCGTACGTACGGCTTACCGTCTCCATGAACGGTGCATTTCATTTCTTACCTCTAAATGTGATGTAATATTATAAATGAATGTATGTACTGGATATATATGACATATATGATATCTACATCATGAATACCATTCTGGATATAATGAACCTTTGACCAAATTAACAACATGTAAGTGTAAGAAGCCTATTTTTGACTTAAGAACCAAATACCGACAAAATGAACATTATTAACTTAAATAATTACATAATGTTCATATCATTGTAATAAGTGATATTATAAGGATAATGAAATTGAAAATGGTTCTTAATAAGGTATATATTAACTCTAGTTTATTATTCAGGAGGTTAAAGAACGGTTGAGTCAAGTCGGACACAAGGTAAGGGAACTTCTTAACCCAACTTCCATTCTTTGGGTTAATCTCCTACTTTCAAATTATGTCATGATATTATTATGTCCTATATTGTATTTGTACTTTCTTTATGTGTACATATAGTGAATACACATAACAGATCTATTTCATTTTAAAAATGATCTTTTTAAGGACTTCGTCTTAATCTCCTTTCATTGAGGCATACTTTGTTTTATACACGAATTTATTTTATATGGTGTATAAACCCCTTTGACTTTTACGTTTATTCAAAAGGAATCTTTTTATACGAAGCGTTTACTAAACGACAAAATGGAATGTTTTGGTCGTACGTATGCGGCGATAATGACTTCTCCGCCGCCGTGACCACTATTTGAGTTTCGGCTTCCTCTTCAAGCCATACCTTTTTTAATGAAAAATAAATACCATGTTATACTTTTATTTTATTTTGGTATTGAAAATGGTTTTGAAAGCGTTTTTATTATATCAATGTGTTGTATTGATATCTTGTGATTGAAATGTGGAAATGTTATGTTTCCTTTATGCATGTTTATGTGATACGATTATGTTATGGTTTATGATATGTTTAAACCTATTCATATGAGGAATGTATTGGACTTAATAAGTGACGGGTGGAGCCCGCTATAGCTCCTCGATGCATCGGTAGGTCTCATGAGACAACTAGACGTGGAATTGGCCGAGGCCCTTTCCCAATTTGATTTATGGTTTTGGCCGAGGCCTTAATCATTTTAGACGTCTTGGCCGAGGCCTTGACAAAATGTTTCAGAATGTCCGGCATTATACATTCCCTCATTATGAAAGTGGTTATTGATATTTCATGTGATTATTCGACCAGTAGAATATCCATGTGAAGAAGTAAATGGCATTATCTCATTTTACTTTTGCCATATTATGTTGAAGTTCATGTTTAAGAGGCTTTTGTTTTAGTTATACATTGCCTTAAATGTTAATGTTTATTTATGAAAGCTTCCGCATTATTGTTATCCTTACTGAGCATTTGAGCTCACCCCTTTCAATGTTTAAAAATTTTCCAGGTTGTGAAGAAGTATTTTATGACTGACTTGCAAGAATAATCAGTGAAGATATGAGTGTGGACTATGAAGACCATGTTTTTTTGTAGTTTGTTTAATTTTGATGTAATGAAAGACTTATGAATGTATCTAGTGTTTCCAAGGCTACTAAACTAATCGGTCTTTCGAGACTTGATCTTTTGTGATCATGCCAATGTTACGAAGTAATGCACCGGCTCTGGGTAGCTGGGGTCGGGGCGTTACAGTTGGTATCAGAGGCAGTTTAGTACTAACCTTGGAAGATAGATTTAGATAAACTCTGATTAGAGCACATAGCCCGAAGATAGACTTTGAGGATTAGTATAGAAGAACTTCCTAGAATTTTGTTATTGTAGAGATTTTGTGAGTTTTCCGAGCAATACATCCCTGTCTGGATACGAGCAAGTAGAGGCGGCTCTAGCACAAATGTACCTAGGGGTAAAACCCGAAAACACCGCTTTGAGCTAGACTCGAACGGGAACTGGTGCACGACAATGGGCCTTGCTGCACTCTTGGTTACGACACTCCCGGGGGATACGCTTAGGATAATTCTCATTTTCTTTACAAACCACTATGAACGGTTATGAGTATATACTTCCTCAAATAAAACCTTTTTATGATTATGGATTATATCCATAAATAGTTCAATTTATGTTAAGTATTTTACAAGTATGGAATTATGTATTTTGATTCATAAACTAATCTAGTTTATGCCATTGTTTAGAAATGGCGCCTAGTAGAAGGAATGGAAACTGTATCAATGCACGAACTCCGTGTAGGGATTGCCCTCCTGCTCAAGATAATTATGGTGGAGCTAGTGATACAACTGGTGCTGATCAGCTTCTCACCATACTGGGACAACTCACGCAGGTTATGAATAACAACCTTACTCGTATGGAGCACCCTGATCCGCAACGTGGAGGATCAATGCTAGACCGTTTCATGAGGCAACAACCGCCAACCTTCAATGGGAGTACAAATCCTATAGTAGCTGAGCAATGGATAAATTCCTTAGAGAAAATATTCCATGCCCTGGGGAGTAGTGAAAGGGAGAATGTTGTCATGGCAGTTTACCGCCTCACTGGAGATGCCGATCAATGGTGGTCACTAATTCAAAACACAAAGGAAGATGATGAATTAACAAACATGGAATGGCAGGAGTTCAAAGAACTGTTCTTAGAAAAATACTTACCTCGAGACCATCGAGCGGATATGGAAAGGCAATTTTTGAGTCTGAGACAAAAGGAGGATGAGAATGTCGCAAAGTATGAGGCTAACTTTACAAGGTTAGCGAGGCATGCTGCAGATTATATACGTAACCCAAGAAGTAAGATTGATCGTTTCTTTGATGGGTTAAAACCATTTCTCCGTCGAGCTCTAGTGTCACAATCTTTCTCAACATACGAAGATATAGTCTCATGTGCTATCAAGACAGAAAAGGAATTCTCTAAGTCTTATGAAAACAAAGTAAAGCAAGAGAAGAAGAGAACGGTGGAACAAGAGACAGATAAAGGGAAAAAGGGAAAGAAGGATTTTCCATTATGTGATAATTGTGGGAAGAATCACCCTGGTACTTGCCTAAAAGGAATGGGAGTCTGTTATAAATGTGGAGAAAAAGGTCACCAGGCACGTGATTGCAAGGGAAAGAAAGAGGCTGTCAAAGTTGAATGCTACAATTGTAGAGAAATGGGTCATTATGCAAATGAATGTCCTAAGCGTCAAGGAAACTTACCTCAGAAAAGGACAAGGGATCAAGGACAATCTTATGCTATTACTACAGTTGAAGCAGAATAACTAATGTATTGGTGCTTTTGGACTCAAGGATTATATTCTGGTTATAAGAATAATGTAATATATATATATGGATTGTACTGCATTACTTTTTGATTTCAGTAAGGTTTTAATATGATTAAGGTAATCATATTTTTGGTATGTGACAATAAGAGAAACATTTCTTTGTTTGGGGAATCTGATAAATTGATTTTGGAATTAAGAGACCTTTTAGAGAAAGTCTGGACAGAGGTATTTTGGATAACTATAAAGGTTGGAGTGGATTAAGTTGATTTTTGGATAGTATGGTTTAAGGTTAAAAAAATTTATGAAGATTATTTTTGGAGTATTATAATACTATAGTTTTAGGAAAAGGACAACCTGCAGGGTGGGGCATAAACCGTCGCGTCAGACAAAGCTGTAGGAATCGAACCCACAATCAAAGTGCGACAGGCCTTTATTTCCTACCACTAGCCTACAGGAAGTCCCTGGTTATTACAAAATAATTTTACTAATCTAAATGGTATGTGTTAACCTTTGGTACCTTATACAATTAGGATAAATAGAATATTTTAGAGTTCTGTTACCATTTGGAGTAAAAGATGGGTTTGTGGTAAAAATTCATTAATGAATGAAAGTATACATAACAAGTATGTATATTCCCTTACGTTCTTAGTAAATCTCCTAAATAAAATCCTCAACATTATAAAAGGTAACTTAAAACAAAAATCTTGTCGGTTAACTTTTCCAACTAGGGATTCAATGACCGTTTAACCAATCACAAGTTTGTGATTTTCTTGTGGTTAAACTTTCTCCTAATCCTGTTTTCTATAACTCCCCATCAGACCTTGATGGTTTGTTTCTCCTCCATATCCATATTTTCATAGAATCCTATAATGGGCTATATCGGGTGACCTTTGTACTTATCCTGCTTTCTTTTAATGTTATATATTTATTAACCTTATTTTCGATGTGGGTTTTCCTCAAAGGTATTTTCTCTTTTCAACCTTGTATTTTCCAAGAAAAATTTCAAATTGCGAGGACGCAATTTATTGAAGGAGGGGAGAATGTAACACCCCGAGCTTCCACGATACGCTTCTCATTCAGTAATACAATAGCTTGCATTGTACGCAACTTCGAGTTCTAAAACACCGCGACTAATCAAAGTAGCCGTTATGAATAGTAATACCTTCTTTTTGAAATATTATAAATTTTATATGTCAAAATGGACTTCATTTTTGTATTCGTAATATCGAAATTAGCCTATGTTGAATTTTTGGTATTTTTCTGAGAACTTCTAAAATTTTATAAATAGTGAAAAATACTTAAAACAACTTTTTTAATCAAAATAATTTATAGTGATAAATTATAATATTTGATGGTTTTAAAGTATAATTAGAATATATTTTTACCATTTTATCCAATGGTGGTCATTAGAATTAATTTAACATTGAAATTGGACATAAACAATTGCCAATCTTTTGATATAAATTGTTTCTTAAAAACACGCTATTTGTTGTGACAGCGGGAATTAATTATAAAATTAATTAATGCAACTAATATGTTTGAAATTTTGTAAAATAGACATCATTTTTCAATTCGGAATATCAATTATAGCTTAGGGTGAAATTTTGGCCTTATTCTGAAAAACTTCAATTTTTGATGAATAGTGAAACCACTAAGTGGTTGTTAAATAACTGATTTTTCATTTAAATGAAATATTACCACTTCTGTGATTTGATTTTCAAAAATCCGACATACATGGTTGTCATTAAGAAGTAAAATGTGGTTCAATGGGATAAAAATAATTTTTTGGTGAATAGTAACTTATTAAGTTCTTAATCGCGATTAGTGGTAATTAGGGTAGTTTAAGGTATAAATAATACTTTAATAATATTAAATGACCTAGACACATGTCCCAACCTCATTGGTTGTGTCATGGCCGACCAAGACAAGCCATGGCCTAACTTGGGGACCCCATGGATCCACTTTTGTTGGGAAATAACATAAATTACTTTTTATTTAATGTTAAAGTGAAAATGACACTAACATAAATTGTTTTACTAAAACAATTTTTAAGTGGGGTTATACAAGTCCCAATTTTGATTATAAATAGTCATTGGAAAGCTAAAAATATTTCCTACATCATAGTATTTTTTTTATAATTTTTAGACATTAACTAAATTAAATTATTTATGACATCATTATGATGCAGCGATGACCTCATTATTTAACGATTTTAATAAAATGAATAGATAATGTAAAATCCAAGGCTTACACTTGTCCAAAGCCAATTGGATGAGGATATTTCGAAACCTTATCACCTTAGACTCGAATTATATAAGTGTGGGACCTTTAGAATCCGAAAAGCATTTTGAAATAATGTAACATTTCAATCTTTCCAAAAGTGCCCCTCCTCTCCACTTATAAAAGGCCCCCACCTCTCCCACTTCATTTACACTTTCAAGCCATTTTGCTCGGCCAACCTCTGCCCAAATACTCTCCCAACATTCCTCCCTTACTCCTAGAAACCTCACTTTGGGCAGAATCCTTTCAAAGGAAGCCTTTGGCTCAAATCTAAAAGAGTTACCTGATTTGGAGGTAATGTCTTTTCTAATGTTGTTTTGTTTTATTTTTCTTCTCCAACCCCCTAAACTCTTTTTATTCATTTCTTTTGTAACAACACCAGTATCCTCAATATACTAGGATGTTGTTATAAGAAGGATTAGATCTACACTTACACACACCTACATCAAATGGTTAAAGAACATAAGGTTTCCGTGGATGGCGAAATTGTGCCTCCCGAAACGATGATTGTTCAACACTCATTTAACACCTTCAAAGGTGGCCATTATGATGTCACTATTTTTATATATGATATATAATATGTTATGTTTTCCTTAAGCTTCTGTTTTTTTCATTTTGGGCATACCTTTATGGTTTCCATTATGGGTAAAACACGATATCTTCATTTTAGGAAGCGCGGACTACCGCCCCCTGAAAGTGATTTGATTCGTTAATACCATATGTGGGATGTGTGAAGGATAAAGTTAATGATATTATATATGTTATTATACTGGAATTATAATATACTCTCATATCATTATGATTCCATTCCAGAAAATATGAAATAGAAATGGAAGTAGCGTTCATGCGTACGTACGGCTTACCGTCTCCATGAACGGTGCATTTCATTTCTTACCTCTAAATGTGATGTAATATTATAAATGAATGTATGTACTGGATATATATGACATATATGATATCTACATCATGAATACCATTCTGGATATAATGAACCTTTGACCAAATTAACAACATGTAAGTGTAAGAAGCCTATTTTTGACTTAAGAACCAAATACCGACAAAATGAACATTATTAACTTAAATAATTACATAATGTTCATATCATTGTAATAAGTGATATTATAAGGATAATGAAATTGAAAATGGTTCTTAATAAGGTATATATTAACTCTAGTTTATTATTCAGGAGGTTAAAGAACGGTTGAGTCAAGTCGGACACAAGGTAAGGGAACTTCTTAACCCAACTTCCATTCTTTGGGTTAATCTCCTACTTTCAAATTATGTCATGATATTATTATGTCCTATATTGTATTTGTACTTTCTTTATGTGTACATATAGTGAATACACATAACAGATCTATTTCATTTTAAAAATGATCTTTTTAAGGACTTCGTCTTAATCTCCTTTCATTGAGGCATACTTTGTTTTATACACGAATTTATTTTATATGGTGTATAAACCCCTTTGACTTTTACGTTTATTCAAAAGGAATCTTTTTATACGAAGCGTTTACTAAACGACAAAATGGAATGTTTTGGTCGTACGTATGCGGCGATAATGACTTCTCCGCCGCCGTGACCACTATTTGAGTTTCGGCTTCCTCTTCAAGCCATACCTTTTTTAATGAAAAATAAATACCATGTTATACTTTTATTTTATTTTGGTATTGAAAATGGTTTTGAAAGCGTTTTTATTATATCAATGTGTTGTATTGATATCTTGTGATTGAAATGTGGAAATGTTATGTTTCCTTTATGCATGTTTATGTGATACGATTATGTTATGGTTTATGATATGTTTAAACCTATTCATATGAGGAATGTATTGGACTTAATAAGTGACGGGTGGAGCCCGCTATAGCTCCTCGATGCATCGGTAGGTCTCATGAGACAACTAGACGTGGAATTGGCCGAGGCCCTTTCCCAATTTGATTTATGGTTTTGGCCGAGGCCTTAATCATTTTAGACGTCTTGGCCGAGGCCTTGACAAAATGTTTCAGAATGTCCGGCATTATACATTCCCTCATTATGAAAGTGGTTATTGATATTTCATGTGATTATTCGACCAGTAGAATATCCATGTGAAGAAGTAAATGGCATTATCTCATTTTACTTTTGCCATATTATGTTGAGGTTCATGTTTAAGAGGCTTTTGTTTTAGTTATACATTGCCTTAAATGTTAATGTTTATTTATGAAAGCTTCCGCATTATTGTTATCCTTACTGAGCATTTGAGCTCACCCCTTTCAATGTTTAAAAATTTTCCAGGTTGTGAAGAAGTATTTTATGACTGACTTGCAAGAATAATCAGTGAAGATATGAGTGTGGACTATGAAGACCATGTTTTTTTGTAGTTTGTTTAATTTTGATGTAATGAAAGACTTATGAATGTATCTAGTGTTTCCAAGGCTACTAAACTAATCGGTCTTTCGAGACTTGATCTTTTGTGATCATGCCAATGTTACGAAGTAATGCACCGGCTCTGGGTAGCTGGGGTCGGGGCGTTACAAAAAATAGATTTATCCCTTGGTAAATTAATATTTTCAACCATCATTTTCTCCTCTAACAAATGATACCTACCCCAAGATAAAGTATGAGGTTTTATGTTCTACAATTGAATCTCATGATGAGATCTCCTAGAGGCCTATTATAAAAATAAACTAATTATTAAATATGTAATATATAAGAAATTTTACAATATAAAATAATTATCATACTATAAATACAACATCGTGTCACCAAGTGAAAACTTTATTCCATGTATCTACATCTAAAAAACAATACATAAAGCATGGTTTTTCATTCTACAACATCCCAAAAACATATTTTTTCGTATAATATTGTTTTATGACCACCCCATCAAGCAACCACTATAGATAGAAATATTTTTTTGATTTTTTATATTTCGAAAAAAATTTAATTAATCTGTAATTGAATAACTTATATATTAGTCATTTAAAATATATAATAATCAAAAAATGCGATAAAAATTAATCGATTGAAATATTTTTCCAAGATATAATCCCATAACTTCTTATTTTACATTATGTCGATGGACTTCTAATAAATATATTAAATTTTAATACTTATATGCATCTACATGGTGATATAACAAGTAAATTAAATTGAATTGTGGTAGGTTTGGGTATTTTTATCATAAAAAATAATATGTTCTCTCTAGTCTCCATGAGAAAGTGATAGTTTTGGTAAAAATTTAATCCCATATCTACAAACTATATAAATAATTTTTTCGATAGAATAATTTGAAGACTACTTTTTAAGAGGAGAATCATTAGTCATATAATTATTTATTAAAAATTAAATGTTTTCTATCATTAAATTATTATATTTCCAAATATTTAATTATATGAATAAATACATATACCTTGGTAAATGTTCTTAGGCCTTTATGTATATCATTAAAAAAGAGAAATCTAATTACATTCTATATATCTACATATTATTAGAAATGGGAATATTTAAAAAATTGTTACAAAAACATGTTAGAAAAAATAGGGTCCCACATGTGTACCTTCAATAAAAATAATGATATTTTGATCATTAACCCAAAAAATATTCAAGTTAAACAATTAGATATAAACATTATTCTAAAATGTTTGAAATATTTATAAATTTAAATATAAAATCAATTAAAAATTGTTTTCATATGCATAATTTTAAGCAAAATAAGATATTTTATGACACGTTTTTTAAATCAAATAATGACTAACTGTAATGTTTTAATATAAAATTTATAGACTAAACATATAAATAATCAATATTTATATAATTAAACATCTAATAACTAAAAAAAGTGTTTTACAAAATGTAAATTTCAGTAAAGTAATAAAATATGAATATTTACTTGAATAATTAGGGGTGAAATTTTGAGTTTTCACATATCCCTTTGGTATGATCATTTTCTACAATAATGAGAATATTATTGTTATAGTCGTAATTATCATCCATAAATCACATATTAGATGAATATGTCTCAAATAAATATGTAATATAATCATTATCCTTATCTCTAAAATTGATTTTCCCTTGAAAAATGAAAGCCCACTAATCATTTGATTAATCAATGATTGAAATTATTTTATTATCATGTGTCTCTATGATAAATGGTTCCTCTTTTCAATTAAATATTTTCAAATAATCTAGTGTCAACACCTAATCATCATGATTCACACCACTGTTACAATCAACCATGTTCCACTTAATTATTCTGACTCAAAATTTAGTATAATCAATTTCTCATATATCCCAATGAACTCGATTTTTTTGTTGATACAGAACTTGGGTTTTTATGTTTTTTCACTTGAAAAATTAAGTGCTTTAATGAAATCCACCACCACACTATTTTGAATGGTACTCTTATCATTGTGGTTTGTTGTGTAAAATGTCTTCTAATTAATTGCAAAAATAGATCATGTGATCACATTATGATACAGTCCCTCTACAATCCATTTCAATGTTTCGGGTTCAGATATATCTATGACACCATTCTATTTAAACCATGAAACAAATGTCTATTTTTACACAATCAAAACCCACTTTTCATTTCTTTTCCAATATAATTCCTTTAATTTAGAAATATGTGATGATAAATGGGGTTGAAATTGATATATTTTGTTTAAAATGTATAAATTTTCCTACACCACTTCATCACATGGAATAAAATTTACCTTTAAGCCTAAATTCCCATGACCTTTACTGTGATTTTTTAATTTTCATGATTTAGGGAGACTAATACGATTCACTTTATAAAAATAATTTGTAAAGGACAAAATCTTCTATTCTAATACATATTTTTGAATAATAGAGGCCTCCTAACAATTAGTATTTTTAACATATCCCTTTAAAATATTTAAATATCTTTAATAAGGATACAAACAATATAAATAAATAGGCCCACATATTCATTTCTCATGCACTATATAAATCTCATGATGAACCATTATATCAAAAATCATTGATGGGGAATACATTTTTAGATTACAAAGTAAAGAACCATATTTATTCTAAAACTCATCAAACAAATTTGGATAAATGAATTTCCAACAAATGGATTTTACAAAACTAAATAACCTGATGATAATATTTCTATATTTTTATGGAAATATACCATGTAGCATAGCCAGTGGTAGTTTTTTTGTATCAACACATGTAGAGACCAAAAAAATGAAATACACCGACATTACATTACTTTTTTGGAATACTTAATATATAACAAAAACCAACACTCAAAGAATGTAATAGTTTAGTGTCTTTGGAAACTCGGAACATAATCTTCTAATCATGGTGAAATATTTTCAAAATCTCCCATAACGATGTTTACCTTTAGTTTTCATACCTAAAACCATTATTTATATCCTTGGGAAAAGAAAACATATAAAGGGTGAGATCAAATTCTCAGTAAGGGTAAGAATGGATAATTTAAAACAAACCATATACATTTGAACTTAAAAACATGAACTTAATGTTTAAAAATCAAAATCTTGAGCAATGAAATAAAACATGACAGTACGTATGTCATAGATCATAATGGAACATCAATCATGATAAAATATCATGGGAATAAAACATGTAATTGTGTAAAACCATTAATCACTTGATATTATTTCAATAGTAGCCAAGGCATTGCTGCTAGGACCATGTTAGTGGACAAAGTCCCTTACTGAATCGAGTTCACTACTCATTCCATTCCTTTATAACTGAATCGGAATGACTTTTTGTTCTACCCATGTCTATCTCCTGAGATTTAAATCTTTACCCAATTCATTGGAGGGACATATAGGTCCCACCCATCTCATAATGAAATCATTATTACTTATGCCACAAAATAAACATAAATCATTCATCATAACCCATAGAATAAAATGGGTTTCATAAACATCATCCCATCAAAAAATATTCCATAAAAAAACAACCGATATCATTTCATCATAATAAGAATAAAACCATGTAAATAATAGATACAATATACTTGAAACATAATCATACTAAATAATGTCATCTTAGATGGGAAATAGTTTTGACAAAAAACTTGAAATGTATTCTTGAAGAAAATATCCTTTCTTCTTCAAAATCATTTTATTTTCACAAAATGACATGAAATTTTAAAATAAAATTATAATAATGAAATCTTGTAGAGGAAAATTCATGAAAATTAGGCGTTATTAAACCATAAAAATATGTTCACGTCGTATAAGTTAAAAAAACATTCTTCTAGTACTTTTTCCAGAAAAGTCAAAAAGTACATCGTATGGTAATCAAAATAAAGATTCCTTACATACCATGTAGTAAAATTTAAAAATGGGTAAAATGTAATTTAAACATATATGAAACCATTTTTAGAAAATAGGGACATGGATGAAAAATATAACCCCAGTAAATACTTACGAGTAAACAATCTCGGATAAAAACGAGATTGGAAAAGTTATCCCTTACATTCTGTCCGATATACTTCATATTTATCCAAACCTCTTTTATAATGATTTAAATAATTTCATTTAATTATTAAAAAATAATATTTATGGTTATGATATCATATATGGTCACTTATTACTTTATATTACCCGTTCTTTTGTAAAATCCATGTTAATGCAGCATTTTGGGTAAAATCGTTTCATTTATCGTACGTGTTTCGATTTGTTGTTCTTGATATTATTAATCATATCATGATTTACTTAATTACAGAATATAAAATATTATTTATATATTATATATTTTCTGTATATAAATATATATGATAGATTGTTAAATTGAATGAAATACATCGTTCATGGAAACGATAGGCCGTACGTACCCATGAACGTTGTTTTTTGTTTCCTATTGAATTGAATGAAATTACGTAAATGAAATATATATGTACATAAATCCAGTATCTTCATTATTTAATATATTAAATGATTATTTATTATATATATACTTTATAACCATACTTTAATGGCTAATCATGGAAATTCAATTTCATCACGTTTGTGGAGACGGTAGTCCGTACGTACGCATGAGCGATGATATCATTCCCATAATTATTGAATAGAATTGGAGTGGATGATATGATATCCTAGAATACGTATGATGTTATTATAACCATAGATAGTTATTATTTACACCATTATACCCATCCAAGTAAGGTGGTGGTGGAAAGACTAATTAAACCACGACGTGGAGACGGTATTCCGTACGTACGCACGCACGATGATTTCATTTTCCGTAGGATGGATAGATGGTGAAGTGGGGTTGTTTAATATTTATAAAATAATATAAGTATATTATTGAAACTGATTATATTACTCTACAATGAAACAACTAAATAACAGGATTTTTAAGAAGAAAGAAACTTGAAAGAATCGGTAGAAGAGATTACCTCTTCTTCGACGCTCCTCTTTTAAGCATCCACTTAAGGCACTGGAGTTGGTATTTTGAGAAGACTATAACCTCTATAATATAAATAAAGAGGTTGAGAAAGGAAATTTGTAGGGGTTGACCGATCCTGAAGGATCAAAATTGAGTGAAGAGTAGAGGGAAGAGGTGCCCAGTTATAAGGGAGGAGAGGGGCACCGTTGGAAACCTCAAAAATATTAATTTATAATAAATTAAAACACACTTGAAAACATCCAAAAATAGGTCATATTCTAAGAATAGATGAAATAGGGTTTTAATATAATCATCCAATAAAATTTATACTTGTTTTAAATTTAGTTTAAACCTTATCAACTTGATTTATCCTTATATAATCTATTTATTTTTATTTGTGGTAATATGATTCTAAATTTTAAATTGTTATAAATAATAACTTATGTGTTGTGAATTGTCCATAATTGGATAATTTATGAAATTTTAGACCTTATAAATTATAATTTATAATTTTTAAATATTTTTCTGATTTTTAAACAATTTTATATTATGTTATTTGTATAAAATAACAATAGTTTCAATTTTGACACTATTCATTTATTTGAATCTAAATAAACTCCACACAGAAGTTATGTTCGAACTATAATATTTTATAGATTCATAAAATTTCATATCTGTCTTGAAAATTCGTGGAGAATATTAAATATTTCATACGGTATTTATTTTAATATTTTTGAACCCGTTTATTTCGATATTTCAATCAATAAAATAATCTCAACATCACTATTGTGTCACCTTTAATGATAATTATTTAATACCTAAAAATTAGAAATAAATTCACATGATGTAGATAATTTTATTATCTTTCTAGAGACTATTCAAGTTCAACATTTCATGAAGATTATCACTAAAGTAAAATTATTATACTTATAAGATTTAAGAGAGTGACATGTTGTCACTTTCTCTGCTTTTAATAATAATAAAATTATTTTCATGGTAAAAATTCCATAAAAAGAATCTATTCTGACCCTTAGGTGATATGGGTCGACTTTCAGTCATCAAATAGAATTTTGGCCGGTATTAGGGTAATTTTATAATATTATTTTTACCCTTACTTACCCAATTTACCTTTAACTATAGTAAATAAAAAATATCGTAGTAACTATTCATAATATCAAAAAAAATAAAAGTAACCTATTAACATAGTTTGGACCAACTGAATTCAAATATGGAATCCATTTTTCAAAATTCCAAACACAAAATTTGCAGTAATTTGTTTAAAATTAATCTCATTGTTAAGAAAACGTGTTTTAAAAGTTAAAACATTGCCAAAGATTGAAATGTTTTTACCTATGAATTCAATGTAAAATTAATGGTAATGAAATAAATTATATTAAATGGTTAAAATATATTCTTTTTATAATTTAAAACCCTTAAATATTATAATTTAACCATATAAATTATTGTTTCGGAAAAATTTGTTTTTAATTAAAATATAGCATGTTATTACTATTCATTAAAATATGAAAGTTATCAGAATAATATGAAAATTTTATCCAAAGTAAATTTTTATGTCCTGATTCCAAAGAAAATTTTTTTTTTGAAAATTTTATCCTATAAACATGTCAAAAACTAGATTTAAAGTGAGTGCTCCATCAAAAGGTGGCGAAACTGCATTTTTTTTAAAATACTTTTTTCACCTAAAACATTTATTTTGTTCTCATACCATGTTCTAGAAATTGTGTACGATTAATAATAATGTTATAAAATTCAAAATGTAGATAATACTATTCATAATGTCTAGTTCATAATAATATTAGAATAATATATCATTGTTTAGTGAAACTCGGTATTGTATACTACACACGTTATCGAGGAAGGACGTGATTGCATGTAATGCAAGCCAGGTCAGGGATGTGTGTAGTGCAAGCTCCCTTTGGTGTTGCGTACAACACAAGACATCAATGAAATTAAAAATAATAATTCTCATAAAATCTCAGGTTGTTACATTCTTCCCCCCTTAAATTGAATTTCGCACTCAAAATTTGTCGATGGTATAAATGGTTTACTACTTGAATGTTTCTTTCATAGAAACCCACGTCGTAAAAAGGAATATTAAAACTAAATTTTAAAAAGTGAAGTATGAAAAATATTGGTTACCCAAATTAACTCATCACTAGGTTTCTACATAGAATAACATTGGCGAAAATATGGATATGGAATAGAAACCTAACCATGAAGTTCTAACGGAGGTTGGTAGAGAACATGCCTATAAAAAATCCAACAATCCAAAAGCCATAAATTAGTGATGATCTATTGTACCATCTGATTCATCAGATATGAAGACACTAGGACAACATTTTTTGTTTTCAAGATCATTTAACTAAAGTTGAATAATTTGAGTTAGAATAAATACTTACTTTATTTCGTTACAATCTCACAGTTGTTCATGCCTTGAATAATTTCCTCTTTATCTCTTAAAGAAATGAAGTTGAATTTTTCATTCTTGAAGTGTTAGAAGATCATGTGATAGAATGATGGGCCATTCCATCAATCTCAAACAAAAGGTTATCAAAAGTTTTCAAATATATATAAGTCCACCTATGATGAGGTTTGTCATATATGATTCCAAAAATGGACTTATACTTCATCTATCATACCGCTTAATAAAATAAAACCCGTTTCTACTAACTAGGGAATTCCTCGTGGCCAGTGGTATGCAATAAAGGCCCATCACACTTCAGTTGTGGGTACAATTCCCACAACCTTTTCTGACACGACGGGTTGTCGCTCTTCCTATGGTTTGTCCTATTTCTTGAACTATACTATTATAACTTTTGAGAAATAATATCTAAAAACAAGTTCTATCCATAAATAATACTATCTGATGTCCAACATAATCCATTCCAATATTTATGCTTATCCAAAATACATCTGTCTGATCTCATAGTATAAAGAAAATGATTACTTGAAAGGTAACATAACAAGCACGTGAATACCATCATTTATCATAAGATATATCTTGTTGATCACATTTCAAACATGTGAATACCTTAATTATGTATTCTCTTAAAACATGTATAACCATATTATCTTTTTGTAAACATGAAAGATCCCAGAATTTCTATATACTCAAACAATGACATCACTTTGTCCTTATATCATTCATGAGCTCATTAATATTATATAACATTTCATTATCTCCTTATGCCTTCATTATAAACATATCATCTACATTCCAAAAATATATGAATAACCTTTCATGGTTACTGGTACCATTAAACATATAATTTCAAATACTTTAGGAAAACCAGTAGTGTAACAATCCTTAGATGTTTATTTATTCCACAGTACCATTACATATACAACATAACTCTTGATATAAATAAATCATTTCACTATATTCTTAAACCATTGTCTGAGCTTCAACAATTCTTTTATCTCACATATCATTTTTATCCTCTTCATCATAATCAACATAAATACTACCCATTCGACCATAATGATTCCCTTCATGAGACTTTCCATTAGGGAATTGGTTTGAATAATGCCTGTAAATTACACATTTAAAACATTTAACCATTTTTCATGTCTTAGAAATACCATTATCATTTTCCATGGTGTTAACTAAACCTTTTCCTTTGCAATTACTAGCTTTGTGTCCTTCTTTTACACAACCAAAGAATCTTCTAGTTCCTCTGAAACATTCTCCTTGATTTCTCTTCCCATATTATTTACAAGAGTAAAATTGAACTTTCTTTCCTATATGATCATCATGAAACTCCATGTTTTTCTTATTAGCTAAGTCGGGAAACTTACCAAAGTTGATATTATTGATCATATTATGAGGATTCATATTAGGAATAATAATAATTTTTGGACTTCCAAATCCTGTTTCATTTGGTTTCTCATGAAGAATATCATTCCATTGTCCATCATATACTCCATTATCTTGAATCTTCCTATTTCCAGACATTTTCTAAATCCCAAAAAGAATAGCGTGAGAGGAAAAAATCATGCTAGAAAACAACATAATAAAGGGGGAGTACCATCAATATCTGACATATTATGTTTAATTCTTGTATTTTAACCGTAGTTCTTGGACTATAACCTATACTTATACTTAACCATCGAGACATCCCTACAAATACCTTAGAAATATCTCTAGGGATCTCACTAAAGTTTTCGAATCCTAGTTATCAAAGGTTAACTAAATATTTCCTATTATACGAACTGCAGAGACCCCAAAATTGACGTACATGGACATTACGTTACTTTTTCAGAATAATTAATACATAACAAAAACCAACACTCAAGGACTGTAATAGTTTAGTGTGTTTGGAAACTGGGAACATAATCTTCTAATCATGGTGAAAGATCTTCCACATCTCCCATAAAGATCATCCCCTTTTGTTTTCTTACCTAAAACTGTTCTTTATATCCTAGTGAAAAGAAAACATATAAAGGTTGAGCTCAAAATGCTAGGTAAGGGTAAGCATAGAGAAAATAAAGAAAACCATATACATTTGAACTTAAAAACAAGAAAATAATGTTTAAACATCAAAATCTTGAGCAATGAAGTAAAACATGGAAGTACATAAGGCATTGATCATAATGGAACATCAATCATGATAAAATATCATAAGAGTAAAACATGTAATGGTGTAAAACCATTAATCACTTGATATGATTTCCATAGTATCCAAGGCATTGCTTCCAAGACCATCTTAGTGGATAAAGTCCCTTAATGAATCGAGTTCACTCCTCATTTCAGTCCTGTATCACTGAACTATATTAACTTTTAATTCCATCCATGTCTATCTCATGAGATATAAATCTTTACCCAATGCATTGCAGTGAGATATAGGTCCCACCCATCTCATAATTAAATCATTCTTACTTGTGCCACAAAATAAACATAAATCATTCATCATAACCCAATAAATAAAATGGGTTTCGTAAACATCATCCCATCATAACATAATCCATATAAAACAAATGGATATCATTTCATCATTTGAATAATCAAACTATTTAAATAATAAAAACATTATACTTGAAACATAATCATTCTAAATAATTCTATATTAGATGGAAAATAGTATTGACAAAACACTTGAAATGAATTCTTGAGGAAAATATCATTTATTCTTCAAAATCATTTTCTTTTCACAAAATACCATGAAATTTTAAAAGAAAAGGATAGTAATTAAATCTTCTAGAGGAATCTTCATGAAAATTAGGAATTATGAAACCGTAAAAATCCTTTCATGTCGTATAAGTTAAAAAAACATTCTTCTCGTACTTTTGCCGGAAAATTCCAAAAGTACCTCGTATAGTAATCAAAAGAAACAATCCTTACATACCATGTAGTAAATGTCAAAATGGGTAAAAAAGAAAATTAAACATACATGATACCATTTTTAGAAAATAGGGACATGGATGATAAATATAACCCCAGTAAATACTTACGAGTAAACAATCTCAGATGAAAACGAGATTGGAAAAGTTATCCCTTACCTTATGTATGATTTGATTCGTATGTATCTGAAACTCCTATATAATGATTAAAATAATATCATTGAATAATTATAGAATCGTATCCATTGTTATGATATAATATATGGTTCACTTATGACATTATATTACCCGTTCTTTTGTAAATTCCATGTTAAAGTTGTGTTTTGGGTAAAATCGTTTCATTTATCGTACGTGTTTCGATTTGTTGTTCTTGATATTATTACTCATATTGTGATTTTATTAATTCCATAATGTAAAACATGATTTATATATAATCTATATTCAGTATATAAATTTATATAATAGACCGATAAATGGAATGAAATACAGCGTTCATGGAGACGGTAGGCCGTACGTACGCATGAACGATGTTTTCGTTTCCTTATTGAATTGAATGAAATTAAGTAAATGAAACATATATATACATAAATTCAGTATCATTATTATGTAATATCTTTCATATTTATTTATTATATATATAATTTATAATCATACTTAAATGGTTAATCATGGATAATGAATTTTATCATGTTCGTAGAGACGGTACTCCGTACGTACGCACGAGCGATGATATCCTTCCCATAATTATTGAATAGAATTGGAGTGGATGATATAATATCTCAGAATAAGTATGATGTTATAATACCCATATATATTTATTATTTACACCATTATACCCATTCAAGTAAGGTGGTGGTGGAAAAACTAATTACCCCACGACGTGGAGACGGTATTTCGTACGTACGCACACGCGGTGATTTTGTTTTCCGTAGGATGGATAGAAGGTGAAATTGAGTTGTTTCATATTTATAATATCATATAATTATATTATTTATACTTATTGTATTACTTTACAATGAAACAACTAAATAAGAACAAGTTTTCGAAGAAAGAAACTTGAAAAAATCGGTAGAAGAGATTATCACTTCTTCGACGCACCTCTTTTAAGATTCCTCTTAAGGCACTATAGTTGGTCTTTTTAGACATAAATAACCTCTATAAAATAACTATAGACGTTTAGAAGATAAATTTTCAGGGGATTGCCGAGCATGAAGTCTCAAAATTGAGTGAAGATGAGAGGGAAGAGGTTCCCTTTTATAAGGGAGGAGAGGGGCACCTTTGGAAACCTCAAAACTATTAATTTATAATAAATTAAACCCCTCTTAAAAACCCCAAAAAATGACCCATATTCTAATATTATTTTCTATAGTTTTTTAATATCATCAACAAATAAAATTTAGACATTATGGAAATTTATTTTTAACCTTATCAACTAGATTTATCCTTATTTAATCTATTTAATTTTATTTGTGGTAATATGATTCTATATTTTAAATTGTTATAAATAATTACTTATGTGTTATGAATTGTCCATACATAGATAATTTATGACATTTTAGACCATATAAATTTTAATTTATAAATTTTAAATATTTTTGTGATTTTTAAACAATTTTATATTATGTTATTTTTATAAAAATTCAATAGTGTCAATTTTGACACTATTAATTTATTTGAATTTTTATAAAATACACATAGAAGATATGTTTGAAATAAAATATTTAATAGATTTATAACATGTCATATTTATCTAAAAAAAATTGGAGCATATTAAATAGTTCATACAATATTTATTTTAGTATTTTTAAAACCATTTATTTGATATTTCAATCAATAAAATAATTTCAACATCGCTATTGTGTCACCTTTAATGATAATTATTTAGTCGCTAAAAATACTAAATAAATTTACATGATGTAGATAATTTTATTATCTTTTGGGATACTATTCCGGTTCATTGATTCACGAACTTTATCACTGAATTAAAATTATTATACTTATAAGATTTAAGAGAGTGGAATGTTGTCACTTTATTTGGTTTTAATTATATTTAAATTATTTCCATGGTCAAAAGTCCATAAAATAAATCTATTCCGAACCTTAGGTGATATGGGTATACTATTAGTCGTACAATAAAATTCTGGCAGGTGTTAGGGTAATTTTATAATCTTATTTTTACCCTTAGTTACCCGATTTACCTTTAACTACAGTAAATAAAAATTACAGTAGTTACTATTCGTAATATTTAAAAAATAAAAGAAACATGTTAACATAATTTGGACCCACTTAATTCCAATATGGAATCCATTTTTCAAAATTCAAAATAGATAAGTTTCAGAAATTAATTTAATATTAATCTTATTGTTAAGAAAATAGGTTTTAAAAGTTAAAACATTGCCAAAGATTGAAATGTTTTTACCTATGAATTCAATGTAAAATTATTGGTAATTACATAAATTATATTAAATGGTAAAAATATATTTTATTTATACTTTCAAAAAATTAAATATTATAATTTAACCATATAAATTATTGTGATGAAAAAAGTTCTTTTTAATTAAAATATAGCGTGTTTTTACAATTCATTAATATATGAAAGTTATCAGAATAATATGAAAAGTTTATCCAAAGTTAATTTTTATATCCTGATTCTAAAGAATATTTTTACTTTTTCAGATTGAACTTATAAACATGTGAAAAACTAGATTTAATGTGGGTGCACCATCAAAAGGCGTCAAAACTACATTTTTTTAAAAATACTTATTTTAGGCGGAAAATTTATTTTGTTCCCATAACATATTCAAGAAAATGTGTAAGATGAATAATAAGGTTATAAAATTCAAATTTTAGTTATTACTATTCATAATTTCTAGTCCATAATAATATTATAACAATATATCGTTGTTTAGTGAAACCCGGTATTGCGTACTACACACGCTATCGAGGAAGGTCGTGATTGTGTGTAATGGAATCCAAGTCAAGGATGCATGTAGTGAAAGATCTATTTGGTGTTGCGTACAACACAAGACATCAATGAAATTAAAAATAATAATTCTCATAAAATCTTGGGTTGTTACGATACATGAACGTCATGAGATTTTATAATTATTATTTTACAATCCTTAATTAACACAAAATTCTTCACATGTGAATCATATCCACAATCTCATTAATACCTTGCAAACACTGACACCAATTCCCATTTTCACTCTTGATTATGGTGTTGAAACACAGAGGTAAATATTTTCTAATTACTTTCATAGTTGGAGATAAATAAAAATTTATTCCTACGAATATAAAGTCCAATAATACAAGAAATCCATATTTATTATTTCTTTTTATGTCAAATAATGTTTCATTGAGACTGTCAGATATATTTTTCTCAATATGGAAAACGTCTATGTTATGTCTTGTCTCTAATAATATATAATAATTTAGGCTGTAAAATATATATTATTTCTTCCAAATATTCTTTTGATGACCATATCACCCTTTTTAAGAAATTTGAAATCAAATTTTTTAGCCTTTTATAGTATTCATCAAATAAAAATGGTAGTGTTGGAAGATTATATTCTAGTAACACATTAAATTATTTTTTCAATCTATGGTATAGAATATAAATTCACAAAAATATTTGATAAACCATATACACTACCATTATTTCATTATTCAATTGATAATATTGAGTCCATTTTTCACAAATTGTACACAATTTATATCCCATAAAAAATTGTCCAGATAAGTTTCCATATATATAACCTACATTTATAGTGAACATTATCATAACATGAAAAATAAAAACACTTTCTTGCATGAATCAAAAACTATAACACCCTTCTCCCATTAAAGTTTCAACTCACCAATAAATGGTTAATTATAAAAATCAATATCATTTCATGTTTGATTTGGTCCAGAAAAAATCAATATCATCGTAAAATATTTTATCTTCATACATATTTATGTGAAAAAGTTGTAACATTCTAAAAACACCGACCATGAACAATTTTGGAAACTAAGTCTCTGATATGGATTCATTGCATTTATGAATAAAAAATCATTTTTTTGGTTTTACAAAAAATTCACATTATGGTTAAGTAGATACCACCACAGCATGAGAGTTACAAAATAAAAGGATTCCCTATTCAAAATTAAAAAAACACTTAGGGAACACCAGGAATGAGAAGATCTAAAAATAGGATTCACTCGAATCAGATGAAGTGACATCACCTGCCAACATCATCATAAACCACCACTGTCATCATCATTGACTAATGACCACTATCGTGGTCACTGTGAAAACACAACCCTAGTGTGGTGGAGATCGTTAGAGTATATAGAGTCATTATAAAACATCCACACTATTCTATCATTGTTCCTCATCGATCCAAAAAAATCACAACCATTGAATACTTCATCAACCTCACTATCATCGATGCACTGTCGAATTGTACTAAAATACTTAACTAGAACATACTTTAGAAACAAGAACATAAGAGATAAGAATCCCTCAAAAAAATGAATCTATCAAAATACATCAACATGGTATCTTCATCTATCATAGAACTCATATTGTCTTCATCATTTCCAGCATGAGCATTGTTTGTGTCATCATTGTAGGAGACCAAAACCGAACTACATAGCACAAGAAAACTGAAAAACAATAAACCATAGAAAAATCGATATGAAAAACTCCAGAACCAAAAAAGTGAAACTAACTTTACTAGAATATTTATATTGAGATAAACACAAACTAATATTAAGAAATGAGGGAACTAAACATATGATAAAAACTGATGTTGTCATATAAAAAGAACTAATATTTCTACTGAAACCCATCAAACAACATCCTAAGAAGCCCCAAAACTATTATATATCCTGGAAAAGATCAGGTCATGTCGGATGGGTTGGAAAAAAAGGTCAAAGGATAAGAAGAACACAGAACGCCTCCACCATCACCAACCCAAACCATCAGAAACACCCGCACGTAGACCCAATAGGGAGGTCTGATGAGCAGGGTAAGGATGAAAGAGGGGTGGTGAGAGTAATATGTTATCCCACCATCAAGAAATAATAGGTATGTAGGAAATGGATATCACAGAATGGTAAATTTAAACAATGTGATGCGAAGCGGAGATCACATATGATGTCGAAAAGGAATAGTGAAGAAAGAAGCAACACACGGGGTCAGGACCAATCAACAAAGAAAATACCATGGAGGAGGATCATATATAAGGGGAAGAGAGTTAAAATAAGGGGGGAAATGGAATAAGATAGACTAATGATGTGTATATATTCTTCCAATCCTATGGAAATTGATTTTTGGGAGGAAACCCTATATGGAGCACATAGTGAAAGGGGGGATTCAAGAGATAAAGGGTCTATCTTCGCTACATAGAGATGCAAAAGGGACAAAAAAGTACTATAAACACAACCAAATAATTAAATATTAATGGATTTCATATAAATGTATTTTCTCATATTATCTCTCCCAATGATAAATCATTCGTTCTATCTATACACAATCCCATTCATTGATTTCAAACTTCTCGAACAAAATTAAAAAAATATTTATCAATATCCCTTCCATTATAGTAAATCAGTAGGGTGACATAAGTTACCATAAAATATGTGATTATCTACATGTGATACTAACATTTTTTATCAATTGAATTTAAAAATATACTCTTAAAATGAGAAATTATTATAGGGTAATGAATTTTTTAGCATTGTGGTTTGATTTTGGTACATGATAATGACTTAGTGTTGAATTATATGAATTACTAGAATGAATCATTAGAATGAATTTTTGATGGTACCTAATTTGATTAGAAGGAGGAATTATATGAGTACCTAAAATCGAATTAGAGTCAAATTTTTCATCCATCTTATAGGATGACATTTCACATTTAAAAAAATTGATAAAGCTTTATATTTATTCCTATAAAAAATCAATTGGATAAGCATGAATCTTATTATACCTCAATATCATTAGGAAAAATATTTTCTTTTAATCATAGTTAAAATATATAATCTCACTGCCTTTAGGAATAATCACCTTAAAAATTTCACAAAACTAAAATAATCATTTTTCACTCCACCCATTTCTATCTTTCAAGTCAACAATTATCCTAACTAAAGATAAAACTGTATATTTAGTGCAAATTGAGAATAATGGTTTCCTAGATTCTCCATAAAAGTTTTCAACAATTGCTATTTTTTCTATGGTTTCAATTCCAACATCATGAATTAATTCATTAATATGTTATAATGTCTCATTATGAATATTTTAGTCAACATTATATGTTCAATTTTATGATTTTTCATCATACTAGATACAATGTGAATAATTATGTATAAAACCATGGAAAACGAGATAATCCTTGATTTCTATTGGATTTATCTTTCTTATATTCAAACATTTCATTCATTTATAAATAATTAAATCATTGTTTTGAATGATTCATTTAAAAAATTCCAATAAATCATCTGCTTGTTATTATTAATCAGTGATTCTTTGTAAATATATCCAATTACGATACATTAATTACTTAAGAAAACAATATAAAAGTTGAATTTATTAAAAAATATAAATATCTAAAAATTTATAAATAGATAAATTTTAAACATAAAACATTTAATAAAAATGATTAATTACAGATAACTATTTCATCATAATAAAAAATTATAAAAAAATTTCCAAACATATCATTTATATATTTAAATAATTTTTATTATGAATATATAAATATAGATAATTCATCACCGATAAATGTTTTTTAAAAAAAATTGTATTCAAAATGATTTCATAATAAAAAAATTCAAAACAAATATAATTTAACCAAATGAAATTATATTGAAAAAAAATTTATAAATGAGAAAAAATTTGATGGAGATGTTTTCTATTAAAAACAAATAATAAAGATAAAAATTTTATAAACACATGTAACTATAAATACATAAAGTTTCATATGAAAATAAATTTGAATTAATATTAAATAATAATTACAATAAATTATAAAAATTATAAAAAAAATTATAAAAAAAATTATAATAGATAATAAAATGCATAAAAACAATTTAATATATATATGAAATTTTTAACAAACACATAATTAATTTATCTTCAAAAATAATTTTTTTTTGCAAAATAAAGAGTTAAGGAATGAAAAATATAAATATAATCACAAAATATCAGTCAATTCCATTACAGATATAGATAAATATACATGATTAAAGAAGAAGGATTGAGGAAAAACAGTGTATAAAAAAGAAAAAACCCTCAGGTGTGGTTTACTATTGATAAAAAAATGGTTTCTGTAAAGTAAATAATTTTAATTATTGTTAAAAAACTATGAAGGATAGAAGATAAAGAAAAAATAACAAGAAAAAGTGATGAAAATTAACTAAAAATGTAAGATATATCTTCATTAGTGGTTTTGGATATCATCAACATCTTCAAATTAATAGAGATGAGGAGGGTCTATGGAAAATAAAATGAGGTTTTCATGCTCCAGTAATTTTCTAAAAAGATTTTAAATTTTATTAACCGATGTGAAATTTATTTTTAACGTCGGTTTTTATTAAACCAATGTTAATAATTCTATCCCAAAACCTTTAATAGTGGTTTTTTATAAACTTTGTGTCAATGTTTTTTGTATATAATTTATAACATAAATTTTATAATAAAATATTGATAAAGATACCACTACTTCACATTTAATGATGGTTTCTAAGAAACTGAGGCTAAAACCTCAACATCAAAGACCAAACTGACACTAGTGGATATAAAGTGTGTATGTGTGTGTTTGTATGAAATACATATCAATATTATACTTTTGGAATTATAATATTGTGTATACCTTCTAATATTTTAATCTATGGGAATATTATATCATCACTCAGGTGTACAAAAAACTACTACCTCGTGAAGTGATGTGATTAATTTTTAAATTATGCCTTATATGGAATGTAATAAGGATAAATTTTATTATTAAATTTAATATATATAATTTAATAATTACTCTAAAAATGTGATACAATATATATCATCCTTTTATTCGGAATATCGAGAAAACAGAAACACCATTCATGCACATGTACAACCTACCACCATCACGAATAGTGTAATTAATTTTATATATTTAACTTATATGGATTAATAAATATATATAATGAATATATCTGAAATTTAAAAGATTTTCAAAAAATATTATTTGATGTTACCATGATAAATGTAAATGGAATGAAAACAAAGTAACAAAACACACATGAAAAACAATGCATTTTCTTCCAAAAATGTTATAATAACATTGAATTTTTAAAAAATGGGTAATAAAATGTCATAATTAAATCATATATGGAATGATATCTATTATTGTTTCTCTATAATTGATTTATAATAAACCTATATTTATTAGACATGAGGTTTAAAAGTGTATGATGGAAGTGATGACCTAATGTATGTGATTTTTTGTCAAATTGTATTTTTTGGGACATATGATATTTTATGTACTTATTTTCTTTTTTGAGGTGAATATAATGCAAAATAGACATGTTAAATCATGAATTTATTTATTCTCTTGACATTTAATGTTTAATTTGAACTTATTCTTTTGTGATGATTGTGATTTAAAAGTTAACAAAGCATGTAAGGGATTTCTAGTCTCTCTTTTATTTCATAGAGACATATTATACATTCACCACTAGTTTAATTATTTCTTATATATACTACCCATTTTACACGTTGTCTCAATAATATACTTATTCCAATGAAAGTTACAGTTTTATTTTACGTTATCACTTGACTAGACTTATGATTCAAATTATTACCATAGTGGTAATGGATTTTTATCTCACGTTTATCTTTGTGAGTCACAATTCTTTGTCATCACTTGATTATTTGGGGAGGTTAATATACTACCCATCATCGTTTTTTATCTTTTGTTTTTACCCTCAATTTGTGTCTAAGATAACCCTTTATTATGTTTCCTTTCCCCTGTTAATGAAGAATGGTAAGATCTTCATGAGTGATATTTAATATATTTCATGAAATAAAAATATAATGTATCTAATATCTAAATAAACTACACTTTTATTGTACTATAGAATGTATTTGTGAAATGTATTGAATATTAATCTATAAATATGTAATATATATGCATAAAAAGAAAAATTCCATTATAGATTGTATCATATGAATATTATTTATTAACTATTAGAAACTAGGATGAAAAAACATTAGTTAGGTCCCTAGGTACATGTATTAGGATATTTTTAGGGATATTTAGTTGGATAAAACTAAGTATAAGTATAAGTATAGAAATTATATCAGAATTTTTCTGAAGGATAGAGATGTAAGTTTATAATAAATTAAACCCCTATATGGATAATACATGTGGTTGTGGTGTTGTCACAAATGTACCTTTGGGTAATAACTTCAAAAAGGTTGCATTGCGATGGATTTAATTTTCACTTGGGGCATGATAACAAGCCTCGCTTCACACATTGTTTAACACTCTTGAAGGATATATTTTTTAAATTCACAAAACATTTATCAACCATTATGAAGGATTTGAGTAGATGGTGATCGTTAACGGTATAGTTTAAACCTATATTATCCTATATTGAAAATATGGTTTGGTTATTTAGAACATTTATAAAGGATTTTTCATGATTATGTGATTTTAAACAATGAATATTATTTCTCGTGATCTTATTTTTTGTTTTAGTCAATTGCGATAAACATATGGAATTAAGTTATTACTAAATGTTAAAGAAAATGTTTTAATAAGAAACCAAATGGGATGATGACTATATTTATGTATATTTTTATTATTCGTAAATTTTTATCATGAAATATAATTAACAACATTAACCTTAACTAAATATCTGACTCACCAAAGAAGAGACATATATTGTTTTCTAAGAGCTCAGGTGGTGAAGATCATGAAGGAAATAAGACTCAATTTCTAATATGTTGAGAATATGGGAAGAAACAATCTATTTAATGTCCCAAATGAATTCGAAGTTGGTTTATGTGTGAAGAAGAAGGGACTAAGGTAATAATATATTGAGGAAAAATGAAATTTTTATTTGAGATATGGGAATAAAATAATGGGTTCCCTAAGGAATCATTAATTGTTGAATGTTATAAATGTGTAATGTATATGAATTTTACAAATACATTCCCTAATGGGGTGATCTCAATAATAGGAACAACCAGGTGGTATAAGTAAAGGTTTTTTATTGAGGTTATAGAAACTACAAATTACATATGAATAGAAATAGGTGTTATGAAATAAGATAATGAAGCTTAGTAAATGGTTTGAGAATGAAGTATGATTATTACAGTTATTTTATATTGGAACTTAATAATTATATTATATGAATCTTGAAATATAAAAGTACTGTTTTGTAAAAGTTTCTCATTGAGTATTTTCCCTAATATTTTGAATTGTAATGATTACATCAAAAATTGATTTAATGGAAAGGTGATATTTTATGGAAAACACATGATTAATGGAAATATACCCTTTACCATGTTCCTAACATTGCGATAATGGTGATTAGTTGGGATAAAGGGATGATTGATATGGTGAAATAAAATTAGATGGCATTGATGACCTTGGAACTGATTAATGAATCAATGAAAATGTTTTTTTAAAATTGATGGAATTTATAAAAAAAATTATATATATAATATATTCAATAATATTTGGTTTCATTTAATTAATGAGGATTCAAGACTGTTTTCATTTTGGTTTTATGGTAGTTCTTTTTATTACCATTATTCATGAGAATATACGACAAAGGTATTCACCAATTTGATATGTGATGATTAAGAGATACTTTATGATATTTGGGGAAATATTTCAAAGCTTATTTTTTAAATTCAGTGACCATCATTATAAATTTTTGAATTATGTAAGGTTATTAAGGTTAACACTTTATGGAATGGTTTTATTTTAACATTGGAAGAGGTTTCAAAGATAAATATATTATTTAATCATATAATTATTTTCTAATATTGGAAAAAATATTTATAAATATATTTTTAGGATAACTAAAGGTATAAGTAATCATATATCATTTTTTAATGATTTTTTTGTTTGTTTGTGGTTCAAGAATTAAAAAAACATCTGTAATACTCATCGTTTAGATGAAATGATGTGATTATGGAGGAAATTGGTTAATAGATGAAATCATACTTTTCATGTAAGTATGTTTGCCTATGTTTTCTGATTTGATGGTGAACGAATTCCTCAACAATAAGAAAATGATCTTGAAGTAAAAATGTTTTTCGTTTTTGATAAATTGGTGGTCCCTACTATTTAAAACAAATATAACATTATCTCTTAAATGGTTGTCATTTATAAATGTATTTTCTCAATTCCCACTACATTTATTATATTCGGTAACTATATATTGTCTTATATCAATATGACCAATATAGGTTCCTTTCTTTATAATTAAGATAAATGTTTATCTACCCTTATATAATGTGGGTTTTCTAAAAATGAATTTTCAAATGTCCATCCCATTATTACTATGACCGAGATCAAATTTTGAGGATAATATTTATTTATGTGGTATAATTTAACTCAATGATATTTTAAGGAATTGTTTTTTTCTTTAATAGATTTAATTCCCCAAGTAACCTTCATTATATATAACACTGAGTTTTAGTTAACTGGAATATACTACTATTATTGTTAATTAAACATGTAAGTTTTAAACTAGTGTTTAAATTGATAGTTATAAATAGAAATAACAAAATTATGATTACTATATGGTTTGAAAATTGATAAATAAATTTTTTTTGGTCAATTTATTAGATATTAAAATAAAAAACATATAAAAATAAAAGATATATTTTTATGAAAAACAATTTTTTGTCTAAGAAATGTTTTTAACTAAATAAATTAAATTAGATACTATTATTGAATGATTTCAATGAAATTATATATTATATATTCAATAATTTAATTATCTTTTATATAATATTTTTTCTATGGATGGGATAATAATAAATCATATATTTTCTTAAAAATGAATTTTTGTTTCTAAACGGTGGTTTCATCACATTCTATGCACGTATTTTAAAAGTATTATTAACAATTTTATATATTTTTATTTTAAATAATTAATTTATTTTTTCTAATCACCATATCAAATTTATCTATGATTAAATTATTTTGAATTATCTAAAAATATTAATTTTTCATTGATTTATGTGAATTACATATTTTTACCAAAAGAATTTATTTATTTAAATGTATATATATAGTAAAATTATATTTTAAGGTGGTCTAGAATTAAATTTATATATTTATATTATTATTACACAAATTTAGGTCATTTTATCCAATTTAATATTAAATTTTAATATTAAATTTATTTATACTTATGAAAATTGTTTCTATGGGAATCCACGTTTTCATATCATCTCTGAGTTTTTTTAAAATTAAATTTTTCAACTTAAATAAATTAAATTTTCTAAAAGGGATTCCATATTTTGAATTACTATAATATATATTATATAATATGTTCAAATTAATATTTTTCATAAATATTATAAAATTTTGATTTTAACACGGTTTAGCGCATTACATACGCATATGTTAAAATTAAATTTCAAAACACAAAAGATTTTTATTTAAAAAATAATTTTTCATATTTATAATAATTGGGTATATACTTTCTTATATGTTTCATTTTTAAATCCTAAATTTCAAATGTAATAAAATGTGAGTAGTTATAGGGGTGAAACAAATGTAAAAGTGAATAAACACAGAAGTTAATGAACAATATCTTTAAAACATTTATTGTTTTTGTGTTGGATGTGTGGGTAAACTATATCATAAATACAATCCTTTATTTATCTTATTTGGAGGAAGATTTTTTGAGCTTTTCTTCCCATTTTTTAATTTCTTTGGTTATTTAGAAAAATGACACTCCTCCTCATTTATAAAATGGGACCTCCTCTCATCACTTCTTCACAGATCATAATCCATTTATCTTGACCAAACCTATATAAATACAATTAAAAATATATATACATGGTCTATAACAAATTCTATTCCAAAAATAGCAACCCTGTGGAACTAAATAAGAAATCCAATAGAGGTTTCTCTATAAAAAGGTAATTATCTTCACAAAGCACTTCCTTTTAACTTATACTCTTACCGCCTTCAACTATGAATTAATAATGAAAATATAATAAAAATTGTATACATTATATTCAAATCTATTATTATGTTTATGTAGTAAAAAAATACATCTCCTCCTCCATCATATGAAAAATGAAACCGGTAATCAAGTGTACGATGGACAACTGTCTCACAAACCAATGTACTTTTTTTCCATCACCATCTCCAACTAAAGGATATAATTATAGATATAAATTATATATATAAAAATTATTAATAAAATTATGATAATCCTGGAATTATAAACTCATATATACCATCTTACTTTCTATTCTATGTGAATATGGAAACATCACTTATGTGTATGGAGGACTACCACCTCATTAAGCGATGTGATTAAATTTTCACTTATGATTTACATGGAAGGTAAAAAGGATAAATTTATTGAATATATGTGGAATATATGAAATAATATAGACTCTTAATAGAAGATATTTTATTTTCCTTTATTTTTTCATTCCATCGAGAAAATTGAAAGATCGTTCATGCATACGTACAACCTACAGTATCCATGAACGATGTAATTCATTTTCAATATTTAGAATATATAAATTAATATAAATACATATATTCTGAATATATTTGTTATTTATATCATTTTTTACCTTTTTTATATGATTTAATGATGATCAATGTAAAGTGACCAAAAATTCCAAACCAAAACATACATGAAAAAACAATTAAATTATTACTTGGACAACGATGTTAACAAATAATTTAAAATAAAAATATACTAAAAGGTTATAAATAAATAAAATATTGTATTATATATATTATTATGTTTCTTAATTAAATTTATAATTATATTTTATTATAGGATTGGATTATAAGATGTAGATAATCAATTATAAGTGGTTGTTGAATTATAAGTTTAAAAACTTTTTTTAAACCTTAATGAATCATTGTCTAAGAATGTTAGACAAAAAAGATTCACTGAACCCTCTACTATATTTAACAAATAGATCGGATGGACACAATGTCATATTTTAAAGATCTTATAAGGAAATAATCACAAATTTATACTTAAGTAATATTGTACCTTAAAGCGTATAGAATCTTGAACCAGAGATAATACAACAGAGAAAGTGAATGAATGTTACTCTTTGAATTTACAAAAAAAATTCAGTATAATTTAAAGAAATTGTAATTAAAAAATATTACAAGTGTAATTAATTATTTAAATCAAAATTGAAGGGTATCCAACAACCTTGGATAACATTTCCTTAATTTCTACATTCAATAAAGTCCATCTTACCCACACCAAGTAAAGCCCTTGATATGAAGATCAGAATCTATCTTGTTATACCTACAAGACCTCAATTTTTAAAGTTATTAGAACAGCTGTCTTCCTTAAACTTGTAATCCCTCTATTAATCAGGTAATTGAATAACAATTCTTCTTTTATCTCGGAATCCCTCGATTGTATAAAGCTACAATTAGAATCGCAAAAGGAAAACAAATCTTGTCAAAGATTTATGTAAGTGGTAGAAGTTCTTCACAACATAAACTCTTCATGGAATTCACCTGAAGAAAATATGGAATATCGCTTGTAGAGTATCAATTCTCCCAAAGTTTCACACCCTTGAAATTGTTTAAATGATTTGGTATTTATAGGTGAGATCTCCAACCATTATATTTCCACCAACGGTCGATTTTTTTTCAAAAATCTCAATGGGATATTGACATGTGGAGCTTATAAAAGTAATATTGTAACTAAAACAACAACCCTATATAGTATAGAAAAATAAAATCCTCAAGTAACATTAGCTTTGAAATAATATTTATGAATTTGAATGTAAGAAATTTTACATTACGAAAATAGGGTAAATTTATGAAAGTTATGAAATCGTAATATTAAGGATATATAGAATCATTAAGAATGGTATAAAAACATAATAGTTTGTAAATAAAAAATCTTTAAAAAAATTATGAAATCATAATATTAATGACATATCATAACATTAATAATTTTATGAAAAAATTATAAAATATATGATTTCAGATCCTAATAAATTTATAAATCATATCTTTAAATTATTGGGAATCAGAATCTAAGAAACAGTGTGATTATGAATCTGTTTTTCTGAATGACTCTGAATCATAGAAAAAAAGTGATTCTGAACCAAATTTTCTATGTGATTTGTAATCTAGTAAATTCACTGATTCCGGATCAATTTTTCTGAGTGATTCAAAATATAATGAATATCTTGATTTGGAATTGGTGTTTCTAAGAAATTCTAAATAAATTAAATGTACAAATTCAAAAATTTGGTTTGAGAAAGCTTATGATCTTGAGAAATTCTATGATATTTATAAAGACCAATATATTTAATAATTCCATCAAAATAGATCTTAAGGATAAGATGGTTACACTAATCTTGAAAACGTCATTCAAGATGTTAGAAAGCATGAGTGGGTATTTAGATGTTCTTGAACATAAAAAAAACTTAAAGACAGAATGTATTTTTAAGAAAATATGATTGTGATTTCAAAAAACATAAAATAATGAAAAAAGAAATAATGAAACTATTAACACAACATTTTTATTATTATTAAGGATGTTTTAATGAGTATGATGGAATTCAAGACTTAAGGGAAGGTATTTTATATCAAATTGTTTTCTATGAGACATAGGTTCTGTTATGCACCAATCTTTTTTTATGAGGTGTGTATACATTCCATTTGACATGTTATATTATTTTTTTGGATACTCAAATTTTATTTAGATTTTAATTTGAATTTATTTTTTAATGGGTCTAATGATACCAAGTTTACCAAAGCATGTATGAGATCTCTAGTCTCTCTTTTATTTCATAGAGATAATTGTAATATTAACCAATAATTTATTTTTTGTGTTGTATATATTTTCCCATTGAAATTTCATATCATTAATATAATTTATTCATGATATTAAACATTTTACAGGATATTTTCTTATAATTAGGATTGTGATTGAAAAATATTACCAAAGTAGTAAGGGATTTTTATCTCATTTTTTTCTCTGTGAGGCACATGACATATTCACCATGTTACTCTTTAGTATACTGTAAATAATAAGAATGATTTTATTTTATTAATATTTAAACAAATATTGGGTGCATTTACAAATCCACATATGGTACCTTCTTTTATCGTGCTTAATAATCATAATATAATAATGTAGTAATTTATTAATATTACAATCCCATTATTTATCAGGATTTTTTATTATTCTGATTTTTATAATGAACTATTATAATATACCTCTCAAGAAACTCCTGAATTTTCTTATCCTATGGTTAATTATAATGAATAATTTATTATATTTCATTTTAGTCTCTTTTAGAACAAAATATATCTAGAGAATGATTTTAAGATACATCGATTTTATTTCTATCATAGGAAAAAACCCCTTTTTATTCCACGACCATGTTTTTTAAAAATGTTATAAAGAATATTTTTACTGTTATCTAATTATTTTTAAATAAAATTTTACCCATTTTTAATTTTTACAATTTGGTTTAAAATGAACTTTATTTTCATTTTTTGTACATGGCGCTTTTTGGCATTTATCAAAAACGTGAAAGGAGTCTTTATTTTAATAAATATGGAATGAATTGAATCTTTTACTATCCTGACCACTCACTTATTTTAAGATTACATTAAAATATCTTGAGGTTATTTTCAAAGATAATATTTTTTATTTCCATTTGAAAATAATTTATATTTTAAATTAGTGATTTAATAGAAAAAATTATAATTTTTATTTCAATACAAATTTAATGTTCTTTTATTGAATTTCTAATCATCATTGATTACAACCATCACTATTGCTTATGTTTTGCAAGGAATATTATCTAATTGTACCATAATTATTCATTTTTTGGTTGTATTGTATTTATTATTATGATTAAAAGGTGTTTATTAAATAACTAACTTTTCTATGGGCTGTGATATGATGAATTGATTAAATTTTTATGAAACATGTTTCATTTCCACAAGTTCATGTATGATGAAATATTTATAAAACCGATTTCATTCTTCATGGGTTATGATATGATTAATCTTTTATGAGCCAATGTCACTAAATAATAGGGATTATGTATCATTTGAAACCAATATCTCCCTACAATTCATTAGGTGAAGATTTATATTTCATATGATAATGATACGTGACAAGACAATCTACTTGATCCGCTATGAGAAAAATGATTATGGGCTTACTCCACTATGGTAAACATAGATTGATTCTTGATCTATTATGAATTTATGGACATGACTATTAACCTTGAAAAATATAATGGTTTCTATACTTATGAAGGTGACACACTTATATGACATGAACATATGGTTCATGGCTATTTTAATGATGATTTCAGACTATTATACTTCATTCTATTTTAAATGGTGATGGTTTATGCCATGAATCATGTTTAAGATCCACGATATATGGGGTATAAAATTTCTATGTTATTCTAATAATCTCATACCCTTATACTTATTTCATTCTTCAATATGATCATTAGTTGATATCTTTCATGTATACCCTTATTGGGCATCTGAGATCACCCTTTCTTATAATTCCTTTCCCTAGGTTAGGATGAAATGTTTAAGTTGATTATATATAAGAATTATATTAATTGGTAAGATATTTATGGGTTATTTATAGGATCTTTCATGAAATAATTGGACTATATAACTAGTCTCTAAATACACTAAACATTTACGAACCTCAGGAATGTATTTGTGAAATTTAATAAATATTCATCTATTACGTTGTAATATCATTGAATTAAAAGCATAGTAAGGTATAGATTTCATTTCCACCATCAGTTTTATTAATCATACCACAATAATTTATCTTTATTTTCTTCTTTAAATCCGAATTAGATCCTTTAGATTCCCTGATCACTATTTTGACTTTGAGGGAACATCAAAAAAACATCTCATATCTGTGAAACTCTTAAATTTACGATGATTTTTTAGAATTGACTATAACCTACCAAAGAAGAAATAAACATTAATTTTTGAGGGAAATGATAAAACTAGTGGAATATTTTGAATGTCTAATGATGTTTGGTTCATACAATTCGATGGATTATTTATCATTTTTCTTGAGGGAAATAAAATCCCTCTCCATTTTAAGAAAGATAATTTGATGAAAATATTTATCTGAAAACGTTTTCTAGATTAATTTCCACTTAATGGATTTGATATTTTCCTCACTTTTCATATTTCTGATCGACATCCACCAATGATCATATTTTCCCTCTATACACCTTTAGTAGAGCATTATAGGATAGAGAATTTCATTTTAATGGTGTTTATCTATTCTTCCATGAATAAAGGATTAGAATATCTGATGAATGATTTATGCATTTATCACATTAATTCCTCCATTAAAACATTATCTTTCTAGGGTGGATTTGGTGGTTCCTCTTGATTCCATTTTCCATTCAAAAAATGATTTAACTAAGAATTTATTTTCATGCATATCTTGAATATTTCTCCCACAAATTTGGGAATCTAATTTAGTTTTTCATTACATTTTCCCTCACATTGGTTATTAACTTGATATCTCAAGTTTCTATACATTGAATAAAGTATCGGGAAAATATGGGATGGTTATTTTTAAAATATTAAACACATAAAAGAGAAACTAGTAATATTAAAGGAATAACATATAAATAATATATATTCCTTAAACAATTAATTTTTAGGCTTTAATATTATTTTACAATAATAAATTTTCTATTATAAAGTCTTTTTAGTATGTTTTTCCCTTTAGAGTGGTTTGTAAAGGGATGGCGAATTTACCAATGAATGTCCCCTCAGGATATTCAAACATAGTGTGTTTATATTACCATTTTCATGAACCATGAGAAAATCGAGACCAGATCAATGTTACCTTTTCATGGTTATTAAAACTAGATACACTTTTACTATATCCACATCTATACTAACTATCCAGAAATGTATTTATTTTCTTTTAAACCAATTACTATATACTTTACCAAAATTTAGGGATGCTTTTATATTTTTAGTTTTGTCCCTATGGATTTAATTGTATATTTCTAATCATATTCTACCAAATAACATGACCTAGATATAATACCAACTCTTGAAACACAAAGCAGGTTACACATATTATTGAGTGATTTTTATTATTAATATCCATTGATATACAATAAGTATTGAAAGTTCATAGTGTCTTATGAAGACTAGGTTCATAATACATTGAAAGAAACATAAAAAATGAATTGTTATTTTTTTATCCATAAAGAAATACTTATTATATTTTAGATCCAAAATTTGTATAAGATAACCTCAGAAACAAGTAAAATAATGGAGTGATATAAAAATCCTACTAAAGGAATAATGATGATAAAGAAACATAACATTTTATCCAAATGAATAACATGATATTATAAAAAGAGAAGGGTCATGAGTGAACACATGGGAGCATAACATAATGGAAAATTGTATCTTCAGATCATGGAAGCATATGAAATATGGTAAAAAAAAATAAAACATCTCATAAACATAAGTTGAGGATAACCACTGAGATAACATCTCTTGATGGATAGAGTCCCATAATGGATTAGGTTCACTTACTAATCCCATACAAGACATCTCATGAGACAAAAACATTATCCAATGAATTAAATGGATATATTCATTTAAGACCACTCATCACATTCATATCATGTAAATTAATATGTGTAATAAAAAAAGAAATAAATCATAAAGAATAACCATAATAATTACCCATGTAAGAAAAATTGGTTTCATTATTTTATCTCATACCATAAAAAAAGATATTTATTAAAAAAGTAAGTTGAGAAAGGATCATAAGGTATGTATTAACCCTATAAAAGGAAATGATATTGAGATAGTTATACATATAAGAGACACATATATAGAACTTATAATCATTTATTAACATTAAATATAGCGATAAAGTGATTTATAGAGAGTGGTAATAACCTGATGAAAAGGTTGGTTTAAAGAGATCCCTTCACTTGAGAATGATTCGTCATGTGTGTTGTTTATATTCATAAATAATAAAATTATTTTTTTAATTATTTAATTTCATAATAACTTTTTCAATGTTTATTATTCATTTTATTTTATTCGTTATCACACTATATTTTATAATTTAATCATTTATTTTCATTTCGGATGTTTTGAAGATGTTAAGATCATAAGTCCAAAATCACTATGGGATGATGAATGAAGTCAAAGTGGATATTATTTAATAAAATAAAAAATTAAAATAATGAAATAATTACCAATTTTATAAATAAATTATACTTTTAGTAAAACCAGGAATTATGGTTATGAGAACTGAACTATGTTACATTCGTAGAGAAGGTAGGCCATATGTACACATCTATGTCGTTTCGATTATTCAAATATCGTAATGGAAGTAAGTTAAGTGTTATTTAGTTTCTATAATGATATAAAATTAATCAATTTAATATTATTTATTTAAATACACTTACATATACCATCATTGTGATGGAATAAAAAAAATACATCTCTTCGCGATGTGGCAGTTAGTCATACACATGAATAATGTTATCATTCTTCAATGGATAGTAAAGTAATAATTTATATGATTTATAAAATTTAAAGAATTATTAATATTTCAGTAATATGATATATAAGAATAAATTTCATCATAATTAATATCTATGTGAGGTTCATATGGAAAATGAATTACATCGGTTGGCGAGGCTGTAGTCTTCCATACACACAAATGATTGTTTTGTTTTCCATTTTATGGATGTTGAGATATATTTCTGTTATGAAATTCACATGGCAACATATTAATATATATCTAATTATTTTGATATTATATCATCATTATTGGTTAATATTTTATGTATTTTTTGAGAATAAATAAAAAAAGATTCTTGATCAAGGGCAATACTTCTTCTTTGGGCCACCTCTATAAAATTATTCCTAAATGTTTCATAGATTGTATGTTTTTTCAAACCATGGACTGTAGGATGTTTAAATGAAAGTAATTAATTTATATGTTCATGTATTGGATGATCCAAAAATATTTAGATGTGTAAATAAGGGAGGATATGGGGTTCCCATTAATATGTGGGGGAGAGGAAACACATAGAATTTCATAAAACCAAAAGATAAAACCACATTTTACGCAGGTCACAAGGATCCAAAATGGATAATTATTAAAAAAAATATGATTTAAGGTCAAAATAAGGCAACCCAATATATCTTTTAAATTTTTATAGGTCCTTTTACCCCTTATCTTTATAGTATAACCCATGGTAAACTAATTGTAACATTAACCACGTTAATTAATTTTAACTATTTTTTATTTTCATTATGCCAAAAAATTATGTTGATATTATTGAATAATATTAATTATATTAATTCCAAATATGTGATAAATTGTTATAAATTTAATTCATATATTTTTCATAATTTAATTTAAATATAAACACATAGATTTTATAAAAAATTGTTTTCCAAAGAAAAGGTTTCTATAAGAATAAAAATATTTTATATAAAAATTAACCATGAAATTTTCTTCAATTACATAAATGGGATTAATAATAAAATTATTTTACTTATTTTACTTTTAATCCTTCTTAAAAAAAATGTAACTTTTTAAATGATTTAAATAGAAATGATTTTTTCAATAAGACAAATTATTTTTCATTATTCCATAAAAAATAACATTTATGAAAAAAATGAAAAATTTATCATAAGATAATTTTAATTTTTTCCTTCTAAAAATTAAGCACAATTTTTAAAAAAAAATTAAAAAATTGGGAAGAAATTATTTTTATTTTTATTTATCAAAATGAAATAAAAACCATTTTTTGATAAAAATGTTTTTTAGTAGCCAAAAAATAATATTCCAAGAATAAAGTACTTATTTATTAATATATTTTCTTTATCCTTCAAACTTAATTTTCAAAAATAGAATCGTATTCTTACCACTAAATTTAATGACAATGCTATAATGGTCATGTTTTAGTAATATTAGTAGTATATTAAGTTATGTTAAAACATTGTGTTACATGTCACATACTCTATGAAATACAACTTCCTTTTAAACAAATTCTGGGTATTATTGTTACTATGTGATGTATCATACCTTATTACTTTCCATTAATAGAAATAAAAAAAATTATTAAATAATTCTTGAATAAATAAGGAACTAAAAATTGAATGAAAATAAGAAAATATTATGTTCAACAACCAGTGGGTAATATATTTTTAATGTCCATAGAAGAAAAACATGAGTTTATCCTTTATTAGAAGGTGTATGTAGTTCCAAGCTTTGAAACCACCTCATTTTCTTTTTTTCCAGTATGTTTCCTTCTATAATAGTCCCATTAACAAGAAAAAATATCATTAACGTTGAGGTCATTATCTCTTAAATACGATATTTTCATCACCAATTTTATATGTTTAATGCCCTCTTTATGATACAAGTTGAGTAAAGAAAAAGTTAAAGAACCATGGAATGATGCATGATATAAAACCCCTCTTTAATAATTAAATCTACATTAACCATTATAATAATTAAAACTATCAAATAGATTAATGTAAAATGGATATAAAAAACCAATATGTCAGAGCACTAATTCCCCACCTCAAGACACCTCATTTGTGGCCTCAATCCCTTCATTATTTTGAATCCCCAAAATTAAAATGTTAAATAATTTTTGGGGGAATCAGAAATTGAAGAATACCTAGAGGTGAAAATTTAGCATGGTCTTCTAAGACCCGTAAATGGATTATCTTATTTTTAAACATCTACAAAGGGAGTAGTAAAAACAAGATCTGATTCGAAATAATTAAAATAAAAAATACAATTATTTACTTAAAAATGTAGGACACTCCCTAATATTATTCATCATATTGTTATTGAAATTTATATATTTTCCTTGAATGAAATATTTAAGGGGTGAGGTATTCAACCTCTCCTAAATTCCACTAAAAAACCAAATTATTCGCAGTGTCTTCAATTGAAAGAATTGAAGGTGTCTTAAGTTGTATTAAAATAAATAGTGGTGAAAGAATAAATATGTAGAAAATAATAGATGATACCCTCACAATAAACCTTAGAGTTTGATTGATCCTCAAAGAATTTTTTACGTATTTTAAGTCAACAGGTCCCCTCTCCTACCAACACCCAAAATAAATCTCCACATTTGGATTTTGTAATTATATCCTTGCTTCAACCTCCATGACCCCTTTCTCTAATATCAGAGAGATGATTTCATCTATTTAAACCCATCCTATATAAAAATCAATGAAAATTTGATAAAATACTTGAGTTTATTTTCTAATAATTCAATTGTAGGTTTCCATAACTCTCTATTATCTTCAACGAGTTCATGAAAGTATTCTTTACTTAAAATATTATGTTTTACCCAAATTTAAAGAAATTGAAACCTACTATTTCTTATGATTTTCAATGAGGTTTCATCACTTATTTATTATACATATATATTGTTTTGAAGTTTGAAAATGAATATAAAGAACCACTAAAAAATTATTATTCCCTATTAGTAGCACGAAATTTTTATAGATTGACATCTGACCTATCAAAAATACAATTTATATATCCCTAGATATAGCATATTTTCCAATCATGGGATCAATATATCAAAGGCAATTTATTAATCCTACGGATAATTCTAAAAAAATTTAAAATTTATATTTTTTTCAAATTAATTAATATAAACATTAAATCGTTATAACAAAAATGAAATTAAAAAGTGACATAAAAACAAAGAAATAAATTAGAAACAACAGTTTAGAAGAAATGATAGTTAGAAAAAAACCCAACTCTAGTTTAGTTGACCTTTCTACTTACGATAACTAACATTAACAGAATAAAATAAATAACACCAAATTTCACTGTGTTAGCAATAGATATGTAAAATTAGTACATCTCTCTCTCCCTCTGTCTCACAAAATAGAATATTGTCTTGCATGGAATCACATCTTGTACATGATAAATCTCCAAACTATTAAAATAATCACAAGATCTACTCACCTTGCACCAAATGTCGTTCATAAAAATTTTAAATTCAAGAGATTATTCTAACCACACTTTCTCAATTAAATTACTTTTTTCAAATAATGAAGATGAAAAAGTAAAATTTAAGAAATTAGAAAACCATTTTTGTGAATGGGTGTGTCATCACATATCCCTTTTTCGAGATCACAATATACATAGAGAGAGAGATGATAAACATGATATTTGACCACTAGTTTGTGTTAAAACATCACATCCTTTACAAGATTTGTAAATCAATCCTCGATGATTGTAGGTTCAAGAGCACATCACAAAGGAAGACTTAAAAAAAGTGAACAATTATATTTATAATAAGATAATCACATAATAGAGGAGGAGAATAAGAGAAACAATATTCTGATAAAATATGAGGTTGGCCACATTTTCAAAAATTTATGAGGGAAATATTCAAAAGAAAAAATAATTAGCATTAACATCCATGAAGAATTACCCAAGGTTGGCCTTAAAATTTTCCTAGTTCTACTCTAGTGAATCTATTAAAACTTGTAAACTAATTATGCTCAACCCATGTTTGAAGGTATTATCCCCAGGCATGATGGATATGCCTGCATTCAAAACTACATTATCGATTGAGGGAGATTCACTTAAGATCCTCTAGTGGCTTATCTAGCATAAAAAATTAATTTCAAATCAATAATACACATTACATATTAAAATTCATTGTTCTATATTAATAAGAATATTTTTTCCTTCATAAACTTTTTTCTTAGTCTTATACTCATCTATGCAATTATTATATAAATTATAAATATTAAATTCTTATGATCCTAGTGGAAAAATAGTATTCATATTCCAAAAATTATTTTTATATGTTCAATTATCATTTTTTAGTTGAAATTTTCCAATCATAAAAACCCATTTCTATAGGTCTGAAATCATGGTTCACACACAATCGTCGTCATCCACTCACTCGATTTGCATGAAGAAGATATTAGATTGTAATCCCCATCATTTCGCTTCAAAATATCATAGAAAATATTAGAAAACCACCATTTATCATTCTCCGTAGGAGTTTATAGAGTACGCAGTGGGCCTTCACCATCCTAAACATTTTGTGGTGTCTTCCAAAATTGAAATTGGAAGAAATAGCTGAACACTGTGGGTGATCTAAGAGCCATTACTAAAGTTGCAACAATAGAAAACATGAGGGCCCCTCAATCAAACATGAACATCATATGAAATTAAATCTTCATCACCAACTGTTCACATCAATAAATATCATATTTTTTACTATGGAATTGAAATAAATAAATGGATAATGAATTATAAAACAAGATTTTCATCAACTTTGGTCAAGTATTATTCAACCGAAACTCAAGTGTATCTTGGATTCCAGAAGAAAATAGAGGAAAAATTCCTTCTCATAATTGATTTGAAAACATTAAATACTCAGGTATGACTTCACTATTCTTCATTTAAAATAACCATAACCGCAAAAAATAATTTGATCAATATTTTAAGACTCAAAATAAAGTCAATTGACGCATTTGATTATGTGATCATGCCTCTATCAGTCTCGGTCAATCTTCTTAAGTCATTCTCACGAAAAAATATCTTAAAAACTTTGATATGGTGGCACGACATGGTAGGTTTTCATAGAATCACATTTCCTTCTTCTCAATATTTGCTTCATTTAAAATCATATCTATATTTTTTGTTTAGATTTATTATAAATTTTTAGATTTACATCTCTAGATCAAGATTCATTCGGCTTGGCTTGGAACATAGTGATGTCATTGAAGTCGTACAGGATAGATCTTATTCAACTTGGATGAACTCAATTCTCATTCAAATTCCTCACTCATTTTTCTATCCTCTGATATTGGTCGAGTCTTACGTCTACCTCCCTTCAAACTAAAGAAACCTAACTCTATTTCTCATGTTCAAACCACCTATCATATTAACGAGATACATGAATTCAATTGGAAACACAATTCCCTTTGAGAATCAGCTACATAGGCTTCATAATATTATTTTATACAGTAAATAGGATACATGTAAATATATCATTATTATTCCACCTAGATGGATTGTACATGTTCATATGTGGATGCATTTATAATTCAATTACATTACTGTAAAAAAAATAGAACCATATATAAATTCTCCTCTAAATTATTCTACATAAATTCTCACACAAAATACCCTTACCTGATTACTCCAATAGATATAATTCAATATTAATGAAAATTAATCCATTTTAAAATAATAAATTTAAATTATGATCTGTTAGTTAAAAATAATGTTACCAAGTTAAAAAATTATATTTTAACAATTGAATATTAAAAATAAAACTTGTAATTGAAAAAAAATTAAATCTAAAAATCCATAAGATAACTCCAAAAATTGTGTCAAAAAATAAAACCAACAAATAGATAAAAAGGATATTTATTAGAATATATAGATATTAAATCATTATAATTTTATAATTAATTAAATGAATCTTATATTTTTTTAAATAATATTTATTGAATCACAATAAAAAACCATAAAATGATTAGTATTGAACAATTAAAAATAATAATTTTTCACCAAATATATAATTAATTCATTAAAATGGATGAGAAAAATATAATGAATTGAATCCAAAATTTCTTTAATGGATATATCCTCCATCTTGGACCTTAATTTATGGTATCCAAATTATAGATCAATTAGGGAAAAGTGTTGACTTATATGTAGTTGATCAAAAAAATCATCAATATAAGATATATGATGCTTTTTCTTGATGGTTGTCTTATTAAGATCTCTATAATCAACCTAAATATGCATTTAAGCATTTTTATTATTAACAAATTGAACATATACACATCATGGTGAAATACTTTATAAATGATTCCATTATCTTAATTGAACTAAATTTTCTTCATCAATTTATGTAACTTAATCGGGGAAATTCTATATAAAACAATTGAAATAGTTGTAGTCTCGGGTTTGAGTGCTATTAAAAATTCATCTTTTAATCAGGATAAGACTAGGAAATTATTTATAACATACTTCATTTTATTCCATAACAATAGATATATCTTTTATGCTGAGTTTCTCCCCCACAATTTGAGATAAATATTCCTCCTGAATAGGCAATAAAACCTGTATAATGAAGAAACATCAATTTGAATTTCATATTCATCAAAAAATGGTAGAAAATCATAGTGTAATTTGTAATAAAAAACATGAAATACATTTCTAATCAATTTCTATAGACACTATATAGATATTTCCAATTCATGCCAAAAATCACATAAAAATCAACTATAGGGAGAATCATAAGGTTTTCCAGTTATATATTCTGAAGAAATTCTATCATAGATGAGTTATAAACTTGATATGTTATCATAATTCCATTTGGAGGGTTTATAACTAAATAAAATAATATTTTTGATTTTATAACCTAATACCCTTCTAAATTCATACATATAAAATAGCATGTTGATAAAGAATCAAGTAATCCATTTTCTGTTCTAGATTGGATGGTAAGTTTACCTTTAACCATAATTCTCTCTAGACCTACGTCAATTATGAAATAAAATGCTTTTCGATTACCGTTTTTCTTAGGGGGATTATTAAGACCCACCATCTTCACTAGATATTAAATTAAATAATTCATTCACATTATTTCTAATCTCCCTACATCTGAATAATTGAACTTCAATTCTTGAACCCTTCTTGTTAGTTCATAAAGATATTGATAATTATACTAAGAATATATATCATGTGTGTCTATCTAAGTGTGTAGTCTTAGGACCACTCAGCGTGCATTGATCATGATCAAGTTGATATAAAAACCATCCCATTCAGATCTGGTACCCCTAGGTGAATCTATACCACTACTACATCTAGATTTCATCTTCCATACAAGGATATATTTTCTTAAAAAAATCAAACAACCTATATTGTAATAAATATTCAGGATGTCATCATATACTAATAATTATTCCACTATTTTTCACCAATGTTATCCAACCTTAATCTATAAATATTAACTAAAATTTATTTGATACAAACTATAATGGGCCATATTTTTATATGTAAACATGACATCATATTATAAGGATATTCAATACAAAAAGTTTTTATCCATGCCAAAAACATAAATGTTTAGTGTATTTAGAAACATCAAAACATAAAAAAGAAGTTTATAAGTATATACATAATCTCCCATTAAGTTCTTTACATGTAATACCCTTTTAAGTTAAAACATAATTAAAATCATACTTTATATCCCCTGGATGGAAAATATATGAAAGGGCGAGCTCAGATTCTCAATAAGTGTAATGATGGGATATTTCAATAAAAATAAATGATAATGTGTCCATAATGATATTCTAATATAATCAAGTGGATGTTCAAAATAAAAATATTCATACTCAGAAATAAATAGATCATAAACTATGAAATCACGTCGTATATATATGCATGATCTATAACACCCCAAGCTTCCACGGTATGCTTCTCTTTGAATAATACAGTAGCGTGTGTTGTACGCAACTCCAAGATTCTAACACGTTGTGACCAATCAAAGTAGCCGTTATGAATAGTAATACCCACTTTTTAAAATTTTATACATTTTATCTTTCAAAATGGACTTCACTTTTGGATTCAGAATATCGAAATTATCCTAGGATGAAATTTTGGTACTTTTTGGATAACTTTTATATTTTGACGAATGGTGAAAAATAATAAATTTTTATTTAAAACAACGATTTTAATCAAAATAATTAATAGTGATAAATTATAAATTTGAGTGGTTTTAATATATATTTAGAATATATTTTTACCATTTAATGCGTTGTTGGTCATAGGACATAATTTCACAATTAAACCGGACATAAACAAGTGGAAATCTTTTGATAATTATTATCTCTGTGTTTTGAATTTGGAAAAATGGATTCCATATTTGTAATCAGGATGTCCAAATTGTGTAAATAGGTAACCTTCATTTTTACACATTTTGAATAATTACTTCGGTAAATTTTTTATTTTCCATGGTTAAAGGGTAAATCCGGTAAATAAGGGTAAACAAAATAATATTATAATAATAATAAATTACCCTAAAACGTGTCATAACATTATTGGTTGATACATGTCTGACAATGGGCATCATTGGGTCTATTTTGGGACCCCATGGAGCCACCTGTTGGTGATAAGGACACTTTATATTAATTAAGTTAAAATAAATACAAAAAAGGCAAAAGCATATATCTTTTAGAAAAACAATTTTTACATTGGGTTATATATGTTGAAATTTCGACTATAAATATTCATTAGAAAGAAAAAAAGATTTCATACCTAATGGTTTTTGATATATAATTTTTATACAATATATAATTTTATTTATTTATTACAACATGATGATGCAGTAATTACCGTATTAATGAATGACTAAGATAATTGATATTATAAATACCAAAATAAATGTAATTTGAGACTTTTTGTAAATTAAAATAAGTTTCCAGGTTAATATGACATGTTAGGATTATTTATATAAATTTTTTTTTAAGTAATAATGCTGTTATGAATTTATCAATAACAAAATACCCAATAGTGTCAAAATTGACAAAAAAGGGTTTTTAAAACAAATATTTTTTATTAATTGATATTCAATTTCTAAAAATCTAATGATTGGCAAAGAGACTTATATTATGATAGATGTATCATTAATGGACCACTTGGGGGTCTCTTGGAGGTATATAGTATGTTTATTAACTATATAATATAAAAATACAAAGTGACATGGTAAGTGTTAAACTAATTAACTAAGAGTCAAAACTAAAAGATAAGGTTAATATAATGACCCAAACCTATCTAAATTCTATTGGTTGAGGGGTTTTAGACACATCCCCACCTTATACTTTGAATAATATACTTTTGATCCATTAGAAACTGAATATGAATTTATTATAAAATAATATTTCTATCTTTTCAAAAGGTGCCCCTCACCCCTCTTATAAAAGGGACATCCCCCTTCTCTAAATTTCACACCTTCAAAGCCTTTTGGCTCGGCCAACCTCTGACCAAATATCCTCTCAACATCCATCACTACAACCTAGAGGCCTTAGTTTGATCAGAAAGTCAACCTAAGGATCCCTTTTGATCAAATCAAAAGGAAGAACCCGAAGAAGAGGTGGTTAACCTACCATCAACCAAGGAAAAGTACAAGGTAGGGGTTATTTCACAATCTCTTCATTATTCGATGTTTTTTATACGTAAATATCCACTGGGACCTCTTTATCATCCACATCCATGTTTCTTAAAAATTAATTTCAAAACATTCTTACTATTTTACATAATATGGGTTAATGTCATTTATACCCTTGTTTGACTTTTATAAGAGGTTTATAAATAAATATGTTGGTCGTTTTACAAACAAAGTCCTTTTTAACCTATTTGAAAAAATTAAGGTAAGAATGTTTTTTTATCTTATACGGAAGGTGTGGATATTTTCCACCATTATAAGATCGTCAAAGCTTCCCTTACAGGCTTATAAAAATATTTTCAAAATAAATATTTTCTTTATGTGACTCTTAAATGATTTCAAAATATAAAAAGATATGTCTCTCTAAAAAAAGGTTTTGATTTCATCTATGTCAACATACTTTGCGATATGTTTGACTGTGGATGTGCTATTTTTATACCATTCATTTCTTATGGTTAAACTATTGACATTTAGTATTCTAGTTTTAATACGAATGTTTATGATATGTTTACACCTTTTCATATGAGGAATGTATTGGACTTAGTAAGTGACGGGTGGAGCCCGCTATAGCTCGTCGATGCATTGGTAGGTCTCATGAGACAACTAGGGGTTGAATTGGCCGAGGAACTTTCCAAATTTGATTTATGGTTTTGGCTGAGGCATTAATCATTTTAGACCTCTTGGTTGAGGCCTAGAAAAAATGTTTCAGAATGTCTGACATTGTACATTCGCTAATTATGGAAATAATATTGATGGTTCATGTGGTCATTCGACTAGTAGAATACCAATGATTTTATTTTATTATGGCATTATTTACTCATCTCATGTTCTTTCCATAAATGTATTCATGTATATTTTTGGTAAGGGCATGTTGTTTCAATTCTTTACCATGCTTAATATTTATGTCATTTTCTGCTGTATTACTTACCCTTACTGAGCGTTTGAGCTCACCCCATTAAAGGTTTTATTTTTTCCAAGTATATGAATAAGTTAGTTATGAGTGACCTATAGGCATAATATAGGAGGATTGTATGTTCCTAATGATATATATTTGTGTTGTATTACTCTTAAAGATGTAAAGTTGAACATATGTATGAATCTTGTTTCCAAGAATACTAAACAGATCGGTCTTTCGAGACATGATTTCCTTGTGATCATTCCAATGTTATGTAATAATGAACCGACTCTGGGTAACGAGGGTCGGGGATTTAATGTTGGAATCAGAAGAATTTTTGTACAAACCTTGGAATCAAGATTTAGATAAACTCTGATTAGACAACATAGACCTAAGATGGACTTTGAGGATTAGTATAGAATAAATTCCTAGAATTTCGGTATTGTAGAGATTATGTGAGATTTCCGAGCAATACATCCCTGTCTGGATACGAGCAGGTAGAGGCGGCTCTGGCACATATGTACCTAGGGGTAAAACCCAAAAACACCTCTTTGAGCTAGACTCGAACGGGAAATGGTGCACAAAAACGGGCCTTGCTACACTCTTGGTTACAACACTCACAGGGAATATGCTTAGGGTAATTCTCATTTTCCTTACAAACCATTATGACGGGTTATGATTATATACTTCCTCAAAGAAAACTTTTTTTTATGATTATGGATTATATCCACAAACTGTTGAATATATGTTAAGTGTTTTACAAGTATGGAATTATGTATTTGGATTCATAAACTAATCTAGTTTATGACATTTTTTAGAAATGGTGCCTAGTGGAAGGAATGGAAACCGTATCAATGAAAACACTCCATATAGGGATTTTCCTCCTTCTCAAGATAATTATAGTGCACCTAGTGATGCAACTGGTGCTGAACAGCTAATCACCATACTGGGACAACTCAATCAGGTTATGAATAATAACCTTACCCGTATGGAGCACCCAGATCCACAACGTGGAGGATCAATGTTAGGTCGCTTCATGAGGAAACATGAACCGGCATTCAATGTGAGTACAAATCCCATAGTAGCTAAGAAATGGATAAATTCCTTAGAGAAAATACTCAATGCATTGGGGAGTAGTGAAAGGGAAAAGGTTTTCATTGCAGTTTATCGCCTCACTGGAGATGTTGATCAATGGTGGTCATTGATACAAAACACAAAGTATGATGATGAAGTATCGGATATGGAATTGAGGGATTTCAAAGATCTGTTCTTAGAAAAATACTTTACTTGAGGCCATCGAGCAGATATGGAAAGGCAATTTCTGAGTCTGAGGCAGAAAGAGGATGATAATGTCGCAAAATATGAGGTTAACTTTACATGGTTAGTGAGGCATGGTGCTGATTATATATGTAACCTAAGGAGTAAGATTTATCGTTTCTTTAATGGGTTAAAACCATTTCTCCATCGAGCATTAATATCTCAAACCTTCTCATCATACGAAGATATTGTCTCATGTGCAATCAAGATAGAAAAGGAATTCTCTATGTCTTATGACTTTAAATCAAAGCAAGAGAAGAAGAGACCTTCTAAAAACTCTAGGAAAGGAAATAAGGAAATAGGGAAGAAGGGTAGAATTGAATTTCCACCTTGTGATAATTGTGGAAGAAATCACCATGGTGCCTGTCTAAAAGGAAAAGGATTATGCTACAAATGTGGACAGAAAGGCCATCTAGCTGGTGATTGTAAAGGAAATAAAGACGCTACTGATGTTCAATGCAACAATTGCAGGGATATGAGACATTATCCAAATGAATTTCTTATGCTTTAAGGAAACTTACCTCAGAAAAGTCCAAGGGATCAAGTCCAAGATTATGCAATCACTACTGCTGAGGTTAAAGCCCCGAAAGATGTGGTGGCAGGTAATTTAATGGTTTTTTCAAGTTTAGAAAATGCATTATTTGATTATGGATCATCTCATTGTTTCATATCTTCCCAATTTTCTAAGAAAATTAGATATTTCCAAATTTTTTTAACAAGGGAGTTGTCAGTTAAAACTCCTAAGGGAAGTATCATTGCATCGAAGTTTTGTGAATCAGCCCCCATTAGAGCACATAAATATTATTTATCTGCTGATCTCATCATCAAACGTATGATTAAATTTGATATAATCCTCAGTATGGATTGGCTTTCGGACCATGATGTGATGATTTGTTGTAAGAATAAAGAGGTTACGATTCTTGATGATGATGATAAGGAACACCATATCATTAGAGTAGAATCGTCGCCACCTAATTCTTATCTAGATCCACCCCTAGTAGCTAAACTAAATTCAATTATTGGGTAGGAAGAGAATGAAATGACTATGGGTGAGGAAAGGAATGTTCAAATATAAGATTTACCTATTGTGAAAGAATATGTAGATGTGTTTCTGAAAGATTTACCTGGATATCCTCCAGAACAAGAAGTTGAGTTTTCCATTGATTTAATTCCTGGATCAAGGCCTATATCGAAGACCACTTATAGAATTTCCACTATGGAATTATTTGAACTAAAGAAACAACTAGTGGAATTGTGTAATAAGGGATTTATTCACCCTAGTGTTTCTCCATGGGGAGCCCATGTCCTTTTTGTTAAGAAGAAATATGGATCTATGAGGTTATGTATCGACTACAAGGAGATCAATGCTATAACAATAAAGAACAAGTATCCCCTACCTCGTATTAATGATTTATTTGACCAACTACATGGATCCCAATACTTTAAAAAGATTTACCTTCGATCTGGATATCATCAGTTGTGTGTGAAGAAGGAAGACATTCTGAAGATAACATTTTGAACTAGGTACGGGCATTACGATTTTACAGTAATTCCTTTTCACCTGACTAATGCGCCCTCTGTATTCATGGATATAATGAATAGAGTTTTCAAGGAATATCTCGATGGTTTTGTGGTGGTATTTATTGATAATATTTTGGTATACTCCAAAAGCTACAAGGATCATGAAAATCACCCATGCCTTATCCTGAAGACTCTGAGATGAAATGAATTATATGGGAAGTTTAGCATGTGTGAATTATGGCTTCAAGAGATTTCTTTTCTTAGCCATATTGTCTCTAAAGATGGAGTCTCTGTTGATCCTTCTAAGACCAAGGCAATCCAAGAATGGCCTACACCGACAATTATAACTGAGGTATGCAGTTTTATTGGTTTAGCAGGTTTTCTATCGACGTTTCATCCAGAAGTTTGCCCGGTTGGCTAACCCATTAACAAAGATCACACGTAAAGGGGTTAAATTTGTTTAGACAAAAGAGTGTGAAGAATGTTTTGAATAACTGAAGAAAATATTGTTCAATGCTCCTATATTGACTCTACCATCAGGGAATGATGGGTTTGTTATTTGTAGTGATGCATCAATGAAAGGACTTGGTTGTTTCCTTATGAAGAATGATAGGGTTATTGCCTATTCATCACGACAGTTTAAAATTCATGAGAAAAAATATCCTACTCATGATCTCGAGTTAGCAGCTGTGATCTTTGCTTTGAATATATGGATACACTACCTCTATGGTGAAAAATATGATATTTATACTGATCCCAATAGTTTGAAGTATATTTTCTAACAAATAGAACTCAACATGAGGCAAACGAGATGGGTTGAATTACTCAAAGATTATGATTGTACGATACACTACAACTTGGGGAAGGAAAATAAGGTGGCAGATGCTTTGAGAAGAAAAGATCATGGAGGCTTGAACATGATGACAATTGAAATGGATCTTATTTTCATGGATCTAGTGAATATGGATATGGAAATTACCATGGAAGGTGAGACATTGATACTTTTTCAAATGGTTGCCAAACCATATTTACTAAAAAGGATTAAGAGTTCCCAAACCAATGATGAAGAATTTCAAATGAAGATTAATGCTTTGAATTATGGGAGATTGAGGGACTTTGTGTATGAAGAAGGAATTTTGAAATATGGGAAGACACTTTGTGTTCCCGATATACTTGATCTTAAAAGGGAATTGTTGGATGATGCTCATAGTTCCAATTTCTATATACACCCTGGGAGCACCAAAATGTATAGAGACTTGAAGGAACATTTTTGGTGGGACAACATGAAGAGGGAGATTTCTAATTTATGTTAGGATGTGTGGGTTGTCAACAAGTGAAAACTGGAAGGAAACATCCTGGAGGAGTCATGAAACCTCTTCCCATACAAGAGTAGAAATGGTACAATATTACGATGGACTTTGTCATGGGGCTACCAAAGACTCCTAGAAGGAATGATGAAATATGGTTTATTGTTGATCATCTTACCAAGTCATCACATTTTCTTGCTATAAGAGAAGATCTACCATTGGAACTTCTAGAAATACTATATATTAATGAAGTTGTGAGACTTCATAGAGTACCCCTATCGATTGTTTCTGATCGTGATCCTCGTTTTACTTCAAGATTCTGGAAGAGTCTTCAGAAATCCCTGGATATTGAACTTCAATTGAGCACTGCCTACCACCGTAAAACGGATGGACAATCAGAAAGGACTATTCAAACCTTAGAAGACATGTTGAGATCCTACTCACTTCACTTTCATGGTATGTGGTATCAAAATTTACCTCTGGTAGAATTTTCCTATAACAATAGCTTCCATTCGAGTATTCAAATGGAACCGTATGAAGCGTTATACGGAAAGAGATGTCGCACACCAACCTGTTGGGATGACGTTGGTGAACGAAAACTTGTAGGCTCAGAACTGGTGGCGGAAACAATGGAAAAGGTAATGGTAATCCAAAACCACAACAATGCAGCTCAATGTAGGGAGAAGAGCTTTGTCGATAACCAAAGGAAGGATTTGGAATTTCAGGTAGGAGAACATGTTTTCTTGAAGATATATCCATGGAAGGGAGTTATATGTTTTGGTAAGAAGGGTAAATTGAGTCCCAGGTATATCGTACATTTCGAAATTCTAGAACGAATTGGGATTGTAGCTTACCATTTGGCAATGCCGCCAAATCTCTCCAAAGTTCATGATGTGTTCCATGAATCACTGTTGAGGAAATGCATGCCTGACCCAATGCATATACTCACCTGTGAGGAATTAGAACTAGAACCCAATCTAGATTATGGTGAAGATCCCCTCAGGATTCTTGATATGAAAGAACAAGTGCTGAGAAGTCGGACGACTCGTCTGGTAAAAGTTCTATGGAGAGATCATAAAATGGAAGAGGCAACGTGGGAACCCGAGGAACTTATGAAGAAGAACCACCTGAGTATCTTTATGCAGTAATATACTATAAATATCGTGGGTGAAATTATTTGAAGAAGGTAATAATGTAAACCCCAATATTCCAGGGTACGATTCTCATTGAATAATACTGTACCATGTGGTGTACGCAACTTCAAGATTCTAACACGCTGCGACTAATCAAAATAGCCGTTATGAATAGTAATACCCACTTTTTTAAATTTTATGCATTTTATCATTCAAAATGGACTTCATTTTTGGATTCGGAATATTGAAATTATCCTAGGATTAAATTTTGTTACTTTTTGGACAACTATTATATTTTGATGAATAGTGAAAATAAATAAATTTTTATTAAAAAAACTTTTTTAATCGAAATATTTAATAGTGATAAATTATGAATTTGAGTGGTTTAAATGTATATTTAGAATATATTTTTACCATTTAATATGATGTTGGTCACTGGAAATAATGTCACAATTAATCCGGACATAAACAAGCGTCAATCTTTTGATAGTTATTATCTCTTAAAAACATGCTTTTTTATTTTAATGAAGGGAATTAATTTTAAATTAATTTCTTCCACTTATGTGTTTTGAATTTCTAAATATGGATTCCATATTTGGAATCAAGATTTAAAAATTGTGTAAAAATGTAACTTTAATTTTTATACATTTTGAATAATTATTTCAGTAAATATTTTATTTACCATGGTTAATGGGAAAATCTGGTAAATAAGGGTAAAACAAATAATATTATAATAATAATAAATTTCCCTAAAAAATGTCCTAACCTTACTGGTTGATAAATGTCCGACCATAATAATATTTGGGTCGATTTTGGTAACCCATGGAGCCACTTCTTGGTGATAAGGACACTTTATATTAATTAAGTTAAAATAAATACAAAAAAGACATAAGCATATTTCACTCACTACAACCTAGAGTCCTTGGTTTGATCAGAAAGCCAACCTAAGGAGCCCTTATGATCAAATCAAAAGGAAGAACCCGAAGAAGAGGAGGTTAACCTACCATCAACCAAGGAAAAGTACAAGGTAAGTGTTATTTCACAATCTCTTCATTATTCGAGGTTGTTTATATGTAAATATCCATTGGGACCTCTTTATCATCCACATCCATGTTTCTTAAAAATTATTTTCATAACATTCTTACTATTTTACAGAATATGGGTTAATGTCATTTATACCCTTGTTTGACTTTTATAAGAGGTTTATAAAGTAATATTTCCGTCGTTTTCCAAACAAGGTCCTTTTTATCCTTTTCGAAAAACTTAATATAAGAAGGATTTTTAACTTATATGGCGGGTGCGGCTGTTTTCCGCCATTATAATATTGTCAAAGCATCCCTTACAAGCTTATAAGAATATTTTCAAAATAAATATTTTCTTTATGTGACTCTTAAATGATTTTAAAATATATAGAGATATGTCTCTCTAAAAAAGGTTTTGATTTCATCTATGTCAACATCCTTGGATGGATTTTATGTTTATATGAAGTTGATTTATTATGATACAAAACTTCCATATTATATTGAAGTTTTTGTGAAATGTTTGACAGAGGATGTGCTATTTTTATACCATTCATTACTTATGGTTAAAGTATTGAAATTTTGTATGCCAGTTTTAATACAAATTTTTATTATATATTTAAACCTTTTCATATGAGGAATGTATTAGACTTAGTAATTGATGGGTGGAGACTGCTATAGATCCTCGATGCATCGGTAGGTCTCGTGAGACAACTAGACGTGGAATTGGCTGAGGACCTTTCCCAATTTGATTTATGGTTTTGGCTGAGGCCTTAATCATTTTAGACGTCTTGGCCAAGGCCTTGATAAAATGTTTCAGAATGTCCGGAATTATACATTCCCTCATTATGGAAATAATATTGATTGTTCATGTGGTCATTCGACTAGTAGAATACCCATGATTATGTTTTATTATGGAATTATTTACTCATCTCATGTTCTTTCTATAAAAGTATTTGTGTATATTATTGGTAAGGGCATGTTGTTTCAATTATTTACCACGCTTAATATTTATGTCATTTTCCTCTGTATTACTTACCCTTACTGAGCGTTTGAGCTCACCCCTTTCAAAGTTTTATTTTTCCCAGGATATGAAGAAGTTAGTTATGAGTGTCCTGCAGGCATAATCTAGGAGGCTTGGATGTTCCTAATGAAATATATTTGTGTTGTATTTCTCTTCAAGATATAAAGTTGAACATATGTATGAATCTTGTTTCCAGTAATGCTGAACTGATCGGTCTTTTGAGACATGATTTCCTTGTGATCATTCCAATGTTATGTAATAATGCACCGACTCTGGGTAACTAGGTTCGGGGCGTTACATGATCAATATGGATGCCAATGTAGTAATCAGCATCCATGATTCATCTTATAGGATTATTGCATCATAATCATATGAAATCATAATATTGTGAAAAAATATTATAAATCTTTTCATGAATGATCATGTGATAAATATCAATATAAAATATACCCACACATAAAAATGTTATCAAAAATATTCCCTATCTTATCCTTTAATATTATCATATGAATATCTAGAAAGTGATTATACTCATCCAATAATATGTGAAAAAATATACACAAAATCATGTACACTATTATCATCATCATATAAAGAGACATAAAATTGTATTACCCAATTCATTGTAGGGATATAATAAACCTGACAATCAAAAAATTTCAATTCATTCATTTTAATTCCACATGATTATAAAACATTCGTTGTATCAAAATAACATAACCTATGGAAAATAAATGGGTTATATAAATAAAATCATCACCATAATAAAAAAACATACTTATAAATAATAATTCTATTATCATTATAACATATAAAAATAAATTCATCATTAATACCATTGTATATTATCATAGATCAAATTTTTCATTAAAATATTACCGGGAAAGTTTTTGAGGAAAATACCCTTATCCATTTTGAAATAACATATTTAAAAACCAAATATAAAAAATTATAATATACATTTTATTTGAAAATAATCATTAAAAATGGTAATGTGATGATAAAATCATGAAGTATTAATGATGGAAGGAAATTTGGTTCATGTTATATTCTTTAAAACAAATATTAATATCACACTTTTAGAAAAAAAAAGAACAATCATAAAATGACAAGAATAACATATAAATAATAATAATAAATTAAAACATGGGTAAAAGAAAATTTAAATAGTAATTAGATAATATTAAAAACATTATTGAAATAATTTTATAAAATATATATTTTCATGAAAAAGGTTCACTGACTGAAAGAGGAGAAATAAAGCCATATTTTTTAAAGAACATTTTTTGTATCATTTTTTGTAACAAAGATAAATTTTTTTTTAAAACATAAAAATTATATAATAAATATATTAGAGAAAAAATTATCGGTTTCAATTATATATGGATCATATAATTTTCTTAATGTAAATTCATGTACCAACAATCCTGGTAAAAATGACATTGAAATATAAATCCCTTACCTCAAGTCTCGTCTTATATTCTACGCATTGAAATATATAATCTAATAAAAAAATATTTATTATAATTATATTAGAGAAACATATTAATATATATAATACCATATATTATTTTCTTAAAACATCAAATTATTCATTTATTAATAATTATATAATAAAATCACTCTTACGCGTTATTACTAATCTGTTTTCCATAGTAGTATGGGTTATATAGTTCTAATATATGAACATTGGTCATGGTTTCATCATATACTGAATATTATTCATAAAAAAAGTATCATACTTATTCAAAATTTTCATCTTTATAATTATTTATATAAATAATTTATGACAAATTAATTGCATCACTTCATATAGATGATTGTCTTAATATGGGCATGAGTGATGTTTTCACTTATCAATTGTTTTATAGAAAAAATGTTCAATATTAAATTAACTTTAAAATAATTTTTATATGATTTATATAATGTTTAATCATTAAATATATCATTATTACAAAGCACATAAAGTGAAAATTAAAAAATCATATCATTTCGTAGAGGTGGTAGTCCACATCTACCCTCCAACAATGTTATCATTTTTAAAAAGATTTAAAGGTAAGAATATAGATATGATATTATAATTATATAAGTATACTTATGTAAAAATTATCATTTATTATCATTAGATTCATTATATTAACCAATTATGAATTATGGGGAGGGAGAATGAATCATATCACTACATGGAGGCGGTAGTCCAAATGTACACAAGATGGTACTTTCAATTTCCCATTTGATATAAAGGGGGTGGAAATTGGTGGTTCAATAATAAAAAAAATTATATTTAATATACTAAATTTATTATTTTAGGATGAATACGATATATTTTTACATGATATAATATGAAATAAAACTAAAACATTCAGTTTAAAGTTATGCATCTTCTTCAAACAAACTCAGTTTCTGTAAACCTTAAACCCTCTCAGGTTAATATTAATCACAAAATTTGACATATAAAATTTGGGAAAGGATTTTTATAATATATTTAGGTTTTTATTGGTTGATATAATTTTATTTATGAGTGTTTAGGAGAGGATATGGGATATCCTTTTAAAAGTAGGGTACAGGACACACATAGCGTTTTTCAAAACATTAAAATATATTAATATATTACTCCAGATAAATGTCTCCAAAATAGACAATTTATGAATATGATATGAGATATGGTTTATATATGGGCATCTAATAGTATTTACATTCGTTTTTTAAGTCATTTTAACCCTTATCATTGTACATTATCCTCCCAGAAAACTTGTTATAACTTGACCGTGATGATATATTTTTATTTATTTTAATAATCATTATGCTAAAATTTTATTTTAAATTATTATCTAATATTAATTATACCAATTACAAATATTTAATATATTTAATCTAATTCAATCCATATATGTGTAATAAGTTAATTTAAAATTAATCATGCGAAATGCGACATAAAGCTGTTTTCCAAAAAATAAGGTCTTCATAAATATAAAATGTTTTTATCCCATAATAAAGAATAAATTTGACTATATTTAACATAACTAGATTATTAATAATATAAATAAACAAATTTTACATTTAAAAAATTTTAAAACAAATATTAACTTTTAAAATACTTTAAACGAAAAGATAGTTTGCAATAAAAATCATTATTTTTCACTATTCACAAAAAAATTAACAATTTCAGAATATTATAAAAACAATAAATGGTAATTAAATGATTATTTATAAAGTTATTTTCACTTTTTCAAATATATATTATAAAATTTAAATATATTAATTTTATAACTTTCTCATAAAAATTAATACAAACCATTTTTGAGGAAAAATATTATTTTTGAAGAATATAATGACTATTAATATTTGGAAACTTATATATCAATATCCATACATAATCTAAAAAAGAAGTTTTTTTAAATGTTTTCATTACTATTAATAAATCCAATTTAATATCTAGGTTATAATTATTTTCTATATTATATTTTAACTAGACTTGTTGTTGCATGTATTGGAGGCTATTGATGAAATATAATTTATTTCATGAGTAATGTGTCATAAAATCATAGGGTTTTACATGATTACATTCATGGAACACTCTTATTCCATAGAGTATAATTCCTTTTTTAAATTTTTGTCTTAATGATATTACACCATTTTTCATCCTCACTTTCATAATGATGAACAATAAGAAAAAACATGTCATGTTTCAGTCACTGGGGAACAAAATGTATCTTTTTTATCTAATTGATCAATTGATAAAAATGATTGAATTGTAAGATGAATTGTAGGATTATGGACATAATATCATTTAATACATGATCATAAGACACATTTTCCTTGGTTCATTATGGATCTTAATATGGATTGTGTTACTATTCACATATTGGGAGAGTTCTGTCAGAATTTATAAACAATTATGTACTCTCTGTACCATCCAATTAGGTTAATCACTGGGAAATTCATTAAATTTCCCATGAAACCCTTTTCCAACCCATCTTCTCTATCATACGTCCATTTAATAAAATTACAGAACATTAAAGATAATAATACTTAATATAAAAAAGGAAAACTTATAACATAAATGGGATAAATCATAAATAATTTTGATATCTTAAATTATATTTTTTCTGTATCAATCTATGTAAATAATTGTTTATCTACAATTAGGTTCTCTAAATATAACATAATGGTGTTTCTAAATCCATATATATTGCTTATAAAGAGTGAGTTAATTTCTAAAGCATATAAACTAGGTGTGTCTAGTTGGTGGGTAGTCTTTGGCCCACTCATCATACACCTAGTAATGAGATATTTGACACATAGACATCCTTTTCATAGGGATTTCCATGAGGTTCATCTATTCTGAAACTACATCCAGTTTAAATCATCGAGGCAGGGATGTGATTTCTCAAAAACCACATGTTTTCTACATTATAAATACTTCATGATGTTTTCCTGTAATTAGATTTATCTTTAGGGTTTTCAAACAAGTTCCCTTATCCTAATCACCAAAAAGAACCAAACTAAACCTAAAAAATAAAAATAAAACCTTTCTTTGATACAAACTATGGAACCTCAGACTCATCATCTTAAAACGTGTGCTAAAAATACATACATTAAAAATAATATTTAATAATAATTGATATATACCTATCTATGTATATATTTTTATAACATTATTTCCATAAGATAAACATTATATACCAAAAATAAACACCCAATCCCATAAATGGGTGGTTCAGGGTTTTTTAGGATGCATTAGTTTGGAAACTTATTTTACAATACACCTGATAATTTCCACTTAATTGTTCTATAATATACATTCATTTGTACTAACCATTAGTTACAGTAACGTCCAAAACATAAGAAATGAAACATAAGAAAGGGTTGAGATTAAATGCTATATAAGGGAAAAATTTTCAACATTTCATCAAATGTTATATCATAATAATTATACAAAACATGAACATGGGAGAAATATATTATAAAAAACATGAAACAAAATTTTTTGTCTATAATTCAAGGAAAAATTACATGTATTCTCAAATAAACAAATATGTATCATAATAAATGGGTGAGAGATATGTAGATGATCCATTGATAATATTAATAGTCATATAACATATAAATGTGGAAAAAAATAAGAATAGAAATAATAACAGAGTCGATCAAACATCATGTTAGGTTTACCTTAGTAGATCAAGTATTACACCATGTTTCACATAGTGGATCAGTAAACAAAACTTATTTCACATAGTAGATCGAGCATCATTACTTATTTCCCATCATTATATCATGATATGTGTAGATTGTATCAATGAATTAGAGGTTAATATAGGACCCAACCATCATATAATAATCATTTATACATATTTTATCTACATTAAATCAATCATTCATAATATCATAAAGAACCCATAGAAGGAAAATTGGATTAATATCATTTCTAAATGGAATCGCATAAACTTACTTGAAGGAGAGGATCGATTAATACAAAAATTCAATTACCAGAAAAAATTTATTTAATAGAATATTTGATAAATATAATCATAATATATAAATCTATATGAGTTAAATTTTATAAAGATGAAAATTGAGGTGAAACCATGAAAAAACTATTAATAATCATTTAATAACATTTTCTTAAAGGGAAAACACTTTGAATCACTTTTAAAAACAATTTTTCAATAACATAGCATAATTGTTTTTAAAACAACATTTAAAAAAATAAATAATGGATCATTTATAATTTTTTATGGTTTTCCATAGGAAATTTGGGCTGAATGATTAAAAATAAAAACTGAAAGGGATGTCCTTTTTAGAATTTTAAAAATAATTTTATTGAGGAAATTATAATAAATAGGTTGGTAACTAAAACTTTTAAATTATGTGTAGAAGTTATTTAATATCACTATAAATAAAACATATTTGGATTAAAAAATAATAAAGGGTGCATTAGCAGAATGAGTATATATAGATGTGGAAGAAAACATTTTCATTTATATAAAAAATGAATTATTATAAAAATCATAAATAATTATAAAGAGAGAAATATATAAATTTAATTCCCCATTAAATAATTATTACAAATATTATAAAAACATAATATAATAGATGAAATATCATGTAAAACCATATTGGAAGAGGAATAAATATTACTCATGATAATAAAATGATTCATGAATCCCCCCATTATGGAATAAGAAACATTTCAATAAAAACCCTTGGAAATGGAGATATTAATATTTCATTTTCAATATGATGAATAAAATATAGTTCATGATATTATATATCAAATAGGTAGTATACAAACCACTTAAATGAAATCGGTTTCATGAAACAAAACATGTCTAAAAAGAAAGGAAATTGAAAGGAAACACCATTACCTTAAATCCAACATAACTAAACATTATCTACTATTGTATCTAAAAAATAGATAGTTTTAATAATATATTTATGTACCTTATTAATAACTATATCCTCCTATAAACTTAAATTATAATAATTTAATAAAAATACCTTATTTATATTTTATTTTTGGTATTCTAAGATATTAGTTTTGATTGTCTGATTAGTACTCATTTTGTAATAAGGTATATATTTGTTATTTATAGTTTATAATTTTATAATTAAATGATCATTATTGGTTCTTTAATATATGTTTTATAATTATTTATGATTTTCAAAATTCATTTGATTATTATTATAATTTTGATTGATGATGATAAAGCCTGTGACAATCTTATTTTCGAAATGTTTCATGAATTTGGGGAAATATCTTTATAACAAGTTCAATATTACCAATAATATAAAAAACCAAAAAATCATCATTTATATTTTATTTTGAAATAAATTTCTTTATGTTTCTTTAGTTACCTATGGTATAAATTTATATCGTTGTTCATGTTGGAAATTAAAAAGACTCAAAACAAGAAAATGATATAAAAATATATTGGTTATTATGGTTGAAAAAGTAATTTATACGGAAAAATATAATTATTATAGAAGAATAATTATATTATTGGAATTTATTTATTTTTTATCTACTTCATAAATTATTTTTATATAAAACAAATACTAGAATGAAAGGCATAATACATCACTTTTATGGATACCGAATTCTGTACGTATACACGGGTGACACATTTATTTTCCATAGATTGGGAAGATAATAAATAATGGCCTATAATTTAAGAATATTAATAATATTTTAAATGTCATATTAATCCTTTTAATATACTCTTTAAACAAATATTTTAAGGAAGTGATAAAAAATCAAGCATTTCTCTCACGAAGATAGTATTTCGAACATAATCCTGACAATAAATTTGTTTTTTGAATTTCCTTGGAGAGAGGTATAAAAGTGATATGAAATTAGAAAAAAAGAAATTATAACATTATTATTACATATTCTATCACACTATTATCAATAGAGTAGGTTTTAGATGGTAGAATAAGAAAAAACGTTTATAGTTGGTAACATTACCTCTACCTTTGGATTTTCTTTCTTTGGTAACAAATTAATTATCCTTATATTATTCTTTTGGAATTTAAATGGCTTCAATGATGTGGGGTGAGATTTTATGGTAGAATATATTTCAGTTTTGGAAAACATAATGGTTTATATGCACTAGATAAATGTGGGGGATGTAACCTTCTTTTATAAGGTATGACAGTGGTATTTTTTTAATATATAAAAGTAAAAATCACTATTCAATGTTCAATTGGATACAATAATAAAAAATAAAAATTCATGGGAAGTTTATGGTCAATAAATCCTAAAAAAAAAATTAACATGTTTTTAAACATGTTTTTAAATCTTTTTAAATTAGTGTTTGCAATATAATCATTTTTTGTTTTTTCATTGTAACTAATTTTTACCTGAGTACTTTATTATTAATGCATTAAAATAGAATATACCTTATCATAAAATTTATAAATAATGATTAAAAATAGTAAATATATTTTTCAAAATAAAATTTATATTTTTATGCAAAAATTTCTTTTACCATTTTTTAATTTAATATGTAAAAACTATTTTTTAGACAAAGTATATTTTTATGTGTAACAAAATAATTTTTATGATAAAATTCTCAAGGTTTTTTTATTCAAATAAAATTAATTAGTTTATTACTAAAAAATAAATTTTATATAGCATAAAAATAAAGAAAAAATTTAACTCTTCCTTGTGATACTATAATTAAAGAAAAATATGAAAATACTTTTTTATTAAAATAAAAGATTAATTATGTTTCATAATGTTGAACATTGGTTTTCTAAATTAAAAATATATTTTTTTTATAAATTATTAATTTCACTCCATAAATAGTTTTTGATCCAGAAGAATGTTTTATAATTTTTTATGTTATTATTACCCTTGATATAATCAAAAACGCTATGGTTTTAGTAAAAACTATATTTTTCACTATTCACCTAAAATCGATTATTTGAGATATTTAAAAAATCATCATAGGATAGTTTTTATATGTAGAATTATATAATTAAGATAATTTTATCAAATTAATGTTGAAAATGTGATAAAAATAAATTTTAATGTTAAACTCAAATGTGGAAAACAAAATTATTTTAAGTAAAATAAATGACTCTTTTATTGATATATCATCTTACCGAGTTTTAATAAACTAGTTACTTCTATTGGTACCCAAGAATTTAAAAAATATAATATATTTGTCTTATTTAATAATTTTAATTTTATTAAAGCATCTATTTTTTTATTTTACTTTAGTATTTCAGGTATGATAAGCTACTCAACATGATATTTTTTTCATTGAAAAAGTGTGTACTAAAATCAATGGACATTACATGACATTTTTCCTCCTAACCATCAGGTTGAGTTCTAAAATAATATTATTCTTACAAATCTACCAATATAAAAGACTCCAATTAAAATTTCCTCTATTCAGATATAAAAATTAAATAATCTACTATAAGTGAATTAGTATAGTTGTTTCATATGTTCGAGTTCCTCATAATAGGGATAACTAGTTCTCTTTATTGGGATTAATGATGGGTTTATGTGTCTCTTAATTGATTATTTTAAATTCAAAAAGATCACAATAAAGAACATGTACCCCCTTCCATGAATTTATGACTTATTCCATATTCTAAATGGAAACCAATACTTATCTAAAGTATGAATTCAGTTAGATATCATCAAATAAAGGTGAAGACAAATAATATAATCATGAATATAATTTGTAAAATGTACAACCACTAATATTTTATATTAATTCCCTTGAGACTCACCAATTATCTCGAAATATTCATTAACTTTATGTATAGAGTCTTCTGATATTTCCCTGATAAATTTTGGTTAGTCTTTTTCTATGACATTATCATATACTCTAAAATAATGTATCAGCATTATGATAATTATAGTACTGTGATAAATATATTTGGGAAAGGAACAATTTTATTACATTTTCTATAAGAGTGACTATTTGGATTAAAAAGTATCATTCATTTTTAATGAAATAAAAAGTGTGGAAACATATATGGATCCTTAAAAAGTATTGGATATTGAATGATAAACCATAAAAAATATATAATAGAGATACATAGATTCCATATATTAGCTCAGTACTATTAGGATTTAGTGGGAAAATCACTATTGTAACACCCACTAACCAAGATAACTTTGAAGGGTGAAAGTTTGTGTGGACTTATGAATATGAATATAGTTTCAAGAAGTTAATGGATTTTTTAATCATTACACATGTACTCCCACTACCAACCTATGAGTAAGGATTTGTGATTCAAATTAATGCATCATAAAGTATTACGTTATATCATCATGTAAAATGATAAAGTGAGAGCCTATTTCTCTAAAAAAAATTTAGGTGCATGAATAAAATTATCCAATGTATGGTATGGATTTGAATGTAGTAATATTGACATTAAATATTTATGAGTATTATCTATCTGGTTAGAATTCAAAAATAAATATGGATCATAAGAGATTCAAGTAGGTATTCCCACAAAAGGAGTTTATCATGAACCAATGAAGATGGTTAGATAAAATCAATGATTTTGACTTATCAATCTACTAAAATTCTAGGAATGAAAACAAAGTGGTGTATTCAATAATTAAAAAGGATCCACTAATATTACCCATAATGAGGTTAGATATGGATGAAATCTTATTATAAATATAAAGGATGGACATTGGAATCCTCAAGGAAGGAACCACATCCTACCATAATCAAATGATTACTCAACCATATATTATAGAGTAGATTAGGGAATCCTTAAGGAATTATATGGAGACACATGAGAAGGTTGAAAATTTATGGATGGGGAAAGCCCTAGAGATAAAAATTGATGAAAAAGAAGTTGTGATATTTGCGTCATAACTATGTATAACATGAAACCCTGAGAAAAATGAATATTCTATTAACTACTTCTCATTGATTAATATTCCCCATCCACCCCATGATCAAATATATGTATAGAGATTCTGGAATGAACTAATAGTGGGACAATGTGATGAATAGTATTATGAAATATAGATAAATGTGCCTAGTATGTCCACAAGATAATGAAAAAAGGTAGAAGCCCAAGGGGGTGATGTAATAAGTATACATACCGTAATGGAAATGAAAGAACATCATCATATATATTTTCACAATTATTCAAAAGACAACTTAAATGAATAATTACATATGGGTTGTTATACACAATCTTATAAATACTAATCATTTCATTTCTATTTGGAAGGACTTATCATTCGATATATTTTCATGAATATACATTAAATATATATTGATAATCCTGGAATACCATAATCGATTGTATCCCATCAAGATATTAGATCCACCTCAAAATTTTAGAAAGTCGTCTAATATACTCTGGACATATATTTGAGGGTTATTATGGCCTATAAATCTCAGAAATATGTTCAATATGAGTGTGTAATTTTGACACATAAGGATATGTCGAGAGATTTTTCACTAGAATTTAAAGTAGTCTAGGATCAACATCTTTCACTGTTCATGTTCACATATAATAAGAGGTTTCAACGTAGAATTAAGATAGATCGTTATGAATCCACCTGTATAAATAAATTTAGGAATAAAACATACTGAGATGAAGATGGATAAAGAAAGATAGTGGTACACAAACTATTAGAATAAATAACTAAGATGGTCAAGACTATTCAATAAAACATATGAGCATCCAAAAGTTGATAGGAGATATATCTAGATAACCATCAGTAACAAACATATTTATTGGTTTGTGATAAAATGTTCCTTTTAATTTATCCATGTATGAGAGTTAAGGTGTTTGGAATTAATGTAATGATAATCCCTATATATATTAACCTCTTTTTAATTATTAATATCAACGTATCTTTGTATTATCAACTGGAACTCCCATCAAAATTAACTCAAGTATGTGGAAATTTTGAGGTATACATATTCAATAAGTACATACTAGACCCCTAATTCATACTAAATCCAAAGGTGGTAAAATTAGTGATAAATATTTTTTATGAGGAGAAGCGGATAAAGATCCTAATCCAAATAGAAAAATTTATGCATAACAAGATGACTCGCGTGGCCAATGTTCTTTTTTGGAACCATATGTATGATGAAACATCATGGGATCTAAAATAAATGATAAATAATATTTACCCTCAACTCTTGTAACCTTATTGTATGAAATGAAATTTTAAGGGAAACATTCTTATGGGGGGAGGGCTATAATGACCCAAAATTTTCTATATGAAATTTCCATTTAAAATTATTTTGTTTAATATATTCTAATATATAATGGTATAAATAAAATGCATGAAATAATATTTAACATCCCAAAATTTCATTCATAGTAAAATAACTCATGTTCACAAGGGTTGTTTTAGTATAAAAGCATATAGAAAGACTCTTTGAATTCATATAAACATTATAAATCATGGATTAATATTTTATATAAAATAGAACAGTAGTACCCGGAGATAAATAAAAACAAATAATGTACAATCTAATGTAAACATCATAGACTCTGATTCTTCCATAATGATAACTCTTTCTATATATAGTCTAAAAAGAAAGAGAATCTTTAGGAATATGATATAAATTATCAAGGGAAGTGTATAACCTTTGTATGTGAAGTAGTGAATCATGATTTCTATGAATCTTGGAGTATATATAGTTTGGAAACGTAAATATGAACATTGGGATTTTACTGTTACTTGACCATTGTCAAGCGTTCATTATATGACCATTGGAATAGAAATAAGACCCAATAGAATAGTATAATACTAGTTTGGACAAAAAAATTATTATAATTAGACATTAAATACATTATTGTATATGAATATATTTTTTATTAAGTTATATGTATGGTATTTCAAAATTCATAATTTATTAAAGTAAATAAATAATGTATTTCTATTTAAAAAATTCATTTTATGAAAATACCTAATTTTTATTTATAATACATTTTTGCATGACTGTGAATTTTTTTACCAAATATTCATTTTATTTTCAATCATCCCACTGAAATACGATTAGGCTGAAATTTTCATAATTTTCTAAAATACATTATTTTTCAGGGGAATTGTAATAAATACAGTTCTATTTTTTAGTATCCTTCCTAACATCATAAATTGGTAATACTAATGAGATAAGTAATATAGAATAATCCACACAAAAACTTATTTAATCAATATGATGTATTTGAATAAAAAATGATTTTCCAAACATATTAACATCCTTTCAAATTATAAAATGGATATTAAGGTTATTAAATACAATATTATGTTGAAATATTTATCTCCGATGAAAAAATTAATATAAAATAAATTATTTAAGTTCTCTTATGAATGAATAAAAAAACCATCCCACAAATGTTTGAAACAATTAATAAACACATGGGTAATACGATGGTTATCAATTTTCTGAAGGATAGGTTTACAAAGCCCATATTTAGAAATCAATAAATAATTATTCTCATTTTATTATAAACACCCACCTATCTAGCTCATTTTATTCACTGTCATCCTCATTAACTCATACCACACTCTCTAACTCTCTCACAAATTTATTTTTTAAAGTTCATAAGCTCTTAAGAAATCACCCCTCTAATATTAGTAAGTGATATTTAGTGTAAGGGATTCTAGGCTTCCTCTTTTCCATTCATTCACATTATTTGTAATAAGACTTTGATTCCATATTGATTATGGTTTCTTGAGTTTATATGAATTTATTTACTATTTAAATTAGTCTAAAATATTTATATACTACTTTCCTCCCTCATTAATACCTTCTTAAAAATATTAATTAAACTTGTTATGCTATTAGTATTATCTCATGATATTCCATGCAACAACATTTGTGTTGTGAATACACCCCCTATTTTCTTTCTTGTGTATTTTCTGAGATATAAAAATCATTCATTGATTGAGGACTTCAGTTTCTTAAATCCTTCTTCAAATTCGTGGTATTGAATTGATTAAATTAATTATTATGTTATAAGAACAAATGTCACACAAGTAATTTTTATCTTATGAAAGGACATTCTTGATAGTTCTTTATTGCATTTCATAATATTTTCATCTAATATGATACCATGTAGAGCATATAGGTGGTTAACCTGAGTGCATTTTATTATGATTTCATAGAATTAATGCTTGTCTTATATTCACGATGTCATGTTTATGTTGTTTTTTCATTTTACGATTCCTTGATCATATGATATCATAATATCGTATTATTTTAAAATGTTTATATATATGAATATAGCCTTGTTATTTCATCATTGTATTCCTCTTGACTCAGAAACATTTATTATTATCACACAGTTCACAATTACTCCCTTACTTGGAATTATATTTCACTAATTTTATTATGTATGTCCCTAGATTATCTTTTGTGGACTTAAGAGTTTAAAGGAATGTAGGAGCATGTTATGGAGATTTGAAATAATTTATTTATTTTATGTTAATGATTTTATATCTATTCATCTAAAGACACAAAACCTCTAGAGTTGTTTGTTCTGTTATTTAATTACCATATAAAAAACACTTAATAACATATAGGTTGTAATAACTTTATTGTGTATGTGAAACAGGCAGTACTTGGAGGCAAGGTCATGTTGTTCACCATAGAGATTCCTCTAAGAAGGTTGATCTATGAGTGATTTTGAGCAGAATCATAAAATATTATGAATATAGAATCCAAATCATAGTTATGATCATTACAATAATAATTTTTACCTATGTATAATAGTGACTCATTTATGTTTTGGTAATGAGCATTTTAGGTGGGTTACTTAATGATGAGGAAAAAAACTCATTTGAGCCATCGTCGATGAAAATGGTCAGCCAATGAAACCTAAAAACTAGTGTTGAGTGTTCTTGAAATTTTTTTATTATTGATAAATGGTGAGTGGTAATTCGATATAGAGGTGAATTTGGTGAATCTTCGTAGAAAATAAGTTTTCCTCGCCATGTGGTTTCCATATTTCAAGAAATTTATGAGTAAGGAGATACAATGAACATGTTTAATGTTCATATATATATTTCATGTAGAATTAATGTTGAGAAAATACCCATAATATTTCCAAATATATCGAAGAATTTACTATGGTCGAGTCTTCAGAAAGACTGAAGATTAATAACACATGAATTTGGAGATTTATGGATAATTAAAGTGTTCAATTATGAGGAAAAATTCACAAAATATAGTGACTATGTTTTCTTATAATAATAAAGAAGGAATGTTCTTGAATGTGTCTATACTGAAAATATTCAACAAGTATAATGAAGAAGACAAACAATAATTCTATGGGATATGACACTATCCATGTTTCATATCCTACACATCTAAGATAGGGAGAGATATAAAGAGAGAGAGTGTTTGAGAGAGGTATAATAAATGTTTTTCTAGTATACTACTGAAAAATAAGTGTAAGAAGAAGAAGATAATAGATGATTTATCAATGTATTTTAATAATAATATGAAGTCCAAAAAATGAGTGGGATAGGAAATAACATTCTATTATAGAAGACTAAACATCTTAAGATATCCCATTTGATTGTTGTTGTTGAGGAAGGAGATCACTTACACAATATATTTGGTACAAAATCATCTTTTTTAATCTATATTACTTGTAGACATAAAAATCATGCATTCTATTGAGAGTTTAAAATAGCACGACACTAATTACTTTGAACCTAATTAGTTTCGAATAAATGAGTTCAATATCATACACCTTACATTTTATTTACATGATAGTAAAAAATAATTTTCTCTTTTGGGATAATAACCACAATCCACTAAGGATGTAATCATCCTTACAAAATTAAACCTCATTAACTAACCTTGGTGGCCTCTTATGTTTTTTTCCGACTCTATAACTGTATTTTGTCTAAAGGATTCAAAACTAATGATTGATACACTCAATAAAAAATTTAATACATTTAAAGAGATAAAAAGAACAAAAATAGAATTAAATTTTACCAACACTAATTAAAAGAACCCCCCCCCCCACTCCCCTCATTGTTGGACACATGACTAAAAGATCCTTATAATAGGTATCTAAGCCATGATCAAACCTATTTTAGATTCTCTTTTATATCGAAGTATATTATTTTTCTAGTTATAAATTTCCATATTAAATGGATTTATGAAATACATATTTGAGGGAACTTATTCCTTTTCTATTAATGTTTTCAGGGAAGAGAAATCGACAAAGTTAATAAAGGACAAAAAATTAAAATATATTTTAATAGGTTAAAACAACTTTATTAAAAAAGGAAACATGTCTAAATTTAAAGGTAATAAAAGTCGAATTATTTATATTACATGTATTATTAACTATCCTATTAATGATATTGTAGATTAAAAGAGAACCGTCATGTTCCAAGAGGGACAAAACATTATTTTCCCATGATATAATTCAGAAAAAGAAAAGTCTGGTATCAATGGTAGATATCTAGTTGTTGACTCCACCACCAAGGAAATGGACAATAGTACTAACTCATATACTTTACCATCTCAATATGAAGAGGATTAAATTAATGTATGTTGTAAAATAATTCCTATTAAGGAACCATGTATTTGTTCCAAAGATCATATACATGAGAATTTATAATATGACTAAACATTTTATTTAAAGATTTTATGTATAAATTCTCTAAATAAATACTCTTTTATATCTATGGAATTTTATCAAATATGTAGTAGGAGATCACCCACAAAAAATAAGAATGAAAATATGGACATGGATTTGGGAGAGAGGTGAAAAATCTTTGTTAATCTCTCTAAACAAGTTAGAGTCACGAGTGAAATGAATATATAGCTTAAAGAATGATTCTCCATATTTGAAAATGAATATCCCAAAAAATCCAAGGGAATTAAGAAGCAAATAAAATCACCAAGTTATGAATCTACATATTAGAAGAAGTGATTACTATTAGGAATAATTAATAAATTATCATAGAAGATAAGACTAAGGAGATTGTCTTTCTATTGTGAATTTTAATACAAATTCTTTATAACGAAGTTGAAAATATAATAAATGAATGTAAAAAAATTAATGATATGAATAATTAGAAATACATTTATAGTAAATATTCATAGATCTTGAATTTAGAGTTAAGAATCTAGAAATAACTCAATACATGTCTCTACAACAAGTCAAAAGGAAATATCCTACTACAAAAACAAGCATTGATAAATCATATACTAATATTAATCTATCTAGTGGAAGGAACATAATTAGATCATCCATGGATCAATCTATATAATAACCAAAGTATATGTTATCATTCAACTTTGAAAATACAATATATTCTAAATCTCTTTCCTTATACAGTAAATGTTATAACTAAAAATCATTACAAATTTGGTTGAAAAAAATGGTTATGATCCCTCCACTACATCAAAGGTTGTTGGAAGCAATTACAAAAGTTTATTTTCCCAAAATTAATCCCAACCAATTAATATAGATGTTAAAAATATAAATTCTTCATTTCTATGAATATGAATCATGTAGTTCAAATAGGGAAACCATGTTTAGGTGGCTATTGTTAATGATTTTACATATTTGGGAACATATGGATTATTAGTATAATTTATCAATACTATAGGGAAAATGAATTCCATTTAAAGGTGTATAAAATCATTAAATAACCAATATCTAAATTCTATAACAAAATATCTCTCACACTCAGACAAATTTTAATTGATTAGAAATGTTAGTGATGTTTACTATTGGTGTGGTCAAAAGTGTGATACTATATTCAAAGAAATATCTAATTAGGGGTAGAAACAAAATAGTGAAAGAATACCAATGATGTTATTAAAGGAAGTAATGATATCCTTAGGAAGAAATCTTGAGAAAAATACTTAATAGAGCTATCATAATATGATATAAATGAATATAGGTGAGACATCCTTGGGATTTTTAAAAAATAATATTTCAACTTAAAAATCATAAGATGTCTAAGAAGAATAACCCGTGTAGAGAGTAAGATACATATTATTTTGGAAAAAATCATATGCCATGTAAAATTAAAATAAGGAGTGGATGAATTTTTTAAATTATGAATGCCATAGAATATAGAAAAATTCCCAAAAAAAGACTAACATCATGAATATCACTCATAAGAACAAAAAAGTTGAGTTTATTCCTAAAATAAGTTTAGTAATATAAACATATTTTTTATAGAGATTGTGAATGTAAGACCAAGAAAATGAAAGAGATAAAGGGATGGAATAAATTTCAAATGAAGAAGATAATGAATTTCATTCGATGTTTCCAAAATAGGATAACCTAATATCTTATGAGGAGCTAATTGTAAGGTGCAAGAAAGATGGACACAAGTCAAATGATTGTATCACAATCATACCGATCCATGATGAAATCCTTATGATCATGAATTAAATACCAACTGACGCATGTTCCTTGATGGCTCATGTTGAAAGAAATATCTCGCATAGAGAGAGAAAAAAGTATCCATGCTACCTAAGATTACAAGGAGATCTAAAAATTAATTCATTAAGAGTTCATATGGGCATGGAGATAAAAATTTAAGAGTTTCATAGTTGAAAAGAAATTATTGGCCTCATATATCATACTAAGTAGTTTAAATGGTTCGACCTAAATCCCATATTTTTTTTATTAATATAGTTACAATATATGTAATTTAAGGTGATGATATTTCTAAGTTGAGACCTAATGAAGTGAAGTAAACAATAATAACATTTATAGATCTGAATAAGTAACAATATTGACATGTATTATCAAATGGTATTCTAAATTTCAACTAAAGAAACTATAATCCTTGAGGATGTGAAGTTGGAGATTATCCACTGAGAGGTGGTTTAATTAGAAGCTACTAAAAGATCATAAATCTTAAAAATATAAATTTTGGATTGTTCCTAAAAAATATCTTTCAATTTTTATATATTCGTACTCTCTTATCCTTAGGTTTTCCAGAAATAAATCTATTATTTAGGGGTAGAAAATGATTACATCAATGATAATAAAAATGAAACATATTTTGGTGTTCTAAAGCTGGCCATATAACCCAAACCCTATTACATGTACTTGAATGTTTCTAAATTGTGTGTTGAGATGTGTGTAGGGTATTAGGATATTAATATTTATTTAAATAAATCAATAAATTAGATTCATTTGGTTTCATCTTTATCTCATTTCAACATCCTTCTATTTTATTAAGGTAATTTGTTGGATTTGGTATCAAATTATTGGTATTAAGTATAGATTTTTATCCAATTAAAACTATAATTTTTTCAACACCAATCATGGATCATGTACACTTTGAGTGGAATGAATGGTTTTTCATTTCTTAATACATAATGGATACTAAACCCTCTAATATTGTTTTTAAATTTTTTTCAATTGGGGGAGAAAAAAATTGATTTGGTATGGACAAAAAATAAAAATGGTGGGTTTATGGATCAATGGTTTATATGTGTTGTATTTTTTTAAATTAAGTAAGTAATATACATTATGATTTTCTTTGAAATTATTATAATCCCCCAAGAATATTGGTGAGAAGAGTCATTATGTTCCCAATCCAGGCTGTCAAGGAGGGTTACTTTAAACATTGGAAGTGATGATGATATCACTGGTTTTATGGAAAAGGAAAATATGGATGAAGTTAATACCATTATTTAAATTGTGATTATTTATAAATATTTTGAAAAGTAGTCTGGGAAATTGAGATTATACCATGAAGATCTTGTGTGTAAATATTCACGGAGGAATCCACTAACTGTGATAATTTTTGGTTTTTTATTCCTGACAAAGACAAGTACTGATAAATTGGCCATTTTTTCTACAACAATTAACTAATTATGAAACAAACTAGAATATGTGTAGTTTTCCATTCGATGACATTATTGATAAAGAAACTATAAAATACTTGTTGAGAGATAATCAATTAAAGGGGGATCCTCTGGATTAACATTGAGGGAAATCAATGTATGTAAAAATCCTTATAGATGAGATGCATATTTTTTGAGTCTGACTGACAAACGTATGCATTATATAGGTTGGACGTTGATTTTGGAAAAGGGATAATTATTTATATATCAATGAAATGTTCTGTGTTTTTTATTTATCACTGTTTATGTGTCATTATATAGTAAAATCGGAGAATTTCCTATGTTATATGAGTCATTAAAGGTCCATATAAGTGTTATTACACACATTGTATGAAGAATTCATTTTTTTGTATGACTGACCTAAAGTTGAATGTGTTTCATAAATGATCTTGCTAATTTTTATTCTCACTGTATAGGTTTCATGAAAAACTTTGTAAAATTTTAGTGAATTACACACATAAAAATTTTAGTGGAAATTGAAAGAAATATTATGAATAAATATTCTAAATAAAATAAGAGAGGGATTTTAATTTCTATGATGAAACTGGTATATTATTCAATGATATAACATCATTATCAGACATGTATCATGAATCAAGATAAGATGAAAGATTAACCATCCAAGGAAGGAGATAAAATTAATATAACCCCATATAATTATTGTGTACATATGTAAAGAATGTTAAATGAGAAGATTAAGAGGTCGATAAAATAGTGGGAATATTTGTGTGTCTGAAGCATGAAGTGGATAGAGGCTATATTATATTGGTCACTATAGACGGTCCTTAAAGTATGTTGAACTAAGGGTGACTATCCAAAAAATGAGAAATGGAATAAAGATGAATACAATGTGGTAGTGATGGGTGTTTTATGAAAAATATTTACCTATGAAAAATGATTAACCATTTATGTCATGATAAAATGAATTTCATGAGAGTCAATCCATGATGAAGAACAATGAGACTCATCTAAGTCGTTTTTGTTGATAAATAGTTAAAAATGGACGCCATGTCATGGAATTTAATGATTTGATTAAATTGTTTACCTATGATAAATGATGAGTGAGAAATAAACTTGTATGTCACCATAGAGACCCAACACTAAAAATAAGTCCATCCCACAAATACGTTTCCACATTTAAATGGAATTATAAATAATGGGATCGCATGCACATGTATATTGTTCATATAATGACTTTTTATAGAATTTATGTTGAGGGAAGACCCACGGTATTTCCAAATATTATCATAAAAAAATTGAGTTTGAGTATTTAAAAATATCAATGAATAAAGAGACATGATGTTTGACATATAAAGATATACAATTTTTAAAAATTAAGGGGAAAATATTCGTGAAATATAATAAATATATATTTAAATAGAAGAAATAAATAAATATTTCTCGATTTTGTGCATTCTGAAAATATTCAAAAAATCATATGAAGAATAAGAAGAACATGGGACACAACATTATAAATGTTTCATATATTACATGTATAGTATAAATAAAGTGTGAGACCTACTGGTATTTTGGTGCAATAAATAAAAAAAATATGAGAACAAATAAGAGAAGAGAATATCTAACAATGTATGTTATAATGACCCAAGTATAATTTACATAGAAAGTACATCATAATGAAGGAATAATTAACAGATTACACAAACATACACCCAATGACCATATTAGTTTAGTGCCTTTGGAAACATGAAAATATAAACATTGGTATATATGTGATCTACACTATCTCCCACTAGGCTATTCATGACTAGTGCTCTTCTTAGACACATAAAACATAATACATATCTTTATAACCAAGGTAAAAGAAACATAAAAACGGGTGATCGCATATGCTCGGTAATTGTAAAAAATGGATATATATAAAAATAATCATGACTATAATGGTATGGGAACATGATCATTACATTATAAGACCATACACTGCATATAAAGGATCGTAAACATGAATCATGGATTAAAGATAGGTAGTTCATAAGACATATATCATTAGACAACCAAGAATGTGAATAATGTGAACATATCATTATAATAATACCTATAATTTTTCCAAAAAAACACAACCATGTAATATCATTCCCTATAATTTAAGGACTATTTCAGAAAACATATCAAGGAATTTCAAAATCACTATAGATATAGGGCAGGACACACCACCATCCCCAGTCGTAGTCCTTTCCTTATAAGGGATCTGGTTTCCCCATCATACCATAGTGGATTGGGTTTCCCCATCTTCCCATAGTGTTTGGGTTTCCCCATAATCCTATAATAGATTGGGTTTCCTCATCATCCCCTAGTTTATTGGGTTTCCCCATATTCCTATAGAGGACCAGGACACACTAGTTTCCCATTTTGGATTAAGACGCACATGTTCCCCATTTTGGTTCAATCTCATAAACATGTTTACTATAATTAACTAATGATATTTAAATCCATACACAATATATCTCATAATGAAACCATACATTAATGTTCCATGATATAACAAAGAATTCATTATATAATGACCCATAAAAATTGATGGGTTACATAAACATCATATCATAACTCATGAAATTAAATTGGTATCATAAAAATATCATCGTATCATTACCTATGGAAAATATAATGGTCTCATAATAATTTTATCAAACTAAAACCCATGAATAGAAGAGGGTATCAAAATAATATAACCCATAAAAGAGAATTGGGTTTCATAAACATCACTCCATAAAAATTTAAACTATTCAATAAATAATTTGAATGGTATTATTTTTTCACATCCCCATTAAATCATAAACTATAAAAAATTATTTCATCTTATATAGATATAGATTTTGAAAGATCACATGGAAGATTTATATAGGAAAGTAATCTTTCTTTGGAAATTATGTTTAAAAACATGAAACATTTTCAAATTCTCTTTCATTGAAACCCACATTGAAGAATATATAATGGAAGAAGTTAAAAACATATAAATGTTTTCTTTATGAAAATATATTTTCTTATTTGAAAAAAATTTGTTTCAAACATTAATCCTCTTGAAAACCAGTTTCTTTTAAAATAAGCTTGAAAACTTATAATTAAAGCTTGAAAAAATTTAAAAATAATTTCTCATTGAAAATTTATAAATTAATTTTGAAAACATTTGGAAACCTATTTTCCATGAAAACATGTAAAATACGATTTTAAATATTTTGAAAACCATTTTTCTTAAAAATATATATAATAATCTTAAAAACATTTGAAATGATTTTTATTTGAAAATAACATTGAAAACATATAAATGGATATTTTAAAAAAACATAAAAAAATCTAAATCATTTTCCCATGAAAATGATATTTAAATATCATTTATAAAAATTGTAATTATTTTTGAAAATATGGTTTTCAGAATTAAATATATTTCGAACCATAAAGTGAGATAAATTTATCTTTTCTTAAAAGACACATTAATAATTATATTAATTAACAAATAGTGGAAAATGTTTCCAATACATGAATATGTAATTAATTAATATATGATAATATAGTTCATGAGTTTTCTTGATATATGGATCTTATGATTTCATAAATGGAAGTATAATCCAAAATAATCCTGATAAATGATGAGTTTGTAGCAATTCATTGTTACAACTTTGGTTACATTGAATCATAATTACCATGAGATAATGACATTAAATTTAGCCTAAAATACCATTTCTAGAATAAAATTCATTATAAAACATTTCAAGGTCAGTATATATATCTCATATAAAAATATAGGTGCATAACATTTTATGTTTCCTAAAGAAGGAAAATTGAGATAAAAACTACTTTACCGATGCGGTAACTATTGAATCGTAAACCCCATGAAATATAGATCATAAAATTGAAATTTAAATACCAAGAGAAAATGGAGAATAGAATTATAATACATTGATGGTAATTATATAAACCAAACAATATAAATTAGTGGTGTACATGGAATGTATCTCTCATATATAAAAAGTGAGATAAGAAAACCCTTACCTTAAGTCTTGATTTTCTTTGTGCACATTCAAAAATCATGTATAATAAATATTGGTTTATAATAAATATATTATATCACCATATTATTATTATATAACATACCATTTATTATTCACTTATGACTTTATATTACCTATTTATTAACAATTACATGTTAAAGCAATGTTCTGGTTAATAAAAGCTTTGTTTACCATACGTATTTTGACTGGTTATTATCGACCAAGTTACTTATATTATGATTTTCCAAATTCCATAATTTAACTAGTGACATAAATATAATATATATTCTATATATAAATATTTATAATAATCTATAAAATATAGATATATAAATTGAATACACCATTCACGGAGACGGTAGGTGTACGTACACATTAATGATGTTTCTGTTTTTTCTGTATGAAATGAAATGAAAATTAAAAATAGATATATAATTACAATATAATTATTATTTGATATATATCATATAATGTTACAAAACCTATCATTAATACATTCCATGTAAAGTGTGAACAAATCACACCGCTTTGAGGAGGTGGTCATCCACACACACACAAACGAATTTATCGTATGTAAAGAAATGGAAATAATAAAGGTATATGTTATGTAATATTTTTATAGGAATAAATTAATTATAAATATCATAAATACTAAATAAAAATAGTTTTTACATCATAATTCCCATCCATGATAGGTGATGAAGGAAAAATAAACCACATCATTTTGTGACGCGGTAGTTCACTGTACACAATCATGGTAGGTTTGTTACCCATTTTATTAATGTTAGTGTATGTGTAGAATTAAAACAAAAAATTAAAATGATTAAGTATATTTAAAATACTTATTTCATTATATAACAATGTTATGTGATTAGTTGAGTGGGTGGAGAAACAATAAAACAAAAAATCACATTGAAGAACATTACATATTTTTTGGGTAACTCAATTTTGTTTGAAACAAATGGATTACTGGGTTTTATTTATTCCCAAGTTGGGGATTCTAGGTTTATTGGAGGGTTTTCGGGAGACTACTTATGAATATTTTTTATAAGAAATTTTTCTTGAGAGTTGTAAGAAATATAAAGAGTGAATGTCTTTTTATAATGGTGGGGGAATGGGAATCTTATAAATACCAAAAAATAATCACTACTGGGAGGTCCCAATTACATAATGTGCTTCAAAAATATTCAAATAATGTATTATAATAAATTTATGGTCGATCCAAATCTCTAACACACATAAATATGTCCATTTTTACATTTCTGTTCTTTAGTCTGTAAGTTTCTTTATCTTTTTCATTATGGTTTTTCATATCCATAGGTTGTTTTCCAGCCTAATAAATTTAACCATTAAGACTAAATTATTGTGAGAGTTATTATAAAATATATTTCAACTGAATTTTAAATATTATATAAAATTTAAAATTTTAAAATCCCATTTTTTGAAAATTAATTTAAAAAGAAGCGCATTTAACACACAAAAACATTGTGTTAACCCAGACCATGCCAACAATGTTTTCACTATATATGGATTAATACCTTAATAAGAAAAAGTAATTTGGTACATGAATTTAAAATATTTTTTATTTATTAACACTAAAAAATCACTTTGAATAATAAAGGATCTTTTTAAATTTAAATCATGTAATAGAATGACATTTGTTGTAAAACATCATTAATGTCAATTTTAACATTATTAACTTAATTTTAATTTTAAAAATACAAAAACAGTGTAATTATAATATATTCATTTGAAATACTATAAAATGGTATATTCATGTAAAAAATAATGGAACACAATAATTTATCAAATTTACTTTACTTTTATGGTTTTTAGTGGAATTTATTTTTATTTCATTATTAACAAAATAATCCATATGTTAGCATTTATTAAGAGTTTAATGTCACTATATCATACCTAAAAATTAAAGTTAATTTACCATAGTAAAACCCATTTACCTTTAATAATAATTATTATAACTGAAACTATGTATCTTATTCCATACTCTAATTCATTAAAAATGCTAAATGTATGGATGATTCATTTTTTGTCACATTCCATAACAAATTATATGGGTATCATTCATGAAAATGTCTCCCAATAAATCCTAAAAATAGATTCAAGTACGGATATGGTAAAACTATTAGCATAAAATGTATTTTGAACAAGTGTTTAGGACATTTTGGCCCTTAGGTTTTATTTTTAGTCCCTTACTGAACTTAAGTTTACCTTAATTTTTGTATTTAAATTTAATTACATTCACTAATATTTTTGGTCAAAAACTATGAAGATATTATTAGACAATAAATATTATAAATATTTCAATTTTTTATGTCCATTTTTTCAAATTCAATTCACATAAGTGGCTACATTAAATTTGAAGCTAATATCGTAAGTGTGGGTTTTTTGGGCCCTCCACCTCAAGCATGTATATTTTTGGAACATTGGGTTTCTTGTATTTCATTAGATATTTTTTCATTGTCCATTCTAGAAATATATGTTGACACTCTAGGTGGTATGGGGGCTTATTATGTGAATGTAGTGATGGACGGTGTGTGGAATGAGATCTGTGCGTCTCACCACTCACCGAAGAGAATGCTAATTGTTTCCATTTTTCTAGAGGGGGTACTAATGAGGAATGAGTCTCATATTATAAAATCATCTAACAATATTTGGTTCTATACAATCTAGGGGAGGTAAAAAAGATGATGGAAACACCAGTTAGGAGATATGATACCATCTCAATGACTCAGTCGAATGGAGGGACCAACGGACATATCAATCAATATATCACTAGGGAGTCATGGAAATATGATTCAATCTTGGGACATGATAACCATAGGGAAAATATTATTCATTCCATTTTTTAAAGTTTTCTTATATAATATGGAATTCTTGTGTCCTGACGTAAAATACAAATGTGACTTTATAGATTCTTAGTCTATAAAGAACCACATCTCAATGGTGGTCTTCATAGAGCCCAGACAAAAGGTAGATCACTTACCTATTTTTTCAAAGATAATGGGTTACATTCATCATGTTAATTCATATCCTTGAAACAAAAACATTTGGAATTGTTGGAAAAAAGGTATCAATGTCAAGATTGTGGACACCTCATTGTAGTTTATTACTTCTATGATTAAATATTTAGATGGTGAGTTTTTCTTCTATTTTGTGTATAGTAGTAGTGAGGTGTAAAAGGGAATATAAAATTGAAGACCTCTTTAGTTGTTCCGACCAATTTTTCAACCTTTGTAAGTAGGTGTTGATTTTAATTCAATTTTATAATTGTTAAGGAAGAGATGAGGGACTGGGGTCTTTACCAATGACATGAAAGAATTCAAGAATTTCATGGCATCAAAAATCCTTATGGATAATTGTTTTATTGGATGAAAATTTGCATGGTAAAATAATAAAAAAGTGGTCAACCACATTGGGAGATTTTTGAAACAATTATTTTTAAAATATTCATGGATTTTATTCCTTTAACCATTCTATGGTTACCCGCTTGACTAGATCATGGTTTGGTCACTCTCTGTTTCTGGTGGTTTTGAAGAAGAGTGAACCATGGATTTTTTGATTTTTTATTTTAAAAATATTCATAGGTTAGAAGATTTTATGAAAATTATGTTGATTTCTTAAAATCATGTGGTTGTATGGAGGGGTTGGGTGGGACTTTCTAATTTTATATGGTGGTTTAAGAATAATATTCAGACATGGATGGTCGATAAAACAAATGATGGTTTCAGCCAGAAAGGGCATGAGAAGGACATTGAAAGGTTAGAATATGTCATTCTATACATGTGGGATGATAGCATTTTTTTCAATTATTAATTATTATAAAATCCTACTCGAATAGAAAATACTAGAAATTGAGAGTCATTGAATGAAGAAATTGACGGTTTTATGGCTAAATAAAGGGGATCATAACACCTCTATCATTCAGTAATTCTTAAAATAGAAGAAGATAAATATGAAAATATGATTGAAGATTGATAATGTATCTTTCACATCATATGTGTATGTTTATTGGAGAATGGATTAATGTCATTTTTAAGGATTAATAGAATGTATTCATACATCCAGGGGAAATGGTTTTGATAGGTCGAGTGAGGAGGAGGATTTTTTAGGTTGCATTTTGAGGCTTGTGGAAATTGAAGACAATGATTATTTGGTGGATTTTCTAAAAAAAGAAGTGAATATGGATATCATTATCAACCTAAATCAATAAAATGAACTATGCAAAGATATAATTCTTATAACATTTAATGTAGTGGGTTTGGACTTTTTCAAGATCTATGTTGTGAAAGTAATTTAGGAATTTTTAGAGTGGTTTCCTACTATAGGTTTGTGTGCTTCCAAATTTATCTTAATCCCAAAAGTGAAAGACCCTATGTCCCTTAACTAGTATAGGAAAATTTTCATGTGAAATTTTTCTTAAAATATTCTCACTAGTCTAATCTCTATATGATTGAGGGGAATTATTCCAATGGTTGTTTCAGAATAACAACACGGATTTGTGAAAGGGTGAAGAATTCGAGGGGAATTCTATATTCCCAAAGAAATAGTGGAGGACACTAACAAGAGAACAACTAGATCCAATTTTATCATTAAATTATACATGTATAAAGCATATGACATGATAAAATGTGGATTCATCATTTATGTTAAAAGGAAATTTGTATCTTAGTAATAGCTCTACGACTAATGTTACAGGTGATTCTTTTTTTCAGGGATTACTACCTCCCTTATAGGGAGAGGTTTTGGTTTCTTCAAAAATGTGTGGGGTTTTAGTAAGGGGATCAATTGTCTCAAAATCTATTATTCATGCCTTAGGAGGCACTCTAAATAAATTTTCTTAAAAGCATTGAATAATTCAGGATACTACCTTAATCCAACAGAAGTGGTAGTGGGTTATTTCACATCTTATATTTTCTGACAACATGTTAGTGTTTTTATATGGTAGTCGAATATCAATCTAGAGGATGTCAAAAAGATTCGGGGGAGAAGTTGTAATGAATACAACTCCAAATGACTTATCATGAAGACCCTATTTCTAATAGAAAAGGCCAAAACATTCTCTTTGAGGATGTCATTAAAAAAGATCACGAGGAGAATTTAAAATTGGAAGTGCAAGTTCACATACTTAAATAAGAGGGTTACCTTGATCCATATATTTTTAACATCAATTCCAATTCATGTATATCCATTATCATTCCACCAAAGGGGACTATCTCCAAGATGTAAAAAATCATCACAACTTTTATTTGGGATGAAAACCAAGTGGCTTGGTGGTCATTGGGATTTGTGGAAACGTATGGGAAAGTTGATCTATGGGGGTAACAATAGTTTCCATGATGTTGTTGAAACCATGAATTTCATGTAGGGACAGAAAGACTGGGACATTCTTGATGGTATATCCTTTTCGGTGAAATTTATTACGAATAAGAATGGTGAAAAATGAGAGTATTCGGCATGTCGAGGTGGTATACTTTCGAACCTATCATAATGCCTTCTAGAGAATATGGTGGAAATGAATAGTTACACTCTCTGTATAGTTTAGATTATTGATATTAACCTATGGATGCAGAATTGGGATGGAAATAGTTAGTACTTCCAAAGGTGTCCATCTTTGAACATCTCTTTCTAAGAGATAAGCCATCATCCAGCTTTGATGAAGGCGATTCTTAATGAATAGTAGAGGTCTATTTTAGAAAGCATTATTATGAATGAGGAATCATAAAAATGTCTCTTTATGGACCTGATCACTGGTATATTCAACAACCCTGACTTCAAGAAACATTCTTATGAAAGGAAGGATTTGGATGAGTGGGCAGCAAAGGTATGGTGTTAGAACATTCCTATAAAATGGAACTTCCTTATTTAGAATGTTTGAAAATAGGAAATTCTGATGGACAAAAATATTCAATATAAAGGGGTGAACATTTTATCTTGATTCCATTATTTTTTCAGACCAAAGTTTAAATCAATTATTCATCTCTTCTTCTAAGGTTAATTGGTAAGAATATTTTGGGATCTCATGGGGAAAATCCTAAAATTAATAGCATAAAAAATTCATGGAAAAAATTTCTCACCAGTTGGTTGTAAGGAGTAAGTGAATAAGGGATAGAAATAAATTTATGTGGCTTAATATTTTTTTATACTAAAAACATTTTTGTTGTGATAAATAAAGCTATATATGGTATAAAACACTTCTCCATTTTCCTGAATGTAAGGATGTAAGAACTCATTTCAAAAATAGATTCTACCATTATAGGTGGATAAAATATCTCTATGTTGTGCAGATTATTTTTGGGGTATTATGTATGATCTCTCAATCTTGAATCCATGGTAGATGGATCAGATGGTGTCCCCCGTAGAAGGGCTTGAAGATAAATGTTTATGGTTCCCTCAAGGCCAGATAGATGAGGGGTGGTGAGATGGTGTGGGATATCAGAGGTTCTATTCTCATGGATTTTGTTTCTTAATATATACCTAACAGATCCATTGGTGTAGAGGTTAGAGCCTTGAATACATGAATTTTGTTGTGTCAGAGTTACAATTTAATGGTTGACAATGTGGAATCTGACTCAAAGATTTTTGTTTAGATCCTTTAAGAGAAAGAAGATCCCCCATGGGATTTGACATAATTAATTATAAACTGTAAATCAAGATACAAGAAAATGCGATATTCATTTTCATGTTTTTATATAGGGGATTTTTGCGACATATGTTTTATCCTGAGAGGGGAGAGAGGATGAGGATATCATTGTTTATAGCAACACGGGTTCCATGCCGAATGACGGGAATTCCCTTGGCCTACACCACTTCAGGATACCATGATTTGTTATTTTCTTCTTATTCCATTTCTTTGTGTATGCCTTGAATTTTCTCAATAATAAATTGATTTTGTTGTTGTGGCTAGAAATTGGGTTTTTATTGTGAAATTTTAAAAGGTACTTTACGTCATTATATCTTAGTTATATATAAAAAGGATTTCAATGACCTAAATTGGATTAATAGATATATAATTTATTTTTTAATACTTTAAAACAATTTTTAAACATAATTTATCATTAATAATTATTTAAATTAAATGTATTTTTTAACAAAAATGAAATATTTTTCTTTATTCTTCAAAAAATAAAAGATTTCATATAAATACAAAAATTTCACTGGAAACTAATATTAAAATTCATAATTCAAAAATGAAGATTATTTTTACAAGTAAAATTTATAAAATCTTCCAAATATAGTTTTAAAATAGGTGTCCCACTAAAAGGTGGTAAAACTATGTCTTGTGTGTAACACAATCTAACTCATTGGTCTGTGTAACACAATATTATATTGGTATAGAATACGATGAAATATTAACATCATGTAGAATAAAAATTAATAATAACATGGTTCTTTCACATAACACAATCTATATTTAGTGCTTTATAAAATATAAAATATCAAAAGTTTAAATTAATTTGAAAAAATCACAAATAATCAGGGTGTCACATTCTACAACTTTTAAAATGAATTTCTCACAGAAAACATACCAGAGTTAACAAAATTTTAATTTTTCAATGTTCCTTTCATAGAAACGCATATCATAAAAATGAATACTAAAACATCTTTGAAAAAGGGGAAGTTGGAATCATAATGCTTATCCAGATTAACTCATAAATAGTTTTCCTCATGGGAAAAAATAGGTGGAAATTGAAAAAATATACATGGAATAGAAATCTAGCCATAATGTTTTAAAAGAGAGTGAAAGAGATCAAGGTTATTAGAATGTTAAAAATAAAAAAATCCCTAAATATACAAGGATCCAAGGGACCATTTTATTTATTGAAAAATAAAGTCCTATGATATAATTTTTAGTATCAAGATCATTTCCCTAGAGTTGAATAATTTTCATGATAATACATACTAACATGATTCATCACAATACCACCCTCTATTATGCCTTGATCAAATTACACTTTATCTTGTATTCCAAAAAATGAAGGTGAATTATTCATTATTGTAGCATTAATAAATCAAGAGGTTCATAAATATTATTATTGACCATTACATTGTTCCTTATCACAAAAAAAATGTTTATCTCATGTTTTAAATTATGCATAAATCCTCATATGGAGATATAATACTTTAATCTATAAAACATCATCTGATGTTTAAGGTAATCCATTCAATAAATGTTCAACATCATAACCATTCTCAAAGATGAAAATACAAAAATTTATAAAGAAGTACACTAAATTAATTTAACATTGATCCCCCCAAATATCATAAGTTAGGTCTTGGTTGTCACATACCAATGATATGAATACTGTTATAATGTATTCTATTGAAACAGGATAACAACCTGAATTACCATAAATCCTTTTGGAAAATAGGCATGCTTCCATATTCCAAATATTATACGATATATTTCATAAAGATAATAACTTTTGAAATTCATCAATAATAACATATCCCACTTTTTCAACAAATAAATAATTAGTTCCAAGGTAATTTTTACTATACAATTTCATTTATTCATATCAACCATTTCTTTATCCAAGAATGTAAAAATTTTCTAAATGTCAGGGACACATTAAGGGTTACCTTTCCTTATTCAAAATATCACATTTCCATTAAATCCCTTTTCGAGTTCATAAGCACCATTCAATAAATTTTTTGAAGTCCTTAATGGAAAACATATACTTAATGATTCATATAACATTATTATTGAATTCCTATACATATACACATTATTCTTCCAACATTATTCTTAAACCATTTCTCAAGCTTCATCATCTCATCCCTTAATACCCATTTACTATAATATGAAATATGAATCTTGTATTAAGGTTCATCAACCTCAATCCAATCATGCTTATTATGTTTAATATAAATAATACCTTATGAACATCACATCACTTTCACATGTCATTTGTTGTCTCTTTATCTTCAATACTGTAACAAATACTTGTGGAACATATTGATTTTCTTCAAGATATTTTCACTTGGGAAATAAATTTTCACAACACCTACTACCCACAGCTGAAAAATTCAATGTTAACCCAGTTCTTTCTACATCCCAATATTGGATAAAACCAGTAATCAGAGGGTAATAAAAACTTATCATAGTATAAAACAAATAATGATGAAATATTACTTATAATATGTCTAAATAATGAATCCTACTTATTTAATCTAGGACACCTTAGGTTTATCCTAGTTTATTCATAATAATCTTATATTAAAATCTTTCATGTATGTTTGTAAATATTTTGTGAATTCCAAAAGCATATACATCAGGAGTGTCGAACTAGGGGTGTAGTAAGGTCTGTTGTCATGCACCATTTTTTGATCGATTCTAGATCAATATGATGTTTTTGAGACTGTTACCCCTATTTACATTTGTACCATATCAATATCCAATTGTAGTATCTAGATTAAGATGTGTTGCTGGGAAACAAGCCTCTCAATCCTTTACCAAAATTCTAGGACATTTTCTCAATACTTAAACATATCGTTGGACTTATACTTAGATATATCCCAAGATAAATGCCTTAAAATATCCCCAAAGATCTCCCGAATGTTTCCTCATCCTTGTTTACAAAGGTTAACTAAACCATTAATTTTATACCAAAAATCAGACCTAATATTAATGTACAAAGAAATTATTACATTTTTGGGGAATACATAATGCATTAAAAAACAAACACCCAAATACCATATTAATTTAGTTCTTTTAGAAACATGGAAACATAAAAATAGTATATAAGTACGATACACTTTCTCCCACTATGTTCATCTCGACTATCACCCTCCTTAGACAGATCTAACACAATACATATCTTCATAACATGGGGAAAGGAAACATAATAAAGGATTGTATTATATGCTAGTTAATGTTAAAAAATAGATATGTAAGCATAATCAAGAGCGTAAGTGTATGAGAATGTGACCATAAAATTAGAGGATAATACCTTGCATATCAAAGATCATAAAACTTAATCATGAAATAAATATTGAAAATTCATAAGAAATGAATTATATAATAATCAATAACACGAACCATGTGATCATATCATAAGCTTAAGACATAGAATGTGTGTTAAACACATAAACATGCAATATCATTCCCTAAAGGTCATGGCTCATTACCAAAAATATATAAGGGACCTTCATGGGGACTACACCTACTGGGCAGGACACATCACCGTCCCCATTCACAATTATTTCATTATAAGGGATCATGTTTCCCCAACATCCCATAGTGGATCATGTTTCCTTATCTTCCCATAGTTGCTGAGTTTTCCGGATCTTCCAATAGTGGATGGAGTTTCCTTATCTTCCCATAGTGGACCAGGTTTCTCCCTCTTCCCATAGTGGATTAGATTTCCCCATCTTCCCATAGTGGGTCAGGTTTTCCCATCTTCCCATTTTAGATCAGGACAAATAGGTATCCCATTTTAGAACTAGATTCACCTATTTCCCATTTGGTTTAAAGCTCATCAACATGTTTCCACAAATTATCTCATAAAATATAAATCATTATCCAATTCATTGGAGGTAGATATAGGTCTCATCCATGTCATTATGTAATCATGCATACATGTTCCACAAGATAGAAAACCATTCATCATATGAGGACCCATAAAAAGAGATAGTTTTCATAAACATCATATCATAACCCATGAAATGAAATCGGTATCATAAAAATTTCCTCATATCATTACCTATGTAAAATAGATAGGTCTCTTAATAATCTCATCAAATCATAACCCATGAAAAGAGGCCTATATCAAAATAATATAACTCATGGAAGATAAATGGGTGTAAAAAATACCACTCCAACAAAACATAAACCATTTAAGAGAGAATATGAAAGGTATTCTGGGGTTTTAATCCCTAGTAAAACATAAAATATAACTAATTATGTCATCTTATATAGTCATGGATTTTGAATGTTCACTTGAAACATTTCCAAAGGAAAATAAAATTTCATAGGAAATTACTTTTTATAACATGAAATATTTTCATAATACTTTTCTTTGAAAAGAACATTGAATATAATTATAATGGATTCTTTTACAAACCAAAAAAACATTTCTAGAGGAAAATTTTACTTCTCCTTTGAATAATTCATTTTAAAACATTAATCATTTTGAAAACAATTTTCCTTGAAAATAACCTTGAATACATATAATGGAAGCTTGATGAAAGTTTGAAAACTAATTTACTTAAAGGAATATTGTATAAGAATGAGATAATTATGAATCTTTTTCTCATTGAAAACATATAAAATAATCATTAAAACATTTTGAATCCATTTTCCTTATAAACATATAAAACAACCTTTAAAACATTCAAAACCCTTTTTTTTGAAATAAGATTTTAAAAAATATAAATTAAGCTCTTAAAACAATAAAAAAAATTTAAAATAAACTTTACTTGATAATTATATTTAAATATCATTTTAAAAAAAATTAAAAATATTTCCTTAAAACATGGTTTTTGCAATAAACTAGATTTCTCAACTGAGAGATAGATAAAGTTATATTTTCATAAAAATAATTTCAAAATTATTTTAAATAAAATAGAGTGTAATTTTTTTTATTAATACATGAATATATCCTAATTAAGAAATGTATTAGAAACTTTATGAGTGTTATTGAGATATGGATCAAAATATCACTTTAATGTTAGAATAATCCAAAACTATGCTGCTAAATGATGAGATTGTAGCAATAAACTATTACCACTTAGGTAACATAGAATCATAATTATCATGAGAGAATATCATTAAATAAATCCCAAAATATCATGAATAGAATAAAATTCAAGATATAACTTTTCAAAGTTATCATATAACCCTCATAGAAAAATTTAGGTTCATAACATAGTGTGTGTCTCAAAGAATTAAAATTGAGACAGAATTAATTTACCTATTTGTAACCTTTGAACCTGAGAACTCAATAAAAAGATATCATAAAATGGAAATGTAAATAACCAATAATTTAATGATAATAATAGAATAATAAATACATTTTCAGTATATACATCAAATAAAATAATTGAGTGGTGTACATGGCATGTGTCTCATGTATATAAAACATGATATGAGAAAACTCTTACCTTAAGCCTTGACTTTATTTGTACACATTCAACGATCATGTATAATAAATATATTTTTATTATAAATCATACAAAAAAACATATTCCTATATATAATACCATATATGATTCAATTATGACATTTCAACATCCGTTTATTTACAATTCCATGTTAAATCAATGTTTTGGGTAGTAATTGTTTTGTTTATCATAGGTGTTTGGAATTCTTATTCATCATCCTCTTACATAGGCAACGATTTAATTATTTAAAGAAATAAAATAATTATTTATATATCTTATATATTAATTATATAAATATTTATATTATTCTATAAATGATATATTTACAAAATGGAAAACATTGTGCTTGGAGATGGTAGTTTGTACGTACGCGTGAACATCTTTTCAGTTTCCTTATCGCATTAAACACCATAAATGAAATATATTTTTATATATATATAATAGAATTATAATATAATTATTATGTAATATTTATCATATAATTCGTTAATTCTATCCTTAATACATTCTATGTAATGTGTGAACGAATCGTATCTCTTTAAGGACGCGATAGTCAGCAATTCCATAAAAAAAGTAATCATATTTAGAAAAAATAGAAATCATGAATGTATTTGTTATATAATAATTAAAAAATCAAAATAATATCATAAATATCATATATAATATATAAATAAAGTTTTTCCAACATATTTTCCAACCATGAGAGGTGATAAAGGAAATAAACAACATCGTTTCATGAGATTGTAGTTCACCGTACACAATAACAATTAGTTCATCACCCATTTGATGGAATGGTGTGTATGTGTATGTATAATATTTAACATAAAAACATTTCATTATATTTATGACACTGATGTTGTTATATAATCTTGTAATGAAAAGAGTATAGTGGATTGAGAAAAAAATGAAACATAAAATTCACATTAAAGAATGTTACCTCTTTTTCAGGTAACTCCTTCTGGTTTGCACCAAAAGTATTCCTTAGTTATCATTGTTCCCAATGTGAGGTTTTTCTGATTATTTGATGGATTTTAGGAGACTATTTGGGATGATTTTGGATGATCCAATGTGTCTTGATAGTTTTAATGAAAGGGAAGAGTGAGTGCCTTTTATAATGGAGGGGAGTGGCAATCTTGTAAATAACTAAAGGTAATCACTGTTGGGAGGTCACCCTTACCTTAAGTGATTCCAAAAATTTTAAAATAATGGATTAAATAAAATTTATGGCCTATAAAATCACTAAAACACAAAATTTAGTGAATTTTAATAATTTTTTACCTTACTCCTTATGTTTCATTATATTTATCAGTTTGGTCTTTCAGTCGTGTAACAAGCTTTCCAACCAATTTAATCTAACCATTATGACTAAATTAAGTTGAGATTAATTATATAATATATTAAAACACAATTATAAATCATATATATAATTTAAAAAAAACAATGTTTTTTGGAAATTAATTTCAAAACAAGCGCCTTTAATGTGAAAACACGTTGCTTTAACCAATACAGTACTAACAACATTTCTAATATATATGGGTCACTATGTTAATTATAAAAGTTGAATTGGACTAGTAATAGAAAATTTTTTATTTATTAAAATATAAAAATAACTTGGAAATTAATAGTATTTTTATTAACTTTAAATCATTTAATAAAATGTCATTAATTGTAAGATAACCTTATTTTCAATTTTGACAATATTAACATAATTTTAATTTAAAAAATATCCAATCAATTATAGAATTAAAATATATTTAGATAAAATATTTTTACAATGATATATACATCTATAAAATTAATGGAAGAAAATAATTCATTAAATTTAGTTTACATTTAATGGTTATAGTGTTAATTATTTTATTTTTTTATTAACTAAAGAATCCATGTGTTAGAGTTTCTTAAGAGTTAAATGTAATTATATCAACCATAAAATTATATTTAAATTAACTTGATTAATAAAATACATTTAAAATTAAAAATAATATTTATAACTGAAAATATTTATATTTCTATAAACTCTATTGCCTTATAAATGTTTAAGGTTAGGAATGTTCCTTTTTTGGATTTTTTTTCTTAACTTATTATATGAGTCACAATAAAGAAAATGTGTCCCACTAACTCATACAAGTTTAAAAAAGAGGGTTTATTATTTAAATATTGGTATTCATAGGATTTTGGATATGAATCTTGGTAATTTTGGCCATTATGATTAAAGTTTCACCCCTTACTATGATTAATTTTACCATAATCGTTGTAATTAATTTTAATTACATTCACTAATATTTTTTAAAAAAATAATTTGATATTATTAGAATAAAAATATTACACATATTACAACTGTGTTTTTATTTTTTTCCAAATTAAATACACAAAAGTGCCTTTATTAAATTTAATTTTTAATCCCATAGACGTAACAAGAAAGGGCTTTTTTAATATGAAATGTTGAAATGTTCATTAAGAATTTATTTATAAAATTCATATAAAAAATTATTCAAGGACCTAAATTTGATTAATAAATATATAATTTATCTATTTTTACTTTAAAAACAATTTAATATATAATTTATTGTTAATAATTATTTAAACCAAAATGAAAAATTTTAACTAAATTTCAGTATTTTTCAATATTCATAAAATAATGAAACTTCTCATAAAAATAACAAAAATTAACAATAATATAATTTTGAAATTAGTAATTCAAAAGTGGAGTTTATTTTTACATTTTAAATTTAAAAAATGCCAAAATATAGTTTTAAAAAGTTGTCCTATTAAAAGGAGTTAAAACTTTGTCATTCATGTAACACAAGCTAACTCAGTGTTGTGGGTAGCACCAGATTATTTTGGTGAGCATATAAATAAAGATTATATGATATAGAATAAAAATCATAAATAAATTAGTGCTTTCATAGAACACATACTAGATTTAGTGTTGGGTTAAATGAAAAATATCGAAAGATTAAATTAATTCAAAAATAATAATAACAAAATATTAGTGTGTTACATATTCTTCTCCTCATGCATAGATAAAGAATATGAGAGATCCAATCTACATAATCCAATGATAGAACTATAAAGTTCTTGATGTGGGACACTTGATTATAGAAAATGAGGAAGGAGATAACATACACATTCTGTGAGGGAAATGTTCTTCATTATCGATCTAGTACACAAGGAGTATGTCAAATACTATATTATGTTGAGAGTGAAATATATGAAGTCACTGCTTAATTTAAACTAGGATAATTTCAGGATAAATGGGTTCAATTTCATAACCATTCTCATGATTTACTTGATAAAACAATAAATATATGCCTGCGGGATAATAACCCAGATGCATTGAGGATATAGTCATCCTTTGCGAGGAGAACCATGCCAACAAACTATAGTGTACTCTTCTTTTGTTTTCTTATTCTATATCTACACACCAACAAAATTATTGATAAATATATATTGGATTACTTACTGAACACATTAATGGATGAAAGGTGATAAAATACACACATGATCCCAAAACCCAAATGTTTTTTGTATTTTTTGATTAGCTTTTATCTGTATTATTATACATTAATTCTTTAGCATCACCCATAATCTTTTCCACACAAAATATCCATAAAATTAGTATATTATATATAATTCCCAGTGTAAAATGGAAACATAAGAAGGGGTGAGATGAAATTACCAATAATAGGAAAACATATATATGGTTGAAACTTGATTAGAACATAATCATAATAAAAAACAGAAACATTAGATAAATATAAAATTGAAAATAACATTTGATAATTATAGTTTTATACTAGGCTTGATAGAATGACATATAACCCGAAAAGATCATTAACATATCATGTTTTAGGAATATGAGAGAATAATCATTATCCAAGTAGCTTAATATAGGTATACAAAATAACATAGAAATGTGGAACAAGCTTAATCATGGGAAATCATATCATTTTGGGAAAACCTATTGATGACCCACATTTAGGCTATAAGAAAACCAATTTATTCATGTGATTAAATATGATATAAAACAAAATCACTCCCACATATTAAATTGTGAACAAACCATTTAATATCCATGCATTACATCATAATCTCAAGATATATAATATATTTCACATTGTGTAGGAGGGATATATCAGACCCACCCATCTCATATTAATAAACCATATATATATACATATATATCTGTTTCTCTTAGTGTGTCTATTCCATACAATATTTATCATGCATCTCATTATAATAGCTTGTGGAAGAAAGAGGGGTTACATAACATTTTCAAATTATATCATAGAAAATTACATAAAGAATTAGAATATATTGTAGGAAAAATATCCCAAAATAAATGTATTATAAAATAATTTTGGGATATATCATTAATATTACCCATTGTATACATATAGTTTTTATATAGAGATTAAAATGTAATATAAATTACAAAAATAAACTCTTTCTAACCTATTTTTAACATTCTCATAAATGATAAAATCATTATTCACTTTTAAAAACAATTTTTTCAAAGGTAATAATAATACATTTTAATAAAATTACTTTTAAATAATCCCTAGTAATGTAACCTTGATAAGTAATAAATTTCATGTTAAAAAATAGGATATTGAAGATTAAAAATAAATCAATTTGAACTTAATTCCTTTTTATGATTTTTATAAAATTTTATTAAAATTCAACATCGATGAAAAACATATGAATCATTATTTTGAAAAGATTTAAATTGAAATTTAGTGTGTATATAACATAATACATATTTAAATTTCAAAATAAAAATGTTAAAAAAATTGGAAGGAATGAATATGTACATGAAAGATAAAGTGTTAATTGGGATGATGGGAATTATTCATAACAACTTCAGTTTTTATGAAGAATTTAAAAATTTGAAAATATTATGACAAAAAGATAAATTTACATAGAAATTAAAGGGGTAATAATATAATAATATAATATAATATAATAATCAATATTTCAAAATAAATATTCAAAGAAGAAATTTTAATGCTCAATGAAAAGGGATTGAGTCAACAAGACACTTTAATTTTTAATAACTTTTATTTTAAAAGGAAATAATTTATAAAATAGTTTGAAAATAAATTACTTTGTAAAACCATGAATACTTATATGGGAATATTTTTAAGTAAAAATAACGTGGACAGTGTGAAAATCTATTCCCATAAAAAGTGTCAAAAATTATTATAACTCCATGAAAGGAAAATGAGTTAACAAAAACAATATGAAATTATTTAATGAAAATCCATTCGAAGAAATAACATGAAATAACACTATATAAAACATTTAATATAAATAGAATATTTATTTAATAATTCAAAGAGGTGTTATATGTTATAAATAAATGAAAATAGGTGCATATTGAAAAATATATCTCAAATGAAGAAAATTGAGATTATAAACCCTTATAAACCTTGATATTTATGAATTAAGAATCATTTAAAAATGTTATTTTGTGAATTAAATACAAATTCATAGAATATATGGAGTAAATAAAACATAATTAAGTTAAATGGATAAATTTACCAAACATAAATGAATTATTATTAATAAGAATTATTATAACACAATGAAAGGTTATTTTGGTAAGAATAAGCTTTATCATGGTTTCCTTCTGGGTCGGATGCAATATAACCCCCTATATAATCAATTTTGGTTTATTTTTAATCCATATCAAAACCATATTTATATTTACTTTAATATATACCATTTGTATAGGATTGTTTACCCATTTATTAATATTTCATTACAGAAATTAATATTTGGGTGTAATTGTTCCGGTTTTTCTACTTTAGATTTCAAATGAAGGTCCAAGATCATGATCCTTAACAATTTATTCATCACCTATATAAGAGTAATATATTTCAAATAGGTGTTTTTGACACGTTCCTAATGTGAAATTATCATTTTATGGAATCCTTGGTGACAATTCAAAAGGAATAGTAAAATCCAATTTTTTTAGTTTTTTTAAATAAAAATAATGTAATTTTAAAATTAATATAATTATATATTTTTACATTATATATTTATTAAAACCTCTTAATTCATAATAATTACATTATATTACCATTATTTAATTTTTATTATTTATTCCTCAAGAAAATTTAATAACAAAATTTATGAAGGTGGTAAAACCAACCCAGACAAGAATGTGTTATAACTAATAAATGAGTAATATAATAGAGTTATATTTTGCTAATATCATTCTTATAGAATAATAATAATGAAAATATATAATAATTGAAGATTTAAATTAACTTTATAACTGTTGGTGGTTATAAATTCAATAGAAAAGAAATAAAAAAGAACTTGTTACTTTATTTTCTTTTAATCACTCCTTCAACCAAAGTCTTCCCTCAGAATGATAGACATATGTCTCATTCTTGTAAAAAAAGGATACCAAACATGGGATAGTAATTTAACATATATAATTTTTGTGGGATTAATGATAATTTAAAATGATATAATTGGTTGTAAGTGGTGGCAGAGAACTTTATTTGTAGGTGAAAATGAGGGATATTTCTTTCAAAGATTGAGTTAGTTGAAGGGTAAAGATAGAATCAAATTAGATTTTGGTGAGTTAGGTAAGGAAATATTGGAAATAAATGTAATATTGAATATTATATATTACAAAGGACTTATATATTGAGTTTATATAATTTTAAATAATCAAAGGTCAAGCCATGCCAATTTTACATCTTTTTACCTCTTTTATATTGTCTAACTATTTACTATGGTAATTAATTTTTACTAAAAATGCAAGATGAACTATATAACCTAATTATGAAATGCTAATTACATGTTTAGGCACATTACTATTATATTCAAATACTAAAATTGATAAAAATTAATTTTAAAATATGAATTCCTATCCTGTAAAAAAACCCTTTTTAAATTTTCTTTCAATAAGATGAATTTATTATGATCCCATTTTATTTAATAAAATATTATCTGGATGTAAATTTATTTTATTATATATATTATTGATATATTTCACCAAAATTATTTATCATTAGTTTTTAAAATTAATTTATAATAATTAAAATAAATTATACCCAAAAAACAATTCTTTACAATATGTCATGAACATTAAATGTTTTTATTGATAATTCTTAAAAATTTATTATTTATATAATAAATATTAATTATATATTTTCAATAAACGTTTATTAGAAAACCAATTCTCATTTAGTGAAATATTTTATATAAATTAGCTATTATAAAAATTAAAAATGTAAAAAAATACATGCAATATTGAAAATATACATTTTTTAAATAATTATATGTTTATATAATCCACACCACTTATTAAAATACCCCTAATGAACTATAAATAATTACTAAGGGATATATAAATAATGTTAACAGTCTCAAGTGTTGATTTAGAAATCTTGGATCATGTAGTCATTTCAATGAGTTTGAATTTCTCATGCATACGATTTCACTCAAATTTTACTCTTTAACGATTATCTTGAGAATGGTTTAATTAAAGCCCTAGTGATCCTATCACCTTTCCTAGTTTAACAAAAATAATCATCATAAGTTGATACCATTTATTTCCATTTCTACTTTGTTTTCATAATACAATTACATCTATTTATATTTATTTATTCAATTTTTATGTTACAACAATCATGTTTATAAAATTAATTTATCTAATTAATTTTTCAAATATCTTCTAATGGTGTAAATATCTATGAGATCCTAACAAACATATAATCTGAAAGGTCATTTAATACTAACTTTTATAATACATCAATATATATAACCTCACATAAATATATAAAATCATTCATATTTTCAATTTACATAATTCTCATAATTTTTATAATATTTATGATGGTTTTCATTCCTTCTATAATCATAATCATAGATACGATCACAAATGTAAACCATGACGATGGGTATTTCATATTTGAAGTCTTTCTTTACATGTTGTTTTATTCCTTTTATATTCTTCATAATGGTGTATCATATTGTATTACTATAATGTATTAATGTTTATATTTATTTATATCATTAAATCCAATTAAATAATATCATAGTTTTTCTAGATTTATGTTAGATCTAAAATTATCTATTATTTATTTTAAGATAAAATTCATAATTATAATAATGGGATATTGAAAATTAGAGGGTGTTTTACCATGTCAGAGCTAGTTAAATCCATTCATCTTCTCATGGAATCGCTTCCTGGATCTCCCTATGATTATTGGTCTCTTGTTCCTATTGTTTAAGCATGATTCTAGTAAATAATAATGGAATCATCTCAATGTTGTGACCTATGGACATTAAAAGAGATTTAACTCGACTCATTACTCATTCTTTTGACAAAGGTTCATCCCTTTGTGGATTTACACAGTGATTTCCCAAAATTTACTCAAAATTGGTGATTTATCATGTATCATGTGATAGAGATTTTAATATGAGTTCTTGGATCATGTGTTGGGTTTTACTCATGTTTTGCTGAAGGTTTAAACCATATGAGGCTTCTAAATTAGGTTTATTAGGTTATTCCTCCTTGAATTAAATTGAATAATATATAATACTTCTTTATAATTAATGTTCTATGGATTATGATGTGTGATAGGTCTTATAAGTGTGGTGATTCTATGTGTGTTCATGGTTAGAGTTTTAGTGTTTATATCTTATAGGTGTTCCCTTTAATACTTAATCATATATAGGTATCTATTCACTTAAATTCATGTGATTTTTTTTAAAATAATTCTTTGAAGGGGTTGGGTGAGTTATAGCTGACGATATAAGAATAGGTAAATCTATTTAGTAGTCAATTAAGTGTTTCATGTCAGAGTTTGAGCACTGTGTAATTTCTAGTTTCCACACCTCTATGTAGCATGGGGCCTAAAATCTATCAAAGGACCTAAAATCTGTCATGAATCATGGAAAGAATAGTACATTCCAAAGAGTGATCTCTATAGAGAACCCTAAGGGACTTAGTAATTTTGATAGAAATTCCATGTGAATACCCATGAAACTCTTTTAGTGAGGGGAGTAGAGTGTTAAGGATGGGTTTAGTGTTTTTTGGAAATCATTCAGTGTTAGGATATATAGGTTAATTGATTTTAGGAGAGTATTGGAACTCTTTATAAGTGATCCTCAAGGAATATAGTGATTATAAATAGAGGTAACGGTATCTCTTTACAGTGGGGCTCTAGAGGAAGAATCTTGGAAATGTGAAATGAGTGTAGGTAGATGGTGGAAAGCCATATGATTCTTGGATACATTTGAAAGGGGTGAAAATGGGTATAACTCATGGGTATTGCTCGGTTTGTATATATAATTACTGTATGAAAAGTTTGAAATGGCTTCAAGAATCTAGTTTGATACCTTAGTGGGCTAAGATACTAGTTTCATACTATAGAAGGGGTATATATTGGAGGAATTTACCACAAGTTCCTTTGGGATATTTTTGGGATAGATGAATATGGTTGTCATTCATTATGGCCAAGTATAACCTAACGATTGACCATGTGAGTTATGTATTTACAAAGGCTCGTGAAATGAGTTTTGTAACTATAATATATTTTAATTGATGTGTATGAAGTGTTATGTAATAGTTGGTTATGATAATATATATGTAATACCCTCTAGAAAATATTTTTGTGGGATTATGTTCATCTCCAACTATGGGTAAATCTACAGTCTTGTTTCCATTATTATTTTTATATTCTGAAAAGGTTCCTTTTTATTAATTATGAGTTCCATATGAGACGTCAACCTCAATGAGAGGGTGGTGTTATGATATGTGGAATGAGGCATCACCCTGAGTGATAGGGCAGTGGTAGGAGATACATTATTTGAAATGGTAGGATACCTCACCATGAGGGATAGGGTATTGAAATGATACATAGTATGTATCCAAGAATGATACATCAACCCAATTGAGATTTTGGTAGTATGATACATGGTATAAAGTGAGGTATGAGACCAATCTTGAGTTAGAGAGTTTTTGTGTGAGATGTGGTATGTGATATTCCCCCAACCCTAAACTGGAGTAAGAGGGTGGTGAAATAAGATATGATATGGGATTTGAATGTAGTATAATAAAATACCCTTAGTGAGGGGGTATTTTTGGAGATTCAATTATAGGTACCTTTAATGAGTGATTGGCATGGGTATGGGTTACATTGTGCGACAAAATCTTCCATCAATATTGGCCAACGAATTAGTGGTTGGCGTATTTTGGTCCCTTGGTAAGCATAAGATGACCTCTCAAGATTTATTGTATGATTTATATTTACATTTCATTTATTTTAAACCTACATTAAAACATTATATATGATGAAATATGTTATGGACACCTTAGTGGAAACCTACTAAGTTTCGTGATCAAACCCTGTCAGGGAACCGTAGTGTGTCTGTAGACCATTTTTTTGGTTTTCTAGTGATAGTTTTTATATAAGATCTAGTTTGAGTAGTTGGATGGATGATGGGAGACTGGCCTAATTAAGGATAAGGGTTATTATAGTCAATTTCCCCTATATTTTATCTTTTCATTATCTTGTACTAATTGGGTCAGTGGTATAATTTTATCATCATCATGTATATATAATTATTATAACATGTTGATATTATTTATTATTGGTTATTATTATTATATTTAATTGTACTAGGAGTATAGTCTCCCCATTTTTCTCATATACTCTTGTCATTAGTTGACTACCTTTCACATGTTAGGAGGTGTTTTTGAGGTCATTTTCTACTCTGGGTTGGTTTTTTATGATATTTTATCTAGGGAATTATGAAATTGTATTAGATACTTGTTTTGGTTGATTTACTATTTAGGTATAGTATTTTGGGGTAATATTTGGATCATATATAGACCTTATTCCCGGGTTTAGCTAACCAATGTATGGGGGATGTCTATGTTACCAAGTAAGGGGTTATTATTCATAGATTTTCACTTTTACGATTGAGTTGTTTTATAAATAATTATGTTCTAGTATGGGATTTTTATTTTATGACTTACTCTCGACCTATGGTGAAAATAGGTGTATATTCCGGCATTATTCATATGCATAGAGGTATATAATTATATTTTTATAACTTTTTTCTGGATGTTAAATGGTTTTCAAAAGTAGAAAATGGTTATAAAAAATTAGTAAAAGAAATAATTATTTTGAGAAAGAGTTTGGGAAAGAGTTTCAATTAATTAATACTCCATCCCTAAGTAAAGAATTGTTTTTTTGAATGACCTATTATTGGTGCATTATTGAATTGAATGTGAGATTATGATTTTATTGTGTCCTTTATGTGAGAATTTTATTACTATAGTTATGATAATGGAAGATTATATCTTAATAACGGGTTTGTTTGAGGTATGATTTAGCTTGTGTTAGGCTAAAGAGATAACTTTCAGGTATGGAGTTGTGCATGTATAAGCGGACATAGTTGATTAGAGACAATATAGTTGGTTAAAAGGATTTATGACATTTCATTTAGTGTGTGGGATGTTCTTATGGGTGATATGAGATGGGTAGGTATCCAAGTAAGGTTAATTTTAGTTCCATCTAGGTGAACTGTTGTTCTTAACCAAGGTGCATGGGAGACAAACATATATTAAGAGGGGTATGGGTAATAACATGGTATTGAGTGATTAGTTTTCTTCGGCATTGCCTTTTGTATGTTGGTAATAAATCCACCAATGTTTCTTCATGAGGGTACATTTTCATTGTAGAGTTTGATAGATTTTTTTGGTTAATGGATCTAGTAAAGAACTATGGTTGTGTTTTAGATAAGGTAAGATATCATAGTTATAGATCAAGATTACCATATTCATATGTTCTATGGTGGTATTAATGATTTATATGATTTAACATGATTATAATGTATGTTTTTGGAAGAATATGGGTTTAAATTAGGATATGGATCATGGAAACTGATGATCATGAATGGATAGTGATATGTGAAGAATGGATGGGTCATTATAAATGATCTTTATTTTGGTAACATAGCATCAATGAAAAATTATTGAATGAAAAATTCTTCAGAAATATAGAATGCTATTAGGAAACATCCCCAACGTGTAGTGTCTTTTAAAAATACCCTAAGAGAGTTCATCTAATGAATACTTATAACTCTCATTAGTGGGTTCATTAAATGGATTGGGTTGAGTTTTTCTTGGTTACTCATTAGGATTCTTATTGGTTCTTGGATAAGTTTAAAATATTGATCTGGTGGAGATGAAATGGTCATGAAGATTTATTGGGAAATTTTAGGTAGGCCTCTATATTATAGATTACCATTGGTTGGTTATGGAAAAAGGTATGTCCTAGTTGTAGTAGGTTAGGACCATAACCAAAATAGATAAGGTGCCCATGGAAGACATTTGTTTCTTATCATGGGAAATGTGAGATATCAGTTAGTGGTCATTATGATGTGTTTGGTTTGTGCCATTATGTATTGTAATTTCATTCAAGATTTTTAATATTACATTATAAGAGGGGGAGTGAATTGTATTCCAATGATGACTAGGTATTTTTTTCTCAGTCCTATAATTAGGTATATAAGACAACAAAATATATTATAAACTATCAAAGTATAAAAGTATGAATTGTAACCATGTAATATTCACAACATAATTTAAAAGATTGTAATGTAATCATTGTATGATAATATTAATTACACAATGAAAATTTAAAAATAAAAGCAATGTAAACACACTATTTGGAGTATTGGATAACAATCTAGAAACCTCTAGAGGATATTATTGACAAGATGCATCCAATTCACAAGAAGAATTCACTTTCATCCAATGTAGAAAGAGTGTTTATAAACATAATACTTGGTATCCTAGATCCATACCTAAAACTTCCTCAAATGTAAACCTATTGGAAGGTATTATTTTTCTATAGAACTTCTTCCACTATAATAACGTCAGAATAAAAATATTATATAAAATTAATATTATTTAAAAAAATCACACATAGGTCACTCACCCCACAGAACCTCTTCGATCATATAGTTTTCAGAAAGTCAATGTCTGGACTCTAAGGAATATATCGTGTTGGTTATTATAACTTCTGAGCCCCAAATTTCATTGATATTGAGGGATAAAATAAATAATTATAACAATATGTAGTGCTAAGATATTTACAATTAAAATCCCACCAGATAATATCTATTAGATAACTTAGAAAAATATTACAAATGTGATAACTCAAAGGAAATGGGATATTAATATAGATTCACACATAACCAATTTTATAGGAAAATGAAATTATATTATATTCCATGAATCATTAGTCAATTTATCAAAATATTCTGTAAAAATATCAATAGTAAAACTCATATCTCTTTTATTTTAATTCCAATAGAAATAGATACATCCTTACATCATCAAATAGATATATATTAATATTTTAACATCTAATGAATTAGTCACTACTCACCATCACAATTATGCAATGTATCTTTCCAAATATTATATCTATATAATAAAACTAAAATAAAAAACTTCTATGTTAAATAAAACACATTACAAATTGTATTGGGATATCTAAAAGATAAAATGAAGTAGGAAATTGACCTAAAAAATATTACACTTTTTAACAATCATAACACATACTGGTAATAAGTAACATTTATAAATTTTAAAAACAAAAACTCTTTGTGAAATCAAATAGAAAAATTTGGAGTTCACATTTCACTCTTCAATATTCGACTCAAAAAATTTCAATAAAACAAGACGGATCCCTTACATAAGAAAAAAATTCCATTGAATAACCTATACCCCATTTTTATTTTCAAAAAAGAAGTACATTTTAAAGCAAAACATTAATCATAAATAATATAATAAACATTAATGTCTAATTAAACAAAAATAGTATTTTAAAAAACTACCCCATTATATTGTTATTCAACCCCTTAGTATTTAAATATATTTTATAATATTCTCTACCTTTTATCCATCTCTCTCCCTTAGTGATTATAAATTTAATAGAAGATAAATGTTATTGTTTTATAAATAACTAGATTTTGTAATGTCCATTAATTCACACTCTACATCAAAAAATCTGTTGAAATCAAAACATCGTTGAATATGTAAAATAATTTAGAAACATTTAATTATATATATGAATATTAAATTATCATGAATATAATTTTAAATAAATTATTTTTCAAAATAATTATTAAATTATTAAAGGTATTGGAAAATGAAATTAGGAATCGATTCTCCCCTATGTGTTTTAGCCATAATCATTCCAGGCATCTTTATCTTTCTCTCTATGATTTCTGATGCACTCTTCTCTTCCGTAAATTGATTTTTAAAATAGTAAAACTCATATTTATGTCTTATCAATATCTAGTCCTACTATTTATGTTTCGAATCAGAATATTAGAGATTTCAATAGTATAATCTCAATTTCCCTTTATAAAGACCGACATTAATTAAATCATAATAAATATCCTTTCTAAGTAATTAATTCATGTTTACTAGGTTATGGATTTATTTTTCCTAAAAAATTTAGTATTTCTCCTTCATCTTAATGTTATATTATTGTTATTCATAGAAATTATTAAAGTTGGTTTTGTTCTCTTTGATCTCAACCTATTGGTTGATGGTTTTCTTTATCATCGATGACACTTGACCATCAATTGAAATTTATTGAATATGACTCCATATTGAATCCATTTATGGTAGAGAATATATGATATATGATATTATTATTATTCATTCATAATAATATCATTAGGGTAAGAGCAGCCTAAATCATAGACTCAACTTCTATAGAAGCGTCAATAAGATCTTTTCCAGTTAATGTTTTACTTCCATTTTTGAAAATATCTTCTATCACTTTCATTATACTCTTCGATGTATAAAACATTTCTCTATTTTAATTATTTATGGTCACCTAAGGATGAATAACATAAAACATCATCACTTTCAAAAATTCTCCATCTTCTTAACATTCTTCAGTTAAGATGCACTTTTTTAAAATTATTTAAATTTGACCTTCAATATGATAAGGGTTGAATTTTTTTAGGTATGTTATTTATTATTTCTAATTTATAATGAAACTTTTTCAAAAACATCCATATGACTTTTAAAAATATTTTCATATTTTTTTTTCTGATCTTAACTTCTGAGAATCCTTCTCACGCTTCTCTTATTGTTGAGATAGTAATATAGAATATTTAATTTCGTTATTATTCTTGTGAGAAGATGATTTATTTTCTATAATACTTTTTTGTTCTTTTCTTTTATGATTTTATTTATTTTTATATTTCTCGATAATCTGTTTTTTACAATTATTATTCTACGACAATAAATATACTAAAGGGGTTTCTATTGATTGCATTTTGATAAATGTTTTATCTTATGGATGATATATCGGATTCATATGGAAAATATTTTCAAAATTAAATGGTGAATTTGTTCATAAAAATTTAAATCCATTACCCCATAATTTATCATTGATTTAATTAAAATATAGTTTAATGTCCTTACATTTTAAATTTAACTGGCCTAGTTAAAACCCATTGCACATTTTCTTATATGAACATCACAATGATAATATTTTCCATTATGATGAAAAATTAAGGTATATAATGGTATTGAATTTTAATAGAGTATTGATCTTCTTTTAACTATATGTGAACCATTAAACCCATTGAAAATGTTTTCTAATTTTCCAATGTATATGATTCAACTTCTGAGTTTTCAAAATTACACAGAATAAGGATTCCATATCATGAAATTTTAAAAAACTGAAATATACATAAGATAATGATAAAAAAATAAACCTTCTACTTTATGTAGAATTATAAGAGCACCTAAAAAAATTTATAGAAAAAATATATTATTTCTCCTGGAATTTCAACGTAATATATTTTACACAGTCTATGTTGTAAAAGAAAATAGATCTATAAAACTATCAGAAATGTTTTGGGTGGAATAAATTCTATTCTGATGAAGCTTTATTTCTAAACTCCAGACCTTGAAATTCAATAAATTGTGTTTAAAATGATTTATTCATAAAATTCAATTATTTTTTCAATCAATATTTCATTTATAATTTGTCATGGGGAAATTTCTATGAATAATGAAATTCATAATCAGCAAAGAACATCCAAGAATCGAACAGTAATATAATGTATTTTTAATACTTCACATTGAATATAGATATTCAACTCTTAGTCCACTTCCATTTATATAAGTGATCTTAACTACCAATGATCTATCTTGATCAGATTGTCTAAATAAATTCATGCCAAAAATATAATCCTAAAACTCTTTTTAAATGAATATAATTCTAATAAAATAGATTTAATTATAATTAAATAAATAAATAAAAATTCCATGATTTATTGGAATATAAAAAAATAAAATTAAAGGAATGATAAGTTTATTAAAAGTTTCATAAGTTAAGGAAATAAAAATATTACCTTTAAGAAGTTATCATCCATCACTATAGAATGATATTCTTCCATAGAATTTGGTTCTTAATAATAATCAAAGTCCACATTCAAATTGTAAATTTTTTGTAATGGTAGAAAAAACAAAATAAATATCCCTCTTAACATGGGAATTAATATTTGATGTAAAATTTTCAAGTGAAAATAAATCTACATAAAAAAAACAATGATGTATGTGTAAGACTAAAAAATAAAAGATAAAAATATAACAATTGATTTTCTAGTTGAGTGATATGATAAAATTTTAAAATTATATGAATTAATACTTTGGAAACATAAAATAAAATTGTGTATCATGTTATTGGATATAAAATACCAATTATTGGCATTCCATTTCTTTATATGATTAGAAATTATATTGGAGGGTTTAAAACATGCTTCATTCCAAAATTATTGGTAAATATAACTTTTAGTTCACAAATTATTCCATATATTTTTTTCATGTAACACCGAGATATTTTAATGTAAGTTCATTATGATTTATATCATATATGACTTGCAATAATGAGATTAAAAATACCATAAAATAATATATATGACCATTATAACCTCTCTTTTGAATTATTGGGTATAAATATGAATAAAAAATTATTAAATATATATATAAATTTCTTATACAATAAAAATATATTGATGAATTATTAGAGAAAAAATCATTTAATTTTTATGTAGAGTTATATTTTTCATAAAAAATACATTTCCTTTAAAATTTATTTTTATAAGAAAATATTATATTTAATTTTTAAAACTTAAAAATTTAATGTTATAAAAATAACTAAATTTTTTTAAATCAGTATATAAAATTTATCTTAGGTTGAATTTCTTGGATATTCAGAAAATATTAATTTTCTAGTGAATAGTTAAAAAACTTATTTTTATAGAAAACTAAATCTTTTTCACCAATGTAAAAGTTAATTTTTTTCACTGAAATTGGTTCAAAATATAATTAGAACTATTATATATAAAAATATTTTAATTATGTTCACTGGAATAAATTTTATGTTTATGTTTTTTATAACAAATATATATATATAAATATATTTTTCTAAAAAACTATTTCTATGAATGCGATGTGTTTTACCTTTTTAAATTAAGTTGATCAATATTGCTAAATAATTTTAATAAAATTTATATTATATATTTAATAATATGTTTTGACATTCATCTAATATTTTTTTATAAATGGGATAAGAATAAATCATGTTATATGCATAATGTTGTATTTTTTTAAAAATAACATTTTATTTCATCTGGCATACATTTAATATTTTTTAAAACATGAGGTTAAAATTTTATAAATAATTACAATTTATTTTTAGGAATTTTGAAAAATAATCATGGTAAAATTTATCACCATGGTAAAAGGTAAATCAGGTTAATATAGGTTAAAATAAAGTGTTATGTCCGCTATTTTTCATCTAAATTCCTATTAGAATAAGTTAATTTGACCCTTTCCACCTTAGTATTTAAATTTAATTATTTACGGGATACTTATTCTTGAAAATTTCCTATATAATATTCATTCAAACAAATGTTATAGAAAGTCACTCTCTTAGTTTTAAATATCTATTATGTTTTCACATTGGGACACAAGAATGAAACGAATTAATATTAAAGATAATTATGAGAATAATGAGATATATCTCATGATGTATAATTATTCATAATTTTTAGCGATTATTTAAATACATTAAATTCTTAAGCAACAGAGATACATTATCTTTCAACTAATAAAAAATATATTAAATTTTTTTAAATATATTAAAAGTTTCATAATTTAAGAGAGTTATATTTTTACTTCAATAGTTTAGATCTCTATTAAATATTGTTTATTATTAAATTTATTATATTCTAATTCAACCTTATTCTGGTTGACTTTATAGTCAAATTAAATGAATAGTGTAAAAATTTACATTAGTGATATTTTATCAAAATAATATTTTATTAAATTATTTAAAAATCAAAAAAACATTTAAGAGGAAAATGAGTATAATATTTTACCTAAAAGTTCATATCTTGAACATTTATGATCCAATTTTAACCATATATATGAAATTATAAACCATTAAGTTTTAAAAAATCATTACTATGATTATGGTTAAGAAGGATAAGAATTGAGTTAAACCAATAGATAAGGTTTCAAACACCATATAAACCAATCTAGGTTATATTATATGACGTAATTATAGGTTAATAATATATTATATTAAAATATATTCCCAATTGTAAGAAATATTATTTATAATTACTTTTTTATAATTTAATATTTTAATAAATTTCAAAATTTTCCATCACCTCAATTATAAAGATGAACCACTTCCTCTTACTCCTTTGCACCTTTTGAGATATCAAGCTTGACCAATACCTAAAACAATAGCTCCACAAAATCCATGTACACATTTTATATGTTATTTTCCTAAAATACCAACCCTATGATCTTTAAGAGGACATATAGGGGAGGTCCTCAATGAAGGGATAATCACATTAACTAATCAATTTCATTTAAATTTCTTATTAACTACCTTAAAAATATGGTATTTATCATAAAATAATTAAATAATTATTATAAATAAAATTATTATTTTTTAATTATTATGAAATAACTATTATCCATCCACTTTCCCATCAAATGAAATGTGAATGTTTCTCTCATTCGTGCATACGATATACCATCTCCACATTGCAATAAAATCCATTCATCATCAACATCATGTTTGGATGGGTATTATGATTTTTTAAATTTTTATGTATTACCCTTATGAAAAAATTATAATATTTTATTATAATATCACATATTCCTTATTAACTTCCAATCCATTGGAGAAGAATAACATTTATTATGCGTACCTATGGACTACCTCCTCTACTAAGAGATGGGATTCGTTTTTTCATTAACATTTTACATATATGGTAATAAGGATAAATTTCACGAATATATTAGATATATATGATAAAATAATTATTTTGGATAGAGGAATAATTTTTTACCTTTCTTTTTTCTATCCATTGAAATTTGAAATCAATGTTCATGCCTACGTGTGGCCTATCATCTCCTTGAACAATGTAATTCATTTTTCTATCTTCAAATTTTAGTAATGAATCAATATATATATATATATAATGAATCTATATGACATATGTGTATATAATAATTAAAATTCTTGATATGATGGGACCATGATCAAATTACAAGGACCAAAATTACGAAGCCAAAAATCTAATGAAAAATGAAATAGTTCACATCCAAAAACATTGATTTTAATAAGGAATTATTGTTAAATGAGTTGTGAAATGCTATAAAGGATCATATATTATATTATGTACATTATTATATTATATAATTATAATAAATTTAAATCTATTATAAATGATGTTATATTGAATTCTAAGAAAGAGGAACTTAAGGTAAGGAATTTCTAGCATCACCTTTTTTCGGGCGATTTACGCCAAATTCACCACCAATTTCTTTTGTGTGGAATATATACTTTCCAATTGACATGTTATATCATTTAAATCCTTATTTTAATTGTATTTAAAGTTTAATTGATTTTATTCTTTCATGTTCCTTATGATTAAAAAGTGATACAAGTGGTAGTATATTTACATTATAACATTATTGTTTATCGAGATTTTTTTTGATTAAGTTTCTAATGATAAAATACTATAATCCACCTCTAAAAAACTCTTAAATTTTCATATCCACTTGTTATTTTTTGATATGGTGTTTTTTAATTCAAATATACTCTATTTAAGAACTCATGAGACTCAAAGAATATTTTTTAATGAAAATATGATTGCTTTCTCCCTTCAGTCTAAAACCCTATTCCATTTGTATCCTTGTTTTCTAAAAATATTTTAATGAATGTTTTTAATATTGTATTGTTATTTTTTAATATAAATTTTTACCCCTGATTGAATTTTATATAATTTTTTTAAAATCAATCTTCTTTACATTTTCATTATGAGGTGCTTTTTGATTTTTTTGCTATAATAGTGTGAAAGGAATTTTTTTTTAACTTATACATCATAAATGGTGTCTCCCACTATCAGAACTGATAAATGTTTTGAAGATTACATTACATGTTAGAATGTTTAATTTAAAATAAAATCTCATCATTAATACATGCATAATTTTTCTATTTTAAACCGTTATTTTAAAGTGAAAAAGTTATTTTCCTCATTAAATTTTATAGTGATCCTTTAAAGTAATTTTTCATCAATTATTACATAATTTGATGTTACTTTTGATTTTCTAGTTATAGAAACTAATGATATTGTCTTTATTATTAATCTAATATTTTTATGATTATGATGATGAGATGTTTAAAAACCCCATTTTTCTTCCATGGATTATGTTATAATGCTATGATTTATGATCAAATGAAATTCGTAAGAATGGAATATGATTTTGTGACAATTTTTTCTATTAAATCCCTCCAATTCATTGGTTAAATATTGATAAATCCTAAGGTAAATATGTTTTTCATGAACCAAATTTATTTTCCGACATTTTATGAATGTACCTAACTTAGATTTATACAAGATTATTATTGTAATTGGTTTTTATTTTCATATGATTATGGGTGGTCGTGGCTTTCATGTTGATAAGATTATATTCATATTGGGTTTTAATTTCAATATTATTATTCCTGGACATAGAATTCTTGTCTATAATATTATTCATGGACCTGGTTTCATGTACATAACTTTATTCTTGGGCATGATTTAATGACCTTAACATAATGAGTGAACATGTTTCTATTTATACATGTTAAAAAAGTTATAATATTTTGTTCTTACCATAATTCCATGGCATATGCCAATTTTATGCTCTCATAGATCATGTTCAATGATTCCATTATGATTTATGTCTTGGAAATATTCATGATTTATGACATGAATAAAGATTGTGATCTATGATGTGAAAGGTATGGTTTTAAAAAGTTATATTAGTTTTCTCATACCCTTATTTTCATGTTATCTTCAATTGATCATTAAAATATCCCTTTTCTACCTCTGCTGAGAATTTGACCTCACCCATTTTTATGCTTCCTTTCCCTGGGTTGTGAAGAAATATTTTTAAGTTTGAAATATCTAAGAAGGGTTTAATTTTTGATGAAATAAGTAGGATATGATGTAGTTAATATTTTAACCAGTTGTATGTGTGTCCAAATTACCAAAAATAAAAGACCTATATGATTCTAGTGTGGATATTTATGTTATATAATGTATATTAATCCAATTAGATGTGATATATATATATATATATATATATATATATGAAAAGTATGGGTCATTATATTTGGTTTCATTCAAAGGATTAGTTAACCTATGGAAACTAGAATGAGATAATTATAGTGAGAACCCAAGAGATAAGCCTAAGTATAAGATAACATACTATCGTTTTAGTAATGACTATGAATGACCTTGGTTAAACCTAAGGAGTAATATATAGAAAATAATTATTGTTTATTTAGAAATAAAATAAATTAATCTTCATGATAATTTTTTTACTACTATTATAGTTGTTGCTCATTCTATATTTTTTTAGTCATTTTGTGCAACTAAGAGGATGTGTGTTAATGTTGTTCAATAAAGGAATGACTTACATAATTAGAAACCAATTGAAATGGTATTTGGAATACAAAACCTTATGATTGTGACTAATTATCTATATATTTATATGATTAACAACTTGAACATAGGTGAGTTTCCGAAAACACTTAATTAGATAAAAATTATTTTCAGGAAGACTATGGAGGAATGAAGTTTCATCATTATATATGTCCTGAATGTTGGAAAAATCAAACAGGAGAATATCTGAATGATATGGGGAGATGTAATCTATATGGAAGTAAAGGTAATAAATAAAGAAATTATCAAGTATAAATAGATAGGTTTATGGAGTAAAATCAATTCCATCCAAATATATCATTTATCGTTAATTGTATCATGTGTGGGTATCATGGGAAATATTTCAGCCAATGCCATAATTTAAGGGTTAACTATCATACCATGAAAAAACCTATGTTATTAAAATATTTTAAGAGAAATTATTTAATTGTTTATGTATTAGGATAAACCAATTATATTAATGATATTTTATATATAGGTATCATGAAACATCTAGAGATTTCACTTCTATAGTTTTCTATAAGGATTTGAAAACATATGTTGAATGTTACTAATGAAAAATAAAATTGATAATGTTTACTTAGTATAAATAGATGATTTAAATGGATTTTATTGTATTAGTGACCTTGAAATTGGAATTTGATTTGATGATAAAGTAATTTATGTCATCTTTTGATGAATTTTATTAAATTTTTATATTTATATAATATATTCAATGGTATTTGATTTTATTTGAATTTTTGATGTCAACATAGGAGTTATTAATACCATAATTGTATTATAGATTCTTTTTTATCATGCATTAAAAGTCTTATAAAACCATTTTGAGGTTTTAAGCGGTTGAATTTTGGGGTGATTTGAATTTAAAACTGGCTTTTTCGAAGAATAATATATTGAGGTCCAAATAACCCTTTGGGTTAGTATATGATTTAATTATAATTTAATTATTGTCTATTGGATAATGGAATATATATGATCTTGATGGTTGAAAATCTATTTATATGTAATGTGATATTTTTGCATTCACATATGGTTAAGTTAAGTATTACATTTGAGGTTAGTATCTAACTTGGTTTCAAAATATATTTTTTGAAGTTCACTACATTGAATGATTATATCATGATTTTACATGGTGATTAATTATATTTTTGGAGATGTTTCATTTATTTGAGGAATGTGCAACCCTTCGGTTTAATAACAAATTTAACATGAAAGATTATATTTGAATAATTCAATTAAATTTTTGAAGATGAAGTATAAATGGTATGTCGTATCCTTTAAAAATAAAACATATTTTAATTTTGAAGTTATTTTAGAAATCTATAATTTGGAGAATAATATTTTATTTCTTTATATGGAGTTTTATTAATTTTGGGAATTATCTTACCTTGTGATAATCATTTTTTGGATTTGGATAATTTATAGAGATTGTAGGAATGACTTGTCATTATTTTATGGATATTATGGTCTATTGAAAGTTAATTTTAGTACTACAAGAATAAAATATTCACCTTTAATGTTCATTTATTAGAGTAATATATGAAATTTTAACTAATCAAAACATAATCAAAGGATGAAATTTTGTTTATGACATGGGATGAAATCAATTATGTATATTTTATCAATGTATCTATCAATACAGTAAAATTTTCTCTAAGATTTAGATAATTGGTCTTGAAATAAAATGTTATAATTTTAACTTTATTTTTTAAGAATTGATGGTATTTGAAACTATAACATATTTTTGTTTCCTTGGTTAATCACTTTATCTTGAACATGTTCAATGTAACTTCCCATGATTTGTACTAGTGGAAAATACAAAAAAAATTAATTTTTTTGGTGGATGGGATTGATCATAAATTAATCTTAATAATCTAATTTAGACATTTGTTACACTTAAATGTGATGTTTTAATATGTGGTTTAAGGTCTGATATGTGACTTGGGTGTTCGGTTGAGTTTCAGAATAACTGGAATTTGAAAAATCTATTTCTAGAGAAACATATTGGGGTTCACGGTTGTTCCATGGTTAGAGCTAACTATACAGTCCAAACCATTATGAAGGTTTGTATAAGAAATTTTATTGATGAAACCATGTAATCCTATGTGGGAAACTGTGATTCCTGGTTTAGGGTTGCAGAGTGTTCAACAATATCTCTTTAATAGGGTACCCATTGTGACATGGTCGTGCATGATGTGTTCAGAAAATTATAGTGGCAGGAACATTTTTTATCAACCCGTGAACCTAACCATTTAAGGGGGTGTCATATTGGACATTAGCAACACAATTGTTCCACACAATTATCCAAATCGTGTATCCAAACTATATATCACATTAAAATGAAAAAATTGACCATGTCTTTCACCAAATATAAGTTGGAATTTGAAACCATTATCCTCTCCCATTTCACCAAGTAGCCCTCTACATGTGATCCTTAATTCCTCCCACTTCCATGGGTATATATCCCTTATTCGTGGTTTGAATCGAGCATTTTCAAGTGCATTGGAAGGATATCAGTAATACATCATTTCCACTTATTACTTTTCCTCATTTATCTCACCATATTGGATTCTATTTCCATATGAGCTCATATTCCCTATTTTAAATGTGTTTAATGAATCTTATAGCTTCTCCCTTTTCATATTGGATCAAGACCTATTATTGGATTATTGTATTATCCTATATATGTGGTAGGGTGTTTATATTCTTTTCCCTAAAGTCTTGATATTTATAAATTATTTTTTTGGGCCATACGTCTGACATAACCTTCATTGATCCTAAATTATGAAATTAGTCGAATTGATCACTTATAAGTCATTTACACATTTTAGGTCTCACTTACACAAATTTTGTAGTGGAAAACCTCAACCCAATCCATTCCATGGGTAGGTTCATTAATGTTCCATGATGTCTTGTCTCCTTTTTGACCAAAACGCCACCTATATGTGTTTGAATTTCCTTAATAATTGGAGTGACCCAAGTATTTTGATTAGTATAAAGAGTAGTGTTGTGTGAAATATATAATACTAAGACCCCATATGTATAACACTTGCGAGTGAGAGGTCCCTTTTTAGTTAAGTGTATGGTGCTGGGTTTGGATAGTTTCATGGGCCACTTATGTTTTTTAAATGATTATAGATTACATCTTCAGTGCCAAGTGTAACATTAATTTGATAAAATGGTGTTTTACATGTATTTGAAAAATGTAATTACCAAAGGGGATTTGAAGTAATTTGAATTATAAATTGGAACATGTATTCACATGAACCATTTTATTTATTATAAATAAAATGTTAAATGAAATGTAATTTGAATTAAACTAAGGGATAATGGTTTTCCATGGGTATATGCCCTTTATTTCTTATTTATTACTTCAGTAATTCTTATGAAATGAAATGACCAATTTTCATAACGTAATTTTTTAAGTGGTATGGAGTCAATGCTAACCATAACCATCCCACACTCCATGTTGAGGGTGATACAAGGGTTCTAATTTGGGATTCCATGAATCTGTTCATCGATCATAATAACTTGAATGTTATAAATAAATTATATCACATGGGGAGTAATGGGTGGGTTCTTCATATAAAACCATGGACGAGCTCACTACAAAGATTAATTTATGCTACATATGAGTGATACATAGTTCCATGTTGAATTTCTTAGGTCTTTATTATTGTGTAATGCTACTGAACCATGAATTGATTGATACATGGTTATAAATGTGGTATACCAATGATGGGATTATAGGGTTATGAATTTATACAATGTTGTAAGTGATACATGAGTGCCTTAAAAAATCATGGGATAGACTCGTATGGTGATGGGTTTTTTAGTTCTCATTGAGCGACACATGGGTTTCCATTCTATAGAACACCTTGTTTGGGATCAGGTTTCCTATAAATTAATTTATTAATAAATTTAAGAAACATGAATACCCTATTAATAACATGCTTGGAATCAGTCTGTGACATAATTATATGTCATCCTAGTTATACTTTCTTCCCGTGTTATTATACCTTAATATTTAAAGAACCTTTTCTGATCACATATGGATTCCTTGGGTTTACACCTCGACTCCTGGGTAATGTAATATATTTATATATATTCACACATATGTTCATACATAGATTTTATATATATATATAAATACCTATCTATACTTATTATTTTATAAATATATATATATACAAGGTGGAATTTGTTCAAAGAAATTCCAGCTTAAGCTTTAGTATGTAGTTTCGGTCGGGTGTCCCGAGGGGAACCTATAGCAATGAGGTTCATTTAAATTACTAATATAAATTAATTATAAAATATTCATTGTAATTATATTATTTTCATTAACTGTATTACATTAAAAACTATTGGGGGTGGCATACTGAGTTTATCACTCTCCTAGTTAGGGTCGTCAGTTGGTACCCGAACAGACCTCATGGTTGTAGGTTTAGGATCACGGAATTTTCCTTCTTTACTGCTCTTTTTTCTTCTTTATGAGTTCATAATATCATAGTACTAGGATGATTTTCTGTATTCACAAGGAAATATCCTTTGGGATTTTTTTCATTTCGTAATGCATGTTTGTGTATTACTTGAAGTGTGTTGTTTAATGCACATTAGATCCTATTCATCCATGGTTATTCATTAATTATTTTTTATTGAGAGTTATTATTATATTCATATACATTGATTTATAAATGTTTTTTGTGTATTAATTTCTAATCCAATGGTTTTAGTCTCCCCATTTTACCACATTTAGACCCTCACTGTTAGTCCATAGTCTCTGGCATACGTGGGCACTTGTGGCTATATGGTGAACCAACCTTGGGAAAAATTTCAAGAGATTTTGGTTTGAGACATTAAAAAGTGGTATTAGAGATCTCTTACTTTTGTATTATCATTCTAGGTTGTTATAAATTATACTTGGAATGTGTTGGCACATGATTGATAGCTAGTTTCTGGGTTCTGATAACCCGCACATGGGGGAATGATCATGTTTCTCCTGACGGTATTGATGTTCATGAAAATTCGTTATTATAGTTTATTATTATTTCACCTTGTGTGACTATTTTACTAACAAAAATAATTAATTTACGATATTTACCTATGAACTATTATAAAAAGGAACTATTGTTACATGAATCATTATAGTAACATAGAGATTCACATGTCATGCATATTCCTTACCCTGTAGATTGATTTATTGATTCCTTGATTGATGAAAATATATATTCCATTATTAGTTTATTTATAATCATTACTATTCAAATATTTGGTTATTTTATTATATATAATTATTTCATATATAACTTTCTTTGGTGATTTCTTAGAAGTTTACCTATGTTTTCTATTTTCTTCGTAGCTTGTTATTCGTAATATTTTTTATTGTTATGGCATAGAATACCTTGTTATAACTAGGATATAATATTAAGTATTAATGTGTCTATATAAAAATATTTTGTTTTTTCCATATATCTTTATGGCCCCACCTTAACTAACCAATTAAAACATGTTTGAGCCACAGACCATTAGTCCAATGGTATGAGTCATTTATGGTCGTGAGTAAGTGGGTGATAATAACAATTTATAAAGTGTATGGGCATTTATAAATTGTGAATGGTAACCCATATAATAAAAAATTATATATGAACTTCTTATAATTTGATATTTAAGGTAAAAACCAAGTTATATTTACATGTATGCCAATTGTAACTTATAAAGGAGCGTGCCTTTATAATTTGTGAACGGTAATTCATCTAACTGAACCGTGGTATATGATAAATAAAAATCCTTATAGAAATTTTTTTTCATTATGAAGGCTAATACAACTATAATTTAGGTCTGATGACCTCTATGACTAAATCCATAAATTCATGATTGGACCCAAGTATGTTAATTGTGGAATCTTTCTTATGAGATAAACCGATTAAGGGTGTTTTAATATATTGAATGAAGTTATCAGACACTCTTAGGTCCCCTTATCATTTCTATGATTTGGTACTTTTAAACATGGGGGTATGATTATAAGTGTCTTAAAACACTTATATGGTGTTACAAATAGACATATGGTGGAATCTTACCTGACTAGTCCCATTTTTAATAATGGAAGACTTGTTATATATTTTGTGAATTTACTATTATGAGGGATTGGTTAATTAAAAGGTCAATTATAACCTAATGTGTGTTTTCCACTATAGCTTGAAATTGAATTTTTTTAACTCAGTCCATGTTTTAGAACTTAAGTCAAAATAGTGATTTAATATTTTAAACAGTAAATTTTGACATAATTTTCCTATTATGTTTCATGGTGAAAACTAAATAATGTTCTTAGTAAAATTTTATTTTATAATAGGTACGTGATATTCCTAATATGGGAGATGATTAAAAATATTGTAATAATTGAGAATAAATTAAATTCCTTAAAATGAAACCATATATAAGTGTTTATTTCATGAAACCTAGATTCCGGGTAAGATTTATTTTTCCATGAGAGACACTTGATTGGGATCTAAAGCATTTACTATAGATCTTGGTTGGATTCTTTTCAGTTGCTTCGTAATCCTAAATGTTGTGAAGTAAGGCCTAGTGACTTTTCATATGACCCTAGAATACATATCGCTGACTTACCCAAAACAAAGGGACTATCTATTGTGGTAGTTTCCTTGGAGTTATGAAATTGGTAGACTTTTTGAATAGATTTTATAAGCATGGTTGGTGCAGTTTGTTTGATCTTGTTTAGGCATATAAGACTCTTAGTTGATTAAATAACACCCGTAGGTAGTGTGGGTTTCATGGTATGTTCAACATTAAGGTGGTATTACTATATGTATATTCCAAGTGATTGTTATCTCTTTTCCCTTATGATAACATTGTAAAATTTTACAAAGAAATCCCTTATTCAGATTCTCAGTGATGATCTGGGTCAAGTAGCTCAATTTTTGTATGGTGATACTAGTATGCCTATATCAATAGTTTTTAACCCTTGTTGGTTAATTATTCCTTACGTATTCAGTTTCACCTATTCAAAAATAATGTTTTCAGGGACATTAGATGCTGATTAATAAATACCCTTAAATAAAATATGGTTCTCATGCATGAAACATTTTGTCTAAGTGGTTAGACCATATGTCCATGTTTTGACCTTGATCCATAGGGTTAGGTGAGAGTTCATGAAGCCCTAACATTTTATTCTGACACTAGTAGGAATAAAAAAATGATCAAGGTAAATATGTGATATAGGATAGTCCATGTTTTCAATTTCATTATGTTATATAAGTTGGGATTTATGTTCATCTAGAGATAGATGCACGAAAAGATCTTGGTTTTTTTCATTAGAGGCACAGTGATGCCTGAGTTTCCTATTAATAACCTAGGGTGATTGGATATTCACACATATTTTAATGGTTATGGTCTTTTGTGTTCCTAACCTAGTTGAACCGTGTCTACATTGTAGATGATTTAGTTTTCAAAAAGACACCATGAGGTGGGAAGTCATTCAATAAATCATAGAAAAAGTACATGCTTGATTTTAAAGAGGAGTTCCAAGGGAGATCCAAGAATCTTAAAAATAATGTTCCATGTATCACAATAATATTGAACATATTGATATATGACTTGTGGGAGTGTGATTTGGGTCTCAAATCGTGTGGTAAAAGATGTATACCATCTAAGAGTGATCATTTATCCAGGTTACATTGTGCACACTAACTATTTTAAATTGAATATTAGTAAATGAATGGGTGTTGGAAAAAGTGCTATAAAAGAAGTGCCACTTAGGGTAATGTTGTAACAAAGGTCTAGGGTGAATTAAATTAAGAACCTTCTAAGGAGGTCTAATTCGAAAATAATTTGGTAATACAAGATGGTTGACCCTTACTTGGACTTAGAAATGTATTTTTTTTAGGGATGTAGTGTTAGATATTGGTAATGGAAAAAATATCCTTGTTTGATGTGATCATATCTCATAGAGATATATACAAAACTATTAATAATTATCCCGGTGTACATCTAGTTTAAAGGAGATCATTCACTTTATCTTAACATAATCTTGAGTATGCTGAGAGATCAGTGTTTATACATTGAGATATCAATCCAAATATTTTTTATTCATTGATAGAATAACTCATTGGGAGTTGTTTTTTATAATATGTTTGAAGTAATCTATATAGTGTGTAGGTTTCTAGTGGCCTCTTAGGGGTTTTGACCCTCATTTTAAATTGAAATTGACGAATTCCATTGAAACTATTCTTTTTGTGTGCGGAAAATTGATGAGTGGTGATTACTTTTGCACTCATGATGAGAAGGTTCTAAGACATTCTAGTTATTATTTATAGGTCATGTGTTGTGGTGATCAAGAAATAATTTCATTAGTGCAATGATGAAGATTATCTTAGGGTAATGGGTGGGGTGTCTGTCACTAGAAGTGTGACCCTCCTGAGGGAAGGGTCCTGGAATCCTATGGTCATGCATTGGATAGTTTTTTTGGATTTCATATTTCATTTATTAAATGAATCGTCTTAGAGATCTAACACTCATTAAATTATATGTGTGGATTAGATTATGGATTTGGGTAAAATATATATGTTGGAATTAAATATGAAGTAGCTTATGATGATATATGGATTCTTGATTAGGATAGTGTTAGTGCTGGTGCAATACTAGGTTGATTATTTTGTTTTGTAGATGATTTCAAATCGAGACATCACTAGAATTTAGGTACGATCCTCTGTGACTTTGAATAGAATCACCTCATTATGTATTGGAATGCGGATATGGAATCAAGTTTTGGTAGTGTGTCATAACCTAAAGATAATTTTTTTCAATGATAGTTAGTAGAAAGTGGCTCGGCTAGTGTTCTCTTATTTGGATAAATGTGGTTAGGTGAGGAACAACATAATCCATGTCTAAGGAGGTGATGAGTGTAGTGAAAGAGTCATCTATGGATTTTCAAATAAAATCCCCCCTGACCATTTCTAGATAAACATTGGTCAAGATCAATGTCCTCATAATTGACCTGATATCATGACTTCAGTATTGTGCTATAATATTATTAGGATGTTGGGTCCATGTTTCAATAGGCAGTTCTAATGATGGGAGGACCATGGCTCCGAATTGATCATGGAAATTTTGCACCTATGAAAACATGTTCCGTAGGATGGATGATAGATGTTATGATCATATGATCATATATTGGGATATAAAGTCTTACGTAAGGGTTTTCTTGATGACACTATTTTGAATATGATATTTTCCTCATGTTTCATGGATTAATTACTTTGTGATTAATTTAATTCTTGTAGGTGTGTTGGATGCGGGAAATGAATCATGGTTGTTTATGTGGGAATTCATGGCCCAAGTTGGTCGGGTTATGTTTTTTTGTTCCCCGAGGATTCTCAATGATGAGAAGTTTTATAGAAGGGTGATTTTAATGTCTCATGTTTTAGACTGGTTAAAATTATAAGAGAATCTAAAATTTTCATTTGATGAATGGGAAAACATTGAAATTGAGACTTGGAATGTAATTCTTAGAGTTTTAACACTTATATTTTAAATTTTTTAATATGGGATTTAGTGCTCGAGATGTGACTAATGTTTTGTAGTGTTTTGGAAGAATCAGGCTCTAAAACATAGATTCTTTTGAAAGGGATAAGCGTGCATGGTTGGTTCATGATTTGAGAAAGATGTGCGGCCCAACCCGTGTGGAATATTTGTATAGAGACATAGTTTTATTGAAACTGTATAGCCCTATAGGGGAAACCATGTGTCATGGTTTAGGGGTGTAGAGGGTGTCACATGGTTTTTTTAACTATGTGGCCATGTTCGCACTGTTGAGTGGGATATCTAAAGAAAATTGAAAAGGTGTTCACACAGGCTATGAATGGTTTTTCAAACGTATGCTTATCCATTTTAGGCAGTGTCAATTTAAAATGTAGTACCTAATAGTTGTCACATGATGATCCTAATAGTTTGAAAAATCCCGAGTCTAATTAAAAGGGAGAAATGACCATTTTCTCCCAATGACCTTAAATAGTTTTTTAACCAATTTTATCCCTTATCTCGCCCAACCACCCTCCACACATGCTTCCTCCAAACTCAATCTACCATAGATGGATCTCCCTTATTCTTGGTATAAATCCAATATCACCAGGTTCATTGTAATTTTATCTATAAGACTATATTTCCCCTTTTCTCTTTTATCTGTTTATCTCGACGTATTGGACAGTATTTCCTTATGATCTCATGTTGCACCCCAAACACATCAAGGTATGATTTCTTTAATATATTCTAGTTATAGCCTATGTTTCATGAATCAATGAGCCTATATTGAAAAAAATGTTTACTTATAGGAGATATACATAACCTATCCATTATACATCAATTTGCCAACTCTGCGATTTGAATATTAAAAATCTAACATACACGGCTGTCTTGAAGATGATATTTAGAGTCTGATAGAATTAAATTAATTTTCAATGAATAGTAACCTACCCTTATGAATAGTAACCTATGCTTATGAAAAGTAAATTACCCATATGAAAAGTAATATGACTCTTATGAATGGTATTCATGCCCTTGAAGGTAAAAATAAATTTAGGCACCTTAAAAATGAAGATGAATATTTTAAGTATTTATATTTTTTTATTAAATAAATATTTTAATTAAGTATTTAATTAATCATATTTAGAAAACTATTTTTGAAAAACAAACTTCATTTTTGGATTCTACATGTCAAAAAATGGTTAGGGTGAATTTTTGGGATTTTTCTAAAATACTTATATTTTTATGAATAGTAAAATGCGATAATTTACGATAAATGCTAAATGAGGAATTTATTGAGTCATTGATGATGATATACTAATGTAAGCCCAATTGGTTCAAAGTCTCAAGCATATATTATTGTTTGTGGTCATGTAATACTCACTATTGTTTGTCTTGAGAGGAAATAATATATTAATGATTATAATATTAAGAAAACTCATCTCCCCTCCACTATATAAACCACCCCTCACCCCCTCTTCCTCCCCAACCACTAAAGCTTAAATCCACGACTAAATTCTTCCAAATACACTTCCCAAGCCCTCTTACAACTTTCAAGATCTACTGGTCTCACCAAAAGGCCAAAAAAACATTAATGAGATTCTCAAGGTGGAGTACTCAATAGGTGAACCTTCTTTCTCTTTTCTTTCAATTTCTTTTACAAAGTTCCATTATTTTGTTATCCCTTATCACCTACCATTATACAAATTCCCTGATAATTCCATTACCTTACATGTAATATATTTTCATTATGATAATAGAATATTTCATCATAATCTCTCTTTTCCCCTCCTTTTATTCAATAAATGAAAACACCATCTGAGATGTGTAAATTTATCACACTAAACGTAGATGGGTTTTTAATTTGCATTACTATCTTCAATACTAGTCATGAAACCTTTTAAATGGTTGAAACAGGTAATAATATATGTTTCATATCTTTATTAATTTTCTTGAATCTTTACACATTCATAATATGGAATAATAATACAAAACAAGTTTATTATGCACAAAATTGCCAAGCCAAATCCGAGAGTTTATTTTTAACTCATCGAATGAGTCATCCTCATGGTATATTAGTAGAATCATTATAAGATAATTTATATATGTTAAATTTCACTAATTATTTATATTAACAATTCTATATGTTTAACAATCTTTCAAACAAACACCTATTCATGAATACAAGTAAACGTATCATGAAAACCAAGGAAGAAAATGCAACCAAAACAATAAAATTTAATCTCTAAAACCCATCAAAAAGGCCATTAATGAACTTAATAAGGTTATATCATATTAATTAAATTTTTATGAGGTTCTGGACTTATTAATTAATGAAGATAAATTTGATTATTCAGGTCGTTAAGAACAAACAAGAACAACTTCGTGTGTACGGTAGGGGATCCTCTCTCTCACTTTTGTTCAAGAATCTCTCCGATGTTGTGCCCTATTATTTTTAATTCTGAATGCTGGGATATGTTTTAACTCCTACCCCATAATTCCCTTGTGACATATAAATAATTTAATACCCCTTAACCTCTCATTAACCCCTCTCAATAACACTCGTTACCATGGCAAAATGTTTGTAAGAGGTTTCTCATCTCACTTTCATTTCTGTGAGATTTTCATTGTTTGCCACTTACTTCATGTATTTGGTATATGTGTACTTAAATTTGATATATTATAAGATAATTAACTTTAAATTCATGTTATTCAATGATTCATTTTAGGGTTATTAGGTTCTGGTAATATGATTCCACCTATTACATTGTGGTAAGAGACTTTGTCTCAACTACTATTTTGTTGTGACTAACAATGTATTGTGCACCTAATAATCCTTTTATGGTGTACCTACTTCCCATTTGAGATCAATTTTAATTGTAAATTATATTTATATTAAATATCCATAATCTCATAACATTTATATGTTTTTTGTCTAAACTGTATACCATTTTACATACATTGTTTATTTGGAAAGTTATTTTAATTATGGAAATATAGATTAATCTATATACTCTACTCGATACAGATATTGAAAGGGAATATTGATCTTGAATTGAATCAATGTATAAATAATTATTTGGACACGACGTGGTGGTTGAGACCCGTTATAGGCCCTCGATGCATCAGTAGGTCTCATGAGACAAATCAGTTTGGCGACAAACCCTTCGAGTTTGTTTCCAAAAATCAGATGGGTTGATACCCATAGAATTAAACCGTTTCAATGGTATTATGGTTTCATGTGCCAGGTACATGATTTACAATTAATAAGAATTATATTTATTCATTATCATCTTTTTCTATCCGTGAGTTTTTCACGTTGAAAAAATTTATGGATACGGTTTCTTTCTTAGTTTATTAATGGCGTGAGTTTTTCATTTATTCACCATGCCATATTGATTATGTCAGATTGATTATGATTCAATTATTATTTCATTAATGATTCTTCTATTTTTAACCCTTACTGAGTGTTTGATCTCACCCCTTTCATTGTTTACTTTTAATAAGTGACAAAGAGGAGATCATTTATTGAGTTCTTTTGGATGTAGTTTTTAGTTTTCGTTGTGTATTGTATTTTTTAAACTTTTGCAATGTAATTTGAGTAACATAAATGTGTCCTGTTTCTTAAAGACAACTAAACTCAATGTTCCTTAGGGATTTTCATTCCTTCATGCCAGGAAAATATCACAAGTAACGCACTGGCTCTATCCTAGTGGGGTTGGGGTGTTACAGTTGGTATCAGAGGAAGTTTAGTAGAAAACTTGGAAACTACAGTTTGAAATGTATTGTAGGGAACAAATCCCTAAGGTAGTATTTGAGGATAAACATAAAAGAACATCCTGTTATTTTGGTAAGGAATAGATTATGTAGATCTTTTAAGCAATACATCCCTATCTGTATATGAGAAAGTAGAGACGGCTCTGGCACAGATGTATCTAGGGGTAAAACCCAAAAACACCATCTTAAGATAGACTCAAACGGGAACCGGTGCATGAAAACGGGACTTGATGCACTCCTGGCCACGTCACTCCTGTGGGATATGCTTAAGATAATTCACATTTTCTTTACAAGCCATTATGACGAGGTTTAATGTAAATTTTTCCTTATAGAAACCATGTTTATAAGATTAGTTGTGCATGGAATTTCAATCTATGTTGAGTGCTTTTCAATTTGAGATTCATAAACTAATCTAATGTATCCCATTATTTAGAAATGGTGTCTAATTGAAGAAGGGGAATTAATACTAATGGGAAATGTAGGGTCTCTCTACTGAGTAAGTCAACACAGTCAATGTTGGAGCAGATTAGATCATGACCAAATTGGGACCACTTACTTAGGTAGTAATGAATAACCATTCCACACATGTGTTGGATCGTTGTATGCGGAAGAATCCACCATCTTTTAGCGGGACTACTAACCTAGTGGTTGCTGAGCAATGGATCAAGTCCCATGAAAAGATATTTATGGCAATAAGATGCAATAAAAATGAAAAGGTAGTACTGTCAGTATATTGTCTCAATGGAAATGCTGATCAATGGTGGTCCTTGATTAAGAATACCACGGAGGAAGAATAAATAGAAGATATGGAATGGAGGACTTTTAATGGAATATTCTTCAAAAAATATTTTCCTCGTGAGCAACGAAATGAAATGAAGAAGAAATTCCTTAGCTTAAAATAAAGGTAAGAAGATAGTGTTGCAGAGTATGAGGCCACTTTCACAAGGCAGGCCAGGTATTCCATAGATTACATACGTGACTTGGTAGAAAGATTGATCATTTATTTGAAGGTTTTAATCCATGTCTTTAAAGGGCACTAGCTTCTCAATCATTTTCATCATATGATGAAATTGTATCAAGTTCCATCAAAACAGAGAAGGAATTTTCTAGATCAAATCTTTTCAAAGGAAACCCAAATAAGAAGCGGTACTCTGATAACAAAGGAAAAATAGAAGAACCAAATAAGTGAAAGGGAACAAATCTATTCCTATTATGTGATAATTGTAGAAATAATCATCTCTAGAAATGCTTGAAAGGCATGGGAGTCTGCTATAACTGTGGAGAAAAGGGTCATCGATCTATTGAATGAAAGGGGGGGAAACAATTCAATGATATTAAATGATACAATTGTAGAGAAATGGGACACTATACAAATTATTTTCCTAAGTACCAAGGAAACATGCCTCAGAAAAAGCCAAGAGAACCAGGGAGAGCCTATGTGATTACAACCTCAGAGGATGAAATTCTTAATGACGTGGTGGCAGATACATTAATTGGTTCCTCAAACATAGCCAACACTTTATTTGACTCTATATCATCGCATTAATTTATATCTTCCCAGTTTCCCAAGAATATTAGACTTTTCTAATTTCATTTTATAATGGAGTTGTCAATCAAAACTCTTAGGGGATGTATCGTTTCAATAAAGGCATACCGAGTAGTCCACCTCCAAACACCAAAACGTGCTTTAGTTTCTAACCTTATAATCATACCAATGACTGAATTTGATATAATTCTCGGTATGGATTGGCTATCAAATTATGATGAAAATATTTATTTTAAGAAGATGAAAGTTACAATTTCTGAAAATGGTGTAGAATCCCTTTTCTTTAGGGTAGAAACTGCGCCACCAGATTCTTATCTAGAACCACCCCTAGTAGCTCTACTGAATGCATTACTTGGAGAGGAAGATGAACCAATATCTATGGGAGAGGAATGAAATATTCAAATTGAATATGTGCACATAGTGTAAGAGTACATTGATGTATTTCAATAGGATTTACTTTGACATCATCCAGAGCAGGAAGTTGAGTTCTCTATTTATTTAATTCCTGGTGAAAGACCTGTATGAAAGACTCCCTATAGAATGACCACTGTGGAATTAGTATATCTAAAGAAAAAACTAGAGATTTTGAGTGAAATGGGACTTATTCGACCTAGTGTTTCTCCATGGGGAAACCATGTCCTCTTTGTCATGAAGAAATATATATCCATGAGACTTTACATTGATTATAGGGAAATCGATGCTATTAAAATAAAGAATAAATATCATATGCCCCAGATTGAGGATTTATTTGACTAATTTAACGAATCTCAATACCTTTTCACGGTTGACCTAATATCTAAATATCATCAGTTTCATGTGAGTAAGGAAGATATTACGAAGATATCATTTCAGACCAGGTATGGGCATTACGAGTTTACAATGATGCCTTCTAGACTGAAAATATCACCCACTGTTTTCATTGATTTAATTAATTGAGTTTTAAAGGAATATATATATAACTTTGTTGTGGTATTCATTGATGATATCCTTGTATACTCAAAAATCTATGAAGACCATGAGAATCACATGTTGTTTATTCAGAGAAATCTAAGAAAAAATAAATTATATGGGAAGTTTAGCAAGTGTGAATTCTGGCATCAATCAGTTTCTTTTCTATGCCATATTTCCTCTAAGGATGGAATCCGAGTTTATCATACGAAGATAAAGGAAATACATGATTGGACCACACCAAAAAACATAACTATGGTATGAAGTTTTATTGACTTAGTTGGTTACTATCAACATTTCATTCAGAATTTTTCCCAACAGGATAACCCTCTAACCTAGATCACACGTAAAGGAGTTATGTTTGTGTGGAAAAAAGAATGTACAGAATGCTTCGAAGAATTGAAAAGAAGATTGTTCAATCATCCAATTTGGACTCTTCTATATGGAAGTGATGGATTGGTAATATACAACGATGTATCAAATAAGGGACTTGGATGCGTCCTTATGAAAAATTATAATGATATTGCTTATGCATCAAGATAGTTGAAGACTCATGAAAAAAATTATCCAACTCATGATCTTGAGTTATCATCTGTAATATGTTCTCTGAAAATATGGAGGCATTATCTCTACGGAGAGAGATGTGAGATTTATACGGACCACTAGAGTTTGAAATACATTTTCACTCAAAAATAACTCAACATGAGGCAAATAAGATGGCTCGAGTTACTCAAATATTACGCTCGTTCAATACACTACCAAGCTGGAAAGGCGAATAAGGTGGAAATGCATTAAGAAAGAAAGATCGTGGCCTTCTGACTCAAATGAGGATTGAAAGGGATCATATATTCAAAGATCTATAGAAGATGAATATATGAATTGTTAAGAAACAGGAAACATCGCTCCTCTTTAAAATAATTTCTAAAACATATTTCCTAGAGAAGATAAAAACCACTCAATCTGATGATGATAAAATGCACAAGAAAATTAATGCAGTTAAGGATGGGAGACTGGAGTTCTGAAATTTGGGAAGAGGTTATGTGTTCCATCAGTACTTTAGCTAAAAAGGGAACTATTATACGATGCTCATAGCTCAAATTTTTCTATACACCCAGGTATCACCAAGATGTATAGAAATATGAAGGAATTTTTTTGGAGGGATAATATGAAGCGGGAAATTGCTGACTATGTGTCAATATGTCTAGTTTGTCAACAAGTGAAGGCAGAGAGACAACATCCAAAAGGACTGATGTAAACTCTACCTACTCTTATGTGGAAGTGGGATAATATTACGATGGATTTTGTCACCAGACTACCGAGGACACCTAGAAAGAATGATGCAATATGGGTAATTGTTGACCGACTCACAAAATCAGCACATTTCCTTCATATAAGAGAGGATTTCCCAATTGAAAATTTAGAAAGACTTTGTATTAATGATGTTTTAAGACTTCATGGCGCACCTCTATTGATTGTATCTGATCGAGATCCTTGGTTTACATCAAAAGAGTTGAAATTTATCCAAAAATCTTTTTATACTAAGCATCATATGTGTACTGCTTATCACCCCCAAACTGATGGACAGTATGAAAGGACTATTCAAACTTTAGAAGACATGCTGAGGTCATGATCTCTTGACTTCCAAGGAATTTGGGATCAATACATTCCTTTGGTGTAATTTTCCTACAATAATAGTTTCCATTCTAGTATTCAAATGGCTCCATATGAAGCATTATATGGAAAGAGATCTGGAACTACAACTTGTTGGGACATACTTGGTGAGAGAAACTTAAAGGCCCAGAACATATTGAAGACGCCATGAAAAAGGTGAGGAAAACAGAAGCCCATATTAAAGAATCCCAAATAAGGTAGAAGATATATGCTGGAAACCGGAGAAAGGAATTGGAATACCAAGTGGGAGATCATGTATGTTTGAAAGTATCTCCATGGAAGGGTGTCTTAAGGTTTGGTAAGAAAGGGAAACTGAGCCCGAGGTACATAGGACCATTTGAAATTCTGGAAAGAATTAGCGTTGTAGTTACCATTTGGCGATGCCACCAAATCTCTCTAGATTTCATGATGTCTCTGACATTTCATTGTTAAAGAAATACATGCCAAACCCAATGCATGTACTCACATATGAATAAATAAAACCGGAATCTGATTTGTCATACTGTGAAAAACCTATCAAGATTTTTGACACAAGGGAGGAGGTATTGAGAAATCAGAAAACTCATATAGTAAAGGTTCAATGGAGAAATTAGAATATGGAGGAAGCAACATGGGAACCTAAGGATGTTATTAAAAATAATCAACCACATCTTTTTGGATAGTTTCATACATAAAATTTCGAGGATGAAATTTCAGAAGGAAAGAATAATATAACACCCCAAACACTTCACGGTATGATTCTCTTTAATATATTCTAGTTATAGCATATGTTTCATGAATCACTGAGCCTATATTGAACAAAACATGGTTACGTATAGGAGATATCCATAACCTAGCCATTAAACATGAATTTTCCAACTCTGTGATTTGAATTTTAAAAATCTGACATACACGATTGTGTTCAAGATGATATTTAGAGTCTGATAGAATTAACTTAATTTTAGGTGAATAGTAACATACCCATATGAATAGTTTCCTATCGTTATGAATAGTAAATTACCCATACGAATAGTAATATGACTGTTATGAATGGTATCCAAGCCCTTGAAGGTATAAATGAATTTAGGCACCTTAAAAATGAAGATGAATATTTTAAGTGTTTATATTTTTTGATTAAATAAATATTTAAATTATACATATAATTAAACATATTTAGAGAACTATTTATGAAAACAGAATTCATTTTGGGATTTTAACCATTGAATAATTATTAGGGTGAATTTTTGGGATTTTTCTGAAATACTTAAATTTTTGATGAATAGTAAAATGCGATAATTTACAATAAATTCTAAATAAGGAATTCATTGATTCATTGATGACGATATATTGATGTAAGCCCAATTTTTTCGAAGTCACATGCATATATTACTATTCTTGGTCATTGAATACTCATTATTGGTTGTCCTGAGAGAAAATAATAAATTAATGATTATAATATTAAAAAAACTCCTCTCCCCTCCACTATATAAACCACCACTCACACCCTCTTCCTCTCACACCAATGAAGCTTCAATACTTGCCTAAATTATCCCAAATACTCTTCCCAATACGTCTACCAACTTCCAAGACCTTCTGGTCTCACCATAAGGCCAAAAACAAAGGCCTTAATGAGATTCTCAAGGAGTACTCAAGAGGTGAACCTTCCTTCTCTTTTCTTTCAATTTCTTTTACAAAGTTTCATTATTTTGTTCTCCCTTGTCACCTCCCCTCATCCAAATGCCATGGTAATTTCACTACCTCATAGTTAATATATTTTCTTTGTGATAATGGAATATTTCATCATAATATCGCTTTTCCCCTCCTTTAATACAATAAATGCAAACACCGACCGAGATGTGTAAAATTATCACACTCAAGGAAGATGAGTTTTCAATTTTCATTACTATCTTAAATACTAGTCATGAAACCTATTAAATTGTTGAACTAGGTCACAATATATGTATCTTATCTTGATGAATGTTCCGGAATGTTTACACATTCCTAATACGGAATAATAATACAAAACAAGTTTATTGTGCACAAACCCGCAAAGCCAAATCCAAGCGTTTCTTTTTAACTCATCGAATGAGTCATCCTCATGCTATATTACAAGAATCATTATAAGATCATTTATATATTTTTAATTTCAATATGAATGTATATTATTAATTTTTGATGTTTAACCATATTTCAAACAAACACCCATTCATGAATACAAGTAAAAGGATCATGAAAACAAAAGAACAAAATGGTACCAAAACACTAAAATTGAATCTTTGAAACCCATAAAAAAGGCCATTAATGAACTTAATAAGGTTATAACATATAAATTACATGTTTATGAGGTTCTTTAATTATTAATTAATGAAGCTAAATTTATTATTCAGGTTGTTTGGAACAAACAAGAACAGCTTTGAGCGTAAGGTAAGGGATCTACTCTCTCACTTTTGTTCAAGAATCTCCCCTATGTTGTTCCCTTTTATTTTTAATTCTTAATGATTGGGTATGTTTTCACACCTCCCTGATATTTCTATTGGGACATATAAATAACTTAATTCCCATTTACCTCTCATTAATCCCTCTCAATGACACTCGTTACCATGCCGAAATGTTCTTTAGGGGTTTCCCATCTCACTTTCATTTCGATGAGATTTTCATTGTTTGCCACTTATTTATTGTATGTGGTATATATATATTGCCATTTGATATATTATAACATGATTCTATTTATATTCATGTTATTAAATGATTCATTTGAGGTTTATTATGTTCTAGTAATATGATTCGACCGATTACATTATGGTAAGAGACTTTGTCTCAACTACTATTTTGTTGTGACTAACTTCGTATTGTGCTCCTAATAATCGTTTTGTGGTGTACCTACTGCCCATTTAATATCACTTTTCATTTTAAATTATATTTTTATTAAATATCCATGATCTCATATCAGGGATATGTTTTCTGTCTAAACCGTATAACATTTTATATACTTTGTTTATTTAGAAAGTTATTTTAATTATCGAAATATTGAAGAATCCATATACTCTACAATATACATATATTGAAAAGGAATATTTATCATGTATTGAGTCAATTTATATAGAATTATTTGGACATGAAGTGGAAGGTGGGGCCCTCTATATCCCCTCGATGCATCGGTAAGTCTCATGAGACAAATCAATTTGGCGACAAACCCTTCGAGTTTGTTTCCAAAAATCAGTCGGGTTTCTCCCCATAGAACTAAACAGTTTTAAGGGTGTTATGGTTTCATGTTCTAGTTACATGACTTACAATTAATAATCATTCTCTTTATTCATTATCATTTTTTACTATCCATGAGGTTTTCACTATGACAAAATCTATGGATGCGGTTTAATTCTCATTTTATTAATGGCGTGAGTTTTTCATTTATTCACCATGACATATTGATTATATCAGATTGATTATGATTCACTTATTATTGTATTCATGATTCCACTATTTGTAACCCTTAATAAGAATTTTAGCTCACCCCTTTCATTGTTTACTTTCAACAGGTGACAAAGGGGAGACCATTTATTGAGTTCTGGTGGATACAGTTTTTAGTTTTCATTATATATTGTATTTTATAAACATTACCAATGTATTTTGAGTAACATCTATATATCTAGTGTCTTCAAGACTACTAAAATGATCATTATTTGTGTATTCTCATTCCATATAACATTTCCCCTATCACAAGTAGCGCACCAGCTCCAGCCTAGAGTGGTCGGGGTGTTACAGCTCATAAGCCCAATTCTTAGGGAGTATGATCATTCTTTTGACTTATCACATTTTGGCACTAATCGAGACCCAGTATTATACAAGTGGACTGTATTAATCCTGAGGTAAGTGGTCTATATTCTTTTCCCCATTTTGGTGTTGTTTAGAAATAATTATTGTTGTGGCACATGTCATAATTCCCACACATTTCTCATAAATTATTAAATGACTTTAATTGATCACCAGGACTTAGTTTGGACATGATAGGTCACCCTTACACTATATTTTAGGTTGAAAACCTTAACTCAATTCTCACCTTGGGTAGGTTTGTAAATGTAACTTTGATACTTGTCTCACTTTTGAAAAATGAACCACAAATGTCTGTATGTTATGCCTTAATTATTTGTGTGATGAAATTAATTTTATTAATATTTACATAAGGGTTATATTCAATTTTTAATACTTTTCCCCTACATGTATAACACTTGAGAGGGAGATGTCAGTTTTTGAAGTGGATGGTTATGTGGTATAGATATTTGATTAGATCAGTTTATTTTTTCAAATGATGATATCAAACAACTTGAGTTCCTAGTGTACTTTAATTTGATACAATAATGTTTTCTGTCACAATGATGAATGTGAAGACCATGGGGTATTTGAAATGAATTGAATTATAAATTCAAATTTTTATTCACAAGGCCTATTTGATTTCTTATATGCAAAAATTCAAAGTAAATATAATTTTAATTTAACTTAGAGATAATGGTAGGATATTTTCATTGGCCCTTGTTTTATTATTTATAACTTGATTCATGATTCTAAAATGAAATTCAAAATTATAATTAAAGGAATATTTGGAATGGTAAGGATTTAACTCTAACCATGGAAACCCCATATGTCATATTGAGGCTTATAAAAGAGATCTGATTTAGAATTACATGGATGTTATCATCGATCATAATAATAATAAAATTATAAATTACTTATAACATGATGGCAGTGACACATTGTTTCTTTATAGAACAGCATGGATGGGATCACCAAGTGAATGCCATTATTCTACCCGTGAAAGATACATGGTTCCCTATGTGTTATAATATGGATGGGATCGAAGGGTTGTGAATTTATACCATGTCTAAAGTGATACTCTGGTTCCTTATATGGAAATAAATAGATGGAAGCATATGGTGATGGATTTCATAGTACTATTAGTGTGACACATGGGTTCCATTTTTATGGAATTCCTTGTAGAGGATCATTTTTTCAATTAATTAATTGATTAAATAATTTAACTGATGTTAATTCCAAGTCAATAACAACATGGATTTTGTCATTTCCATACTTATATTTCATCATAGTTGTAATTTATTCTTATGATCATATTCCTTATGAATTAGATAACCTTCTACGATCAAACATGGATAACCTGGGTTTAAACCTCAGGTCCAGGCTGATGTTTTGTATCTATACACAAAAACACAAATGTTCATACGTATATGATGAACATGTGTACAATAATATATATATTTCTTCAAATATATGTATATAAATGGTGATATCTATTTATAGAAATTATGGATTAATCTAATGTAGGCAGTTTTGGTCTGGTGTCTCATAAAGAACCCAGACTAATGTGGTTCATTTAATTTACTATTATACATTGATTATTATAATATCACACTTCTTAATTTATTATCAAGGACTATATTTCGTTAGACACCATTGGTGGTGGCCTACTATGTTTATCTCACACTTTGTTCAGGTCATCATTTAGGACCTGAACAAACCTTATGGTTGTAGGATCATGTTCACAATGTGTTATTGCTTGCTGGCATGTTATTATTTTTCTATATGGGAAATTAGGAGCACAAGGCTGGTCTATTACTCAATATTCTCATGGAGATATCCTTTGAGGATTATTTTTCATTTCATTATGCATGTTCTTGTATTACATGCAGTATGTCTCTCACTATATAGTGTACCATGTTCATCCATGCTTATTCATTAATTATTTTTAATTGTTAGTTGGTGTTATATTCAACTGTTTTAATTTATTATTTCATCCACTGTATTTATCTCTGATCAAGAGGGTATTTCCTCCGCATTGTATAATCATTATAATCTTTCTACTATTCAGCATCCTCTGGTGTACAGGGGGTCTTAAGGACTTGTGGTGAACCGACCAAGGGAATAATTTTAGTGGCTCCCATGTCAGGACATTACATTCCCTATAACTCAATATTAGTATTTTGGGTATTATTTTTCTATTCTAATCCCATATTATTATCTTTTACTAATTTTATCTTATTTTGAAACCTGGTTTTTTGTTATTTTATATGACCTTCATATTTCCCCTTCCCCCTTTTCAAAAGGTAGTTTTTTTATGATGTGGTTTTACCCTAAAAGGAATTTTCAAATATCAAAACCTTGATTTCCGAGAACAAGTTCAAATTGATAGGATTATATTTACTAATTTGGGATAATATAACACACTATGATTTTAAATTATTAACATTATGTCTGATAGCATATACAACATGCAACACCGAGCTTAACGAAACCACAAAATATTATGTACGACCATTTTAACATAGCTGATGAATTGTTTGTTTTGAATAAGAATACAGAAATTTGGAATTATATATATATATATATAATTTTTCTATTCAATAAAAATGTATTTATTATTACTTAGGAAAAAATCATTCATTTTCTAAGAAAATTTATATTATGCTTAAAAACCCATTTCCATCAAAAATGATTTTTATGTGAAAATATTATATTTTTTTAAAACATATAAAAAACTTATGTTATAAAATTAAAGAAATTTTTAAAATTTTCATATAATATATATTTTAGTGTCAAATTCTGTGATTTTTTTGAAAATATAGTATTTTTAGTGAATAATGAAAAATACTGATTTTCATTGAAAAGTGTTTTGTTATTTCAAGAATGTACAAAATCCATTTATATTTTAAAATTAATTCAAAAAAATTATTTATATTAACTTATAAATTACTAAATTAAATTTATTGTGATCAATTTTATGTTTATATATTTTTTTAAAATATTTTTATATGGAAAAAAGAATTTTTCGAAAAAACTGTTTTTCTATGTGTAATGTTTTCTTAAAATTAGAAATTAAATTGATAACTATTTATGAATTTTTTGAATTAAATTTATATATTAAATCTTCAATACATAAAAATAAAATTTATCTAATATTTTTTTATGCATTAGATAAGAATAAATCTGGTTTTATGCTTAAAACATTATTTTTCTAAAAAATGTTTTTCGTTGCCTTTTGTGGACATATTTAATATTTAATTTATATAAGTTTTTGATATTGAATTTGGTAAAATGAATTCCATATTTTGAATAATATTTTCAAATTCTGTTAATAGATCCATTTTATTTTGTGTGTTTCGAATACTAACTATAGTAATGTTCATCAAATTGGTGGCTAGTAAATCTAGTTAATCTAGTTTAAAACTATGTGTTAAGATCTCCATTTTCTAAATAAACTCATATTTTATGAAGTTAATTCGTCCATTGTCACATTATTATATTAATTTAATTTTTTAATGGTTACTTATTCGATAAAATTACCTATATAATTTTCAACGAAAATCAAGTTACATAATTTCAATCCCTTAGTTTTTAATATATATTATGTTTTAACATAGGTACAAAAGAAAGATATAAATAAATGAAAATGTATATTTTTATAATAATTAAATTATTTTCAGTATTTTAATCTATTTATAATTTTTATATATTTCTAAATTGCCTTAAATTCTTACACAATTCTGACATATTTTTTTCAATTAATAGAAATATATATTAAATGATTTTAAAAATATTAAAAATAATATAATTTGAGTGTTTGATGGTGTTATAAAAAAGTTTCCTCTCAATAAATAACCTTTTTTAATATATTAAATTTTAATTTCAAAATTTTCTTATTGTCTTTAATGTCTAATTCAATAAATAGTTTTAAAATTGACATTAATGATTTTTTACCAAAATAATATTTTATTAAATTATTTTAAAATAATAAAAATATTGTAAGTGGATAAGGAGGATAATATTATGTAAAAAATATCATACCTTTTCCATTTAAATTCCAATTTTTATATTATATATAAAATTATAACACATTAAGAGTGAAAAAGGCATCGCACGGTTAAGGTTAAAATAGTTTTAATAAGGTGTCAACCGAAAAGATATGTATTAAAACAACAATAAAATAGGTAAAAATCAAATTTTTTTATGATATTATAAATAAAATACAAGATTATCTTTTAATGTATTTCCATTTGTTATAATTTTCATGGATTAATATAAAATAATTTAATCTTTTAAGAAATTCCAAAAGTGTCCCTCTCCAAACTTATTAAAGGGTTATTACTCCCCTCACTTATTCATGCCTTTTGAATTATCTATATAGTTCAAAACCCACAATAATACCTCACCAAAAACCTTATCCACATTATAGAGGTTGTTTTTATCTCAAAAGACCAACCCTAGGATTCATTAGAGGATAACTAAAGGAGTTCTCTGAAAGAAGATGTAATCGCCTTAAATGGTAACTTTATTTTTTACTTTTTCATTAACTCATTAAAAATATAAGGTATTAATCATAAAAATACGTCTGTATTGTCACGACCCATCCTCGGGGCTCATGCCGTGACTACCCCAAGCCAGCCTTCCATAGGCCAGGGGCTGGCGACTAGCACCAAAGGCGTAAATCCCGATAACTGGGAAGGCATTTCCTTTATAAATGTAACAAAATACCACAGAGTACAAGAGGAAGTAAAACACCAAGTACAAAAAAAGAAGTGCTGAAAAGTAAATGGGCCAGAATACAAACCCAAACAAAAGAACAACTACAACTGAAAGAAGGTAGAACAAAGACAACAGCTGGAAGAAAGGATGAAGCTCCTGGGTCATCCTCCTTGGATCCTACCTGAAGGGTAGGTACAGATAGCGCAGCTCCTGGATCGTCCACCATGGATACTGACTTTTCGGGTGGTCCACCTTCGGGTACCGTCCAGTCCTCGAACACTCAGCCTCCGTTAGCACTGCCCGTCATCTGCAACCAACACAACGAGGTGCGGGCATAGCTCATGCAGGGGTGAGTATAACGATACTCAGTAGATACCCCGAGACCCTCAAGGTCTCACTAAAACCAACAAGGATAACCACAAAGAAGATCTCAACAGATAACATCTACTTATGTATATGCCCTAAGTTATCAAGTAAACCATCTCAATCATGAGGAAACACAAGATTATGAAATCAACGGATAGCCACTACCTAGGTATATGCCCATACATATACCTAAGTTATCAAGTGACCCATCTCAATCATCAGGTAAACACAAAGGTCATAGACTCAGCTCAAACCAGGATTTTCATTATCGAAATCGCAACTGTTGAAGAGCCCCATCTCTGGAGTGTATAGTTGTCCTGTCACGACTCTGAGGTACTGTTCACTAAGCTAAGACTGCTGGGGTACTCCTCCTTTCGAGTACTGTGGTCTTGCTGCTACAACCAATCGCTTCCAACCATGGGCCTGCCGCTACAACCAAGCGCTCCCCCTCATAGTCTCCAGAGGTACTCCTTCTGTTGAGTACTGCGGGTCTGCCGCTACAACCAAGCCCTCCTCCGCCATGGGTCTGCCGTTACAACCAAGCGCTCCCCCTCATAGCCTCCATAGGTACTCCTTTTGTTGAGTACCGCTGGTCTGCTGCTACAACCACGCGCTCCTCCACCGTGGGACTGCCGCTACAACCAAGCGCTCCCCACTGGGCTATCCGAAACACACCGAGTCGATCGGTCAAGAAGTCATCAGGTCTCAGCCAGCTACACGGTCTCCGTACTCCGGACGCTCGTCTCCGTGAGGGTCTGCTCCATGAGCTACTGGTTGATACTACAAGTATCAAAAAGTAGCTAGTGGAGCGGACCCTCATGGAGACGAGCATGCTGAGTAAGGATACTATGTAGCCAGTGGAGACCTGACGACTGCTTGACCGATCGACTCGGTGTGTTTCGAATAGCCCAATGGGGAGCTCATGTTGTAGTGGCAGACCCACAGTGGAGGAGCGCTTGGTTGTAGCGGCAGACCCGCAGTAATCAAAAAAGGAGTACCTCTGGAGGCTCTGAGGGGGAGAGCTTTGTTGTAGCAGCAGACCCATAGTGGAGGAGCGTTTGGTTGTAGCGACAGACCCGCGGTACTCAACAGAAGGAGTACCTCTGGAGACTATAAAAATAAGCACATGGTTGTAGTGGTAGACCCATGGTGGGAAGTTCTTGGTTGTAGCAGCAGGCCCACAGTACTCGACAGGAGTAGTACCTCAGTAGTCTTAGGTTAGTGAGCAGTACCTCGGAGTCGTGACAGGACCACTGTACACTCCAGAGACAGAGCACTTCAGCAGTTACTGTTTCGATAATGAAAATCCTGGTTTGAGATGAGTCTATGTGCTTTGTCTTTACCTCATGATTGAGATGGGTCACTTGATAACTTAGGTATATTTATCGGAATATACCTAGGTAGTGGTTATCCGTTGATTTCATAATCTTGTGTTTCCTCATGATTGAGATGGGTTACTTGATAACTTAGGGCATATACATAAGTAGAGGTTGTCTGTTGAGATCTTCTTTGTGGTTATCCTTGATGGTTTTAGTGAGACCTTGAGGGTCTCGGGGTCCCTACTAAGTATCGTTATACTCACCCCTGCACGAGCTATGCCCGCACCTCGTTGTGTTGGTTGCAGATGACGGGCAGTGCTGACGGAGGCTGAGTGTTCGAGGACTGGACGGTACCCGGAGGTGGACCACCCGAAAAGTCAGTATCCGTGGTGGACGATCCAGGAGCTGTGCTATCAGTACCTACCCTTCAGGTAGGATCCAAGGAGGATGACCCAGGAGCTGCTTCCTTTCTTCCAGCTGTTGTCTTTGTTGTACCTTCTTTCAGTTGTAGTTGTTCTTTCATTTGGGTTTGTATTCTGGCCCATGTACTTTTCATCACATCTTTTTTTGTACTTGGTATTTTACTTCTTCTTGTACTCTGTGGTGTTTTGTTACTTTTATAAAGTCAATGAATTCCCAGTTATCGGGATTTACACCTTTGGTGCTAGTCACCAGCCCCTAGCCTATGGAAGGCGGGCTTGGGGTAGTCACGACACGGGCCCCGAGGACGGGTCATGACAACTTTGTATCAGAGGAGATCAGTCCTACCACAGATCTCCAGACTCTGATCTTTTTCTATGTGAAGAAATAGTGTTTATAGTACTGAGTGTGGTCTTTAGTTCAGGGAGTCCAGTGTTGGTGCGGTGGCCGACGTATCCGTACACCAGGACCCTGACTACTGATTTCCGACTTTGTGCATGAAAACACTGTTTGTGTGTGTGTTTCCAAAAGTTTTAAAGACAGCTCAAACCAGGTAAGCTCACCAGGTATAAGACATTGACCATGTCACATCTGTTCAGGATGTCTCCATGCAGACAGTCAGTTGGAGTTCCTAGAGAGTACTCGATGACGGCTCACCAAGTGACGAGGCTCTAGTGCAGGGCCCTTTTACTATATTGGCACCCTCGAGTGGTGTACCAACAGATGCCAGTAGCTATACTAGCGAACTGTGCACACTGGCAGAGCGCGTTGCACGAGTTCCAGCAGTAGAGGCCTCTGAGGTTACGAGGCGAGAAAGATTCCCAGACAGTCGAGGACTGGATGGAGGTGATTGCTAGAGTTTTTCACCTAGCAGAGACATCGATAGAGTGGATGGTGGACTTGGCCATTAGTGATTTCCAATGAATGACCATGAGGATGGTCCGCATAGTGATGAGGCTTCGGTACGTGGACCGATGCCTGAGATAGTGCCTTCAGGTAGTGTGTCAGCTATACATCACTACCTGTTGGTCAACAGTTACAACCGGTGGTACCGGTAGGTGACACATGTAAGCTTACTGCCTTACACGTGTTCTAACATCAGATACCCTCAAGTTCTGAGGCGAACCTGACTCACAGGCGGCTGAGGACTGGTTTGGGGAGGTGGCTAAGAGTCTTCAGGCTAGTGGGGATGCCAGCAGACTTCATGGTCTTCTTTGCAGCCAGCCTTGTTCAGGCAGCAGCAGGAAGGTGGTGGAGCCACTTGTTCTAGTTTTTCGATGAGATGACCATCACATGGCAAGACGTCGAGACCTTTTTCAGGATGGAGTTTGTTCCAGTAGCTCTACACCCCGAGCAAGTACAGAAGCTACTGCCTTTGCCGCAAGATTTTCGATCAATAGCTGAGTCATCTGTGGGCAGTAGATAGATGATGCAGATGTCCAAGAGGACCAGAGCCAGCCATATGAGGAGCAGGAAATGTTATGAATTCGGTAGGAAGGGTCACCTAGCACGTGACTGTCCGACCCCCCGCACAATCGATCTGCAGGCTTTAGAGGATCCACTGAGGCGGAAGCAGCGACAGGTGCTTGAGAAACAACCGAGCAGTGGACAAGGCAGTAGAGCTCCAGGAGTAGGTGGACAGGAGCGGAACTAGTGGGTACGTCCCTTGTACTTCTAGTTTCATGTTTTTGTTGATTTCGTGCCTTTGTTCTATGAGCGGCAATAATAAAAAGACACTTATCTTTTTTTGCTTTCCTGTCCTTTTTTTGGTTGATATTGAGTGGTCCTGGTTCATACTATTGACATAACCCTCACTTTTGAGTTTTCTACTGGAGGAGACCCAGTGACCTCACACTGATTCCGACAGTGTGACTCGACCCTTGGAGGCGAGAGTGACAGTTGGATCCCTTGGTAGTTACGTCGAGGCCTTACGACGTCATCCATGGAATGAATGCATCCTTCATGTCAGGATTGACTATATTAGGCAATGGGTGTGGTTCATCCTCGGGATGAAACTGAGTTTCCCTTTTCGGCAAAGGAGAAATTTTAGCAGCTCTTTCATATCATAGGCAAGGAAGGTGCAAATCATCCAGGAGCGGATGAAGACTGCACCGTGCAGTAAGAAACGGGAAACTGGCACCATTCTTAGAGACTCGGGCGTGTTAAATGTTTAAATAAGTGGAAGCTTAAAGGAGAGATGAGTCTGTGAAGTAGCAGACATGGAGGCAGAGCTAGGAGAGCAGCATGGGGTGGTGTACGTTTTAACATGCTACAACCACATGCCTTAGTTGTCCCCGCCAGGCTCAGGGAGCTGGAGGGCGGGGGAGGAGAGTATCTTCATGAGGTTAAGGAGAGTGACCCAATGGCTCTAAGAATGATTCGAGGGACAGTCTGTGTTCACTACTAGCTTCCGTAGTAACAGATGTTGATACGAATCATTACTTCCTTCCACGAATCTTGTCCCAGACCTAGATTTTCCGGTAAGCCATAGACTTGACCCTCACGTCTGGAGATACCTTGGTAGAAGACTCGATAATCACACTTACGCCGACAGTGTGGTTATACCCTCGAGGCGAGAGTTTTGGTTGGAATATCTTGGTGGCAGCGTCGAGGCCTTACGACGTTGGTTTGAGTATGGACTGGGCAATCACAGTTAATACATAGATTGACAGTATTAGGAAAAAAGGTTGTGGTTTAACTACGAGTTCGGGACGAGTTTTACTTGGTCGGCGAAAAGGAAACCCCAGGAATCACGAGATAAACTCATGCACAGGAGGGTGTGACCTATCACTCTTGAGTCTGTCAACCTTACCCTCGTGGCAGCAGTCATTTTGAGTTTTAGTTCTAATAGTAATTGGAGACCTCTAGAGATCGAGGATGACGATCACGTCCTTATACGGGTCTCACCTTGACGAGGTTTAAGGAGATGTGGTCGAGGCGACAAGTTATCTCCAAAGTTCAACGGACCTTTCTAGGTCCTCAGCTGGGTAGGCGAGGTAGTTTACCAATTGACCCATCCACCTCAGTTGCACCAGGTGCACGACGACTTCCACGTATCTCAACTGAGGAGATACGTGTCTGATCCTTCACATATCATCGACCATGGAGAGCTGGACTTTGGCGATGGGGTGACTTTCACGGAGGTTCCAGTGGGAATCGAGGATCTACAGTAGCAGATTCTACGAGGATGGTCGATTCCTCGGGTGTGCTTTAACTGGCAGTATGGGAACCTCCAGGTGAGCACATGGGAGCAGAAGGCTCTAATGTGTGCTCAGTACCGCGTTTGTATCCCTAGTTTGTGTTAAAGCTTTACGGGGACATAAAGCCCTCAGGTGGGATTAATGTAAAGACCCGTAAATTTCAAGGAAATTATTTTTCTTAAATTTCTTTTGTATTTTAAAAGAACGCAGTTTCTAACGGTGCCTGATTCCAAGGCCCGGTGTGCCCGGAATCAATTTCTGAATTTTAGCTTGGGTACGTTCAGTGAACGAACGAGTGGGTTTTTCTAACTTTTGAACCGGTGCTCGAAATCGTATTCTGAGAGCACCGATGGATTCACAGTGCCAGTAATTTCTTAAGAAGATCTTTTTCGGAGTTGCGTTTTCACAGGAGTAGTTGTTAAAAATTTGTGGAAGATAAAATAAAAATTTAGTTACAATTTTTATTTCTTTAAAGTACTTATATACATTTAGTGGAAGTTAGGGAACTACCCTTGAGAGGATTAAGGTGGGGTGGGGCCCACATGATCCCAACCCCTCACCTTCCCCTAACTTCATAACTTTTCCACACTTAAATTTTGTAACTCTAAAAAAGAAAACCTTTTTTTTAAATAAAGTCAACTCATTAATTGTGTAGGTTTTTTGTGTAATTAATTCTTGGATTCGTTTGAATTTTAAATGAATTCCTTGAATTGTGTGTTAATTAAATAATACCAAGTCTTATTTCGTGGGAGAATAGTTGATGGTGCGAATGGATTTGAAGAGAAAGCTTTAAGCTTTGAAGAACTTCTTCCTTCATGAAGAAAGCAATTCTCCGAAGAAGAACGCTTCATCTCCTTGTTGAAGAACATGAAGAACACTGAAGCTTTGACGAATAACGTCGTCTCATCTTGCACGTTCTCTCTACGTCGAAGGAAGAGAGACGCCGCATTTTTTTCATCAGGCGATCACTGATGGCGTGACTTCTCCTATTCTTCCTCCGCATCAAAGGGAGGAGACACCACCGTGGGGACCGTCGCCATTAACGACGACTCACCCGCCGACATCAACAGAATCGGCACTGATCTTCCACAACGTCCGATCATCCCGATGCTTGTCTCTTCCACGGCTCGACGACGTGTGACGTCTTTTCAATGTAGGGGATTATTTCTTCTTGTTAGTGAAACATCCTTTGTCGTTCCTCGTCTTATATTTTGGGCCGCTTGTTATCATCTTAACGAGAGGAGGTCGGACCGCACGAACACGGCCGACCATTCTCCCCCTTTGTTGTTGTGTTGTTGCGGTTCAGAAGATGGTAGCATGGTGCGACGGCACCGTGCGGGGACCTGGAGGAATGCGGCAAGGATGGGCGGCGCCGTTGCGTCGCGCCGTCGAGGCCAAATGAAAGTGTGGTCGTAATTGGGACCGCAAAGGTGAATGGAAGACTCCTCAGTTTGTTCTTTTGACGTGCGGAACGACGGGCATTGGAGGAACAAGCCGAAGATACGATTTAATGTTTCCGTAGTGAAGAACGGGACCTGGGATGAGAATCGGCATAGACGGAATTGAAAACGGGCCACCAGAGCAACTCCGGTGGCCCGCAGACACCATCGGCGGTGCGGGTCGTTGGCAGCCGGCACCGGTTGGCCGCCCGGAGGTGGCAGCACCCCGGCATGCCGCCTGGAGAAACCGCCGCAGCTGAAGACGCGGCGGCAAGCGAGTGGATCCCGCGGCCGCGCGGGATCCAGGGGGACGCGGCGCGCAGCGCGTCCGCGGAGCGCCAGCTCGCTGGCCGAGCCAGCGAGCCGCCCGGCCGAGCCGGGCCATCTTGGGCGGATCGGGTCGGGCCGTGCCCAGCTGGGCCAGGTCGCACTCTGCCGGGTCGGACCTGGACCCAGGTCGGGTCGGCCCGGTTCGGGCTGATCCAGGAGGGGTTGGGCCAGGTCAGACCGGGCCCAGACCCCCCATTTTCGTATCACTTTCAGTCTTTTGCCCATAACTTGGGCTACGGACCTCCGATCGACGAACCTTCAGTTTTGTAGCGATCCTTGGATTGAGATGGTCGTTTATTTATATTAAACTCAAGGTTTCGGAAAACTTTGGGTTCGGCTGGGTTGTTTCGAATACGAAATCAACCGGGCCCTCAGAATGAAAACACTTATATCTTGAGCTCCAGACGTCCGATTGACATGTCGTCGAATTTTTTTGATTCCTCTAGATGAGATGGAACTTTTGGCTTAATCCGCTCGAGGTTTGGATGTCATCGGAGTGCGGTCGGGTTGGTTCACTCACGAAAATAACCGGGCCCCTGGAACGAAAAGGCCAATAACTCATAGACCGGGCGTCTGATTGACGTGCCGTCTGTCTCGTTGATTTCCTCTGGATGAGATAGAACTTTTGGCATACTTCTCTTGAGTTTTGGATGCAGTTGGATAGTGGCCGGGTTGGATTACACCCAAAATCCAACCGGGCCCCTGGAACGGGAAAGCGGATAACTTTTAGACTGGACGTCCGTTTGATGAACCGTCAGCGGCATTTATGATCACGTGGAGAAAAGGTCCCTCTGAGTTTACCCTATGAGAGTTCGGGGTATAGTTGAGTTACGGCCGGATTGGTTCGCACAAAAAACCAACCGAGCCCCGGGGCCAAAAGGCTAGTAACACACAGACCGGGCGTCCGATTGACGCGTCATCTATTGCGTTGAGACCCCTATGACGAGGCGTTCCTTTGAGATTCTTCTTCATGGAACTTTGTGATACTTGTAGTATCGACCAGTAGCTCGTGGAGCGGACCCTCACAAAGATGAGCATGCGGAGTACGAAGACTGTGTAGCCGGCTGAGACCTGACGACTGCTTGACTGAACGACTCAGTGTGTTTCCGATAGCCCAGTGGGGAGCGCTTGGTTGTAGTGGCAGACCCACGGCGGAGGAGTGGTTGGTTATAGCGGTAGTCTTGTGGTACTCAACAGAAGGAGTAACTCTTGAGTCTATGAGGGGGAGCGCTTGGTTGTAGCGGCAGACCCACGGCGGAGGAGCGCTTGGTTGTAGCGGCAGACCCGCGGTACTCAACAGACGGAGTACCTCTAGAGACTATGAGGGGGAGCGCTTGGTTGTAGTGGCAGACCCATGGTGTTAAGTGCTTGGTTGTAGCATCAGGCCCACAGTACTCGACAGGAGGAGTACCTCAGCAGTCTTAGGCTAGTGAGCAGTACCTCGGAGTCATGACAGGACCACTGTACACTCCAGAGACGGGGCTCTTCAGTAGTTACAGTTTCGATAATGAAAATCCTGGTTTGAGCTGAGTCTATAACCTTTGTGTTTACCTCATGATTGAGATGGGTCACATGATAACTTAGGTATATGTATGGTCATATAACTGGGTAGTGGTTATCTGATGATTTCATAATCTTGTGTTTCCTCATGATTGATATGGGTTACTTGATAACTTAGGGCATATACTAAAGTAGAGGTTATCTGTTGAGATCTTCTTTGTGGTTATACTTGTTGATTTTAGTGAGACCTTGAGGGTCTCGGGGTCCCTACTGAGTATCTTTATACTCACCCCTGCACAGGCTATGCCCGCACCTCGTTGTGTTGGTTGAAGAGGACGGGCAGTGCTGACGGAGGCCAAGTGTTCGAGGACTAGACGGTACCCGGAGGTGGACCGCCCGATGAGTCAGTATCTGTGTTGGACGATCCAGGAGATACGCTATCTGTACCTACCCTTCAGGTAGAATCCGAGGAGGATGAACCAGGAGCTGCTTCCTTTGTTCCAGTTGTTGTCCTTGTTGTACCTTCTTTCAGTTGTAGCTGTTCTTTCGTTTGGGTTTGTATTCTGGCCAATTTAATTTTCATCATTTCTTTTTTTGTACTTGGTGTTTTACTTCCGCTTGTACTATGTGGTGTTTTGTTACTTTTATAAAGGCAATGCCTTCCCAGTTATCGGGATTTACGCCTTTGGTGCTAGTCGCCTGCCCCTAGCCTATGGAAGGCGGGCTAGGGGTAGTCACGGCACGGGCCCCGAGGACGGGTCGTGACATGTATCCAAATAATAATTTTATTTTTTTATTATTATAAAATATCCAATATCTTTTATCATTCCCATCCAATGGGAAGTGAATGTATCACTCATGCATAAATACAGCTTACCGTCCCCATGTAGTGATACAATTCATTTTTCATCAACTTATTTTATGGATGATTAAAATGATTATTTTAATTTTTAGGTTGGAGAATTATTTCATAATTATAAATTTTGAATTGTAATATCACATATGAATTCTTACCTTCTAATTTGTTTGAAAAATATATTTCCACTCATGCGTTTTTTGGACCACTACCCCAATGGAGAAATCCAATTTGTTTCTAATTTCTATTTTAGTTGGATGGTAATAAGAATATATTTATTTAAAATATAAGATATATATTATTTAATAATGGTTAAAAAAATGATTATCAATATCTAAATTTCTTTCGTTCCAACTTCTAAAAAGCGAAAACAGCATTCATGTGTACATACTGCCAACCATCTCCATGAATATTGTAATTCATTTTTCTATCTCTAGATTTTATGAATGAATATAGATATATATATATATGGTGAATATATATGATATCTATATCATTATTAACTAATTATATATTATGTTTCTATTATTAAAGTAAAAGTACCAAAATTACTAAACCAAGATTCTTTTCAAAAATGAAATAATTAAACCCTAAAAAATGATTTTAATTAGAAAGTATTGATAAATGGGTGTAAAAATGTTAAAAAATAACCATATAAAATATTATGTACCTGATTATATTATAAATGAATAATATATTGACTTTTTTATTCAGGAAGTTAGAGTTATTCTAAATTGAGTGGAACTCGACGTATGGGATTTCTCATCTCACTTTTATTTCTATGAGACCTAGGCCAAATTAACCACTAATTTCATTTGTGTGGGGTAGAAACTAACATTTTCAAATGTTATAACATTATTTTCTCAATTTTAATGAAATTTAATGTTTAAATTTATTTTATTTTCTAATGGGGTTTATGATGAAAAAGTCAAAAATATGGTATGGGATTCAAGTTTGAATCTCATTGTTTATAAAGAATATTTATGATTATGTATCTGATGATGAATTATTATGATATGACTATAAATAAACTCATTAATATTCATATACACTAGTTATTTCTGGATATTTCTTGTTTTCATTTAATTTTACTCTCTTTACGTACTCAACATACCAAAAGAATAAATTTTAAGGAAAACTTACTTTATTTCTCTCTTCATTATAAAATAATTTTTATTTAATATCAATGTTTTATTATAATAAATTTTTTAAAATTATTTTGTGATATTTTTTAATTAATTTTTACCCATGATTTAATTTTATATGGAATGGTTTAAAATGAATATTTTTTTCACTTTCCAAATGAGTTAAGTTTTGTCTTTTTCTACAAAATTGGGAAAAGAATGTTTTATTTTAACATATAAAATATGAACCGAATTTCCCATCATCAACACTGATCAATGACTAGAATCTTCCATTTCATATTTCTATTTTTTTCAACAAAAAAACCCTCATATTTTTAAAATTTTTATCTTTTAAAAAATTTATTTTAAAGTGTGGTGGATATTTTCTTCAAGAATATTTCATTTGATGCTTTAAAGGAATTGTTATTCTATGATAAAATCATTTATTAATACTTATTTCTTATTGAGGATATGATTCAATGATACAATACATATTCATTCTTTAGTTTGATAATGATTTTGATTCTTAGATACTTACCAAACATGTTAATTTTCCTTGGTTTGTGTTATAATGTTATTATTTATGATCTTGTGACATTTATATTAATTAATTATGATTATGTGATGATTTGGTCTTTTAAATCCATTCAATTCATTGGGTAAATATGGGTAGCTAATGAGGTATATTTTTTATGTGTGAACCTGATTTCATGTTCAAAATTTTATGCATGGAAATGGATTTCATATCCATAACATTATTTATTGTCCTAGTTTTCATGTCTATAAGTTTCTAAGTTGAACTAGATTTTGTGTCCATAAATTTATGCATAGACCTAGTATAAATTTCTATATGGACATATGTTTCATGTCTCTAAGATTATTTTTGGTCCTAGTTTCATGTCCATACATTTATATGAGATCCTTATTTAATGTTCTAAACTTAATGATTGAACCTATTTCTATTTATCCATGTTCATAAATTTATATGAATATTTGTATTCCATAAATCCTTGTATTATGCCAATGTTATTACATCATAGATCATGTTATTTGATTACATTATGATTCATGTCTTATGCACTCCAATTATCTATTTCATGACACACGATTTTGATTTATGATATCTACGAAGTGATTTTCAAATGTGTTGCTCCTGTTCTCGTACCCTTATACTCATGTTATGCTCAATTGATCATTAATATATCCCCTCTTTAACCTTACTGAGCATCAAAGATAACCCTTTATTATTTTTTCATTACTTATGTTATTAATAATAAATTTTTTGTATTATATGTATAAGTAGGGTGATATATATAAATAACTAAGTGGGATATGATGCAGCTCATTTATAAACGTGTTTTTTATGTGTCCAAGTTTCCAAAGAGACTAAACCTATACAATTATATAATGGATCATTGTTTTGGTGTAATTAATATTGATATAATAATCTGTAATATCTGAATACTATATTTATGGGTCATAATATATTAAGAGTAAAAAAATACTAGAAAATATAATCATTGGGTTTTCTGAGTGATTGAATTTTATTCAAAGATAATTTGTTCTTCCAATTTCTATCACTTTGATATTTTGAATAGAAAGGGGAACTACCTACCAAAAAAAGATCTAATGATAATTTTAGATTCTAGTGGATATATTACCTAGAAAATAAGTAATCTTATTGGGCCTCAATAGCTTATATAGCCTCTCGAAACTTTTCCTTAAAATAGTTAAGTAGGTTAATAAATCCTTCAAACTTTGCACTTTTGAGTTGAGCTTAACAACTTCATTATTATCTATCACAAAACATATAAAATTTTCATTATTATCAAAATTTAATATTGAAATTATACATTTTAACTCACATAAATCTGAATTAAACATAGAATTATCATTTGTTACATTAGTTAAGTCATCAATGAATATAGAGAGATCAATTTTCTTCACAAAAACATCACTCTAAATTTTTGAATATTTTGTGTAACAATTCTGATATTTTCCTTTACTCTGCAATACATAAACATTAATTTAAACATATATATGAGGAACTCTTTCCTCATAATTTAATTGACATTCATCATATAATAAAAATAAGCAGTCGCCCCTCAAAGTTAAATTAGAAAATGTATCTACTAACATCTTCCACATATGGAAATTATCATTTACTGGAGAATATGTAGCTTTGTTATAAAACGCAACGATCTTATTTTTATTATCACTATTAGGGTCAATAATAATAGAAGATGGTAGATATTTACAAGCACTCAAAGTTTTATTGGTATCCTAAAATTCACTCCTTTGATTTTTTTCTTGAATTTTTTCTTTAATATCTTTCATCAATTTAATAAATTTAGGTATGATATTTATATGATATTTACATTCATATCATATTATCTATAAATATTCATTGTTTTTATACATTTATTATCAAATGTTTATGCCCTTAAACAAATCCTTAAAATTATTAATATTTTTAAATATCCTTCTATCCATATTTTCTAGTTCCTCATCATTATGTTCCAAATCACCATCATCCTAGAGACATCTATAATTTATTTAAGATGAATTGGGATTTTAAGTATTTCCTACAAAACATTTTTTTTTCAAATTTAATGAAAATGAAACTCCATTATTCATTTTATATTTATCCAAAACAATCACCAATCAATTTTTATATATCATTAATTTCCAAATAAAATCCTAAAGACTAATCCTTGTGATATGTTTAGTTTCATCTATCACTATTCAATTTTATTCTAAATCCATTATAGAGATATCAATAATATATTGAATAACTTGAAAATCTAAAAACAATCCTCCATTTTATATAAGGATTTTCATAACATTCGAAAACGATTGATAAATTTGGGAAAAGGTTTAACTTGATAAAAAAATATTTGATAATTTTCTCTCATCTCATCCCTTATCATATTATGAAATTTTAATGATCTAAAATGCGTGACATCAAAAAAATTTCAAATACTATAAGCATTTTAACAAGGTGAAATGTGGATATAAATATTATTCTACAAAGCACATGGGAGGATATTACTAACATAGAATATAAGTTGAAGCGCTTCTCTTTTATCTCAAGTGAACGAAATGGAATATTTCTATAGAATTTTATAATTTTTAGTAACAATCATATTGTATTATGTATTAATATTTATAAAATAATTTTTGATATGATCTCTCCAGTATTCAGTAACGTCCATCGAATATAGGTAGTTTTTTGGAATTTATATTATCCAAACATCCAACTTGAATAATACCTTCCACACTAAAACAAACATTATTTTTCTCTATTACACATTCAGTCTAAGAAAATTATTATAAGTATTAAAAAATAGAAAGCAAATAAAAGAAATTGATATAAGAAAATATCTATATCTAGGTAGAGTAAATCTCTTATAAGAAATTGTTTTCTAAAAGATGAATAACATGGCACTAAAATAAGGGGATTGAATTGTAGTTTAATAGTTTATAGACATTTTTGACTGACTTGAGTAATAAGGTTAATTAAACAATATGATTTACAATCAAATATAGGAGTATAAAATTACAGAATATAAAAATGAAATATACATATAATAATTTAAAATATAAAAATTAAACATATTTCTATGAAATTAATAGAATAGGTGAAATTAAAATTCAATAAAAGTACAAATAGTGCATAGAGTTCCAGATAAAAAATACAGAACCCCAAAATGATATTTTTACTAAAATAATTCGAATTCACATGAATTTTTTTTCTAAATAAATATAAGGATATATATACTTGAACCCGGGTATCCCAGTTCCACACATGAAACTTCATTGAATATAGACCTCTCATATGGTATCATATATCCAATTAAACATCTTCAATAGTAATATCACTGAAATCAATAGATTCCAAATTAGGAATCGCTTTTATAGAAATTTTGGCCCAATTAATTTATCCCTAAGTACCTCTTTGATGAAATGTTTATCTGATAGTCCACACATATAATTAATTTAACATGATGGCAAAGACAATATATTTTTATTCTATGAAATCTAATCAATAAATATGTATAAGATAAATAACAGTTAAAAAATAAATTATGATATCATTATAATGAAAATTTTATGTGATGGTTTCTCTTAAAAAACTCAAAAAATAATAAAAAAAATTCAGAACTTAATGGTAACAATGTTTTATCATAGATTCACTCATAAAAAACTTTACAGAAAAATTTAATTCAACTTTGTTCTTCAAACCCTCATGCTCAGTTTATAAATATTCAATATACCAAAATTCAATGGAAAATTTTTATATATTCAGGTTTTGATTCAGTAGACTCATTTGAGACATTTAATAATCTCATGGATGTGTCATAAGATTCTATTATTCAATGAGTTCATCACTTCATATCATCATGGAATTGTCATGTTCACTGGATATATCAAACATTAAAATTTTTATACCAAAATAAAATGAAAAATTTAAGTCAAATAATACTCATTATAATGTGTATTATTAATTTCAAAACAAAAGAAAAAAATTTGTTATTTGAATGAAAATAATGTTGGCATACCCTTAAGGGTTTGTGCATGTCGTGTTTCGGTGATGATGACTGATGATTGGCTTGATGAGGAATGAGATTTTATGGTATCTTGAGATTAAATAACCTGAGATTGTATTCATGCATTACGTTTTTTGGTTTTTTATGATAATGGTTTGTGTGAGTAAAACCATGGTGGGGTGTTTATGTTCTGGTTTGGTTATATAAATAGAATGATGGTATGGACAATCCTATTTTGTGTATAATATCTTACTCCATTTTGGGTTCATGTTTATTGGTGGGTACCTTTACCATGTTAAACAAATGATGATAAATATGTTCTTATGAATGGAATAGGTGGGGATCAAGTGTTCTGATATAGTTGGGTAGAGGCATCCTATTATGGGTTTAAGAGTTTGTGTCGTGATGAGTTAGTATTATCATTGATGAAATTGGTGCATTTGATCACCCAATAAAACATTGTTTGTACTATTAGGTATGGGAATAAGATTCAAGAATGAGATATGTTATTTATATGAGGATAAATTCATGTAGAGTTTTAGACCTAGAGATTTTGGTGAAAATCCATTTTGGCCTCATCGAGAATATGTGTTATAGAATTGTGGCCAATAAAAAATGAGAGTAGGTGGTAGAATTAGATTTTTTTGTTCAGTTAATTATGATTTAACATCTCTAATACTTATAAAAGATGAGAATCTCTATGGTGGAGAGTTTTTAATGTTCCTTGTCATTATAGATTGTTAAATATAGTTGAAATTTGAATTTTGAGCTCTAGATCTGAGAATGTTTATAGAAATTGGATTTGGACTGGAATTCCATGAGTTAGGACATATCAAGGATATTTTTTTGTCCATGTTGAAATTATCCAAAGGTATTCAATGGTGTTGCATTAATTTTTCAATAGTTGGTTATGGATTGAGTTGTTAATTATACTACATGTTCTAGATCACAACATAACAAATACAATTATAGCATGGCATGTATGCTAAATGAGGGAGCCCTATCACATACCAAGTGTTTTTTCATAAGATATATATGAGATTGATTAATCACACCATTAAATAGGTGGGTTATTTCATGAAACACCTATGAAGTATTATAGGATTTTTCTCAAGGAGAGAAATTTCATTATTGTTTCCCGTATGCATTCACTGAAGTGTTATATATTTTTTTGAAGACATGAATTCCCAGGACAGATGATCATTACAGAGTATTAAATATGATTCAAATTTGATGTAATTAAAGAGATGATAAGAAGGTATATCATCACAAGAAGGTTCTTATTTCTTAATCTAGGGATATCTTTTAGATTTAAGAAATATTCATTAAATCCTTCCTAATAACAATATTAGTTCTCCTTATCATTGAATTGATTGATTAAAATCATACATCAATGTTAAGATCTATATGTGTCAAAGTTTATCTATATGTATATATTAGAGGTTATACATCTTACATGACACTAGTAACTTATATTTTTGTTCAGATCCACATAGTTGGGTGATTAGGAATTTTTCACCATCCAGGGAGGCATTTGGTGTTGTAAAGTCAGGATCAAACCCATCAAATGACCATCATATGTATCCCAATAAAGGGAATCAGAACACATGTAGCTCAATGATTTTAAATAAAAAATATACATTTTAAGGTCATATAACACATGTTATGTTTATACCTTTTAAGGTCATGCCACCATCACTAACAGTGTTCCTTTTATGTTCATGCATCCAAGACCAATGATACACCATTTAAGGTTCAAAAACAATTACCAGGTCATCTTAGATTTTGAGTTCATTCAAGTAATACCCACTCTATGTAGTTTAAAATCTTGTGTAATGGACTACTGGGGGAAATAGGCCAAAAAATATTTGATGTTAGACTTATGCATGACTATACATTTCTGGTTGTCTCATGTCCATCGGTATATCGATAGGGAAGTATGAATAAATTCAATAGTGATGTGGTCAAATGAATAAATTATTGTAATTACATCAAATTAAATGAACATCTATGTCTCTATCTAATTGATTAGATACATGGGAGGCAAGATAATGATTATATAGGCACATAGTATATATAGTGACTATCAAAAAATGGATACAAGAGAGGACCTAGGAAAGCTAATCCAAAATGAGAACACTAGTGGTTAATTATTTAGAAAAAGGGATGATAAAAAGATCATTAAAATATATGGGTTTTAGAACACATCAGTTAGGATTTGTATCCTAGTCCATGATATTTCATCGGTTGCCTAAGAATATAGGTCCTCCATTTGGAGGCTTCTGAAAACCTGAACATCTGTACTATCCATGAAACCACCAAAAATAAAATTATTGAGGCACTATATGTTTGTGTGTAGGTCAGTGTGATAGAATGATAAACCTAAATTTATTTACCTCCCCCTGACTAATTTTACTAGAATCATTAATTCATCCAACCCACCATACTACGTCAACCTTTCAAACACCATAGTGGATCCTCAAAACCATATAAATAAAAAATACTCATGAAATGGTATTATATTAAATAGAAGTATATAAAGTAGTAAATAAAAAGAAGATATAAATGTGACTCTAAATGGTGGTTTAATATTCATTCGAGAAAAACTAATCTCCTCTTGTTTTACTGAAAGTACAATTATTACATCAACTAATAACTCCATCAATAATATGTCATTAAAAATAGGTAAAAACTATATAATAATTTTATTCACCGTGAAATTATTGCATGCACTGTTTGTGATTAGGATTCACTATCCATGTGTTAAATTCACTATTCTAGGTCAATCCCCACATCCTTTTATAGAAACCTCATATCGTAGTCCCAGTCACACTACCTTCCCACGTTTATGAAGATCCTCCATTTGGAATGTCACTTTTTATTACTTGTAACTTCTTGACATTAACATATTTATCTAATAAACCTATATAGTCTTCATTCATGATATCACTTCATGATTTTCACCAACAGTTTATAAATCACTTGATTTCATCAGTAGATACCATCATTTGATGAACCTACAACATCTGAAGAGATGATCTACCGCTGATCACACACCAAGTCAGGTCTCTTTCAGCTTACATTTTTTTTAGTAAATATAAATCTATTTCTTGAACATTAGGTTCTCTAAAACATTTCTTCACATCCAAACAATATCTCACTTGAATAATTTTTCTAGATAAATGGCTTAAGGAAACACTTAAAAAAACATCCTTCCACTAATTCTGTCACAGTCTATTGGATTTTTATACATCCTCCCATTCACATAATCTAGTTGTGGCACAGTTATATGTTGTAATTTCATAAAATATTATTTTAGTTAACATTTTCACAATATTTTATCTACCAATCATCTTATGGAGATCTAAAAAATTATCTTCTAATATTTTTTTGACAAACAGGTACATCATGTCGATGTTTTTTGCCTTGGATGAAAAACTATACATTTATCCAAGTGGAGTAATCTATTGATGTCAAAAAAAAAATCCCTAACTATTTACATATTCCAAATTCCTTATGTAGTCTATTCAACCAAACTATTGTCGTATATGCTTCAATTAAAACAATATACTCATATTCTATTGTATTTGATGTAAATATCTTCTAAATTTTTGAAATCCAACTAAATTTAGTTCCTATATATATATATAAACATGAATATGTTTATTCTATTTTGAGTATCAGAATCTCTATTGAATCCGAATTCAAAAAAAACTTATAAAAAATCTTCTACCCTAAAAAAGAGCTTGATTTTACAATCCTTTCAAATACTAAAGGATCTACTTCATTTCATCCAAATTTTTCTTTCTCATATTAGATATAAATCTTCATAAAACTCCCCCTAAAACTTTAATATCCATTCAAGTTTAAATGAAACTTTGTTAAACTTATCATAGTTGATATTTATGGTACATTATTCATATATAAGTACTCTTCTTTCATTAAAAGTACTTATTCCCTTGATAGTATAAACCTTCTGATGAGATGAGTAGAATGTTGTTTTAATCATGTCATGCCAATCCTTTTGATGATATTATGAATATAATCTTTCAAAAATATCACTAAATTTTAATCCTTATTACCTCATTATATCCTCATCCCCAATATCATCTTTTCTTTCCCAATAACTTTCATCTCAAAACCTTTGAAAACATTATTATTCTATTACTGAATCGTTTTGTTATCTTATTCAATTAAAAGACTAAAATTAACATTTAAGGGTAAAATGATGAAAGTAACATCATCTCATTTCCTCATATAATAACAATGATCCACATTGCCTATCTTGAACCCTTCCTTAGACATATAAAATTTGAATTTTGGATTTCATTATTATGGTACTTGCTTCAATATATATATAAATTTCTTCAAAATACATTCCAAATCAATGATCCAAAATTATAGTAAACATATTCCCAGTTTGATGTATATTTATTCCTATATCTCACATTAAAAGTCTTATTTTTTAATATCCATATTGTCAGTATACAAATCTTCTAATTCCAAAATACTTAGTACTGTGACGATCTGCTGAGAATATTTCTAAAATATTGACTCCTTAGTTCTATTTAGATCCATTCACTATAATCCCGAATTTTTATATTTTATTTCCATTACATTATTCCTTAATTTTATAAACCAATATATTCTTAAGTTACATTCTACCATCTGTAATTTTATTAATATCATGTATTCTACTGAACTTCAATGAAATCATCTCCTCATTCATGGATGAATCCCACTACATTGAATCACTAAGAAGAGATTATACCTCTAAATTTGAAGGTTATCCTACCATTTTGGAGAAGAAAAATAAAATCATCCCTAAACATATGAATTGGATTTATAACTTTAGATGATCTCCACAATTGCTTTGGGTAAAATTTCCTGCTTAACTCAGATCATTGTTTAAGATACCTCAAATTCTAGTAAATTAACATCTAGAGTACGTGTTTCAAGTATTACTATCTATGATTCATCATTCCATAAACTTTTTATTTGAACTTATAATGTCCTTTTATATTTACTTTTGATGATTTGAAAAAACCACATTCACATTCTCTAGAAGTTGTGCACTTTTGGTAACCTTACTCTGATCATCCTAGACTCCAACAGTTTAATTTTATTCAACATATTTCCCCTCCAAATTACTATTATATTACAAAAACATCTCATTAAGTGAAATATATCTGATCTTAATTATTTTTTCTCTTTCATCATCCCCTAATAATTATCCAAAAAAATACAAATCCATAATAAAGAGAAAACACATTTTGGATTTTGATTCTACTTTTTATTAATCATTATCATTTATATTTATAAATACTAAACTACCAAAATCTATAATATATTGAATATCTAAAAAAAATTTAGACCAATGATCCAATTGAATCTATTTTTGAACTATCGATTCTAGACTTCTATTTGTGAGATAAGTAATTGTGTTGAGTGCCTTTACCCAAATCACTTTAAAAATTGTTGATTGAAAATTCATACTCCCCGATTTCTCAATGATAATACATTAAATAATATTTTCCAATCAATTTTTTTGAAATTTTTTGGGAACCATATCCTCATTTTTATGCCCATATTCTGATAAATGTTTCCGAATTTGAGTCAGTTGTACTCAACATTGTTTTTTCTCCTGATTGACATAATCTTATGAAAATATTTACTTTATTTGAAAATGTTTTCAGGAATAAACACCCAAAATACATCAGACATATGTTTCATAAATTAAATACATTATTTTCTACAATAATCATCAAAAAATTACAAATGTAGAGAAAATCACCAAAAGATTGAATATGGTCCTATCCCTAGGCATCTGAGTGTGTAAGATCCAAATTTCAGTTCTGAGGCTTCTAACTATCTAAGTGGAATGAAAATATAATTTTCAGTCTCAATATACAACTATAACACTTTTAAATCCTCCAATGATAGATTTTTAGCATACATTTATCCTTTATAACTTTCATATTCTTCCCACTAAGGTGATCGAACCTATAGTTCCAAATTTATAGACCATTGAATGTTACACTTCAAACAACAGTAATTCCATATGAATATTAGTCATTTAAAGAGTCTCATCCATTAATAATGATATAATAATTATTTATCCTAATGTAACCTTAACATAACCATTCACAATACTAGTTATATATACTACATTTTCAAATTTACCAATGGAAATAATATTTTTCCTTAAACTAGAAATGTGAAAAACTATTTTTAACTTCAATAAACCCCCATTCTCCATCAGTATAGTAACTATTAATTTTATAATAACATTTAATTCATTATCATCCATAATATTAATTTTCAATATTAGATATATAATCAAACATGAATATTCGATCTTTGGTTGAATGATAGAATGCTATAGAGTTAGTCACACAATATTCTACCAGGGTATTAACACTCAGCAAGTAATTGTTTCTATCTCCCATTATGTCACATGAATTTAAAGTACTAGATATTGACACCTTTATAGCTTCATCATTATGATGATTAACATCCTTCTTGATATGTATTTTACTTAAACATTTCTTGGATGTAAGATCATGAGAAGAAAATTTTCTTAGACTCCATCTATTAGAATTTCCTTATGGTTGTTACTTTTTGTATTTATGATTTGATGAAATTCACATTCACTAGACATTGATCAAACTACTGGTAGGTACATTGAATTCCTTCTAACTAAGTTCTTCATTCAAGAATTTTTTTTGGATATCATCAACTAAAGAAACAATTTTTGAGCTACTTTTATAAACCATTGTAATCATAAAATCACATATTTCAATAATGAAGATAATATAATTAATAATACTGAATCGTCAAAAAATATAAACATTTCAAACCAATTCTACCCATGAGTCATATTTAATCAATAAGTGTGATTTACCACTAATCTCACTTCTAAAAAACATAATATGAACAACAATCATATCATTAAAACTTTATTAAGTGTCATTGAAACATTCATAAAGTGTCATTTAAATTTTATATATATCAAACAAGGACTTTATAACTTATATTTTATATTTATTATCTCAAATATTAAATAAAATATCTCATTCTAGTGACATTATTACCAGTGCATTGGTCTTATAACCCCCATTTTTACATTCTTCCTTCTCTATTTTTCAGGATTAACACCATTCAAGGGTAATTCTAGTTATTTTTGGATGAGATAATCTTATATATTCATCCTTAATTTGTAAAAATATATTCAATTCAATAAATAAATTTGGAACTTTCCTTAATATGGTTACATTTTTTATTTTCTACCAGGGTGTCGAACCTGACCACAAAACCATCCACTCTAACAAAACTAATTGGGAGGACATTGAAAAAATAATATCTAGTACAATTGATGAAATCATAAAAATTATGATCGTTAAACCATGACAAGTTCATGAGCATGGTATAAAAATGGAAAAAAAATCCTATAAAGCATATCCACATCTCCTCTAAGTGTTTTTGAATTAAGAATTAACTACACCCTACCCATCAAACTAAGTCAAATTTGAACACACATTAGCAGAAACTCACAAAGATATAAATCAATAAAATTCAAGCAACGGTAATACACACTAATTGAAAAATACCCTATTCCCATAGTTTTGGACCATTGGTATAGTTGCCCGACCCATTGGTATATCCTATACCAATTGTTTGGAAGACCATTGGCTGGTTTGGCATTAGTATATGTCTATACCAACAGTTCTAGGAAAAATATTGGTATATGTCATATGAAAAACCTATACCAACAGTTTCATAAAACTGTTGGTATAGGTAATTCCAAAAAACCAACAAGGTTTTGATCTTAGCACCACCTATTTATAATCTAACAACCTAACCAATAACCTAACATGACTTTTGAGAAAAAAAATTCATAAATATATATGTATATTCATATGTATTTAAACATTTTATATATTTAATGATATTTTGAAAAAATACTCTATAAAAATTTGTGTACCTATACCAATGGTTCTCAAAACTGTTGGTATAGTTTATTTTATTTTTTGTGTTATACAAACAGTTTTGGTGAAACTGTTGGCATAGGGTGGACCTATACCAATAGTTTGGCAAAAAAATTGGTATAAGTCCAAATTAGTTACATATACCAATGTTTTTGGCCAAAATGTTGTTATATGTTTTATTTATTGTAGTGACATAAAATATAACTGTATGAAGAAGAAAATAAACACAAGATATTAATGTTATTTAAAATTTTCATCCTCTGTTAATGGGATAAACAGTACACCAGTCATGTATTGTAAAAAATAAAAAAGCATACATCAACTAAAAACTCTATTAGTAATAATCCAATATAAATAATTCAACGCTCTGTAATTCTATGATTCAATCTCTACTTCTTACATACACTATTCAAGATAAAGGTTCATTGTTTTCATGTTTGACACATTGATCCGGATTGGTCCCCACATCCTTTTATTTGGGCCATCGTCAATAGTTATGGTGACACTTCTTTCTAACATTCATGGATAGACACCATATTTAATGTCAATATTGAATAACAGTAACATATTTAATCCCAACTACATTCCATTACAAACATATAGAGTCTTCATTTGAGCTACTATATTCAATAGAGTTCACCAACACTCGGTACCACTGTTGATATCATCTTTCATCCTTCTCTTTGATTCACCTTGCATCAGCCTTCATGGCGGGTGTCTCTCCATTTTTTTCTTCTATTTGTAGGGTTTATTTTCTATTTGGGGTTCTTTATTATCATTTATTTCAATTATCCTTTCCATTGATTTTAATTAGTCTCAAATGTTCACTATCGATTTATGTTCCCGAAATATTGATTTTATGATATTATCACCTGAACCTTCATGAAAACCCCCACTTTAGTTTGAATCAATGTCTCTTAGTTGGTTTGGTTTTAGTTATTATCGATGCTCAGTGGATCCTTAGTCGGAAAGATCACTAACCATTTCCCTTTCTACATTTTTTATTTTACTAGACTCTATCTCACCCTGGTATTAAGGTGTTTATGGAATTTTTGGGATGGTGTTAGTGGATGAGTTTGGTGTCAGGGGAATGTCTTAGTAGTGTGGCTCTAGTACCTGGTCTCATAATTCATGACACGTCTTATTTCTTTTCTACTTGTAGGGTTTCAATTTTCTTAAAGGGTTGTGATTTTTATGGTGTCAATTTACTAGTTATCCTTTGACCATGGTGGTGTGGTTCGGTCTCAAATGATATTTTTCTTTGTGATGTTTTGGATTGGATGATGGTGGAGATTTTGAAGGCTTTCCCTTGTAATGATTTTTTTCATGATGGTATTACTTGGGGGCCTTTGGTTTTCATTCTCACAACATCAGTAATTTTTTATTAGGATTTCTTTGGTTCATAACCCTCTAAATGTTCCCTTCATATTCGGTGTTTCTGCTCAATGATGTCAAAAAATTCTAGCATTATTGGGATTTTTTTGGTTATCTAGTGATTTGTTTTGCAGGATTGGTTATAACAGTTCTGGTGATGAGGAAGGGAGGTTTTATTATGTGTTCTTCTCACTAGTTTTGTGGATGATTATGGGAGCTTGGGTGTGTTATGGCACACGGATCGAGGAAAGTCAGCTCATGGTTTTTTACCTGAGGTGGTGGCATGGAATCTTTTTTTAAAATTTGAATTTGGTGGAGTCCTAACAGTTGGAATTTGGTTTTTATTGAAATACTAATGTTTATAGTGTTATTATTAAATAAATATTTGGAATTTTCGTGATTCCCAGTCAGCCATAAATTGGTTTATCTAAAATAAAAATTTATATTTTCAGATATGATCATCAAAACTTATACATTATATTTTCAGATATAAATTGAAGTAACTGTATCATAAAACCAACTAAGAAAGAAAGAAGAAATGGAATATGTAATTAGAATTCTTTTATATGAATTCTATTTATCTAAACATTGAATGGAGGTACCTTCTCTTGGATTTTCCCTTTATGAATCCCAAGCCAAACTCATGAAATTTTAGTTTTAGAAAGAACCATATACAAGTGAACTTCAAACTTCGTAGTGATTGCCTCAAGGTCCAAGCTAACTAAACTGATACTGAACACTGAAACCAAATCTTTTATAATTCTTAGTTATCATAATAATATTAGAAGGGGGTTTTAATGTATAATTTAGTATTATATCAAAATATTATTAAATATATATATATATATATAACATAAACATTTATCATATTTGAAATGCCTTTTTTGTTAAATCCAATTTATATTTAAATATTTATTATTTAGAAATACAAATTTATATCAAAGATAATCATTTATTTTTATTTAATTAATATAAAATATGTTATCATTATAGTAATTATTAAATTAAAAATATATTTATTATACCAAATTTCATTTTTCTATAGAAATGGGTATCCACTATTTTTATATGTTATAATAATAATAAAAATTATAAATTTTAGTGTATCAATTTTTTAAAATTAATATCATTTTTGGATTTATCATTGTCATATTATATTAATATGGGTTTTTTCGGTTTTTTAAAATAATTAAATTTTGGGGAATAATGAAAATACTTATTTTATTAATATAATAACTTTTTAAAATTAATTTATTATATGATTACATTTGATGTTTATAAAACATTTTACGATAAAATTTTATATATTATAAAGTATAATAAACAATTTTAAAATACTATATTGAATTTATGAACCCATGTTCATCGTTTTGAAAATTTCTAGTCTTTTAATGAATTTTTTTAATATTTTGTTTAATTAATTATAAAATGACGAAATGAGGTTTGTGATTTATTTTATTTTTAAATAAATACCCTTTAAATGATAATATTTATTTTAAATTTACTGGAATCAATTATATTTGTAATTCTATCCTAATCATAAATTTTTTATTAAAAATAATCTATTCTAAATACAGGTTTTTTCACAATAAAAGTGCTCGTGTATAATTTAATTTTTAATATTCATAGGATTTAAACAAGATAAATTTAATTTTATAATAAAATTTATTGGTTTCAAATTATGCAATAATAAATGTTTTATTTTTCATATTAAATGATAAATTACTTAGTTAAAAACTAGTTACCAAGGTGAAAACTAAAATGGTAAGAGTGATTAACCATAGAGGTAAAGTGAATAAAATGTTTAAAACTTATTTATAATTTCATTTAGAAGGTTCTTATTGGACTTATCCTCTATTATTTATCATTTTTATTCACTTATCTTGTGATATACCTCCCATTATGGAATAGTTTTGGGTATTTACAAAAAAGTCATTCCTTTTCACTTATAAAGGGACACTCCTCTCCTCATTTACCATCGCTCCAAAAACCCTAAAAATCCAACCAAAATCTAATATATAATATCCATAACACTCTTAAACACCTTAATGAGGTTATATTATATGAAAAATTCCACCCCTCAAAGGATTAATCCCCTTCAACAAGGAGATAATCCAAGAAGAGAGGTATAAGTTCCTCACCAGTGCTTATATTTTCTATTTATTTATGTTCATTAGTTCTTCTATAAATATATTTTAACAATATCATAATGATAAAATATGTATAATTATAATAATTATATTTAATTATAATTATGGAACAATTATTAACAACCCTCCCCTTTATCATTAAGAAAAACGAAAGCGTGAATCAAGTGTTGTGCGGACTACCGCCTCAATGACGCAATGTTTTCTCTTATTTTCATTAACTAGATTAGTAGGATAGTCTTGATAAAGAGTTTAATATATTATTATTATACTGATTATATATATTATATTCGTAAATGATAAACCATATTACTCTTTCCCCAATTTTATGAAAAAAAGAATTGGGAACCATGGGAATGTGTGGACTACCGCCTCCATGGGATGATTGATTTATGTCTTTCATTTCATAACCTCATTACATAGTTGGTTATGAGAACATTTTAAAAAGATAAATATAAAGTTTAATATAACATTATGTTTATGGTATGAAAACATGGAGAATGTATTAGTGATATGATCAACAAATGATTATAAAAAATTCAGCTCTTTAAAACAACCATGCTTAGAGGAAAATCATTAATTCAAATTATCTAACATTTTCATATAGATTACATAATATATATAATATATATTACATTATCAAAATATAAATGATATCATCATGCTAAAATTTAAATTATATTACAACTAAGTCACCTCATAGTAATCGATAATCATTTTTTGTTCATGTTTGTATCGGTTTGACTACATACTCAAACAATTATATAAAATTTTATGATGGGTGAATATGAGAACATAATTTATAATATAATATGATATAAATATGTAAATAATTATGTTTTTATTCAATAAATTATACATCAATATTTCACTAATTAATTTAAGAAACACCCTTTATTGGTTTAAAACCACTGAGAAGTGTTCATTATAGATTTTATCATCTAGGATAAAGAATAAAGTACTAATGAAAGGAAATTTAGAAAATGTAAATAATTATAATTCATATATTACAGTAACATTATTTAAATTTTAATGAAATGCTTGGAATGAATAATGAATGATGACACTCCTCCTATGAAACTAATACAAATGGTCAAAACTGTAAATACAAGATGCTTGGAAATAAGAAAAAAATAACTAATGTATATATAGATAATTATTATGAATGTAAATTACAAATATTTTTAGGTATTAATATTTTTTAAATGATTTATTATTATATTTCTGTTTTTTTCATAGGATCAAAAATTATATTTGATTATGTTAGGGAAGAAAGATGAGGGCTTCATTGTCTCAAATTTGAGTCCCTAGAGATATAGTTATGTTATACACCATGTTTCCATTTTAATGGTGTAAATATGTCCCCATTTTCATCTTATATCACTATAATCCATGATTTCCAGATATTAGGTGATAAATTAAATTTTTACCACTCATAGAGTTCTGATTCCCATGACTCAAATGCTATAAGGGTTTTTCATGACTCAAATATTTTTTGGTTCATAATCACTCTTATTTTAAAATTTACATTCAATATTCATCTATTTTAGACTAATATAGTATTATATTTTATTTATACATATTTTTATGGTGACATAATTTTTCACACCAAATTCTTCTACATATATGATTCTACAGTTTCTTTAAAATGTATTTTTATTGGGAATAAATCCCATTTATTTTAATAGATTTACCATTCTTGTCCTAATTTATACTTCCCACCAACGTACACCTTTCTCTTGTGGAAAATAATAAAAATTATCTCTAATAATCCTATTTATACCCTTTATTAATTTTAAAACCAAGGTTAAATCATATTTTTGATTATGTGAGATTTCAGTAAGGTTATTTCAAATTGTTCAAAAGAGTTTTCAATCCTTTAGAAATAAAGTTTTTTATCAACCACTCAACATTTTATTTTGATAAATTTATGTTTTTTTTAATTTTTACATTTTTTAATTCCCTTTTCAAAAATAATTTTTTTCAATGTATTTTCACTTCCCCATTTTAGAAACATTATGAATTATTCATGTCTACATTATTAAATATTCTTTAAAACAAACTATTTTCAAATTATTTTCCATTATTAGTTTTCAAAACCATTATATAATTTCAAGGAAATTTGTTTCGGGTAAATATATAATACCATTATAAAAAATTATTATCTTCCATTCTCAAAATTTTCCTTTAAAACTTAATTTACACTTCATCATATATAATAATATTTTAAAGGTTTTGTGAAAAAAAATTTATTCTAACTTTTATTATTCCTTAATATTTTTTCTTTAATGAAGTTATTTTTTGATCATCCTATAAATTTTATAATGTTATGAATCCTTATAGGAAATTATACTTTGATGTCCTATGATTTTTTGATGTGTATATTATATAATTGTATGAATCCCATCCTATTTTCATTGGATATTTCAGTTGTGATAACGATTGATTTTTAGTGTCCCACATACGCATGGATTTTGTTAGGTGGGGTCCTATATCAACCTCTAATGTAATGGTGTTATATTATATCTCATGTGATATTTAGGTGTGGAAATAGTGGGTTTTTTGCATATGTGTGAAATAGGGTTGTGCTCAAATTTTCATGCATGGACATATTGAGTTTCTTCACAAATGAATGGGTATTATGGGTTTTCTCACATAGGTTTTCCTATTCTTATGGTTATACCACATTCCAAAGTTTTTTTATCAAGTTATTACCATTTTAAAATATTCAATTCACTTCCATGAAATTCCATGTTTTCATGACCACACATTTTATTAAAGTATTCAGCATTTTTTATCATGCTCACATGTTTTATGATTATTGATATATGCTTTGAGACATGTAATATTTATAATGCTTACATAATGATATTTTCATGAAATTATGTTTATATATCATGTTTATTATTGTCATACATGGTATTGTGATCTTTAATTATAATATATGATACTTCATCACATTCTCTATCATGCCTATGATTAGATACTTTATTATATTTCATTTCGTTACTAATAATTTTAGTTCACCCATTCTTATGTTTCCAATATCTAAGTTATGATTATGATTAAATCATGTGTGATTTATAGAAATTTTATATTGTAATATAATTATGTATAAAATTTTTCAAGACTTGTAAAATAATATGTTTATGTGGCTAATCTCCAAGAAAATAACCATTTTGGTATATAGGTTGTGTGATTGTGGCCAATTCTGTTTTTTAAATCATATGAATAATGAAATATTTATGTAAAGTTTTCTATATGTCACTTTAGTTAGTATCAGAGAAGGTTTTGGTTATTTTGGAGATTAGTTCAGCCTTTTTTTTATTATTTTAGCTACATTTGGTGTTAGGATTTTAGAACAATAATAAAAACCCTAAGAGTTAACTCTAAGTATATGATGATATCATAAAATTTTGGTATATTATTGAGTAGATGGTTTTCCTATAAATAAATACATTTTTGGATACAACTAGTGGATTTGGTTTTGGGGTATATTCATCTATAGGGAATAAAATAAAAAGTGTTGGTTGAGTATATATTGGTTATCGTTCTAGTGTATGGTGAATGGGCCATTACTGCATAACTAATTTGATAGTCCTAGGGGATATGATTTGGTTTCTATTATGATCATTATAAACCACTATGATGGTTCTATTTCTTAGTTATGCTAAGGAATGCAGTTGATAAGCATAAGATTACCCAACATAATGTAACCGAAGTAAAACTAAAAATGAAATAGGTTAAACTAAAGGAATTATGGTCCAACATAGAAATATAAAGTTATATGATTTTTGAAGGTTGAATTCCATTTATAATGTTTTCAATTCTCTCAGATTATTAATTTTTTCACTCATTTAAACCCTTATTCCTTTAGTAATGGGTAGAACTAGAATAAATCATTTATATATGTGATAATGAAAATATTTACTCAAAAAACAACCCATCAGAATCGGAGCATAAATTAGAAACCATTTGAATATTATAAACTGGCTATCATGGAATATGACTAACAATGTGAACATAGTATAAATCCAAAAAAAACAAAATAAGAGAAAGAGGGAGTCTCATTAAAAATAAGTGATGAAGATGATGAAGGAAAAACATTTCAGTTTTCTATATGTAAAAAAATTTTATAAATACACTGAGGGAATTTTCTCAAGGGGAATTGATGATTCTATAATTTTGTTAAAGGAGGCCATTAATCATATAACTATTGAGGGAAAAAAGTGTTCAATTAACATTAATAAATAACATAAAACTCATACAATTGAACCACAAACTATTCAATGTTTTATGTGAGGGTAATTGATCCCTTTCTTAAGAAAATTCCTCAATATATAGATTTCTTAGGAAATGAAGAATTTATAACCTCTTAGACCCATGAAGAAATGAAGAATCAATGAATTGACTATCAACGAAGAGGGTAGTGGTTATTATATTTCAGTTACCCTCTACCCCATATTATTAGATATATTCTAATTCAATGAACCCTATTATATCTAGGACATTTTATGAGAAAACCCAATCACCACTCTAGGTGATTTTTATTTTAAGTAAAACATTTTGTGGTATATTTATTATGATATTATAAATAATAATTTTGAAAATCATAAACTTATCCTCTAATAAAATTACTTTAATTTTTAAAATATATTTCTTACCTTCTCTTAGCTTCCATATAAATTTATATAATTGGAAAAGAACATATTCTAGAACAACGTTAACCATGTATTAGTTCAGTTCCAACTATTAATTAGCTAAGAATAAAAATGAATCCTTCATATAAGACTTCATATCTATTTTTGAGACACATTTCCTTGAAATGATTGTGAAAAATAACTATTTTATCCTTCAATATGATATTGAGGATCACATATCATTGTATACAATATCATGAGTCATGTCAATCATTTTTCCACCATTAGTTATTCCTTCATGTAAATGATAATGAAATTGTGAGGAGGAATCTTAATTTAAGGGGGGGTATAAGGACTAGAGATTTAAATAAATGTAAACCATAAGTAAAAATTATTTTAATAGTATGTTTCAAATAATAAAAGAAAAATAAATTCCACGATATATTTTGAATATTATATTTTACAATTAAAACATAGATTTTAAATTAGCCAGTATAAATTTATGTAATCGTATAATAAAAAAATTACGAAAGTAATAACACATGGAATCTAGAAGCATAATTCTACCTTATAAAGCCTATTTATCTGAATATAAAAGGTAGTTAGCTTCACTAGGGTATTCCCATGACCATGCTCAATAAGAACTCAAATAATTATGGTTTTGGAAAAAACATATATGGGATAAGTTCATGCCTATGGAGATTTCTGTAAGGTCCATAATAGTTGAACTGCCACCTGAAATGTAACTTGATCTTATCTAATTCCTAGGACTAATAGGGATATCATAATGGGTTTTGTAGGATTAAATTTTTATTATATCAAAATGTAATAAAAAATTTATATAGATATATCATGAATTTTTATAATATATGAATATAAATATTTTCTAAATTCACTTGATGCTTAAATATATATTTTTTGGAAATAGGAATTTCATATCAAGGAAATACATTTATTTTAATTGAATAATAATAAGATATATTTTCACTAGATTTGATAGAAATTTAAGAAATAGTAATGTTACCATAACATGTTTTTCTTTAAAAACAATTTTTACAAAATTTTATTCCATTAATAGAAAATAAAATTTCTACATTGTTGGATATAAATTTGAGAAAATGAAAATAATTTTTGGATTTATTAAAATAATATTATCTTAAGATGAATTTTTATGAATTTTAATAAATAATTTTTTTGTGGGGGGGGGGTCTTGCCCAAGAGGCCAAGAAAAATTTATTTAAATAAAGACATATTACATAAGTATTAAAGAAGGGATTTTATAACAGTCTTTCCCACGAAAGGGAATTAGGTCAGAAGGAAAATCATTTAACCGTGTAAGTTCCCTGTTGATACCTTTTTTTCAAGCCCATCATCCATGTAGTTATCTTCTTGGTAGACATGAGGGATGATGTAGTTTTAGGATAATATAGACTTGAGAGATTTCATCCATCTATTTGTAACCTTCCAAGAAAAATTTATCACTCCATTTGGGACTACCATGGTGGAGTCTCTTTCAAGCCAGAGGTTCTCCATCCATTTTAGCCGAGAAAAGCGGACAACATGAATGAAACTTAGCATTTCATACTCAAGAGAAGAGGGAATATCACATGTTACAAGAAATAAATCAAGGTCTTTACCATCATTGTCCCTATACACAAAACCACAACCAGCCGGTTCCGAGTTACCTTTTAAAGCCCCTTCAATATTGATTTAAATCAAGTAGTGAAGAGGGGACTGCAAAAATATTTCAAAAATTCCAGGATGTTTCTTGTAAGTCCCAGGTAATCTGAGTTTCCAGAGATTCATAAAATTATACACTATGTTGAAACAATATCTGGGTTAAATATTGTTGACATCCCTGGCTGTAGAGATGAGTTGAACAAAATCCACCTGCATATGACATCTCTGTTTTCCATGAACGATACCGTTGGGTTCTATCCATAGATAGTGAAAATTTTATATTTAAGTAGCTAGTAGAAGACTATTAAGTTGAGTAATAGCATGTATTGTTGTACAATATTGATTCCCTATAGCGATATCCAAGCTTGATGGAAGATGACATTCAAAAATATCCCTCAAGGAATTTTAAAGATCTAAATAAGTATCATATAAAAGGAATAAATTTGTGATTTCCTCCCTATGTTGATTACATAACTTGCATTTAGAACATAAAAAAGTGTCAGAAAATTGTATTTTATCATCAGTATACAGTTTATAGTGGGAAATTCTCCAAATCGGGGCCACCACGGAAGGCATGATCCAAGATTTATCATAACGTTTGATCCGGGAAAGCTCATTAGCAGATTGAAAAGATGGAATGGTAATAGGATTTGGAATCCAGAATTCCATTTCAAGTAATTTCCAAAATTAAAGTATCCTTGGATGGAGAAAACGTAAAAAAAATTTGATATCGAATAGGTTTGTAGACCACTTCATATTGGAAATGTCCATGAATTGATTAATAGAAACATTTGGATCCATAGTAGTATGCTAAAGAACAATTAACAAAATAAGGGGAGTGCCCGTCTAGTTGTCAAGATTGAAATTTAAGGCATAATCTCTATAAGTAATCCACATTGAGTGAGACATAATATAAGAATAAGAATATTTGATTACTTTCCAAATATAAGAAACCATATAATTAGTGCAACCTCTATTTAAATTTTTAATAAACCTATCTCTAAGAACGGTGAGGGTCATTGAGTAACTATTATGTAGATTCAAGATGAAGATGCAATGAAGAGATTCATTGAAAAATTTGATGTTTTTAATACCCATATCTCTGTTATTAATGGGTTTGTAGCATTTATTCCGGGCTACAGTAAATAATTTTATCTCAAGATTACTACCACACACACAAAAGTCTTTCATGAAACCATTGATATGAGTGAGCAATGAACCAGGCCATTTATAAATCATGAATGAATGAAATATATTGGAGATAATAGTTTGTTTATCTAGAAAAATCCCACCAATCATGGAGAGGGAAATTATTTTCCATGTAGTTAAATATTTTTTTATTTGGTCCACAATTTTGAGAAAGTGGTAGGCCTCAGGTCTCCCACATAAGAGATGAACACCAAGGTACTGCATAGGCATAGATCCTTCTCTGATTCTCAGATTCAACAAAATTTGAGATTTCCTAGAGGTTGGTAAGTTCCATCAAAAATAGATATAACATTTCTTCCAAGATTGAACTGAAACCTATTCATATTAAACAACATCCTTTAAAAATTTTTGATGGTTTCACATGGAATCTAGAATGAAAATAATCGTAGCATCCACATATAAGATATTTGAGGGGGGTATCAAATTTCATGAAGCATGTATGGGTTTGTGTAAATTTAGTTCTAACATAAAAGTGAGGAGTCAACTTAAATAATATTCCTCTATAGAGAAATGTATTGAAAGGGTGAATCACCTTGTATAAAACCTTTTGCGGAGGTGAAATACCCTTTTAAAGAACCACTAATAAGCATAAAAATATGAGAATAATCAAAAAGGTATTTAACCCAACAGACAAACTTGACATTGAATCCAATGTATTAAATCACCATTAATATGAAACCCCAATAAATGGTGTCAAAGTATTTCTTAATGTATATCTTAAGAGCAATACACCCACCATAGAATTATTTATTAAGGAGATTAAAACATTCTGAAGATGTGCTGATAAAATCTTGGATAGTAAAACCATTCACAAAACAAAATAAGTATCAAGAAACAATTTTATTGTCAACTAAATTGATTTTATTGCCAAGGATTTTGGTGATAATTTTATAGCTAGTGTTGGTGAAGGAAATGGGCCTAAAGGGAATAATCTCAGAAACATTTTACATCTTGGGAATGAGTGTGAGGAATTGAGCATTAATTACAGGATGTAAAAGGCCTGTAGATAAAAATGATTTAACCAATCTGGAAACCTCCAATTGAATGACATCCCAATATGTATGAAAGAAGGTATTAGTAAAGCCATCTGGACCTGAGGAAATTTCATATTTAAGGCTAAAGACATCTTCACGTATCTCCAAATCAAGTGGAATACTTGTAGGAACAGTGTTCTCATCATCACATACCATTTTGTGGATGATTCCTTCCTGAATGTCTATTTGAGAGGTGGACCATTAAATAGGTTTTCATCATACGAGACAATATGTTCAGCAATTAATTCTCCATTGTCTATAATTCTATCACAATATTTCTGAAAAGTGAGTGATCTATAAAATGTCATGTTTCTTTTAGAGGGAATTATAAAACATTGTGTTTCAATCCTCCACCTTAATTCATTTAATCTTAAATGTTTCTTTTTTATATTTTCATGGATAAATAATAGTGAATTCATCTTAGCAGTTAAGTCCATATCCTTCTATAAATTAATCTCTAAATTAGCAAAAGTTTCCTAACCTTGAAGATTGTTGAGTTGTGTATCTATAGAGTTGTTACTTTCTCAATTTTATTATAATTATGTCTACAAAAACACTTTATATTGGACTTTAAGTGATTTATCCTCATGATTAAATCATGGAGATCATTATCATGGTGATGACAGTCCCATAAGTTAGTTGCAAACTTTCCAACATTCGGGTTCGAAGGCTAACAATTATTGAATTAGAAAGGTAACCTTGGTTTGGAGATCATATTGGTCGAGTTGACCAAAATAGGATGATGATCAGAGTTTAGTTTAGGTAAATTAATGCAAGAAAGATAATCCCATTTCTCAAGGGAATGATAATTTTAGAAAGAATGATCATGTTTACTAGCAACCATTTAATAGTTTTTTGTCTATACTAGGTGTATTTTGATCCAATAAGATCGACTTCCACTAGTTTACATGCATCTATAAAATCCATGAATTTTTTAAAAGAAATAATTGGTTAAACAACTCCCAATCATTAACTAGGATATAATATGTCATTTAAGTCACCATGAATGATCCATGCATCTGACATCCCTTGCCTACAAAATTCAATACTCCTCCATAGTTTTCTTCTTTCATGACTAGTGTTCTTATCATAAATAAAAGAATAGTAAATGTGAAGGTTATTAAAAACATCATCTTCGGTGATCATTTTCTTGTCAATATTTCAAACTAAACCCTCATAGATATTGGTATACACAAATCAACATAAAGTGTGAACATTTAAAAAAACACTATTGCTGCCTAAGAGATTGTATCCTCTAAGTTTTAGTCCAGCTAAACTAGGAGAGTATCTTTTTTTGGGTTTCATGATGACCAATAATCTAGGTTTATGGAAATGGATAAATATATATAATGAGGTGGTCGTTTCATTGTTTTCCACCCCTTGGAAATTTTAGAAGAATATATAAATTTATATTTTCAAATTGGGGGAGATCCCCCTTTCTTTTTAATACTAGATTTTGTATATATGTTTGACTTAATAATTGATGTTTCTTATATAGTTCCCTTTTCAAAAATATTTTATTGACATGCTAGGGCTATAGGAATATCATTTTCATTGTTTCTTTTCCCCACTACAATGGATATATCTTCATTAGTAGAATGGATTCCCTACGCTTTGATAATAGGATTAGCATTCTCCACTGTCATAGTGTGTGTTTTCAGTTTTTTATCCATAGAAATAGCCATACTACCATGATTTGAGTCACTAAGGGTGGCATGTAAATTGGAATTCTTTGGATTCTCCACATTCAGGATGTTCATATCCTAGGAACCAGCACTAGAAAGATGCTTTATATAGGTGGAGAAATGCAGGGGGTATACTGCTCCACTATGATATTATAAAAGTTAATATTGTCTTGATATGGGGATTGAATACCAATATATACTTTAGACCTATTCTAATTTGAAATAATTGGTGCATCATTATTAGCATAATGAAAATTCGGCATCACAGATTTATCATTTCTAGTTGCATCTTTAAGAACATCCAAGATTGTGAACATTTTACCGACAATAACTTTCATAGTAGTAGTGGAACCAGAGCCTCCCATACCCATATATTTATTATTGTCAGTGAATGGGCTAGATGTTATTAGGTTTAAAATATCTTGTGCAAGCTCAAATATCTTCTTTTCCACATCAATTTATTGTTGTTCTTTTTCCACTAAAGAAAGAAAAATGTTCTTGTTTCCAATATTTGGTCGAGGAATAGGTTTCTTCACAAATTTCGGTGATTATATACATTTTGGGTCACCCTTCTGTAATATCTTTATCCTTTCCTTTTTTTTATTTTGGTGACTTCATTATAGACACAGGGATCCTATGTTGGTTTCATTTGTTTTTCAACAAACCTGCAATTGGAATATGATTGTCCAACTATTTTCAAAACATCACAAAATGGACACTAGTACTCATATTCCGCTTTTAAATAAATTTTTACATAATTGGAAAAGATATTGATAACTTATGGGATCTTAATTTCTAAATTAGATTCCACTTAGATCCTGTCCTAAAGACCTAATTCACTATTTAGAGTATGTTGGTCGAGTTTAAAGGATTTCCAATACAAGTTACAATATCATTTTGAATTTTTGGGTTCCAGTAAAACAAATTCAGTCCATGTCACCAAATGAAAATCTGAGCTGAATAATTACTTTGAAAAAAAAGGGTTAAAATTAGTATCCCAATCAGATATTTGGAAGACACTCATCTTTAAATATAAATTTATAAATTTCTAAGGATCCTCTAAATCATCCTTAAATCCAAATAAAATGTGGAAGTGGCCTTTCCTAATGGGAATTAATTTCTAGTTCATAATACCCCATAGATGACATAAATATAATTTTAGATGAGTAAAAGGCCAGGGTTTTTACCTTTTTAATACACGATCAGACCAAGAAGGGAAAATTTTCACATATCTAATTGTTGTTGTAGAGCATCCAGATCCACCATCATAGAAAAACAGCCATCGTCTTCCCTTTTGATGTGCGATATATGAGCAGAATTTCAAAAAACATCTAATTTTTCAAGATCTTCTAGGATTGAAATACCCTTGGATCTGTTCCTAAGAGGGCTTCATTCTGCATCTAGGTGTGTTCCCATTAGGTGAATAGTGAAAATACCGATTTTATTAATGTCATCACTTCTATAAAATTATTTTTTTACATAAATATATTTGAATTTATTTAACCCTTTACATATAAAATAATATATACTATAAATTACAAAAAATAATTTCAAAATAATATGTTCAATTTAAAAACTTTTTCTAAACATATTGAAATTTATGTACCATTTTAATGGAAACTAATTTTCAACTATTTTTTACTAACTAAAACATGATGAAATGATGTTTTTATTTATTATACATCTAAATAAATACCTTTTAATGATAATTATTATTTATTTTAATTGGATTCAATTTAATTTAAAATTATACACTAATCATAAATATAATTTATTAATAAAATACTTTCTACAAAAACAGGATTTTGTGTGTTACATATATTCGTGTTAAAATTAATTTTCCATTCACTTAAAATTTGTATTTTATAAATTTGATTTTATATTTATAATTAATGGGTATATATTATCTAATTTGTATAATATAATTCTTTTTCTTAAAATATAAATTACCTAGGTAAAAACTCATTACCATAGAGAAAACTAAATTGGTAAAATTGAGTAACATTAAGGGTAAAGGAAATAACATGTTTAAAACATGTTTATTTTTAAATGGTGGAGGCTATTATCGACCTTATCTTTCCCTAAGACATTTTTTACCAATTTTCTAGGAACATTACTTGAGAGTAAATTCCCATTATCGAATATTTTTTGGTATTTAAAAAAAATCACACATCTTTTCACTTATAAAAGGGGTACACCTCTCCTGGTTTCCCCTCTCTCCAAAAACCAACCAATTTAGGCCAAAATATTTAAATAATCTCTTATAAAAAATTATGAAAATTAATTAGGTTATGGTAGTCTCAATTTTCACCCCTGGAAGTTTTAGTCCCTTTAACAAAGGATATAATCCAATAGGAGAGGTATATGTTTCTAACCACTCCTTCTCTTATCTATTTTGTTATGTTCTTTCCTTGCTCTATAAATTAATTTTTACTTTATAGTAATGATAAAATAATTATATTTATTAAACTAATATGTTATTATGATAATGTTATAATCTATAATCCACATTTCATTAAGAAAAATAAAATCGTCAATTGTGTGGTTTGTGTATTACCACCTCCAAAATGCAGTGTTTACTTCCATTTTAATTCACCGCTTTTCAAGGCCAATCATTCTAAGTAATTTAATATATAATTATGATATTAATTATATATATATATTATATTTTTAAATGATAACCCATAAACCCCTTTACACCATTCTATTGAAAATGAAATCCCCAACCACTTGTATATATGGACCGCCACCTCCATGGGATGATTTATTTCAATTTTTTATTCGATCGCCACCTTACATGGATGGTTATAAGAATGGTTTTAAAGGTCAAATATTATTTACATGATACAATTAAGATTATGGTGTGACAAATTTTATATCATATTAATGATATGATCAACATATGATTATTGTAAATCCAATGGTTTAAAACAGGTGTCCTAAGAGGAAAATCATTAATTCAAATTTTAAAAAACTTCCTTATAAATTACTTAATTTGATTAATTCCTTTATAATTATGATATATCAAACTTATAAACAAATAAATTATTTCATAAATCAACTATTTACATTATATTACAAAAAAATTGCCTCCTAATCATTAATAATCATGGTATGTTCATATTTGGCTCGGTTTTACAACATACTTGATAAATGATAGAAAATTTTATCATGGATGATTATGAAAAAATAAATTATAGTATAATATGATATAAATTTGTAAATAATATTTTTATTTTTATTTTGGAAAGGATACGTCAATATTTATGTCATGAATTAAGAAAAGACCCTTTATAGGTGGCAAATCATCGAAAAAATCTCGTTGTTGATTTCATCTTAGAGGGTAAAGGATAATGTACTAATCAAAGTAAATTTTAAAACAATAAAGGATTATATGTAATAAAATATATTACCTTTAATTAATTTTAAAATCAATCTTTAGATAACTAATGATTACCAACACAACTCTTATGATACTACAATAAACGGTCAATACTATAAACACTTAATATTTGATCATAGTAAAAAAAACTAATATACATGTAGATAATGTTTATAAATGGAAATTATAAATTCATTTAAGTACTAATATTTTTCAAAAATTATTTATTATGCTATTTAATTTTTTTATACCGTATCATAGAGTGCATTTAACTAAATAGGAGAAACAAAATAAGGGTTTCTTTGTCTCAAATTTGAATCCCTAGAGATATGTTTAGGCTATACACCATTTTTATTTCCAATGTTGTAAATAATTTCCCTTTTTAATTTTATATCATGATCTTCATATATTCCAATATATTTAATGTTCTTTTTAATACTATAACTCTAATGGATTTTTGATTCTGTTGTTACAATGTTTGTAAGGGGTTTTCGTGACTCAAATCATTCCCATAGGTCTTAACCAATATTATTTTACTATAATATTTTAATATAGGTATATTATACCCAAGGATGTTTTCATATTCTATTTAAAAATAAAATTCTAGCAAAATTTTTGTTTAAACCAAATAATTATACTTTTCTTTATTCAATTTTTTTGTTAAAAAGTATTTTTGTTAAGAATTATTCACATTTCTTTTAGGGGATTTACCTTACCTATCCTTGTTTTTACTTCCCACAAATATTATTCTTTTCTTAGTGGAAAAATAAATTTTTTTATCTTCAGTATTCTATTTTTCACCATTATTAATTTTAAAATAACTGTTTCATTATCTTTTTAATTCTTTTTTATTTTAAATAAGGTTATTTTAAAATCTTCAAAAGGTTTTCCTATCCTTTAAAAAGATAAAGTTTAATCATCCATTCCACATTTTATTTTTATAAAATCGATGTAATTTAAAGTTTTGTTTTGTTAAATGTTTTTTTTCAAAAGTAAAATATTTAATTGTATTTTCTATTCCACTTTGTAAAATGTTTATGAATATTTTAGGTCTCTGTTATTAAATATTCATTTAAAATAAAACTTTTAAAAGTGTTTTTACGAATCATTTTTAAATATATAATGTATTTTCAAGGATACTAAATTCAGAACTACTTATTATATATCTTATAATAATTATTATCCTCCCATTTTCTGAAATTTTCTTTTAAAATTAATTAACACTTCATCATTATTAATAATGTTTAAAAGGTTTTTTTAACTTATATTTTTCCTCCAAGGTTTAAATTTCATAAAGTTATGTTTTCTTTCTCATATATGATATTATGTTAGGAATAATTTTGGTAATTTATTTTTTGTTATCCTATGATTTTCTATGTTCCTGTAAAGTGATAATTTTAGGAAACCATTATTTTTACATGGGTTATTTATATTTTAATGTCGATTGATTTTATATGGCTGACATATTTATAAATGGTAACAGGTGGGGTCTAATATCTCACTAAAATTAAATGTTATAAGATTATATTTTCTGATATTTTTAGGAATGTACATAATAGGTTTTTTCATATAGTAATGGGAATGGTGGGTTTTTTTGTATTTTTAGGCATGGACATATCAAGATTGTTCACATTGGAAAGGTCATAATAGGTTTTCTCACACAAGTTTTCTTATGATTATGTTTTCCCATGTTCTAAAGTTGTTTATCATGTTCTAATAATTTTATAAAATTAATTTTAGTTCCATGAAATTATATATTTTCAAGAACATTACTTGTTTTTAAATTATTTCATAATTTTATATTGTGATTACAAGTTTAATGACTATTGATATATGATTTGAGACATGTCAAATATTTTATTATTAAATAATGTTCTTTTATGTAATTATGTTTCTCTATCTTGTTTTATTATTAACATATATTATTTTATGTTATTTTATTAATATATTTATTTCATCATAAAATTCTCCTTTATGCTTATGATCTATTGATTTATTATATGATTTTTCTCTTAGTGGGAATTTGAGATCAACACTTTATTATATTTCTAACCCCATGTTTTTAATATTATTTTATAATTTGAGATGTTTATAAAGGGACTAAATGAGAAATATTATGTATAAAAATTTCCAAGTGTTGTAAAATAATATATTCATTCATCTATCTAAAAAACAATAAACCTTTAAATATTTTGGTTGTATGAATATTGTGAGATGTATTATTTAAATCATGAAATTGATGCACTATTTTTGTTAAGTTTAGTATGGTTTAATATACAGGGAATACATGATTTTTGAAATGTATGCAGTCATTCCTAGTGACCAATTCATGTAAGTTTTATGTCTCTTGATGAGGCCTTGATGGAATAATATTTTTAGGGTTTTGACCTTCACAAAAGTAGAAATATGATGTCATTTGAGTCATTGTGAGGGACGAATACCCATAGATAGACCTCTTGAAAGGATTATAATATTTCATTAACATCGATACAAGACCACACCATAGAAAATATTGGATATAATTATTTCATAAAAATATAACTCTCATAATATTTGGGTTTTATTCTAATAGGTGGTATAATTCTCTATTACTTAATCCACCCATAATTACACGATTTATAATAAGGATGGTACTTTCTAACATTTCAATTATCTTTTTGAGTTTTATATTTTTAGATAATTAAGAAGAACATTACATAAAAAGTGTAAATTTCCCTAAAATGTAAATTTTTTCAAAAAAATATTGTTTATTAGTTTATACAGTTATTTAATTCGTGAAACATTTTCTTTGATCAAGAAATTTCATCATTTCCCCCACTAAAATTCCAACACATCCATAGGACCTATAAAAATATTTTTAAAATATGGGATGATAATAATAAAGCATAATAAGTGATATAAAAATAATTTATTGTTATTATTCCCTTTTTGAAAAACATGAAAATCAGTTAGAATGTTTTTTTATTTATAAAATAAAATTTATGGTCAAATAAACATTTAATCCCCTAAAAAATCAAATATATTTTCCAATTTTTTCATAAAACAATTTTTATCATTCATAAAGGAAATATCATATTTCATGAGGGTTTCTTGATAATAAAAAATAACGAATGAAAATATATTTCCTTAAAAACATTCTTCTCACCATTGAAATATCATAAAAAGTCCTTTAAATCACAAAATATTTTTAATAAACTATGAAATTAAATTATTTCTATAGAAAACCCATTTTAATGGTTATAAAAAAACATTCAAGTATCTAATGACATCATATTCATATAACACTAACAAATGGAATTACCCACATAGTTAATTCCAACAAGTCTCCTCTAGAGAACATATCATTTCCCAATGCTTTAGAGGGATATATGAGACCTAATCGCAGTCACAGAAAATGTAATATAACCATAAAATGTTTTAAAAAAATAAAATATTTCATTTATAAATTTTACACATAATAATTTATTTAATACCCATAGGAAAGAGGTCTCTCAGTTATCTAATAAAATTTACAAGAAATATCATTTTCATCTTTTAAAATTTTAAACTAAAAATTCATAGAATAATGAGTATATGGTATTATTTAAAAATAAATGGAATCATGTAGTGTAATATTAATAATTAATAATTTATATTATGGTATTTTAATCCTTTCTTTTGGTATATATTAAACAATATTATTTTCAATCCTTTTTAAACAACCAAAAATGACTCGTATGGAAATAATTACAAATATTTATTTTAAAACCTTCGAAAACAAATTCAAAAGTAGCTGAGAATATATTTTAATAAATCAATGATGTATAAAAAAATAAATTATTAAAACATTTATAATAACATGGTAATGAGGGAAAATGAGTTTCATTCATTTTTAAATAATGTTTTAAAGAAAATGTCATATAAGTTTAGTAATTTTGTAATTAAAAGAACATTAAAGGATTGAAAATGCATATGATTTTTAAATAAATTAAATTTAATTAAATCAGTGACAAATAAAAATTCATATATTATTTTACACTCCACAAAAAGTAAAAATTTTATTGAATATAGAATAAGTCTCAAATAAAGGAAATTGATATTAGAAATACTTTACATCAGACATTGAATTAGTAAAATGATTTCTATCCTCCTATATAATAAATGTATAAATATTATAAATCCATAAAAACCATACTTATATCTAAATTACTTTTCATCACTCCCTAATAACGTTTTTTTCTCCATTTAATTAAAATTCTACATTAAATTCAACTTTTGGGTGTTAATTGTCTCGTTTCCAGTGCATTTTTTGATTAAATGGTTTTGGTCCTTGAAACATTTTCATGGTTTAATAATATGTATAATCTCAAAAATTTTATAAATATAATTTAAATATATGAAATATACTTTTGTAAACATCCATGTAATACGATTGTGAAAAATGAATCACATCGTTTCAAGGACATCATGGTTCATATGTACGTGTGAGAAACATTTTCCATTTTCTACTGAGTGGATAATAAATAAAGTAGATAATAGTATAATTATATATAATCAAAAAATATATAAATTTAATACTTATTCATTACCTATATCATTATGACCATCTATGCTATGTGGTAATGAAAACAGAATTGCATCACTTCATGGGGGTGGTTGTCCACACATATGCGTGAGTGACATTATCATTTTCTAATTATTGGAAGGATAAGGATATAGATAATATCATATCATTATAAAATCACAAAAAAATAATAAATAGAATATGTATTAATTAATTTCATATTTAAAACCAAATATTTTATGTGATTATGAGGAATGAAACACATCGCTTCATGGAGGTGGTTGTCCACAAATAGACATGAATGAATTTTGCATTGCCTATATGATGTAAATGAGGTGGAAAATGTTATTAAATAATAATATATACTTTTAATTATAGTGGAGATGCTTATTTAATTATTTTATAATGGTTATAATATAATTATAAATAAGTATAAGAATAAATACACTTGAAAGAGTTTAGTTAGGGATTATAACTTCTCCTTGGATAACCACTTTGGCTTACACCTTAGGGCTTCTAGGATGTATATTATGAGGTTAATAGGACCTATAAAATGTGGATAATAGATTTTTATAGGTATTTTGGTATATTTGTTTTTATTTATAGTAGTTGTGTGTGTGGATAAGTGATAATAGGTGGTCCCCATTTATAAGCGAGGAGATTGGAACTCTTTTAAATATGAAGAACAATAAAATAATATAAAGTAATTTTCATGGGAAAGTGGAACAAAAGAAATAAATTTTTTATGATAATAGATAGTAATTTAAAATTCAACTCTATTAATAATTTTTAGACATGTTTTATAGATATTAATTTCCTAATCCCATAGTTTAACACTCTCATTAACCCTTTTTACCCTTCCCATTGTGACAAACCTTAACCATGGTACTAATTAATATAATAAAAAAATAAAATAGATCTTATTAAAAAATATATACATGATGATTTCAAATATAGAATCCATTTTCTAGTATTTTGGAATAAATTATTTATAATATAATTTCACAAAATGCAACAAAAATTCATTTTTAGGTAAATACTTTTTTTTACATAAAAATGATTTTATGAGACAATTATTCATATTCATTTTTATGATTAATTTTTTTGGATTATAATAAATAAAAAATATATTTTTAGGAAATTTATATCATTTTAAACCAAGATATAACCTTCAATCTACAGTATAAAATTTAAATATCCAAAAATTGTTTTTAATTAGAATAAAATATAAATTATATTCAAAATATCAGTCATGGGTTTGAAAATTCAATATAAAATTTCTGAATGATTTATTCTAATCGATAAACATATATTCGGTAGATAAAAATTATTTTTTAATTTTTAAATCATGTTTATATCAAGAAGATATCAAAAAATATACGATATTTTTTTCAAATACTATTATCATTATTCACTCAAAAACAATAATTTTAGAAAATTCACAATAAAATCTACCTCAAATAATTTTTATGTGATCATATAAAACAATTATGTTAATTTTATCAAGTCCAATTTAAAATATGGATTATAATAATTCTAATATCCATGCACAAGAGTCATAAAATCATTTTTAGAAGAAAAAAATGTATTTTCAATGAAAAAAATGAATTTATTCTAGTTCTATTCCTAATAAAATCCTTTTGATTATTTTTAATATATTTGACTAAATAAATTATATAAAAATTTAATAAATAATTATTAATAAATAATTATTGATTTAATTTATTCAGATAAAAATACATTTCACACTCAAAAATAATTTTCTAAAATATATCTATTTTTACTATCGAATGATTTTGTCTTAATTTATAAAAAATTCATAACAAAGGTATAAATTATTATTAATTAGTTTCCTTGCATAAAAATAAATTTATAAAAAAAACTAATTCTTCAAATAAGATTAATTTATCTTTTCAATGAAAATTTTAAAATACGAATAATACCTACTTTAAAAAAAAGCCATTTAGACTTTTAATAATCATAGATTTATGTTACTGGATTCTTTTCATCCATGATTTAGTACATATTTTCTTTTCATAAATCAATGAATTATTATTTTTAAAATTTTTAAAATATATTTCAAAATTTGGTTACTCGCATTCATACTCTCCATTCTAGTGGCCATGTTATAACAGTCATGTAAAAATTATAATTTTGTGGTTCATATGAGATTGATTTTGTGTATGATAAATTCTATTGAACATAATGTTCTTTTAAATAGATATAAATTAAATTATTAGGGTATTAGAGTCTTCCAAGAAAATAAATTTTATCCTCACAATTTTATCTTTTGTCTTATATAAAGGGCTAAAAACCTTTTTTAGAATTTCTCCTAAGGCGTAAAATATAAATATTCATAAGTGGGAAGAAGTATTTATTATATTTAATTTTGAGAAGAAATTTAATTTTGAGTTTTATGTAAGGAAACATTTCATTTATTAAATATTTATTAAACTATTTTTTAATATATTGAGACTTGTATTAGTAAAATAGTTTTTAAAACTGTACCATGATACATAAATGATATTTTTCACATAAAACTTGATAGATCTATCTTAATTTTTCTTAAGAAGTTATTTTACCGTTAATATAATGAAATATGAGAAAATATACTTACATGATTTCATTCCACAATATCATCATTTGATATTGTTTCAAGTAGTTTTCAACTAAATCTTCATCACATATTTGAATTGATAAATGGTGAATTTTTCATTCCTTAACATATAATATTAACTTTTAATGGATCATAATATCCACAAAATGATGATAAGTTATTCCACCTATTTCTATCCATTTACCAAAATAATAATGGATATCGAAATTTTTATAAACCATTATATAATGAAAAAATAATAATATATTGAAAACAACAATAATAATACCCAAAGTTAAACATAAATCATTACATAAATAACTAACCATAAAAATATCCAAAATTTACCATACCAAAATTAAAACACAAAATCAGAATTATTTGATCACATATTCTTATAAGATTAAAAATAAAACTATCCACAAACAATGTTAATTATTCATAAATTCACATACTGAAAATTTATATTTCTTAATCATATATTCTACAATTTACTCTAAACATTTATATAAATAAAATGAACCACCATAAATCCATAATAAAATCATATATTCTTCCAAAAGATAAGTTCATCGATGTTTCTTGATTAATATCAACCACATTGATATAAAATTCTACACTATAAAAATAATAATCTTTTACTTTTATTCGTTTAATGTTGAAAAAAATATAGTTAAATTCTTCCAAAATAACTTAAACCACTTAATCACCAAATCATTTTTTAAACTCATATTTAACTGTATGATAAAACATATGATCCCAAAACTAAAAATAACATTTTATCCCAACTAAAATAATTAACTCAATAGAAAATATCATGTTAATCCATATAGTTATCTGTAATTCAATCATAAACTATTCAAAAACCTAATAAACATATCCTAAAATATAATTAATACCCTTTTAATATAATAACATAGGACCTAAATTTGTATATATACTCTTTAACTTATGATCATTATTAAAACATGTCAATACTTAAATAAATATAACTATACAAAAACTCTTGAAACTCTATATATAGACACTTCAATTAATAAAATTTATTTATAAACCATTCACTTATATTTATCATATTATTATTCAATAATTCAATCCAAAAAATTAAAAAACGTGTAATAAGACTTAGCTATTTTATCCAAATAAAGTTTCTAACTTTAAACATAAGAAAAAATGTTAAAATAATTCATACAATGTATATATTATTATTAGTTTATTAAAATTCAGTATATGACCTTGATATCCATTTATTCATATGATCTTAATGATCCCCTTCATTGTAATTCCACCTAGGTAATTGATTTCAATAATACCCAGACTCCTTATATTTAAAACATTCGGTTTATGCTATGTGAATAACTTTATACCCTAGTACTAGATTGACTAAACTATTTATTTTTCCTTTGAAGTTTATTTCTATATACCCTTATTTAAAACACATAAAATATCTTCTTATTCCATTAGTACATTTTTATGGGTGATTCTTTCCAAATTCATGTCTGTTAGGAATTTTAATCTTTATTACTTTCATGATCATTATCATATGAAATTCTATGAAACTCCATGTTTTAATTATTTTTTGTGTTAGAAAACTCACCATGGTTCATTTTATTAATAATAAATTATGTTATTTGGTTTGGAATAACCATAATATATTTCACTCCAACACTTATCTCATTCATTTTCTTGTTTGTAAAATCATTGTATTGTACATTACACCAATTATTAAATTTTTTCCAACTCGTTCCATCCATTTACTAAAAACAGAAATAGATATTTTGATTATATCAAATAAAATCATAATAAACCACCTTATCAGGAGGGAAAATACTAAAATATCCTTAACTATATCATCATCTATTCAACCCTATCAATTCATCTAAATACCATATTAATCAATAAAATAATAACCTTTAAAGATATATATGTGTTTTAAATTATGGTCCCAGACCATAATATTAATCCATGTTCTTTTCTAAATATATTATATTATACACATCAGATAACATCCTAACCTCTAGAGTTATTTAAACATCTTCTCTGATACCAACTATAACTCCTCATAGAAAACTCTATCGATAATTACATTATTTATGACATGATTTTATCTTTATTATATTTTCAATATCATTTAGTTTTATAGTTTTAGTGAATTAAGAAAACCATTCTATAAATATATTTAAATTTATATATACTGGGATTTTTTCTCACAAAAACTAGTTCATATGTTTATGATTCTATTTAATTAATGATAATTTTTCGTTAATCCTGACATTTCACCATTTCCCTTGATAAAATTACTAAACATCTATAGTAATTTTTAAAAATATATGAAAACATGGGATGATAAAAAAAACTCAATAAGGGGTATAAAATTAAAGTTAAATTATTATTATCTTGTGAAAAAACATGAAAATATATAAGGTTACATTTTTATAAAATAATATTTGAGTTCAAATAAACATTTATTCACCTATGAAACCAATATTATTTAAAAAAATTAATAAAACATTTCATAGTATTGATAAATTAAAAATAGTACTTCATGAGCATTTAAGGAAAAAATAACACATCTTAAAAAATTTCTTCCATGAAAATAAAAGTTAACCATTGGAAGACCATAAATTTTCTTTTAAAACATATGTTTACTTTATTACCATATGAAATAAAAATAATTCCATAAAATTACATTTTTAATAATAGAATATATATATATATATATCTTGGGATATCATCTTCATAACGCACTTACTTTCAAAAATAGAAAAGGAATAACCCACGGGATGAATTCTCACATGTTTCCTATTTAGAACATATCATCAACCAATGCATTAAAGGGATATATCGACCCACCCATCATCATAAATAAATTACAAGAACCATAAAATGTTTTCAATACATATAATTTTTCATTTACATCATGAAACTAATAAAATATTACTTTGGATCCCATAAGATAATGTACATTTAGTTATCTCCTAAAAACAAGAATAAATACACTTTTATTTTGAAAAAAAATAAAACAAAAATTAGAAAAACAAAAGAAAAAGGAACTTTAATGAAAATCTATAGAAATTTATATATGAACATTGATAGAAAATAAAGTACATTATGCAAGGAAAATATCTTCTTGCAGAAAATGTTAAAAAAATATTTTTCTCAAACTTTTTAAAAGAATGCCAGTAACGACTCATAAGAAAATTGTTAAAAATATTTCATTTAAAACATTAAAAAATAAAGAAATAAGTATTTTAAAATATCCATTAAAGCTATTTCATGTGTAAATATATCATTAATGAAACATTTAGGATAAAATGGATACAAGGGTGTTTAAAATATTTAAAATAACGTTTCAACGAAAAAATTATTTATGACTTTAGTAACTTTTGAATCAAAACAAAATTAATGAAGATAAAATTAAATGTACTTGAAAATAAATATAATTTTCATAAATTTGTTTTAAAATAAATTTATATGGTTTTTTATACCCCACACAAAAAAAATATGTGGTGAAGGTGGCATAAGTTTCAATGAAAAGAGATTAAGACAAGAAAGCCCTTACCTTAAACTTCAACTTAGTCTTACACATTATAAAATTATATATAATAAATTTATACATATTATAAATCCATAATATAAATATATTTATATCTAAATTACTGGACATAATTCACACATAACTTCTTTTTACCCATTTATAATTCATTGTTAAAATTAACATTTAGGTGTTACCTGTCCCATTTCATATGCATGTTTTTATTCAATGGTTCTAATCCAAACACTATTTTAGGGTTTTATAACCATCCATTTAAGTTATACAAGAAAAACGAACCATAGCATTTCATGGAGAAGGTAGTATGTATGTACGCATAAATAACATTTTCATTTTTCTGCTTAGTGGAAATGAAATAAAGTAGATATTATTTTTGTTTCAAATAATCATAACAATTATATAAATGTTATATTTATTCATTATTTTAATCCTTAAAACAGGTTATATGAGGAATTAATGAAAAGTGAATGACAGCCCTTCGTGGAGGTGGTAGTCCACATGTAGGCACAGACAATGTTGTCATTTTCCAACTGTATGAAGGGTGAGAAGGTAGAAAATATATTATATTTATAAAATCATAATAATTTCATAAAAATAGTACATATTTATTAATTAAATATTTATAATATTCCATATAGGGTGGAAATGAAAAATAAAATACATCGCTTTGTGTATGTTTTATTCCTCACGTACTTGTATTGGTAGTATAAAAATAAAGAAAATGATTTTCAAAACATATAAGGTAATATTTTTTGGTTGAGTTATAGAGTTCTATAAATTTTTTAGATAAATATAATTACTTTTTATGTGTAAAAGTTTGGTATTTGAACTAAATTTTTCTCATTATATTTTTTTATAATCAATTATGTGAATAGTACCAAAGAAGACTATATGAGTATTTAATGATAAATAATATTTTATTGAATCATTTAAAATTCATAAAAATGTTATATTTGGATAATAAAATGGGATATGTTCTATAATGTCAATAGTTTTCCACTTAAGGGTCACATTTTCTATTGTTGTAACATTCTTGATCCCTGAAGACTAAAAAATACTGTCATCATGGTAATTGTCAAAAGAGATAAGTGGAGGTCAAAAAATTTAGATAAAGGTTAAAACATCACATGAAATTTTATAAATTTTATTTTTTGAGATTATAATTAATTATAGTTACCTTATTTTTTATATATATCAATTTAGTTCCACTTTAACATGGTAAGTAATTTATATTAACTTAATATTTTATATAATTCCAATGATGTGTCTTTCCACACTAATATAGGTACACATCCCTCCTTACATCCTCACTCTTCATGAGCTATTTATATAGAAAAATATATACCCAAATAACTTAATAAAACTCCTCCCAACTTACTGAGTTCCTAGACTCACCAAAATACCAACATATAAGGATTGACGTGTAAGCTGAAGGTGGTGTTCCAAAGAAAAGGTATATATATTAAACAAGTTTTTAATTTAATTTGCTCTTATTCCTCCTTCAAATATTTTGTAACCATTATAAGAACCCAAATTTTATTTGAGGTATCAATCAATTGATTTTTGGTTTATTTACTTAATTTTATCATAATGGGAATTCTTTCTCAGGTCAAAGAGGAAACTAGGGTGTCGAGGGCTTGTATGGAGCCTAAATCCAGATATTTTGTAGGAGGTAGATGGGCCACACAGTTATTAGAAACAATTCCACCTAGTCTGAATGGTTAGATCAAACCATGTGGGGTTGTCCAGTGCACTGATAGTTGTTAGAAAATTGATTAAACCATGAAACTCAGGCCACATACTGGTTCGTTTTCTGTACACTTTTATTAGATGTAAGACACACGATTAGTGAACGGTTTTTCTAACTTTTCACTATTACCATGTAAGGGTGGTCTTGAGGTAGTGTTGGGGACATGGTTGGGACACGGTTTGGCTAACCTTTTGGCTAAACTATGAGACCTAGTTTTGAAGGGGTAAAACCCCATTTTACCCTAGGTTCATTAAAAACATAACCTCGCTCCCCTTTTCTTATCTCCTCTAGTAGCTATACACTCTTCTACCAATTAAATCTTACACCAAATTCTAAATTCAGACTATATAATATCATCATCAACTAGACTCTAAATAAAACATTGTTAGTATTATTGGATACCCAATAGTGAGTTCTATATTCCTCTTGATCATTTTTTTATTTGTCTTCCACTTGATGGAGTTATTTTGGTGTGACCTCATATGCCTCATTTTAAGGGTTTCAATAATTTTTCTTATTTTCTTCCATTCTATCCCGAATTAGAGGCCAAATATTTCTGTGGAGTCAACTAACAAGATGAGGTTGTTGTTCTCATAATTTTTCCTTAATGTCAGCGTGTTTACATATTATGCCATTGTGTCATGAACTGATTGTTCATTGTGATTCTAATAAATTGAATTTGTACTTAAATTAAGTGTATAGTATTAAAATATATGACACAAAAGACCTATTGAGGTTTTATTAATGGTTTTAGACTTTTAATTGAACAATCTATTATGCCGTGTTATTTAAATTGATTAAACCACAACATGTGGAACATGAATTTTATTTACGTTTAATGTGTTTCATTTTACCATTGTTGTCAGATGTAAAATGATTTTTTAAATTGTAAATTTTATCAAATAAAAGTGGGAATGGAAGACCATGTCACTATGCCTTGGACATTTTCTTTCATGCTTAATCATACTACAGTCTTTATATCTAGATTCCCAATTAAGATAAATTTGAGGATTCTTGTGATACTATAACTTCTAATTCTAGGATATTATTTAAAAACCCAATTAAGTGAATTAATTTTTTAAATGAGTGTGTTTCGTCCTTAAACTTTTTGAACATAAATTTTGTGGTTAGTCTCTGGGATCATATCTATTATTACTATTATACCATGAGTGAGAGGTGGATTCCATGTTTGGTTCACTATAGATAGACTCTTTGATCTAATTAATTAAATGACCATAATTAAAATTTTCAAGCTCCTTAGGTGACATGTGGGTTCTCATATGAACGCCATGAATGAACTCATTCGGAAGATGGATTTTGACACCCAACTAATACTTGGAATCATTCATGGAATTCCATGAATAGACCTAGATGGAGGACCATCTTTATGAAAAGAGTTATACTTGGACTCCAAATATGGACTACCAAGGATGGACTCAATTCTTAGATCATCGTGTACACCACAAGTGAAACTTGGGTACCCTTTATGGATTTCCTAGGATTTAAATAGTTGTAGGCTACTTTATAGCACACCTAGAGCGATACTAAGGTTCTTATGAGGATTTATTAGGATGGGCTAGTAAGATAATGGGTTTATACATGCCTGGAGAAATACATGGGTTCCAAATTAAGAATTCCATGGATAGGATCAGATTATTTGGAATTGTTAAATGAAATGATTTTACGATGTGTATGCCAAGACAAAGCACATGCTTGGAGTCGGTCAGATTCTTGTGTTGTACCGATATCCCTATTAAACATACAATGTTTGGATATGATACATGGAGGTTGATTGGGATAGGATCTAGGTCCTGAGATATTATTATAAATCAAATCCTGACTCACTAATTATTCAGAGATTTTCCGCCTTTGGTTAAGGATGGTAGCTGGGGATGGGTTCTCCCTAGAAAATCAGACCTAGGAAAATAATTTATATACCACAGTTCATTAGAAAATTTAATGTTACATGCACACTATTTATTATATATTCATAGAATATATGAAATTAGACACTATTGGTGGTGGCCTTCTAAGTTTATCCCACGCCCTACTCGGGATTCCTTTTTGGTACCTGGAAAGTCTTCTAGGATATAGGCAGGGACAAGGGAAAACTCATGGTTGTTGATGTTTGATATATTGTAGCATGGGAGTGGTGGAGCACTGAAATGAGTGATGGATCGTGATGATATCTGAAGATATTATTTTGTTATTTTTTGTTCGTTGGGTATACAATATATATATTTATCTACTTCCATATCTTTCTGTATTTCCTTTCTATATAGCATTCCATTATCATCATTTTGTATATGACATTGATAGAGGTGGATAACTAGTTATTATATGACAGACTTTTATTATTGTGATATTTAGTAAGATTGCATGGTTCTTCAGTTGTTTGATATTATTATAACATTGTGTTACAATCTGATCGTGAGATTATTGTCTCCCCACAATTCCATTATGGACCCCCGCTGCTAGTCAGTGGCCTCTAGTGTACGGGTTGGTACACTTAAGGTCCTATAGCCAATCAGGTTCTGTTACTATTGTGTGAACTAGGTTTGGCACATCACAACTATGATCATATAATAACATCAAAAGATTCTATATACAAAAATTTTATTATTCTATTAGAATAACACTTATTTATCTCTTTTCCATCCTATGGAAAATGAAAACATCATTCATGCATACATATTTCCTACCATCTCCAAATAGTGGTGTAATTCATTTTTCATCACCACATTATCTAGATGTTTATAATGTTTAAAATAATGACTAAATATTATATATATATAATAATTAGTTTTATTTAAATATGTTATATCATTTACCTTCTTACCCTTCCACTCGTTAAAAATAGATAACATCCCTCGTTTGAATGTGTGGACTACTACATCCATGAAGTGATGTGATTCATTTTTCATGTCCATATTTCAACAACAATTATAAATATTTAAATAATAAAAAAACATCTGATATTTTTATCATTATTATAATTCTATAGATAATCTAACTATCAAAAATATTATTGGATTGAAACTACTAAATTTAAACTTACATGATAAATGAAACAAATAACACTCCGAAATAATGATATTTATATGAAATTATTAATAAATGGGTGTTGAAAGGATATAAGTGGGTATTATGTGATATTTTAAGTATGTATATGTTTATTATATATAATTATAATAAATTTAAATTTATTTCAAATGATATAAAAGGAACTTAAGAGACAAATTGATCTTGAGGAAAGGGGTTTCTTAACAAAATTTACTTTCATTAGGTTAAATTAATTCTTCATTTACTTTGTTATTCCATGATTATGTGTGACTTCATACATAATTCTTTTTTGATGTATTTCCAGTTTTTTTATTTATGTTTCTATATATGCACAATATCACTTTATGGATTAATTATAACTTCTATAGTTGTGATCTTTGCAAGGGATTTAATTGTCTCAGTCTCATTTTCTTGAGACATGTTTCATGTCATGCACCATGATTTCTCATTATAGTGTACATATTTCCCCATGAATTAATTTTTAAAAAATAATACATATACATTATTAATTTTACATATCCATTTCCTTTTATTTGTTTAAAATACTTTTTATTTGAATGTTACCACAGAGGTAATGTCTTCATGTTACAATCTCAATTATTTTCATGATTGTTTGTGTTCAAGGATCCTTTGGGGGGGAATAATTCGATATTAATTTATTAAACCATAAATATATATTATTATCCTATATATATTTCTATATATTAAATGTTTCCTATTTATTTTATCCTCTCTAGGTACTCAAAGTTTTAAAGAATATTTGTAAGGAAAACAATTTTTTTCTATCATCAATTAGAAAACTTTTCTTCAATGTATATATTCTAATTAAAATGTTTTTCAAAATTTTTAATGTAATATTAACCCAGGTTTTAATTGATATGTATTTTTTTAAATTAATCTTCTTATCATTTTCTGTATGAGTCCAATTTTACTAAAGGTGTTAAATGAATCTTTATTTTAAGGATTACCACATGAATATAATTTCCCAATGTCATGACTAATATTTTCATTTAATAATCCATTAAATGTTTCCATATAAATTTTCAATGAATTTTCAATCCCTAATATTAAAGAAATTTTACGATTTTAAATAAGTTATTTCAAAATAAAAAATTTATTTTCCTCAGGAAACATTCTGGTGATCTTTTATAAGTATTTTCTTTTATGGAAACATATTTTTGATAAATATTAAGGTTTATTTGGGATATAATATAATGATTCTATCCCCAATATTTCTCTAGATGGATTATAATCATTTTGAATTTAGAAATTACTGACATTATGTATTCATGTTCTTCCAAATAGATAATTATTGATTATTAAGAAATGTTTATTATGTTGTATTATTTATTCAAATGATGAATTAATTGGATGTATTAAGTGATGGGTGGGTATCTAAATTACATATCCTCTTGAAGAATCGATAGATTTCTTGATAAAAAATTGTTTGGGTATTTGGAATATGTCTTACCCATTTATGTATAATGTCAAGGCATGAATTCTCAATTGTATTTTTATGATAGCCATCATTATGAATTCCATCATTACCAAGTTAATTATTGATGTCCATGTGATTATTAGAATATTTAACATATCAATGGATTTTTTTCATGTTCATGGGATTATTTATGTAACTTTATTATAAAACTATCTATTCCAACCATATTATTCATGCCTTGTTTATTCTATAATAGTTTCCATTGTAAAAATTCACTTACTAAGCAAATGTTCTCACCATTTTATTTTCCTCCTTTCCCATGAATTCTAGTAAGTTTACTATGAATGATATGAAATGATTTTGTAGAGGAAATATTATTTTTCTCAATGAAAATTGTATGTTTTATACTACATTTTAAAATATAATGTGAGATTCAACAACTAATCTTGTATTCCAAGACTAATAAAGTATTCTATCATTCAATATGTGATATCTTTTATTTTTTTATAATTTAGTAAAATAATTATTTCTTCTAGGTTACTGAAGTCGGGTTGTTACATTAGGAATCAAATGAATTTTAGAAGGAACCTTGTGAACTAAATTTAGGCAAACAAATATTAGTTAGCATAACTCTATGTTTGTATCTACTAATATGTCTAAATATAGAGTAATATCCAGAATCATTTGTAAAGTATATATTGTATGGTATTCCTAAAAAATATATACCTCTCTCAATATTGGAAATTAGATACTGATATAGAATAGATATAGCTAGGGGTAATAACTCTGAAATAAGTGAATAGGGTATGAACTCGATCATCACTAGTGTATGATGAGTGAGAATAAGAATACACACTTTTCTATAAAATATCATGGGATATTCTTGGTTTAATTCAAATTTTATTTTTGAACCATTATATTGAATGGGAGGATAGAACCTATTGATTCATATGATATTAGATACTGATATGGGATAGACCTAAAGTGTTATGGGTAGAGGATTATATGGTTGATCGTTTTTTTAAAATAATAGATACCACTTTTTTTATTTTATGTGATGAAATTTTAATATGATTAGAAATATTTTAAGAGACATTTATAGGTATAAGACCCTTTGGTTTAGTATATATTTTAGCGAAAAGGTCACCTATGGAATAATTCTTTTATATTTATTAAAAATATTTTTAACAGTTTGGATAACAAATAGAGATAATATGATCTTTCATGTTGAAATAATTGTGGGTATTTATTATTTGGGAATTTATGGTTTATCATATAGAAGAACATAGTATTGAAGATTTATTTGGTAACTATGTTATTAAAGTTATTTTTTAATAAGTTCATTTTCTTTTTGGGGAAAATTATATGATTAAGATAAACATAATATTATTTTATAGTATATAATTTCATTTTAGGAATAAATATTGAGTTAACATGGGGAATCATATGTGTTTTGTTTTGTGTTTTATGTATATTTGTGTTTTTTTAGAAATTGAATAGTATATTTTAGTGAATATATGATTTGGTTATAAACATTTTGGTATGTGACATTATGACTTATTAATTTTGTTTTAGAGATAAAGGTTAAGTTGTTCAAAGAATAAGTTGTAATGAAATCATTATAATCATGGGGATTCGATTTTTTTTATAATATTATTAAGAGTTTTAATGTTAATTGAACTTTGGATATTGTTTTCGAAAAATTTGAGACTAATTTAGTATTTCTACATTTGAGAGATTATTCATATTGGATATTATATGATCTTGTATTAATAATTTATTTAGTTAATCGAGATAATCATGAGTAATAATTTTTCATCCTTTTGAGTATCTTATTATCTATTAAAGGGTAATTATAGTTTTTTAGGAATCAAAAAATAATCATGAATATTCATTTCATGTAGTAAGATATGAGGTAGGATATAAAATTAATCTAATCTCAATCGACAGATGAAATATTTCTTATGAAATGAAAATAAATAAAGTATATTTTATTGTTTTTTCTATATTGAAATCAAAATAATCCCTAAAATCAATTAAAATTATGTTGACATAAAATATATATCCTTTTACCTTCATTTTTGATGAATTGATTGTCTTCTTTATCCCTCACTAAATTATTATCATGTGGTCACTAACTTCCTCATGATCATATTCTCTATCACTCCCCATCGTTATTTATATATTAAATTTCACCTCTATGTCCATATTTTTAATTCACACTAATTTAATTCTATTTAAAAACCTATTTATGTGTTATTATAGATGAAATTCATATTTACATTTCCATCTTTTCAAAAGAATGTTTTAATAACACTTTTTATAATGTGGGTTTTCTATAAAAGTATTTTCAAATATTAAATCCTCGAATTACCAAGATTGAGATAAAATTTCAAGGATGTATTTTTTATTATGTGGGAGAATTTAATATAAATATATTTTAAAATAATACAACATTTGATTACAAATATGGCACCAAACAATGAGCTTAAATAAACATTGATATATTATTATTTTAAATGTGATTGTAATAACTTATTCATTGAATTGATGGGTATAGATAGGATTATCTGAATTATGAAAAATATGTATAAAATCATTATATAATCCAAATTTATTTATTATTTCATAATAATTTTGTACACAGTCTGAAGTAATTTCATTTTGTGCTAGAAAAAATATATTTTCTTCAAAAATGGTTTTTATTGCATGTTGTGTTTGGACACTTTAATTAATTTCGAAATTTTTTTAAAATTTTATTTCTGGAACTAAATATATTTTTTAAATAATAAATTCAATAATGGATTTTTGTACTATATTATATGTTTTCAAAGAATATTTATTTTTTAGTGAATAGTAAAATATATATTTTTTTGTAAAACTGTCAGTTCTTTGATTTAAATAAATTGATTTGAAAGTCCCATTCTATTTTAAATTTTTCTTTAAAATACCATAATATCCAATTTCTTAAAAATAATCTAAATAATTTCAATGAAGTCAATATTTTATTTTATTTTTTCATAAGTTGGTTTTTATTCTTAAAATAATATTTTTCTAAAAACTATTTCTCGTTGTGTTTTATACATTTTTATTAAACGTAATTCCTAACACTACTAGAAATTTAATTTTTGAAACATTATTCCATAATATTAATTATATGGTTCAAATTTGGTAAATAAAAACCATTTTTTATTTATAAATTGTAACCATGGAAAATATATTTCCCCACAGTAAAGTGTATGTGAGACAATTAAATTTAAAAAAGTGTGATGCAGCTTTAAAAAATATCTAAAATTCAAAATTTTTTCATTTTATGATAGAAATACGACCATATAAATCCTAAATATTAATATATGGAATTTTGGTTCCATTGTACTTTGATATTGACTTTTATGTTATATTAAGTAAAGAAAATTTAATAATGTCACTCTATTTATTTAAATATCACTAATATATTTTAATTTGTATGAAATAAAGTTGTTCTCAATTATAAATGGTTATTTTTAAAATTATTACATTATTTTATTATAGTAATTTATTTTTTATTTTTTGTAATGAATTAATTACCTTCAATGCTTACACATTACAAACACAGTGTGTGTACAAGTAGTAGAAAAATCAATTAAATGGTTTTAAAAACATACAACGTAATATTTTTTTGCTGATTTATTATGAAATAATAATTTTTGTAAATAAATATAATGTATTATAAATTTATTAATCATTTATATTCAAATTAAATTTCTATATTAATATTTTTTTAAAATTTAATTTTGTAATTACTAACAAAAATGACTTTAATGATATTTTATGTTAAATAATATTTTATAAAATGATTTATAATTCATACAAATATCATATTTGTAAATTTTAATGGGAAATGATAGATAATATCAACAATTTTCCACTCATTGTTTAGTTGTCCTTATATTGTAAATTTCAGGAACCCTGCATATTAAAAAACATAGTAGACACAAAAATTGATAAAAGGGTTAATGATGGATTAAAACATATAGATAAGGGATAAAACATCACAAATTTATTCAAAGTATTATTATATGAGATGATTTAGACTTATATTTACCCTATATTTAAAATATTTTTAATGATATTCGACATAAACCTGTAAACTTTTTTATATTAATTTAATACTTTATATAATTCCAAGGGTTCACCTCTCCTCTCTTATATAGAGACACCACCCCTACTATATTAACTACAATTAATGATCAATTTATCAAAACAAATATATAACCAAATAACATCCCAACATTCCTACCGACTTTCTATAGGTATTTATCTCACTAAAAGATTAACCTATAAGGTTTAAGGTGTAATCCAAGGGTGGTTTTCAAAAGACGATGTATAACTCTTAACCAAGCATTTTCATTTAATTTCCTCTTATACCAGATTAAAATATTCAATAAAAATGATAATAAAATAAAAAAATATCTTAAATTTACTTAAATTTTATTATTCTAGTGAAAAAACACTTATCCATTGCATTTTCATCCTCTAGAAAATGAAAACATAACTCGTGTGTTCATACAACCAACCATATCCACGTAGCAATGTAATTAATTTTTTATAACCACATTAATTATAGGGTTATAAATATGTAAATAATTAATATATATGATATTTATATCATAATTATGATTCATTAAATATAATATATCTTTTACCTTTTCACCTGTCCACCAGTTAAAAATGATAACGTCACTTGTGTGTACTTCTAGATTATCACCTCCATGAAATGATGTGATTCAATTTTCATGTCCAGCATTCAATATTGGTTATAAATATTCATATAATTAATATATATGATATTTATAACATGATTAATAACCATTATCACTATTATAGGACCAAAACTACCAAAATGAAACTTTCATGAAAAATGAAACAGATAACACTTCGAACGACAATTTTAAAAATAAATTATTAATAAATGGATATTAAAATTTTAGTATAAGATCATATATGATATTTTATGTGTTTATATTATTATTGTATATAATAGTAACAAATTTAAATTTATTATACAAAAGGATAAAAGAACTTATGAAGCAATTCTAACATTAGGCAAGGGGTTTCTAAACTAAATTTACTTTCATTAGGTTATAATACTACATAATTGGATTTTTTCCCATCTTTATATGTGAATTAATATTGGAATTTTTTTTATGTTTTTATGATTTTTTATATGGATTTATATATATTCATATAATCACTTCATGGATTATTTATCACTTTAAAAGTTGTGATCTTTGTAAAGTTTTTCTTTATCTCAATCTCATGTTATTGAGATATGTTTCATCTCATGCACTATGATTTATATTTATGGTGTACATACTACCTCATGAATTAATTGTAACATATTAATTAATTTAATTTGTGGGTTTTATTTATCTATTTAGTTTTATTTCTTTTAAATACATTCTTTTTTGTAATATACTGAAATAGAAAATGATTTATATTAGAATCTCATTTCTTTTAGATATTATTTATGTTCAAGGTTTATTTGGGAAAAATGTATGATGTAAATTTCTTGAATAGAATCTATATTCTTATCCCCTAGTTATTTATATAAATTTCAATTTTACTTTCATATTCCTCTCTTTATGTACTTAATAGTTCAAAACAATGTATTTACGAAAACCCAACTTTACTTTTCAATTTGATTGGGAACCCTTTCTTCCATGTCCTTATTTTCTTGAAGTTGTTTTCAAGAGTTTTTTTATGCTATTAAATTATATATTAAATTCATTAATTCCCATTTTTTCTTTCTATAAATAATTAAAATTATTCTTCTTGATTTTTGTTCAATGGGGCGCTTTTTAATAAATTTATGAACAAAATAATTTTCTTAACACATACCATACTGATAATTTTTTCCGCCATCATGACTATTTTTTCCTTAAATATTCATTTAATATTTTCCATGGTTATTTTAAAAGAAAATATTACCCTAATATTCTAGAAATTATTATATTTTGAATAAGTTATTTCAAAATTAAAAGGTTATTTTCCTCATGAAACATTTCAGTGATATTTACAAATTATTTTCATCTATATCAACATCCTTTTATGAATATTATTCATTAATGTAGACATACTATAATGATACCATACCCTTATTGTTTATATAAAATATATTAATTTTGAATGAGTTAAGTATTAACATTCTTTATTCTAGTTCATCCAATATGAATAGTTATAGATTGTTAAGGCATGCTGATTAAAATGTTTTGTTTATTAAAATAATGATTTCATTAGAATTATTAGGTGAAGTGTGGAGACCATAATTACATAGACACTCAATGAATCTATAGATATTATTAAAAAAAGAAGTTAAAATATTTTTCATGTGCCTTACCCATTTATATATGATTTCATGGAACAATTCCTCAATGGTATGTTTAAGATGTCTAGAATTTATTATTTCCGCCATTATGAAATTAGTTATTGATAGTCATTTTTTCCTACCATGTGGATTATGTATAATTTATTCTATGATAGTTTTAATTTCACATTATCTCTTAATGAGAATTTTAGTTCTCCCTATTTTCCCATTCCCTTGGATTTCAGTAAGTGAGCTATGAATAATATGCATGGATATTCTAGAACTGATAATAGTGTTATCAAATAAAATACTATATTGTAATTTTAATGTCAAAATATAATCTAAGATTCAATATTGTATCTGGTTTTTTTAATACTAATAAACTATTATATACCTTTAGTATTTTATCCCTTTTATTTTATAATAATGTAGTAAAATAACCACTATATTCAGGTTACAAGAGTTGGGGAGTTACATTAAAAGAATCTTGGAAGGTAAAAGATGTTCTTGGAGAATTTCTTAGAGCACCGTACATCTAGTGGTGTTTAGCTGAATGTTCCCTTCAAAAAGAATCCAACTTCTATCTAATGTTAGTGGGTAGTTCTAAGTCATCCCTAAAAAACCTTCTGTCTATCTTGTGGCTTTAATCCAGATCAGTCAAGGTTCATTTATTAGAGGTATTAAACTTTTTAAATCAAGATCTTAAGGCCTAGGCTTGACACTAGGTACATCAAGTTCATATGAAGGATATAAATAGATTTTTAATATATCTTTTATCTCAGTAAAAATTTACAACATATCTTCAATCGAATCAAAGATAATGTCACGTCGAATCTCAAGTGATCCCAAGTTCTATCAAAGATCCAATCTCAATTTTTCTTCAACCTATCAATGGATCTCTTCCTATATATTTTTTTATCTCTCATATCATTTTTATAAATTTGATTTTTAGATAAGGGAGTATTTTTGTAATGTTTTGTTCCCAAGAAATCCTTTTTTCTTCCCATCTCCTTATATAATGAGCTCTCGTTAACATGAAAATTATGGATGAGTTCCTTGGCTACCAAAAGAAGTTCAAGATAGTACTCACAAACTTTAATTATGAGGGATAGATTTTTTAATAATCACCAAGATTATGGGAGTAATAACATAAGCCTATCTACCAGAGTTGATGATATGTATGGGATTACACTAATCTATTATTAAACTTCTTAATCAAATAATGTTTACTCTCTACTTCAATTGATGGGTTGAACCAATCAAATTCAATATACATAATCGAATAAATTTAATATGTTCATTATCTATAGTTATTAATTTCTTAATTAATATTTAAATTCAAATTTAAAAAACATATTGAATTTATCAACTTATTGTATTATCAGATTTATCTCTTAATCACTTTAAATTATCAATTTTTTTAATGTAATTTAATATATATTTTTCTTTTTTGTAATTTTAAAAACAGAAATCCTCTTATATCTTATCATCTACCCTCACCAACATAATAATCCTAGGTCATGTTTGTACCTAAATTCAAATGCATGATTTCTATCATTTTCTAAAGAAATTCAGTAAAGATGAAACATTATTTAATATTATGTCCCAACATCTGATGGTAAGGCAAGTGGAAAAGGTGATCATTCAACCACACCACATCAAATATTTTGATCTCTAATAATCTGAAAACGTTTTCACCATGGTGGAAATGAAAAATACTATAACCTTATCCTTTTGGAAGGAATATAACATGTTCTTATGGTTCTTGAAATTCCAATGATTTTGTTTCTTTTTATCATCTCTGGTTTCCTCAATGGTGTCTTTTGTTCATTGTTGTTATTTGGGAGGAGGTATCACTTGATTGTTAATAATCCCATGAGCATGGATGGGCACTAGATCTAGTTTTATCTTGGGGATAATGTTTTTAACTTTTCCAAATTTTATCCCTTATTTTAATGATCTGAATTGAGATTTATAGTCATAGCCCCAAATTTCTTCTTATTGACATTTTTCAATTGGTAAAAATTCTATAAAACTTCTAGGTTACTTCAAAGAAACATGTAGTATATAAAGATTATATAGAATATTTTATAAGCATATTCTTAATAGATTTTCATCTGAAAGTTTCATGTTTATTGAATTTTAAAAACCTATCATTTTAATGATGTCTACAATTATAATGGTCAAGAACTATTATCTTATTTTGTGTAAATATAAATATTTATAATAATGAACCCCAGAAAACATCCTTATTTGAAATGAATCAAGATAATAATTTTTGGTATAGAAAAATACAGTTCTTCTTATGGTTTTTATGAGGCCCTTAATTTTGGGAACCTCCTACTTATCTGGAATTACAATAATGGGACTAAACCATTATGTGAAATTTGTGAGATATTTTTCTAGAACTCCCACGTCATTCAATGTTGGAAATATAGGATTTCAAAATATGGTTGGAGGAGAAGTAAAATACACCCAAACGAGATGTGTTTTTTTCTATTGATGAAATGATGTGCAATAACCATATATAGATTTTATACTAGAAGAAATGTATTTTATAGATTATATAATATTTAGTCATACTATATCCCGAGATTATGCCTATGTTGTGGCAGTTGGAAAATCTTGATATGGTTGGATAGAAAGATCTAATCATTGATAAGTAACCTAATTCATCCTAGGAAACACACTTAAAATAGTGGAAGTTATTGTCCCAGTTGAGAAAAACCCTAATAATCCACTGATAGTAAGGTAATGCAGACTGGATAATTTAACCTCATATTTTTTTAATAACTTGTATGTACCCTTTCTAGATGCGTAGTATCCTCTTATTTAATAGGATTCATGAGAGGTATGGAGACCTTCAATTGTGAGTTATAATAAAAAGTTATATTAACTATGATTAAGTAAGAATTGAGAATCTTTAACTTTTACAATTCTGCATTACACTCGACATGTTTCTCCTTAGTAGATAGAGGTTAAACAAATTCTGGTTATTGAGAAGATATGGATATTGTCATAACCTTATTAATTTCCAAGGAGGATTCATGATAATTTTTTTAAATATGGATGTTTTATAGGGTTATCAATTCATGATTATACCTTTGATAATTATAGTGTAGACCCACTTATGTTATTTAGTGTAATCCATGTTTTGAATAGATGAATCCTCATAATGTTCTTATGAACAATTATCATGCTTCATGTTATTTTTTGTATTAACATCAACAATATTTACTAACATGAATCACATGATAGAAACCAATTCCACATCTACATTTTTGTATAATAGAATATTTTTCTATGTCTTAATATCTATAAACTTACAAAATAAAATATTACTTCAAGATTTCCCTGTGGGGTAACTTCTTGTGGTTATGAGCCCTTTATGATTTTAACTTCATCCCATGGAAATCATAGAGATATGGACTAGGAAATCATTACTAAATGGTTATCACAAGTTAAACTCCCATTATATTCCCTATATATGATCTTGCTAGAGGGGGTGAATCTTGAAACACTAGTAGAGTGAATCTCAATGTTTTTTCTTCTAGATATACTACAAGCTCAAAAAATACCAAATTCCTTGGAGGAGGGGAGTTAAAATCACCATCCTCCCCTAAGATTAATTTTACCCTATTGAACCAAGGTCGAGGCCACACCCCATTATCAGTTCTGTGGAGATAAAGGTGGGGGTTGAGGTAAAAACACCCTTGGCCCTATGAGATTGGTTTCTCCTGTGATATCACCTAAGTTTTTATTGTCTATATCTTTTACTTTTGGGCCCACACTCTAGCATGATCTAGGTGTAGTGTGTATTCTTATGCCTTATAATAGAAATATTATCCACTAAAAGTGGTTTAGATTTTGGGGACCTGTGTATCAATAAAAAATAAGCATGCTTTACCTTTTTAGTTCCATGATATAAGAGTCTATCAATAGCTCATTCATCATGAGTCTATAAATTTTTAATTTTAGGGATGATAATATTTTTTTAAATTAACCAACTGGTAAATGTAGATCAAGAACCTAAAACATAGACCAATTAACTAATGTTTCAAGAGGCCTCTCCTAAAGGACTTTGTTTGATAGTAAGTGGTGTGAAGTGTAAAGCTCTATATTAACCCCAAGATTTGATGTTCATAACAAATATAATATCTCTAATCATTTCTAAAAGTGTCTTTAAACCTTTTTGTAATGATTTATTGAGATACCCCTTTATTTTTATTTGGGATTCCAAGTACTCAACGGGAGTACAAGTAAACAAGGTGGCACTATTCATTTAACTTCGTGAGGTGATCGACATATCCCTCATTAGTAAAGTTATTGTATTTGAGAAAATGTTGAGTGGTATATAGGTTTCTTAATAATGGTTTATTTACTCCACTTTCAATTTGTTTTGAATTTTAAATCTATAATTATAAATGGGTTAGAACATTACTGATATTATTTTTTCATCAAATTGTCTACACATGAAAATGGAAATTTCATTATCCATAATGAGTGGTTCATCAACCTATCTTAATCAAAAGGAACATTTCCACACTAATTTATCAACAAGAGTGTGATATTATAATATATTTTTATCTAAATCAAGAGGTGTGTGATATTGGGTAGGAATGGATTATGATAACTGCCCCAAGTTTCCCATGACTATGATGGAACACTTTTTAGTCGTGATGAAGTACCTACGGTAGCTATCTTTTTATTTCGAAGATATGGCATCCCGCCTTTTTATCCCATAAACTTTCATTACATTTTACAAAACCGAGGATCTTTAAGGTTTAGTGTCTTGGAAGCCAGGAACTTAAAACATGAAAACATAAAACATTCTTCTTAAAAACTTTAAGGGCTTCTCTTTATGTTCATCCTATGTTCATTACTACATCTCATAACCTGGGGACATACATCAAAATAAAGGGTGAGCAGAAGGACCAGTAAGGGAAACAAGGGGAAACATTTAACATACGAACTTGAGATACATCAACAATGTCATGAAATAGAACTTTAAGGTGTGAGAAAGAAATAATGAGGCATATCATAATAAAAATAACGTATTTCTTAACTTGAAGATGTGGCTACAACATTTAACAAAGACAATCATTTTTGTTTCACCAAGGTCCATCCCCAAGGTGTCAATAAAAATTACCAAGGTTATTCACCAAGGTATCAGTCTAAATGGTCATCTCTAGAGATTATTTCTTTACCCAATGCATTGGAGATATATCAGGGCGCACCCTTGACATGTCTTTATTATCATGTGAGCCACATATATAATCATCAATAATTTCATCAACAACCCATATAGAATAAAAGGAATGGGTTTCATTTCATAATCATAACATTTTAAAAACTGCTTTAAAGACATGATCTTTACATCACTTTAAACCCACAGAAAGGGAGAGAGGGCCTCATATATGTAAATCCTAGAATTTAAAATAGAAAAACATGGTATATATGTGAATACCCCTATAGAAGAGAGATCTTTGAGTATTCACTTAATAAAATAAAATAACGTTAGAAAAAGAGAGACACATTTTTAGACGGAAATTATGCAGTATAACGACTATGTTTCTGGGTTTTAGAAAACATTGAAAAAAGAGGGGACATGGGTCAAAACAATCATAAATGATTCATAACATAGTAGAGGGAAATAATATAATGTATATAAAAACATGGTAATGAAATTTGAAATACATACCATATAAATTGAAAAACATTGAAGGAAGACAAAAATAAGATTTCTCTTATGAAAATTCGGCAGCCTAACGGCGTTACTTAAAACATAAAAAAAGAGATGATGAGGTCAAATAGGGTCTCTCATCATATGAACACAAAATATCAGTATTATAGATATAGAGATCATACCCCAAAATAATAAAAAAGAACAGGAAAGACTTGACATGAAAATAGATCTTGAAAACGAGAAGGGTGAAATAATCCCTTAAAAATTCGGCAACCTAACGGCGCCACTTAAAACATCAAAATACTGAATTGAAGACATCAAATAGGGTCTCTCATAATATTAACATAAAAGAGAAGTATTATAGATATATATTTCATACCCCAACATAATAAAAAGGAACATGAAAGACTTGACATGAAAATAGATCTTGAAAACGAGAAGGGTGAAAGAATCCCTTAAAATTCAGCAGCCTAACGGCACCACTTAAAACTTCAAAATAATGAATTGAAGTGATCATATAGGGTATCTCATCATATGAAAATAAAAGAGAAGTATGATATATATAGATCATACCCCAACATAATAAAAAGGAACATGAAAGACTTGAAATGAAAATAGATCTTGAAAACGAGAAGGGTGAAAGAATCCCTTAAAATTCGGCAGCCTAACGGCGCCACTTAAAACTTCAAAATACTGAATTGAAGGGATCAAATAGGTTCTCTCATCATATGAACATAAAATATCAGTACGATAGATATATATATCATACCCCAACATAATAAAAAGGAATGTGAAAGACTTTACATGAAAGTAGAACTTTAAAAAATGAGAAAGGTGAAAGAATCCCTTTAAAATTCGGCAGCCTTACGGCGTCACATAAACATTCTTAAAATGAATTGATGAGAGAAATAGGGGGTTTCTAATCATATTAACATGAAAAGGGAAGTGAGAGGAATATAAAAGATCATCCTCTAACATAAGATCATTGAGCATAAAATAAATGACATAAAAGATATTACTTGAAAAGAAAGAGAGAGATATGATCTCTTACCTTAAAACGTAACTCTTAAATCTCAAAGGTTGGGACCTTGAGGGATTGGGATCACCTTGTAAGGAATCCTTGGGAGGTAATGAGACCATAGCTTCGTTGGGGGAGAGTTGGGAGTCGAATGGATGAGAGGATGGCTTGGTATTTATAGGGAAAGTGAGGGGACAAGGCATTAATGGCAAAGGGACACCTCATTAGCGGTTTTGGCAAAACCATGGGCTTGCCCATGATATTTTCCCATTGTATTGGACACTTGGGACACCTCATAACTTATCATACTATTCATAATTCGACCATATTGATTACATACTTAATACATCATTTAATGATGTCATTAAACACCTGTAACTTAAAAAACTGTATTTTCACTATTCATTGAAAATTCAATGTTCTCAGAAAAATCCAAAAATTTCACCTTACCCCAATATCAATGCTCTGATTTCAAAAATAAACTCCATTTTATAAAAATATTATTCTAAATATTTTTAATTTAATTTTTAAATAAATACACTATTCACCGAAAATTTATTTTTTTCAGAAAAATCCCCAAAAATTACCTTAACATAATATCAATGTTCTGAGTTCAAAAATGAAATCCATTTTATAAAAATAATTTTCTAAATATTTTTAATTAAATTTTTAATTAAAAAACACTATTCACCCAAAAAAAACTAATACTTGACTAATAATTTATGAAACCGTTATTTAACCATTTTATTGAATCACATTACTTAATCAAGGTGCCTAGATCATATTAATGCTTTATTTAAATGAGATTACTATTCCATTTGGTCACATTACTAATCCTAAGCATAAAATCACTATTCATACGTTACTATTCATCAAAAATTATGTTGATCTTATTAGACTCTAAATTTCGTACTAAACATAATTGTAGAAGACCATTTCTTTAAAATCATTACACATTTTTAATTATTTATGGTTTACATAAACATTTTTTAAAATATCCTTTCTCTAAAATTCACCAAAAATATGCATAATAAATTTATCCAGACATTTGAAAATTTATAAACTTCATCATAAGAAGAAATCAAAAAAAAATTTAAAACAAAGGATTACACAAGGCAGTTACGGTCTCCTTACATAGCCCCTTATCACACCAGCATATGAACTAATTGTATGGTGTGCTAAGGTGAGAGAATTTGAGGGAGGATCGGCCAACATCACATGAGTAGTAATTTATATCAGTTTGAACTTCTTGCAAAGGCGATTCCGTTCTAGCTTCACACGATGAAGTTCGGCTTGGGTTTGGTCCAGAGTAAAGCCCAATGGTGCTACCTCCTTCGCAAGTTCTATTAGATGGGATTCTATCGGTCCAAGACTAGTGGGTGAGGCCATCAAATCATCATTCTATATTAATTAACCAAGATCAGTTTTATTTAGAGACAAATATCAAAATGTTTAGTTTCCAGCGGTCATATTGACCAATGGTCATATAACAATCAAAACCCAACAGTCTCATTTTAATTATACTCATGTTATCAAATGAAACAGTTTTGTTGATTATAAAAAAATAAAATAACACACAAAATTAGGAAACAAGATTTATTCAAAATTTCGGGTCGTTACAATCTTCCCCCCTTAAGAAATTTCATCCTCGCAATTTTTAAAACTGGGTTTTGAAATTTCATTGAAAGTCCCACACCAGAAAAGGAGTTAGTAAAACTATTACTTTAAAAGAGAGAAAGGGAAGTAAGAAGTCCACCTGAGTTAACCCATACTAGGATCCCATGTAAGAAAACATGTACATGGATGAAAAAACAAAGGGTCACGTTCTAAGGGAGAGTGATAGAAAACATGATTAGGAGAAAGTTAACAAAAACAAAATCACAAACCTATGATGGGTCAAACGGTATTTGATTTTCTAGTAGGAAACATTAACAGACAATGTTTTTTGTTTTATGTTCCTTTTCATAGTTTTGAGGAATTCATTTACTACATAGAATAAAAACATAAGGAAATATACCTACCTTCAAGTATAGTTTAGTCCTTTAATAAGTTTCTACCAAAACTAATCTTTTCTCCAAACAATGAGCATTCAAAATCCCTTGGTCTCATAAAAAGCACAAGAATAATCTTCTAGATAATCACGTATTCCACAAAAGAAAAACTATCTATCTTTAAACATTTATCCTAATAATAGAAAGTGTAAGATAAAAAACCCTTCAAAAAGAAAGAATCCCATAGGAAGGGAAACAATTTTTAAATCTTCAAAGTTCCACAGTACTACCCAGAGTTCATCATAGACCATTCCGTAAATAACTGTCCTTAAAATTCCTCAAAATAACCCAAACTAAGATTGAAACCCAAATACAATAAGGACTTGATAACATAGTCTTCCAAGATAAATTTTATCGTTCATCTCCAAACAACATCAACCACTCCTAACATCTTATAACAAAAGTAACTAACCTAAACATATTTTCCCCCAGATAGGTCAATCATTTCCATAAGTAACCTAGAATACCATAAGTTCACCTTAAATTCATAGATTCTTCAAAATATAATTCAACCTTTACTCCTCAAGAAAAATACCATAGTAATATATTTACCTCGATCAAATAGGGTTCCCAAAATAGTGAACGTATTCCAAAATAATAATTATCTTTTAATCCCCTAATCATCTCTGTTATATTAATACGGAAATCGTCACATTTCATATCACATTGGTTGTTGGGACATGTTCATCCATTTCCCGCCATTAACTAAGGAACTAAAGTACAATTAGGGGCTTAAATACTTAGAAAATAATCATTAAAAGGAAACTTAAAGCATAGAAGGATAAACTTGTAGAAGAAAAGTATACCCTAACTTGTGATCACCTAGGTCCCAATCTCGGTTATCCATGATAATATATTCTTATGTGAATCTTTATTTTATTTTATCTTTGTTCCTTTAATAATGGTTCATACTAAGCTTATGAATTTACCAAAGCATATCCCCCGGGAGTGTCGTAACCAAGAGTGCAGCAAGGCCCGTTGTCGTGTACCAGTTCCCCTTCAAGTCTAGCTCAAAGCGGTGTTTTTAGGTTTTACCCCTATGTACATATGTACCAGAGCCACCTCTACCTGCTCGTATCCATACAAGGATGTATTTTCTTGGAAACCCCTTACGAAATACTCACCAAAATACCAGGAAGGTTTCCTATATTTAAACTTCTCTATAGGGTTATTCCTAAAGTTTTCATATCCTAATTTCCACAAATTACTAAACCATCCTTTGATACCAACTATAGAATCCCATCTTTTTATCACATAAACTTTCATTACATTTAACAAAACCAAGGATCTTTAAGGTTTAGTGTCTTGGAAACCAGGAACTTAAAACAAGAAAACATAAAACATTCTTCTTAAACACTTGAAAGGCTTCTCCTTATGTTCATCCTAGGTTCATTACTGCATCTCATAACCTGGGGACATACATCAAAAGAAAGGGTGAGCAGAAGGCCCAGTAAGGGAAACAAGGGGAAACATTTAACATGCGAACTTGAGATACATCAACAATGTCATGAAAAAGAACTTTAAGGCATGAGAAAGAAATCATGAGGCATATCATAATAAACATAATTTATTTCATAACTTGAAGATGTGGCTACAACATTTAACAAAGACAATGATTTCTGTTTCACCATGGTCCATCCCCAAGGTGTCAATAAAAATTACCAAGGTTATTCACCAAGGTATCAGTCTAAATGGTCATCTCTAGAGATTAAGTCTTTACACAATGCATTGGAGCGCTATCAGGGCGCACCCTTGACATGTCTTTATTATCATGTGATCCACATATATCATCATCAAGCATTTCATAAACAACCCATTTAGCATAAAAGGAATGGGTTTCCTTTCATAATCATAACGTTTTAAAAACTACTCTAAAGACATGATCCTTACGTCACTTTAAACTCACAGAAAGGGAGAGCGGGTCTCATGTATGTAAATACCAGAATTTAAAATTGAACAACATGGTATATATGTAAATATAACTATAGAAGAGAGATCTTTGAGTATTCACTTAATAAAATAAAATAACATTAGAAAAAGAAATAGACATTTTGAGACGGAAATTCTGCAGCATAACGGCTATGTTTTTGGGTTTTAGAAAACATTGAAAAGAGAGGGGACGTGGGTCAAAACAATAATAAATTATTCTTAACACACTAGATGGAAAGAATATAATGGATATAGGAACATGGTAATGAAATTTGAAATACATACAATATAAATTGAAAAACATTGAAGGAAGACAAAAATAAGATTTCTCTTATGAAAATTCGGCAGCCTAACTGCGTCACTTAAAACTTTAAAAAAAGAGTTGATGAGGTAAAATAGGGTCTCTCATCATATGAACACAAAATATCAGTATTATATATATAGATATCATACCCCAACATATTAAAAAGGAATAGGAAATACTTGACATGAAAATAGATCTTTAAAACGAGAAGGTTGAAAGAATCGCTTAAAAATTTGGCAGCCTAACGGCGCCACTTAAAACTTCAAAATACTGAATTGAAGAGATCAAATAGGGTCTCTAATAATATTACCATAAAAGAGAAGTATGATAGATATAGATATCATACCCCAACATAATAAAAAGGAACATGAAAGACTTGACATGAATATAGATTTTGAAAACGAGAAGTGTGAAAGAATCACTTAAAATTCGGCAGCCTAACGACGCCACTTAAAACATCAAAATACTGAATTGAAGAGATCATATAGGGTCTCTCATCATATGAAAATAAAAGAGTAGTATGATAGTTATAAATATCATACCCAAACATAATAAAAAGGAACATGAAAGACTTGACATTAAAATAGATCTTCAAAACGAGAGGGTGAAAGAATCCCTTAAAATTCAGCAACCTAACGGCGCCACTTAAAACATCAAAATACTGAATTAAAGGGATAAAATAGGGTATATCATCATATGAACATAAAATATCAGTATGATAGATATAGTTATCATACCCCCAAAATAATAAAAAGGAACTTCAAAGACTTGACATGAAAGTAGAACTTTAAAAAATGAGAAAGGTGAAAGAATGCCTTAAAAATTCGGCAGCCTAACGGCGTCACTTAAACTTTCTTAAAATTAATTTATGAGAGAAAGAGGGGATATCTCATCATATGAACATGAAAAGGGAAGTAATAGGAATATAAAATATCATCCTCCAACATGAGATCATGGATCATAAAAGAAATGACATAAAAGAGATTACTTGAAAAGAAAGAGAGAGGTAGGATCCCTTAACTTAAAACGTAACTTATTAAACTAAAAGGATGGGACCGTGAGGGATTTGGGGATCCTTGGAAGGACTCCATGGGAGGTAATGAGAACATAGCTTTGTTGGGGGAGAGTTTGGAGTCGAATGGATGAGAGGATGTCTTGGTATTTATAGGGAAATCGAGGGGACATGGCATTAATGGCCAAGGGACACCTCATTAGTGGTTTTGGAAAAACCACGGGCTTTCCCATGGTATTTTCTCATGGTATTGGACACTTGGGATACCTCATACCTTATATTACTATTCATTAGTCGACCATATTGATTACATACTTAATACATCATGTAATGATGTCATTAAACACCTGTAACTTAAAAAACTGTATTTTCACTATTCATTGAAAATTCAACTTTCTTAGAAAAACCTCAAAATTTCACCTTAACCAAATATCGATGCTCTAATTTCAAAAATAAACTCCTTTTTATAAAAATAATTTTCCAAATACTTTTAATTTAATTTTCAAATAAATACTCTATTCACCGAAAATTCATTTTTTTCAGAAAAATCCCCAAAAATTACCTTAACATAATATTAATGCTCTGAGTTAAAAAATGAAATCCATTTTATAAAAATATTTTTCTAAATATTTTTAATTAAATTTTTATTTAAAAACACTATTCACCCAAAAAACTAATACTTGACTAATAATTTATGAAATTGTTATTTAACCATTTTATTGAATCACGTTACTTAATCAAGCTGCCTAGATTGTATTAATCCATTAGTTAAGTGAGATTACTAATCCATTTGGTCACATTACTAATCCTAAGCATAAAATCACTATTCATAATTTATTATTCATCAAAAATTATGTTGATCTTATTAGACTCTAAATTTTTTACTGAACATAATTGTAGAAGATCATTTTTTGAAAATCATTACACATTTTTAATTATTTAAGGTTTACATAAACATTTTTTTAAAATATCCTTTCTCTAAAATTCACCAAAAATATGCATAATATATTTATCCTGACATTTGAAAATTCATAAACATCATCATAAGAAGAAATCAAAATTTTTATTTAAAAAAAAGGATTACACAAGGAAGTTATGGTCTCCTTACATATCCCCTTATAACACCAGCATAGGACCTAAGTGTAAGGTGTGCTAAGGTGAAAGAATCTGTGGGAGGCTCGGCCAACATCGCACGAGTAGTAATTTCAATCAGTTTGAACTTCTCGTGAAGGAGATTCCATTCTAGCTTCACATGATGAAGTTCGGCTTGGGTTTGGTCCAGAGCAAAGCCCAGTGGTGCTACCTCCTTCCCAAGTTCTGTTAGATGGGCTTCGATCGGTCCAAGACTACTGGGTGAGGCCATCAAATCTTCTTTCTATATTAATTAACCAAGATCAGTTGTATTTAGAGACAAATATCGAAATGATTAGTTTCCAGCCGTCATATTGACCAATGGTCATATAACAGTAAAAACCCAACAGTCTCATTTTAATTATACTCATGATGTCCAATGAAATAGTTTTGTTGATTATAAAAAAAATAACACACAAAATTAGGAAACAATATTTATTCAATATTTTGTGTCGTTACAGAAGAACCTCTCGATATGAAGGAAAATTTGGAATGATGGTTGCATGATGATGTCATTTATGCTAAAGAGATGAAATAATTCAAGGAGGGCCATTACAAAGAAAATTGTATAGAGGATCTATGTGGTTACTAATCTCTGATTTTATTATTGAAGGGAGGACCTCCACTTCAATAAAATATTTTATAACATAGTTGACGTAAAAATTGAGGGATTCATGGGAGGACCTCTATGGTTTCATAAATATTTGTTTCCATCTTCTATAGGAACCCCATGTTAATAATTTTCTATTTTACCTCCATGTATAGGGCCCCTATGGTTGCTAATTACTGATAGGATTGTGAGGGGAGGTCCTCCTTACTGATCGATCTTTCTACGGTATGGAGGAACTCTAAAATTGGACTCATGAGGAGGACCTCTATGACTTAGGTTAATATTGATGTGTGGAAAAATACATAATGGGGGATTTGGGGAGGACCTTTATCATCGTTAGGGTCGTAGTATAAGTGTTTCGCGATGACGATGAATCATGGGGAAAAACATGCGCTACCCGACTGTTGATTAGAGAAGGTTAGATTCTGCTTAATCACTCATATCAGGTGCACCACTTTCATCTCGAAACACCCAACGGTTCCATATCCAGTGATACGTGGACCGTTTTTCTAAAGTCAGATGCTTTCTAGGTGATTTGGCCAGCGATTCTCAAGAACTCACATTTGTCGAGAGGATGGGAAGTCGGGCTCATCACACCCTTTTGGGGGAATTATTGCCTATTCTGGGACTCTCTTATAGATTTAAGACATATTCATATGTTTGTGAATCATTGGTTTATACCCAAGAATAGTATCCAGGGATTACTCCTGGTGGTCAATGGTCAGTTGAACGCACGGGATCAGAATCATTTAGGCCAAAGGTTTACCATCCCTTGTGGAATCAATGACCCCAAGGATTTTGGGATCCTTGATACGGCACTGGATTAAAGCCCCGTAACCAGGCACTCTAGAGTTTATTTTCATCCAGGGGGGATAGATAACGACTTGAGTGTTTGGATCGAACACGTGATATGGGCTTCCTACATATCCTTGCGAGAGGATTCATAATCCTCGTAGTTCAGTTTGGGTTGGGGCTTACACTTTGAGGCGGACCAAGATGTGGGTAACTGATGTAAAGGGGGACGGAATGACCGATTGTTGGGCTTGAACCTCGGAGAGGGTTCCTACGTACCCCACCTAGGAGACAGGGATCAAAGTCCACATAGTTCGGGAGTATAGTTTAACGTCATTCGGGACGAAGGATGAACCGACGTGATGGGGGTCGAAATGGCCGAGTGGTGGGAATGAACCTCGTGGAGGCTTCCTACGTACCATGCCTTGACATTGATCAAGGTCCTCATAGTTCACATGCGTTGGGGATTGGTTCGGTGCTTACTCTATGCCCACGTGGGACATGCTCGGTGTGAGAAACAAGAGGCAGCAGAGACCTGACGATCACGTTGCGAAAGGTGCGTCCGTGGGAAGCAGAGTGGGGCTTATTCATGGAGCAGCCCGAGAAGTCGAGGGTTACTCCATAATGGAGGCACGATGGTGACAAAGCCCAGAGGGGGAGGGAAAGGGTGTCTCTTTTTCCATATCCCCTCTTGGTTCTTGGCACCGGCAAAGTACCGAGGTGCATGGGTGCTACCACCCTCAAGAAAGGCTCGGGGATTACACCAAGGATGCTTCCCATTCACTCCCAGAATAGGGGAGAAGTGCTCACCACCGGAGTTTTAGAGAAATGGAAGCGGGGTCCCGCAATCTTGCAGGTGGAGAGGCAGAAAGGTGACTCTAGGCTCAGACCCTGCATTACCGAGGGAATGTGATCCCAGTAATAATTCAGGAATCCAATCAAGTGTCGGAGCAACCCCTTTTCCCTCACTTACCATGGGTATGTGAACTCAAGATGGCGCACTGATGCACTTGAAGGTTGCATCATACGGATATGGTGGCTTCAGTAGAGGCCTTGGAATGGGGCCGATGAATGGGCCAATGAGGGGGTGCGAAGGATCGGGCCGGATTTGAAAAAAAAATTCTAACTCAGGGAATGGGAACACTTAAGTATTTTTCGCGCCACACGGGTGTATGAGAAGTGGCACCCTTCGCGTAGGGGGGTGCTACGTGGTTGGAGAGGTCGTCTGCGTACCAGGGTGGTACGCGGACTGATAGGAACCCCGCGTACCAGGGTGGTACGCAGCTTTGGGTTCATCCCGTGTACTAGGTTGGTCTGCGTGGGAGTCCACGCAAGAAACGGCGGCCAAGGGCGATGTCGGCCAGGGGTTCTTTGATCAGTGCTTCTCCTGCATAGGAGGGTGCTACGCAGTATGTCAGATCAAAAATGGGGCATAAACTCCCTGGTCCGCATAGAGTGCATCCGCAGTGGGTCCATGGTTCATGGTATTCTTTTTCTGTGATATTAAGTTCGTGGTTAACCAAATTGTTATGCGTTTTTGGTTCCTTATTAATTCGTTTTCAGCTTCATACCTGTTCTGGTTCGTGAATTAGAACTTCCCTGTTTGCGAAATCCTAAGCTCCTTCCACAAAAAACCTTCCACCCGTCTTTGATCAATCCCTCTCTTCTACCCCTCAATCTCCTTTTATAGAGTGGGGAAAGAGATGTATTTGTGGTCATGTGGCACCTTTTGTGGAGGCCCATGACTGGGAACCCATTTTACGGATGACTTGGTCAATTTGTAACTCACGGGGCGCATTGAATGCACCTTCCTCGCGAACCAAACTCGTTTTGGAAGTGCTACGCAGCCGTGCAGGGGCCCGCCTCTGTTCTTCGAATGATGACGTACGCGTTCTAGGCCGGTTGAAGTGGTTCGCTATTGGTGTGGTTTGTTTCGGTGGGCCAGCCCATCGCTCGTCCTTCTTTATGCCTGATAGGGGTCCCCGCCTCTATTCCGCGAATGACCACAATTCGCAGAGGGGCGGCTTGCTGAACCGGCCACGTACTATCACTGTTGGACCGGTACGCCAACCGGTCTATCCTTTTCTGATTTTTTGGGTATTCTCTTAATTTTTTCCCAATTCCTTGAGGGAAATTGTGTAGAATCCTCTCTTTAATTGGGGGTATTCTCATTCTCCTTTGAGTATTTTTCACGACCCAACAAATTCCCCCCATCAAAATAGGGTTCGATCGGAACGAAGAGGAGACTATATCGATGTAGAGTGGTCCTAAAATGTAGATGGTTTTCGGTAGAGGGGTGGACCTGGTAGGGGACCACGCCTATAAATACGGATGCCCCTAACCTTTGTCTTTTACCGAATTCCTCGCGAATACGGATATTTTTCCTTTCGTCTCTACGTGATTTCTCCTTTTAAAAACTCTTCGTCCGCAAACCAACTACCATTTCCATGAACCATTCCTTGTTCATGCATTCCTTCACCCACAGACCAACCTCCCAGCAGTGAACTAACACATTTAATTAATTAAAAAGTATGTTACAATGGGCCGCGTAGGAACTCGCTATGCGGTTTTGATGGTCCGCAAACTGAAATCGTCCGGACATTGAAATTTTCATAAGTCTTCCAAACATAAACTTTTAATTCCAGGATTGAGATTCCACAGATCATCCTGGTTCGTGGTTTTCTGGACAATGCTCTACACGCCGGGACTTCTTCCGCATAGGTTTGGTTCGCGGGATGCAGTTGTCGTGAACCATCTTTTGAGGCCTTCTCAAGGACCTCGTCATGAATGCAACTTGACGGAGTCCTTTTCCATATACTTCGTATTTTGGTCTAGATTTTATTATTCCAGACTAAACATTTTCCTGGTTTTTATAATGTAGGGAGAAAATATGGTTCCTCCTCGACCTGCACACAGGCCTGTTGCTGAGCCTCTTCTAATCAGTGATCAACGCATAAATGATGTGGCCAGCTCTATTCAGGATGGAATCATCCACTCCCCATTGTACCCATCCCTTAACAACATTCTCTTAGAGTCATAGCAGGGGTACCCCTTTTCCAATAGCCTTCCTGCCTACGGGTTCAGATTTCTATTTGATACACTGATTCTGGTACCATCCCATGACAAAAATCATGCAGCATGTATATTTACTAGTACTATCCATTGAGTTCTGATATCTTCTAGAGGGTGTCCTTGCCCAAGGGATACAGCTTCTGGTTCTGTGCTGAATCACCTTCCTGTGTCCCCGACCGGAGATGAACTTCAGCAGGATGGGGCAATCCACTATTACCCAAGCATTGCCCGCAATGTTATGTTAAACAACAGACATGGCTGGTCAGCAGACCGGGACCACCAGTCCGGAGGGGCATTTAAGTCATTGGATTGGGGGTGGTCCTTCTGGGTTCGCAGAGCTGTGTGGATTTTGAAGTGGAATTGTGAGTTTTAGGCTTATATGAAGCTGCCTGGGTGTCCCAGACCTATACCCATCAGCCACATGCCCTTTCCAAGCACTTTTTGAGTCATCGGAGTTCGGATACCAACACCTTCCATCTACTCCATGGGTAGGTGGGTATCAGTCTTTGGTATGTTTTCCATATTTCAGGGGTCCCCATTGTTAGATGTATGTATGATGAATTCTGGCCTCCCCATTCTATGTGGGACAATAAAGAGAGGACTCATCCCTTGGTGAAGCAGCTTATTGATCAAGCCCAAGAGTATTTGAAAGATACATCTCTGAAACAGCTTGTCTCATATCTTGAATGGATCAAGGCTTTTTCCAGAGAGAGCATGTCCATGGATTTTCCGCTCAGGCCCACGACCTGTCCTATGATGGAGTCTCGTAGGTATAGGGGCATCTATTGGCTGATCCTGGAGGAGGGAAAGTTCAATAGATGGGGCTGGGAACTGGTGTTGGACATTGATCAACTGCTCCGCCTAGCGGCATTTTTGGCCATGTTCTTGAGTGGCTGGATATTGCCCGTACGCGAGACTGGTGGTGTGTGGGTCTCTACTTTTTTTATGGTGGCACATCTGGCCACCGTAAATGTCATCAACAAGGTTGTCCCAGTACTCTCTAGGATTTATCGGCTACTGGGAAATATTACTGAGGAGAATCGGTCAAACCGGTTAGCTGACCCTTTTCAAATCCTATAGGGATGGTTGGGACCACATATTAAGAACTTCTATAATTTCATCAACCATTTTCAGATTCCAGGTACTGTATTCTGACCGTATTTGCAACTAACCTGCGGGGTTATGCCCGAGGAGTGGGTGGCCCAAGATAAGGATGAAAAAACAGACGGTTCAGAATATGCGTCTGTTATGGAGTCAGATCTCGAGTTACGATCATTTCAACTTCCGACTGTATCCCTCCCCGACTGGTGCAATCATGAACACCATATCAGAGGAATTTAGCAAGTGGGGAAACCTCTTTTCCCTCCGAGTGGGTATTCTGTTGGCTTGTATCGGTGGGGAACTGATCTGACAGGGTATATGCCTTGCCGATTCGAACATCAATTTGGCTGTGTCCAGGAGTTGTGTCCTCCTACACTCAATGGATCCCTCGAGAACCTCTATCTAATGGTGGCCAGACAATTGTGGTTAATGTTTACCTGGGAGGATACTAGATGTGATGTTATGACCCCTGCACTTGCAGACTTCATGCCTTTCTTATCCAAAATATATGCCGACTCCTGGGTGCAATCGTACCCGAATGGTCAGTTAGGGCTGTGGGTACCCACTATCTCGAGTCCTAAGCCATCGAAGAGCAAGAGGAATTGGAAGGGGATAATGCTCCAACCAGGCAGGGAAAGGTTCTCCGCAACCCTGCTCGTACCGTACTTCCGGGGAAGATTTTAATGGGCAGAGGTGTATCCTCACGTGCCCTCGAAGCCGCTCGGAGAGAGTTTTCCATTCCTGCTGATGCTGCCTTTCCGATGGCCTGGGGCCAATGGGACGAATTTAAAGTTCATCCATCCTTTCGCATCCAGTACCCTCGTTCATTGTGGTAGCATCTCCAGGAATCAAAAGTGGATTTTGATGGGCTGGGCTACATATCTTCTCCTGTTGACATTCTTTACGATGTGGAGCCAGAGAGGTCCAATTGGTATCTCTGGGACCTCGAGGCTTACGTTCATGCACGCCAGGGTTATGTGGTGTTGAATCATCGAGTCCAGGACATTGCGTTCGGTGACTGATGAGGATAAGGAAGAGATCCATCACTATTTAGGGGGTGACAATTCTATAGGTTCCCCTGCTGCGGCTGAGGCACGGGAATCCCCCCATGCCCATGAGGTCCCGCCCACAAGTAACCCTCGAGACTTCTAGGGCTGCGTTGAGATCTAGAAAACAGACACTGCTATCATCACCCCCACTATCCCATGCCGCTACCTGACCTTCTCAAGTCGATCCCCCCGTCTAGTTGTTCCTGTTACGGCCGCATTTCTAGATGCATGGAGGATTTGGGATGACCTGAGGGTCATTGACTCAGATGAAGTGATTTGGAAATTACTCCAAGAAAGCCCTCTCGAGCTTCCGGGTATTGGGACTATTTTCACTCCCCCTCACCTGCTGTTGGAAGAGGATCTAGAGGAAATAGTCGCCTCATTGAAGGAGATGTATGTATACATGCATTCACACCAAAACTGGCTTTATGGGTCGAATCGGGTGTCCATGATGATAAGACATCCTGAATCATCTAATCCCGAAGAAGAGGTTTCCATGTCCATCCATTACGGCTTTCTTACTCTTTTAATGTCAAGGTTCTAATGTTTCCTACCTTTATGCAGGGTTCCGAGGAATCCCAGGGGGGAAATTACGTCCCCAGAGTATACTCCCCATGGTACCGTAGCAGGCGAACACACTCCTTCGACTATGGGGGTCATCGAGGAGGGGTCTCCTGGTGCAGCTGAGCACATGGAAGTGATCATCGCGGATCCAACTAGGGTCTTCCTCTTCCAGCTCCTCCCAGCATTCCGAGTGGGGAATTGTCCCTTGGGCAGATCCAGAGAAGTCAGTAAGTGTCACGATTATCGGAATGGCTCAGACAGGGGATGTCGGGTAATCGTGATTCCCGTTTCCTCAATTACCAACTCATATGTTATGATTCAGCCAGTTATTAACTGTTTTGGCTCTATAGTGTAGGGACAATCAGGGACTTGGTTGTGGATGCCTAAGTAGTTGTACCTTCTGCACCTTTATTATTTCAGGGGCCGCCTGCAGCCATACCTGAGCATGTCGAGATAGCGGGCCCCGCTGAAGGGGCTACTGATATAGACGCTTTCCTTCCGTCTTCATCAATCAGAGATATGTCAGAGGAGGAAATGCTGGAATCTGAGACTCCCATTTATCATACAGCCTCTATAATTGCAGGGGAGGATGGGGAGCCCGTGATTCTTGAGGAGGCCCCAGATTTGACGGGGTCAGCTGCCTGACACCTGATGGATCCCATGGCAATGGAGGAAGACCCTGTCATCAGGCCAGTTGTCGGAAACCCAGAGCGGGCCATCATTTTGTTTACCAGGGGAGTAATTTCCCCGATCTTGATCTCTGTAGACGACCGCTTGGGGATGGCTTTGGGAGTTTCTGGACTTGGGTGTTTCATTAGGTCCTGGACACCTCTGGGGGTTCCTAGGACTCCCTTGCCTCTCGAGAATGTAGTGTTTCCCTCAAGCGGCGGCAGCGGCGGCGTAGAGCTTGGGGGAACTGATGCCTTGATGATCGAGGGTAAGCTTTTCAATCTTTTTCCACTAACTCCCTTTATCTTCCCTTTTTTTGATTATGGATAATTATCTATCTCATGGACTTTTAGGGAATTATGACCATGTCCTTTGGAGCTAGTGACTGTGCCGTCGGATCCAATCGTGCCTGTGACCACCACCACCGGGGGCGAAGTTGTCCCGGCGTCAGAGCTTGCGGGTGAGGCAGCATCAGGTCCCTCCTGGGTGACATTCATCCTAGAGTATGTATATTCTTACGGGAGTGACTCCGAGCATGATCAGCGAGTACTTTCCAGTCTTTTAATTTCTCATAAAAGGGCAGGGGAGAAAATTTGGAAGCTGATTTCTTAGACGCCCCTGGCCGATATGCCGACTAAATTTCCGAAGTTGCAAAACTTTTTTATGATACTGGGATTCGAACGCTTTGACTAAAATGTTATTTATGATATAGTCAATTAGGTGTTCGCTGATCAGGAGAGGCTTGGTGGTTTCAAATCTCACCTTTCTACTACTCAATCTAAAGCATACCTTTCCGCGACCCAGCAGGTTTGCCTAACGGAATCTCATGATCATGTCGGGTGAGTCGTGAGATGTCAGGGAGAAGTCATTAAGTATATTTCTCAACTGGAGGTGTTGAGGAATGACATACAGCAGGTACAGCAGGAGGTGACTGATGTCACAACCATAATTATGGAAGGGGAGTGGCAGATGGAGGAGGAGATGAGGTCGAGCTCAAAGGCGGCACAAGAGGTGGAAGTGTTGTGGGATGGCGCAAGAAGCTGAGACAGCATTACTGCAGAATCTCTATCAAGAAATCAATCATTCTCATCAGTACCTGATACAACTTTGTGAATCCACTTAAAATCTTCTGTAATAACCTTTCATGCCAGAGGAGGCTCCGGATTGTGGATTCCCTTCACATCAACTTTGTTTTGGAACAAAGAGATGTTTCCCCTTAGCGCTCTTTTCATCTTCTCATGTGATATCCTGTGATAGAAATTATTTGACATGATTGTCATATATGATAATACACTGAACATAGAATAATCATAGTTCGGGAAAATTGATAAAATATAAACGAGCTCTAATTTTTACCTGGACAATGGGATCCAGCGAGCATTGTTTGACTATTGCTGGGGTTTTGTAGAAAAACCCCACAAATTTTTTGTCTTTTTTGTTAATACCCTAATTTTACCTGGGCCTATTCGGTGTGAACCCAATGGGTATGTCTTGACTTTTTCATAGGTCTCCCTTTTCCGGTTTTCGGCCTAACGGGATTTGTGCCTCTTTTTTGAGCAGTTTAAAGTCCCACAAAAATACTATCATTACTGATGTTTTAGGTCGAACAACTTTTACCAGATATGGTGGGGCGAGGGCCCCAACAAGGTTTGGTTGATTAAAATATGTCTCAATACTTTTTAGACACACATGGGGGACACATGTTTATATTTGAGCAACATATAAGGCATGTCTTAAGGAATGGGAGCCTTATCGGCGTGAAGAGGTAGGAAATTCATCACTTAAGGAAGACATTCCTTTTTTAGACGGGCCATGGGAGATCAATATGCAGAGCCGCTGAGGGAATGGTATGAATAGTTGTCTAAAGGTGTTCTTCAGTTAATGACTGTCCATTTCTGATGGCCGGAGGACTTCATGGATGTCCAGATTATGGAAACGACCATGGGTGGCTTGGAGAATTATGAAAACCACCAAGGGTGGCTCAGAAAGGGTTTGTGATATCTGAAAGGGTGTGAGTATATCTGTATTAACAAGGAGTGTGGATGCAGGGTCCCTGTCCTATGAATTTATCTAGCGTAAAGGATGGTTGGAGCTTAGTGCAGTTTAAAGTCATGCAGCTGAGGCATTATTTAGAATGGAACGACTTCTCATGGTTCTCAATAATATCTTCAGAGATGATCCACCCTATTCATGCAGGGTTGTGAAATAGGTTGGTAAACTGTAGCTCAGAGGGTTTCTAAATCTTGGGATGGACATGGGGGCTCAGAGGCCAAGATGCGTATGGAGAGAAGCATTGCCTAAGGAAATCTTGCCTTTGGTAGACAGGCCAGGGGAGATCAATATGCAGAGCCACTGAGGTCATGGTATGCATAGTCATGCATATGATTGCTTAGGTCAATGATTGTATTCACCTGATAGCCGAGAAACATCAGGGAAGTTGAGATTCGGGACCACTAGGGGTGGCTTAGAAGGGTTCGACTCCTTCTGGGTACATATTGTAATTTATGAGGAGAGGGTTCCTGAATATGGGAGAAACATCTAGGCTAGACTTCCCAGGAATGGGTGAAGTCATTCCTTCTCACGCTGGTGTGAGACAGTGGTTTGTGCAGGTCTGGCTCGTGCACTGAGCGACAGAGGAAAGCCTACATTCCTTACTGAACCCGTGACAAGTTTGACCGTGCAGTTTAACGTCATGCATAAAGGAAGAAGGGAATTGTTATTATTATCAAATCTGTGTAGTTTAATGTCTTGCAGCATGGATGAGGGGCGTTTTAAATTCTGTGTAGTTTAACTTCATGCAATAAGGACATATTCTATACAGTTTAATGTCATGCGGTAAAGAAGAGGATCATTATTAAAGATACCGTGCAGTTTAATGTCGGGAAGTGAGGACAAGGGGAATTTTTAAATCCGTGAAAATTCTTGCAATTGGAGGCATTTCTATGGATTCTTAATTCTTGGTGTTTGTAGTTTAACGCCAAGTGAAAAAGACATGTTCCATGCAGTTTTAATCGTCATGCGGTAAGGACTTATTTTCAAAGGCCCCTCTTGATCAGAATGTAACTGGGATTGAATATCTCGGCAAGTTCAAGACTTGGAGATGGGTTGGTGGTGTAAATCATGGTTCCGGGGCTTCTCGGATTAGGATAGATGATATGGAGGCTTCTAGGACGATTAGAATATGGGGATAAGAAGAGTGTCACCCGAGGAAATCTTACCTTTGGTAGATGGGCCAGGGCTATCAATATGCAGAGCCGTTGAGGCCATGGTATGCATAGTCATGCAATGGTGTCCACGGGTCGATAACATTCCACTTCCGATGGACATGAATGATTATGAAGATTCGCGATTGACCGGGCCACTAAGTCTGTCGTTGGGTAAGGAAATATATGGACATGTCGGGTATATTCGTCCCTGGTTGTTGTTAAAATGTGAATAGTTCAACACACCGATTTATCCTGCGCATGGGGTATACCTTTACTCTAAGGAGTTTAACGTCATGTGAAAAGGACGAAGTAATCTTAGTTTAACTATCATAGTGTTCACACCATTGGGTGACTACTGCTACAATAACCTAGAAGGAAACTGAGTTTGGAGGATCTGGTATACTTTGAACAAGTGTGAGGGAATGAGGGTGTAAACTTTAACTCTAGGGGTTCCCAGATCATGAGGTATGGTATGGGGGCTCTGAGGCCCATAAGTGTATCGGGCTAGGAAGAGTACCACCCGAGGAAATCTTGCCTTTGGTAGATGGGACAGGGGCTATCAATATGCAGAGCTACTGAGGTCATGGTATGCATAGTCATTCAAAGGTGTCCACTGGTCGATAACTTTCTACTTCTGTTGGCCATGGATGATTATGAAAATCCGAAATTGATCATAGTACAGAGTTAGACATATGGGGATAATGGTGTCCAAGCATACAAGAAATATCTTCACCACAATTTCCCGTCGAGTCAATGAATCCCAGGCCTGGATTGATGTATGTAAATGCATATCTTCATGTGAACCACGGGAGGATACATAGGCTTACCAGGTAGGGATACCCGGGAAACATTTGGATCTGAGAGGGTAATGATCTTGAAAACCACTACTCCATAAATTTTTGGATCAGAAGATATGATATGGTTGATCTGAGGTCGGTAAGCATACGGAGCTAGGAAGTGTATCGCTTGAGGAAATATTTCCATTGGTAGATGGGCCAGGTATAGTCAATATGCAGAGCCACTGAGGGCATGGTATGCATAATCATGAAAAGGTGTCCACAGTTCGATAACTTTCCACTTCCGATGGCCATGAATGGTTATCAAGATCCGCAATTATTCGGGTCATGGAGTCTAATGTATGGAGAGGATTCATCCAAATGAAAAAAGGAGTATTCCCATATTGTTTCTCCGTATATCTTGGGTTGGTCGTGATGAAGACCATGTAGTTTCAATATAGTGCGGTGAGGATGAAGTTCGTGCAGTTTAACATCGTGCGGTGAGGACGAAGTCCCTGCAGTTTATCATCGTGTGGAGAGGACGTAGTCCGTGCAGTTTAATGTCTTACGGTGAGGACGAAGAACTTGAAGTTTAATATCATGAGGTGAGGGCAAAGTCTGTGCAGTTTAACATCATGCGATGAAGATAATGTCCGTGCAGTTTAACGTCCTGTGGTGAGGATGAAGCTCGTGCAGTTTAACGTCATGTGGTGAGGAAGAAGTCTGTGCAGTTTAACGTCGTGCGGTGAGGAAGAAGTCCGTACAGTTTAACATTGTGTGGTGAGGAATAATTCCATGCAGTTTAACGTCGTGCATTGAGGATGAAGTCCGTGTAGTTTAACGTTGTGCGATGAGGACGAAGTCCCTACAGTTTAACGTCGTGCGGTGAGGATTAAGTCCATGCAGTTTAACGTCGTGCGGTGAGGACTATGTCCATGAAATTTAACGTCGTGTGGTGAGCACAAATTCGGTACAATTTAACGTCCTATGGTGAGGATGAATTCCGTGTAGTTTAACGTCGTGCAGTGAGGATGAGAGGTATATATACCTGTGTTTTCTTTTCTCGTCGGCTGGACTAGGAGATAAGATCCTGACGTCGTTGCGTATCCTACAAGGGCAGGAATCAAGCCATGCATAGTTCTTTTTGGAGTACACCCTATGCAGGTCTGGTCCTTCCACGGGGGGTAGGGGCATATTTATTTTTCTTATCCGTGCAGTTTAACGTCATGCGATAAGGAGGAGGAAAGCACTCTGTGCAGTTTTGGTCCTTACACGGGGGAAAGGATGGTATTTTTAGCATCATTTGGGGATGTCTGGGCCATGATGGGGGATCCTGACGTCACTATGTATCTTGCGAGGGTAGGAATCAAGCATTATGTAGTTCTTTAGAAGATAATACTCTCCATGCAGGTCTGGTCCATACATGGTGGAAAAGGGAATTTTTAAATCTTCATTTGGGGTGGCTGGGCCAGGATGGGGGATCCTGGCGTCACTACGTATCCTACAAGGTCAAGAATCAAGCTGTATGTAGTTCTCTAAAATGGGTACACCCCGTGCAGGATTGGTCAATACATGGGGGGAGAGGGCATTTTTAATCCTTCTTATCCATTCAGTTTAACATCGTGCGATAAGGATGGGGAATACACCCCGTGCAGAGTTGGTCTGTACACGGGGGAAAAGGGCCTTTTTAATCCTTCTTATCCATGCAGTTTAACATCATGCGGTAAGGACAAGGAATACACCCCATGCAGGTTTGGTCCATACATGGGGGGAAAGGTCATTTTTAACTTTATTTGGGGGTGGCTGGGCCAGGATACAGAATCATGGTGTCGCTACGTATCTTGAGAGGGTAAGAATCAAGCCATTCGTAGTTATCTAAAATATGATACACACCATGCAGGTCTGGTCCATACACAAGGGAAGAGGGAATTCTTCTCTTTTTTTATTCCGTTTGGGGGTGGCTGGGCTAGGATGGGGAACCCTGGAATCGCTATGTATCCTTTGATGGCAAGAATCATGTCGTATATAGTTATCTGAAATCCATGCATTTTAATGTCATGCGGTGAGGATGAAATACTCTTAGCTTAGGTTCATAGATATTGGAACATTGGGGCTTGGAAGTTTAATGTCCTGCAGCTTGGACGATGGCTGATTTTGATTATGTGAAATACTTCTTCAGAAATCTCGCATTTATAGGAGCAGTAGTGAATTTCCCGTCCATGGAGATCAGGGCATACGCTCTGTTGGGGTAGACCTTGTGTATGACATATGGTCCCTCCCACATAGGATCTAGCTTTGGAGGTTTCTTTCCAGGTATCATCGCGGTCCAAAAGGACCAACACTAATTCTCCTTCCAAGGAAGACCGAAGAGGAACATTTTTATTGAAGACTCGTGCGATCCAGTTCTGATATACCTCAAGATGGTTCAAAGTGTGCAACCGCTTCTCATCTAGCTGTTCCAATTCACCTAGCCATTTTTCTGATTTCTCATCGTTGAATAACTGATCACAAATGGAAACATGGAGTGAGGGAAATTAAAGCTCAATGGGCAGGACCGCTTCTGTTTCGTATACTAATGAGTATGGAGTACCCCGAGTAGTGGTGCTGATCGTGGTTCGATAAGCCTACAATGCATGGAGGATTTTATCCGGCCATTATTTCTTGTCTTTGTACACCATTTTATCAAGAATGTTGTGTAGGGTCTTGTTTAAATCCTATATCTTTCTTTTGTCCATTTCATGGTAGTAGGATGAGTGGTTAGCCATGATACCATATTCTTGGTACAGTTTCTCCAATTCGATAGAGTGGAAGTTGGTGCCGTAATCTATCAATATGGTATAAGGGATGCCAAATCTGGTGATGATATTCGTTTTTAGAAAGATGACAACATTTTTTGACCCGACTTCCTTGAGGGGTACACCTTCTTCCCATTTGGAAAATAATTCAGTTGTTGTGAGGATATATATCAATTGTTTGGTTGTGGCGGGAGGATATGGTCCCAAGACCTCCATTCCCCAGGTGGAAAATGTCCAAGAGTACTTATCCTGATGAAGTAACTCTGGGGGTTGGTGTATGATGTTATCATGAATTTGGAGTGAGTGGCATTTTGAAGTGAAGTGCTCGCAATCTCGTACCACGGTGGTCCAATAGTACTCGAGCCTTCCAACCTGATGGGAAATCTTAGACCCTAACTGGTGTGCCACGTATACTTCAGCATGCACTTCAGTCATGATGATAGTGGTTTCTTCTCCATCAATTCATCTGATGAGGACTCCATCGAGGCCTCATTTGTAGAGGATCTCTTGCTCACTCGTGCTACTATATAGGACAAAGTTAATTTCCCTTCTCAGAATTTGCTCTCGTTCAGCCCTGTCTGATGGAAGTTCTCCCCGTTGAAGGTAGTTTCCAATAGGGGTCATCCAGCCGGTGGCAGGAGCATATGGATTAGGGAAAGTACTGATTTCTTTGATTTCATCTGTCTTAGTCTGAACAAATGGCAAGACCATTCTATGATGGGCAATAATGATAATTGTTTCATTCTAGTCTGGGTCAGCTAGGGTTGTGGCTGTATTATCTAATGCTTTGTCCTGGGCATTCTGAGACCGAGGAATATAGTTCAATGTTGGTTCTGTGGATAATTCCTCCATTAACCATAAGACATGGTCCAATAGGGGAATCAAATCCTCCTTTTTAATAACATAATAATCATTGACTTGCTTGATGACCAATTCTGAGTCACCTTTTACCCTAAGGTGTTGTACTTATGCCTGGAGTGAGAGTTCTAGGCCTACAATGAGGGCATGATATTCCGCCTCATTGTTCGTACATCCTTTTGACAGGAGGAAGGAATATGGGAAGACTTTCTTTTCTAGGGACATGAGTATTATCCTCAAACCCACAATTTTAAAATTGGGATCCTCCATCCTTTTCCCTGCCAGGATTCGGGATGCGCCGTCGAAGTACATTTCCCATGTCGGGAGCTCCTCTTGAACCGAGAATATTTCTTCATCAGGTAAATCGACGTCCGGTGCGGAGGTCCCTGTTGAGGGGTGCTCGGCCAGAAAATCTGTGAACGTCTAGACTTTGATGGCTTTCTGGGGACCAAACCAGATTTCAAACAGTTGTAGGATGACTGCCCATCGGGATAGGCGGCCGATCACATTGGGCGGCTGAGGATGTACTTAAGAGGGTTACTCTATGAGACCAAATGGATTTCATGATGCTGCAGATAATGTCGTAATTTTTTATTTACGATGACCAAGGATAGAAAACTCTTCTCGATGTTTGATAATCGAGTTTCAACGTCGATCATGGTTCGGCTAAGGTAATAGTGATTTTTCTCACTGCCGGTGTCATTTTTTCTGCATTTGGAAGGCTCCCAGTGACCGCTCTAGGGCCGTTACGTATAAGATGAGAGGTCTTACTTCAACTGGGGGCATGAGCACTGGTGGGCTCAAGAGGTACTTTATTAGGATGTCAAACTCCTCTTGGAAATCATTTGTCCATTAGTACATAACCTCCTTTTTCATCAACCTGATGAAGGGAATTCATTTGCCCACCAGGTTGGCTATGAATCACCTAATGTAGTCAAGATGTCCTTCAAATCCTCCCAACTTGGTGAGATTGTGGGGAGGTGGTAAGCCAAGTATAGCCTTGTCTTTTCAAGGTCGACTTGGATTCCATGATAGCGTACGACGAAGCCAAGGAATTTCCATGAGGTGACCCCGAAGGTGCATTTCAAGGGATTCATCTTCAGGCTATGATGTCGAAGTTTTTTGAAGATAGTTTCAAGGTATGACAACTGATCTAAGCATTTTATTGATTTGACCACCAATTCATCCACGTAGCATTTGACGAATATCCCCAGGAATGGTTTAAAGATACGATGCATGACGCGTTTATATGTGGCACCAGCATTCTTGAGACCAAAGAGCATGAACCTGTAACAGAATATTCCTTAAGGGGCTCCGAAGGTAGTGTCTTCTTCTTCTTTTCGGGCCATCCAGATCTTATTATACCCAGAATAACCATCCATTAAGGATATATCCTCATACCTAGTCGTTGCGTCGATTAATAACTCAGTAATCAGGACAGGGAAATCATATTTCATAAAATGCCAATTGAGGTCTCTTAAATTAATGTAGACGAAGATTTGTTCGTTCTTTTTCTTTATGGGGATAATGTTGGCCAACCAGATGGGGTACTGGACCTCCCGAATGAAGCCTTCTTTAATAATCTTATCGACTATAGCCTCTATTTTGGCAGCATGTGAGGGGTGCGTCCGTATGGCGGCCTATTTATAGCCTTAGTGGTCTTCTGGAAAACCTAAGCAGCGCGTCACCACTTCAGGATCGAGTCCTAGTATTTCTGTGTAATTCCATGAAAAAACATCTCGATGTTGCCTCAAGAAAGAGGTATATACCTCGTGCTCCTCAGGAGACATGGATGTACTAATGAGAGTGGGCCTTGGGTCTTTCTCGGTACCCAGGTTTATTTCCTTGAGCTCATCCATAGTGGTGGAGATACCTTCCTCAAATGCGGGAGGTGCATCCCTGAGATCTTCCTCCTCTTATTCCCCCACATTATCACCATCTTGATTCAACGGGGGGAGAGTTTCCGGCCCAGGCTCATGGGGTTCTGGAGGCGAGGCATTGCGGGCCTCCCTGCTCAAGTATTTTCCCCAAATTGAGGGTTAGTGGTCATTTCCACACTTCTATGCTCGGCCGTTATTGCTGATGTAATGAGGATAGTTGACTATGTGTCTGGACTTGAAATCTTTCTCTCAACACGGTTGACGGGCAGGACATATTCTCCACCAAGATGCCTGAGGGGGTCATCAGGAACCATTTCCAGACCATTTGGAGCGGGGATCCAGTCAATATCATCGATCGAAGGCTTCTTTTTATTTTTCTCATAAAATCCAGCATCAATGTAGTGTAACTCGGATAGCTCTAAAGGGTCCTTGTCACCATGAAACGTCCCACTTTTTCCATTGACACAATACTTGATACACTGGTGGTAGGATTAAGGGATGACCAATTGCTTATGGAGCCACGACCTTCCAAGTAGGGCATTGAATGCTGGGTACTGCCGGACTACCAAGAATTCTGAGTGGGCCACAAGGTCGCCAAAATGGGTTTTTATCTTGATTTTTCCCATTTGGTTTTGTTCACTCTTGTCGTAATTTAACAGAGTTGTGGGAGAGGGTATTACGTCATCCACACTGTAGCCCAACTTACAGAGTGTCTGTAGAGGAAGGAGGATAACTCTAGAGCCATTTTCAATAAAGACTTTGTGGATCTCAACATCATTTAGTGTGTCGGACACATATAGTGGTTTGATATGTCCTTGCATGACGGAATCCCCATCCTGATCGGTGATGGAAATCACCACATTGAATTCAGCTGGGCCAGTCTCTGTCCAGTAAATCTCAACAACAACTATCTCGACTTGAAACTCCTTGGGAATAAACAAGGCTTCTATAAGCCCTCACTGAGATCTGTTGATAAACACAGGGTGTCGAGGATTGAAAGTTTGGCTGGTAGCGATGCCAGCTGCTTAAGGATATCGTATTTCTGCTCCAGTGGTCAGCGCTTCTCCATTGGTGGGAGAGCTTTAGAAGGCATCATGGGAGTTGGAATACGTGATGAGGAGGGACCGGCTGCGGGGTCATATGTCGATGATGTCCCCACATTCTGGGGACTCGGCCCGGCCGATCAACTTGTGTGAACTAGGCGCCTAGACACTTGTTTCTCCTCTAACAGTTACCGTAGAATGACGAGGCCAGAGTGGCCTCTTGGGGAGGTGGAGGGATATTCTTTCTCCTGTTGAGTCTATTCAAGGGCTCTCCCACGGGTTTCAGTGATATTAAAGATTTGGGATGGGGTAACACCATAGGGTTGGTTTTGGCCACGACTGTGTCTTCCCTGGTATCCCCTGCTTCTGCGATTCCTCCTCCTGGCCCCTTGCAATGGAAACTCGGGTTCGTAGCCATATGCTTCATCAGGGAACAATTCCATTAGATGGTTGACATTTATGGAACCAATGATTAGCTCCTCGTCCTGTGATAGTTCGAACTGGTCGGTTGTCCCTAATGGTTCCATTTGGTGGGTCGGTGCCCGTAGCACCATGTTTGGGGGCATAAAATCTGATATTGTGGGGGATAACTTCGGCCTAGTTGCGGACTTCTCCTCTTGCACTTGCCTCCTACCTTCTCCATTACGCCTAGACGACCGGCTAATGGAGGGTTGTGAGTCTGATATTGTCGATTCTGTGGAATTAGCGGTTGTTGGCGGCAACACCGACAGCTGTAGTTGAGCTCGAAGTATGCTCTGGGCTCAGTTGATAGTCTTCCGAGTCATCCAGTTATCAAATGTCGTCCCCTTTTGCTGGTGTCTTCCTGACACCCCTCCCCTCTGTCGGAGTCAGTGGTAGAAATATATGTCACATGTGATGGGGGTAGTCCCAGCTCGACCTGCCCGGAGCCTACCATCCTTTGCAGGAGGTCATTGAAGACGAAGAATTCCTAGATATTGTGCCCTAAAATTTGATGGTAGGGACATTAATATGTCCTATAATTTCGGTCAACTTCTTCGGGCTTCCATGGCTCCAGGAGGCGGATCAAATTGCAATTCATGGTGGCAATGAAGTAGCCACGGACTTGGTCATCTCAAACTGATTATACATTGTGTCTTAATTCCTTGAACTAGTTCTGATTAGATCCTCTATAATCATCCCTCTTGGGCAGAGGCGGCTGCTAATATCCAGGGGGCCCTTGATGATTTGGTGGTGGCCTAGGCAGTGGAGAAGGTACAGGGGATGGCTTGAGCATGAAAAAGGATGCTTCATCTCTAACTGTTCTCTTTGCAAGAGATTATGAGGCTATTTGTGACTTCATATTGGTCCTCTACAGGGAGTCTTCAATTATCTTTTCAATGTAAGAGAGATTGCGGAATCTAGTGGTGCACTCCACTAGTATGAGTGGTGTTCACGGCTCATCTCAAAGGTTATCGATGCATATGTCCAGCATCTTATCTTGGGGCATTGGCATGTTCAGAGAGTAGGTCAGACCCTTCCATCTGGCGATGGAATTTGATACCCTCTCGTTCTCCCTCTATTTTCAATTCATGAGGCCGCTGACTGTTGTCTTCGGCAGTGTTGAGCTAGAGTGGAACAAGAACTGCTGTCAAAGGTCTTCCCAGCTTTTTATTGACTGAGCTGGTAGATTCATATACCAGATGAAGGCAGATCCTTGCAAGGTCCGTACGAACCATATGAGTGTCACTTCTTCTTTTTGTTCCGAATTTCCCATCATAGGGTTGCAATAAGATGTGTAGTGCATAAAGTGTTGTTCTGGATCGCCTGACGCATTAATGATAGGGAATACAGGGTGCCCAAAATTGGGTGGAGGAGGCATGTTTCTCACCCAATCTGGGTAAGGTTTTCGCTCTGACTATATCGGAGTACGTCGACCTTCTATTCTTCCAACCGAGCTGTTAGTTCCTTGATGGTACTGGCGAGTCCCTGGTTTACATCCTATTGGGCCCGGTCTTGGGCAGGTGTAGCCCGAGGAATTTCTTGAGGATCTGGCTCGGCCGGCACTAAGGGTACATATGCCATTTGGGACACCTTTGGAGGGTTCATATGTAATCTCTCCTGTTTCTTCCAGAGTGGAGTGATATCTTGGTTTTCACCTGAATCCATATTTAGGTAGTTGGATGGACCGGGAGCCTCATTGGGCGGGGAAAACCTGGGTCTTTGAGGTGAACTTACTGGAAGTGCAAGGTGTGTCTCTTCTTGGGAAGCACTTTCAATAAGACGATTCTTATGGAGTAGCTCGGCATTATGCCACCTCAGTTCATTCATTTCCTTTTCCTGTCGAGCGAATCTGTCTTCGAGTGTAAGTGGCTTGTTTTTATCGAGATAATGAGGTGGGTTAAGGGAAACTAGTCCTTTATTCTTATCCTTTTCGGAAGCCCACTGGGTAATTAGAGGATGGTTAGCTGGAAGAGAGGTCATATTTAGGGTGGCCCTCTGGTTCTGGGTGTGCAAACCTAATGGTTCATTGTGAGTCAGAGCCTGACTGGAATCATCGTCTCTCAATCCATCCGGATCTACATCATCTCCGGTGTCACCCATAGGGTTAGCCTCTATGGAGTTGATGGGTGCATATCGCGGGGTGAAGGAGATGTCATCTTCCATATAGGAAGAGGATTTCCTGCACCTTTTACTGGTCCACCCCTTCTTGTTCTGGGATTGCTTTCGGACTCCTTGATTAAGGGTGACGTGGAGAGTTCCTTGATGCGACCTTACAGTAAGCCTCCCTCTCTAAGGGGATGGTGATTCAAAGGATGGGATAGGGTAAGAACCTCCTCTTCTGATTGTCCTCCCTAGATGAGAAAATATTGATTCTAATGGGAGTAGTTGTTGAGGTGGTAAAAATTCCTGCAGCCCTGAGGGCTAGGGTTGGCTCTGTTCCCCGGATGCTGAGTCTCTTCCTGTTTTTATTAGTCTTATAGGGGAATTTGTTGTTAAAAATACTGCCAGCCCTGCAAGCTGGGGTTGACCCTAGATTGAGGCAATGGATGCTGCTATCGCTACCTACCTGATCTTGCGTGCCCCCATCCGGGGGTGAATTGGATCTGATTCTGAGTTCACCTATGAATCAATCCCCTCCAGGGAGGAAAGAAATTATTGTTGATTGGCCTCTCTTAGGCGAGAGGCCTTTTGTGTTCTTTCAGTGGCCTGATTCAAAAGTTTGTGAATGTCTCGTTCTCGTCGGCCTTATGTTTCTGGGACTTACTAAAGGCTTTTCTCTGTTAGGTGTGTCGCCTTTCCCAAATAGGGAGGCCACTCGATCGGTGTCTTGTCGTGATGACATTGCAAGATACTACACTGAACGGTTTCTTTAGGGCGGGGATCAGAGTGAAATTCAGAGCTCCATATTCTCCCCATTCTCTGATATGGACTCCCATCGGAGCATCACCAATGTGGCGGCGCAGCTAGTGCAATGCATGGAGGCAGTTTAACTCCATGATTCCCTTACACCTATCAGGACGCGGTTGTCGCGCTAGAGGAAGAGATTGCAAATCGATGTGATGAAAGAGGTCTCCTATTGTCTTGACGTGATCTACATACCCATTGTAGGGCATGAATCTTGATTTCAGCTGGAGGAGGATTGTCCATATATTGGATAGGATGTCGTGCGCACATTCTTCTAAAAACTTTCTGGGTATGTCGAATTGAGAGGTGGCCATGGGCCAATACATAACTAGGATATCATCTCTGGCCAGTCGTTTCCTCAGGTGAAACATGTCAGCATACTTCTCTACTTTTGATTCCTCTACCTGGTTGTCCCAACTAAGACGCTCACAGATAGTGTGGTTGGAGGTCGTGGGGTCAGTAGGTGTTGAATTATCATAGGGGCGATTCTGGGGTGGTTCAGAAGATGAACACGGCCCTAGACCGTCTCCTGATCGAATAAGGGTTTCATTGGCGACTAGGTGGGAATCTGACATGCTTGATCCCATCCTTCTGAGTTCCTCTACATATGAGGGATTTTCTGTTCTTGATTCGGCCGGGGGATGACCTTCCTGTCAATATGATATGTCACTGTGGGGAGGACCTTCACAATGACGGTTGTGATGGCGAGTGATACCATCACAGCTTCCATAGGGAGAGAACTTGTGGGGTACACCCTAGGGAGGGCCTTCAAAATGTACCACAACAGGGGGAGGGTCATATTGTTGAATGGTGTCTAGGAGTGGAGGGCCTCCTCTATCTGTGTCATAATGGCGAGGGCTACCATTACTGCTTGACGCCTCACTGCATAGAGGACTTTTGCAGCGCATACCCTGGGGAGGACCTCCAAGGCATATTGAAGTGAGGGGAGGACCTTATGGATGTGTAGAATTGTTACGGGGAGGGCCATCACAAAAACTTCCATCATGGTTAGGATGACCATCATGGTTTGACATTCGATGTGTATCCTAGGTAGGACCTTCAAGAGACACTGTGACAAGGGGAGGACCTTCTTGTTTCTTGGGGCCATCGTGAGGAGGACCTTCCCAATGGAGGTCATGGTGGTGAGGAATACCATCACAGCTTCCATAGGGATAATTTCTATGGGTTAAACCCTGGGGAAGGAATTTAGAATTTACTTCAATGATGGGAGGGCCTTCTCATTACTTGACGTCTCTACAGGGAGGACATCCGTTATCAGAGTGGCAAGGACTACCACCGTGATCTGATGCCTAGCTGCATGAAGTGACGTTGAAATGTAACCCCTGGGGAGGACCTTCAGGGTAGGACACAACAAGGTGAGGGAATTCTTGTCATGATTTGACATCACTATGGGGAGGGCCTCCGCAGTTCCAACTATGATAGAGAGGACTACTATCATAATCTGTGGTCCCACTACACGAAGACAGTTTGCAGTGTATACACTGGGGAGGACCTTCAGGGTGGACCGTAGCAAGTGTAGGGCCTTCTTAATGCTTGATCTTCTGGTCACGCATAGGGATTCCATGACTCGCATCAAAAGAGAATCTCTCGTGATCGATCGTTATATGCCTGTAGGGGAGGCCCCCGCGGGTGCTCTGGGGAGGACCTTCCGAGCTGCTGGTAGCAAAATTGCAGAGAGGACTTTCACAACTTCTACTGCCACTCCCATAATATGGTAACGGGTGGGCAAGGTTTTGAGACATAGATATGTGATTAGTGGCATTGGGAACCCCATATTTCTGTAGAGTAGATCCATGAACCCCCTATTTACTTTCTGGCTGCCTTCGGCGCGTTCAGGGCGCTTTCTTGCGGGCAGCAGAAACCGTCTGCTGTTGATAATGGCCTTCACCTTTGGGTCCCTTTCTGATTGGGACCCGTGATGCTGCCAGGATATTCCGACGAACATTTTGACTTTCAGCAGGGATATATGCCTGCTCTGGAGCATCCACCGTGATGGACAGGTGTCCCTCAGTTGAAACGAGTGAAGCTGCTCGATCTGGTTTCCCTTGCATCACAGAATATGGCCGACGACCCTTCTGGGTAGAAGCAGGGATGCATATATGCTTTGAGGTGGCTATCTCTCCTCTTATATGAGTCGCCTAAATTGGGGATACGAGCTCACTGGCCCGCGCCCTTGTTGTTGACACTGATACAATTAAATTCTGGAAAGTATGCAAGATATGATCTGGGATCGATACCTGCTCCTCCATCATTGCCAGGATATGCAGAGATGCATATTTGGCTGGAACAGGTATGAAGGCCCTTCTGTTATCGGAGTAGGAATATCCTCCTCCGGTCCTCTGTTGGTCAATGGGTACTAACAATTCTCCTATGTCGGGGCAGGTGAAAGAATTTCCCCCAGTGTCTGGATATGCCGGTTTATCTCTCCGTTGGCCCCCACATCGGGATGACAGACTTCACTTGCATCCGTAGGGAGCTGGACCTACATATGTTGGTTTCCCACCGTATCGAGTTGGTTACCTATATTGATAGGGAGATGTTCTCGCCTATTAATTTCCTCCACATCTAGATGGTGGGATTTGTTGATTGCCACCATATTAGGATGGTAGGTGTCAGGAGGATCTGCCAGGAGCTGGTCCTGCAGGCGCTGGGTCGCCACCACGTCTGGTTGCTGGGCTTCACGACCCTAGGTTGGTAAAGTGCCTTATGTGTAGGTGACGTCCTATGTGAGTGACAGGCCTGATGTATCTTAGCGGGGATGCGCGCCTGCTCGTATAATGCCTCCATGTCTGTATGGTGGACTCTAGAGGAGCGGACAGGTGTTTGTGCCTGCTCTCAATACATCTCCATGACTGGGCAGCGGAGCTCCTCCTTAGGGACAAGGGTTATGATCGGTCACTAGTTGTACATTTTCCACCCTCGGTGGGCAGTTTGAGGGGCCATAACTTGGAGAGTGTGGTCTTGGATCCTTGGGGCGACATCCTCCTTAGCGTCAGGATATTGAGTCGCGGCGTAATCGCGACGACGTCTTCCGGTGGGGGCCTTTGAGCGGAATCCCCATTCAGTGGGTATGAAGTCCTCGGTGTTGACCTCATCTGCCTACCTAAGCTAAGGGAGGTTTGTGGTGTCTCGTTCCCAGGATTGACTTTCAAAATGGTTTGAGACGGAAACAGGAGTCGTCTGGGTCTGCTTTCATGGCCGTTGTTGGGAAGGCGACCGGCAAGTCTTGGCGGATAGGAGGGCGTGCATGGCCGCCTCCACCTTCAAGAGAGTACCGTTCTAGTGGTACTCTCGGATCAACGCATCTGAGACCCAGTGTTGAATAAGCTGGGTAGGAGATATGGTCCTTCATTGGTGATGATGTCTGATCATTGCATTGTTCGAAGTATGCACCTGTAAGTTTCTCCGTGATTCCATTGGATCGAAAGGCGTTCTGAGGGGTACCTGTAAAATATTTTAACAAATACAAACAGAAAGCCCATCAAAGAATAATCTCATGGTCCCATGAATAGTTAATGACCTTGATTGGCCCTCCTTGTGAGTATAAGGGGGAACAACGTGAGATTAGGTTAAATCTGTCATGCTTGGTTAAAGATTCACGTCGGGTTCACCATTTGTTTTTTTCGTGATGACGAAGAATCGTGGGGAAAATGTGCACTACCCAATGGTTGATAAGAGAAGGTTATATTCTTCTTAATCACTCATATCAGGTTCACATATTTCATCTCGAAACACCCAAAGGTTCTATATCCAGCAATACTTGGACCTGCTTTCCAAAGGAAGGCGTTTGCTGGGTGATTTGGCCAGCGATGCTTAAGAACTCACATTGGTCGAGATGATGGGAAGTTGGGATCATCTTACCCTTTTGGGGGGAATTATTTCCTATTCTGGGACTCTCTTATATATTTAAGACGTATTCATATGTTCAGAAATCATTGGTTTATACCCAAGCATAGAATCCACGGATTACTCTTGGTTGGCAATGGTCAGCTGAACGCAGGGGTTTGAAATCATTTAGGCCTAAGGTTTACCATCCCTTGTTGAATTAATGACCCCGAGGAGTCTGGACTCATTGAGACAGCATTGGTTTAAATCCTCGTAACTAGGATCTTTGGAGTTTCTTTTCATCAAGGTGGGATAGATAATGACTTGAGAGTTTAGATCGAACCCATGATATGGGCTTGCTACGTATCCTAGCGAGAGGAATCAAAATCCTCATAGTTCGGTTTGGGATGTGGATTGCACTCTGAGGTGGCCCAAGATGTGGGTAAACTGACGTAAAGGGGGTCGGAATGATCGATTGTTGGGCTTGAACCTCGGAGAGACTTCTTACATAACCCAACTAGGAGATAGGGATCAAAGTCCACGTAGTTTGGGAGTATAGTTTAACGTAATGCAGGATGAAGGATGAACCAACATGAAGGGGGTCGAAACGGCCAGGTGGTGGGCTTGAACCTCGTGGAGGCTTCCTACGTACCATGACTTGACATGGATCAAATTCCTCGTAGTTCACATTCATTAGGGTCATGGTCGGTGCTTACTCTAAGCCCACGTGAGTCATGCTCGATGTGAGAAACAAGAGGCAGCAGAGACCTGATGATCACAATGTGAAAGGTGTGTCTGTGGGAAGCAGAGTGGGACTAATGCATGGAGTGGCCCAGGAAGTCAGGGCTTACTCCATAATGAAGGCCTGATGGTGAAAATTCCGAGAGGGGGAGGGAAAGGGTTCCACTGTGTCCATATCCCCTCTTGGTTCTTGGCACCGGGGAAGTACGGAGGGGCATGGGTGCTACCTCCTATAAGAAAGGCTTGGGGAATACACCAAGGAGGTTGCCCGTTCACTCCCAGATGAAGGGAGAAGTGCTCACCTCCAAAGTTGAAGGGAAATGGAAGCAAGGTTCCCCAATCTAGTGAGTAGAGAGGAAGAAAGGGGACACTGGACTCAGACCCTCCATTACCGCGAGAATGTGAATCCAGGAACGCTTCGGGAATCCACTCAAGGGTCGGAGAAACCCCTTTGACCTCGCTTATGATGGGTATGTGAACACAAGGCGACACACTGATGCACCTGAAGGTTGGAACATATGGGTCTGGTGGATTTGGTGGAGGCCTTGGATCGGAGCCGATGAATGGGCCAATGAGGGGGGTGCGAAGGATCAAGCCGGATTGGAAGGATTTTATCTGACTCGATGAATGGGAACACCGAAGGATTTGGCAGGCCACACGGGTGTATGAGGAGTGGCACCCTTCGTGTAGGTGGGTGTTACGCGGTTAGAGAGGCCATCTACATACTAGGGTGGTACGCGGACTGATAGGCAACCTAGGTACCATCACGGTACGCGGCTTTGGGTTCACCCCACGTACAAGTTTGGTCCGTGGGGGAGTACACGTGAGAAGCGGTGGACAAGGGGGACGCCAGACGGGGGTTCATCAGTCAGGGTTTCGCCCAGGTAGGAGGGTGATACATGGTACATCGGATTGAAAAAGGGGCATAAACTCCCAGGTCCGCAGGGAGTGCATCCGCAGAGGGGCCATGGTTTGCGGTCTTTTTTTGTGATTTTAGGTTCGTGATTCACTAAATTGTTATGCGTTTTCAGTTCCTTATTAATTCATTTCCAACTTCATACCTGTTCTGGTTCGTGAATTGGAACTTCCCTGTTTGCGAAATCCTAATATCCTTCCTCCGAAATCCTTCCACCCTTCTCTGATCGATCCCTCTCTTCTCCCCCTCAATCTACTTTTATACAGTGGGGAAGGAGAAGTATATTAGGTCATGTGGAACCTTTTATGGAGGCCCATGACTGGGAACCCGGTTTACGGATGACTTGGTCAATCTACAACTCACGGGGGCATTGAATGCACCTTCCTCGTGAACCAAACTAGTTTGTGGAGTGCTTCACAGCCGTGCAGGGCCCCGCCTCTGTTCCACAAATGACAGAGTACGTGGTCCCGGCCGGTTGATACGGTTTGTGGTTGGGGAGTTTTGTGTCGGTGGACTGGTCTGGAGCCCATCCTAATTCGCGCGTGTGGAGGGTCCCCGCCTCTATTCTGCGAACGACTATAGTTGGTAGAGGGGCAGCGTGCTGAACCGGCCGCGTACCATCACTATTGGACCGGTACGCAGACAGGTCGATCTATTACCGATTTCTTGTATGTTCTCCTTATTTTTTTCCAATTCCCTGAGGTAAATTAGGTAGAATCCTCTCTTGAATTGAGGGTATTATCATTCTCCTTTGTGGATTTTTTAGGACCCTATAATAAGCATCATAATAGACATTGCAGTCTCATATTTTATCGTAATTGATGATTAATCAGAGATTTATATGATGATAAATGTTTTGATAAATGGAATATAATAAAAGAATATTCATGATATAAAATGTCTAAAAAAAATTATAGGATTACAAAAAATAATTTATAATTAATTTAAGAAATTAATAAATTTATATCTGAGTCATTGTTTCATCATTTATGTATCTGAAAATGTATATATGTCGTATTGTCATTGAATTTCAAGAAACAATAATATACTCCTCCCAGTGGTGATCGACATATCTTCCAAAAACCTCTAAAATTTACCCTATGAATCTTCAGGTGCTAGAATGGAATATTCTAATCCTTACATCACTCACATTTAATTTCCTCAAGAATCAATTCATGCAAGGGTTCTTTTCAATCTCGGTATACATGAGATTGCTAGTGGGGGAGGATTAGTATCCATTCACAAGAGGATTCTTATATAGGGAGATCACTAGTTAATTGAGAGGATTATCTCATGATCTCGTTGTAAAAAACCAAAAAAAAATTCTATCTATGAGAAATAATATAATCGATTTTATATATCTCTCTGATTAGAAAATAATAATTACATATGCAGCCTTATTATTTTTATTAATTCCTAAGAAACCCTTTGTCTGTAATATTATTTTTACAGTTAATATTAATTTACATGAACTAATATCAGAAATTTAATAAAATAGTATTCATTGAAATATTATTAAATATATATTATTTCATACCAAACCTTTAAACTCGGTCTACCATTCCTCCAAAATATTTTATCAGACCTCGAATAATGACTTTTTGATAATAAATAAATATCACTGCATTATTCACTAGAAAATAAAAAATATTATATACACTAAATAAATAATACATATTTATTAAATATTTTTCTCACATAATATTCAATCAAATTACAGGTGAAATAATATATATGATCAATAAAACATGAATAATTATTAAATGTGTGTGAATAACATATATTTAACTTATGAAATAATATATAATCATATTATTTAACTAAGGTTTGGGATACACTTATTGTATGGACCTCTAGGCCCCATCAGAATTGACATTGGGAGAAGTATCCTAATGTACAATGTTAGCATCTAGAAACATTCCAAGAACCCATAAATAAATTATCTAATGCCTCAAAGACATAGAACCACATAAGGAATCATATTGTGTAATATAATCACATTATCATGATACCTCTTATCAAGAAGATTGCATACCCGTGTCATCAATCTATGTGCTCAATGTATCTTTCTTTATATTTTAGAAATTGAACTTGCCTATAGAACATCATGGACATGTATTTATTCAGGTTATGTAATTTCCAACAAAGGGATTGAGATATCAACTTACATTAAATAATGGAATAGAGAAATCCTTTCTCATATTATCCATAAATGAAATATTACTTGTGAGGAACTCAATGTATCTTACCTCACCCTAAACATATGTCATCATGGTTTTCATCAATACATGAAATTACATGACTTATAATACTCATTAATAATAATCTTAATGTCTAATGGTCGATACACATGTCTAAATATGGTAACATCCAATGACCCATATAAATAGGGATTTCCTACTAGATGGTCATGTTATTATAATATCATACACTGGATATTACAAAGGGTGTACACCATGAGAAGCAGCCTCAAATTCCTTTGATCCTACAAACCTAATTTCATGTATCATTTGTATCCCTCAAATGATTTAATCTATCTATAGAACATATATTTAACAATATTATCGTGGAACTTCTCGGTTTTTAGCATAGTGGGGAACTACTATGACTTAACAATGCAAGAACTACTATTAAAAAATTAACACATACTTTGTTATGAAAAATAATAATATTTATGTGATCAGGAGTACATTAACATTCAGAGTAATGAATATATATTATCAAAAAGTACATAGAATTTTGTTCTAGGGAACCAAATCCAACAGACTCCAACATGAACTAGATCCAACTGCTAACAACCTTAATTTAAATATCCCTCACATGATACTCATGATTTTGTTGAGATAGGACTTCAACTGAGGGTTCCACCGCATTTTATTCCATGTAAACTCTACTTATTATAAATAAAACTAAATAATAAAAATCCATCCAGAGGTAATACATTCATGGTATGTTCTTTGCTCATTGGTGTGACCTTGTCTCTTTTTCAAGATCCACCACTACAGTATAATTATAGTACATTGTGATAGGGTATTTATTACTGGCTACAACATCAAGATACTGGGAAAAGTTCAATATCCAAATAAATATTTTTCTTTAGAAGCAACTATATACTTATACTATCTGGTAAAATCAGTAACAACTGGATTCTTTGAACTATTCTAACTCAAAGGTCCTCTGTTGAGATAAAAAACATATCCTGACTAAATCATCAGATCATTTTGATATTTTTAAAAACTAGTATCTGTAAAACCCTTGAGGACCTGCTCCTCATCTCCTCTATAAAACATGCACATATCATTAGTTATTCTTAGATATATATGGTTTTCCTTAATAGAAAACCAATTTTTTTATCCTAGGTCATCTTGATATCTATCTACAATTCTCAATGTGTATTCAACATCAAGTTTTCATATAACATAGAATACATTATTTATCATAGTAATGGATTTTAAGGGGTCTTAGTAATTCTCTCTTTCTATTTTTGTTTATAAATAAACATTTTCATAGAAATATGTATACCATGTGACGATAAAACCAATACCTTCTTGGATTTTTTCAAACTAAATATATTTAGTATCTATTAAATGTATGTTCCTTAACGTAGTCTAAATAGCCACATGGATCTATAATAAATGATATTAATCCCTAGAACTTAGGTTTTTTTACCAAATTCCATCATAGTGAAACATTTGGTTAAGCATTCCTAATAAATGGTAAGACTGGTATGACATTTTCAATAATAAATATTTTATCAACATATAATAATTAAAAAAAGACTCATTCCGGGTACACAACATATAAGCACATGTCTCACAATCATTCTTAATGAAACCAACATATTTTATTGCTTCATAAAATAGAATGTTCCATGGATTGGATTCTTACCTAAATCTAAAAATTGATATATATATATATATATATATATATAATTTCAAATTCTTTTGGAATCACATGGAGTCACCAAGCCTTCTAGTTGTGTCATATATACATATTCCGGAAGGATCCCATCAGGTAAAGATGCTCTGACATCCATCTGCTAAATTTCATTATCATGGTAAGCTTCTATAACAGGAAAATTGTGATGAATTTAAACTTGGAAATTGGTGAAAATGATTAATCATAGTGAATTCATAGATATTTTTAAACCCTTTATCCAATATATTTGATTTTTAGGTATTTAAATTACCTTCCATGTACAATTTTCTCATGAATACACATTTTTATCATGTGAGCGTTTTATCAACTGGTTCATCAACAAAAACCCAAACACGGTTATGATACATTGATTCCATTTTAAAATTGTTAGCTTCTTTCCATATTATATATTTTTATATCTCTATTACCTTTTTATAGGAGATAGATTATTCATTTTAAATGAATAATGAGTCCCCTTATATGGTGATTAGAAAACTATATCTCTCATGTTATCTTACCTCTATAGTTCTCTTATATAGTATTTGGGTCTCATGAACTATTTATTCCATAAGAAATGTACAATATATTCATGTAACAACTCTTTTGTATCATGAACATCAACTTCATAGAATTCAATCATTCTCCCACTATCCTTTTGGAGGATATAATCCCTCTCAAGGAAGATAGCTTATTTAGAAATACTGACTTTCTTGTTTGAGAAGTTTTATAGGTAGTATCCCCTTGATTCATAAGGATACTCTATAAATATGAACATTGTTCCTTGAGGAACAAGATTGGTTCCTGAGAAGCTCTTGAAAAACACCTTACAACCACATTCATGTTTCTTTACACGCTATACCTAAAAGACAAATCGATTTTCCTCTTTATTTTATACATGATTTAATGTATATGCTACAGTTTAGTAAATAATATCCCCAAAAGGATAATGAAGAATCTCCATGAATCATAATTGACCTTACCATGTTAAACAAGGTATATTTCCTCCTATCACTAACATTATTACAATGTTGTGTGAGGTGTAGTGAGTTAAGAAATAATCCCATACTCCTATAAAAATGTGATAAAATAATGGTAACAATATTCACTAACTTAATCTAATCAATGTTTTTTTATCATATTGTGAAGTTGATTCTCAAATTTAATCTTTAATTCATTGAATTTCCCAATGGAATCAGACTTATACCTCATCATGTAGACATATCCATATCTACTAGAGTCATTAGAAAAATTATGATGTAATAATACCCACATATAGATTCATTTATAAATCGTCCACACACATCAGTGTTTACATATCATATAATCTCTGTGGCCCTTTCACCATGTCCACCGAATGGTGGTTTGGTGTTTTTTCTATGAAAAAAACATAACATCAATCAATTTTTTTATCTAAAGAGATTCTAAATAACAATCTTGATAGAGCTTTTTCATACTCTTATCATTTACATAACCAAGATGGTGATTCCATAGTTGGGTATTATATGATTAGTGTGAAATTTATTCGTAATCAATTTCCAATACTTTTTTAATATTTAATACACAAGTACCATTATTTAAATGTTACATACCATAATATAAGTTTTCATTATAAATGAAATAGATTTTATTTCTAATTTTGAAAATAAAGAAATCTGTATTTGGGTAGGATACATAAATTATGTTCTTGGAAATAGTTGGTGGATATTAATAATATCTAAAAACTAATATTACTTATGTTAGAAATGAAATGTGGTAAAACCCAAAATCTAGAGCAAAAATCCTCACACCATTGGCAGCTCACAAATCCACCTCTCCTATAGAATTTTTTTTAAATCTACTTGTTTCCTACATTTTCATACAACTGTAAGAACCACAATCTATATCTAATAACCAACATATTTATATTGAAATATTTCACTCAATAACATATTTATCTTTAGATTCCCCTTTATTATAGTTGTAGTTCCTCTTCCATTGGCCCTGCTTCCAACATTTAAAACATACTACTCCCTTTTTATTACCCTACTTATAGTTCTTCCAATTCATGGAAAGATGGTTCTCAAGAGATTTTGACTTGTTATGAGTATTTTTACCCTTCACCTTGTTCTTAATTTTCGTATTCACCATAAGTATTGTGGTTTTTCTATTCCCCATAACCATGTCCACTTGTAAAATCATAGTAAGAAGTTCTGAGAGACTCTTCACATTATTTCTCATGTTATAATTAACAATAAAACTGGAGAAGGACTTGCGTAGTGAGGAATGTATGATATATATACACAAATCATCAAAGAATTTAATCCTTAATACATCTAATAATTCGATGCAAACAATAATTTTGAGTACATATGGACTTGATGACACTGACTTTCCAAGATTAGTTATAAATCGAGCATCAGATATCTTATATTTCTATTGTCTCACATTCTCTTACTAGATATTATGAACATGGTACATCATGTTATATACATCCACATCCTCATGTTTATTTAGAAGATCATTGGTTATGGATGATAGAATAAAACACTAAACATTTAGATCATTATTAAATTGTTTCTCATAGAGAGACAACTCTTCCTCACTAGCCTCTTTACCAGGCACTTCCAGAATAGGCTCTTCTAACACATACAATTTCCATTCATGGAGTAGGATAACATGTAACTACCTTTACCGCTCTTAGCAATTTTTGTTTGTGATAAGTTTATCCTTCTCACGTAAAGATTATAGTGATATTTTTATGTCATGTTTTTCCTTTAAACAAATAAATTGAGAAATGTTATATTAATTTATCTAATTAAATTTGGAAAAATAAATAAATATCATTAATCATCTAATATTTTATCGAAACACAATATCCCTCACTATTTTCTTTAGAATATCATGTAATTTGTACATTCTAGTAGAAGGTATCTATATTACCATTATCATCACACTAAATTTGGTCAGTTATGAAAATTCAAGGGTTTTAGGTATGAGTTAAAAATTCCAACTCCATCAACTCAAAGTTCCTTAATCTATTAAGTGGACTCTCTAATCCTAAAATCCTCAAATTTTATTTCATCAACATTTTCCTCTTAGTTACACCATTTAATTATTTTTAAGTTTAACCTTTATGTTAACAAAGTTATTTTAACCAAAAACATGAAGTTATAATTCCCTTATAATTAAAATCATCGTAACATTAGTTGGTCATGAATTTTGAAATATGGTCATATTTTAACTTATGTATTGGAAGACTATACCAACTTAATATATAGAATTGATTTATTTTGTATTTATGTTTAAATTTATGATTATTATATATATTACATGCTTCTTAATATTATGTGGATTTACATAAGTGGTTAACCGTGTCTTAGATAATGGTTACTCAAAATCCGGTTTATTTTAGTTCAATTTTGAATCCCTTTTAATTCATTAATTCATGTGATCACAAAAAACATCTATAATGAAATAACCATAAACCTTTGAAAAAATAAAATAGAAAAGTGGTATGATCATGAAATTTTACTAGTGATTATTTTATCTAGAGGATGATATAAGAGTCATCGACCTAGGGGGAAACACTATGAACCATTTTATTGTACGTATCAAAGCCTTCCACCGATCCACCTATGTATTACTCTTTGATTGGTTTCACCACAACTCCAAACTTGAAGTTCCTCCACTAGTTTTTGAACTCAATCTATTACATATGTTTCTAGTCCCACATAAGTGAGGGGGAATTGAAGGATTGGATAATAGGTTTACATAAAAGAAAACATGGGCACGCAGGACCTTACATCATAAGGGAAGGGATTGTGGACATAACAAAAAATTAATTTAATAACAAATTAAATGAAAAAAATTATATATAAATTTTTATTCTATACTCAATATCATCTAAAAAATAAAATTAATTACACATTTAACAAAATAACATTCAATTATATTTTTTATTATTTAAGATAAATCACACTCAAATCAATTCATTATCTCTATTAATTAATAAATTATGTTATCTTAATTCTCATCTGAATTTGTCTTATGATTCTCATCCATTATAATTTTAAAAAATTAAATTCATTTAAAATTAACTATTTACAATATGTGTACCTTGGAGGCAACACGGTGATTAAATGATCGAACTAACCAACATTAATTATATTTGTATGTTGTTTATTCATGTGACATATAATATACATGACTTATAAAATAATATTATGATATGTACTATCAACTTAATGACCACACGAATCACATGGTATTTACATACTGTGTAATATTTTGATGTGCATAGATTAATAACTTTATTACAGCTTATTTATGTTATATAGTTTCAAAAATTAATAAAAAACTTAATTAGATATTTAATATATATAAGATCAATCACACGACATGGACTATAAACTTAATGAACACATGAAGGGCATGTTGATAAGCTTTATCAAGTGTAATAAATTAATTTTTAATTCTATGTAATTTGGTAAAAATACATGGTGTGTGCATTCCTACTATACATCATGTATTATTTTCACGTATATACACATCACATTTATAGGGAATCACTATGTAAGTGTTCCATGTAATATATTAGAGTATACGGTGTCTACATGTCCTAAATTCATGTAATCTCTGAGTAACATGGGAAGCAGTCATGTAGGATGTGTTAAAAGATATACGGTCTTTCTATGACTAAAGGACTACATATCTTGAATGGATATTAAACATTGTGTACTCCAGTTGACCATGCACCAGGATAGAAAGGTCAACATATGGTTTGTAAATAAATACACCATGTGTAACAAATGCACATAGCATTAGTTAATTAATAATTATTTTATGTTTCATTAAACAAGGGTACAAAAATTTTACCTCTGGGTTAAACATTGTGTACTCTTGTCTTGTCGAGACAGACTCCTCAGTGTCTCTAGATGATTTATTCAAATTTATTTCTTCCAGAAAAATTAATCGATTTGATTATATATGGGATATATAAAGATGAAGAAATCATATCTAACAACTTAGACACAAGAACAATTAAACTATAAATGTAAACTAATGAAAAATGTGTAAATAAATCAATGATTTTTAAATAATTATAAATAATTATTTAACCTCCTCTAATACAACCTAAAGGTTTCGGGTGTTGTGTTAGTGCCTAATCAGGCATGTTGAACTCTGATTTATTTAATAATTAATGATCAATTAATGATTTACATGATGAAAAACATTATGATAAATGGAACTACATTAAAAAATATTGAAAAGAGAAAAAGTTAAAACCAAATCACAAGATCATCATGTATTATTTATAATAAATTTAAGAAATTAAAGACTTATTTTGTGAGTAATTATTTCCTTGTTGATGGATCTTCCAATGTATCCAGGTCACAGTATTTTTGCATCGTGGGAATCAAGAATGGATTCCCTCCAACAGTTATCAACATGTGTTCCATGAACATAGGAAAAATATCCATAGGAATATTTTTTGGTGCAATAAGGGAAGATCCTAAGTCTTTTGTTGTTTTCATTTAATCTTCCAAAATAATCACTTCAATGAAGGGTTCTCTTTGATCACTATAAAATTGAGAGTGGTGATAGAGGAGTATCTCTCTCTATTCTTGAGGTAATTAAATACGAGGGATCTCTCTAGGGATTTGATAGGATTGTCTCCAGATCTCATTGTGCATAATAAGATATTGTATCACATAGAAAAATAATATAATTGGGTTTATATAACACTAGTGTTAAAAATAATAATTTCATATGATCCCTTATTATTTTTTCTTAATTCCTATGAAACCAAATGGCTATAAAACTAATATTATTATTATTATTTATTGAAATGAACTAAACTCATGAATTAAATTAAATATTTATTTATTTAAATATAATTCAATATATAATATTTCTCATTTTACTTTTAAAATCTATTAGGAATTACATCACAATATTTATAATATATTAGAAAATAACTATTTATTTGATAAATAAATATCATTGCATTATTATCTAATAAATTAATAAATAATATTTTCCCAAAATAGAAAATAAAAAATATTAAAATATTATTCTCACATAATATTCCCTTAAATAACTGGTGAAGGAATATATATATGTATATATATATATATGTGTGTGGTCAGGAAAATGTAAATAATTACTAAACTGTGTGCCGGAATAATATTTATTCAACTTGTTAAATAATAAATGTTATTTTTATTTAATTGATGTTTTGGATAACCATAGTGTTTTACCTTCTAGGCCTATTTCTTAATGGTATTAGAAAAAGAATCCCAAATTCCTTGTTTATCATTTAGCAACATGCCAAGGCACCCATAGATAAATAAGTTAATTTCACAATGACCTAAAACCACATACAGATTCTTACTATGTAATATATTCCCTTTATCATGATATCATTAATCAAGCAGGTTTCCTGATGGTTCCGTCAACCTACGTGCTCAATGTATCTTTATTTGACTTTTTAGAAATATAACTTACATAAAAAACACCATGGCCATGGATTTATTTAGTCTATATCATTTCCATAAAAGGGCCTAAGATATGTACATTTTTAAATAATATAATCAAATAATCCTTTCTCACATTATTCATTAATTTAATATTTCTCATGATAAATGCAACATATCATACCCGGACATAAATAGATTTCATCACACCTTTTTTACTACATCAAAGTATGTGAAAACCATCTTAAATTTGATGGATCAATACAGATATTCTCATATAAGAACCTCTAATAACATATATAAATTTTGGTTTCTTCATTGACAGTCTTGTTCTCACAATATCATACACTAGATATTACCATGGGTGTACGCCATGAAAAAATGTATCAATGTCCTATAAGTATCCACCCTTGATAGTCAGTATCATTTGTCTACGTAAAATTATTTCATCCAACTAATGAACTTATATGTAAGAATATTATTGTGGAACACTTTTGTTCTCATCATTGTGGGGGATTTCTATGAAATTTCAATGCAATAGCTACTCAATGTTAATTTTCCCAAACAATGTTACATATAAGAAAAATCAGGATTTTATAATGAGTTTATTAATATTTAAATCAATGAATACATGATATCCTAAATTATATTGAATTTCATTCTATGGAACCAACTCCAACACTCTAATGATTTATACTTGTGTGTGACCAGGTGGAGGACCTCTATGATGGGTTTTCCCACTATCATAGGGAGGAATATTATGACAGGTTCTTAGGCGAGGATCTTCAGAGTTTTTATTGATTGGATTATTATAGGGAGGACCTCCACATTGGTTTCTCTAGAGAGGACCTCCATATTTATCTGTTAAAGTGCAATAAGAAGGACTTTCACCAGGAACTCTATATTTTTTGGCTGGTGAGGGGAAACAAATTAATCACCCAAACATAATGTTTCTTAGTTATGAGGATATTGAAACACCCTTGAGTAACTATTGAGTTATATCAATGATCTTTGATTCTTTTAGCTATGTTAAGTCTCCATATCTATCCCATGACCCTATAATATGATTTCTATCAGAAGACACTCTATCAAAACTCCAAGATTGATACTAGTATATTGTTATTGGAATTAGGGATGTCAATAATAGAATGATTACAGACCTACCACTTAGTCAAAATATTTTATTATCCATTGTAAGTCATACTCCTTAGTAATCTAGAACGAACATTAAGAGTTATAACCTTAGTTGTATCCTGTCTAATGGAATCACAAGGATTTTGGGCTAAGTTGTGTTTCTTGTGATGATGGTTGGTGGGATACCACCTTGGGATCTCATGAATAATAGTAAGTATATACTCGAAATCCTTATAAAATTAATTAGGTAAGGAATATAGGAGTTACATCACTCTAGGAAAATACATTTGATGTATTGTGATATGCGAAAAATACTAATTTTTATTAAAAATATCATGTATTTTTAAGTACTAAAAAATTATCAATATATCATATATTGGATTTTATGTTAAATTAGTCAAATTTTATCAACATTAATCTAATTAATTGCATATTAATCATCATTATGAATAATTTTTTATGTAATAATTTTATACTTAAAAGGGTATTTTTTGAAAAACTCTATTCATTGTAGTTTGTGTAATTATATTTAAATTTTATTCTGAAACTCTATCTCATTTAATATAGAAAAAATCAGTTCATATTCAATATTATGTGGTTAAATTTTATTAATAATTTCAAATTTTTTTGGTCATTATGAATAGTTACCCTGGTAAAAAATAGTTACAATGGTAAAGGATAAAACAGTTTAATTAATGTAAAAACTAAGTGATGATGCTAAAGAATATTATATTAATTTTTATTGGAAGGTTTTATTTAAACCCTTTTTACAAAATTTTTAAAATTTCATATTTTATGAGACACTTCCACATGAATAATTTATTATACTATTTTAAAATTTTGAATAATTAAAATAATGTCACTCCCCTCACTTATAAAAGAGGAAATCTTATCCTTTTTTATTCATATAATTTGAGAATTTTATATATACCAATACATAGCCAAATACCTTCCAAAAAACACTCCCCAACTCTTAGAGAACTTTTTATCACTCAAAACCCACCCTAATAAGTATTAAGGTGTAATACAATCGAGGTTCTCAAAATAAGTGGTATAATTATTAATCGAGGGTTTCATGTATTTTTATTCTTCTTCATCCTTGAAATATTATCTAAAAATGATGACATTATAAAAAAATTATTTAAAATATATTTAAATGTTATTATTATAATTTTATAATCCTTATTCATCTCATTTTTTTGATGTTGTAAAATAGTATCATTTCCCATGCGTGCATGTTGACAACCACCTCCATGAAGCAATGTGTCTTGTTTTTCATCACTATATCATATGAATGGTTAAAAGTATTGAAAAATTAATATATATAATATTTATAATGTAATTATTATTCTTTAAAGATAATATAATACATAAATTTTTAACCTACCATCATTTTGGAAAAACTAATGTTGCTTGTGTCTACGTGTGGTCTTCCACATCTAAAGAGAAATTCTCTTTTTTTTCCATTTAACCTTTAGAAGACACACCATAAGGATAAAAATAATGAACAAATATGATATTTAGAATATATTTATTATTTTTAAAAATTAAGTGATTTTATAATTTATATCTTGTCTCCTCAATAGAAAAATGAAAACGACATTCATGTGTATGTATGAACTACCATATCCATAAAATAGAGTGATTACATTTCCATGACCACCTTAAATAGATTATAATGAAAGTATATTTAATGTATATACATGATAATTTTGACATATTTATTACTATTTGGGAAATGTAACCCTATAACGTTTGACCATAGTTGATACACCAATTTTGTTTTGAGGTTATAAACTGAACGACCATAAAACGACCAACGCCAACATGACCATTTTAATAACAAAATATGTTATAGAAATAAATGAAACAAAATGAAAAAAATTATAAAATAAATATGTAAATTTTTATTAATAATTTATAAAATTAACCTAATTTTACTATTTATGAGTTAGATAACATAGTAAGCTAAATGGGGCTTATAGTATTGGATTTCTCATCTCAAATTATTTCATTGAGACTCATGCCATTTTCCCCACATTATTTCCATTAAATAGTGAATTTACTACAATATGTAGTTATTTAATCATTAATTTACTAATATTCAAGTGGTTTACAATACCATTTAAATTTATTTACTTTAAAGTTATTTTAATTTATAATTGACTAAAGTAATAAGATATTTTTCATTAAAATGTTATTTTGAATTTTTTAAACTCTTTTCCCTCCATAATCATACTTTTTAAAATGTTTCAAGAATGACATTATTAATGATTTCAATGTTTCTAGATGAAATGTTGGACTATATTTTTATTTAATTTAAAAAACATTAAAATGGTTCTTTTCAACATTTTCTATATTAGTTATTTTTTACTTTTTATAAAAAAAAAATTACCATGTACAACTCGACCACCTTTTCCCATCATCATAGAAAATATTTATTTTCAAGAATACTCCAAAATTAAATATAGTTTTTCCAATTATATATTATTCCAAATCATCTAAAAAATTTATGATTTTAAGATTTCTCATAGTAAAATGGTTTTTCTCCATATGATTATGGGAAAATGACATTTATTCTTCTTATGGGTTCAAATGATTTTTTCAAGGGTTTTATAGTGAATAAGTGAAAGATCAAAGAAAATATTCATGATATGGTACTTAAAAATTATATATGATGATGGGTGAGTTTGATATGACTCATAATGATAGGTAATCCCAACATATATCTCTAGTGAATTAGGTAATGATGTAGTCATTGAAGGAAAATGAGGGGTATTTATTGGATAGTTAATCCTATGAAATTAACTAAGATATTGTTATTATGAAATCATTTAAAAATGAGTGAACACGAGATATGTATTTTATTCTCCAAGATAACTATACTATGCTTGTAAAAATTAGTTTTTATGTAAATAAATATTTTTGGGGTATGGAAAGTTTATGAACATTTAAAGGTGGAAATTTGGTTTTTCAATAAACTTTTTTCATTAGTTTTTTCTTTCTTTGGGTGGACATCGTGATTTTTACAATGAATAATAATAGGTTTCAATTTATTTCTTTTATAAAAGATGTATATTAATATCTAGATAATTTTTTTTATGTGCTCAAAGTTTTATTTGTGAAAATGATATATATCTTCATGGGTTTTCGTGTTTTATTCTAGAATAATAGGATTGATTTATTTTTATAAATCTTACTGAGATTTGTTTTCTCATATAACATATTCAATTGTTTCTCTTAGGATATAAGAATGAGTATATATTTTATCATGGTCATGGTTTATTTTTTGGTGACTCGTTTTAAATGAAGAATGTGTGACATGAATGAATCAGGATAATGAACATAAGAACCCTATTTTTTGGGAAAAAAAATGGAAACTGTATGGATGTTTTCCCTGTATAATGTAATGTTTTTCCAAATTCTATAAAAAATATAAACATAAAAGATCATTATAACGTAAAAATGTGAAAAGATTATTATTAAACTCATATTTATGGGTTATTTAAATAATGAGTCATAAAATTCGGAATTATAGAAATGATTTGATACATTTAAAGGTTTGGATAATATTAAATGTCATGTAAAATATACTCTAATTAATGTTTATATTAATACATGATAGATTTTTTAAGATTTTAATATTTATTGATCTAACCAAAGTCTATTAAAAATGGTTTTCCTTAGAGGAAGTAATGAAGCTTAAGTAGGAAGGAATCAAGAGGATAATAACATTTAAAATAATAAAACTAGAATGATTTGAATAAAAAATTGTGTTGATGTGTCAACTTAGTTAGTATATTATATTAATAGTGTCACCCATGAAATAGAACAACTAAATTCTATTTATAGGAATAGGTATATATTAATTAATTTCATAAAACATCATCCTCTATCTTTTGGTGGTTCTTTAAACCCAGTGAAAGATAAGGGTAGATAAATTCATTAGATAAGATATTTGAATGTTTGATATGTATAGAACATCAATATTTATCTCTTTATAGGTATCATTTTTATGTTTAAGTCGATTAATCATGGAACATGATTAATAGTATAAAGGAAAATTATGAGATTGATGTCGTGAAATGGATGGTATTTAATGATATTTTTCCTAGGAAGTATTTTCATAAATTTATTTGACTAATAATAGAAGGAAATTTTTTGGAATTGAAGCAAAAGGAAGAATCCTCAGTGGTTTATTATGATGAAAAATATACTATATTGGACTACTGTGAACCAAATTTCATTCTATATCAATAAATTAAAATTGATATATTCTATGTCAGATTAAAACCATGTTTATAAATATTGTTGGTCTCAGATAAATTTTAAATTTATAATGTGTTTGTTAGTTATATAGATAAAGGTAAGATATTTTTTTCTAAATAATATATACTTCAATAAAATAAGGGTAAGAATTTGGAAAGTTTTAAATAAATGTAGAACCAGTCAAACAATAAATTTGAAGGTAACCCCCCCCCCCCATTTTTTGAACTATGGTAAAATAAATTTTAAGGAATGTTTGGTAAGATCTTCAATGTTTTGCTAATGTTCTAACCTCTGTCATTTAGATCATGACAATACGGAAAATAGTGTGAATTAGAAAATTAATGGGAAAATTGATAATCATATTGTTGTAATATATTTTAATTAAAATAATTTAGGACATTATACTAACACATATTTCAATTTAGATACGCAAGAATTGAATCATCATGATCACAAATAGAAAGGTGTGTAAAAGAATTTTATTTCTACTATAATAGATGTGATATACTCAAATTTAGTAGTGATAGGTACATTACATATTTATTTAGATTATTCCAATTACATGTTTGATTCTTGATCAATGAAATCATTTATATCTTGGAAATGTACAATTAAAATAGAAATACCATTTCAAGAAATTGTGTTATTACTCATGGTAAAAAATCTTAGGGGTGTTATAATGGTAACAATAATCAATATAAATAATCATGTTATCATCTATGGAATTTTTTTTCCTACAAACCTTGTCAACTTCCACACTGTATTGTATGGTATTATTTTGGGTATGTAATTTATATCTGTTTATCATGCTGAGATAGAGTGAAATAATAAATAAGTTTTTTTGAGTTAATTTTAGTTTTTATATAATAATGATTTAATAAATCGGATAACATATTAAGATGCTGAGATACTGATAAAATATAGAAATAAAATTTATCATGTCCTTATTTATAAAAAGATATGAACTTTTTAAATTAGTGATTTAGATATAGTAAATGAATATCCAGATGTATTCCCTAATGATTTTATTAGTTTTATTCTTGATTGGGAGGTCAAATTTACTATTAAAATAGATTTTGATATTAATCCAGTTTCAAAACCACTAAATTAAATAGAATCAGTATAACAATGGGAACTGAAAAAACATTTTGAAGAGTTTCTTGATAAAGGTTTTTTTCACCCAATAACATAACATTAGGGTTATTAATTTTGTTTTAAATAAATATTCATGCTTCCATGATACATTTCATTGATTATATAGGACTCATTAACATCACAATGAAGATCAAGTATTTGTTTCCACATATTAATGATTCTTCTGATTTTATCTAGGGTCATCATTATTTTTTGAAGATTGGTCTCAAGTTTGGGTATCACCAACTGAATCTGGAGGGGGACTATATTTTGAGGATTTTGTTCTATAATAGGTATAAAAATTATGAGTTTTTGGTTATTCAGTTTAGGTTGATTAATGTACCCACTGTATTTATAGATCATATGAATAGAGTTTTCCCTACTTATTTGGATAAATATGTTTTCATTGATGGTATTATTTTTTACTCAAAAAGTTATGAAGAACATAGTAATCATCAAAGGATTATTTGGTAAACATTAAATCCAAATATTGTTATATGAAAAAAATTTGTAAATGTGAATTTTGGTTACAAAATATTTCATTCCTTGGGAATATTGTTCCAACAATAGTGTAATTTTATATCCTACTAAAACTAATGTGTTATAAGAGTGTCCATGTCCTACAAATTATAGCGAGATTAATAATTTTCTATGATTAATAGGTTACTACTGATGGTTTTTTAAAAATAATTACGTTTTTATCTAGAAAACTAACTATGTTAACTCAATATGGAGTAAAATTCAACTGGAAAAAATAATTTGGTGGATGTTTTTAGGAATTGAAAATAAGATTGGTTAATTATTAACTGTCAGAATTTCTAATAAAAACAAATTTTTTATTTATACTGATGGTTCTATGAAGGTACTTTTTTTGTTTTGATGAAATATAATAATGCAATTTCATTTTTTATGTCAATTAAATATCCATGTGTGGAATTATACTACATATGATGTTGATATTAAAGTAGTTATTTTTTCAATAAAAATCTAGATTTATATTTTGTATTTTTTAATAATTTAAATATATTCTAACCATGAATATTTAAAATTTATATTCACTCTGAAATATTTGAACATGAGGCTGATAAGATAGTTGTAACTGATAAAGTATATTGAACACATGATTCACTATAATTCAAATAAAGTAAAAAACGTATCAAATAACTTGAGTCAAAAAGATAATTTATCATCAACCATGTTTTGTTTGGAATATGGTCCTTTGGTTAATTATTGGATTAATGTTGGCCTACAAATTTTGAATGTAGATAATCCCTCCCTTTTGGTTTAGGTGTAACAGCCCGAGATTTTATGAAAAATGTTCCTTTTAATTTTATTTCTGTCTGGTGTTGTACGCTACACCAAAAGGAGCTTGTACAACACACATCCTTGACTTGCCTTGCATTACATGCAATCTCTACCTTCCTCGATAGCGTGTGTTGTACGCAACACCAAGTTTCGCTAAACAACGATATGCTATTAAGATATTATTAAAACTAGCTGTTGTGAATAGTAATAACCACTTTTTGAAATTTTGTAAATTTTATTTTTCAAAATGGACTTCATTTATGGATTCGGAGTATCGAATTTATCCTAAGTGAAATTTTGGTACTTTTTGGATAACTTTCATATTCTGATGAATAGTGAAAATTACTAAATTATAATTAAAAACAACTTTTTTAATCAAAATAATTAATAGTGATAAATCATTAATTTGAGTGGTTTTAAAGTATATTTAGAATATATTTTTACAATTTAATACAATGTTGGTCATTGGATGTAATTTCACATTTAAACCAGACATAATCAAGTGTCAATCTTTTGATAGATATTGTTTCTTAAAAACACGCTATTTGTTTTAACAGCGGGATTTAATTATAAAATTAATTAATGAAACTTTTATGTTATGAATTTGGTAAAATATATTTCATTTTTGAATTCGGAATATGAAATATATCTTAGGATAAAATTTTGGCATTGTTCTGAAAAACATCAATTTTTGATGAATAGTGAAACTACTAAGTGGTAGTTAAAAAAAACTGAATTTTTCATAAAACTTAATTTTACCGCTTATGTGAATGGAATTTCAAAAATCCGACAGACACAGTTGATATCAGTAAGAAAAATGTGGTTCAATGAGATAAAAATAATTTTTTGGTGAATAGTAACTTTTTACTTTTTTTACCGCGGTTAATAGTAAATAGGGTAACTAAGGGTAAATATGATATTACTATTACCCTAACACATGTCCTAATTCCATTGGAAAAGTGTAATTCGACCAAAAACAAACTTAGGAATAAAATATGACCATTTAGGCCCACTTGGATTAGATTAGGACATTTATTATTAATTTATTTAAAGAAGGGTTAAAATAGTTAAAATCAAAGTTTAATAAGTAAATAATTTTTAATATGGGGTTGTACATAAGATAAATTCGATTGTAAATATTAATTAGAAAGCTAAAAAGATTTCCTACATGATGGTATTTTATTTGTAATTTTTAGACATCAAATAATATAATTTATTTATGACACAAAGATGATGCAGTAATTATCTTATTAATGAAATATTGACATAATTGATAATATAAATACCACAATAAATGTAATTTAAGACTTTTTATGAATTCCACTAATTTTCTAGGTTACTATGATATATTAGTGCTGATTTAATCAACTTGGTTCGAACATATAATTCTGTTATGACTTTCACAAAAATCATATATCAAATAGTGTCAAAATTGACACAAAATAGTTTTTAAATCAAATATTATATTATTAATTGTTATTTTATTCCTAAAAATCTAAGGTTCGGCCAAATGACTTAGATAAGGATATATATTTTAATAATAAACAATTTGGGGTTCGTTTGGCATGTTATAGTAAGTGTATTAACCATATAGTGAAAGAAAACAAAAAGACATGGTAAAAGTTAAATTATTTAACTTAGAGTTAAATCTAATTGATAAGGTTAAAATAATACCCTAAACTTGTCTAAATCCTATTGGTTGATAGGATTTCGACCCATCCCCACCTTATCTTTGAAATAAGACCCTTTGGAACCATTATAAACCGATTTTTACTTTAATATAAAATAATATTTTGAGATATTCCTAAGGTGCCCCTCTCCTCCCTTATAAAAGGGCACCTCCTCCCCCTCCTCCTCACACCAAATTGAGCACTCAAGCTCGGCCAACCCCTGACATTTTCTCCTCTCCACTTCCCTAGAATAATACTAGAGGTCCTGGTCTTCTCCAAAGACCAATCTTAGTTCCTTAAGTGGAGGATTCAAAGAGGTGTTCCAAAAGAAGAGGTAATATCCATTACCGATCTTTTCAATTTCTTTCTTCTTCAACTTCTTATTCATTAGTTGTTTCATGATAACGTAATAACATAAGTATTACTTACATACTGATATGTTATTATAAATATGAAACAACCCTAATTCACCTTCTATCCATCCTACGGAAAAATGAAATCACCGCGCGTGTGTACGTACGGAATACCGTCTCCACGCCGTGGTCTAATCTATTTTCCACCATCACCTTACAAGGATGGGTATAATGGTGTAATGAGTAACTATATATGATTATTATGAAGTAATATTGATACTGAAATAATATATATATACTCCAATACAATTCCACGATCATAGGAACGATATCATCACTCGTGCGTACGTACGGAATACCGTCTCCACGATGTGATGCGACTCGTTCTACATGATCTTCATTTCATAATGATTATATAAATGAATTGAATGAATTAATATGGTATATACTACACTAATACCATTCTGGAAATGAATTATCTATAACCTAAAGATAAGAATAAGAATTTATTCGACAAAACACGCATAAGAACAAAAAGTTATAAAGACCCGAGTAACAGGTAACAATGAAATATTACTAACAAGAAGCTAATAATATGACCATATATGATATCATATCAATATGTATGATTCTGGAATAATTCAATAACATTATTTAAACCATTATACAGGAGATTCGGACACGAACAAAGCAAATCGGACCTAAGGTAAGGGAAATATCACAATCTCATTTTTATCCGAGATTGTTTATACGTTGGTATTTACTGGGGTGTATTTTATCATCCACATCTATTTTTCCTAAATATGTAATGTTATTTCCATCCACCTAAAATTGTTTAAATCCAATTTTACCCTTTGGTGAGTTTTTAGTAAAAGATATGAAAGGAATCTTTTGTCGTTTTTCATACGAGGTACTTTTTGACTTTTTCGACAAAAGTACGAAGAATGTATTTTTTAACTTATACGGCGTGAACGGATTTTTACGGTTTCATAACGCCTCATTTTCAAGAAGATTCCTCTACAATATTGCATGATTATTTTCAACAAAAACCCTTATCTTTTAAAGTTGCATTGAATTTTGTGAAAAGAAAATGATTTTAAAAAAGAAAGGATATTTTCCTCAAGAATTCATTTCAAGTGTTTTGTCAAAACTATTTTTCATCTAAGATGACATTATTTCATATGTGTATGTTTCAAGTAAAATTCAACTATGATTTAATTGGTTTCAATTTTCTTATGATGAAATGATATCAATTGTTTATGGATTATGTTATGATGGCATGATGTTTAAGAATCCCATTTTATTTCATGGGTTATGCTATGATGTATGGTTTATGATTTTGTGGCACACATAAGAATGGTATCATTATGAGATGGGTGGGACCTATATCTCCCTCCAATGCATTGGGTAAAGATTTTATATCTCATGAGATAGACATGGCTGGAATGGTAGGTTATACCGGTTCAGTGAAACAGGACTGAAACGAGGGTTACTCGATTCAGAAAGGGACTTTGTCCACTAAGATAGTCTTGGAAATGAGTCATGACTAACAAGAAATGATTTTCCATGATTATGTGTGCATGCCACAAAGTTTCAAGTTTTATGTTATGATTATGGGGATCTCATTTTCACTTCTATGATTTATCCCATGTTATGATATTATGAGCTCTTTTGCAGGTTAAGATTTCCAAAAGCTATGTTCTTATGTATATGATGTGATTGATATTTCTTTTGTTTACCCTTACTGAGCATTTGAGCTCACCCTTTTATGTTTTCTTTTCCCCAGGATATAAAAAAAGGTTTTTAGGTAAAAAAAAGGGAAGATCTTTATGGGAGATATTGAAGATCATTCACCACGATTAGAAGATTACGTTCCGAGTTTCCAAAGACACTAAACTATTACGATCCTTGTTTGTCTGTTTTTGTTATGTACTAAGTATTCCGCAAAATTAATGTAATGTCCATGTACGATAAGCTTAGGGTCTCTACAGTTTGTATCAGAGGAAAGGTTTAGTCAACCTTTGGAAACTAGGATGCGAAAACGTTAGTGAGATCCCTAGAGATATTTCTAAGGTATGTCTAGGGCTGCCCCTAAGGATAAGTATACGTATAGGATATAGTCCTAGAACTATGGTAACGATATTAGATTAAACCAAAGATGATAGATATTTAAGTTACTCCCCCTTTATTATGATTTTTGCATCTAACACTATTCTGTTTGGGTTTTAGAAAATGGCTGGAAACAAGATGATTCACAATAATGGAGGATATGATGGACAATGGAATGATATTCTTCATGAGCAACCAAATGAAATGGGATTTGGATGTCCAAACATCATTATTATGCCGAATCAGCAATCTCACAATATGATCAATAAAGTAAAATTTGGTAAGTTTCCTGACTCGACTAATAAGAGAAAGATGGAGTTCCATGATGATCATAGAGGAAAGAAAGTTCAATTTCCCCTATGTAAATCATGTGGGAAGAGGCATCAAAGAGAATGTTTCAAGGGAACTGGAAGATGCTTTGGGTGTGGAAAAGAAGGACACAAAGCAAGTAAGTGCAAAGGAAAAGGGTCGGTTAACACCATGGATGAGGATAATGGTATTGCTACGACATCAAAAATGGTTAAGTGTTTTAAATGTGGAATGTATGGGCATTATGCAAACAAATGCCCTAAGGGAAAGACTCATGAAGAGAATCAGTATGGTCATATGGGTAGTATTTATGTGGATGATGATGAAGAGACTACAAATGATATGTGAGATGAAAGAATTTTTGAAGCTCGGTCAATGGTTTGAGAATGTAGTGGAATGATTACATTTTTATCATGTGTAATTTTGGAATAAAGAGACATCTATGGATTGTTACATTGTTGTCTTTCCTTGTGTTTTTAAAGTGTATGATTAATGTTACCAGTATCCATGAAAGGTTATTCAGATATTTTTGGAATGTAGATGATATGCGCATAATGAAGGGATAAGGAGAAAATTAAATGTTTGATAGTATTCATGAGCTCATGATTTATATAAGGACTAAGTGATATCATGGTTTGAGTATATAGAATTTTGAGGATTTCGGTATGTGAAAAGTGTTAACTTTTAACTGCATTCAAGTTTTCACTAAGGTTCAATGGGTATTCAAGAGAGTACAAGATTAAGGCCTTTGAATGTTTGGAATGTGACCAACAAGATATATCTTATGATATATGGGGATCAACGATGGTATTAAATCTCTGGTAATCGTTTTCACTATGTTATGAGAATGGACTGCAGTATTATGGATAAGCCTAAAGATTGGAATGGATTATGTTGGACATAAGTTAGTATTGTTTAAGGATAGAAGTTTTTTCGATATTATTGATGGGATGTTATAGTAATACAATTTTATAAAAAGGACAACCTGCAGGACGGGCGACATCCCATCGTTTCGGACAAGGCTGTGGGAATCGAACCCACAACCGAAGTGCGACTGGCCTTTATCGCCTACCACTGGCCTACAGGAAGTCCCTGTTTAGTAGAAACTAGTTTTATTATATTAAGCAGTATGATATATGTAGTATAAGTCCATTTTAGGAACCATATATGATTAATCTCACTATAGAATGACTTATGTATATTTAATAACTTTTGCTAACCTTTTGTTTGAGACAGATGGAATGAACAGTCATTCTATCACATGATCTGCTAACACTTCACGAATAACAAATTCAACTTCATTTATTTAAGAGATGAAGTGGAAATTGTTCAAGGAACGAACAACAGTGAGATTGTACCAAAATAAAGTAAGTATTTATTCTAATTCAAATATTCAACTTTAGGGAAATGATATAGAAAACCAAAAATGTTGTCCTAGTGATCTTATACCTGGTGAATCAGATGGTACCTTAGATCATCACAAATTTATGGATTTGTGATTACTGGCTTTTCCATAGCCATGTTCTCTACCACTCTCCATCAGAACATGATAGTTAGATTTCTCTTCCATATCCATATTTTCACCTATGTGGAAACCCAGTGATTAGTTTATTTGGGTAATCGTTACATTTCATACTTTAGATTTTTAAAGCCAAGTTTTGGTATTCCTTTTTACGATATGGGTTTCTATTAAAGAAACTTTCGAATAGTAAACCATTTATAACCCCGACGAATTTCGAGGGCGAAATTCATTTTAAGGGGGGTAGAATGTAACAGCCCAAGATTTTATGTAAAATGTTCCTTTTAATTTTATTTCTGTCTGGTGTTGTATGCTACACCAAAAGGAGCTTGTACAACACACATCCTTGACTTGCCTTGCATTACACGCAATCTCTACCTTCCTCGATAGCGTGTGTTGTACGCAACACAAAGTTTCGCTAAACAACGATATGCTATTAAGATATTATTAAAACTAGCTGTTGTGAATAGTAATAACCACTTTTTGAAATTTTGTAAATTTTATTTTTCAAAATGGACTTCATTTATGGATTCGGAGTATCGAATTTAGCCTAAGGTGAAATTTTGGTACTTTTCGGATAACTTTCATATTCTGATGAATAGTGAAAATTACTAAATTATAATTAAAAACAACTTTTTTAATCAAAATAATTAATAGTGATAAATCATTAATTTGAGTGGTTTTAAAATATATTTAGAATATATTTTTACAATTTAATACAATGTTGGTCATTGGATGTAATTTCACATTTAAACCAGACATAATCAAGTGTCAATCTTTTGATAGATATTGTTTCTTAAAAACACGCTATTTGTTTTAACAGCGGGATTTAATTATAAAATTAATTAATGCAACTTTTATGTTATGAATTTGGTAAAATAGATTTCATTTTTGAATTCAGAATATGAAATATAGCTTAGGATGAAATTTTGGCATTGTTCTGAAAAACATCAATTTTTGATGAATAGTGAAACTACTAAGTGGTAGTTAAAAAAAACTGAATTTTTCATAAAACTTAATTTTACCGCTTATGTGAATGGAATTTCAAAAATCCGACAGACACGGTTGATATCAGTAAGAAAAATGTGGTTCAATGAGATAAAAATAATTTTTTGGTGAATAGTAACTTTTTACTTTTTTTACCGCGGTTAATAGTAAATAGGGTAACTAAGGGTAAATATGATATTACTATTACCCTAACACATGTCCTAATTCCATTGGAAAAGTGTAATTCGAGCAAAAACAAACTTAGGAATAAAATATGACCATTTAGGCCCACTTGGATTAGATTAGGACATTTATTATTAATTTATTTAAAGAAGGGTTAAAATAGTTAAAATCAATGTTTAATAAGTAAATCATTTTTAATATGGGGTTATACATAAGATAAATTCGATTGTAAATATTAATTATAAAGCTAAAAAGATTTACTACATGATGGTATTTTATTTGTAATTTTTAGACATCAAATAATATAATTTATTTATGACACAAAGATGATGCAGTAATTATCTTATTAATGAAATATTGACATAATTGATAATATAAATACCACAATAAATGTAATTTAAGACTTTTTATGAATTCCACTAATTTTCTAGGTTACTATGATATATTAGTGCTGATTTAATCAACTTGGTTCGAACATATAATTCTGTTATGACTTTCACAAAAATCATATATCAAATAGTGTCAAAATTGACACAAAATAGTTTTTAAATCAAATATTATATTATTAATTGTTATTTTATTCCTAAAAATCTAAGGTTCGGCCAAATGACTTAGATAAGGATATATATTTTAATAATAAACAATTTGGGGTTCGTTTGGCATGTTATAGTAAGTGTATTAACCATATAGTGAAAGAAAACAAAAAGACATGGTAAAAGTTAAATTATTTAACTTAGAGTTAAATCTAATTGATAAGGTTAAAATAATACCCTAAACTTGTCTAAATACTATTGGTTGATAGGATTTCGACCCATCCCCACCTTATCTTTGAAATAAGACCCTTTGGAACCATTATAAACCGATTTTGACTTTAATATAAAATAATATTTTGAGATATTCCTAAGGTGCCCCTCTCCTCCCTTATAAAAGGGAACCTCCTCCCCCTCCTCCTCACACCAAATTGAGCACTCAAGCTCGGCCAACCCCTGACATTTTCTCCTCTCCACTTCCCTAGAATAATCCTAGAGGTCCTGGTCTTCTCCAAAGACCAATCTTAGTTCCTTAAGTGGAGGATTCAAAGAGGTGTTCCAAAAGAAGAGGTAATATCCATTACCGATCTTTTCAATTTCTTTCTTCTTCAACTTCTTATTCATTAGTTGTTTCATGATAAAGTAATAACATAAGTATTAATTACATACTGATATGTTATTATAAATATGAAACAACCCTAATTCACCTTCTATCCATCCTACGGAAAAATGAAATCACCGCGCGTGTGTACGTACGGAATACCGTCTCCACGCCGTGGTCTAATCTATTTTCCACCATCACCTTACAAGGATGGGTATAATGGTGTAATGAGTAACTATATATGATTATTATGAAGTAATATTGATACTGAAATAATATATATATACTCCAATACAATTCCACGATCATAGGAACGATATCATCACTCGTGCGTACGTACGGAATACCGTCTCCACGATGTGATGCGACTCGTTCTACATGATCTTCATTTCATAATGATTATATAAATGAATTGAATGAATTAATATGGTATATACTACACTAATACCATTCTGGAAATGAATTATCTATAACCTAAAGATAAGAATAAGAATTTATTCGACAAAACACGCATAAGAACAAAAAGTTATAAAGACCCGAGTAACAGGTAACAATGAAATATTACTAACAAGAAGCTAATAATATGACCATATATGATATCATATCAATATGTAAGATTCTGGAATAATTCAATAACATTATTTAAACCATTATACAGGAGCTTCAGACACGAACAAAGCAAATCGGACCTAAGGTAAGGGAAATATCACAATCTCATTTTTATCCGAGATTGTTTATACGTTGGTATTTACTGGGGTGTATTTTATCATCCACATCTATTTTTCCTAAATATGTAATGTTATTTCCATCCACCTAAAATTTTTTAAATCCAATTTTACCCTTTGGTGAGTTTTTAGTAAAAGATATGAAAGGAATCTTTTGTCATTTTTCGTACGAGGTACTTTTTGACTTTTTCGACAAAAGTACGAAGAATGTATTTTTTAACTTATACGGCGTGAACGGATTTTTACGGTTTCATAACGCCTCATTTTCAAGAAGATTCCTCTACAATATTGCATGATTATTTTCAAAAAAAACCCTTATCTTTTAAAGTTGCATTGAATTTTGTGAAAAGAAAATGATTTTAAAAAAGAAAGGATATTTTCCTCAAGAATTCATTTCAAGTGTTTTGTCAAAACTATTTTTCATCTAAGATGACATTATTTCATATGTGTATGTTTCAAGTAAAATTCATCTATGATTTAAATGGTTTCAATTTTCTTATGATCAAATGATATCAATTGTTTATGGATTATGTTATGATGGCATGATGTTTAAGAATTCCATTTTATTTCATGGGTTATGCTATGATGTATGGTTTATGATTTTGTGGCACACATAAGAATGGTATCATTATGAGATGGGTGGGACCTATATCTCCCTCCAATGCATTGGGTAAAGATTTTATATCTCATGATATAGACATGGCTGGAATGGTAGGTTATACCGGTTCAGTGAAACAGGACTGAAACGAGGGTTACTCGATTCAGAAATGGACTTTGTCCACTAAGATAGTCTTGGCAATGAGTCATGACTAACAAGAAATGATTTTCCATGATTATGTGTGCATGCCACAAAGTTTCAAGTTTTATGTTATGATTATGGGGATCTCATTTTCACTTCTATGATTTATCCCATGTTATGATATTATGAGCTCTTTTGCAGGTTAAGATTTCCAAAAGCTATGTTCTTATGTATATGATGTGATTGATATTTCTTTTGTTTACCCTTACTGAGCATTTGAGCTCACCCTTTTATGTTTTCTTTTCCCCAGGATATAAAAAAAGGTTTTTAGGTAAAAAAAGGGAAGATCTTTATGGGAGATATTGAAGATCTTTCACCACGATTAGAAGATTACGTTCCGAGTTTCCAAAGACACTAAACTATTACGATCCTTGTTTGTCTATTTTTGTTATGTACTAAGTATTCCGAAAAATTAATGTAATGTCCATGTACGATAAGCTTAGGGTCTCTACAGTTGGTATCAGAGGAAAGGTTTAGTCAACCTTTGGAAACTAGGATGCGAAAACGTTAGTGAGATCCCTAGAGATATTTCTAAGGTATGTCTAGGGCTGCCCCTAAGGATAAGTATACGTATAGGATATAGTCCTAGAACTATGGTAACGATATTAGATTAAACCAAAGATGATAGATATTTAAGTTACTCCCCCTTTATTATGATTTTTTCATCTAACACTATTCTGTTTGGGTTTTAGAAAATGGCTGGAAACAAGATGATTCACAATAATGGAGGATATGATGGACAATGGAATGATATTCTTCATGAGCAACCAAATGAAATGGGATTTGGATTTCCAAACATCATTATTATGCCGAATCAGCAATCTCACAATATGATCAATAAAGTAAAATTTGGTAAGTTTCCTGACTCGACTAATAAGAGAAAGATGGAGTTCCATGATGATCATAGAGGAAAGAAAGTTCAATTTCCCCTATGTAAATCATGTGGGAAGAGGCGTCAAGGAGAATGTTTCAAGGGAACTGGAAGATGCTTTGGGTGTGGAAAAGAAGGACACAAAGCAAGCAAGTGCAAAGGAAAAGGGTCGGTTAACACCATGGATGAGGATAATGGTATTGCTACGACATCAAAAATGGTTAAGTGTTTTAAATGTGGAATGTATGGGAATTATGCAAACAAATGCCCTAAGGGAAAGACTCATGAAGAGAATCAGTATGGTCATATGGGTAGTATTTATGTGGATGATGATGAAGAGACTATAAATGATATGTGAGATGAAAGAATTTTTGAAGCTCGGTCAATGGTTTGAGAATGTAGTGGAATGATTACATTTTTATCATGTGTAATTTTGGAATAAAGAGACATATATGGATTGTTACATTGTTGTCTTTCCTTGTGTTTTTAAAGTGTATGATTAATGTTACCAGTATCCATGAAAGGTTATTCAGATATTTTTGGAATGTAGATGATATGCGCATAATGAAGGGATAAGGAGAAAATTAAATGTTTGATAGTATTCATGAGCTCATGATTTATATAAGGACTAAGTGATATCATGGTTTGAGTATATAGAATTTTGAGGATTTCGGTATGTGAAAAGTGTTAACTTTTAACTGCATTCAAGTTTTCACTAAGGTTCAATGGGTATTCAAGAGAGTACAAGATTAAGGCCTTTGAATGTTTGGAATGTGACCAATAAGATATATCTTATGATATATGGGGATCAACGATGGTATTAAATCTCTGGTAATCGTTTTCACTATGTTATGAGAATGGACTGCAGTATTATGGATAAGCCTAAAGATTGGAATGGATTATGTTGGAAATAAGTTAGTATTGTTTAAGGATAGAAGTTTTTTCTATATTATTGATGGGATGTTATAGTAATATAATTTTATAAAAAGGACAACCTGCAGGACGGGCGACATCCCATCGTTTCGGACAAGGCTGTGGGAATCGAACCCACAACCGAAGTGCGACTGGCCTTTATCGCCTACCACTGGCCTACATGAAGTCCCTGTTTAGTAGAAACTAGTTTTATTATATTAAGCAGTATGATATATGTAGTATAAGTCCATTTTAGGAACCATATATGATTAATCTCACTATAGAATGACTTATGTATATTTAATAACTTTTGCTAACCTTTTGTTTGAGACAGATGGAATGAACAGTCATTCTATCACATGATCTGCTAACACTTCACGAATAACAAATTCAACTTCATTTATTTAAGATATGAAGTGGAAATTGTTCAAGGCACGAACAACAGTGAGATTGTACCAAAATAAAGTAAGTATTTATTCTAATTCAAATTTTCAACTTTAGGGAAATGATATCGAAAACCAAAAATGTTGTCCTAGTGATCTTATACCTGGTGAATCAGATGGTAACTTAGATGATCACAAATTTATGGATTTGTGATTACTGGCTTTTCCATAGCCATGTTCTCTACCACTCTCCATCAGAACATGATAGTTAGATTTCTCTTCCATATCCATATTTTCACCTATGTGGAAACCCAGTGATTAGTTTATTTGGGTAATCGTTACATTTCATACTTTAGATTTTTAAAGCCAAGTTTTGGTATTCCTTTTTACGATATGGGTTTCTATTAAAGAAACTTTCGAATAGTAAACCATTTATAACCCCGACGAATTTCGAGGGCGAAATTCATTTTAAGGGGGGTAGAATGTAACAGCCCGAGATTTTATGAAAAATGTTCCTTTTAATTTTATTTCTGTCTGGTGTTGTATGCTACACCAAAAGGAGCTTGTAAAACACACATCCTTGACTTGCCTTGCATTACACGCAATCGCTACCTTCCTCGATAGCGTGTGTTGTACGCCACACAAAGTTTCGCTAAACAACGATATGCTATTAAGATATTATTAAAACTAGCTGTTGTGAATAGTAATAACCACTTTTTGAAATTTTGTAAATTTTATTTTTCAAAATGGACTTCATTTATGGATTCGGAGTATCGAATTTAGCATAAGGTGAAATTTTGGTACTTTTCGGATAACTTTCATATTCTGATGAATAGTGAAAATTACTAAATTATAATTAAAAACAACTTTTTTAATCAAAATAATTAATAGTGATAAATCATTAATTTGAGTGGTTTTAAAGTATATTTAGAATATAGTTTTACAATTTAATACAATGTTGGTCATTGGATGTAATTTCACATTTAAACCAGACATAATCAAGTGTCAATCTTTTGATAGATATTGTTTCTTAAAAACACGCTATTTGTTTTAACAGCGGGATTTAATTATAAAATTAATTAATGCAACTTTTATGTTATGAATTTGGTAAAATAGATTTCATTTTTGAATTCGGAATATGAAATATAGCTTAGGATGAAATTTTGGCATTGTTCTGAAAAACATCAATTTTTGATGAATAGTGAAACTACTAAGTGGTAGTTAAAAAAAACTGAATTTTTCATAAAACTCAATTTTACCGCTTATGTGAATGGAATTTCAAAAATCCGACAGACACGGTTGATATCAGTAAGAAAAATGTGGTTCAATGAGATAAAAATAATTTTTTGGTGAATAGTAACTTTTTACTTTTTTTACCGCGGTTAATAGTAAATAGGGTAACTAAGGGTAAATATGATATTACTATTACCCTAACACATGTCCTAATTCCACTGGAAAAGTGTACTTCGACCAAAAACAAACTTAGGAATAAAATATGACCATTTAGGCCCACTTGGATTAGATTAGGACATTTATTATTAATTTATTTAAAGAAGGGTTAAAATAGTTAAAATCAATGTTTAATAAGTAAATCATTTTTAATATGGGGTTATACATAAGATAAATTCGATTGTAAATATTCATTAGAAAGCTAAAAAGATTTACTACATGATGGTATTTTATTTGTAATTTTTAGACATCAAATAATATAATTTATTTATGACACAAAGATGATGCAGTAATTATCTTATTAATGAAATATTGACATAATTGATAATATAAATACCACAATAAATGTACTTTAAGACTTTTTATGAATTCCACTAATTTTCTAGGTTACTATGATATATTAGTGCTGATTTAATCAACTTGGTTCGAACATATAATTCTGTTATGACTTTCACAAAAATCATATATCAAATAGTGTCAAAATTGACACAAAATAGTTTTTAAAACAAATATTATATTATTAATTGTTATTTTATTCCTAAAAATCTAAGGTTCGGCCAAATGACTTAGATAAGGATATATATTTTAATAATAAACAATTTGGGGTTCGTTTGGCATGTTATAGTAAGTGTATTAACCATATAGTGAAAGGAAACAAAAAGACATGGTAAAAGTTAAATTATTTAACTTATAGTTAAATCTAATTGATAAGGTTAAAATAATACCCTAAACTTGTCTAAATTCTATTGGTTGATAGGATTTCGACCCATCCCCACCTTATCTTCGAAATAATACCCTTTGAAACCATTATAAACCGATTTTTACTTTAATATAAAATAATATTTTGAGATATTCCTAAGGTGCCCCTCTCCTCCCTTATAAAAGGGCACCTCCTCCCCCTCCTCCTCACACCAAATTGAGCACTCAAGCTCGGCCAACCCCGGACATTTTCTCCTCTCCACTTCCCTATAATAATCCTAGAGGTCCTGGTCTTCTCCAAAGACCAATCTTAGTTCCTTAAGTGGAGGATTCAAAGAGGTGTTCCAAAAGAAGAGGTAATATCCATTACCGATCTTTTCAATTTCTTTCTTCTTCAACTTCTTATTCATTAGTTGTTTCATGATAAAGTAATAAAATCAGTATTACTTACATACTGATATGTTATTATAAATATGAAACAACCCTAATTCACCTTCTATCCATCCTACGGAAAAATGAAATCACCGCGCGTGCGTATGTACGGAATACCGTCTCCACGCCGTGGTCTAATCTATTTTCCACCATCACCTTACAAGGATGGGTATAATGGTGTAATGAGTAACTATATATGATTATTATGAAGTAATATTGATACTGAAATAATATATATATACTCCAATACAATTCCACGATCATAGGAACGATATCATCACTCGTGCGTACGTACGGAATACCGTCTCCACGATGTGATGCGACTCGTTCTACATGATCTTCATTTCATAATGATTATATAAATGAATTGAATGAATTAATATGGTATATACTACACTAATACCATTCTGGAAATGAATTATCTATAACCTAAAGATAAGAATAAGAATTTATTCGACAAAACACGCATAAGAACAAAAAATTATAAAGACCCGAGTAACAGGTAACAATGAAATATTACTAACAAGAAGCTAATAATATGACCATATATGATATCATATCAATATGTATGATTCTGGAATAATTCAATAACATTATTTAAACCATTATACAGGAGCTTCGGACACGAACAAAGCAAATCGGACCTAAGGTAAGGGAAATATCACAATCTCATTTTTATCCGAGATTGTTTATACGTTGGTATTTACTGGGGTGTATTTTATCATCCACATCTATTTTTCCTCAATATGTAATGTTATTTCCATCCACCTAAAATTGTTTAAATCCAATTTTACCCTTTGGTGAGTTTTTAGTAAAAGATATGAAAGGAATCTTTTGTCATTTTTCGGACGAGGTACTTTTTGACTTTTTCGACAAAAGTACGAAGAATGTATTTTTTAACTTATACGGCGTGAACGGATTTTTACGGTTTCATAACGCCTCATTTTCAAGAAGATTACTCTACAATATTGCATGATTATTTTCAAAAAAACCCTTATCTTTTAAAGTTGCATTGAATTTTGTGAAAAGAAAATGATTTTAAAAAAGAAAGGATATTTTCCTCAAGAATTCATTTCAAGTGTTTTGTCAAAACTATTTTTCATCTAAGATGACATTATTTCATATGTGTATGTTTCAAGTAAAATTCATCTATGATTTAAATGGTTTCAATTTTCTTATGATCAAATGATATCAATTGTTTATGGATTATGTTATGATGGCATGATGTTTAAGAATCCCATTTTATTTCATGGGTTATGCTATGATGTATGGTTTATGATTTTGTGGCACACATAAGAATGGTATCATTATGAGATGGGTGGGACCTATATCTCCCTCAAATGCATTGGGTAAAGATTTTATATCTCATGAGATAGACATGTCTGGAATGGTAGGTTATACCGGTTCAGTGAAACAGGACTGAAACGAGGGTTACTCGATTCAGAAAGGGACTTTGTCCACTAAGATAGTCTTGGCAATGAGTCTTGACTAACAAGAAATGATTTTCCATGATTATGTGTGCATGCCACAAAGTTTCAAGTTTTATGTTATGATCATGGGGATCTCATTTTCACTTCTATGATTTATCCCATGTTATGATATTATGAGCTCTTTTGCAGGTTAAGATTTCCAAAAGCTATGTTCTTATGTATATGATGTGATTGATATTTCTTTTGTTTACCCTTACTGAGCATTTGAGCTCACCCTTTTATGTTTTCTTTTCCCCAGGATATAAAGAAAGGTTTTTAGGTAAAAAAAAAGGGAAGATCTTTATGGGAGATATTGAAGATCTTTCACCACGATTAGAAGATTACGTTCCGAGTTTCCAAAGACACTAAACTATTACGATCCTTGTGTGTGTGTTTTTGTTATGTACTAAGTATTCCGCAAAATTAATGTAATGTCCATGTACGATAAGATTAGGGTCTCTACATTAGGATTCAGTGCAATCATTCTTTTCAGACAGAATTCATTATGCTCAAAAATAATATCATTATTGTCATGAAATAGTGTAACTCTTTATGAAGGGTAATTTTCCTAAATTTAGAATTGAAAAAGAAAATGTTATGTGATTTGTAAATAGGTTTTTCAGTCCAATTGATTCATATTAAAAGAAAGAATTATTGAATCAAGGTCATATCTCTCTATCTTCTATTAATCCCAGTAGAACTATGTTGTATATAGACCTTTGGTAATATTGTTTATAGGTTTGGATAAATAAATATACTGCATGTTTTTTTATAATATATTTTAATTTTAAATAAGATAAATCCAAAATACAACTACCAAAGGGAATGGTTCAACCTTTTCCAATGTCTAAATGAAAATGGGATAACATTTCCATGTATTTCGTGGTGATATTACCAAATACGTATCTAGGTAATAATGTGAATTGGGTTGTTATTGATAATTTGACTAAATATATTTATTTAATTCCTATTTGAGATACTAAGTATTTGGATCTACTTCATAGACCCTATTATATAGTAATATCTAGATTACATGTAGTCCCTCAAATTATTGTGTCTAATCATGATCCCAAATTTATCTAAAATTTTTGGAAAGGACACCATAAGTAGTTGGGTACTCAATTAAATTTATTTATATCTTTTCATCCTCAATATAATGGTTATTTCAAACAAAAAATTCAGACGTTCAAAGATATGATTCATATTATATCATTATATTATCTGGACAGTAGAAATCAATATCTTTCATTGGTGGAATTTTATTATAGTTACAGTTATCATTCATTTATATATATGTCACCTTTTATGGAATTTTATTGAAAGTGGTATGAAACTCCATCATTTTCGGAAAATTCTATGAATGGAATTTGTTGGGACAGTAATTGGTAGAGGTGATGGTTGAGATGGTAAATATTATTCAGTATTATCTAAGGGTAGCATGGAGTAGATAGAACAGTTGTGCTGGTCACAGGATAAAAGATCAATCATTTGAGGTAGGAAGTCATGTTTTTTAAAGTGTCTCCTTAGAAAAGTGGTATGTGTCTTGGTAAAAATAGAAGGTTATGTATATGATTTATTAATCCATATGAAATTCTTGAAAATTTTGGACTAGTTTCTTATCGATTATCCTTATCTTCATGTTTATATTAGGTACATTATGTGTTTCATATTTCATTCATAAGAAAATATGCATCTAATCCATCTTAGGTTTGGATACCTAAGATAGTAAAATTAGAAGAGATTATTTACTCTAAATAAATGCTAGTTATGGTTTTGGATCCTAGAGTATATATACTATAAAATAGGGTGATTCACCGGGTTAATGTTTCACTGAATAATCACATTATTGAGGATGAAACATGGGAATCACATAAAGATATATGGGGAAAATACCCTAACTTGTTTAAGTGATAAATGAAATAATGAGAATGAAATTTATGAAAGAAGAAATATTATAAAAAAACATATTATCCTGGAAATAAATAAATCATTTTATTTGTAAGTATTCAATTTAAGGATCCATATTCATCATATATTTATATATATTTTTATTGAAAATTGATTAGTATTATATAACTAAATTGATTTTCCATGTATTACATAGATTTATTTAAAAGATTAATGTAATTATTTCATAATTTTAATAGGTTAAAAATGAATTTATTTTTATTTTAAAAATAAAGAATTTATCTTTTCATCAATTTGTCATATTTATCTAAAAGGATTGATTTTTTAGTGAATATTGAAAATAATGATTTTTTTTAAAAATATCATTTCTTTTCAAGTATTTAAAAATTAATATTCTATATTAGACTAAATTTAAATTAAAATTAATTCCATTTGACTTTAAATAATATAATTAATTTCATATTAATCATCATTATAATTTATTTTGGTATATAATCATTTTTATGGCAATAAAATAAATTCTTCATAAAACTCTTTTAATTGTAGTTTGTGTATTTATATTCGAATTGATTTTTTAACAATTATGGAAATTGAATATATTAAAATTAATTTCATATTTTTATTCAAAAGGTTCAAATTTTATAATATTTTTAATTTCATTTATTTTCAATATGAATAATTACCATGATAAAAATTATTTTACACAGTAAAGGGTAAAATGAGTTAATTAATATAAAAATTAACTGAAAAGGACAAAAAATTATCTTACTTAATATTGGATGATGTATTTTTGAATATTTTCACATTATATTATAAATTTTATATATTTAGATCCATTTACCCATGAATAATTCTATAATATTTTGAAACATTGAATAATTAAAAGAGTGCCACTCCCCTCACTTATAAAAGGTAACATCCTATCCTATTTTATTAACATACATTAAGACTTTTATATTGACTAATACATATCTAAATTCCTTAAAAAAATTCTTACACATGTCTTAGAGGTGTTTTTCTCATCAAAATACTAAACTAAGAACGCTTCTAGTCTAATCCATGGGAGTTTTTCTAAATAAGATGTTTAATTCTTAACTTAGTGTTTCAAGATTATTTATTCTTCTACCTTATTCAAAACATTTAAAAATATTATGAAATAATAACATAAATATAATAAATATAATAATAATTTATTAGGATTATGTTAAACCCCTTTTTAATCTTCTTTTTTATATATTGTAAAATGATAATATCGCTCGTGCATACCTGTTGACTACCACCTCCACGAAGAGATGTGTTTTTTCATCCCTGAATCATATGTATGGTTAAAATGATATATAGAATTAATATATATGATATTTAAATCATAATAGTTATATTTTTATTGAAAATATACTACTTACATTCTTCTCAATCATCTGTTGGAAAATAATATCATCACTCATGCGTACATATGGACTACCATATCCATGAAGTGATGTGATTAGTCTTTCATATCAACCTTAAAAAGATGGTCATAAGGAAGGAAAAAATTAATAAATATGAAATTTATAACATATTTATTATTATGTAGAATTAAAATATTATCTACTTTATTTATTTCTAACTTATTGGAAAAATTAAAATGGCATTCATTAGTATGTACGGACTACCGTCTCCGTGCAAGGATATGATTCATTTTTTATGACCACATTACATAGATCGCTAATAAATTATATTTAATGTATAACTGTTATAATTATAACCTTTTCAATATTCTATATGTAATGTATATATTACCCCCTTTTCCATAATAAATGCACCAATATATTTTGAGGTTAAAACCAAAAGGACACCAAAACGTCCAACATGAACTTAACGATTTTAGTAACAAAAAATATTATGGTAAAAAAGAAATAAAATAAATTATAATAATTAAAAAACATTTAAAATTTAATTATGAAATTATAAAAAAATTAGTAATCATAGAATATAAGAAGCAAGATGAGACATAATGTAATAGATTTATTATCTCAGTTTCCACTCTTTGAGACTCTTTCCATATTCACCAAATGTTTTTTTTAATTTGGTGTATATACTACCATATGAATTTCTTTAATCATTTATTTTCTAATATTCCAAGGGTTTAAAAATTCATTTCTATTTTTATCCATCAAATTTCTTTTTATTCAAATGTTTTTAAAGTCATTATATATTTTTCTCTGAAACATTGATTAAAATGTTTTAAACTCATTTCCACCCATATTCATGTTCTTTAAAAATTTCCAAGAATGTTATAATTTATAAGTAAAAGGTCAATAAATGAAATTTGGGTCTATATTTGAGATTTTATACAATGTTTTAAAAATTATTCTTTTCAACATTTTTGTAATGGTCATTTTTTACTTTTTATAAAATAATAAAAGAATGTTTTTTAACATATATGGATTGACCAAATTTTTGAATAATAAAATAAATTATTCCTTATCAATAATCATATACAAGTTAAATTGGTTTTTAAAATTATATTATATTCCATATTTTCTTCAAATTTTACTTTTTTAATTATTTTCAATGAAAAAGGATATTCCTCTTTATGATAATGAGAAAATGGAAAGTCCTTTTCTTATAGGTTCAAATGAGTTTATCTGGGGATTAATGATAAAAAAGTGAAATATTGAATTTTTTTTCATTATATGATAATTTATAATTATATATGATGATGTGTGATCCTTATATGACAAATGATGATGGGTGATCCTGATATAGTTCTCTAATGAATTTTTTAATGATGTAGTCTTCAAAGGAGAAAATAAGGGAGATAATCAGGATGTTTAATCCGATGGAATTAAATAGTCTAAAATTATTGTAACATGGTTTTAAAATGAATCAAAATCTGTTATGAATATTACTATCTATGATACATATATTTTAATGGAAAGAAAATTATTTTTCTGAAAATATTTTGAATTCATGAGGTAAGGAAATTATATGGAATTTTAAAGGTGAAAGATTTTTTTTTCAAATAAATGTTTAAATGAGTCACCATATGCCTTATTGTTCCTTCAAGGTTTTTTAATATTATTAAAAATGGGTTTCATAGGTTTTATTTGAGAATATATTGTTTTTCATATGTGGAAAAGTTTTATTTATGTTTTAAATTTTTTATTATGAAAAAGATAAAAATATCCATGTGTTTCCATCTTTTAAGTAGAATAATGAAATTAATTTATTTTTATATATATTGTTATACTTTATTATAAAACATTTTCAAATATTTACTACAGTCTATAAGTTTGATTATAAATATTATCAATGTTTTGAATTCTATTATGGTGACTCAATATAAATAAATCAAGTGTGTCATGAATGAAAAAGGGATGTGAACTTAAGACCCTTGTTTTTACATGAAAAATGGAAATTTTGTGTCGTTTCTACCTATGTAATTTAATGGTTTTCATAATTATATAGTACCCTAAACCTAAAAGATCATTAGAACATAAAAATGTGAAATCCTTACTGTTAAACTCCAATTTATGGGTTTTTATAGAAATATGTCATTATAACTAGGATGTATCCAATGAAGCAGCACATTATATAATCCATGAATCCACAAATATATTCTATAACCTCACTATAAATGGTTTTTTCTACAAGGAAATGACAAGTATTTAATTTAATTATCCCATTATAGAAAAATGATGGTTGAGCAAGCAAAAAATGATTCTACATGGATAACCACATAGAATTACCATATAGCTTTTAAATAGGTTTCTTATTTCTTTTTCGTGAATTATTTACACCATCATTAATTTATAATTTTCCACAATTCACCTTTAAATCATCTGAAAAAGGGTCACAACGCAATGGGGGAGTCCATGATTTCATATAGTTTTCTAAGGGATGGGCACTACATCGCCATCCATTAGGTCGCTGCATAATGAAACCATATAGGCGGTTCTTTGCGCTTTTAACTAACGATTTATTCCCTAATAGAACTCTAGTCTAGTATTTAATAGGTAAAATCATCATTTTCTTGGTTTCCCCTATGTTTATTTAGTCAAGTGAGGGATCAGGAAAGGTCATCTGGAAATCCCTCTCCCACTTGGTCACTTATTTGGACCCTCGTTGTCTCCACTTTGGTTTGTGGCTCATTATTGTCTTACTCTTTATGATAGAGCTATATGAATCCTCCCATATTCCTCTTGTTATAACTTATTGGCTCTCCCTCAAAAAAAAAATTGTGCCTTTTTCTAGGGTAATAAGTATGATTCCACTAGAATATTGATACATCATTTGAAATTATGTGGATTTATGGTTTGTCTTCATAAGGGTATCAAAATAGGGGGATCACCACCCATTTATCATTTTTTCGACAAAGGTTCATGGCCAAGTGGATTTGGATTGATATTTCTCTAATGTGACTCAAAATTGGTGTTAAATCGAGAGTCCAACAGTGGGTATTTTCTTTATAATAGTGTTGGGGTCATGCGTCGGGTTATTTGTGTTCCATCACACAAGTTTGTAGCCATGGGACATCATTTGGTGTGGTTTATATAGTTATTCCTCATTGAATTAATTTTGATAATTAATCATAGTAGTCTATAATTAACTTTTTTTTGGATATTTTTATGAGATAGGGGATTATAAGTGTGGTGAAATTAATTTTTGTCTTGGTTAAAGGTTTACAAAAAATTTTTAATGGGTGGTAACTATGATATCAAGGTATGTTAGCATTTTAATACATAACCACATGAATGTTTATATATACATTCATGCATATTCTTGGGTTGAAATTTCGTAATTCTATGTTGGGGAATCATGTAATGTCTCTACCCAAGAGCCATAGAAATGATTCCCTTAGTTGGTTGGATACACGGCCTCAAGAAAAACTCCTTGTACGCAAGAGGTTGTTGCCTAGTAGTGAGGTTATATCGGTGGAGTGGGGAGACTATACCCTCTAGATTAGAAGTAAATACAACGTTAGTAATAAAAAATAATGACAATGAAATATAAAAACAATTGATCATAAATAATAAATATAATATTAAACATACATAAACACTCAACAATGAATAGAAACATACATACTTTAGAAAATAGATAAACAATATTAAAATAAATGAAAAAATCCCCAAGGCCAATCTCCATGAGAATCTTGGTCTATGGATCAATCTTATGCTCTTAAACTCCTATGTACAAGAATACCAGAGCATAGAAAAATCTATTTTTCACCTCATTAAATGAATGTATTTGATTTCCATTTTGGTATCATTAATGGTTTTGGACCTTCTTTTCGATTACGGATCGGTTATGGATTATGGATTCCACTCCAGCATCCTCGGCATGCTCTAGTGGCGATAGTGGTGGTCCATGGTGATCATCTCCTAGTCATCCCTACTTGTTAGCTCTTATTCATTGACTCCCAACATGGTGTTAGGGATGGGTGTCGGGGGTGCAGAGCTAGGTGATGAGAGGATGGGTTGCGCAGGGTGTCATGATCTAGGGGATTTGGTTTGAGGTGTTCGGTGATGGATTGGTGTCATGGGCCTATGTGTTGGGGTGTTAGGGGCGTATCAGGTTGTTGGGTTCCTTTTTTGGCAGGTCTGGTCCAGGACTGAGTTCCTCTCCCTGACCACTTATGGCTCTTTTTAGGTGATGTTTTTTGGTTCTCACATATCCGTAACCTGATTTTATTTTATAAAATTAAAAAAATATTATTTTCCCATTATCATGAACCTGTAACCATGAGGTTTGTTTGGGTACCCTAGTGTAATGGAATCCCAAACAGGGTGAGGGATGTACTTAGTAAGTCACCACCAGTAGTGAAAAATTAAATCCAATTAGTGAATACAAAATAATGAACTTTGTGCATATATTGGTGTTTAAGTAGTGCATCAAATGTAATTGTAATCAAGTCACCTCATGTTCTTCAAGGACACATGGTCGACCATACCTTCTTTTCTTAAGATGGAATGTCTCTGAACATGTTATCATGTAAATATGTATAATTATATATATATATATAAAGTATGTATGTATATATATACACCATATAATAAATAACATATATAGTCATATATATAGATTCATTATACGAGCCTAGACCCAAGGTGTAACTCAAGTGTCTGTTACTAGTACTAGACATGTGGGACCCAAGGTGAACCCAAGGCACCCCTATATAAAAGTGTTAATAAAATTCCACATAGGTTCAATGAAATTTAATGTTTATCAGACAAGGGTAAATTAATTATCACTCCATCCTAATGTAAAATCAAATGACCATTGAGCCCTTCCAAGGTGTTCAGTATAAGGAACCCGAGTATATCTCTAAGGTATATCAAAACTTCATTTAACTTATGATCATATCTATATAATTTTCTATCAGGAGTCCAATTAGTGGTCAAGTCATATCACACACCATGCAACCTAAGAGTTTTTATAGGGAGTTATGTATTAGGAACCCAGTATCACTCTAGGTGTGATATAATCTCATTGAACATCTGATATCATTCTTAGCAGTCTGTATGACCCCAAGTATCATTCACGGTGAGTTATAAATGAAAAAACCTCTAATATTATCCTAGGTACACCACATAGGGAATAGGTTATTTCTCATGTCATGGTACAATAACATTTCCCTCTGAGCCCATTCAAGGTTATCTAGTAGGCAAAAAAAGTATCTCTCATGGATATTATAATCCCAATTATCCTATGAGCCCATCTACGGAATTCCTACATGGGAAAAAAGGTTCAATTAAGGAAAATAGTCCATATATAGGTTGTTCTCATTCAATAATCAATGGAAGCATATGAATTCAAACATACCAAATCAGAAATCATGAATAAATAGTAATCAAGGGAAAGTAGAACTATCCATAAATAGTTAGCAACATACATGTTGAAAGGAATATAATAGGGTTGGGGAATTACCCATGAATAATGGATACAAATCAACATTATCATTAAATTTTTCTAATCAATTTATAAATAAATTGAAAAATTCATTCCAGTAAACATTCAACATTCAATTTATCATAATTCATTTATCAGGTGAGATGAGTCAAGAATTCCATTTTTAAATTGATACTGGCCAAGAGTAGATCATTTCTATTGATATTTTATTCTATTTTAATTGGACAATACATCTAAAAATGATGATTTTATCATAATATGAATAAATTTATTAATCCAAGGAGAAAACATCCACACCTATTATCATTCATTTATTTCCATTTATTGTCTCATTTTGGTAGAGGAAGATCTATATACCTAAAAATGTTTTCCTTAAATTACATTATTAGGCACAATGGTCAAGAAATATATGTGATATTCTCAAATGGGTGGTTCGAGTTGAGGTGAAAAAGCTCCAGTGTTGACGTATGATTGTAAAATAGTAATCAAGTTTATGGAATGATCATTTACATGATTAAATTTGCCTTTATAGGTGGCACGTGAATGTATGGATTTTGGAAAAATGGTTTATTTTATAAACATACTATAATTTTAAGGATATTGTGATACCACATACCTTACACATCGGACACTTAACTCATCCATTATCTAGATTTGATTCGAGCTAGAACTACAGAAACCAAAAGAGTGTTAAAATTCCACAAAATTATGGTGAATTACATTGCAAGAAGGTAGTTTCAGATATGGAGAGATAAATAGATAAAGTAAGAATGGGATGTCTGAGACATACTGATACACTTCCAATGCACTTAAAGGTTTTTTATTTGGATACCAAAAAAGGGAGTTACATAGATACCTACTAATGGAGGATAGGGGTCCACAAGTGGTCTGATAAGGGAAAAAATTGGGATTAAAGGGAGGAAGATAATATATTATGTTGGAGAGGAAAACAAACATTTCCACCAATTTAATGATTCACATTGTTTGGTTTCATATTTTACCAAACCGTACACTAACTATGATGCTTCCTCCATCTAACATTCATCCCCATGTGGTTTAGTTGCATGGTGTGGGCTAAATGTGGTCCAATCATACAGCACTATAGGTTATGTGGAACTAACCATGTGAGATAAGTGCATGGTTTGCAAAATCATTCTTAGCCTGTGTACAAACATTTTTAGTTTTCTTTAGAAATTCCACATAGTCACGAACCCCACATTTAATATTTTAGCAAACAATGTGACACCATTTAAATGGACGATCATTTACTCATGAGGGGCCAGAGAGTTTTAAAAAAAATTCACCCTATATGTTTCGCCTAGAAAGCAATTTTTCAGATACGAGCTCTTCTGAAACTCATCCAAAATTCTGGGACACCTCTTGAAACATAAACCTCTTCCAAGAAAACACTTTTATTTATTTCAATTATTGAATTGGAATTTTTAGGTAATTTTTAATATTTAGTCCATCCACCAAGTAGAAAGTTCAAACTCTAATGGACTTTTCAACCCAGTCCAAAATACAGGAGAATAAAGCCTTCTGACCTTAGAACTACTTATCCCCAAGAAGCCTTATAGGAATAATGAAAATATCACCCAAACTACTTAGGTTATGAATTATCATTTAAATTTTCATGTTTTGTTTCCTAAATCCATAAAACCTTCAAGATCTACTTTAAACATACAGTACTTAATGATTTACAACTAGGACTAATGATCTTATTCAAAACAGAAACAAAAATATGGTGATTACTGGATCTTTTCAAACCTGAGAAAAAATCACTTCATCATATCTTTCTTTATCAAGAATATAGAACTACACACTATAGGCTCTAACTTTCTACAGCCAAGTATGATCCACATTGCTCCCATTGTAATTATTCATGAAAACATGACCATAATGTCCTAAAAATGCTTCTATAATGATTCTAAACTCCAGAAACCATGTCATACATGAGGAATCCTATTCTAATCCTAGAATTATATTGTAATGTTTCTGTCCCAATCGATTATGCTTTAACTAGTCACATTATTTTTTCCCTTAAAAAGCCCCAGACATCCATTAAAATTTTCTCTTCACCTCTGGTGATGTATTTAATTTGGTTCCTCACCATCCATATTTAGATAACTATGAAAACACAAGTTGAACCACTTTTGGAAAACTATTATTGAAAACACATGACATTAACTACCGGCGTTTCATCAAAATCTGATTATAACACCTTTAACCAAGGCACATAAAGATCACTTTGAGTGTTCTCATTAAAGTTATTAACTGAATTTTGGTGACATTTCGTATATGAAATATTCCTAGTTCCTTAATACAACAGAATTAAGGTTCCAAAACAAATATTCAATGAAAATAATCAAGATCCCATAACCCTTAACACATGAAGTTCCATTAGTCAAACCACAAGGTCATTAAATTTTCTCAGTGTACTATCACCGTTGTCCCATCATACTAAATAAGACATCACAATAGGGGACAATATCATTATTAAATTGGGATTATTCTAATTCATTATTTATTATTACTATCATAAAGCATGTATAGCTCTTCCCAATCCATGATCACATTACACAGGGCCGTATTTTCATATAACAACTCCAAAAAACATGTCTCCCAACAATTTTTGGCAATGTACATTCATGGGTCAACTATCTCACATCGCTCAAACAATTCCAGGTTATCTCTCATCCTAGAGAACATTGTTTTTATTTTACCAAAATATCTAGGTTTCTAATTCCAAAAGCATAAAAAGGTAACTCTCAATCCTCTTCTAACAAAAATCCACTCATAGACAACTTATTTAAATGGAACCACATGAAACTATCTTGTACCATTCATATCTCACTTAGCATAGTGGTTTACTATCTCATGCCACATAGTTAGAGACCCAACCCATTTTACCATGATCCATTCACCATTTAAACCAAGAAAACCATGCTACATGGTTGGAAAATTTCATTATGAATGGAGTTCCATTGAAACTCACCTTCAAATAATAATATACATATTCCACTAACTATAAAACATCTACCCTTCTCATCAAATTATTTAAGAATTGAAGCATCAAACTAGATTAAAGACCTCTATAAATTATTCCAACCATTTTTAGATGGTCCTTTACAATAATTTTCCTTCTATATGGAGGGACACCTTAATCATGACCAACGTGACACTCACCCCCTAAGTAGTTTCCATATCAATGAGCTACAAAAAAATGGATTTCATTCAACATCACACACTCCATCACCATTGAATGTGGTTCTTTGAAATGGGAAACATGCCAAAACCAAGTTTTAACAAAAAATTAGGATAAACTACCTAATTATAAGAATGATAGATTAGAAACTCTCTTAGATATACACGTGATTCTCATCTCGAGTCAATTCTAAACACATTATCAGTACCCTATGTAAACTCCAAAATGAAACTAGATCGGTTGTGTTATCACAACCAATCCTTTTCACAACATATTCCCGAACACTAGGACAACTAAAATTCTAATTAATAGACTGAAACTACAACTCTTTTAATGGTCCCTCAATTCCCATGTCATTTTACTTTGGAGGTGACTTTTGAACATTACTTTTACATACTCGCGACTATTTACAAGAATTCATGAGACCATGTGAATTAAGGTAATACATGAACTCATCACTTTAATAGCATATGATTTAATGTATACCTTTTAAAATTATTTATATTCGTGAAACAAATTGTTCTACTATGACATAAGAATATTACAATGTGTGTTATGTAATCATGGCATGTGATGTCCTATTAACGATGAGAAATTTCACACAACCAATGATGTTGATTATCATGCTTGAGGCATGTATCTCCTACTAAATGGGGTCATTACAATACTATAATGCCCTTAACATGGCTCAACATTCCTAATGATCACCCATCTACCTAGGGTTGTCATCTCATCACTAGAAATCCTACATGATAAAAAACGGCACCCAAACGGCACCTCACATCTGAAACTCTTCATAATCATTTCGGAATTTTTTAATTTTTTGAGGGTGATACCACTACAAGAATATCCCCTTTCTTACTCAAGGGATCTAACCTGAACATAGTAATTTCTGAAAGCTCACTAAGCCTTATTTATTATCAATTATGTTCAAAAATAAGATGAATAAGCCCACTGATATCTAAGAGAAACACTCACATTCCCATTTAAATCATTTATCAAAGAAAAAACTAATATAAAGGTTACATAATGTTCCTTATATAAGTATTCATATATAAGTTTTCATTTATTTCATTTTACTAATGTTTATTTATCACAATAATTAAAAAACTTATATATAAGGATATCAGGTACCAGTTTAAACAACAATTGTACTAAGCACTTAATTAAGTTGACACCATGTGGCATTATCAGAAAATTATCTTATAATTTCCTTTTAATCATTAATTAAATTCATGATCTTTCACAAGTGGTTTGGATAAAGAAATTATCAATTCCAAGCAGGAGAGGAAAATTCAATTTAGGTTGTAATTGGAATTCTAATTAACTAAAGCCTTATAATAATAAATTTCAAAAGAAAATAACAATCCGTTTATCAAATATAACGGGGTTTTGTAAAGTATGATTCTACAATAAATTTATATGTAACATCATATAAGTGGATACATACACTTTAAATAACCATACAATTCATCACAAATATCCCCCTAAGGGGCTATTTACAAAGGAATCTAAGAATTAAAGGAAACCTATATGGGTCTTATCGGGTCAATATAGGATTAATTAGATGGGAATACATTCCCAGTTTATGTATTCAACACTCTATTAATTAAAATTGGACTCCCATGTAATTTTAGCCCAATAAAATTTGGTTTCTAAATATTTATTCACACGTTTAATGGGCTTATTTCATAAGCAGCATAGCCCAAATAACCTACTTGGTTCTAGTTGTGCATTAAGAAATTATTTATATGGTTCATTATTATAGTAACCTCCGATTTTAATAGATAAATATAACATATTTATATATGAGTATTTAATACATTTCATAACCTCACACATGAGGACTGCAACAGTTTAGTGTCTTTGGATACTAGAAAAACAATATTCTTATTTTGTGAAATATCTTCAACATCTCTCGCAATGATCTTCTCCCATATTACCCCTATTAAGAATACCCTACCTAAACCATTATTCATAAACTAGGGAAGGATACATATAAAATTGTGAGATTAGATGCTCAGTAAGGGTGAATATATGAGATATTAATCTTGTTCATAGGAAATAATAAGATAATCATAAGGTAATGTGATCACTAAAATAACATAGTAAGTTCATACCCAACCTGTTATAGATCATAATCTTGATTCATCACAAGAAGTTGTATCATATTGAAAACATGATCCATAAGAGAGTGAAAATTTCATAAAACAATAATGAACCACAAGTTCATGTCATAAAACTATCCCACCATCGTAAATATTTAACACCATGTCATATGTCATGTTTAACTACCAAGAACATCAATATATTGGGTCAAGACTCATCACCCATTTCCCATTGTGAATCAAGACTCGCCTATTTTCTATAGTGGATCAAGATTCACCTATTTCCTATTGTGGACTCGGACTCACCTTTTTCTAATATTGGATCTAGACTCACATGTTTCCCATAGTGGATCAAGCCCATCAACTTGTTTCTGATTCAATATCATGATATATAAAACTTACCCAATTAATTTGAGGGAGATATAGAACTCACCCATCTCATAATGAAAATCATATTTATGTGTTTCATAATATCATAAAACATTCATCATATCATCACATTATAACCCATGTAAATAAAACTAACTTCATAAATACTTCATCAATCCACCATATCAAAACCCATGAAAAAATCGATTTCATCAACATTTCATCAAAATGAGAATTAACACTCCATATAAATATTAATGATGGAATCATTCAATATTATCCCCATTAAATCATAAGTATAATTAAATGATTTTATCTTAGATGGAAAATTATTTTGAAAGGTCACATTGAACATTTCTTAAGGTACATTATATTTATTTGAGAATAATATTTTAAAACTAAAAATTCATAAAAAATTGTAAATAATTTTCTTTGAAAATAAATGTTTAAAAATTATAAATTAAGATTCAATGAAAATAATGGTCATGACACGGTTAAATTCCATTCATTTCATACATGTTAAAACAAATATTCCTTTCATATACTTGGTATAATACAAATTGGCATTGTTTACAAAATGACATAAAGATTACATTCAAAAAAAATTGTAAAAAGTGAAACATTAGTAAAAAAATATTTAATTATTCATTTAATAATGTTAAATATATTTTTCAACACATTTCTAGAATACATTGTTTGGGAATAAAAATTATTTTTTACTGAAGATGGAAATTAAGATGATTTCCCTTAAAAACATTATTTTGAACACTTGTGTACATATAGAGAGGAAAATTAAGGGACATGTGTTTTATTATGAAATACTTAGAGGATAAAAATCTTCATTATTTTTTTGATATATTTTTCCAAATTATACTATCATTTGAAACATAATCATAAACAATCTTGATAAACTGTGAGATTATAGAATAAAATATATACAAGTTTGGTAAATACAAATTGTAATCCATGTGAAGGAATAAAATAAAATGAAACAAAATATATCATTTTAATAAATAAATTCATGATATTATAAGTCAAATTGTATGGGTATATTACTCATAAAGGAATATAGGTGCATAACATAACATATGTCTGAAGGAAGGAAAATTGAAACAAAAATCCCTTACTATTTTGGTTACTTTTCAACTAGAAACCCATGAAAGAGTGATCCTAAAAATATGTAAATCCACATAAATATAAGGATAATAATCATAAAATAAATTCATGGTAAGTGAACACACCATATAAAAAACTTGAGAATATGGCATGCGCCTCACAAAAAATAAAATTGAGACCAAAATCTCTTACCACATTGATAATATTTTGAATCGTATGCCGCAATAATGCATAAAATCCAACTAAATATTAAATAAAATTGAAATAATTATATTAGTGGTATAAAATTACATAATGGTATTACATACACCACACAAAATAAACAAGTGTTTCATATGGAAAAGGTCTCCCAAAAATAAAAAGAGACTAGAAATCATTCAGCATAACTCTTGAATTCTTTTGTACACATTTGAAACTCATGTATAATAAATATATATTTATAATTAATATGTTAAATGACCATTAATATATATAACATACCATATATGAATTACTTATTACCTTTTATTAATTATTTATTTACACTTATTTGTTAAAGTCCCATTTAGGTCCATAACTGCTTTGTTTTTTGTGTATGTTTTGATTTTTTATTTTTGGTACTCTTAATTTGATCATGGTTCCATTGTATACATAATTTTATAATTTATATAAATTTAATATGTATTTAGTATAATTTTTTTTATATTTATCCATACACTTTAGAGAAATAAAATGAAATACATTGTTCATGGAGAAGGTCGGTTATACGTACACATGAATATTGATTCCATTTTCCAAACATGTAGAAGGAAATAAACATAAATAATATTTTATCATTAAATAATAATTTTTATCTCATATATATCACATATTTTCATTAAATCCATCCTTATTACCTTCCATATAAATCATGAATGAATCACATCGCTTCGCGAGGTTCTAGTCTATCAAACACATGAATGTCATTATCTTATTCCTACAAAATAGAAAGTAAAAAAAGTAACATGTGATATAAGGATTAAAAAATAAAAATAAAATCATTAATATCATATATAAATAATAAATCCATAATTATATTATTCTGTGAATGGTGGTGATGGAAAATGTATAACATTTGTTCGTAAGGCGGTAGTCCATCGTACACACAAATTATGAATTCATATCCCATTTGATGAAAGAGGATATATATTTAGGGTGTTTTATTAAAATAATAACATATTATTATATTTAGAAAAATATTTTTATTATATTATCAGAGTCTAACAATAATTTATATATGTGGTTGATGAAATAAAATAAAACTTCTGATTAAGGATGTTATCTCTTCTTCAAATATATTCTATTGGTTTGCACCAAAATGATTCATAGGTTTCATGTATGACCAAACTAAGGATTATAGGATGATATAACAGAATTGAATAAGTTATTTCGGTAGGTCTTGGTGGTTTTGGATGTTTTGAGAAGTGTTTATAAGAGAGGATAGGGTGGTCATTTATAAGTGAGGTGAGTGGCACACTTCTAATTTTTTAAATGCAAAAGGTGCACCCACATTTTTCACAATAAAAAAGGATATAAAATGGTCAATTATCTAACCTATAAGATATAAATTCAAAATTTGTTCATACAATGTGCTTTGGATTTGTTTGTTTTGTCATTTTAACCCTTATCAATTTAGTTTAGCCCCCAAAAAACTTATTTTTACCTTAACCTGGTAAATATATTTTACTTTTTTTACAATTCATTATGGAAAAAAGTTGTTTTTATATTATTATATAATTAAAATTATTATCATTCAAAATATTGAATCCAATTTCCAACATTTTATTAATATAACTGGAAAATTTAATTTTAACTTAATCATGCAGTCTCAATAAGAAAGTTAGTTTTTGAGAGGAAAATATTGAAAAGTTTAAAATGTTTTTATATCAAAATTCAATATTAAAATGATTCTAATTACCTAAAATGGTTTCGTAGATATAAAATTTAAAAATAATTCTAATAAATTCATATAAAAATATTTTTTCTATTTTTAAAATATTTTAATTAAACGACATTTCTTAATAAAAACCAGCATGTTTTTTTAAAGGAAGGGGTCGAAGCCTCATTTATTATAAAAGAAAAGTATAGATCTCTTTAACTAGGTAGAGGGAGACCCATTACATAGCCCGAAGGCCCAGTGGTCATTTAACCCATTACATGGCCCACATGCCCATTTATTTTTAGATTAATATTTTTAAAATGATTTTTTATTTTAATTTATATTTAATTGGTTGTTGAATATTTAATTTTATATACATTGTTAAACCATATATTTTCACAATTTAGTTAATATTAATCATACCCTATATTCTTATTCTTAGGTGATAACTGTTGTATTAAATAAAAATATTTCAATAATATGTCATGTTTCATTTAAACTTGGTGTTTCATATAACACAAGCTAAACTCATTGTTATGTGTAATAAAATATAAAATAGATGTTTCATGTGATGAACTATATTTAAAATATTAATTTTATTAAAAAAATCAACAAAAAATTAAGCTTTGTTACAAACATGCTCAGGTAATAGTGGTACACACCTAAAAATGTCACATTTTATCCTTCATTTAAATGAAATCATTTTCTATATGGATTTCAATTAAAAATTCATACATACATACATACATATATATATATTATGTTTTCTTAACATGAATCATTATACACAAATTATAAAGGTACTTTTCTTTATAATTTATAATCAGCTTTCATACAATTACAACAAGGCCCTTATCTTTGGTGTCGGAATATAAAAAGTTAACATATAATTATTTAATTATATGGGTAAATAATATCAAATTTATAAAGGCCCATACACATTATAAATTGGAATATTCTAACCTTTTTAATTGCATCCAAAAATGTTTCATCCCATGCGAACAATGGCCCCTAGCTCAATAATTTCATGACTAGTTAATTAAGGGGTCATCATCAAGCTATACTAGAAAACACCATTTAAGTTGATGTAGACACATTAATTACAAATTATTTTATTATAATAAAACAAATCATGGTATCAAAAAAATAATAACTGTAAACATGGATGAATTTATTTCAAAAATCACTGAATAATGGTATACATATTATCATTCCAAATAACCACCCAATAATGATATACAAATCATCATGCATTCATAAATCAACAATTTAGTCCACACATAATGACATATACATGGATTATTTAGCTCAAAATGTCTATAATAATGCATATAATAGATCTCCCCTACTATACTGGGAAAAGGGTAAAAATTCATAAATCCATAAATCAATAATCATCATTAGTAAAATGATCACATGAGGTGAAATAATAATAAACTATAATATGGAATAATAGTCCCAGCTCAGGAAACTTGATATCTCCCTTGTGTGTGGGTTGGTAGGACTCAAATATAGACTATTAGCCATGTTTTTACACATTTCTAGTATCATGTCTATAATCCCAAAATAGTAACACAAAAAAGGAAAATTGGGATTTGATACCACCTTTTAACATCCCGATCTAGGAGTCAATAAAGTGATTCCCTGAGCCGATTGGTCATATGGCCTCAAGCGTGCCTCCACATATTCTAGAGGCTACCAACTAGTAGTGAAGGTATAATGGTGGAGTGGGGATACATTACCTTATTTATCAGAAATAAATAAATTATTATGAATAATAAATAGAGGTAGTGGAATATAATAAAAATTTAATATCAATAATAAATGGAAGAGTAATCCTGCATGAATAGGTTAGAATGTGCAGTAACAGCCTTGCAGCAAATAGAAGATCAAAAATATACATTGAAATTACCAAATCCCCAAGATGCATCACTATTTTCATCCTAGGATATAACTTATTCTATTGCTCATAATATCCCATGTAACAGAATAGGAGAGAACATCACAATCCATGATCCTAAACCTATAACCCTAAGGACTTTCTAGGTACCCTTGATGAAATAGCAGCCCGAAAAGGGTGTGAGATGTACTTAGTAGTCTAGTACCATTGGTGTCTAATGAAATACAATCAGTGACTGTATAATAATGTTTTCTATATGTATATCGAAATTAATGAAATGTATAAAATGTAATTCAAATCAAGTTAGATTAGTTTCATCAAGGATACCTGACTGATAATTCCTACTTAGGCCTTGGTCAAAATGTCTCTGAACATGTCATATTGATTATAGGTATAATTTTAAACATATATATATAATTTATATTTGTATATATATATATACATGAACTATATATGAAATAGAATATATATTCATATATATATATATTCATAGTACAAGATCAGGCCTAAGGCGTAACATGGGTTTCCCTGCACAATACTAGTCATATGGGACCCAATGTAAAGCCAATGAACACTTATATAAATGTGATAATAAAAGTAACCACCATTTACATAACATTTAATGTCTAGTAGACAAGGGTAAATTAATTTTCACTCCAATATAATGTAAAATCATATGACTAGTGATCCCATTTAAGTAATTCCATATAAGGAACCCAAGAATTTCCCAAGGTATATCAAAATTCCATTTAAACTATGATATCATACATGGAAATCCATATTATAATTCCAAGTATCTCTTGAGACATATCACACATCATCCATCTTACGATTTCATCTAGGGAATTCCATATTAAGAACCCATTATCATTCCAGGTGTGGTATATTTTCATTGGACCTATGAGGCCATCCCAGGAAATCTTGATGAACCCAAGTATCACTCACGGAATGATACAAAGGCATAAAACTCTGATATCATCCATCTAAAACAACATTGGGAGCCAGGTATCTCTCATGGAATTATGTAATAGAGTTTTCCACCAAACCCATAGAAGGTAATCCTCCCGGCAACCAAGTATCCCTCATGTGTATTATGAAGTTCCCATTCAGGATCCAAGTATAACTGATAGGGGGAGTGGGTGAATCAATGATATCTTTTTTCTTGTATGTTTCCTTCTTTTTGAAAAAACCTTTCGCCTCCTATTAAAGATTAATTTCCCTATTGTACGCACACAACCACAAGAACACAAGATTTACAAGGTTCACTACTCAACAAGAGTAGTTACGTCCTAGGTATAGTACAGAAACAATAGAGTTCCACATAGTCCACTAGAAAACAATCATTTTATAGGGAATATAATGAGTAGGATATTCCCTTCCACTCATGTATGGCATTGAAAACAATCCACTATTATCACACCCCGACCACATATGCCCTTATTTTACTTCTTTTTTTTGTCTCGGTTTCAATTTTTTTAAAGTTTAATTATGTTGGAAGGTTTTGCATCGGTGCGCGTTTACCGCGTTGTTAGCAGTGACCGTGCATTCGTCCCGGGTGACCATGTGTTCGCCCGACGTTTTGAATATTAAAATTTTTAGATTGAAATTAATATAATTATTAGTATTAAATTGTTATAAATATTATTTTAATTTTTATTAATTAGGATCGTTAAAGTATTATAATTATTATTCTTACGATAATATTATTTTTAATATTGTTATTCTTATTATTATTATTATTATTATTATCATAATTATTATTATTGTTTTCATTATTATTATTTTATTTATTATTTTGAGGGTTAATAAATTTTATTAATATTGTCTTTATTATTGTTAATTTTATTAGTTTTATTTTTCTGGTACTATTATCATCAGTATTATTATTTTATTTCTATTATTACTATTCTCTTTTAGATTTTATTATTATTAGTATATTATAATAAAATGAAAAAAAACTTAACCTAACCCTTACCCTAGCACCGAGTACCACTGCTTCGCTCTAGAGAATAAGGTTATCCAGAGAATCTCAGTTCTGTTCGGTTCCTTTAGTTTTGTTTGGGCATGGACTTGAATCTTGACCGACTTTTGGCTTGGTGACTTTCTGGGGGAAGAAATTGTCTGTGGTGGGGAGAATTGTCACACCCCGACCGCAGATGCCCTTATTTTACTTCTTTTTTTGTCTCGGTTTGATTTTTTTTAAAAGTTTAATTATGTTTGTATGTTTTGCATCAGTGCGCGTTTACCGCGTTGTTAGCGGTGACCGTGTGTTCGGCCCTGGTGACCATGTGGTCTCCTGACGTTTTGAATATTAAAATTTTTAGATTTTCATTAATATAATTATTAGTATTAAATTGTTATAAATATTATTTTAATTTTTATTAATTAGGATCATTAAAGTATTATGGTTATCATACTTACGATATTATTATTATTATTATTGTTATTCTTTTTATTATTATTATTATTATTATTATCATTATTATTATTATTGGTTTTATTATTTTTATTTTATTTATTATTTTAACGGCTAATCAATTTTTTTAATATTATCTTTATTATTTTTAATTTTATTAGTATTATTTTTCTGGTATTATTATCATCAGTATTATTATTTTATTTCTATTTTTACTGTTCTATTTCAGATTTTATTATTATTAGTATATTATAATAAAATGAAAAAAATAAACTAACCTAATCCTAACCCTAGCACCGAACCCCCCCCCCCCTCTTTCCCTCTTGCGCTGCACGCCCCCCTGCTCCCCTCTTTTTCCCGCGCGAGGCCAGCCACCCTTCCCTTCTTCTCCACTTCACCGAGTCCCTCACCCCCTCCACACCGCCCTACCGCCATGCCCTCCTCCGACCTCACCGACCTCTCCCTCCCCTTTCCCTCTCCTACGCATAGCGCCGCAGCCGCCTCCGCCCCAGCCTCCTTTGGCGCCCGTTGCCGGCACCCGGCCTCTGGCGCCCAGCTCCATGCTCTCGCAGCAACCTCCCTCCAGCGCCGCTCCCTCACCCGGCCTCGCTCCGCCCCAAAGTCCGGTCGCGCCACCCTGCCCCTCTGGTGCCTCGCCGCTACCCGCCTCGTCGTCCAGCTTTTCCGGCGTGCCCTCGCCGCCGGACAGCGACTCCCAAACCCATCGACGCCACCTGTCAGCCCTCCCGGTGATCCCCACCTCCGACCAGCGCCTCTGGCGACTCGCCTTTGCTGTCTGGCACCGTTCCGGCGCCCCTTCCCTGTTCCGGCCGCCTCCAACCACCTCCCGGACTTTTTTTCCGGCGCTTTGGCGCACTCCCTGGCCCCCTCATGACCCGACTCTGATGTCCTGCACTATTCCAACGTCCCCTAACCTATTCTGGAAACCCCACCAGCGTTCCCCATCCCCACCAGCACCCCTGCTTCGCTCTGGCACTGCCTTCCGGTGTCCCATGGTCTTTTCTGGTGCTCCGGCCGGCTCTACCACACCTTTGGGAGGCCGCGTACCGGCTTCCCGCGATCCGTCCTGCCGCCATCGTCTAGCGTCGGCAGCGACGCACCCGATAATCAGCGCGCGACCTCTGGCCGTCTCCCTGCCAGTGCGAGCTGCCCCTTTAACTAGCGCGCGACCCTGGTGGTCGAGCGCATCTGCGCTGAGGTAGTCTTTTGTGGATAATTGATGTTTCAGTTTATTTTTATATATGTGGTTTGCTATTTTTTTGTTTTGGTGATTGTTGCAGCGCATCGGCAGGATAATTTCGCAACGCTGCGGTCTTCGGCTTGCGCGTGCGTACGCTCTCGCACGTGGTGTGCTATGTCGTCGAGTTCACTTTGTGACTTGAGGTAGGTTTCCCACTGCGTTTTCCGTTAAATTTAGAATTTATTTATTCCTTATTCTTTTATTGATTTTTAGTAAATTTAAATGTAGTATTATGTAGTTATTTATAGTGTGGTGATCTCCTGAAAATGAAAGTTGTTAATTCTAGAATTTCACTGAAAGTGTTTTTTTTTGTGTTTTTATGGTGATGTTGGTAAATGGATTGATTAGAGGAAATTCCCGTTTGGCCTTTAAACTTGATTTTGAAAACTTTAAGTGTGGTTCTTTCTTGTTGAAAAATGTTTTTCTTTGATGCGTGAATAAAATTTTGGATTTCATTCGAGAAATAGTGTCCTTTAAAAAAATAATTAAAGGTCCGTTTGACTCTTGATAAAAGTGGGGTGCGTTTGGATATTGGAAAATGGTTTTACTTGTGATACCAATGTGTTTCTTTTTTAACATGCTGATTTGAGTTTCTTAAATGAAATTCTAAGTGAGTTTGTGGTTTTCAATGTGAAGGCGTGTGTTATGTCTTTTGGAAACGCTTTGGTATTAAATGGTTTAAATGTTAAATGATATGGCGGCCCTATAGGAACATTATTAAATGTGATTTGATTATACATATATATACGTACTTATGGGGCATCTCTACAGGGGGACTTCCTTTTGAGGGTTGTCATGTAGCGGTGTCCATGTAAGGGGTTGGCAAGTGCGGTGACATGAGTCACGTGTGCAAGGTCCTCCCACTTACACAGTATTACTAAAAACCATTGTGGGTTCATGGGAATCTTTTAGAGAATTGATTGACAGTTGCTGACTAACCCCGATTAGACAGGTTAGTCCCCCCTTGGTAGGTAGGCCTTGTGGGGAGTGCCAATGGTTGGCTGTTAGGGTGGCCCGTGGGTTATTGACTGTGGAGTACCATGCCGGCAGGTAGTCTGAACCCGAGTACACCCACGGGTTTTCTAGGGATGTTTAGGATCACCCATGGTTACTTGACTTTCCTTGCTTGTTTACTTTCAGTTATTCTTTACAGCTTATACTATTATACTTTGCGAAAATGGTTTTCAAATGAAAATGCTTTATTCTCTTTGTGTAAAATTTGAAAATGTAGCCCGTCTTTCTCTTTTAGAATGAATTTGGCACCATTGAAATGAATTCAACTTTTGAAAAAGAATAAGGGTAATGTCTCGTGTTTTGATTTTCAAGTGAAAAATTATGAAAGCTTACTTTTATACATTTTAGTTCAAACCTGGAATTTGTAGATCCTTTATTTACTGGCAGTTCTTTGGGATTTGTTTTTGGGCTCACCTACTAAGTACTTTTTTTGCTCACGCCTATCATTTACCTTTTCAGATGCAGGTTCCTTGTGTACAGGCTTTCCTGGTTTAGTTACTCAGTGTTGGAGCGAGGTTGGTTTTCAGTTGGGTGGTGACCCATGGGGTCACATAGAGGTATGTTGGTTGTGTAGTTTTTGTTTGTCTGTTTTGTTTAGTTTTTACTCTTTTACTGATTCTGGTTTTCTTTTGGGCCAAATCGTTCCCACCTATTTACTTTTGATGCCCGACACTAGTTTCCATCCCAGGGGGATCGGGAATGCCCCTCGGGACTTGCCGCGGGCCGGCTCGGGTGACCGGTTCAGGGTCGACCCGGGCTGGTTTGTGAAAAAATGGTATCAAAGCAGGTTTTCGTTATTTGGGTTGTCCGGTAGGTGGAGATTGGGACTGTCGGGACTCGAGAGGTAGGTACGGGAAGGACGTCATGAACCCTAGCCCGTTCCGCACCTCGAGTCGCCAGGGGTAGTCCGGGAATTGTGTCCCTGTCTCTTTCTGGTTTGTCTTGGATTGAGACATAACAATAGAGGCAAGCCGACGTTACATCGTGATTTCACATGGAGTAGTGACCTATGTGGAGTCTGAGTACACGGTTTGAATTCCTCCTAGTGGTCGATGCTTACTTGGGACATGGCCCACTACCATGTCTCCAGGTTGAGCGTGACTACTAGTCCCTCACTCCAGTGGTTGATGCAATTTGGGTACTGCTTTCATTTTGGATGGTGTAAGTGCGTTGTTGGAAATGAAAAAAAAGGTTTTTAAAAATTGGACTGATTTCTTTTAAATGACTTTAAATTTATGAAATGAGTTTTAAAACTGAATGCTTTTGGATTGGGAAAACTAGTGTTTGCTTGGAAAGTGGTCGAGAGTGGTTTGGGGTGAAACCTCGGCTACTATTTATGAACGTTTTCACATTTGAGAGGATGCATTGAAAGTGTGTGTTGGTGCGTGCTAATGAAAGTGGATGAAGACATGTGCAGCGGTTCATGAGATTACCTAGGTGTGTTTCAAATTAAATACTTGACTTTGTTTTCTAAATTGGATATTAAAGAGGAAAATGGTTTTGGAATGTGATTTTGGTTTGATAAGTAGATTTAGTATTTGGAAAGTGGTCTTGAAAGAAAGCGGTTTTGAAAAAAAAATAAAAAAAGGGCTAGTTCATGAAAAATATTTTGTGTTCTCCCTCTAAGAAAAAATAGGGTTATGTGATGTTTCAATGCCTCTTGATGAACCTAAACAAATATATTCACTTAAAAAATATTCTCTTTCCTACCTAGAAGTTGGTAAGAACCTCCTAGAAATTGTAATTATACTTTTCCCAGTACCAAAGTCTTCTTTTGATGTTCTGTGCAATTCTTGTTCAATTAAACTGAGTATCCAAAACTGCCTCTTTGCAATGCTCCAGTGCATTGCACACTAGTTCAGATATGTCATTATTTTGTAGAACTGACTATTTCAAATAGCTCATGTTGACCTTTGCAAATTAAAATTCTTTTGAAAAGATAAACATCTAACTGGGAAGCTCCTTCCATTCACAGAACTTATTACCTTTTCAGACCTCACACTCTTCATATATCTCACTTTTTTCGCATGCCTATAATGCAATTTTAGACCTCTAAGATCTTTGTTAAGTCTCTATAATATTCTCTCGAGGATGGAGGCCTATTTATAGACATTTCCCACCAATTCTAGAACTATATTTCCACCTTAGTGCCTTGTCATCACCAAATCATAGAGCACTAAAATTTCCACCGAAATTCACTATGTTTCATGAAGCACCTTGTATATTTTCCAGACTCTCAAATCTCATCGTAATCACGATGTGTTCTGTCAAATAATATGATCTGTTGTGATGCTCCTTTTTCTTTGTGCCATCCCAATGTTCTTCACCTTCACTACTACAATGCTCATCTGTAATGCTCCTTTCCTATGACATTTAACAAGATCATCATAATCACAAAGAACACCATCATCATTCTTCATGTATTTGTGAAATCTAATTCATGAATCCCGTCTTGGAAAAATTCATGAATTTTCTTTTTTTGATGAGATCTTAAAGGAAATCCACTCTTTGAAATTCTCAACAAACACCAAATTTTGGACCCTAGAAATATTGATAACACTGGAAACCTGCGCCATATTAGAAACCTTCTTCTTCAAGAACAACTATGTTTATTGATAATATCTTTTCTCCCCCTTTCGTTCATAAAAAATTCATCACAAGTTCTCCAACCAACTTATGATATTTGTGAAATACAGACCAACAAAGAATCATTAGAATTTCCATGGAATGTATTGTAACTTCCATGTCTTCCATAATCAACTTATTCAAAGTGAAGTGATTACCTTTCTTCTGAAACTTCCCTAATAACAAAAGACAATACTTGAAAAATATACCTTTTGTAATTAGCTTGTTCCAAACAATCTCCCCCTTTTAATTATTTTGTAAACCGAGATTCATAAATCACTAAACTCTATAATCTCAAGAAATGGATTACTCATCAACAATTATTGTCCCCTATGAGCTAACTCATTGTAGGAAATGAGAATTAATAACAGAAAAACCATGCGGTCTAAATGTAGTGACAATGAAACATTTTTGTCACTCTTCTTCATCCTTCAATAAACTGTACTCATATTCTATTTTTTCGAAACCTTATTCCTTAGTTTGAACCATCCAAGAAGAAAAAAACAATTTGTTTCCTACAACCACTCCAATAAACTATTATAATAGTTCACAAACATACATGTTGAATTAACATCTTACCCTCAACTCGCCCTTTATGTATGCAACCATAAGGATAGTTTTATGAAAACATTTCTCCCCCTTGACAACATTATCCAAAGGTAAGATGATATAGGGTATTGAAACTCATTCCTCAACCTTGATGAGAATGAGGTTGGACACCCATGTTCAACCTCAATTTAGAAAATGGTTCCTTTAGTAAACGTTTTGGGAAAATGTTAGCAACTTGTTCCGATATATGATCATACTCCAACTTCAACACATTATTCTCCACATGCTATTTGTTGAAGTGGTACTTTATGTCAATATTCGTTGAACAAGAATTTTGTACCAGATTCTGTGTAAGATTTATTGGGCTTTGATAGTCACAACTCAAGATCAAGGGTAACTTTACTTTAATAAGTAGATCTTCTAACTGAGTATTCTTCCACATAAGTTGGGTAGAATCTTTTGTGGAAGTAACAAACTCAACTTCAGTCATTTTAGGAGTCACTAAATTCTATTTCATTGTATTCCAACTAACAAAACTTTTCCCCATGAAGAAAACTCTACTTGATGTGGATATTATATCATCAACATTTCCTGCCCAATCAGCATCTGAGTACCCGAACAAATCAATATTTTCTGATCCATCATACCTAATTCCAAAATTTTTTGTTCCATTGATATATATGATAATTCTTATTCCATAAATCAAATTTTATTCTTTAGGAGTGATCTGAAATCTTTCACATAAGGTAATAGTATAGACAGTGTCAGGTCTTGAGAAAGTCAAATATAACAGACTTACAATCAGCTTTCAAAACTATTTCTGATTGAATACCATGTCTTCTCCATCATTAGACAACTTGGTTCCCAATAAATTGATATGGAAACTAGTTTCTAATTTTCCATTCCATACTTCTTTAGATGTTCCTTTGCATACTTTTCTTGAGAAATAAAAATGTGGTTCTTATTCTGTATAAATTGAAACCTAATAAAATATCTCATTTCTCCCAGAATGGACATCTCAAATAACTTCTTCATCTCCTTAGGAAATATTTCACAAGATCTTTCATCATTCCTAACAATGATAATGACATCAACATAAATAATTATGATCAGAGAGAACTCCTAACATTACTTTTTGTAAATATTTTTGTCAACTCTACCTTTCCAAAAATTCGTCTTCTTCAACAAAGTATACAATTTTTAATACCATGACCTTGGGGCTTGTTTTAGTCCATACAAAGCCTTCTTCAATCTACACACATAACACTATTATTTTCCAACAGAAAATCCACAAGCTTTTTCAATGTAGACTTAATCATCAAGATCACCATTCGAGATTCTAGATTTAACATCCATTTGAAAAATATTGTTACCTCATTGTGAAATAATAGAAAGAAATATTTTCATTGTTTCTAACCTTTCCTACAGATAAAAGGTTTCATTAAAATGAATTCCTTCAATTTGTGAATACCTTTTGAAAACCAAGATAGCTTTGATTCTTATCACTTCACCTTCTTCATCCAGATTTTTCTGAAAAAAACCAACTTTGTACCAGTAATATTCTTGTTGTCTGGCCTCGGTAAAAGTTCCCAAGTATCATTATTTTCTATCTAGTCAAGCTCTTCATTCAAATTCTAAACCCATTCTACATGATCAAAAGATTCATTCACATCATTAGGATCTACTTTTGAATACAAATAAGTATGTGTAACAACATTCATTATTATTCCTTTTGGAACCCTCAAATGTTGACCTCCAATAATGTTTTAAACCACTACTTTCTTTCTCCACCTAGGACGAGATGTTTGAATTTCATCTTCATCAATCGCAATTATAGAGATTGATTCTTCTTCTTGAGTTGGATTAACTCTATTGGAATAATTATCATAATTTCCAACAATATTTTCCTTATCCTGCTCAACTTCCACATCATCATAAGATTGCATTTCTTTCTTAAAATATTTTACAACTTGTACATCAACAAAATCAACAATTTTTCCTTTTTTTTTATACAAGAATCTATATCCGCTTCTTTCTGGAGAATAGACAAGAAAAATTCCATCATCCCATCTTTTCTCAAGATTTACAAGGTTTCCACCATTCTTCATTATAAATCATGGAATCCCAAAACCAGTTAAGTGTCTCAAACATAGAGTTTTCTATAGAACATTTCATAGAAAGTCATATCTAAATTTTGCCTATAGAAACATCAGTTTTGAATATACAGAGAAGTGCCCTTGGATTTCCTCCTATAATAATAAGAAATACTATGTTAAAGTAACATAGTTCTCCTCATCTCCACCTGATTTCTATTCTTTGATTCAGAAACCCCATTTTGTTGAGGTTTTTATGGTGAACTAAACTCTTGTCAAATTCCATGCTTCTTAAGATAACTATAAAAATCTTCATTCTTATACTCTCCACCATTATTAGTTCTCAACTTCTCCACTGAATACTCACATTCCTTCTCTACTTTCCTCCGGAAACTCTTAAACATTTTCAAAGAATCTGACTTCTGTCTCATGTACATAACACAAGTAATGCGAGTTAAGTCACCAATGATACTAATGAAGTGTAACACCCCAAGATTTCATAGTATGTTATTTCTTCAAAGTTATTCAATAACTTTCACTATACGCAACACCGAGTTCTAGTGCACCATGACTTACCAAACAAGCCGTTCAAAAGAGATTATGAATAGTATTAACTGAATTTTGAACATTACATAATCCTTATAATTTTATAATCTATATTATGTGTTTCTTAGACATAATGTAAAAACAAATACATTTTTTCAGATAAAAGAAGTATTTTTCAAAAAATGCAATTTTACCACCTTTTAATGGCGAAACATTTTAAATCCGATATTTGAAACTTTTATATATTCAATATGACAAAATAAACATATTCTTTAGAATAGGGACATAATAATTTAGTTTCAATAAATTTTTGGGGTTTTTCTGACAACTTTCCTATTTGGGTGAATTGTGAAAAATACTATATTTTAACTGAAAACAACTTTTTTAATCAAAATAATTTATGTTGTTAAATTATAAATTTTAATGGTATTATAGTATAAATAGATTATATATTTTACAATTTATTCCAATGATGGTCATTTTAAGTAACTTCACTTTGAAATTGGACATTAAAAAGTGTCAAACTTTTGATAGTTATTAAAAATATGCCATTTGGTTTTAATAGAGGGAATTAATTTTAAATTAATAAATGAAACTTTTATGTTTTTAAATTGGTAAAATATAAATCATTTTTGGATTCAAAATATAGAAATTATCTTAGGGTGAAATTTCGGTACTTTCCAGATAACTTTCATATTTTGATGAATAGTGAAAATTACTAAATTTTCATTAAAAACAAATTTTTTAATCGAAATAATTAATAGTGATAAGTTATTAATTAGAGTGATCTTAAATTATAATTAGATTATAATTTTACCATTTAATCCAATTTTTTTCATTGGACATAATTTAATATTCAAACTAGATATAAGAAAGTGTCAATATTTTGATAGTTATTATTTATTAAAAACACACTTTTTTGTTTCCACAACGGGAATTAATTTTAAATTAATTTCTGCCACTTCTATGTTTTGAATTTAAAAAAATTGATTCCATATTTAGAATCAGGAGATCAAAATTTTGTAAATAGGTAACTTTTATTTTTAGACATTATGAATAATTACTTCGGTAAATATTTTATTTACTATGGTTAAAGGGTAAATTCAGTAAATAAGAGTAAACAAATAATATTATAATAATACTAAATTACCCTAAAAAGTGTCCTAAACCTATTGGTTTATACATTTCCTACCATGGGAATATTTGGGTCGATTTTGGGACCCCATGGATCCACTTGTAAGTGATAATGACACTTTATATTAATTAAGTTAATGTAAATACAAAAATGACATAAGAAAATACCTTTCATAAAAACAATTTTTACATAGGGTTATATATGTTGTATTTTAGACTATAAATATTCATTACAAAGATAATAATATTTCCTACATAATGGTATTTTATTAATAATTTTTAGACATTGAATAATTAAATGTATTTCAGACACCATAATGATGCGGTATTTTCCTTATTAATGTCAGAATCAAATAATTGGTATTATAAATGTTACAAAAATATAATTTTAAAGTTTTGAGGAAATCCATTAATTCTATTGGTTAATATAACATGATATTATTTCTTAAATAATTTTATTAGAATTAATAAAGTTGTTAAGACTAACAAAAATCAATTATTAAATAGTGTCAAAATTGACATAAATGAGTTTTTAAAACAAATATTATATTATTAATTGATATTATATTCATAAAAATCTATGGTTTGGCCAAAAGACTTATATAATGATATTTTTATCTTTAATGGACCACTTGGGGGTCTCTTGTATTTATATAGTAAGTTTATTACCTATATAATATAAAAATACAATGAGACATGGTAAATGTCAAACTAATTAACTAAGAGTTAAAACCAAAAGATAAGGTTAATATAAGGACCCAAACCTGTATAAAATAAATTGGTTGAATGTATTTATACCCATACCCATATTATAATTTTAATAATACACTGTGGTGCCATTAGAAACCAAATATGAATTTATTATAAAATAATACTTTAAGTTTTTTCTAAAGAGCCCCCCCCCTTATAAAAGGACACAAGTTCTATACAATTCCTCACACCTCTAAAACCTTTTAGATCATCCAAACTCTATACAATTAATCTCCCTGAATCCCTCTCCTCCTCTTAGAATCATTACCTTAGGCAGAATACACTTTAAGAGTCCTTTTTAGTTCAAACCAAAGGGAGTTTCCCAAATTAAAGGTAACGATTTCTCTTAGCTTCTTTTCTTTTATTTTACTTCTTCAACCCCTAAACTCTTCTAATTATTTTCTTTTGTAACAAAACCATTATCCTAAATATACTAGGATATTTTTATGAGAATTATTCGAGCTACACTTACACACACCTCCATCTAATGGGTGAAGAACATAATGTTTCTGTGGAAGGCAACCAAACGCCTCACGAAACGATGATTGTTCGATTATCTCCTACCACCTATCACGGTGTCCATTATGATGGCACTGTAATTAAATATGCTATTAATGATATTTATTTAATATATAAGCTTATGTAGTTCCATTTTATATCATACCATTATTCTATGCATGATTTATATATATACGATAATTTCATTTGAGGAAGTGCAGACTACCGCCCCCACAAAGTGATATGACTCGTTCGTACCATACATGGAACGTATAAAGGATGGTGTTAATGAAATTAAGTAACATATAAAAGATATTATAGTATACTGGAATAATAATATACATATGTATTATTTGGTTTTTATTCCTCTCAAAATAAAAAATGAAATGCAAGTAGTGTTTGTGTCTACGTACAGATTACCATCTTCACGAACGTGATGAGATTCATTTCCCCATCATATCCATTCAATACTAATTCTCATTTGATGATTAAAATTAATGTTTAAGAACATGATATCATTATGGATATGAATAGGATTCAACCTATCCATAACAAACACGACTTATGTAACGAAGCATATAAAGGAAAATGAGTAAGTTAACACCTGAAACGACGATAATACTAAGATATTATTAATAAAGAATTGTTAAAAGATCATATATGATATCATATTAACATATATTATTATTCTGTAATTTAATAACAATTATTTCACCATTATATAGGAGTTTAAACTACCCTCAACCAAAGAAAAGTTCTAGGTAAGGTTTTATTTCACTATCTCTTCATTATCTGAGGTTGTTTATACGTAATTATCTACATGAACCTCTTTATCAACCACATCCATGTTTCTTAAAAATATATTTCAAAACATTTTTACTATTTACTATATAATGGGTTAAAGTAATTTATACCCTTATGTGTTTTGAAATGAATCTTTCCGCCAGTTTCTAAGCAAGGTACTTTTTGACCTTTCCGGTAAATTTAAGGTAAGAATGTTTTTTATATATACAGCGGGTGCGGCTATTTTCTATTGTCATAAACATGTAGAAGCTTCCCTTACAAGATTATAAAAATATTTTTAATTTAAGTGTTTTATTTTATAATTATGTGACTTTTAAATGATTACAAAATGAATACTTTAAGAATTTTTGAAAGGTACTCTTTATCAAGATCAGGATTTTAAATGACTTAAAGATTTATCTCTCTAAATATTTTTAATTAATGTTCATGTTTTCAAAATTATTTTAAGGATTTATTTATATGGACATTAATGTTTTTAAATGGCATTTATTTTCAAAAGTTACAAAGTGGTATGGGACACTTTTATTCAAAAATCTCTTTTAAATTACTTCCTTAATAAATGTGTGACTTTTAAATGATTTCAAAAAAGTGATATTTCTCTCAAATAGTTTTGATTTCGTCTTTGTCAACATCCTTTGATAGATTTTAAGATTATTTGATGTTGATTTATTATGATACAAAACTTCCATATTGTATTGAAGGTTTTGTGATATGTTTGACTGTGGATGTTTTATTTTTATACCATTCATGGTTTATGGAAAAGTATTAACATTTCGTATGCTAGTTTTAATACGAATGTTTATGATATGTTTAAACCTGTTCATATGAGGAATGCATTGGACTTGGTAAGTGACAGGTGGAGCCCACCATAGCTCCTCGATGCATCGGTAGGTCTCATTTGATAAACTACTGTCTTGGCACAAGGCCTTAACAAAATCATATTTATAGTCTTGGCACGAGGCCTTGACTATCTGGTTGTGATATTCTGGAATTATGCATTCCATCATTATGAAATTGGTTAGTGATATTGCATGCGATTATTTGACTAGTATAATATCCATGTGAATAGGTAAATGGCATTATTTTATTTTATTTTTTCCATATTATGTTGATTTTTATGTTTAAAAGTCTTTTGTTTTAAATATACATTGCCTTAAATGTTTATGATTATTTATTAAAGTTTCTGCTATATTGTTATCGTTACTGAGCATACGAGATCACCCCTTTTTATGTTTTATTTTTCCCAGGATTCCAAGAATCTTATTGTGATTGATATGTAGGGTTAAGCCAAGGGAATAATGGAATTTATAAAGTATTATTTATGTTTTTTTGTATGTTATAGAGTGTAATGTAACATTCATGTATTTAATCTATTTTCCAAGACTGCTAAACATATCGGTCCTTCGGGACTTGATTCCTTGTAATCATGCTAATGTATTAAAATAATACACCAACTCTGGGTAACAGGGGTCGGGGTGTTACATGAAGTACTTATCTCCATTCATTGATTTATTGATCACTAGTTCGAAAATATCATAATGTATAAGTTCCAAGGGTTGTTTTGAATGAATATCAACTATCTTCTATATATAGTTTGTAATCTTCCCTTTCCCACAAATAGTGTAGCACCAATCTCTTCTTCTAGATAAATCAGGTTATCTCGAACATTGCATTACATTTATAATGTGCACATGTTTCTCTAACACATATGTCTCAGCCTCTTATTCCAGAACTAATTTTCATCTTCCAAACCCATGTAACAAGAGTGTTGTACTTCACCAACATGAAACAAGTTCCTTTGGGTATGTTGGCCCCTTGTAATAATCATTCCATCATCTTCACTTTTCAGAAAAAACCCATCTTTTCTGAAGATAAATTTGTTGCGCTCATCAAAGAGTTGTGAAACACTCAGTAAATTTTCTTTCAACCCATCAATGTATAATGTATTCATGGATTTCATATTTTCTTTCCCAATGATGGATGATCCTACACCTTTGATCCTTATAAATTTATCATTTCCAAATGTCACTAGTACTTACTTTAAGTCTTTCACATTCTATAGAAAATTTAACTCTCATTTCATATGATAATACCACCCACTATCAAGAATCCATGGATATTCTCCATTTATGCATTTCAAAGAGGTTTCAACAACAACAGCTTTTTGTTCTTCCTTTTTATTCTTCACCTCCAGCTTCTGAGATTTTTTAAGAACCTTTTGTCGTAATAGTAACAAAACAAGACATCCCTTATCAAGATGTATGGTCTATTTAAATCTTTAAAGAATAATTTCCAATTGTTGGAACCTATTTTCAACATTCACACTAGCCTTTTTAGTTTTCTTCTGAACATTCTTCTCATACTTATTCTTTTGAGAGGATTGACTCCCCCTCAAACCATGTCTTTGATAAATTTTGGAACAGTAGTAATGTTTCTAGTTGAACCAACACATATTTTCAATGTGTCAGAATCCACCACAATACCAGCAGTATCCATAGAGTGAATATTTCCCTTTGAAAATTATATAATGACCAGAGTTGTGAATATGCATCTCAAAACTGTTCTTAACAGAACATTCTTGACCATAAACCTTCATATTTTCAATTTTCACTTTCTTCTTCAACATAGATTTTTGTTCAGAATTATCATAACCAAAAGTAGTAGAAATATTTCTGGAATCAGAATTTTTATGTACGTCTGATTTTTATACATTGATAACTTTGGCCGCATACATGGCTTTTGCGGCTTTGTTCTTATCAGAACCAGTTCCATCTTTCCTGTTAGCCATTGAAGGTAAATTTTGTTGATCCTTCTTTGGTTAATTATTACTATAAATTTTACAAAATTCAGAGATAGATTGTTTGAAACTGATATTCCTTTTTTCATCCTTAAAAATTTTCTATTGGACATGTTCCAACTCTTCTTCTTTTAACTTCAACCTTACTTCAAGATGATCATTAAGATTCATTGCATTCTCAAGAGAATTATTCAGATTATCAATCTATTTCTCTATATTGAATTTATCATTAAGAAAACCATCTTGATTGTTTAATGTGGAATTCACATATATCGACATTCAATTTTCCTTCTCAAGCCTTATGATCATTCTCAAACATTATTTCAATTATTCGTTGAGATGGTATTCAAGTTGATTTCCTTCCTCTTCATAACTAATACTCCCATAATATTCATTATTCACTTCTACAGTAAAGGTATTCCCTATATATTTCTCAGTAAAAGACATTTAATATTCAACTTCGCTATCTTCGTATTCTTCATCATCTTTATACAAAAAGTTTATTCTTTTTTATTTGAAGAATTTTTTATACATCCCCTTTTAGGAATATTTATATTTTTCAGATTTATTATTTCATGATCTTCTTGGCCTTCTATATTCTTCATCAATGTCTATGTATTTCCTTATTTTAGGGAAATTAGATGCAAAGTGGTTAATAGCTCCACATTCAAAAAAATTCAATGGAAGTTTTCCCTCATATTTCCTTGTTCCTCTTTTCACATTATTAGAAAACAAGGATTAAATATTTTCAATATTTTTACATACCTTATCTGCAGTGTCGGATTCATCATCTTTATATTCAATTAGAATATTATTTGACTTCTCATTCTTCACAGGCCTGAAATACATTTCTCTATCATCTTTTGTATTTCTTTTCATAGATTTCAATCTTCAAATTTCATAAGTGATGAGAGTGTTGTATAGATCGTCAAGAGATAATGTTTCAGGATCTCTATCTTCAAATTAAGAGAATATTGCATTAAAATTTTCAGGAAGAATTATCAATATCTTTTCAACCACTGTATAATACTCCATCTTTTCACCAAGATATATGATTGTGGTTACAATGTCATTGAACCTAGTAAAGAAGTCCCCAACTGATTCAGAATCACCCATTTTCAATTCTGCATACTTCAACCTCTAGATTCATAGTTTTTCCTTTTTCACTTTTGCATTTACTTTATAGTTGTTCTTCCAGTTATCCCAAATTACTTTATCTATATAGACATTATTCACTCTTAAAAATTCAATTTTACAAGGAGATGAGAGTAATTCATTTTTATCCCCTCCATCATTATCAAGATTCTTCTTACCAGTAGGTGTAAGAGGATCCTTGTCGTCAATAAGAGGAAATCAATCTGTTTTAGTTTGAAGAACCTCATACCCAAGATTCATAAGATAAGGAATCATTCTAGATTTCTATATATGATAATTATTTCCATCAAATATCACAATCCCCATACTTTTCATGCAATTCAGATTCTCCATCACAACTTCTCTTGAAAACATTAGTAATAAAAAATGAAGGGAACCTGGCTCTGATACGAAATAAAGTTCCCAGTGAAGATCAAAGTATCACCAAGAAAGGGAGGGGTAAAATAGTGATGTTTTTTTCTTTTATGTTTAATTTTTTAAAAAAACATTAACATCCTATTAAAGAGGTCATTCCTTGTTGAGTACGCAAAACCAAAGAAACACAAGATTTACAAGGTTCACTACTGAATAAGAGTAGTTGCGTCCTTAGTATAGTATGGAAACAATCTAGTACCATACAATCCACTTTAAAACAATCCTTTTATTTGGAATAAAATGTGTATGATATTATCTTACACTCATTTATCACTTTGAAAGCAATCCAATAGTGTGTGTGCTTCCTCTATGCTCAAATAGGGTAATGAAATGTTTCAATGATTCTTGTAGAACTTAAACAAATATGTTCACTTAAAAAAATATTCTCTTTCTAACCCAGAAGCTAGTCAGATCCTCATCGACTTCATAATTATACTTAGTATGATACCAAATTCTACTTTTTATATTCTATGAAAGTCTTGTTCACATAAACTAGGTATCCAAAACAGCCTCTTCACAAAGCTCCTTCTCATTTCACACTAGTTCTTTGAGCATACTCTTTAATAGAGCTCATGTTGACCTTTGAGAAGTAAACTTCTTACAAAATTCTCAAAGACTCACCGCAATGATCCTTCCTTTCGCATAGCTTACTGCTTTAGTAGAGATCACTCTCTTCGTAAAGATAATTTGTTTTTATGAGCCTACTTCACAATTTGAGAGCTGTAACATATTCGTTAAGTATCTACAATTTTCTTTCAGGGTGGATCCCAATTTATAGGATTTTCCCACCAACTCTAGAACCTTCCAAAGACCTAATTTCTATGTTAGCACCAAATAAAAGAACTCTGAATTTTTCACATAAATTCACTCTCCTTCGCGAAGCACCGTGGCTATTTTACAGATTCACAAAGATCATTGTAATCATTGAATGTTCTGTAAAATCCTTTGATCCACCATGATGCTCCTTATTTCTCTTCACCACTGCAATGATCTTCACATTCACCACTACAATGCTCCCCCACAACGGTCCTTTCATCTTCCATTCACAAAGCTCATCAAAATCGTGAAGAACACCATCAGTGTTCTTCATGGCTTTGCAAAATCTACTTCACGAATCCAATATTTTCAAAATTTTGTTTTCTTCCATGTTTTGATGATATATTAAAAGAAATCCACTTTTTTCAGGCTCACCAAACACCAAATTCTGGACCCTAATTTTTTTGAAAATTGTACCATATTGGACACCTGCTACTACAAGACCAACCATGTTGATTGATAGAATCTTTTCTCCCCACTGCCTTCAGAAATATTGCATTAGAAGTTCTCCAACCAACATATTATATTTTTGAAATACAAACCAGTAAAGCATAGTTACATTTTCCATTAAATTTATTGTAAATTCTTTGTCTTCTGTCATCCACTTATACAAAGTTATGTTATTCCCTTTCTTCTCAAACGTCCTTGAAAACAAAACAAAATACCTGAAAAATATAATATTCATAATCTACTTGGTCCTAACAATCTCCCCCATTGGATTTTATTTCCAATTGAAATTCATAAATCACTAAAATCTTCAATCACTGGAAATTAATTACTCATCCAAAATTCTAAGACTATGTGAGCTAATTCGTATGAAATAAGAATTATTGATAGAAAAATCATGTTATCCAAATGTAGGGACTATAAAACATCTTTGGAATTCTTCTTCAGAATTTTCCAAACCATGATCATCTTTTTTTCTTCCGAGCCTTCTTCCTCAACTTCAACCTTCCTGGAAAACAAAAACAATATGTTTCCTAAAACCACTCCAACAAACTGTTAGAATAGTTCACATACTTACATGCTAAATTCACAGCCTACCCATAACTCCCTATTTATGCATGGAAACATAAGGATAGATTTATGATACCATTATCCCTCGTGACAACACTATACAAAGGTAAGATGAGAGAAGGGATAGAAACACAAACCTAAACCTTGATAAGAAAGAGGTTGGACACTAATATTCAACCTCAATTTATAAAATACTTCATTTTGTAAAGGATTCGTGAAAATGTGAGTAACTTGTTCTGATGTAGGAACCTACTCCAAATTCAACTCATTCTTCTCCATATTCTCTTTGATGAAGTGGTAATTTATGTCAATATGCATTGAAATAGAATTCTGTACCCGATTCCATGTAAGATTGATTGTGATTTGACTGTCACAACCCAAGAGAAAGGGTAACCTTACTTCAACAAGTAGATCATCCAACTAAGTCTTCATCCACATAAGTTTGATAGAATCTTTATTGGTAGCAACATACTCAGGTTTAGTTGTTCTAAGAGTCACTGAATTGTGTTTCTTTGTATACCAACTAACAAAATGTTTACTCAGAATGAAATCTTCACCAGATGTGGATCTTCTATCATCAATGTTTCATGCCCAATCATCACCTGAATACCTAAACAGATCAATATTTTCGTAGATATCATACATGATTCCAAAAAAAGTGTGCCATTAATATATCTTAGAAATATTTTTCCTAAAATTAAATGTGGTTCTTTATGAGTGATCTTAAATAATGCACATAAGGTAACAGTATAGACAATTTATGGTCTTGATGGCTTGAAATATAACAGACCTCCAATTATCTTTCGAAACATTTTCTGATCAACATCATTGCCATATCCATCTTTAGAAAACCTGGTTCCCATTAAAATTATTGTGGAAACTGGTTTTGAATTTCCTATTCAAATCTTCTTCCGAAGTTCCTCTGCATTCTTTTCTAGAGAAGGAAAAATGTTCTTCTTATTTTGTATGATTTGAAACCCAAGAAAATATCTCATTTCTCCATGAATTGACAAATCAAAAAACTTCTTCATCTTATTATCAAATCTTTTAGAGGATCCCTCATCATTCCCAACAATGATAATTTCATCAACATAAACAATTATGATCAGAGATAACTCCTAAAATTCCTTGATGTAAATATGGTTGTTAACTCTACCTTTCCTAAAATTCATCTTCCCCAAACAAGTATCCAATTTTGAATACCATGCCCCCAGGTCTTGTTTTAGTCTGTACAAATACTTCTTCAACCATCACACATATCTTTTATCTTTCCCAATAACAAATCCACAAGGTTGTTCAATGCATAATTCTTCATCAAGTTTACCATTCAAGAATATAGATATAACATCCATTTGAAAGATTCTGTAAACTCATAGTGTAGAAATAGAAAGAAAGATTATGATTGTTTATAAAATTTCCACTAGAGAAAAGGATTCATCAAAATCATTGCCTTAAATTTTTTTAATACTATTGTAAACCAATATTTCTTTGTTTATTATCACCCCACCTTCTTCATCCATCTTTTATCAGAAAACCCACTTTGTACCAATAATGTTCTTATTGTCCATCTTGGGTATAAGTTCCCGAGTATAATTATTTTCTATATTTTTAAGCTCTTAATTCATATCCTAAACCCATTATGGATGATCAAAGGCATAATTCACATCATTAGGCTCTACTTTTGAATAAAAATAAGTATGCATCATTAGTTGTTTTTCCAGTTTGAACCCTTTGAGGTTGATCTCCAATAATTTTCTGAGCCTCTACTTGCCTCCTCATCCTGGGATGAGATATTTGAATTTCATCCTCATCACTTGAAATTATTGAATCTAACTCTTCTTCCTGATAAGGATATACTCTGTTGGAATCATTATCAGAATTGTTAACAAAACTTCCTTATCAATCTCAACTTCCACAACATCATAAGGATGATTTTATTTCTCAAAATTTTCAGCAACATTGACATCATTATAATCAAAAAATATTATGGTTTCTTTATTTAAGCATCTATATCCTCTTACTTTTAGAGAATATCAAAGAAAAATTCCATTATATCCTCTTTTCGCAAACATTCCATGGTTTCCACCTTTCATATTTATAATTCATGGACTCCCAACAACTCTTAAGTGTTTCAAACATGGAGTTTTTCCGTATAAATTTTTATATGAAGTCATATCTGAATTTGGAATATAAAAAATCAGATTTGAATATACATAGTAGTGCTAATGGCATGCCTCCAAAAATAATGATAAAGACTATGGTCACGTAACATAGTTCTTCCCATTTTGTACCAAGCTTTTATTATTTTTTTAGCAACCTTATTATGTTGATGTTTGTATGGTGAACTAAACTCATGATTAATTTCATGCTTCTCAAGATAAATTTCAATCAATTTATTCTTATTCTATCCACAATTATCAGTTCTCAAATTCTTCACTAAATACTAACATTCCTTCTCTTCTTTCCTCCTAACACTCTTAAGCATTTTTAGAACATCATATGTATGTCTCATGTACGTACCACAAGTAATGCGAGTAAAGTAACCAATGAAAGTAATTAAGTACTTATCTCCATTTGTTGATTGATTTCTCATTGGACTAAAAATTTCATAATTTATATATTCGAAGGGTTGTTTTGAACAAATTTATACTCTCGTATGCATAGAGTTTGTAATATTCCATTTCTCAGAAAAAATGTAGCACCAATCTATTATTCTTGATAAATCAAGAATATCTCGAACATTGTCTCACATTGATAATGTTCACATGTTTCTCTGACACATATGTCCCATCATTTTATGCCATAAATTATTTTCATCCCCCATACCCATGTAACAAGAGTTCTGTACTTCACCAACTTGGAGAAAGTTCCCTTTTGTATTTTTTCCTCTTATAACTATATTTCCATCATCTTAACTTTTCACAAAAAAACCCATCTTTTCTATATATTTATTTATTTCCCTCATGATAGCATTGTGAAATAATCATCAGATTCTGTTTCATCCCATTAACATAGAATGCTTTTCTGATTTCATCTTTTCTTTCCCGATGATGGATGATCCTACACCTTTGATAATCCATGGATGTTCTCCATTAATAGCTTTCAATGTGGTTTCAACAACAAGAGATTTTTGTTCTTCCATTTTATTATTCAACTCCATCTTTTTAGATTTTTAAGAACTTTTTGTTATACTAATAACAAAATATCACATCCATTATCAAGATGGATGGGTTGTTCACATCTTTCAAAAATAATATCCAATTGTTGGATCCTATTTTCAACTTTCACACTAGCCTTTTAATATTTCTTCTGAACATCCATATCTAACTTCTTATTTTGAGAGGATTGAATACCCCTAAAACCTTTTCTTCCATAACTTGTGGAATAATAGTAGTGTTGCTAGTTGAACCAATGCATATTTTCTATTTTTATGAATCCACCACAATACTAGTAGTAGCCATAGAATAAATATTTCTAACTGAATCATCCATAATGACTGGAGTTGTGAGAATGCTTCTCAACACACTTTTTAACAGAACTCTGATGACCTTCATCCTTATTATTTTCAATTTTATCTTTATTCTTAAAATTATATTTTTGTTTATACTTATCAGTACCAGAAGTAATAGGAATCTTTATGTTTTTAGAATTTTTATGTACTTCTGATTTTTCACAATTTCTAACATCAGCCACATACATGTCATTTCCAACTTTTTTCTTATCAAACCCAGTTCCATATTTCTTATCAAACATTGAAGTTAACTTTTGTTGATCCTTATTTGGTTCATTATTACTAGAACATTCACTAAATTCTGAGATAGATTTTTTGAAACTGATATTCCTTTGTTCATCTTTAGAATGTTTCTGTTGGGAATGTTCATAATTTTCTTATTTTTCCCTTTAGATTTACTTCAATATGATCATTACGATTCTTTTAAATCTCAATTGAATTCTTTAGACTATCAATCTCTTTTTCCCACTAGAATTTTTCTTCAGGAAATCCTTTTTGATTGTTTAATGATGAATTCTTATCTATCAACTTCTTATTTTCTTTCTAAACCCTTCTTATCTTTCTTAAACATTCCTTAAATTCTTCTTTGAGATTGTTTTAAAGTTGGGTTTCTTCTTATTCATAACTAATACTCCCGTAATATTTATTATTCACTACTACAATAAAGGTATTATCTCTATATTTCTTAGAAAAAATATTTTTCATATCCATCTTTGATGTCTTCTTTTTCTTCATATTTTTAGATAATGATTCTTCATTTTTATTTGAAGAATTATTTAACCCTCACCTTTAGAGAATATTTATCATTTTCACCTTGTTTATAACATGATCTTCTTATCCTTTTATATTCTTTATCACTGTATTAATTTTTCCTTTTTTGAGGGAAATTAGCTGCAGAGTGGCCAACAACTCCACATCCAAAACCATTCAAGGGATTCTTCCCCTTTTATATCCCAATTCTTAGTTTCACATTCTTATAAAAGAAGGATAAAATATTTTTATGATTTTAATATACCTAATCTTCATAGTCAGATTTAATAGATTCATCTTCAATATAAATTTTCTTTGACATCCCATTCTTCACGGCCAGGAAAACTATTTCAATGTCAGGTTATTTTTTATTTACACAGTTGTATATCATCTTATTTCATAAGTGATGAGATTGTTTTGTTCATCATAAAGAGATAATGTTTTAGGATCTCTGTCTTCCAAAAAATAATCTCTTTCATGAAACTTGTTGGGTAGAATTCTCAGTCACTTTTCAACAACTGTAGGATCCTCCAACTTTTCAACAAGATATCTAATTGTTCTGAAGATGTCACTAACCATTGTAAATAAGTCCCAAACAAATTCAGACTCACCCATTTCTAAGTCTCTATACTTAATCCTAAATATTTATAGTTTTTTCTTCTTCACTTTTGTATTTCCATCATAGATATTCTTCAGCTTATCCCAGATTCCTTTAGTTATAGAAATAAATTTCACTATTAAAAACTCACTCTCATAAAGAGATGAGAGTAATGTATTTTTAGCTCTTCCATCATTCTCAAGATTCTTCTTATCAGTAGGTGTAAGAGTAACCTTGTCATAAATAAGAGTAAATTCATCAATTGTAGTTTCAAAAACATCATACCCAAGAGACATAAGATAAGGCATCATTCTATCATTCATGATATGATAATTCCTGCCATAAAATATCACCATTGCATTATTTCTCATGTAATTAAGATTATCCATCACAACTTCTCTTCAAAATATCATCAAAGAACAAACGAATGGAACGCAGCTCTGATACCAAATGAAGTTCTCAATCAGGATCCATGTATCACTGGGGGGTGAATCAGTGATATATTTTTTCTTTTATGTTTCCTTCTATTTGAAACAACCTTCACCTCCAGTTAAATATTTCATTCCCTCCTGAACACAGACAACCACATGAACACAATATTTACAAGGTTCACTACTCAGTAAGAGTAGCTACGTCCTTGGTATGGTACATAAAAAATCCAATACCACACAATCAACAAGAAAGAAAATCCTTTTATGTGGAATAAAATGAGTACGATATGACCTTACATTCATGTAGCACTTTGAAAACAATCTAATATTGTGTGTTATCCCTCTAAGTACAAATAGGGTAATCCAATGTTTCAATGCTTCTTGAAGAACTTACACAAATCTATTCACTTAAAACAAATTCTTCTCTTTCTTACCCAGAAGCTAGTAAGAGCATCTTGGACTTCATAATGATACTTTGTCTGATACCAAATTCATCTTTTGATGTTATTTTATAGTCCTATTCACTTTAACTAGGTATCCAAAACTTCCTCTTTGCAAATCTCCTTCTCAATTCACACTAGTTCGCTGAGCACACTAGTTTGCAGAGATCACCAGTTTTCTGATCTCACTACTTCGCAGAGCTCACTATTTCGCATATCTCAAGTTGACCATTGAAAAGTAAAATTCTTCTACAAATCAAAATGGATCTATGTTAATCTTCTTCCTTTCATAGAGAATAATTATTTCATAGAGCTCACTCTCTTCGAAGAGCTCACTTTCTTCATGAGCCTTATTCGCAATTTGAGAGTTGTAAGATCTTCGTTAACTCTCTATATTATTCTATCAGGGGTGGAAGACTATTTTTAGGTGTTTCCCACCAACTCTAGAACCTTTCATCCACCTCTACTCCATTTCAGCACCAAATCGCAGAGCTTGAAAATTTCTGCCAATATTCACTCTTTTTCACAAAGAACTATGGACATTTATCAGATTCGTAAATCTCATCATAATTGAGAAGCATTCTGTCAAATCCTTTGCTCCACCACAATGTTCCTTTCATTACATCAACGTAATTATCTTTACTTTCACTTCTGAAATTCTCACCTATAGTGCTCCTTTCCTCTTCCATTTGCAACGCTCTTCATAATCTCAAAAACCGCCATCAGGATTCTTCATGTCTTTGCGAAATATACTTCATGAAGCCCACCTTCGTGAAATCCATGAATTTCCCATGTTTTGAGGAGATCTTCAAGGACATAAACTTTTCACAATGCTCACCAGACTCCAAATTTTGGACCCCAAAAATTTGGAAAATATTGGAAAACTATGGCATCTTAGACATCAGTCTATGTAATAACATCCATGCAAATTGATAGCATCTTTTCTCCCCTTTACTTCATAAATCCTGTATCACAAGTTCTCCAACCAACTTAAGAACATTATGAAATACATACTAGAAAATCATCATCATATTTTCAATGGAAAGTATTGTAACTTTCTTGTCATCCATAATTTAATTATACAGAGTGAAGTGATTCCCTCTCTTCTAAAACTTCTTTAACAACAAAAGGTTATACCTGAAAAATATACTCTTCATAATCAGATTATTACTACCATATTACAATACCAACCAGCCTATGAACCGGTACAAGTAATTCCAACATGGGAATCCAAGGATTAGAAAATGTGTATTAGTCTTTATGTAGGCATTTCACATTCAATAATTAACACAAGTCTTGATCAGTCAAACATACAAATTCAAAATTCAACCATGAGTAAGGAGTAATGAGGGTCCAGGTGAACTATCCCTAAGTAGTTTTCACAATACAAGTAAATAGTTATATAATAGGTTAGGAAAATTAACCATGCTACAATGGATATGACACATCATGATCATTCTAATTTACATTAATTTATAATAAAATAAAGAACGGTATTCAATCACACATGCCACTATTAATTTTTCATAATTAATTTATCTAGTGAGACAAATGAATTATTTCATTTATTAATTGATTTGATCCAAGAATATATCATTATATTTAATATATCATTATATTCTAATTGGTCACATCATCTATAAAGTATATTTTTAGGATAATATAAATAAATTCCTTTTTATAAATAGAAAACATACACATCACTTATCATTCACTTGGTTCCATTTTTCATCTCATTTTGGTATTGGAAAATCTGTGCACCTCAAGAGGTCTATATTAAATTTCTACCTATGTTATAAGGGTCAAGGAATATAATTTACCCACCAAAAGAGGTGGTTTTATTTTAGGTGACCAACCACTAATGGTGAAGTTTAAATATACAATGGATATCTAACTTAAGGAATTATTATTTATAAGATTAAATTCACATTTATGAGGCAGTGCAAGGAAAGTATGGTGCATTCCACAATGGTGTATTTTATAAACATTATAGACATTAATATAAAATTATGAGACCACCTACCTTATAATTAGGATTATTTACTCGGCCATTATTGGGCTTTGATTTGAGATGAATTCAGAGAAATTGAAATCATAGACCAACACACAAATAATGGAGTGAATTATCTCACATTAAGATGTCACCAAATTTGGTGAGATAAATGAATAAAGGATGTAGAATTCTTAGACATACTGATACGCTTACAATTCACCCTATGGTGTTCGATTCGTAGCTCAAAAGATAGAGTTACATGGAATCCTATGAAAGGATGAGAGGGGATCTCAAGTGGCATAGTATGGGAGAAAAAGTGGAAGAATGGGATGAATAAAATAAATAATGTGGAAGGGGGAAATGGTCATTTACCCCAAATTAATGATTCATGCAATTTTCCCCAAGAGTTTTCCAAACCATGCACCATCCATGTGGATTCATATGTCTAGGATCCATTCCCTGTAGGGTTCAGCAACATGGTCTGAGATAACTATATTCCAATTGTGAAGTTCTACTCGTTATGTTGAACTATCCATGTGGTCTAGGTGCATGGTTAGGAAAACCGTTTTCATCCCATATGACCCTCTTTGATATTATATATAGATATTTAGCAGAGTCATACTCCCCCCCCCCCACCAACATGGTTTAACAAACTATGTGACACCACTTAATGGGCTACATGGTTTCTCTTGAGGGGCCACAAGATTTAAACATATTGTGTACCCTGCCTGTTTCTCTCAAAATGAAAGTTTTCAAATATTGTATCTCTTGAAACTCACTCACACTTTTGAGAAACCTATTGTACCATAAACATCATCCAAAAATAACACTTTTAAGATTTAAAAGTCTTCCATTCACATTCTAGGGCTTAGTTTATGATTTAATCCATCCACTAAACGAAAATTTCAAACTCTCGTGGACTTTTGAACCCATTCCAAAACACAAGACATTACAAAAGTGAGTCCATTATGGTGAAATAATATTAAGTAAAACCTTTTAGTGGTGAATTCAATATGTTGTTCTTATGTTATAGTTTTGAGTAATGGACAATAACTATACCCCTAAGAGGAGTGATGTCTAAAATTATTTATGATCCCAAGAGTGTTCATGGCTCATAAAATAAATGATAGACATACTAGAGTGAGCTCTATTGAGTGTGATAAGAGATTAAAAAATGTATTTCTCTTAGATAACAATTATATTTGGTGTATTGCCTTTATAATTGTAATGTAAAGGCCATAGTAATGGATGTTTTACCTTAAGAACCATGGATTGAGGGGATAAGTGTGTTGAAAAAGGGTCTAGTGGTTAAAAAAATGTTATTGGGATAGATATATTTGAGTTGATTTATTTTAGGACAGAGTATGAAGTCCATATAAGTGTGATTAGTGGAACTTAGTGATTGTAATGAGAGGGAGTGGTATCTCTTGAATGTGTGGATCCCAAGGTATTTGGTAGGAAAAATGATAAGATCATGGGTAACTATTGGAAATCCAGATGATGCTTGGATAGAATTTAAAGTGGTATTCCCATGTGTATATGAACAAACTATCATGACATTTCAAATTAATTATTTTTTTAAAAATGATTTATAACATATTGAAATTCAATGTTTATCTATCATGTAGTGTTGGAGGTTTTAGAGTTTTTATTTTTAATAATATATAAAAAAATTTAAAGTTGGGGGTTTGAAAAAATTATGAAGTAAAACATTGAAAAAAATTTGGACATTATAAACTGAAGTTAGTTTTTGGTGAAATAAAATAATGTGATCAATTTATTTTCATTACACAACATGTAAATTTAATAGTTTGATGAATTTCATTTAGTTTTTCAGTAATTTTCTGGAGGAGGTTAACCAGGATCCATATTATCCTTTAGCCCCTTAAATCAATTCACTTAGATGTGGTCTTGGTTGTAACCATAGTTTAACAAAGTTGCGCATATTAAATAGAGTTTTAGACAAAAAAAATTCATAATATCTTAATGATAATGGGATAGAAATGGAATAAAATTTTTTCCTATCAGAACAACATAACATCCCCATGTGTAATCTTAGTTTCAGTTGGTTATGAAAACACCCACTTTTTGTGAAAAATACAAGATATATAAGTCCAATCATAGAATAAATCATGCCATAAATTCATTAAATTATTTTTAATAAAACTATAAAGAAAACATATATAGATGTTATTTATTATAAATCCCTTGACATGTTTGTAGCTTCCTCCCCACAACATCCCACCATTTAGCTCCCCATCGAGTGAAGGAGGAGGCTCAAGTGGTTCTTCTCCTTCCTTTATGTTCACCATATGATGATAATAAGTTCAATAACAACTAGGATTTTTATATTAATTCATTGGATCTACAAAATGGAATATTTTCACTCCCATTTCCGTGATTCCAAAAGAGTTTCCTGAGGTATCGATTCATAAAAAGTGTAAGGTGGTTTTAGAAAATTATTTTTGTAATAATAATTGGAATTATGATTTGGGTAAGGATATAGAATTTCATCACTATTAACACAACTAATAGTTTTTATCCACCTATTGACCATATTCTTACCAAATTTAGTATAACTTGTTGGGCTATAACTTGAGGAATTTCCAAATTTTAGTAGTGACATTATGACTAAAAATAGTGTAAATTATCTCTAATGATAACAAATTTTGGGCCTTTTAACTGATAAATTGTACTTCCTGGTCATAAAAATATTTATTTTAACACCCTATGATTTTATGTTATGTTTTTAAAATAAATTAAATTTCTTTAACAGTTTAAATTACACACAACCCTGAGTTTTAACAAACCACAGTATACTATTAATTTGATTATTCAAACATAAATGTGAAAAATTATCCATTAAACTTCGTGGTCTGAATATGAATGATTAAATTTTGAAAATAAATTATTAATTTTTTGGATAATGAAAATATATTTATAGTAATGTACGTAATTTTTAGTATAGTCATTATATTCTTTAAGAATACTTTTTCAACTCAAAAATTCTTTTATTTTTTTCATGTAAAAATTTACTAAATTTAATTTCTTCCACTTGTAAAAAAAATTGAAAAAAATACACATAATTTTTTATTCAATATTTCAAAATTAAATTACACTGACTTTTTGATAATTTTATGAAAAGGTAAATTCTTCAATGAATAGTGAAAATTACTAATTTTTATCAAAAACTACATTTTCATTTAGAGAATCTACATGTCAATTTTGTTTTAAATTTTTTTTTTTGAAATTAAAACTAGTAAAATTTTATTATTATTAATCCAATTTCGGACATTGAACTCAATTTCATGTTGAATTTTGATATAAAAACTTTTTTTACTTATGAAAATTTTTTATTTGAAAACTTGTTTCCATCGCATCTATGAGTTTGATTTTATATTAAATCATGTCAATTATAGAAATTGAATTTAGTAAAATGGATTATATTTTTAGAATTAGTATAATTGATATTATATTTTAAGTTAAACTTATTTATTGGTTATAATAAATTCTAAAAAATAATAGAAATTAATTATCATTGTTAAGTTTATATCAGTTTTACTGGATAGTTAAAATAAAAATATAATGGTTAATATAACCTAAAAAATTGAATAATTTATACTATATGCCAATATTTAGTCTTTATTTCATCTATGATTCATGAATGGTCTATTTTGGATCCATTTGTAATGTGTAAAATGTGGGTATATTTTATTCTTTACAAAAAATTTATGTGTGTCCCCCCCACTCATAAAAGGGAACCCACAATTCTCTACTCTTCACACTTTTAAAGCATATTAGTTCACCTAATACCCGCCCGAATACATTTCTAAATTACCTCACCATGTCCTAGAGTCCTATTATTGGTTGTAAAACCGTCATAATATGTCTTTTGGTGCAAAACTAATGTTGTTTTTTAAAAGAAGATATATCGTTCATAACCTAGTTTTTTTTGTTTTATTTATTCTTCCACCTGTTTCAAATATTTTTAAAATATTATGATATAATATTATTAGTAAATTATATATAATTTTATTTTAATATGATAATTTAATCACCTATACTCATCTTCTCTTCAATAAAATTGAAAATGAAATCATCGATAATATGTATGGTAGACAACCACCTAGTGAACCAATGTAATTCGTTTTCCATCACCGCCTCTCACAGATGGATATAATGTGAATTTAAAGTATATATATGAAATTTATGAAATAATTTAACTTATGGAATTATAATATCACATATAAATCCTTTCATTATGATCCACTGAAAGAATATAACATAGCTCGTGTGTATGTGTGGACTACCACCTTCAAAAAGTGATGTGATATGCTTTTAATTTTATTTTTACATGGATAGAAATAAGGATAATTTTAATGAATATATATTATATATAATATATCAAAATTATTTTAAAATTTGAATTAATATTTACCATTCTTTTATTCCACAGGTTGTAAAATAAAAATGGCGTTCAAGCCTACAAACGTCCAACTGTCTCCATGAATTGTGTAATTCATTATTATATTTATACCTTTATGATAACTATTATTATATATACAGTGAATATATATGATATTAATATCATTATTAATATTATGTATATTATAGAATAATAATAAAATTATAAGGACCAAAACTACCGAATAAAAACATACATGGAAAACGAAACAGTTGACACCCATAAATAATGATTTTAATAAGGAATTATTAACAAATTGATGTTGAAATATTATAAGTGAATATTTTTTTATATTATAACTATAAAAATAATTATATTATATAATTATAATAAATATAAATTTATTATATCGGATTTCATAGTTCTTTTAAACTAAGTTGAACTTGAGGTAAGGGAGTTGTGTCTTACTTGTATTCTCGTGGGACACATGCCATTTTCACTACTTGTTTCTTTTGTGTGGTCTATGTACTACCCACGATTGTATTTTATGAGTATTCTCATTAAAATTATGGGATATAAATATCCATATAATTTTATTTATTTCATGGGTCTTAAAATTCAGAGGTTACCAAAGTGGTAATGGAGTTATGATACTATCTAATTATTTATCAGGATTGATTACGATTATTCTTTTGATGAAAAAATATAATGATGTATCTATCAACAAACTCATGAATTTAAATATAATATATTAATTTCAACAAATTAAATTTTTTTAGTTTCATTTTCCTCTATTTATGTACTCTAGAGTCCAAAAAAATGTTTTTTAGAAATAATATCTTTATTTCTCTCTTCAGTAAAAAATTCATTCTCTTCCATTTCCATGTTTTATAAGAATATTTTCAATAATTTTGTTACTATTATCAAAATATTTGTTAAATTAAATTTTACCCATTTTTTAATTTTTACAAAATGGTTTAAAATTTATCTTATTGTCATTTTTCAAATGTGTTACTTTGTGAATTTTTACCAAGAATGTAAAACAATCTTTGTTTTAACGTGTAAAACATCAATGGTATTTTTCATAGCCATGAACACTTGATTATTAAAACATAATTTAAAAATTTAAAAATTTATTTTCAAATGAATTATTTTCATTAAAGTTTGGGATATTTTTTTTATTTTAAAGAAGTAATTTCAAAATGGAAATCATATTTTCCTAAAAAATGTTTTAGTAGTATATTTGTGGTATTTATTATTTTATGGGTGGACATAGAATTATATATCCCTAAAATACTTTGGTTAAATATAGATATCACATGAGATAAAAATGGTTGGAATGGGGAGTAATCCTAGTTTAATAAGTGAATTTTTGCACTGTGATAGTATTGCGAGTGAACCTTGACTAATATGATGGTTTGTGAAGTGAACCCATTCCACTATGATAGTATTTTAAATGATCCTTAACTACTAAGGAAAATATTTTCTATTCTTTTTTTTTCCATAAATCTATGTCATTTTCCAATATTATTCTATCATGGATTTTTTTATTATGATTCATGTCTTATGAACCAAAAAGATTTATGTCATGATGAAAGTTTATGATTGATGATATGAAGGTTGTGGATTTAAAATTCTATTATCATGTTATCATACAATTATTCTCATATTATACTTTTGTGATCATTGATATCTACTTTGGCTTCCCTTACTGAGAATCTGAGCACACCCTTTCCTATGTTTTCTTTCCCCAGGTTATGAAGAATGGTATTTTGTATGATATCTCTTATAAGTGTTCTAGTTATAAATATCTTATTTGGAGATGATTTAGTTCACTTAAGAACTATTGGTTTACATGTCCATGTTTCCAAAGTTACTATACCTATACGATTCTAGAGTGGATCGTTATATTTTGTAATGAATATTCATATAATAATATCTAATATATATGTATGAATTTTGTGGGTCACTATATTTTTTATAAGATAAATATTTAGTTAACCTTTTGAATCAGGATAAACTATAGGGATAAATCTAAGGACATGTCTAATTATTATAAAATATCTGAGAATTTGGGTGAAAGATAGTGAAAGTGGTGTCCATGTAATTACATCCCTATATAGACATAACAACTAGATGTGGATCGATAATGTATGTACCTAGGTGTAATAACTACAAAAAGGGTTTATTGGGATTTAAATTTATTATAACATTGTTCACAATAATGGACCTTGTTTTACACCAAGTTTTACACTCCCTAAGGATATTTGGTTTGGAAATTACAAAACATTTATGAACTATATGAGGGATTTGGATAGATAATGATTGTTAGTGGCATAATAAATACCTAAGGTCCCATAAGAAGAATAAATGATATATTGTATTATATATTATATGAATAATTTGAATGAATATCTAATTTATCAATATAATTAATAATGTTTGAAGGTCACACAATCTAGTTTGGTTTTATTAAAGGATTGGAGATAGAATAATGAAGTTGAGGTGGGGATAAGTAAACTCAAATATTGATGTATATTATTTGATCATTGTCATAAGAATACCTTTGTAACATAAAAAGTATTTAGAAATATAAATTTGAATCCACAATGATAAAATTTTGAATTAGTGGTTAAAACTGCTAATGGTATGACGAAGACATTGCTAGTCTACGATTCTTCTTTGGTTGAATTTTGTGGGAATATGATTTTTAAAATATTATTATTCTTCCTATGGTGAAATTTTATGTCATATTATGAATGTATGGGGTTTATATATATATATATCCCACATTAGTTTTAGAGGAAGTGATGTCACATTTTATATTCTAAACCAACCTATGATTATCTATTAGTCTGATGATAAATATGAACTTCTAATGGAAATTGCATCCATTGTATTGTTTATAATTCCTATTGAAAAGTGGTTTTTTATTTCATATGTTTTGGGTAAAACTCAACATCAAATATATTCCTATTATGTGAGAGTTTTTTATGTTTTTAGGGAATAGTTATCTAGTCTTTCGATGAATCGTTAAGTAAAATTCTCAAAAGAACACATATCTAGTACCAATCCTAATTCAAAGACTCCATATATAATTTTCTTGATTGAGATGTTGGAATTGAAAAATAAATTCCAAGACAATATTGAATAAGGATTTATTTATCCAAGTATTTCACCTTGGGTGAACTTTTTTTTGTTAGGAAGAATGATAGATCGATGTAACTTTATAATGATTATCAGGAACTAAAAAACACAATCATGAAAAATTATCATTTACCCTGTATTAATGAGTTATTTGATCAACTGCATGGATCTCAGCAACTTTCAAAGATTTACGTTCATTCTCAATATCATAAATTGAGTGTTGAGAATTTAGATATACATATGACAAAATTTTATACAAGGTATTGACCCTATGAATATATAGTGATGCCATTTTTGTAATCATTCCCCCACTATCTCTATGGATTTAATGGTTTGATTATTTAGAGATGTCCCTGATATGTTATTGGTAATCATTATAGATGATATTATTATAAATTGAAAGAGAAAATAATATAATTAATATCACTTGATGGTTTTACTGGAGACCATGAGGAACTATAATTTATATGAAAAATTCAACAGGTGTGAATTTTGGCTATAAAAGATGTCATTTTTTTGTCATATCATCTCAAGAGATGGTATATCTGTCGATCCATAAAAGATTGAATCTATTGAAAATTGGACCTGAAAAACCATTTTGTATATGATTTTATTTTTTATCGATTTTTATATATATTATCAATGGTTTTTTGAGAATACATCAAAAATATATTATCCAGTCACCAAGTTAACATGGAAGAGATTCAATTTACTTTATATAAATGAATTTAAAGAAAATTTCAAGGAACTGAAGAGATGTTTTTTCAATGTACCTATGCTTATATGACCCTATAGTAAAGAAGGGTTTGTAATCTATAGTGATTCATAAAAAAAGGAGTATGATTAATTATTATATATAATTATATGGTGATCACTTATTCCTCATGACAATTTATGGTTGTTGAGAAAAATTACCCAACACATGATTTAAAGATAAGTGTGGTAATTTTTTCATTAAAGATATAGAGGCATTATATTTATAGAGAAAGGTGTGATAAATATATTGATAATAAAATTTTTAATTATAGATTTACTCAAAAGGATATGAATATTGACCGAATAAAATAGTTGTTGTTAATTAAAGATTATGACTACTCAATACATTACAACCTAGGGAAGGTGAATGAGGTGTTCAATTATTTGAGCCAAAAGATTCTTGCAAGATTATCCATAATTTGGATAAAAAAATATCTAATATTTATAGATTTTTCATAGATGATCAAAAAATCATAAAGTATGAGAAATCTGATTTTTCTCAAATAAGTGTCCAACTATCTATCCAAGTGAAGATTAAATAGGCTCAACAGAAAGATATAGATAAACATAAGAAGGTACGAAATATTCCTATGTTTAACCTTGATTAGGATTGAATGGTAAGGTTTAGGAAACATGTATGTAATTTTTTTCCACTATATTTTAAGGAGCATATGACAGAATAATCTCATAGTTCTTTATTCTCTATTCATCCTAGAAGTAAAAATTTTGTATATAAATCTAAAAGAGTAAGTCTTGTTGGATGGAATGACGATGGATATTAAAGTGTTTATATCTCACTTTTTGTTATATCAACATGTTAAGGATTTGAAAGAAATGTATAAGGGTATGTTTCAATAATTATACATACCAAACTATAAATGGGTAAACATCACCATAGATGTTGTCATTAGATTCCCCAAACATCTAAAGGAGACAATGTAATATGAGTTGTAGTTTACCACCTTGTAAATTCTACACACTTCATTTATATCATATAATATTTCTCCTTGGAACATATTAACATTATAGATATTAAGGAAGTGGTAATGTTTCATGGATTACCAGGTTTTATTGAATTTGATCAGGATTTAAGGTTACCTCAAAGTTTTGGTGAAGTCTTCATCATGTTCTAGATATGGAGTTATGTTTTAGTACAGATTGTCACCGTAATATAGTTGGTCAGTATAAGAGAATAATTCGAACCCTAGAATATATTATAAGATCTTTTTTAATTTATTTCAAAGGTGGTAGGATTCTTCACCTTCCACTAGTTGAATTTTCTTAAAATAGTAGGTTTCACTAGAGTATTCATATGGATCCATATGAGGCCCTATATGGAAAGAAGTGTGAAACTTCAACATATTAGGATAAAGTTGGATAAAGAAAGATATTTTGGGTAATAATATATATGAGGAAATGGTATACAAATTTAAATTAATTCAATAATATATCAAGGCACATCGGAGATAACATAAAAGGTATACTGACAATCGTCAGAGTGATTTAGAGTTCATAGTCGATGAGAAGTTATTTCTATGATTTTATCAAAAGAAAAAGGTTATATTATTTGGGATGAAATTAAATATAGTCCCTAGTTATATTTTACCTTTCATGTTGGTTGATCAGTTAGGGATGGTAGCTTATAACTTGGTGCTTCATAGAACCTCTCTCAAGTTCATGATGTGTTCCATGAATCTCTCATGTGAAAGTATATACCTGGACATTCACATGAACTAAATTAATATGTCATACCAATATATTAATATCTTTATTATAAGGAAAAAAATATTATAAATTATGGATTTTTTAGAGAAATTTCTATGAAAAAATACCACTCACCTAGTCAATGATTTAAGGTGAAACCACTAATTTGAGGATGCTACATGGGAACATGAGGATATGATTGAGATGAAGTGTCCTTAGTTTTTTGTGTCATAGTAACAAAATCTATAGGTTTAAATTAACTTTAATGTGGGTAAAATTAAACACACTGATATTTTATGAAATAAAAATCAAAAAAAATTAATTTCTGTGGTATGTTTCATTACATGCAACATCAATTTATAATGAACGACAATTTCTCATTAATATTGTTATTTAAACATGAATTTTATAGCATAGACATTAAATAGGGAGTTATTAATAGGAATAATAAATTTATAAAAATTTATAAAAATTTCTTTATATAAAAATATATATTGACAAATAAGTACATAATTTATTGTAAAGTCTTTATATGCTTCAAAAACACTTTTTTCAATAAAATATGTTTCCATCATTTTTGAACAAATAATAAAATTATTTTTTTATACATTACTAAAATATATTTTTTATATGAAATTAATTTTTGGGATAAAAATTAAAAAATTCTCTTTGATATAAATTTTGATAATTTTTTAAAAATATTAATTTTTTAATGAATAGTAAGAAAACAAAAATTTATTAAAAAATTTATTTTTGTTTAAATAATTTGAAAGTTATATTTTGTTATAATATGGTTTTAAAAGTTAAATTAGTTAATATATATTAATATCATTCCAATTTCTGTTATTTTAATCAATTTCATGTTGAATTATGATTTAAAAACCTCTTACACTTGTTAAAACATTTTCTTTGGAAAACTACTTTTTCATCGCAACTGTGGGTTTGATTTTAAATTAAATTCTACCACTTAGGTAAATTGAGATCATTTAAATGGATAAAAAATTTAACAATCATAATTAATATTATATAATAATTTTAACTTAAATTTTATTCATAATGAATAGTAAACTCAATAAAAATTAATTACCACAGTGATGGTTGAAAAGGTTTGACCTGGGGTTAAAATAAAAAGATAAGGTAAAAACTAAACTAAAAACATTTATAAATTTCATTTTTTACCCATATTTAGACCTTATATTATATAATTATTGGTAATGGTCCAATTTGGATCCATTTTTAATGTGTAAAATGTGGATATAATATATTCTTTTGCAAGATTCAAAGTGTGTCATCACGTCCACTTATAAAAGGGAACCCCTATCCTATTTTATTCACCCTTCTAAATAACTTTTATTCATAAAATAACATTAAAAAATACTTAATAAAATAACTACCCTCATATTATAATCCATATATTAATTTTAAACCATCCTAGTAAGGCTTCGAGTACAAAACTAATGAGGTTTTTCGATGAAGATGTATCATTCTTAACTGAGCATTTAAGTTTTATTTCTTCTTCCACATCCAAAAAATTTTATTAATATATGATTATATAATAACATAATTATATTAAATATACTAAAATTATATTATGTTAATTTCATAACCTATTTTCAACTCCTATTCTATAAAATGGAAAAAAATTGCTGATCGTGTGTACGGCAGACTACCGCCACGCGAACTGGTGTAATTCATTTTCCATTACCACCTCTCATAGATGGATATAATAATGGATTTAAAGTATATATATTATATTTATGGAACAATTTTACTTCTATAATTATAATATGACATCTACCTTCTCACCTTCCAATCAATTGAAAAATGATAATGTCGCCCGTGCGTATGTGTGGACTACCGCCTCCATGAAGCGATGTGATACATTTTTCTTCTTATCTTGAAATGGATTGTAATAAGGATAAGTTTATTTAATATATATTTTATATATTTTCTAAATATTATTATGTAAATTTTTATTAATATCAACCTTTTCTTTTGCTCCATCAGCCGGAAATTGAAAACAATATTCAACAATACATACAACATATTGTCTCCAAGGAATGTGTAATTCATTTATATCTCTATACATTCATGGTTGACTCTAAATATGAATATAATTAATATTAATGATATTTATATCATTATTATAATTATTCAGAATAATCAAGGTACATGTACAAAAATTACCAATACAAAACTAACATGAAGAATGAAGCAGTTAACACCCAAAAATGATGATTTTAATAATAACTTATTGATAAATGGATATTTATATATTATTATTAGATAATTTATTATATTATAATATATTTAAATTATTTTATTATATATTTATATTAAAAATTAATTTATTATACATAAGTTTACAATTATTTTGAAACAAGTGGAACTCGAGGTAAAGGACTTTCATCTCATTTTTTCTCACGGGACACATACCATATTGATATCTTGATTATTTCTTATAGTTTATATAGTACCCATGAATATATATTATTATTATTATAATGAAAATCATGGTGTATATATAACCTTATAAGGTAATTTATTTAATGGTTCTTATTATTTATAAGTGAACAAAGTTGAAAGGATTTTATAATAAAATCTCTTTATTTATTAGGATTGTTTATTATTATTACTAAGATGATGAAATATTATAATCAATATATCACAAAAATAATTAATTTTTTTAACCTCTAGTTTTTTCTATTAATTTAATGTTTATGTTAAATTTTCTTCAATTTATGTATTCAAGATTCCAAAAGAATGTTTTTAGATAAAAACTAACTTTATTTATATCTTCAGTCTGAAATCCTTTCTCTTAAATGTCCATTTTTTATAAGAATGTTTCAAAAATTATTTTTATATTCTAGAAATATTGTCTAAAATCATTTTTACCGATGTTTTTATTTTTAAATTTTGTATTAAAATATATTTTTTTAACAATGATCTTTTTGAATTTTTTCTGAGTATGTGAAAAGATTCTTTGTTTTAACATGTACGACATGAATGGAATTTTACACCATCATGACCACTCAATAATTTAATATTTCCTTTAAAATATATAAATTTATTTAAAAATATAATTATTTATTTTATATTTGAGAAATTTTTATACTTTAGATAAGGGATTTCAAAATAAAAAGAATATTTTCCTCAAGAATGTTTTAATGGTCTATTTATAGTATTTATATTCAGTAACAACAACAACCTCATATGATTCTCGTGATTTACTAGGGATATTACCTAATGATATCATATATATCCTTTTATAGATGTATTATCATTATTTTTATAATATTATTAAGAAACCCATTCATTTTCGATGGGATATGTTAAAATTAATAAATGTGATAATTATGAAACCTGTCTCTTTTCCATGATTTATTCCATGATAAAATGTTTATGAAACCAATTTCTACTTCAAAAGTTGTGATATTATGAATATTTTGTGATCTTTTAGAATAAATAAACATAATATAAATTATATAATGGGTGGGCCTAGAATTTTAAATACCTACAATTAATTGGTTAAAGATGGATATACCTTGAGTTAAACAGGGCTAGAAAGGGGAGTGGACCCTATTCAGTAAGGAAATTTTTCCAGTATGATAGTCTTAAAAGAGAACATTTAATATTTTAATGGTTTGGTTAGTGAACCTATTTCACTATGATAGACTTTTTAATGATCCTTCACTACTGAGGAAATGATTTTTTTTCTTATATTTATGCCAAAAATCTTTGTCGTATACCAATGTTATACTCTCATGGATTTTTTTCTTTGATTTTTTTATGATTCATATCTTATGAATTGAAATTATTTATTACATGACTCAGTTTTATGATCTATGATACACATGTATTGATTTTCAAATTTTATTATAATGTTCTTATACCCTTATGCTCATGTTATTCTTATTTGATCATTGATATCTCTCATGTGTTACCTTAATGAACATATGATATCACCATTTACTATGTTTCCTTTCCCAAATTTATGATGAAAATTATTATATATGTTGTGTCTAAGAAGGTTTCTAGTTATTAAAAACATATTGGGAGGTCATGTATTTCACTTATGAACCAGATTTTTATATTTACAAGCTTCCAAAGATACTAAAGTTATAGAATTTTGGAATCAATTGTTATGTTATTTAATGTATATTTATCTAAAATGATGTAATATCAACGTATGATAATTTATTTTCATTATAATTATATCCCACATGTTTATGGATCTAAAAAAATATCCAAATTTGTTGGACATATTAGTAAAAATGTGGATTTTAATTTACTTGTATTCTTAGGATTTCACACAGTTTTGGCCCGTTTTTCTAGAATTTCATCATGGTGTCCCCAAGTCATCTCTTCCTACCATTAAAACATAAAAATAAGTACAAATACCTATTTAAAAAAGTATTTTACTTTGATAATATTTAAAACCTGTGTAGTTCAAATGATGCTCAAAATTATTTTTGAGTTCCCATAATAATTTGAAGCAATAGATGTGAGGGTTGAAAATATAGAAAATTATTATATTATCCATACAAAAAGTGGGAGTTAGTTATCAAATGTGTGTAATTATTTCATATAAATTATTTTATGGGTAAGGGAGTCTAGTGAAACAATTCAAGGTAGTTGTATTCTAGTCCTGTTATTGAGATGGTGTAAATATTGGTATTTATTTTACCATGTGACCCTTTGGGGTAGTGTATAGAATGAGGTAGATGATTATAATTCAGTGTGGCCATGTATGACCAAATGGTTGACCTTATTAGTTGGTCATAGAAAAATGAAATTGGATAATCTCATGATTTGTGTAGGTAAATTACGTTTTAATAAATGTGTGTGATATGGTCTGTCATAGTGGTTTATAGTTAGAATTATACAGCACCCTCTAATAGAGAGATAGGTGTGGTAATTTGTGTCTTCTAATAAGATATTAGTTATACTCTTTTCTATCATGCCTGTTTTCCCTAACAATTTGAATAGGGTTGACGATGAATCCCATATGTAACCTCACCCTGAGTGATACAGTGGTGGTTTTTAATATAGTATATGATGTGGCATAAGACTCACCCTGAGTGAGAGGTAGTGGTGTGAGATATGGTATGAGAAAAAACCTTCAGTGAGAGGGTAATCATATAAGACATGGTATGTAATGAGGTATTATAACTCACCCTAAGTGAGAGGGTGGTGGGGTTAGATGTGGTATGTGATGTGGCATTAAACATCACCTTAATTAATAGGATGTTTGAACAAGATGGGATATTGAATTAGGATTCAGTATGAGACTTTTCCATGAGTTATATGGTAGTGTTCAAGATTCCTTAGTTAGAACCTACCCTGAGAAATGGAAATTAGTATTGGTTCTATTACAATATGACTTCTCCCATAGACATTGGCTGAAGGATGTGATACCGCATACTATGGTGGATAGGTTAGCACACAATGACCTGACATGATTAATTACATTTTATAAATGTATTCATGTTTTATTCTCTATAATTACATAAAATATATATGATTTCATATATTAGGGGTGTGTTAGTATATCCTAACTAAGTCTCATGATCACACCCTGTATAGTCACCCTGGTGTGCATATAGACCATGTGTTTGGATTTCATGTGACATGTTGTGCATTGTATTTGGTTAGATTATTTGGATTGATATTGAGAGATTGGACTCAGTTGGGACCATGGATATTATAGTTGAGTCTCCCCTATATTTTGTCATTTATTTATTCTATATTAATTATACCAATAGAAAATCCTTGATATTTGGTTTTATGATTGTTAGGGGTACATTATTGGTATAAAAAGTTAATATTATTGGTTATTGATTATTATTATTGTTATTATTATTATATGTGATGATACCATGATTATAGTCTCCCCATGTTTCTCATAATCTATCACACTTATTCAGAAGCCTATAACATATGGAGATGTGCACCTATGGTCATGGGGTGCTCTGACTAGGGTGTTATTTGGGTGATTTTATCCAATGTATTACCCTAATGACTTCTATTCTAGTTAAATGAGAATGTGTTTTGAGAAAATAATTAAATTCATATTAATTATAACCTTGAGTAACCATTCCTACTCACATATACAGTATTTTGAGAAACCATATAATGTATATAGTGAGATAGTCTTTGCATCTCTCATATATTTTGGATAATTTTTTATTTTCAAACTATAAAAGTTCCACATATATAAATATCAACCAATTTTCATCACTAATTACCTTAGTAATAATATTTGGTTTGATATATATAAAATATAATCTCTAAAAAATATTTTTTATTCAATGATAATTTTTTTGTATCATTATAAATATAACTAATAATTGAATCAATATGATTATTTTTTAGGGTCCTACTTGTCTTTTATAATGATTTTATTATGTTTTTCCATGTAACCATGGGTAGTATTGTCTAAAGATTCACTGTGGTGGATTTCTTAAATTAAATCAGTAGCCTTTTCATTGGTCATATAGAATTTATTGATAATAAAAATATACATATTAACCATGAATTTTTATGAAATAGGGTTGACCACATGTGGATCTATATAGCTGAAATTAATGTGAAATAATTCTTTAATAAAAATTATTATATTATTAAAGACTCTATATGCTAAAATATATCCATTTTATGACTATACATATTCAAATTTGTTTATTTTTAAACTCAAATTTATAGTTACATTTTAATTTATTAATGGTAATATTATTATTTTTTTGTTGAGTTTTCAAATTTAACAAAGGAGACATAAACATTACTTTTTTGAGATATAAAATAAATAAAAGTTAATATTGCGAAGTAATAAACAATTAAATAATCATAGTTCATTACAAATATACTAAAACTCAAAATATTTCAAAAAAGTCAATTTGACTCAACTTTAATGGTTATGGGGTAAAAATTACCATCTATGGTTTGAATGGATTTTTTTACTTACCTATTTATCAAGGATTTTACACATTTTTATTTTTGTAACGCTAGTTTAGGTATATTCTTGACTAATCCCTTTATAGTAAGATATAAATGTGACAAAAATTTATAATTATCCAAAAAAATTACTAATGTGATGACTATGTAAAAATAACATTAAAATTAATTATAATAATATAAGTATTAAAATAATTATATTAAAATTTTTAAATACATTAAATGTAAAATCTGTAACTTTAATAGAATGATAAATATTTCATTAATGATTCTCAAAATTAACATGATGTCGAAATATATCTATCCAATAGTAAGAAATTTATATTTCAACCCATAAGAAAGTAAATCATTTGGAATTAAAATTGATGTAAAGATATCAACATGACAGTGTTTTATTATTTTCCTACTTTTTTATGAACTTGGATCTTCTTTTCAGGTATGTTTTCCTTCTTCTGGTCATTTTTTTTAAAAGAGGAGTTTCTGGAAATTTTTGAAGTACACGCTGTGTACTTTATAAGAACGCTCTGTGTACTTAGTTTCCGCATGAAGCTGTCTGATGGTCGTGTAATGGCCACACACATGGCCTTGTGCAGGTGACCTAGACGCTACCTAATACGGGGTACAAAAATAGCATGTACACACCATATACTTCTAAAGTACACACCGTGTATTTTTTTTATTAAACGCAATGGGGTCGCGTCTGATGGATAGAACCACATCCTTCTAGGTTTGGTTCTTTTGGGAGTGATAGAATGGCGCCAATCTTCCTCTGAGCTCCCGGTCAAGAGTCTGTTATCTGAATAAGTCATCGTCGATTGTATTGGAATCGCCTCGAAATGTTCTTCCTTCTGTGAGAGCTTTGTTTCTTGATTCCTCATCTTTCTGAAGTTATATTCGGTTGAACTGTTTTAGCGTATTTTGTAGATCTACAGTGTTCATGGGCGATTCAAGGCTTGAGGTTCACGTATAGAGATCTCCCAACACCGAGGTATGTGTTTTGTGCCTTTCTATTGATATTATTTGAGTTATATGTGCAAAAACCCCCAATACCCATGAACGGGGTATTGCGCATTTTTCCGTTTTCACCCTATTTTTTTCTGCTATGATTATATGCTAGAGTTGATGAAAACTGATGTGAATAGGGTTAATTGATATGCTTTGGAAGTGCTTTCCCATGCATGATTTCTAGTTTTGACCATTGGGTCGAGGTTCCATGTTAGGCTGATGTTTACCTTCGATTGCTAGTATAGTAGGATGAGGTGTTTGTATTCTTACATGTTGTTATGATGTAGAATGATAGCCAAGTAGTTCATGAGGTTTACTTTGACCGATTTTCACTTTTATACTTTCTAGACTTACACAGTGCCGTGAGAACCATGTTTATAGACCATAGGGATAATGGACGTAAGGGATTCTCCATAGTGTCTATTTTACATACGATGCGAGACCATAGGGGTAATTGACATAAGTGCTTCCTCAGAGTGTATAGATCCTTTAAATGGGCTATAGGGGGAATAGATGTTGAGTTCTTCTCTAGAGCACCTTTAGTTACCGATATTAGACTATAGGAGGAATTGACGGTGAGTGCTTCCTCAAAGAGTCTATGCTTAAGCTGAACCAAAGGGGTTAGAATGAGTGTACTACCCAGAGGGTTTCTTGTGTTTCTAGGTAGAACCAGAGGAGATAGGCTGTGAGTACTTCCCAGAGGGTTACCTATTTGTGATTACCAATTTTGTTTAGCTCTTTCTTGATATATTATATTTAATTAATTGAAATTTTTAATTGTTTACTTTGGATATTTCTTTATATACTTTATTTATTTTCTTGCTACCTACCATATATTCACTGACTATTAGGAACAGATCTTGGGGTGGTTTCCTTCTAGAATTTAGTCTCATGCCCTATTCGGGATACGTTTTTGGTCCCAAACAATTTATATTGATGTAGGTATAGATAAGGGAAATCTCCCTTCTACTTCAGGTACTTGATGTGTTGTGGAGCTAGAGAGTATGGGACCAAGCTATGGATTGAGATGATGATGAGTTTTTTACTTTGAAATCTTTTATACTTGGGTTTAGTACTGTTGTATTCCAACATGGTTATTTGTTTGGCTGCTTTCTTAGAAATATGTGTCATGCATCATTCATATATATATATATATATTTGTGTGTGTGTGTGTGTTCTCTAGTATATTATTTTCCAGTATTCTACTGTTTACTTTTGTAGGGATTATTTCGGATTCATCTTTTTCTATTTCGTTATTCCGCTGTGTTACTCTACCAATGAGGGCATAGTTTCCCCACTATCCCACCCAAGGCCCTCACTGCTAGTCGATAGCCTCTGGAATTCGGGGAAATTCACTTGAGGCCATGTGACCAACCATGTATGGGGCACCTCTAGGTGGATTCCAGAACAAGGACGTTACAGTTTTTAGTACCTAAAACTATCATATAAACTCCTTATACCATCACTAAGATCTTAAATATTCAATATTCACTAGATATAGGTCTAGAAAAAATATTTTCCAAGTATTATAGTCATAGAGTGGTGATATATAATCAGGTATCCTACAAAACATCAAATAAATACATTTTTTACTTCCAATATTACCATGGATTGAGAAAAGGTATCAAATAATCCTTTTTTCACCTAAACCCACATACCATTCACAATATAAATAGATAAAATTCCTTTAGGAAAAAATAATATTGGTTTTATAATTATTTGAACTAATATTTGAACAATATCTTACACCATCTCCATGAGTCCCCCAAAATTTGAGACTCACTACTTACTTTTAGTATAATTACTTGACATAATAATAAATATCTAAATAAATTATTCAATTTTATATTATAGTAACCTAATCCTTTCATAAAATTTTGAGGTCCTTGGGATTATAGAATTTTATTAAGAGTGTCTTTACCCTCCATATTTTTTCTAACTTCAAATTCAATTAATCACTTCATGCATTTTTCATTTTATTTTATTTTTTATATTTTTTATTTACAGTAACTCTCTATATTAATCACATATTTCTAATTTAAAAATAAATAATAATTCATTTTAAAAATATTATAATTATCTTTAACTCTAGTAATTATCACTTTTATCATCAAATAATAATCCTATAGTTACTCTTTTTACATTGTAAATTCTTCTATAATATCATTTAAAAAATGAGATAAAAGGTAAATAAAATATTATTTCAACAAAGAATATGTTTGTTTTATCCTTTGATACATCATATCCTCCATGTTTAAAACCACTATAGTTTTCCTAACTAGCACTAAATGTAGTACCCATTATATAATTGTTTAATTTAATTTACCTTTTTGTACATTTTCTAAAAATTTGTATTTTTTTTATTTGGTTTTTATGTGGAATTTCATTAATATTCCTAGAAAGTTACCTCAATATATTTTCCATAATTATTAGAGTATATATTATTCTATGATTTTTTTTGATAATATCATAGCATGATCCCATAATTTGGCACCTAGGCTTATTATAATGAATTTTTAGGTACCCAAGTTTATTAAATTATTCTTTGGTGTTGTTTAATTAAAATCAAGGAGACTTTTTTGAGTAGAAATACAAATTATTTATTTATATACAATTTTTCCAAGATAGAATAATGAAAATATAATATAAATCAGATATACAATTCAAATTCCTTCGGTGTATTATTAACTAGGGTAGTGTGTTTCAACTAGTTGTGATTTTATTTTCCGTTGGGATCTAAAAATGTATCATGGTTTTTTTAGTCTATAAATAATAAAAATTATCACCCTATAACCTCAATCAATTATACCAATTGAGGTTTTTTCAATAATTATTAACTTGTAGGTCCTAAGTATTTGGTAAAATTATATCTTCAGGAGAGGTATTGATATTATTTTTTATATTTGTTTTTTAGTTATCACATGTAAACATTATTATATAATTATAATGAAATTTTATTATAATGTATTAATAATCATATTTGTATTAATATGAAAATTATTTGGTGTTTAGAGGAATTTTCCCATTATCTTTCCTTAATGGTAATTAACATAGGATATAAAATTCTAATGTCTATGATGCACCCACCATGCTCAAGTGGTGTCCAAAAAAAAGGGAATAATTACATTGTTAGTGGTAGGATATTAAGGTTATAATTCATCTTAGGGAAGTTCAAGGTTTAGTTTTTCTTTAATAAAGGTGAGATATGATGATAAAAAGAATTATCTATGGTTATTAAGACAGAAATATGGAATTAATATACTCAATTGTAGAGTAAGGTGGGGTAAAAGCAACGAATCTAGTTAATTATTACTAGAGAAAATTTATGTTTTTTTTTTGTTTTTTTTTATTTTGGAATTTAATTTTTAATTTTAAATTGTTACTTGGTTTCCTAAAAGGGTAATTGTTTTAAGGGGTATACCCATATCAAAATAAAATAATTCTATTTGGAAATAAAACGTCTTTGTGATTGTGTTTATGTGTGAAATAAAAAAATACTATTATATGGAGAGGGTTCTCCGGAGGTCATCATGTGAGTGAGAATAAATTAATTTTGAAAAAAAATAGTGGATGATATAAGGTAGAAACCATAAAAAAGTTAGGGTTTACACCATCTTACTTAGGTGCGTAGTTCTTGATCAAAGGAGGGTTGGGTCACAACCCCTTCTTAAGTAGCATATATTTATATATATTCAAAACATATATGTTTGTGTCTGAATATACATATATATATAGTAGTTGATATATTTTTAAAAAATTGAGGATAGAATAGAAGAGAGTGAATGATAGACTTCACTAAATAGAACATAGTATTCTCCCCTTATATTCCATGTGTCCCACGTATTCCTTAAAATTTTCAAAAAAAATGAATTTTAAGGTCGATATCTATTTTAGAAAAATGAATTTTCTATTTTACTCATTTTTTACATAGATCAAAAGGGAGAATTTTTAAGTCCATTTGATATATTTTAGATGGTGTTATTGATATTTTTAATATTTTCATACTAAAGTTGATTAAAATATAGCCTGTGAAAATTGTTAGAGTACCATTTTTTAATATTTGGTATAAAAAATTATTTGTTTTGTTTGGTAATTTAGAACTCTTAAGATATTTTTTTAAAGATTAACTTGGTAGTAGATGTGTGATATATTTCCTAATAAATATTATAATGGAAATCGGGCACAATGAGATCCTACTATGACCCATGATTTAATGACCGTAATTTTTCATTGTATGGATTTAAAATATTTTATAGATTATTTTTGGATGAAAAAATTGAGTTAGCATGAGATTCCAAGTCATAGGGAGGCTCAGTATTAATATAATAAAAATATTAAATATATTATATCATGAGAATAGTTTTTCCCAAATATTTTTGAATAACTCATAAATGGAGTCTTGGATGGAATACCTAAGACCATAGTTGATTCCAAAATGTGGTTTTTACCTTAGGTGTGATATAATCCTTGTAAACGTCGAGTGTTCATCTTGTGTTTTATCATGTGTGGAATAATACTTAAATAAATTAATATATTTATCTAGTTATTATAATTAAGAATAAAATATTTATCCTCTATATAAGAATAGTTATATAAAATCCCTAGGGTTAGCCTCATAACCATATTGATTGAAATATGATCTATCAAAGGAGTATTCTTAGATGACCAATGATAGGTCATGGATTGGAAATCGGTGTAACAGTTGGATCTTGTGGATATAACCAATGATTATGATGTGGAGATGTTATTCATTACTGGTCAATAAAAACATAAGGCAGTGTGTTGTTTATCATTTTCTTATTCCCCATTTGATTATCTGATAATGAACATGATTCAAACCCTCTAAATGACTGATTCGTGAGTTCATCATGTTTGCATCCCGGGTTTATCTTCCTTGGATTTTGGAATGGGTTTTTTTGATTATTTTTTGTCTATTATTTCTTCATTCATCATATAATAGAAAATAATTGACTCCAAATTTAAAAATGGTTGATAATCATTCCACATTTTTGTTTTTTTATTTCTCCCACCTCTCATCATGTAATCATCGTCGGCATTCCATTTAGATGGAGGTTCAACAAATACCCAAAAACTAATCACTATGCATTCAATATTTGGTGAAAGGTTTAATTTTTGTTGGTGTGATATCAATATTGATAACATGATTAAGGTTTTTATATGGCTATGGATGGTCGGGGATGGATTCTGATCAGATAAGGAGTCCTTTTTTGTGACTTCATATATGTCGTGTGGTGTAGAGTGCTGAGGATCATTTACCGAGAAGAGGATGTAGCCAGAATCCATTGATTGATTATGGAAAGGCTTAATTGATCTTATATTAGTGTTTATCAAATGTTCTAGTGGGGTATTAAATGGATTAGGTGACATGGAAAAGAAGCATATAATAGTTTGTATTTTCTATGAAAATACCAACAACATGAAGTGTACTCATAAAGGACACAACCCATGTGGCTCCCTAATACAGAACTAAGGTTTACAACTAGAGAAAAATATCACATTTCATGTGAACTTTTGTTGTTGGATCATGATGTTCCTTAGAGGTGCACAACCAAAAACATGTCCAGGTATACTGGAAGGAAAGAGTATATAGGCACAACCCAGTACTAAGACACGACTAGGTACATAGAAACAACGAGATTACACAGGCATGACCCAAAGTACATGGGCATAGTCTTGTGTACACAAACATTGTAAAGAATCATTACAAGTGACATTTAATTACTACATTCCATAAATATAGAGAAATAAATTTCATGTGATAGAATGATACATGGTTAAACTCATATGAAATGAGACATGTTATTTATTCATAGTACACACCATGTACATTATCTGGGTAAAGATGATTAAATCAGACTCTTTAATGCGACCAATTTCAGTTGTGTGTCTTCCCATGGTTCATACCTTTGAGAGTACAATGTGGCATTAAATCTTGATTAAAGGGTTTTTATCCCGTCAATGGGATTATTCTTGGATTGAGTTTGGGGATCCCTTCATGTGACCCGGGGTATGATCCTCTCTCATTTTTTACCTTCCCTAGGTGGAGATTGAAGAATCATCATGACCCACTTATATGGGTATATTATCCCCTTATTAGGTGGTTATTCTAGGTATAGATTGATATACTATAGAGGGCCTATGTGAGATCCCATATCAATGTATTGATATTATCATAGTTTTAGTATGTACATAATTGCATAGGCTTTAAGAGATCGACCTCTTGAATGAGAACCCTTAATGATAACATGGATCATGGAGCGAGTTATCCAAGGTGAGAATTACCTTGAATCATCCAGAAGAATCTTCTTGTTGGTGGTCTAGTGGATACCTCTTAAGACTTGGTATCTATTATGAGTATTTTTAGGTTATTATTCTTATTGATATATCGCATATTCTGGTGAACATTTATACATTATGATGAGCTAAATACTCTTTGAGTTTTTATGTTTGGTGATTTTAGGGTTCCCTCTTGTAATTTTTATCCTCACACCTACATGGGATCTGCTCACATGTGTTGGGTCTTATGCAGATGATAGGTCATTTGATGGAGTCCTATGAGGAACTAGAGCAGGAAGAGAAGAGTGACACACACATATCGTGGTTTATACAATGCGTTTCATTTGATAGTATTCCGCTCCTTCTTAGAAGGTTTGACTCTTTTTGTAGTTTTGGTGATCTTGTGTTTGGACCTTTATGCATTATAGTACTTTTATATTACTTTAATGTGGTATAGATGTTATAAATTCATTATAGTATCATTTTTGTTTTACCTTTTATAATTTTATTGGTATTTGGTTAAGTGTTTATGTGTATAAGTTTCTTAGGCTAAGGCCTCTCATGTATGTGATATGCCTACTTATCACAGGTATCTATCATCTGACCTTTTGGAGGTGGTGTTGGGGTGTCACATTATGCTTAACACTGGCCAGGAGGGCCTCAATGCATCAGGTTTTGATAGAGTGGTATTAGAGGTAGGTTCATATTAAGACCATAGTTTGGATATTTTAGAGTTGTGCGGATTGGGTTGAGAAATATAAAAATAGTGTTAATGTGTTTTGAGTTCAACACTCAGGACAGGGACACCAGTGTCGGTGTGGTGGCCTATATATCCATTCACCAAAACTATAAAAATATTCTTGTTAACTATGTACATATAGATAATTATTATTATAAAAAAAATGGTACATGCATCATAATGGAATGGGTTTTTCTTCACATGTCCTTATTATGACTTCTCTCCAAATATACCCTTTGACAATGGAATATACTGATTATTTCTAGATTCCTAGGTGAATATAGACACCAAGTATTTCACAACAAGATTATGATGATGATATGCATTGTGACAAGCCTTTAATGCAGGGACCTAGATATGAGGGAGTACCTCCAAGGGGTTTTCATGCCTTTCCACCATCTATTGAGTAGAAGGTTGCTTTAGTAATAATGGACGAGGATGTGTGATGGATGAACATACTCTATGAGTTTCAAAGGTAGTGATGTCTCTTATTTTGGGGTGATCCATGCCTACATGATGCATAGAAATAGTCATAGGTAGTTACCCGAGTTTTCCTCCTATTGTGGAGACCTAAAAATTAGATGGCAGCCCTATCGGCAAGTATTTTTAGGTATCCATAGGGTGATGGTGGAGTATAGTGACTCTGACACATTATGAGAAAACCCTCTCTTGGAAAAAGTTTGATAATATATTTATGGTGGAGTTATATCTATAAAGGCAGTGAGTAGTACAAATCCAAGAGCTTTTTCAACTTCAGCAAGGTAGCATAATCATGGTAGATTATTGTTTTAGGTTAACCAACCCTTTAAATACTCTATAGATATGTTTCGAGATTAGTTCTTCCAAACATGAACCATTGAGGAATTCTTACACTAATATATCAAGGTTTGAGTTATATCTCTTTTCATTCCTACCTATGGTTGATTACTTGATCCTGATTTCGGAGTCTAGATATTTTTAGGAGAGAAAATGTTGATAGTTGCTGCTTTTAGTGGGAAAACAACCGTTGAGACCTTGGAAGTGGATAGTCGACTAAATAAATAGGAACCCAGGTGTCTCGTACACTTTAGGATACAATCTTAGGATAGATAGTATGTTGTGCATGGCTATCAATATGGATCTAGTTTGATAAGAGATAGGGTGTGTTTCTCTTATGATAGTCAGGGAAATCTCATGTGGAATTGTCTAACCTTCCATATAGATGATTGAGAGAGGGTTGATTGACTTCCCAAGAAGAGTAATAACCATGAGCAGGGAGATTCATAGGTCATCAGACATAGTAAAAGGGTAGGGAGAGTAGTAGGAGGTCACATGTGGTTTGACCTATTATAATTGTCACCACATGGTGGTGCACACCAAGATTAGTGAGTTGATAGTCAGCGATGATGATAGATAGAGGGAGTGGATTCCTTCAACCTAGAGTCTCTTAGGATAATTATTGATATTATCTATGTATTCTCTACTATAGTTTTATTTTTAATAGACCTAGGTGTGAGCTAATCTGTTCTTTCAACTTCTCTTGTATAAGAATTATGGATTACAGTTAAGCCCTTGGATTGAACCTTATGTATGGGGACTTATAATAGAGTGGATTCAGTGATCACAAACATATATTGTCACGACCCGTCCTCGGGGCCCGTGCCGTGACTACCCCAAGCCCGCCTTCCATAGGCCAGGGGCTGGCGACTAGCACCAAGGCGTAAAATCCCAGTAACAGGGAAGGCATTGCCTTTAAAAGTAACGACCACACAGAGTCAGCAAGCGGAAAGTAAAGTGCAGAAAGGTAAAGGGGGCCGGAAATACAAGCCCAACTGTAAAGTACATCTGAAAAGTAAAGTACAGCAACTGAAGAAAAGACGGCGACCTCGTGTCGTCCACTGGCAATCCCACCTGAAGGGTGGGTACAGATAGCCTCCAGGCTCCTCGGGTCCCACGTCCGCTCCGAGTACGTCCCGCCCAGTGGTCCACCTCCAGGTACCGTCCTGCTACGCGCCCCAACCGCGATCAGTGTTGTCCGTCGTCTGCAACCAACACAACAAGGTGCGGGCATAGCCCGTGCAGGGGTGAGTACAACTACTCAGTAAGGACCCCGAGACCCCCGAAGGTCTCCCGAAATCCACAAAGGATATAGCACAAAAGAAAGATGCAATCACGAAGTAACATCTGACTCGACTTAGGTATATGCCCATACATATACCTAAGTCCCCAATTCCAGCTCTGCTCACGAGCTCAAGAACAACTCAATCCACAAAGGAAAGCAAGTCTCAAATCCACAAGGAGAGTAAACAGTAAATCCACATAGGATAGTTCAACACAATCCACAAAGGAGAGTAACATAAGATTCAGCTCAACCAGGTATACTTTTTCAGATGACGTCAAAGACGATCACTGATCCGTCTCAGTCGTCGGACCCACGAAGGATCGATAGGTACTAACCCCCGCAGAAGACCCACACAGGATCGGGCTCACACAGAACCTGTAGGAAGTGGCTCACACAGAACCGGTAGTAAGGACCCACGTAGGATCGGGCTCACACAGAACCTGTAGGCACTGATCCACATGGGATCGCTGAGTGCAGTAGTCGACGCAGTCCACTGAGGATCTCTGCACAGTCGTCGCCGCAGTCCACGAAGGATCTCTGCTCTGCCGTCGTCGCAGTCCACGGAGGATCTCTGCTCTGTCGTCGTCGCAGTCCACGAAGGATCTCTGCTCTGTCGTCGAAGTCACAGCCAGCACTAGGGTTCCCGCACAAAGCGAGCTCGTTTAGGAGGGTCCGCTCCACGAGCCGAGAGGCTGATACATCAACTGACACGTAGTCCGAAGTTGATGTATCCAAAAGTTCCGTATCGACAACAGGATCTCAACGCAACAGACGACGCGTCAATCGGACGCCCGGTCTGAGAGTTATTGGCATTTTCGTCCCAGGGGCCCGGTTGGTTTTTAGGGCAAAACCAACCCGACCGTATTCCGCCTGTATCCGATCCTCGGGCGGAGCATGCCAAAAGTTCCGTCTCACTTAGAGGAAACTACCACAGCTGACGGTACGTCGTTCGGACGTCCGTAGCTCAAGTTATGAGCGTTTCCGCTCCGAGGGCCCGGTTGGCTTCGTGTACGAACCAACCCGGCCGAACCCAAAGTCTTCTGAAGCCTTGAGTATAATATACCGAAACGACCGTCTCGATCCAAGGATCGCGTAGCCGCTGACGGTTCGTCAATCGGAGGTCCCAGGCCCAAGATATCGGCGAAGGACCGAAGAGGGCCCGAAACGGGGGTTCCGGGTCCGGGGCGACCCGGCCCGAACCCCCCCTGGGGTCGGCCGAACCGGGTCGGCCCGAACCGGCCCGAACCGGCTCGGCCGGGTCCGGTCCGGCCTGGGCGCGGCCCGGCCGACCGGACCGGCCGGCTCGGCCTCGGCCGAGCGGCCGAGGGAGCCGCCGCCGCCGCGGGTTGAACCCGCGGCTTGAGGGAAACCGCGGCCCCGCGGGGGGGCCGCCTGTCACGCGGACGCGGCCGGGCCGCCGCGTCCGTCCCGGTTCCGCGCGGCCGCGGAACCGGCCGCCGTTGCCGCCGCGGCTTCAGCCGCGGCGGGCTTCCTCCACGGCGGCGCGCCGGCCGCCGCCGCCTCCGGTCGCCGGCGCCGCCGCGCCGGCGACCCGCGCCGCCGCCGCCTTCTGCGGGCCGCCGGGGATGCTCCGGTGGCCCGATTTCTTTCCCGTCTGCGCCGTTGCCCCTCCCGGATGCCGACCTTCACTGCGGGATCAACGGATCGCCCCTGCCGCGCGGTTCGTCGTCGTCCGCCATATCCGCACAACAAAAATAGATCGGCGGAGGGTTACCGGGCCTTGTTCGTTAGACCCGCACCCTCCGCGTTAGCCATAAACGTCACCGGGAGGGAAAAGGATTAACCAAATCAACAATTTTAAATAAATTAAAATTGTTCCGATCGGGTTCTTTATTTGAAAAGAATAAACACGGGAATAAAATATTCCAATCAACCCTTACCTTGTCGTCGTCGTCGGACGAGGGGTCGTCGCGGAATCGCTCGTCGCGGAAGAAAGAGATCGTCGCGTCGTCGCGGTATCCGGCGTCGCGTCGCCAATCTCCGGATCAAAAACAAACGGATTTAATTAATTAAATCCGTTGTTATTGAAATTAAAAGGGAGAAGAAATGATCCGATTCTCACCTTAGTTGCCGAACGAGGATTGGCCGCGGAAGAAGATGCCGCCGAAGAACGTCGCGGGTAGGGCTCGTCGACGTCGCAGATCACGGCGTGCGTCGTCGAATTCCGGTCGCCGACGTTCTTCGCGTTCTTCGCGTTCTTCGCGTTCTTCGCGTTCTTCGCGTTCTTCGCGTTCTTCGCGGGGAGATGAAGGAATGAAGATTCTCTCAAATCCTTTCCAAGGATTTTTAGGTTGGTCTTATTTTATAAACATGCCAACACACGAAACCGGTTAAGAAACGATCCATCAATTCGTTGATTAATTCAACGAAAGAAACGACCCATTTAATTCACGAAGAAACAGTCCATTTAATTCACGAAATAAACCGCCCAATTAAATGGTTTGTTAAGAATTAAAGAAAACGCGTCGGTTGACTTTTCAGTTACTTTGACGGGTTTTCGCGGGTGCGTTACTTAGCGAAAGAAACGGCGGGGCTCGTGCGGGCCCTGCCTCACAAATATCCTGCCAAGAGGGTAGGATATTTCTGGATAGCATCCTATCCTGTTCAACTCAGTTCAAGCCGCCTTTAAGTGACTTCAAGTGGCTTCCAAGCAGCTTAAGTGAAATAAAATAAAGTTGTCGCACAAACTTTATTTTATTTCTGACTTAAAGCCGCAAAATTTAAAAACCACGTCTGAGCAAACGCAACTCCGGAAGAGGCGTTTCTAAGCAAATACTGGCGCTGCGATTTCATCGGTGCCCTCAGAATTTGATTCCGGGCACCGGTTCAAAAGATAGAAAAACCCGCTCGTCCGTTCACTGAACGTACCCGAGCCAAACTTCGGAAATTGATTCCGGGCACACCGGGACTCGGAATCAGGTGCCGTCTGAAGCTGCGCTCTTGTAAAATTCCAAAGAAAATTAAGAAAAAACTTTCCTTGAAATTTTCGGGTCTTTACATTACTCCCACCTCAGGGCTTTACGTCCCCGTAAAGATACATCAAAAACTAGGGGAACAAAAGGGGGTACTGAGCACGCATCTGAGCCTCCCGCTCCCAAGTGCTCTCCTGGAGGTTCCCGTGCTGCCATCTGACGCGCACAAGAGGAATCGACCGCCCACGTAGGACCCGCTCCTGTCGATCCTCGATCTCCACTGGGACCTCCGCAAAAGTCGCCCCATCGTCCACGTCCAGCTCCCCAAAGTTGATGATGTGCGTCGGGTCGTGCACGTATCTCCTCAGCTGAGACACGTGGAAGACGTCGTGCACCCGGTGCAACTGAGGTGGTAGAGCCAGGCGATAAGCCACCTCTCCTATCCTGCTGAGGACCTGGAAAGGCCCGATGAAGCGTGGAGACAACTTGCCGCCTCGGCCAAATCTCCGTAAACCACGTCGAGGTGAGACACGCAAAAAGACGTGGTCGCCATCCTCGAACTCCAGTGGCCTCCGCCTCCTGTCAGCATATGACTTCTGCCGGCTCTGAGATGTCCTCATCCTCTCCTGGATGATCTGGACCTTCTCTGTCGTGGCTCGGACCATCTCTGGTCCCACGAGTGCTGACTCCCCAGGGTCTGTCCAGCACAACGGTGATCTGCAGGGTCTGCCGTACAACGCCTCGTATGGTGCCATCCCGATGGTGGAGTGGTAGCTGTTGTTGTACGCAAACTCCACCAAGGGTAGGTGGTCCTCCCAGCTGCGACCAAAGTCGAGAACACATGCACGGAGCATGTCCTCGAGTGTCTGTATGGTCCTCTCCGTCTGAACATCCGTCTGAGGGTGGAAGGCTGTGCTCAGATGGAGCCGCGTCCCGAACGCCCCCTGCAACCCCTTCCAAAGCCGGGAAGTGAAACGAGCATCTCGATCGGAGACGATAGATGATGGCACACCGTGAAGCCGTACGATCTCCTGGACGTAAAGACGTCCCAAGCTCTCCACTGAGCCCTGCTCTCGGATGGGTAAGAAGTGTGCCGACTTGGTGAGTCGGTCGACAATCACCCAAATGGAGTCGTGACCTCTGGAAGTACGTGGAAGTCCAGTCACGAAGTCCATAGATATGCTATCCCACTTCCACTCCGGGACCTCCAAGGGCTGTACCAAGCCTGCTGGTACCTGATGCTCTGCCTTCACCTGCTGGCAGGTGAGGCATCGTGAAACGAACTCTGCCACAGCTTTCTTCATGCCCGGCCACCAGTGCTGTCGTCTGAGATCCTGGTACATCTTCGCCACTCCGGGATGTACCGCCAAGGGAGAAGTGTGAAACTCTCTCAGCACCTCCTCTCATAAAGCAACTGGTACGAAGGTACGTCCTCTGAAAAGGATGTCGTGCTCTGCTCTAAGGGAGAATCCATCAGGCGCCTGACCTGAGGATATCAGTTCACGCCGGGTCTCACAGTCAGCGTCCCCATGCTGAGCCTCTCTGACCCGCTGTAGAAGTGGAGGAGAGACTGTGAGAGACTGAAGAAAGGCTGCTCCGTCTCTATCCACGAAGGATATCTGCAAGGAGGCTAGCTGCTCCGTCGCCTCCTCAAGTAGCTGAATGCCCGTCCTCCTGCTGAGGGCATCGGCTACCACGTTCCCCTTCCCAGGAGTATAGACTATCTCAAAGTCATAGTCCTGGAGGAACTCAAGCCATCTCCGCTGTCTCAGGTTCAGGTCCTTCTGAGAGAAGATATACCTGAGACTCTGGTGGTCAGAAAAGACCGTGAAGCGCTCGCCCATCAGATAGTGCCGCCAAGTCTTCAGAGCGAAGACCACTGCTGCTAACTCCAGGTCATGAGTGGCGTAGTTCTGCTCATGCGGCCTCAACTGACGTGATCCGTAGGCGATCACGGCCCGCTCCTGCATCAGGACGCACCCGAGTCCAGTCCCTGATGCATCGCAGTAAACTACGTACCCAACTCCCTCCTCAGGCAACCTCAAGATAGGTGCGCTGGTCAATCTCTGCCTCAGCTCCTGGAAGCTCTGCTGACATCTGTCTGACCACACGAAGGGTTTCCCCTTCTTTGTCAAAGCTGAGAGTGGTGCCGCAACTCTGGAGAAGTCCGGCACAAATCTCCGATAGTATCCTGCTAGGCCCAAGAAGCTCCGCACCTCCGTCACGCTCCTGGGTGGCTCCCAAGCTAGCACTGCCTCGATCTTCGCGGGATCCACTGCAACTCCCGCCTCAGAGATGACGTGCCCCAAGAAATGGACCTCATGTAACCAGAACTGGCATTTTGAGAGCTTGCCATAAAGCTGGTGCTCTCGGAGCGTGTCTAGCACAACTCGCAGGTGGTAGGCATGATCCTCCTCAGTCGTCGAGTATACCAAAATGTCGTCAATGAAGACAATGACAAATCGGTCGAGGTATGGCTGGAAGATCCTGTTCATGAGGCTCATGAACACTGCTGGAGCATTGGTTACGCCGAATGGCATAACCAAGAACTCATAATGGCCATACCGGCACCTGAAGGCCGTCTTCTGCACGTCCTCGTCTCGAACTCTGAGCTGATGATAGCCTGACCGGAGGTCTATCTTCGAGAACCACCGCGCTCCCTTGAGCTGATCGAAGAGGTCATCAATCCGTGGAAGCGGATACTTGTTCCTCACTGTCACCTGGTTCAGGCGACGATAGTCGACACATAGTCGCAAGCTCCCGTCCGCCTTCTTGGCGAACAAAATCGGGGAAGCCCAGGGTGAAACACTGGGTCGGATAAACCCCTTGCTCTGCAAGTCCTCCAACTGTACCCGCAGCTCTCGAAGCTCGGCGGGGGCCATCCGATATGCTGGAGTAGATATCGGGGCTGTCCCGGGGTACAAGTCGATGTAAAAGTCTACCTCTCTACGAGGAGGTAGCCCTGGAACGTCGTCGGGAAAGACGTCCACGTACTGGTCCACCACTGCAGGAAAAGCTGGACTCCGCACGTCCACTGCTCCTAGGATGAGGCTAGCCAACTGATGAGAGATGGGCTGCACTCTCCTCCGCGGAAGTCCATCCTGTGCTGCAAAGGTTCCCTTCTCGCCGGTGAAGGTAAACCTGCTCCCGTCGGTACGAACACATCGCACCTTGCGCCTAAAACAGTCGATCTGGGCATGAACCGTGGATAGCCAATCCATGCCCAAGATGACGTCGTAAGGCCTCGACGCCGCTACAAGGAGATCCCAGCCGAAGCTCTCGCCTCCTAGAGTAAGCTCACACTTCCGGCACCAGTGCGTAATCGTCGAGTCTGCTCCCGTAGGAGTCTCTAGCCGTAAGGATCGAGCCAACGGCTCAGTCGGAATCTCCGAGCTCCGAACAAGGGCAGAGGCTATGAAAGAGTGACTCGCTCTTGTGTCTATAAGTACTGCAGAAAGGGTGGAATAGACACAGATCGTACCTCGAATCATCTCTGGCATGTCGGGGTCGTAGGCCTCCACTGCCTGGAGCTGGGCCTGTCCCTGCCCGCCAGCTCCCTGTGGTCGAGGTGGCCCTCCTGGTGGTGGTGGGGGTAGAGCCTGGAAGCGTCGCCCACCACCTGCTGCTCGGCCAGCTCCTCTGCCTCGTCCGCCTCCTCCCTGCGGACCGCCACGGTCGACCCTCTGCCTCTGCCTGGGTGGCCCCTCCACCGTCTGCTGCTCCTCTGGTCGGCGAGTCGGGCAGTCACGAGCCATGTGACCCTGCCCGCCGCAAGAGTAGCACAGCCTGCCTCTCGAAAGGCTGGCACTCCGCTGTGTGCCTCGTACTGCTGAGCCGGTGTCCTGAGGCCGTCTGCGTGCGGGTCTGGTCTGCCTGGACCCGTGAGTCATCCGTCGGCTACCAGCTGCCGATGACTCAGCTACCTGCCGCCCTGCGCTAGGTCTCGCCGCTGAAGAAGGCTCTGCCAGGAAGCTCTCGATCAGGAGGGCTCGCTCCAGCACTCCCGCCTGGGTCGGAATGCTGAGGGAGATCAGCGACGCCCGAATCTCTTGTCGCAAGCCCTGCTCGAAGGTCCGGGCCCGGAAGAAGGGGTCCCGTACCATGTCGGTCGAGTAGCGAGATAGGTCCGTGAACCTCGCCGCATACTGAGCGACCGTCATGCTGCCCTGGCGCAGCTGGAGAAGCTCCTGGATGCGCACCGCTCGGAGGGTGGCCGGGACGAACTCAGAGCGGAAGAGGCTCTCGAAGTCCGCCCAGAGCAAGGATGCCTCATCGTGAACCTGGAGCATCAAGCTCCACCATCGTCCTGCTGCCGCCTGCAGGAGGCTCGCTGCGAGAATCACCATGAGATCCGCTGGTGTCCTCACTAGCCGAAAGATCCGTACCACCGCCTCTAGCCAGTCCTCGGCGGCCTGGGGGTCCGCCTCACCGCGAAACCTGGGCGGTCGCTGGCTCTGAAACTCATGCAGTGCCCTGAGGCGACGTGCATCGTCAGCGTCTGGTACTGGTAGCATCGGTGGCTCGGCGGGTAAAGCTACCGCCGGTGCCACAGCTGGCAAAGGGCCCTGCACCGAGGCCTCGTCGCTCGGTGGGCTGCCATCGCGCCCTACACTCGGAACCCTAGCTGGCAGTCGTCGCGGGGCCATCCTGAAAAGGAGAACAAGAGCACCACAGTCAGAACAGTATACCTGGTGAGCTGGCACAAGTAATTACAAGGAAAACTTGAGACTTTCATAAGCAGATCAGTATACCCGGTGAGCTGACACAAGTAATCACAAAGAAACTTGAAACACACACGCAATCAATGTTTTCATGCATTAAGTCGGAAATCAGGAGTCAGGGTCCTGGTGTACGGATACGTCGGCCGCCGCACCAACACTGGGCTCCCTGAACTGATAACCACACTCAATACACTAAACACTATTGCTTCACATAGAAAGAAAGGACGATCAGAGTCCGCGGTAGAACCGACCACCTCTGATACCAATTTGTCACGACCCGTCCTCGGGGCCCGTGCCGTGACTACCCCAAGCCCGCCTTCCATAGGCCAGGGGCTGGCGACTAGCACCAAGGCGTAAAATCCCAGTAACAGGGAAGGCATTGCCTTTAAAAGTAACGACCACACAGAGTCAGCAAGCGGAAAGTAAAGTGCAGAAAGGTAAAGGGGGCCGGAAATACAAGCCCAACTGTAAAGTACATCTGAAAAGTAAAGTACAGCAACTGAAGAAAAGACGGCGGCCTCGTGTCGTCCACTGGCAATCCCACCTGAAGGGTGGGTACAGATAGCCTCCAGGCTCCTCGGGTCCCACGTCCGCTCCGAGTACGTCCCGCCCAGTGGTCCACCTCCAGGTACCGTCCTGCTACGCGCCCCAACCGCGATCAGTGCTGTCCGTTGTCTGCAACCAACACAACAAGGTGCGGGCATAGCCCGTGCAGGGGTGAGTACAACTACTCAATAAGGACCCCGAGACCCCCGAAGGTCTCCCGAAATCCACAAAGGATATAGCACAAAAGAAAGATGCAATCACGAAGTAACATCTGACTCGACTTAGGTATATGCCCATACATATACCTAAGTCCCCAATTCCAGCTCTGCTCACGAGCTCAAGAACAACTCAATCCACAAAGGAAAGCAAGACTCAAATCCACAAGGAGAGTAAACAGTAAATCCACATAGGATAGTTCAACACAATCCAAAAAGGAGAGTAACATAAGATTCAGCTCAACCAGGTATACTTTTTCAGATGACGTCAAAGACGATCACTGATCCGTCTCAGTCGTCGGACCCACGAAGGATCGATAGGTACTAACCCCCGCAGAAGACCCACACAGGATCGGGCTCACACAAAACCTGTAGGCAGTGGCTCACACAGAACCGGTAGTAAGGACCCACGTAGGATCGGGCTCACACAGAACCTGTAGGCACTGATCCACATGGGATCGCTGAGTGCAGTAGTCGACGCAGTCCACTGAGGATCTCTGCACAGTCGTCGCCGCAGTCCACGAAGGATCTCTGCTCTGCCGTCGTCGCAGTCCACGGAGGATCTCTGCTCTGTCGTCGTCGCAGTCCACGAAGGATCTCTGCTCTGTCGTCGAAGTCACAGCCAGCACTAGGGTTCCCGCACAAAGCGAGCTCGTTTAGGAGGTTCCGCTCCACGAGCCGAGAGGCTGATACATCAACTGACACGTAGTCCGAAGTTGATGTATCCAAAAGTTCCGTATCGACAACAGGATCTCAACGCAACAGACGACGCGTCAATCGGACGCCCGGTCTGAGAGTTATTGGCATTTTCGTCCCAGGGGCCCGGTTGGTTTTTAGGGCAAAACCAACCCGACCGTATTCCGCCTGTATCCGATCCTCGGGTGGAGCATGCCAAAAGTTCCGTCTCACTTAGAGGAAACTACCACAGCTGACGGTACGTCGTTCGGACGTCCGTAGCTCAAGTTATGAGCGTTTCCGCTCCGAGGGCCCGGTTGGCTTCGTGTACGAACCAACCCGGCCGAACCCAAAGTCTTCCGAAACCTTGAGTATAATATACCGAAACGACCTTCTCGATCCAAGGATCGCGTAGCCGCTGACGGTTCGTCAATCGGAGGTCCCAGGCCCAAGATATGGGCGAAGGACCGAAGAGGGCCCGAAACGGGGGTTCCGGGTCCGGGGCGACCCGGCCCGAACCCCCCCCTGGGGTCGGCCGGACCGGGTCGGCCCGAACTGGGCCGGCCCGAACCGGCCCGAACCGGCTCGGCCGGGTCCGGTCCGGCCTGGGCGCGGCCCGGCCGACCGGACCGGCCGGCTCGGCCTCGGCCGAGCGGCCGAGGGAGCCGCCGCCGCCGCGGGTTGAACCCGCGGCTTGAGGGAAACCGCGGCCCCGCGGGGGGGCCGCCTGTCACGCGGACGCGGCCGGGCCGCCGCGTCTGTCCCGGTTCCGCGCGGCCGCGGAACCGGCCGCCGTTGCCGCCGCGGCTTCAGCCGCGGCGGGCTTCCTCCACGGCGGCGCGCCGGCCGCCGCCGCCTCCGGTCGCCGGCGCCGCCGCCGCCTTCTGCGGGCCGCCGGGGATGCTCCGGTGGCCCGATTTCTTTCCCGTCTGCGCCGTTGCCCCTCCCGGATGCCGACCTTCACTGCGGGATCAACGGATCGCCCCTGCCACGCGGTTCGTCGTCGTCCGCCATATCCGCACAACAAAAATAGATCGGCGGAGGGTTGCCGGGTCTTGTTCGTTAGACCCGCACCCTCCGCGTTAGCCATAAACGTCACCGGGAGGGAAAAGGATTAACCAAATCAACAATTTTAAATAAATTAAAATTGTTCCGATCGGGTTCTTTATTTGAAAAGAATAAACACGGGAATAAAATATTCCAATCAACCCTTACCTTGTCGTCGTCGTCGGACGAGGGGTCGTCGCGGAATCGCTCGTCGCGGAAGAAAGAGATCGTCGCGTCGTCGCGGTATCCGGCGTCGCGTCGCCAATCTCCGGATCAAAAACAAACGGATTTAATTAATTAAATCCGTTGTTATTGAAATTAAAAGGGAGAAGAAATGATCCGATTCTCACCTTAGTTGCCGAACGAGGATTGGCCGCGGAAGAAGACGTCGCCGAAGAACGTCGCGGGTAGGGCTCGTCGACGTCGCAGATCACGGCGTGCGTCGTCGAATTCCGGTCGCCGGCGTTCTTCGCGTTCTTCGCGTTCTTCGCGTTCTTCGCGTTCTTCGCGTTCTTCGCGGGGAGATGAAGGAATGAAGATTCTCTCAAATCCTTTCCAAGGATTTTTAGGTTGGTCTTATTTTATAAACATGCCAACACACGAAACCGGTTAAGAAACGATCCATCAATTCGTTGATTAATTCAACGAAAGAAACGACCCATTTAATTCACGAAGAAACAGTCCATTTAATTCACGAAATAAACCGCCCAATTAAATGGTCTGTTAAGAATTAAAGAAAACGCGTCGGTTGACTTTTCAGTTACTTTGACGGGTTTTCGCGGGTGCGTTACTTAGCGAAAGAAACGGCGGGGCTCGTGCGGGCCCTGCCTCACAAATATCCTGCCAAGAGGGTAGGATATTTCTGGATAGCATCCTATCCAGTTCAACTCAGTTCAAGCCGCCTTTAAGTGACTTCAAGTGGCTTCCAAGCAGCTTAAGTGAAATAAAATAAAGTTGTCGCACAAACTTTATTTTATTTCTTACTTAAAGCCGCAAAATTTAAAAACCACGTCTGAGCAAACGCAACTTCGGAAGAGGCGTTTCTAAGCAAATACCGGCGCTGTGATTTCATCGGTGCCCTCAGAATTTGATTCCGGGCACCGGTTCAAAAGATAGAAAAACCCGCTCGTCCGTTCACTGAACGTACCCGAGCCAAACTTCGGAAATTGATTCCGGGCACACCGGGCCTCAGAATCAGGTGCCGTCTGAAGCTGCGCTCTTGTAAAATTCCAAAGAAAATTAAGAAAAAAATTTCCTTGAAATTTGCGGGTCTTTACATATATTGATAGTATTATATGACTCTTTTTGAAGATAAATCCTTATGGTATATATTTATAGCAGTGATGAGGCCATACAACATCATCCTAATCATGAACTGGTTATCCATAGTTCATGACTAGATTGACTTTTTCAAGCAGATGGTGGAGTATGTTTATAGTGATGGAAGGGGTTTTCCCTTTATGGATAAGAATGGAACCCATAGAGAGAAATATATTCTCATACATAGGAAGGTATTGTAAATTACTCACCAGTTTTAAAGTATTACCCTTGGATCAGTGGATGATATGGGCTATCATTTTCGTATTTTGGTGGCGGAGTATGAGGACATATTTCCTGAGAATGTTCTAGGATTACCACCCCATATAGATATATAATAATACCTAAGATTTTACATATGGACTCTCAAATATATGATCCAAAATATCAAATATCTCTCATAGAGCTTCATGATCTGAAGGTGTAGTTAGAGGACTTTCATAGGAAGGGCTTTGTCAGACCCAGTGTGTCACCCTAGTCAGCCACAGTTTTGTCTTCCAAGAAGGTGGATGGGATATTTAGGTTGGGAATGGATTACCATATCCTAAACCAGGTGACTATGAATAATAATTATCCACTATAGAGTATTGACAACCTCTTTGACCAGTTGATAGGGGTGGTGTGGTTCTTAAAGATTGACCTCAGATCGAGATATCACAGGCTCCAAGTATAAGATGAAGATATACCAAATATGAAATTATGATGTCTCTATGGAAATTAAGAGTACTTTTTGAATAATTTTTTTGTGAAAACTCCCCAAAAGTTTTCAAGGGACTCATTAACTGGATCTTTCATCCTATTATAGACAGTTTTGAGATGTTCTTCAATGACAACATTCTTGTGTACTTGGCATCAAAGGAGGAGCATGTGAGACACTTGAGGATAGTCTTGTGAATATTCTAATAGAACCATATTTATGGGAAGCTCTCAAGTATTATTTTTTGGATTTGATAGGACCCCTTTATGGGAAATGTCATCTCAACAAAGGGTTTTGTAGTTTACCTAGTAAAAACTGTGGCAGTGTTGGTTTAGGAGCCACCCAAGAGCGTGAATAATGTTCAAGGATTACTTGTGTTGAAAGAATACTATTATAGATTCATGGATTATTTATCTAGGATATTTTCACCCTTGACTAATTTTACTTTTAAGTTATATGATTTCTTCTGTGTGGATAAGTGACAACATTATTTTGAGGAGTTGTGTCAGATGATCAAAATCACCCTATTTAGAGGCTGATAAAGGAGGGTGATGAGTATGTGGTGTTCTGTGAGCCCTTTTGGGTCAGTATTGTATTTTTCTTATTGTATATGAATGAAATGATAGCTTATGGATCCTGATAGCAAAGAAAACATGATAAAAACTTCATTACCTGTGATATAGAGCTGGTAGCGGTAATATTTCCTCTAATGATGTGGAAAAACTACCTTATGGGTTATAATTTTATCATCTATTCTGACCACAAGTGTCTCAATTATATTTTCTCAGAGACAGATCTCAACTTTGTATTGAGGTTATGGCTAGATTTCCTCCAAGATTAAGACTTTCTGATATTATATATTCTTTGGAAGGGGGAACATGGTGTAAGATGCTCTTATAAAGAGATCTTGTTCATGTTTTTTGACATGGGAATCAGAGCAGTTATCCTCGATGTAGTTTTCCTTAGTGGACAAGGATAGTGAATGATACCTACAATTGAGATTCATTACCCTAACTTTTCTAAAGTATGTTAGGGAGACCCATATTAAATATATTGATTGTGATACTATCAATGTGTAGATGTTCAATATATGTTCTCCGGATGGATTCTCTGAAGGTGGGGAGAATATCATCCTTCTCAAATATGAATGATGGTACATGTGTTTTTATGTGATTAGTCGATGAGGTAGTTTCATACATCTCAATTATAAGTAAATCTATGTGTTGGGAAGATGTACGAATATCTATGCTGTTAGTTCAGGTGGTCTAGGATGAAGAATTTTGTAGAAGAGTTTGTCTCTTGATGCCTTACTTGTAAGCAGGGGAAAGCTGAGTAAAAGGTTCCAGTGACTTTAGCCCTAACCCTTGAGGTGTATAAGTGGATTTTGGATATAAATCTATGTACTTCAAGATGAGGTACCAATATTTTCCATAATATATGATTCCATATGGGTGATCAGAGACCAACTCACCAAATTATACCACTTCTTAACAGTAGAGAGTAGATTTCAATTGAGAGATTAGGATACCTTTACATGCAGAAGATAGTTTGACCTCAATATGTTCCCTTTATAATCATTTAAAATTGTGATTCTTGATTCACATCATGATTATGGAGAGGATTTTAGTATGCATTTGGGACTTAGTTGTGTTTGAACATGGCGTTTCACCCCTAGATAGACATCTAGACTGTGCATACCATTCAGGTTCTAAAGGATAGGATTTGGGATTTCATATTGGATTTTGTTCTTAGTTGGGAGGATCCCATACCCATAGTGGAGTGTTCATACAACAATATCTACCATTCCAAAATCAGTATGGAACCAATTGAGGCCTTGTATAAGCGACTCCATAGGTCACCAATAAGTTTGACTAATCAATGTGAGTTATAACTCACAGGACTAGAGTTAGTGTGAGACATGATATAAAAGGTTTAATTCATCCAGGATAATATTAGGATGTCCCAGAGCTTTCAGAAGGAAGATACAGACCAATGATGGAGTCTATTAGAGTTCAAGTAGGGTGATCAGGTTTTCATTAAGGTCGCACTTTGAGTTGGGTTGTGGATATTTTTTTGGGTGGAAATTTAACTCCAAGATTCATTGGCCCTTTTTAGATATTGTGTATGCTCAGAGAGGTGGTGTGTTTCTTGGTCGTACCACTATAGTTAGACCAAGTACACTACATATTTCACATGTTGTAACTAAAGAGGTGTGTGCATAACCCATCACATGTTTTTGATTGGGGTGACCTGGAAATCGAGGACGGATATACCATTGTATAGTATCTATTGGAGATCATGAATTGGAATGATAAGATCATCTATGGATTATTTATTCCCTTTTTTTGTATCTTATTTCAATGTGGGAATCCTCAAGAGAGCACCTAGGAGTAGGAGAACCAGATGCAATCTTAGAACCCTCATATTTTTTAGTTGGATTTTTAATTTTTGGGATCAAAATATATGAGGTTTGTATAATGTAGTGAATCTAAATTTACCCTGTAAGACATTAAAATATTTTGAGGAATTTTTTTTCAGTTAGTCTCTATGTTACTGAATGATTTTAAGGCCCGAGGATGCTCAGTAATGATATATTAAAATTTTTAAATATATTATATCATGTACCCATAGTTTTTTTGAAATAAATAATAAATATTTAATGTATTATCAGATAGAAATACTAATAGAACCATTAAATCTAGAACATGATTTTTACTCTAGGCATTACATAATCATTTTAGGTCTTCCGTGTTCATCTTAGCACCATCGTTGGCGGAATAATAATTAAATAAATAAATATTTTTATTAAATTTTTGTCATTAATCCTAACCGAATTATCCTCTATATGTGCATGGTCATAGAAAATCCCTTAGTATAGCAATATAATCCTAGGGATTAAGAGAGTATCCATTGATGGATTATTCTTGGGTGATCAACAACATATCATAGATTGGAAATCGAAGTGCCAATGGGAGCATATGGATCACACCGACAATTATGACATGTAACTGTTATTGGTCATAAATTGATCCAAATCCAAGGTATAGTGGTTTGTTTTGTTATTTTATTATCTATTTGTTTATCCCTTGTAAAATGTGAATCAGATCAACTAATTGATTGATATTTGGGAAGATCATGTTTACTAGTACAGGTATATATTCTTGGGACATTGGATTGGGTTTTATTGATTTTTTTTTACTATTTCTTCAATATAATTGAAATTAATCAAGTCCTACCCTAAAAATGGATGTTGTGATTTTATTTTTCTTTTATTATTCTTTTCTCCCAACTATGATTGTTCTATCATCATCTGTATTCTGTTTGGCTGGTGGTTCGACAAATTTCCATAAATTGATTAATGTAAATTCGATATTTAGCAAAAAAAACATTTTTTTGGGTCAGATATCGAGATTGAAGGAATGATTGAGGTTCATAAATTCATACATAAAATTATTGATGGATTTTTGACCATATTGGGAGACGTTTTTTTTCATTTTGGCATACGACATGCAGCATAGACCAATAATGATCCTCTCTTAAGTGGAGAAGGTTTAAAGAATCCAACCACTGACAATAGAAAAACATCATCAATCCTACATCTATGTTTATCTATCGTTAAAGTGGAAGAATCAACATTGGTGGTGTCATAGATTTTACATGTATAATAGTATATATTTACCAAGAAAATCATGACTATGTGTCATTTTCTCTAGAATAACACACATCATGTGGTTCCATCATATAGCTCTTGGGTCTACACATAGAGAATAATATCACTCGTTGTGTGACACATGTCACATGTTATGTGATATAATGTTGATGGATAAGATTTTACCCTATGGGTAATTGAGCATAGTCATAGCTAGGAATATGATCAAGCCTATAGTACATGGGAACAAATAGATACTCAAACACATCTAGGTATATGACCACCACCAGAGTACACATGCGCTTGATGAAGTACATGGGCATGGACCGTAGTAAATAGAATTAGGAAAGTGGAAAACCAAGTTCCAAACTAATCACTACATGCTATGTACCCTAAAATGTAATTCCATTTATATTAATAAAGAGAAGTCATGTGTGACGGTAGTACACAGGTAGACTTGAGGTAGATGAGACACATCATTTACTCCTAGTACATGTTGTCTAATTTCTCCAAAGAAGGTCGAGTTCCAATTACTATTAAATGTGGGATATTTTTAGTTGGTTTTTATCCATTAGATCATATCCATAAGGGTACAATGGGTCATTACATAGTGAGCATTGGATTGTAATCCCCATTATGGTATTAGTTTCAGATAGAGTTTGAGAATCCCTCAGAGTGACTCGAGGTATGTTCCTTTATCATTTTTTAACCTTACCTAGGTTGGGATTGAGGGATCTTCAAGACTAAATTATGTGTACATATGATACCCTGCATAGTAGGTTATTTTATGTATGGTCTAGTATACCCCAAAGGCCCTAGGTGAGATCACCTATCTATTTATTGAGATCTTTAATGTTCTTGTGAGTACTTATTTGGAAAGGCCCATTGGGCTCAACCTCTAGAATCAACACCGTCAGTGGTAGAATGGCCTGTAGAGTGAGTTCACACATATGATAATTAACTTGAATCCTTAAGTAGAATCTTTTGGCTAGTAGTATAGTTCATACCTTTTGATACTTGACATCTTTTATGAGTATATCTACATTATTTGTATTTCTATGTCTCTTAATCTGGTTGGAATGCCGATGTGATGATGATATTATTACACTCATGATTCTTTATGTTTGGTGATTTTTGGATGTTCTACTAGGAATTATTATACTCACCCATACATCAGATCTTCCTGCAAATGTCACATATTATAAAAATGATAGTTCTTTTGACAAATTCTTAGGAGGATTGGGAGTAGGTAGTACATATTGAGCTAGACAGATCATGGTTTGTACTAGGTGTTTCATTTGACAGTAATCCCCTCCTTCTTAGTATGGTAGACTCTTTTTTCAATTTTAGTAGGATTCTAGGTGTCCCTTTATGTTTTCCATCACTTTAAGAGTACTCTGATGTGGGATAGAAGTTATGTATTCATTATCTTATATGTTTTGTTTTACCTCTCATCATTGTATTGGTATTTAGAGATGTGTATGTATGTATATGTACCTTTGTAAAAGTATCCCATATAAGTGATATGTATACTCAGTACTTCCTTCCTTCCCCTATCCTATTGGAGATTGGATTGGGGTGTCACATGCAGCATACCATTTATTAGACAGGACTTGGTTGGTCAGTTAATGATACAAGATCTTGGGTAAGAATAGTATTTTCCATATAGATTTATGATTTAGTATAATAAGTAGTTGTGATTATATTATCTACAAAAATGTATGGTGTCAAAAAATTTAAATGTGTTTGACAAGTAAAAATCCAACAATGAGTAGTATGAGTTATGAAATTAATATTTTGGACATTAAAAAGTGATGACAAGATTTGATTTAATAATTGATGTTATGATAAATACATTTCTATCATTCATTAATATATATATATATGGGTATTGTTTATATAGTTTGGTTCTAATATAGGTGTGTGTTATCCAATGTTTATTGTAAGTGGTGAGGTTTTATTTTAATTCTTCTTTTCTTCTGAGAGTTAATTCACATTGTATTTGATTAACATGTGAAAAAACTAATAATGATTCTTGGTCCACAAGTATTATCTTATTTCTCATCTGTTACTTCAAATTTCAGGTAGACAAGATATAGATTTGTTACTCCAGTATAAGACTAAGGATTGGGTTTGTGGGGTCACCTATATATTGTGCTAAATATATAATTAAGTGTTTTATATGATAATTTTATAATACTTTAAATGTTTTGGAATTATTTCTCTTATCATGGATAGTGTTAAAGGAGATATGTGTTCACATGTTGTATTTTTGTGACTACACACACATAAATATTTAGGTGATATCCAAAAATATTTTAAATAATATGTTTTTTGGTTTATCTCCAGATCAGCTAGGGTGTATCAACCACTTAACTACCTATGCTAACAGAGGATTAGATATAGTTATGAGATGTGAGGTTTTTCAAAAGAGTCCCATGGTAGGATATATTACACATGGGAACTTATATTGCATAATTTATAAAAAAAATGGGTTATATATAATATATTTTTTAATTTCGGGTGTGACATGCATGATAATCATGTAAATGGGATTCTCTAGTGAGATGAATTTATAATGAATGAATTACAGATGTTTGGGATTATAAAGTCTTATTGATAGTGTCTTTTGATTTATTTATGATGAAATATTATACTAGTTTTTTGTTTTAATATAATATCGTAGGTGGTGATGAGAAGTGAGGTCAAAACTATGTATTATTAAGATGCATTTATTTTTATTCATCTATAAGCTTGTATTTATCATTTCTCAACACATGGGATGTTCTACTAGTTCATTATTCTCACCCATGTTTGAAAAAGCATTCAATGAAATATTCATAATAGTGTATATGATTATAATTTTATAGGAGTACATGGATGTTGTGGAGCTAACATGTTCAGTCTATTGAGGTGGACTAGGTGATGTTCATTAAAAGTGTCTTGGTTATAGAGTTTGTGTCTCAATTGAGGATCTTATTTTGGGTTTAAATTTATGGTTGATTTCATGATTAGGATATTTCATTATATATTAATGTATGGAATTTATTGTGTATTATGGTTTTTTATCATTTTAAATTATATATATATGTAGTCTCATTCATTATAGATTAATCACGTACAATGATTTCATATGATGTTATGGTAATTTTTTCATTGTAGGTTTCATGGGAGAAATCATCCCATTTGTGTGTGTTCATTCTGGTTTCTGGTCATTAACCCTTGGCCTATTGGAGATAGTCTTAAGAAGATGACCATCTGGTACTAATGCCATCCTAGGTGGGTATTTTTCAAAGTAGAGGCATGAAACGATTTATTTTTTATCATATTTTCTCTTAAAATTTAATTAATTATCAAAATAGAATTAATAATTCTAAAACTTATAAATTCTTCATAATGTTTGTGAAATTTTCATATCACTATCAACATCATCCTCTCTAATTGTGTCAATTTCCACATCCTTTCATTTAACAAATTATTTTATGGAAGTGTTTTTTTATTGGTCTCACCATTACATATTCTCTTTGATCAAATTTATTCTTTATAGATTATAATCATTATTTATATCTCCTTTACAATCAATGTATCTTTAATTACTGATTCTTCAGTATTAATAAAATATATAGTATACCTACACGAAAGATATTTTGAGAATTAGTTAATTAATTTATTTTATTTCTTAGTCCATATAAAAGAAATTACTATATTTATACTCACATTGAATGAATAATGAATTTCTAAAAAGGATTCATCAAATTTTATCTTAAAGGTATAATTCATAGTGGTATAGGTATATAATCTTAATTATTTTAAATTTTCAATTATTTTTATTAAAACAACAAGGGTATAATATATTATACAAAAAAGAGTGTGTAATTACATATATTAATTCTATTTAATCTAAATCATCGATAATAACTTATAATTTTTCTAGTTGTTTATTTTATTTCTATATTTTTTGTTGAATTTTGAGAAATATGTCATATTTTTCTTGGTTGATATAGAAATTTTAAGGATTTAATAAGGTTTTTTACATGATGGATGTCTTTCTTTACTATAGTTCTAGAAAAATATTCTTGTACTCTGCCCTCAATCTTCTAAAAATTTAGGTTTCACCATATATTGATCGTTGAAGAAAAATACATTAGCTTCATAGAAACTCAGTTTTTTTTATAACACCCTCTATTAACATAACCTTACATATTTATGACGTTTTCACTATCATATCTTAATTTTTCATCGATGGTTTTCTCCCTATCGACTCCTGGTTATGCATCTAAAAAATTCAATTTTTTGGTTTCTATGTAGTGAAGACGCAACATGAGCTCCACTCTCTCTCTCTCTCTATTCAGTTGATCCTGACCCAAATCACACTCCACTAACTCCAAATATATTATTATCACCCCATGATATTTGTGACGTTTGGCAGGGACCATATCTGCATTTTGGATCAAATCGTAATAACTACTACAATTTTCTTCAGGGCATCCTAGAATCACATCATAGTTAGAAATCTAAATTGACTTCATATGGATATGTGGAATATTCATCTAGGTGAATCAACTACGTGAATTTCCATATGTCTATGTTACCAATTGGATAAGTCATTTTCATGAAATAAACTATGTGACTAAAAATGGATATGTGAATTCCAATATTTGAAACATAGAAAAAAGGGATATGAGATTTCACCCTTTTAAAAAATCAAGTACTTGGATCAGGAAACCACTCAATTTCAAACAAAACCACACTATACAACCTTAATTCCTCTTAAAAACACTTTATTTCGTAACGAAAATCTCTTCCATAATATTTAAATCCATTCATACCTGATCAACCATAGTGAGACTTATGATACCCATAGATAAGGTTGTCAAAAAATACAATATCCCATACTCACTAAAATTCATGTGATCATCAAATAAATGGGGTTATTCAATATTACCCTAACGATTTGATGAAAAACAATTATAATCCCCCAAATTTATCAGTTATAGATCCATTCAGGTGAGTTACTTCCTTCATTATCTCTCAAGAAGAATTATTAAAAACCATTTTTTTGACTCTCCATCATGTCACTAGCATCACCACCACCTGGTAGAATTATTTAAAAATAATTTTTTTAATGTTGGTGTGATATTTTCTTCATCACTTCCTTTATCATGATCTTATTTCATGATTTATCATCATTGAGTTAACATCTTTACCATCAAAATATTTTAATACCCCCTTGTAATTTACATTCATTCCCCATTCATCACAAACTTCTCTCGCCCTTCAAAAAAAATCCATTGGACCAGGAAGGTGGGGGTTTTCTAAGAAATTATAAATTCATCAGTGTGGGGAAGGTTAAACATGAAATTTTAGACTTTTTAGAAAAAAATACCCACATTTAATTTCTTTGGTGAAAATATATACAATCACATCTTCTTTTAGAATTGTATTCTAGATTGATATCTCTATGGATCACGTTTTCTTTGATAAAATGATATCTTATGTAAATTTTATTGGATATTTAATGTTGTACTATATTTTATCAGAACCCAGTAGATATTTGATTATCACAATAAATTTCAAAAGATCTCTCAGTTTCATTCATCAAATAAACTAACTACACTTTTATCCAAATCATATGTGTTCATGCATGAGTATCCACTACATAGTCTACAATATGTAATATTAGAGTCACTGAATTCTTGTTTTTCTATGATAAATAACAAAACCCTCTAGTAGAAAGAATGCTCCATCTAAATTTGATCTTCTATTTGTACATCCACTGGCCCAACCTACATCTATAAAACCCTACAAGTTCAAATATTTAATGTGTCTGTATAGAAACACATTTTTAAAAGTTAATTTCACATATATCAGTATTATATTAAAATAAAAACAATGATAATGGTTAGTATTACTCTAAAACCTGAAATATATAGTCACCACATAATTCATATATGGCCTTGATATTATTAGATAAATATATCTTCCAATGGGTCTTCAGAATCATTTCTAGATGAAACTGCTTTTAGATTCATCCTTTCACAACTTGGATCCAACTAAAATGGGATTTGAAACTTCATTTTCATTTTCTATTAAAAAAATTATCAATTCATCATTATATGTTTCTATAGATTCAAATATTTAATCCAACATCATCATAATATGAAAAAACAAAAAGTATGTTAATTCACAAAACATGGGAATCTCAAATTGCACCCACATATTCTCAGAAAACTCTTTATATTGACACTCCTTATCACCAAAAAAAATGACTTCATCCACATAGATTGTTTCCATGAGAGTTATATTAATAATTTATTTTACATAGTGGTTATAGTCAACCTTACCTTTTGTAAACATTATATCCTATAAACATTTATCCAATTTAGAATAATGGGCTCTAAGGGCCTCTTTCAAACCATACAAATATTTCTTTTATCTACTTACCATGTTTCCATCATGAACTAAGATAAAATCATTAGGTTATTAAATATAGTCATATTTCTCAATATATCCTTTTAGAAAGGCATATTTTATATCAAATTGATAAAATATGTAATTTTTTTGATCTGTAACTTCCAAGATAATTATGATAGTCTCCATTATTACTATCATTGAAGAACTTTATTCAAATTCAATAACTTCTATATATGAATGTATTTTTCACATCATTCTATATTTATTCCATCTTACCTCACCTTTATCATTTATCTTATTTCTAAAAACCCACATGGTTCTAATAATAATTTTATTTTTAGGTCAATTCATACATTCCCAAGTGGTGTTATTCTCAATTTGATCTACTTCCTCATTCATATCATGTATCCACTCTACATGATCAACTGCTTTTACCACTATATCTGGTTCAATTTCATAAATGAGTTCAATTTTTTCTTCCAATCTCAATTATCTACTAGTTTAACTACAGACTATGGATTACCAATGATATTTTTAGTTTCAACATGTCTATTCAATTTATTTTACTTTTTTATATCATATCTAGTAACATTACCTTCTTCACTTGTTTTTTTGGAATCAATATTACTAGTGATGGGATCCCTCTTAGTAACTTAATCATTTTTCTATCTTAACATATTCATTTCATTTTCTATAAAATCTTCTAAAATTTAAGTAGCAGTTATGTCTGATCTATGCTTTATTTTAACAATTATGACATCACTATAGTTTACATGCTTTTAACCCATTTTTCCAACATTTTTATCCACTTTATTTTGATTGGTATCCCATGAAAATTACTTCCTTATTTTTGTCTTCAATTTTCCAATATTACTATTATTTATTTTTATAATTAAAGGACTTCTAAAAACAATGAAATAATTAATATTTATTTTTTTACTACATTGCATATGGTTTCTTTTATATTTCTTCTCTCAGTAGACACAGGTTCTGTATGTGTATGGCAGCACAAACATCTTCTCTCCTGAAATATTTTGTGATTTAGTGTTCATTCAAAATTACACTTCTCATCTAAGCTTTTATTTTGTTCTTCCTTTGAGATATCACATTTTTTGTGTGGTATATGGTTGTTTATACTGATTTTATCTATTTTTGGAAAATAAATATTTCAAATGCATCACATGTAGACTTCTTACTATTATCTGATCTCATTTTTATGATGTAGATACCCTCCTTCTCAAGTTTCCTTCTGAAAATTTTGAAAATTTTGATTGTGTTTGATAAAAAGGTTATTGTTGATAGAGTAAAATCATGAATAAAAGTAATGAAATATATTTAAAATATATTATACTTTTGTCTCATTAGACTACATAAGTTAGTATGAGTGATCCCAAGTAGTCTGGAAGATAGAATGTCCACTCCTTAATGAGAACCTTGTATTATTTTTCCTTTTTGATAGGTTTCATAGATTACATCCTTATCTCTATTTAGTTTTGGAAGCTCTATCACAATATAGTGTTTTAAAATTTTACTCATAATTCTTTTTCTAAGATAATAAATCCTTCTATACCACAAGTTGTTTTCATATTTGACACATATGTAACTTGAATCACAAAGATCACCAATTTAAAATAGATTACAATTAGTTACTAATCCTTGAGTAATTATTCTTACATACTTTATGATTTCAATGATACATGAATCTTTATTATATACTACCTCATTTATATCATTATAATCTTGACTAACACTACAAAAATTGGTCTTTAACTCTTTAGTAAATATTTCATCATTAGATATTGTATTCTAGGATTCAATATTTACTGAGCCAACTCCTTTGATTTTGAAGGAATAATCATTTTCAAAATTCACTCCTCCCCTTTAATGCATCTATTGTTTTCTGGGAATTTATTTCCACAATTAATGAGTAAATAACATCCACTATCAAGTATCTATGAATTCGTTCGCCTATTATCCTTCAAATATACATAAGTGAAGCATGATTTTTCCTTATTAATTTTTTAAATTTTATTCCCTTTCTCAACATTATTTATTTTTTTAGGAATACAACTCATGAAATTTTTAACAACATGGACCTACTAATCACATATTCCACAAATTTCTTCTAAGTAGTCAATTTTTTTTACGTAGGCAGATATGATTAAATGATACTAACTTCTTACATTCATTATTCTGTTCTCTCATTTTCTCATAATAAATCCCCCTTAGTTTATATCTCATCATTATTAGTGACATGTGATACCATCATGAGTACGCTTTATGAATAAACACTGCACAACACTAGCAGTATCCTGTGAGCCTTGACCTTTCATACTGATTAGAGATTTTACCTAAATATTGTTGATGTCCTCTTTCCATATATTATGTCTGTATCTAATTGGGGGAAAATATATTAATGAATATTCTATTTCTTCCATTCACTTAGAATAGAATTTCTCGCTATTCTTCATGCTCTAGATTTATCTTGTATTGATTTAAGTACCCACATTGTTAATGATAACAAATTTATATTGAAATTAATAGAGGGTTCATTTGAATTTTTTAATTTAACCCCTCATTTCACCAACTTGTGATGATTATGTATTGATTTCAATAGACTTTCTAAAATACATTCAATTTTTTAAAAATAATTTTCAGATTCAATACATTTTTATTGTGTTTATGATTATTCTTATTCTATAAGAAATTGTTTTTCTTCAAGGTCACTTACGATCTTCTCTAATTCAACCAAGTTCAATTTTTATATTTTGATTTAATTAATATAAATATCCTATTTATTTTCCTATTCATCCTTTACGTAATCTATATTTTGGTTTTCTTTCAGTAACATTCTCTTCTCCTTCTTTATATTTGTGTTTTTCTCAAAAATAAACTTTTAGTTCATTATTCATCGTGTGATCTAGTTCTTTTTCTTTACTTTCATCAACTAAAATTCCTGATGTGTCAAAAACTTTTTATCCATATGATATCAAATTATTTTCACCTTCTTATTGTATTCATGAAGTGGAGTGAGAATCTTCCACTTTTCTCACATAGATTATTCATTTACTAAATTCTTCTAATTTCCACCATATTTGGTTGAATCTTATGAACCTTTACCCCATTTATTTTTTTGAGGTTTCTCATCATATAAATAATTTTTAGTAGATTAATTATTAGGAAAATTTATTGAAAAGTGTCCAATTTCATTATAATTGTAAAACCATGTTTTTAATTGACATTTTCTCTTAAAATTCCCATTATTGATTCTATTTGTCATAAGAGAAGTGATTCTATTATAATAATCTTCTTCTTCATCAGATTCACTTGATCAAAAAAAATAATCATTTTTTATTTTTAGATTTCACATGGCCTTAAAATACTTCTTATCATTGATCTCTATCTTGAAATTTGAAATATATCTCATTTCATAAGAAATGATATTTTTATCTAATTCATCGAGAGTAAGATCTTCTCTTCTTCTAAATCTGAAACAGTAGGGTCAACCCTATTAATGAAATTTCTCATCAATTCTTTGACAATAGTTGAATCATCCATCTCTTCTTAAAAACCCATAACATTACTAATAATTTTATTATCTAACTTAATAGAATCATAATTTTTTATTCATCCATCTTGATATCTTTAAATTTAATTCTATAAATTTTCAATTTTCCCTTCCCCAATTTCACATTTCCTTCATAACATCTATCCATTTTATCCCAAATTTCCTTTAAATTTTTTATTCCCATAACATTTCTATAAATGTTTTCTAAGAGAAATATCATAAAGGAATTTGGAGATTTTATATCAACTTCTATATATGTTTAATAAAAAAATGTCATTAGATCATCTTTAGAAATATTTGGGAATTATACTATTAGTGCATAATTAAGATCAAGGCCAAGAGATAAGAGATGTGGAAATATCCTATTCATCCAATAGTTGTTGTTCTTAATATAGAATATAAGAAAACCCAGGATATTGATAGAATTTATATGATACATTTTCAATTCATAATAGATTGTGATAGGGAATCCTTTCCTCTGTTATCAATTGAAGTTCCTAGGTAAGTGTATCACTACCGGGATGAGGGGTTTGATTTAGTGTTTCTATTTAGTTAATTTTCTTTATTTTGAAATAAATCTATGTCGAACTATTATTATCTAATCCACTGTAAATATTACTCATACTTTCCTATATGTAGTAAAAGAAAATATAAAAGGAACACAATGTTTTATAATGTTCTGGTCTATTGTGGAATCTTACCCTTAATTGTGGCTACTTACTACCACCAACCACGGATTCATTTCACTATATCCCCAAGTGAAATCTGCATAAAAGAATATGTGTGGAATCCCACCACACATGTTAGTAGTCACACCCAACAACATATCTTCACACCCCAGTACCCAAGCTGATTACAAAAAAATGAGGAAGATCACCAAAAAATCTAAGTGGATTCTACAACATAGAAAGAAGATCTACATCCAAAATCCATTAAGATGTATAAGAACGTTCTCCCCATAGAACATTATGAAGATGTTTTACCGATATTTAAATACACAATATTTTAAAAATATGAGTTTCATCATATGTCGATCACTAAATATCAAAAACCCCGTCTTAAAACTCACTTAGTTGTTTTATGTATCTCCCTCTCTTAACACAACTCTACATGCCAATGGTTTTTTCACAATCAGCTCTCCATGGTACGTCGACATAATTTTACTATTTTTGTTTTCATGTAAGTAAAATACCAGATGATCTCCCCTCCCTATTATACTGAACTAGAAATAGATCACTTTCCACGATATCCAAAAAAATTATTATCACCCCATGATCTATGTGACAAAAGGAAAGGACCGTATCTAAATTATGGACCAAGAAGGATATTCTGGAATATTAAATGCCTATTTAAAACTAATTAATAACCACTATAATTTCCTTCAAATCATTTCATGATCAAGGTGTATTGAGAAATTTTAATTGACTGCCCGGATATGTCAGCCACATTGTTCTCATTATAAAATAGATATGTGGTATATTTTCCTACATGAATCAGTTACATGAATCTTCATATGGATATATTTCTAATAAATTATTTCATTCTTTGGAAATCGTCTATGTGATTGAAAGTCACTACATGAATTCTAAAATCATTTACGTAGAAAAAAACATCTATGTGATTCTACCCTTTTTTTAAAATCTTGTACATGGATCAAGAAACCAATAAACCTCAAACTATAACACTCCAACTAACCTCCATCTATTATAAAAAATACTTTCTTTAGTCATGAACCATTCTTCCATGATATTTAATGACATAAAAATATACCAATCATCATTTTAATTATGAGATCCTCATATAAGTATATAAGTAAATACTATAACACATACTCACAAAGAACCAAAATATCTTCAAATCCATGGGGTTATTCAACATATTATAAATTTTAAATAATATAAAATTGAGTAAATTTATATATATTATAAGATATTTATATAATTTTTAATAAAGTAACAACCCCATGGATAATCAAGATATATAATCATTCAATAATATTATAAAATTGTATACGAAAGTACCCATTCAATCATTGAAGCTTCCAATATAGGTTAATGGTTGATAAATTTCCAATAAAATCATAATAATTATTAAACAACATGTCCAACAACAAAAACTGTGTAAAGAAGATAATTTACAGAAAATGAAATGAATTTTCATGGAGTATTCCAATAAAAAAGAATGTCCTTATAATAATTTTTACCACAATCAGGTCACCAATTCCTTAAGTAAATTGTACTAATAATGAATATATAAATCTTATTGACTATAATATGAAAATAATAATCTTTGATAGTTGGGAAAATAAAATCAATGATTTTATTAAATGGTATAGTTCTAGAATTCCTTCAATAACAACAAGTATCAAAAATCCAAAATCAAATATGTTCTTTACAAGAAACATAGGAATCATTCATGACCACCATTAGGGTTTTAATTAATGTTTTAGAACAAATTCTAAAAAATTAGTATTCTATAATAATAAATTATAAATTTTAGGTAATAAAACTTATTATTTAACAAAAAAACTCAAAGAAGAATTTTTATGGGTGATATAGAAATCAACCCAAGTAGAAAGTCAAAATATATCACTCATATGAGAGGGAAAACTATGGAGGAGAGTTCATAAATAATGAGGATGTAGAAAAAATAAAATTGTGTAAAAAACTAAATAAAAGAGGAATGTATGGAAGAAAAAAGAAAGGATTTGGGATATAATCTAGAGAGGAATCATAACTGCTATAGATATCACCATTACTATTCTTAAAATGAATTAATAAAAGGAGAATTGAGGAACAAAGGAGTAAGTTTTATAAACAATTTAACATTATTAATAATAAGAGTCAATTTATGGAGGCTTCAATGAAAATTACTACATATGAAAAATTCTAGATGGAATGAGTTTTTAAATAGGAGGAATATTAAGGAGATGGTTAGAATGACACATAAAATAAAATGTTTAGCTATGGTGTTAAGGGGTATATAAAAGTGGTTTCTCAATGCCAATAAATATTGGATTCTATGAATTTAAAAATGATTTTTGTGAATTATGTGTTACTCTGATCATAAATTTATACTCAATATATACAATATTGGGATCAGAGGAGATGGATTTAATAAAATTTTCTCTCTAATAGTTGGATAGAATAGTGAGATAGTAGCTAGGTTTTATTAATGTTTTTTTTGATAAAGGGGATAAATTTTATTTTTTTAGTAAATTTTATTGCGGTAGAGATGATTTAAGAGGAAAAACTCTATATACTTGGAAGGTTATTCTTAGTAATTGTATGGGATTTGGTAATTATAAAAATTAGGGATTTATTAACAGTTCATGGTATTTAGGTTGAGTTCAATATTTATGAAGTGATAATAATTATTGATGTATAAGAAGTGGTTTGGAGTGAAGATAAAAATATAGAAATAGTAGATGTTATTTCCATATAATAAAATAAAGAAGGGTAAACTATTTAAAAAAATAAAAGTGGTAAATTGTAGAGAAGGACACATGCATATTTATTAAAAGGATGGAAGATACTGAAAAAAATCTTATAGAGATATGGAAAAGGAGGAAAATAGGTTTTATTAGTTCATAAATTTATGTTTGATTTTTAGGATTAAATTTATTTTTGTGAATTGGTTATATAGAATATTAAAATTATTATCTCAATTAAGTGTAAATATAAATTCAAAGAATGGAATATTTCCCTAATATTTAGAATAAATTCAAATTATACCATTTATTGGGAGAGATCTGGTATCTTATTTTCAATATTCTATCATTTGACATAGTGAGGTCATGTCTGGATAAAATTATTTAAACCAAGTTCTTATTGGATAAAAACTATGATTTTATTGAATTCATTGAAATATTTTTTTAGTAATTTATTTAAGATTTATTTTGGTATATAAAATTAAACATCTTATTATTTTTATGCTTTAATAGAACTTCCCTTTCACTTTTACTTGTTTATTTATTTTTTAGAGGCGCAAAATGATAAAGGATGTCACATAAAGATGATTTAGATAAAAAATGACCTCAGAAGATAAAAGATTATTATTTAAAATTATTTATATTTTTATATTTAGTTTCTTTAACCTATAATTTTCAATTATATGAAATTTAATTTTACACATAAATATTTCTATAATTATTTTATTAGACATAAAAGAGTTTCTTAGGGATACTATAACACCTTGTTTTTAAATATAATTTTTTAATAGGATGAATTATTAAAATGATGGTTGGATGAATAAAGATAAACATATAAATATATATTTAACAACTCATGGTTTAGGGTGATCAATAAATTTTTTATATTGCATTTATAAAAAATTTCAACCAAAATTTTTTTTATATAATCATTTCTTGGTGTATTTTTGAATGAATTATATATTTTAAATTATAAATTTATGATTAGGGTTATTATTTTAAATATATATATATTAAAAAATAAAAATAAAAATTTGAGGCTTGAAAAATAATGGAATTACTAGTATTAACTATTAGTTATAAACCTTACCCTTCTATTATAACGATTGAAATGAGTGTCAATGGGAGGTTAGTTTTGGGGATTTTTGTGATAGTTTTTCTTTAAAATACATGTATATTTTAGATTATTTAATGATCATTTACACTCAAATAGTGGTCATATTCTAGATATTATAATTAGTGTTAGGCAGTGACCAAAAAAAAGGGAGGTTAGTGGACGTAAGACTTGTTTCATGATTAAATTACATCGAAAAAAGTGGGGTAGTGAGTAAAAAAATATAATATTACTATAAGTGAGGTTCTTAAGTATAAATATGAATAAAAATAAAAATAAATCAACTTTAAAATGAAAAATTATAATTCCCATAGTAAAATAATTTTAAGAGGAAATATTGAGAAAAATAAAAATATATAGTTGATTGTGTTTCTTGGAAAGTGAGAATCTAAAAAATGTTTTCATGTGATGCATGAAAGTTTACCCTCATTAAATATTATTTTAATTAGTAATTATGATGTTAAAATAATTGTATATCATGTTTTTTCTTTGTGATTATATGAATATATATATGCTTATTGATATAAGAGTTTATGTATGGAGGATTATATAGCTATAAAATATCATGAAATTAATTGTTTAGTTTTAATGTGGTTATTTAAACACAATAATTTTATTTCATGAATATTTCCATTATCACTATGATATGATCCTCGCTAAGATGATCTAACTTCCATTAAGGATGAAGGAGAATCACACTCGATGAATAAGCCACAAATGATATCTATGTGTTTAATATAAGTGCTTGTAGACAATGGGATGTAGATCTTTCAAAAACTTTTTTCAACTTTTTGAAGTGGTGGTGATAATATATTTTTAGTATTAGTCCATATATTTTATCCATTTGTGGATAAAATAAATATCAAAGATTTAAATTCATTTTTTGATCCATTTAGGCCCATTTCTCTTTATAAAGAACTTGTTGTAGGTAAAATATAAATCCAGTGGTGTAAATCTTTTCTAATTCCATGATTTGACTATTAGTGGGGCTAAAATATCAATTTAAAGAAAAATTTACAGTCATTTTAATTTGGTATTTTATAAAGATGAATTTAAATAATATTACATGCGCCTTAATGGAATCATATCCATGCACCTTAATAAATCCATATATAGGAACCCTACATTATGTTCCCTTCCATAGGAACCTTTTCATGTGTGACCTAAAATTTACACCCTACCACTTTTATACATTTCTAAATACTTATATAGGTTCCCTGCTATATGCACCCTGCTATAGGTGAACCATAACATATAAACTTCCACATTTCCCTACAATGTGTTCCAAAATGAAGCCATGTGTTTTCCCTAATCAATAATTTTATAAGATCCCTTCCATCTAAACCCTACCATAGGGACCCTATTATCATAACCCTGCCATTTCCATCATACCATACACACCCAAAAAAATCCACATGTAGACTTTGATGAAGTGTTGTGTGTCTGAAAAAATGATGTCATTTTCACACCTAAAAGATGTTTTTAAGATACCTTATCAAATTTTTTCATGCAACGTTTTGAAAAATAATAGTGTTTATGTGGTTAACTCCAAAATTTGGGTACCCAATGTGAGTTTTAAAAATAAAAATACCATTGATTCTACCATTTTTACACTGATTTCACACCAAGTATGACAACTAAGGACTCCCAGAATGGTCACAAATCTAGAGTGGTTGGAGCCCTAGTTAGAGTTCCCAAATACGTTATGGATTCCCCCATGTAATTTATAATTCAAATAATAAGGGACCATACCCAATGATTAAGGTATCACTAGGTCTCACTACACTCAACCCCTTCTAATTTGATGGGCACCCAGGTTTATATACCATGGACCTCAAGTTGTCTCTATTTAGAGTCACACCCAGACCATACCAATAGGTATACTATTCACCCCAGACTTATAGTCATGCCAAATCCTTTAATCCACACCATGTTTATCTTAATTAGAGTCACACATATCCCAATAGGGTATACTTGGGTAACCTATTGTCCTAGGTCACCTACTTGGGTGATTTATCACTCGATCATACTAGTGCCTTACAATACCTCGATGACATACTTTCACCTAGATAAAAACATTAAAATGACTATCACACTCATCATTAAAAGGCAAAATAGGGTTAAGTTTCATTGTGAACATTCTAATTCCTTTTGGATCTATTCCCAACTAAACCAAGGTGGACAATACCATAGTATATCAACATGCACCCCCCCCCCCCCCCATTTTTGGGTCCTTAATGTGTTGCAATCATGGTCTGTCAACCCAATAACTTTTCTTCAATCACTGATCCAAATGAAATTACATGATTTACACTGTGAACTTTTTATTCCAGGTTAAATGGTATTTGGTTCATGATACCAATAACCACATCCACCATCTAAAAAATACCATGAGTTGATATGATCCTCTTAGTTTCCTCAAATTCTTTGATTAAAGATAATCATTTGGAATCCAAAAATGATTTCAATTGAGATACTCCTCTAGGTAACTAATATTTTCTTAAGTCCATATAGTACTATGGGCTTTCCGAACCACCATGAGTTTATATTCTTATCTGAACATCCAAAAATTAAATGAGATTAGATACTCTTCTAGGTTTCGGAAAATTCCTTGAGTAGTGATACTTTTTTGGTTTCTCAAAATTCCATGATATTTAGTAATCCTCTTGGATCCCAAGAATACCTTGATTCAAGATAATCCTCTTTGTTATCTCAAATTCCTTGTGTTGATATACTCCTCTTGGTTTCCCAAAACTCATTGAGTTGAGATATTCCTCTTGGATTATAAAAATAAATTGAGTTAAGATACTCCTCATTTCCTCAAACAACTTGTGTTTAAAATCCAATGTTTGTTTCATAAAATTCCAAAAGTCAATATAATCCTCTTGGTTTCCAAAAATACATTGTCTTGAGATACTCCTCTTAGTTTCATAAAGAACTACTAGTTGTGATTATCCTTGTAGTTTCTCAAAATAAATTGAGTGGAGATTATCCTTTTGATTTCTTAAATTAACATTAGTAAATATACCATTAGTCATTCCTAGATATTCCTTGAGTCTATTTCCTCTTATTACTCCCCAAAAATTTCCTTCACCTGAATCATCTATCAAGTTAAACCAAAAAGTTCAACCCATTCATACGTCTCACACTAAACCATTTCTTGTTACCTTTTACCTAATATTTCACTCCATATTTCTCCAAAATTCATGGAAAAGGTCCTATTCATATGTCCTTAAACTATAGATGTATTTTTTATAGATGAAAAACATTAATAGGAACCACATTAACATTACCTTAAAAGATATGAAGTGTCTCATTAAATAGAACCTAACTCCCTTGGTATTGAATCCCATAACAAGGATATATATAATACCTTCTTTCCCCCTATACAATAAAAAAATCATATAACTAAACTATATGGATTTAAACTATATAGATATCAAAATAAATGGATTTAAAGATTGACAATATAATTTCATTATGCATTATTATTTAAAATTCATTAATTTCAATAAATCTATTTCACAAAAAGTATAACCAGTAATGTTACTATTAAATATTTCAAAAAGATACCTTAAATCTATAATATATCACTAAATAAGAAAACAATACCCCTATGGGATGATTCTACCTTCCATCCTCTCTAATAATAAAATTGGATATATGTAACACATGACATCTCCCACCTTTGGAAAGTGAGAGAGTCGTATGAGATCCGAAATAACTAAAATGTACTCAAAAAAAACAAAACATTATAAAAAATAAATTAGGATAACATAACTTTATTTAGTATATTATTATGAATATAATATTTATTTTTTATATTTTAATATTATAACCTTATTAGAGTGTTAACATGATAATTTTAGTAATTTTAGAATTTATTTTATGATTATTATGTTTTCAAATTTCTTACTATTTAAAATTCATAGAATACAGAAATAATGATGTCATGGAAATTATTACATCCTAATTTCCCTATAAGATTGAAAATTTTTGGTATTTAGATGATAATTATGGTGTATTGTAGTTGATTGTAATGAATAGTTGTAAAGACATTAGAGAATGTAATGGAATGTGATTACACTATAATGGATATGTTCTAAAGGATAAAGGTTTAGAGGAAAAATTAATGGGATGGACTACATCATGATGGAATTGTTTTAAAAAACCTTAATAAAATAAAATCATGTCATAGTATTTAATGTTTATGGTTTGGTGATTTAGATATGAAGATATTAAATTTTAAATCATGACCGAATATTTCAAAGATTATGGCCTCGATATTTGATATTTGAAGCTCTGTCTAAGGATATGTATAAATTATTCCATAATTATTAAAATTAAATCATGATTTCGATTCCGCCAATAATTGCTATAAATAATTTGGTCTACTTCTTAATAAAAAAGAATCAGTTGAAGGTTGTTTTTTCTATACATCATGAAAGTACAAAGCCTATAATTTTTCTATAGTTAGGATTTATATTATGAACCTCTTACATGTATTACATGAATTTATCCATGAAGTTTTCTAAATATATTGAGGGGTAAATTATCTATGCTAATAATTTATAATAAAGGATGATTTTATGTTTCAATTAATTTATTTTTTAATAATGATTGTTTTGTGTTCATTAATTCATTCATTCGATCACATTATACATCATTAAATATATATGATCATTGTTCATTGATATGGTAATTATAATTTAATACATGAAATAGTTGTTTGAATTTATTATTCATTATATAATGGGTTTTGGTACATGTTTTCTAAACATTTTTTTGAATTAATTTATTACTAAATAAATTATAGAATAAAAAAATAAGAAAAGAGTAGTTTAGTAATTAGAGAACAAACACCTGAACAAGGATTTTTTAGAATCAATTTTGATAAAAAAAAATTGGTAATCCATTAATTATATTATAATTATAACTATATCATGAAGCAAGATTTATAATTCTAAGCACACCTTAATTTTTATATTTTTTAATTAGATTTAATTATACTTAGAAAAATCATTATAATTTATAATTTTCAAATTAATGAAATAATTTAAGGATCAAAATTATTTTTGGGTTCCACCTTACGATGACTATAAGCTATGATTTTTCAATTAGGGATTAAGTAGAGTATTTATAAATTTATAAACATGATGAACTATGATAATTAAGAATTAATCATGATCTATCATGTCTAAAGAGTCTCTATTTGAAAATATAATCATTAAATATAATTTTTGTTTACAAAAAATGGATTGATCATTTTTTTTCTTCACAGATAGTGGAACTTCCATTCTATGTAGATAGATTCATCATAATATTTGAAAAGGGTATTAAATTATAGAATAAATGTTTTTTTCAATAAAATTAATATGTAACATCACAGAACATATTCTTCATGAATAATAATGTCATTATGTTTTTAAAAAAATGGAATTATCTAATGAATTATCCTAACTTTATTCCTTAGGGTACCTAATGGTTAGGGTTACCCAACTAAGCATAACCCAAATACTATAGTCAAATAACAACATCCTGAAATAACACATGTATGATTATATCTTATACCATGATTGTTAAACTGAATTCCTTATATAATATAACTCATGGTCACTCGACAAGGCATAGCCTACCTATTTAGATTATCTAGGCCTTGATAAAAATTTGATTTGAAATGGATTTAATAGTTTTTTATTTTATAAGGTTTATAAATATAGTACTTTATAATTTCTATATGTGTGTCATAAATATTTTATGTCTTGAATTACCCATTTGAATGAATTATTTTATTGATTTAATTTATATATATATATATCATATAAAAATCCAAAACACCCATTCCATGATATTTTCTACTTTGGGAGTAACCCTAAGAATTTGGTTTCTCTAGGTTTGGAAACATGGAAAATACCTCATGATGGGAGTGGTACCAACATCCCCTTTATGTTTTCCCAACCTGGAATCATCCCTATTCATTTTTCATGCCATCTATATATGGTACTTATAGGAAATTATCTCACCCCATTAAAAATATCATAAAGCTGATACATCATCCCTCGATTGAATCCATGTTGAACTGCTCCTAAAAAACTTTTCTTAATTTATCGACCACCGTCCCACACACCTATTTTTATCTCTTCCTTAACATCATTTGATCATGATCCAGACCGACATCAAAATTCGTCATCCGTGATTGAGGAAAAAATATATTCTTCCATAAGGAGGAAATATAATCAAATAGAAAAATGGGGATTATAGAATGTACAGATATTGGCTTCTTGATTATCCATCTATAGTGCTCAAAAAAAGAAATCATGACAACAAGAATATTCATTGTGAAGAACATGGTGGAATATGAATAAAATTTTGTGAGAGATCATTAAATAAACAGGGAATTTGGTTTTTGGAAAATTATTCCAAATAATTATCACCATAATGTCATATATCGTAAAAAACCTAAAACTTACAAAAGAAACAACAAGCTATATTAAGGGATTTACAAGAATTAATACCATAAAGAACAGGACATGAATCTAAAGTAAGAATCCCTACCTTGTGGAAGAATGGATATTTTTTCAATTTATTTTTATGTCATTATTTATTCATTTCAACCAAACAATTCAGTTATAGATATCTTTGTAGATCTGGTCCAGTTCTATAGTTTTTTCATTAGGTCTTCCAAGATGTGGTCCCTCTCCTCTCTCTCACTCTAGGGTTTGTGTCCATCACAATTGCAGTTAACCTTATATTGGAATCATAATAAGATATTCATAGTTAAATTCAATGGTTTTTTCATAAACAAAATAATTAAATAATTATTATATTAGTACACCCATATTGGTTGCATTAAAGGCCCACAACTTGAGTGAATTTTATACCATTCCCATAGTAAACTCGTTTTCCTAAACTCAATAGAGACATTTAAATTTCTTTATAACACACTATTAAGGATATATCAACATTCACACTCATGATAATATTATTTCTTTAAATAATAAATTTTAAATATCCCTTTAAAAATAAATAATCTCAATGACTCTACAAAACTCAACCTATGGAAGACACTATATCTTAAGAATATCAAAACTATTCAGAACAAATTATGAGGTATTCAAGTAGTTTATTTCTACCATTTCATCTTTGGGGGGTACCAAGACTCTAAAACTCAAAATTGAGCTAATTATATATCAAAAAAAACCTAAGTTGATATATCCTACCCACATTTAAACCTTTCTATCCCCAAAATGGAAAAAATGGGTCTCCTTAATAAATATTATCATAAAACAAAATCATGTATAAAATAACCCACATTCACATTGACTCCCCTCATCTGTAGAGTTTCAATATTTGAATGAAATCAATACAAAACATCTATAAAATGGAACATCCTCTCTCATCACGGAAGTAATCATCCCTAGATCATCTAAAAGACATTCCTTATAATGAATATAATTTCACGGTATGAAATTGTATTCAATCCTTTATACCCAAAGTTCATCTAATCACAACTGATTAGATGAAGTAAATAACTATGGATATCCTCCTTAAAATAATGTTTTTACCACTATTATATATAGTGGGAGAACAACACTCCCCTCTTTTTAAAGAATAACCTTAATGGTTATAGTATAATATCAACCCATATACAAGACACTACACCACTGAGTGCTTCCTAGTATTTCACATTTATAGAAAAATATTTATAAATAAAATAGATCATATGTACCTCTGTTAGTTTCTCTAGTATATCCTTCCCCCAAGGCACAATCACCAATTTTTTCATCTCAAACCATTTTGAAAATATAGAAATTCCCTAAACATGCCTCCAAATAATTGAGGTAATCTTCAATATGAATTCTAGTCTATAACAGGTCTATATCCCCCATCAATGATAGCTTATATGTTTTTTATCTCTCTTTCACTAAAACATTCAACGATCACATTAGGGAAAAATCCCCCTCTTTAAACTGCTCATCCCCACACCACTACCCATCAAGTGGCCCAAACCATAAAAATTTGAAGTGGATAGTCCTGCACATTTTTATGACCCAAATCCATCTACTCTTGACTCTTGAACAATTCCCATAAAATTATTACAATAATAAACCACAACCTTATGAAAAAACATCCTCTTCCATCTCAAAGTTAGAGTTATGATGTTTTAGGAATTTCCACGATGGATCTAGTTAATATACCACACTGAGGTTAGTACTTCACTAGGAAGTTACTTAATCAGCATTTCTATCATAATATTCACAAAAAATAGTAAGTCAAACCCACTACCCATTAGGGGAAGTGGGAAACAAACCCCTGACTTTTTAAGTAACCCTTTAGGCCCACCACCTGAAAACATATGGTCACATAGGAACACTAAAACAACATCAGCACCAAGGTCCTCTCTCATATAAGGGAATATTTTGTGTCCAACACCATTAACCAAAGGTGAGAAATGTATCCCTATCTACATTATAACAAATTCTTCTAAATCGAGATTTCCATCCATGAAACCACTATGACTACCTTTAGGTAAATCACTATCCTGATCTCGAACCTAAGGTGAATCCCTACCATGAATTCTCAACCTACCAATGATCACTTGAGTGTCTCAAACATATGTCGTGTTTCAAAAAAATGTGGTTATATATTAGTAACTCTTCTTATAGAGTCTCCACTTGAAGTGATATGCTTTAAAAATTCAACTATAAAAAAAGTCTAGGGAAAAACTTACAAGGACTATGGTCCTTGATGTGTACTAAGACATCGTCACACCACATTGAAGAGGGCCCAACATCCTTATATAAAACTCCACTCTTAAAAGGGCTCAAACTCCAAACATGGTAGATCATCGCCATCATAATTTTTAGAGAAACATCAAACTCTAATAGCTTGTTATGTCATATAGTAATCTCAATGAATTAATCATCATCTGGTTATGGAGAGTATGAACCCCATAGAAATGTGAGTCTTAGACTCTATCCAAACCTGTAACTTATGAGGATCAAGATCTTTTCAAAAATATATAATTCATATATTTTGACGTTTCACATTACATAATAATCCTATCAGTAGTCTCTTCCAACTCAAAATGATCAACCATTCTCTCAATATAGAGGTTTTAATTAAGAAATAAGGGTTGAAAACTACCTTAGATATCAGTTCAATGATATCTATCAATCAAGTCTAAAAAATAATGCCTTGTCAATCACTAACTGATGAAAAGAGTTTCAAATACAGGAACAATATTTTCAAGACCCATACTCCATACATATGATGGTTATTATTGGGTAAAACAATAACTTTGATATGATTAACCCCTAATGGATATAGGATATCTAGTTAATCAAACATAGAAATAACATGGAAGATCATAACTAACCTTTTTATGATACATGTACAAACTTAATTTTACCATACAATGATATATTGGTGCTTTAGGTTGACTAAATATTGGTCTAATTGGTATGATAACCAAACTCAATACCCCACTCCCAATATCATTTACTTAAATTATAAAATAAGAGCTTATATGACTATTAGTTTAAAACTCCACCCATATAACTCACCCACTTTGATTCCACTCTAACATGACATAACCCATAGGGGCCTTTATGGACTAATAGTAAGATGAGTGCTCCATCCCAACCCTACCTCTAAAAGGATAGGGGTTGGTAACTAGAACTGAGTAGGCATACCATTAAATATGAAAGTCCATAGCCTATATCAACCTATAACAAACACATATCTCCAATATATAATATAATCAACAAAACTATCAGTGTGTGTGTGTGTGTGTGTGTGTAAAAATTGAACTATATATAATACAGGAATGAAAAATTAAATACAATTATAACACTAAATAAGAAAAATTTCCAAATGAACTATACATCCAAAAATATATAAATCAAATATAACCAAGACAATAGAAAAATATTCTTTGTTATGTACACTCCGAGATTTATATTCATCCACAATGTTTACCAAAACCTTCATGAACCACCATGTGTCAAAAATAATCAGTAAACGTATTCACGACCCACCCTCGGGGCCCGTGCCGTGACTACCCCAAGCCCGCCTCCCATAGGCCAGGGGCTGGCGACTAGCACCAAAGGCGGAAATCCTGATAAAAAAAGAAGGCATTGACTTTAAACAAGTAAACAACACAACAGAGTACGCAAGCTGAAGTAATCACTAAGTAAACTGAGTACAAAAGTAGGTGTTGGAAAGTAAATGGGCCAGAATACAAACCAAACTGATAGTATAGAACAACTGCAAATAAAATACAGCAGTAGTAAAGTAAATCAGCAACCACTGACTCATCCTCTGGCTATCCCACCTGAAGGGTGGGTACATATGGTCTCCTCAACTCCTCGGGTCCGTTCATCCACTCCGTGTACGTCCAACCTGATAGTCCACCTCCGAGAACCGTCCCGATCTACAAGCCTCAACCATGATCAGCATTGTCCGTCATCTGCAACCAACACAATGTAGTGTGGGTATGGCCCATGCAGGGGTGAGTATATGATACACAGTAGGGACCCCGAGACCACCAAAGGTCTCCTAGAATCCACGAAGGATAAAGCACAAAAGAATGATACAAACATGAAGTATCAACCAACTCTACTTAAGTATATTCCCATACATATACCTAAGTCATCAATTCCAGTTCGTTTCCAACTCACGAGCCGAAGTACAACCCAGTCCACACCGGAAAACACAACCCAGTCCACACAGGAAAGCACAACCCAGTCCACATAGGAAAGCACAACCCAGTCCACACTGGAAAGAAATTCAATCATTTCGATGATATAGATTGAAGTCAAGACTCATCTCACACAGGTATACTACTCACGAAGAGGGGTGGATATGATTATATGTAGCCTCTGAATCATCTCCTCTGTCGAACCCACATAGGATCCGAGTATAGAAGTCGTCATTGTCGAACCCACGTAGGATCCAAGTACAATAACCATCACTACTGAACCCACATAGGATACAAGTATAGTCTTCATCACTGTCAAACCCATGTAGGATCCAAGTACAATCGTCCTCTCTTCCGAACCCAGGTAGGATCCAAATACAGTCGCCATCGTCGTCGCAGTCGCAGCCAGCTCTACGGTTCCCGCACACAGCACGCTCGATTCAGGAAGGGTCCGCTCCATGAGGCAAGGGGGTTGATACATCAACTGTCACAAAGTCAAAGGTTGATGTATCACAATGTTTTGTCTCATCAAAAAGAACTCAACACGGCAGACGGCGCGTCAATCGGACGCCCGGTCTGAGAGTTATTGGCTTTTTTCTCCCAGGGTCCCGGTTAGTTTTAAGCTAAAACCAACCCGACCATACTCCAGATTTGTACAAACCTCAAGAGGAGTAAGAAAAAAAAACAACTCACTAAGATGAATTCAACGTGACTGACGGCATGTCATTCAGACGTCCGGTCATTATGTTATAAGTGTTTTCATTCCAAGGGCCTAGTTGGTTTCAGGTTCGAACCAACCCAGCCATACCCAAACATTATCGAATGCCTGAGTGTAATATACCGAAAAAATCGTCTTGATCCAAGGATCCTAATGCAACTAACGGTGCTTCGATCAGAGGTCTGTAGCCCATGATATGGGCGTTTGAACGAACCTGGTTCGAAACTAGGGGGTTTGGGCCCGGTCTGACCCACCTCGATACCCCCTGGGTCGGCCCGAACCGGGTCGACCCGACCTGGGTCCGGCCCATTTGGGCGCGGCCTGGACAGGCTGGCGCAGCTCGGCCCAGTTGGCGCGGCCTGCGGCCCAACTCAGAAGCCGGTCGCGGCTCAGCTCGCGGCCGAGCGGGGTGCGAATGGGGGGCGCCGCCCCCTGTTTCCGAAACGGCTATGTGCTGGCTGGGGGATTCAACCCCTGGTTTTTCAGGAAAACGGCTGGCCATTATGGCTGTCCGATTGAGCCACTACGGGACCCGTGGGGGTCCCACCTCCCCGAGCGCCAGTGGCCGGCTGAGCCTTGCCGCCCCTGCTGGTGACTGTCGCGGCCTTAGGTCGCGGCTCCTGTCCGACCGATGCGTCGCCACAGCGCCGCGCCACTCCACTGTGGCCTGCCCCGACCGTGGTTCCTTCGGCCTCACCGGTGCGGCATGACGGTGCCACGCACCACCACCGCAGCCTGCTCTAGCCGCGGTCCTCTTCTATCCTGCGCGGTGCGACGGCACTGCGCCGCCTTCGCCGCAAAGTTCACAGAGTATAAACAAATAAAAGGGGAGGAGAATTGGCCATGTCTGTGTAGTCCGATCTCCTACCATTATGTCGATAACAAGAAGCCAATTTTGTCATTGGAGATCATTAAGTTAATCATAAATGAAGATAACCCCTACCTCGATTAAAATATGTCGTTTTCCAGCGACGTGGAAGATGGCGTCACGGGGTGAGGTTTCGAAGACGGCATTAGCGTACGTCCAAGGAGGGGACGACGTCTCAAACTAGCTGCAGAGAAAAGAAGGTATGTAACATCATCTCTCCTTGTGGTGACGACATTCTTCGTCGAAGGGTGACGTTCTTCGCGGAAGGATGAAATTCTTCCAAAGGAACTTGAGCCCTCTCTTCCCAAATCCTCAACACAACGAGCCAACCCCAAATAAAATAAGACTCCTCTTATTTTATTAAAGCATGGAATGTATTTCAAATTAAAAAATTCAAAAACAAAATCACTAAATTAATTAAACTTGTGTTGTCTAATTAATTGGGTGTTATGTTGGAAAGTTTAATGAGGGTGGGTTTACTCACATAAAGGGGGAAGTTAGGGAGTTAGGGAATGTGAAGGGTTAGGCTCGTGTGGGCCCCACCTCACCTTAATACTCTCATGGTAGTTAGTTACTAGTGGGTCCCACCCCAACTACCGTACCTTGGATATAACCACTTAGAAAAAGAAATAAAATTGTAACACAATTTTATTTTACTTTTTTATTTAATCCACATTTTTTTAAACAACTCCTCCCAAGCAAACGCACCTTCGGTAAGGGTCCTCTTAAGAAATTACCGGTGTTGCGGTTCCATCAGTGCCCTTGGATTTCAATCCCGAGCACTAGTTCAAAAGATTGAAAAACCGGCTCGTTCATTCACTGAAAGTACCCGAGCTAAACTTTGTAAATTGATTCCGAGCACACCGACCCTCAGAATCAGGTGCCATCAAGAAACTGCGTACTCATAAAATCCCAAAGAATTTAAGAAAAACTTTTCCATGAAATTTATGGGTCTTTACATTACTCCCACCTCAGGGCTTTACATCCTCGTAAAGATACATCACAAACAAGGGGAACCAATGAGGTTATTGTGCATGCATCTGAGCCTCCCGCTCCCATGTGCTCTCATGGAGGTTCTCGTGCTCTCACCTGATGGCACTAGGGGAATCGACTATCCATGTAGGACCCGCTCTTGTCGATCCTTGATCTCTACCAGGACCTCCACAAAAGTTGCCCCGTCATCGATGTCCAGCTCCCCATGGTCAATGATATGCATCGAGTTGTGCACGTATCTCCTCAGCTGAGATACGTGGAAGACGTCGCGCACTCGGTACAACTGAGATGGAAGAGATAGGCAATAAGCACCTTGCCTATCCTGATGAGAACCTTGAATGGTCCGATGAAGAATGGAGATAACCTGCCGCCCCGACCAAATCTCCTTAATCCACATCGAGGTGAGACCCATAAGAAAACGTTGTCACCATCCTCGAACTCTAGTGGTCTTAACCTCCTGTCAGCATAAGACTTCTATCAGATCTGGGTAGTCCTCATCTGCTCCTGGATGATCTGCACCTTCTTCGTCGTGGACTGAACCATCTCAGGTCCTACAAGTCCTGACTCCCCAGGGTCTATCCAGCACATAGGTGATATGCAAGGTCAGCCTTAAAATGCCTCATATGGTTCCATCCTGATGGTGGAGTGGTAGTTGTTGTTGTATGAAAACTCCACCAAAGGTATGTGATCCTCCCAGCTACGTCCAAAGTCGAGGACACATACACAGAGAATGTCCTTGAGAGTCTGAATGGTCCTCTCCGTCTGACTATCTGTATGAGGGTGGAAGGCAGTGCTCAGGCATAGCTGCGTCCCAAATGAATCATGAAACCCCTTCCAAAGCTGGGAAGTAAAATGAGCATCTCGATCAGAGACGATAGATGATGGTACACCATGAAGCCATACAATCCCCTGAACATAGAGGCGTCTTAATCTCTCCACTAAGCCCTGCTATCTGATAGGTACGAAGTGGGCCGACTTGGTTAGTCGGTCCACGATCACCCAGATGGAGTCATGTCCTCTGAAAGCACGTGGATGTCCTATCACGAAATCCATAGATATATCATCTCACTTCCACTCTGCGATATCTACGGGTTGTACCAAACCTGCTGGTACCTAGTTCTCCGCCCTCACCTGCTGGCAGGTGAGGCATTGTGAAACGAACTCTGCCACAGCCTTCATCATACCTGGCCACCAGTGCTGTCGTCTGAGATCCTGGTAAATCTTCGCTACTTATGGATGTACCGCCAATGGGGAAGTGTGAAACTCTCTTAGCACCTCTTCATGTAATGCAGATGGTACTATAGTAAGTCCCCTGAAAAGGATAACTTGCTCTCCTCCTACAGAAAATCTATCAGGTGCCTGTCCTGAGCATATCTGTGCATGTCGCGTCTCACAGTCAAAATCCCCACGATGTGCCTCTCTAACCCACTGAAGTATTGGAGGAGTGATTGTGAGTGACTGTAGAAAGGTTGCTTCATCTCTATCCATGAAGGATATCTACAATGCGGCTAGCTGGTCTGTCACCTCTCCAAGTAGTTGGATTCCCATCCTCATGCTGAGAGCATCAGCTACTACGTTCGCCTTCCCAGGAGTATAGACTATCTCAAAGTAATAGTCATGTAGGAACTCAAGCCATCACCGCTGTCTCCAGTTCAGGTCCTTCTGAGAGAAGATGTACCAGAGACTCTGGTGGTCAGAGTAAACTGTAAATCGCTCTCCCATAATATAGTTCCGCCACATCTTCAAGGCGAAGACCACTGCTGCAAACTCCGGGCCACGGGTAGCTTAGTTCTGCTCGTGCTTCCTCAACTGCTGTGAACCATAAGCGATCACTGCCTGCTCCTGCATCAGGACACACCCGAGTTCGTTCCCTGATGCATCGCAGTAAACTACGTACCCTACGCCCTCCTCTGGTAGCCTCAAGATGGGTGCACTGGTCAATCTCTGTCTCAGCTCACGGAAGCTCTGCTGAGATATATTTGACCACACGAAGGGTTTCCCCTTCTTCTTCAAAGATGAAAGTGGGGATGAAACTCCGGAGAAGTCTAGCACAAATCTCGGATAGTACTCAGCCAGACCTAAGAAACTCCACACCTCCGGCATGCTCCTGGGTGGCTCCCAAGCTAGCACTGCCTTGATCTTCGCAGGATCCACTGCAACTCCCACCTCAGAGATGATGTGTCCCAAGAATTGGACCTATCGAATTTAGAACTAACACTTTGAGAGCTTACCATAAATCTGGTGCTCTCGTAGTGTATCTAATACAACCTGCAAGTGGTAGGTGTTCTCCTCCTCAGTAGTCGAGTAAATAAAAATTCCGTCAATGAAAACTACGACAAATCGATCAAGGTAAGGTTGGATGATCTTGTTCTTGAGACTCATGAACACGTTTGGAGTGGTGGTTATGCCGAAAGGCATAACCAAGAACTCATAGTGGCCATTCTGACACTTGAAGGTCGTATTATGCTCATCCTCATCTCAAACTCTAAGCTGATGATAGCCTGACCTGAGGTTTATCTTCGAGAACCATCGTGCAACCTTGAGCTAATTGAAGAGGTCTTCTATCCTCGGATGTTGATACTTGTTCTTCCCAGTCACCTGATTCTGGCGACGGTAGTCGACACATAGCCTCAAGCTCCCGTCCGCCTTCTTGGCGAACAATATCGGGGAAGCCCAGGGCGAAACACTGGGTGGTATAAATCTCTTTCCCTGTAAGTGCTCCAGCTATAATCGTAGCTCTCCAAGCGCAAAGGAAGCCATCCGATATACTGGAGTAGATATCAGGGCTGTCCCATGGTATAGTTCAATATAAATTTCTACCTCTCTACGAAGAGGTAGTCCTAGAACATCGTCAGGAAAAACGTCTGCATATTGATCCACCACAACAGGAAAACTCGGACTCCGCACATCAGGTGCTCCTAGGATGAGACTAGCCAACTGATGGGTGATCGGCTATCCTCTCCTTTGCGTGAGTCTATCCTACACTGCAAAGGCTCCCTTCTCACCGATGAAGGTGAACCTACTTCCATCGGTGTGGACACATCGCACATTGCGCCTAATACAGTTGATCTGAGAACGGACCGTGGACAACCAATCCATGCCCTAGATGACGTCGTAAGGCCTCAACGCCGCTACAAGAAGATCCCAGCCGAAGCTCTCACCTCCTAGAGTAAGCTCACACTGCCGGAACCAATTTGTAATCGTCGAGTCTACTCCCGTAGGAGTCTCTTGCCGTAAAGATCGAGCTAACGGATCCATCGGAATCTCCAAGCTCCGAACAAGGGTAGCGGCTATGAAATAATGACTCGCTCATGTGTCTATACAAACTGCATCAAGGGTTTAGTATACGTAGATAGTACCTCGAATCATCTCAGGTACGCCGTGGTTGTAGGCCTCCACTGTCTGAAGCTGAGCCTGCCTCTGTCCGCCAGCTCCCTGTGGTCAGGGTGGACAACCTGGTGGTGGTGGAAGAGCCTCAAAGTGTCTCCCACCACCCGTTGCTCGGCCCACTCCTTTGCCTCGTCCGCCTTCTCCATGCGGACCGCCACAACCGAACCTCTACCTCTTCCTGGGTGGTCCCTCAACCGTCTGCTGCTCCTCTGCATGGTGGGTCAGGCAGTCACGAGCCATGTGGCCCTGCCCGCCACATGCATAGCACTGTCAACCTCTCGTATGACTAGCTCTGCTGCGTGTGCCCCGCACCTCTGAAACAGAATCCTGAGGTCGTCCACCAGATGGTCTGGTCCGCTTGGACCTCTGTGACATCTATCTACTACCGGCTGCAGAAGACTCCACTACGTGTCGCCCTGCGGTAGGCCTCGCTTCTAGTATAGGCTCAGCAAAAAAGCTCCCCCCAAGAAGGGCTCGCTCCAGTACTCCGGCCTGCGTTGGAATGCTGAGGGAGATCATCGAAGCCCTGATCTCATGCCTCGGTCCCTGCTCGAAGGTCCGGGCCTCGAATAATGGGTCCCATACCATGTTCGTGGAGTAGCGCGAGAGATCAGTAAATCTTGCCGAGTACTGGGTTATTATCATGCTGCCCTGTCGCAGCTATTGTAGCTCCAAAATGCGAACCGCACGGAGGGTGGCTGGAATGAACTCCGAGCGGAAGAGTCTCTCGAAGTTAGACCAAGGTAATGATGCCTCGTCGTTCACTTGGGGCATCAAGATCAACCATCTACATGCTGCTGCGTGTAGGAGACTCGCCGCAAGGATCACCATAAGATCTGCTGGTGTCCCAACCAATCTGAAGACTTGGACAACAGCCTCCAGCCAGTCCTCGGCTGCCTGAGGGTCTGACTCCCCGCAGAACTTGGGTGGCCTCTGACGCTGAAACTCGTGAAGTGAACTTAGATGACATGCACTCTCAGCTGTTGGGGCTAGTGTCATCGGTGGCTCGGTGGCTAGAGGTATCGCTGGTGCCTCTGCTATAATGCATCCATGCACCGAGGCCTCATCATTCGGTGGGTGCCATCTCCCACAAAGCTCGGAACCCTAGCTGGTTTCCATTGTGGGTCCATCATGAAAAGAAACAGGTGCACCACAATTAAGACAGTATACTAGGTGAGCTGACACAAACTAATCTAAAAAAAACTTTTGAAACACACATGCAATCAATGTTTTCGTGCATTGAGTCGGAAATCAGAAGTTAGGGTCCTGGTGTATGGATACGTCGGCCACCTCACCAACACTGGACTCCCTGGACTGATAACCAGACTCATTACCCTTAACACTATTTCTTCATATAGAACAAATTGTTAGAGTCCTAAGTTCTGCGATAGAACCGACTCCTCTGATACCAATTTCTCATGACCTGCCCTCGGGGCCCGTGCCATGACTACCCCATGCCCGCCTCCCATAGGCCAGGAGCTAGCGACTAGCACCAAAGGCATAACTCCTGAAAACAAAGGGAAGGAATTTCCTTTATACAAGTAAACAACACAACAGAGTATGCAAGCTGAAGTAAACACTAAGTAAACTGAGTACAAAAGTAGGTGATGAAAAGTAAATGGGCCAGAATACAAGCCCAAATGATAGTACAATAAAACTGAAAAGAAAATACAACAGCAATAAAGTAAATCAGCAACCACTGAGTCATCCTCCGGCTATCTCACCTATAGGTTGGGTACATATGGTCTCCTCAGCTCCTCGGGTCAGGTTGTCTGCTCTGTGTACGCCCCGCCTGATAGTCCACCTCCGGGTACCATCCCGCTCTACAAGCCTCAACCACGATTAGCGTTGTCCGTCATCTGCAACCAACACAACGTAGTGTGGGCATGGCCCGTGCAGGGGTGAGTATACAATACTTAGTAGGGACCCCAAGACCCCCGAAGGTCTCCCGGAATCCATGAAGGATAAACCACAAAGGAATGATACAAACATGAAGTATCAACCAACTCTACTTAGGTATATGCCCATACATATACCTAATTCATCAATTCCAACTCGGTTACAACTCACGAGCCCAAGTACAACCCAGTCCACATAGAAAAACACAACCCATTCCACACAGGAAAGTACAACCCAGTCCACACAGGAAAGCACAACCCAGTCCACATAGGAAAGCAAGTCAAACATATTGATGATATAGATTTAAGTCAAGACTCATCTCACACAAGTATACTACTCAAGAAGAGGGGTGGAGATGATTAGATGTAGCCTCTAAATCATCTCCTATGTCGAACCCACGTTGGATCCAAGTACAGAAGTCGTCGTTGTCGAACCCATGTATGATCCAAGTATAGTAACCATCGTTTTCGAACACACGTAGGATCCAAGTACAGTCTTCATCACTACCGAACCCACGTAGTATCCAAGTACAGTCGTCCTGGCTTCCAAAACCACGTAGGATCCAAGTACAGTCGCCATCGTCGTCGCAGTCGCAACCAGCTCCAGGGTTCCCGCACACAGCACGCTCGATTCCGGGAGGGTCCGCTCCACGATCCAAGGGGTTTCGATACTTAAACTATCACGAAGTCCAGAGTTGATGTATCACAATGTTTTGTCTCGTCAAAACGAACTCAATGCGACAGACGGCCCGTCAATCGGACGCCCGATCTGAGAGTTATTGGCATTTTCGTCCCAGGGGACCAGTTGATTTTTAAGTTAAAACCTACCCGACCGTACTCCAGCTGCATCCAAACCTCAAGAGGAGTAATCCAAAAAACTGTCTCACTAAGAGGAATTCAACGTGACTGACGACACGTCATTCGGACGTCCGGTCGTTAAGTAATAAGTGTTTCTGTTCCAAGGGCCTGGTTGGTTTCGGGTTCGAACCAACCCGGCTATACCCAAACTTTACCAAAATCTTGAGTGTAATATCCCAAAATTATTGCCTGAATCCAAGGATCCCAACGCAACTGACGGTGCGTCGATCAGAGGTCCGTAACCCAAGATATGGGTGTTTGAACGAACCTGGTCCGAAACTAGGGGTTGGGGCCCGGTCCGACCCGGCCCGATACCCCTGGGGACGGCCCGAACTGGGTCGACCCGACCCGAGTCCGGGTCCGGCCCACTTGGGTGCGGCCCGGCCCGGCTGGCGTGGCCCGGTCCGGCTCGGAAGACGGTCGCGGCTTGGCTCGCGGTCGAGCGGGGTGTGAAGGAGGGGCACCGCCCCCTTTTTCTGAAACGGTGGACCCCATGGGGTCCGCCTTATGCGCTGGGCAGGGGTTTCAACCCCCGGATTTTCTGGAAAATGGATGGCCATTATGGCCGGCCAGTTGAGCCACCACGGGACCCACGGGGGTCCCGCCTCCTGGAGTGTCGGCGGCCGGCTGAGCCAGGCCGCCCCTGCTGGTGAGCGTCGCGGCCTTAGGCCGCGGCTCCCATCCGACCGGTGCGGCGCGACGGTGTCGCGCCCCTCCACCACAGCCCGCCCCGGCCACGGTTCCTTCGGCCTCACCGGTGCGGTCCGACAGCACCACGCACCACCACCGCGGCCCGCTCCGGCCGCGGTCCTCTTCTGTCCCGCGCGGTGCGACGTCGCCCTGTCGCCTTTGCCGCAAAGCTCAACGAGGATAAACAAATAAAAGGGGAGGAGGATCGGTCGTGTTTGTGCAGTCCGATCTCCTCCTGTTATGTTGATAACAAGTGGCTAATTTTATCATTAGAGAACGTTACGTTAATCTTGAACGAAGATTACCACTACCTCGATTTAACGATGTCGGTTTCCGGCGACGCGGAAGATGGCGTCGCGGGGTGAGGTTTCGATGACAGTGTTGTCGTGCGTCCATGGAGGGGACAATGTCTCACACTAGCTGTAGAGAGAAGAAGGTAAGGCACATTATCTCTCCTTGTGGTGACACCGTTCTTTGTCGAAGGATGACGTTCTTCGCGGAAGGATGAAGTACTTCCAAAGGAACTTGAGATCTCTCTTCCCAAATCCTCAACACAACGAGCCAACCCCAAATAAAATAAGACTCCTCTTATTTTATTAAATCTTGGAATGCATTTCAAATTACAAAATTCAAAAACAATATCACTTAATTAATTAAACTTGAGTTGTCTAATTAATTGGGTGTTATGTTGGCAAGTTTAATGAGGGTGAGAGAGAGGATTTACTCACATAAAGGGGGATGTTAGGGAGTTAGGGAATGTGAAGGGTTGGGCTCGTGTGGGCCCCACCTCACCTTAATCCTCTCATGGGTAGTTTGTAACTAGTGGGTCCCACCCCAACTCTCACACCTATGATATAACCACTTAGAAAAAGCAATAAAATTGTAACACAATTTTATTTTACTTTTTATTTAATCCACATTTTTTTAAACAAATCCTCCCGAGAAAACGCACCTTTGGTAAAGGTCCTCTTAAGCAATTACCGGCATTACGGTTCCATCGGTGCCCTTAGATTTCAATTCCTAACACCGGTTCAAAATATTGAAAACCCCGGTCGTTCGTTCACTGAACGTACCCGAGCTAAACATCGGAAATTGATTCCAGGGACACCGGGCCTCGAAATTAGGTGTCGTCAGAAACTACATACTCGTAAAATCCCAAACAATTTATGAAAAAAATTTCTTTGAAATTTACGGGTCTTTAAAAAAATCATCTCTAAAAAACACAAACCATCTCCACATCTACCAAGTCCATCCCTAAAAAATGTGTTTCCTATGCTGATAGAACACATGTGGGTATAAATCCAATAAACGAGTGCGTATAAACATACATTGTAGGAAACCCCAAAACCCCAAAGGAATTAAAAGAAACAAGTTAACTAAAAAACCAAAATAAAAAGATATTAAGAGTAAAAGGAGGATATATATAGATATTTTATACCACCATAAGTATGAAGGATGAATAGAAGTATAAATCTCATATCCAATCCTAAAAGTTCATATCATGAGAAACTAAGGATGCTCAAAGTCATAATAGGGGCACAAAGTCTGAAGTCAGCAACCCATCTGTATATCACATATCAAATGCAATAATGGGTGCCCATAGAGTCACAAGTCTTAAAGTGTCTAATATGATCATCGTTTTTTCTACAACACCATTATAATCTATAAAGGGGAACCTACTCTATTCTAATGTACATGCACCATTCGAGGGAGTACCACACCATACAATATTCTAATACCAAGTAATTGTTTTATAATCCCATAGGGGTACTTACACCTTAACCAAGGATAGATATAAGTCAAGGGAGTATTGAACCATACCATCATAACTAACCATCTAGGAGCCGACCCACATCACCATTTTAGAATAGCATTAGGGGACCGATCATTATCAAATGATAACCATTGGGAGATGGATTAATCAACCCCATTAGAGAGGACCCACGCCTCACCTGAGCTCTTAGATAGGATAGTACCAACCCTATAGATGGATTAATAATCCCCTATGTATGTGGGGGTATTAAACCATATCTAAGATTTGGGGGATCCACACCCAAACATACACTTTTCATTAAGAGAATACTAACTTAAGAATTCTATGGTCATCACGCAATATCTCCATCTTCGACACTCCAAATCTAAAATTCTAAAATACTAATCTCAAATTGTGTCTCACCATCAATGCTGAGGAAAATCGAATCATCATGTTCTATGTAGAGAAATTCTAAAAATGGACTAATCATCCACCTAAATCAAAGTCCTATGTAACGAGATGTTAAAAACCACCATGTATATAAATAGTAAATGATAAATACCATATAGAAACAAGGTGTTTAACTCCTCATAAACAAATTGTTCATGTTACATCCCACCTCGTGATGTGTAAAGTAAATCCCCATGGTGAGTACTATGATGTACAATGATTGGGATTCCCACATGAGTACTCGATGTGTACTGCTAGTCAGATGAGTTGATTAGTCCCAGGAAAAATGGATTTCTCCTATAGTCACATGGTTTGCGGTCCATGGATCTCACCTAGTACATTTAATTTTACCAATTCATCAATAATATCATTCATAGTGTGTACCCTGACTAAATACCATATGCTTTTATGTGAAGTTATCCACCGTAGACTACATGATGTGTAAACCCATACTAACAAATGTGTGATATTTATAATACAAAATCCATATCAACCTACCTAGGGTGGTACTTCAAATGTTTTTTTCTAAATTATACACAATATAATTGGGTTATTCACCTTGATCTACAACTTTATCTGATTTTCAGGTTGCAGATTCTCAAAATCATACCCAATCACACCATCATACCATAAATTTCCATGTAATACCATTAGGTATCCTTCCTAGAAAACCTATAATCCTCATCACATCTCCAAAAAATCAAATCTTTCATCCCTTGATTTAATCCACATTGAATCATAGCCCAAAAATTCTATTAACGCACAAACCATCATCTTACTTACCCCTTGTTACCTCTACCCTTGATTAATTTGAACATGATCTGCACAAACATCTCAATATATTTTTAATTATGTATGCTAGTGGTAAATGCCAATATAAGTAATCAATGTGATCAAATGTACAAATGAATACCTAGGATAGTATGAATATCATCCACCTGAATATCCATATGCAATGTGAATTTCGTGAACTCAAGGAAATGAGAAGTTCTATAAGGAAAACCATAATAGAAATAAAATAACTATTTCATGAGAGATTTTAAAATCAAGTGATACTCCAGTTTTAGGAAAAGGATTCTCCATAATTATCATCATGATGTTGAGAATCATAAAAATCAATAATAATTAAAATAAAATAAACAAGCCATTATAGTGGATTTTGAGGAATCTTACAACATGAAAAATTTATCAGGAAGTTAAAAGAAGAAGACCTTCCACATTTAATAACATTTATAACATTAATCCATTGAAAATTTCATTACTCCATTTATTACCACCATGTGATATATTCCTTGATTTCATCATAGATTTGGTCCCTCTCTTTCAATTTGTCACCATATTCTCCAAGATTCAGTCGCTCTCATGTCTCCCACTCTAGGGTTTTCCCTGAAAAAAATGGTGGTTAACCCAAGAGTGGAATCATAATAACATATATATAGAATCATTATATTTTTTTTCTCCATAAATTAAATTAATTAAATGAATTATTTTATTAATACACCTGTAATTTTCACCTGGGGGTCCCAAAATGTGAGCATAATTTACACCTCTTCCAAGGTCAATCCACTATTATTAACTCAATGGTGCCACTATAATTTTCATCCATCACTATATTAAGGATATATAGTCATCCAAAATAAAATTTAAATCAATTTAAAAATCTAACTTAATAGATGTGGATTCTTGTTTTTTCCTCAATATATGATACAATGGGCCATTAGTAAAAATGTTTTTACTTCAAATCATGATGGAACTACTCTACCATGGTTGGATTTGGAGCCCTTTTTTAGGATGGAGTATAATCCAAGGTTTTTGGAACCTTTTTGGGGTAGTGGGTCATTTATAAGAATGTTATGTGTCCCTTGTACCTTATGAGGTGTTCTTATATATGTTTTGTCGTGAAATTTTTCTAGCTCAATATTTTTGGAAGCTAATCCATAGGAAGAGATGTCAAGTTATTGTTTTGTTTAATGAAATATCACCCATCTTGGAGACCACTGAGTAAGAATTTATAGTTCAATATTCTTATTAGAGATGCACCTTATCTTTTGGAATAGTTTCATATCTCACTTGAAGACATCAAATTAGGTGTTTTAGATAGATATCCATGTTAAATTTTAAGCTATTATTTGAAATTTTCTTATTAAAGGTAGTGTCCTAGAAAAGAGAAGTTCTGGTTAGAATTGGGTGGTATAGGAGTTGGAAGAGGTAGAAACACTATGATCCTCTCCCATTAACACCACATTTGGTTATTTCCTTTCATTCATGGGGTTTTTAAGGTTAGAGATACATGTAGAAATTTTCAAGGGATAACTATGGTCAAGTTTCAATGGGTGGATTTTGGAGTATTATTTGTGTACTGTTTTTAGGTACCATCAGACAAATTGGTATAACCATGAGTTGTTTCTTATATCATATGTTTGGGAGCTATATATTATAGTGTAAAACCTTGATATATCCATGTTAAATAGAGTTTTTTCAAATATAGTGACCATATTTCACTCATCCCCTTGGGTAGAGTTAGTTTATCCTTAATGAAGAAATATTTATTTTTAGTTATTACTTCATAGAAGAAAAGATATGTGTTGGTACCTACCTTATTTGGGATTATTTACTAATTCATGTACTACTTGGTGATACATAATTGAGTAAAAGAGGCGCATTATACCCCCATAAATGAGTGGGATCCCCTCAGGTGTGTCAATTAGAGCTCACACTCAAGGGGTTTTAGATAGCTTCTCATCATATGGTAAGAATGGATTTGTGAACTATTTTCATGGATGAGAATTCAGTTCATGTAAATTTGTAAAAATACTTGATTACTAGAAAAGGGTGACCCATGTTTTTACCTCAATGGGAGACCGATGTGTACAGTGGATTACATTTCCTAGGGGGAACTTAGGTTTTATTGAGTGAAATAATTGGCACCCCCATGGAATCTATAGAGCATATTGGATGAACCCTTACTTGTGTTGATTCAAGGAGCATCCAATTAAGAATTTAAAATTTTAACTATTCTTACAACGAGAGAATTGATTTTTTAATAACCTCTTAAAGAATTATTTCTAGATTTATAGGATTATGATTAGTACTTGTGAAGTTGAAACCATAGGAATTGATGAGATCAGTTTGGTGTTGTAGTGGAATGGTAGAAACAACCTTGGAAAGAGTCTCTATGTTCATATAGTGATGGAAGAGCATCAATATATAACTTTAGAGACTTTTAATATTATATAGATAGTATGTTTCTCACCATTGATCGACGATGGTGTCCCCACACTCTTCCCTTGTATGAGAGAGCCCCAAAGTTATTATATTAACTCACTAATCATGTATGACCATGTATTCTTAAGAAATTGACTTGACGAGTTTTCTCTAATTATGGAATCATTTCATAAACTTTATAAAGTATATAGTGGTTTTCATGTGGTTTTTGTATTGAAACTCATGAAGGAACTCATGAGTAGAGACCGTACTGGTGGAGCATGGACCTCAGTGTGCTATTCCAAATAGATATTTAGGGTTGCTCCCCTAACATGGAAACTCTTATTATGTAGTATAGGGTGAGTCTTTCTTTGTATATTTGGTTTATTTCTTTCTAATGTTTTGAAAAGTGTTTTAATTGGTTCTGGAGAGGGTAAAAAAGTGTCATTTAAACGATTGAGACAATCCACTTTATATTGGCCCACCCGATAGGTAGTGGTGTGATGTTAAGTAGTTCGATTGGGTTGATGTTCTTGTTTGAAGCTATCACAAAATACTGATAATAACCCAATTGGGATATCTTTGATTGTGGGTAACAACCTTTTGAAGATTTAGATGTGAATGGACCATTATTTCATATGTTTGTTAACAAGTTGAGGAATAAGGCTCATGTTATCTTTGTATCCTAATATGGTGACATTGATTCATGTGTCTTATGGGTAGGATATGATAGATAATTTGAACTGGTTCTAGAGAATCATTATGGTTTCCAACACTTATGGTGTAATTGTGAAATATTTCTGAAGATTCTAGTGTTTTAGTGCAGTGTAGATGGGCTATTCCCATATGACAACCATCAAGGATACTCTTTAAAGCTTTACTGAAAAACTCTCCCTCCAAAGTTATACACGGAAACAAACTATATGGAGGAGGATTTTAGTGATCCATGGTTTCTTTTTGTCTCAAATTGTTGGGTTATCTTTGAGTATGAATATTTGGAAAGACTCAAATGTAGTTATATTATGTTAAAAATAAGTTCTTACTTTGATATGATTTAGAGATGATAACTTCAATAATTAATGATATTATTCCCTTATTTGGTGATTATTTATCAATTTTTTATAGAAATAGAGCCACCTAATATGAAGTAAGTGCATGTAAAGGTAGATGTTTTTCTATACTAGTTTGTTTCATGAGATTCCATGTTTAATTAGCTCTATTTTTTACATTTGTAGGGATGAAAAGTTTTAATGTTGGGGAGGATGTAATGATTTGAGATTCTCCGAATTGATATATAACTCAATTTTTGTGTTTTAGATTCATGTGAAATCCCTATATAAAATATGGTGAATTCACAAAATCATAAAACCTCATAATATAATTTTTAATGGTTTTAATGGCCTTAGTATACAATGTTGAGCTTCAGTCTATGTCCTAATGAACTTCTATGCACCTTAATTTTTAAGTAATTTTTAATATTTATTAATTAAATAAATATTTTCTCCATGAGAATATATGGTAATATATTAGTACCCCTATATTTTTTTCAAGCATATATAATATTAGTATAATGTTTCTTACTCAATCACTTAGTGGTTCTGGAGTAATGATCACTATAGTGGATCAAAAATAATATATTAAATATAGTATATTATTTTGAATCTAAGCATGTGAATTTTTTATGAATTCATTATATATAATAAATAAGGAATCTTACGTGAGAACTGATGCTTTGGTTATATCCAATATGGGAGGTTTACCATAGGGATGGTGTAATTTTAGTTCACACTTAGGATCTATGGGATAGGATTCCATGGTTGTCATTTATTAAATAATATTTAATTCCCACAATTTTTAATATGTGAACCCCAGAAGTCCCCCTATAAAACACCCATTATAGATTCTCAATAGGTTTATCCACATTAGGTCGTAACATAAACCCTATAGAGAGGGAAAGAGGGGAGATAGATCATATAAATGACAACATCGATGATTGGATCACATGATGATGATGAATGAAACCAATGTTTCAATGAAATATTCAAATAATGATCATTATTCCAGGAGGTAAGGGATTGAGATTTTTTAATTTTGTTGTTATTAGGGAATTATATCAGATCTATTCTATTCAAACCTTTAATTTTTTAGATATTGGTCCTTATTTTTTTCATTTTGATACTATAAAATTCCTAGTTTAGAGATTCCAAACCTTACTTTGTTAATTATAATTGTGTATCATTGATAATGCAATAATGATCAAGGATCCAAGAAATTTTTTTATTATTTTTTGGATTTTTCTCTCCAATGTTGTAATCTGGATATGGGAAACTAAAGATAGTCAAAGTGGTGTCGGGGATGAACCTTCTGAGAGGGGATAGTGTTTAGATAAAATACCTCCCTATTGTAGGCATATTTTCCTACTAGAAGTTATTTTGTAGAATAGATAGTGGTAAAATATAATTCAATGATGGATGATAAATGTTCCACTTCCATAATTACATCCATTGGTCAGTTCCTATTGCATATGGGGTGTTAACAATCAGATCTATATGATGATTCTCTCATGGGATTTTTGTGCTTAGACATCAACAAATTAAACTAAAAGTACAATTTATGACCTACCTCTATAGAACCTTATACTAGATGGCATATGAATGAGTTATTACTTATTTATTTTATGTATTGGGGTAATTTATTCGGTTAGAACCATTATAAATTCCCTTTATAACTAATGATTTTTCACTGATTGAGGTTGTTTTTTAATCACCCCTTCAAGTGAAGTGATTTTATCCTTAGAAAAAGAATGATTCCTTTAATGAGATTCCTTTATAGAATATACGAGATCCAGTGGTACATACCTTAGAATGGATCGACTACCAATGCAATTATTATGTGGTGATATATATTGGGTGAGTGAGGTGAGGCTAACCCCTATTAGTGAGAGGGATCCCCTTAGGTTTGGTGAGTTAATACCACCATAAAAGAAAATTAATTTAGATTCCCATAAAATTATTAGGTTGGCTCTAAGCACCCTGTGCATAGAATTCACTTCCTTTGAATGTGAAGGAATTAAAAATGATTCTAAAGGTTGACTAATGGTTTTCCATCAATGGGAGACATATGTATGCATAGGATTACATTTGAGATGTAGAATTCAATTATTTCTTTGGTGGAATGATTAGAAACCTTATGGAGTTCATAGGTTATAAGGACTAAATGATCCCTCATATAAATTTTTATAGCTTTCTGTTAAAAATTATATAATTACCCTATTCTTACCATGAGAGTATCAGCTATGTAATAACCCTTCCTAGAATGATTTTTAGATTTAGGGGGTTGCAGCTGGACTTCAATAAATTGAAACCACCAAGTTTGGGAAGGTTAGAGTGGCACGACATTATTGTGGTCGATGATACCATTGGAATGAGACTTTGTGTCTGGATGATGGAATATAATTTTAGTATATCGACATGGATAAATTTATTTTAGCATTGAGAGGGATATTTTTCCCACATTTTATTGAAGGTGGTGGCCTAACACTCATCACCTCTGAGAGGGAGGTCCATGACGGTGATTTCAACTTAGTAGCCTTGTTTGAACGGACATTCAAAGCAGATGGACATGAAGGTTTTCCAAAAGGTGGGGATTATGATGTTCACTTACCCAGGTAGATAGTGGTTTTATCTTAGAGTTTTCATTAAATGTATTGATGGAAATCCTGAGTGGAATATTCCCTATTATAATTCTATCCTCAATTTGGTGATTCTTGTGGACCTTTGTAGATATTCCCATCACTTATAAATTTTTGTTATACAGTGGAGGGGAATTTTTTCTTTGGAGGTTTTGGTTTTTTCATACTTGGTGCAGACTGATGTGTCTCATCCAATTTTCAAATTTTTATAACCTAATGGCCACAGTAGAAGTGGCAAGAGGGGTTGAACCATAGAGGCCATGAGATCTAGTTCACTAATATTATCTCATTCAACAGTGTTTATGTGAGCGATCAGCTGAGGGAATTCCTATTTTTAATTATTTTTATAATACAAAAAATTAATAAAGTTAATGAAACAAATTAAATAGAAATGAAATAAGGATGATTTAATTTAATCATCAAAATGTGTCTGGGGTGATGAAGTCATAATCAAACTACTACGCAACCCTAAAAAATATTTTTTCCTATGATAAAATATTTATCAAACACAATTATCAACGGTTCAAAAATTTATAAATACTTTTTTAGAGTCATATACATATATCATAATTTATTTAAAATTACATTATTTTGTGATATAAATAAATTCCCAGATGAAATTGAGTATCGAACCCATTGGAAAATGATACAACAAAATTTTCAAAAATATGTGGCACCTATTTTCACTACAATTGGTCAAAACGGTTATCTTTCTAAAATTTAGTAACTGACTAATAATTAAAATAGATTTTTTTATTTTTATAAATTATTTCTATTCAATTATAATTAAGAAAATAAATATATAGTTATAATAAATTCAACTCCAATTAATCACAATATAAAATATTAACATGGCTTATAAAATAATTTATTCTACTAAATCAACATCTCAACATAAGAAAAATTACCAAAATATCATGATCGAAAAAATTACATGCGGTATTAAAATTATTTTACATTAAAAATATTCAGGAATTATCAAAATGAAGCTTGTATTGGTATAAACTATCATGGTTTGAAGACACGTGATGCTCGTTTATCGTCCCATGGGGGATGTTGTCCACATGGTGTGTCAAATAAGGAGGATTCATCGGGTAGATTTAGTGATGCATAGTAGGGGTGCCACTCCTAGTCATGTAATAAGGTAAGGGTAGCATCACATCTGGATTGTGATACTTCATTAAGAATAGGTGGCATCTCGGTTGGATTGTACTGTTGCATCAAAGAAGAGGTTGTTATTCAAGATATATATCTGAAGAAGTTGGGTGGAATCAACGATAGTAGAGAGACAGGATGAGGTCAGTGCACCTGGTGATGGTGGAGGCTAGCATTATCATGATGTCTAGATAGGATAAGGGAGTGGCCAACAGTGGTATGTTCCTTGTTTGGAATGGAGGAGGGGGTCATAGGGTTTTTCAATTCTAGACAGAGATATGTTTTTATGAATATGGAGGAGGTGCCAATATATCTCGTACTTCATGAATATATTCAAAAAAATTAACACAATCCAAATTCTAATTTAAAAATTTGAAAAGAAATCAAATTATCTATGTTTTAAAGAACTATAAAAAATAACATATGATATTATTTGAAATAAACATATATATTTATACATATATATACATAATTATAAATGCTAATAAAAAAAATATTTTTTAGCTAAAAAGTATTTATTATAAACATAATAATACTACTATAAAAAGTTTAAAAAATTATTAATAATAATAAAAATATATTAATTCTACAATTATTAATACTGATAATATTTATAATGATTTATAATGTTAAATGATATAATATTCTAATATAAAAAATTAAAATATATTCTAATAAATATTTAAAAACTAATAATAAAACCAATCATAGTGAAACTACTAAAAATAATAAATTGATAAATATTATATAAAAATTTATATAAAATAATAAAATAAATAAATTATTAAAATTAAAATATAATTAACTAAATACTATGAAAATAAGAAAAACACTAAAAAACTACGAAAATGAAATAAAATTAAAAAAATAATTACACTATTTAATTTAAACTAGGTAGGAAGATTATAAAATTGTTAGTGACTTTCATGTGGATTAAATCCCCCACACATAAACATTTTCACTCCTAGGAATGATAATTAGAAGGAATACACAACTCGACCCACATACAAATCAAAACATCAGAATTAAAGGTTCAAAATTTTTCAATCCCTTTTACCCACAAAATATAAGTCTTAATTTAAAATTCCAATTTTCAAATATAGTTTCCCTTCCACTCACATTCTTTCCAGAATAACAACCTTTACTCATGCATCAAAATGACCAACCTCGCTATCACTCATATCGCTCACATTAATTTTTGAAAAAATTGAATACAATTTACATAAACATGCATGCTTACCATAGTATTTCCATGAATTTAACATCTACATTACTGTATATCTGAATAATACTCCAATCTTGAGGAATTCACATTAGATTCAAATATCTCTCAAGATGTTGGATAGTGTGTCATAAAAAAATTACATTTTTTGGAAAAACTGGGGGAGGAATTATTAAATATATGCATGATAAATACCAATCCAAATGTCTCCTTCAAAATATCACTCCACACACTTAACGATTTTCTGGTCCCCAAGCATATGAATTTCCAATTCCTCTCTCGAAAATTTGTTTTTTTATTTGTTTCCTATGTTCTTTTTTTATTTTTATTTTAAGGACAAAACTCAACCACATGTAATGGATAGGTAAAAAAAGTGAGTGTAATCACATGAAACACATGAAATATATATGTATATATATATATATCTGTGTGTGTGTGTGTGCAAATATTCAAATAAAATATACACAAGTAACTCATAATTAGTTGAATCATAGTGAAAATAGGTCGTATAGAGAACTCTCTAGCTTCTGGAGTAATGGTTATTCCCTTTTATAAATATCCCTAACATTGATTGATTGCATGTAATGACCACAAATGTACTCATTGTTGAAGAAAAATAATCTATAATCCCATATTAAAATAATTTCATGGAATTTAGAGACTTTGAAAATAGATCATATAAAACATGTTGACATAATGTTAATTAATGGGCATCAAATGATGCATTATCCCTTAAAATACCCTCTTCATAGATAAATCTCGACCTCACACATAGATGTAAAATAATTCTGAAAATATTTATGAAAATGGTAAGGATGGGTATCAATTGTGGGATCATTCTAAAAAGGATTCTAATGGTTACACAAAAGATAAAATGCATGGGTGACTCATTTCATCAAAAGGGATAATTAAATCAAACAAATAACTTACTAATTTTTGTTAATCTACCAAAATTACTATCTATTTGACAAACAAACATGGTATTTTCTATAATACATAACATGGTTGGGATTACCTAAAGAAAAAGAGAAAAATAGATGATGAAAAAAGGGTCCAAAATCCTCAAAGATATGTACAAGTAATATTGGACATAATAAATGAGAATGGGTGAAAATAAGCGCCTAAATAATAAACTAAATTCAGGAATACATTTTCAAATCATAGACTAATATTAGAAATCATTTACATTTGGTCATTAATAATGAAATCATGTCAAACAAGAATCATGTGCTCAGACTAACCAGTGATAAAAGTAGTATGCTTCTGAATGTGTAAATAAAATATCATTCATTTAGATTTAATAATTATAGGAATGTTAGTTGTTTTGTTTTTAATTTTTTTTAATTTTTTCATTTTTCTAGTTAGTTATTTTACATTGTGTTTTTGTAAGAATAAAATATAATAGAAAATAAAAATATTCCCTATGTAAGTGAAAATAGATGTGTAAATATTTCATGTATCTAATGAAGCTCCAAAAATGATGCACCTATAAAGTCTACAAATTCATAGCACATACCAACATCATATCATAAATATGACACCAAATATGACATAGATGAAAGAAGATACTAGAGATAATAATAAGTGCATAAAATTGTAAGAGTAGTTCATAACTTCCTACACATTCCAGGTTTATTTACTAAAAACAAAAACTAATAAATAAATGAAAATCAAGGGAAATAGAAAAATATGGGTTTCCCCCTTGAAGAACTAAATTTAATTTCTTCATCCAGGTAGATAAATTCTTATTTTAAATAAACTACGGCAATGTTTCTTATTTTATCTGAATTGTGATAAAGTGTAAGGTATTGACTATTAACCTTAAATGGATGCATCTTCCAATAATAAACATTCATAGATCCATGGGGATAAACAATTGTGATAGTGTAAGGACTCGACCACATGAATTTGAGCTTTCCTTCCATGACTTGAAGTCAAGATTTGAAGAGTAGAACTTTTTTGTTTTGTGAAAACATTATTTTCAGGTTCCATATATCATGTAAGGCTTGATTTTTCTCTTTATATATGATTTTTTTTCATATGCTTCCCAATTCATCTCATTTAATTCATACATTTACATAAAATTATTTTCTACTCTGGTATTGAAATCAAAATTTAGTTTCTTTATAGCCCAGTAGGCTTTGTGTTCCAGTTCTACATGGAGGTGGAAATTTTTTAAAAATACTAATACATATGGGGGACCATCTAAAAGTTGTTTTTTATGAATCCTTGTAATCCCAAAGTTCATCATTAGTTTTGTGTCCCAATCATTCGAGAACATACTCAGAATGTTCTCCAAAATGCACTTAATCTCTCTATTTGAAACCTTATCTTGGGCATTGGTTTTGGATGGTATGGGATTCTCATGTAGTGGATACATCCACGGTGAGTCATTATCTTTTAAAATATATAATTATTTAATTGGATACTATGATCAATGATTATGAGCTTTATACTTCTGAATTGGGTAAAAATGTTTTGCTTTAAAAATTTAATGACAACTCGAGAATTATTTTCTGCAAACACTTCAGCTTCCACCCAATTTGATATGTAGTAAACATAGATAAAGACGTATGATTTTTAAAATTATTTTGGTAAAAGGAACAATGAATTAAATCCCCCATATGTCAAAAAATTCATCACCCATATCCAGATGTTGTTTTATCCCATGCTTCCAACTTATGCCTCATCTTATTTGGAATTTATCACAATTCATGATGAACTCACAAATATCTTGATGTATGGTACGCTAATAAAAATAAAATTGTAAAACTTTTTTAATTTTATTTTAACTTCCATGGGGTCTTCCAGCTTCTCTATAATTTCACAAATTCAAAACACTATCAACTTCTTCAAGGGTACATCATCTAATAATTCATTTTCACTATCCTTGAAATGTAATGTATCATCATAGTGGTAATGGTGTGATTGATTCAAAAATATTTTTCTCTACTCCCATGATAAATCTAGATGTACCAAAACTAAAGCTATGTAATTCATAAAATATTTATATGAATGTGTGATTATCTCATTAGAATAGAATAATTCATCGAGAAATGTTTTATTGACTAATTCCAAACTGATTTAACATATTTCGTGGTCTAGGAATAACAAATATTTAGCAACGAAATTCTCAATTACCTTTTTATCTGTGAATTCAATGTCAAATTATAGAAGTTATAATATAAGTCAAATGAGTCTAGTCTTGACATATTTATTGGTTATTAAATACTTTAGGGAATATTGATCTGTATACCTAGTGAATTTGGAGAGCAACAGGTAGGATCAAATTTTATCAAATGCGAAGAAAACTACAAGTAGCTCTTCTTTATTTTTTTGTGTAACTTTATTGATCATATTTAAATGTGTTTCTGTTATAATATGATGGTCTAAATATCCTTTATTTCATTTTTTCGAATGCAGCACCAAATGACCAGTCACTAAAATTACACATTCACTCAAATAGTTTCCCTGAGTTTAGTGAAATCATTATTGGTTCCTCAACCAAACATTTTATTAACAATTAAAATTATTCTTGACAGTCAATCAAAAAGTGGAGTATGATATATTTTCCTAACAAGGTTGTATGGTTATAGGAAATATAATTTAAATCCTTACTAAAATGTCTATATAAACCAACATTCCCAAGGAATCCTCATGTTAAATTGAGTAAAGTAGGTATAGTAATCTCATATATTGTATTGATCTTGTATATATCAACATAAATGCCATTATTTGAAATTTGATGACCTAAAACTATCCCACTTTATACCACGAAGTGTTATTTTCCCCAATTTAGAACCATATTCTTTTCTTCACATCTCACCCAAACCATATCCAAGTGATCCATACATTCATCAAAATAATTAAAATAAATAGATAATTCAACTGTTAAAATTTCCAAAAACTCTTCAATCATGTCAAGAAAATATTTCTATTATTCATTATTGAAATGTGGGCAGTTCATTGCACGTTCCAAAAGTAATTCTCTGATAGTATAATGTTGCATATGGATAAGTGAATGTTTTTTCTCTTGATCTATTTGTGTAACCACTATTTTATTATAACCTCAGAATCCATATAGAAAATAATAGTAATCTCTTATTACCATTCATTCAATTATTTGATTAATAAAGGGTAATGGGAAGTGATCCTTTTTGGTGGAATCATTAATCTTTTTTATAAACCATGAAACTCTCCATATAGTCACTATTCTTAGGGGTATCAATTATCCTCTATAATTCTTAACCCTTGTAGTCCCACAATATTTTTGTACCACATGAAATGGGATGACTCAGTAACTATTAGAGATAGTTAATATTAAACCAACATTGATAGTTTTAAAGAATTATTTCTTCACTACTTCTATAATTTTAGGTGTTAAGTGTATTTTTGGTTTCCAAAAGGTTTTGAATTATCTTCTATATGTATTCTATGATGTAGATGGTAGGACTTATACCATTTAAATCAGCAATCATCCAACCTATCACTAGATTTATTTGTGATAATACATTGATCAATTTAAATGGTTTTTCACTCTAAATATTTGGATTTATGATAATTTTCATGGTTTTTTAATGTTCTAAGAAACTATATATTAATTTTTCTCGAAGAGGTTTATGCTCAAGTGTTGGGGGTTTTTCAAGTGATGGAATTAATGAGGTGAACTCTAATCTATCAAAAGGCTTGACTATGTTTCTAATAAATTATACTTCTTCTATTGATTCATTTAACTCCTCATTTTTCTTATATAAATCATCGAGATTCAGTGCATCCCATGATAAATCATTCCATTCTTCAATTGTATCTTGGAAATGAAAATTATATTTAGAGGATTTTTCTATTTGTTTTAGGACATGAAATTTTATGTTTTCATCCCCAACTTGAAAATTTAATTTTACATCTTGGACATCAACATTATCTCTTCATGTACCTAATAAATGTCTCCCAAGAATGTATGGGTTATCCTGATATTCTTCCATATCAAAGATAATTAATCTTCAAGGATGTATTGTTTATCAAACATGACAATAATTACCTCTAGAATTCATCATGGATGATTCACTAATCATTCTGCCATTTTCAATGTGACCCTAGTTGTATTTAATTCTTTGATTCATAGTTCTTAAATAAATCTGTGTGTAATGAGGTTTACACTAGCTCTAATATCTCATAAAGCTCTCCAAATTTGATATCCTCCAATATTACAAGGTATAGATAAAATACTAGGGTCTCTTAGTTAAGGAGGTATGGATATGGGTATGACTTCCAAACATTCATCTTGCATTACATATGTTCCCATGTCATCTAGTTTTATTCTTTTGGATATAATCTCCATGATAAATTTAGAAAAGTGGGGATTTTTTTTGATGTCTTCCACAAAAAAAAATATTTATGGGAAGATTATTGAACATTTCTATGAATTTGAAAATTTGATCATCTAACATTCCTTACTTCAATATTTTTGGTAATGTAGGTGGTGGTGTGTGATATTTTACTCTCTCATTGATTTTTTCATTTTAATTTTCATTTATTTATTTTTTTTATTTTCATATTTTAATTTTAATCTTCCTTCTCTGTATATTCAAGTTTAATTTATTTTCTTGTTGAATCATATTATTAGGTTTATGTGTCCATTTCACTTATGTTGGTAGAGAATTAGGCATTTATTTCTCTAGAAATTGTGTGTCACTAATTAATGTGACAAATTTTCTCTCTTATCTGTGTTTGACTCTAGGGTTACCTGATAGAGTTTCCTATTGTTAACCTTTCTTTTGAGAAGATAACTAAAAAACATGATTTTCAATGTTGCAGGTGGATGTTTCTATTTTTTGGGTGGTCATTTACATGTTTTGGGTTCCCATATCTTGAGACTCGAACCTTGACTGATTGGAAATAGTTAAATTTTATATAGTTTCTCCACAATCTAGTTGAATTTTTGTTATAGTAGAAGCACATTCTATTATTTTATTCTTCTCCTTGTATTTTTTTGATGAAATAGAGGGTGATATTACTATTGAGATACTTACTCTTACGATTGTATAGTGGGTCTAAAAGCTGATTGAGTATGGAACCCATCTAGAACCATGTTCTGGTTCAATGGTTGAGTAGCCACTGGTTCCATCAAACCAATATTTTGGTTACAAATTTAGCTATTTTCAAAGTAATGGATTTCATAATTTCCTATGTTGCAACTGAAAAGTTAGCTTCAGATGTGTTATTCTCAGATGTGTTATATAGACACATGAGATAATCATAAGGACCACTATAGTGTGAATAATGTTCATCATAAACTATATGAAATTACATAGGTATACTCGTTGAAAAGTTTTATTTTCTCTTATTGATAGCTTCAAAGTGTGTAACCATGAATGTATGAGAATCAAATTTATACACTCCTTATTTCCTTCTTGAAAAATCTTCTAGCCTCTATAAAATATGTTTTTCATATTTTTAATTAATGTGTACAGATCATCAATAAACATATCCATGAACACATTTATTATAGCATTATTGATTTTTTACTAACTCTTTGGATGAATTCCATAGTAGAAATATTTCGAATGGTTTTCCAACTTCATCCCAAGAAGAGTAAAATAGATTAACTTGGACTTCAATTTTTCTCAAGCTTCTCCCAATGATTAGTATTCTTTTTGAACAAAAAGTATATGAATCTATTTTTTTTATAGATTTATTTTTTCTATAATAAAGGATAATAAATTTTTTCTCATCACATCGTAGATGAAGACAATATTTGGGTCAAGAATTTCCAAAAAGTCCTTATATTTTCCTTTAAATAAGAATGGAAACAGTCATAGGATCAATACATCATAAGTGACCCCATTATATTTAAATCTTTCAAAGACTTTTACAAATATTTTTCTATGTATATAAGGGTATTCACTTCTCAATCCATGAAATTTTTCTTTGTTGTTGGATTGGGTTTATTATGTAAACATTCGTTCCAAAAATTCATCACCTGAATTGTGGGTAATGTTATGAATGAGTTAAATCTGAATTGGCTATGTCTCGATTCATGTATCATATTAGTCAATGGTCTTTCATTATTATGATAGTTTTGAAAATGGGTGTGGAATTATCAACTGGGAATCATTGGAATGTGAATCTAAAATATTTCCTCTCATACTAGAATTTTATTTTCAGAAGAGTTACCAATATGAGATTTCCATTTTCTTTGGTGTTCATGTTCTCGATCAACAGGTGGATTATTTTTTGATGATTTCAAATTATGAGTGTTTACCATCTAGTAATTTGATTCCTAAATCAAAGTCTACTTGATAAATTTAAAATTTTATATGTGGGTGTGATTCTAGGAAATGGTTACATAAATTTTATATGATCTATCATAGAATTTCCATATTTTAAATTTTTATAACCTACTAGCTACAGAAGAAGTGGTAAGCTGGTTCGAACCCCAGAGACCATGAGATCTAGTTGAATAAAAATTTATCTTTTAATATTATTCGGGCGAAAGATATACTGATGGAATTCCTATTTTTTAATTGTTTTATAATACTAAAAATTAAGAAGGTAAACAAAAAAACAAAATTTCAATGAAGATAGTATGATGGGATTTAATTTGAAAAACTTTTTTGGGATGCTGACATCATAATCAAACTACTTCATAGCCATGTAAAATATCTTCTTTCTATAATTAATTATTTATCTAGATCATTAATTGTTGATTCAAAAATTTATAAATCCTTTTTAAAATGATTTTTCATATCTACTAATTTATTTAAATTTATATTATTTGATTTTATAAATAAATTAGGAGATATAATTGAGTATTGAACCCATCAGTTAAATGAAACTATATATTTCTCATAAATTAGTGCCACATATTTTCACTATAATCGATCAAAATGGTTAACCTTATCGGATTTATGAATACACTAACAATTAAAATAACTATTTTTAATTTTAGAAATTATTTTAGTTAAAATATAATAATGATAAATACATATTCAGTTAAAAAAAATTTAACTAATAATAAATAAAAATTTAAAATATCAACATGGTATGTGAAACAATTTATTCTACTTAGTCAATATTCTTAAACTAGATAAACTACATAGACATCATGACAAAAAAAATATGTGTGGTATTAAGAATATTATGCATTAAAAATATACCTATGTTATCAAAATTATGCTCAAATCATTATACACTCTAATTTCATGAAGAAATGTGGTGCTTTTTGATCATCCTATGATAGGATTTCATCTTCTTGGTGCATTGAACAAAGATAACATGCCTCCTAGATTTAGTCATTCATAATAGGGGAGGCATTCCTATTTTTGTGTCAAAGTGGAGGTGGAATCATGGTTGTGTTTTGTTGTTATAGAAAGGGGGAGGTGACAAGACGGTTGTACCGTGTTGTTGCAGCAAGGAGGAGGCCACTACTCTTGGTGCACAGTTAAAGGAGGAATGTGGCAGTGGCAATGGTGGATATAGAGGATAATGGTGGTGTAGAAGGTGATGGTAGAGTTCAATGTTATTGAGTTGCCCAGATAGGATAAGGTATTGGTTGGAAATGTTTTTTTTTCCATTCTAGGAATGGATTAGTAACCCATATGGTTTTTCTATTCCAATCATAGAGGAGATCCAGTGAATATGGAGGAGGCTACAATATATCCTCTACATCGCACATATCTATAAAAACCACACACTATAAATTCAAATTTCCAAATTTAAAAAATAGATCTAATTATCTATGTATTAAACAATAATATAAAATGAAAATAAAATATTATTAAAGTTAAACATATATATATGTATATAAATAAATATGTAATTATTAATACTAATATAAAAACTAATTTTTAGTTAGAAATTATTAATTTCTATACACATAATAATACTACAATTAAAAGTTAATCAAATTTATTAATAAAAACAAAAAAATATTAATTATACTATTATTTATAATACTAATAGTTATAATGAAATAAAATGTTAAATAATATAATATATTTATATTCAAAATTAATATGTATACTAATAAATATTAATAAACTAATAATAAAACTAATATTAATGAAACTGCTAAAAATAAAAAAGAGTTAAATAATATATAAAAATTAATTTAAACTAATAGAACAATGGAATTGATAAAGTTAATATATGATTAACTAAAAACTATAAAAATAATAGAAAACTACAAAACTATGGAAATCAAAAAAAAATACTAAAATCTGTTAAACTATTTAATTAAAACTGAGTTATAAAAATATAAAAATGTTAGTTAATTTCAAGTGTATCGTTTCTCTAGTTCGGTATGTGTTATACAAAAGTATAGATATGAAAAATAAGGGTTATTTAAATGGATAGGACCATATTCTTAAAATTTTAGTTGATAGGTCCACTCAACAGGTTGTGGTGTAGTGTTGAGAAATTTGATGAAGTTGGAGTTACTCCTGATGTACCATTTAATATCTTTCATGAAAGATAGACAAAAACACAACCATGATAACTTTGACTATGAATTTGGCCTTTAAGATATTGGGATTTGGATGTATAATTACTAATATGTTTTTAATAGATTGGGAAAGAAGGCTCATGTTAAATTTGTTTCATGAACATACAACATTGGTGCATGTGCATATCTCATAAGAGATGAAAAAGATGCTAACGTAGGTCTGGGGGATCATGTTTTTGTGAAAATATTATTTTCAACATAAAATTTTGTAAATTTATTAGTGTTGGAGTGTGTCATTGATGGGTTTCTGTCATATTAAAACTATCAAGAACACTCATTGAAGGTGGGTGTAAGGCGATACCACCAATAATGACATTATTAATGAAAAATTTCAAAATAGATGATGGTAGTTCATTGATTTAATTTATTTCATGTGGTGGGGAAACCATTATATGAGAGATGATATTCTATTCTTGGTAATTTGTGTACTAAGTTTATTTATATCTTCTACCTTCATAGACATAAGATGCTCATATAGAGGTGGGTTTTATTCCACATGGTTATTTGGTGAGATTCTTTATTAAGGATCCCCCTTTGTTTCAATATTTGGTATCAAAAAAAATTTTAAATTGGGGAGGACATAGAAAACAATATTTTTATTATTTAAACCATTAAAATATTTTAAATAGTTTTTTGGGGATGGGTTGTTCAGTCTGCATGAATTTTTGATTGTCAAGGATCCTCGAAACTAATATATAAACAATAATATATGATTTTTGGTTCATGCATGTGTATCAATAAATAATTGTAATTTCAACCTGAACATAATTTTGGATCAAAAAATTATGTCATATTTCAATCTTACATAAGGGGTTTACTTTAGGAGCAGTGTTTTTATGGCTCTCACCCGAAGTCTCCGGATTACCTTTTATTGGTATACAATTGAATAAAATTAATTGATTTATAATTTATTAATTTTGATATATTGTTACTTAAAACACCCTATAAAACCATATTATAATTTTCCTCTATAGATAAATATTGTTTCCATTGACATATACCTATATTGAGAGAGGGTATAGAGACTGAATCTTGATAGAATCGACATCATATCAATCGAATTTGACCATATCTACAACAACATTTATGATTAAGTCATGTAACAATGGTGAATAAAACCATGATATTAATGATGAATTAAATAAATGACCATCATTATATGTGGTAGGGTCTCTTCTATTGGATTCATTCCTCATTCTTCATTCTAATAAATTATTGTAAATCCCTTACTATATCAGATTGTTTTCATCTTAATTGTCATGTATTTTCTTAAATCTATCATCATTATGATAATTATTTCAATGTATTCATTGAAAATCAGAAATTTATATGTTATGAAAGTCCATTATTATTTCATCCTTCAATTATATTCATTATTATCCATATGTATCTTTACATTTCCCCATATTCTTTTCCGCACATAATGAGTATAAAAAATCAAGTGGTTAGTATTCAAACTCACCAGCATTTCTGATCTCTTCTCCCCTCATGTCTGGTGGATGATCACCATTATCTGTTAAAATGATAGTTAGTTCAATTTTAGGGGATCATAATGGGGGGGTAGTGATGTGCGGTGTTTATAGTAACTTTTTGAACAAGTAAATGGAGTATGGATGACTCAAGGTAGCATGATAGAAATTCAGGTGTGATAGATAGAGTTGATTCCTCTAGAAAAGTATAACAGTGATGGATTGAGTTTTAGAGATGAACCATGGTGGTTCTAGATATTGATGGGTAGTGAGAAAGTTTGATTAGGTATGTTCTCAATTGATTATGGGGAAAATTTTAAATTAATCTACAAATCTATGTGAAGAATGTGACTACACGATGTATAGTTTAGAGGAACACAGTTGTGAACATCACTATCTATGATGAAAGGATTGAAAAAGATTATAAATATGACATAGTGTTCTATATGTATTCACATTTCATCTAGTGATAATAGTTTGGGAAACCAAGTATGTTCCATGTATTTCCTACACAACATGACTTAGGTACCGGTGCACACTATTGTGGTATCCATGGACCACATACCATGTTTCCATGGAGGCATGTCATGTCAACAGAGACTACATGAATCTGATGATTGGTAGAACACACATAGTTCTTTCATATAAATCACACATTGTATACCACCTTGATCACACTGTGTACCCTTAGGTGAAAGGGACCCACATATTATGGATACCCACTGAGTACTTTGTTGGTCCCACACACCATATAAATCATTGAACACAGTGTATAGGTTGACTTTACATATCAAGTGATAAGTACTACATGAAAAGGATTCCCTAGAGGGGATACATGTAATTCACCCCTTTAGTTCATATCATGTATTATTCTAGATTTAGTTGATTTTTCATTTATCCTTTCTCATGACTCGGATTTGGAAACATAAGTACTAAATACTGAGTGTTTTTCTATTTATAATGTGATAGTTTACTTCTATTTTCCATCAGTGGTGTAGTATAAGGTTATATGAGATGTCTATAAACCTTACATTCAAATGGTTTTTGGCTTGGTTTCAGTGAGGTGATTGAAACATTCAGAGGGTAGAAACTCCCCATGAATCATGAGAGTGATAGGGTGTAGTTTCCTTGTATTCATCTTAGAGTTCGGTACTTTCCGCAATACTTGAGGAATGGTTACTCCAAATCAGTATGGGTTTAGTACACCATCTCCCTAGATTATTTTTGGGTCCCACACACATAGCTATTATATTTTAATACACATCCATATTTATGGTTTTGGTTCCCTATTCTATTGAGTTATGTACTCCCTCGTCCATTTTTTGCTACTCGATGAGGCTCAGGTCCTTTATCTATAGAGTTAGGTACTCCCTAATCTATTGTGTGCTATTCAAAAATACAAGGGTACACCACTAAAATTTCTTTGAGGTAATTTATATTTATTCATAACAATGGTTTCATGATGGTATAGGTTAGTAATAAATTGGATGATACCTATATCCTTGGTGGAGGAGTGGGTTCCACAATGGGTTACTAGAATTGTGACTCAGTGATGATGGATGGTAAGGTATGGTAATCTTTCAACAATTGTGTATGTTTCCATGGGTAGTGGGTAATAGTTTTTGGTTTCTAGTGGTAATGATAAATTTGTAGAGGTTGGGTAGATTGGATCCTTTAAGACTTGTGAATTTTTAGCAACCCCTAGATTTACATCAAGATGTAATGTACATAAATTATATCAACCTTAGAATTTATGGGCATTTTGGTACATTGAAAATCACTAGTTTATCATGAGGTATGGCCATCATGGATTTTATTTTAGATGACTAATACTTCTTTACATCCCTATAATTTCAAGTGGTTGAGCATATATATATCACTCCTTGACTTTCTACTTGTTACATTCTTATATTGGAGTTTTAGCTGACTAGTTTCCAATAGTAACTTTATGGTTTCAAGGTGTACTATTGAGTATAATTATACTCACCTCTATAATGAATTTTTACCCACATGTGTTGTGTATTTATTTTCGATTAATGGTTCTGATATGGTATTGGTGGATGTGGAGCTATTGTGTCTTATTTAGAGTAGACACTTGGAGATGCATGCTGACACATGGTCGATGGTGGTGGATCATGATGGTGGAATTAACCATTACATATTCACACCCAATGAATAGTTCATGAACATTCACATTAGAAACCATCTATTTGTTCTTGATTATTATTCATCATTTCCCCTATCTTCTCATCATTTTTCCACCATCCATTGTCAGGTTCGTATGTTTGAATAACTAAAACCAAACCAGAGAGCAATTGAAATTTGTGTCTTGAAATAAATAGATTTGGGTGTAATAAAAATTATTAGGGTGTATATAATCAATTATTTTTGATGAAAGATTTTGGGAAGGCATGGTGACTAATGACATCTAGGGAAGTGATTTTCAAAAGATTCATAGTTGTGTGAAAACCACTCCCAGATCATTCCCTTTGTGAATAATGGGTTGAAAACAATCATGGGAGTCACAATAGTTATGGAAAATGATTTTAGTGCCATTTTGATTCTTATTAGTGGAATGAATAGTGTTAGTGATTTGATTCCAAGAATTCTCAAAAATTAAGGGTAAAAGGAATGATCACACAGTATATGATCTCAGGCCACAGACCGTGTATCGCCTATAAGGATAGTTTGAAATTTGTGAGTGATGCAATGTAAAGGAATGTTCACTATGTGGTTTTCAGTGTCACGGTGTGGGGAATATGTTTTGGGGTTTAGGTTCCACACTATCTATAAGAGAGAATACAGTCATGGCATGGTGAGTTCCATCATGTCATGAAGATTTTTGGTTGCATTATAAAGAGTGTTTGTTGTGGCATGAAGATACTTTTTCACGATATGAAGATCTTGTTAATGGAATAATGATCTCAATCATTATGTTAAATTTATTAGATAAATATTAAATTTCATGTATCCCAAGGTACACACTATGTATTCCCTAAGTTAACTACCACAACATGTATAGAGTGTTCACTATGTGTACCGCCTGCATTCCCAACCTTAGTGGATTTATCATATCTCCCATATCGAGACTCATATTAGGGAATGGGTGTAGTTTTTATTTAGTTAATTAAAATTAGGAAACAATAGTGATCTTATATTCATCATTAGAGTTGATATTTAAGGTGATACATGTAGTTTAGACTTATTAACTATGTAGAGATGACTATAGGGATCGAGAATGGTGATCATAGCATTCTTGCAGTTGGTATTACCATAGTGGTGTGATTATTCTATAGAATCTATCACCCACATCCTATATAGGATTCTTTAATCCTCCAAATACTTAGGGTGTTTGTCGTTTATCTATCGATCATGTACTTCCCAATCTATGAGCTCAGATTGGGTGTTGGTCCTCCACTATGGCCAGATACCCCCTTGAATGATACTTTTCCTTTTGTAATAGTTGGGTCCCTCACTATGATTTATAAGAGGTGACATGAGTATGCCCATACCTGGGTAGTTATGTTAGTAATGGTTAGTACTCCATTTTCCATCATCTATCCTTTTTTAAGGTGCAAGTTCTCCTCTAGGATTCAAGAAAGGTGGAATAATACTGGTGGAATGTAAGGTGCAGTACAACATCAACTATTGTATGTACCTCAGTGATGAGAAATGTAATGAAGCATCCTAAGTAATCCACACAGGTCACCCAAGATGGTATGCCACGTGGTGAGATACAGAAGGTAACCCCAAGTCTCAGGTATAACTAAAGAAACATCAGAGTATGAGAAGAAAGGAAGGAATACATATCCATGATAAATATAAAGGCAATCCAAACATGCCAAAACAAATAGAAAAATATTACCACACTAAAAAAGTCTCCATGTGACCATCTATAACCACTAAACCAACCCACTATAAAGGCAACCAAGGACAAGAGAACCCTCCATACTATATGATTCCCATCTCGTTACCAGAGTCCTATAAAACAATGTATACAACCGCCTAATGGAAAAAATAGGGTATGAGAACAGATCCCAATAGGATACCACCAAAAAATCTATAAAATTTATAATATTATGAATACACACATTTCAGATTTAAAAAAAATATAGTTCATAAGTCACTTTTGTTAGAAAAAACAATATTGTAAACATTTCACTTGTTTCTATAAATGAATACCATATTCACCAAATTTGATAATATATCAATTATAAAGGAAAATATGTAAGAATAAGAAAAAACAACCATCGATGAACTATAAGATAAACATTTGAGGAAGTATCCATGAAATAAACCCTCGTATGATAAACTAGCTGTAAATAAAAAATCACAACATTTGGGATTTAGCTTATGGGAACACATATTAAACATAAAAAAACCTAAACTATTAATATATTGGTTCTAGTTGATATCAAGTTCTACCACAATCTTTCGATATAACAATAATTATATTGGCATTCTACACACTAAAGTGACATTACTATTTACTAATGGACCTAAGGTTCCCAATGTGTGAAGTTTTCAAAACCATATCAAAATCCTAGATCACATTTAACAAAACCATTTCAAATAAAATAAACTAATTTTTTAAAGAAAACCCCATTTAAAAACGAGAATCATTTCCAAAAAATTATTTCAAACATAAAACATGAATTTTCATTCAATAGCATAAATGAATTTATAAGAAAACATAGAAATTCGATAATCAAAACCATTTGAAAAGATACACCTGACTCAAGAATGATGGAAACCTATACACCTTTGACAACGAAGATTAGAATTCAACATATCAGCCTTTGAAAGAAAATGTATGAAAGAACCTAAAAATGATCAATCAAAAACACCAACTGATGATGATTTAAATCACAAACGTAGAAAACACCACTTTTATGACCATTGTAAATGAATAATCTGGAAGAACCTTTTACCAGGGTTATGTAATGCAACCGATAGAAATATTTAATATTTAATAGAGCGATTCAAAAGGAGGGAGATCATCCAAAATAACCGAAAATTTCCCAAAATCTTGAGAGGGAGGTCTACGCACTAGATAACAAAATGTTTTATGCATGTCATGTGGTTAAAACCATAGAACCTGAAGAATTCATGTTGTAAACTCCTTTTAAATCAGGAAATCCAAAAATTTCAAGTACGTTAAAAATTGTATCTCCTCGGGTTAAATTAAATCTCAATCAACCAATTCATGATGTTTAATGGTTTCATGGATTGTAAATTTGTATGCTCTAAACAAGACTCATGATATCCACCCTTTAATAGGTTCACATTCTGTAACCCCTTCACAACATAAATATATTCAATAGGTAGTGTGTAGTCTAGTTTCCTACAGAAAATCCCTAAATCCATTCTTGAGGATCTCCAAACCCAGAAGAAACATCTAAATCCATTTACACTTTTATAGCATGAGTCCATTAATTTAAAAAACATACATCCTTAAATTTTAGTTCATTTTCCCTAGAAAATTCCATCCATCCCTAAGAATCTAACAATTCTCCCAAAGAAAAGGGAATCCAAAAAAGTATTCAAATCACACTTGAAGGAAGAAAGCATTGTGTTACAATCTCCACAATATAAATGATATCTATCCCCAAAAAGTACTCAAGATCCTGGACTCATAAAAAAATGAATGATACCACTACCACATCAACAACTCCTTCTCCCACGTCTCATGGATATCGGTTTAGCACTGCCATAGTACACTAACCATAGGAATCAGTATACCATGAAAAACCTTCTCATAGTGATCCATATTTTGAACTGGTTTCTCCACCATTATGGTATCGGGATCAACATCAACATCCTTGTCAACCACCTCTGTAAAGGTCAAAAGGTACATGAAAACCAACATCAACAGAATATCATCTTTAAAACCCAATTAAAACCTCAAAACCATTAGGTAATAATTAGTGACTAAATAGGGTCCTATGTGAACCAACTCAGTAAAATAGGTGGAATACTCCAGAATGGTGCGCTCTCCATGCTCTAAGGTCAAAAACTCATAGTTATTTTCCTCTCATAAGGTCTCAGGATAAAACTTATAGTTGAAAATTTTCATAACAGCTTCTCAGGTGTAATCCTTATGAAACATATCTTGTACAATATATTCCCCCCATCTCTTTTGTAATCCCTCAAGAATATTTGTGCCAAAAACAACCTTAGATACCTCAGGATTTTTTAAAAGTTAATGATCATCACAAAACACACAGGACTTTCTTTAGATTCCTAGGTTCCTTTGTCACCATGAAAGATAGGTGGATGCTACTTATTAAATTCTGAGTCATGGCCTACTACATTTCCCAGGATTCTAACACCTTCCTAACCCAGAGTTTGAATAGTGCATATTATAGCTTCAACCAATGAAGTGTCCACTGGATGATTCACTTTAGGAACCTATATTTTTTATTCCTAAATTAGATCTCAAATATATCTTATAAGACGCATTTTATAATAATCAGAATATAAGAATCAATCGGTCAATAGAAGGTTCCAAAAATCATAGGTCCGACATCATGTTTCCATATCAATGATTTAAAACAACAAGAATTTAATGAAATTTGGTATTTTTTTATGAATAAACATTGAATAAAAGGAAAGGATATGTCCATATAAATAAACCACATATCTGGTTCATTCAAAAAACCTCAACCACCAAGTTTCAATCTTTTCATTAATCCCTAACCACCAAGGTAACTCAGATTTGGTCATGAAAGTGATTTGGCCATTCCCCTTTTCCATAATTACTACTCGAATTCCAATGGTATAAACTCCATTCTACCAAAACACAGAACCACACCCATGAAGTGTCAAAAACACTATAGGTTGGGAATTAACTTTGATTACAATTTGTAACGAAACATCTTGGGTCAAGTAGACAAGTCACCCAAGAGGGTTCACCATGTGGTGAGATATGGAAGATAACCACAAGTCTCATGTATAATCGAAGAAACATCAAAGCACAATGTGGAAAAAAAGAATAAATTTTCATGAGACATATAAAGATAAGTCAAACATTTAAAACAAAATATATAAAGTAGGTAATACTAAACAAGTCTCCATGTGACCATTTTTCACCACCAAACCATCCCACTATGAATGCGTTGAATGAAAAGAGAACCCAACATAGTATATGATTACCTTCCCTTTACTAGAGACCTATAAAATAAGGTCGACAACTACACAAATGGAAAAATTAGGGTGTTATTATATATCCCAATAGGATACCAATAAATAATATATAAATAATAAAAAATCAAGATTGGAAATGTTCTAACTTTGAAACAATATCCAATTTATAAATAATTTTCATAAAAATATTTTCTGTAAACATTCAATTTGTTTCTATAAATACATACCATATTCACCAAATCCAATAATATGTCATGAATAACATAAAACATGGAATCAAAGGCCAAACCAACCATGGATGCACCATAAGATAAAAATGTGACAACATATCTATGAAATAAACCATCATGAGATAAACTAGGTATAAATGAAAGTGCACACAATTTGAGATCTAGCCTATGGGAATACGTACTACACATAAAATAATAATTAACTAGGAATATGTTAGTTACAACCAATATTGAGCCCCACCATAGTTTATCAATATCAAAAAACATCTAGTAGTGTCACACACACTAAAATGACTTGTCCATCTCCCAACACACCTAAGGTTCCCAAAGTGCTATGTTTTTCAAAAAAAAAAATCTAGACTCGCATTTAATAAAATATTTATATATAAAAAAAAGTATGTATTTAAATACATGACCCCTTAAAAACATGAATAATTTATAAAAAATAATTTAAAACTTCAAACATGAATTTTCATTCAATAACTCAATGGAATTGACAATAAAATATATAAATTCAAGATTTTTAACCACTTCCATTTATACACTTACCTAAAAAACAATGGAAACCTATCCCCCTTCAACAATGGATATTAGAACAAAAAATATCATCATTTGAAAGACAAGGAATTAAATAAAACATTAAATAATTTATAGAAAATACCAATCGATCATGATTGGAATCACAAACATAGCCAACACCACTCCCATGAATATAGGCAATGAATAATCAAGAAGACCGCTAAATAGGTTTATGTGATGCATCCACCATGGAATTCATACATTGAAAGGGGTGATCTGAAATGAGGGAGATCAGCGAAAATCAATCAAAATTACCCTAAATTTTGATAAGGATGTATACACAACAAATAAAAAATGGATTATGAGTGTAGTGTGGTTAAAAGTAAAAAATATAAATAATTCATATCATAAACCTCTTTCAGAGCATGAATTATATGAATTTCATCTTCATCAAAAAAATTCATCACCATGGGTTAAATTAAATATCGATCAACCCATTAATGACATGTAATGTTTTCAAATATTCTAAATTTTCATGATCTAAACCATACGCATGAAATATGCACCATAATAGGTCCATGTCATGAAACCCATTCATGATGAGAACATTTCCAGCAGGAAGTGTCCAGTCCACTTTCCTACAGAAAATCATTGAACCCATTTATGAGTCTCTCTGAACCCAAGAACCACCCTCTAAATCCATTTACATATTTATAAAAAGAATCCATTAATTTAAACAATCATACATCTCCATAATTTAGTTCATTTTCCCTAGAAAAGGATATCCATCGCTGATAAGTCTATAATTTACCAAAAAAAATAGGGAACCAAACCAATAGTCAAATCATACATGATGGAAGGTACTGACGTGTTGCAAGAATGTTGACATTAATATATTCGAGTGGTTTTATAGAATAATGGCTAATAATATCTAATAATTCAAGATGTGTGACTCTTCAAGAACCCTACTTGGTTTCCTCTAGGATACGACATACATATTGCCTATTGACTTTAGACTTTTTAATCATGTAAGTGCCCTAAGAATCCTTAGTTTCTTAGAGATAAAACCTTGTGGGATTGAAGCTTATATGACACAGTATTCTATGTATCCTTGAGACTTATTATGCTAGTTAATATCTAGACCATTCCTTATCTTACTTCTATATAACTTCTTGTTCTAGAGTTTGAGTTGACTTATTTCTTATATTTTTGTATGCTTTGGGGGTTTCCCAATAAATATGTTTATACTAAACCCTATACATGATTTTTTCCCACACATGTGGTGTTTATGTTGACGATGCCAAATTCATATATAATATTTTTAGATGTGGGGTTGGTGTTGCTTATTCAGATTCGATTTACGGCGATGCATCATAGAGAAAAGTGGTCTGTGATGGTGGTAGAGACTATTGCAACTAGATATTGTTCCAGGAGTACATCCAATGAATAGGATCTTCCATGGTCTCAAGTCTATCATATTTGGAGGCTTTTTTATGTTTATTTATTTTTTGGTTTTCTATATGCCATTATTATTGTATTTAATGTCTTATACATATAATCTATATAGTTAATTTGTTTATATATTTACTTATAGTGTAAAGTTTTATTTTATGAATTGATGATATGTGTTTTCTATGGGTTGATATATGATAATGCCTCCTATATTATATGGAATTCCTATTAAATGCGAGTTAGTAACACTTGGACTATTAAATGTAGGATTTGGGTGGATAGTCAATTAACTGATAGCCTGTGTGGGGCCCCATTGGGTCATGCATTGATAGAAAAAACAAGTAAACATAGAACCAAAAAGCAGAGATAAGGGAATAACACATAAAAATAAGTCATGATATGGTGGAAGGAGGTGTACCCAAGACAAAGGGGAACGTCATGGTCCTGACAGCCCAACCACAGGGGAATAAAAAATCAATGCCAAGAATTCAAGCCCCCCAACCACTAACCCAAATTACCTCTCTATAACTATAGTGGGAGAACCACACCTCTTCGAAGGATATTTATAGAATAAGGGAGTAACCATACCCAATGAAGAACTTACACCTCCCTAAGATCTTAGTTGGGGGAGTATCGACTCCATGGCTAGAGGACTTATTCTTCATGTGTGTGGGTGATTAAAAAACCCTATCTGACATGTAGGGACTTATTCCTTAACATCTGTATGATTCTATGGGAGTACCAACATTGAGAAGAGTTTGTTCACCATGAATGATCCCTAATGTTGGACCTATAAATATAAGGAGTGTGATAACCCAAAATGATAAATAGTTAACTGAATAAAATATATGACTCATGTTAACAAGGTGAACCTTTATTTTTAGGAGCATACCTTATTAGAACTCCATAGTTAAGAATTATAGGACTGGAGTAGTGATCAAAATGGGTGAACTTATGCGAAGTTTCTCAAGGTGTGTGTGAGAAAGGATAAAGCACACTGGAAAGAATATGTGTTGGCCTATTGGGATAGTCATCATTCTGATGACCCATTGAGGCTTGTGGGTGGGCACTTGGGAGAAAATCATGTGTCTGCAAGGTAACTGGTGGTACCTAGTAGGACAGGGCCAGAAGGCCAAGTTAAGGCAGGGTTTTTGTGTCTTTAGGGGGGCCTAGTTGTTACAAGGATACTAAAATTCATATATAACCTCATATCTTTCCACAAATTATGGAGTGAAGATCACCATTCTATTTATAGTGGAAAAATATTGAAGATGGAAAACTCGCATTCCCAAATATGAATTCTAAGAAAGGATATACGAAAAGCCTCTAAGGATGAAAATTTAATGGCATGTACTCTTAAGGTAAACTATGTATAGGACCCTCAATGGTATCTTATCCATGTACAGCCCCACCACATGGACTTTAAAGATCCACCTATATGTTCTATGATTTTGGGCACACGACATGTGGGACCAGTAGGGTATTCATTATATACAACCACAATCTATGTCATGTGAGAGATGATATACATGTTGTGTATTTCTAACCCATATAGAATGTTTTTTATAAATAGGCACATGTGTATGTACTCTTATATATTAAATAGAATAGTGGAGCATGATATGTGTTTCATTGTCACATTCCATGTGATCCTTAGCTCATTATAAACCTTATTGGGAGATACATAACTTGTCTTCTTTATAACTACACGTCCTATAGTTAGATTATTCACACAACTTCTACATAATGATCTGAATTTTTTCACTATTTCCATTCTCACCCCAGAACAATTCTGAAACTTCACCAAATTCTTTATCCATCAATATTATGACTCTACCAATCAATCTTCTACCATCCAACTCTAAGGACCTGGTTTTCAATCACATCACATGAACCCATGCCATTCCCACACATCATTTCCCTTCAGGTTCCCACACCTGTATGATAAAAATAAGCATCCACCACCTGATGTTCCTATCATATTCCATGATCATCGCATTTGAGTCCACTATAATCGCACATAGTCATAGATTCAAATCATGTGATATTATGGACCACTATTTGTTAAACCATTGATCGTAGTGAAGGCTATTTATGAATGCATGAAGAAATTGTAGGGGGAAACCATGGAAAATCATATATGGGAGTAAATGGTAGATGTATTGAATACTAACTACCGATCACGGGATGTGAAATCAAGATAAGAAAATAAGAGAAATAAAAAATCATGTTTTATCTGATAAATTCGAGAAATGGATAAATTTATATCCCTATATTAACATAACTCCTATGATAAAGCAACAATGAACAAGGTAGATTTTCCTTTTACTATATTATGATAACCAAAATTCAAAAAAAAACAAAACCAATTTTATGACATAAGGTGGGAAACACTTTACTCAATAGGGATTCCTTAAATCGCATCCATGCATTCCCATATATATCTCATTCCATACTATATAAACAATATCATTAGGTAAACAAATGAATTAATTTTACATTAATATTCCATATAAACAATTTATAACCATTAATACAAATTTATAACTTTTTTTACCAATCAATCCAAATTTCCATAATTTGTGTAACCATGAGTGGTATCATAAGTATATATCCAAACATAATCCAACCCATATATTATCATATTGCATCCACAATGAGTATCAATCTACCCAAGTGAGTATTTATGAGTATTTTAAAACCACTATTGTCTCAAACACCCTATAAAGGTGTTAAATCATGTGTATAAAATTCTTTGATAAATTGATCTTACTTCCATGCTAGTCATAGTTCCAAAATTTCATAAACTAAGAAAAATAAACACACTATCCAAATATTTAATGTAAATCACAAGAACACACAGATTTTACTTGTGTTATAAAAAAATAACTATGTTGTAGGATAATACATTGATGATGTGTTGATGTTATAAAAAATATAATAATTCATTATTAAGTGAGTACAAGATTTAAGAATAACTCGCTATTTAATCTAAGGTTTACATCCTCCTATCTCTCTACTCATTGTTTCAAGATGAGGATATAAATATGAAATATATAGTTCAATACAATAAATGTACAAAAATGAATTTAGTAAATGAATATAGAGTTTAAGTTTTTATTTAACTCTATCTCCATGAGTAGTTATAGGTCTTTGATATCAATATGGTTCTTTAACCTCAACACAATGACCTCCATAAAAACTAGATGTACAATTTCTCCTCTCACATTTTTTCCCTCAATATTATAAAATATTTTTCATTAAATATTTTAAAAAAAACTTTTTGAAATATATTCACCAAAAAAAACCTACTTTTCAAGCCATATGAAACATATTGAAAAATCATATAAATTATACATAATATGAGATATTCCTATTTTTGAAAATCATTAAAATATTTAAAATATACATATATCAGAAAAATATTATAGTAAAATATATCTTGGTTACCATATCATTATAGAAATCGAATAATGGTAATTATTTCATATCCTAATAATAAATCATTGAGTAATAAAAACATTTCTCATATAAAATTGTTATGTTATAATTAATAATGTTGAAAAATAATCAATTGTACCTCACCAAATTAAAATATCAAATCATGGCCTTAATTCTTTTGATTTTAACACACAACCCTACTCATATATCTTAAAAAAACATCCACTTCATAAATCATTGCCTAAAATTATGGTGTAGTCCTCAATTCGAAACAAAAATCACAAAATCCTTTCATAATACAACTAAAAATTACAACATAAATTAAAAAGTTGTGTCACATAGTTTTGTACCTATTAATTATTTATTAAAATTATATTTATAAACCATGGAATTGTATTTATCAATTAGAAAATACTATTTATGATTCCACCTAATAAAAGTCTCCAAAATAACCTTGACATAACCAAAAATAATACAGAATGATTTTTTTAATTATTAAAAAAAATCTCTAATGATCCAAAACAAATAATATAAACATTTTAAAATTTAAATCATATACATAATGAAAATAAGACTAATTGAAAATAAAAAAAACACTTCATAAAAAATTCCTTCATTTTTCTATTTTAATCTACATGCCTTCTAATATTCTTCCCTTTGGGTTTATTGTAAATTATTAATTTAATTTCATAGTTTCACAAATGTGTCATTGATAATTAAAATACGTTAAAAAAATAGTAAGTTTTGTCAATTAATATAACTCTATGTGAATCATTTTCATCATATATAATAATATTTTTAGAAATATTTGTATGCTTACATTGAATCTTTAACAATTTACACTACTCTACTAATATAAATACACTTATCTTCAAAACTCCATGATATTACTTATCATCGATTGTATATACCCTTACATACTTTTCAAAAGAAATATTTCAAAAGATTGGATCTTCATCCCATTTTAATGTGAGTTCAAATGATACAAATTATTTAAATACTCTACTACCACTTATTACATGTTAAAAACTGATATGATGCACTTCTTTTACATTGAAACCACTACCCAGAATTTATAAATTCCTGTAATTTGTCACACTTTAATAATAAACCCAATAGGTACATGATTTTAAAATCTATCAAATATGAATATTTATGTTAATAATTAAATTTTTGTGGGGTAAATGGAGTTTCCAAAATTCCTTATGTTTTAGAAGGGGATTAAATACTAATATTTATGATATGTTTCAATAATTTTATAGTGGTTAGTATTTTTGTAAAAATATCTTCAACTTGTGGATTTTTTTCAAATTTTCTATAGTTTGAAAACTATATGTCCCACCTTTTCTTTTATAAATCGATACTAGATTTAAATATCTTTAGTAAATAAATATTTTATCATATTTTTATAAACTCATTTAAAATTTTGTTTCCCAAAAATATCACCATTTTAATATTTCCTTCATCTACAGGTTATTACAAGTGTTTATTAATTAAAATTAGTTTTTCATATTTATTTTTCATTGATATAGACACTGATTCAATTTTAAAAAAAATGAAGTACTTTCTTGCTTATTTTTATTCCATTTAACTCGCTTATTTCCAATGAAGAATGATCCTTCACTTGTGAAATTTCAATACAAAATATCTCCAATAAAATATCCATCTAAAATATTTCGCAAAATATTATTTGATTCCTATAGAATAACATAACCATATTCAAGGGTACTGTTCACATACCTCGTAATTTATTTCACCATCATAAAATGTTCATTATTTGGTTTATTTGAGACTTTGTAGGTAATCATATTATATAATTAATATCAGGTATTATTATCATAAAATATTACTAGATTATGATATTTCTACAAATTTATGTCATGTCAATATCCTTTCTATCTTTATTATTTCTAAAAAATCTCTTATAGTTATATTTTTTATACTCTTTATAATATTTCTTAACAAACTACTTCAGTAATTATCTAGAATATTAATCATGAGATATAAATGTGTACTAAACATTTTTATTTGCTTATATCCTACTGAATTATGAAATATATCAAACAATAAACCTTTTAAACTCTGTTCTAATTATTTTTTGAAAATTTTCAACTGATCCATTCTTATTGTCACCAAATATGGTATCATCAATATAGAAAAGTTTCCTTAATTTTTCTTCACTGGATATTTTCACAAGGTTATTGTGGATAACACCTCAACATTAAAATCCAATTCTTAAAATATAAATCTAATCAATAATACCAATTTTGAGGTCATTTATTTCAACCATATAAATAATTCTCAATATTTCACACCTTTTTCATTTTTTCCAACGTGATATCCCAGTAGTTATTCATTGTGGACATCCTATTAGTAAATTATTTCAAGAATGTATCCTTATTTCATAATTGATAAATCATTCATCCCATTATAATTTAATTTTGGTAAAATTTATTCAAGTCATTAAAATAGTATAAAATATTTCCCAACATTTATACCTTTAATTTGATCATAACCTTAAAGACTATCACTCCCTTGATTTAAATCATATTTTCATGCTTATAATTTTTTAAAACCCGTTTTGTTCTAATAATATGGTGATCACTAGGCCTCTTCAAAATACCCCAATTTTTACTCTTATCACTTTGAACAATAAACTCATTCAAATATTTAACCGATGATTCATGTTTTCTACTTCATAAAACTGTTCATATCCACCTATGATAATAAAATAGTTTTCTTAATAATCATAATCATCTGATTATTTTAAATATTTATTGTGAAAAAATGATGTTTGATTTATCAATTTTAACTCTCTTTTTTCTCCTTTAATATAGTGATTAACTAAATTTAACTCCTATTTATTTTTATAAATAATTCTATTATTTTTCCTTATATTATACACTTTTAATTTCTCTAAAATTGACTCATGATCATCTTATTCCTCATATATTTCCTCCAAAATTATATTTTCATATTTATTCCAGTATTTATTGTTAATGAATTTCACATTATTTATTTTAAAAATATAGTTCAGACTTTGTAAAATCACATTTGTGTTTTAATATTATTTCAATAACCATGGAATATTCCTTTATATACTAAATCAATATAGTTTACTTATGCTCATTCTTTCTTTTGAATATAGAAAATATTTCCAAATACTATATACTGTTTTATATTTTTCTTTCCCTACTGTCATGTATCATGTGATATCATTTTCTCTCCAAGACTTAACATATCATTATTTGGAGTATACATTTCTACTTGACCTACCTCCTTTAATTAGTGCCACATGATACTACTATAAATAATAAATGTCATGTCAATATATTAACCATGTGGTTCCATGTTTCAATAACTCCATTATGTTATGGAGTTTTCATTGATGATACATCATATTTTATTCCGTGTTTCCATGTGTAATATTTTACTTCAATAGGGGTATATTTCATGCCATTGACCAATTATAAGATATTTATCATCCTTATAGTATTATTTTAAACTCACCTCCAATATGATTTGATGCACTCTATCACTAATTTAATAATTTTTTCATGAAATTGATACATTAATTCCTAGTCTAATAATGCATAAGAAAGATGATGTACCTTTATTTTTTGTCCCAATATTTATTAAAGAACCACATAAATCACAATGAATAAAATTAATAAAATTTTATCATTATCATTAATATTATTATTGTAATAATTATATCCCATATTCCCATGCATTATTTATTTAAAAATATTTTCCTTCTCAATTTTAGATTAGTAATATCAATTTTTCTTTAGAATTTGAAATATTATCTATGATTTTATAATGTATATGTCCAAGTAATTTATGATATAAGGAATTTTCCTCTTCAATCATAATTAAATGTGAGTCTCATTTGCTTTACATTTGATAAAAATTATTGTCAGTTTGTATTCCTTACATCAACAAATCACCAATAATTCTGTTGATCAAGAATATTTTTTTATCGAATGCATCTTTGAGACTTGTGTCAAAATTTAACTCACACTTAAGATATAATATTAAATTTTATCTATAAAAATTATAACTACATATTTAAAATATTATTCATATTTTCTTACAAATTCCTTGGTCTATAAAGTTATATGATTGCCAAATTGAATCTTTTCATCCACATAAATCATCTTGTTCTTTAACAAAATAAAAGTACTTATCATGTGGGATGAACACACATTATCACATATTCATGGGGAACTGTTCTTTCTCATTTTAGGAGATATATTTTCAAATAAATACTTTCCCTTATTCTTATCTTTATTTTAACATATTCTTGATTAAGTTGTGAAATAAGTGGGTTTATTTTTTCAAATTTTTGTGTGTGGGCTAGTGAAATCATATTCCTTCAATGGATTTAATTTATTCTCTAATGAAAATGTATGCATATGTTTCCTTTCCAATCTCTTTAATCATCCATTGAAAATTAAACTTTTCCTACAACCATATTAATTATAAATAAAGTTGCATTCATGAAAATAATACCCATAAAAATGATTTCTTTATTTTCTAGGAATTTTTCTCATTCTATATTATTCAATTCTAGGATATATTCCCCATATATATATAGTTTCATCATCACATTAGGTCATGGTTTCACCCAAGTAAACAAATATTTAAAAATATTCAATGTAAATATCTTCTCACTTTCACTCCAAAACTCTATAGAATCAGAGTATCTTTTGATTATTTTAACAAATTTTGATGTTTTTATTCATGAAATTTGCATAATATTTTTCAAACCTTTCGTTATAGTATTTATTATTCATTTTGTGGGTGATTTTCCCTTAAATAATGGATTGATATTACCCATTTCATTGGGCCTTTGATCACTCAAGTAATTCTAAAAATTTATTATATCTATTTAAATCATGTATTTAACTCCCTCAACAAAAAACCTCTCAAAATAACACTTATTTTTTTTAATTTTCAAATTTTAATTCAACATCTAATTTATTTTTTAAGATGAAAACTTATTCTTTAACTTTTTCAATCCTTTTTCCATTTTTTTGATGAAATCTTCAAGATCCTTAATTACATTATCTTATTCCTCATTTTTTATATTGAAATCAACCAATTCTTTATATTTTTTTGTGTAAGAATTTTTTCCACTACTTTCTCTATATTAGTGATTTTTCCTTTTATTTTATCAATATACTCTAATCATTATTTTATTAATCCACCCATAATCATATTCTCATTCCATTTAATGTCCATATAAAAAGTGTTCCTTTAAGTTTAATCATAAGATCAACTGAAACTTCTCATTAGTATTATTCTCTCTTTTCATATTGAGTATTTTCCACCATTACCATCATGGAAACTTCAAAATTAGATTTTTATTTGGATTCAGATCCTTCAAAAATATTAATCATTATATTCCTCTTTCTCACAAAAATATTTTAGTGAAACTTTATTCAAGAATGATTTCTATATTAGATAATACATCTTGTAGGTAACTTTATTTCACAAGTTTTTATGAGAAATCCATCTCACCATATTCTCTATTAAGACTCATTGGTTTCCTACCTATCATGTGACCAAATTAACAACACTTGAAGCACATAAAAATTTGTTTTCTATCATCTATACTATTATATTAATTAAAATTTCTAGACACAAGTGAGAGAAATTCATTGCTAATATCATAATCACCTTCATCATTTTTTAGGTTAACCTATTAAATTTCCTTAAAAACCATTTATTTTGATGAGTAACTTTTAGTTACTTATAGTTTAACTAATATTTCATATGTCGTGAAACTAATTAAATATTATCAAGAGATAATTCCACAACATTTATTACATAAACGGTTAAGACATTTGCATTATATAATGTTATAGTATTATTGAAATTTTATCATACCTTCCACATACTTTATTTCAACACAAAATTAAATAAGGGATACACTACCTCAATAGTGTGGTTAAAAAACCAATGATAATCTAATTAAGGTATACTTTTATATCATTAAACTTATTGGGAAAGAATTAATGATTTTTATAATGACCCGTGTCATTATATGTCAGGAGGGAATTTGAGTGTGTTGTTCCAAGGTAAGGATGATTGAATAATTGAGATTAAAATCAGAATTTTAGGTTTTTAGACACCTCTATAATGTGTTTTTGTTATATTTAGAGATTTATGAGGTGGTTGAGTGATCAATCAAGAATTGTATCAGGGTCGGGGTGTCATTGCTACTAAATATCTACAACATAGGGCCACTAGGTACCTACCTAAGTGGGGAAGGGTACCTAATGGACTATCTAGGAAGTGAAGTGCCCCTAGACCTCCAAAAACAACCCAATGGAGGTGTTTCAATAATACAAAAGATGTTATGGTTCTCTATTTATCCTGAGAGGGTACCTGGTAGGCTTGGGGTGGTTTTTTTAATGGGGGTAGAGAAGTGATTTTATTATAAAGTCCATGTGGGATTTTAGAGAGGGGTAAGAAATAGCCATTTTTTCTAAAAATCTCATCACCTCCCCAAATATTACCCCATGATAATAGGTGATATCATAAGTGTTTCCATAGATTTTCGGGTGAGTTTCCCCTTATATGTCTTCCATTCATCCTTTACATTCTTTCCTATAATTTATTATGGTTAGGGGATCGGTATTTGAGTGAAAATTAAACCAAATCATGGCAGAATCATACTAATCAAATGGTATTATATATTTAGTGGATATAGGATGCCTAAAACGGGGAGATGCAACTTCTTCATCATTATTTCATTATAAGTATATTTCTGTGTGTAATTTCAAAGGTATTTCATCAAATATATATTAATTAATTAATTATTAGAGGTTATTTCATGAGTATTTAATTATTAGGAGTACAAGAGTCATTCCAGGGTGGGCGGCATGTTCGTTATCATTATTTTGGATAGGGATGTCATTTAACTGGTTTTTAATGATTATTCAATGTTGGTTTAATTTTATTAATTAATAATAATATAATTATTTGTAAAATTAATTATAAATGTTTATAATAATTTTATATACATATTATAGATTAAGATGGGTATTCAGGATGTTGTTTTGGCTTTTCATGGCATCATACGGGATTGGTTGAGGACAAATGGTGCATCAAAAGGGGGATAAATCCATTAATGATTTAAGTAGTCCCTATGATACTAAACTAAATTAATTTTAAAACATGATTTTTTACTACTTAACAATTTAGATTAAGTTAATTAGATAGGGATTGAGAGTGAAATGTAAGAAGGATTGTGATTTCTTAGTTCCTCTTAGTCTCAAAGTGAGAAATTATTAATGAGATTAGTGATTAGAGTTCTCAGCGACTATGTTGATGAGAGGGGAAGGGTGCTAGTTTTAATATGAGGGTACTGTAATATGTATTTATTCTTAATATGAGATATTGACATAATAGGTTAGTTTCCAACATATTGTTATAAAGGAAGGTCATATTAGGCCTACAAGTGATGGGTGATATGGTCATAGATCTCTTGAGTTATAAGGATCACCCTCTTGAAGGTTGATTGGAGTCTTGATTCAAATAGTTATTAGGATTGGTACTCCAAAAGTTGATATGGTATAAATCATGTGGTTACCTTTAGATAATGTTCTTTATATTTACCTTATGGGTATTATGTGATATAATCCCATTTTGGGTTATGTGATGCATGGTTTTATGGATTGGAAATGAGTTTCAAGAGGCCTGGGTGGTCGAGAATGGTATAATACTTCAGTATTGGGATCGAGATATTGATATGGAATCATAAAATAGAATGCGATGGCCTTTTGGTATAGGTCAGATAAGGCCTTCAGGTATGGGGTAATCCTTTGATGAAAGATTCAGGTTGGTATCACTGAGTATGGACTAGATCAGGTATGAGGAACCAACTAGATTCCCTCATAGTTGAGATGGTGAAGATGATGAGGTTATAATTCTATGTATGTGTGATAAATTTAGTCTTATGTAGATTTTACAGTAACACTGGGTGGGTGATGAGTTGTTATTTTAGGTGATAGAGTAGGTTATGAGTGACTGCCACCAGGTAGAAATTTTGGTATTTGATGTGCTTATGGTGTAAGGTACTATCCATGATCTTGGACATATCACTATAATCCATTAGTTTTCATGTGGTATGGACTATGATTCACGATTTTCTCTATTAAAGTGTGTGTTACTAACTATAATCCTATGGTTGATGATGATAATGGTTATTAGGACTCACCCTGAGTGAGAGGGTGCTAACCTGAAACACCCTAAGTGAGAGAATATTAGTCTCTCATATGATTGTGAGACCAACCTAGAGTTGGAGTGGAGTAGTCAATGTGTTGTTTTATGAGAGTAGATGTGATGACTTACCCAAAGTGAGAGGGTGTTGGAATGCACCACCATGATTGAAATAGTATTGGTTTAGGATGTGATTGTGAGACCCACCCTGAGTGAGATGGGAATGATTATTGTGTTCTTTCACCACTTTTAATGATTCTTTTATATTCTAAATTTTTAATTATAAAAGAGTTATTTATAAATATATATTCATTTCCCTTGTCAAATAGTTAGTTAATACTGATCAAGTAGTGTTTCATCCCTTCCATAAAAAAACATCATTACATTTTAGTCTTGTAGACTCAATTTTTGAAATTCTTACACCTTTAATTATTAAGGAATAATCATTGTAAAATTTAATAGATCCAAAATAATGTTGTTTAATTATTTTCAATATTTTTGTGTCCCAAGACATGTGGGAATAGAACCCACTATCAAGTATCTGTGTTCTTTCTTTTCTTCTTCCTTTCAAATCCACTTCTACTATGATTGATTCATTGTATTTATTATTATTATCAAATTATTTCACCTTTTATTTATAGGATTTCTATTATAAGATATTTTTCATGGAACACTCAAAACAATTCCCTAGTATCTTAAATATTACATATAATTCTTTCAAATGTTAATAATATTTATGAGTAGATGGACTTATAGATACATTGTTCACTACCTTCTTATTTAGAAATTCATTATTTTTCAATTCAAGTATAATCTCCCTTCATTCATTCCATCTTCCAGATAAGAAAATTTTTTCCCATAATTTATAAGAATTGTGGAAAAAATACCACAAAGCCACCAATCATCATTTATTCGGAAGCTTCTATTAAAACAATAATTCTATTCAAAAAATGGTATCCTGAATTCATGCCTTTTTAGTCCAAATCTGCTCGAGTTTGGTTTTTTCTTCAAGGTGGTTAAATTTTCTTACATTATTATTTTATTTGTAGATGTATAAGATATTTTCTCATCCTCTTTCTTATCCCAAACATGTACATATTTTGAAATAATTCCTCCACAGTTGGGCAAAACATATTCACCTTTTTAAGGTGTTTCATATATAGGTTTCTCTTGAATTGATTTGAATGTATTCTCAAATATCATAGATTATTGATCTTTGATTTTCATATTTATTTCAAAGAATTATTTATATTATATTTAGTCATAAAATATTTTGATTCCATTTTTTACAATTTTTCTTTTTTATCTTGAGTTTCTCTTAAACATGATTCTTAATCTTTTTATTCTCAATAGCCTTAAAATTTAATTTCTTAACATATTAAATAAGTTAAGTCTCTTTTTTGAGAGATTATTCATTTTATTTTAATTTATTCCTATAATATTTCTTCAAGTTTTTAACTTCCTTTTTAATCTTGGTGTTTTTCTCTAGATAATCCTCTAACTCAGATATGAACATATGCTCTATGGAAGTCTCTTAACCACCTTCCTCATTACTAATAGGAGAGGTTTATTGGTCTTTCACATAACCCATAATTTTTTATACTTTTAAGTTTATTTTTATTTATATTGGATACTATAGAAGTGTATTCCTCTTCTTATTTTCTTATTAGTATTCTCTTATTTCATCATAGATATCTTATATTTTTTCACCTATCATATTCAATGATTTAGAACCTTTATCCCATTTATTCATTTTTTTCTATTCTTGATCATCATCAAATAAATAATAGTTTTTATTTTGTGGAATGTTGAATATAAAGGTTCTAATTCCACTAGACTTAAAACATTTCAAGGGTAGTTTCCATTTTTATTTTACCATACCTTTTTTGAATTGTCTATAGAGAAGAGACATTAATATCTTGATTTCATTATATATACCATCATCATCCTCAAACTCTAAATATTTTATAGGTTATTCTCCCTAAAGAATCATATTTATTATGGCTTAAAAATCCATTTTATCTTTCCCTTTCTCCATAATGGAAAGTGTATTATTCATTTTTTATGAAATGAGGATGTTGGGTAACACATCCAATGGGAGATCTTATCTACCCTCAAGATCAGGATGATTTGAATCTAATAAATTAGTAAAATTACTCATTGGTTTATTTATAATAAAAGAGTCATGCAACTTTTCTTTAACGCCTCTAATGTTACTCACTATCTCATTCACTCTAATGAATTAATCATCAATTGATTCATCCTCAGCCATATTTATATCTTCAAACATGTTTCTTCTACTTGTTAGCTTGTATTATCTTACTTTAAAACTTCCTTCATAATTTTATTTGGTTTAATACAAAATTTATTAAATAGTTTTTAGTCTCATTACTTTTGAAAACAAATTTTCAGTGAAGAAAATAATAATGGAATTTATAACACTATCATTAACCTTGAGTATCTTTTTGACAACCCTGCTTTTCTTACAAACATAAACATGATTTATTACATAAAACCTCCCTTGATACAACAAATAAGATCGACAGGTTTAGTGTATTTAGGGCTTAGGATCATTACATAAAAACATAAAACATGAAATAAAACATCTTTATTGAAATCTTCTATTACATGACCATTACATTTCTTCGTACTTAGCATTGCATGGGATAACCTGAGGACATGCATAAGAAAAGGGTGAGCTATAAAGCCCAGTAATGGAATACACATGGAATAACATGAGGAGTAAAATACATGTTAGACAATAGGCATATCAATAGATCACAATAGAAACATGAACATAAAGGCATGATAAAGCATGATAATCATAACATGGGAATGTGGGAACAACACCTAACATGGAATTAGCATGAGCCAAGGCTCATTGCACATGGAGCATGAGTAAATCCTCATTGCACATAAATCATGATTCAAACCTCATTTCACTTGAATTAGCATGAGTCAACACTAATTTCACATGACATATCATGATATTATACTTTACCCAATGCATTAGAGCGCTATAAGGGCACACCCTTCTTAAACATTTCATTTCATGCATAAGTGTGCCACATGGATCATAAAACATGGATTCATTAAACATAATCATTTATTCCATGATAAAGGAATGTGGAATTCATACATGAAACTTTATAATCAATAAGTAAATTTTCTTAAAGGTGAATACCCTTGATGGAGAAATGGGCATGGTATCGACTACACAATGGCATTGGCTTAGAAAATCGGTGCGATTTCGGCAGTGTAACTGTGTGACATAAGAATTCATAAAAATCGTTGATGAGAGAGAAAGGGTTTACTCATCATATTTACATGTAATTTACAGTAAGAAGGTCATATAGATACATGTCCCAACAATTGTAATGTAATTTAGATTCATGATACAAAATTATTGCTTGAATGTAAAAGAAGAGAGAGAAGTTCCTTTCGGAATTTCGGCATTGTAACGGGTGTACAAGGGAGGCATTTAATGAGAGAGAAAGGGGTCTCCCATCATTAAAACAATAATAGGGAAGTATTAGGGAGGTGAAAAACCATACCCCAACATTCATAATTGAAATTAAAAGGGCAATAAATCTTAAACAAAATTGATAAAAATGAGAAAGGAATAAAAAACCCTAACTTGGAAGTGTGCTTCCAAAGGCTTGAGAGAGGCATGAGAGAGGATTCTTGGGAGCTTGAGGGACCTTGGGAGGATTATAGAGAGAGTGTGGCAGAGTTTGGACGAACTCCAAAGGTTTTGAGTGAGGAGGAAGTGGGAGCTTTGGTGGTTTTATATAGGAAAGGTAAGGGAATTCTTTATTATTTAGGTTTGGGACCCCTTATATTAAATTAATCCAAAACACAAACCATACCATGGTTTTTACCCATGTTTTTTGGAAAAGGGAAGAGGAAAACATTATTTTATAAGGCCAAGGTCCGAAATTCTTAAAATAATGAGGTTGCTTATGTGGAGGTGAGTCACACTCCCATGGAAATTAATTTAAAAATACAATGTGTTTAATAAGTCTTGAGGGGCCCATTAATGCTTTGAAAAGTTAGTAAAACAAACCCAAAATCACATTATTTTAATGGTAAAAAATATATTGGTCGAACATAAATATTATAGTATTTTATTATATCACTATTGGGTCATTATGATGTCATAAAACACATTATATATTTAAACGGTATTTAATTTTTACCCAAAAATTTGACTGTCTCAGAAAATTATGAAAAATTAACCATTGGATAATTTCGACGTCCTGATTCCAAAAATAAAATTTATTTTATCTAAATAATTTTCTAAATATGTTAATTTTTACTTTTAAAATAAAAACCGACATTTATCGAAAATTCACAGGTTTTGACAGAAATGGCTTTCAACCCTTAATAAAAATTATAATTGCACTCATAAAATTATAAGATAACTTATATTTAATAAAAATTAATTTAATAATAATAACAAAATTTTATTAAAATATTATTTAATTCAAAAATCCCTTATTTTAATAAAATATAATTCTTAATTAAATAATAACTAAAAACACTATTTGTACATTAAAAAATATTTACAATGTATCAATAATGACAAGAAATTATATTCATTATTATATAAAAAAATAATTTACATGAACATAGTAATACTTATTTGTTACATAACCCCTTAAAATAGCCAGATAAGACCTAAGGGTAAGGTGTGCGATGGTGACAGACTCTTGGGGTGGCTCGGATAACATTGCTCGAGTGGTAATTTCAATGAACTTCTACTTTTCCCGTAGACAGTCATGTTCAAGCTTGAGATGATGAAGCTCAGCTTGGGCTTGGTCAAGGTAGAAGCCCAAAGACGCCACCTCTTTTCCGAGATCCAAAAAATGGGATTCGTATGGGGCAATTCTACTGGATGAGGCCATCGCTTCCTTTGTCTGAGTATATTTAGATTTATTAAAGCCCTACATTTTTACTAATCATGTGATCACTGTTCAACGTCTATATTAGCAACGGTCAAAATTCTTATCATAAAACCAAAGAAGTTGACATTTTATATAAACATAAATATACATTTAATTAGATCATGAGGGATTTAAATTAATGAAACTTTGGGTCGTTACAATATTCCCCCCCTAAAGAAATTTCACCCTCAAAACTTTCCTTTTCCCACACTAAAACAGATGTGGGTAACTCAGCTTCATCATTTCCTCTGATTCCCAAGTCGCTTCTTCAAACTTGTGCTTTCTCCACAACACCTTGACGAGGGGCATTGTCTTATTTCATAGAACTTTTTCACTACGATCTAAGATCTTCACTGGTTGCTCCTCATAAGAAATATCATCTTCCAATTGTACCACCTCAGAAGAGAGTACATGTGAAGGGTCTGGTATGTACTTCCTTAAGAGGGATACATGAAAGACATTATTTACTTTGTCCATAGTAGGTGGAAGTGCTATTCGATAGGCCACATCCCCGACATGATCAAGAATCTCGAAGGGGCCGATGTACCTTGGACTTAACATCCCTTTCTTTCCAAACCTCATGACCTTCTTCTGGGGAGATATGCGTAGAAAAACCATGTCTCGAACTTTAAACTCAAGGTCTCGTCGACGATTATTTGCATAACTCTTATGTTGACTCTGAGCTGCCTTGATTTGCTGCTGAATGGTTTTCACCTTCTCCACCATTTCCTCGACCATTTCTGGTCCAAGAAGCTTACGTTCACCGACCTCATCCTAACTTGTCTGTGTTCTGCACCTTTTCCCATACAGGGCTTTATATTGTTCCATTTGGATGCTCGAGTGGAAACTATTGTTATAAGATAACTCAACCAGAGGAAGATGTTGATCCCATCCTCCTTTAAAGTCCATTGAGAATGATCTCAACATGTCATCAAGTGTTTGGATATTCTGCTCGGATTGGCCATCAGTTGAGGATGATAGGTCGTACTAATGTTCAGTTCAGTATTCAGAGAATGTTGAAGAATCTTCCAAAACATAGAGGTGAATCTTGGATCTCGGTCAGACACAATAGATAGTGGTACTCCATGCAACCTTACCACTTCCCTGATATATATCTGTGCCAGTTGATCCAAAGAGAAATTCTCCGGAATAACAATGAAGTGTGCAGTATTTGTAAGACGATCCACAACAACCCAGATTGCATTGTTGCCTTTGGATTTCCTCGAAAGTTTGGTGACAAAGTCCATGGTGATGTTATCCCATTTCCATTCTGGTATGGGCAATGGTTGCATCATCCCCTTAGACTTCTACCTCTTTGCCTTCACTTGGTGACACACCAAGCACATTGATGTATATTCAGCGATCTTCTTCTTCATATTATCCCACCAAAAGTTTTCTCGGAGATCTCAATACATCTTTGTGCTCCCTGGGTGAATAGAGAAATTCGAACTATGTGCGTCATCCAAAATATCCTTCTTTAGCTCCGGACTTGATGGAACACATAGTCTTTTCCCAAACCGCACAATTCCTTCTTCATTAACATTAAAATCCGAGGATTTCCCCTTTTTGATAGCTTCCACTTTTTCTTGAATTCCCACATCATCCTTTTGAGCATCCTTTAACCTTCTTAAAAGGGACGGTTGAGAAATCATTTGTGAAAGGATTGATGATGTTCCCTTCTCTATGATTCCCATGTCCATATTCATCAAGTCTAAGAAGATTGGATCCTTCTCAATTCTCATCATTGATAGAATCGCTGGATCCTTTCTACTTAGGGCATCTGCCTCCTTGTTCTCTTTCCCAGGGTGGTAATGTATTGAACAGTCATAATCCTTGATGAGCTCTATCCATCTTCTCTGGAGCATATTAAGCTCTTTCTGTGTGAATATATATTTAATACTCTTTTGGTCAGTATATATCTCACATTTCTCTCCATAGAGATAATGCCGCCAGATTTTTAAGGAAAAGATCACAGCCGCCAACTCCAGATCATGTGTTGGATAGTTTTGCTCATGAATTTTCAACTGCCTTGAGGCATAGGATATCACTTTATCATTTTGCATCAGCACACAGCCTAAGCCCTTCTTTGAAGCATCACTGAATACCACAAAAAGTCCCCCACTTGTGGGTAAAGTGAGCACAGGTGCAGTGATAAGCCTCCTTTTCAACTCCTTGAAGCTTTCTTCGCATTCATCACTCCAATAAAACTTTACTCCCTTCCGAGTTATCTTGGTAAGAGGGTTGTACAGTCCTGAGAAATTCCTCAAAAATCGTCAATAATATCCAGCTAACACCAAGAAGCTACGGATATCTTTTACCGATGTTGGCCTCGGCCATCCCTCAATTGCATCTGTTTTAGAGGGGTCCATAGATATCCCATTGCTTGTGATGATATGGCCCAAGAATGGGACCACCTTCAACCAGAACTCACACTTTTTGTACTTTTCATAGATCTTCTCCTTGCGCAAAGTCTCTAGTACATTTCTTAAATGCTCCTCATGATCCTCCTTGGGTTTGGAGTATATTATAATTTCATCTATAAAGACTACCACAAATTTATCAAGGTAATCTTTAAATACTTTATCCATCAGGTCCATGAAGATTTCTAGAGCCTTAATGAGTCCTAAAGGCATTACTATGAATTCATAGTGCCCGTATCTTGTGCGAAAAGTAGTCTTGGGGATATCTTACTTCTTCACCCTTACTTGATAATATCCCGACCGGAAGTCCACCTTGGAGAAGTATTGTTCTCCACGCAGCTGATCAAACAAGTCATCAATTCTTGATAAGAGGATACTAGTTCTTTATCGTGATTTTGTTATGTTCATGATAATCGATGCAAATCCGCATTGACCCATCCTTCTTCTTGACAAAGATGACTTGTGCACCCCATGGTGAAGCACTTGGACGTATAAAACTTTTATCCAGATTCTCCTGTAGTTGTTTCTTCAACTCTTCAACCTCTACAACAACCATTCTATATGGATTCTTGGATATTGTTAGCGCCCCTGGTATAAGTTCAATTGAGAAGTCATCATCTCTTCTAGGAGGAAGACCAGGCAGTTCCTTGGGAAACACTTCAGCAAATTCCCTCAAAATAGGCATTTCTTCAAGGATGGTTTCTTCCTTGGACTCAATCATCTGATCCAGATACGCGTGCTCATAAGGCAGTAATATCCATGCTTGAGATGATGGAGCTAAAGGAGATTCATCTTCCTCCTTACACTTGTAAAGAATCAGGGGTCGATTCTCCATAGGGAGTTTGATTACCCTCTCCCGAAAATTTATGTTGCATCTATATAAGGAAAGCCAATCCATGCTAAGAATTTCATCAAATTCCACCAGAGGGAGTATGAAACGGTTCACCGAGAAATTCAATCCATAGACTATAATAGGGGAGGAATTATATCCATGGGATGCAACGATTGCCCCATTTTTCAAACTCATCGACGTCTTTACTTCCCTGATTTGTGGTGGTGCTGGGATTTCTACTAAACTTTCAAGATATAAAAGAATGTGTAGAACCTGAATCAAAAAGTGTGTTTGCTATTCTTGAATTAATAACTAGCATACCTTTAACCACTTTGTTTTTGGGGTTCACTTCGGCAGAAGTGATGGAAAAAATCTCTTCCTTCCTGTCTTGGAGTTTATTGGTTGCCTCCGAAAACCCTTGGATTAGGGAACTGATTTGCAAAATGACCCGGTTATTTGCATTTATAGCATTGAACAATGTGTCGAGGTTCAAACAGAGCGTTCCTCTCTTCTGTCGCAGTCGCGGGTCTTTCTTACCGACAGTTAACATCTTGGTGCCCTTCCCTTCCACCCCTAAAGCATTTCCACGTCCCCTTAAGGCAATTTCCAGGGTGCTTCTTTCTAGACTTTTGGAAAGTGGGGTGCTGGATCTTCTTAGCACCATTGGATTTATCCCTCAGACCACCAGCATTTAATTCCACCTTACGCTTCTTGTTCCCATGATACCCCTGTGATTCCCATATCTTCATTTTGACCTTGAGGGCACATCGGACAATTTCCTCATAGCTTTCAAAGTCACGGATCGCTAATGCTTTCTACAGGCTTGGCTTCAACACACCAAAGAAGCGGTCAACTTTGCATCCGGGGGTAATGACAAAGATGGAAGCATAATGTGAAATCCTTGTGAAGTTTTCATCATACACTCCAATAGTTTCTTCATCTTTTTTCTTGATGGAATGGAAGTCCCTTTCCATTTAAGTTGGAGGGTGCGCGGAAAATATTTATCGAAGAACATCTTCCAGAAATCCTTCCATTCCAATGCCTCGATCTCCTCCTCAGGCTTCGTATTTTTGATCAATGTCCACCATTGATCATCTTCACCCTCCATATGATAAGCCGCTAAGAGAACCTTCTCTTGTTTAGAACATTTAAGGATGGAGAAGATCTTTTCAATGGAGTTGATCCATTGTTCAGCGATCATGGTATCATATGATCCACTAAAAGTAGGAGGCCTTTGTCTCATGAAGCGCTCGATAGAGACTTGTTCTTCTTAGGGGGGGTTGAGCGTTCCTCTTGACACGTGTTTCTATTCAAAACTTGAGTTAGCTGAGAGAGAAGCGTGAAAAAGTTTGCGATTCCTGCTCCCATTGGATTGTGCATCTCATTAGAACAGTCATCACACTGATCTTCACAACGGTTGCTAGCCCGAGTCCTCCTATTATAGGCCATTGGCTGGAATAAAAGGAAATTTAGGGGTAACACATAAATTTTAATCCAAAGACAAAATTTTATGACTTATAAATAAACTTTTATTTCCTTAACTCATAAGTCTATAGGCTTCAATCTAGGCTTTTCATGATCTACTTTCTAACATATATTCTTTGGGGCATTTTTTTTAATTCCCTTAATAAGGGTTCATACGAAGATTGTGAATTTACCAAAGCATATCCCCCAAGAGTGTCATAACCAAGAGTAAAGCAAGGCCCATTTCCATGCACTAGTTCCCATTCGAGTCTAGCTCAAAGTGGTGTTTTCGGGTTTTACCCATAGGATACATCTGTGCCAGAGCTGCCTCTACCAACTCGTATCCAGACAGGGATGTATTTTCTTGATAACCCACTTACTCAATACTCACCAAAACTTTGGGATGTTTTTATTATACTTAGTCTTGTCTATAATGTTTTACTAAGGTTTTCTAATCCTAATCCCAAAAAATAACTAAACATATCCTCTGATACCAACTATGACAACCCTGCTTTTATTACAAACTTAAACATGATTTATTACATAAAACGTCACTTGATACAACAAAGAAGATCGAGAAGTTTAGTGTCTTTGGGGATTAGGATCATTACATAAATACTTAAAACATGAAATACAACATCTCTATTGAAAACTTCCTTTACATGACCACTACATTCCTTCGTACTTAGCATTGCATGGGATAACCTGAGGACATGCATAAGAAAAGGGTGAGCTATAAATCCCAGTAAGGGAATACACATTGGATAACACGAGGAGTAAAATACATGTTATAAAATAGGCATATCAATATAGAACAAGAGAAACATGAAAAAAAAGGCATGATAAAGCATGATAATCATAACATGGGAATGTGGCAACAATACTTAACATGGAATTAGCATGAGCCATGGCTCATTACACATGGATCATGAGTAAATCCTCATTTCACATAAAGCACTAGTAAACCCTAGTTTCACATGAATTAGCATGAGTCAACACTCATTGAACATGACGTATCATGATACTATACTCTACCCAATGCATTGGAGCACTATAAAGGCGCACCCATCTTAAACATTTCATTTCATGAATAAGTGTGCCACATGGATCATAAAACATGGATTCATAAAACATAATCATTTATTCCACGATAATGGAATTTGGAATTCATACATAAAACATTATAATCAATAAGTAAATATGCATAAAGGTGAATACCCTTGATGGAGAAATGGGCATTGTATCCACTACACAGTGGCATTTGCTTAGAAAATCGTTGCGATTTCGGCAGCGTAACGACGTGACATAAGAATTCATAAAGATGGTTCATGAGAGAGAAAGGGGTTCCTCATCATATTTACTTGTAATGGAGAGTAGGGAAGTCATATAGATACATTTCCCATCAATTGTAATGGAATTTCGATTCATGATACAAAATTATTGCTTGAATGTAAAAGAAGAAAGAGAAGTTCCTTTCGAAATTTCGGCATAGTAACGGGTGTACATGGGAAGAATTTAATGAGAGAGAAAGGGGTCTCACATCATTCAAAAAATAAGAGGGAATTATGTTGGAGGTGTAAAACCATACCCCAACATTCATAATTGAAATTAAAGTGGCAATACAACTTAAAGAAAATTGAAAAAAATGAGAAAGGAAGAAAAAACCCTTACTTGGAAGTGTGCTTCCAAAGGCTTGAGAGAGGCTTGAGAGAGGCTTCTTGGGAACTTGGGGAACCTTGGGAGGATTGTAGAGATATTAGGGTAGATTTTGGACGAACTCCAAAGGTTTTGACTGAGGAGGAAGTGGGAGCTTGGGTGGGTTTATATAGGAAAGGTAAGGGAATTCTTTATTATTTATATTTGGGACCCCTTATATAAAATTAATCCAAACCACAAACCATCCCATGGTTTTTGCCCATGGTTTTTGCAAAAGGGGATAGGAAAACACTATTTTATAAGGCTAAGGTCCGAACTTCTTAAAATAATGAGGTTGATTATGTGGAGGTGAGTCACACTCCCATGGAAATTAATTTAAAAAGACAAGGTGTTTAATAAGTCTTGAGGGGTCCATTAATGCTTTGAAAAGTAAGTCAAACAAACCCAAAATCACATTATCTTAATGGTAAAACATATATTGGCCAAACATAAAGATTATAGTATTTTATTACATCACTATTGGGTCATTATGATGTCATAAAACACATTATATATTTAAAAGGTATTTAATTTTTACCCAAAAATTTGACTGTCTCGGAAAATTATGAAAAATTCACCGTTGGATAATTTCGACATCCTGATTCCCGAAATAACATTTATTTTATCTAAATAATTTTCTAAATATGATAATTTTAACTTTTAAAATAAAAACCTACATTTATTGAAAAATCACTGGTTTTGACAGAAATGGCTTCCAAACCTTAATAAAAATTATAATTGCATTCATAAAATTATAAGATCATTTATATTTAATAAAAATTAATTTAATAATAATAATAATATTTTTTAAAAATATTATTTAATTCAAAAATACCTTAATTTAATAAAATATATTTGTTAATTAAATAATAACTAAAAACACTATTTGTACTTTAAAAACTATTTACAATGTATCAAAAATGACAAGAAATTATATACATTATTATATAAAAAAATAATGTACATGAACATAGTACTACTTATTTGTTACATAACCCCTTAAAACAGCCGCATAAGACCTAAGGGTAAGGTGTACGATGGTGACAGACACTTGGGGTGGCTCGGATAAAATCACTCGAGTGGTAAATTCAATCAACTTCCACTTTTCCCGTAGATGGTCACGTTCGAGCTTGACATGATGAAGATCAGCTTGGGCTTGGTCAAGAGAAAAGCCCAAAGATGCCACCTCTTTTCCGAGCTCCGACAAATGGGATTCGTATGGGGAAATTCTACTGGATGAGGCCATCGCTTCCTTTGTCTGAGTAAATTTGGATTTATTAGAGCCCTATATTTATACTAATCATGTGATCACTGTTCAACGGCTATATTAGAAATGGTCAAAATTATTATCATAAAACCAAAGAAGTTTACATTTTAGATAAACATAAAGTGACATTTAATTAGATCAAGAGGGATTTCAATTAATGAAACTTTGGGTCGTTATAATATTTTCTTAGAAAATGTCTTTACATCACCTATTTGAACAATTGAAAACCCTCTTTTAGTTTCATAAATACATTTAAGAACCTAATATAATGAAAATCAAAAAATTATATATTTTTAACTTTGTAAATTCCTTCAACCAAAAAAATTCACACCTCCTTTATTCATAGGATTTATGTTTTCCATTCTTTATAAATATTGTCAAACAGAAGGAATGTTTGGTTCTAATAATACTTGAAATTATCATTTGGATTATTAGACATATTGATAGGGTGAGGGTGAAACTGGACCACTGTCTTTTAAAAATATCATAGAAATATACCCATATGGTTAGTTAAGAGAAGACCCTGTTGAGCAGATTAACTCCATCTCATCTGAATAATAATAATGAAACGAAGAACAAGGTGCATAATAGTTTTTACAAGGTTTGACCTCAATATGATAGATTAATACCTATTTTAAATGTTTATTACACCTTTCTATATATTTTCAACTAATATATTCTTATTAATAAAATTAATTTGGTTAGTTTTTATATTGAATCCATTCTTCACAGCACTTACATTGCTCTTATGGTTTCCACTATCTCTAGATAGTTACAATGAATAACATGCAACACTAAATTTCATAAAGGTATCCTTTTGAATATAGGTTGAATAATCAATAGGTAAAATAACCTCCTCTATTAGATATTAGGGTAATATAATTAAAATATAATCCACTTTCTTCAGTATTATTCTCTCTATAAAATGCCTAGTGAATATACTCTAATGATATTGGTCTAATAAACTCACTGCATTTAGAACAATTTGATTATCTACTTTTTTCTCTTCTCTCAATATAAGCACTTCCATCTCAAATAAAACCATATTTTCATATGAACTCTAACTTAGATCTTGGAACACACTACTTAATCTTGTTATCCATTTTTATTCCCAGTTTCACACACATTAAAATATACGTCTCTAAGATATCCATGATACCTCTCACACTTTCAAACATATAAATCATTAATATTATTGGGAATTAATTTTTTTCCCTCTTAGATTTTTCATTTCTATACATCCGGATCATTAATATCTCTATGTTTTTCAGTTTACTTGAAATGGTTTTATCAAGATGTCTCATGATTCTTAAATGAAAGTATAATTAAAGTAATTCCATTTTATTTAACCATGATATTCAATAAACTATCACCAACTTGATGATAATATCATCACCCCGTATTCTCATGAAAATATTATAAGTTCTTTTATCTTATTCTTCAAGAAAACACCATAATCAAACCCTTTTTAATATAATTGGATCAATAACATCGATGAACTACTCACAGTATGAATGGGTACTTTAGTTTACTCTTATTTCATTTTGTTATACCAACATGAAATGTGAAGGAAGAACTTTTGGAATCAGTGCACTGAATATCTCTATTTCATAGAGCATAAAGTTTCTCCTTGAAGTGCAACTAATTTAAAAAATTAGCATGAACGTTTTTTAGAATTTTTACAAACTCGTCCAGTATCACTACTTAAAAAGAAATTTATTAGGAACTGAGTAATAAAAAATAATTATTCCATTCAAACCGTTTCATTATTCTAGAAAATATAATAATTAAAAATCATCTTCATCAAGATTTCCCTAATTCAGTTGAAATAGTTTAGAACTTTTATATTAATGATATGGGGATTTCATATTCTCAATTATACTTGAACAATTATTAGAATGTGATGTTTTTATCATTGAATAACATTTCATGAATCATCTTGTTTGCATCAACTTTTTTTAGTCTATAAAATACATAAAAATTTCTCTAAGTAATGAATTCATACAATTGATGAAGTTGTACACTGAATACATATGAACAAGACATATAATGGAGTATTAAATTGAAGACTAACAGTCTGGATTAAAGATATGCATGGAATAATGAAGTATTTAGTTCTCATGAATCCATATAATCATGTCTTATAATTCATGAATTTGGATTAAAAATACTTACACTCATGTCTTAAAATCATCCATGAATATATATGTCGGGGTAACTTAAAGTCTCACATAGAAGGATTGGGATGAAGACTAGTGTTCAAGACTTGTGATATATTTTGGTTATGAATACTTATTATTGGAAAAAAAGTCATAAGATCTAATGAAAATATGTACAAATGACATAGAGACATATTCTAAACCCAGAAAGTCATATGCTAATGACTTTATCAATTTCTTACCATAAATCAAAGTCATATGATGAATGAAGTCTTATAATGAAGGAATATACATGGATCCAAATTTATACACTTGGTATATAAGTTTTTTATCACTGAAAAAACATACCTAAATTCTATGAAATTAATCCATATATCCTGATTAAACTCAAATATAAACTGAAAAAAATTAAATGACCTCTCAGTATCCTAAAAATCATCTAAAAACATATTAAACATTTCAAAAATAAATGCAAACAAAAAATAACTTCATCAAAAATTCCAGGAGAACTTAAATATCTTATGGTTTTGGTAATTCAAAAGGGACAATATGTAATACCTACAGGAGTTGATAGAACTAGTGTTGAACAATCAAGTTGGCAGGATTTTTTAGACAAGTCAGGCGGTTCCTTGGTGTTGGATAGGTAGTTCTTTTACTTATTTGGTAGATGTATATATATGATCATCCCATAGGAGATTTGGTTTACTCATTTATGACTATAATGACATTCTATACATTAGTTGGATTATAACATGTGTATATTCGGATTTTTCGTTATTATTTTTTTGTTTCATATACTGTGTTGTTAATATTATTGTTATTTCCACTAGAGTGTATTGTCTCCCCACTATTATCCAATCAATCCTTGATAATTTCTGGAAGACTTTGGAATATGGGGAGGACCTACTATGAAAAAATGTCCCACCGGTCTAATTACCATAGAGTGAGTCTATTGATGGTGTCAAGGGGTCACTAATGAATAAGCTACTGGAAGAAATCTAAGACTAATTAGAAGATAATTTGACAAAGAGATTCTAATGGTGGGTGGAAGGAGTGTAAAAGTGGGGTGTTAACAAGGAATACAACCCCAAATGAATGGTTTCAAAAATTGAGTCCTTCATAAAAAAGATGGATGCAATGATGGCCATGAGATGACCCTAAGGTATGCATGTCAAGGAGATGAATTATTTTTGTTGGTCTTAGTGTGTAACTCAAGAGGGGGTGAATTGAGTACCAAATAATTTTTTTTGTCTAAAACAGGTTTAAATACAATCCCCCAATTTAATTTCAATCCAACTAGTTAATAAAAATAGAAGATTCATATAAGTTTTGTTATATTACAACATTTATCAAAATATTGATTCAGACTTAGTTAAAATAATTATAAAAACCACTTTATCTTTAGAAATCAATTTACTTAATAAAATCCTTATATAAATATTAATTAATACAAACTATCAGAGTATTTTTTTATATTTGAAAACAAATTCAGTTTTAAATCTTTGAAATAAAATAGAAAAAATAAAATAAAATTCACAATGGAATAAAATACAACAGGTTAAGTCTTAAGATGAGACCTAATCCTATTCACTTGGAAATCACCCGCTGCTAAGAATATTATGTAAAATAATCTGTGATCCATAGCCTAGATTGGTTATACAATAGAGAAGTTGTCCATGACACATAGGGACCTCTTCAAAAATAATCGTGGGAATAATAAAAAGCAATGTCCATGAAGGGACCTCTACCACAACATTGTGGGAATACATGTGTAAATATATTTGGATAGGATATTTTGTATCAAAATTTTTAAGTATAGGAGATAGTGTGCATGTATAAAAACAAAGTAATACCCAAAATAATTATAATGTCAAAAAAATAAATGGAGAAATCAAGGGTCAAGAAATGATGGTGTTGCATTGTTTGATATGATCTGACACTCGTGACTCATTGAATGTAGAATTAATTTCGGTTTGAGATGTGTTTCTAAAATTTTCATAAGAACAGAGTTTAATAAACTCTTTTGTTCTGACTGTAGGATTGGTATGTAAATTTTTCTCCACTCTCACAGTCATGTGTAAGTAAGATGCAGCATGTATACACTCTTATGGTTCTTACAATACAGTTTAGCTCACTTCACATGTTAAACTACATATCTATGTGTATTGTAAAGACCCAGAATTTACATGTAATTTTTTTAAATATATGGGAATCTTACGATTCCTTGAAAATTGACGGTGCATGATTCTGAGGCCTATAGTGCACAGAATTAATTTCTGAAGTTTTTTTGGGGTATTTTCAGTAAACGTGCGAGCAGGTTTTTCTAACTTCTGAATCGGAGCTCGGAAGTCAAATATGAGGGAACCGTTGAACTCGCTGCATCAGCACTCACTTAAGTAGAATTTCACCTTGACCACAGTTGGTCGAGGGTAAAAGTTAGTTTTTGGGTTTTTCATGTAAATAATAAAATAAAATAAACACATTTTTTGTTTTATTTTATCTGTTTTAACCACCCATTTGGAAGATGGAAGTGGGGAACACCACACCTTAACCTCCCATGAGAGGTTGTGGTGGTGGGGACCACCACACCTTAACCTCCTATGATTTATGGTGGTGGGGACCACCCGAGGTTTATCCCTCATAATGGGGGGTAGAGGAAACCTCTCAACTCCCTCAATTAATTTTATGTGTCAATGTAAAATTAAATTTGTTCAATTTAATTTTATGTTTCAACCTAAAATTAATTGCTTTCAATTTAATATTATGTTGACACATTAAATTAATTGATAGCATTTTATTTTATATTGACACATAAAATTAATTGATAGCTTTAAATTTTATGTGACATATAAAATTAATTGATCGCATTTAATTTTATGTTGAAACGTAAAATTAAATTGAAAGCATTTAATTTTACATTGAAACATAAAATTAATTGAGGGAGTTGAGAGGTTTCATCTCCCCCACCCCCCATTATAGGGTATAAACCTTGGGTGGTCCCCGCCACCATAACTCATGGGAGGTTAAGGTGTGGTGGTCCCCACCACCATAACCTCTCATCGGAGGTTAAGGTGTGGTGGTCCCCACTTCTAACTTCCACATGGGTGGTTACAATAGATAAAATAAAATAAAACATGTGTTTATTATAATTTATTGTTTCCACAAAGAACCCAAAAACTAACTTTCACCCTCGACTAACTAACGTCAAGGTGAAAGTCTCTTTAAGCGAACACCGGTGCTGCAAGTTCAACGGTGCCCTCAGATTTCACTTCCGAGCTCCAGTTCAAAAGTTAGAAAAACCTTCTCCACGTTAACTGAACATACTAGAACAAAACTTCAAAAATTCATTCTGGGAACTCCGGACCATGGAATCATGCACGGTCAATTTTTGTAGACTCGTAAAATTCCCATATATTTAAAACCAATTACAAGGAAATTATAGGTCTTTACATTCTCCCCACCTCAGGGATCTACGTCCCCATAAGCCACAACTCAAACTAAGGGAATAAGTGGGGGTATAGAGCATGCATCTGAGCCTCCTGCTCCCATGTTCTCTCCAAGAGGTTCCCATGATGTAAGAAAATGTGCACCAGAGGTATCGGCCGTCCATGAAGGACCCACTCCTATCGATCCTCAATCTATACTGAAAACTCCATAAAAGTATCCCCATCATCGACGTCCATCTCTCCATGGTAGATGATGTGGGAAGGGTCGTGCACGTATCTCCTTGGTTGGGATTAGTCGAAGATGTCGTGCACCCAATGTAGCTGAGGTGGGAGAGCTATGCGGTAAGCCACCTCTCTAACTCTGCAGAGGCTGTGAAAAGTTCTGATTAATCTCAGAGATAACTTGTCGCCTCGGCCAAATCTCTGTAAACCTCGTCGGGGTGACACCCGTAGAAAGATGTGGTCTCCATCCTTGAACTCCATAGGTCTCTATCTTTTATCATCATATGACTTCTGCCAACTCTGTGCAGTGTAAATCTGCTCCTGGATGATCTTCACCTTCTCTATGGTAGCATGTACCATCTCTAGTCCCACGAGTGCTGACTCCCCTAGGTCAGTCCATCATAGAGGAGATCTGCAAGGTCGCCCGAACAACACCTCAAAAGGTGACATCCCTATGGTGGTGTGATATCTATGTTGTACGCAAACTCCACCAAAGTAAAGTGATCCTTCCAACTATTAATGAAGTCGAGGACACAAGCATGCAACAAGTCCTCGAGCATCTAGATGGTCTGATCAGTCTGACCATCCGTCTGAGGATGGAAGGCGGTCCTCAAATGAAGTTTCATCCTAAAAGACTCCTGCTACCCCTTCCATAGCTAGGAAGTAAAACATGTGTCATGATCAGAGACAATCGTCGTGGGTACTCTATGTAGTCGCACAATCACCAGCACATAGAGGCGTCCCAAACTCTCCACTGAACCATGCTCTCTGATCGTTATGATGTGGGCCTTCTTGGTGAGTCGGTCAACGACCACCCAAATCGAGTCATTTCCCCTTGATGTATGTGGAATACCCATCACGAAGTCCATGTATATCCCAACCCACATCCACTCTGGGACCTCTAAAGGCTGATCCAAGCCTACTGGTACCTGATGCTCCACCTTCACTTGCTGACAAGTGAGGCATAGAGAGACAAACTCTGCTACTGCCTTCTTCATTCCCGACCACCAATACTATCATCGGAGGTCTTGATATATCTCTGCCACTTATGGATGTACTTCTAGAGGGGATGTGTGGCACTCCATCAATACTTCTTCCTAAAGTGACACAGGTACCATGGTATGTCCTCTGAAGAGGATGACATGCTCCCCACCTTCAGAAAATCCATTTGGCGCTTGTCCTATGGATATCTGAGCACGTCATGTCTCATAGCCAGTGTCCCCATGTTTCACCTCCCTAACTCACTGAAGAGGTGGGGGAGTGACTGTAAGATACTGAAGAAAAGATGCTCCATCTCTATCTACAAAGGATATCTGCTCCATCTCGAAAATTGGTGGCTCATGATTCCGAGGCCCGGAGTGCCTGGAATGAATTTCTGAAGTTTTATTTGGGTACGTTCAGTAAAAATGTGATTGGGTTTTTCTAACGTTTGATCCGGAGCTCAGAATTAAAATTTGAGGGCATCGCCGAACTCGCAGCGCCGGTGTTCACTTAAAGAGACTTTCACCTCGATGGCAGTTCATCGAGGGTGATAATGAGTTTTTGGGTTTTTTGTGGAAATAATAAAATAAAATAATCACATGTTTTATTTTATCTTATCTGTTGTAACCACCCATGTGGAAGTTGGAAGTGGAGACCACCACACCTATATCTCCCATGAGTTATGGTGGTGGGGACCACCCGAGGTTTATCCCTCATAATGGGGGGGGGGATGAAACTTCTCAACTCCCTCAATTAATTTTATGTGTCAACATAGAATTAAATACTTTTAATTTAATTTTATGTGTCAACGTAAAATTAAATGCTTTCAATTTTATTTTATGTGTCCAAATAAAATTAAATGCTATCAATTAATTTTATGTGTCAACATAAAATGAAAATTTATCAATTAATTTTATTTGTCAACATAAAATTAAATTCTATCAATTAATTTTATGTGTCAACATAAAATTAAATCCTATAAATTGTTTTGATGTTGGATATTTCTTTTCCTTCACGGTGGAATTGGGGAAAGGATATGCTTTAGAGAATTGGGAGGAGCTCTTTGGAGAAAGCTTCTCCAACGAAGAACGCTTACTCCACAAAGAACGTGTTCCACTAATGAAGAACGCTCCACCGACGAAGAATGTTGACCCTGACTTCAACCTTCTTCTTCGAGACTTCCTCTGACGTAGGATGTCTTTGACTACAACGAGCCAGCATAAAAACTGATGGTTGAGGAAAACACTGATGACATCGACGTCCATCTTTTCGGAATGATATGTCTTCTTCCCCACGACTCCGTCGACGAACAACGAACAAGGTAGAGGGTTATTATCGAATTCTTGAATCTTTTCGATTATTATTCTCATTCTTGGTTCATGATTAAAGTAGAGCTGCTTTCTACCAATATAAATGCGGAGGATGCGGGTCAAACTAACATGGCCCGACCCCTACGCTGATCTCCTTTGGTGTTCTTCGCGATGGAGAAGGATAGAAACCTACATGGAGGAGCACAAGAACGGCGGCTGATACCACCACCAGCTGCGAAAAAGGCAACGACGCACAGCTCAGCTCCACGGCACTGCCGCCCCACCGCGCCCTCACGGCAGCCTCAACTGAGCTACTCGCAAACATAAGGCAGCTCCCGGCCAAGCCACCCTTTGGCCTCCGCATGACCTGTGCACCCAGAGGCTCCGTCATCTGCGCGCCCTGCGCACCATGTGGCTCCATGCGCCCCATGAAACCACCGTCTACACGCCCCGCGCCGCCACTGGCCGAACCGGCCAGCCGGCCTCCCGAGTCGTCCCAGCCACGCCAGCCCTCCGGCCCCTCATGGTGGCCCGGACGAATCGGCCTGTGCCCTCGCGGCACCCCGGCGAAACCGGCCCGCGCCCTCGCGGCGCCCCAGCCGAACCCGCGCCCTCACGACACCCCGACCGAACCGGCCCCAGCCTCTAGGCCACCCCACCCCGATATGTGCCCCCTCGTGGCACCTTCCGGGCCAAACTTCCCTCGTGGAGCCATCTGGTCCGAGCTGCCCCCTCGCGGTGCCCTACGGGCCGAACCGCCCTTGCGCTGACCAATGGCTAATCTACGCCCTCGTGACTGGTCCGCGCCCTTGCGACCTACTGGGCTGGGCCCAGTGCGTCAGGCCGAACATAATGGGTTGGCCGACCAATGGGTCAGGCCACAACCAATGGGTTAGGTAGGGTCAACCCGAACTAGGTCGTCCCATAATGGGTCAGGCTGGGTCGGTCTGACCGGGTTGGACCGGACTTGGACCCACTATGGCCCTTTACCTTCTTCTGACCATATCTTTTTCACTAGACATCCATTTGAAGAACTATCTATGGTGCTGGTAATCTTGGAGTATGATGGTCCCTTTGAGTAACCCCCCTGGTGTTTGGGGTATAGTTTACATACGGTCAGGTCGGAACATGCATGAATCCAACCGGGCCCCTGGGACTAAAAGGCTAATAACTCACAAAACAGGCATCTAATTGACGCTTCGTTTGTTGCGTTGAGACCCCTATGATGCGGAGGACCTTTGGGATACTTCTTCATGGCACTTAGTGATAGTGGAGCATCGAACATAATCATGTAGAGAAGATCTTTCAGAGAGGAGTGAGCTTTTGTGCGGGAACCATGTAGCTGGATGAAACTTGATGACTGCAGACCGTTTGACTCGGAGTAACTCGACTGGCCTTGTGGGGAGCGCTCGGGTGTTGGTGGCAGACCAATGGTGGAAGAGAACGCTTGGTGATGTGAAGGACCTATGGTACTTGACAGGAGGAGTACCTCTGCAGGATATGAGGATGAGCGCATGGGTGTAGCGGAAGACCCACGGTGGGGAGAACCTCTGTGTGATGCAGCAGACCCACGGTACTCGATAGGAGAGGTACCTAAGCAGTCCAAGGATAGTGGGAAGTGCCTCTGTGTGACGCGGCAGGCCCACTCTACTCGATTAATTAGGAGTTATCTAGCAGTCGAGGTTTCGATAATGTGAATAAAATCCTAGTTTAACTGAGACAGTTTTTCTGTGTTTTTCTCATGATTGACATGGATCACTTGATAACTTAGGTATATGTATTTTAATATACCTAAGTAAGGTTATCTGTTGATTTCTTTATGGTTTAACCTTTTTGCATTTTGTGAGACCTGGAGGGTCTAAGGGTCCCTACTGAGTATTGTTATACTCAACCCGACACGGGCAATGCCCGCACCTCATTGTGTTGGATGTAGACGACGGACAGCGCTGATCGAGGATGGGAGTACCAGGACTGGATGGTACCCAAAGGTGGACCATACGGCGTGTTGGTACACGGAGGAAACTGATAGATGAGGAGTGTTGAGGAGGTGATCTATACCTACCCTTCAGGTGGGAACCCAGAGGACAACCCAGTAGTTGTTTTTAATTTTTCCTCAGATGTACTTGTTTTTCCGTTGTACTTGTACTTTCCAGTTGTGCTTGTATTCTGGCCCCTTTTTACTTACTTTACTCAATTTTTAGTTATACAACTTACTCGTTTTCATATCTTGATGTGTGTGTTTACAGGATATAAAGTCAATGCCTTTCCAGTTTTTGGGAAATACGCTTTTAGTGCTAGACTCCAGCCCCTGGACTATGGAAGGCGGGCATGGGGTAGTCACGGCACGGGCCCTAGGGAATGGGTTGTGACATGTATCATCATTATCTCATATATCTATATGAGAGAGTTTGTTACTTATTTTCTTAACAGCATTCATATCCATTTGAAAAATAATCATTAGGATCTACTTCTCATACTAAGATCTGAAATGTTTTTTATTTTTTCATCAAGTGGTTAAGAAACAATAATTAAAATAATCAAACCCACTGCATTGTAAAAAATAGTCATTAGAGATATTTAATTTGAAATGAAAAAGAAATTATGGTGGTGATTCCATGGAATGGTGAGAACTTATAGTGGTGATCTGGGCTAGTGATGAGTTAGGATCTAGAGGATCCATGCTATGGTGGTGAGTCAGACTCTAATGGGGACTTGAGCTAGTGGTAAGTCAGGCTTTGGTGGTGTCATGATCTTGTGTTGAGTCTGGCTCTGATAGTGAGAAATGTTCTAGTGGTAGGTACTTCCATACTTCACCAATTTTGTATTTTTATATTGACTCATTACGGGCAGTACATAGTTCCCACACTTTTCCAATTTTCCATCTTGGTGGTGAGTCATCCTTGGCTGTGAGTGTTTCTAACACTTAACCAAATTTTTGGTTCATCGATGAGTAAACTTATAGTGGTGAGTCAACCTTCAATGGTGAGTCATACTTACTGTGTGTCTAGAAGTGAATCAACCTCAATGGTGAGTCATAAATAATAGTGACTCAACCTTGGTAGTGACTCATCTTCAATAGTGAGTCATATATATCCAAATTTCTATAATATGTCTTAAATTGTAAAAGGATACCATAAAGCATAAAAGTCATTAATATCATATGAAACAAGATTATGTGATAATTAAAACAAGGATACCAACAATCTCCCCCTTTTTGATGATCACAAATCATGGAATAGTATAAACCATAGCATAAAAAACAATGGTAAAGGATAAGAAATTGAATCAAATATAATTAGATATGAAACAAATAAAGGAATCAATAGAAACATTACTGAAGAAGAAAATAAATTCCATAATCCTTCTCTCCATTTTGGGGTTCTAAAAAATTAAGGGATAAAATATATAATGTAATAGAACATAATATGAATAAGTATAGAATTTTCATTTCAAAGAAAGTGAAGATACAAATAAAAATTTCAACAAAAAAAATTTTCCCATAAAAATATTCCCATCAAAGACAAAAAGTCAAATTATCAATGCTTCTTGAGGATGTGTGGAAGGAATCATTAGATATTTTTCATTACCTTGGTCCAAGTGTAGGGAAGAAGACTTAGTATAAGAACCTAAGATGATAGTAAGAATAGTTTTAGGAACATCAGTAATAGTTTGAGGCTCCCTAATGATGGTGGGCATGAGGTGATGCATTATCTTTCTAAGAGATAGAGAAAAGGGATGGAAGTGAGCTGGAAAAGGTGCTTAAGAATTTTGGGTTACACCAACCCTGAAGAACTATGGATCAGTGGAAAAAGTGGTCAAATGAGTTGTAACTGTTATGCCATCCTAAGGTAGTATAGTAGTTCTAGACTCATGAATAAGTAGTTTCATATGATTTATGAAATCCATAATGATGTTTCCACTCCTTTATATTTCACTAATGAATTTAGTATTCTCTCCTATGAAATACTAAATCACTAGAGTCCTAACTTTTAACTAATTGACTTTCACTTTAAATTCTTGAGTAACTGGAGGCATTCTCTTATTTTCATCTAGAAACTTAAGATGATAATTCAACTCATTCATAGTGAAAATATGATAACAATAATATTTTATAGATTTGGTAATGGTCTACCTATAATAATTCATGCATTTCATATACTCTCTGATCATCATGTTAGAATGATCATAGTTATTATCAAGCTTTACCATACTTTCCTATGGTTGGAAAGGTTCACCAATAGAAGCATCTATAAGATCTTCTCTCATAATAGATCTTATCAGATCAACAAAAACAGGTGGAGGAGCCCTAGAACTAGAAAATATGGATTCAAGATTTTATACCTTTATTATAAAAAATTCCATTGAATCTTCAAAATAGGATCTCATTTCTTCCATTTTAGATTTCAAATATTCCATTTAAATTTCCAACAACATAATTTCCACCTCCACATCACTAATATGAAGAATCATACTAGGATGGATATTCTGAATCACAAGAAATAGAAAATTCATGGAATCCTTAAAACTGATCTTGGTAACCAAAGAATGTTGGTTCTTCAACAACACACCAAAATAAAAAAGGATTATTTCTATGAAATAATCTACGTTACCTTTGGTGAAAACATCTACTAGAACTAGAGGAATGATAGTTGCATAAACTCTCTCAAAATCAAACCTATACTTATCACCATTAAAATCAATCTAATCAACCAAATATCCTATAGTATCCCTTGCCTCTTGAATATTAAATTCACTATTCTTTGGTGGAATGCCAACTTTATCTGAAACATTATATCATTCCTCTGACATAGGATCCATTAAACCAAAAAATACATTCCAAGAGACTTGAAACTTAGAGAATAAGAAATTTTAGATACTCCTACAATAGGAAAAAAAGTAAAGGCATTAATATATCTCTTTATATCACGAGATTTCTAAAGAGTAGTAGGATCAACATCCGTATACTCAACAACAGACTTCTCAACAATAACAATAACCATCATCTCCTCAACCCCTAATGGATCAACAATAGTATACTATGCATCCTTATGAACATAAAAAATATAATTATTTATCACCAATAGTAGGATGACTATCCAGACTTGGACACTTTTCCCCCACAACTAATGCATATTTATCTTCTCTAGCATCTAGGTCCACGTATTCAATAATGATTGGTCACTTTTCTAATCTATAACTACATATACCAAGATAAGTGATAAGTAATAAAGGAATATAAATGTCTTAAACTCTATTTTTTTCATCCGGACCATCATAACTTCCATAACTATCACTCCCATCTCCATCATCATCTCTATATCCATTTTCATTACCATTTTCATAATATTACTAGTCTTCATCTACTTTATTCTCATCATCATTTTCACAATTTTCATTTTCCTTAAAATATTCTTAATTACTCTGAAAATGATCTTCCCCTGACCCTTCTATCTCTTCCTCATCAATAACTTCCTTTAATATTTTCTCTCTAGTAGGGAGTGTCCTAAGAGGACTAACAGAACCATACGTAATGGCTGGAGAACTCTTAGGTAAATTTGGGAAACATACTTCTTCCATAGAAAATTCTTTTTCCTTATTACTAAAGGTAGCATTGTCCTCTTACCCTTCATAAAAATACTCAAAAACATTATATGGATCCAATCCTGGGACAATAAGATTTTTCAATTCATATGGATGGTCAACTAGAATAAAATTATCATAAAGTCATTCACTATCATCTACTCACTGCTTCTTCCAAGGATTATAGTATATTTTCATCCTTTTAAAGATAAATTTGATAATTAGAAAACCTATATAGTAAACTAAACTTTATTTTCTTTCATCTATCATACATTTAGCTTCTATCATATCTGAGATAAACATTGGGTAGATTTGGGAGTTGGATATTGAAGAAGGCATATTCATTTCAATCATGTTAATCATTAAATAGTTACACAAGTTGATCTTCTCACATATTTTCATCAAACAGAATAGATACACACTCTGATAGCTCTTGGTAGAAAATTTAGCCTTTATTGGACAAATCATATGTTGTATGAATTTGAATAGAATCTGAAATAAACCATCTAATTCAAAGTAAATGGGTCTCTTAATAATTCCATCACCAGTTAACTCCCCCAAGGAATCTTCATAGATAAAATTATCACCAAAATCAAAAATGGATGCTTAATAATATTTAGCAACTCCTTCTTGAGGAACTTTCAACAGCTAGCCCACTTGATTGAAGAAAATATGACTTTCTATCTATTGATGATTATTCTTATCCAATATTAATTCTATTCAAAAAAAACTAAACAAACTGATAAAACTTATGCACCAACCTATGATAGAATGAAATTTTATTAGAAGATACCTTTTCAATCCATTCATGATCGTGCAGAACTATGAGAACTAAGGATCTGTTGGAAAGAAACCACTCAAGTTGAACTTCTTTTTTTGGAACGACTATGCATTTAGAAAGCTTGGTATTCACTAGTTCAAACACAACAGAGCATATTGATTAACCTTTATACTTTTTATTAGGATGTGAATCTTCTAGAGAAGACATTAAATATCTATTCACACTGACTATGATGATCTAATCGAAAATATCTTAAAAAGTAATGGAGAGTGGATGATCGGGAAAGAAAAGGATGTGATAGGGGTCAAGAGAAAATGAGTAAGAGAGAAGTGGTTTTAAATTAGAAAAGTCATCCCATTTATATTGTTTGGGATTTTTTGGATTTTTTAAATCAAAATCAAAACATGGGATAAAAGTTAAATCGAATAAAGAGTTGAATATTTGATTATTTAAAATGAAAACCAAAATAGAAATGGTGACTAAAATGAAAACAAGTTAAAATTTGACAAAGGGGAAAAACATCCAATGGTAGATAAAAATAAAATGGTGATAAAACATAATGGTGTTAAAATCATCAATAGTGAGTAATTCACCAATAATGAGAAAACTAAAAATGGTAAGAAAACACAATAGTGGGAAAACTCAACAGTGGGTAAACTCAATAGTGGGTAAACTCAATGGTGAGTAAAGTTAATGGGGGAGTCCTATAAAATTAAACTTAATAAAATTTAATTATTCTTAATTTGAGTTTGATGTCTCTCATTCTCTCTAAATTCAAAGGCTTAGTGAATATATCCGAAAGTTGATGTTCAGTACCAATGGATTCAAGAGTTGTATCACCCTTTTAGAAATGATCTCTCAAAAACTGTTGTCTTACATCAATGTGATTTGTTCTAGTGTGTGATACTAGGCTATTAAAAATGTTTATTTAACATGAGTTATCACAATTTCTAGGAATAGGTGGGAATTGATATACATATTTTAGTAATGTGTATTTTAATAACAAAATATTTTCACAAAAAAACCAGTAGATATGTATTAAACTTCAATAGTAGAAAGTGAAACAAAGTTTTTTTACTACAGCATGAAGCTAAAGACTTTCCAAAAAGATGAAATGTTATAAAGGTTCATTTTATATCTAAATTATTAAAACCACAATCATCATATACATGACTAACTATACTAAATGATTGTCCTCTTGGGTAAAATAGTCCTAAATTGGTTGTATACTTGAGATATTTTAAAATTATTTTTATAGAAAGTAAGTGTGAATCTTTTGGGTTTTCTTTAAAAATAAGCACACATACACACACTAACCATAATATTATATAATCTAGTAGTTTAGTAGAGAATACATTCAATCATACCTCTATAAATGGTTTGATACACTAATTTCCATGTTTCATAAACTTCTAACTTACATGTGTTACTTAGAGAAGTATCACTACTTTAAGTGTTATCTAAGTTAGAATTTTTTAAATGATATTTTGTATACTTACATTGATTTAGAATAATTCCTTCTTTATTTTGAAAAATCTGAAAACTATGAAATAATTCTAGTTCACCCATTAAACTTATTTAAAATTTATTTTTAATAATTTTTAAAAAATTGGTACGTAAATAATTTTTAGAAGATATGAAAATAAAATTGTCTACATAAAAATTGAACAACTAAAATAACTATTGAAATAATTATTATAAATAGGGTAGGATCAGTTATACCTTTTCAAAAACCATTCAAAATAATAAAAACTTTTATCCTATCATACCATGATCTACGCGCTTTTTAAAAACCATAAAAATATTTTGTTAATTTGAAAACTACATATGAAAAATGGGGATTTTGAAATCTGGGGGGTTGTTCAACAAAATACCCCTCAACTGTATACCCGTTTAAGAATTCATTTTTTAAATCCATTTTATTGTATTTTAAATCTAGATGTGATTCATAGGAAATTCGTATTCTAATGGATTCAAGTTTATCTATAGGTGAAAATGTCTCTTCATAGTCTATACCATCTTCTTAACTATACCATTGTGAAACTAATCTAGACTTATTTATCACTATCATATGAGATTCATCAACCTTGTTCCAAAACACCCATTTAGTTCCTACAGTCATGTTTTCTTTGGGTCTATAAAAAATTTCCCATACTTTATTTCTTTAAAATTGATTTAGTTTTTATTACATATCCATTACCGATAATTCATCATTAATTACATCATTGATGTTATTAGGTTCAAGTTGTAGAAAAAATGATATTTTTCAACCTTGTTTTTAGAGAAGCTCTAGTTTTTTCACCTCTATCTAAGTCTCCAAAAAAGCATCTAAAGTATGGTATTTAAGAGTCCGAACATCTCTAGAAAATGAAGGGATTTTCACTTTAGGGCACTCTAATAGTTCGGGTTCAGGATCTTGATGTTCCTCAAAACTGGATGCCTTTTCTAACTATTTTACAATAGAATTAGAAGTCTTGGAATTTATGTTCAAAGTTGAAAAATCAGCCTCAAGATTTTTTAATGGATTCTTAGGCTCATTTGGATCTTTATCATTAAATTTTACATGAATAGACGCTTCCACAATCTTGGTTAACTTATTAAAGACACTATAATATTTATTATAAGTAGAATAACCAAGGAAAATTCAATATTCACTTTTGCAGGAAAACTTTTCATGATTATCCTTATTGTTAATAATAAATAATATAAAAACCAAATCTCTAAATGAATTAATCTTAGGATTTTATTGTTCCAAATTTCATTATAGGTCTTCATTAAGATAGATCTAATTGAAACATTATTTATTATATAAAAGGTTTTATTCACAACCTCTTCCTAAAATAATAACGGTAATTTATATTCATTCAGCATAGTCTAGGCTATTTATTGAAGTGTTATATTCCTTCTTTATAAAACTCAATTCTACTAATGTGTCCTAGGACAAGAAAAGTTATCATTATAGCTATTCTATGAGGGCAAAGATTCAAAGTATTGATTTTCAAACTCATGACCATTGTCACTTCTTAAGGATTTAATTCTAATTCCACTTAAGTTTTCAATAGACTTAGCATACTTGGAAAAATAATAACAAGTTTCACTTTTGTGGGCTAAAAATAATACCCAAGTATACCTAAAAAATTCAACTGCAAGTACATAAAAATAGTTCTTCCCATTTATACTAGAAACTCTAGATAGTCAAAACAATTTCATGTGAACCAACTCAAGAGGTTGAGAAGTTAAAACTTCATTTTTTGATTTAAAATGAATATTAGGTTGATTCCCTTTTTGACAGGGCTCATAGACTTTTTCATTTGGGAATTGAAGTTTTGATATATCTCCAACTAACCCTTTCCTATTAATCTTTCTAAGTGAGTGAAAATTACAGTGGCTTAGTTTCTTATAACAAATCCAATATTCTCTATGAATGGAACAAAAGAAAGGAAAAAAATCCATAAAATAAAGAATCAGTATTAATAGCATAAGAATTATCATTCCTCAAATCATTAAACACTAAATATTTTTTCTAATTAAAAACATTGCAATCATTATTTTCAATATTCACATTAAAATCATCATCATAGAATTGTGAGATACTAAGTAGGTTATATTTTAATCCATTAAAAATTTCATTTAGAAATTAAAACTGAATTGGTGTTAACAATTTGGTCTAGGTGATGATCTTTTATTTATAATTGTCACGAAAGGTGACATGAAAACCATCAACCTTTATTAGGATCTTGAAGATCCATTATCCTCCTCTCATATTCATGGAATAAATATTGTCCAAGTACCATAAATTTCTATGGTATATCATCAAGCATCTTACCTAAAAAAATTATGCAAGAAATGATTTTGGTACCAAAATTTTCTTGGGTATACATATGTTAGTAATTAGGTATTTAGGAACCCATATTTTCATCATAGATTTCCTATAATAATATTGACATGTTTTAGAAATAAAAACATTATTCGGCCCATTCGAAAAATAACTAGAAGCATAATTTTCATATTTGTACTTATGAATAAATGTTATCTTAACAACTTTTCTCTATCTAGGTTGATAACCTATAACTATAACATTTTTAGAAGATTTTTCTTTTCAAAAATATGAGTTTTATGTTGTATTGAATTCATAAAAATTTACAAATATTTATTTAATTTTTCATTTGAGAGTCTCAATTTAGTATTTTCCTTTAGTAATTGAGCTTTCTTTTCCTTTTCCATAGTAAGATCATATTTAACATTTACAAAAAAGGAATGTTATTTATTTAGAAATTTATAATTATCATTGAGTTCATTGAAAGTGTCGTCAAGTATATTACAGTATTAAATGATTTATTCTTTAAACATATCACTATTATTTTCACTTTCCAAGTGATCATAATTAACTATTGATGATACAGTAGGTACCTCAGAAAATGTTTTCATGAAGCACATGTTAGCTCTATCATGATTTTATTCATGAGTATAATATCTCTCACTATAGATATACTCAAAGGAAATCCAATTGTCTTTCATGGATTTATTATATTTTCTATATCTTTTCACATAATTATTTTTTTATTTTAACTTTGTATAGTTTTCATTAACATTTCCTTTTCACTTACATTCATAATAGGTAATCTCATTTGAGTGGTAATCCTTTTTCCAATCCTTTTACTAGTTTACTCTATTATCATACATTACTTGGTAACTTTATTTCATGGATAATTTATTCTACTTGTAAAATTTCTTGAACGTTTTATCTATATGAGCAATATCCTCATCACTATTAGGTGGTGATTCTTCATCATTGGAACTTTCATCTTGTTCCTTTTATATGTATTTCTATTTGGGAACAGTGGTCTTAAAAGAAACTGATTTTCCTTTTATATCATCATCTTATTCTGTCTTAAATTTAAATTCTTCCTTGTACATCATAAATTTCCCAATAAATACCTTAACTCATAGTTTTCCAATATCACAAGTTTCCCTTATCGACACAGATGCCCCTCCCCATCTCTCTAGAAGGAATCTGAACAATCTCAAAATATAATCCTTGTCTGATACTATATTTCTTAGGGATCTCATAGTATTAAATATATCATTTAACCTGATATACATATCACAAATTTGGTCATCACATTTCATCTTAAAAGTATCAAATTTAATTGTGTAAGTGTTCAATATCATTTCTTTAACATTTTTAGTTCTTTCATGTGAGATAACAAAAGTATCCCAAATCACATAGGTTGTTTTACAAGAATATATTCTTTTTAATTATTCATATTCTAAATAAAAATAATGAGAATTCATATCTTTTAAATTACTATTACAATAAAAATCAATATCATCATTCCAAATATTACTAGAAGTCTTAGGTAACTCATTATTATCCTCAATAGCATACCAAATTTCAAATCTCAAAATTTCAATTTGTATTTTAATATTTATCTTCTACTAAGAATAATTATTTCCATTGAATAAACTAGGTCTATAGGTAGAAAAACCTTCTTGTATATTATCAATTAAAATAAATAAATTTATAAATGATAGAAATTTATGATCATTAAAATACAACCAAAATCATAGTTGAAAATTATTTTGAAATTATTTGATAAGAAATGTTGGTCCAATTGAGTAACTTAAGATGGGTGAATTGAGTACCCAATAAAATTTCTGTCGAAAATAGGTTCAAATACAATCCCCTGATTTAATTTAAAAAATCTTAGTTAATTGAAAGAGAATATCGATATCTGTTTTTGTCTTTTAAAGTATTCCTCAAAAGATTGATTAATCCTCAGTTAAAACAATTATGAAAACAAATTTTTCTTTTAAAATTGGTTTACTTAATAAAAACATTATATAAACACTAATTAAGATTAAATATCATATTATTGTTTTTTCTTAGAGTTTTAAACAAATTCAGTTTTAAATATTTTAAATAAAATAGACAAAACAAAATAAAACAAACAATGGAACAACATACAAGGGGTTTAGTCTCAATCTAAATCCTAATCCACTCTGGTTGGAAAGCACACACTTCCAAGTTAATTATATAAAATAATCTATGATTCATAAACTATATCTGGATACAATAAAAAACTGTCTAGAATATATGGGGACCTATTGTCACGACCCGTATTCGGGGCCCGTGCCGTGACTACCCCAAGCCCGCCTTCCATAGGCCAGGGGCTGGCGTCTAGCACCAAGGCGTAATTCCCATTAAAAAGGGAAGGCACTGCCTTTGTAAAGTAAAAAAACACCATAGAGTAAGCAAGTAAAAGTTAACACTAAGTAAAAATGGTTACAATAGTATGTGTGGAAATGTAAGTGGGCCATAATACAATCCCAAACTGAAACTAAAGTACAACTGGAAAGAAATTACAGCAACTGAAAAGTAAAGCTGCAACATCGAGTTGTCCACTGGAAGTCCCACCTAAAGGGTGGGTACTGATAGCCTCCTCAGCTCCATGGGTCCAGCTGTCCGCTCCGTGTACGTCCCGCCTAGTGGTCCACCTCCAGGTACCGACTTGCTCCAAAAGTCTCCACCACGATCAGCGATGTCCGTCGTCCGCATCCAACACAACATAGTGTGGGCATAGCCGGTGCAGGGGTGAGTATAAGCTACTCAGTAGGGACCCCAAGACCCCTGAAGGTCTCCCAGAATCCACAAAGGATAATCCACAAAGGAAGATACAATCACGAAGTAACATATGACACTACTTAGGTATATGTCCATACATATACCTAAGTTATCAATTCAGCTCCAACATCCGAGCCCAAGTACAACCCAGTCCACCCAAAAAACACATAACTCGTTCCACAAAGTAATTCACATCCCAATCCACACAGGAAAGCATAATGTAATCCACACAGGATATCAAGTCAATATTATCGAAGATAAGATTGAAAGTCAAGACTCAGGTCGCACAAGTATACTTCTTCGTAAGACGATAGATATGATTAGATATAGCCATTGAATCATCTAAGCCATCGGAACCACAAAGTATCGATAGGTACTAACCCCCGCAATGACCCACATAGGATCGATAGGTACTAACACCTGCAATAACCCCCACGGGATCTGACCCACACAGGATCGGTATGTGCTGGCCCACACAGGACCGCAGAGCGCTGACCCACACAGGATCTGATCCACAAAGGATCGGTAGGCACTGATCCACAGAGGATCGTTGAGTGCTGTAGTCGTCGCTGTCGAACCCACGGAAGATTCCCGTACAGTCTTCATCGTCGTCGCAGTCGCAGCCGGCTCTAGGGTTCCCGCACACAGCAAGCTCATTTGGGGAAGGTCTGCTCCACGAGCCGAGGGTCTGATACATCAACTAACACGGAGTCCGGATTTGATGTATCCCAAAGTTCCATATTGTCAACAGGAACTCAACGTCACAGACGGCACGTCAATCGGACACCCGGTCTGAGAGTTATTGGCTTTTTCGTCCCAGGGTCCCAGTTGGTTTTTAAGTCAAAACCGACCCGAACGTACTCCAACTGCATCCAAGACTCGATTAGAGTAAGCCAAAAGTTCCGTATCACTAAGAGGAATCCATCAAAGTTGACAGCACGTCAACCGGACGTCCGGAGCTCATGTTATAAGCGTTTCCGCTCCGAGGCCCCAGTTGGTTTCGTGTTGAACCAACCCAGCTGAACCCAAAGTTCTTCGAAACGTTAATACTAATATACCGAAATGACCGTCTCGATCCAAGGATCGCATCACAGCTGACGGTACGTCGATCGGAGGTCCGTAGCCCATGTTATGGGAAAAAGACCAGAAGAGGTCCGAAAATGGGGGTTTTGGGCCCGGACCGACCCGGCCCGAGACCCCCTAGGTCGGCCCGAACCGGGTCGACCCGAACCGGGTCCGGGTCCGAACTATTTGGGTGCGACCCAGCCCGGCCTGGCCCATGCATTCGGTCCACGTGGCCGGTGCCGAGCTGAGTAGACAGGGGGGCGCGTTGCCCCCCTGATTGACAAACGTGGCCCCCACATGGGGGGCTGCTCTTCTTCAGCCAGCCGGGGGTTACGAACCCCCAGTCTCCCCCCTGAAACGGTCGGCCCAGTCTGGCCGGCTAGTTGCTGCCGCCGCGGGACCACCGCGGGACCACCGCGGTCCCTCCCTCCTGCTCCGGCAGCCGGCGATTCCGGTCGCCGCTCCCGCACCACCGCGGCCATAGGCCGCGGCCTTGTCCAATCGGCACGGCGCGACGGCGCCGCGACTTTGTTTGACTTCAATGGCACGGAACGACGGCGCGACGCTTCTCCACCCATTCTTCATTATTTCCGTGTGGTACAACGGCACTGCGCTAACTTGCTCGTGCCACAACAAAATCAAGCATCAAGGGGGGGGGGAGGAGTCGGTCGTGTTCGTGCGGTCCGACCTCCTCCCGTTATTGTGATAACAGGCCACCGTATTAGAGAACAATGAAAGGCGACGAAAATATTCACGAACAAAAACAATTAATCCCCTACCTCAAGAGTTAATGATTCATCGCGGAAAAGAACATCGCGGAAGAGGGTTCCGTACACATTGACGGAGATCGTCCGAGAAGAAACGGTTTCTCCCTTCCTTTGTCACAGGAAGAAGAAACGAAGGAAGGTGCATTGGTGTCACGGAGAGGAGAATCATCAGCATCGCGGTACATGGCATCGCATCATCGATCTCCAATGATTCGGCGTTCTTCATCATCCTTCATCAGAGGTTCGCGTTCTTCGCATTCTTCAAGGAGGAAGAACGTTCTTCCGAACATAGAGCTTTCCTCTCCAAATCCTCTCGCACAATGAACTAACCTCTCATGAAATAACACATTGTCTTATTTAATTAACCCACTAGCCAACGTTTCATTTCAAATTCAAAATGAATCTAAGAATTAAATATATTGAATAACCTACTCAATTAATTAATCAAAAGTTGACTTCACTTAAAGGGGGTGCGGGTGGGTTACAAAATTAATGGGGGTTGAGGAAGTTGAAAGGGTGGGGTTAGTGTGGGCCCCACACCAAAAATATCCTACCTAGTGGAGTAGGATATAGTGGGTCCCACTCCAACCACTTAGCTTAGGTTAAACTACATTAAATAAAATAAAATTTGTTGCACCATTTTATTTTATTCTTTTACTTAACCCAAAATTTTAATAACCACACCCGAGCAAACGAAACTCCGGAAAAGGCGTTCCTAAGCAATTACTGGCGCTGCGATTCCATCGGTGTCCTCGTATTTCGATTCCGAGCACCGGTTCAAAATTTCGGAAATCTCGCTCATTCGTTCACTGAACGTACACGAGCTAAACTTCGGAAATTTATTCCGGGCTCACCGGGCCTCGGAATCAGGTGCCGTTAGAAACTGTGTTCTTGTAAAATCCCATAGAAAATTTAAGAAAAAACTTCCCTTGAATTTTATAGGTCTTTACATTACTCCCACATCAGGGATTTACGTCCCCGTAAAGATACATCATAAACTAGAGAAACAAATGTGGGTATTGTGCACGCATCTGAGTCTCCCACTCCCAAGTGCTATCCTGGAGGTTCCCATGTTTCCACCTGCTGCGCACTAAAGGAATCGACCGTCCACGTAGGACCCGCTCCTGTTGATCCTCGATCTCTATTGGGACCTCCGCAAAAGTCACCCCATTATCAATGTCCATCTCCCCATGGTCAATGATATGTGTCGGGTCATACGTGTATCTCCTTAGCTGAGATGCGTGGAAGACGTTGTGCACCCGGTGCAACTGAGGTGGTAGAGCTAGGCGATAAGCCACCTTTCTAATCCTGCTGAGGACCTAGAATCGTCCGATGAAGCGCAGAGACAACTTTCCACCTCGGTGAAATCTATGTAATCCACGTCGAGGTGAGACCCGTAAGAAGACGTGGTCACCATCCTCAAACTCTAGTGGTCTATGCCTCCTGTCAGCATAAGAATTCTACCAGATCTGAGCTGTCCTCATCCACTCCTGGATGATGTGGACCTTCTCTGTCGTGGCCTGGACCATCTCTGGTCCCACAAGTGCTGACTCCCCGGGGTCTGTCCAGCACAGAGGTGATCTGCAAGGTCGGTTGTACAATGCCTTGTATGGTGCCATCCCAATGGTGGAGTGTTAGCTGTTGTTGTACGCAACCTCCACCAAGGGTAGGTGGTCCTCCCATCTGCGACCAAAGTCAAGGACACATGCACGGAGCATGTCCTCGAGAGTCTAAATGATTCTCTCCGACTGACCATCCGTCTGAGGGTGAAAGGCGGTGCTTAGACGTAGCTACATCCTGAATGCCTCCTACAACCCCTTCCAAAGCTGGGAAGTAAAGTGTGCATCTTGATCAGAGACGATAGATGATGGAACACCATTAATCTGTACGATCTCTTGAACTTAGAGGCGTTCCAATCTCTCCACTGAGCCCTGCTCTCTAATGGGAAAGAAGTGGGCTGACTTGGTCAGTCGGTCAACAATCACCCAAATGGAGTCGTGACATATGGAAGTGCGTGGAAGTACAGTCACGAAGTCCATAGATATCTCGTCCCACTTCCACTCTGGGACCTCCAAGGGCTGTACCAAGCCTGCTGGCACCTGGTGGTCTGCCTTCACCTGCTGGCCGGTGAGGCATCGAGAAACGAACTCTGCTATGACCTTCTTCATACCCGGCCACCAGTGTTGTCGTCTGAGGTCCTGGTACATATTCGCCACTTTTGGATGTACAGCTAAAGGGGAAGTGTGGAACTCCCTCAGAACCTCCTCTATTAAAGCAGCTTGTACCATGGTACGTCCTCTGAAAAGGATGACGTGCTCTCCTCCCACAGTGAATCCATCAGGTGTCTGTCCTAAAGATATCTGTGCACGCCATGTCTCACAGTCAACGTCCCCATGTTGTTCCTCTCTGACCCACTGTAGAAGTGGAGGAGTGACTGTGAGTGGCCGTAGAAAGGCTGCTCTATCACTATCCACGAAGGATATCTGCAAGGTGGAAAGCTTCTCTGTCACCTCCCCAAGTAACTGAATGCTCGTCCTCCTACTGACGGAATCAGCTACTACATTCCCTTTTCTAGGAGTATAGACTATCTCAACATCATAGTCCTGGAAGAACTCGAGCCATCACCAATGTCTCAGGTTTAGGTCCTTCTGCGAGAAGATGTACCTGAGACTCTGGTGGTCAGAATAGACTGTAATGTGCTCGCCCATCAGATAGTGTCGCCACATCTTCAGAGCGAAGACCATTGTTGCTAACTCCAGGTCATGGGTAGTGTAGTTATGCTCATGCTGCCTCAACTGACGTGATACATAGGTGATCACTGCCAGCTCCTTCATCAGGAAACATCCGAGTCTGGTCCCTGGTGCATTGTAGTAGACTATGTACCCTATTCCCTCCTCTGGTAGCCTCAAGATAGGTGCACTGGTCAATCTCTGTCTCAGCTCCTGGAAGCTCTGCTGACATTTGTCTGACCACACGATGGGTTTCCCCTTCTTCGTCAAAGCTGAAAGTGGTGCCATAACTCTGGAGAAGTCTGTAACGAATCTCCGATAGTACCCAGCTAGACCCCAGAAACTCTGTACCTCCGTCATGCTCTTGGGTGGTTCCCAAGCTAGCACTGCCTCGATCATCACAGGATCCATCGCAACTCCCGCCTCAGAGATGACGTGTCCCAAGAAGTGGACCTCACGTATCCAGAAATGACACTTCGAGAGCTTACCATAAATTTGTTTCTCTCTGAGTGTGTCCAGTACAACCCACAAGTGGTAGGCGTTCTCCTCCTCAGTCGTCGAGTATATAAAAATGTCGTCGATGAAGATCAGGACAAATCGATTGATGTAAGGCTGAAATATCATGTTCATGAGGCCCATGAACACTACTGGAGCATTGGTTATGTTGAATGGCATAACCAAGAACTCATAGTGGCCATACCGACATCTGAAGGCCGTCTTCTGCACGTCCTCGTCCCGAACTCTGAGCTGATGATAGCCTGACATGAGGTCTATCTTCGAGAACCATCATGCTCCCTTGATCTGATCGAATAGGTTTTCAATCCTCAGTAGCGGATACTTGTTCCCCACAGTCACCTGGTTCAGGCGACGGTAATCGACACCCAGTCGCAAGATTTCGTCCGCCTTCTTGGCGAACAGAATTGGGGAAGCCCATGGTGAAACACTGGGTCAGATGAATCCCTTTCCCTGCAAGTTCTCCATCTGAACCCGTAGCTCTCGAAGCTCAGCAGGGGCCATCCGATATGATGGAGTGGATATCGGGGCTGTCCCTAGGTATAGGTCAATATAAAAGTATACCTCTCTCTGAGGAGGTAGTCCTGGAACATCGTCAGGGAAAACGTCCGCATACTGATCCACCACTACAGGTATGCTCAGACTCCGCACGTCAACTGCTCCTAGGATGAGGCTATCCAACTGATGAGTGATGGGATGTCCTCTCCTCTGCGTGAGTCCATCCTGCGCTGTAAAGGCTCCCTTCTCGCCGGTGAAGGTGAACCTGCTCCCATCGGTGCGAACACATCACACCTTACGCATAATGCAGTCGATCTGAGCTTGGACTGTAGATAACCAATCCATGCCCAAGATGACGTCATAAGGCCTTGATGCCACTACAAGAAGATCCCAGCTGAATCTCTCGCCTCCTAGAGTAATCTCACACTTCCAGAACTAGTGCTTAATCATCGAGTCTACTCCCGTAGGAGTCTCTAGACGTAAGGATCGATCCAACGGCTCCGTCGGAATCTCCGAGCTCCGAACAAGGGCAGCGTCAATGAAATAATGACTCGCTCCTGTTTCTATATGAACTGCAGAAAGGGTGGAGTAGACACAGATAGTACTTTGAATCATCTCAAGCACACCTTGGCCTCCGCTGCCTGAAGTGATGCCTGCCTCTGCCCGCCAGCTCCCTGTGGTCGGGGTGGTCCTTCTGGTGGTGGTGGTGGTGTTAAAGCCTAAAAGCGTCGCCCACCACCTGCTGCTCGGCCAGCTCCTCTGCCTCGTCCTCCTACTCCCTATGGACTACCACGGTCGACCCTCTACCTCTGCCTGGGTGGCCCCTCAACCGTCTATTGCTGCTCGGAAAGGCGGGTCGGGCAGTCACGAGCCAGGTGGCCCTGCCTGCCGCATGCATTGCACTGACTGCCTATTGTAAGGCTCGATCTACGTTGTGTTCCCCGCACCTCTGAGCCATTTTCCTCAGGTCGTCTGCCTGATGGTCTGTTCCACCTGGACCAATGTGTCATTCGTCGACTTCCAGCTACAGACGACTTTGCAACGTGCCACCCTGCGGTAGGTCTCACTGTCGGTGTAGGCTCAGCAAGAAAGCTCTCAATGAGAAGGGCTCACTCCAGTACCCCTGCTTGTGTCGGAATGCTGAGGGAGATCAGTAATGCCCTAATCTCATGCCTCAATCCCTACTTAAAGGTCCGGGACCGGAAGAATGGGTCCCGTACCATGTCCGTGGAATAGCACGAGAGATCGGTAAATCTCGCCGAGTACTGGGTGACCGTCATGCTTCCCTACCACAGCTGTAGAAGCTCCTGGATGCATAGCGCATAGAGGGTGGCTGGGAAGAACTCCGAGAGGAATAGGTTCTAAAATTCTGTCTAGAGAAGTGATGTCTCGTCGTGCACCTGAAGCATCATGCTCCATCATCTACCTGATGCTTCGTGTAGGAGACTCACTGCAAGGATCACCATGAGGTCTGCTGGTGTCCCTACCAATCAGGAAACTCGTAAAAATGCCTCCATCCAATCCTCGGCTACCTGAGGGTCCATCTCCCCATGGAACCCGGGCGGTCTCTGATGATGAAACTTGTGCAGTGCACTAAGGCGACGTGCACTCTCAGCAGCTAGGGCTGGTAGCATCGGTGGCTCGGCGGGTAGTGGTACCGTCGGTGCCTCCGCAGTAATAGGGCCCTACACCGAGGCCTCATCGCTCGGTGGGCTGTCATCACGTACAAAACTCGGAACCCTAGCTGGTTGTAGTCATGGGGCCATCCTGAAAAAAGACAGGTGCGCCACAGTCAATACAGTATACCTGGTGAGCTGACACAATGTAATCACAAAAAAAACGTGAAACACACATGCAATCAATGTTTTCATGCACTAAGTCAGAAATCAGAAGTCAGGGTCCTGGTGTACGGATACGTCGGTCGCTGCACCAACACTGGACTACCTGGACTGATAACCACACTCAATACTCTTAACATTATTGCTTCACATAGAAAAAGATCATAGTCTTGAGTTCTGTGGTAGAACCGAACTCCTCTAATACCAATTTGTCATGACCCATCCTCGGGGCATGTGCCGTGACTACCCCAAGCCCGCCTTCCATAGGCCATGGGCTGGCATCTAGCACCAAGGCGTAATTCCTAATAAAAAGGGAAGGGATTGCCTTTGTAAAGTAAACAAACACCACAGAGTAAGAAATTAGAAGTAAACACTATGTAAAACTGGGTACAATAGTAAGTGCGGAAAAGTAAGTGGGCCAGAATACAAACCCAAACTGAAAGTAAAGTACAACTGGAAAGAAAGTACAACAACTGAAAAGTAAAGCCGCAACGTCGAGCCGTCCACTGGAAGTCCCACCTGAAGGGTGGGTACAGATAGCCTCCTCATCTCAACGGGTCCAGACATCCGCTCTGTGTACGTCCCACCCAGTGGTCCACCTCCAGGTACCGACTTTCTCCACAAGCCTCCACCATGATCAGCACTGTCTGTTGTCCACGTCTAACACAACGTAGTGCGGTCATAGCCCGTGCAGGGGTGAGTATAAGCTACTCTGTAGGGATCCCGAGACCCCCAAAGTTCTCCCATACTCCACAAAGTATATTCCACAAAGGAAGATACAATCACAATGTAACATCCGACACTACTTAGGTATATTCCCATACATATACCTAAGTCATCAATTCAGTTCCAACATCCGAGCTGAAGTACAGCCCAGTCCACACATGAAAACATAACCCATTCCAGAAAGGAATTCACAACCCAATCCACACAGGAAAGCATAATGTAATCCACACAGGATATCAATTCAATCTTATCGAAGATAAGATTGAAATTCAAGACTCAGGTTGCACAGGTATACTTCTTCGTAAGACGATAGAGATGATCAGATATAGCCACTGATTCATCTAAGTCGTCGGAACCACAAAGGATCGATAGGTACTAACCCCCGCAATGACCCACATGGGATCGATAGGTACTAACCCCTGCAATGACCCACACAGGATTTGACCCACACAGGATCGGTATGCGCTGGACCACACAGGACCGCTGAGCGCTGACCCACACAGGATCGGTAGGCACTGATCCGCAGAGGATCACTGCGTGTTGTAGTCGTCGCTGTCGAACCCACAGAGGATTCTCGTACAGTCTTCATCGTCGTCGCAGTCTCAGCCGGCTATAGGATTCTCGCACACAGAAAGCTTGTTTGGGGAGGGTCTGCTCCATGAGCCAAGGGCCTGATACATCAACTAACATGAAGTCCAGAGTTGATGTATCCCAAAGTTCCGTATTTTTAACAGGAACTCAACGTCACAGACGGCGCGTCAATCGGACGCCCGGTATGAGAGTTATTGTCTTCTTCGTCCTAGGGTCCCGGTTGGTTTTTAAGTCAAAACCAACCTGACCCTACTCCAACTGCATCCAAACCTCGAGCGGATTAAGCCAAAAGATCTGTCTCACTAATAGGAATCCATCAGAGTCGACAGCACGTCAATCGGACGTCCGGAGCTCAAGTTATAAGTGTCTCCACTCCGAGGGCCCGATTAGTTTCGTGTTTGAACCAACCCAGCCGAACCCAAGTTCTCTGAAACCTTGAGTGTAATATAACGAAACGACCATCTCGATCCAAGGATCACATCGCAACTGACGATACATCGATCAGATGTCCTTAGCCCATGTTATGGGCAAAAGACCAGAAGAGGTCCGAAAATGGGGGTTTTGGGCCCGGACCGACCTGGCCCGAGACCCCCGGGGTCAGCCCGAAATGGGTCAAACCGAACCGGGTCTGGGTCCGGCCCATTTGGGCGCGGCTCGGCATGGCCTGGCCTGGCCCGCGTGGCCAGCTCGGCCTGGCCGGGCCCGCGCGGCCAGCTCGGCCGATGCCGAGCTGAGCGGACAGGAGGGGGCGCTGCCCCCCCCCCCCCCGATTGAAAAACGCGGCCCCCACGTGGGGGGCCCCTATTCCTTGGCCAGCCGAGGATTACGAACCCCCCGCCTTCCCCCTGAAACGGCTGGCCTGGTCCGGCCAGCAGGTTGCTGCCGCCGTAGGACCTACGTGGTCCCGCCCTCCTGCTCCAGTGGCCGGCGATTCCGGCCGCCGCTCCCGCACCACCGCGACCATAGGCCGCGGCCTTGTCCGATCGGCGTGGCGCGACGGTGCCGCAACTTTGTTTTACTTCAACGACCCCGCACTTCTCCGCCCATTCTTCATTATTCCCACGCAGTGTAATGGCACCGCGCTACCTTGCTCGTGCCGCAACAAAAATCAAGCATCAAGGGGGGGAGGAGAGTCTGCAGTGTTCATGCGGTCCAATCTCCTCCCGTTATTGTGATAACAGGCGGCCATATTAGAGAACGATGAAAGGTGACAAAAATATTCACAAACAAAAACAATTAATCCCCAACCTCAAGAGTTGTTGATTCCTCACGGAAAAGAACGTCGCAGAAGAGGGTTTCATACACATTGACAGAGATCATCCGAGGAGAAACGGTGTCTCCCTTCCTTTTTCATGGGAATAAGAAATGAAGGAAGGTGCGTTGGTGTCGCGGAGAGGAGAATCGTCGGCGTCGCGGTACACGGAATCGCGTCGTCAATCTCCAACGATTTGGCATTATTCTTCATCCTTCGTCGGAGGTCGGCGTTCTTCACGTTCTTCAATGAGAAATAACGTTCTTCGGAACTTAGAGATTTCCTCTCCAAATCCTCTCGCACAACGAACTAACCTCTCACGAAATAATACTTTGCCTTATTTAATTAACCCACAATCCAATGTTTCATTTCAAATTCAAAATGAATCTAAGAATTAATTATATTGAATAACCTACTCAATTAATTAATCAAGAGTTGACTTCATTTAAAGGGGGTGTGGGTGGGTTACATAATTAATGGGGGTTGAGGAAGTTGAAAGGGTGGGGTTCATGTGGTCCCCACCCCACAAATATCCTACCTACTTGACTAGGATATATTGGGTCCCACTCCAACCACTTAGCTTAGGTTAAACTACATTAAATAAAATAAAATTGGTTGCACCATTTTATTTTATTCATTTACTTAACCCAAAATTTTAATAACCACACTTGAGCAAACGCAACACCGAAAAAGGTGTTCCTAAGCAATTACCGACACTGCGATTCCATTGGTGTCATCGGATTTCGATTCCGAGCACCGGTTCAAAAGTTAAGAAATCTCTCTCATTCGTTCACTGAATGCACCCGAGCTAAACATCGGAAATTTATTCTGAGCTCATCGGGCCTCAGAATCAGGTTCCGTCAGAAACTGCGTTCTTGTAAAATCCCATAGAAAATTTAAGAAAAAATTTCCCTTGAATTTTATGGGTCTTTACACCTATTCCACAAAACCCATGGTAATAAAAATAAGCACAGGCCACATAGGGACCTCTTCCATGAAACTGTGGGAATATGGGAGTAAATAGGGTTTGAGAAGATGCCTAGTATCTTATCGTACGAGTATAGGAGATAGTGTGCATGTATAAAAATATAGTAAGACACACATTTCTCATAATTTAAGGAAAATAAACAAACATAGAAATAAAGGAGGAAGAAAATATGGTGTTTCTCTGTCCGATAATCTATATAGCTCGTGACTCCTTGAATGTAGTTTGAAATTAAACTCAAATCATGCTTTTGAAATTTGTAGATGTATAGAGTGTCGTACACTCATTTTTTCTAACTATAAGATTTTTATGTAGGATATGTTCCACTCTCATAGTCATTTGTAAGAAATATTAAGCATGTAAAAACTCAATTCTTGTTCTTACAATACGTTTCAGATCACTTCATCTGTTCAGCTATATATCAACACGTATCACCACTATCTTGTATATTCGTATTTGGGAGTCTGCTGATTCTTTTCATAACAAAGATGATATCCATTTCAAGAATATTCATGAGGATCTACTCCTCTTATAAAGATATAAAATTTTTTTTAAGGTTCTCTACAAGTGGTTAAGAAGCAATAATTAAAATAATAAAATGAATTAAATTCGATAAAATAAAAGTTAGATATATTTAACAAAAATGAACAAAAACATTGTTAGTGAGTCCTTTTAATGGTGAGAACTTCTAGTAGTGATTTGGGATGGTTTTCATTCAGGCTCTGGCATTATCTTGATCTAGTGGTGAATTAGACTCTGATGATGACTTGAGTTAGCGGTGAGTCAGGCTCTAGCGGTGTCATGCTCTGGTGGTGAGATATTTTTTGGTGGTAGGTACTTCCATACTTAGCTAATTTTTTATTATGATGGAGAATCATTACTGGTGGAAGGTATTTACCATACATATAAAATTTTCCATCATGGCGGTGAGTCATCCTTCTTGGTGAGTGTTTCCAAAACGTATCTAAATTCTAGTTCATCAATGATTAAACCTCTAATGGTGACTCAACCTTCAACAGTGAGTCATACTTACTGTGTGTACGGTGGTGAATCAACCTCAATAGAGAGTCATTGGTAATGGTGATTCAACCTTGGTGGTGGATTATCTTCAACGGTGAGTCATAATTATCCAAATTTAACCAATATATCTTAAAGTGTAAAATGATACCATAAGACATAAAACTAATTAATATCATAAGAAACATTATTTTGTGATCATTAAGAAAAGGAGACCAATAATGTTAATTTTAACCATAAAAATAATTTTCAATGGTGCATGACATATTAATAAAATAAAGTTTACCAAAAAATAGAAATGGGATTACAATATTAAAAATTATCATATCTTCATTTCTAAATCAATTCATTGGAGGATACCTTGTCAGTATTCATGAAAACAATTGAAGAAAATCTCAATGAACTAAAGGCTGATTCATAAGAACAAAAAGTATTTCATGGTAAATTTGGAGTACCATTTAGGAAAAAAATTCAAACCAAATCAAGTGTAGGAATTGGTCAATTTTATCGGGTGATAAAGAGGTCCAACCATGTGGATAGTTGAAGTCTATCACCTTGAGAAGTGGAAAAACCAAGGAATATAGTGTTGAGAATATTATAAGACAACAATTGAAGGAAGAAGAAAAAAAATTAAATTAAAAAAAATAAAAGAATAAGGAAAGGGAGAGAGTTGTTGAATAAAAGGGAAAAGAAGAAGCACCACCACTATAAAAATCACCACATCCATTTTCAGAGGTGTTCAAGAAAGGGGTGATCAAATAAAATGGGGTAAGTTTCCAAAAAACTTTAATAAATAATATATTAACTTCTCTTTTACTGAATATTTAGTAAACATTCTCATGAATATGAAATTTATCAAATAAAAGGTTTCAAACAAGATGAAACTTTAGTAGATGGGAACTACACCACACATGGGAGAATGCTCATCCCAGTTTTAAGGATTATATTGAATAAGTATTAATATCATGGTATTTTTTTCAATTCCTAATAATTTTGGATCTAATGAGTTTGAAAAATATTTTTTGTAATGTGGGATCAAGTGTGAACATCATGTAATAATCAACTTTTAATAGCCTTGGATTGGAAGATATTAAGACTACAAGAGTTTCACATTAATTAAAAAAATAAAACAGTGGGATATCCTTGAGGTTTGATTGAGAAAATTTTATTTAATGTAGATAAATTATATTTTCTAGTAGGCTTCCTTGTTCTTAATATAAATGAAGAAAATAAAATACATGTTCTTGTAAGGCCATTTTTTTAATCAAGTAATGAGGAATTTTGATGAAAAATCAAATACCTAAGTTAAGACGCCCTACTTAAATTGGAGGATGTAACTGTTATTGTTGATAGAAAATAAGTGGTTTCTATATATAAGAAGTAAAATGGTGAAATTACGGAAAATTAGGGTATAAGGAGTCTGCTATACAAGATTTAGGATACTAAAACAATCATTGTACTATAAAAGTACAAGGAGGGAAAATGGGATTGGTAAGTACGTGATCTGATTTTTTTTTACTAAAAAAAAATTACTGGATTGCACCTACATAATTTGAGAGATTTTTACCTCAAGATAGATTAAATATAATTTAAAAATACGCAAGAAGACCCATCTATATAGAGAAATATCAACTTCGATTATAAATTGATGGGGATCAGAGACTTTCTTTACGATCTTCTATCACTTGAGAAGAAAAGTTAAGGTCTATCTAAAATACCCTAAAAATAACTTTCATAATGAAATTAGAGTTTTTTCTGCTTTATTATGAATATTTCTATAAATTTATTTAAATAATTTAGGGTTTAAGAACAATTCCATATATATATTTTTTATCATAATTGAGTATTGGACTTGTTCTTTCACTTGTTTTTTTTTGGTTTTATAACTCTAAGATGATGAGGGTATGAGAGGACAAAAAAATAAATGGTAATATATTTTAAGGGGTTTGTTTCATTACATTATTATGTTTTTATTTCCTATATTTATTTTTATATGGTTTTTAGTTTAATGGAATTTTCATGCCATGCTTAGACATTTTTTAATATTTTTTATATCAAATGAAGTATTTTCATAGGAATCCAATAATTAAATTTTTTATATATCATTGTTAATAATATTAAAAGAGTAATATGGGTATGAATGAGTAAATATAATAAAGTGAGTATTAATTTTATGAATTTTGATTTGGGTCAATTAGTAAATTTATGTAGATGAAAACCCTCTCATTTTTTGTGTTATGATTTTCTAAATGTTTAGTTTTTTGATTTATTATTTTTATTCATTCCCTGAGTAATTATCTAATACTTCATATTTTTCATTCCTAAGAGGGTTCTCAGACACTTTCATATTATTTCTTATGAAAAATTTATTTATAGATACCTAGGACATGTAGACCTATTAAAACTTTCATTTATTTATTTTAAAATATATGAAAGAATGAAGTCATATTAAACATATTGAGAAATTTTTTATAAGATAACCTTGATCCTTTGAGACATAAATTCTCATTGGATGTTTATTTTAAGCTCATAGAAACCATGAATGGCCTTGATAGGGAAGCTGCATTACAAACCTATTTTATCCATCCCACCCTACTCATTGTATTTTTTTCTTGATTTTAAATGGAATAATAATAGCAGAAAAGGTTGTTATATGGTTTGAATGATATTTTTGTATTTAAAAAAATGTGATGTGAGGTATTATCATTGGATGAGGGAAAAGTTTCAACGATTTACATTAATTTTTTTTATGTTCTCCCCACTAAATAATCATTTCTAATAAAAGAAAACGAAAATATTTATTGAAATTTCAATGAAAAATATTATTGAAAAAATATCAAAAGTGGTTAAATATTTATTTATGCATATTTAAGTAATTTTTAAACCTTGTACATAATATAGGGAATATTTGGTTATATCATCTATAGAGGGGGGGTTTGTTGAACTTTGTATTGTTTATAATGTGTTGTGCTTTATATTTTAACCCTCATTTTTAGCCTTCTAATTATTCACATTAATTGCCTACAAACCCTTAGTCTCAGAGTAATTTTATCTTTTCATGTAACTCATCATGATTAATACTAATATTTGTGTTTACTGGGTGGAGATTTTAGATTCTTTGAAAACCTTTGGTAAGGATGCATATAATTTACCTATCAAAATAACTCAAGAAAAAAATTACCTTTAGTAATGAGATAAAATTTTCAAGTGTGTTATATCACAAATTTCCATGCATTATAATGAAAAATTGAAATATGTGAATGGAACTTAAGAATAGAATCATCATTTCAAGGGGAATAGTAAAATTCATGGTTAATTGATTATCTTAAAAATTTTGGATTTAAAAAATTCTTCTTGTGATAAGATTAAAATTTTATTCCTTATTGAGAATTATTTTTTAAAATATGATGTTTAAACCTTGTTTGGATTGGGATTCTTTGTGATTATATTGAGTTTTTCCACTTTAGGAAAATAAAAATTTTAAGTGTGGGGGGACTTGATAGATCAATATCATGGATTAATTATAATCAATATTTTTTATTTATTTTTTTATTTTTTTAATTTTATTTCATAATATTTTTTGATTTTATTTTATTATTGAAGGAAATACTTATATTTTAGTTTTGGTGAAAATTGAGGAAAAGGAATTTAGGCTTGAGCCTGAAATTTTGGGAAACAAAAATTAATTTCTGGAGGAAAAAATTGATCCATCTAATGCTTATAATTGGAGAAAGACTCTACCACCATAAGGTGACAGCCAAGTTTAACCATAGTTGTCTAGGATGGAGATGGGAGGAAGAAGATTCATTATAGGGTGGTGTTGGGAGAGATGAAAAACGGGTGTGGGGGGGACACCATAGAGAAAAGTGGCCACAATGCGGGGTAGCACTATAGGATTTTAATGAGTGATTCAGGAACACAATATTTAATAAAATTATGGCCTTGAAAATAGATTTTATATACTATATATTGAATATATGATTCTATTAATCATAAAATCTGTTTGTTGATGGGGTGACACAATGTCGTTTTTTGTTATCTTCTCCCTAGCCATAAGTTTCATATCATGGTTATTTTTATCAAACATCACCTATGATTGTAGAAACATAATTCATGTATAGGAATATTGTTGTCGACCCTTTTTTTAAGATTTGGTTGCATCATTGTTTTATAAATAACAATGTGAAACATTGAGTTAGTTGTTTTATAATGATCATTTTCACTATACAACAGAAGGGTCACACCACAGGTACTTTTGTATGGTTCCTTAGAGGAATTGAGTGATTTTTTAAGGTTAACTACAATGGAAGATATTTTATTAAGGTTTATTCATTTGAATTTTTTTATATGAAGTGATCACATCATGTTGGGTTTCATCCCATCACATCTGCATAGGTATATAGTTATAATCAAGCCTTCATGGATATGTCATGTCATGTGTGATGGATCTCTTAGTGGTGACTATGTAAATAGAAATAATGTAGGTTCTTTCTATAATATATAGAATTTATTTCACCCTGTAGGTGTGATGTTGTGACTATTAGAATGAATATAACTCCGTAATGGTGAAAATTTACCCAATAATGATAGAGAAAACACCATGCATGTTTTGGTGTAAGTGGGTGTTCAATACCAAAGAGCTTTATAGAGAGTGTAATTCTACTAAAAACATTATAGAATACATTATAGAGGTTGTTTCTATGGATAACATGGATTTACCAAATCTAAAAATCAATATTTTTTGGTGAAGTGGTTGGAGTGGAACTTTATGAAAAATTAGGAGGGATAATAAAAGAAATAGGGAAAAGGAAACACTCAGGGTGAAATATACAATTCATTTTGATGAATTAGTGGACTCGTCAATATTTTAAATTTTGTAGTAATGGTAAATTTTCAGCATTGTTGTTGGAGAAGAGGAAGATTTTCATGTTTTAAAAAGATGTAGTATTCTAATTTTCACCTTAATGAAGAATGATAATAGTGGGGATACATATGTCTAGAGATTTGTCAGGGATGTGAGGGTTTATGACATGGTTGTATTCATGTTGGTAGTAAAGATGTTTAATTTGTAGTATTTTTGGGAGAAGGTCCACACCACGATGACGGATAGACAAACCATGATTATAAAGATGTGAAAAATGAAATCATGCAAAGAATTGAGTCATTCCACTCTTGGAATCAGTCATTTCGCGACACAAAAAAATGATTTTAAATGTATGATTTTTCAATATATTTATAATAATTTAAGCCTATTTGAATAGTGATATTCTTAAATTAATTTTAGGGAATATTTTAAATGTAATATCCAACCACTAAGGGGAATTCTACCAATAAATAAAGAGACTAATGTGAACTTAAAGTGGGGAGATGATTCAATCATGGGAGGGGAATCTTTAATCCTGTTGGAGTCTTATATTCAATTGGGTCTCTTACTAATGCTTCTAGGGTCAAGTTACTATTATTTTAAATCACTCTCATGACTAGAATGAGGTTTTAGTTTCTTAGTTCCAAGAATGTAGAAAAGGTTGATTATGTTAGTGGATTTTGTTTTATTTTATGATTAATTCAAATTAATTTTTTTTCATCCATTCAATTTTTCATTTCTCTACCTATCCTTTTCATGAATGATCATTGTGTTTTGGGGAGATCTCTTTGATAAATTAACTTAAAATTGACTCATGTATGACCATTGTATATTTTAGTGTAGTTATTTTTAAATATAGTTCTAGGTTACATATTTTCATAACAAACAGAAGCACATAACCATAGAAAAAGGTGAGTTTTGTAAATTTAGAGTGATTAACCATACAAAGGGACTTTCTTTGACCCAATTATGTTGATATCTTAGTTAATTAATTGTATTTATTACTTCAATATTTCATGAAATTGGACTTATTATACATATTATGTCTCTTAGATTGAATTTTCAACCTTATTATCCATTTGTACTTGTTCATTCCTAAGTGATTTATTAATTTGTCTATGTGGGTTCAACCATGAACTAGACAAATACTACACTTGTTAATTTTTTGTTAGGAAGAATATTTTTATAAATTATATACTTGATTAACCCATAGACACTAATGATACCCAGTAACCATCACTAAATCCCAATATGCACTAGTAAAGAACATTATATGGTTTATACACCCACATTATTGTTTAGATTTAGTGTATATTACTAACACATTTTTTCACCAATTATCACTACTAAAATTTATTCATACTCTACCACAAATATCTCATCATTGATTCATTTAACCAAAGACACAATTCTCCTACATAAAACCCTACCAAACAATTTTTTTCTACCCAATCAGACAATGTGACGTTTAAATAACATAGCCACAACAAATAAATGTTTTCCATAACATGGTAATAATAATTATTAACCACGACACATTTCTTAGTTTCTACTCCATTCACTCATCCTAGAACAACTCCTCCAATCACCCTATCATTTAATAATCATCCCATTCTTACATAAGATAATATTAGAAAAAATAACATGGATAACTTAGGAACACATTCCCATTTCAATACAATAATTTGGATGATACAACCATTCCTACAAATCGATTTGTCAAATCAATCAAACCAAAACCACATAATCAATCCCCATTCTAATAAAAAATCACCAGATTCCTCTAAATTAAAAACGAATTTCCAAAAATTATTCTAGGACTTAAAAGTATGATAAATCCACACAAACAATAGAATATGATAATTTTGACTAACATCTACTTAATTCCATATAGTCTTTACATGAATCTAAATAAATTCACTATGAATGAGAAATATCAGATATTCTTAGTTCAAAATAAAAATCACTGTAAGAAAAAGAAATGAACCAACGTATCACAATATGATTTCTAACAACATCTCTTTAACCAATACCCATCTAGGGATATAAATTTTTTTCAATTTTCATTAAATCCCACAAAAATCACTACTCTAACACTAGGAACATGTTCTCTCACCACAGCCAAAGAGGATTAACCTAGAACCCAAAATTCACAAAATATCTATAGAAGAAGGAACTAAGGAGTATATCAACCCGACCTAGGGTTCAACTTATACCATAATATCATATTCAACCATCTCAATAATATACAATTACCCAATCCATGGTTCCTTTTGGAAAACTTCACATTCCACTCCAACCTAAATCCACACACTATCTAGCTCCATCCTTTGAAACAAAACCATAAAATATACATGAAATCACTAACCAAATACAATATCTAAAACATTCTCACATCATAGGAACAAAAAAAATCATATCAAAATATTTCATTCTCAATTAAAAAAAAATAATCTATTTCCAATTTTCCACACTTTGTTAGTTCAACCATTCAAGTTTTAAACCAACCAATTCACCACCAACCAATCATCATAATAACATACCAATATGTGTTTCAAATAATCATTCCATAAATCACACATGAAGTTATTTATGTGAAAAATAATCACAAATATTTTTCATTTGGAATGTTTCAAACCCAATATATGATAATTAGTATAAAGAATCATTCATATTTGAATAACATTTAATGAATTAACTTTTCTTCCAAAAAAATCTCAAAAATTATCTTACTATAATATAGGTCAAAATACTTTCTAAATTATTAATTTCTCGTGATATTATAGAAAACATTACACAACATTATATTAACACCCCCAAAAATACTCCAGACATCACATATTAATATTTTTATATTACACCTTAATTCATTTAAAAAATATCATATCACTTTCATTTTAAACATGTTATAAAATATTATTTAATAATACAAATTATAAATTCATTTCTACATATATTTTTATTACAAACATTTAACAAGTAAAATTAAATGAAAAATTCATAACCATCACATACTTCCCAATAATATATACCATATTTCATATAAGTCAAAATAGTTATATCATAGAATTATGTATATAAATTAAAAAAAATTAACTTAATCTCATTTTTATCTTACTCATAAAAACCGAAAAAGTAAATTGATATAATGTTATATTTAAATTATAAAAAATTAATTTTCATGTGAACATATCTTGTTCATGTTTCCTTACTATTAAATCAGAATCAATAAAAATTATAAATGTTTGCAACCAATAAACATTAGTATTCATCTCATAACATGGTATATTACCATTATAATATCAATATATATTTTTTAAAATAGTATTTATTCACTTTGTATTTAGATAAACACATATATAACATCAACATTTGTAAACTAAATTAATAATAATATAAGAAATATTATACACAATACACATAATAACTATGACCTACTTCTATATGATAAATCTGAACATACCCACATAGCTACCCTACTAATATTATACCATACCTCTTGTAATGATTATTAAATAATAAAAGTATATACTCAGAATCATAGGGCCCCTCTACAACCTGAGATAACTTCCCTAGTCTAATTTACATTCTAGGCTCAAGTAACACAACAACCATATCAACCCATTAAATTTTCATCAGTGCCTCTTCAAAACTCATTCTTGGAATAGTTATTCTAATACCATTCAATCAAGATATATCATTTCATGACTCCTATTGAGAAAGATATGAGATTAAGAATAACCATCAACAACCTTATCTAATAAGTGATACGATAGTGACTAGCACCAAGAGTATGAAATTACGAATATTATAGAATTCCCCTTTTGATAAAATAACAATCACATTAACTATAAACAGAAAAAACTACAATACAATCTCAAATGAAATTTTATATAGTAATTTCAAACAATTAAAATTAATCCAAGATACTATCAGTTAATTTTAATAGTGGAAACACCAATATGTGAGTCTACTAACTCCTAACTCGATAAACGCATACCCTAACTAACATCATTCGGTACCACCCTTGGCATGATATTTAAGTATGATAAACAAAAAATAAAATTATGGTGAGAATATAAGTATAACCAGTAGGTTCCTCCATCACCCTCTAATATGTTAAGTGAATAAGAATAATGGATTCTTAGTCAATGATATATAAAAATATTAATCATTCAACCATAATTAATAAATGAAACAATAGATCAATTAAACCACCACTACATGTCATCCATCGCCTCATCTTCATCACCACAACCACAATATTCAATCAATAAAAACAATAATGACATCGTTCTATCCATACCACAAAAAAAAGTATTTATAACCTCAATAATTATCTATCATTATAATAAATACAATCTATATACAAAAATAAAAAATACAAGGAAATAAAACTATAATAAAAATAATAATTCTATTTGTGGTTGGAATACAGAATCAATTCTCTAAACCAACATAAGGGAATATCATATCACATGGAATACAACATCCCTCTACTGGATCTGATAAACATAGGGAAACATTACATTCCTCTCAAAACAAAAACATAAATATCCTACCAAATAGATGTGGTTCAATTTCAAAACACAATATTAAGACAATATAATCAAAAAAATGAAAAATATTTATAATATTTATAAATCATAAACAAAATCTATAACACAACAATACTCTCATCATGGTGTCCCAAAAATCCTCATATACCATAAAAATAATCATTCTAATGTTGATATTATACTCATATAACCCCATGTAATTGATCTCAATGTTCTATATTCAACCACCATCCACCATTACAAAACCAAAACCTCATAAAATATTATTTCCATTCACACTTTTGGCTTCCTAGTTCCACATTACACCATATTGGACACTAACCAAATTTTTTAAAACAAATACAAGATTAAAAATCAGACATACACACCTAATAAAACTCACAATAAGAAGTCACCTCCATACATTCCCCCTCATAACACAACCACCTATTCCTTACCTTACAATCCCATTTTATCTTTATTCTCTCATCCATGTGTTATCATTTACCAATAATCATTTATATAATTATTATTTTCTTATATAAACATAAAAAATTCAAAACCACCTTTTTCAACATCCGAGTATTCAATTCTTCTTTTTATATTCTTTTATTTAAATTTTATTACATCACCTAAGATATCACACCATACCCCATTAGTGATCAATATTCATGAAATCATAGAGCACTGCAATGTAGATCATACCTCACATGAATTTACATTATAATAAATTATAAAAATCTATCTTATATATTTCTAATAAATATCATATAATATTACCTTCTACCTCATTATACCATAATTAATCGCATTCAACATGTTTTACCACAATTAAAAACATTCAATTATTTCATTCTATTTTAATTTTCTCACTTCACATTTTTTAATTATTTTATATACCTTTTTATTGATTTTATGAAAACCACACAATTTTACCCATGAATATATTAATAGAATTAGGAAAATATATTAAACATGAAAAAAAGATATGTAAGAATCACCTACCTCAATTTTTTGTTAGAGAAAAAAACTCATAATCAGATATCATTATACCCATATGGATCTTATAATAGATATTAACTAGTATATATTATATTCTGTATGGAAATGAATTTAAAGATCCACCCAAGAGAACTCAAAATCACCATTGAGGTTTTCTATATTGGCAAGTTTATTGTGAACTAATTTTTTCCAACATATATAATTTTTAAGGATCACAAATATCCTATAATATTTTTTTATAATATTCTACTTTGATTGTTATCAGTTATATATAATAATAGTAATATATATTCTAAATCTTTATAATTTATGGAATTATGTGATTTATTTGAGAATATATATTTCTATTTGAAAAATAATGTTTTTGAATAATTTATAATGTTAAAAATTCATTTGAAGTTAGTTTTCAATCATATATAAGTACAATTCATCCTTACACAAGTAATAGATAATTGATTTCATTATTAATAAATTAGTAAAATATTGAATATAATATTTAATGTGTTATTAAAGTACTAGTTTACTCTTAAAATAGAGTTTATTTAATATTACCGTAGTTAATTAATCTTGTATGATTAATTATAGTCATGGATGATAGGAGGGTGTATTGGTTAGCCTTCATTGGTTAATCTAGCCTTATATATGTTCAAAAATATTCAACATTTATTTTTTAAATTTTTATGAATGAATTAAATAATTCATGGGTACCAAAAAAAAGCCCCACCCCCACCCACCCCCACTCCCCATAGAATTAGATCCATTATGAAAAAAAGGATCAATTATAAGTAAGTTATTTACTCAAGTGTGAATCCTAGTTTAGATAATATTACGTACTTATCTTGAAGATAGGATCACACTCATCTTGAAGTGTAGTGTGAACTTGTTGACCAGAAGCTAGAACTTGTGCTCTAGTTCTATACTCAGGTGTCATTTGAAGCACTGTTTGATGACTATAAGAAGGGGGAACCCTTAGAATATCTCATATTTTCTTTAATGAATCCTATAGAACTCCCCTATCATTTTTCACCAAAGTCAACCAACATGAAATATTATTCTCATAAGTTAACATGAATCATTGTTCCACTATGGTCTTAATGGATGAGGATAGGTGAAACGATCTTATTACATAAACTTGGGTGTAAAAAGTTGGATGTTCATGATAGGGTGAACATTTTTATAGATAAATATAGCTAAAAATATTTATTTTGTCAAAAAATTACCTTTTTTCTTTTGTTCCCTAATTCATACATTCACCCATAAGTACTTTTATTTCTTTTCAACACTCTTATTTACATTTATTATTATTATTTACCAAAATTTTCCTATCTTATAATAATAATAATTTTAACATCATTTTTGAATTCATTTAGGTGCAAAATATGGTATTAAACCAAGATCGTGGTGTTTAATCTCACCACATCAATAAGTGATTACAATTATTCAAGTAAGAATGTTATCTAGTTATCTATCTTCTAATAGGATTCCTGTAAATATATTTTCTCAACATTATGATGTAATAATTTTGACTCTATATAATGTCTCATGTGTATGGATGAGTTTGAAAATTTATGAATAATTTGAATTTTCAATTTGGTAGATGGTCCTGATTTTCAAACGGGATTTAAAATTAAATTATAGGAGTTTGTGAACCTCTAATGGGTGTTTTTGTGCTTGTTTTTAGGATTTTATAGGGTCTAAAGGTCTTTGGAAAATATTGGAGGTTTCCTGGTGTGGCTAGGTTATAGGGTGTCTATAACCTCCGTCTATCAACCGGTTGTTGGATAGCTATTGTGCTAGCCTAATACTAGGCTAATTTCCTTAATGAACTGACTAGTAGGTGCCTCAGTATTAGTAAGAAACTGGATTTTAAAGGGTGGGGATATTCACTTTTACCCCCTAAAATTTTAAGGGGGGAATCCCCTCCCTAATACTCCCTATTAGCATGCATGGCAGGGGGTCCTCCTTCTACCTCTTCTTATCCCATGGTTTGGGGTGGTGTTTGTGCTATTTTTAGCAACAACTCAAGTTATATGTTCTTATCCCCCTATTTTTTATTATCCTCCTTATTATTATTTTTTAGATATTGTTATCATTTATGTTGAAAATGGGGATTTTTTCAGAGAATGGGGAAATCAACTAATTTCGATGGAACTTTTGTTCATCCGATGAAGAGGACGTCCTAAGGTGATGTCCGGCTATCACCACTCATCATTCTTTCAAAGGTGTATTGTGTCTAATTGTTTATTAAATTTTATTTAAAATTAGTTTTTTTATGAAATAATTTGAAATTTGGGTATAGGATTTGACCCAAAACTGGTTTGTAGATTTTTTTAGGTATGGTCAGCACCCCCATTATTTAAGAAATTGGTGATTGTCAAATGATCGGTGAGATTTCAACGATTATGCCAAATTGAATTAAATTTGTTTTAAAATGTAAATTTTTTATTTAATTATAATTATATAATAGTTAATTAATATGGTCCAATTTTCATCAATTGGGTGCTCAGGTATGCAGGTAGTGACTGATATTGCTAAGACAACCATCAATGAGCCTAGACGAGCCTTGGAAGGAGTTTTGGGCTATGAAATAAAGGGTAAATGGATTTTTAAGGGGTAGGTGGTCCTCGATGATTTCTTTATGGAATTATTTATTTCTATTTATGATGTTTTTTACATATGTTCATTCCACTAAGTGTACTATTCAGTTTAGTTAAAAATATTTCGTTAATTTAAATTATTTAATTAATTTAAATTAAATGGTAATTGAATTTATATTAGTTAACATATAGAAAATTATTGGAATGAATTGAATGGAGTGACAAGGCCACTGAGGACCATGGGAACTAACTTGATGCCTCATCCACTGATGGTGAAGTCTTGTACTAATAATATAACCTTACAGTTGGAAACCTCCGAGATAGAGTTTGAAGATACTTGAGATAGATGAACCTAGTCAGTCAGGTGAATACCATTGAAATTTGGTAGGAATTAGTGGATATTCCTTATGCGGTTTTTATATGGGTTGGGTGAGTTGACCAAACAAGAGTGACCCTGGACATAGATATGGGCCTTGAAACATCTCTCGAGACTATCACTGGTGTAATGTTCCCTTTCAGTCCTGTGAGGTTGTGATATGACCTTGATAATTCCAAGGGATGTGGTTTCCTCCGGGCATTGGGTGTGGTCCCAACAGACCTATTGTGACTAAGGATCTTAATTGAGATATCTCTACTTTATTACTAACCTAGGGGATCTCTATGTGTTCCCCTCTATGAGATAACCCTGAGAGAGTGTATGTATTTATGAGTGGAGATGGTAGTGGTTGTCACCTAGAACTTGTGATGAACTTGTGTGTCAATGGGATATGGAAAATGTGATGGGAATGAGTGGTCGGATATACCTATTAATTTATTTATTTAAGTTTGATGTAATTTTTTTTCCTATGATACCTGTGAATTATTCGTTGGGTATCAATTTTATGTGATTGCCCAAAATGTCTAGGAATCACCTTATGAGTTAGATGAGGCTCTAGGATTCTTGGTGTGTTCAAGATCTGGTCTCATGGTATATTAGGAATGGATTCCTAGCTTGGATAGAATCCAGTTATTTTTTTGATGTAAGATTGGGTACCTAGATGTGGTATCTAGGATCCAACATTAGAGCATGTGTGAACACATATACAAGAATACCTAGGATATAAGGGATTCCTATGACCTTATAATACCATTGTGAATGCCCGAGCACCATGATTCATGTGTAGATACCATTATACCGTTACAAATTCCCAAAATGGTCGATATTTGAATGTTGGTATATTGTTTTAGGTGGGTATATATCCCCCAAGCATGAGATGTAGAATATCTTGAGGGTGACTATTGGATCCCCCCGATTGAAACCTAGGATACACCACTAAGATCAGGTACACTCACCCATTATGGATCGGCTAAAATGCTAAAAGATATTGGATGCCTAGGATATTAATCATCTGATCCATTAATGGTAATCCCTTTTATTGTTTGGGTCTCCAAGGAATCATTCATGACTGCATGTATAGAATTTTCATGGGATTTCTCCTCCGATGAATCAAGTGTCCGCCTGAGAGTGATAAAAACCCAGGTACTATCATGGGGTTTCACCTGAGGGATTGAGTATGAGGGATGTCTAGTGATTCCACAGCATCCACTACTCTCCATGATGGAGGTGTGACCATAGGATCCCCATTGGGTATATAGAGTTTCCCCTAAGTTGACGCTCATTCTCAAAGACACTTTCGCACAGTTCAAGGTAGATATGGTTGATTGGTGTCACAATCCTGAGGATCAATGATGGTTTATAGGCCTGGCTCATTTTATATGAATGTGACCTTGGGGAGATATGGTTAGTAGTTTCACGGTCTTCATGACATTATCGTAGACATTTTTGAATTTGGATGAAGAATGTATTATTGGTTTATTTGTTTTCTTCAATAGTTATTTATTTATTTTATCATGTCGCATGAACATACCACTAAATTTAGTATATAATTGGACCTAATTGGTGGTGTCCTAATGAGTTATGTAATCACACCCTACTTAGGCCACCATTGCAATGGGGTACTCGAGCATCCTTCACTTGGATTCAACTTTAAGTTGTGATGAGGCCCATAATTTCTTAATTGAGCAGGATAGGTTAGATAGTCAAGATATTAGAATGATGTATTTATAGAGCCTCAGTGTATTCACTTTTATATAATAATGACCAATTGAGTTTGGGTGTTCCATTTAATTTTTATATATAATTATATTATTTATTTCTATTTCCTATATAATTTGTTATTTAGTTATTTATTTAATGGTTTTTTAATCTGATTTAGGGTTATAGTCTCCCCATGGTACTTTGATAGACCCATGTTGCTAGTCAGTAGCCTATATCGTATGGGGAGGTGCACCTGAGGTAAAATGGTCGTCTATTTTGGATACTATTTAAAGTGAGATTGGGAATGGAATTACAGATTTGTATCATAATTTTTTTATTTATCTTAGTATTTTAGAAATGGTATCTAGAAGCTTTGGGGATAAGTCATATCTTGAGATGGATAGTGGGTTGTTACATCATAATAACAATTTCCGATAGGAAGTCTTTGTTGAAAATGATGGGATTTATGATCTTGGTTTGTGTTGTTATGGTTGTTTTTATTCTTCACATTGTGTTACACAGAAGATATTTGGATATATTACTTGTTAGATTTTCGACCTTGATCCATTTTAAAAAGTCCAGTTATGGATTTTTATATTGGAATATCAAGGTAAGAGGTGTCTCATGCATCATAAGTTATCATGTAAGATTCACATAACAATTACGGTCATGTTAGTGTGATTTTTTCAATGATGAGAGGTTTATCTATTTAATGTTTTAGCAACATATCATATGACATTTTCTCACATAAGTGCTTAGTGGAATTATACTCAACATAACTAACATGTATATTTTTTTCGTTGATAGAAGGTAATGTGGATCTATAGTGAGACACCTATCGACAATGAAATATTCCATTGGTGTATGTGACATGAGGTGACACTAATAGGTTATTAAAGAAAATAGTTCCTCAGTGGAAGGACCTGATGGGTTTATTTTCTCAGGTTTGGTCACATAAAGTTATATTTACAACCTATATGGTATTTTTTTCATATATCTTGGAATTTAACTATAATTAACCAATCTATGTGATGTTGGTTCATTGGATACAAATTTCCATAGTTTTATTTTAGTAGAATGTACCCTTTATATTTGGTTATTTAAAGTTCTGGTAGAAACTTTTATGGTATTTTCCCGTATTTCTTGGAAAGAAATTCTATCTATCCAAGCCTTGTGGTTATAGTTCTTGGTATGTATCATCATAGGGTGATTCTGGTTGATTGGTTATACCTGTGTGACGTGACCAAAATCATGATTATATAAATTTATAGTTATAACCTAAACATTTTATCCTATATATACTATAATGTAATTATACTTATAAGAGCCAATTATTTTTTCCCTTGTTATATATCATTTATGATGATGTCATTGGTGGGAATAGTGGTGGTCTATGAGTGGTGATCTTTGAGTAAGAAGTATCATGGGTGGATGTTCGATGAGGATTGGTTCCTAGTAGGAGGATAGTTTTGTCATGAGATGTTGGTGGTACGTATATAAGACCCATGATTGGGTGGATTAGCATGTGTGCTTCTATGATATTTTCAGATGGTGGCATGGATGACATCATGTGAGTGGTGACCTGCAATTAGAAATGAAATTTGGGCTAGGTGGAGACCTAAAGCCCCTGAGATACAACTCATGGATATCTAAGTTCGATATTATTTTTTTAGAGAATCTTTTAAGCAGGGTTAGCCTTTGTTTAGTGGTTTCTTGAGGCAGGATCCAAGGGTAAGTGCATCTAGTTTTCAGATGAGATTCTAAGTGCAATGTGAGCATGGGTAAACATGCAAGGCTTTGGAATGACGCTACGTAGAATTAAACCATGTGGTTGTATTGACACGGTACCATGTAATGGGGCATGGATAGATGGTTTCATTAATGTGATACGACTCATGGGATCATGAATCGATATGGTAAATGGGTGGTATGGGAGTATATGCTTATTCGATTCAGATGATATTGACGAAGTGTGTGTGATGGTTATGCATGGTGCAATTTAAATCCTATTATTTTATGGTCATGTGTGTGTTGAAGGCTGGTCGATTTGGATGGAAATTCATTGAATGTGGCTTGGTTGGAGTGGCATGTGTGTGGTGTTCGAATCCATTGAGTGTTTCTCTCAAAGATTGATGTAGGAAATTCATATGGTGTGGAGTTCAGCATAGTCTATTGAACGATATGACCCCTATAATTAATAGAATTTTAGATATTGTCCTAAATATCATATCCATGAGTAGGGTATTGATAAAATCTGATGTTTTCTATTAATAATTGGGAATGTGTTGGTTTTCCCAATTCTATCCATGATGTTTTTTGATGGACGGTTCATGGGTCGTGATGATTGGTAATTTGATCTAGTTATGTGATGACAATGTCACTACTTTAGTGGGGAGTGTAATTTCAATCCTAGAGATATGACCCTAATGTGAGTTTGATAGAAGGTGAATGAAAATGATTTTTTGGATTTTTTTAGGTTGGTGAGAAATGAGGAGGAACTCAACCAGATTCCAGGGAGAATTCTGGATGTGAATTCAAGTATGATTCCATACAGAGTTTGAGTGTTCTATCAGGATCATGGTGAATTTGATATGGATCGAGCATGATTAGATCAGGAATGTTTTGGTGCTCACATTTGGACCATGATAGTGAAATTGGTCGATTGAATAATTGACCGTAGAACCACACTAGAGGTCATTATAAGACATCAGCGGTCATATTAGGAAAATATCATTATACCTTTAGGATTCATGCCACAATGATCAGATAAATGGATTGCATTTTGGTAGTATATACTGGTTTTTTAAGAGTTGACCTTGGGGAGGGAAGACTGGTTTTTTAGTGAAATTAGATGTGATGAGTTAGAAACCGCATCAAATGCATCATTTTGGACATAATTGGAATGTGTCATGAATTGGTTAGGATTTTCAAGTAGAATTTTGATTTCTCATATTGTGTGTGGATGGAGGATATGAATCCATTTTGGATAGGGATTAGAAAAAAATGGGTACCAGTGGATGAATAGTTTCCTTATGTATGTTGGGGTATGGTGTGTCGTGATCATGTCGAGTGGTTTGGAGGAACATTTAGGATGCGATTTAACCAAAAATTCCAATGTTGGGTAGGAATTGTGATTTGTAATTTGATATTGTGGTACAAGCCTTACGGTGGGGAGCATCATAGGCTGGGGTAATCAATTGAATGATGAATCCTTGGGTGTCTTAGGATACACAGGCACAGGTGAGTGTCGCCTCAGTGTTTCGGTGATGAAATCAAGAATTTGCCTAGGTTATAGTGGTTTGAGACCTTGAGATGGAGGATGCAATTGAGTTGTGCATTGGTAATTCTGGGTTATAAGGTGGTTCAGATTACTACTAGGACTTTTCAAAAATGATAATTGTAATAATGGGGTGTTTTTAATATCTCATGTGTATGGATGGATTTGAAGATATAGGGGGAATTTGAAATTTCAATTTTGTGGGAATTTATGATTTTGAAATAGACTTATGAATTGAATTTTGAGAGTTTGAGAGCCTTTAATATGTGTTTTTTATATTTTTTAGGCTCATATGGGGTTAAAAGGGCACAAGGAAATGTCCAAGGAAGCATCAGGTTGTTGGGTTATTGGGTGGGTGTATCCTGCAGCCACTGACTAGACACGAACAAGCCACTAAATGGATTTTAGCAATCCACCAGCTAGCCAATGTCTTCTAAAGAGTGGGAAATTAAATTTACCCCCCACTCAAATTTTAATGAGGGAATCTCTTAACATCCTCTCCTTATTAGTATAAATGATAGGGGTATCTCCCCCTTCCCCATCCTCTTCTCCCTTGGTTTGGGGTAGAGTTTCTAGAAATGAAACAAGCTACGTGCTCTTATCTCTCATCATGTCACTTCTCCTCCATCTTCTAATTGTATTCACATTTTTTGGTTTAGGTAAAAAATTTATATGTCACCAAAGAATGGTGAAACAACCTAATTTTTATGGTGATTTCATGTATCCCTCAAAGAGGATGTCCCGAGGCGATGTCTTCCTATTGTCAGTCATAATTTCATCAAGTTTACATAAAAAGGGGGATTTTTATTTTGTTTTCTTTGAAATTAAATTTTTTTATTGAAAACATTGGTTGTGTAGGTTATAGATATGACAGAGAATGGGTTTAGGGTTTGTAGAAGATGGATGGAACCCAATTAATCAAAAAATTAAAAAACATTGGATGCTCGATCAGATTTTGATTATTAAGGAAAATTAATTTAACTTGGTTTTTAAATGAAATTTTTTAAATTAATCATAATGATATTATAGTTAATTAATATGGACTAGTTGGAATGATTTAGGTGCTTGGGAATGTGGGTGATGGTCGATGGTGTTGAGAAAGCTATGGATAAGACACAGTTGGCATTTTAGGGATATGAAACAAATGAGAAATGGATTTTGAGAAGGTATGCGGTCCTTGATAATCACCTTGTAGATTATTACTTTCCATTTATGATTCTTGTAACATGAGGTCATGCCATTGAGCATGATGGATAATTTAGTTAAAAAGATATAGTTATTTTAAATTGTTTGATTATTTTAAATTAAATAGTAATTTAGTTTTTACTTTTTAACCTATAGAAATTGATTAAAATTAATTGAGAAGATAACCAAATCCACTGAGGACCTTGGTAATTGACTTGATTTCAAAACCATATTGTCCTATACTAAGAAGATACCCATATACTTGGACACCTTCAAGAGGGAGTGTGAAAAGACTTGAGATAGATGCGCCTAGATAGCCAGGTGAGGATATTTGAATTGTGTTAGGACTAGTTGGATATGTCTTAGGAAGATTTGATATGGATTGGGCGATTTGAAAAGCCTATAATAACCATTCACATGGATATGGGCCTTGATCCATCTCTCAAGACTGACACTATTGTGATGTTCCCCTAAGGCTTGTGAGGCTATGAGATGACATTGATGATGTTGAGTGATGGGATGTCCTCTGAGCATTGGGTGTGGACCTGACAAACCTATTATGACTAAGGATCTTGACTGGCATACCGCCACTCTAGTATTGACCTAGGGGACAATTATGGGTTCCCCTATAAGTGATGACCCTGAGTGGGTGTATGTTTTTATGGGTATAGATGGTAGTGGGTGTCACACGAAACTCATGTCGAACTTGTGAGTCGATGGGATATAGAAAGTGTGATGGGTTTCAGCATTCAGTCATACCACTATGTTATTTTATTTAAGTTAAATGTTATGTGGTTTCCAAGGATGCATAGGAATCAGTATTTGGTCCAGGAAGTGATGTGATTTCTCTGGATGCACGAGAATAAATTAATGAGATTGATGAGGTCTTGGGATACTCAATGTGTTCAGGATCTAATCTCGTGGTATATTGGGGAAGATGCTTATATTTTTTACCATCCATTGATTTAGTTAATATAGGAGTGGAGGCATAGATATAGAACCTAATGTTAAGCATCAGAGCATGTGTTCCCATATATAAATAAATACCCAATATGGAAAGGATTCCTCTGACCTTATGATACCATTGAAAATGAATGGGAGACCAGATTTGAGTTGAGATACTAGTAGACCATTGAGATTGTCCATGATTCCTGGGAATCAAATAGTGGTATGATGTGGTTAGTGATTGTATATCTCCAAGAACAGGATGTCAAACATTATGAGGGGGACTGTTTTTCCCCAAAAATTGATTCCTAGGATGCCCTTCTTGGATTATGTGGATGCACCAATTGTGGATTGGCTAAGGATCCATGAGATATTGGATGCCCAAGATATTGATCGTGGGATCTTGGGAGGGTATTCCCATTGATTTCATGGATTTTCCAATAATAAATCATGCTTGTACATATAGGACTTCATATAGATTACCACTACTATGAATTAGACATCGACCTTACAGTGATGAATACCTAGATACTACCATGGGGTTTCTCCTAAGGACATGAGGATGAGAGATGCTTCATAATACCCTAGGTCTGACTAATCATTGTGATAGATGTTCTAGAATGATATCACCAATGAGTGAAAGGATGTTTCCCTGAGGTTATGCTCATACTTAGAGATACTATGGCACTGGTTGAGGTAGGTATGGTTGATTAGGATAATGAATATAAGGATCAATGTCAGTTGATGGGATTGGATCAGTTTATATGAATGAACCCTTAAGGTGGTTGGGTTACTTGTTATAATGTTCATCATAATATACTCAAATTAATTCTATAGTCGAGTCAAATCTCATAATTTTAGTGATTTTATTTATTTTTTAAGTGGTATTTATTTATTCTGAGAATGTCACATGTGAATATTATCGCACTTCTTGTATAGTATAGGACTACATTATTTATTCCCTACTAATTTATGAATTCACACCCTACTCGGACCACCATTGCACTAGATTAACCAAAAAGAATTCACTTTCCTTCAAGTTTAGGTTAGGTCAAGGCTCGTTATTACTAGATTGAGTAGGATAACTCATATGGTTAGAACATTAGAATGAGGTATTAAAAAGCCTTAGTGTCTTTAACTTTATGCGAGCATCATAATTAATGTTTGTGCACTGCATTTAATTTTTCTATAACATGATCTAATTTATTTTTTTCCATATGTACAATGTTATATATTTATTTATTCTATAATTTTACACTCTGTTCTAGGGGGTATAGTCACCCCATGGTATCTTGATAGACCCTCGCTGCTATTCATCAGCCTCTGGTGTGTGGGGTGGAATGCCTAAGACTGTGTAGTAGTCTGGTTTAGTTATTCCTCAACGTGAGCTGGGGAAGGGCATTATTGCCTAGGCACCAACCTACCTTCCATGTGGAATACATCCTTATAGATTTTCATTTGAAAAAACATCTCCTTCGACAAATAAATCATCTAGGAGGATAGTGATGGTGAATTATAAAATCATGCAGATTCTCAATGAAAATTGATAATCAACTTATAATACATAATCTATTTATTTAAGATTATTTTATTATCCTACTATATTCCACACATGATTTGAGGAAAGGATGGAGTAAAAAATTAAATCATAATTGTGAAGGTAATTTCACTGAATTGTGTGCATGGTTCTATTGGGTTAATTGAGTTATATTTAATTTTAAACTCAATTGAATGTTATTGGGTTATTAGAGGTAGTCTAGAATTCATAATTTTAAATTTACTGATATCTTGATCCGGTCATGGAATTAATTAGTGAATGGTTATCAGAGACTAAAATTTTATATTTTTTACCTGGAGAATTCATGGACAATCTTTATTAAATCTATAAAATTGGAGTATTTTTTATTCTCAACATGATATATGATGAGTTTCGCTCATCTAGCAACACCAAGGTCACTACTGAATAAACTCAAAACATAGCATGGGTAATTATGGAAGTAATTAATAATATTTTATGGAAAAGATCCCATCCTTACTTAAATATTTTATTTAGTATCTGGGTTAATGTATTTTTATGATCTCACATTTCAAAACAAACAGTGAATAAGTTAAGGATTTTTCTCTCCTAAAATGATTATGAGATAAAAGGTATATATTGGTAAATATTAAATGAGGAAAATATATGATGTGGGGATATGGAGACAAATATTAACTATCCACTTTCATTGGAGTAATATGTTTATTTGAAATTTTCCTTATTAGATGGCTATTATATAAGGACCCAACCTTAAACGTTACATAATAGAGGACCTTTTAGCGGTCTAGGTTCTGGAGAATAGATATAAACTTAAAAATTATTAGGGTTGCAAGAAAAATAAAATAAAATGAACAAAATCATGGTGCGCGCTAACTCTGTAAGAAAAGAGAATGCATTCGGAAAACTCTGGGTGACCTATGGAAAATAATTTTAAAACATGGGGTGAGCACAAAAATGCCCATTAAGGGGTTTAAAAAACCTTCGATAAATCATTATAAAACATTTGTTTGCAAGTAACAGTGAGAATAAATTTTGAAATACCCTTTTTAAAAATGATATTTGAAATTACTTACGGTTTTAAAAAAACTAGATCATTTTTAAAAACTACTTACGTTCAAAATTGATTAAACCTAACCCAATGTTTTTCTGAAAATAATACGCAAGCTTCTAAAAAACAAAATATTATTTTGAGGTTACTTGAATCATTGAAGGATGTCTGGGCCTACCCACATAGTGAAGGATGGGTTCACTCCCCAATGACCTTCCATATTTACAATGATCAAGTGACATATTTTATAAAGATAATTTTTAAGCTTGTAATACATATATATATTTTTTCACTGGAGTTTTCAATTTTTGATAAAAACACGTCACTGCAATAAAATGAATTACCACTGATGTTTACATGTATGTATGTACATATATATATACACACACGAAATAATATATGCATTTATCTCATAATACTCATGATTTTGATAAAAACAAATCCCTTGTCATAATTCATTGCATAAACAATCAATATATTCAATACATTTTCCAAAATATATTTGGGATAATTGGTTGTAATAATTAATCAGGTTCCTCGCATAAAATGGCAAAGGAAACATTTAAAATAAAACACTTTCATTTAATTCCATGTACTTATTAACTAAGTATTTTATACCTTATAATTTAAATTGGAACTTTGAATTTATTGTAATTTGGTGGATGCTGATGTTAAAAATACTTGCATGGCCATGTTTATATGTGAATGAGGCATCCATAATTTTAATATACAATGATAAGATCATATGTGCAATTTTTTGAATCATATTGATAACAATAACAATTTCATCCATATATATATACATAAATATATATATATATACATATACTACATATGTATGTATGTATGTATGAATCATGGAATTTATTATTGATTTAATATATATTAAATATTTTGACCAAAAAAGTGTTGTTAAAAAAATCAAAACGTAATTTTGATTAATGCTAAATACCGTAATTAAGCGCCATGTATTAAAACATGTTTTGAAGGGAGTAATTCATTTCATATTGAATTTGAACATATATTTAAATAATAAAAATTATTACAATATAGAAAGAAACAAATTAATGCTGCAAGTGAAGTACAATATTAGGGAAAATATATGTTGCACAATAATTATTATACCACATAACTTATATACTAAAATAAATAAGCAGACGACCAAATTTTGAAAAAATAACATAGTTTTATGTATATATATATATATATATATATATATATATATATATGTATCTACGTAAAACAACATAATTTAAAATCTAAAATTAAGCTCTTACTTCAAAATCGAACCAGCAACTCAACAACCAGCTTGAATGCACAATGACAAAAATCATTACAGTGTCAAAATAGGGGTGCAGATGTGTGAGTAAAGTTGTGTGAAGCTTATACCAGAGAGTAAAATCAACTTAATAGCATACCACTTACAAATCAATAATCTTAAACATAAATTTATAAGGAGACAACAATTCATTACAATATAATTATGAAAATACTGAATCCCTTACTTGAATGAAAATTTTCAAATGATCTACTAGCGTCTGGCTCCGAAAAAAAAAATGAAAAATAGAGAACTTTTGAGAGAAAAGATTTTTGGTTCCGTAGGCAATCAGGGGTGAGGGTTATATATATTGAAATTTTATGTCTTATTGTCAAGTGGTTATATTAGTCAGATTGGTGCTAAATAAATATATTTATAAAACCCAAGTGTCTTTGTTGTAGGTTTGAGAAAAAAAAAGATTTGGGAATTGAAAAAAACAAGAGACAATATATTTGATTTATGCTGATAATAAAGAAATAATTCTAATATTGATTGGAAAATATATATATATTTATTCATGGATTATCTTGGAAGCCAAATAAAGGTAAATGAACATAAAAACTGTAAATTATATGAACTTAATTTTCATAGGCGTGAAAAAAAATCAATCAGGTTCTCTTGAGCCTCCCTCCACTTTTTTGTGTCTCATAAATGAACCATTAATGTTTTAACTTGTTATTGTTATCCAATTTTCATTTTTTTGAATCACATCTTCTATTATTATTACTTATTAATATATATTACCTCTCTCTCTTTTTCACACTATTACTATTATATATATATATTAACGTTTTGTTTTATTTGTTTTTTAAGCATTTGATTGAATGTTTTTCAATAATTGTATATTAACGTTTTCCCTTTTTATTTTAATTTTTCTTTTGTTTTATTACATGATTTGTCTTTTTTTAATCAAAAACACATGTGACGTGTTTCTTTGTTTTGAATATTCTCTCATGTTTTTACCCTAATCATTATTATTTTTATATTATTAAATATCAATATCATTTATTTCTATTTTATTAAGACAATAACCCCCCCCCCCTTTAGCCAATCACAATATCTTTTTATATCTTATTTTTGACTTTTTGTATCATGCCATGATTATATTTATATTATATTATTATATAATCACAATTTATAAGTTTTCTAAATCTATCATTTTAACACATCTTTTTTTATTTAACAAATACATTATAAAAATGTTTATTTATTAATAATAATAATATAATTATATATTTTTAAAATAAAACGTCTAATATATATATATATAATCGTTTATATATATATATATATATTGTTTTAGCATTTTTCAATATATATTCATTTTTTAATAAAAATATCATATATCATTTAAAAAACACATATATAACGTTTTTTAGTAGAATAAATACACATTTATAATTTATAAATTTTATAAAACAATAGTTATTTTGAAATATTTTTTTTCAAAAAAAGAAAAACAATATTTGTTTTCCTAACAAATTTTAAAACTATATATAATAATTATAATTAATTATAATTATTATAATTTACTTATAATCAAAAACAAGTAAATACATTTATTTTTTTTAATGAAAATCATCTTTAAAATATTTTATTTTTTTTAATTATAAAATCTCCTATTTAATATAATATTTATATAATAAAACTAAGTTTATAATTTATGGTTTGTTACATTATCCCCCCCTTAAAAAGAATTATGTCCTCACAATTCATTTCATCGAACTAAATATAATTCAAAATTTCCATCTTCAGAATTAAGAAACACTAGGTTCATTAAACCTCTAAACTCGACAATATATAATCCCCAAAGTGGTCTAGACCATTCCTCTGATATCCATTATAAGGACCCAACCATAAATGTTACATAACAGAGGACATTGTAGTAGTCTAGGTTCTAGAGAATAGATACAAACATAAAAATTATCAGGGTTCCATGAAAAATAAAATAAAATGAAATAAAAGATGGTGTGTGCTGACTCCGTAAGCAAAGCGAACGCCATCGGAATACACTGGGTGACCTATGGAAAATGATTTTAAAACAAGGGGTGAGCACAAAAATGTCATGTAGGGTCTTTAAAAAACCTTTAATAAATCTTTATAAAACATTCTTTTGTAAGTAAAAGTGAGAATACATTTTGAAAAACACTTTTTAAAAATGCTATTTGAAAATACTTACGGTTTTAAAAAAAACTTGATCATTTTAAAAATCTACTTACGTTAAAAATTGATTAAACCTAACCCAATGTTTTTCTAAAAATAATGCGCAAGCTTTTAAAAAATAAAACATTATTTTGAGGTTACTTGAATCGTTGAAGGCTTTCTGGGCCTACACACATAGAGAAAGGTGGGTTCACTCCCCAATGACCTTCCATATTTACAACGATCAAGTGGAAAATTTTATGAAGATCATTTGTATGCTTGCATTACATATATATATATTCACTGGAGTTTTCAATTTTTGATAAAAACACGTTACTTCAATAAAATGAATTCCCACTGATGTTTACATGTAAGTATGTACACATATATATATACACACACACAATAGAATATCTACCTTTATCTCATAATACTCATGAGTTTGATAACAACAAATCCCTCATCATAATTCGTTGCATAAACTATCAATATATTTAATACATTTTCCAAAATACATTTGTGATAATTGGTTGTAATATTTAATCAGGTTCCTCGCATAAAACGGAAAAGGAAACATTTAAAATAAAATACTTTCATTTAATTCCATGTTATTATTAACTTAGTATTTTATACCTTTCAATTTGAATTGGAACCATGAATTTATTGTAATGCGGTGGATGTCGATGTTAAACATACGTGCATGTCCATGTTTATATGTGCATGAGGAATCCATAATTTTAATATACAATGATAAGACGATATGTGCAATTTTTTTGAATCATGTCGATAATAATAAAAATTTCATCCATATATATATACTTAAATATATATATATATATACATATACTACATATGTATGTATGTATGTATGTATCATGGAATTTATTATTGATTTAATATTTATTAAAGACTTTGACCAAAAAAGTTTTTCTAACAAAATCAAAACATAGTTTTGATTAATGCTAAATACCGTAATTAACCTCCATGTATTAAAACATGTTTTGACGGGAGCAATTCATTTCATATTGAATTTGACCATATGTTTAAATAATAAAAATTCTTACAATATAGAAATCAAAAAATTAATGCTACAAGTGAAGTACAATATTAGGGAAAATATATATTGCACAATAATTATTATACAACATAACTTATATACTTAAATAAATAAGCAGACAACCAAATTTAGAAACAAGAACATGGTTATATATATATCTACATAAAACAACATAATTTAAAATCTAAAATTAATCTCTTCAAAATCAAACCAGCAACACAACTACCAACTTGAATGCACAACGACAAAAATCATTACAATGTTAAAATGGGGGTGAAGTGGTGTGAATAAGGATGTGCGAAGCTTATACCAGAGAGTGAAATCAACTTAATATCATACCCATTACAAATCAATAATCTCAAACATAAATTGATAAGAAGTCAAAAATTCATTACAAAATAATTATGAAAATACTGAATCCCTTACTTGAATGAAAATTTTCAAATAATCTACTAGTATTTGGCTCCAAGCAATAGGAAAAATAGATAACTTTTGAGAGAAATGATTTTTGGGTCCATAGGCAATCAAGGGCAAGGGTTATATATGTTTAAATTATATATCTTACTTTTAAGTTGTTAGATTATTCATATTGGTGCTAAATAAATATATTTATAAAACCCAGGTGTCTTTGTTGTAGGTTTGAGAAAAAAAAGATTTGCGAATTGAAAAAAAAAAGAAAAAAAGATATTTTATTTACGTTGATTATAAAGAAATCATTCTAATATTTATTGGAAAAATATATATATATTTATTCATGGCTTATCTTGGAGGCCAAAGAATGGTAAATGAACATAAAAAGTGTAAACTATTAGAACTTAATTTTCATAGGCATGAAAAAAAATCAATCAAGGTTCTCTTGAGCCTCCCTCCATTATATTTTTTTAGTGTGTCATAAATCAACCATTAATGTTTTAACTTGTTATTATTATCGAATTTTCATTTTTTTGACACACATCTTCTATTATTATTACATATTAATATATATTACCTCTCTCTATCTTTCCATGCTTTTAGTATTATATATATATATATATATATTAACTTTTTGTTTTATTTTGTTTAAGCATTTGATTGAATGTTTTTCAATAATTGTATATTAACGTTTTCCCCTTTTTATTTTATTTTTTCTTTTGTTTTATTAAATGATTTATCTTTTTTTAATCCAAAACACATGTGACGTGTTTCTTTGTTTTGAATCTTCTCTCACGTTTTCCCCTAATTATTATTATTATTATATTATAAAATATTAATATCATTTATTTCTAATTTATTAAGACAATAATCCCTCTTTTTTAGTCAATCACAATATCTTTTTATATCTTACTTTTGAATTTTTGTATCATGCCATGATTATATATATATTATATTATTATATACTCACAATTTATATGTTTTTTTAATCTATGATTTTAGCACATCTTTTTTTTATTTCACAATAACATTATACAAATGTTTATATATTAATAACAATAATATAATTATATATTATTAAAATAGAACGTCTATTATATATATATATGTATAAAATAATATATATATATATTTATATATTTATATATTATTTTAGCATTTTTCAATATATATTCATTTTTTAATAAAAATATCAAATATCATTTTAAAAAAACACATATGTAATTTTTTTAGTAGAATAAATACACATTTATAATTTTTAAATTTTATAAAACAATAGTTATTTTAAAAAAAAAAATTTCATGCACAGAAAAACAATATTTTTTTTCTGAAAAAATTTAAAAATATAAATAATTATTATTATTAATTATAATTATTATAATTGACTTATAATGAAAAAAAAGTAAATGGATTTATTATTTTTAAAGAAAATAATCATTAAAATATTTTACTATTGTTTTAATTATAAATTAACCCATTTAATATAATATTTATATAATATAACTATGTTTATAATTTCTGGGTTGTTACATATTACCATCCAAATATGCGTGTATGGGAGTTAAAATAACTAAATTTATCATGTTTTTTTTGGAATTTGGGAATTACATCAATATTATCATGGCGTCTCTAGGAAAACATAAATAAGTTTTGGGTAAAGTTTAAAGAGTTTAGGATCCACATCGAAGCTACTTCTGAATATAATTTTTTAATGATTGGATTTCATTGCATCTCCAAGTTAATAAAGTCTAAAATTCCATACCAATGCCTCATTCTGGGTTCAGGCCAAGGTTACTAGACGTCATGGGTGTATGGATAATAACTATAGATGTCCAATATTTGGATAATGTATTCAAATATCACTCCCAATTTGTGTTTTTCTAATTTAAATCATTAATTAGGGTAGTAATAAACAATTCCACTCATATGATTGATAAACATTATTATAAAATTTCATTACAAGATTTGGTAATCATAGACCACGTAAATATAATTTCAATTTATAATACTTATGTGTCATATAAAATTGTAAATAAATTCATGTGTTTTTAGAGGTTAAATCAATCCCTCTACTATAGGGTATGTGATGAATTTCATCTCGTGATTTTTTGATAGTTCTGGTTAATGATCGTACAGGAGGATACCAATATTTTGGTCAATTTTCAACCCACAACTACTCTAATTAGTTTATCTATGGATTATTCTCAAACATAGGCTTGGTATTATTTAGGAAAATTTTAATAGGGGTAGTTACTTGAATGAATGAGCCACTTTTAATGAAAGAACCCTAGATAAGAGCTTCTAACGATCAAGTAATAAGGTAATAAGATCATCCAAGTATATCCATGGTGAGGTGAAAGTTCCTCACATGGAATATTATGTTAAGTAACAAACTGGGAAGATTGTTCTATAAATTTATATCCCTAAATGATAAAGATTATATCCTAACCATTGAATTCAACAGATATAAGGAATCCATGTTAGGTGTTAAATTATGTTGTTATATTCCTATATTAGATCACAAAGTCTATATCATTTATCACTTAATAGTTTATTCTTCTGATATAATTAGGGGTTACCCAAAGGAGGAAATTAATATTGAACTTCCAGAAAACCTTATTATTTAAAATCTTCTTAGTGACCATCCTGAGAAAAGTCCTTTAAAAAAATTTTCTTCAACTGTGGAAGAATTATCTTTGACCACAATTATTTCCATATAAACAACTACAAAAATTCTCTAAATAATTATCTTCATCCCATAATAAATATTAATTCTAGAATATGAGTCAAATTTAAGAGCTAAAACCACTATTTTTAATCAAATAATATATGAGAGGGCATGTAAAAATATATATGTTTGGATTTCTAGACCCCTTTGGATGAGACGTGTATAAAATAAAATCCCCTACTCTTACTATTTATAGGATTATGGTTAAATAGTTATAATTAATGATCCCTGTAATCTAATATTAAAAGGACTCTAGTTGTACGGAAATAATTTGGAGACCGAGAATAAGAACATAATGTTGTTAAAATCAAATATTTTTGTACAATATTTATGGTGTAGCTTTATTAGTAATTGAATCGGTAAGAGGTGGAAGAATATAAAGTTTAAAATTGGATGTCCATACAAGTAGTAGATATATAATATTATAAATCTCATTCTAAAACTATAATGGAAAATCTAGTGAAAATGACATTCAAATTTATGAACATTCAATAGGGTTGTTGGGTGTTTTCAATTAGGTTTGATCAATTATACCTATTATTTAAGAAAACATTGCTAAAAAATTATATCATTGATGATTAATTGAATTTTCCAACAAATAATTCATTGAATTATAGAATTCAACTAAAAAATTTGAAAATGCCCCAAAGATCAGTTAGAATTTACATATAAGGGGATGGATTAGTTAATACCATTCATTTTTATGTTACTTTTAGAAAACAAATGTAACAGTTAAAGAAAATAACCTGATTTCTATCACATAACTACCAATTCACACACATAGTAGGAAAAGTAGATTTTTACAAGGTTTATTACTCAAAATAAGAAACTAGTCATTGGCATGATTCAGATACACCTGATGCCATGCGTTCTACTAGTATCATCATATTGATTATAAATGAGTAGAGTTTATCCTTGAACTCAGGATAAAAATATTATCTTGACTGTTTGAAGTGCTCCTAAACAAACAAAATATATATAATCTCTTTAAAAAAATAAGATAGAATGCAGTGGTATTAGACTTCAACTGAGTTCTAGATGTTATTATTCTTCTACTCTATCCCCATTTTCCTCTTATTATTATTATTATTAAATAGTATCAATACCACTTTTCCTATGTGAACTTAACTTCAAGAAAACCACTTCCCTTCACTCTCTCTCTCTCTCTTTAATAATCCACATTGTATGCTATACACCACATAGATGAAAGGTCTTGTTTATATTTTTTTCTTACACAACAACAACATTTACTTAAAGTTTAAATTTTAATTTTCAATTGGAATTAAAACTAAAAAATTCCTTCCACTATTTATTCAACTTATCTTATTTCTAATATATTTCGTTCTCAACACACCATGAATATTTTCACAATCCTAAATATATTTTAAGCAATATATAATATATTCTCCAGTGATCTTACCATTTAAATTTTAACCCTTGGATAATTTAAATATTTTAAATCAAATTTGATTTATTTATGTGACCTTTTGGATAGGCATTGACAATTTTTATCCATCTAGATTAAATAATACCAATTTCAAATTTTTTTTAACTACTTAATATGTTCAACAAAATCAGATATTTCCTAATTCTGGAACCCTTACATATTAATATTTAGATTTAATATCCCATTTTCTTATATATAATCTTTATGTATCGATCTATCCAAAAAATGACCCTTACACATTTTGAAAGTGACCCTTACATTGTTAGGGAAAACCTTATATGACTTTGATTTATTAATGAAATAACGTTTTTATATTACATTTTCATCAGGATCAACCTTTATGTATTAACTTTATATGATTTTTTTACCTTTTATTATCCTTTATATATTTTTATATAACGTTAAAAAGTTTTGGAGTGACCCATACACATTTCCTTTTTCTCTCATATAAATTCATGTATTAGAGTGAGCCTTAAAATGAGTCATATTTATACAAGGAGGTACTTCGCCATTTCCAAATTTACACTAGTATACTCAAATTCATCTCTAAATATAAAGGAAATCTTACTATTATGAATTCAAAGAAATATAAAAATTTTCAACCTTCTATAAGGAACTAATGAGACTTTAACATATAAAGTAAAAAATAACACTTATGTATAAGGGGACATAGCCAATTTTTTTCCCAAAATTATTCAAAACTAAAACATTTCCAAAATTTTCCAAACTTGTTCCAAAAACACTAAAACACTCCAAAACCTTTGAATGAAATTCACCATAAATGACTCACTATATATTTCTTGAGTTTGAACATGATTTATACATTGACAATAAAATCTAACACATAAACATACTTGATTCTCTCTTTCCACAATTATTCTCCCTTAGACAAACACCACAGTGCTAGGGGATACTTCTTCAAATCTAGATCATACTAACCTTTTATTAGGTCTCAATGATTAAAATGTAAATTACTAACATTTTAATAAATTTTTATGTTAGTTTTAATTAATTATTTTAACCACTTTTAGTGTTTTCAGGTTCTATTTTTAGTTTTTTAGTGTTATAGTAGTTTAAAATTTTTAGTTAATTATATATTAATGTTAGTAATTTAATATTATTATTAATTTATAATAATTATATATATTATTATCATATATTATTTTAAATAGTATCTTTATTAATATTATTTTTTTAACAACTTGTATTATCATTTAATAGTATTATGAGTATTATGTGTATAATTATAATTTTGTCTAATTATATTTAAATTTTCTATAATATTCATAGTATACCTAATTATATATATATAAATCTATATATTTATCTAAATATTCATATTAATTATATCTATATTAATTATTATTATCATTATTATATTAATTTTATTATTATTTAATAGTTTGATAATTTTAGATTTAAAATTTTTAATTTGAATGATTTTATACAAGGCATGTAGATGGGATTGTGGGATTCCACCTTCATCTGTGGGTGCTCATCCCCTTCTTTGGCTACATATCTCTAGTCTAACACACCTTCTTGCATAATAAAAGATGATCCACCCTATTTTACCATCCACAGAAGCTTGGTCCAAACCTACTAGAGAAACATGAGTTTGGGCCTTTGTCCTCTCGATATTTGTAGTGTATCTCATAGACTTCTCCTAGTGTAAACCAGACCACCTATTCATGCTTATTTAACTTCATCCCTCCTCTTTTGGGACATCAACCTATGTCAGTCCATCCTCATTGTGCACACTAGGTCTAACCTATAGGTTCAGCACACCAACTACCATAAGTACCTTTCCTCCAATCCTCATACAAGACATACCACTAAGGTCGACTCCTCCATCACACTGGAAACACACTCAAGGCAGTATGTGTTGACAATGTTTTCCTTGAAAATAGTTTGGAGAAGGAACGTAACTGTTGTGGTTTATGTTTTATGAATTATGTCGACATGTGTTTAGGGTTCACCTTTTATTTCAAATATTAATGGGTGGAAATTTTCTTTATGTAGTGAGTTTCGAACCAACAAAAAAATTCCGATAATGCGGTGATGTTTTTCATGATTTATTTTCATAATTCATTGTATTTTTTCATCATGTTCAGATGATTTTTATTGGTGTGGGGATGTTAATTGAGTGATTAAAATTTATTTGCATACCATTTTCAATATTTTTTATTTTTTGATTAATTTTTCAATTGAATTGATTTTCAATTGAATTTTTATCTACTTAACTATATTTTCATCGAATCTAATCTTAAGAAAAAAAAATTGTCCAATTTAATTATTTGTTAATTTAGTGGTATAGTGAAAGTAAACCATTTCAATCGATAATAAGGAAAATAGTTGATGTTGTTTTATGAGAAATAGGTCACATCATTCCACTCGATAGTTCTACACTCAAATTCATATCCTAGTTTATTTATAACATTAGAGAATGATACATTAAATAAATTAAAAGAAAAAATTTATATTCTAAAAGTGGTTATAAATTTTGAATTGGTGATAATTGGGTGTAATAAATAATTAATCATTGGAAAAATTATTTTCATCATGTGTGAAATAATTTTATTACAACATTATCATCTCAGACACATTTGTTTCTTAAAGTTCATCATCTTTGTTTAATTTCATTTTTATGTCATTTTCTCTAAAATTTTAGTTCTCTAAATATCAAAAAATATATAAATAAATAAAATAAATAAAAAATTTCCACTCAACTTTTATATGCCTTGAATTGTTGGAAGCGACATTTTTTGTGAGATAGCTAATTTTCCCCTATATTTTGACCCCACACACCACTTTTCTTATAGAAAGTATTCTTTAAATATCTATGTTTGGTGTGCCACGATAGTCCATACCAAATAACTTGTTCATTTCAAGATATCAAATGCTATTCTGGCGTTAAATAAGTCTTGATTAAAAAAATTAAGCATAGTTTCCCATGATAGTGAACAATCATAATTAATCTCAGTTGAAAATTGATCCCCCACTTGATATAGATCTGGAATGTAAAAGGAAATATAAAGATATAATTGTTATCTCTTTCAAAAATCAAATGGATCTCTAGGAAGAAATCACTATGACCCATATTCTGTTGCTTCTCAATGGATAAGTTCATACCATCTTCTATAACAGTCGCAATAGTCATAGATTGAGGATTGCAATGAGACAAGAATTGAGACCCAAAATTATCGATGTTTACTCAGGCATTGAAAGATCAAGGATTCAGGAAAAAATTTGTGATTTAAAACCATCTATGGTTAACTTGATACAAAAACATGTGAAATTCCATGTCCTGGGTATTGAATACCCTTATATGAATGTAAATGGATTTCTTAAAGTCTGTCACAAGTCTGTCACACATTAAAATATAATGGGGTGACCAATGATGCATTGATCATGATAATGTTACCACTCTCATTACAAGGTAAAAGTAAATAATGGTTGGAAATATTTGACCCATATACTCTCTACACTTGGTAAGTGGTGAGAAGGATATCTCTATATAGTTTCTACATAGATAAACGATAATTGAAGAATGAGAGAGGGCCCAAATTCTTCGTCCAAAATGAATATGAATCATTGGGAGAAACATGGTAAAGCTTTAAGGCCTTGTGGAGGGATTTTACTCATCATGGAATGAAGTTAATAAACCGGTTTCATGAATACTACTATGGACTTCAGTGGGAGATTAAGTCATAGTTCAACAAAACTACTGGAAATTCATTCAAGGATATAAATCTTTGACTCTTATACACCTTAATTAAAAACATATAAGAACACAGTTCCTTGTGGCTGAAATATTTTTCAATGAGGAAAGTTGGATTGCATCAACTAAATTATAGAATATTTATATATGTAAAATTTTAAGCTCTTAACAATAGGATAGAAAACATTCATTGATTCCACGTAATTTGGTCTATGTATTTCAATTTAAACATTTCTTACACTATAGAGGTCATCATGATTATTCCATGTGTCCATATAATGCATCTGTAAATAACATGTATAATGCTAAATTTTTTAGTTACAACATAGAAATTATGAAAAAAATTGTGACCAGAACCAGAAAACCAATAACCAAAATCTTAGATATAAGTAACCAGTAGCAACTCTACCATTCAATAAGAATATAAGTCCACCTAGGTTCTTTTCTCAAAACACCTTGAAACCTAAGATATTATCACAAGTTTAAGAATCTCAATATATATAATAATTACAATCCTATCAATAGCTAAAACAGATTAATAAAAATAAAACAAAAACAATGAACCTATTAAAACTCAACATGATTTTGATGTATCCTAGAAAAAATCATATTGACTAGGCAATCAAAAATTGATATGTAAGAGGAAACAAACCGAAAGATACCAAATTACTTTAAAAACATGGAAAATAAATTGGGAATTATAGCTACACAAATTAATGGCCGACTGTAAGGAACTCTACCTAGTAACACAATATTTAACCAAAGAGAAGTGGGAAAAGTCGGTATTGTTTGTAGTGATACATAATTTATATAACAAAAAATGCCTAATGCTTAATCATCATAGGAAACACTTACCCCTAATTTTAGGAATATTCATTTAATAGACCAATATATTGAAGATTAAGAATATGAAAAAGGTGATACAAACAAAAATTACCAATTTTAAAAAACAAGAAAATAAAATAAAAATAAATAACTCAATAAAAGACTGAAATATCACACACCACATCCTCCATTTTCATGAATATTGAAGCAAGGTAAGTTGGATAATCAGTTTGTAAAATTCAAGGGTTTGTTTAGGAGACTTTATATAAAGAACCCCATTATATAATTCATCAAGAAAATTCTCTATTATACTAAATTTAATAAAGATATTATGTCTAAAGAATATAATTCAAAGATGTGGGAACCATTTTAATGTATGAGTGTTTAGAAGTCATACCATGGTCCATACCTCTTAAATAGGAAGAACCCGTAAGGTTCATTATACCCTAAAATATTGTAGTATGTAATTTTATGAGTGCTCTATATGGCTTCTAATCTAACATTAACGTAATTCCCTTAATAATTTATGATTAAATAGAAATCATTTCATTAAGTTCTAATAGGTTCTCCATGAAAATGGAATATTATTCCTTAAATCATCCTTAGGGAATTTTGGAGGATTTCATTGTTAAGACGGATAAATTTTACTTCCCCAATAACTTTATTATTCTTGATATATAAGAAGTTAGGAATGTATCACTCATTCTTCAGATACAATTTTTAGCTACATATAGAGTTCTTGTTAATTTCAAATAGTTATAATTAATTTCTAGATATGGGTATGAAAATATAACATTTAAAATTTTAAAATATATAGAAAATCCTTCAGTAACTGATAGTCATTTCTTAGATAAAATTGAAGAGTGGGATTGGTTATGTAATGGGGCTTTGAATCTATAGGATTAATGCAAAGAAAGGGAGGAGTTGACTAAATCACAATAAGAAGTGGATTTACTCAAAAATATATAAGATTTTTTGGATAGAAAAGAGTTCACATAATTTACACTATTACAGGAAATCCCTCTAACAATTGAGCTTAAAATTCTTCTAAAAAACATGATATAAGTCTATTTTAGAGACTCAAACAGCTTTCCAGCCATCATAAATACCAATATTTCAAGGGAGTAACAAAGTATATTTGTCAATTAATTTTCAAAAATGAATCCAATGATAGGTTAGAATATATCATATTTAAAAGTTATAATTCTTAACATATTCACTCATAGAATATAAATGGAAGATGATTTTAAACCTTTTATGGAACCATAAATATTATTAACACCTCCTATGAAATAAGTTTTCGAGAAAGAAGTTATGAAACTTCTTGATATTAGATTAATATTTCATGAATCTAGTAGTCAGTGGGTGTCTCCATTGTATGAGGTATTTAAAAAGAGTTTTACCATGATGGTTGAAAATGATGAAATATAATTGATTCCCACAAGCATCGACTGATGGAAATTTAAAGATACTACCAAAAAAGATCACTTTATAGCTCCTTGCATTGATTAAATCCTTCCATTGATATAAAGAAGATATTAAAAAAAATTATAGATTAAAACCATGTTTATAATCAGATAGTGGTCACATAAAAATATTAAGAGAAGATAATGTTCAACTATTCATATATTAAATTATCTTATTGGTGAATTGGTTTTGGAATGTGCAATACAAGAGTCACATTCTAGTGATGCAAGATGAAAGTATTCCATGAAATTATTGAAGATTTATTAGAAACCATCAGGTGATCAGAATCTTGCCCTCAGGGCTTTCCCTCAGGAGGAATAGTAACCTTGCCCTCAGGCCTTGCCCTCAGGTTATACAAACCATGCCCTCAGGCTAATATAACACTTCCCTCAGGCTAAACAAGTAATACACCACCCTCAGGCATAAGTAATCGGGCCATTCCCAACATATAAACATGCAATTTACATACAATTCATCTCAAGTAAAAAAGTAATGCATAAAATAAACATGACATACCCTCAGGTATCCTGGCCAAACGGCTAAACAGAGGAACGCACCCCTTGGGATGGTCCTGGATCCATGAAACGATCCTAAACAGCATTTTATTATCACAATTAATTACCTATTCAATTCTAGGTATTTAAAACGTCCCTAGCATCTGCCACACGATACCCCAACATAGGTTCATAGCACAAAAAAACACAAAATGCACAACAATTGGAAAATAAACACCAATCCACCTACTTTTAACACCCACGAACGATATACGCGAATGAAGATCCTTGATTCGTCCTTGAACAGCGTAGATCTGAGGTGAAAAAAAACTTCGTTCAACATTAAATAACTTCCCTACATGAAATAATTGGTAAGTACTACTCCAGGAGAAGGGAGAACTCACCCATGCGGTTCCAGGGAGATCGACGGTGCAGAAAACGGATTCCCGACGTGTGCTCGGCGGATCTCCTATGTTTCGGCCTCCCTCTCCCGCTCCTTCCCATTCTAAGACTTCCCTATGAACAGGGGAGGATACTACCCATTTTAAGTGAAAAAAGAAAGTACACGGTGTTTATTTCCAAGTACACAGCGTGTACTTCCCATTTTTTAACTGTTCCACTTGCAGTTTCCCGCCAGCGTGGCACTGTTCATCTGCTGACATGACTACACGACGTGTCTTCTTGAGTACACGCCGTGTTCTGTCGCACAACTGGCCACTACCATACTATTTTCCTACTGACTTACTACACTGCATGTAAATAACCACTACACAGTGTTTAGTTGGTTTCTACACCCTTCATTGCCGACATGGCCACACGCCCCATGTACTCATCCCACACGGCCAAAAGTACACGGCGTGTGGAAAAAAATACACAGCGTGTACTTCCAAAATTTAGAATTTTTCCCATTCTCCATATTTTCTAAAAAACACTTAAGGAAAAGAGAAAACAATAAACATGTACCTCAAAACTAAGAACCAGGTTCTTAAAAACTTCCCCCCTTAAAGCAATTCATCCCCGAATAGCCCTTCCAAGGGTGGTGAAGACATAGCCATGAATAACTCCGGCCACTGAGCATGTACATCGGTCTCCCGCTCCCAGGTTTCATCCTACACTCGGCCATACTGCAACAACACCCATACGAGAGGAACTGGATGACCTCAAAGAACCTTCGTTCTCCTATCAATGATACGGATTGGATGCTCCTCAAAGGACGCATCTTCATCCATCTCAACCTCCTCTGGCTAAAAGATGTGAGACGGTTCGGAATGATAGCAGCGCAACTGAGATACATGGAAGACTTCGTGCATGGCTCGGTACCTCTGTGGTAACTGCAACCTATAGGAAACTGGCCCGACTCTTTCCATAATCTCAAATGGCCCCACATACCTCGGTGAAAGTTTACCCTGTCTTATGATCTTTCTGTGTCCCAAACTCGGTGAAACAAGCAAGAAAACTGGATCCCCGACCACGAACTCCAAAGGTCTTCTATGACGATCAGCATAAGATTTCTGATGAGACTGTGCGGTATCTATCCTCTTCTGAATCAACTGGACCTGCTCAGAAATCTCCTGCACGGGACGTGGTCCCAGTAAAGCTGCCTCACTTGCCTCTAACCAGCACAAAGGTGATCGGAATGGCCTACCATATAAAGTCTCATAAGGTTCCATCTCTATTGTAGTCTAAAAACTATTATTATAGGCAAACTCGACCAGTGGTATATGTTTCTCCGAAGATCCCCCAAAGTATAGGACGTATACATGCAACATGTCCTCAAGCACCTGTATCATACGCTCTGACTGGCCATCGGTCTGAAGGTGGTAATTTGTGCTCAGAAGCGCCTGTGTACCCAGTTCCCTCTGAAATATCTGCCAGAAAAGAGACGTAAAATGGGCATCCCTATCTGAAACTATAGAATAAGGGGCCCCATGAAGACGTACGACCTCTCGGATATACAACTTTCCGAGCTCGTCAACACCGAAGGTCTCCTTGATCGGCAAGAAGTGATCTACCTTCGTGAGTCTGTCCACAACAACCCACACTACATCATTTCCTCTAGGAGACCTCGGCAACCCAGTCACGAAGTCCATCGCGAAATCAACCCATTTCCACTCCGAGATGGGTAACTGATGTAACAGACTGGATGGCCTCTGATACTCCGTCTTCACCTGCTTACAGGTGGAACATCTCATAAAAAAACCAGCTACATCACTCTTCATACCCAGTCACCAATACTGACATCTCAAGTCACAGTACATCTTGGTAACCCCGGGATGAACTGCCCAAGCTGAAGCATGAAAATCTTTCATCAGCTCCCCGCGTATATCCCCTGGAACCCATACTCGCTCATGGAAACATAGAACCACATCATCTCCTATCGTCCCACTAGGAGGAGGGTCCTCGCTTTCCACCGACTCCCGTAGAACTTGTCCTTCTTAATTAGATAGTTTTCTCATCCTCACTCTATCCAAGAGGGTAGAATTCACAGCTAAAGATGAAAGATAAGATTTCCCCTGACTGTCATGCACCTACAAATGCATCTCAGAGAACAAAGCCATGAGCTGCCACTCATCACCAGCCTCCTGCACAGCATGTATCTGAGTCTTCCTTCTCAGTGCATCAGATACTGCATTACCTTTACCAGGTGTATAGGCAAGATCAAAATCAAAGGATTGAAGGTATTTGACCCACCTTCACTGCCTCAAATTCAATTCACACTAAGTAAAGATATACTTGAGACTTTTGTGGTTGGTGAAAATCAAAAAACATTATCTCAATAGATAATGTCTCCATCAGCGCAACACATGCACAACTGCAGCTAACTCAAGATCATGTGTCGGGTAATTCCTCTCATGTGGCCTCAACTGCCGAGACCCGTACACAAAAACTCAATTACCCTACATCAACCCTGCTCCCAACCCAATACCTGATGCATCACAGTAAACTGTATAGCTCTTCCCCTGCTCTGGGAGTATTAAGACTGGTGCTGATGACAACCGTCCCTTTAGGTCCTAAAAGGATGTCTCGCAAGCTACTGGACAAATGAACTTCACACCCTACTTAGTCAAACCCGTCAAAGGTGCTGCTAAGCAGGAGATGTCCTGTATGAAGCGTCTGTAGTAACCAGACACCCCTAAGAAACTCCATATCTCAAACATGTTATTAGGATGCTCCCATGAAACTACTGCTCTAACCTTCTCTGGGTCTACTACAACTCCTACCTCTGAGATGATATGGCCTAGGAAGTGAATCTGGTCCATCCAAAAGTGGCACTTGGAGAGCTTAACATATAGATTATGCTCTCTCGATGTACTTAATACTATCTCAAGATGGGTGGCATGGTCATGTCGAGTGTGAGAGTACACCAAGATGTTTTCCATGAATACTACCACAAAAGAGTTCAGATAAGGATGGAACACACGATTTATCAGAGCCATGAAAACTGTTGGTGTGGTCGTGAGTCCGAAAGGCATAACCAAGTACTCGTACATACCATATCTACTCGAAAAGGTTGTAAGTGGTCTATCTGATGGTCTCACACACATCTGATGATATCCTAACCTCAAGTCAATCTTTGAGAACACTCGTGCTCCACGAAGTTGATCAAAAAGATCATTTATCCTCAGCAAGGGATATCAGTTCTTAACTGTCAACTGTTTCAGCTTCCGATAATCCACAAAATGTCTGAGGGTACCATCTTCCTTCTTTGAAAAAAGGACCAAAGAACCCCAAGGAGAAGTACTGGGTCAGATAAAACCCTTTGATTGTAACTCCTCTAACTGCCTTTTGAGCTCCTGCAACTCAGGAGTGGCCATCCTATAAGAGGGAATGGACATTGGTGCTGCTCCAGGCACAAGCTCAATAGAGAAATCCACCTCACACTCCGAAGGTAGACCTGATTAGTTGTCTGGGAGGACATCCCTGAAACAATCAACTACTGGAGGGAAATCCGTCTCACAAGTCCCCTGATCATCGAGATATAAGATCTCAATCTGGGCTATGACTCCACCTCGCCCATGATGTTCTGGTCCAGCTCGACTCACCTGATCATCCCATTCACCCTTGTATAGAGACTCTCTGCCTTCTGGTGACATGAAAATCACCCTGCGACGATAGCAGTCTACAAAGGCTCGAAAGGGAACCAACTAGTCCATACCGAGAATGACGTCATAGCTTGTCATCTCTAAGACATAGAGGTCCCAAAGGAAGTGACACCCACCAACCTCAAGGGGGAACTCCTTACACTGACACACACCATCCGTTCTAGCCCCCAACGGAGTGTCTAGCTTCATAACAGCAGAAGAAGAAGAAACACAGAGCCCAAGGCTCTCCACAATGGGCACAAATATGAATCTATGCGTAACACCCATATCAAAAAGTACTGAAGACAAGACAGAAGCTACTAGAATAGTACCTCTGACTGTAGAAGGTCGGAATCCTGCTCTTGCTGGGTCTGTTGCACTGCATATGCCTGCCCAGTGCCGCCGCCCTGTGACATAGCCCGACTACCCAGAATTGTCCTGCCCTACTACCTCTAAAATCCCGGTGTCTAGCTACCACGACCACGACCACCCTCTCAGCATGCACGACCAAACGTATTCCAGTTCCCTGACTGGTAAGAAGCCACTGGTCCTACTCCCGCATGCGAAGTCTGCCCAGAACCCCTCTCACTGTCCACTGGTAGAAACGCCCTACAAAAGTGCTGCGATGACCCATCTTTCCACAATATTGGCACTCCACTGGGTCTCGAGGACACTGTAATCTCTTTTTCCCACCTTACCACACTAGTATCACCTGATTGGGCCAACTGAAGAAACTGCACGGCTGGTACTGAATCCATGAGAGAAGTCCATCTGTCTCTTCCTCTTACCAGCAGAAATAGTACCAGAAACTGGTGCTGAACTGCCCTAGCCCACACCACTAGCTTCCCAAAGGTTCCTCTCTAAAATCAGCGCCTGGTTCACAATAGCATATACCGAAGGCAACCTGAAAACATTTACCAGCACCCGGATGTCATAACAAAGACCATCCTCAAAACTTCTAGCTCTCAATGTCTTATTCCCCACTAGTACGGGTGAAAACGTTGAAGCTCGATAAAACGAGAAGGGTAGTCCATCACCGACATAGAGTCCTGATACAGATTTATGAACTCTCAAGCTCTATCTGCCCGTAGCGTCTCTGGAAAGAATAATTCATAGAAGACTCCCTGAAAATCCTCCCATTCCATGTCTCTGGGATTCTCTGACTAAGTGGTAACATCCCACCACCTCTTGGCGGAATCACCCAGCATGTAAGTCACGAGCTTTACCCTCCGCCCTGGAGGCGTCTCAAGATGCTTGAAAATAGTCTGCATTGATCCTAGCCAAGACTCTGCAGCCTGTGGTCTGCCATCCCCTGAAAAAGTAGGAAGATTCTACTATTGGAAGGTATGAGTCAGCCCGTCCATAGATGTGGAAGCCTGCGGTGCTCCCTGAAAGGTCTGCATGAACAGCATGAAGCCTTCATAGAACTATGCATTTGCGCCTGTGTTTGGTATAACAGTTGGCACCGCATCTGGCTTTACTGGAGGATCAACTGGTAGCCCATGTACCACCATCTATGGAGTATAGTCGTCGCCGCTCTCCTGGAGAACAATGCACAGTCGTCACGGTGGCATGACACTACAAGGTCAAATGCACACCTTAGATTCAAGATTATCAAAGACAAAAAACAAAGAAACCCAAAAGGGAACAGAAGGAAGAAGGTGTTCAAACAAGACTACATGGCATGTATACTGACTAGACGGCGTGTACCTGACTTCTCTTCCCCTATCTGGGTCCTTCTACAGGGCTGAGCCACATGGCTCCCATAGAACTAAACTACATGGCATGTAAGCCATCTACGTGGTGTGTATGGTGTTATTTCCAACTTCCTGTGTCGTTTGTGACATGGACGACTACTCACCAGGATACTACACAGCGTGTGACACCCTAACACGGCATGTACACTACCCCGTTTTCCAGCCACACGGCTAAGTCCACACAGTCTGTCCTCGGACAAGACTACATGGCATGTCCCACAGGTACATGGAATGTTCAAGGAGAGGTGACACCGACCCGTGTTGTTAGTTACATGCCTGAGTCCCCATGTCACACTACACGGCGTGTTCATCATTGACACGGTGTTTATTTCTTAAGGACTCCTCTATCTGTTTTGTTAGTTACACGGGCGGACCCTGGGTCAACTCTACACGGCGTGTACATCTGGTACACAGCGTGTTCACACAAGCATTTCCCTTCCCTATGTCACCGCCCACATGGTTTGTGACACGGGAAGAGACTACCAGGCATGTACTCTGGGTACACGGCGTGTATGAAAAAAGTTTTTTTTTCTTTCCAAATAGAAGGCCATACATGGCATGTCTAAAGTACTACCCGGAATGTATACTGGGCTTTCCAGACATTATTCCTCAGAAACTTCCTTGAATCCCAGAAAACACTGAAAAACAACACCTATGTGTCAATTTCTGGTCTGTGAGGTCCCATACTCCCCACGAATCAAAGTTTGACATCTTATCTATTTTATAACAAAATCCAAAATTAACGATCCACCAAATTCAGGTCAATGAGGGCCCATACTCCCCAAAAACTGAAGTTTGGCGTCCATTCTATCAACAACTTATACAGAAATACACTATCACATAGCAGGTATTTATCAAGAAGCTATCACAATAGCATTATTTTCTAGCACAATGATTATCACAACAACATGCAATTCCTAATGCACCTACATGGCATGGAACTATGCATGGCATGTGATTTCTAGCAGGTGCCTAAATGATGCATGAGATGGAATACCCTCATCTCATCGGGTTGCAACTAAATAGAACCCATGGATCAAATATAAACAACACAATATAAGTGTGTCACCCGACGGGGAAAATCATATCAACTGTAAATTGTAAAATCTGTAAAATTGCAATACGAGGTAAATTGGAGTTTCCCTATACACGGGTTAGCTACGCCGGGGCACATCATATTACCAACTACTGTTCCCATCATATCCCTGACTAAGGCTCCAAATAGTAAGTCAATGAAAATAATAAATCTGATACCACTTTGTAACATCCCGGATCTGGGTGTCACTCAACGGGTGCCCCGAACCTGATTCACCATGTGACCTCAAGCGCATTTCCCCAAATGCCAGAGGCTTCCAACTAGCAGTGAGGGACCAGGTCTGATAGTGGGGATACTATTCCCTCATTTTTCAAAGTGTAGCGCAGTGGAATGGAATAAAACATACAACAATAGCCGAAGTAGTAAACCATACACAACTGAATTTATCAACTGTTGTGAAAATAACAAACCAGTATATAAATAATGGTGCAACATGCCTCAAATTCTAAGAAAACAGCCAGAACATGTTATACAACAATACAAGTACAATACAAGTACAGAATATAGCAACGAAAAACAAATCAGCAAGTAGCATCGTGAGCCTAAGCCCGATCCCATGCTACCCTACTCCTCAGCAGCCATCAAGTACCTATATAAGGGCCCTTTCCCTTATCCACACCTGTAGAAACGTAATCTGTTTGGGTTGAAAAGCATGACCCAAATAGGGTGTGAGCAATAAATCTTAGTAAGCACCCGCCAAAGGCCCGTGCCCAACTATGTGAAAATATGCAACAACAGTGTGTAGTAGTAAATGCAATAAACTAAGCAGTACTCAAAAGTAACTAACTTAACCAGTTGTATTGCCATTTTAATTATTCATTTAACCATTTAATTTAGTTACATTTTTTTCTCAACAGAAACAAGCCCTCAGGTATACTAGAATCTTGCCCTCAGGATAATATAGTAAAACCACGCCCTCAGGCTTGCCTTTAGGCTATACAGAATCTCGCCCTCAGGAATTTCCCTCAGGCGACATAGAATCTCGCCCTCAGGACAAACTGAAACGAAACCCTTAGGTGATCAGAATCTTCCCTCATGCCTTACCCTCAGGCTTAATAGAAACCTTTCCCTCAGGCCTTGCCCTCAGGTTATAAAAACCATGCCCTTAGGCTAATATAACACTTCCCTCAGGCTAAAAAAGTAATACACCACCCTCAGGCATAAGTAACCAGGCAATTCCCAACATATAAACATGAAATTTACATACAATTTTTCTCAAGGAAAAAGTAATGCGGAAAATAAACATGGCATACCTTCTGGTATCCCGGTGAAATGGCTAAACAGAGGAATGCACCCCTCAGGTTGGTCCTGGATCCAAGCTGCGATCTCAAATAGCATTTTATTATCACAATTAATTACCTATTAAATTATAGGTATTTAAAACGGCCCCAGCCTTAGCCACACCATACCCCCAACATGGGTTCTTAGCACAAAAATACACAAAACGCACAACAGTTGGAAAATAAACACCAAGACACCTACCTTTAACACCCATGAACGATATATGCGAACGACGATCCTCAATTCTTCCTTGAATGACGTAGATCTGAGGTGAAAGAAAACCTTGTTGAACCTTAAATAACTTTCCTACGAGAAATAATAGGTAAGTACTACTCCATGAGAAGGGAGAACTCACCCCTGTGGTTCTAGGGAGATCGACGATGTAGAAAACGGATTCCCGAAGTGCGCTCGGTGGATCTCCAAAGATCTGGCCCCCATCTCCCACTCCTTATTCCCGTTCTAAGACTTCCCTATGAACAAGGGAGGCTACTTCTAATTTTAAGTAAAAAAAAGTACACGACATGTATTTCCAAGTAAACGGCGTGTACTTCCCAGTTTTTAACTTTTCCTCTGGCGGTTTCCCACCAGCGTGGCACTGTTCATCTACCGACATGACTACACGACATTTCTTCTTGAGTACATGGAGTGTTCTGTCGCACAGCTGGCCACCACCTTACTATTTGTCTACTGACTGACTACACAGCATGTAAAGAACCACTACAAGGCGTGTATTCAGTTTCTACAACATTCATTGCCGATATGGCCACACACCCCGTGTACTCATCCCACACGGCCAAAAGTACACAGCTTGTGGAAAAAAATACACTACGTTTACTTCCAAAATTTAGGATTTTCCCCATTCTCCTTATTTTCTAAAAAATACTTAAGTAAAAGAGAAAAGAAGAAACCCATACCTCAAAACTAAGAACCGAGTTCTTACAAATATATAAATGTTTTTCATCAAAATAGCATATACCACTCAAAAATCTACCTAATTGTCTCAATATCTCTAAAAACAACTCTTGGCCATAACAATCTCCCCCTTTGGATTATTTTTTCAACAAAGGAACCTAAATCACTCTCAAACTAATTGCACTAAAAAATGAATAATAATGAAATAATTCTAATACTATGTGAGCAAACTCATTTTAAGAAATAAGAGTATTGAACAATTGTATGATATTTTCCACAAAAAGTGACCCACATCCACTTTTTTATAGCCCTTCATACTCTAGATACCAACTGAAAATAAAATCTTCACAAACCTTGATACCACTTGAGATTAACTCCAACAACTTGAATTTGTTAGGTCCCAGATAGAGTAATGGAAAATATTTAATATGCGGGGAATTGATAATCTTAAAAAAATCATAGTACTCTAAAATATAATGTAAAATTCAATGGAAAAAAATAAATAATTTGAACATAAAACTATGTGTAGTGTTTTATGAATAATTTAAGTACAAATAAAGAAAATAAGAGATCAAAAATATTTTTATAGCAGTTCGTATCAAAAGGATGTTGTGTCTTTAATTCTTGACTCTCTATCCTTAAGATATATGGTTCCTACTACAAATACACCTAACACTTTAATGGGAGTCATGACCCTTTGCAACATGAATTTTTCTACCTTGGATTCATAAACCCAAAAAAACACCTTTACCACACCTGGAGGTGCAAACCTATAACCCTAATTTTAAAGTGAAGGAAGAACCAACATGCCTTTACTTAGACCAAAGCACAACTGAAACCACATTTCATTTTAGCTATCCCAAAGCACAACCAATGATTCTAATTTTTGATTAGGTTGGCATAACCAATATGCACCTTTAAGGTAGGTATGACCATGTGTGAATTGAGTGATTAAAACATTATATAACATTACAATAAAAATGTAATTAATCACAATGAAATGTAAAAAATTTAAACAAATAAATGATATTGATGAATTTATTATCAATAAGTAATAATTAATGTAATCTCTTCATAGTAGATGTAACGATATAGATAAGGGATATCAAGAAAGTTTGGGTTTAACCATTTAACTTCTCTAACTAGTGTCACTTTAGTATCTCATATGTTAGTTTGTGTCTCTATGCATGTCATTACCATTAGTTTTAGATTCCTTTTATAGAAAACTTTAATGGATATTTCCTCAAACATCTCTATAACATCCAACTTAAATATTTACAAATATGCAGCCACAAATATTTCAATAACCATAAAAAAATATATAATAGTTGAAATTATAAATAAATTGAATCATTAACATATTTCCTACAACAATCATAGCATGTATTTAATCAGTTGTTGACTCTAAAAATTATGCTCTATATGATCATCAATCAATATTTGATTCCTCCATAATAGTTGTGATGAAAATAATTCTTCAATGCTACATCATTTTTTTAAAATAACTTTTAATTATCCTTGAAATTCCATAATATCTTCCTTTGAATTTCAAATATTTTAATTTTGAATACCATTTATATTTTGAAAACAATAGTCTCACATTCCAAATATTTAAGGTACATTCTTCACAATGTATCCTTATAATGGTACCTAACATACCATTCGTCTGTGCAGCATAATCTTGGCATTTAGTTAATCATATGACCATTCATGAAAATTAGTATTGATAAAATCTTTATACTATATAGCACAATATCATAATCATGGGATACTATTTAACAGTAATTTTTACTAAAATTTAGTCACATGGTTATGTATTGATAATTCATTGTACCATAACATACTCCCACAGACCTTTTAGGCATTATGTTGGATTTAATGTAATGTAAACCATCAAAAAATAATGATCAATATTTCCATTCTATAACCCATTTAATCCTATAAAATACTCTTTGAAAGTATTATAAATAACATCATTAGAATTAAAAAATAATTTATAAAATGATAAACAAGTGGGACCAAATAAGAATAAAATGTAGCTAGTTGAAATATGAAATCCAATCTGGAAAAAATTGGTATAACACCCATTATTTTAGAAATACTTTGCATTATCATATAGTGTTGGGGTAGTGAAAGATCTAGGTGAAAAAACAAACACAAACAGAGAAAGAAACTGAATAAATTGAAGGATTTATTGTGGTTCAGAAAGGTTTTCTACATCCATGAGAGAAAGGGGGTGTCCTATTATTTATATTCAGATGAAATTTCGGAGGATAAATAGGGTTACATTAGTTTTTTTTATGATTTCATGGGCTTCTATAATGTTCTATAGATAAAGGGAAACCCCAATTTTTCCCTCCTTTCTTGGGTAGTTCATCTACCCTTGAAATTGTCCATCCAGCCTGCTACACATTCACTACGATAGCTGTTAACTAATAAATAAATGCATTGGATTATTTATAATAATGAATATTCAATCATGATAAAACATTTCCCCTCTACTGATTTCTCTATTAATTTGGAGTGACCCCACAAATCATCCCCTCACGGCCACTTTGGGGTTAAGGCTAGACCTGTAGTATCCTTACAAGATTCCAATTTCTCTTTTGGTAGAACCTTTATCATCATGTCTATCCCATTATCATTGGTGTGTATTTTCTCAACATTTAACAATAATTCTTTAAACACATTAAAGATCTAGTGATATCACAAATAGATGTTTATGTAAATAGAATGAAATGTGGCTTCTTGCTAAGATGAATAGTTCTCTATGTCACGACCAAACCCGGGTTGACCCTGAACCGGCCACCCGAACCGATCTTCAGCAAGGCCCGAAGGGTGTTATCGATCCCCATGGGCTGGAAACTCGTGTTGGGAATAAAAATTTAACTATAGGGAATGATTTTTTCCAGGAAAAAAGATAACTAAATATATAAATACTGATGAAAAAAATAAAAACTAATAGGGGAAAGAAAATAAAATTGTTCATACCTCTATAGGACTTTCCACGTCACCACCCAACCAAAGACCAACCTTTATCAAATAATGAGCAACACTTCTAGGAGAACATGATCAAAGGGAATAAGCAACTAAAATGATAAAATAGGCATGAGCATTAAATTTCTTAATAGGGATCCCAAAAGTTCCTTTCCCAAAACAATCTATTAACACCTGTTTGAAAAACAATTATAAAAGTAGGTTTTTTAAATATTAATAAAAAAACATTATTTACCCACTTTAAATCCCAACACACACCACATACCATGTTTGATACAAATTATCATTTTGAAAATAGAAGCAAGACAAGGAAAACAGGGCAATGCTAAAATAAACTGGTGAGTAGTATAAGATGGAAACTAATATAGAAGAAAGAAAACAATGAATATAAATAATAACCATGGGATATCCTAAAAATACCTAGATGACCCATGGACGTACTCGGTTTGGAACCACCTTCCATCGTATGGTGAATCCCCTATGTCAAAACCCAACTAGCTGCCCTAACCTTACATCACTAGTGGAGCATCCCTTCTGGCCTGTGTACAGCTCTATAGGGTACTAACCCATGTAATCGAGGATGGAAAGAAACCATCACTCATTCAACTAAAAGAATCTCAGGAACCCATGGTGGTAGTAATACTATGTAAGTAGGATTCCTTAACACGCATGACTCATCTTACCTGTCATCACCGCACTTGCATACCCAAAGACAGAAACCCTATACGATAACCCATATAGGGGTATCCCTTCTATTGAGGTTCCCATTAGATATATATATATATATATATAGAATACATGTATTTGTCATATCATCTAAGGTGCCAACTGGGCCTTCACGCCTTGTCCATATCGAAACCATTTTCTAAAAACATTTATAGATCTGACCAGGCACACAAAATTTCCAAACACAAACCATTGTAAAAGTTAACACAACTTCACCCATAAGTTGGAAGATCCAAATGGGCCTTCAAGTCCAAAGTCTCTAATGAATTTTCTGTAAAAACATTCAAAATATTAAATAAAAATGCACAATATTATGAAATGTCCAAACAGCCACTTGAGCCTAACATTCATCGAAACGTGCACTAAAGGCGAAATCGGAACACCCTTTGAGAGTAAATTTCAAACCATTCATAAAAGCCACACAAAGGACCAAGCATTATTTTGAAAAAAAAAAACCATTTAGAAAACCACGATTTTTAAGAAAACGCTATTTTAAAGGTGTCATCTTTATTTGAGGGCACATCCATGTGTGCACCTTATGAACCCATGGATTTTCCAACATCCAATGGCTCAACAACAACAGAAATAAGATTTCAAACCCATTTCCACAAGGACTCCAATTTCATTGGAATCAATTCTGGCCATTCACATCATCAATAGAACACAAAATAATCCCCTTAAATCCATAAAACGCTTTTCAAATCATTTTTGACACAATTTCAAAGTTACAACATTGTCAAACAAAACACACCAAACCAAGTTCACAAACAAGCAATTACCATCACAACATAATTATAGCTAAACTGTTCACAAAACCCATAATTCCTCTTTACCAGAACAGATACATTTTATTAAACATTTTCGGTGCATAAACACATAAAATTAATTAAAAATTCAAACCAAAAGCATCATAAAAATGCGAATCACATAAAAAATTGATTGAAACAAAATTTGGAATTAATCAAAACCCTTTCACACCGGCATGGGTAATCCTACTCAATGAAGCTCCTTAAACTATTTTCCTAATAACTTCTAAAAAATTTAAAACAATATACCTAGAAAATTAAGTGTAATATAAATCTAGAAATCAAATAAAATGAATAATTTGAAGAATTCAAGTGTCAAAGTAATGCATCAGAAAGGATTATAGGATTCACCTACCTCAAATAAATCGTGGATGCCATGAAACTTCAAGGAGAGGGAGATTGCGAACTTGCGGACCAACTGAACATCTTAGAAAACTAGAAAAAATCACATATTACACCCTAGACATTAGGGTTAGTCCAAATATGAATGAAAAACACAATCTTAGAGGAAGAACACACTGGAAGGGAGGATTTTGTGTTCTATAGGGGAGGTAGAGGCATTGCAAAGGGGTTTTCGGTTCCCATCAGAAGACCTCTAGACCAGGGGTTTGGGTTTTCCAAAAAAAAGAAATGATTGGCCGGAGTGGGATAGGGAGAAGGGGGACCGTTTCTGCTATAATATTTCAAAGATGAGGTTTGGTGAGGGGAGGTTGGGTGGTCAGAGCGCAGAGGGGTGAGGGAGGTTGGTTGGTCGGAGCAGAGAGGGGTGAGGCATAACCACAGAGGGGTGAGGTCCAAGTGTGAATGGGTGAGGGCGGGCTGGAGTGAAGAGTGGAGAGGCTGGAGGCAGCCTGGATGGAGCATGGAGGGGCGTGGCTGGAGTGGCAAGGTGTGAGGCTGAAGCGTGGAGGGGTGAGGTAATAGAACCAAGGGAGCATCGAGGGTTGTTGTGCATAGATGGTATTGGGGTACAAGTAGACTAGGGTTTCCATTTTTTCATTTTATAATAATAATTATAATAATAATAATAATATAACCAAAAATAATAATAATAATACTAATATGATAATAATCTTAATCATAAAACAAATAATATAATAACAAATATTCTAATAAATATTATAATCATTTTCCTAATATAAATTAACAATAATAATATTAATAATATCTATAATACAGTAATAAAAATTATAATAATAATTATAATAATAATAATAATCATGTTATTAACATTTTTTCATTTCCTGAATAATAATAATATTAGTAACAATTTTAAAAATAATACTATTAATATCACTTTAGAAATAACAGTATTACCACAATTTAAAAATACTAATAATATTATTATCTATACAATAATATTATAATAATTATTAAGGAATAAACATTTATAAACTTTATTTATTTATTTTTTGATTTGGGTAATCGCACAGTCACCGGGTTGAAACCCACAAAAAATAATAATTCTAAAAAATGTTAACCTCACGTTCAACCCGAGCCTTAATGAGATAACCCAAATATAGTTAATAATAAAATCAATTTAAATTTAAAATTAAGGTTTTAATAATTCTCCCCACCAAAAAACTTTCTACCCCCAGAAAGTCACCAAGCCGAATGTTAGTCAAAGTTGATTCCATGCCCAAACAGAACCAGAAGAAACAGGGAATTTCCAGGGTGACTATTTTTTCCCAAAGTCACACCCGAACAATCTAGACAAAACCACAACAAAAAACCAGGGGAGAACGTGTGGGGGTTCTCTCCACCACAAGGATTCTACTAGCATGGAAATTTAACACCCAAACATACCACCCTAAAAGGGGGGTCCAACGTGGGAACTCCCAACCGATCCAAACTCACTTCTATAGCACAAGCAAAACAACAACTCCATTGAAACATGGAACTCTCGACCCATTCCAAAAAAAACCCCAAAAATAGAGGAAACCCTCTAAGAAGAACTTGACCCAAGTAGTGAACTAGAGCATAACTAAAATCATATATTCTTCCATAGGAACTTACATCTCCAACTAAACATAGTTAAACTGAGATCAACCCATAAAAGGTCTAAATAGACTTTTAAGAAAAATACATGATTCAGAAAACCACATCTAGACAAATAATACTGCTTAGTTTATTATAGATTGAGTCCATCGTAACTTCAAGATAAAACAATGAACTAATAACAATGTCAACACATTAAAATCAGAAAAACAATAACAAAAATACTTTAAATGTTCCACTATGAACATAGAACACAAAACCCAGACTAGGGATTCACACCCCCAGCAACTCCTGACTATGTCTGAGCTTCACCCCAAGACCTGTGTTTGGGGATCTTATGGATGAAACATCTCCTGCCTCACAGTCAGGAAATAGAATCCTTCATTCACAGTATCTTATTTAGGTGATGATTCTTTCAAAACTTCTCTAGATGACCTAGACACCTGCAACTATGGAAATTCTTCATAGGGATACGACATGATGACTTTTTGTTCCCTAAACATCCACACCGATGGAACACTATTGAACGGTCCGACGTACTAGAATCTGGAATCACTGAAAAGGAATCATTAGAAATTGGTCCCTCTGGCACACTCTACTAACCAGATGGAGATCTTTCACGAACAACAGGATGTGCTAGATTTCCAACTATCTTTTCTCTGGAGACTAACTCAACTAGGAATTCCTCATCCACCAGCTTCTCAAAATGATGGTCCTTAGATGGGAGGACCCCCTCATTTATCTTTGGATTAATACCCCCGTTGAATACATAAGTCTTTATCAAATCCTACGACACTACCTCTGAATAAAATGACACAAGTTCCTTGAAATGATCAACATACGTCTTCACCATCTGTTGGCCTTGTTGAATGTGCACAAGTTCTTTACTTTTCTTTATCTTCGCCTATTTAGGTATGAACCATTAGACCAAGATGGATTTAAATAAATCCCACATCATCCCAACATTAATTGATGGTGGGGAAAACAACTCTAATTCATCTAAATATGTACCTTAAAATAGACCCAAAATGTAACACCCCAAGCTTCCACGGTACGCTTCTCTTTGAATAATACAGTAGCGTGTGTTGTACGCAACTTCAAGATTATAACACGCCATGACCAATCAAAGTAGACGTTATGAATAGTAATACCCACTTTTTGAAATTTTATACCTTTTATCTTTCAAAATGGACTTCATTTTTGGATTCCTAATATCGAAATTATCCTAGGATGAAATGTTGGTTCTTTTTGGATAACTTTTATATTTTGATGAATAGTGAAAATTACTAAATTTTTATTAAAAACAACTTTTTTAATCGAAATAATTAATAGTGATAAATTATGAATTTGAGTGGTTTTAATGTATATTTAGAATATATTTTTACCATTTAATACGATGTTGGTCATTGGACATAATTTCACAATTAAACCAAACATAAACCAGAGTCCATCTTTTGATAGTTATTATCTCTTAAAAACACACTCTTTGTTTTAACAACAAGAATTAATTTTAAATTAATTTCTTCCACTTATGTGTTTTGAATTTGGAAAAAATGGATTCCATATTTGGAATCAGGATGTCCAAATTTTGTAATTAGTTAACTTTCATTTTTAGACATTTTGAATAATTACTTTGGTAAATATTTTATTTACCACGGTTAAAAGGTAAATCCGGTAAATAAGGGTAAGAAAAATAATATTATAATAATAATAAATTACCCTAAAACGTTTCCTAACATTATTGTTTGATAAATGTCCGACCATGGGCATCTTTGGATCGATTTTGGAACCCCATGGAGCCACTTGTTGGTGATAATGACACTTCATATTAATTAAGTTAAAATAAATACAAAAAAGACATAAGCATATATCTTTTAGAAAAACAATTTTTACATAAAGTTATATATGTTGAAATTTGAAAAACAATTTCCTACATAATGTTATTTTATTTATAATTTTTAAACATTAAATAATTTAATTTATTTATGGCACAATGATGATGCAGTAATTACCGTATTAATGAAATATTAAGATAATTGATATTATAAATACCCAAATAAATGTAATTTGAGACTTTTTGTAAATTACAATAATTTTATAGGTTAATATGAAATATTAGGATTATTTATATAAATTTTTTTTCTAATTAATAACGTTGTTATTAATTTATCAAAAACAAAATACCCAATAGTGTCAAAATTGACATAAAAGGGTTTTTAAAAACATATTATATTATTAATTAATAATCAATTACTAATAACATAAGGTTCATCCAAGAGACTTATATCATGATAGGTGTATCATTAATGGACCACTTGGGGGTCGCTTGGAGGTATATAGTATGTTTATTAACTATATAATATAAAAATACAAACTGACATGGTAAGTGTCAAACTAATTAACTAAGAGTCGAAACTAAAACATAAGGTCAATATAATGACCCAAACCTGTCTAAATTGTATTGGTTGAGTGGTTTTAGACACATCCCCACCTTATACTTTGAATTATCTACTTTTTAGCCATTAGAAACCGAATATGAATTTATTATAAAATAATATTTCTAGATTTTCCAAAGGTGCCCCTCACCCCTCTTATAAAAGGGAACTCCCCCTTCTCATTAATTCACGCCTTCAAAGCCTTTTGGTTCGGCCAAACCCTACTCAAATAATCTATCAACTTCCCTCACTAAAACCTAGAGGCCTTATTTGTATCATAAATCCAACCTAAGGAGCCCTTTTGATCAAATCAAAATGAAGAACCCGAAGAAGAGGTAATGTTTTCACGACCCTTTTTCAAGTTCATTTCTTCATCAACTTCTTGTTTTTTTGTTATTCCCATTCTAAAATAATCACTCCAGTATCTTTTATATACTGAGATTTTAATATAAATATGGTACAACCATATTCATTATTTTATCCATCCTATGAATGACATGTCACCATACGTGCGTGCGTACGGCTTACCGTCTCCACGTCATGGTGTAATTGTTATTCAAAACATTATTATTTGGATGGGTATAATAATGATGTGTAATTCATTTAAATAATAAATATAACATGATAATTATTCTGTATATATGATATACCAACCAATCATATATTATTTTAATATCAAAAGAATGATATTGTCGCTCTTGTGTATGTACGGACTACCGTCTCCACGAACGCGATGAGATTCATTCCCCATCGTATCCATTAAAGTATAATTCTCATTTGATGATTAAAAATAATTTTTAAGTACTTGATATAATTCCAGATATGAATAAGATACAACCTATCCATAACAAACACGGCTTATGTAAGAAAACATGTAAAATAAAATGAGTAAGTTAACACCTGAAATGACGAAAAAACTAAGATATTATTAACGAAGAAATGTTAAAAGATCATATATGACATCATATTAATGTATATGATTCTTGTATAATTTAATAACAATTATTTAACCATTATACAGGAGGTTAACCTACCATCAACCAAGGAAAAGTACAAGGTAAGGGTTATTTTACAATCTCTTCATTTTTCGAGGTTGTTTATACGTAAATATCCACTAGGACCTCTTTATCATCCACATCCATGTTTCTTAAAAATGAATTTCAAAACATTCTTAATATTTTACAGAATATGGGTTAAAGTCATTTATAACCTTGTTTGAATTTTATAAGAGGTTTATAAAGGAATATTTCCGTCATTTTCCAAACAAGGTCCTTTTTAACCTTTTCGAAAAAATTAAGTTAAGAATGTTTTTTTAACTTATACGGTGGGTGTGGCTATTTTCCTCCATTATAAGATCATCAAAGCTTCCCTTACAAGCTTTTAAGAATATTTTCAAAATAAATATTTTCTTTATGTGACTCTTAAATTATTTCAAAATATAAAGAGATATGTCTCTCTAAAAAAAGGTTTTGATTTCATCTATGTCAACATCCTTTGATGGATTTTAAGTTTATTTGAAGTTGATTTATTATGATACAATACTTCCATATTGTATTGAAGTTTTTGTGATATGTTTGACTGTGGATGTGCTATTTTTATACCACTCATTTTTTTTGGTTAAATTATTGACATTTCGTATGCTAGTTTTAATACTAATGTTTATGATATATTTAAACCTTTTCATATGAGAAATGTATTGGACTTATTAAGTGAAGGGTGGAGCCCACTATAGCTTCTCGATGCATCGGTAGGTCTCATGAGACAACTAGACATGGAATTGGCCGAGGCCTTTCCCAATTTTATTTATGGTTTTGGACGAGGCCTTAATCATTTTAGACGTCTTGTCCGAGGCCTTGACAAAATATTTCAGAATGTCTGGCATTATACATTCCCTCATTATGGAAATAATATTGATGGTTCATGTGGTCATTAGACTAGAAGAATACCCATGATTATGTTTTATTATGGAATTATTTACTCATCTCATGTTCTTTCCGTAAAAGTATTCATGTATATTATTGGTAAGGGAATGTTGTTTCAATTATTTACCATGCTTAATATTTATGTCATTTTCCGTTGTATTACTTACCCTTACTGAGTGTTTGAGCTCACCCCTTTCAATGTTTTATTTTTTCCCAGGATATGAAGAAGTTAGTTATGAGTGACCTGTAGGCATAATCTAGGATTCTTGGATGTTCCTAATGAAATATATTTGTGTTGTATTTATCTTCAAGATATAAAGTTGAACATATGTATGAATCTTGTTTCCAATAATACTAAACTGATCGGTCTTTCGAGACATGATTTCCTTGTGATCATGCCAATGTTATGTAATAATGCACCGACTCTGGGTAACTAGGGTCGGGGAGTTATAGTTGGTATCAGAGGAAGTTTAGTACAAACCATGGAAGCTAGATTTAGATAAACTCTGATTAGAGCACATAGATCTAAGATGGACTTTGAGGATTATTATAGAAGAACTTCCTATAATTTTGGTATTGTAGTGATTTTGTGAGTTTTCTGATCAATACATCCCTGTCTGGATATGAGCAGGTAGAGGCGGCTCTGGCACAGATGTACCTAGGGGTAAAACCCAAAACACCGCTTTGATCTAGACTCGAACAAGAACGGGTGCACGACAACGGGCCTTGCTGCACTCTTGGTTACGACACTCCTAGGGGATATGCTTAGGATAACTCTCATTTTAATTACAAATCATTATTAAGGGTTTATGATTATATACTTCCTCAAAGAAACATTTTTATGATTATGGATTATATCCATAAATAGTTCAATTTATGTTAAGTGTTTTATAAGTATGGAATTATGTATTTTGATTCATAAACTGATCTAGTTTATTCCATTGTTTAGAAATGGCACCTAGTGGAAGAAATGGAAACCATATAAATTAATGCACTCCATGTTGGGATTTCCCACCTACACAAGATAATTATAGTGGAGCTGGTGATACAACTGGTTCTGATCAGCTTATCACCATACCGGGACAACTCACTCAGGTTATGAATAATAACCTTACCCATATGGAGCACCCTGATCCACAGCATGGAGGGTCAATGTTAGATCGCTTCATGAGGAAAAAACCACCAACATTCAATGGGAGTACAAATCCATTGGTAGCTGAGCAATGGATAAGATCCCTAGAGAAAATATTTCAGGCTTTGGGGAGTAGTGAAAGGGAAAAAGTTGTCATGGAATTTTATCGCCTCACTAGAGATACTGATCAATGGTGGTCATTGATTCAAAACATGAACGAAGATGATGAAGTATCAAATATGGAATGGAAGGAGTTCAATGATCTGTTTTTAGAAAAATACTTTCCTCGTGACCATCGAGCAGATATGGAAAGGCAATTTCTGAGTCTGAGGAAAAAGGAGGATGAGAATGTCACAAAGTATGAGGCTAACTTTACAAGGATATCAAGGTATTCTAGAGATTATATACGTAACCCAAGAAGTAAGATTTATCGTTTCTTTAGTGGGTTAAAACTGTTTATCCATCGAGCATTAGTCTCACAATCCTTCTCATCGTACGAAGACATTGTCTCATGTGATATCAAGACAGAGAAAAAATTCTCTAAGTCATATGAATTTAAAGCAAAGCAAGAGAAGAAGAGATATGCTGATCAATCTGGGAATGGAAATAAAGGGAAGAAGGGAAAAGTTGAATATCCATCCTACAGTAAATGTGGGAAGAAACACCCCGGTACTTTCTTAAAAGGAATGGGAGTCTGTTACAAGTGTGGTGAAAAAGGCCACCAAACTCGTGATTGCAAGGGGAAGAAGGAAGCTATCGATGTCCAATGCTACAATTACAGGGAGATGGGACATTATGAAAGTGAATGTCCTAAGCGTCAGGGGAACTTAACTTAGAAAAGGCCAAGGGATCAAGGCCACGCTTATGCTATCACTACTGCTGAGGTAGAATCTCCGAAAGACATGGTGGCAGGTAATTTAATGGTTTCCTCAAGTTTAGAAAATGCATTATTTAATTCTGGATCATCGTATTATTTCATATCTTCCCATTTTGCTAAGAAAATTACATATTTCCAATTTGATTTAACAAGGGAGTTGTCAGTTAAAACTCCTAAGGGAAGTATCATTACAACAAAGTTTTGTGAATCAGTCCCCATTAGAGCATATAAATGGTGTTTATCCACTGGTCTCATCATCATACCTATGATTGAGTTTGATATAATCCTTGGTATGGATTGTCTTTTGGACCATGATGCAAAGATTTATTGTAAGAAGGTGTAGGTTATGATTTTTGATCATGATGATAAGGAACACCTTATCTTTAGAGCAGAATCGTCACCACCTAATTCTTATCTAGATCCACCCCCATTAGCTCAACTAAATTCAATTATTGGGTAGGAAGAGAATGAAATTACAGTGGGTGAGGAAAGGAATGTTCAAATAGAGGATGTATCTATTGTGAAAGAATATGTGGATGTGTTTCCGAAAGATTTACCTGGACATCCTCCAGAACGAGAAGTTGAGTTTTCCATTGATTTAATTCCTGGATCAAGGCATATATTGAAGACCCCTTATAGAATGGCCACTATGAAATTAGTCGAACTAAAGAAACAACTAGAGGAATTGAGTAATAAGGGATTTATTCGACCTAGTGTTTCTCCATGGGGAGCCCCTGTCCTTTTTGTTAAGAAGAAATATGGATCTATGAGGTTATATATCGACTACATGGAGATCAATGCTATAACAATAAAGAACAAGTATCCCCTACCTCGCATTGATGATTTATTTGACCAACTGCATGGAGCTCAATACTTTTCAAATATTGACCTTCGATCTGGATACCATCAGTTGTGTGTGAAGAAGGAATACATTCCAAAGACAGCATTTCAAACTAGCTACGGGCATTATGATTTTACAGTAATGCCTTTTGGATTGACTAATGCACCCTCTGTATTCATGGATCTGATGAATAGAGTTTTCAAGGAATATCTCGATGAATTTATGGTGGTATTTATTGATGATATCTTGGAATACTCCAAAATCTAAGAAGATCATGAAAATCACTTGCGCATTATCCTGAAGACTCTGAGAAGACATGAATTATATAGGAAGTTTAGCAATTGTGAAATCTGGCTTTAGGAGATTTCTTTTCCTGACCATATTGTCTCTAAAGATGGAATCTCTTTTGATCCTTCTAAGACCAAGGCAATCCAAGAATAGCCTGCACTGACGAGTATAACTGAGGTATGTAGTTTTATTGGTTTATCAGGTTATTATCGATGTTTAGTCCAGAATTTTTCCCAGTTGGCTAACCCATTAACAAAGATCACACGTAAAAGGGTTAAATTTTTTTGGACAAAAGAGTGTGAAGAATGTTTTGAAGAACTGAAGAGAAGATTAGTCAATGCACCTATAATGACTCTAGCATCGGGGAATGATGGGTTTGTTATTTATAGTGATGAATCAATGAAAGTACTTGGTTGTTTCCTTATGCAGAATGACAGGTTTATTTCCTATGCATCACGATAGTTGAAAATTCATGAGAAAAACTATCCTACTCATGATATCGAGTTAGAAGTTATGATCTTTGCTTTGAAGATATGGAGACAATACCTATATGGTGAAAAATGTGAGATTAATACTGATCAAAAGAGTTTGAATTATATTTTCTCACAAAAAGAACTCAACATGAGGCAAAGGAGATGGCTTGAATTACTCAGGGATTATGATTGTATGATACACTACCACTCGGGTAAGGCAAATAAGGTGGCAGATGCTTTGAGCAGAAAAGATCATCGAGTTTTGAACATGATGAGAATTGAAAGGGATCCTATTTTCATGGATCTAGTGAAGATGGATATGAGAATTACCATGGAAGGTGAGACATTGATAATTTTTCAAATGTTTTCCAAACCATATTTACTAGAAAGGATTAAGAGTTCTCAGACCGATGATAAAGAATTTCAAAAGAAGATTAAAGCTGTGAATGATGGGAGATTGAGATACTTTGTGTATGAAGAAGGAATTTTGAAATTTGGGAAGAGAATTTGTGTTCCCGATATACCTGATCTAAAAAGGGAATTGTCGGACGATGCTCATAGTTCCAATTTCTCTATACACCTTGGGAGCACTAAAATGTATAGAGACTTGAAGGAACATTTTTGGTGGGACAACATGAAGAGGGAGATTACTGATTTTGTGTCAAGATGTATGGTTTTTCAACAAGTGAAAGCTGGAAGGCAATATCCTGGAGGAGTCATGCAACCTCTTCCCATACCGGAGTGGAAATGGGACAATATTACGATGGACATTTTCATGGGGCTACCAAAGACTACTTTAAGGAATGATGCAATATGGGTTATTGTTGATCGTCTTACCAATTCAACACATTTTCTTTCTATAAGAGAAGATCTACCACTGGAATGTCTAGAAAGACTATATATTAATGAAGTTGTGAGACTTCATGGATTACCCCTATCGATTGTTTCTGATCGCGATCCCCGTTTTACTTCAAGATTCTGGAAGAGTCTTCAGAAATCCCTAGATACTGAACTTCAGTTGAGCACTGCCTACCACCCTCAAACAGATGGACAATCAGAACGGACTATACAAACCTTAGAAGACATGTTGAGATCCTGCTCGCTTGACTTTCAGGGTATGTGGGATCAATATTTACCTATGGTAGAATTTTCCTATAACAATAGCTTCCATTCGAGTATTCAGATGTCACCATATGAAGTGTTATATAGAAAGAGATGTCGCACACCAACCTGTTGGGATGACGTTGGTGAAAAAAAACTTGTAGGCCTGGAACTGGAGGAGGAAACGATGGAAAAGGTGAAGGTAATCCAAAACCATATCAAATCAGCTTAAAGTAGGAATAGGATCTATGCCGATAATCGAATGAAGGATTTGGAATTTCAAGTCGGTGATCTTGTTTTCCTGAAGGTATCTCCATGGAAGGGAGTGATACGTTTCGGAAAGAAAGGTAAATTGAGTCCCAGGTACAGCGGACCTTTCAAAATTCTAGAACGAATTGGGACTGTAGCTTACCATTTGGCAATGCCGCCAAATCTCTCCAAAGTTCACGATGTGTTCCATGTATCACTGTTGAGGAAATACATGCCTGACCCAATGCATGTACTCACCAATGAAGAATTAGAACTGGAACATTATCTGTCTTATTGCGAAGATCCCATCAGGATTCTTGATACGAGAGAACAAGTGCTGAGAAATTAGACGACTTGTCTGGTAAAAGTTCTATAGAGAAACAATAAAATGGAAGAGGCAACGTGGGAACCCGAGGAACTTATGAAGAATAACCACCCGGGTCTTTTTATGCAGTAATATACTAGAAATTTAGAAGACAAAATTATTTTAAGGAGGTGAGAATGTAACACCCCAATCTTCCACGGTACGCTTCTCTTTGAATAATACAGTAGCGTGTGTTGTACGCAACTTCAAGATTCTAACACGCCGCGACCAATCAAAGTAGCTGTTATGAATAGTAATATCAACTTTTTGAAATTTTATACATTTTATATTTCAAAATAGACTTCATTTTTGGATTCGGAATATCGAAATTATCCTAGGATTAAATTTTGGTACTTTTTGGATAACTTTTATATTTTGATGAATAGTGAAAATTACTAAATTTTTATTAAAAACAGCTTTTTTAATCGAAATAATTAATAGTGATAAATTATTTATTTGAGTGGTTTTAATGTATATTTAGAATATATTTTTACCATTTAATATGATGTTGGTCATTAGACAAAATTTCACAATTAAACCGGACATAAACAAGCGTCAATCTTTTGATTGTTATTATCTCTTAAAAACACTCTTTTTGTTTTAACGATGGGAATTAATTTTGAATTAATTTCTGCCACTTCTGTGTTTTGAATGTTTAAAAAAGGATTCCATATTTGGAATCAGGATTTCCAAATTGTGTAAATAGGTAACTTTCATTTTTTGACATTTTGAATATTTACTTCGGTAAATATTTTATTTACCATGGTTAAAGGGTAAATCTGGTAAATAAGGGTAAAAAATAATATTATAATAATAATAAATTACCCTAAAACATGTCCTAACCTTATTTTTTGATACATTTCTGACCATGGGCATCATTGGGTCGATTTTAAGACCCCATGGATCTACTTTTTTTTGATAAGGACACTTTATATTAATTAAGTTAAAATAAATACAAAAAAGACAGAAGCATATATCTTTTAGAAAAACAATTTTTATATAAGGTTATATATTTTGCAATTTCGACTATAAATATACATTTAAAATCTAAAACGATTTCCTACATAAATCTATTTCATTTATAATTTTTAAAAATTAAATAATTTAATTTATTTATGACACAATGATGATACAGTAATTACCGTATTAATGAAAGATTAAGATAATTGATATTATAAATACCCAAATAAATGTAATTTGAGACTTTTTGTAAATTACTATACTTTTCTAGGTTAATATGACATATTAGGTTTATTTATATAAATTTGTTTCGAAGTAATAATGCTTTTATTAATTTATCAAAAACAAAATACCCAATAGTGTCAAAATTGACATAAAAGAGTTTTTAAAAAAATATTATATTATTAATTGATATTAAATTCCTAAAAATCTAAGGATCGTCCAAGAGACTTATATCATGATAGGTGTATCATTAATGGACCACTTCGGGGTAGCTTGGAAGTATATAGTAAGTTTATTAACTATATAATATAAAAATACAATGTGACATGGTAAGTGTCAAACTAATTAACTAAGAGTCAAAACTAAAAGATAAGGTTAATATAATGACCCACACCTGTCTAAATTCTATTGGTTGAGTGGTTTTAGACCCATCCCTACCTTATACTTTGAATAATAAAATTTGGATCCATTATAAACTGAATATGAATTTATTATAAAATAATATTTCTAGCTTTTCCAAAGGTGCCCCTCACCCCTCTTATAAAAGGGCACTCCCCCTTCTCATTAATTCACAACTTCAAAGCCTTTTGGTTCGGAAAAAACCTGCTCAAATACTCTATCAACTTCTCTCACTACAACCTAGAGGCCTTATTTTGATCAGAAAGCCAAACTGAGGAGCCCTTTTGATCAAATCAAAAGGAAGAACCCAAAGAAGAGGTAATGTTTTCACCACACTTTTTCAAGTTCATTTCTTCTTCAAATTCTTCTTTCTTTGTTATTCCAATTCTAAAATAATAACTCCAGTATCTTTTATATACTTAGATTTTAATATAAATATGGTACAACCATAGTCAGTACTCTATCCATCCTATGAATGACATGTCACCATACGTGCGTGTGTACGGCTTACCGTCTCCACGTCGTGGTGTAATTGGTATTCAAAACATTATTATTTGGATGCGTATAATATTGACGTGTAATTCATGTAAATAATAAATATAACATTATAATTATTCTGTATATATGATTTACCATCCAATTATATATTATTTTAATATCAAAAGAATGATATTGTCGCTCGTGCGTACGTACGGACTACCGTCTCCACGAACGCGATGAGATTCAGTCCCCATCGTATCCATTCAAGTATAATTCTCATTTGATGATTAAAAATAATATTTAAGAATTGATATAATTCTGGATATGAATAATATTCAACCTATCCAAAAAAAACATGGCTTATGTAACAAAATATTTAAAAGAAAAAGAGTTAGTTTACACCCGAAATGACGATAATACTAAGATATTATTAACAAAGCAATGTTAAAATATCATATATGATATCATATTAATGTATATGATTATTGTATAATTTAATAACAATTATTTCACCATTATATAGGAGGTTAACCTACCATCAACCAAGGAAAAGTACAAGGTAAGGGTTATTTCACAATCTCTTCATTATTCGAGGTTGTTTATACGTAAATATCCACTGGGACCTCTTTATCATCCACATCCATGTTTCTTAAAAATGAATTTCAAAACATTATTACTATTTTAAAAAATATGGGTTAAATTCATTTATACCCTGGTTTGACTTTTATAAGAGGTTTATAAAGGAATCTTTACGTCGTTTTCCAAACAAGGTCATTTTTATCCTTTTCGACAAAATTAATGTAAGAATGTTTTTTTAACTTATACGGCGGGCACGACTATTTTCCGCCATTATAAGATTGTCAAAGCTTCCCTTACAAGATTATAAAAATGTTTTCAAAATAAATATTTTCTTTATGTGAATCTTAAATGATTTCAAAATATAAAGAGATATGTCTCTATAAAAAACGGTTTTGATTTCATCTATGTCAACATCCTTTGATGGATTTTATGTTTATTTGAAGTTGATTTATTATGATACAAAACTTCCTTATTGTATTGAAGTTTTTTTGATATGTTTGACTGTGGATGTGCTATTTTTATACCATTCATTTCTTATGGTTAAAGTATTGACATTTCGTATGCTAGTTTTAATACGAATGTTTATGATATGTTTAAACCTTTTCATATGAGGAATGTATTGGACTTAGTAAGTAACGGGTGGATCCCGCTATAGATCCTCGATGCATCAGTAGGTCTCATGAAAAAACTAGACGTGGAATCGGCCGAGGCCCTTTCCCAATTTGATTTATGGTTTTGGCCGAGGCCTTAATCATTTTAGATGTCTTGGCCGTGGCCTTGAGAAAATGTTTCAGAATGTTCGACATTATACATTCCCTCATTATGGAAATAATATTGATGGTTCATGTGGTCATTCGACTAGTAGAATACCCATTATTATGTTTTATTATGGCATTATTTACTCATCTCATTTCTTTCCATAAAAGTATTCATATATATTATTGGTAAGGTCATGTTGTTTCAATTATTTACCATGCTTAATATTTATGTCATTTTCTGCTGTATTACTTACCCTTACTGAGCGTTTGAGCTCACCCCTTTCAATGTTTTATTTTTTCCCAGGATATGAAGAAGTTAGTTATGAGTGACCTGAAGGCATAATCTAGGAGGCTTGGATTTTACTAATGAAATATATTTGTGTTGTATTTCTCTTCAAGATGTAGAGTTGAACATATGTATGAATCTTGTTTCCAATAATTCTAAACTGATCGGTCTTTAGAGACATGATTTCCTTGTGATCATGTCAATGTTATGTAATAATGCACCAACTCTGGGTAACTACGGTCGGGGGGTTACACAAAACAACCTGCATTCTGACAACTTCAAAAGTTTCCAATACCCTGAAGATATGCTCGACCTCTTCAGTCCACTATGCTACCCCTAAGGGACACCTATCTCTCTAAAGGATAGGCATTGTCTGAGAAAGACCAAAAACTGGGCATGCCTTATCGGTAACCATTGGGACCTTTCTGGGGGGCATTTTCTTAAGAACATACAAAAAACAAATCAAAAACCAATATCAAGATGTAACAAAATCAATGAAAGAACCTTGATCCAAAAACAACCATCTCAAAAACTAAATAAATATAAACCCATCCAGAAAACGTCCCTTTGAAAACCCACCTTTAGAAAACAAGTTCAATCCTTTAATTTCAAATAAACACCCATGTCATCCAATGAACTATCACATATGCATCCATCCATTCCTTTTCTTCACAAATTCAAAAAAATACCAAATTTTCAAGCCAAAAAATCTCCCTTTAAAACCAATTTTACCAATCCCAAAACTATTTAAAATGAATAATCATAATTGAAAATTTTCCTTTTTCATTTTCAAAAACACACTTACAAAAACCAGAACCAAGATGAAACACCACTTACACCAAACTTCCATAGAGAGGGACAGGTGTCTATAACCAACTCGGTGACATGGTAGTGAGCCATGACCCAGGTAGGAAATAATACTAAGAGGATCTTGAACCAGGCACTTAGATGTCACACAAGTCAATACTCCTTGTAAAATCACTACATAACACATGCTCACCTCCATTGTCATCCCTCGGTCTAAACAAACTTGAACAATACAAGGACTCAATTCCCGAACTACCCCTGGCGACTCAATGTTTGGAAGAAGTGATAGTTCATGATGCTCTTCTAGTACCTACATCCCAAGTCTTAACTATACTAATCTGCATATACTAGACACCCCAAATAACAAGGGTCTGGCTCTGATACCATTTTTTCATGAACCCACCCTGGTCGACTTTGAACTGGTCACTCGATCTGGTCTGTGGCAAGACCCTAAGGGTGTTCCTAATCCTCACAAGCTGGAAACTAGTGTGGGGCATCAAAATTTAACCATTCGGAATTATTTGGACCATGAACAAAATATAACCAAATAAATAAAGACTGAATATAAAAATAAAAACTAATAGTGGAAAGAAAATAAAACTGCACATACCTCCATGGGACCTTCCAGGTCACCACCCAGCCAAAGACCAACCATGCTCAAATAATGATAAACTTATACATGAGGACCTGAGAAAAGGGAACCTGAAACTGAAATTATAAAATAGGCGTAAGCATTAAATTTCTCAATAGATATTCCAAAAGTGAACCACATAATCCAAGTGTTTCCATTCCCAAAACAATCCATTAATGCTAGTTTTAAATACAATTATAAAACATGGTTTTTCACATTATAATAAAACAACATAATTTACCCACTTCAAAACCCAATGCACACCTTGTACTATTTCTGAAGCAAATTACCATTTTGTAAACTGAATTAAGACAAGGAAAACAGGGAAGTGCTAAAAAAATAGGTGAGTAGTAAAAGAAGGAAACTAATATATAAAAAAGTAAAAAATAAATATAAATAATAACCACAAGCGAGCCTAAACATCCCTAGAATACCCCTAGACATACTCTGTTCGGAACCACCTTCTGGTGTATGGTGAATCTTCTATGTTAATAACCAACTAGCTGCCCAAACATGTCCTCACTAGTGGAGCATCCCTCCTAGCATGTCTACAACTCTAGGGGTACTAACCCTTATAATCAGGGCTAGAAAGAAACCATTACATGGTCAACAAGAAGAAGCCCACACACCAGTGGTGGTAGTAATTCTATGTAAGTAGAAGGCCCTCGCATGCATGACTCATATTACATATCATCACCACACTTTCCAACCCCAAACACGGACACCCTATATGACAACCAATAAAGTGATATCCCTCTTGTAGAGGTTCCCATTAGATATATATATATATAACATACATGTATTTTTCATATCATCCAAGGCTCCAACAAGGTTGTCATGTCATGTCTATATATAAACCATTTTCTAAAACCATTTATAACTCAAAACTGGAACACACAATTTCCAAACACAACCCATTCTAAAATTTAACACAACTTATCCCCTAAGTTGGAAGAGCCAAATGGGACTTTAAGTCCAAAGTATCTGATTCATTTTCAGTAAAACCATTCCAAATCTTAAAAAACATACAATCATATAAAATGTACAAATAGCCCATTGATCCTAACATTCATAAAAACACACACTAAAGGCCAAATGGGCACACCTTTTGGGATTACATTTCAATCCTTTCATAAAAGTCGTACAAAGGACCAAACCTTATTTAGGAAACAAAAACTTTTTGAAAACCAAGGTTTTTTAGAAAACACTATTTCAAAGGATCCATATTCATTTGAGGGAACATCAATGTGTGCACCTAGTGCACCCATGGATGTGCCAAAATCCAATGGATAAACAACAAAAAAGATGAAATTTCAAAACCATTTACACACGGAATCCAATTTCTTTGAAATCATGATTGACCATTCACATCATTAATAGAACACAAAACAATCCACTTAAATCCATAAAATCCCTTTTCAAATCATTTTTAACACAATTTACAAGTTACAATTTTGTCAAACCAAACAAACCAAACCAAGTTCATAAACAAGCAATTATCATCACAACATAACTACAGCTAAATAGTTCATAAAACCCACAATTCCTCTTTACAATAACAGAGACATTTTATTAACCATTTTGGGAGCATAAACACATAACATTAATTAAAAATTCAAACCACAAACTTCATCAAAATTTGAACCACATATAAAAATTTATTGAAACAACATTTTGTATTAATCAAAATCCTTTCGCACTGGCACGAGTAAGCATATTCAGGGAAGCACAGTAAAACAATTTTATTAATAACTACTAAAATTTTTAAAAAACTACACAAGGCCAATTAATCTTGATATAAATATATAAATCAAATAACATAAATAATTTTAAGAATGAAAGTGTCAAAGTAATGCATCTGAAAGGATAACCAGATTCGCTTACCTCAAATCAAGCATGGATGCGATGAAACTTCAAGGAGAGGGAGATCGAGACCTTGAAGACCAATCGTAAAACCTAGACAACTAGAATAAAGAAAACATTACACTCCAGCCATTAGGGTTATGCCAAATATGAAGGAAAAATACAATCTTAGTAAAAAAACACACCAGAAGGGAGAAGTCTGCATGTCATAGGGGAGGCAGAGGTTCTGCGAATGGGGTTTTGGTTCGCATTAGAATACCACCAGACTAAGGGGTTTGGGTTTACGGAAAGGTTTTTGGCTGGCCAGAGTAGGAGAGGGAGAAGGGGGACTGCTGCAGCTGTGGGCCACCAGAGATGAGGGCTGGTGAGGGAAGGTCGGGTGGCCAGAGTGCGGAGGGGGGAAGCCGGAGTGTGGAGGGTCGAAAGCTAGCCAGAGCACGGAGGGGCCAGACCGAAGGGCAGAGGGGCGAGGAAAGAGAACTAGGGAAGGGTGAGGGTTTCTATTCATGCATGGGATGGGGGTGCAGGTAGCCTAGGTTTTCCCTTCATTCATTTTATTTAAATAATAATAATAATAATAAAAATCAGTAATCATAATAATAATAATAATTTGATAATAATAGTAATAGTAAATCCAATAATATAATAATAAAAATTCTAGTAAATATTATAATCATTTTCCTAAAAAAATAACAATAATAATAATAATATCAATAATAAAATAATAAAAAATTGAATAATAATTATAATAATAAAAATCACATTATTAACATTTTTTCATTTATTTAAAAATAATAATATTAACAACAAATTTAAAAATAATAACATCAACATCACTTTAGAAATAATAGTATTACCACAATTTTATAATATTAATATTATTATTATATACACAATAATAATAATAATAATATTATTATTATTATTAAGGTGTAAACATTTATAGAATTTATTTATTTATTTGTATTTGGGTAATCACATAGTCACCGAGCCAAAACACACCAAAAATAACAATCCTCAAAAACTTTAACCCTATGTTCAACCCGATCCTTGACTAGAGAACCTGGAACCAAGAAATAATAAAATAAAAGTAAATTTAAAAGTTGAGGTGTGGCACTTCAACTACCGCAATAGAGAATATAATTATCTAGACTCTGTCACAGCTCCTGTAAAAACTTATTAATCCACAATATCTTTATGTAACCATCCGTGATCATGATATATTCTTATTTTGTAGTAGACAAGGAAATACACTTCTAAAGTCATTATTTCCATGAGACTCATCCCCATGAAAATGATATTAGGTACCCTGATATGTATTTCCTTATGTCAAAATCTCCATCCATATTAGCATATGGGTATCCTTCCAAAATAGGTTTACCATTTCCAAAACATAAGCAATGACTAGATGTAATTGATAGATACATCAATATCCATTTGAACATTATCCAATGACCCTTTTTGGGATTTTATAAGAATATTTTAATGAAACCAAATTCATGAGTAATATATGGCCTGGTTCATGCCATAGTATACATAATACTACCTACTGGAAACTGATATGGATCTTTTTCTATCTCTGGTTTATCCTCCTAATTTGATGGACTCTAACTTATCATGTGTTTGAAAAGACTTTCAACTGGAGTACCAACTGGTTTTTCATTACTCATGATGAATCTTTCAAGAACATTATCAATGTATAACATCTAATATATCCAAATATTATGATTTCTCCTATCACGAATAATAATCATACCAAGAATTTGAGTAGCATCTCCCAAGTCCTTCATTTCAAAATACATGTCCAACTCCTTCTTAAACCTACCAATCATGGTGATATCTCTTCCAATAACCAATATATCAACAACATAAGGAAACAATATAATGAAATTTCCATCAAAAAACTATTTTATGAAAACAAAATGATCATCATTCGTCCTCCTGTACTCATTTTTCACCCCGAATGAGTCGAATTTCCTATACTATTTCCTCAGTTCTTATTTCAAACCATATAAAATTTTCATAAGTTTTCATAACCGATTTTATTTACCATTCACTTGAAATCCCTCTAGATACTCCATGTAAATATCCTCATCAAGATAACCATGTAATAATTTTGTATTTACATCTAGTTGTTGAACCTCTTGGTTTATAATAGCCTCCAATACAAGAACAACTCTGATAGAAGTCATTGTTACCACAGGAGAAAACATTTCATTAAATTCCATACCTTTCTTATAACTAAATACCTTTACAACCAATAAATTTTTATATCATGGCTTTGAGTTTCCATATTCTCCTTTTATTTCGTACACACACATGTAATTGTAATCCTTATTTAAATGTGGTAACTCCAATAAATCAAATATATAGTTCTTTTGAAAATATCTCAACTCTTCTTGTAAGGTATTATTACATTTAATATTTTGCTGGATTCATATTACATCATCATAAATATCAAGATATCCACCATCAATGATCATCACATAGTCATGTGGTGAGTATCTATGAATCGGTTGTCCTTCTCTGGTCGATCTCATCAACTTTGTTTTAGGGTAATATATTATATAAGATCATGTGATGGAGACATATCAGTAGATGATGAAATATTACCTAGTAGGGATGTATCATCAGTTTCACATCTCTCTCTCTCAGTAACTAGAACTAATGGTGGTGAGACTAGTTCCAGATTGACTGGAATCTCCTTAGGTTGCATCTTCTCTACATTTTATGAATACTTAAAATATTCAATCATATGATCCTCAAGAAACCACACATATTTTCCTCCAATGAACCTCCGACTAATAGGACACGAGTGTTGATATCCATACTCCTCATTATAATATCACAAAAAGATACATTGATTTCCTTTTCTATTCATATTTTCCCACTCATATTTTAGGATATGAAAAAATTCCTTATCACTTAATACTCTCAAGTGTTTTTATAAAACATCTTTACCTATCCAAAATTTTTCTAGAACATTTTAGTTTAGTGGAACTGATCGAGAAAGGTTGATAAGATCAATTGTGATCCTCATTTCCTCCACCCAATTGGTTTTTGGAATCTTTTAATTTGAGAGAATACACCAGAATCTCTCTCAAATTATTTTATCCATCCTCTCAACAACACTTTTATGGTGAGGTGTCTTTACTGCTTATTTTTTCAGCCTAAAGTTGAAACTCCTTATGTACTCCTAAAATGTACCATAATACTCTCTGTTATTGAGTCATTTCACACAATTCAATCATCTACATGTTTCTCTTTCTACCTTCATAAGAAGTTGCTTGAAAATATCCTTCACTTGATTATTATTTCTCATAGAGAAGGGCCATACACTTCTAGAATGGTCATATATGAATGTAAAAAAGTAAATAACACCTCTTATTAACTTAACGATCACCCTATAGACATCATTGTGAATCAGATCTAAATCATTTTTGTTTTTGGATGCTAAATAACCATGAAATGATACTTTGTGTTGTTTACCCATGATGCAATAAACACAAGTATCCAAATGTGTAGATTTTTTTCCAAGTAATAGATCCTATAGAGCATTTTTATTCCTCTCTCACTCATTTGACCAAGACACCAATGACAAAATTATGTAGGAACATCTTTTCCAACTGTATTGACCTCCACTCTATATGGTCCGACATCTAATAAAAAATATATGTATCTTTCCTTCCTTTCACAATTTCAGTGTTAAATTTGGTATGATTCCATTTCCCATCACTAAAGGATATGAGATATCCATCATAATCAATAATTCTAGTGGATATTAGATTGAGGAAAATATTAGGAACATGCCTCACATGCTTCAACAGTAACCTGCATCCAATATTAGTTTCCAGAAAAATATTACTAATATTTGTGATTTTGGATGTACCATCATTTCTCATATTTACATGTTGAAAGAGCGCTGTCGTGGGCACCCTCAAATGATTAATGTGATTTTGGGGTACTTAGGTGCAACAGAGTGGCTGACCAAGGTCGTTTCTCAAAGGAGGAAGTATATTTAAATCAAATTTTTAAAGGTATTCTAAAAATAAAATAAAATAAAATAAAAACACTACTTTAAATGATGTGGTTTGGTTATAATTCATCAATCTAGAAGAAGTTTTCTGGAAGAAGATTGTATTTTTTTTTTGTTTTTAGTTTTGAAATGAAGTTCAATTAAAATGACACAACAAAAGGATGTTTTTTAGACAATATTTAAAAGATGTAATCGATCTAACTCTACCTCTTCAATAATTTAATAATAATTAATATTAATATTAATATTCACTTAATTATGATCCCTTAATTTGTTAAACCCCGAACCCTACGGGAATTAACCTTACAACAAAGATGAAATTAATTTAACCCTAGGCTAGATTCAGAACATGCTATCGTAGCACCCTGCTTTGATTGATGTTATAAAGCTAGCTTATGGTCAGTGGTAAATTAAGGCACATCACCACTCTGGAAATGAGGATTAATTGAGTTTAGGGATTTTATTTGAACTATACAAATTGATCTCGTGTGTTCTTGTATTACCGATTAAGATCACGCTCTCCCAATTCACACAAATCCCGACCGCACGCGTTTTGTGTTAATTGTTCAATTTCTCACTTAGTTTCTTATAATTTAAAAACTCAATTAATGGATCATGTTTAGTGAATTACATTAGATCATTTATTAAAAATAAATGAATTAATAAGGTTATAGGTAGATCAATTACTAAAAATAACTACTCTTCCAGGGGCGGTGTAGTCATCGTAGAAGCGAATTGCATTTGCAATGGTTTAGAATGGGTATAACCTAATCAAACTTATAATATTGAGTTATAGCCCAAAGAGGAATATTAATGAAGACTAAAAATGAAAAAAACAAAAGAAAATAGAATAAATTAAATAGGAACTAAGAAGTTTATTGAAAGAGAAAAAACATTACAACAAAGAGCAGGAAGAGAAGAGCAATTTGGAGGATATTTTAGCTTGAAAGCTTCCCTCCTCCAATGGTGAATTGAAAGGGCAAGGAACCACTTATCCTCTGCTCCCAATCCTATAAGGCACGTCCCAACCCCTCTAAATGATAAAAACACTAATTTATAGAGGGGAGGGGAGGCTAGGTTTAAAGAGGTTTCTAGTGTGAATGGGAAATCTCGACCAAATATTTTAATACAAATTGCACTGCCCATTTTACCTCTAAAACGCATGAACCAGCTCTCCTTCCAGAAGGGTGATTTTTGGGAAAATGAATCATCGAGCTCCTCTCAAATGTTGGGCTTAATTAAAGTAACGATTCAGAAGTTATGGCCTAAATACAGAACCTATGTCCATTCTGGCGAGTCCATCACAACTTTGACTTCATGGCCCATTTTCAACAACAAAATGCACTCTTTAGCTCTAGTGTCCTGAATTAAAGTTGTAGAAAATTAAGTTAGGAACACTGTTACAAACTTTCAAATTCATATAATAAATATAAAAATATTTATCTTCGAAATACTACAGTGCACTATAAAGGGTAATACTGGAATTTTGACTAAATTTTCTAATGAATGATCAAATCCCAAATATTTTATAAATAAACATATTTGGCACAATGTGAGGAAATTATATCATTTCTTATTAATAAAATATTCAACTAAATAGAGTTTTATCAACTCCCCCCACACTTACCCTTTTGCACTCCCGGGCAAAACCTCATATCAAGTAAACGTCAATATCAATTCAAAACAAATTTTAAAACACATATCATTGAGATACCTCAATTCCACACCAAGAATCAAAAGATATCATGCCTCATAAAAAACCTTATTTCAAGTTCTCCATTTATATCATTCAATATATTTCCACTTCATTTATCCTCCAATGCACAAAACACTTATCTCGCTTCAATTTTCTCTCATCACTCAAATATCAATTTTTTTGCAATGTCTTTCTCATCCAAAATCATACAAGGGTCACCATAGGCTTGATAAATTCCTAAATCTCTACCCGACGTGAGTCAAGGACATATCCTTATCATAAGGACTTTTCAGGGTTGTTCTGTGGCTTTCGGTTGGCAGGATTTAGATGTGAAAAATTTTGAGGCTGAATGAGGAGGGCTTGACTCTTTTTGAAGAAAAATTGCATTAATCTAATTTTCACTTAAATATAGTCTCCTCATAAATCCCCATAGTATCAATTCAGCTCCATCATCATGAAAAGTCCTGGAAATTTTGCACCATTCATCATTTCAGCATCAAAAATGTCAATCTTCTCAAACATGATTTTCTTGAAAGCTCCAGATAGGCACATCTTTCTACCTCAATTAGACGCTCCAGAAAGGGCACAGCTTCACTTGTCATGAAAGCTCTAGAAAAGGAACAGCTTTCAATATAATGACTTTCTTCAGCAGCAAACACATCTCTTCAAAATTTAATTTTCCACCCAAAGTATCACAGAATGTTTTATCACAACACAAGATATCTTCCCCCACACTTAAGATCAACTAGATTATGAAATTTCACTTCAAGATTTGGTTGGAAAGGGAAAATAGGCTTGTAATGTGGCTAACCTAACAGGTTTTGCATGGATTCTAAGGGCTACAAGGATTAAATGTTCAAGGTAGTCCATTATAAAAAAGGATTATTTGAAATAGGGGCTTTAATACCAAACAAATGCCTCAATCATTTAAACATAAGTACCTCAAAACCTCATGTTTTGATAGGAATAAATAAAATTCTGGTTAAATCAAGTTTGGTTTGGTTCTCTCAAGAAGTGAGGTGGATGTAAAGAATCTGAAAATAATGGTTTAGAAGCCTCACAGGAATGTGGTTTCAAATATAAAGACAATGAGATGTGGCATGGGATTCAAAATTCAACGTACTGTTCATGAAATTACTAAATATTTGAACTTGAATCAAAGTCATTTTCAGCATTCATTTAATCTCAGTTTCATGGGATAAATTGTTTCACTCATTGATATATATTTCTAAATTATTATGAGAATCATTTCAGCTCAAAAATTTCCAAAACACAAAGAAAATTGAAAATTAAACACACAAAATCTGAAAAACACAAATTTTTTATGTTTTTTTTAAATAGGAAAACAATTGAAATTACTAAAATAAAAGGTTCCCTCCCCCACACCTAAAATATTGCATTGTCTTCAATGTGAACCCATGAGATGATATATGCACATGAAATGTATAATTTTAAATAGGACACAGAATAATAAAGTTAAATGTTTAGGAGCAGCCTGATGTGATCAAGTGATGATGGGGTCATGCAGTGTGATAAAATCCACTACATCAGTAAGAAGTCCCTAAATGTATCTCTTCAAACGTTTCCCATTGACTGTAAAGCTCCTTCTTGTGTCCTCTTGGGTGATCTCCACTGCACCATAAGGCAAAACATTAGTCACAACATAAGGACCTAACCATCTGGAACGCAACTTACCAGGCATCAGCTTCAGTCGTGAACTATAGAGAAGGACTTTCTCTCCAACATGAAACTCCATTTGTTGGATCATTTTGTCATGAGCTGCTTTTGATCATTCCTTGTAGAGCCTTGAGTTCTCATATGAGGATGGTCAAATCTCATCAAGCTCTTGAATTTTCAACTTCCTTTGAATTCCATCTTGGGCCAAATCCATGTTGCATTTCTTTATAGCCCAATATGCTCGATGCTCGACTTCCATGGGGAGATGACATGCTTTCCAAAAAATAATCCGAAATGGGGACATACCAATGGGTGTCTTGTATGTGGTCCTATAAGCCCACAACGCATCATCCAAGCGCTTGATCCAATCCTTCCTATTTGGATGAACGGTTTTCTCCAATATTTGTTTCAACTTGTGATTAGAAACCTCAACCTGGCCATTTGTTTGGGGGTGGTATGGTGTTGATGTTTTGTGTGTCACCCCATACATTCAAAGGAGGGAAGAAAAATTCCGATTACAGAAGTGTGTCCCTTGGTCACTGATAATGGCCTTAGGTACTCCAAACCTGAAAAAAATTTGTGCTTTGACAAAGTCCACAACAACATGAGAATCATCTGTCCTGGTGGCCTTATCCTCCACCCATTTACTCACATATTCAACAGAAACCAAAATATACAAAAATCCAAATGAACTAGGAAAAGGACCCATAAAATCAATGACCCATACATAAAAAATCTCACAGAATAATATGGGTTGTTGGGGCATCTCATGTCTCTTAGAAATGTTCTTAGTGTGGTGGCAATGAGAGCATGACTTACAAAACACATGGGCATCATGTAATAAGCTAGGAAAATATAATCCAGAGTCCAAAACATTCCTAGCTGTCCATTGGGGTCCAAAGTTTCCACCACAAGAAAGTATATGACAGAATTGCAAAACAGAATCAAACTCATGATTAGGAGCACACCTCCTAATAAATTGGTCACTACACATTCACCATAGGTATGGATCATCCCAAACATAAAATATTGACTCACTCTTTAATTTTTGGACTTGATGTTTCTTTAAATTTGTAGGGATTTCAGAGGCAACAAGGTAGTTCACTAAATCAGCATACCAAGGATGCATACCTGAGAAGGAATAAAGATGCTCATCAGTAAAAGTTTCCCGAAGTGGTACCTAGTCTAAGGTGTCATCATCTAGTGTGTGAGTAAGCCTACTCATGTGGTCTGCCACAAAGTTTTCGGACCCCTTTTTGTCCTTTATCTAAATATAATATTCTTGAAGAAGGAGCATCGATCGGATCAGCCTGGGCTTTGCATTTGGCTTCTTCAAGCGGTACCTCAGAGCTGCATGGTCAGAAAAAACAACTACTTTAGAGCCCAATAAATACGAACGGAATTTATCTAAAGAAAATATAACAACAATAAACTCCTTTTCCGTGGTTGTGTAGTTTGATTTGGTTGAATCCAGTGTCCTCGATGCATAGGCGATCACATGTGAACATCCCTCCACCCTCTGAGATAAGACAGCTCCAATCTCGAAGTTGGAGGCATCACACATAATCTTAAAAGGAAGGTCCCACTGCGGGGGTTGTATGATCGGTGGAGTGGTTAGACACTTGTTTAGCTCATCAAATGATACCCTTCATGAATCATTAAAATTGAATTCAATATCTTTTTGAAGCAATTGAGATAAGGGTAGAGTGATCTCACTAAAATCTCTGATAAAGCATCGATAAAATCCAGCATGTCTAAGGAATGATCGAACATCACACACACATGTAGGACATGGGAGGGATGAAATAATGTCTACCTTAGATTTATCAACTTCAATGCCATGTTTTGATACTATATGACCTAAGATAATTCCCATTTCGACCATGAAATGACATTTTTTAAAATTTAAGACCAGATTCTTCTCAATACAACGATGCAACACGTCACCCAAACTAGAGAGACATTAATCAAATGAGGATCCATAAACTGTAAAATCATCCATAAATACCTCCATGAAGGTCCCAATGAAATCTAAGAAAATACTCACGATGCATCTCTGGAAGGTATCTGGGGCATTGCAAAGTCCAAATGGCATCCTTTGGTAAGCAAAGGTACTGAATGGGTAGGTGAATGTCGTCTTCTCCTGGTCCTCTGCTGCAATGGGAACCTGAAAATAGCCATAGAAACCATCCAAGAAGACATAATGGGTCCTACCTACAAGTATCTCATGAATCTGGACAATGAATGGAAGTGGGAAATGGTTTTTACGAGTGGATTGATTTAGTTTCCTATAATCAATACAAACTCACCAACTATTTTGTACTCTCACAGGAACTAACTCAACATTTTCATTTTTTATAACAGTGAAACCAGTTTTTTTTGCTAAAACCTGGACAGGGCTAACCAATTGTGAGTCATAAATTTGGTAAATGATACCTGCCTCAAGTAATTTTTCAACTTCTTTCTTAACAACTTCCAAAATTGTTGGATTAAGTCTCCTTTGTGGCTGCCTAATCGGTTTAGCCCCATCCTCCAAGAGAATACTATGCATGAAAATGGATGGGATAATACCTGATATGTCTGCCAATGTCCAACCAATTTCCCTAATGTTATCTCTCAAATGATAGAAAAGTTTTTCTTTATGTTCAAAAGAGCGATTGTTAGCAATGATAACAGGTAATCTATCACCACTCAGTAGGTATGCATATTTAATATTTGGGGGCAATGGCTTGAGTTCCAATGTAGGGGGTGATTTATAGATGGATAAATTGATGCAACAGACATATCTTCACAATGAACATCAGTATTAGAATAAAAATCATCAAAATTAGAAAATAATGCATCAAATCCATCAGCATACTCAACAGCCATGTCATAATTAGAGTTCACATGATCAAAATCAGAATATGATTCCATTTCAAAATCAAATCTTAGAGAGTCTTGTTCCTTATAAACGGGTGTGGAAGTACTCTTAGACATCAAACTAGAACCAATACTCATAATCTCCCTAAGAATAGGACAATCCAATTCCATTGTGTTTTTACATGGTGGTTCAAAATAGGAGATGATGAATGATGAATGATCCTCTGAGGGGTACTTCATGGAATCCATAATATTAAATATCACAACTTCATCCACAAATTCCATGGAAAGTGTACCCTCAGTGAAATTTATGATAGTTTTTGCAGTTTTGAGGAATGACCTACCTAAAATAATGGGGGCATGAGAACTTACCTGATCATCCTTCAAGTTAAGCACATAGAAATCCCTAGGAAAGATCATGTCTCTTACCCGGACAAGTACATCCTAAAGAACTCCCGCTGGATATATCGTAGCTCTATTCTCCAACTGCACCACTACTCTCATCAGCTTCACCTCACCAACCTATAAAGAAGAGAATACATAATGAGGCATCACATTTATTGATGCTCCTAAATCACAAAGAGCATCAGAGAAGTGCAACTCCCCTATGGTACATGGGATGGTGAATGTCCAGGGATCCTTGCACTTAGTTGGCATTGCTAGAGTTGGTGTAATGAGTGTTGAGACATTCCTTCCAAGGTTGATCCTCTCATTTCCCTTGAGACCTATTTGATTGGTACAATGTTATTTTAAGAATTTCTCATACCTTGGGATTTTCTTAATGGCTTCAAGTAGAGAAATGTTGATCTCCACACGCTTGAATGTGTCCAAAACCACCTTTTGAATTTCTTCTTCAGCCATCTTCTTGGTTTGAACAACCCTGTTTGGGAACATCATAAATCTTTTTCTTACCTTTATCATTCTCCTTGGATTGCTCATCAGTCGGTATGGAATGTGGCTTCTCTGGAGTTGAGGTGAATCCCGGTGGAATGGTAGGTATAGATGTATCATTCATTTGCTTCCCACTTCTCAATGTGATGGAACTGACATTCCCCTTTGGATTTGGAGTGGGTTGGGAAGGTAGATTTTCAGAATTCTTACTCACAAGTTCATTGAGGGTGGTGGCAATCTGGCTCATTTGAGTCTTCAACTCTCTCACCTCCGAACCTTGACTCTTCAGCTCATTATGTTGATTAAGAACAATTTTTTTCAAAATATCATCAGTGTTAGAGTCTACCTTGTGTTGGATATTCCCTTGTTTCTGACTTGTTGATGTTTGAGCTTCAAATCTCCTTTGGGGTTGTTGGAAACCCTGTTGGTAAGGTGGAGGCTGCTGGATGTTTGGTTTAAAAGGGGACCTTTGTTGTTTCCCAGAGCCATACCTCATGTTTGATTGATCCTTCCACCCTTGGTTGAATATTGGTTCAAAGGAGTCATACTTATTTTGGGGATGTGGTTGTTTTTGTTGCTGATATGGTCTCACAGGGAATACTGCTGCACATTATTTGGTTTCTTGTGGTTGGGGTCAACAGTCAGTTTGGTGGCTTATTTCAGTGAAAATGCCACAAGGCCTTGAAGGAGGGGGTAGAGATGTCTTTTGTGCCAAAGAAATTTGCCTCACCATAGTTGTCAATTCTTCTAACTTGGTATCAATCAAATGACTCTCAAGAGTAGAAGGACTTACCTGATGTACTCCCATGACATGTGGTGTACCTCGATCACCAAATTTTTGGGAGTTTTGGGCCATCTTGTCGATCAATGCACGTGCGGCTGCTGGTGTCTTGTCCACCAATGCTCCTCCAGCTGCAGAATCAACCATTCTCCTCTCCATGGATTTGAGTCCTTCGTAGAAGTATTGGATGAGGAATTTCTCACTGATTTGGTGATGCGGATATCTTTCACACAACTTCTTGAATCGCTCCCAATACTCATACATTGACTCTCCTTGGGCTTGATTGATCCCCGATATCTCCATTCGAATGGATTTGGTCCTTGATGTTAGAAAAACTCTCTGCAAGAAAAGATGTTTTAAATCATTCCAACAAGTTACATCCTTGGGCTGTAAATAATACATCCAATCTTTCACAGCTCCATCAAGTGAGAATGGGAATGCTCTTAATTTGGTTTGATATTTAGAAACATTTCATTATTTAAGGGTTGAGCAAAAAACATTAAATTCTTTAAGGTGTTTGTTTGGATCCTCACCAGATAAGCCATGAAATTTTGGAAGAAGGTGAATGAACCCAGATTTTAACTCAAATTTCGATTCGAGGTTCGGGTATGCAATACAATTTGGTTGATAGTTAATATCTGGTGCATCCAATTCTCAAATGGTTCTATTAATTTCATTTACATTATTTTCAGCCATTGGTTATTGTTTTAATTTGGACTTAGAAGTGTTTCCAATTTCAAAATTCCGAGAGTGTAGGAATTCCTCAGTTGGGTAAATGTCGACACTTCCCATAGACTGAGAATGACGGATTCCCGCCCTAAGGATATGTTCAATCTCAGGGTCAAGATCTAAGAGATCCTCGAGATTAGTTTGTGTCATAAATAAAAGAAATAGAAAATTGAAGTGAAGAAAAGTGGACTATAATAAAATAATAATAAGTTTTATTTTATGGTCCAAAAAAAGAAAATAGAAAACCAAAAAGATAATTGATAAAGGGGAAAGAAGAAAGAAAGAAGAGAAGATAAAATATTAAAAAAAGTTAAAAAAAATACCTCTAATTAGTTGAATAAAATACTTGCCTCCCCAGAAACGGTGCCAATTTGAAAGAGCGCTGTCGTGGGCACCCTCAAATGATTAATGTGATTTTGGGGTACTTAGGTGCAGCAGAGTGGCTGACCAAGGTCGTTTCTCAAAGGAGGAAGTAGATTTAAAATAACTTTTTAAAGGTATTATAATAATAAAATAAAAGAGAATAAAAACACTACTTTAATTTATGGGGGTTGGTTATAGTTTATGAATCAAGAATAAGTTTTCTGTAAGAAGATTGTATTTTTTTTGTTTTTAGTTTTGAAATGAAGTTCGATTAAAATGACACAACAAAAAGATGTTTTTTAGACAATATTTAAAAGATGTAATCGATCTAACTCTACCTCTTAAATAATTTATTAATCATTATCATTTAAATTAATATTCACTTAATTATGATCCCTTAATTTTTTAACCCCCTAACCATACGAGAATTAACCTTACCACAAAGATGAAATTAATTAAACCCTAGGCTAGCTTCGGAACATGCTATCATAACACCCTGCTTTGATTGATGTTCTAAGGCTAGATTATGGTCAGTGGTAAATTAAGGCACATCACCACTCTAGAAACGATGATTAATTCAGTTTAGGGATTGTATTTCAACTCTACAAATTGATCTCGTGTGGTCTTGTATTACCGATTAAGATCGATCTCTCACAATTCACACAAATCCTGACCTCGCGCGTTCTGTGTTAATTGTTCAATTGCTCACTTAGTTTCTTATAATTTTAAAAATAAATTAATGTATCATGTTTAGTGAATTACATTAGATCATTGATTCAAAATAAATTAATGAAGAAGGTGAGATGTAGATCTATTACTAAAAATAACTACTCTTCCATGGTCGGTGTAGTCATCGTAGAAGCGAATTGCATTTGCAACAGTTTAGAATGGGTATAACCCAATTGTGCTTCTACTCTTGAGTTACAGCCCAAATAGGAAGATTAATGAAGAATAAAAATGAACAAAATAGAGGACAATAGAAGAAATTAAAGAGGAACTAATAAGTTTATTGAAAGAGCAAAAACATTACAACAAAGAGGAGGATGAGAAGAGAATTTTGGAGGAGATCCTAGCTTGAAAGATTACCTTCTCAAATGGTGAATTTAAATGGCATGGAACCACTTAAACTCTGCTCACAATCCTATAAGTCACGTCCCAAGCCCTCCAAATGAGAAAAACACTAATTTATAGAGTGGAGGTGAGGCTAGGATTAAAGATGTTTCAAGTGTGAATGGGAAATCTAGGCCAAATATTTTAATACAACTTGAACCGACCATTTGACCTACAAAACGCGTGAACCAGCTCTTCTTCGAGAAGGATGATTTGTGGGAAAATGAATCCCCGAGATCATCTAAAATTCTGGGCCTAATCCAAGCACGGATTAAGATTCTATGGCCCAAATACAGAACCTATGTCCATTCTTGGGAGTCCAGTCCATCTTTGACTTCATGGCCCATTTGCAACAACCCAATGCAATCTTTAGCTCTAGTGTCCTAAATAAAGATTGTATAAAATTAAGTTAGGAAAACTGTTACAAAATTTCAAATTCATATAATAAATTTAAAAATATTTATCTTCGAAATACTACAGTGCACTATAAAGGGTAAAATTGAAATTTTCACTAAATTTTCAAATGAATGATCAAATCCCAAATATTTTATAAATAAACATATTTAGCAAAATTTGAATAAATTATATCATTTATTATTTATAAAATATTCAACAAAATAGTGTTTTATCACATGTCTAAAACTCTCTAAAATGTAAGATGAGAAGAAATCTCTTCTACTAATGACATGGTAGGAGGTGCTTGAATCAATCACCCATGTTGATTCTTGGATTGTAAGACTAGCTTGGTTATCTTCGTGAGAAATAATGATATCTTCATTCAAAACCACAACATCATTATTTTGGGTCTTTCCTTCTTGAATCCTCTTATATTCTTTTATCCTACTACACTCCAAGATAAAGTGTTTGGGATTTCCGTATTCATTTCACTTCAAATAATATCTTTATTGTGATTTTGAGCACTTCCTCTTTAATTGAATTTGTTAATGAGGTTATATTACTTGTATCTTCTCTACCATTTCTACTTCCATTGTATTTCATTGAAAATATATTTTGATTCATGTGTACAACATTCATCCTTCCTTTGGGAATATTCATTCATCATTATGTCTTTCACCATTCCCATGGTAAGTTTTCCAACTGGATTTTAATTACACACTGAAACACCTTTGTGTCACATGTATTAAATAAAGAAATTAAAATCAATAGTGTCTATAACTCATTTTCAACCATATTTTTTATGGAATTCAACTGATTAACAATACCTTAGAACTTGCTCAGGTGATTTAATATGTCGGTCTCATATTTTTACTTCAATTTGACAATTCAACATATGAGGTTATATTATTATATATAATTATCCTTGCATACAAATTTTATAATTTTATCTATAGAATAAAAGCATCGTGTTTGTTGGAAAAAATTCTAGAAGATACTCTAGTAAATACACTTTCTGATTTGAAAAAGCACACTTCATGTTGAGCACAAACCAGTTTGTATCAATGGGTAGGGTACTCGTTAAATTATTCTCACCAGATTGATTGTTTAATAAAGATTCATATGGTTTCACTACAATGGGATTAATAGTCTCCCCTATTGGTTTCTAGAAATCTTTAATATACAAGTCATACACCATTTTGGGTTTCTGTATAGCATAATTAAAAGTGGTTATTTCAATCATCGTAAAAATATTTTATTCCATTTGTACATTGTGAATATCAAAAATATATCTATATGGATGTGTCTAGAATAGTTTAAATAGGTGGAAACGAGTCCTGTATTTCTGAAAATTGACTCTAATTGGCCAATATATCATCAAAACAGTTTAAACAGTCTAGATCGACTGATTAGGTGGTGCCAATGTGGTCCAGAGGAATAGTTATCAGAAAACCCACGAAAAATTCACTATTAGCGTGAACAATATCATCTTCTCTGGCATGGGGGTACTGTAGCACCCGGGATTTGACCGAAACATTGACATCTTCTATCGGTTTGATTTTAGCTCCAATTTTTATGTTTTTTCCCTATTCGAATCATATTAAGGACCTCTTCATGAATATGGATTCATAAAAACATGACCACATTCAATTTTTTTCACTATAAAACTTTTCTTCACAACATATTTTTGACCTTAGTGTCGTTTATACCATTTTTTTGTGGTAGCGGAAGATCTCAGTGATGAAAGAAACACAAATAGGGAACGAAAAGGAAGAATGTGAAGGATTAAAAAATGGTCAACAAGATTCCCTAAATACATGGGTGAAATGGGAGGTTAATCTATTATTTTACTCCATATGAATTTTCATAGCATAAAAAGAGTTACATAAGGTTATTTTATTATAATTTCATGGGATTCAACCCTGTTATATAGATAAATTAAAAACCAATTTTCCTCTAATTGGTTGGGTAGTTTATCCACACTTGATATCATCCATGCTGTTAGTTTCATGTCCATTGTGATTGTAACATCCTGGGTAAATAAAGAATAAGAAATTTTTCATATTTGTTAATATTTGTGAATTAAATATTATTTTTACTTTAAAGGGGTTTCTATGTTCGATAGAATGCCCAACACGCAACAACGGGTTTCTTTGAAATCTTACATTGCACACTAATAATATAAAATTATTATTTTAAATGGTAGTTAACTCATAGCCTTTGTATTGGAAATAATGAAAAAAACTAACTACAATATGATTATACATTTCTGTTAAATGTTTTTAGATTTATCCAATAAAATTTAGATGCATAAATTGTGAATGAATCTAATTTTAAGCATAATTTACATTAAAAGGTCGATTTACCGCCTTTTAATGGAGAACCCTATTTAAATCTAGTGTTGGTAATTTTTATATATTCTAATTGACCAAATAAAATCTTTCTTTAGAATGTAGACATCAAAATTTACTTTGTGTAAAGTTATGGAATTTTTCTGATCAAGTTCATTTTTTAATGAATAGTGAAAAATATTGTATTTAATTCACAACTATGTTTGAATCTAATTTATTTATATGGTTATATTATATTTTTATTTGGTTTTAAAGTGTAATTAAAATATATTTTTACCATTTAATCCAATTTTTTCATTGGAATTAATTTCACTTTGAAAATGGACATAAACAAGTGTTAATCTTTTGATAGTTATTATTTCTTAAAAACACGCTATTTGTTTTAACAATGGGAATTAATTTTAACTTAATTAATGCCACTTATATGTTTTGAATTTATCAAAATAGACATCATTTTTGAATTTGGATTATCAAATAAATCTTAGGCGGAATTTTTGTTATTTTTCTGAAAAACTTCAATTTTTTGATTAATAGTGAAACCACTTAATAGTAGTTAAAAAAACTGGCTTTTTTCATTTAAATGAAATTTTACCACTTTTGTGAGTTGAATTTAGAAAATATGACATACATGGTTGTTATCAAGAAGTAAAATATGGTTCAATAAGATAAAAATAATTTTTGTTGAATAGTAACTTTTGACTTTTATTTACCACAGTTAAAGGTAAATAGGGTAATTCAAGGTAAAAAGAATGTTATAATAATTCCAAATTACCTTAACACTTGTAATAACATTATTGGATGAGTAATGGCCAACCATGGACATCTTTGGGTCGATTTTGGGACCACATTTTGCCACTTGGGAGTGATAATGACAATTTAGGATAATTAACTTAAAGTAAAGGCAAAAATGACAAAAGAAAATATCTTTTAGTAAATTAATTTTTAGAAGGCTTAATATTATTTATCTTTCCAAATATAAATATTAATTAGAAAGATAAAAATATTTCCTACATCATGGTATTTTTTTATTATTTTTAGACATCAAATAAATTAAATTATTTATGACACAATAATGATGCAATATTTACCTCATTAATAAATGATTTAAATAAATAAGATTATAATGATTAAAATATTATCCAAAACATGACCAATTCTTATTGGATGTTTTTATTTCGAATATGAGTAATTTTATCTTCGACTAGAATGATTATTGTACCTTTTGAAATCGAAGATATGTTTATAATAAAATAATGTTTTCACACTTTCCTAAAGAGCCCCTCCCCCCCCTTATAAAAGGAGACCACTTTTAACCAATTCCTCACACCTCTAAAGCCTTTGGTCTCATCCCAACTCTGTTTAATTAATCTCCCTACATCCATATACTCCTCCTAGAAGCGTTACCTTAGGCAGAAGGAACTTCAAGAAGTCCTTTGGTTCAAACCAAAGGGAGTTACCAAAATTAAAGGTAACGATTTCTCTTAAATTGTTTTCTTTTATTTTACTACTCTAACCCCTAAACTCTTTTTATTACTTTATTTTGTAACAGAATTAGTATCCTCAATATATTAGGATTTTTTTATGAGAAGTATTCAAACTACACTTAGACATACCTCCATCTAATGGATGAAGAACATAATGTTTCTATGGATGGAAAACTAACGCATCATGAAACGATGATTATTCGATTATCTCCTACCGCCTCTCATGGTGACCATTATGATGGAAATGTATTTATATAAGATATATATTATGTTTTTTTTCTTTATGCTTCTGTATTTTCCATTTATAGCATAACTTTATAGTTTCCATTATGGGTAAACGTGATAATCTCATTAGAGGAAGTGCGGACTACCTCCCCCAAAAAGCGATATCACTCATTCATACCATATGTGGTACGTATAAAGGATAGATTTAATGATATTATATATGATACAATACTGGAATTATAATACTACTATGTATCATTATGTTTTAATTCCATTAAATATGAAATATAAATGGAAGTAGTGTTCATGCGTACGTACGGCTTACCATCTCCATAAATGGTGCATTTCATTTCTTACCTCTAAATGTTATCTACTATTATAAATACATGTATATGCTGGATATATATTATATATATGATATTTAAATCATGAATATAATTATGGATATAATTATCCTTTGACCACATGAACAACATGTAATTATAAGATGTCCATTTTTTGACTCAAGTACCAAATATCGACAAAACAAACATTATTAACTTAAATGATTACATAATGATTATAAAATGGTAATGAGTGATATAAGAGGAATAATAAACTTGAAAAGGGTTCTTAATCCAGTAGAAATAAACTTTAGTTTATTATTCATGAGATTAAAGAATGATCGAGTCAAGTCGGACACTAGGTAAGGGACTTTGTCTCAATCTCCTTTCATTGAGGCATATTTTGTTTTAATACACAACTTTATTTTATACACTGTATAAACACCCTTGACTTTTAAAAAGGAATATTTTTCTATGAATCATTTTACTAAATGATAAAAATGAATTTTTCTTTTAACATGAGCGGTGACAACGACCTTTTCCTCCACCGCGAGTATTATTTTATCTTCAGCTTCCTCAACAAGCCGTAATGTTTTTAAAAGAAAATAAATACCATAAAAACTTTTATGTATTTTGGTATTGAAAATGGTTTTGATAATGGATTTGTTATTTCAATGTATTTAAGTGATATATTTTGATTGAAATGTGGAAATTTTTTCTTTGCTTTATTTTTGTTTTATGTCTTCTGATTTTATAATGGTACTTGGACATTTTACGGGTGGTTATGTGAAAAACCAAATTATGGGTGGTGTCGTGAATACCAGGATGGGTGGTTACATTATAACCTCTAATTCATTGGGTATGGAATTTGGTTGTATGAAGATTCCATTTAGTGATATATGTGTAAGTAGACCGTATGGTTATTCCATTTATGTATGTTTATGTCCCGAGTTACCTTTATATGTTATGTGTTCTTTATATGGGTTTTATTGTAATATTTTGGTTTCAAAAGGGTAAGTAATGATCTTTTATTCAGTGAATAGTATTTACTACTTGATAAAGGTGAAAAGTATTACTTATGATAAAGTATTCATGGTTTACCTGTTGTTTTTTAAAAACTAAAAGTTTTCCTTCTTTGTGTATCCCTTACTATGCTTTTTATGCTCATCCCAAGTTTTTGAAATGTTTTTCACAGGACATAATATGGAATAGGTTCAAGGATGGGATCAAGGGAAAGTCATGTTATCTTAAACATGGAACTAGACATGACTCTTTTTTTCAAGAGTTCATGTTTTGTAAGAAAAATGGAAATTGTGTAGAAGTGTCTACTTTGTAATATTTTGAGAAGTAATAGTTATGTCCTAATTCTCTAAAACTCTAAACCTGAAAAGATCCTCAATGTGAATTATTCATTTAATTCAATATTATGTAAGGTTTAAGGTGAGGTCTTTATAGTTGGTATCAAAGGGAGGTTTTAACAACTTTAGGAGTTCTATTATTGTTAAATTAATATCCATAAATTAATTTATGTTAATATTGAAATCATATAGCATTTATAGATTACCATGTTGCTTCGCCTAAGATATTTCTATGTTCAGAATGTTTTTCTGTAGAGGAAACATGGCAGTTATGTTGGTACGACATCAGGAGGAAGACAAACTTTTAAATCAAAAAACTGAGATGGTCTGAATTGGAACTGAATAGTTTGTTGCAGTGATGGCTCAGTTGACTCAGGCTATAAATGGTGGTGGAATCTATGCACAAGATCAGCCAGATCAACCGCAGAAGAACATTTCAGTAGTGGAGCTTCTCATGAGGCAACATCCCCATCATTCAGAGGATCATTTGACCATGTGCTAGCTAAAGGGTGTATTAAAGCACTGGAAAAGATTTTCGATGTTATGGGTTGTTCAGAACATCAAAAGGTTAGTCTCGCTGTTTACTGTTTTAAAGGTGAAGCAGATCAGTGGTGGTTGATGGTGAAAAATATTAGGGATAGTGAGGAGATTGATGCCCTCGATTGGGATTAATTCAAAGGTATGTTTCTTGAAAAATATTTTCCTAAGGTGGTTCGCCTTAGGATGGAAAAACAATTCCCAGAATTGAGGCAGAAGGATGACTCAGTGGCTGCTTATGAAGAAAAGTTCACTCGACTGGCAAGGTATGTGCCAAATTTCATCTGAGATCTTGATAGTAATATAAATCGATTTTACTTAATATTGAAGCCATGATATTGAAGAGTGTTAGCCTCACATGAGTTCAAAAGTTATGAAAAACTTTTTTGATGTGCGGAAAAGGTGGAAATAGGGTTTTTTGATGATCAAGTGTTCTTTGAAAAATAATAGAATAAGAGGTACAGTTGGCAAGCAAAGGGGAATAATTAATCAAAGAAGTCGGGAGGTAAGAAAATTAAATATCCAACTTGTGAGAAGTGTGGTAAAAATCATCCTGGAGAATGTTTATCAATGTCTGGAAAGTGCTTCTGGTGTGGTAAGTCTAGTCATATTTCTCATAACTGTAAGGAAGATGAACAAGAAGGCAATGAAAATCCATCGGTAAGATGTTTTAAGTGTAAAGAAATGGTTCATTATGCAAATGAGTGTCCAGCGAAGAACTCAGCTGAGGGAAAGCAGTCGAACTACAAGCTGAAAGGGGTGGTGAAATCCTTTGCAACTACTTCAGCAGAGGTTGGGCCATCGAATGAAGTAGTATCAGGTACACTATTTGTTTGTTCAGATTATGCCAATGTGTTGTTTGATTCAGGTTCTACACACTCTTTCATTTCTGAGAAGTTTTCTATTAAATTGGGAATTCCAACTCAAGATATGAATACATAACTTACGGTAAAAACACCTGTAGGAAATGTAGAGGCAAAAAGAAAACATAAGAACATTCTTGTCCTTGTGTGTGGAAAGAATCTACCTGCAAACCTTATAGTTTTTCCTCTAGTAGAGTTTGATGTTATTTTGGGTATGGATTGGATTTCTATTTATCATGCTAAGATTGACTGCAGAGAAAAAGAGGTTTCTTTTCAGAATGATTTTCAGTTTGTATACAAAGATGAACCCTTGATGTTGATAACATATCAGGAAGCTGAGAAACTAGTAAAATATGGAAATGACTGTTACCTTGCACATATTTTTTAAAATAAAGGAACTGTTCAGATTAATGATGTGCCAGTGTTAAATGAGTACCTTGATTTTTTTCCTGATGAGTTTCCTGGTATAATACCTGATTAGGAAGTTAAATTTACTATTGACTTAGTTCTTGATGCTAAGCCAATTTCAAAACCCCCTTATCGAATGGCTCAAATTGAACTTTTAAAGTTAAAGAAGAAATTGTCGGATTTATTAGATAAAGGTTTAATTAGACCTAGCACATCACCATTGGGTGCTCCTGTCTTGTTTGATAAAAAGAAAGATGGTCCAATGAGACTTTGCATTGATTATAGATCATTGAATAACATTACTATTAAGAATAATTATCCTTTACCTCATATCAATGATTTGTTTGATTAGCTCCAGGGAGCTCAGTATTTTTCAATGATTGAATTGATGTCGGGGTACCATCAGTTGAATGTAAAAGAAGAAGACATTCTGAAGACCGTGTTTCGTACTTGATATGGCCATTGTGAATTTGTAGTAATGCCTTTTGGGTTACCTAATGCACCTGCTGTATTCATGGATCTTATGAATAGAATTTTCTGTGAGTTCTTGGATTAGTTTGTGGTTTTGTTCATTGATGATATTTTGGTTTATTCCAAAAGTAAGGAGGAACCTGAAAGTTATTTAAGGGTTGTCTTTCAAACCATAAAAGAAAAGAGAACTATTTGGGAAATTCAGCATGTGTGAGTTTTGGTTGCAAAAAATTTCTTTCCTTGGTCACATTATTTCAAAAAATGGCATAACTATTGATCTTTCTAAAACAAAAGTTGTTGAAGGATGGGCAAGACCCAAAAATATAACTGAGATTCATAATTTTCTTGGTTTGGCAGGTTATTACTGGAGGTTTTCTGAAAAATTTTCATGGTTATCTAGTCCAACGACTAAGTTAACTCGAAAAGGTGTTAAGTTCATCTGGACAAAAGAATGTGATGATTGTTTTCAAGAATTTAAAAGAAGATTGGTGAATGATCCAGTTTTGGAACTGCAATCCAGAAATGGTGAGTTTGTTATCTACAGTGATGCTTCTTTGAAAGGACATGGTTGTGTCCAAATGTAGAATGATCAGGTAATTTCTTATGTGTCATGTCAGTTAAAACCTCATGAGTTAAATTACCCTACACATTATTTGAAATTAGCTGTTGTTGTTTTTGCTTTGAAAAAATATGGAGGCATAATTTGTATGGAGTAAAATGTGAAATATATACTGATCACAAAAGGTTGAAGTATATATTCACTCAAAAAGAATTGAACATGAGACAGAGGAGGTGGTTTTAATTAATCAAGGATTATGATTGCACGATCCATTACCATCCGGGAAAATCAAATAAAGTGGTTGATGATTTGAGTTGAAAAAGTAATGCATCATTAACTATGTTACGTTTGGAACAAGATCCTTTGGTTTTTGATTTGATGAACTTTGGCATAGAAGTTGTTGGTGCAAAAATTCTTCTGTTTTGTATCAGGTGTCAGTGAGATCATCTCTATCGAATAGAATAAAGCAAGCACAGAAAGAAGACAGTGAGTTACAGAAAAAGGTAGAGTTGGTTCAAAAGGGTAAGTTTTCGGAATTTAACATTGATAATGATTGTGTTTTGAGGTTTGGAAAGAGATTATGTGTGGCTTGTGATTCACAATTGAAGAATGAGTTGTTATGTGAATCTCATCGTTCTCCGTTTTCATTTCATCTTGGTAGTACTAATATGTATAGAGATCTTAGGGAGTATTACTGGTGGGATGGAATGAAAATAGATATTGCTGATTTTACTATGAAGTGTTTGTCTTGTCAGTAGGTTAAAGCAGAGCGGTAGTTACCAAAATAGTTGCTTCAGCCTCTACCAGTTCCAGAGTATAAATGGGAAAATATATCAATGGACATTCACTAATGGAAATATTACCTACACCAACGATTTGGAACCATTTGTATAGGTCCCCAAACCATTGGTATAGCCTATAACAATAGTTTGGGGAGCCGTTGGGTGATTTGGCATGGGGAAAGACCTATCCCAATGGTTTGGAGAAAACTTTTGGGATAGGTATTTCCCAACGGTTTGAGGAAACTATTGGGATAGGTAAATATATAAAAAAGAGTTCCAGCGGAGGGTTGAACCCACAACCTCCACGTAATATTTCAATGACTTTACCACTATCCTAGAGTATCCTTTGTGAATATATTTGGATAAATATTTATATATATTTATATGTAATTTATATATTCATTTATTTGATGATATTAGACAAATGTACTCATAAAAAATAAGGTACCTATCCCAACGGTTCTCAAAACCGTTGGGAAAGGCTTATCCCATCGGTTTTGAGAACCGTTGGGATAGGTACCCACCCTTTCCCAACATTTTGGCAAAACTGTTGGGATATGTGGCCTCCAGCTATACTTTTCCCAATGGTTTGGCCAAACCATTGGGAAATCCATACCCTTTCCCAACATTTTGGCCAAACCGTTGGAAAAAGTGGCCACAATGTGGAATTTTCCCAACAGTTTGGCCTAACCGTTAGGAAATCCATACCCTTTCCCAATGGTTTTGGAAAACCGTTGGGAAAAGTGACCTCAAAGGGGGATTTCCCTACAGTTTGGCCAAACCGTTGGGAAAGGGGACCTATACCAATTGTTTTCACAAACCGTTGGTATAGAAGAATTGGAAAAGGTCATATTTCCAGTAGTGTTTGTTGTGGGATTACCGAAGACATCTCGAGGTAATAATGCAATCTGGGTTATTGTTGATTTATTGACTAAATCTGCTCATTTCCTTCCTATTCGGGATCCATTGTCTCTAGATCAAATTTCTCGATTGTATGTTAAAGAGACAGTCAGGTTGTATGGAGTTCCCCTCTCGATTGTATCTTATCGTGATCCCAGGTTTACTTATAACTTTTGGAAAGGCCTTCAGAAGTCATTAGGTACTGAATTATATTTTAGTACAACTTTTCATCTTCAATCAGGTGGGCAGTCAGAATGAACGATTCAGAAATTGGAAGATATGCTACGTGCTTGTTCGATGGATTACTAGGGAAGCTGGGACCAACATCTTTCTTTGGTTGAATTTTCCTATAATAACAGTTCTCATTCCTGTATACAGATGGTTCCATTTGAGGAATTATATGGAAATAATTGTCGAACCCTAGATTTTTGGGATGAAGTATGTGAAAGGAAGCTAATGGGACTAGAATTGGTAGAAGAGATGGCAGAGAAAGTTCAGTTGATTCAGAATCACATGAGAACAGCTCAGAGAAGACAGAAAAGTTATGTAGATAACCGGAGGAAGGAGCTTTATTTTGAGGTAGGTGATCATGTCTTTCTCAATGTTTCTCCATGGAAAAGTGTGATGTGTTTTGTTTAGAAGGGAAAGTTGAGTTTGAGGTTCATTGGACCTTATTAAATTCTAGAGAAAGCTGGATCAGTTGCGTACAAAGTGGCTTTACACCCAAGTTTATCCCAGGTACACAATGTTTTTTATGTTTCGATGTAGAGAATGTATATGCTAGATCCATCTCATGTTTTGAGCCCAGAGGTAGTTCAGTTGGAAGAGAATCTCTCTTATGAAGAACAACCAGTTCAGATTCTTGACCATAGAGAGCAAGTGTTGCAGAATATGGTAATTCACCAGGTAAACGTTTTGTGGAAAAAACCATGTGGTTGAAGAGGCAACATGGGAATCCAAAAATGCTATGAGGGATAAATACCCCCACTTATTTGATAAGTGAATAAAATTGTGAGGACGCAATTTACAAAAGGGGGGAAGGATGTAACATCCCGGGTAAATAAAGAATAAGACATTTTTCATATTTATTAATATTTGTGAATTAAATATTATTTTAACTTTAAAGGGGTTTCTATGTTCGATAGCGTACCTGATAAGCTACAACGGGTTTCCTTGAAATCTTACGTTTTACACTAATAATATAATATTATTATTTCAAATGGTGGTTAACTTCTAGCCATTTTATTGGCAGGAATGAACAAAACTAACAAAAATATGATTATATATGTCTGTTAAATGTTTTTACATTTATCCAATAAAATTTAGACTCTTAAATTGTGAATGAATCTAATTTTAAGCATAATTTACATTAAAAAGTCGATTTATCGCCTTTTAATGGGGAACCATCTTTAAATCTAGTTTTGGTCATTTTTATATGTTCTAATTTACCAAGTAAAATCCTTCTTTAGAATGGGGACATAAAAATTTACTTTTTGTAAATTTTTGGAATTTTTCTGATAAAGTTCATTTTTTAATGAATAGTGAAAAATATTGTATTTTAATTCAAAACTGCATTTGAATCTAATTTATTTATATGGTTATATTATCTTTTTAATTGGTTTTAAAGTTTAATTAGAATATATTTTTACCAATTAATCCAATATTGTTCATTGGAATTAATTTCACTTTGAAAGTGGACATAAACTAGTGTCAATCATTTGATAGTTATTGTTTCTTAAAAACACGCTATTTGTTTTAACAACGGGAATTAGATTTAAATTAATTAATTCCACTTATATGTTTTTAATTTAGAAAAATATACATCATTTTTGAATTGGGAATATCAAATAAATCTTAGGCTGAATTTTTTTTATTTTTCTCAAAAACATCAATTTTTGATGAATAGTGAAACCACTTAGTAGTAGTTAAAAAAACTGAATTTTTCATTTAAATGAAATTTTACCACTTCTGTGAATTAAATTTTAAAAATCCGACATACATGGTTGTTATTAAGAAGTAAAATATTGTTCAATAAGATGAAAATAATTTTTGATGAATAGTGACTTTTGACTTCTATTTACCGTGGTTAAAGGTAAATAGGGTAATTCAAGGTAAAAAGAATATTACAATAATTCAAAATTACCTTAACACTTGTCCTAACATTATTTGATGACTAATTTCCTACCATGGGAATATTTTGGTTGATTTGGGGACCTCATTTAGCCAAATGGGAGTGATAATGACAATTTTGATTAATTAACTTAAAGTGAATACCAAAATGACAAAAGAAAATATCTTTTAGTAAATTAATTTTTAAAAGGGGTTTTATAAATTATATTTTTTACTATAAATATTCATTATAAATATAAAAATATTTCCTAAATCATGCTATTTTTTTAATAATTTTTATACATCAAATAAATTAAATTATTTATGACACAATAATGATGTAGTATTTACCTCATTAATAAATGATTTAAATAAATAAGATTATAATGATTAAAATATTATTCAAAACATGTCCAATTATGATTGGATGATTTTATTTTTAATATGATTCATCTTATCTTATACTGTAATGATTTTTGGACCTTTTTAAACTGAAGATATGTTTATAATAAAATAATGTTTTCACACTTTCCTAAAGAGCCCCTCCTCCCCCTTATAAAAGGAGACCACTTCTAACCAATTCCTCACACCTCTCAAGCCTTTTGGCTCGTCCAAACTCTGACCAATTAAGCTCCATACATCCCTCTCCTCATCTTTGAAGCCTTACCTTAGGAATAAGGCACTTCAAGAAGTGCTTTGGTTTAAACAAAAAGGAGTTACCCAAATTAAAGGTAACAGTTTATCTTAAATTTTTTCCTTTTATTTTACTTCTCCAACCCCTAAACTCTTTTTATTCCTTTCTTTTGTAACAACATCAGTATCCTAAATATAATAGGATGTTGTTATGAGAATGATTCTAACTACACTTACCCGCACCTCCATCTAATGGATGAAGAATATAATGTTTCTGTGGATGGAAAACTAACGCCTCACGAAACGATGATTGTTCGATTATCTCTTACCACCTCTCATGGTGGAACTTATGATAGAAATATATTTATATATGATATATATTATGTTTTTTTCTTTATTCTTATGTATTTTTCCATTTATAGCATGCCTTTATGGTTTCTATAATGGGTAAACGCGATAATCTCATTAGAGGAAGTGCGGACTACCGCCCCTCAAAGTGATATGAATCATTCATACCATATGTGGTACATATAAAGGATATATTTAATGATATTATATATGATAAAATACAGTAATTATAATACTACTATATATCATTATGTTTTAATTCCATTAAATGTGATATAGAAAGGGAAGTAGCGTTCATGCGTACGTACGGCTTACCATCTCCATGAACGGTGCATTTCATTTCTTACCTCTAAATGTTATCTACTATTATAAATACATGTATATGATGGATATATATGATATATATTATATCTGAATCATGAATATAATTCTGGATATAATGAAACTTTGACCACATGAACAACATGTAATTATAAGAAGTCCATTTTTGACTCAAGTACCAAATATCGACAAAACGAACAATATTAAATTAAATGATTACATAATATTTATAACATGGTAATAAATGATAAAAAGGGAATAATAAACTTGAAAAATGTTCTTAAGAAATTATAAATTTACTTTAGTTTATTATTCGGAAGATTAAAGAAAGATCGAGTCATGTCAGACACGAGGTAAGGGACTTCGTCTCAATCTCCTTTCATTGCGGAATATTTTGTTTCAATACACGATTTTATTTTATACGATGTATAAAAACCCATGACTTTTCAAAGGGAATATTTTTTTACGAGACATTTTACTAAACGACAAAAAGGAATGTTTCTTTTAACGTGAGTGGTGACAATGACCTTTTCCACTACCACACATATTATTTGATCTTTCACTTCCTCAACAAGTCGTAATGTTTTTAAAAGAAAATAAATACCATATAATATTTTATGTATTTTGGTATTGAAAATGGTTTTGATAATGGATTGGTTATGTCAATGTATTTAAGTGATATATTGTGATTGAAATGTGTAAATGTTTTCTTTCCATTATATTTATTTTATGTCTTATGATTTTATAATGGTACTTGGACATTTGACTGGTGGTTACGTGATAAACCAAATTGATGGTTGGTGCCTTGAATACCAGGATGGGTGGTTACGTTATAACCTCCAATGCATTGGGTATGGAATTTGGCCGTATGGCTATTCTATTTAGTGATATGTGTGGAAGTCGACCATAGGGTTATTCCATTTATGTATGTTTATGTCCCAAGTTACCTTTATATGTTATGTGTTATTTATATGGGTTTTATGGTAATATTTTTATTACAAAAGGGTAAGTAATGATCTTTTATTCAGTGATGAATATTTACTACTTCATAAAGGTGAAAAGTGTTACTTATGATAAGTATTCATGGTTTACCTATTGTTTTGAAAAAATAATAGTTTTCCTTATTTGTGTATCCCTTACTGAGCTTTTTATGCTCATCCCAAGTTTTTTAAATGTTTTTCACAAGACATAATGTGGAATAGGTCCAAGTTTGGGATCAAGGAAAATTCATGCTATCTTAAACATGGAACTAGACATGAATCTTTTTTTCAAGAGTTCAAGTTTTGTAAAATAATTGAAACTGTGTAGAAGTGTATACTTTGTAATATTTTGAGATGTAATATTTATGTCATAATTATCTAAAAATCTAAACCTAAAAATATACTCAATGTGAATTATTCATTTAATTCAATATTATGTAAGGTTTAAGGATGGGTCCTTATAGTGATGGCTTCCAACCAAGGAATTCTTGCATTAGTTTATTTCTAAAAAAAAGATTCCATCATGTCAAAAAATTTCCCCTCCATTTAGTTCTCCCTTAAATGGGAATATCCCTCACATGTTGTTACTCTAGAAGATATTGGAAGTGCAAATCCATAATATCATACTTAAAAATATGTTTAAACTATCTTAATCATATATGTTAACTTAACAGTATGTCGGTGTTTGTGTAATATGAGGGATATCTTACAACATACATTCTTCATATATCATAGCCTCGAGTTTAGATCATGTCATACTCATGTATTGTATAATGTGTTTCTACCTTAGACAAGTTGAATCTTTCAATATTTCTACATATCACGTATCGATATTTTAGAGAAAGTGAAACTTCCATTATCTCAATATCATAACTTCGGTTCAATATTAAATCATAGAGTTATATATAATTTAAACTATTCTTCATATGACATAGCTTTTGATTATCCCATATTGTAAAAAACATCCTTATATCATAACATTAATCTTGTATTATGTATGCCATGTACATCATGTGATTTCTAGAAAAACATTTCATAAAAAAAATCAGCATGTTAAGTTCTGCATGCTTTGATAATCCATTTGATATCATTAATATTTGTTCCATTATAACTCAAAATTTATTTCAGCTATCATAACCAAGCTTCACGCCTATAATGCATAATATTTTCTGTACATAATATGTCCTATAAAAAATAAAGCATAAGTTTCTTCACATTGATGAATATCCGAACATACAATATATAATACAATTATTCTGATCATAATATTCTATGCATATCCAAATATTTTATTCTTCCAATATATAAAATTAAATCATTAAATCATAGGATTAATCTTTTTAATCCTGTTAGAAATCATAAAAATCGATCCTTATTTCATAAAAGGAATCCCAGTGATTTTGTAAGAGTCATTCACTTCATCAATATTCTGATAAGACATAAGAGTCTTACTAGAAATCATAAGACTCTTGTAATACTTAGAAAAATCTTGAGTTATGGGCCCTCTTCTTCAAAACATATGAGTAAATTCTGATACATAGATTATAGTTTATGATTCAAGACAAAACTAAAAATTTAGAACTCCCAAAACATAAGAGTTGTAATGCCCTGACCCTAGTTACCCATAGTCGGTGCTTTATTACATAACATTGGAATGATCACAAAAGATCAAGTCTCGAAAGACCGATTAGTTTAGTAGTCTTGTAAACACTAGATATATTCATAAGTCCTACATTATATCATAAACTCAAAAAAAACTACAACAACATCTTGTCTTCATATCCCCTCGTACTATCCCTATAGGTCATTCATAAATTACTTCTTCACATCCTGGGAAAAATAAAACATTGAAAGGGGTGAGATCAGATTCTCAGTAAGGATAACAATATAGAGGAAACTTTCATAAATAAGACTAAACATTTAAGGTAATGTATAACTAAAACAAAAGCCTTTTAAATTTTAACTTCAGCATAATATGGTATAAATAAAATGAAATAATTCCATTTACTTATACACATGGATAGTCTACTAGTTGAATAATCACATGCAATATCAATAACCACTTTCATAATGACGGAATGCATAATGTCAGACTATCATAACCACATAGTCAAGGCCTTGTGCCAAGACTACAAATAATATTTTGTCAAGGCCTTGTGTCAAGAAACTAGTTTGTCTCATCAGACTTACCGATGCATCGAGGAGCTATAGGGGGCTCCACTCGTCACTTATTAAGTCTAATGCATTCCTCATATGAACAGGTTTAAACATAACATAAACATTCGTATTAAAACTAGCTTACGAAATGTTGATACATTCTCCATAAAACATGAATGGTATAAAAATAACACATCCATAGTCAAACATATCACAAAACCTTCAATACAATATGGAAGTTTTGTATCATAATAAATAAACTTCAAATAAACTTAAAATCCATCAAAGGATGTTGACATATATGAAATCAAAACTATTTGAGATAAATATCTCTTTTTTTCGAAATCATTTAACCGCCACATAATTATAAAATAAAACATTTACTTTGAAAATATTCTTATAATCTTTTAAGGGAAGCTTCGACAATTTTATAACGGCTGAAAATAGCTGCACCCACCGTATATAAAAAAAGTCATGCGTACTATAATTTTGTCAAAAAGGTTAAAAAGGGCCTTGTTTGGAAAGTGACGGAAAGATTCCTTTATAAACATCTTATAAAAATTCAACAAGGGTATAAATTACTTTAACCCATAGTAAGAATTATTTTAAATACATTTTTATGAAACATGGATGTGGATGATAAAGAGGTCCCAGTCGATAATTACGTATAAACAACCTCGGATAATGAAGTGATTGTAAAATAAAACCTTACCTTGTACTTTTACTTGGTTGAGGGTAGGTTAAAATCCTTTATAATGGTTAAATAATTTTTATTAAGTAATAAAAAAATCATATTCCTTAATATTATATCATATATGATCTTTTAACACTGCTTTGTTAATAATGTCTTTGTATTTTCGTCGTTTCGAGTGTTATCTTACTCGTTTTATTGTTTATGTTTTGTTAAATAAGCCATGTTTGTTATTGATAGGTTGTATAATATTCATATCCTGAATTATATCAAGTCCTTAGACATTATTTGTAATCATCAAATGGGAATTTGACTTGAATGGATACGATGGGGAATGAATCTCATCGCGTTCGCGGAGACGGTTGTCCGTACGTACGTACGAGCGACAATATCATTATTTTGACATTAAAATAATATATAATTGGATGTTATGTCATATATACAGAATACTTATCATGTTATATTTATTATTTACATGAATTATACAACATTATTATACCAATCTAAATAATAATATATTGAATAACAATTACACCACGACGTGGAGATGGTAGGCCGTACGTACGCAAGTATGGTGACATGTCATTCAAGGGATGGATAGAATAATGAATTTGGTTGTTCCATATTTATAATAACATCATAGTATATAGAATATACTGGAGTTATTATTTTATAATGTAAATAACAAGGAAAGAAGAAGTGAAATCATTACCGCTTCTTCGGGTTCTTCCTTTTGATTTGATCAAAAGGGATCCTTATGTTGGCTTTCCGAACAAACTAAGGCCTCTAGGTTGTAGTGAGGGAAGTTGAGAGAATATTTGAAAAGTTTTTGGACAAACCAAAAGGCTTTTAAGGTATGAATTAGTGATAAGGGAGGGTTCCCTTTTATAAGAGGGGTGAGGACACCTTAGGAAAAGCTGGAAATATTATTTTATAATAAATTCATATTCGATTTATAATGGATCCAAACTGATTTATTTAGAGGATAAGGTGGGGATGGGTCGAAAACAACTCAACAAATAGGTTTTAGATAGGTTTCAGTCACTTTATCAACCTTATCTTTTAGTTTTAACTCTTAGTTAATTAGTTTGACATTTACCATGTCTCTTTGTATTTTTATATTATATAGTTAATAAACTTACTATATACATCCAAGCGACCCCCAAGTGGTCCATTAATGATACACCTATCATGATATAAGTCCTTTGGCCGAATTGTATATTTTTATGAATATAATATCAATCAATAATATAATATTTGTTTTAAAAACTCTTTTATGTCAATTTTTCCACTATTGGGTATTTTGTTTTTGATAATTTCATAACAGCATTATTACTTCGAATAAACTTTATATAACCAATAATAATATGCCATATTAACCTATAAAATTATTAGAATTCATAAAAAGTTTCAAATTGAATTTATTTTGATATTTGTAATATCAATTATTTTAATATTTCATTAATTAGTTAATTACGGTATCACCATTGTGTCTTAAATAAATTAAATTATTTAGTGTCTAAAAATTATAAATAAAATACCATTATGTACGAAATATTTTTATCTTTTTAATTAATATTTATAATATAATTTATCTTATGTATAACCCTATATTAAAAATGTTTTAGTTATTAAACTTTGATTTTAACTCTTTTAACTCTTCTGTGAATTAAATAATAATAAATGTCCTAATCTAATCCAAGTGGACCTAAATGATAATATTTTATTCATAAGGTAGTTTTTGGTCGAGATACACTGGTCCAATATAATTAGGACATGTGTTAGGCTAATATTAATATCATTTTTACCCTTAATTACCTATTAACTTTTAACCGTGGTAAATAAAAGTAAAAAGTTACTATTCCCCAAAAATTATTTTTATCTTATTAAACCGCATTTTACTCCTTGATATTAACCGTGTCTCTCGGATTTTCGAAATTCCACTCATAGAAGCGGTAAAATTAAGTTTTATGTGAATTTCCAAATTCTCCTAGGAGGTGGGTAAAAGACGGTGAGAAGTTCAATAAATTTTTTATATATCTAAAATTATTCTAAACTAACTTCAGTGAATTACATTGAGTTTTATAGATTTTATGTATCTATTTTGACCTTAATTAAATTTAAATAAAATAAATAATTATTTAAATAAAAATTTGGTTTTAAACTATAACTCAATGTTTTTTCACTGTTCATCAAAATTGAAAGTTTTCAGAAAAATACCAAAATTTCACCCTAGGCTAATTTTGATATTCCGAATCTAAAAATGAAGTCCATTTTGAAAGATACAATTTATAAAATTTCAAAATGTGGGTATTATTATTTATAACGGCTAGTTTGATTGGTTGTGGTGTGTGTTAGAACTCGAAGTTGCGTACAACACACGCTACTGTATTAATCAAAGAGAAGTGTACCGTAGAAGCTTGGGGTGTTACATTATCCCCTCCTCCAAATAATTTTGTCCTATAAATTTCTAGAATACTACCGCATGAAAATACTTGAGTGCTTCTTCATCATAAGTTTCTTGGGTTCCCACGTTGTCTCTTCTATCTTATGGGTTCTCCATAGAACTTTTACCAAATGAGTCATCTGGTTTCTCAGTACTTGTTCACTTGTATCAAGAATCCTGATAGGCTCTTCCCCATAAGATATATCGGGTTCCTGTTATAATTCCACATATGTAAGTACATGCATTGGATCAGGCATGTATTTTCTCAATAGTGATACGTGGAACACATCGTGAACTTTGGAGAGACTTGGCGGCATTGCCAAATGGTAAGCTACAGCCCCTATTCGCTCCAGAATTTCAAAAGGTCTGATGTACCTGGGACACAATTTTCCCTTCTTTCCGAAAAGGATAACTCCCTTCCATGGAGATACCTTCAATAAAACATGATCTCCCACCTGAAATTTCAAATCCTTCCTTTGGTTATCAGCATAGCTCTTCTACCTACATTGAGCTTCTTTGATGTGGTTTTGGATTACCTTCACCTTTTCCATCATTTCCTCCACTAGTTCTAGACCTATGAGCTTTCTTTCACCAACATCATCCCAATAGGTTGGTGTGTGACATCTCTTTCCATATAATTCTTCATATGGTGCCATCTAAATACTTGAATGGAAGCTATTGTTATAGGAAAACTCAACTAGAGGTAAATATTGATCCCACATACCCTAAAAGTCAAGTGATCAGGATCTCAACATGTCTTCTAAGGTTTGAATAGTCCATTCTGATTGTCAATCTGTTTGAGGGTGGTAGGCAGTGCTCAAACGAATTTCAGTATCCAGGGCTTTGTGAAGACTTTTCTAGAATCTTGAAGTAAAATGGGGATCACGATCCGAAAAAATCGATAGGGGTACTCCATAAAGTCTCACAACTTAATTAATATATAGTCTTGCTAAACGTTCCAGTGGTAGATCTTCTCTTATAGCATGAAAATGTGCTGACTTGGTAAGACAATCAACAATAACCCATATTGCATCGTTCCATCTAGGATTCTTTGGTAGTCCCATGACAAAGTTCATTGTGATATTATCCCATTTCCACTAAGGTATGGGAAGAGGTTTCATGACTCCTCCAGGCTGTTGCCTTCCATCTTTCACTTGTTGAAAAACCATACATCTTGACACAAAATATGCAATCTCCCTCTTCATGTTGTCCCACCAAAAATTTTCCTTCAAATCCCTATACATTTTGGTGCTCCTAGGCTGTATAGAGAAATTGGAACTATGACCATCATCCAACAACTCTCTTTTTAGATCAGATATATTGGGAACACAATGTCTCTTCCCAAATTTCAAAATTCCATCTTCATACACAAAGTCACTCAATCTCCCATCATTCACAGCTTTAATCTTCTTTCTAAACTCTTCATCATCAGTCTGAGAACTCTTTATCCTTTATAGTAAAGATGGTTCGGAAACCATTTGAAAAAGTATTGAGGTTTCACTTCCATGGTGATTCCCATATCCATCTTTACTAGATCCATGTATATAGGATCCTTTTCAACTCTCATCTTGTTCATAATTCCATGATCTGTTCTTCTCAAAGCATCTGCCACCTTATTTTCCTTTCCCGGGTGGTAGTGTATCGTACAATCATAATCCTTGAGTAGTTCATGCCATCTCTTTTACCTCATGTTGAGTTCTTTTTGTGAGAAAATATACTTCAAACTCTTGTGATCAGTATAAATCTCACATTTTTCACCATAGAGATAGTTTCTCTAAATCTTCAAAGCAAATATTACAGCAGCTAACTCAAGATCATGAGTAGGATAGTTTTGCTCGTGAATTTTCAGCTATTGTGATGCATAGCCAATAACTCTATCATTCTACATAAGGACACAACCAAGTCCTTTCCTCGATGCATCACTACAAATAACAAACCCGTCATTTCCCAATGGTAAAGTCAAAATAGGAGAATTGACTAATCTTCTCTTCAGTTCTTCAAAAAAATCTTCACACTCTTTTGTCCAAAAAAAATTAACCCCTTTACGTGTGAGATTCATTAATGGGTTAACCAATCTGGTAAAGTTCTAGACGAAACATCGATAATAACCTGCTAAACCAATAAAACTACATACCTCAGTTATACTCATCGGTGCAGGCCATTCTTGGATTTCTCTTGTCTTTGAAGGACCAATAGAGATTCCATCTTTGGAGACAATATGGCCAAGAAAAAAAATCTCTTGAATCCAGAATTCACACTTGCTAAACTTCCCATATAATTCATGTCTTCTAAGAGTCTTCAGGATAATGCGCAAGTGATTTTCATGATCTTTGTATCTTTTAGAGTATACCAAGATATCATCAGTAAATACCGCTACAAAATCATCAAGGTATTCCTTGAAAACGTTATTCATTAGATCCATGAATACAGAGGGTTCATTAGTCACTACAAAATGCATTACTGTAAACTCGTTATGCCCATACCTAGTTCAAAATGTTGTCTTTGAAATGTCTTCCTTCTTCACACATAACTGATGGTATCCAGATCGAAGGTCAATCTTTGAAAAGTATTGAGCTCCATGCAGTTGGTCAAATAAATCATCAATGTTAGGTAGGGGATACTTGTTCATTATATTTATAGCATTGATCTCCATGTATTCGATACATAACCTCATAGATCCATCTTTCTTTTTAACAAAAAGAATAGGGGCTCCCCATGGAGAAACAGTAGGGCGAATAAATCTCTTACTACTCAATTCCTCTAGTTGTTTCTTTAGTTCAACAAATTCCATAGTGTCCATTCTATAAGGGGTCTTCGATATGGTCCTTGAACCAAGAATTAAATCAATGGAAAACTCAATTTCTCATTCTGGAGGATGACTAGGTAATTATTCTGGAAACACATCAACATATTCTCTCACAATTGGTACATCCTCTATTTGAACATTCCATTCCCCACCCAAAGTCATTTCATTATCTTCCTCCATAAAAATTGAATTTAGTTGAGCTACTAGGGGTGGATCTAGCTAAGAATCTAGTTCTGAAGATTCTTCTCTAAAGATAAGGTGTTCTTTATCATCATCATCAAAAATCGTAACCTCTTTCTTCTTACAAAAAAATTTCGCATCATGGTCCGAAATCCAATCCATACCGAGGATTATTTCAAATTCAGTCATGGGTATGATGATGAGATCAGCAGATAAATAACATTTATATGCCCTAATGGGAACAGATCCACGAAACTTTGTAGCAATGATACTTCCCTTAGGAGTTTTGACTGACAACTCCCTTGTTAAATCAAATTGGAAATATCTAATTTTCTTAGCAAACTGGCAAGATATGAAACAATGTGATGATCTAGAATCAAATAATGCATTTACTAAACTTGAGGAAACCATTAAATTACCTTCCACCCAGTCTTTCGAAGCTTCTACCTCAGCAGTAGTGATAGCATAAGCTTGGCCTTGATCCCTTGGCCTTTTCTAAGGTATGTTTCTCTGATGCTTAGGACATTCATTTGCATAATGTCCCATCTCCCTGTAGATGAAGCATTATACATTTGAAACCTTTTTCTTACCCTCACAATCACGAACGTTGTGTCCTTTTTCTCCACACTTATAACATACTCCCATTCCCTTCAAGCATTTTCCAAGGTGATTCTTTCCATAGTTATCACATATGGGAAAATCCTTCTTTACCTTCTTCCCTTTATCTGTCTTTCTCTCTACCATCCTTTTCTTCTATGGCTTCCCTTAAAATCCATAGGACTCTGAAAAATATTTACCTATCTTATCAACACATGATACTATTTCTTCATATAATGATAATACATGGGAGACTATTTCCCTTCTAAATTCCGGCTTAATACCATGAAAGATATGATCCTTCTTACTCTTTAGATCATGCGTATTGCTATAGTTCTCATTCCTTCTACTGGGCACCATTTCTAAACAATGGAATACACTAGATTAGTTTATGAATAGAAATACCTAATCCCAAACTTGTAAAACACTTAACCTAAATTAAACAGTTTATGGATATGATCCATAATCATAAAAATGTCTTATTTGAGGAAGTATATATTCATAAATCCTTCATAATGATTTGTAATGAAAATGAGAATTATCCTAAGCATATCCCCTGGGAGTGTCGTAACCAAGAGTGTAGAAAATCCCATTGTCATGCACCAGTTCCCGTTCGAGTCTAGCTCAAAGTGGTGTTTTCGGGTTTTACCCCTTGGTACATCTATGCCAGAGCCGCCTCTACCTTCTCGTATCCAGACTGGGATGTATTGCTTAGAAAACTCTCAAAATCTCTACAATATCAAAATTCTAGGAAGTTCTTCTATACTAATCCTCAAAGTCTATCTTAGGGTTATGTGATCTAATCAGAGTTTATCAAAATCTAGCTTCCAAGATTTGTACTAAACTTCCTCTAATACCAACTGTAACGCCCCGACCCTAGTTACCCAAAGTCGGTGCATTATTACATATTTTGGCATGATCACCAAAGATCATGTCTCAAAAGACTGATTAGTTTAGTAGTCTTGGAAACACTAGATATATTCATAAGTCTTACATTACATCATTAACTCAAAAAAAACTACAACAACATCTTGTCTTCATATCCCCTCATACTATCCCTGAAGGTCATTCATAAATTACTTCTTCACATCCTAGGAAAAATAAAACATTGAAAGGGGTGAGCTCAGATGCTCAGTAAGGATAAAAATATAGTGTAAACTTTCATAAATAAGCATAAACATTTAAGGCAATGTATAACTAAAACAAAAGATTTTTAAACTTGAACTTCAGCATAATATGACAGAAATAAAATGAAATAATTTAATTTACTTATTCACATGGATATTATACTTTTCGAATAATCACATGCAATTTCAATAACAACTTTCATAATGATGGAATGCATAATGCCAGACTATCATAACCACATAGTCCAGGCCTCGTTCCAAGACTACAAATAATATTTTTTCAAGGCCTTATGCCAAGACACTAGTTTTCCTCATGTGACCTACCAATGCACCAAAGATCCATAGCGGGATCCACCCGTCACTTATTAAGTCCAATGCATTCCTCGTATGAACAGGTTTAAACATAACATAAACATTCGTATTAAAACTAGAATATGAAATGTAGATATATTCTCCATAAACCATGAATGGTATAAAAATAACACATCTACATTCAAACATATCACAAAACCCTTAATACAATATGGAAGTTTTGTATCATAATAAATCAACTTCAAATACACCTAAAATCAATCAAAGGATGTTGACATAGATGAAATCAAAACTATTTGAGAGAAATATATCTTTATTTGAAATAATTTGAAAGGTTCATAATTATAAACTAAAACATTTACTTTGAAAATATTCTTATGATATTGTAAGGGATGATTTGATGATTTTATAACGGCGGAAAATAGCTGCACCCGCCGTATATAAAAAAAGACATTCTTACACATAATTTTGTCGAAAAGGTTAAAAAATCATTATTTGGAAAGCGATGGAAAGATTCCTTTATAAAAATCTTATAAAAAGTCAACAAGGGTATGAATTACTTTAACCCATAGTAATAATGATTTGAAATACATTTTTAAGAAACATGTATGTGCATGATAAAGAGGTCCCAGTAGATAATTACGTATAAACAACCTTGGATAATGTAGAGATTGTGAAATAAGACTGCATCTTGTAATTTTACTTGGATGAGGGTAGGTTAACCTCCTTTATAATGGTGAAATAATTGTTATTAAGTTATACATGAATCATATTCATTAATATGATATCATATATGATCTTTTAACACTATTTTGTTAATAATTTCTTTGTATTATCGTCGTTTCAGGTGTTAACTTACTCGTTTTCTTTTTTATGTTTTGTTACATAAGCCATGTTTGTTATAGATAGGTTGTAAATTATTCATATCCATAATGATATCAAGTCCTTAAAAATTATTGTTAATCATAAAATGAGAATTATACTTGACTGGATATGATGGGGAATAAATCTCATCGCGTTTGTGGAGACGGTAGTCTGTACGTACGCACGAGCGACAATATCATTATTTTGATATTAAAATAATATATAATAGGATGGTATATAATATATAGAGAATAATTATCATGTTATATTTATTATTTACATGAATTATACATCATTATTATACTCAACTAAATAATAATATACTGAATAACAATTACACCACGACGTCGAGACGGTAGGCCGTACGTACGCACGTATGGTGACATGTCATTAAAGGGAAGGATAGAATAATGAAATTGGATGTTCTATATTTATAATAACATCACAGTATATAGAATATAATGGAGTTATTATTTTATAATGGAAATAACAAGGAAAGAAGAAGTGAAATCATTACCTCTTCTTCGGGTTATTCCTTTTGATTTGATCAAAAGGGATCCCTAGGTTGGCTTTATAATCAAACTAAGGCCTCTAGGTTGTAGTGAGGGAAGTTGAGAGAATATTTGGGAAGGGTTTGGCCGAACCAAAAGGCTTTGAAGGTATGAATTAGTGATAAGGTGGAGTTACCTTTTATAAGAGGGGTAAGAAGCACCTTAGGAAAAGATAGAAATATTATTTTATAATAAATTCATATTTGGTTTCTAATGGTTCATAACTTATTTAATTAGAGGATAAGGTGGGTATGGGTTGAAAAAAAACTCAACCAATAGGTTTTATACAGGTTTGTGTCACTTTATTGACCTTATCTTTTAGTCTTAACACTTAGTTAATTAGTTTGACATTTACCATGTCTCTTTGTATTTTTATTTTATATAGTTAATAAACATACTATATACATTCAGGCGACCCCCAAGTGGTCCATTAATGATAACCCTATAATGATATAAGTCATTTGGCCTAATCTTATATTTTTAGGAATAGAATATTAAATAATAATATAATATTTGTTTTAAAAGCTATTTTATGTCAATTTTGAAACTATTGAGTATTTTGTTTTTGATAATTTCATAACAGCATTATTACCTCGAATAAAATTTATATTACCAATTATAATATGTCATATTAACCTATAAAATTATTGTAATTCATAAGAAGCCTCAAATTACATTTATTTTGATATTTATAATATATGTTTTTTTAATATTTCATTAATTAGGTAATTATTGCATCACCATTGTGTTATAAATAATTTGAATTATTTAGTGTCTAAAAATTATAAATAAAATACCATTATGTAGTAAATCTTTTTATATTTCTAATGAATATTTATAATCTAATTTATCTTATGTATTACCCTATATTAAAAATGTTTTAGTTATTAAACTTTGATTTTAACTCTTTTAACTCTTCTTTGAATTAAATAATAATAAATGTCCTAATCTAATCCAAGTGGGCCTAAATGATAATATTTTATTCCTAAGGTTGTTTTTTGTTGAGATACACTTGTCCAACAGAATTAGGACCCGTGTTAGCGTAATATTAATATCATTTTTACCCTTAATTACCCTATTTATTTTTAACCGTGGTAAATAAAAGTAAAAGTTACTATTCACCCAAAATTAGTTTTATCTTATTGAACCACATTTTAATCCTTGATATTAACCATGTCTCTCATATTTTCAAAATTCCACTCACAGAACTGGTAAAATTCAGTTTTATGTGAATTTTCAAATTCTCCTAGGAGGTGGGTAAAAGACGGTGAAAAGTTCAATAAACTTTTTATATATCTAAAATTATTCTAAAATGACACCAATGAATTACATTGAGTTTGTATAGATTTTATGTATATATTTTGACCTTAATTAAATTTAAATAAAATAAATAATTATTTAAATAAAAATTCGGTTTTAAACTATAACTCAGTGTTTTTTCACTATTCATCAAAAATCGAAAGTTTTCAGAAAAATGCCAAAATTTTACCCTAAGATAATTTCGATATTTCAAATCCAAAAATGAAGTCCATTTTGAAAGATAAAATTTATAAAATTTCAAAAAGTGGGTATTAATATTCATAACAGCTGGTTTGATTAGTTGTGGTGTGTGTTAGAAATCTAAGTTGCGTACAACACACGCTACTATATTATTCAAAGAGAAGCATACCATAGAAGCTTGGGGTGTTACAAGAGTGACTACACCTATCATAAGAGTCAATACTTAGAAAAAATTTGAAAACCTGTACTAAGAATAAGTCATCAAAATGAAATTTTAATAACATAATAAATAGTTATTAATAAAATAATGATAAAAATAAACAGTTTTCAGTTAGTTCGAGATTTGAACCAAGGAGTGAGGGATGTAACTATAAAAATATAATAAAATAAATGGGTAAAGGGTCACTCATCATAAGAAACATATTCTTCCATTTCCCAAAAAAATCAATGAATTTTTATATAATAAGATTCTATAAAAATGATCACTACACATGTTTAAAAAATTCACTTATTAACCTCACATATTAACCCTTTCAAAAACTCTCTTTAAATACATTATCCCCCTAAATAAAAAACCAATCACCCCTTAGGTTAAACACATATTATGAAGAACCAAATATTTTTTATAATATATCACTTTTATGGTTAGGAAATTATATATTTACTTTAAGCATGTATATATATTCATATAATCAAGTAGATATATATTATACATTTAAAATCATTATGTTTACATTATCTTTACCACACCATTTTTTTTTGATTTTATAAAATAAACCACTTTGAGGAAAAGTGAGAACCAACAATCAGGAAAGTCCACCATAAGGAGCCATTGGAGGGCAGGGAAAAACACCCTGTCTAAGACCAAACCAGCACAGAAAACACCACAATATCACCCCCAAAATAGTATCCCAAAACAATGAAAATAATAATAAAAAACAGTGGGTGGACCAAGGAGCCGAGCCCAAGGCCAGACCTGACCCAAAAGAATGGATCACTTCGAACCCCGAGAACCCATCATCTCACCACACTGCACACATCCCCATCACCCATCCCATCACTTATTAGATAGAAGAGTCATCATCTCACCACCCTATACACATCCCCATCACCCATCCCGTCACTTCTTAGATAGAAGCATCATCATCTCACCAACTCCACACCGGAGGCAATCGTCGGAGCACCACCATCATCGGGATCAATGAAGAATCATTGGTGCACAAGCCAATCATCAGGAGAATCGCCACCATCGGGACCACCATCCCCATCCCAAATTGCCCAAGAGACCCTTGAACCAGACTAAAGTGGGGTCATGCATGGGGGGATAGGGAAATTAGAGCCTAGGAGGACCACCGGAGATGAATTCAAACCTACGGAGGAAAAAAACGAACCATAGAAAACACATCAAAAAACCAAATCCACACCAGATCAATGATAGAGGATGAGTGGTAGGGAGATATTCATCGAAAGCACTCTAGAACTATGGATCATCTAAAAAAACACAAATCCACAACATATTGGGACCAAAATGGAATGTAGGATCAGAAGAATAAGGGGATGCTTCCGGCTCTGATCATTCCTAAGGCCACCTCCTGCGGCCACATAATAACCCAAAAATAATATGATGTCCCTTCCAAGTCAGACCATGATGCAAACAATCACCTAAAAATAGGAATGATAAATGAAGGAGATAATTGGATGCACCATCAGAGAAAAATGGGAAATTCCATCACTAGAGCAGGAGCGAAGACCTACAAACCAGTTTTGTTGGAGGATGTTGAATGACAATGAACATCGATAGAGCTCTACAGGACATTCTAGCCTATGAACCACGGATTGGTTATCTTTAAAAATGAATATTTATCTCAATTATATAGATCTATACTAATATTTAATTATTTTATAGTCTTAGAAATAATTTTATCAATGTACAAAATAATAATAAATCTTTTCATTTGAAAAAGAATAATTGTTTGTATTTTTTAAAATAATTATATCCATGTATAAAATGGTATTATTTAAAAGTTAAATTTCTAAATAATATAATATAATTTTGACAAAATGGACTTTATTTCTCATGTCATGTTTTTAAATTATTTTAAGCTAATTTTTTTATATTTTTCTTAATAAGTTTATTTTTTATGAATAGCTAAATTGTTTTTTGAATACTGTAAATTTTATAACATTATAATGATGTGAATAAGATATAAAAATTTATGAAAAATCTATAACATCTATTACATGATGGTGTATTCAAAATATCATGAAAATATTATTCAACATATATAAATTAATGGTTATGTAAATATAAACATAAAACACTATTACTGATGTTGATGTAGTGGTTACACAACATTAGCAAAGTCAAAATTAGGTATTTAAGATAAATTTAATAGTTTATAAGGATATTATAAACTTAAATGATACAAATGAAGACTAAAAAAATTTATATTTATATTTATAAATTTTATAAAAACATAACAAGTAAATTATCTAAATGTTTACCCAATGTGTGCTTAAGGTGAAAAAAAGAAAAAATCCATATCTTAAAAATGTTATCATGATTTAAATATGAATGAATTGTATAATTAATGGTTTTATATTATTATATTATGAATAATAAACTAAATTTATGTTATTTATATATTTTTAATATTAAAAATAGGATTATTCTCTAAAACTCTTACATATCGATGACGTAGTGCTTGTGTAAGCAAGAGAAAAGTCAAAGTAAATGTTTTTAAAAATGTAAAAAGTCATAATATTTAGATAAATTAAATATTTTGACAATTTTTTGGATTTAAAATCATAGGTAATAAGTTATTTAAATTTTTAAATATAAATTCTATAGTTATATAAATATTTATAAAGTAAAATTTTAATAAAACCAAGAAAATGACATTAAAGGGTGTTTAATGATAAAAATAAATTAAAATTTAATAAAAATTATAGAAAGTATCCTGAGTAAATTATAGATTTTTAGTGGTCTATATATAATAAATATTTCATTTTTGACCCACTTTCCATTTTAAAATTACATTATTTACCCTTAAATATTGAATATTTGTGAAAATGCCATTGCACTTTTCCTATAAAAGGGTATAAATTATAACATTTCCCAAATAAATCTAAATATTGGTTTTCTATCCATATTATTTCCAAATACATTTATAATAATCCATTTCCGAATTTATAGGTCTCATTTCTTTCTAAAATTCCTTCCTGCAAAGGCTTTAGACACAAACCAAATGAGGTGGTTCGAGGATCGTGGTAAGGGTTTCCAAACCTCTTTCTCCATTCTTATTTATAATTATTTATCTTAAAAATATTTTAAAACATCAATTTTTTCTTAAATGATAAATTAACATTTTATTAGTATCATTTTATGCATAAATTATGAGATATCACCCATTATGTCTCACTAAACACTTTTTCTTAAGTCGTTACAATGTAATTATACTAGTTTTTTCAAAACTATGTCTTTTTGTTTCAACTCCCCTCTTACTATTTTCAATAACATAATATTTAAAAGTAAACATAAAATTGTATTTTAATAATAAAATAATTTATTTATTAAAATAAAATATTATCGATTTTTTCACTTTTTTTAATCTATTTTGAATGGCATTTCTCACTATGGAGGTTTTATGCTACCTATGTGGACAATGATGTTTTCATGAACTTAAGTCTTTAAGGGATGTTTTTTAAAAATTATTTCATTATTTAACATAAAATTACTAGTAAATTTATTTTATGATTATTATTCTATAATGTTAAAATATTCAGCATAATAATTAAATTTAATGAAAATAATCATATTTATTTTTTTAACCATCAAATTTTTTTTATCAAGGATGATTCTCTGAATGGTAACTATTTTAGAACCTATTGATCTCATTTTATTCTAAAATGATATATATATATATATATATATATATATATATATTTCCTCTAAACTTATCAAGCTTGTGGAAACATTGGGAAAGCAAATTTGACTATTGAAAATATATTGAAGTTATTTTCGAGATTATGAACTGAGCGACCTCAAAACGACTGATGAGAAGACCATCGAAATAGTAAATGAATGAAAAATAATAATAAATGAAATAAAAGGACTAACAATAAGGAATAAAACATTAAAAGTGTTATAAATCAATTATATAATTAATATAATTTTATTATTTTAGAGGTTAGAGGACGTATAAGGTGTGTTGAGGCTTCTGGTAAGGTTTTTCATTCCAAGTCTACATTATTTTCCAGTATTATTATTTTATTACAAATTTTATCTTTCATGACACAAATTAATGTTCTTGGAAGTATAAATTATTATTTTAATTTCATTTATAATGAATTTATGGTCTCATTTACCTCTTTATGGATTTATAGTTCATATTGTTCATAAGGGTTTTTCATCTCATGTTCCCTTTTTGGATATATGTATCAAATTGTGCACATATTTTGTTTTATATTATGTATATACTAACTATTTTATATATTTAATCATAATTATATTTTTATTATGGGTATTTAAGGTTCCATTTAAATTTAAATCTTCAAATATCTTTTGAATCAAAGGTTACCAAAGTTGTAAGGGTTTATTTTTCAATATCACTTTGAATTGAAGGTTTTTTTTAGAAAATTTTCAATGAGAGATATTGTTTTTTATCTCTAAAACCACATATATTTTCTTACCCTATGGTTATTTACTATTTTTTTCATGTCTCCCTACTATTTCACTTCCCTTTGGCTCACAAATAAAATGATAGGATAATTGTTAGCAGAGCCAACCTTATCTCTTATTTTTTATCAGGAATATTTCTACTTTATATTGAGGTTATTTATTTTTTTTAATAAATTTTATTATATAAAATTGTTTTATTTAATAAGGTCACTATCTGTTGATTTTTAATTTATTTACAAATTTTGAAAGTAATATCTTTTTAACATTTTTCATATGGGCCACAATCTATTTACTTTCTTTAAAAAAGTATGAAACGAAATCTCTTTTTGAACACATTTTTCAAGTATATATGTTACTAGTGTATTATTTAGAATTAATTAATAAGATTATTATCCAAGTTTTTATTGTTTTACAAAGTAATTTTTATTCCCCTTAATTTATAAATTATTATATTTTAAAATAAAATTTATAAAGGGTAGATCATATTTATTGTTATTTTTGAAAGAAATTTTTGATGCTTTATAAAAGTGTTTTTTATCTATGTCAACATCCTTCAATGATTCTTATGTTTAGTGGATCCTTGATCCAAATTTTTTATTTATTTTGGGATAATTACAGTATTATGAATTTATGTTTTATAAAAATTAATCATAATATTGTTTTTTATTTTATATGTTGTTAGTTTATCATTAGTAGGCTAGTGAAAAATGGACAACGTCTGGAAGTGACACTATGAAGTGACCTTGTGAAGTCACCTTGTGAAATGACCTTGTGAAGTGACCATGTTATGTTACTTTGGATAGTGGACTTGTGAAGTGACCTTATCAAGTGAAATTGTGAAGTGAACTTGTCAAGAGACCTTAAGAGAAGTGTGTAATGACCTATTGTTTTATCTTGGTAAACATTCCCTATGTCCTAAAGAAGGTTTCAAGAGAATCGAAGAATTTTTTAGAGCCTGAGGATCCTGAAATTGGAAAAACATAGTGGGATGCACTATTAGCATATGTTTAGTGAAAACAGTGTGACTCAACCATGTGGGGAAATTGTTGCACAAGAGAGGCCCCACGGTTTTTCAACAACGGTGTGACCTAAGCCACATGCATGTGCAGGATTGTAGACATTTATAATAAAGGAATTTCTCACAACTTTCAAATGTTTAGTAAAACTATTTTTCTAGCCCATGTGAGTGGGGTTTATTGGTAATGGATGGCGCACAGTTGGTGCATGATTCGGACAATTGTGTGGAAAAACTATGCAAATCCATTTTTAGGGTGATTTTACTATATTTCCCCTAAAATGTTTTTAAACCTATTTCATTTTCCTCTATTATTTTCCAATGTAAATCCCCTCATTCATCTCCCAAAGTCTCTCCCTCCACCTTGGTTGAGGAATAAGATAACTCTTCAAATCAAATGCCATTTTTTTCATCATCAGAAGTGTTGGATTCGAAATATGAATTTTTCTATTTTGGAATTTAATTCAATTATTATTCAAATAAAAGGATGAATTTGTATGAGAAATTGTCAATGGACATATGGTAGGTAGTCTATGAATCATTCCCAAAAGTTCAAGTTTGTTTACAGTATTTTCTACGATGCCACATGGTGGACTTTTCCACGCATTACCTAAAATGTTTCAAGCATATTTTAATAATTATTCCATGTCTAATTACATCTGTGGTTCATATATAATTATTAAGGGACACTGACCTCATTGATTTACATCATTTTGGGTGTTCCAAAATAAATTCCCTTCACTTATATAGTTTTTAGTTGACCATGTAACCTTTTAAGTGTTTTTTTAGCATAAAAATGTATTTTCCTTTCCTCTTAAATTGAATGGATTAATTTAAATGAATGGAAGTGGGTGGAAAAGAAATACCACAATGTATACATTTATGAACATGAATTATACAATTTGATAACCCTTAGTTAATTGTGCTAAATGGTTATAATGAATTATAGTTAAACCCTTATTGATCTTATTATGAGTATTCCATTAATAATAACTACTAAACAATGGTTAAGGGTTCTGTTGAGCATAGAGCTTCATGCTCCCTTACATTGGTGTTGGACATATTGTCTCACACTATTATACTTTTATTTGGGTGATGGGCATGACGTTCCACATTCCTCTATATCAAGTGTTTGGAATGATGACTCACCCCACCATCTTGAATGATAATGGGAAATATGCCTCACATTCATATGAGATTCATGGATTTTACCCTTGCAGGATCCATTGGATTATTAGACAAATTATGGACACCTTAGTTACGCCTCTGGTCTACCTAGAACCTTGTATCCATGTATATGTATCTAAACATCCTCACATATAGTGTGAATATACATGTATACATATTATATATATTTATGATTACTATATATATATATGGCTACTATTCAGACTCATTTCAGTATATACCAAAGCAGGTAGATCCATCCAAGTGTCCTGTAGAAACATGAGTTAGCTGGTACTTATTATTCATCATTGTTTATTATAAATTATACATGCACACTATTATGCGATGGAAACTAGCTAGATGATTATATAAATCATTGGTGGTGGCCTACTGAGTTTATCTCACACCCTACTCTAGCCACCTTTGGTACCCATGTAGTACTTATGACTACATGTGTGGATAAGGGAAAACACCCTGCTATAGTTGCTTGTTCAGGTTTACATGTAGCATGGGAGTAGAGTACCAAGAGTATTCCCATGATACTATTGGATTTTTCTTTTGATATTTCTATATTTTTTTTATAGTAAGTTGTATATTCATGTTTCATGTGTCCCCTATTTACATTTTGGTATACAGTATGACATGATACCATTGTATATGACTCATCTTATGGGTTTCTGATTGTTATTGCAGTTTCTTGGCTATTTACACTTATGTAGTTGTTTATTATATCTATTTTCACTATTCTTTCTTTTCCTTCATGATTCCATTATTCACATTCACTGTTTATTTATTTTATTCATTGTTCTACTCTTGTATGAGGGTATATTCTCCCCATAGCACCACATTATACCCATTATTATAGTCAAAAGCCTCAAGAATACATGGAGGTGTTCTTGAGTACATGTGACCCACTGGCTCAGGCATCAGTTAAGTGGATCCTGGGTTGGGACATTACAAATTTGTAATGTAGGTTTCTTTTCATTATGTATTACTATTTGGGTATTAAACAAGAGACTGGGATGTAATGGAATTTGTTATTGAGCGTATTCTTGGGATTATATTACCCACGTACAGGGGAAACCCAAATTACATGGGATGGGTTATTATTGTTGTCTAATTATGCATATTATCGTTGCTATAGTTTCACAATTGGGTGAAACACTTGTTTTTTGATGTTATTAATATTGATATTTTATTATTTATTATGGATTGTTTTTACATGGCTTGGTAAACTAAGGAATTAGCATCTCAGGCATTATTATAGGCACATTATGACTATTATGCCATGTATTTTTTCATGTTCTATCTTCATATTGCATGCATTTCCTATTGCATATATTTAGTATATATGTTATTATATTTTTTAAATGTGCTTAGGTTTCTTGTAGGAATAAAAAATTGGGTTAATTAAAGTTACTACATAAATATAAATAGTGTTTTCCTGTATAGATTGGTGATGGCACATTAATTGGCCAATTATACCATGTTGTGGGTTATGGATCTACTCCTTCCATGGATCAAAACAATTTTAGTTGATTGGATTACATGAATAATAAAGTTGATTTATAGAGAAAGTACTTATATAAATACTAAAGTTAATTCTTGTAATTAAATCATTTCATATGACCTGCTATATCTTGATACTAGATGTGAAAGTCAAGATGTAGTTAATGATATTCCAATTTCAATTTATAATGAGTATGAATTTTATAAATTGGAAATGGAAATGCATCTAACTAGACCATGATATATATATATATATATAATAGTATGAATGAAATCAAATTAACCCTTATAAATTAAAATGTTACCGCTAAATGGAATGCTAATTGAAAATTAAGTGGTGTTTTCCTCAATACCTTGCAATTGAAACTCCATATATTGGAACCTCATATGTGTTATATGAGACCTAGACCCAAACCTTGCCTTACTAGTTGGTAGTTGGGTACGCCTTTTATGTTCTTATGTCATGTTATAGATTATCCTTATCACCTAGACTTGGCTTTTCTAGTAGGCGGAGAGTTGTGTCCTTTTCTATATTAAGGGTGAATTCCAATCCTATTATCCGTATATGATATTTTACAACTACTAAATTCACTTCTAGGGTGTTTGTTTGGAATTATAGAATCATTCCACTATGAATGACTTGATTCATATTCCGGGAAGGTGGTGATGACTATGAACTAGAGGTTATGGGAATTGATCCTCTAATGATACCTCCTCTAGTTCCACCTATGGAACCACATTATATTCTTGACATGGTAAATGATTCCTAGTTTTGAGATGAATTTCTTTATATGATGTAGTCTATCTAATGTGTTCCTAAACCTACCCCGACTATGGTAGATTTGACTCAAGAGTTTTTGCAACAGTATCCTACTAATTTTTTAAGGGATGACAGACCTCATGTTGTAGATTCATGTATAGAGGCAATACTTTATATCTTTTTGAATCTTGAGATCCCTCCGGAATTGATGGTCAAGATCAAAATCTATATGTTATGTGGTTCATCCAAGTGATTGTGGGAATTTATTACCCAGGTAGACCAACATCAAGACATGATGTGGAGGTACTTTCACATAGTCTTCTATGACTACTTATTTCCACAGATGTCAAGGGATGACTGATCTAGAGAATTCATTAATTTGAAGCAGGGGTCCATGTCTTCCATGGAATATTCTATTAATTTCACTAATTTGCAGTGATTCTCACCAAACTTATCTGGTGATGATCTCATCACTATGAGGCAATTCGAGGATGGGTTGTTCTATGCCATATAATCGCATGTCAATTTTTTATAGTTGAACACTATTTTTGATATAGTCAATTAGAAACTAATTACTAAGAGGAGTCTAAGGGAATCCAATGGTGTGATCTAGGGTGGTTCAGCACCCAGGCCTGCTGGTGGTTCTTCTATTAGAAGGAAGCAATTTTTTGTGGCTACTTGTGGGGGTTGCAGTAGTTAGGTTACTCATACTGATTGCTTTCTTATATGTCACTAGTTCAGGTACCCATGACACAAAAAAAACCCCATGCATGCAGGTTCCAATTGAATACAAAGGTTTTGGCATGATGGGGAATATCTGTCACTTTTGTAGTAACTTTCTATCAAATCCTAGAGAGATGGGATCTCCACCTACCCCACATTCTAGATGAGGGCCAATATTATCTTTCCAAGTAGGTAGCTGGAATACCACTTTCCACCCAGGTTGAGGTGGAGGTTAAGGAAGAGGGTAATCAGGCTCAGGATTTGCAACACTAGTAGAGTGGGCCTGATCAGGGAAATATGGTTGTAACTCATTTCTATGGTATTTTCCAATTACAAGTTTTGTAGCATATTCCATAGGAGTAGTGTTCTAGACATTCTTCAAATCAAGGTACTATTCTAGTATCATCTATAGTAGTGTCTTCTTTATTTCACCCAAGCGCATCACACTCTTTTATATTTAATACAATCCTCTGGATTTTGGTCCTCGAGATAGATTATTTATGTGGTGTGATGACTATTGATACCCAATTGGATATTTGACTATAGAGAATTCGTCGATGTAAGGATTGTTCCATTGAGATAGGTGAGTATCTCTTTATATGGAATTTTTTCATCCTTGACCTGACAGGGTTTGATATAATTATTAGGATAGACTAGTTAGTTCCCTATCGAGACAACACTAATTTTTATTTTTAGAGGGTAATGTTTACTTCAAGATGTGAAGGTAGACATATTTATATAGGAGAATGGGATTTCCATGTGTCTCTATTGTGTCCTAAGCATCATGGACTAGTTAGAGAGACAACTTGGATTGTTTTCCCACATATGGTGGATCATTTCAGAGACATCTTCTCTGGTGCATTTTATGGTCTACCTCTTATGAGAGAGGTAGAATTCACTATTGAACTAGTTACAAGAGTAGTACCAATGTCCATTCCTCCTTACAGGATAACAACTGCGAAGCTTCTAGACCTCAATATGTAGTTGGAAAACTTATAGGTTAAGGGTTTTATATTCCCCAGCACTTATCCTTGGTGTTCACCAATCCTTTTTTTACCAGAAGGAAGATGGTACACTCATACATTTCATGGATTACCAATGGTTGAACCAGTTTAAAGTTAACAACCGGTATCTACTACCTCCTATAGATGACCTCTTTGATAAGATCTGAGGAATGAGGGTGTTTTCAAATATTTATTTGAGGTCGAGTTTTCAGTAGGTGCATGTAAAATCTTTAGATATACCTTTTATAGATATATAAAAGTAGGAATTGTCTTTATAAGTACCTAGTTATGTCGCTCGATCTCAAAAATGCCCCAGTTATTTTCATGGATCCAATGAATTGGGTTTTCCACCCGTATCTAGATTTGTTTGTGGTAGTCTTTGTGGAAGACATATTAGTGTATTCTCTCACTCAAAATGGCCCTGAAAAACATATTGTGATCTTGGTAAATACACTAAGAGAGCACCATATTTATGCTAATCTTAGAAAATACAACTTTTGGATCAATAAATTTTGCTTCTTGGGTAAACTCATCTTAGATCTAGGGGTATCAACAGACCCAGAGAAGGTGAGAGATGTAGTTTTCTGGGAGCATCCCAAGAACATATTTAATATACGAATTTTCTTGGGGATAGTCGGGTAATATAGATTCTTCATGAAGTATTTCTCACACCAAGATACCCATATTATGGGTTTGACTAAGAAGGATTTTGAATTCATATGGTCAAAAGCTTATGAATAATCCCTTTAGTAGTTGAAAGGAAGATTGTCTTCAACACTAATCTTGGTTTTTTCAGATCTTGGAAACAGTTATCTAGTATATTGTGACCCAAAAGGTATTTGTATGGGAGTTTTTATAATATATGAAAAGTGATCAATAGCTTACAAGTCTCATCATTTGAGGCCTCATGAGGGGAATTACCTAACGTATAACCTCAATATAGCATCTATAGTTCAAGATTTACATTTTTGGAGGCATTATTTACTTGGGGATATTTTTTTGGTATTCACATATCACAAAATTCTCAAGTACATCTCCATGCAGTATGATCTAAATCTCAAGTAGCGCATATGGGATGAGTACCTAGAATACTTTGATTTTGATATTACCTATATTCTTTGGAAAGGAAATGTAGTAGATAATGCTTTGAGCTAGAAAACTCAGACACATACAGTTTAGGAGGGCAGTAGTTAGTGGAATCTTATGGACTTGTTTTCAGATATGCATGTTGAGATGTAAGAAGATTATGGGAAGACTATCCTCTCAGCCTTGGTAGTGAAATATACCCTTATAGAGTGGGTAATAATGAATAAACTCTCAAATCATAAGTGCTTTATCCTGAGGGATATTATCATAGATGAGGATTTATCTTCTATTTGGATTGTGGATAAGGATGATGCCTTATACTATTGTGGTCATTTATGGGTCCCATCATATATCTGAGAGAATTTGTTGTAGGAATATATTGCCTTGGTTTGGGTAGTTCTTAACAATCTCACCAAGATGTATCAAGACTTATGTAACTAATATTGGTGGCCTACTATGAAATAGTGGATAGTTGAATTTATCATTTGTTGTTTCACCTATCAGCAGGTGAAGTTCGAACATCATTGATCGAAAAGACTTTTATATCCATTTTCTAGTCGTAATTATAAATGTGATGATGTATCTAAGGACTTTATGATAGGTTTTTCAAGATCACCATAAATAAATGATATAGTTTGGGTAGTTTTTGACCATTTTATAAAGGATTCACACTTGTTATATATTCTAGATATTTTTTATGTAGATGAGTTGCAGAGTCTATAAATCAGGGTGGTCATACGTCTTCATGGATATCCATGATCTATCATATCTGATATGGATTCATGCTTTACACCAAAATTCTGGATGTGGTTAAAAAAATTCTTTAGATATATAGGTGCTTCTAAGCATGTCTTATCACCCTTAGACTAACAGATATATAGGGCACATGATTCAGGTGTCAAATTAAATGATCTATGCATCTATTTTTGATTTTGGGGGTTCCTGGTAAAAACCCATACCCCTAGTTGAGTTTTCTTACAATAAAATTTTTCAAGCTACCGTCTAGATGGCTCATTGTGAGGCCTTATATGGTAAACAATTCTGATCGCATATGTGCTTGATAGAGGTAGAGGAGGTATCTTTTCTTAGACCACATCTCATCTAGGAGACTTCAGAGAAGGTCCAGTTGATCAAGAAGTACATGATGACAGCTCAGTCCAAACATCAATCATATGCTAATTGTTGTCGATGACCTCTTGAGTTTGAGGTTGGAGACTCGATATTCTCACATGTTTCACCTAGGCTGGGCCATCGACAAATTCAGAGGTAGGGTAATATTTCACCTCAATTTGTTGGAACCTTTGAGGTTTTGAAGTGAATCGAACATATATCTTACTGGATAGTACTTCCTCAAAGAAACTGATCTATACATGATGTTTTTCATGTGTCTCAACTCCTTCCGTATTATCTAGACCCATATCATATTATATAGATGAATGAGGTTAATTTAGATGTGAGTGCTTCTTTTGAAGAGTACCTAGTGTGTATCATGGATTGGAGTGTGAAGACACTCCAAGGTTGGTTATTTTCCTTAGTATGGTTTTTATAGTATCAAGACCAAGTATAGGATAATACCTAAGATTCGGAAGTTGATATATGAGCTCAAAGGCCAAAAATTTTCTTAGATGATCCCTCTTTACTCTCATAATGAAAACTCAGGAATTAATTTCTTTAAGGAGTGGAGGTTGTAACAACCTAACTTTTCATGAAGGTATGGCTCATTTTTTATTGGTTAAAATCCTTTTTTATCTTGGTAAACATACCATATAGCCAAAGGAATGTTTGGGGGGTATCTAGGGATTGTGTGGATCCTGGAGATCCAGAAATTGGACAAAAAGAGTGGACCGCACAATTAGATAATATTTAGTACATACCACGCAACTCAACCATGTAGGTCACTTATTTCATAAGAGATTTCACACAGTTTTTCTACAACTATATCAGTCAGGCCAAATGATTGAGCACGATTGTAGACAATTCTAACAGAGGCATTTCATAAAGCTTGTAAATGGTTATTCAAACCTTTCACCTAGCCCATGAAAGTGGTCAATGGCTAGTGCATGGTTTAAACAACCATGCGGTCAAACTCTGTGACCGCATTTTTTTGGATTTTACCAAAATGCCCCCCCCCCCAATTTAAATATTTTCTTCTTCCTCCTTTCTTTTCCAGTGGAAATCCCCTCATTCCTCTCATGAAGGATCTCCCTCCTCCTTGGTTTGGTATTAAGACAACTCCTCATTCTAGTCTCATTTTTCATCAATGTTGTAAGTGTTAGATCTACAATGGTAATTTTTCTATTTTGTAATTTTCCTACATTCTTCTTCAAATAAAAGGATGAGTATGGCCAAGTTCTCATATAATGACCTAATATAGGTGGTCTATAAATTTTTCCCAAAATTTCAAGTATTTATCATAGTTCCTCATTCCATACTTTTCCATACATTTCTTAAAATGTTTTAAACCTAATTTAATAATTATAACATGTCTAATTAGTACCATGGCCTATATCTGGTAGTTAAGGGATGTCATCCTCATTGATTTCCACATCTTTGTGGGTACAAAATAAAATTACCTTCTCTTATCTAATTATTTAGTTGACCATACCACCTTATAAGTGTTTGGATTAGCTCTAAAATGGATTTTCCTTTCCTTGTAAATTGAATAAATTGATTTTAATGAATGGAAGTGGGTGTAAACACCATGAAACATGTTATACATTTATAAACATGAATTATATGAATTGAGTACCCTTGGTTAATTGTGATTAATGGTTATAATGACTTATATGTAAACCCACATTTCTATTATTATGATTAAGCCATTAATAATGGATGTTGAACAATGGTTAAGGGTTCGGTTGAGCGATGTGTTTCACACTCCCTTACATTGAATCTTGGAAATGATGTCTTACATTGTTATACTTTTATTTGGTAAATGGTCTGGACATTCCACATTCCACTATATATAGGGTTGGGCATGATGTCTCACCCCACTATCTTGAGTGATAAGCAATATGTCTCACATTCAAATGAGATTTAGGGGTTGTACCCATACTAGATCCATTGGCTCCTATGACTAGTTATGGATGCATGAGTTACAGAACAAGTATAGTTATCAACTTCTATCCATGTATATAGCTCTAAAATTACTCAATTATAGTGTCCATATACATATATACCTATTATATATGTGTGAGTGTGTGATTACTATATATATGTGGTTATTGATCAGACTCATTCCATCCTATGTTGAAGCAGGTAGAGCTAGCATAGTGAACTGTAGGAACCTGATTCGAATAGTATTTATTATTCATAATTGTTTTATACATTGTACCTACACAATGATATGTTACGTAAAATATATGGATTATTCTATTCATCATTGGTGGTGGACTAGTGAGTTTATCTAACACCCTACATAGGTCACCCATGGTACTAGAGTAGACCTTATAAATTCATGTCTGGATAAGGAAAAACTACCTACTATAGATGATTGATTTGATTTACATATAGAATAGAGAATTTGACTATAGGACCGAGCATATTCTCGTGATTCTAGTGGGGCTATCTTTTGGCCTTTCTAAATTTTTTATATCATTTTTTATAGACATATTCCTCGTATCCCATGTATCCCTTTTTGTATGTCAAAATGACATGACATCATTGTCTATGACTCATCCTATGGGATCTTTATTTTTATTATTTCTTTTTTGTTTGTTTACAATTTCGTAGTTTTTTATTTTATCTTTATCCATTGTGCTATATTTTATTTCTTACTTCTGCTATTTACTTTTGTTGTTTATTTATTATATATGTTGTGTCACTATGATATAATGTTATAGTATCCCCACTATACCACCTTATACCCTCACAACTATTTTTTGAAGCCCCTAGAATATGGGGAGGTGTTCTTGAGGCCATGTGACCCACCATCTCAGGGCACTAGTTATGTGGATCCTATGTCGGGACATTACAAACTAACCTTGTGAAGTGACCTTGTTAGGTGACCTTGTGATGTAACCTTGTAAAGTGACCATGTGAAGTGACTTTGTGAAGTGACCTTATAAAGTTACCTAATGAATAAAAATGAAGTTAATGCCTAATTAAAAATTATATTACCACATGAATTAAAATGAAGTGACTACATGAACAAATATGAAGTGACTACATGAAGAAAAATAAAGTGACCACATGGTGAAAAATAAATTGATCGGGGGAAGAAAATAAACTAATTGTAATGTTTTGAACCTATATTATAAATTTAAACATTGTAAAAGTTTTGAACCTACCTTATGTCCTACCTATAGTCACTTAATTATTTTATCATATTTTAGTTCAAAACATGCTTTTTTTTATTTTTACTTTTATATTTAAAATTATTTCATGTTTGTTTCAAAATATTATCTTGATTTTATTATTACTCAGATACTTATTAATTATTTCAATAATAATAAATTTTATTTGGAATAATTATATACAAGATTAAATTATTTACACATGTCCTAAAGTCTCATGCTAGTTTCTTGAGAAAATGTGGGTTTTAAATTTAATTTGGTTGGAATTTGAAAATTTTATCTCATATAATTTATGGGGGTTTTACAAGGGACTTTAATATTTTTTTGGTACTATATTAATTATTCTAACATGTTATCATTGTAAAATATGTTTTTAATGTTATATATTATCAAAGTGACCCACATTGGTATGTTTTTCAAGTGTATTCAATGAATAAATCATTTGATTCATTGGGAAGGATAAAATACAATAGGTTCCATCATTTAAATCTATTTTTCATAGAATAACTCTATATAAGGAGTTCAATTGATCCATGTCAATAGATATGAGTTCAATGATATTATTGAACATTATAAGGGTTGCATACTTTGGTGATCATCTACTACTCTCAACTTAAGTATAGTCATTTGATCCTTTGTTACTAAAGAGAACATCGCTACCTCAATAGTCAGATACTAAATTTTCTATCTAGTTATATGGTTTTCATTATTTCTATATTTTCTTATGTGCATAATTATAACATTTTATACTTCCTGAAGTTCCAAGTATATAAAAATAAATGTGAATGGGGGGTTTAATCAGTTGTTCACTTTTTATAAGTTTCAAAACTTTAAGAAACATAACACATGAAACCTATAAGATTTATATCCTTATCAAATTTTAGTACATAATCATGTATGAAAAATTAGGTATGAAAGAAAAACACACAAGATTTACAAGTTTCTTCCTCATTGTGAGAACCTACATCCTTTCCATAGCCACACTCATGGTTCTATAAAAATCCACTATTATGAAGAAGTGAATACAACTTCTGCCAAATCCCGTTAGACACCTTATATCTCCCAATATTAAAGACTATATTGACTCCCATGATGTTTTATTTTAAAAAAAATATCCAATAAAAAGAATAAATAATTTGTTGAGACTGCTCCACAAATGCTCAGTCTAAATCTTCAGTCCGATTTGACTAGATCTGATTCTATCAATCAGATGTTGTTGAATCCAGTTTTCTCAAAACAATGTCATAGGATTCTAGATTTGATTTTCATAGAATGTTTCTTCTGATTTTAGCAAGATTCTGGATCTGATTTTCATATAATGAGGGTGCCAATATTTCATAGAATAAACTATAAAACTCAAACTCTGATAGAATTATCAATAAAATTATTCTTCAATTATATGGGAACTTTTACTTTTATTTCTCTATCACTCAACCTTTTGTGAGTTTTTAGGAATTTACAAATGAACAAGTGATATGATCAAGTATTTATAGGAAACTCAGAAACCAAAAGGCATAAACTTGAAAACATTCCATGCTTCCTCAAATCTCAAAACTCTAAAAATATTTGTATTTAATGTTTATATATGACTTTTTAAAACCTCTTAATATTTCTATGAGATTTGTGAAAAACTGAATGACATGTTTTACTACTTTAATTCTTTTTAATAATCACATCATTCTGAATTATTTCTCAATACAAAAATGTTGGATCCTATTTTTGTAGAATTCTAGTGTCGATTTTCTCAAAATGGTGGATCCTATTTTTATAGAATTCTAGTACTGATTTTCTAGATCCAATAATTTTATAAATATCCAATAGAGAATAGTAAGGGTACAATAAATTGGTTCAATCTCTTATTCCCATTATGATTTTTTTCCCAATACATGATTTTGGCGTCGATTTTCTAGATCCGTTTTTTTTTCAAGATTCTAGTGTTGATTTTCTGCATCTGATTTTTTTGCAGGATTATGGTGTTGATCAGTCTCAATAAAATGTAAATCCAATTACAATGGAATTATAATTGCGATGAAATTCCCATTACGATGAAATTATCATTATGATGAAATTAAAAATTTCTTCAAACATCTCCACCATTTCATCAAAGTATTTTATCATGACAATTTTCATGATTTGTGAGAACATATTGATCAGAAAAGTATCATCGGATTTTTTTATAAAGTATGAAAACTTTATAACTCCTAAGTTCACTTTCTTCTCTCAAAACACTTTAGAAACATCATTCTTTATCTGATTACAAAAAATATAGACTCCCAAAAAAACAATACATCTTTCCTTCAATTATTTTGGATTCGATGAATAGAATACAATGCAGATGGATTCAATTCCAGGAAAATAAAACATTCTGATACAAAAAGAGTTAGTTTTCAACCAATACAAAAAATTGTTAAAACAAAACACCATAAATTTTTTTCAATATCCCCCTTTGTATTTTTTGACAACCCTCGTTAACAACTTAAGTTTCTAACTTTTTTCAAGACATATCATTTCTCAAAAGAGAGTGTCTTATCACCACACTAATGGATAAAGTAATTTTTTTAGGGAATTATAACCCTCAATAGAAAGAAATTTTGTGGTCATGTAATGATAAAATATCCCTCACTATTATCTTTTCCTCTCTCACTTTTCCTTTTTATTCACTTTTCCTTTTCTCTCACATATATTTTTCTCTCACTTTTCTTGTTCTCTTCCTCATTCTTTCTTTTTACACTTTGTTTTTCTCTCCCCCATTTTTTGATAACCATAGCTTCAGATTCACAAAAGAAAGATAAGTATAACTTCTTACAAAGTAGAAAGTTTTTAATTTCTCTCTCCCATTGTCAATATAATCCAAAGATCAGTGGGGGTTACTTCCTTATGATATTTAGGAATACATAAGAGGAGGATAAACATGAATTTTCGACCTCAATTCCACAAAACTTTCTTTTAGCATTGCATTTGTAAAGATATTAGCAATCTGATTCTTTTTTTGTAATGTATTTCAGTAGAAAATATTGAGTAGAAATTTATTATTTTATAAATTTAAGCTTTATATCAATTTGTTCTGATATTGAATGTTAGACATGATTCTTAAAAAGATCAATTTCACTTTGATTATCACAAAGTATATTTAATTGTTTAGAAACATTCAATATCAAATATTCTAGCTGAACATTTGTCCAAAACATTTGATTAGAATCCTGAGTAGCTAAAATATATTCATATTGAGTTGTTCTAAATGTTACAAACCTTGGATTCTTACTGTGCCAACTAACACAAAATTCACCAAAGAAAAATGTTCCTCCTGAGTTTGATTTTATATCATCACAATCTCCATCCCAATCAGCATCAGTATAACCATGAAACTTTATCTCACAATTTCTTTTGTATAAAAACCCATGTGACGTTGTTCCTTTGATATATCATAGATTTATTTTTACTTCCAACATATGTGATTCCTTTGGGTTACTTTGATACCTATCACACAAAGTCACATCATAAACAATATCAGTCCTTAAAGCTATAAGGTAAATGATACTTCCTATCAGCCTCTGAAAGTATTTCCTATTAACACTTATCCCAGATTCATCTTTGATCAACATTATATTCACTGAAATAGGAGATAAAACTTATTTGGATTCAGCCATCCTAAACATATTTACCAATTCCATGGAATATTTTTCTTGATATAATAAAATTTATTTTTCTTTTTGTTCAACTTGTAATCCATGTAATAAAGTTAATTCTTCCATCATTGACATTTCAAAATTCTTCTTCATTTCTTCAGAAAACTCTTCACAAACATTTTCTTCATCCTCAGTAAAAATTATACCATCTACATAAATAGTTAAAATTAATTTTTCAGAGTCAACTACATTCACATATAAGTTCTTATCAACTTTCCTTTAGAAAAGTTCATTATTCTTAAAAAATTGTCAAGCTTCAAATACCAAACACATGGATCTTGTTTCAGCCCATACAAAAAATTCTTCAATTTAAAAACTTCGTTTTCATTCTAATCATGTAGAAACCCACAAGGTTTCTCAATGTAAAATTATTCCTCAATATCACCATTTAATACAGATGACTTTACATGCATATGATAAACGTTGTAATTATGATGTGTGGGCACTGAAGGAAACATTATAATAATTTCCAATCTTACAACTAGGGAAAAAGATTCATCAAAATCCACACATTCCCCTGGTGTATATCCTTTACAAACAAGTCTTGATTTGTTTCTTGAAACTTATCCATGCTAATTCAATTTTTTTTCTATAAACCCGCTTGGTTCTGATAACATTTTTATTTGATGGCCTTGGAATAATTTCCCATGTTTCTTTCTTATCAATCTAATCCAACTCTTCATTTACTGCATCCACACATTATTTATGTTGAATAGCCTATAAAACTAATTCTAGTTCAACTTTTGAGATAAGTGAAGTTTGATTTTATAATCTCAACATTCTTTTGGTCTAAACTAGAGCCTTATAATTCCTAGTAATGTTTTCAGATTCAACATGTTTTCGTAAGGTTGGATATCTCAAAGTTTTTTTCCCAGCTAGAATTTCCTCTTCACATTATTCTTCTAAATCTTGATAAGAATGTTTTGAATTACTTTCACTATTTTTTGAAATCTATAATTTATCCTCCTCAACATTATCAACAACCTTTTTTAAGGAACTTTTATTTTCAATTACTTTTACACCATATGAGTCCAGCAACTTTTTTAAATGATTGTTCCAAAATTTTAACTTCTCTTATTTGGTGAATAACCCATGAACATTCCTTCCTAATATTTCTCATCAAACATTCCCAAATTTAGATTTTTGATTTTGAGAAAACATTTAATTCCAAAGAAATATGAATATTTCAATGATGTTTTTATGCCATATTTCAAAAGGAGTCATGTTGGTATCTAGTCTCAACAAGCATCTATTCTGAACATGTATAGCAATACTAATAGCTTCTCTGAAATAAAACTTTGAAATTTTATATTCTGATAACATACTTATTCCCATTTCAACTAAGATTATATTTTTTATTTATTCTAATATATTTTTTAAGGAGTATAGGGAGCACTATGTTGATGCTTGATACCATGATTTCCTAGATAAGTTTTAAATTTAATGTTTTTGAATTCGATACCATTATTTGTTCTCAACTTCATGATGGAATCCCCTAATTCTTTCTCAATATATTTTCTAAATAATTTGTACATTTAAATAGCCTCTGAATTGTGCTATATGAACATGATGTTTACCATATGAGTGAAATCATAAATAAAAGTGATAAAGTATAAATCCCCTTTTCTTGATTGATGTCTCATCGGCCCACACAGATCAGAATGAATAAGATTAAGTGGTCTGGTTGATTGAATCTCAATTATATTATGACTTTTATTAAACATATTTCCTTTTTGGAATGTAATACAAACATCTTCATCTCTTCTTTTAAATTTTGGAAAATTCTAGACATCATAAACTTTAGAAAGTTTAATCATGTTATTCTTCCCAAGGTGACCAAGTCTTCAGTTCCACAATTTGTTTTTATCTTTAGCACTCAAGTAATATGATTTATTGAATTCTCTAATTTGAAAGATATTGCAAATAGTTATTTCTCCTTTTGTAATTAATTTTCCATCATTAACACTTTTGATGATACAAGAATACATTCTAAAGATAACTTATTTCCAATCACCAAAAAGTTGACTTACACTAAGTAATTTATGTTTTATCCCACCAACAAGTAAAAAATACTTATATTTAAATTTATATACTTCAATATCTATCGTACTGATTCTTCTAATTTTTAAAGAACTATCATTTCCAAAAGTAACTCCTCCTCCATCATGACTTTCAACATGTTTCAATATTTTTATACCACCTGTTATATATGAAGAACAATAACAGTCATGAATACATGGTTTGTTCTTCTTACATTCTTTCAATGTTGTCTAAAAAATCTCTTTACTCAGCCTTCTTCTTTTTAGATTTATTTTCTTTTCTATCATAAGAAACTTGTTCTGGAGGGAGTGTCATACATCTTTTGGAATGATGACCATAATTATCACATATTCCACAAACTTCTCCCAAACATTAAAATTTAGTCTTTTTTGGAATGTTTCTAATATCTTCAGAATTCACCTTTCCAACTTCCTATGAGTTGGGAGAGTTTTTAATTCTTCTCTCACTATTTATTCCACTTTTCTCAAACCTTCTTCTGAGTAAAGATAAGTTGTTCCAAAAATTATAAGATACATTCCCATATATTCCACAACCCTAGAAATGTAACGCCCCGACCCCAGTTACCCAGAGTCGGTTCATTATTACATAACATTGGCATTATCACAAAAGATCAAGTCTATAAAGACTGATTAGTTTAGTAGCCATGGAATCACTATATACATTCATAAAGTTTACATTAAATCATAAAATGAAAACTAAAACTACATAGTCTCCATAGTCCTCACTCATATCCCCTCATAATATCCCTGCAGGTCATTCATAAAATACTTCTTCACATCCTGGGAAAAATAAAACATAGAAAGGGGTGAGCTCAAATTCCCAATAAGGATAACAATATAGCGGAAACTTTCATAAATAAGTATAAACATTTAAGGCAATGTTTAACTAAAACAAAATCCTTTTAAACATGAACTTCATCATAATATGGCAGAAATAAATTGAAATAATGCCATTTACTTATTCACAAGGATATTCTAAGAGTATAATAATCACATTCAATATCAATAACCACTTTCATAATGAAGGAATGCATAATGCCAGACTATCATAACCACATAGTCAAGCCCTTATTCCAAGACTACAAATAATATTTTTTCAAGGACTTGTGACAAGACACTATTTTGTCTCATGAGACCTACCGATGCATCGAGGAGCTATAGCGAGCTCCACCCATCACTTATTAAGTCCAATGCTTTCCTCATATGAACAGGTTTAAACATAACATAAACATTCGTATTAAAACTAGCATATGAAATGTCAATACTTTATCCATAAAATATGAATGGTATAAAAATAACACATCCACAGTCAAACATATCACAAAACCTTCAATACTATATGGATGTTTTGTATCATAATAAATCAAATTCAAATAAGCTTAAAATCCATCAAAGGATATTGGCATAGATGAAATCAAAACTATTTGAGAGAAATATCTCTTTTGTTAATAATTTAAAAGTCACATAATTATAAAATAAAACATTTACTTTGAAAATATTCTTATAAGATTTTAATGGTCGCTTCAACGATTTTATAATGGCAGAAAATAGCCGCACTCACCGTATAAGTTAAAAAAGACATTTTTACCTTAATTCTGTCGAAAAGTTTTAAAAGGACCTTGTTTGGAAAGTGACAGAAATATTCCTTTATAAACATCTTATAAAAGTAAAAAAAGGGTATAAATGACTTTAACACATAATTTTTAAAATAGTAATAATGATTTGAAATACATTTTTAAGAAACATGGATGTGGATGATAAAGAGGTCCCAGTAGATAATTACATATAAACAACCTCGGAAAATGAAGAGATTGTGAAATAAACCCTTACCTTGTACTTTTCCTTGGTTTAGGGTAGGTTAACCTCATGTATAATGGTGAAATAATTGTTATTAAATTATAAAATAATCATATTTATTAATATGATATCATATATGATCTCTTAACATTTATTTGTTAATAATATCTTAGTATTATCATCGTTTTAGGTGTTAATGGATTCATTTTCCTTTATATTATTTGTAATGTGAGCCATATTTGTTATGGATGGGATTTATATTATTCATATCCAGAATTATATCATGTCTCTAAAAATTATTTTTAATCATCAAATGAAATTTAGTCTAGAATGGATACGATGGGGAATGAATCTAATCTCGTTCGTGGAGACGGTAGTCCGTACGTACGCATGAGCGACAATATCATTATTTTGATATTAAAATAATATATAATTGGATGGTATGTCATATATAAAGAATAACTATAATTTTATATTTATTATTTACATGAATTACACATCATTATTATACCCATCCAGATAATAATGTTTTGAATAACAATTACACCAGGACGTGGAGATGGTAAGCCGTACGTACACACGTATGGTGACATGTCATTCAAAGGATGGATAGAATACTTAATATGGTTGTACCATATTTATAATAACATAATTATATATATAAGGTACTTGATTTATTATTTTATAATGGGAATAACAAAGAAATAAGATGTTGAAGATGAAATGAACTTGAAAGAGGGTGGGGAAAACATTACCTCTTAATCGGGTTATTTCTTTTGATTTGATCAAAAGGGCTCCTTAGGTTGGATTTCTGATCAAACTAAGGCCTCTATGTCTAAGTGAGGGAAGTTGAGAAAATATTTGGGCCGAGTTTGGTGGAGCCAAAAGGATTTGAATCTGTAAATTATAGAGAAGGGAGACTGCACTTTTATAAGAGAGGTGAGGGGCACCTTTGGAAAAGATAGAAATATTATTTTATAATAAATTCCTATTCAATTTATAATGGCTCCAATGTGGATTATTTAAAGGTTAAGGTGGTTATGGGTCTAAATACTTTCTAATAATAGATTTTATATAGGTTTGGGTCACTATATTAACCTTATCTTTTAGATTTAACTCTTAGTTAATTAGTTTGACATTTACCATGTCACTTTGTATTTTTATTTTATATAGTTAATAAACTTACTATATACATCCAAGATACCCCCAATTGGTCCATTAATGATACATATATCATGATATAAGTCCTTTTTCCGATCCTTATACATTTAGGAATATAATATAAATTAATAATATAATATTTGTTTTAAAAACTCTTTTATGTCAATTTTGACACTATTGGTTATTCTATTTTTGATAATTTTATAACACCATTATTACTTAGAATAAAATTTATATAACCAATCCTAATATGTCATATTAATCTATAAAATTAGTTTAATTCATAAAAAGTCTCAAATTACTTTTATTTTGATATTTATAATATCAGTTATTTTAATATTTCATTAATTAGGTAATTACTGCATCACCATTGTGTCATAAATAAATTAACTAATTTAATGTCTAAAAATTATAAATAAAATATTATTATGTATGAAATCTGTTTATCTTTCTAATGAATATTTATAATCGAATTTATCTTATGTATAACCCTATATTAAAAATGTTTTAGTTATTAAACATTGATTTTAACTCTTTTAACTCTTCTTTGAATTAAATAATAATAATTGTCCTAATCTAATACAAGTGGACCTAAATGATAATATTTTATTCCTAAGGGTGTTTTGGGTCGAGATACACTTGTTCAATAGAATTAGGACATGTGTTACGGTAATATTAATATTATTTTTACCCTTATTTTCCCTATTTACTCTTAACTGTGGTAAATAAAAGTAAAAAAGTTACTATTAACCAAAAAATATTTTTATCTTATTGAACCACATTTTACTCCTTGATATTAACCGTATCTTTCAGATTTTTGAAATTCCACTCACAGAAGCGGTAAAATTATGTTTTATGTGAATTTTTAAATTATCCTAGAAGGTGGGTAAAAGATGGTGAAAAGTTCAATAAAATTTTTATATATATAAAATTATTCTAAACTAACTCCAATGAATTACATTGAACTTATATAGGTATTATGTATCTATTTTGACCTTAATTAAATTTAAATAAAATAAATAATTATTTAAATAAAAATTCGGTTTTAAACTATTACTCAGTGTTGTAAGAACTCGGTTCTTATCTTTGAGGTACGAGTTTCTTCTTTTCTATTTTCCTTTAGTGTTTTTTAGAAAATAAGGAAAATGAGGGGAAATCCCAAATTTTGGAAGTACACACCATGTAATTTTCCACACGTCGTGTACTTATGGCCGTGTGGAATGAGTACACAGGGCGTGTGGCCATGTCGGCGATGAAGGGTGTAGGATCCGACTACACGTCGTGTAGTGGTCTTCTACACGCCGTGTAGTCAGTTGGTAGGCGAATAGTAAGTCGGTGGTCAGCTGTGTGATAGCACACACCGTGTACTCAAGAAGACACACCGCGTAGTCATGTCGGCAGGTGAACAGTGCCGCTCTGGCGGGAAGCCACCATAGGAGCAGTTTAAAAATGGAAAGTACACACCGTGTACTTGAGAGTACACGCCGTGTAGTTTGTTTTTTTGGCTTAAAATAGGCAGTATCCTCCTCATTTGGTATAGGAGGCATTTGAGCCATTTTGGAGCCAAAGGAGGAGGCTGAAGCTTCGGAGATCCGCCGGGCGCAGGTCGGGAATCCGTTTCCACCTCAGACGATCTCGTTGGAACGGCACGGGTGGGTTCTCCCTTCTTCTGGAGTATTTCTCACTAATTCTTCCTCGTATGTATGTAATTTATGTTTGAACGTTTTTTATTTAACCTCAGATCTACATTTTTCTAGGACGATTCGTGGAACGTCATTCGAGTATACTGATCGGGGGCGTGTAAAGTAGGTGCTTTAGTGTTTATTTTCCAACTGTCGTGTGTTTTGTGTGTTTTTGAGCTACGAACCCATATTTGGGGTGTCATGTGGCTGAGGAAATGGCTATTTTAAATACCTAGAATTGTATAGGTAATTGAAAGTGGTATTAAAATGTTGTTTGGGATCACTACTTGGATCCAGGACCACCCCGGGGGTGCGTTCCTCTGTTTATCCTTTTGGCCTGGATACCCGAGGGTATGCCTTTAAAGTAATGATTTAGAATTTTATTGAGAGGAATTTCATATGAATTTTTATTTACATGTTGGGCATGGCCTGGTTACTTGCGCCTGAGGGAAGTGTTTTACTTAGCCTGTGGGCATTGTTTGCTTAGCCTGAGGGCATTTGTTATCCTAGCCTGAGGGCAGCTTCTTCCATGCCTGAGGGTAGTTGACTCTGTGCCTGAGGGTGACACTTCATACGCCTGAGGGAAATTTCTGTTACGACTAAGGGAAATACCTGCGGGTTGGATTCTAATTACCTGAGGTTAAGGTTTTGTTTGTCTGAGGACATTAGCTATTTATTTAGAATATTCACTGTGGTGATATTTTAAATTAAATGATTAAATGGATATTAAAATAAAAATATAATTGGTTAAGTTAGTTACTTTTAGTACTGCTTACTTTATTGCATTTTACTACTACACACTATTATTGCATGTTTTACACACAGTTGGTCATGGGCCTTCGGTGGGTGCCTACAGGGAATTTATTTCTCACACCCTATTTGGGTCATGCTATTCAGCCCAAACAGATTACGTTTCTACAGGTGTGGATAGGGGCAAGAGTCCCTATACAGGTACTTGACTACTGCTGAGGAGTAGGGGATCATGGGACTGGGCTTAGGCTTGCGATGTTACCGACTGTTTTGTTTTTCTTTGTTGTACCCTGTATTGTATTGTACTGCTATTTAACATGTTATGGTTGTTTTCTTAGGACTTGGGACATGTTTCATCATATCGATATAACTGACTGGTTATCTTTAATGCAGTTGATTACTATAAAAGTGTATAGTTTATTGCTTCCGCTATTGTTTTATGATTTTTATTTTATTCCACTACACTAAATTTCGAAAAATGAGGGCATAGTTTCCCCACTATCAGACCTGGGCCCTCGATGCTAGTCAGCATCCTCTAGCGTTTGGGGAAATGCGCTTGAGGTCACGTGGCGAACCGGGTTCGGGGCACCCGTTAAGTGACACCTGGGCCCGGGACATTACAAAGTGGTATCAGAGGTGGTTCTTTTCTTTGACTTACTATTTGGTGCCTTATTTAGGGATAGGACGGACCGGTAGTTGGTAATAAGTTATGCCCAGGCGTAGCTAACCCATGTACAGGGAAAAGCCAATTTACCTCGGGTTGCAATTTTACTGATTTTTCAATTTACAGTTGATTTGATTTCACCGTTGGGTGACACACTTGAGATTGTGTTGTATATATTTTATCTATGGGTTTTATTTAGTTGCAACCCGATGAGAGGATGGTATTCCATCTCATGCATCATATAGGCACATTCTAGAAATCACATGCCATGCAGATTTTCCATGCTATGTAGGTGAATTAGAAATTGCATGTTGTTGTGATAGTTGTTGTGCTAGTAAAGCATGTTGTTGTGATAGCTTCTTGATAAATCTCTGCTACGTGATAGGGTGTATCTGTATAAGTTGATGATAGAATGGATGCCAATCTTTGGTTTTTGGGGAGTATGGGCCCCCACAGACTGGAATTTGGTGGGTCATTAATTGTTTATTTTGTTATAACACTGATAAGATGTCAAACATTGATTCGTGGGGAGTATGGGCCCTCACGGATCGGAATTTGACACTTAGGTGTTGTTTTTTCAGTGTTTTTTGGGTTCCGGGAAAGTTTATGAGGCATATTTTCCGGAAACCCAGTATACACACCTTGTATTACTTTAAACATGCCGTGTATGGTCTTCTGTTTGTGAAGAAAAATAAACTTTTTGAGTACACACTGTGTACCCAGAGTACACACCGTGTAGTCTCTTTCCGTGTCACAAACCGTGTTGGCGGCGACACGTGGAAGGGAAGAGCTTGGGGAAAACATGCCATGTAGCTTCTGTACATGTCGTGTAGTCTCTTCCCATGTCACAAACAGATTGGGTAGCAACACGGGATAGAGAAAGGCTTGGGTAGAACACACCGTGTACCTGATGTACACGCCGTGTAGTGTTGACCCGGAGTCCGGCCGTGTAGCTAACAACACAGGTCAGTGAAGCTCATCTAGTCCACGTTGTGTACCTGTGGGACACTCCGTGTAGTCTTTTCCGAGGACAGACCGTGTGGGTGTAGCCATGTGGTTGGGGAGACGGGGTGATGTACACGCCATGTGCGGGTGTCACACACCGTGTAGTGTCAAGCCGAGTAGTCGTCTGTGTCACAAACGACATGGGCAGTTGGAAGAATAACACCATACACGCCGTGTAGATATTATAAATTCTTTGTAGTTTTGTTTAACGGATGCCGTGTGGATTAGCCGTGTCGAAGGACCTGGGTAGGGGAAGGGAATTCAAGTACACGCCGTGTAGTAATTGTACACGCCGACTAGTCTTGTTTTGAAAATTTTAAAATGCCTTCTTTCTCTTGTTCCCTTTGTGGTTCTTTTGTTTTCCGTATTGTTAATCTTGAATCTAAGGCGTGTTTTTGACCTTGTAGTGTCATGCCGCCTAGACGACCGCCCATTGTTCGCTAGGAGAGTGGAAACGACTATACTCCAGAGATGGTGGGCCATGGGCTACCAGTTGATCCCCCAGCAGAGCCAGATAGGGCGCCAGCTATTATACTAGACACAGGCACGGAGGCACAGTTCCATGAAGGCTTTATGCAGTTTATGCAGACCTTTCAGGGAGCACCGCAGGCTACTACGTCTATGGCCGAGCTGACACATATCTTTCAGCAACATCATCCACCTACGTTTTTAGGGGATGGCGGACCACAGGCTGCAGAGTCTTGGTTGGGGTCAATGCAAACTATTTTCAAGCATCTTGAGACACCTCCAGGGTGGAGGTTCAAGATTGCGACTTATATGATGCGTGATTCCGCCAAGAGGTGGTGGGATGTTACCACCCAGTCAGAGCATCACAGAAACATGGCGTGAGAAGATTTTCAGGCAGTCTTCTATGACTTCTTTTTCCTAGAGATGGTGAGGGCAGATATAGCTCGAGAGTTCCTGAATCTGCAGCAGGGTGTTATGTCGGTGATGGACTATTCTTCTTGTTTCACTAAGCTTCTGTGTTTTACACTCGTACTAGTGGGTGATGAGACGTTGAGAGGAAGACGCTTCGAGGATGGTCTTCGGTATGACATCCAAGCACTGGTGAATGTTTTCAGGTTACCTACTGTAGACGCTATTGTAAACCAAGCGCTGATTACAGAGAGAAACCTGCGGGAATCTAGTGGTGTGGGCTAGAGCGGATCATCACCAGTTACTGGTACTATTTCTACTGTCAAGAGGAAGAGACAGATGGACTTCTCTCAGGGTGGCATTACCAGTCAGAAGAATACTTCAGGTGGCCAGGTTATGTGCTACTAGTGTGGTAGAGAGGGGCACAAGAGGTCATAGTGTCCACGAGACCCAGTGGAGTGCTGATCTTGTGGCAAGATGGGTCATCTGCAGCACTTTTGCAGGGTGTTTCTTCCAGTGGAGAGTGAGAGGGGTTCTGTGCAGACTCCGCAAGTGGGAAGAAGACCAGTAGCTTCTTACCAGTCAGGAAACTGGAATACGTCAGGGCATGCAGACAGAGATGGTGGTCGTGGCCGTGGTAGCCAGACACCAGGATCTCAGAGGTAGCAGGGCAGGACAGCTCAGGGTAGTCAGGCTGTGTCACAGGGCCGCGACACTGGGCAGACATATGCAGTGCAATAGACCCAGCAAGAGGGGGATCTCGAACCTTCTACAGTTAGAGGTACTATTCTAGTAGCTTCTGTTTTATCTTCAGTACTTTTTGATACGGGTGCTACACATAGTTTAATATCTATACCCGTTGTAGAGAGCCTTGGGCTTTGTGTTTCTACTTCTTCTAATATCATGATGCTAGACACTCCATTGGGGACTAGAACGGCTGGTGTGCATCAGTTCAAGGAGTGCCCCATTGAGGTTGGTGGGTGTCACTTCCTTTGGGACCTCTATGTCTTAGAGATGAAGAGCTATGATGTCATTCTTGGGATGGACTGGTTTGTTCCCTTTCGAGCCTTTCTAGACTGCTATCGCCGCAGGGTGTGTTTCACGTCACCAGAGGGTGGAGAGTTTCTATACAAGGTTGAATGAGATGTTCAGGCGAGTTGAGTTAGACTAGAGCATCGTGGGAGAGGTGCAGTCACAACCAGATTGAGAGTTTATATTTGGATGATCAGGGGACTTGTCAGACGGATTTCCCTCTAGTGGTTGATCGTTTCAGGGATGTCTTCCCGGACAACTTTTCAGGTCTTCCTCCGGAGCGCGAGGTGGACTTCTCAATTAAGCTTATTCCAGGAGCAGCAACGGTGTCCATTCCTCCTTATAGGATGGCTTCACCTGAGTTTCAGGAGCTCAAGAAGGAGTTAGAGGAGTTATGGGCAAAGGGTTTTATCCGACTCAATACTTCTCCATGGGGTTTACCGATCCTTTTTGCGAAGAATGCGGATGGTACCCTCAGACTTTGTGTGGATTATCGGAAGCTGAACTAGTTGACGGTTAAGAACAGATATCCTTTACAAAGGATTGGTGATCTTTTTGATCAAATTCGTGGAGAACAAGTGTTCTCAAAGATTGACTTGAGGTGAGAATATCATCAGTTGCGCGTGAGACCATCGGATATACCGATTACATTTTTTTAGAGAATATATGGTCTGTACGAGTATTTGGTTATGTCTTTCGGACTCAGGAATGCGCCAGAAGTTTTCTTTGCTTTGATGAATTGTGTGTTCCATCCGTATCTGGATTATTTTGTGGTAGTATTCGTGGATGACATCTTGGTGTACCCTCACACTCGGCATGACCATTCCACCCATCTTGAGATCGTATTGAGTACACTGAGAGAGACTCAGCTATAGGCTAAGCTCTCAAAGTTCCACTTTTAGATGGACCAGATTCACTTCCTGGGTCACATTATCTCATAGGCAGGAGTTACCGTAGACCCAGAGAAGGTGAGAGCTGTAGTTTCTTGGGAGCAGTCTAAGAACGTGTTTGAGATACAGATTTTCTTAGGGATGGCTAGTTACTACAGACGCTTCATACAGGACTTATCCCGCTTAGCAGCACCGTTGACAGGTTTGACTAAGAAGGTTGTGATTTTCGTTTGGTCAGAAGCTTACGAATCAGCCTTTCAGGATCTGAAAAAAAGGCTGACATCAGCACCAGTCCTAATACTCCCAGATTAGGGGAAGAGCTATACAGTTTACTGTGATGCATCAGGTTTTGGGTTGAGAGCAGTGTTGATGCAGGGCGATCGAGTTGTTGTGTACGGTTCTCGGCAGTTGAGGCCACATGAGAGGAATTACCCGACAGTTCATGACCCGTCCTCGGGACCCATGTCATGACTACCCTAAGCCCGCCTTCCTTAGGTCAAGGGATGACGACTAGCACCAAGGCGTAAATCCAGAAAAAAGGGGAAGGAATTTCCTTTATAAAGTAAAAAAACACCACAGAGTAAGCAAGCAGAAGTAAACACTATGTAAAACTGGGTACAAAAAGTAGTGCCGAAAAGTAAGTGGGCCAGAATACAAAACCAAACTAGAAGTAAAGTACAACTGGAAAGGAAAATAAAGAAACTGCTAGTAAAGCAGCAACGTCGATCCATCCACTGGAAGTCCCACCTGAAGGGTGGGTATAGATAGCCTCCTCAACTCCTCGGGTCCAGCCGTCCGCTCCGTGTACGTCCCGCCCAGTGGTCCACCTCCAGGTACCGACTTGCTCCACAAGCCTCAACCACGATCCGCGCTGTCCTTCGTCAGCATCCAACACAACGTAGTGCGGGCATAGCCCGTGCAGGGGTGAGTATATGCTACTCAGTAGGGACCCCGAGACCCTCGAAGGTCTCCCAGAATCCAAAAGGGTAATTCACAAAGGAAAGATACAGTCCCGAAATAACATCCAACACTACTTAGGTATATGCCCATACATATACCTAAGTCATCAATTCCAGTCTGGCTCCAACATCCGAGCCCAAGTTCGATCACGTCCACACAGGATAACACAACACAATCCACATAGGAAATAAAGTCAATCATATCGAAGATAGTGATTGGAAGTCAAGACTCAGCGCACACAGGTATACTTCTTCGGTGATAGAGATGATCAGATATAGCCACTGATTCATCTAAGCTAGGACCCACGTAGGATACTTAACCAGCTACTCTGCCAGACCCACATTGGATAGCAAGAATAGAGTCAGACACTGCCAGACCAACATAATATACAAGAACAGTAGTCAATGTCGTCGAACCCACATAGGATTTCAGTACAGTCTTCATCGCTGCCAAACCCACATAGGATTTCAGTTTAGTCTTGATCTCTGTCGAACCCACATAGGATTTCATTACGGTCTTCATCGCTGCCGAACCCACATAGGATTTCAGTGCAGTCTTCACAGTCGCATCCAGCTCTAGGTTTCCCGCACACAACATGCTCGTTCCGGGAGTGTCTGCTCCATGATCCAAGGGGTTGATACATAAACTGACACGTAGTCCAGAGTTGATATATCTCAAAGTTCCGTCTCGACAAGAGAAACTCAACGTGACAGACGGCGCGTCAATCGGACGCCCGGTCTGAGAGTTATTGGCTTTTTCGTTCTAGGGGCCTGGTTGGGTTTTAAGTCAAAACCAACCCGAATGCACTCCAATTGCATCCAAACCTTGAGATCAATAATCCAAAACATCCTTCTCACTAATGGGAATCCAACAAAGTTGATGGCACGTCAATCGGACGTCCGGAGCTCAAGTTATAAGTGTTTCCGCTCCGAGGGCCCGGTTGGTTTCGTGTTCGAACCAACCCGGCCGTACAGAAAGTTCTTCAAAACCATGAGTGTAATATACCAAAATGACCATCTCAATCCAAGGATCGCTATGCAGCTGAAGGTGCTTCGATCGGAGGTCTGTAGCCCATGTTATGTGAAAAAGACGAGAAGTGGCCTAAAAATGGGGGGTCTGGGCCCGGACTGACCCGGCCCAACCCCCCTTGGGTCGGCCCAAACCGGGTTGACCCAAACTGGGTCTGAGTTTGGCCCATTAGAGTGCGACCCGGCCTGGTGGGTGCGGCCCGGCCCGGCGCGGTGCGACCGGTCTGGTCTGGCCCTGGGCGGCACGTCGATGGCCGAGCGGCCACGCAAAGGGGGCGATGCCCCCTTGATTAGATTTGCGGCCCCCGCGTGGGGTTCGTTCCTTGCCAGCGGACGCGGCCCGGTGCCGCGTCGCCCACGGTCCCGCGCGGCTGAAGCTGCGGGGCCCTTCCCGGCGGCGTGTCGGCGGGGTCTTCCGCGGACCACCGGACGCGTTCCGGTGGTCCGTTTTGCCTGTCGTCTTCACCACCGGTCCTCCCAAGACCGGATCTTCACTTCGAAGACCTAAAAACGCCCTTGCGGCCTGCTTCGTCGCCACCCGTTGATCCGCACACCAAGAACAAAGAAACAGTGGGTTCAGACTTGTTCGTTGGTCCGCACCCACTGTGTTAGCGGTTCAAACGACTCCCGACAATTAAACACATGTCGAGGATATAAAATTCACAAAGATTTAATTGAACCAAAACCCCTACCTCAAGGTGTTGATGAATGAAGATCCTCATGGGAAAGAACATCACGGAAGAAGTATCTGTAAGCGTCGACGGCATTGTGGAGAAGAGAATCGTCGGTGTCGCGGTACACGGTGTCGCGTCGTCGATTTCCGGGGATGCTGTTTCTCACGGGCTGTGGAGAGTGAAGAAGAAGGTACGACGAACTCCCATTTTTAGTGACAGAGTTCTTCGTCGAAGGGTCGGCGTTCTTCACGTTCTTCATCGAGGAAAACGAACTTCAAGACTTAGAGCTTTCTCCCCCCAATTCTTTTCGCACAACGCAACCACATAATAAAATAATGGTTACCTTATTTTATTATGCATGCCATCTATTTTTTGTAATTCAAGACAAATCACGATTTAATCAATGAGCGTTGACCAATTAATGAGGCATTTAATAATTCTATTAAATGTGATAATTGACTTGGCATTTAAGAGGGGGGTGCGGGTGAGTTACCACATTTAATTCACGTGGAAGGTAAAAGGAAATAAAGGCTTGGGGCTCGTGTGGGCCCCACCTCACTAATATCATACCTAGAAGTTAGAGTATTAGTGGGTCACACTCCAACCTTCAAGCTTAGGGTTAAGCTACCTTAAATAAAAATAAAATTCGGTTGCACAAAATTTTATTTTATTCTTTAGTTAACCCCAAAATTTAATAACCTCACCCGAGAAAACGCAACTCCGGAAAAGGTGTTCTTAAGAAATTACCAGTGCTGCGATTCCATCGGTGCCCTCGGATTTCGATTCCGAGCACCGGTTCAAAAGTTAGGAAAACCCGCTCGTTCATTCACTAAATGTACCCGAGCCAAACTTCAGAAATTGATTCCAGGCACACCGGGCCTTGGAATCAGGTGCCGTCAGAAACCGCGTTCTTGTAAATTCCCATGAAAATTAAGAAAAAAATTTCCCTTGAATTTTATGGGTCTTTACATTACTCCCACCTCAGGGTTTTACGTCCCCATAAGGATACATCAAAAACTAGGGGAACAAATGTGGGTATTGAGCATGTATCTGAGCCTCCCGCTCCCAAGTGCTCTCCTGGAGGTTCCCGTGCTGCCATCTGATGCGCACTAGAGGTATCGACCGTCCACGTAGGACCCGCTCTTGTCGATACTCGATCTCTATCGGGACCACTGCAAAGGTATCCCCATCGTCAAGCTCTAGCTCCCCATGGTCGATGATATGTGTCGGGTCGTGCACGTATCTCCTCAGTTGAGATACATGGCAGACGTCATGCACCCGATGTAACTAAGGTGGTAGAGCCAGGCGATAAACCACCTCGCCTATCCTGCTGAGGACTTGGAATGGTCCGATGAAGTGCAGAGATAACTTTCCACCTTGGCCAAGTCTCCGTAATCCACGTCGAGGTGATACCCGCAAGAAGACGTGGTCGCCATCCTCGAACTCCAGTGGCCTCCGCTTCCTGTCAACATAAGACTTCTGCCGGCTTTGAGCTGTCCTCATCCGCTCCTGGATGACCTGGACCTTCTCTATCATGGCCTAGACCATTTCTGGTCCCACAAGTGCTGACTCCCCAAGGTCTGCCCAGCATAGAGGTGATCTGCAAGGTCGTCCGTACAACGCCTCATATGGTTCCATCCTGATGGTGGAGTGGTAGCTGTTGTTGTACACGAACTCTACCAAGGGTAGATGGTTCTCCCAGCTATGACCAACGTTGAGGACACATGCACGGAGCATGTCCTCGAGAGTTTGAATGGTCTTCTCTGTCTGACCGTCCGTCTGAGGGTGAAAGGCGGTGCTCAGACGTAGTTGTGTCCCGAATGCCTCCTGCAACCGCTTCCAAAGTCAGGAAGTGAAGCGAGCATCTCGATCGGAGATGATAGATGATGGCACACCATGAAGCCGTACAATCTCTTGAACGAAGATGTTTCCCAAGCTCTCTACTGAGCCCTACTCTCTGATTGGTAAGAAGTGGGCCGACTTGGTGAGTTGGTCGACAATCACCCAAATGGAGTCGTGACCTCTGGAAGTACGTGGAAGTCCAGTCACGAAATCGATAGATATCCCATCCCACTTCCACTCCGGGACCTCCAAGGGATGTACCGAGCCTGCTGGTACCTGGTGCTCTGCCTTCAACTGCTGGTAGGTGAGGCATCGAAAAACGAACTTTGCCATAGCCTTCTTCATACCCAGCCACCAGTGTTGTCGTCTGAGATCCTAGTACATCTTATCCACTCCGGGATGTACCACTAAAGGGGAAGTGTAAAACTCTATCAGAACCTCCTCCTGCAAAGCAGCTGGTACCATGGTACGTCCTCTTAAACAGACATCGTGCTCTCCTCCTATAGAGAATCCATTAGGTGCCTATCCAGAGGATATCTATGCACGCCGCGTCTCACAGTCAGCGTCCTCACGCTGTGCCTCTCTGACCCGTTGTAGTAGTGGAGGAGTGATTGTGAGTGACTGAAGAAAGGCTACTCTGTCTCTATCCATGAAGGATATCTGCAAAGCGGCTAGCTACTTCGTCGCCTCCCCGAGTAGCTGGATGCCCTTCCTCCTGCTGAGAGCATCAGCTACTAAGTTCCCCTTCCCAGGAGTATATACTATCTCAAAGTCATAGTCCTGGAGGAACTTGAGCCATCTCCACTGTCTCATATTCAGGTCCTTCTGCGAGAAGATGTACCTGAGACTTTGGTGGTCAGAGTAGACTGTAAAGCGCTCGTCCATCAGATAGTGTCGCCACATCTTCAGAGCGAAGACCACTGCTGCTAACTCCAGGTCATGGGTAGCGTAGTTCTGCTCATACTGCCTCAACTGACATGATCCATAGGCGATCACAGCCCGTTCCTGCATCAGGACACATCCGAGTCTGGTCCCTGATGCATCGCAGTAGACTACGTACCCTACTCCCTCCTCCGGTAGCCTCAAGATAGGCGTGCTGGTCAATCTCTGTCTCAACTCATGGAAGCTCCAATGTCATATTTTTGACCACACGAAGGGTTTCCCCTTATTCTTCAAAGCTGAGAGTGGTGCCGCAACTCTGGAGAAGTCTGTCACAAACCTCTGTTAGTACCCATCTAGACCCAAGAAACTCTGTACCTCCATCATGATCTTCGGTAGATCCCAAGCTTGAACTGCCTCGATCTTCGCGGGATCTACCATGACTCCCGCCTCAGAGATGACGTGTCCCAAGAAATGGACCTCACGTAGCCAGAACTGACACTTTGAGGTCTTTCCATAAAGCTGGTTCTCTCGGAGTGTGTCTAGTACAACCTGCAAGTGGTAGGCATGCTCCTCCTCAGTGGTCGAGTATATCAATATGTCGTCGATGAAGACCACAACAAATCGATCGAGGTATGGCTGAAAGATCATGTTCATGAGACCCATCAACACTGCTGGAGCGTTGGTTATGCCGAGAGGCATATCCAAGAACTCATAGTGGTCATACCGACATCTGAAGGCCGTCTTCTGTACGTCCTCATCTCGAACTCTGAGCTGATGATAGCCTGATCTAAGGTCTATCTTCAAGAACCACCATGCTCCCTTGAGCTGATCGAAGAGGTCATCAATCCTCGGTAGCATATACTTGTTCCTCACGGTCCCCTGGTTCAGGCGACGATAGTCAACACAAAGTCGCAAGCTCCTGTCCGCCTTCGTGGCGAACAATATCGGGGAAGCCCATGGTGAAACACTGAGTCGGATGAATCCATTTCTCTACAAGTCCTCCAACTGTACCCGTAGCTCTCGAAGCTCATCAGGGGCCATCCGATATGCTGGAGTGGATATCGGGGCTGTCTTGGGGTACAGGTCTATATATAAGTCTACCTCTCTGTAAGGAGGTAGCCCTGGGACGTCATCAGGGAAAACGTCCACATACTAATCCACCAATGTAGGAAAAACAGGACTCCGCACGTCAACTGCTCCTAGGATGAGGCTATCCAACTGATGAGTGATGGTTTGTCCCCTCCTCTACGTGAGTCCATCCTGTGCTGCAAAGGCTCCCTTCTTGCCGGTGAAGATGAACATACTCCAATCGGTGCGTACACACCTCACCTTGCGCCTAATATAGTCAATCTGAGCATGGACTATAGTTAACATATCCATGCCCAAGATGACGTCATAAGGCATCGACGCCGCTAGAAGAAGATCCCAGCCGAAGCTCTTGCCTCCTATAGTAATCTCACACTGCCGGCACAAGTGCGTAATTGTCGAGTCTGCTCCCGTAGGAGTCTCTAGCCTTAAGGATCGAGCCAAAGGCTCAGTCGGAATCTCCGAGATCCGAACACGGGAAACAGAAATAAAATAATGACTCGCTCCTATGTCTATAAGAACTGCAGCAAGGGTGGAGTAGACACAGATCATACCTAGAATCATCTCTGGCACGCCATGGTCGTAGGTCTCCACTGCCTGAAGCTGAGCCTGTCTCTGCCCGCTAGCTCCCTGTGGCCGGGGTGGACCTCCTGGTGGTTGTGGTGGTAAAGCCTCAAAGCATCGCCCACCACCTGCTTCTCGGACATCTTGCCTGCCTAGTCCGTCTGCTCCTGGAGGACCACCATGGTCGACCCTCTGCCTCTGCCTAGGTGGTCCCTCAACCGTCTGCTGCTCCTCTGCACGGTGGTTCGGGCAGTCACGAGCCATGTGGCCCTACCCGCCGCATGCATAGCATTGTCTGCCTCTCGAAAGACTGGCTCCACGTTGTGTGCTCCGCACCACTGAGCCAGTGTCCTGAGGTCGTCTGCCTGAGGGTTTGGTCTGCCTAGACCCATGTGTCATCCATCGACTGCCTACTGCAGAAGACTCTGCTAAGTGCCTCCTTGTGGTAGGTCTCACTGCTGATGCAAGCTCAGCAAGGAAGCTCTCGATCATAAGGGATCTCTCTAGTACCCCTGCCAGTGTCGGAATGCTGAGGGAGATCAGCGATGCCCTGATCTCATGCCTCAATCCCTGCTAGAAGGTTCGGGCCCGGAATAATGGGTCACATACCATGTCCGTCGAATAGCGTGAGAGATCTGTAAATCTTGCCGAGTACTGGGCGACCGTCAAGCTGCCCTACCGCAGCTATAGAAGCTCCTGGATGCGTACCGCACAGAGGGTGGATGGGATGAACTCCGAGCAGAAGAGTCTCTCAAAGTCCATCCAGAGGAGAGATGCCTCGTCGTGCACCTGGGGAATCAAGCTCCACCATCTGCCTGCTGCCGCGTGTAGGAGGCTCGTTGTAAGGATCACCATGTTTTTTGCTGCTGTTCTTACTAACCTGAAAACACGTACAACTGCCTCCATCCAATCCTCGGCGGCCTGAGGGTCCATCTCCCCATGGAACCTAGGCGGTTGCTGATGCTGAAACTCGTGCAGTGCACTAAGGCGACGTGCATCGTCAGCAGCTGGGGCTGGTAGCATTGGTGGCTCGGTGGGTAGAGGTACCGCCGGTGCCTCTGCTGTCAAAGGGCCCTGTACCGAGGCCTCATCGCTTGGTGGGCTGTCGTCACGCACAACGCTCGGAACCCTAGCTGGCTGGCGTCATGGGGCCATCCTGAAAAGAGATAGTTGCGCCACGGTCAGAATAGTATACCTGGTGAGCTAACACAAAGTAATCACAAAGAAAACTTGAAACACACATGCAATCAATGTTTTCGTGCATTAAGTCGGAAATCAGAAGTCAGGGTCCTAGAGTATGGATACGTCGGCCGCCGCACCAACAATGGACTCCCTGGACTGATAACCACACTCAATACCCTTAACACTATTGCTTCATATAGAAGAAAGATCATAGTCCAGAGTTCTGCGGTAGAACCGAACTCCTATGATACCAATTTTTCACGACTCGTCCTCAGGACCCATGCCGTGACTACCCCAAGCCCACCTTCCACAGGCCAGAGGATGGTGACTAGCACCAAGGCGTAAATCCCGACAAAAAGGGGAAGGAATTGCCTTTATAAAGTAAACAAACACCATAGAGTAAGAAAGTATAAGTAAACACTAAGTAAAACTGGGTAAAAAAAGTATTGCGGAAAAGTAAGTGGGCCAGAATACAAACCCAAACTTGAAGTAAAGTAAAACTAGAAAGGAAAATACAGCAACCGAAAGTAAAGCAGAAACATCGATCCGTCCACTAGAAGTCCCACTAGAAGGGTGGGTACAGATATCCTCCTCAGCTCCTCGGGTCCAGCCGTCCGCTCCGTGTACGTCCCGCCCAGTGGTCCACCTCCAGGTACCGACTTGCTCCACAAGCCTCAACCATGATCAGCGTTGTCCGTCGTCTGCATCCAACACAAGGTAGTGTCGGTATAGCCCATGCAGGGGTGAGTATACACTACTCAGTAGGGACCCCGAGACCCCCGAAGGTCTCCCAGAATCCAAAAGGGTAATCCACAAAGGAAAGATACAATCACGAAGTAACATCCAACACTACTTAGGTATATGCCCATACATATACCTCAGTCATCAATTCCAGTTTGGCTCCAACATCCGAGCCCAAGTTCGATCACTACCACACAGGATAACACAACACAATCCACATAGGAAAGAAAGTCAATCATATCGAAGATAATGATTGGATGTCAAGACTCAGCTCAAACAGGTATACTTATTCGGTGATAGAGATGATCAGATATAGCCACTGATTCATCTAAGCTGGGACCCACGTAGGATACTTAACCAGCTACTCTGCCAGACCCACATAGGATAGAAAGAAAAGAGTCAGACACCGCCATACCCACATAGGATACAAGAACAGTAGTCAGTGTCGTCGAACCCACATAGGATTTCAGTACGGTCTTCATCGCTGCCGAACCCACATTGGATTTCAGTGCAGTCTTCATCCCCGTTGAACCCACATAGGATTTCAGTACGGTCTTCATCGCTATCGAACCCACATAGGATTTTAGTGCAGTCTTCATCTCCATCGAACCCACATAGGATTTTAGTACAGTCTTCATCGCTGCCAAACCCACATAGGATTTCAGTGCAGTCTTTATAGTCGCAGCCATCTCTTGGGTTCCCGCACAAAGCATGCTCGTTCCGGGAGGGTCCGCTCCACGAGCCAAGGGGTTGATACATCAACTGACACATAGTCCGGAGTTGATGTATCTCAAAATTCCGTCTCGACAAGAGGAAGTCAAAGTGACAGACGGCGCGTCAATCGGACGCCCGGTCTGAGAGTTATTGGCTTTTTCGTTCCAGGGCCCGGTTAGTTTTTAAGTCAAAACCAACACGACCGCACTCCAACTGCGTCCAAAACTTGAGAGGATTAAAAAAAGGTCTGTCTCACTAAGATGAATCCAACAAAGTCGACGTAACATCAATCAGACGTCCAGAGCTCAATTTATAAGTGTTTCTGCTCCGAGGGCCCGGTTGGTTTCGTGTTCGAACCAACCCGGTCGTACCCAAAGATCTATTAAACCTTGATTGTAATATTCTGAAATGACCATCTCTATCAAAGGATCGCTACACAACTGACGGTGCATCGATCGGAGGTCCGTAGCCCAAGTTATGGGCAAAAGATCAGAAGTGGTCTGAAAATGGGGGGTCCGGGCCCGGACTGACCCGACCCAACCCCTGGGTCGGCCCGAACCGGGTCCGAGTCCGGACCATTAGGGTGCGGCCCGGCCCGGTGGGCGTGGCCCGGCCCAGTGTGGCTGGTCCGGCCCGGGGCGGCTCGACGCTGGCCGAGCCGGGTCAGCTCGGCGCTGGCCGAGCGGCCGCACAAAGGGGGCGCTGCCCCCTTGATTGGAGTTGTGGTCCCCGCCTGGGGGCCGCTCCTTGCCAGTGGACGCGGCCTAGTGCCATGTCGACCACGGTCCCGCGTGGCCGCGGGACCATCCGCCTGCCGCCGCGGCGGCCCTTTTCGGCGGCGCATCGACGGGGTCTTCCGTGGACCACCGGACGCGCTCCGGTGGTCTGTTTTGCCTGCCGTCTTCGCCAGCAGTCCTCCCAGGACCGGCTCTTCACTGCAAAGACCTCAAAACAACCTTGTGGCCTTCTTCGTCACCACCCATCAATCTGCACACCAAGAACAAAGAAACGGTGGGTTCGGACTTGTTCGTTGGTCCGCATCCACCGCCTTAGCGGTTCAAACGACTCCCGACAATTAATCACATGTCGAGGATATAAAATTCCCATAGATTTAATTTAACAAAAACCCCCTACCTCAAGGTGTTGATGAATGAAGATCTTCGTCTCAAAAGAACGTCATGGAAGAAGTCTCCCTAAGCGTCGATGGCGTCCCGGAGAAGAGAATCGTCGGCATCGCGGTACATAGCGTCGTGTCGTCGATTTTCGAGCATGGTGTCTCTCACGGGCTGCGGAGAGGGAAGAAGATGGTATGAAGAACTACCCTTTGCGGTGGTGGAGTTCTTCGTCGAAGGCTCGGCGTTCTTCTTGTTTTTCATCGAGGAAGAAGAACTTCAATACTTAGAGCTTTCTCCCCCCCCCCCAATTATTTTCGCACAACGCAACCACATAATAAAATAAGGGTTGACTTATTTTATTACGCATGCCATCTGTTTTTTTAATTCAAAACAGATCACGATTTAAGCAATGAGCGTTGACCAATTAATGAGGTGTTTAATAATTCTATTAAACGTTAGAGTTGACTTTTCATTCAAGAGGGGGGGTGCGGGTGAGTTACCACATTTAATTCACATGGAAGGTAAAAGGAAATAAAGGGGTGGGGCTTGTGTGGGACCCACCTCACTAATATCCTACCTAGGAGTTAGGGTATTAGTGGTTCCCACTCTAACCATCAAGCTTAGGGTTAAGCTACCTTAAATAAAAATAAAATTCGGTTGCACAAAATTTTATTTTATTCTTTAGTTAACCCCAAAATTGAATAACCTCACCCGAGCAAACGAAGCTTTGGAAAAGGTGTTCTTAAGAAATTAATGGCATTGTGATTCCATCGGTGCCCTCAGATTTTGATTCTGAGCACCGGTTCAAAAATCAGGAAAACCCGCTCATTCGTTCACTGAACGTACCCGAGCCAAACTTCAGAAATTGATTCTGGGCACACGGGTCCTCGGAATCAGGTGCCCTCAGAAACTGTGCTCTTGTAAAATTTCCAAGAAAATTAAGAAAACAATTTCCCTTGAATTCACAGGTCTATACATGATGCATGATCTCAAGTTGGCTGAAGTTGTTCATGCGTTGCGTTGTTGGAGACATTATCTATTGCGAGAACGTTTTCTGGTTTTCACCGACCACAAAATTATCAAGTATATCTTTACTCAACGTGAATTGAATCTGAGGAAGAGAAGGTGGGTCGAGTACCTTTAGTCCATCCATTTTGAGCTTGCCTACAAACCTGGTAAAGGTAATGCAGTAGATGATGCACTGAGCAGGAAGACTCAGATACAGGCTGTGCAGGAGGCCAGTGATGAGTTGAAACTTATGGCATTGTTCTCTGAGATGCATTTGGAGGTGCACGATAGTCAGGGGAAAACTTATCTTTCATCTTTAGCTGTGACTTATACCCTCCTGGATAGAGTGAGGATGAGACAACTATCTGATTCAGAAGGCCTAGTTCTATGGGAGTCGGTGGAAAGTGAGGACCCTCCTCCTGGTTGGACGATAGGCGAATATGAGGTTCTGCGTTTCCATGGACGAGTATGGGTTCCAGGGGATATACACGAGGAGATGATGCGGGAGTTTCATGCTTTATCCTGGGAAGTTTATCTTGGGGTTACCAATATGTACCGTGACTTGAGACGTCAGTACTGGTGGTCGGGTATGAAGAGAGATGTGGCTGGTTTTGTTACGAGGTGTTCCACCTGTCAACAGGTGAAGGAGGAGCATTAGAGGCCATCTGGTTTGTTACAGCAGTTACCCATTCCGCAGTGGAAATGAGATAATGTCGCGATGGATTTCGTGACGGGATTGTCGAGGTCACCTCGAGGAAATGATGTCGTTTGGGTTTTTGTGGACAGACTCACGAAGGTAGCTCACTTTTTTTCGATCAAGGAGACATTCGGTGTTGACGATCTCAGGAAGTTTTATATCCGAGAGATCGTAAGTCTTCATGTGGTTCCTCATTCTATCATTTCAGATAGGGATGCCCGCTTTACGTCTCGTTTCTGGTAGAGTTTTTAGAGGGCATTGGGTACACAAGTGCTTCTGAGCACAGCATACCACCCTCAGACCGATGGCCTGTTAGAGCATACGATTCAGGTGCTAGAGGATATGCTGCGTGCATGCGTCCTAGACTTTGGGGGCTCTTGGGAGAAGCATATACCCCTAGTTGAGTTTTCCTACAATAATAGTTTTCAGGAAACTATTGAGATGGCAACATACGAGGCTTTATACAGTAGGCCATGCCAGTCACCTTTGTGCTGGATAGAGGCAGGTGAGACAGCTTTACTGGGAACACGTCTCGTGCAGGATACTTCTTAGAAGGTCTAGTTGATTCAGAAGCAGATGGCTACCGCGCAGTCTCGTCAAAAATCTTATGCTGATCGTCGTAGCCGGCCTTTGCAGTTCGTGGTCGGGGATCAGGTTTTCTTGCATGTTTTTCCGAGGCTGGGACACAGACCGATCAAGAGACAGGGTAAAATTTCACCGAGGTATGTGGGGCCATTTGAGATTTTGGAGAGAGTCAGGCCTGTTGCCTATCGGTTCCAGTTACCGCAGCGGTACCGAGCCATGCACGACGTCTTCCATGTATCTCAGTTGTGTCACTATCATTCAGACCCGTCTCACATCCTTCAGCCCGAGGAGGTTGAGCTTCAGATGGATGCGTCCTTTGAGGAGCATCTGATTTGTATAGTTGGCAAGAGAATGAAGGTTCTCCGAGGCCGGTCAGTTCCTCTCGTACGGGTGTTATGGCAGCATGGCCAAGTGTAGGATGAAACTTGGGAGCGGGAGACCGACGTACATGCTCAGTGGCCAGAGCTGTTCTGAGCTTTATCTTCACCACCCTTGGAAGGAAAATTCGAGGACGAATTTATTCAAGGGGGGATGGTTTTAAGAACCTGGTTCTTATCTTTGAGTTACGGGTTTCTTCTTTTCTCTTTTCCTTCATTGTTTTTGAGAAAATAAGGAAAATGGGGGGAAAATCCCAAATTCTGAAAGTACACGTCGTGTACTTTTCCACACGTTGTGTACTTCTGGCCATGTGGAATGAGTACACAGGGCATGTGGCCATGTCGGTGATGAATGGTGTAGGAACTGACTACATTCCATGTAGTGCACTTTTACACGCCGTGTAGTCAGTCAGCAGGCGAATAGTAAGGTGGTGGTCAGCTGTGCGACAACACACATCGTGTACTCAAGAAGACACGCCGTGTAGTCATGTCGGCAGGAAAACAGTGCCGCACTGGCTGGAAGCCGTCAGAGGAACAATTTAAAAATGGAAAGTTGATGTCGTGTACTTGAGAGTACACGTCGTGTAGTTTGTTTTTTCTACTTAAAACAGGAATTAGCCTCCTCATTTGGCAGAGGAGTCATTTGAGCCATTTTGGAGCCAAAGGGGGAGGCTGGAGCTTCGAAGATCCGTCGGGCGCACGTCGGGAATCCGTTTCTGCCTCGAACGATCTCGTTGGAACTGCATGGGTGGGTTCTCCCTTCTACTGGAGTAGTTCTCACCAATTCTTCCTTGTATGTAATTTATTTACGTTTGAATGTTCTTCCTTTTACCTCATATCTACCTCGTTCTAGGAAGATTCGTGGAACGTCATTTGAGTATACTCATTAGTGGCGTATAAGGTTGGTTGTTTGGTGTTTATTTTCTAACTGTCGTGTGTTTTGTGTGTTTTTGAGCTACGAAACCATATTTGGGGTGTCGTGTGGCTGATTCCATGGCTATTTTAAAACCTAGAATTATATAGGTAATTGAAAGTTGTATTAAAATGTTGTTTGGGATCACTGTTTGGATCCAGGACCACCCCGGGGGTGCGTTCCTCTATTTATCCATTTGGCCAGGATACCCGAGGGTAAGCCTTTAAAGTAATGATTTCGAATTTCCTTGATAGGAATTGCTTGTCAATATTTATTTACATGTTGGGCATGGCCTGGTTACTTGTGCCTGCGGGTAGTGTTTTACTTAGCCCGTGGGCATTGTTTCCTTAGCCCGAGGGCAGTTGTTATCCTAGCCTGAGGGAAACTTCTTCCGTGCCTGAGGGAAGTTGACTCTGTTCCTGAGGGCAACACTTCGTACGCCTGAGGGCAATTTCTGTTATACCTGAGGGCAATACCTGCGGGTTGGATTCTGATTACCTGAGGGTAAGGTTTTGTTTGTCTGAGGACATTAGCTGTTTATTTAGAATATTCACTGTGGTGATATTTTAAATTAAATGATTAAATGGATATTAAAATGGTATTATAATTGGTTAAGTTAGTTATTTTTAGTACTGCTTACTTTATTGCATTTTAATACTGCACACTATTGTTGCATGTTTTACACACAGTTGAGCACGGGCCTTTGGTGGGTGCCTACTGGGAATTTATTTCTCACACCTTGTTTGGGTCATGATGTTTGGCCCAAAAAGATTACGTTTCTGCAAGTTTGGATAGGGGAAAGAGTCCCTATACAGGTACTTGACTGCTGCTAAGGAGTAGGGGAGCATGGGACCGGGCTTAGGCTATTGACGCTACCGACTGTTTTGTTTTGCTTTGATGTACCCTGTATTTTATTGTACTTCTATGTAACATGTTCTGGATATTTTCTTAGGACTTGAGACATGTTTCATCATATCCATATAACTGACTGGATTTCTTTACTGTATTTGATTATTATAAAATTGTATGGTTTATTGCTTCCGATGTTGTTGTATGTTTTTAATTTTATTCTGATGCGCTACACTTTGACAAATGAGGGCATTGTTTCCCCACTATTAGACTTAGGCCCTCGCTTCTAGCCGGTAGCCTCTGGCGTTTGGGGAAATGCGCTTGAGTTCACGTGTCGAACCGGGTTCGGGGCACCCATTGAGTGGCACCGGGGCCCGGGACGTTACAAGTGTTTTTTTCACTATTCATCGAAAATTGAATGTTTTCAGAAAAATACCAAAAATTCACCCTAAGATAATTTCAATATTCAGAATCCAAAAATGAAGTCCATTTTTAATGATAAAATTTAAAAATGTGGGTATTACTATTCATAACGGCTTGTTTGATTGGTTGTGGTGTGTATTAGAACTCGAAGTTGCGTACAACACACGCTACTATATTATTCAAAGAGAAGTGTACTGTGGAAGCTTGGGGTGTTATAAGAAATATCCTTCAAATATTAATTTTTTATTCAATAAATATCTTTCCCTATAGAAATTTTTTTGAGGTTGGTAACTTCTTTTATCTCTAACATACTTCGGATGTGGGCCCACTTTTCTTTTGAGTGAATTTTCTAATCTTGTATAATTGATAGATTTATCACTTGATTTCTCTACCCAAGATTTTACAATAATTTTTATGGAACCTAAAATGTTAAAAGAATCAACTGAAACATTATTTTTGGTAAGAGAATATTTCACTTGATTATCATATTGAGCCTTCTCAAAAACTTTAGAATTCTTGGATTTTACTTCTATGGATTTGATGATGTTTTCATTCATATTTCTCAAGGTACTTCTAGACTCAAAAAGTTTTGATTGCAACATGTTAACATCTTCTTCTTTAGCTTCTATATTCTTGCTAATATCATCAATCATCTTTCCCTTTTTAGTGATTCTATGTTTGTAACTTAAAATATCATGAATGTATTCATCCTCCGACTTGATTCCAAATTTTCTTCACTCAGAAACTTCTTCATGATCTTTCTTCATTACTCTAATTTCATTATTGAGAGTTTTGTTTTCTAAATTCATGCAACAAGTTAGGTTCTAAGATGATAATCTCTATAAGATTCTTCACCACCTTCTTCACTCTCTGAGGAATCTTTTGTTTTCTCAACTTTTTTAATGAAGGTTTGGAATATTTCTGAACTTTCATATTTAAATTAATTTCAGTCAGTTGAGTTTGATTCAACTTTCTTACTCAATATACTTATATTGTTTCTTGTAAACTTTTTCTTGTATCTATTGGAATACTTTTCTTCTTTATCATTTTTATCCCACTTCTTCCATTAAGATTTTTTGTCAGAATCATCTCAATATTCTCCAAATTTCATCTTAGGGAAATTCATAGAAAAGTGTCTAATTCCACCAAAATCAAAAAACAATGAGAGGAAGTTTTCCTCTATACTTTTCTCTTCTTTATCTATAGTTCTTAGATATAAGAGACATGATTTATTTCATTAAACTCACCATCTTCTTTTTCATTAAACTCACAAGGATCAGCTTCATCAACATCTTGTATTTTTATCCTTCTCATGGATTCAAAGGCCATTTCATATTTTATATTATTTTTAATAATTGGAGCTTTTCTTATTTTATAAGAAACTAGAAATTTATGCAATTAATCCATAGGTAAATAATACTTATCTTCTAAAGAATAATGTTTAGAATCAAATCTATCTGGAAAGTTTCTCATACGTTTCTTCACAATTGTAGCATCTTCCAAGAAATCTCTGAATATTCTGATGTTGCAAACAATTTAATTTACTCTAGTGAAGTATTCATCAATTGTTTCATCATCCCTTATTCTGATGTATTCATACTTACTATGATAAATTTGTATCATTTCTTCCATGACATAAGTATTCCCATTGAAAACACTTCCAACTTATCCCACATAATTTTTGAAGTTTTGAGACCCATCACCATCTGAAAAAAATCTCTGAAAAGAGAATAAGGATTTAATTTCTAGATTTTCCATAAAATTCTATGTTTCTCTTTTCATAAAATTTCATGGGATCATCATTTTCAATCAGTGGAAAACCAATAGTATCAACATAAAAAAATTACAAGCCAAGAGAGAGAAGATACAAAATCATTCTATTTTTCATCCATAATAATTATTACCATTGAATACTAGAATTCCTATATTTTTGAAAGAATTGATATTATCCATGATAGGTATTTAACAAAGTAACCTAACCCTATGATACTAAGTGAAGTTCCAAGGATCAAATAACAACTGAAAAGGGGGGTTGAGTAAGTTGTTCACTTTTTCTAATTTTCAGAACTTTTAGAAACTTAACCCCTACAACCAATTAATATTTATATAATTATCAACATTTAGTAAATACTTGTGTGTGAACTAGTAGTTATAAAATAAAATCACACAAGATTTATAAGTTTTTTCCTCATTTTTATATCCTACATCCTTACCATAGCCTCTCCCATGGGTCTACGGAAATCCACTATTATGAAGAAGTGAATACAACTTGTGCCAACTCCTATTAGAAACCTTCTATCTCCCAAGAAGTAATATTATATCGACTCCCTTCATTTTACAAAGTTTTCTTTTAAAAAAATTGATCCAATAAAAAGAATAAATACTTTGTTGAGATTGCTCCATAAATTCTATATCCAAATCCTTAGTCTGATTTGGCTAGATCTGATTCTCTCAATCTGATGATGTTCGATATGATTTTCTCAATATAATGATGCACAATTCTGGATATAATTTTCATAGAATGATGGAATTGATTTTTTATAATTATGGATCCGATTTTGAAAAAAAAATTGTTCCAATTTTTTCATAATTATGGATCTGATTTTCATAGAATGGGGGTGCTGATTTTTCTCAGAATAATCTGTAAAACTCAAACTTTGATAGAATTCTCAATACAATTATTCTTCAATCAGATGGAAACATTCACTTCAATTTCTCTAGTGCTAAGCCTTTCGATCGTATATAGAAATTTACAAATGAACAAGTAATATTTGAACGTATTTATAGGAAACTCTGAAACCAATAGTGGGAAACCTGAAAACTTTCCATAATTCCTCAAATCTCAAAATTCCAAAAATCTCTCGCATTTAAAATTTATCCTTGTCTTCGTCAAACCTCCTTATTTTCATACAAGATTTATGAAAAAGTGAATTTTATGTTTGACCATTTTAACTCTTCATTTTAATTAGCTCATTACAAATTATTTCTCAATAAAAAAATGCTGAATTATATTTTTTCATAATTCTGGTGCCAATTTTCTCAAAATAGTGGATCTGATTTTTTCAAAATTTTGGTATTGATTTTCTCAGAATGGTGGATCCTATTTTTATAAGATTATGGTGCTAATTTTATGGATCTAGTAGTTTTATAAGTGTTTTATGGTGAATTCGAAGGGTATAGTAAATCATATCATTCTATTTATCTCATTGTGAATTCTTTCTCAATATAGGATACAAGTGCCGATTTTTTGGATCTGATTTTTTTCATGATTCTGGTACTGATTTTCTAGATCTATTTTTTTGCAGAATTCTAGTGCTGATCTATCTCAATACAATGTAAATCCCATTACGATTGAATTCTCATTATGATGAAATTCCAATTACGATGGAATTATCATTACGATGAAATTCTGAATTTCTTCAAACATCTCCACCATTTCATCAAAGGATTTTATCTTGAAAGTTTTCATGATTTGTGAGAACATATTAATCATCAAAGCATCATCTGATTTTGTTTTAGAACGTATGAAAACTTTCTAACTCTTGACATCACTTTATTCTCTAAAAACTCTTCACCAACTTCATTTTTTATCTTATTACAGCAAAGCTATACTCCCAGAAAACAATACATCATGCCTCTGATTCTTTTGGATCCAATGAACCGAATACCATCCAGATGGATCTGATTCTTGGAAAACAAAACATTTTGATACTAGAAGTTTTAGTTTTCAGAAAATACAAATCTTTGTTAAATAAAACACCACAAAGGTTCTTCACATTCCATTAAAAGTTAGGATGGTGGGGTGCAACTTCCAAATAAATTCTAGGAATCAAGTTCTTATATAACTACAAAAAGGTTATGGATTTTTTTCTATATAGATTAAAAGGCTAATTTTTTTCTACCACTACTTCAAATGGTATCTTATGGTTTGTTCATTTAGCAGTGAAAAGTGTAGGGTGATTTGATTAATCCACCAAGTATGTAAAAGGATATCATATTGGGTTGTGCCTTTAGGCATTAAAATGGTAGTTAAAGGTTGTGATATCCATTAAAAATATATATATTCCATTACAGTTAGTCCATATCTCTCAATTCACGAGAGGTTTAAGATTAGAGTAGGATCATTTATATTTGAACTACTATAAAAATCATTATGTTTATTTTTATTTATTTTTCCACTATGTTAACTTAACATTGATATGTGGTTAAAATTATTTTAAAAAGGTCAATACCCCCCCCCCCTCTTGACCATTCATTCAACATGTAAATAAGCTAAAATAAATAATTTTTATTCTTTTTTAAAAGAAAATTATATGCTTAAAATTATATTGAGTGGTTAAAAACAAATATGTCTCGATTTTTAAAGGGAATGTTTTGATAAAATGGAAATAATGAAAAAAAATAAAAACTGGTATTGGTTATAAAAATAAATTACAAAAAATGTATAATACCTTATTTTTTAAAGATTTAAGTGGAAATTTTTCAACTGTTACATGTTTTAGATGTCGCATAAAGTGACATTATGTAAATAAATTTTCCTTGAGATTACAACAATCTCTTAGTCATGGAAATGATAAAATCACAAAATAATTATCTTCTAGATTTCATGTAAACACTTACCTGAAATCATATTGAGTTCCTAATAATTATTTTTCTAAACTAATTACACACAAATATTTAAGGGTACCATAGATTTATTAAATATATTTCTATAGTAAACTTGTCTTGAAGCATCAAAAAGGATATTTGGTACATGGATAGTGGATTTTCATCACATATGACTAGTGATAAGTCTAAATCTATAAACCTTAATAAGTATGATGGTGGTAGTGTTACTTTTGGTGATAATTCAAAGGGAAAAGTAAAAGGGTTTGAAGAAGTTTTAAGTTAAAATTCTGTTTTTATTTAAAAGGTATTTTTATTGAAGGTTTAAAAATTTATTTAATAAGTATCTCGTGTCTTTTGGGTGATAATATTAATGTGAATTTATAAAATGAAATTTTTATTTCATTAAAAGAAGAATTAGTCTTGTCTTATGAAAAAATAAATGACAATATGTATTCAATTAATTTTTCTAAGTTGGCTAAACAGAACATAAAATTTTTAGATACTATTTAATCTAAAAATGATTTATGGAATATAAGATTGGGCCATGAAAATTTTATTTTATTAAAAATTACTTCCAAAATTCAACAGTTTATGAATTTGGGTTATTAAAAATTGGACAGCACGTACGTTTGTGATTCATGCTTAAAAGGTGAGAAATATAATGATTCATTCAAGACAATCCAAGAGGTAAAAAATTCCAGAATAATTTAACTTTTACATTTGGATATATTTTTTACCAATGAAAACTACTAGTCTTAGAGGTAAACATTATGTGTTTTTTAATGCTAAAGACTATAAAAGATTTACTTGGACTTATTTTCTTACACATAATACCTTTCCTAAATTTATTTTATATTGAAAATTGGTATAAAATAAATATAATTATCTATAATTATCAATTAGAATATATAGAGGTGGTGATTTTTAAAATCTAGAATTCAATAAATTCTGTGAAAATAATGGGTATAGTCATAATTTTCCATTCCCTAGGGCTCTAAAAAAATAGTGCAATAGAAATAAAAAATAGGAATTTATAAAAAAATAATTTTGATGATGTTAAATGAGTATTGTTTACTAAAAATATAATTAGTTAGAATATATTAACTTAGATTTTCATGTTTTTAATCAAATTATTCTTAGGTAAATTTTAAAGAAGATACCTTACAAAATTTGGAAAGGAATAAATCATATAATTAGCCATTTCAAAGTATTTGGTTGCAATGTTTACATTCTTAACACCAAATATTCACTGGAAATTTTTGATTCAAAATTAGATGACTGTATTTTTATAGGATCTTCTAGTTCAATTAACATATATAGAGTTTATAAAAGAACAACATTAATAGTTAAAGATTCCTCTCATGTTAACTTTGATGAAAATCATTTAAAGGAAAGAAAATCTAATTTATAACTAGTTAAGGATGAGGATAAAGGTTTCAAATTTTATGGACCTCAAAATTCAGAGTTGGATCAATCTATTTTAGAGGATATTACTTCTCATGAAAAAACCTAAAAATATTATAAATATCATCTAGTTAACAAAGTAATTAGTGATATAATGGTTAGTATTGAAACCAAAAACTCCTTTGGAAATTTTCTTTCTTATCAATATTTTTTCTGATTTAAATCCTCAAAATAATGATGAAGCTTTGTCTGAATCAAAACTTGTTATATAAATACATTAATAATTAAATCAATTTGGTATGAATAAATTATAAACCTTAGATAAACCCCCTAAGGGTCGAAATATTCTCTGAACAAAGAAGATCTTTACAAATAAGTAAGATGAGTTTGGTAAAATAATTAGAAACATGGATAGGTTAGTCGGTCAATGTTATAATCAAGAAGAGGGAATTGATTATGAGGAATATTTTCCCTAGTTTCTTGATTAGAATATATACTCATTGTTTTTTTCATATGAATCTTACTATAGAATAATTTTTTCAAATGGATGTAAAAAATTATAGTTTTAAATGAATGTATTTCTAAAAACATTTATGTAAAGTGACCGATTAACTTTGTGAATGAATCTAAATATAACCACATTTTAAAGCTACCAAAATATCCTTATGGTCTAAAACACGCTCTTAGATATTGGTATGATAGGTTTTCTTTATTTTTTTAAAATAATATTTTTGAAAGTGGAAAACTTTATCCACCCTTATTCATCAAAATAGCTTCAAAAGATATTTTTATAGTCTAAATATATGTTAATGATATCATATTTAGTTCTTCAAGTGATATAATTAATAATGAATTTTCAAAGTTAATATATTTTGAATTTAACACAATAATTATGGTTGAACTTAAGTTCTTTTTATGTTTTCAAACAATTAAAAGAAAATATGTTTTATGTTGGTCCTTGTGGACAACTCAAGAGGGGTGAATTGATTTTCCAATTAAAATTTCTATTTAAAGAAAAAAATTAAATTTAAATACCCCAGTTTATTTAAACACCCAATTAACTAAAATAGTATATATATATAATTTTATCTTTCAAAAAGGTACTAAAATGGTCAATCACAACTTAGTTAAAATAAGTTTGAAAATTTTCTTAACTTTTGAAAGAGTTTTACTTGAATCAAACATCGTATATAGAACATAATATAATTTTAAATATCTCAATAAAGTTTTTTATACATTATTGAAAATAAATATCATTTTATTTAAATATATAAAAACAAAATATGAAATCACACAACATAAAAAAGGGGGTTTAGTCCCAAGATGATACCTAATACCCTTCACTTAGAAACCAACCACTCCCAAGTTGTTTATTAAATAATAAACCGATATGAAATCTCGATCAGGTTTTACACAATATCACACAAGAATTTCTAGGATATAAAAATCCACTTTTATAGTAGTATGTGGGGGAAATAAATTAAAAGGAACGATATTCAGGTAGTCTTGGATACATAACCTATTCCAAAATTTTACAAAGGAGAACAAATTAAATGACTTAGAATAGATGGTCTAGAACTCTCTAGTTCAGTACATGAGACTGTGTTTACAAATAAATCGAGTAAAACTAAACCAAGATAAAAAAATAATATAAAATAGAAATAACAAAGGATATATAGTGTGAATATTCAATTAATCCCAATCTAGTTAACTTCGGTTGATCAAATGTCTTTGAATTTTTTTCTTAAAAATATTTAACCAAGTTTGGGTTGTAGGTTTAGGAAAAAAGAGTGTCGTAGAAGTATTGTGTTTAGTCAATTTAGTGTATCACTTTTGATTTAGGATCTCTTACATGTGTGTGTATCTCATCATCTTATTTTTCCATAAGGGGCACTACATCATAAAGATATATTTTATTTAAACTATTCATTGGATAATATTAATTCTTTAATCATCATACTAATTAGTCATTAAATGCTATAAATTTTAGTAAATACTCCAAAATATACCTGTTGGGGATTTGAAAAAAACTCCACTTATTAGGTTATACATGGTCACTTTTTCTTCAATTAGGCATAGTTACTTTGGCTCATGGTTACTAGGCACATTCTTTTAGCACAAAAATAGGAATGGTCACTTTATTCCTTCATGCAGTCACACCATTTTTTCATATGGTAGGTATATCACTTCCTGTGGTTGTTACATCACTTCATATAATAGGTACTATTAATCTCATAGTCACATCACCAGTGCTTGTAATTACTTGATTTATTTTCATGATCACTTGATTTTTTTTCTTATGATAGGTATATTTCTTTAATTTGTCCCTAAAATAACACATGTGGTCAGTACATTACTTAGATAAATTTTACTTACCTTCACACGGTAACTAGGTTAATTCATGTTGTTTGTACATTCCTTCATGAAGTCACTTTGAGTTCAATATATATTAGTTTTAGTACACATGTGTTCAGATGACCATCTATGTATAGTCAATACAATACATATATATAATTAGTGCGTAGTAGGTAGTTTTTTCATGTGGTCAGTACCATATAGTCACTTAAACTTCATGGTCAGTAGGTTGTCTTCATAATATAGTTATTCATAGTCACTTCTAGAATTATCCATTTGTAAAATTTTGGCCATAAATATAATTGAATAATATAAAAAATAAAATTACTTTAAAACATTAGAAACCTTATTTGTGATTATTAAAATAAGGAGGTGCTAGACTAAGACACCAATATCCCACTTTTTTAAGATAAAAAGGCATGACATTTAAAATGGAATGAAACAAATGCATCAAAAATATATTTTCAATTAATTAAAACATGTATTTCGTAATATCTTAATGTTTTATAAAATTCCTTAACTTCTTAAATTATATCAATTCATTTCAAAATTACTCCTCCTTTTGGGATTATAAAAAAGTCAAATTAAGAAAGCATATAGTAGGGAATAAAATAAAAAAGAATAATTAATAACAAGAAAAATATAAATGATAAAAAAAATATTTCATTGAGATCAAATAATATTTTAATGGAAATAAAACGGGTGATCCAATATGTAATTCTAATCAAAATCGAAATTTGTAACATCTATGATATCTGTATAAAGGATTGGATGCATTCTTGTAGTAAAAGAATAAGGAGAATAAGATGTATAATAGAGTGTATATGTTGAATAAGGGTAATAAATAAATATACATATTGAAATAGTTGTGAGATGATCAAATGCATTCCTAGTAGACAAGCCAAAAGGATTGAGGGTGGAGGAGGTAATGGTAGGTGTGGAGGACATATGTATAGTAAGAGGAGCTATCACAGCTGTATTGGAATTATACAGATAGGCTTCCATTAACCCGGTAAATTATTTTACTTATCTAGATCCATGATTCATAGATTGGAAATAATATTCTTTATATTCTATAAAATAATCTATAATTAGGGTTAGAATTTTCAGTTTCTCTACTTGTGATTTGAAATTTTGGGTCAAAGGAGGCATCCTAAAATTAGTAGCCAAATATATGAACATATATTTGAGATCTAACTTTGCGAAGACTATTCTAAAGTGATATTGAATTTCCTTTTGTATAGTTTCTATATCTATGTCATCTAGTTCATTATCAATTCTGAACATCACACAAGTCTTAATAGTATGTGTCTTCAATCATTCAAGAAACATATCCTTGGTTTTCTAAAACTCATCAAGAATAAATTTTAACTCTTCCCTGATCAGTTCTCTAATTATTACTTTATCAACATATAGTTGTACAAGAGGATATAGAGGTGGAGTAGTAGAATTATAATCCTGAAATATTGAATTTAAATACCTTTGGTCTAGATCTAACATCATATCAGGAAGGTCATCCTACAAAGAAACTACTTGGGATTTCAAATCCCAAATCTCATTTCTCATTACATCCATTTGAGATGAAATTTGGTCTAATGATGTGAAATGAACAACAACACATTCTTTAAGATATATGCTTCTTATATTGGTGCCACAAAACTTCTAAAAATGAGAAATAACTCTTTCAACACCACCATAAGATCTGATTTCAACTATTCTAAATCATGTTTAGGAATATCATATGTACAAAGGATATAAGGAGGTATATAATGAGATGGATCATCAGTCAGATACCTTCCATAATCCTCAATCTTCATAGATCAAGATCTCAAAGACTGATTTTCTACCTCATTAGTTATATACTTGAGAACCTCTTGAACAATATTATTGATTGATTAAACAGATGTTTCATCAATTCATTTCATAAGTTATTTAATTATCTTGGATGGATTAGGACCACATAATTATTAATAATTTTGGCCTAATAAAGGTCTAATAGGGACCTCAAGTCTATTATGATAATCTATCTCATTAATTAAAGAGCCTTCTAGAACCCTTTGAGTAGAAGGGATGGTAGGTCTACTATTTGTAGGTGGGATACCCCAATTATTAACTTCCTCAGAGTATGAGTTTTCTAGACCTAACACTTTGGATCCTAGGGAATTCTCCTCCTTAGAAAGTGCATCTAGTATAGATTGCCTCTGAGTGCTTCATATCACTGAAGATCTATTTGAATTGTTTCCATCACCTTTAGAGTCACTAGTATCATCCCATTTAGTCTCATCCACATAACCACTAACAAATAATTCTACGACAATAAGTCCCTCATATTGTAGCTCTTCTTAATGGGATGGTGATGGTAAAGGAGAGTTAGGTGGTTAAAAATACATAATAGTAGAGAGTATCATATTATCCTCACGGCCTAACTTATCTTCTTCATCAAGATCATCCATATCATATTCTTATTCTTCTTGAAATTCCTCAACTTATATTTATCCCACAACAATAGCCACTTCATCCTCAGAATATTAACCAAATTCATTTTTTCAAGACCTAGATTCATTAGATCTATTGTTCTAATAGGATATTTCACATGTCCAAACTTCTTATACAGCTTCTCTAGTTTATCCACCCATTAATTCTTCTATGGGATTCAATTAACTATAATGTGACTACAAATCCTCTTAGGCATGGGCTATCTAAGGAAATTAACTTTTACTCCCCCTTAGTTAGTAAACCATTATACTCCAACAGGGATAAAATAAATTTTTCATATAGAGGGGAATTTAATTTAAAAGAGGGATTATACAAATCATTCATGTGACTCATCACATATGTTTCCAAGTTGATTAGGATCCCATTTTTCATCAAGATCAAATATAAAATATAATGTTCCCTTAAGATTCTGAAGTCCCATTTTCAGGACAGATCATATGCTATATTAATTTAGCTATAAACTTATATTCACCACTAATCTCAACAAAAGTTTGTATTTTGGCTATCAAATTCCCAGTAAGATCTTCTAGGGAAATTTGAAACTCAAAAGGATCATGATTTACTAGGTAATAATTTGGAAGTCATCATTTTCACCCTTGTGTAGCACACCTAATCGTTTTTTCTCAGCGGTTTGAAGAAAAATTGAAAACTTATAGATTAATCATTGTTCTAATGGTGTCTCTCTTATTTTGAATAATAAATTCCTATGATCACATAATTATTTAACTGACCTTTTATAGAATGTTCTACCATGTTATATATACCAAGAATCCCATATTTATTTTTTAATCTCTTTCTACACTAGTAATTTTCTTAACTAAATACATTAATTTCCCTTTTTTCAGTATATACTAGATAATCGATCATATGGGGGTTGTGAGGCTTCACTACAGCACTCACACTTCCTTTATCCTTTCTTTATTTCTTCATGGGAGGTGATTTGATATTAGGTGCAACATCAACAACATGATTCATCCATGACTTTCTTATGTTTCGATTCAAATTTAGAATTTTCATATTTTTATAAGATGTTCAAGACAAGAATTTATAGGTTGGAAGGATAGCTCTTGCAAAAGAGGTTTTAGATATCATGTGAGGATTTTAAAGATAAAAAGTTAGGTAAAAAGAGGTTCATTGATTTGAATTCTAATCCAAATTTTAAATTTAATCATTTATGGATAAAATAATAATAAACTTTAAGAAAATCCCATTAAAATGACTTTACTAAAAATCATAAGTATAAATAGATACAGTAGTTAAACTAACCATGTGATCATGGTAGAATAGATAGTTAATGGTATATATACTAATTTTACAAGTAAAGGGTTAGAAATAAGTATAGTTACCTTATGAGCTAAGCTTTAGGGTAGGTATAGTGGCCATATGAACAACTTTTCATAGTAAGTATACTAACCACATGAATAAGAAATCACAGTTACTTAATTGACCCTATGAGAGAAAATTCATGGTTTACTTATAGAATATATTAAACTTATCTTAAATAAAGATATGAAAATGTTAAGTAATAAAAAATTATTAAGAACATGACTAAACAAGATCATTGTTTAGAACTAATTGAAGGGTTTAAGAATAGATAATTATTACTAATCCATGTCAACTATAATTAATTATCACAATATTCAAAGGTTTTTTAAATATATCAGCAAGTTGTTGTTAAATAATAATGAATTAAAGAGTTATTTTACTTTTTTGAAAATGATATCTCAAAAATTGATGTCTTATATCAATATTTTTTGTTCTTGAATGTGATATAGGTTTCTTAGAGATATTTACTTCACCTGTGTGATCAAAATTTATAGGGAAATATCGAAATTGATATCAATATTCTATTAATGTGTGTTTCATTCATAGAATTTGTGCACAACAATAGCTTAAATCTATGTACTCAACTTCATTAATGGATAATGCAACAAAGTTTTATTTTTTACTACACCAAAAATCTACATACTTTTTCAAAAATTGACATGTTCTATAATTTCTCTTTCTATCTAACTTATAGCCACAAAAAATTGTATCTGAATAACTAATTAAATAAAATTTCTATCCTATAGAATAAAATATTCCAATTTTTTTATTATATTTAAAATTTATTGTCACAATAAGTAAATGATATTATTTTGGATTTTATGGAAAGTGTGTGCACATGCACATAATAAACATATTATAAATTTGGATAGCACTTGAGTTTATTAAAATTCTCATCATACCACTATAAGTGGTTTGATCAATTGGTTTCCCAGTTTTATCAAGTTCTAATTTAGATTTTGTACTCATGGGAGTATCACTACCTTTAGTACTAAAAATACTAAAATGTTTTAAATGATATTTTTTTTAATTTATTTGCATTAAAATTATTCCTTCCATATTTTTAAATATCTCAAAACTATGGAATAATTTTAATTCACCCATCAAACTCATTTCAAATTCATTTTTCAGAATTTTTTAAAATTCATTACATAAGGAGTTTTTGCATGATCCAAAAATAATATCAGAATCATAGATATGTACTACTTAAACTTATTTAGAAATTTTATTAATAAATAATGTAGGTTCAGGTATACCTTTATTAAAACTTTAAAAATCAACAATGATTTGATCCTATTATATCAAGCTCTATGATATTGTTTTAATCCATATAAATAATTTTTTAATTTAACAACATGATTTAAGAAAAGGAATGTTTTAAAATACAAGGGGTTATTATGAAAAACATCCTCAATTATATAACCATTTATAAATAAACTCTTGACATCCATTTGATATAATTTAAAATTAAGATCTACTGTATAGTAAATCAACATTTTGATAGCTTCAAGTCTAGATACTAGTGAAAATATTTCCTCATAGCCAATACCTTCTTCTTGACAGTATCCTTATCAAACCAATATTTCTTTATTTAGAATTATTTCACATTAATATTCTACTTTATTCATAATCAACCATCTAGTTTCTATGGTCAGGAAGTCCTTCGGACTTTCTACCATTTCCTAGCCTTTTTTCATCTCAAACAAATTCAATTATTATTTCATTTACATTGCTACGAATTCATCATATATTTCTTTATCTATGTTCTTAGGTTCATGTTGTGACAATAAGGATTATTTTCTACGTGACTTGTAAGATAATCTATAGACTTTTTTATTCTATCTATATCTCAAACTATGGAATATAAGGGTTGGTCTTTATGAGTGAAAATAGTTCTATGGATATAATTATTTGATAATTCATTTTCTTCTACAAGTTCATGTTAAAATATTTCCTCATAAAAGGGTTATTTTTCTATAATTTGTTTCAAATAATTATCACTAGTTTCTGAAATTAGATTAAAATTTGAAAGGTCATACACAGGGATTTCTAAATGGGTCTTAGGCTTATGTGGATCTGTTTCATCAAATTTTATATGTATAGATTCTGCCACAATTTTTATTCTTTTATTGAATACCCTGTATGATTTACTAGGTGTAGAATAACCATGAAATATTCTTTAATCACTTATCAATGAAATTTTTTCTAAATTATCCTTATATTTATTATAAAAACCTTAAAACCAAAAACTCTAAAGTAATTCAACTTTTGGTTTTCTCCTATTCAATAAATCATGTGGGGTTTTCTTTAAATGAGGTGTAATAAAAACTCTATTAATAATATAGAAAGTTTTATTCGTAGTTTCTTCCAAAAAGTAAATACGTAAATCATATTCACCAAGCATGTTCTGAGAAATTTATTGAACATTTACTTCTTTTCTTTCTATTACACCATTATAATATGGGGTCCTTAGAGAAAAGAATTTATGATTGTATTCATATTATGAGCATATAGATTCAAAGTACATATTTTAAAATTCATTTAAATGATCACTTATCAAGTTATTAATACAAATTTCACTATGATTTTCTATAGATTCTATATATTTGAAAAAATAATGAAAATCATTACATTAGTTTTCTAAAAATAATACCCATGTGTAACCAGAAAATCCATATACTAGAATATAACCATAGTTCTTCCCATTTAAGCTAGAAACTCTAGAGGGTCCAGATAATTCCATGTGAACAAACACTAGGGTTTGAGAATTCAAAACTTATTTATTTGGTTTGCAAGAGATCTTATGTTTCTTCCCTTTTTGATACCGGTTAGAAACTTTATATGTTGAGAATTCTTATTTAGGAAGATCCTTGAAAAATCTTCTCTTAGTAAGCTTCCTAAAAGAGTGAAGGTTTCAATGGCCTAATATCTTAGGGAAAATCAAAGACTCATTATGAATGGAACTTAAATAAGAAATATTTTTAGAAAATAACGAATTCAAATTAACAATATAAACATTTTCATTGTGTAAGGTAGTAAAACTAAAGCATTCTTCACATCATAAATTTTTGATGAATTATTTTTTAATTTAACATGATATAAATCATTACATAAATATGATATATTGAGAAAAATATATTTTAATTTATATAAAAATAAAAAATTATAAATCATAATAATAATAATGTTCTTGATTTGACTGATCCCTATTATCATCCCTTTTGAATTTTCAGTAAAAGAGACATTTCCACAATCTACTTTAATAATATTCTTAAATCTTGAGTAGTTCCTAGACATGTTTCTAGAACATCCACTATCCCTATACCATAATTGATTACTGTTACTCTTCAAGTAGGTTTCCTGTAGAAAAATTAAACCATAAATGATTTTGGTACCCATATTTTATTATGTTTAGAAATGTTAATAATTAAAGATTTGGGAATCCAAAGTGTTTTAACTGATTTTATATAAATAGAATTTATAATTTTTTAAATGAAAATTTTATTTGTTCAATAATATTAATAATTATTTATAAACATTTTAGAACTAGATCTAGTAATAAATTTATTCTTATAAATATTTCTTTGTCTATTTTGGTAACCAATCTGATTGGTATATTTAAGAGTGTTTTGTTTACCAAGAATCCAAGTAAGAGTTTCTCTACCTTTCATAAATATATCCTGATCTTTCTTAATTTTCCCATTGGTCATATTAATCGCATTGTTTACTATTAGTTATTGATCATTATTTTCCTTCTCTACATCAAATTAAAATTTAAAATGAACTAGTTGGGAATGTAGTTTCTTTAGACTTTAGTATTTATCTTTAAGTTCATTAAATGTATCTTCTAGTATATTACAATACTTAAATAAACAATCACTTTTTTCATTGCTATTTTAATTATAAAAAATACTTGAAATATGAATAAGAGGTTTGGAAATAGTATTTTGTACCTCAAATATGTTTATCGTGAATCCCAATTAAGCTCTTTCATTTTTGTCTTCTTTACTCGATTCATGGTCACTTGAATTGTTCTAAAAGGCACTCTAGGTGTATTTAAAATAATTTTTATATCATTTCCCTTTTTCCTCATAATTTTTCTTATATTTCATATTAGAATAATTTACCATGATTTTTCATTTTCTTTTTCACTCATAACAGTTTACCTTATTAATAGAATCATCATTTCTCTACTATTTCCTCCAATTTCCTCTATTATCATACTTACCTCTATAAATTTATTTATTAAACAATTTTTTATTCCTTTAAAACTTTTGGAGTCATCTAGATAGGTGATCCATTTCCTCATTACTATAATAAGGTGATTCATCATCACTCGAACTGTTATCTTTGGTATTCTCTTTCAATTTTGAGTTAGATGTCATAAAGGAAACTGATTTCCTATTTCATTCATCTTCTTCTAATTTATTCACTTTTAGTGCATACTCATACATAATAATATTTTTAATCATCTCCTTTAATGTAATTTCACTTATTTTAGGGGATTATTTAATGAAAATATAAGTTCCTCTCGACCAATCAGGTAGACATCTCAGAAGTTGGATCATTAATTCTTTATCAGCAATTATATTCCCAGTTGCATAAATCATGTTTAAAATCATTTTAAACCAATGATGCATATAAGAAATGGTTTTCTTAGATTTTATCTTCAAATTATAATATTTTATGGTATAGGTATTGAGACGCATTTCTTTAACATTTTAATTCCATTTTGATAAACAACATGCGTGTCTAAGATTTAAAAATTAGTGGAATAAGAATATATTCTATTAAATTAGTCTTCTCATAATGCATATTATAATGCATTCATAAATTTAAAATTATAGTAATATGTGGCCATACTTTCATCGCTTCATTCAACTCTTTCATCTTTGGGATTTTCATATTTTTCCTCAATAATAGTCTAAATATCAAAGCCCATGTCTCTATATCGATTTTTATCTTGACCTACCATTGACCATAATTAGTCCCATTAAAATAAGGAGCCCAGTTAGTGGTCATTACTTATAATATTTTATTTCCCATAAATAAACAAATTTATAATTTATAAAAAAAATTATATCATTTAGTAAATCTTGATCACAATTTTAAAATGTTTTGAAATAGATCAGATATCGAATGTATGTCCCAATGGACAACTCAAGAGGGAGTGAATTAAGTTACCAATTAAAATTTATGTTTAAATAAAAAAAAGTTAAAATTAATATCCCCATTTTATTAAAAACACATTTAAATAAAACAATAGAGATATATAATTTAATCTTTCAAAATGGTTCTCAATATTTTGATTATAACTCAATTAAAGTAGGTCTGAAAATTTTATTAACTTTTGAAATAGTTTTATCTAAATAGAACATCGTATATAAAAAAATTATCTATTAATTTACTATTTTTTATATAGTATTTAAAATAGGTAGGGATTTTTTTTCACAGATAAAAACAAAACAAGAAATCACACAGTGGAAATAAACAATGGATTCAGTCTCAAGATGAGACCAAATCCCCTCCACTTGGAAATCACCTACTTCCAAATAGTTTATTAAAAAATGAAATAATATAAAACATTAATCAATTTTAACATAGTAGCACACAAGATTTTAGCATGTTCCATAGTTACATGAGAGAAAAAAAAGAAAAATGATTGCATACATGAATTCTTGGATATACTACCACTTCTACAGTTCTATGTGGGAAAAAATGAAAATAATTTAAATAGAGTTCCTATAACACTCCTATTTAGTCCAGGATCCTATGTTTACAAATAAACATAGTAAAACAAAACACGTATTGAAAATTAATATAAATATTAAATATTAAAGGATATAGAGTGTAAAGATTCAATGCAACTCAGTCTGGTCATCTTCAGTTGATCAAATATCTTTGAATTTTTATATGAAAATATTTAACTGGGTTTAGACTGAAATTTTAGTAAAACATAATATTTTATAAGAACTATGTTCAATCAATTCATCATATCATTTTTTTTCTCAGGGATCTCTTGAATTCATGTGTATCCCATCATCTACTTTTTTCACAATGGGATCTAAATCTTAAAGTGATGTTTTATCTAAAACAACTATTGGAGAATATTTATTCTTTCATACTCATACTCATTAGTCATTAAATACTATGAATTTTAGTAAAATATCTAAAATATATCCATTGTATATTTGAAAAAAAATACAATACATATGTTAGAGATAGTCACATGTTCTTCACTTAAGCATGGTACTTTGGATCAAGGTTACTAGGCATGGTCGGTTGGTACAACAACTAGGCATGAAAACTAGGCAAGGAAACTAAGCACAACAATTAGGCATGGTCACTTCATTAATTCATGAGGTCACTATATTTTTTCATGTGATAGGTACATCACTTCATGTAGTAGGTAATATTTTTCTCACGGTCACATAACTTGTTCTTATAGTTACTTGATTATTACTAACAATCACTTCATTTTGTTCTTGTGGTAGGTATATTTCTTCAAGGGGTCGCTATAATAAATGAAGTGGTTGATACATCACTTAGAGAAATTTTACTTACCTTCACCCCATAATTAGTTTTATTCATGTGGTAGGTAGTTTCCTTTATGTGGTAACTTTGAGTTCAATTTATGGTAAGTTTAGTACACATCTAGTCACTTTCACTTTAATAAATTGTTTGTATAAGACATGGATAGAATTTACGTATGGTTGGTAGTTTGTTCATTTGGTCAATACAACATGGTCACTTAACCCTCACAGGTAGTAGGTTTTCTTCATATGGTAGGTATGTAAGGTCACTTCTAGACTTATATCTATTTTTATAATTTTTTTTAGAAAAATATTTGACTAATATAAAACATTTTTTTTACTAAAAATATTATTTATATGATTTGGGATCATTAAAATAAGGAGGTACTTGACTAAACCAATAGTTTCATTCTTAATCAAACAAAATATTCTAAAGAATTGGTTAATAGGTTTAGTCTTAATGATTTTAAAATCTAAAATACTCTAATGAGTATTTCTTGTAAGCTATACTATTATAAAGTTGTAAAATCTGTTAATAATAATATGTTTAGAGTTATGATTGCTACCTTTCTTTATTTGATATCTTGTAGACCAAATTTAATGTTTTCGGTATATATATGTGTGTGTGTGTGTGTTCTATATTCCAATTTAACCCTAAATAAAGTCATTTAAAGGTAGTAAAAATAATAATTTAGTGTGATAAATGATCTATCCATCTTGGAATATTCTATCATGCACATAATTCTTTTGAGCTAAATAGTTCTTGATATTCTGGTTTTATCAATTATAAAATAGGTATAAAAAGAAAAAAATTTATGTGTCACTTAGTAAATTTTTGGTTTTTTTGGATTTATAAGAAACAAAATTTAGTGGATTTATCAACTATTGAAAGTGATTATGTTGATGTTTCTTCTTATTTTTTACATACTTTATGGATTAAACAAACACTTTTGGATTATGTTTTTGATTTTGAGGATATTCAAATTTACTGGGATAATACTTCTAAAATTTCTATCTCTAAAATTTCGTTACAACATTCTAAGACTAAACACATTGATTTCGAGAATCACATTTTTTTTATACCATGATCAAAAAAGAAATATTATTTTAGAATATGTTTCTACAAAAGATCAATATGTAGAAATTTTTATTAAACTCATATTTTTATATAATATTGATAAAATCAAATTTGAATTTGGAGTGATGGAAATTTAATCATACAAAATAAATTTAAGTGGATTTGGATCATTTTTTGAGACAAAACTTTGAATCTATTCCACTTATCTAGTGTTTCATCTATTTTATTTTTTGGCCCACTAGCATGTGTTTATTTAGTTGGATATTGTTAAATTCATTAAAAATAATTAAATTGTCCATTGAAAATCTTGAAAAGTTTTCATGGATCCATAAGTCTTATAACATATCTCTCCAAAATAATTTATATTGTTATAAACAAGTATCTTTTTATGTCTACACATACCATTTGAAAATGTATAAATTTATGGGAAGCCTAGTTATAAGTTTTATAAAACATTAAGGGTTGCTTTCTTTCATAGTAATGACTATTTATATTAGGGTGGAATATTTAAACATAAATTTTCTGTATATTCAATGAGACATCTATAAAATATTTTTGATTAATTTTAAAAAGGGGGAAAATTTTGGGTTTTAAATTTGTTTAGTAATTTTCAAAAATAGGGGAGAATATTGATTTTCTCCTTGATCTAATTTTTTTATTTATGTTTTGTTAATTACAATATTATGAATTTATGTTGGATAAAAATAAATCATAATATCATTTTATATTTTATATATTGTTAGTCTATTATTAGTATGCTAGTGACAAATAGAAAAAGTCTGGAAGTGGCCTTGTGAAGTTACCTTGTGAAGTGGCCTTGTAAAATGACCTTGAAAAGTGACCTTGGGAAGTGACCATGTCAAGTGACCGAGTGAAGTGAACTTGTAAAGTGGTTATGTGAAGTGACCTTGTCAAGTGACTATATGAACTGATATTAAGTGAGGTGACCTTGTGAAGTGACCTTGTGAAGTTACTTTGTGAAGTTAACATGTGAAGTGAACTTGTAAAGTGACCTTGTGAAGTGACCTTGTGAAGTGACCCTGTGAAGTGACCCTATGAAGTAACCTTATTAAGTGACCACATGAATAAAAATTAATCTAGTGTGAGAAGAAAAATAAAGTGACTGCATGAAGAAAAATGTAGTAACCACAAGAAAAGAATAGACAAACTGAAATGAATTTAACCTACCATATAAATTTGAAATTTAGAATGAAAAATTAACCTACCTTATGACCTACCTACAATCACTTAACTAATTTTTCATATTTTAGTTCAAAACATGATATATTTTATTTAGAATTTTATATTTAGAATTACTTGTTTTCTGTTTCACAAGTTTATATTGATTTAATTATTCCTTAAACACTTATTAATTATTTCAATACTAAGTAATTTTATTTGGAAGAATTATGTGTTGGATTAAACGCTCATAATGTGGGTTGAATTCTCACACTACTTTCTTGGGAAAACATGAGTTTTAAATTTAATTTTGTTAAATTTTGAATATTTTATCTCACATACTTTATGGGAGATTCCAAGGGAATTTATGGTTGATTATTATTATTTTTTGCTACAATATCAATTATTCTAAAATTTCATCACTATAAAACAAATTTTTAATATTACAGATTATAAAAGTGACCCATGTTGGTATGTTTTTCATGCATATCAATGATGAAATCATATGTCTATTTGGGAAAGATGAAATATAAAAAGATTCATACTTTGAATCTGATGTGAATAGAATAACTATATATAATCATTCTTATAGATCCATATCAACAGATATGAGGTTGAGGATATTATTGAACTATACAAGTGTTGCATACTTTGGGGATCAACTACTGCTCTTAACTGAACTACCAAAGTTTAATCCTTTATTGTAAGAGTGAACTAAAAGTAATTTTAATGTAGAAGAAGACCCAAAAATTGGATTTTAAAAATTTTCACTGACTTATGACATGAACTTGTTGAAGTTAATGAATTCTTTCCCAATTTAAGATGAAGATCTCATGTGGAGAGTTTTATGAAAAAAATTATACAGTAAAATACCTAGTTTATATTTGAAGCCATGCATGATGTTTTCTTGTCATTGGAGATCATTGCTTGAAAAATCTGAAGCCGAATTCTTGTTGATCTTCCACACTTGCTTTAATAAACTGTCGGAACGTTGTTCATCAAATTCCAAGTGCTAGTGCAGAGATCTGATGATTCCTTCTATGCTCTAACGATCACCACATCGGCTTATTTATGATTCCTAAGAGAGATCTCGATCTGAGATCCTGGATCTAGAGCCTCTCTCTCTAGAACATGGGAGAGAAGATAAGAGATAGAAAACTCATGAATAGATCAAGGTGGGAGGATATCTTTTTCTATATATAGTGTGTAATTAAGTTAAATAGAATTTTCTCTCCAGCCTTCAAATAATTAACACACTATAAATGAAATGTAATGACTACTGAACTTAGTCATAAATATTATTATCACTTTAATGTAATATACTAAATATATTACATGATAATAAATGATTCATTAACTCGACTCATCATTCCCACAAATATTAATTGAACCATGATTATTTTAATATTCGTTAAAATAATATTTTCCTTGTATTTAACATAAAACTTTTAATTACATTTATTAAATAAATTCAATTCTCATTTTTATAAACTTGAATTATATTAATTTATTTATTACCTTGGTGATCGTATCTCCTTATAAAAATCACATATCTCAATGGTGGGGCCACCATGTCCAAAACACATATTTAACTAAATAGGAAAGATTATTAAATATGCTATTGTGTGTGACCCTCTAGGGCCTTATCTCGATAGTAATGAATATTACTCATAGACCAAGAGTGGGATCTAGAAACCCATCATGTCCCATGAAGAGATAAGGATTGTCACAACAGTGACCACCAACCTACGTACATATACTATTTAATATAATATATTTGTCTTTAATATCTAATGAAGTAGGATTCACACCCATGTCATCATCCTATTCTTTATTTATTTATTTATTGATCTAACTGGAATGGTTTACCTTGGACTACAATGGCCATGGATTTATCAAGGTATTTCCATCCTAATTAACATGGCCCGAGACATATAACTTCCTTAACCTGGAAGCGACAAATCCTTTCTTATCCATTCAACCAATGTCATGCCATCAATGACGCACCCAACACAAACTAAGTTACCATGATTTCAATATCATGGTTTTCATCTTTCATAAAAGTACATGATCAAATGACATACATTTGAAATGATCTCAAGTCGGGACACCATTACACATGATCGTAGATAGGAACATCTAATGACACCCAAAACATGTAGTGTTCCTATTGGAAGGTTTTTCTTCATGATCTCACTATTATATAACAGCAAGAATGAACTTCATGAGAATGAGTCTAAATGATTATGATCCCCCAACCCCTGATAGTAAAACAACTACTATATCCAATCAGTAAGATGTACGTCGACCATAGGACCTTTTTTTAAGATTAATTTCAAAGTATCTTGAGGTTCCATTATAATTTGGGATCTTCTATAACCTTTTGATATGCCATTTAATTTATGGACATTACCAATTAATAGTGGATGCAGAAATTTACACACTCTAATGGTAAGAATTCATCATGTATATCGACTATATACACGATATGGTAATCAAAAGCATTACATTGTTGGGTCTAGGGAACCCACTATTACAGCATGAACATTGTTTTCTCAACACTCAAATCCAAAATTCAATATCTAATTCTTTTTTTTTAATTAATTCTATTTTTTAAATGTGAGTAATTGTACTAGTTTATACTTCCCATTAAAATGTAGGATATTGATTTGTGACTCTCAAATAATGTTAGAAATCAGTTTCATCCATAACTGCAAAAAGGATGGGGATTCAATATGTTCTTTAGACTGCTTAAAGGTAGGGTTTGGTTTCTAACACCAATTTAAGAGATAGTTGTTGGATTGTCCCTCTGGGTGTGAAAAGGCATAGTGATCAGGTTAAGACACAATGTGTAAAAAAATCTTTCATATTGGGTTGTGCCTCCACGGGTTAAAAGGGTTGTTTTAAAAGGGATGTGGTATCCCTTAAAAAGTTAGATATTCCATTATAGTCGGTGTCATCACTCTCAGTTTGTGAGAGGTGTAAATAGTATAGTAGGATCATTTAGATCTTAACTATTATACAAATCATTGTTTTTATTTCTCTATTTTTCAAGTACATTAACTTAACTTTGGAAAGTGGTTAAAATTATTTTAAAAGGGTCAATTCACTACCAACCCGCCTCTTAGTCATTCATCCTTTATCATTAAGGACCTAAAATCTTATACTTTTCTAGGGATAAGATCTAAGTATACCATCCACCTACTTACTCTATATGGATTATGATCATGTTTTGTGGAAGTTCTCATAAGACTCATTTCGCTCACATTGGTTAACTAAGATATTATGGAATTATGAATATTTTCATGTTCATGTGGCACACATATGTATGGTATTCATTATTTTATGGGTGGTATCAGAATTATATTACCCTCCAATGAATTAGGTAAATATTTATATCCCCTGATATGATATGTAAAGGATTAAGGAGTAAACCTGATTCACTATGGGACTTTATCAACTCTGTGTAAGAGAATTGGGAGTGAACTCATTCCTTTATCGGACTCTATCCATTATGTGATGATGGCCTTAGCAATGAAACTCAACATAAGAAATGATTTTATATTCTTATGTATGTTTCGTATTATAATTCCTATTTTATGTTTTTTGGATCATGTTTTCACACTCCTATGACTCATATATTATGTTATGTTAAAGCCATATGTCACTATTCATGCATTATAATCCATGTTTTGTGGGTCATGATATCATTATATCATGTTCATGTACATTAATTATTCACTCATACCCACATGTTCCTCATACACTTACTAATATACTTTGATTCACTAGTAGAAAAATTACCTTCCACATCGGGTTTTAACATCAGTTTTTTATAAATTGACGCTAAAAGTGAATTGGGACTCTTTTAATAATGTATTTCTAGAAAACTGAATTTAAATTTATCCAAAATTACCTTTAACATCAGTTTTATAGAAAACATAAATTGAAGGTAATAATTAATATCTTTTGACATTTATTTCATATAAAATTAGCATTGAAAGTGTTTAAAATTTAACACAGACATCCCAAAACCATAATTTTTTTGATGTGATAATTTTTGAGACCCTCATTCTCTCGACTCTCTATGGAGCCCTACTAGAATCGATCTTTACTTTGAGTGTATTTTAATCTTCTTTTCATGTTTTTTCTTCTCAATCTTATAACCTTCTTCCTACTTCAACAACCCTTTCCATTATTCACTCCATAAAAATAGTAATCTACTCAACCTGCAATATCACTTCATGATTTTATTTTTTATTTTTTATACTTCATTTTTGAAAATATTTCTCTTTAATCCTATTTCATTCACCCCATTACCACCTCCTTTTAGTGAGTTTATCATACTTCAGGATCTATTTTCTATTTTCAACCTCCAAATTTTATAATTGGTTTTTTATTTTTGAAGATAAATTAATACCTTGTTAGTTATAAATTTCATTCATAAATTCATCTATTTTAATGCATATTATTATAAATTATAAAAAATTTGTTAATTTTTTATAATGTTATAAATTTTTTATGATTATAATTTTTTTGTGACTGTAATTTTATTTCGGTTGTACCTATTTTTATTTAAAATTTTTTTATTCATAAATTATTTTTTATTATAATTTTCTCATGATTGAAATAATATTTTGTTCTTTATTTTTCATTTATAATTTTTTCTCAATATAGTTACTTTTGAATAAAAAAATTATTGTAACATGCTTTTCATTTTTAAACTTTTTTAGATATAAATAATTTATTAAATAATATTCTTCTTTAAATTATTTGTTTTTTATATGATTATATTTTTTAATTTTATTTTGATTTATATATATATAGATTTATATATATATTAATATATTTATCCATTATATTATGACTTTTTAGGTAATTAATGGATCATAATAAGATAAATTCATGAAGAACTACTGATAAATATGAGAAAGTAGTTGAACATTTCTTGGAAATTTCGAAATGAAATCTAGACAAAAAGATGTTATTTTCTTTCCATGCATGAAATTTTGGAATTTGATTTAATTAGGGAAGAGATAAATCAAAGACCATCTGATTTTATGTGGTTTTATTCAAAATAATACACCTTGGATCTAGCATAGTAAAATAACATGCAAGTAAAGATCCAATGATGATTAAGATGTTCCACATCAGACCAAAGATTGTCTTGAATAATTAATTAATGATGTTGGTTATGAAACCATTGAAAAACAAGTGTTGAAAAACTTTATAGAGATTCAAAGAAACTACTACTCTTAGGTTGCACTAAATTTATAGTGTTATCGAAAGTGATAAGATTAGATAACATGAAAGAAAATATGGTTATAATGATAAAAGTTTCATAGAATTTATTGAACTTTTAGAAGCTATACTTCTATAAGGTAATTGACTTCTAGATTCCAAATATGAGGCCAAAAAATATTATGTCCAATATGATTAGGGTATAAAAAGATATATGATTTCTCTAATGATTGTGTTTAATATTTTAAGGAATATGAAAGTTTATCATAATTTTCTAAATGTGGTACATCATGATATAAAATTTATAAAAAATCCAACCATGATTCATTCTCAAGAATATACAACAAACCTCCTACTAAAAAAATCTCAAATCATCTAATAATTCCTTGTTTGAATCATATATTTACAAATTAGAATGATGTAATGAGGCTAATATGTCATACAGATTAGCACATCCTTGACGGAAACCAATGTCGTCATATAGATTCTACACAATAGGGAATATTTGATAAAAATGTTCTGATTTTGTAAATGAAGTTAGAAATTATAGTGGTTCTATGTAAAGATGGAATGAATCCATGTCAGAGTTTTAGTATCCAAAATAGTTCATAGACTATTTTTTTGGTTTTCTACAACTTTTTCTCATATATATGTATAAAGAAGAAATATGTGATGATGAAGTTGATGATTTATAGAACAAAACATCCTGGAAATGATATTGATGTTTATCTATCACTATTGATTCATAATTTGAAATTTCTATAGGAGATAAGTGTTATAGTATTTGATGCATATAAAAAAGAGTTTTTTCCTTTATGTGAAATGATAATGTTCACTATAAATGAATTTCCTGCATATAGAGACTTATCTAGATATAGTGATAAAGGAGATAAAGCTTGTCGAATTTATGAGGAGGGGACTTCAAATAATCAATTACATAATGGAATAAAGATATTGTATATGGGACATCAGTGATTTTTTCAAATGGATCATCCTTATAAAAGATTAAAAAATAAATTTAAGGTTTTACAATAGTATGATTATAAACCACTACCATTGTCAACTAGATAATAATATAACAAGGTTAAAACATCAATGTCTAATTTGTAAAGAAAGGAAGTTATGGTCGTTAAATAAATACATGGAAGAAATGAACCATTTTATTTTAGATACTTAATTAGAAATTTTTAGATGTACAATATTACATTGATGTTATGAATATTGAGAAATATATTTCTAACATCCAAGTTAGAATATTTTTAGACATTAAGGTAATGGTAAAATAATGATTGAATGTAAGACTATAATTAATAACCATGGTAATACATTTGGAGTTAGCTCGCATAATGAAAGGAAATAAAACTTATTTTCCTATATCTGGTCACACATTAAGAAAGAGTGAGAAGATAAATTTTGATCAATGTCTGTATGGTATTAAATTACATAGTGGGTTTCCTTAATATCTGAAAAACAAATCATCATTAACGTATTCAAAGTTAATAATTATAAAATATCAAGACATTGATATATTGATACAACATTTTCTATAGGTTTTATTTCATGGAATATTGTCAATACCTATCATAAATTCTATAATCAAGTTTTTTTACTTTTGAAATTCGATTTTCAAAAAATTCATCGATCTAAATAGTTAGATGTGTTGTAGAATAATGTTTTGCTCATAATTTTTCAACTAGAAATGTATTTTACCCTATAATTTTATCATATAATGGTTCATATATTGATTCATTTTTTGAAAGTGAAAGAATATATGGTACTATTTATTTAAAATGGATTTATCCTTTTGAAAGATATATGAAATTTTTGAAGTGATATGTTAAGAATTCATATTAAGAGTAAGCCTCTTTTGTTAAAAAAATATATAACATAAGAGGTAATTGAGTTCGGTATTGATTATTTGTAAGAATTATAGAATGTAGTTCTCCCTATATCTTAATATTTTCTATTTGATAATGAAGATAAAGTGATCCATGGCTCAAATTTAAAGTTAATTCTTTGTAATGAAGTGATTCATGAACATTTATATATTTTTAACAACATTGGTGATGTTCAACCATATATATCGTCACATATTTCCAGATTGAAGGTATGATATATAAGAGAAAATGAAAATTGGTTGATGAAATAACATAAAAAACTTTTTTCCCATTGTTTAATGAGAAAATAAACAATGATTTATCCATATCAGAAACATTTAAATTGTTAGTAGGGGGTCAATGTGTCAATTTTATCACATGGTCTAGTTTGGATAGCAATGGTTACACATTTTAAAAAAACTAGGATGAAAATATTATCATTCAAAATAATGGATCAATGTTTATTGTTGAATCAATTAATTTTTTTAGTATCAAAGATAAAAACACAATGCCTACATCAACATCATATTTTGGAGTTATTGAGGATATATGAGAGATTGATTATACTAAATTTCAGGTACTAGTATTTAAGTGTAACTAGGTTGAAAGTAATAGTTTTGTGAAACATGATGAGTGTGTATTTACACTTATTGACTTGAAAATATTTAGTTTCAAGTGGGGATAATTTATTATGAATATGTATAAAAAAATAAATGATGTTGTTGACTCATAAAATGATTACTAGTCCAACGTTTTTTGTGACCAAAATCATTTGTGAGAGGTTAATATTAATGATATTGAAAAATTATCTAAAATTTATCCATCTATTACATGATTACCCGATGATAATAATGACTATTATCTGGACATTTTCCATGAAACACTAAATGATCATGTAAAATGGATATAGTTAAACACTCGATTACTCTCCTAAATGATCAGGTAATATTTGTTTTTGAATCTTCCAAAGTTAAAAACATATTTTTTAATTTTTATATTTAATTATATAAATTTTTACCATTCCTACCATTTTTTAATATTTTTTATATTCATTAGAGTTAGATAACCATTGTTTGGTTGAAAATATTTTTCTTTTATCATTTTTTTGTGACTATTTAATTAATATTATTCATTTTTAGGTTTAATATTTTTTTCAATAAAATATTTATAATTTTATTCCTATTAGGAACAATTACATTTTCAATTAAAAAATTTATTTTTTTATAAAAAATTAAGGTACACAAAATTGCACATTTTTACATGATAATAACCTTTGTCATTTGTTTTGTTAATCTTAATATGCACTAGTTTTATTAACACATTTTTTGGTGGAAAAATATAACATTCAATGTTTTTATATATTATGAACAAACGATTTTTTATTTACAACATTTATTTAATTTTAATAAAATAAAACAACAAATACTTTTTTTGAAGTAGCTTATATCTTTCTAAATGATAGAAATCAAGGCAGGGGAACCGAGTAATGTATGATTTTTTATATAAATATATATCTATTGTAATTAAATTATTTAATGAAATTAAACTTGTATTTATTAAAATTCTGTGAAAATCATATTCTCTAGGGAGAATGGTGCCTAAATATGGTAGGGATGGGATTGTATGTTTACTAACACTTTCACTCGTGCATAGAGAGTATAGAGTGATAATTAACTTCAATGATAATGGCCACCCAACTGGACCACTTGCCACATAGTTTATGACTTACCTGACTATGAAAACTCATTACAAGTTAAGTATTTAATTCCCTAATTGAATGAAAATTTATCATTTGGTGAAATGTATATTATGGTATCCCATAATGGTAAAGTTTATAAACATATTTATTTATTTTTCCAATGGTTTAAATATTATACATTTCAATATATTTTATCTTTTCAATTTCAGAAGAAATTTAACTTGAAAGAGACCAAATGAATTAAGAAAAAAATTAACATTTTTGGTAATATGATAGAGATATTTTAAGATGAATTTGACTTCATTTTATATTTTTGGGAGTAAACATAATCTAGATCCATGCCTTAATTATTGATTTATAGATAGGGAGACGTGGTAGAAGTTTGCCTCCAATCGGTTGCAGGAAGCCTTTATGTTATATTTTTATTACTGGATAAATTTATTATATTATTTTTTTAATAAATATAATTATAATTATTTACTTATAAATATATTTAATATAATTAATTAAGGTAAAAATAATTTTAATTAATTTTAGACTAAATTTTTTATTTAATTTTAATTACTTTTTAAATTATTAATTATTTCTTATATAACAGGCCTCCAGGAAAACTCGCCAAGAGATACAATCTCCCACTTTATACCCCCATAAATTGTTAGATAGAGGGTATCATTTATTAAAGCATCATATGATTATTGAAAAACTTATTTAATTAATATCCAAGACAAGTAACTACTTCAAAGATGTTCTACTTGACCCTCCATCTCCTCCCCCTCATCATGAAAAATGGAAATGAGTGAGAAGGGAAAAAAGGAAATTATATTACCAATCATATAAAGTATTTGATAATATTGTAAGTAATTAATTGTTACTTTTCATCAATATTACTATTTTTTAAATTTATCTCACTAATATTACATTTGAAAATATTTCTTTCGGACCCCTTTAAGGAGAAAATGACATAATGAACATTTATCAGTTAGGGTATGATGGATATTTTTTCAACTACTTTAGGATATTAAAAATACCTTGGTGACATCAAATATTATAAATAAGGTATAAATTTTAAAAAATATTATGGGTGTTCCCTAGTGTTCCATCGATGGAAGCAAAATATAAGTGAGAAATAGGTTCTTATAAGTATAATATGTGAAACATGAATGAGCCAATTTAGGATAGAATTAAATAATATATATCAAATATTATTGAAAGAGTGATAATATAGACATAGAATATGTATCACACCTTCCAAGATCTGCCACCTCCTAGCTCAGACCTGACCGTGTACTATGAGTTTCATGATGGGGATCCCTATTTACATATTGTAGCATACATAATTGTATATCATATATGGGATTATATAAATCATATTATGTATTAGTGTAAGGTAAAATTAGTGGTAAATTATATTATTGATCCAATGGATCCATTGTCACTACCTACTAAGAAGGTTTCCATATTTGTACAAAGTATTGGTCATTTTTTACATTAATAGATAATCCTTTCCATCGGGTGACATATAAGGTATGCATTTTTTATTTTTTTTTATTTTTAATTAAATTCAATACTAATTATAATATTTTTACAATTAAATTTTAAATATTATCTTAAATTGAAGTAATGACAATAAAGGAATGAAAAATTTAAGGTTCTAGTGCCTTTAGATACTCCTCAAGAAGATGATTGGGTAACAAAGTTTTCACAAGTTTTTTATATATTAGAAAACTATTATAATTATCCAATGATTGAAGATATATGTAGAAGATATTATATGTTAAATATTTCAAAAAATGAATTCATGGATTTTTTAAAGACATATTATCTCAATGTACCTACGTTTCAGTTGTTTTCCACGTAAGTAAATTTCAATTTTTTATTTATTTTCATTAACCAAACATATGTTATATTGACTTAATTAATTACTTTTATATTAAGTTATCTCCATAATCATTGAATCCAATATGATTTTACTTTTTTTATGGTTCTATAGACCCATAAAGCATTTAAATTGAGGTGAAATACATGAACCAAGAAGCTATAATTTAATATGACTTTGAAAGATTAAAAAACACGGAGATTAAATGTTGGTTCTTTCCATACCTTAACTGGTAATAATAAATTTATAATTATATCCCACTATTCATTATACTATTATTAATGATGTATTTTTTATAATTTAGTGTGAATTGGATGTTATGTGTCTTTTTTCCAAAAGACTGTAAATCATATTAGTTATGCTCTTTATTGGGTGGTGTTCAAATAATATTTAGTAGGTTTTTAAAGAAGTGAGTTATATTTTCTTCATTTTGTTCATTAACATTTAATTTTTCATTTTACATTGGTTTTGATAATTAATATTTTAAATTAAAAAAAATCAGGGATTGTGTTCAACAAGGATCACTGTCTAACAGTGGATCTAGAAAAAATTAAATATCTGAAACTTTTGGTAGATAAATTTTTTACCATTGAATACTTATTTTTTCTTACATATCTAGAGTTTTTATATTTTAAAAATATTATTTCATAAACATGGTGTCATCATCAATAATGTAATTGTGAATTAGGATATTATGTTTTATGATTCATTTATGAAATAAGCATAACCATAACAAAAATATATTTTGAAAAAGGTTGGTTTCATTATAACACTAGTAATTTAAAAAAATTATATTATTTTTAAAATTTGTAACACACTATTTTTTAGGTATTTTATGAAGTTTCATTAAATAAATAGAATGAATTTAAAAGCATTTAAGATTTATTTGAGGAATATTTTATAAGTTTGAATAATATGAGTTTTAGTGTCATTTAGCTGTATATTTATATAAAATGTCGTAATAGTTCTCAATAAGTTTTTATTCTCTTATTCTATTTATGCTATTTTTACTTTTGTTTCTTTATTTTTTGTTTTTATGTGGCGTGGGATTATGTTATGTTGTAATATTTTAAAAAAAAAATTAAACAGCCCACATTGATTTTTTATAAAACTCATGTAAAAAAGGCATTCTAAGTGGATTTCAACATCGGTGTTTACCGAAAGCTAACATTAAAAGGATTAAATGAAGAATTTCCACATTGGTTCTATAAATAATGGGCACTTAAGACCTATAATTATGGATTTAAATTTTTGTTTTATAAAAAACTAATATTTAAGTCTTCAAAGAGGACTTTCCACATCGATTCTATAAAGAAACGGGGTTAAAAGCCCAATATGAAGGATTTTTATATTTCTTTTTAGTAAACCCAAACTTTGAAAGCCTTATATATTTTTCCTTTTAGAAGTTTTTCAATGTTAGTTTATAAAAACTAATTTGGAAGGTGCCACTTTCAATGTATCTTAAATTAACATCGCTTGATAACCGACGTTGAAAGGTATAAAATTGATGTTAAAAGTGTTTTTTCCACAAGTGATTATTATCACTTAAGTTTTTCCTTCCTAAGAAACTGGATCATTTTTCCTTATATTTTAATCCCATATGTAAATAAATAATTTTATTTTATATTATTTTTCTATAAATTTATCATGTATGGAGAATTTTATGAGAGATTTTGAAAACTATGTCAATGTTCTTAATATGAGGTTTTAGCCCAGAATGAATAAAGTATATCACTTAATGAGTTTGTTTCGGTGTAAAAAATATCTATTTACTGAAAAATATTTCTTTTTTTTATATTATTATTTTTCCTAATTCTCTAAATATATAAACCCAAAATGTTTTTTGTATGCTTGTGATGCAATTTTTTTCTATAAATCATGTGATTATGGATGGTTAAGTTCATGCTACTGTTGTTGGTATCAAAGTAGGGTTTTGATTATTTTAGAGTTTTATATGGTATCATTTGAGGATAATTAAAGAGTTATAGATACCATCATGGGTTGATATGTTTATGGGTGATCATAAATATAATGGCATAGATACACTTTTCAAGTCTTATTTTATTGGATTTTAAGGTGATTAATGATATTTCGGTATATGTTTATAGGGTTTTTATGAAGAATTCATTATTTAAGTATATATAACATATAGGGCTGGTAAGTGATTTTATGTTGAGGTAATTATAGTTATTTATAAAAGGGTTATTTTATTTTAGGAAGTATAGATGATTTTATGGATTAATATTGATTTGATAACTAGGTCATTAAAATTATATTGGAAGTTTTATACTATTTTTTTGGGACATTACATTATGATGGTGTATATAAAAAATTAATGGCCAATATTTGATCTTTTTCTAAGAGTTTGATATTATATGAGGGATAAATATTGAGTTAATTTTTTAAATCATATATAATTGTGATTGAATTTATTTTGGGAAAAATATTAATATATTTTGGGTTTTTAAAATATCAAGGAAGATTTTTTTGATTATTCAATTTCAATATTTTTTGGGATAAAGGTTTAGTTTATTTTTTAGAAAACATGTGATCATGGTTTTCCATGTTTTTTGTTTTTTATTTTTAAAGGAAAATATCATTTAATTTTTAGGGTTTAGTTGTTTTGGGATTGAATGAATAAATTATTTAATAAAGAATAGGATTGGCTTATGATTTCATTATTTACTTTGAAGGTTTTGGAGGTTAAAGTATTACATTTTAAAAGGATGGATTCTTATGATTTATTTGAACATTTTTTTACAAAACATTTTGTTTTAAATTTATGGTAGTCAAAAAGGATAACATAGTAATAATAATTAGAAAAAGTTTATATATTTTGGGTTACATTTTTTATGACTAAAGTGAGGAGGAAATTAATCATGTTATAATTTGGTAATGGATAATTATTTTTAATGTTTTAAATATGTTGTCTCAATAGATTAAATAACTTTTATCAAGATTTATGGAAATAAATATCACATGACACTCTTATCCCTTCCAGATGACTTAATTACAATAATTATTTCAAAATCTTGTTCAAGTGATCATGATACATTTTCTAAAATTCATCCCACTTGAAAATAACTTTACAAAATATCAAATTATACTCCTATAATTTGATATTATGATGGTTTTATTGGTCGGAGATTATGGTAAGAGGGGTTGAATTTCCATTTTAAAATTTAATCTGAAAATAAAAGGTTAATATCAAAATTAAATGATTTTAAAATTATAATGCAGGAAAATGAATACACGATAATTGATAAATTTGATACCTGTTTATAAAAATAAAATCAAAATATAATAATGGAAATCGTTGAACTAAAATTTTAAAAGTATTTGCATTGATATTTAATGATGAAATGTGGAAAAGTAAATAGAGGAAAAGTACAATTAATAAGTACTTAATTAAAAGATCAATGTGATCCCCTATGTCTCCACCCCTTGACTCGAGAGGTCAATAGTATAAATCCCTTGGTATCAATGATGAACAAGATCGTATCTCTCATAATGGAGGATTATAAGAGCCCTATAGATCTTCATCTATAGCCACATGACTCGTCCATCACTTTTTTAGAGTGAAACCCATTAGATAAAGGTGGTTGATAAGATAGTGGTATGTTTTAGGAAAACCCATTACACTCCACTCACAATTCTCTTTGATTGAAGGATGTACAACAGAGTATAGAGATATTTGAGAGATAATGCTAGAGATCTTTTGAAGAAATTAAAACTTGAACTATCTTGATAGGAATATGGAGAACTAAATCTTCACTTTCAATTGATCATTTAATAAAAAATCATTGGAAATCGATGTGAAAGTTTGATCTTATAAGGAGCTAATGGAGGACTTTTATAATCTCCAAATGGCTCAAGAAACTTTTAAAATTAACTAGATGTCATAAATATTAGGTAGACATAATTTAATGTTTTTAATATTATAATAAATTCACCCTTTGATAAGCAGTTATGAAACAACCAAATACCCAATAACCTCCACTGGGTAGCCAGTGGATTTCTTGGAGTAGGGAAAATTGAGAAACACACAATCAACAAGCAACTAATATCTAGTAGCCAGACGGCATCCTCCAGAAAACAAGAAGGACTTATGAGAGAGCCAATAGTTTTCTAGTGCTCCTCCACCAGCTAGTCAATGAAAATTATAGACAAAAATTTATATGCTACATGACATGGAGTATTCGACGTAGCTTGCATAGAGTCATCTACATCAAAGGTATCCTACACTTCTCTTCAAATACTTACTTAAATCATCTTATAAGAATAAAAGGTTTTTAAAAAATAGAATAGGTTGTTTATGAAACTTTATCAAGATCAATATTTTGTTCCTAAAATGAATTTAAAAACTCCATAAAATCCAATAAAGCCTTTATATTAAATGAATTTAAAGATTCTAAAAAACATTCAAATGATAAAATAAGATACATAGAAGAGTGTTTTTGATCATTAAAAAAATGAGAGAAAAAGGTCCAAAAAACTCCCCATTTTGATGATCGTAAACACTTAAATTAAAATATAAAAATTAAGAATAAATTAAGATTATAAAATATAGGTATTAAGATAATAAGATAGACCAAAATATATTTAAAGGATATACAATATGTTAAACATGTAATTAGATCAACCATTGTATTAATAAAAATAAACAAAAATTAAATCCCCCCCCCCCTAAAAAGTATTTTAGAAGATTTTTACCCCATAATTTTTAAGATATTTTTCCCCAATTACGATTATCAAAAAGTTAAGAACAAAAAAGAGAAAAATGAGATGTATAAGGGGTAAAACTGAAGTGATGTGAGTAAAATTAAAAATAATTTTTGAAAATAATTTTTAATAAATAAAAGTATCTTTGATAGGAATAAAAATATTTTAAAAACCTTTTAATTTCTGAAATCCCCTAAACATTATACTCATTATATAGATATAGAGGAAAAATAAAATAAAAAACAGAAAAAAAAAAGATTTATCAGAGTAAAAAAGAATGGAAAAGAAGAGTATTTATAAAACCACCTCTTAACATCAAAAACTAACTTAACAATATAATAATTAAATAGAGATAATAGAATTTAAAATAAAATATAATAAATAATTATAAGAAACAAATAAAATAAGAGACAAAATGAAAATAAATATTTACATACCTTTTCGATGAAATCACTTTTCCTCAAGGATTGAATTTACCTCCATCGATGTAAATCTTCAACGAAAAAAATTGAGGAAGAAAAGTACATTAGAGAGTAATGACCCATCCCGGTGGGGCCCGTGCAGTGACTCCCCAAGCCCTTTCCCAATAGGCTAGGGGCAGGTGACTAGCATCGAGTAGGAATATTACTAACATGGGAGGCATTACCTAAGTACTTCTACACATGAACACATCTCCAAGACCACAAAATCTGAAATGTAAAAACCACTAAGGAACAAAATTCATGCATAAAACTAAACCCAACCAACAGAGTACGATGGAAGTAAGGAACTGAAAGTAAACTGGGCCAGAATACAAGCCAGCCAAAAATAAAATAAACAAGAGTCTGAAAACTACAAAGTCCAACCTGTAAACACAAAGAGGTACTGGGACTGCTGATCATAGTCGTAGGAACACCTCGGCCTGTAGGGAACTTAGAATGCTCAATCCTATCCTGGTCCTCTTGGGACTCTTTCAAAAGGATGCTCATCTTCACAAGACACAATACATGTAGGAAAATCCCGTGCAGGGGAGAGTATAACAATACTCAATAGAGGATCCCAGAAACCACAAATAAATACACAAAGTAATTGTACAATTATATCTACATAATATATTTCTTCTAAACATATAATAGGTGAACACAATCCAGATATACTCAAAACCCAGACCCGTGGTCCAGAGACAAGTCACACAACCATATCTCCCCTGTTCGGGATTCGGTTTGAAGATTCCACAAAGCACTCATTATAGATAACTCACTCCATGAGTCTGATAGCTCTGATGATGTCCTTCTGAGAAGTGTTGTCCATCGGGAAAAGTCACAAGAGATAGATACACCCATTCTAGGAGAAAACAATCTTGAGTGAGGAAAGATCTCGATACAGAGATGAGGATCACTATCAGGGCCTTGGCGGAAACAACGACTCATCTGGATTCACCTGCTAAGTAGAGGATCAATGCCCTATGGGGATATTCATGTTGATATCTGACTCTACCTAGGGTCAATAATGCATAAAGATCTCACTTTGGGCCTCTTGGAGGGATACCTGACTCTATCTCGGAGAGTCTTACTGAAGGGATCGTACTCTTGAAAAAGGAAACAATACCTGACCATCAGGGGAATGAAAAAAAGGGGCACTAACCCAAAATAAACAAGTCTATGATACATTGAACAAGAAGATTAATCCATGTACTGATAAGTACACAGAATGTAGAAGTTTCACACGTCGTGTCTTCTGACCCCAGGTACTGCCCATGTACAACGGATCGTGTCGAAAATTTGGTCATGTAGAAGAAGGTATACACAGGGTGTAAGAGAGTGACATGTCTTGTTCCTCTATTCTGAGAGGACACATTATATGCTGGCCATATTCCCGTACACTTCTTCAACCCGTGTGGTACAACTAGTGTATCAGGTAAATGGGGTAACCCATTTAGTCGGCCTGGTCTAGCCGTGTGGTGGAGTAGACATCCAGGTACTCCACCCCAAGTCCGTCTATCCCCTGGATACACGCTGAGTCCCATTTAAGGACCCACATGTTGTGTTCTTTGGAGAACATGCCATTTCATCACTTTACACATTGTGAAACCCTAGCCACCACTTAGTCGGCCCTACACATCGTGTTCTTCGGGATACATGCCGTGTGTTCTGGAAATTTCCAAAATCGCGAACCTCCACTATCGTGCCTTGGGTGGAGCTCTGATCTTCGATTCGGCAATCCATTTCCCATGAAACTTAAAGATTAAGGTCGCACCGACATCTTGAAGTCATCTCTATTGTTTTCGGGCCTCCAATCGGCCCCAAAAACATGTATCGATCCACCCATGAAAAGAACAGTCAAATAATGGTCTCCCCCGATCCAAGCTGAGGTAATTCATCATTCACCATTGTCATCGCACCACCATTGAGCCATCATGATGCTGGCTCTCCAGTTTTGTATTGTTGCATTATGACACAGACGTGCAATGATCTGTTGTTCGTCACCCTGCGAAGAACACTAAGAACACGAATAAAAGAGGAAGAAAATACAATAACAAAAGAGAAATGAACCTCACCATCATTCATCATGGTGTTAATTCTATCCCCTTATAAGGTTTTAAAGGGGATTAAATTAAAAGCACAAAAGTTCGAATAAAAATCTCCTAGGAATGAACCCAAAGAAGCCCTTCCAAAAAAACAAAGATGTGCAAATCAACCAGTTCATCGATTGATCCGTGTTTTTCATTAAATTCAAAGGATGGAGAAGAAAAAAAACTTTAAAAAATAACCCCTACCTCGAGGAGGGATCAATCGTTGATGAAGGGATTGTGTTCCCATCGTCATTGAGATCCTTCAACTCTGTTGGTATAGTGATTCACACTACTGATTTGTAGTCATTATTCATCAAGAGTTCTCTCTAAAGTTCCAAGAATTCACTAGATTTTCTCTCAATCTTCTTCCAATGACCAACATTCTATTAACCCATTATAAGGAGGAAACATGTTTCTATGTCTAGTTGTGTTGTGGCATTAATGAGTCAGCATTGTTGTTTCTGAGTCATTATGTCGTGATATTAATTTTTTAAACATCTTCCCTATCATTATGTTGTAGTGGATGTTTCCAAATAAAATAAAATAAAATAAACCTATCTAATTATTTTCTTTTACTAAAAACGTCTAAAAATGAACTTTTTCCCTAGACTCACGTCGATCAAGGTTAGGCATGTTCTTAGGTAAAGTCATCGTCTTGGATGCAACGGTGCCCTCATATTTTTATTCCGGGAATCCATTTGGAAACTACCACAACCAGGAACACCCTCCAACTCACGTAGCTAAAAAAAGTTCAAACCACCATTCTGGGCTCATCGGGCCTCAGAATGATGTGTCTTTTCCGCACTTGGTCTCCTAATAATTCCATATAATATTTAAAAATAATACACAGAAAATCTGATACATTACATTCTCCCCACCTTGGGGATTTTCATCTATGAAAATCCAAAACAAAGGCTACTAAAAAAGATGTAGCTACTGGGCACAGATCTCAGACTCCCACTCTCATGTTCTCTCCTGAAGATTATCTTGCTTCCACTAGACGTGCACCAAGGGAATCGATCACCCATAGAGGATCCTCTTCTATCGATCCTAAATCACCACCAGGTACTCAACAATGGTCACTCCATCCTTCATTTCTAGATGGCCCCAGTCGGTGACATGCGATGGGTCAGGCACGTACCTCCTCAGCTGTGACACGTGGAAGACATCATGTACCCGATGTAACTGTGGTGGTAGATCTAGGTGGTACACCACCTCGCCAACTCTGCATAGTATCTAGAAAGGTCCGATGAACATTGGAGATAGCTTGACACCCCAGCCAAATCTCTACAACCCTCTTCTAGGTAAGACCCGAAGGAAGACGTGGTCTCCCTCCTCGAACTCCATAGGTCTTCGTCTTCTATCAGCATAAGACTTCTGCCATCTTTGTGTAGTCTTCATCCACTCCCAGATGATCTACACCTTCTTGGTGGTAGATCAAACGAACTCTAGACCCATGAGTGCTGACTCTCTGGGGTCGGTCCAGAAAAGCGGTGACTAGTAGGGTCTCCCATATAATGCCTCAAATGGTGCCATACCAATGGTGGAGTTTTTGCTGTTATTGTACGCAAACTTCACCAGTGGTAGGTAGACCTCCCAACTACAACAGAAGTCCAAGATACATGCCCACAACAGATCCTCCAGAACCTAAATGGTCCTCTCTCTCTGACCATTAATCTAGGGATGGAATTCCATGCTCAAGCGTAGCTAAGTTCCAAAAGCCTCCTGTAATCCCTTCCATAACCAGGATGTGAAGCGATCCTCTCAATCTGAAACAACTGTCGAAGGGACTCCATGAAGCCAAACTATCTCCTGCATGTAGAGGTATCTCAATCTCTCTACCGAACTCTGCTCTCTGATAGCTAGGAAGTGGGCCAACTTGGTGAGTCGGTCAACGATCACCCAGATGCAATCGTGCACCTTGGACGTTCATGGTAAGCATGTTACAAAGTCCATCTATATTCCATCCAACTTCCACTCTGGAACTTCCAGGGGTGAGATAATCCCACTAGAACCTAGTGCTCAACCTTCACCTATTGGCACTAAAGGCATCGACAAATGAACTCTGTTACATCCTTCATCATGCCTGACCACCAGAACTATCATCGGAGATCCTGGTATGTCTTCGCCACTCCATGATGTATCAAAAAGGGGGGTGTATGAAACTCCCTCAGGATGTCCTCCTGCAATTCCACTGGTACAACAATGTGTCCTCTTAAAATAGGAACATGCTCCCCACCTTGAGAATATCCATCAGGAGCATGTCTGGTGGATAACTGAGCACGTAAAGCCTCACAATCGACATTCCCAAGCTATGCATCCCTAACTCGATTTAAGAGTGGAGGGGGGAAAACCATCGACTGAAGGTAAGTTGCATCCTCTATTTCCACGAAGGATAACTGCAATGTGTCTAACTTCTATATCGCCCCACTCAACAGTTGTGAGCTCGACCTTCTGCTAAGAGAATCCTCCACCTTGTTCCCCTTCCCAGGAGTATAGATGATCTTAAAATCATAGTCCTGGAGGAACTCTAGCCAATGCTTCTGTCTCAAATTCAAATCATTATGCGAGAAGATGTACTTAAGGCTCTTGTGGTTAGAGTAGATGATGATCTGCTCACCCAAAAGGTAGTTTCGCCACATCTTCAATGCGAAGACCACTGCTTCCAACTCAAGATCGTGGGTCACATAGTTCTTCTCGTGTGGCCTAAGCTGGTGTGAACCATAAGCAATCACTACTTATATCTACATCAGGACACAAAAAATCCCATTCTATGATGCATCGCAGAAAACTACGTACTTTACACCCTCCTTTAGTAATCTCAAGATCAGGGCACTCTTCAAACTCTGCCTCAACTACTCGAAAGCCTTCTGGCACTTCCCTGTCCACACGAAGGGTTTCCCCTTCCTGGTCAAGGCTATCATCAGTGATGATATTTGGGAGAAATAAGGAATAAATCTATGATAATATCCTACCAACACAAGGAATCTCTACAACTCCGTCACGCTCTGAGGTGGCTCCCATGCTAACACTTCCTCCAACTTGGCTGGGTCCACAGCTACTCCATCTCATGAAATGACATGTCTCAGAAAGTGGACCTCCCAAATCCAAAACTGGCACTTTGAGAGCTTCTTATAAAGTTGGTTTTCTCAAATTACGTCGTCAATGAAGACTAATATGAATCGGTCCAAGTATGGGTGGAATATCCAGTTCATAAGTCCCATAAACATTGTGGGGGCGTTCATAATTCCGAAAGGCATCACCAAGTACTCATAGTGATCGCAGTAGCATCTGAAAGTCTTCTTCTGTATATCCTTATATCGTACTCATAACTCGTGGTAACCAGACCGAATATCAACCTTCGAGAACCACTATGCCACTCTCAGCTGGTCGAAGAGTTCATTGATCCTGGGTAGTGGATACTTGTTCTTCACCATCACCTGCTTCAGGCGCTAGTAATTCACCCACAACCTCACAAACTCCCATCTAACTTCTTAGAAAACAAAATTGGGGCCACCCAGGGTGAAAGGTTGGGTCTCAAAAAACCATTGCTTTGCATATCCTCTAATTTCACCCTCATCTCATGAAGCTCTGTAGGAGCCATCTAATATGATGATGAAGAAATTAGTGTTGTCCTGGGGTGTAAGTTGATGCAGAAGTCAATTTCTCGGTGGGGAGGTAGTCCTAGAACATCTTAGGGAATGACATCCTCATACTCCACCAATACTGCTAGGAACTGGAATCTCACAACATATAATTCTCTGAGGTTAAGGCTAGCCAACTCATGAGTGGTCAGTTTTACCCTCCTTTTCATAAGCCCATCATGTGCTGCCTGAGTCTCCCTTTCACCGAGAAAGTAAAACCTCATCCCATCACTGTGGTCACACCGCACTCTTCACCTAAAGTAGTTAATATGGGCATGGACTGAGGATAACCAATGTAACACCCAAAGCTTCCACGGTACGCTTCTCTTTGAATAATATAGTAGCGTGTGTTGTACGCAACTTCGAGTTCTAAAACAGCACAACTAATCAAACTAGTCATTATGAATAGTAATACCAACTTTTTGAAATTTTATAAATTTTATCTTTCAAAATGGACTTAATTTTTGGATTCGGAATATCGAAATTAGTTTGGGGTAAATTTTTGGTACTTTTATGATAGCTTTCATTTTTTGATGAATAGTGAAAATTACTTAATTTTAATTAAAAACAATTTTTTTAATCAAAATAATTAACAGTGATAAATTATGAATTTGAGTGATTTTAAAGTATAATTACATTATAGTTTTACCATTTAATCCAATGTTGGTCATTGGACATAATTTCACATTTAAACTGGACATAAGCAAGTGTCAAACTTTTGATAGTTATTATTTATTAAAAACATGCTTTTTTGAAAGCAGGAATTAATTTTAAATTAATTTCTGCCACTTCTATGTTTTAAATTTAGAAAAATGGAATCCATATTTAGAACCAGGAGGTCCAAATTGTGTAAATAGTTAACTTTTACTTTTAGAAATTTTGAATAATTACTTCGGTAAATATTTTATTTATCATGGTTAAGGGGTAAATCCGGTAAATAATGGTAAAAAAATAATATTAAAATAATATTAAATTGCCCTAAAACGTGTCCTACCCTTATTGGTTGATACATGTCCGACCATGGACTTCTTTGGGTCGATTTTGGGACCCCATGGAGCCACTTTTAAGTGATAATGTCACTTTATATTAATTAAGTTAAAGAAAATACATAATTGACATAAGCATATATCTTTTAGAAAAACAATTTTTACATAGGGTTATATATGCTATATTTTTTACTATAAATATTCATTATAAATATAAAAATATTTCCTAAATAATGGAATTTTATTTATAATTTTTAGACATTGAATAATTAATTTTATTTATGACACAATAATGATGCAGTAATTTTCTTATTAATGAAATAATCAAATAATTTGTATTATAAATGTTGAAATAAATATAATTTGAAAGTTTTGATTCCATCCACGAATTTTATTGGTTAATATTACATGTTATTATTTATTAAATGAATTTGGTTTGAATTGATAAATTTTTTAAGACTTTAAAAAAATCAATTATTAAATAGTGTCAAAATTGACATAAATGAGTTTTTAAAACAAATATTATATTATTAATTGATATTCTATTACTAAAAATATAAGTTTCGGCCAAATAACTTATATAATGATAGATTTATCATTAATGGACCACTTTTAGGGTTTCGTGGAAGTATATAGTATGTTTATTAACTATATAATATAAAAATACAAAGAGACATGGTAAAGGTCAAACTATTTAACTAAGAGTTAAATCAAAAAGATAAAGTTAATATAGTGACACAAACCTATCTAAAACCTATTTTTGAGCATTTTTCGACCTATCCCCGCCTTAAAATTTATTTAATTGACTTTGGAACCATTATAAACCGAATATGAATTTATTATAAAATAATATTCTTAGCTTTTCCTAAGGTGCCCCTCACCCCTCTTATAAAAGGGAACTCCCCCTTCTCACTAATTCACACCTTAAAAGCCTTTTGGATCAGCTAAACTCTGCCCAAGTACCCTCTAAACTATCCTAAATTCATCCTAGAGGCCATACTTTGGTCATAAATCCAACTTAAGGAGCCCTTTTGATCAAATCAAAATGAAGAACCGGAAAAAGAGGTAATAATTTCACCACCCTCTTTCAAGTTCTTTTCTTCTTCCACTACTTCTTTTTTGTTATTTCCATTCTAAAATAATAACTCCAATATCATCTATATACTGTGAAGTTATTATAAATATGGTACAGCCATATTCAATATTCTATCAATCCTTTGAATGACATGTCACCATACGTGCATACGTACGGATTACCGTCTCCACGTCGTGGTGTAATTGTTATTCAATACTTTATAATTTGAATGGGTATAATAATGATGTGTAATTCATGTAAATAATAAATATAACATGATAATTATTTTGTATATATGATGTAACATCCAATTATATATTATTTTAATATCAAAATAGTGATATTGTCGATCGTGCGTACGTACGGATTACCGTCTCCACGAACGTGATGAGATTCATTCCCCATCGTATCCATTCAAGACTAAATTTCATTTTATGATTAAAAATAATGTTTATAGACATGATATAATTATGAATATGAATAATATACATCCCATCCATAAAAAATATGGCTCACATAACAAATAATATAAAGTAAAATGAATCTGTTAACACCTGAAACGACGATAATACTAAGATATTATTAACAAATTAATGTTAAAAGATCATATATGATATCATATTAATGTATATAATTCTTGTATAATTAAATAAAAATTATTTTACCATTATACAGGAGTTTAAACTACCCTCTAACAAGGAAAACGTACAGAGTAAGGGGTTTCTTATCTCGCTTTTAATTCTGTGAGATTTCCATTATTCACCACTTATTTATTGCATGTGGTGTGTGTACTGCCCATGATTGTATTAATTGTGTAATATACTTTAATTTATGGATATTTACATCATAATTGTGTGATCCTTCTTTCTTCGGTGTATGTTTCGTAAATTACCAAATTGATAAGGGAATTTGAAATTTCAATTTCCACTCATTCGGCTTTACGCATACTTCATTGATTATTTTACTCCAAGATTATGTGTGGAATCACTATTCATTTTCTTATGTCATAATTTCCACTCCAATTTCTATGGATATAATTTTGATACACATAATCACTCCATTAATAATTTCTCAAGTCATCGATATGAACTTGATAAGAGTAATTTTAACCCAATCTCCATTTGATGAGTTAAATATCCAATTCATTGGTGTTGTCCTAACAGGAATATGTGTGAATGTCCTCTGATTTATTTACACTGAATATCCAGTCATATTGAGTGTATTTATATTTTTCACACGTAATTATGTCGTTTATTTATCCTAAACTTAAGGATATGGTCTTTATAATAAATTTCATCTCAGATTACATTCCATTGAGACTTCTTTGTTGTTATACACCAAATCACATTATACGGTGTATATAATGTACTTTGACATAGTATTTCATGAATAACTTTATTCTCATGATATTAAAAAATTTTTATTACCTCAATAATTTGTATTGAATTGTCTCTCTTTTGTTTAGGAACTCTAACTAAAATATCATTTTAAATGTTTTAAAGATTTATTATTCTAAATCTTTCTCATTAATGTCCATGTTTTAAAAATGGTTTTAAGGATTTATTTATATGGACATTGAAGTTTTAAAATTAAAATTACTCTTAAAATTTTCATAGTGGTATTGGACACTTTGATTAAAAAATATATTTTTAAATAGCTTCTTGAAAAATAGTGTGACTTTTTAATGTTTTCAAGAAAAAGAGGGGTATTTCTCTCAAATAGTTTTGATGATTATTTTAATCTATGTCAATATCCTTCATTATTCTTGATTGAGGTTAATATGTTACAATACAATCTTCCATATTGTATTTAATGAGTTATGTTTTACTGTGGATGTGCTATTTTTGTACCATTCATGGTTTGTGGATAATTTATTGACATTTTGTATGCAAGTTTTAATATGAATGTTTATGTTATGTTTAAACATGTTCATATGAGGAATGCAATGGACTTAGTAAGTGACGGGAGTAGAGACCCAATGCTTGACGTACATAGACATTACATTACTTTGGCAGAATAATTAATACAAAACAAAAACACACACCAAAGGACTGTAATAGTTTAGTGTCTTTGGAAACTCAGAATGTAATCTTCTAGTCATGGTGAAAGATCTTCAACATCTTCCATAAAGATATTCACCTTTTGGTTTTCTTACCTAAAACCTTTCATTATATCCTGGGGAAAAGAAAACATAAAAGGGTGAGCTCAAATTCTCAATAAGGGTAAACATAGAGAACATAAAACAGTCCATAAACATTTGAATGCAAAAGCTTGAACATAAAATATAATCATCAAAATCTTGAGAAAAGACATAAATCTTGGAAGTACGTAAGGCATATATCATAAAGGAACATCAATCATGATAAAACATCATGGGAATAAAACATGTGATTATGGAAACCATTAAGCACATTATATTATTTCCATAGTAGCCAAGGCATTGCTGCCAAGACCATCTTAGGGGACAAAGTCCCTTTTTGAATCGAGTTCACTCCTCGTTCTAGTCCTGTATTACTGAACCGGATTAACTTACCGTTCCAGCCATGTCTATATAATGAGATATAAATCGTTACCCAATGCATTGGAGGGAGATATAGGTCCCACCCATCTCATAATGAAATCATTCTTTCGTGTGCCAAAAAATCTTGAATCATACATCACAGCATAACCCATGTAATAGAATGGGATTCTTAAACATCATTCCATCATAACATAATCCATAAAAAATGGATTAAATTTTATTATAAGAAGAATAAAACCATGTAAATAATGGAGACATTATACTTGAAACATAAACATATTAAATAATGTCATTTTAGATGGAAAATAGTTTTGATAAAAACACTTGAAATGAATTCTTGAGGAAAATATGCTTTCTTCTTCAAAATCATTTTCTTTTCACAAAATGCCATGAAATTTTAAAAGAAAGGGGTTTTGGTTAAAATAATCATGCAATCTTGTAGAGGAATATTTATGAATATGAGGTGTTATGAAACCGTAAATATCCATTCATGTCGTATAAGTTAAAAATAACATTCTCCTCGTACTTTTTGTCGGAAAAGTCAAAAAGTACCTCATATGGTTACCAAAGGAAAGATTCCATCCATTAAATGTGTTAAAAAGTAAATAAAGGGTAAAAATGACTTTAAACATACATGGAAGAATAGTAAACATTTTATGAAAACATTTTTACAAAACATGGTCATGGATGATAAACGTGACCCCAGTAAATACTTACGTATAAGAAATCTCAGATAAAAATGAGATTGAAAATTTATCCCTTAACTTATGTATGATATGCTTCGTATGTATCCAAACCTCCTGTATAATGATTTAAATAATGTCATTGACTTATTACAAAATCATTTTCATTGTTATGATATCATATATAGTTTACTTATGGCTTTATATTACCCGTTCTTTTGTAAATTCGATGTAAAAGCAGCGATTTGGGTAAAATCGTTTCATTTATTGTACGTGTTTCGACTTGTTGTTCTTGATATTATTACTTATATCCTGATTTACTTAGTTCCAGAATGTAAAACATTACTTATATATAATATATATTCATCATATATATATATATGATATATTGATAAATGGAATGAAATACACTGTTCATGTAGACGGTGGGTCGTACGTACGCATGAACGCTGTTTTCGTTTCCTTATTGAATTGAATGGAATTAAGTAGATGACATACATATATGTAACACCCGGGAAATTTATAAGAAATATTTTTTTTATGTTATATAAATCATCGCAGGAATCTTTCACTACACACAACACTATATTGGCTTTCTTTACACGCAATCGTGACCTTCCTCGATAGCTTGCGTCGTACGCGATACCGAGTTTCACTAAACAACGATACACTATTAATAAAACCAGTCATTATGAATAGTAATAACCAATTTTTGAAATTTGGTAAATTTTATTTTTCAAAATGGACTTCATTTTTGGATTCGTAATATCGAAATTAGCCTAGGGTAAAATTTTGGTATTTTTCTAGAAACTTTTAATTTTTGATGAATAGTAAAAACACTGGGTTACTATTTAAAAACCGAATTTTTATTTAAATAATTATTTATTTTATTTAAATTTATTTTAGGTCAAAATTGATACAAAATACCTATATAAGTTCAATGCAATTCATTGGAGTCATTTTATAATAATTTTAGATATAAAAAATTTGTATTGAACTTTTCACCGTCTTTTACCCACCTCCTAGGAGAATTTGCAAATTTACATAAAACAAAATTTTACCACATCTGTGAGTGGAATTTCAAAAATTCGAGAGACACAGTTGATGTCAGTAAGTAAAATGTGGTTCAATGAGATGAAAATAATTTCTGGTGAATAGTAACTTTTTACTTTTTTTTACTACGGTTAAAAGTAAATAGGGTAATTAAGGGTAAAAATGTTATTATTATTACCCTAACACATGTCCTAATTCTATTGGATAAGTTTAATTCGACCAAAAACAACCTTAGTAATAAAATATGATCATTTAGGCCCACTTGGATTAGATTAGGACATTTATTATTAATTTATTTAAAGAAGGGTTAAAATAGTTTAAATCAATGTTTAATAAGTAAATAATTTTTAATATAGGGTTATACATGAGATAAATTCGACTATAAATATTAATTAAAAATATGAAACTCTTTCCTACATAATGGTATTTTATTTTTAATTTTTAGACATTAAATAATTTAATTTATTTAGGACACAAAGATGATGCAGTAATTATCTTATTAATGAAATATTGACATAATTGATGTTATAAATACCCAAATAAATGTAATTTGAGACTTTTTATGAATTACACTAATTTTATAGGTTAATATGACATGTTATTATTGATATAATTAACTTTTTTCGAATTAATCATTCTGTTATAATTTTCACAAAAATCAATTACTAAATAGTGTCAAAATTGACATAAAATAGTTTTTAAAACAAATATTATATTATTAATTGTTATTTTATTCCTAAAAATATATGGTTCGGTAAAATGACTTAGATAAGGTTATATATATTAATAATAAACAACTTTGGGTTCGTTTGTCATGTTGTAGTAAGTTTATTAACCTTATAGTGTAAGAACACAAAAAGACATGGTAAAAGTAAAATTATCTAACTTAAAGTTAAATCTAAATGATAAGGTTAAAATAGTAAACTAAACTTGTCCAAATTCAATTGGATGAGAAAATTTTGATCCGTCCCCACCTTAGATTTTAAATAAATCAATTTGGAGCTATTTAAAACTGAATATGGCTTCATAATAAAATAAGATTTTTAGTTTTTCCAAAGGAGCCCCACTCCTCCCTTATAAAAGGGAACCTCCTCCCTCTCTTCGTCACACCACTTTGAGCCTTCAAGCTCCGCAAACCCCTTCAAATTTCTCTTCTCCACTTCCCTAAAAACATCCTATAGGTCCTGGTCTTCTTAAAAGACCAATTTTAGTTCCCTAAAAGGAGGTCTCAAAGAGGCGCTTCAAAGAAGAGGTAATGTCTGTTACCGATTCTTTCAACTTTGTTTCTTTTCCACTTTTTCTTCATTAGTTGTTTCATTAGGAATTAATAAAATCAGTATCACTCATATACGGATATGATATTATAAGTGTGAAACAACCCTATTTCACCATCTATCCATCCTACGGAAAATGAAATCACTGCGCGTGCGTACGTACGGAATACCGTCTCCACGCCGTGGTGTAATATATTTTCCACCACCACCTTACTTGGATGGGTATAATGGGGTAAAGAATGAATATATATGATTATTTTAAAGTTACATTGATTCTGAAATAGTATACATACACTCCAATACAATTCAGCGATCATGGGAACGATATCATCGCTTGTGCGTACGTACGGAATACCGTCTCCACGATGTGATGCGACTCGATCTACATGATCTTCATTGCTTAATGATTATATAAATGAATTGAATGAATTAATATGTTATATATTACACTAATACCATTCTGTAAATGAGGTATCTATAACCCAAAAAGAAGAATAATAATTTATTCGACAAAACACGAATAAGAACAAAAAGTAATAAACACCCGAATAACAAGTAGCAATGAAATATTACAAATAATAAGCTAAGAATATGACCATATATGATGTCATAACAATGAGTATGATTCTGTAATAAGTCAATGACATTATTTAAATCATTATACAGGAGTTCCGGACACTTACGAAGCAAATCGGACCTAAGGTAGGGGAAAATCTCGCAATCTCAATTTTTATCCGAGATTGTTTATACTTCAGAATTTACTGGGGAATATTTATCATCCACATAAATGTTTCCTCAATAAGTAATATTTATATCCTTCTACAATAATTTATATCCAATTTTACCCTTCGGTGAGTTTTAAGTAAAAGATATGAAAGGAATCTTTTGTCATTTTTCGTACGAGGTACTTTTTGACTTTTCCGAAAAAAGTACGAGAAGAATGTTTTTTTTAACTTATACGGCATGAATGGATTTTAAAAAATTATTTCCAAGAATATAACTTTACAAGTTTTCAAGTTTATTTTTAATCAACTTCTTTTAGTTCTGAATTGTATGACATGTTAAGAAAGGAAAAGTGTTTTTGAAGTAGAAAGGATGTTTTCCTCAATAATGGAGTTCAGAATTGTGATGAAATTATTTTTATGAATTACTTTATCTTATATGAATTGTTTTATGATGTCACGATGTTTAAGAATCCCATTTTTATTACATGGGTTATGCTATGATGTATGGTTTATGATTTTGTGGCACACATAAGAATGGTATCATTATGGGATGGGTGGGACCTATATCTCCCTCCAATGCATTGGGTAAAGATTTTATATCTCATGAGATAGACATGTCTGGAATGGCAGGTTAAACCGGTTTAGTGAAACAGGACTGAAACTAGGAATTAACTTGGTTCAGAAATGGACTTTGTCCACTAAGATAGTCTTGGAAATGAGTCTTGACTAATAAGAAATGATTCTCTATGATTATGTGTGTATGCCACGAATTTTCATGTTTTAAGTTATGATTACTGTGATTACACTTCACTACCATGATTTATCACATATTATGAAATTACGATCTCTTTTGCAGGGTAAGATTTACAAAATTGTTATGTTCTTATGAATATGATGTGATTGAATTTTCTTTTGTTTACCCTTATTGAGCATTTGAGCTCACCCTTTTTTATGTTTTCTTTTCCCCAGGTCAGGAAGAAGGTTATTAAGTAGGATATGCCAAAAGGGACTCCAGATATGATAAAATAAATGGGAGACAATGTAGATGCTTTATGAACCAGTTGTTTAAGTTTCCCAGTTTCTAAAGACACTATACCTATATGGTCCTTTCATGGTTTTGTTATATGTTGTAATAAGAGTGCTTCAATTTTTAAGTATTAACAATGTATGTAAAGTATGGGTTGTTATAGTTGGTATCAGAGGCAAAGGAGGTAAGAATGTATCTGATCCTTGGGAACTCTCACATGTGAGCGTTGGACGAAGCATGGCTCTCCGCCCAAGGGCTTCACGAGGAAATGGCTGCCACTGGAGATGGTGGTGTGTCCCGCCCAGTGGGTGTAGCCACCCATGGAGTGCCCTAATAGGTATCAATTATAGTCCATTAGAAGTAATTCCAGACCATTATAGTTGGTATCAGAGGAAAGGTATATTCAACCTTTGGAAACTAGGATGTGAAAGCCTTAGTAAGAATCATAAGGATAAGTATATGCATAGAACGCAATATTAGTGTTTTAGAAATGTCCATGAATAACCTATAATAAGACCTTAAGTGTGAAGTTTTATTCTTGATTATGTGGTTTTACTATTATAATTAGTGTTGCTCACACTATTCTTCTTGGTTTTAGTCAATGGCTGGAACCCGAAGGAACGATGTTAATGTGGAATGTGACGGGCAATGAAATGATTGTCCCCCTGAGAAACCAGACGTTATGGGAGATGGAATGCAAAATCTTGTATCCATGCTCACACAACTTTCTCAAGCTATGAATCATGCAGGACTTTCAAACGAGCAAAGGAAGGAGCAACATTCTGTTGAATCCTTCATGAGACAGCGTCCACCTTCATTCAGCGGGTCTACTGATCCATTAGTTGTTGAACAATGGATTAGTACTACTAAAAAGATATTTTCAGTTCTTTAATGTTCTGAACATGATAAATTCATCTTAGCAGTGTATCGTTTGGAAGGTGATGTTGATCAATGGTGGAATCTTATCAAGAATATGAGGACAAGATATGAAATTGAGTCCATGGAATGGGACGAGTTAAAGAACTTATTTTTCAATAAGTACTTCCCTCGTATTCTCTGAAAAAAGATGGAGAAGGAGTTTCTTTAACTAAAGCAAAAGGATGATGAATCTTTTGGTACATATGAAGAAAATTTTTCAAGACTTGCAAGGTACGCTTCTGGTATTATTATCCAACCTGAGATTAAGATCGATCGATTCTTTAGTGGCTTAAAACCAAGTCTTTGAAGGGTGTTAGCCATAAGGGACTTCAATAGCTACGAGGACATCATTCGATGTGCTCTCAAAGTTTAGATGGAGATTGGAGTAACCCATCAGTCATACGGGTTTGATAAGAAGAGGAAAATGGAATTCAAAGGAAAATATAAAAAGCACACTGAAAAGAAGATGAGTTTTCCCTTATGCTCAAGGTGTGGAAAGAAACATGGAGGGAGTTGTCTTAAAGGGACAAGTAAATGTTTCAAATGTGGAAAGGAAGGTCATCGGGCATTTGAATGATGCAATGATGGGAAGAAGATGTCTAGTGATGCGAACAATTAAAAGGCTACACATAGTGCTCCTCATACACTTCAATGTTACAAGTGCAAGTCAATGGGGAATTATTACAATCAATGCCCTAATCCAAGGGTTGATGATGATGATCGACGTCAAAAAACTCTTAAGTCTAAAAGCAAAGGAAAGTCACATGCAATTTCTATCAGCGATGTGGAGTACGATAACGAAGTGGTGAAAGGTACAGTTACCATCCACTCTAAAGTAGCAGATGTTTTATTTGATTTTGGATCCACCCACTCCTTTATTTCTGAAGAATTTTCTAAGGGTATCACCTTATTACCTCAACAATTAGATGTTGAGTTAGCTGTGACAACCCCTAATGGCACAACAATCGCATCAAATGTTTATAATTCTTCTCCGATTGATGTTTGTGGGAAAGTTCTTCCTGCAAATCTTGTGATCCTTCCTATAGTGTAATTTGTTGTGATTATGGGCATGGATTGGCTTTCTCTATATGGATCTCATATCAATTTCCAAATAATGGAAGTCACATTTCATATTCCAGATCAATCTATGATCTTCTATCGATGGAAGGATGAACATAACCTTCCAGTGGAAATTTCTTCCATTTTATGGGTCTTAATTCCACTAAATGAAGGTTATTTATCTCAAATGGTTGGTGAGAAACTCACGATTAAGAATATTCCCATTGTACAAGAGTTTGACGATGTCTTTCCAGAGGAATTTCCGGTTCTTCCACCAAATCGTGAAGTTGAGTTTTCAATAGAACTCGTACCGAGTGCTTTACCTATTTCAAATACACCTTATAGAATGGCCCCAATTGAGTTGCAGGAACTGAAGAAGAAACTCCAAGAGAATCTTGATAAGGGGTTTATACGCCCTAGTGCGTCACCTTGGGGAGCACCTGTTCTGTTTGTTAAGAAGAAATATGGATCAATGAGACTCTGTTTTGATTATCGAGAACTTAACAAGATCACTATCAAGAACAAATATCATCTGTCGTGCATTAATGACTTATTTGACCAACTACGCAGAGCTCAATACTTTTCCAAGATTTATCTTCATTTAGGGTATCATCAATTAAGGGTCAAAAGGGAGGATATACCAAAGACGGCTTTCCGTACAAGGTATGGACATTATGAATTTATAGTGATGCCATTTGGTCTTACTAATGTCCCTGCTATCTTTATGGATCTGATGAATAGAGTCTTTAGAGACTATCTTGATCAGTTTGTGGTAGTCTTTATAGACGATATTCTTGTATATTCAAAGAGAAAGGAAGAACATGAAGATCACTTGATAATTATATTGAAGACCCTGAGAAAGGATAAGCTTTATGCCAAATTTACCAAGTGTGAATTTTGGCTTCAAAAAGTTGAATTTTTGGGTCACATAATCTCAAAAGAGGGGATATCTGTGGATCCAGCAAAAACAGAGGTTATCGAAAGATGGTCGAGACCAAAAACAGTAACTGAGATCCAAAGTTTTCTTGGTTTGGCTGGATATTATCGACGTTTTGTGAAAGATTTTTCACGATTATCTAATCCACTCACCAAGTTGACTCGTAAAGGAGTTAAGTTTGTTTGTACGGAGGAATGTGAAGAGAATTTCAAGGAGTTGAAAAGAAGGTTATTCAGTGCACCTGTGCTCACACTGCCTTGTAGTGGAGAAAGGTTTGTGATCTACAATAATGCATCCAAGAAGGGATTGGGGTGTGTTCTTATGGAAAATGATATGGTGATAGATTATTCCTCACGAAAGTTGAAAATCCATGAGAAAAATTACCCAACTCATGATTTGGAGTTAGCTGCGGTAATCCTTGCATTAAAGATTTGGAGGCATTATCTTTATGGAGAAAGGTGTGACATTTATACTGATCATAAAAGGTTAAAGTATATTTTCACACAAAAGGAGATGAATATGCACCAAAGAAGATGGTTGGAGATGGTTAAGGATTACGACTGCTCAATCCATTACCACCCTGGGAAAGCAGACAAGGTGGCAGATGCATTAAGTCGACAAGACCATGCCAGTTTATCCATGATGAGGATCACAAAAGATCCAATATTTGTGGATTTACAAAGGATGGATCTTGGAATTATAATGGAAGGGGAAAAATCTTATCTTTCTCAAATGAATGTTCAACCATATATATATGTTAAGATTAAAGAGGCACAGAAAGAAGATGTAGAGTTACAAAAGAAGGTGAGAAATGTTCCTGAATTCAACCTTGATTGTGATGGGATAATAAAGTTCCAGAATCGGGTGTGTGTTTCTCCCATCCCCAAATTAAAGAAGGAGCTGCTGGATGAGGCTCATAGTTCTTCATTCTCTATTCATCCTAGATGCATGAAGATGTATAGGGACCTGAAAGAGTACTTCTGGTGGGATGGCATGAAAAGAGATGTTGCTGAATATGTCTCTCGATGCTTGGTTTGTCAGCAAGTTAAAGCTGAGAGACAGAAGTCTAAGGGGATGTTACAACCATTACCCATACCCAAATGGAAATGGGAAAACATCACTATGGACTTTGTCACAAGACTTCCAAAAACATCTAAAGGGAATAATGTTATATGGGTCAGAGTTGATCATCTTACAAAGTCTGCACACTTCATTGCTATTAGAGAGGATTTCTCTCTGGATCATCTTGCCAGGATATATGTAAAGGAAGTGGTAAGATTGCATGGACTACCACTTTCTATTATATCTGATCGGGATCCAAGGTTTACCTCAAAGTTCTAGCGAAGTCTTCAGCATACTCTGGATACAGAGTTGAGTTTCAGCACTTCCTTTCATCCTCAGACAGACGGTCAGTCTGAGAGGACAACTCAAACTCTAGAAGATATATTGAGAGATTGCTCTATGGATTTCAATGGTGGTTGGGATCAACAACTACCTTTGGTGGAATTTTCTTATAATAATAGCTTTCACTTCAGTATTCAGATGGATCCTTATGAAGCTCTCTATGGAAAGAAATGTAGGACACCAACTTTTTGGGATGAAGTTGGGGAAAGAAATCTATTACGACCTGATCTTGTTGATGAGATGGCAGAAAAGATCCGATCTATTCAACAACACATAAGAGCAGCTCAGAGTCGACAAAAAAGTTATGCCGACAACCGAAGAAAAGACTTAGAGTTTGAAGTGGGTGATAATGTGTTCTTATGAATATCTCCTTGGAAGAAAGTAATGAGATTTGTAAAGAAGGTAAAGTTGAGCCCTAGGTATATCGGTCCTTTCGAAATACTGGATCGTGTTGGGAAGGTAGCTTACCGATTGGAACTTCCATCGAATCTCTCTCAAGTTCACGATGTGTTCCATGTATCTCTCCTGATAAAGTACATACCTAATCATTCACCTGTACTCAGCTCAGAAGTTGTACCGCTAAAGCAAGATCTTTCTTATGAAGAACAGCCGATAGAGATTCTCGATCGTAGTGAATAAGTCCTAGGGAACAAGACCACTCGCTTGGTGAAAGTTTTATGGAGGAACCAAAAATTAGAAGAAGTTACATGGGAGCTTGAGGATATGATGAGGGTGAGGTATCCTCATCTGTTTGTTACAAGTGACGAATTTCGAGGGAGAAATTCATTTTAAGGGGGGTAGAATGTAACACCCGAGACTTTTATTAGAAATATTTTGTTTTTATGTTATATAAATCATTAAAATAATCTTTCACTACACACAAAACTATCTTGTCTTTATTTACACGCAACCGCGACCTTCCTCAATAGCTTGCGTCATACGCAATACCGAGTTTCACTAAACAACGATACACTATTATTAAAACCAGCCATTATGAATAGTAATAACCACTTTTTGAAATTTTTTAATTTTTATTTTTCAAAATGGACTTCATTTTTGGATTCGTAATATCAAAATTAGCCTAGGGTGAAATTTTGGTATTTTTCTGGAAACATTCAATTTTTGATGAATAATGAAAACACTGGGTTACTATTTAAAAACCGACTTTTTATTTAAATAATTATTTATTTTATTTAAATTTATTTTAGGTCAAAATTGATACATAATACCTATATAAGTTCAATGCAATTAATTGGAGTCATTTTATAATAATTTTAGATATAAAAAATTTGTATTGAACTTTTCACCGTCTTTTACCCACCTCCTAAGTGAATTTTCAAATTTACATAAAACATAATTTTACCACTTCTGTGAGTGGAATTTAAAAAATCCGAGAGACACGACTGATTTCAGTAAGTAAAATTTGGTTCAATGAGATGAAAATAATTTTTGGTGAATATTAACTTTTTACTTTTTTTTACCACGGTTAAAAGTAAATAGGGTAATTAAGGGTAAAAATGTTATTATTATTACCCTAACACATGTCCTAATTCTATTGGATAAGTGTAATTAGACCAAAAAAAACCTTAGGAATAACATATGACCATTTAGGCCCACTTGGATTAGATTAGGACATTTATTATTAATTTATTTAAAGAAGGGTTAAAATAGTTAAAATCAATGTTTAATAAGTAAATAATTTTAAATATAGGGTTATACATGAGATAAATTCGACTATAAATATTCATTAGAAAGATAAAAATATTTCTTACATAATTGTAATTTATTTTTAATTTTAAGACATTAAATAATTTAATTTATATATGACACAAAGATGATGCAGTAATTATCTTATTAATGAAATATTGACATAAGTGTTGTTATAAATACCCAAATAAATGTAATTTCAGACTTTTTATGAATTACACTAATTTTCTAGGTTAATATGACATGTTATTATTTATTTAATTAATTTTTTTCGAATTAATCATTCTGTTATGATTTTCACAAAAATCAATTAGTAAATAGTGTCAAAATTGACATAAAATAGTTTTTAAAACAAATATTATATTATTAATTGTTATTATATTCCCAAAAATATATGGTTCTGCCAAATGACTTATATAAGGTTATATATATTAATAATAAACAACTTAGGGTTATTTTGGATTGTTATAGTATGTTTATTAATCTTATAGTGTAAGAACACAAAAAGACACGGTAAAAGTAAAATTATCTAACTTAAAGTTAAATATAAATGATAAGGTTAAAATAGTAAAATAAACTTGTCCAAATTATATTGGATGAGAGTATTTCGACCCATACCCACCTTATCTTCTAAATAAATCAATTTGGAGCTATTTAAAACCGAATATGGCTTTATAATAAAATAATATTTTTAGTTTTTCCAAAGGAGCCCCTCTCCTCCCTTATAAAAGGGCACCTCCTCCCTCTCTTCCTCACACCAATTGGAGCCTTCAATATTAGAAAAACTCTGCCATTTATATTAACCACTTCCCTAGAAACATCCTATAGGTCCTGGTCTTCTTAAAAGACCAATTTTAGTGCCCTAAAAGGAGGTCTCAAAGAGGCGCTTCAAAGAAGAGGTAATGTCTGTTACCAATTCTTTCAACTTTATTTCTTCTTCCACTTCTTCTTCATTAATTGTTTCATTATGAGTTAATAACATTTGTATCAATCATATACTGATATGTTATTATAAGTGTGAAATAACCCTATTTCACCATCTATCCATCCTACGGAAAACGAAATCACCGCGCGTGCGTACGTACGGAATACCGTCTTCACGTCGTGGTGTAATCTATTTTCCACCACCACCTTACTTGGATGGGTATAATGGTGTAAATAATAAATATATATGATTATTTTAAAGTGAAATTGATTCTTAAACAGTATACATACACTCCAATACAATTCCATGATCATGGGAATGATATCATCGCTCGTGCGTACGTACGGAATACCGTCTCCACAATGTGATGCGACTCGTTCTACATGATCTTCATTGCTTAATGATTATATAAATGAATTGAATGAATTAATATGATATATATTACAATAATACCATTCTTTAAATTAGGTATCTATAACCCAAAAAGAAGAATAAGAATTTATTCGACAAAATACGCATAAGAACAAAAAGTAATAAACACCCGAATAACAAGTAGCAATGAAATATTACTAATAATAAGCTAAGAATATGACCATATATGATGTCATAACAATGATCATGATTCTGGAATAAGTCAATTACATTATTTAAATCATTATACAAGAGTTTCGGACACTTACGAAGAAAATCGGACCTAAGGTAAGGGAAAATCTCGCAATCTCAATTTTTATCTGAGATTGTTTATACTTCAGAATTTGCTGGGGAATATTTATCATCCAAATCCATGTTTCCTCAATATGTAATACTTATATCCTTATACAATATTTTATATCCAATTTTACCCTTCGGTGAGTTTTTAGTAAAAGATATGAAAGGAATCTTTTGTCATTTTTCATACGAGATACTTTTTGACTTTTCCGACAAAAGTACGAGAAGAATGTTTTTTTAACTTATACGACATGAATTGATTTTTAAAACATTATTTCCAAGAAGCTTCCTTTACAAGTTTTCAAGTGTTTTTTAATCAACTTCTTTTAGTTCAGAATTGTATGACATGTTAAGAAAGGAAAAGTGTTTTTGAAGTAGAAAGGATATTTTCCTCAAGAATGGAGTTCAAATGTTTTATCAAAATTATTTTCCATCTAAGATATTAAAGGGTTCTGTTTCTATCCCTATTATTACATTGATTTGATTATGTTGTGATGGAATTATTTTTATTAATTCCTTTATCTTATATGAATTGTTTTATGATGTCATGATGTTTAAGAATCCCATTTTTATTACATGGGTTATGATATGATGTATGGTTTATGATTTTGTGGCACACATGAGAATGGTATCATTATGAGATGGGTGGGACCTATATCTCCCTCCAATGCATTGGGTAAAGATTTTATATCTCATGAGATAGACATGGCTGGAACGGCAGGTTAAACTGGTTCAGTGAAACCGGACTGAAACAAGGAATGAACTCGGTTTAGAAATGGACTTTGTCCACTAAGATAGTCTTGGAAATGAGTCTTGAATAATAAGAAATTATTCTCTATGATTATGTGTGTATGCCACAAAGTTTCATGTTTTAAGTTGTGATTATTGTGATTACATTTCACTGCCATGATTTATCCCATGTTATGAAATTATGATCCCTTTTATAGGGTATGATTTCCAAATTGTTATGTTCTTATGAATATGATGTGATTGATTTGTTTTTCTACCCATACTGAGCATTTGAGCTCACCCTTTTGTATGATTTCTTTCCCCCAGGTCAGGAAGAATGTTATTAAGTAGGATATTCCAAAAGGGACTCTAGATATGATGAAACAAATGGGAGAATATGTAGATGCTTTATGAACCAGTTGTTTATGTTTTCCAGTTTCTAAAGACACTATACCTATACGGTCCTTTCATGGTTTTGTTATATGTTGTCATAAGTGTCCTTCAATTTTGAAGTATTAACAATGTATGTAAAGTATGGGTCGTTATAATATATATATACATAAATCCAGTATCATTATTATTTCTTATATCTAATTATTATCCATTATATATACTTTATAATCATTCATTATTGGCTAACATGGAGAATGAATCTCATCGCGTCGTGGAGACGGTAGTCCGTACGTACGCACGAGTGATGATATCATTAACATGATTGTGGAATTGTATTGAAGCGTATGTATAGGATTTCAGAATCAATATCACTTTACAATAATCATATATAGTTACTTATTTACACCATTATACTCATCCAAGTAAGGTGGTGGTCGAAAACAGATTACACCACGGCGTGGAGACGGTATTCTGTACGTACGCACGCGCGGTGATTTCATTTTCCATAGGATGGATAGAAGGTGAAATAGGGTTGTTTCATATTTATAATAACATATTAGTATATAATTAATACTTATGTTATTACTTTATAATGAGACAACTAATGAAGAAGAAGTAGAAGAAGAAAGATACTTGAGAGAATTGGAAGAAGAGATTACCTCTTCTTCAACGCACCTCCTTTAAGATTCCTCTTAAGGAAGTAGAGTTGGTATTTTGAGAAGAAAATAACCTACATAATGTTTCTAGGGAAGTGGATAAGAGAAATGTTCAGGGTTTTGCTGAGCTTAAAGGCTCAAAAGGGTGTGAAGAAAAGAGGGAAGGGGTGCCCTTTTTATAAGGGAGGAGAGGGGCACCTTTGGGAAAACTTAAAATATTATTTTATAATAAAGACATATTCGGTTTTTAATGGCTCCAAATTAATTTATTTCTAAGATAATGTGGGTATGGATATAAATAATCTCAACCAATAGATTTTAGACAGGTTTGGGTCTTTATATTAACCTTATATTTTAGTTTTAACTCTTAGTTAATTAGATTGACATTTACCATGTCACTTTGTATTTTTATATTATATAGTTAATAAACATACCATATGAATCCAAGAGACCCCAAAGTGGTAAATTAATGATAAAACTATAATCATATAAGTATCTTGGCCGAACCTTAGATTTTTAGGAATATAATAACAATTAATAATATAATATTTTTTTAAAAACTATTTTATGTCAATTTTGACACTATTTGGTAATTGATTTTTTTTAAATCATAATAGCATGATAAGTTCGAAAAAAGTTAATTAAATCAATAATAACATGTCATATTAACCTAGAAAATTATTAGAATTAATAAAAAGTCTCAGATTACATTTATTTGGGTATTTATAACATCAGTTATGTTTATATTTCATTAATAAGATAATTACTGCATCATAATTGTGTCATAAATAAATTAAATTATTTAATGTATAAAATTTATAAATAAAATACCATTATGTAGGAAATCTTTTTAGATTTATAATTAATATTTATAGTCGAATTTATCTTATGTATAACCCTATATTAAAATTTTTTTATTTATTAAACTTTGATTTTAACCATTTTAACTCTTCATTAAATAAAATAATAATAAATGTCCTAATCTAATCCAAGTGCACCTAAAGGGAAATATTTTATTCCTAAGGTTGTTTTAGGTCTAATTAAACTTATCCAATAGAATTAGTACATGTGTTAGGGTAATAATAATATCATTTTTACCCTTAATTTCCTTATTTACTTTTAACTGTGGTAAATAAAAGTAAAAAGTTACTATTCACCAAAAATTATTTTTATCTTATTGAACCACATTCTAGTCCTTGATATTAACCATGTCTCTTGGATTTTTAAACTTCCAATCACAGAAGCGGAAAAATTATGTTTTATGTAAATTTCCAAATTCTCCTAGGAGGTGGGTAAAAGACGGTGAAAAGTTAAATAAAAATTTTATATATCTAAAATTATTACAAAATGACTCCAATGAATTACATAGAACTTATATAGGTATTATGTATCAATTTTAAACTAAAATAAATTTAAATAAAAAGTCTGTTTTTAAATAGTAACCCAGTGTTTTCACTATTCATCAAAAATTGAAAGTTTTCAGAAAAATGCCAAAAATTCACCCTAGGATAATTTCGATATTCCAAATCCAAAAATGAAGTCCATTTTGAAATATTAAATTTATAAAATTTAAAAAAGTGGGTATTACTGTAACATCCCAGGTAAATAAAGAATAAAGAATTTTCATATTTATTAATATTTATGAATTAAATATTAATTTTAATTAAAAGGGGTTTCTACGTTCGATAGCGTACTCAGTACGCAATGATGAGTTTCTTTGAAAACTTACGTTGCACACAAGTAATAAAATAATATTATTTTAAATGTTAGTTAACGAGTAATCGTTGTACTAGCGGGAATGGATAGAAATAACTAAAATATGATTATATATGTTTTTAAATGTTTTTACACTTACCCAATAAAAGATAAAGGCTTAAAATACGGAAAGAGTTCAATTTTAGGCATTTATACCCTAATTTTCACGAAAGGTCCACTTATCACCTTTTGACGGAGAACCGTCATTAAATATAGTTTTGATCGATCTTATAAATTCTATTGTACCAAATAAAACTCTTATTAAGAATCGGGACATCAAAATTTACTTTGTGTAAATTTTGTGTATCATTCCGATAAAGTTCATTTTTTTTTGAATAGTGTAAAATGTTGTATTTTAATTCAAAACCTCTTTTTAATATAATTTATTTATATGATTATATTATCTTTTTAATTGGTTTTAAAGTGAAATTAGAAAATATTTTTACCATTAAATCCAATAGTGGTCGTTGGAATTAATTTCACTTTGAAATCGGACTTAAACTAGTGTCAATCTTTTGATACTTATTGTTCCATAAAAACACGCTATTTCCTCTGACAGCGGGAATTAATTATTAAATTAATTAATATGACTTATATGTTTTGAATTTTTTAAAATAGACTTCATTTTTGAATTCGTAATATCAAATATAGCTTAGGGTGAATTTTTGGTAATTTTCTGAAAAACTTCATTTTTTGATGAATAGTGAAACCACTAAGTGGTACTTATAAAGACTGATTTTCCGTTTAAATGAAATTTTTCCATCATTGTGTTTTGAATTTCAAAAATATGACATACATGGTTGTCATTAAGAAGTAAAATGTGGTTCAATGAGATTATAATAATTTTTTGGTGAATAGTAACTTATTAAGTTCTTAATCGCGATTAGTGGTAATTAGTGTAGTTTAAGGTAAAAATAATGCTTTAATAAAATAAGATGAGCATGACACATGTCCTACCCTCATTGGTTGTGTCTTGGCCGACCAAGACAAGCCATGTGTCAACTTGGGGACCCCATGGAGACACTTTGGTTGGGAAATGACATAAATAACTTTTTATTTAATGTAAAAGTAAAAATGACACAAACATGATATGTTTTACTAAAACAATTTTTAAATGAGCTTATACAAGTCAGATTTTTGATTATAAATAGTAATTGGAAATCTAAAAAGATTTCCTACATCATAGTATTTTTTTTATAATTTTTAGACACTAAATAAATTAAATTATTTATGACATCATGATGATGCAGCGATGACCTCATTATTTAACGATTTAAATAAAATGGAAAGATAATGTAAAATCTATGAACTACACATGTCCAAAACTTATTGGATGGGTGGATTTCGAACCCTTATCACCTTATCCACGAATTATTTTAATGTGGGACCTTTTAAAACCGAAACACATTTTCAAATAAAGTAATATTTCTTTACTTTCCAAAAGTGCCCCTCCTCTCCTCTTATAAAAGGCCCCCACCTCTACCTCATTTCACACACTCCTCAAGCCTTTGGCTCGGCCAACCCCTGCCCATTTACTCTCTCCACATCCCTCTCCTAATCCTAGAGGATTCCCTTTGTGCAGAATCCTTTCAAAGGAAGCCTTTAGGCTCAAATCAAAAGGAGTTACACTTTTAAAGGTAATTCATTCTCTCTTGTTCATTTGTTTTATTTTGCTTCTCCAACCCTCTAAACTCTTTTTATTTACTTCTTTTGTAACAACAACAGTATCATCAATATACTAGGATGTTGTTATAAGATTTATTCTAGCTACACTCTCACACAACTACATCAAATGGTTAAATAACATACGGTTTCTGTGGATGGCGAAATTATGCCTCCCGAAACGATGATTGTTCAATACTCATTTAACACCTTCAAAGGTGGCCATTATGATGTCACTATTTTTATATATGATATATAATATGTTTATTTTTTCTTTAAGCTTATGTATTTTTCATTTTGGGTATACCTTTATGGTTTCCATTATGGGTAAACACGATATCTTCATTTAAGGAAGTGCGGACTACCGCCCCCTCAAAGTGATGTGATTCGTTAATGCCATATGTGGGACGTGTAAAGGATGGATTTAAAGTTATTATATATGATGATATACTGGAATTATAATATACCTCTATATCATTATTATTTCTTTCCATTAAAGTATGAGATAGAAATGAAAGTAGCGTTCATGCGTACGTACGGCTTACCGTCTCCATGAATGGTGCATTTCATTTCTTATCCCCAAATGTAATGTACTATTAAAAGTACATGTATATAATGGATATATATAATTAATGATATATCTAAATGATGAATATAATTCTGGAATTAAAATATACATACCTCTCATTTAGTTTTAATTCCATTAATATGACAAAGAAATGAAAGTAGCGTTCATGCGTACGTACGGCTTACCGTCTCCATGAACGGTGCATTTCATTTCTTACCTCTAAATGATTATGTAATATTATAAATACATGTATATTCTGGATATATATGATACATATTATATCCAAATCGAGAATTTCATTCTGTATATAAAGAACCTTTTACCACACGAACAACATGTAATTGTAAGAAGTCCACTTTCGACTTAAGAACCAAATATTGAGAAAACAAACATTATTAACATAAATGGTTACATAATGTTTATAACATGGCAATAAGTGATATAAAAGAAATAATGACCTTTAAAAAGGTTCTTAATCAAGTATAAATTAACTCAAGTTTATTATTTAGGACGTTAAAGAATGATCGAGTCAAGTCGGACCCGAGGTAAGGGACTTCGTCTCAATCTCCTTTCATTGAGGCATATTTCGTTTTATACACAACTTTCTTTTATACGGTGTATAAACCCCTTTGACTTTTACTTTTATACAAAAGGAATCTTTTTCTACGAAGCGTTTTACAAAATGACAAAAAGGAATGTTTCTTTTAACGTACACGGTGACAAAGACCTTTTCCGCCGACGCGAGTATTATTTGGTCTTTGGCGTTCTCAACAAGCCGTAATGTTTTTAGAATAAAATAAATAACATATACTCTTTTATGTATTTTGGTATTGAAAATGGTTTTGAAAAAGGATTCTATTGTGTCAATATATTTATGATATATTGTGATTGAAATGTGTAAATGTTATCATTCCTTTATATTGGTTTTATGTTTTATGATTTTATACTGGTACTTGGACATTTTAACGGGTGGTTACGTTATAAACCATATGACGGTTGGTGTCGTGAATACCAGGACGGGTGGTTACGTTATAACCTCCAATGCATTGGGTATGGAAGTCGGCCGTATGTCTATTCCATTAAGTATGTATGGAAATTGGTCGTATGGCTATTTCATTAAGTGATATGTGTGGAAGTCGACCGTATGGTTATTCCACTTAAGTATGTTTATGTCCCAAGTTACCTTTATATATGTTATGTGTTCTTTTTATGGGTTTTATGGTAGTCCTTTGGTTACAAAAAGGTAAGTAATGATACTTTATTCAGTGAAGAGTTTTTAATACTTCATGAAGGTGAAGTTATTACTTTGATAGAGTATATATGGTTTACTTGATGTTTGAAAAACTAATAGTTTTCATTCTTTCTGTATCCCTTACTAAGCTTTTTATGCTCATCCCAAGTTTTTTTGAAATGTTTTTCACAGGACTTAATGTGGAATAAGGTCAAGGGTGGGATCAAGGGAATGTCATGATATATAAAACATGGAACTAGACATGTTTCTTTCAAGAGTTTTTTTTATTATGGAAACTTAGTATAAGTGACTACTTTGTAATCTTTTGAGATGTAATAGTTATGTTCTAATTCTCTAAAACTCTAAACCTGAAAAGATCCTCAACGTGAATTATTCTTTTAATTCAATATTAAGTAAGTTTTAAGGCTGGGGCCTTATAGTTGGTATCAAAGGTCGGTTTAGACAACTTTAGGAGTTAGAAAAGTGTTAAATTATAATATGATTGAAATGATATAGTATTTACGGATTACCATGTTGCTTCGCCTAAGATATTTCTGTGTTCAGAATGGTTTTCCGCAGAGGAAACAAAGCAGCTATGTTGGGACGACGTCAGGAGGAAGATAACCTTCCAAATCAGCAACCTGAGATGGTCGGAATCGGAACTAAACAGTTTGTTGCAGTGATGGCACAATTGACTCAGGCTATAAATGGTGGTGGTATCCATGCACGAGATCAGCCAGATCAACCACAGAGGAACATGTCAGTGGTGGAACATTTCATGAGGCAACATCCCCCATCATTCAGAGGATCATCTGACCATGTGCAAGCTGAAGGCTGTATTAAAGCACTGGAGAAGATTTTTGATGTCATGGGGTGTTCAGAACATCAAAAGGTTAGTCTTGTTGTTTACCGTTTTGAAGGTGAAGCTGATCAGTGGTGGTCGATGGTGAAAAATATAAGGGATAGTGATGAGATTTAGGATCTTCACTGGGAAGAATTCAAAGGTATGTTTCTTGAGAAATATTTTCCTAAGGTTATTTGTCTTAGGATGGAAAAACAGTTCCTAGAATTGAGCCAGGAGGATGATTCAGTGGCTGCTTATGAAGAAACGTTCACTCGATTGTCAAGGTATGCTCCAAACTTCATACGAGATCTTGATAGTATAATAAACCGTTTTTACTCAGGGTTAAAGCCAAAGTATCGAAGGGCTTTAGCTTCTCGTGAGTTCAAAAGTTATGAAAAACTTGTTCGATGTGCGGAGAAGGTGGAAATGGAGTTTTCCGATGATCAGGTGTTCTATGACAAACAACAGAATAAGAGGTCTAGTTGGCAGGCAAAGGGGAATAATTCATCAAAGAAGCAAGGAGGTAAGAAAACCAAATATCCATCCTGTGAGAAGTGCGGTAAAATGCATCTTGGAGAATCTTTATCCAAGTCTGGTAAGTGCTTTCGGTGTGGTAAGTCTGGTCATATTGCTCGTAACTGTAAGGAAGATGATCAAGCAGGAAATGAAAAGCCAACGACAAGATGTTTTAAGTGTAATGAAATGGGTCATTATGAAAACGAGTGTCCAACGAAGAACTCAACTGGGGGAATGCAGCCAGACTACATGCAGAAAGGGGTGGTGAAATCCTTTGCAACAACTTCAGCAGATGTTGGGCCATCGAATTAAGTGGTATCAGCTCCAGGGAGCTCAGTATTTTTCGAAGATTTACTTGAGGTCAGGGTACCATCAGTTGAAAGTAAAAGAAGCAGACGTTCTGAATACTGTGTTCCGTACTAGATATGGCCAATATGAATTTGTAGTTATGCCTTTTGGGTTAACCAATGCACTTGCTGTATTCATGGATCTTATGAATAAAATTTTCCATGAGTTCTTGGATAAGTTTGTGTTTGTGTTTTGAGGTTTGGGAAGAGGTTATGTGTGCCTTGTGATTCACAGTTGAAGAATGAGTTGTTATGTGAGGCTCATAGTTCCTCGTTTTCAGTTCATCCTGAAAGTACTAAGATGTACAGAGATCTGCGGGAGTATTACTGGTGGGATGGAATGAAAAGAGACATTGCTGATTTTACTGTGAAGTGTTTGACATGTCAACAGGTTAAAGCAGAGCGGCAGTTACCGAAAGGGATGCTTCAGCCTTTACCAGTGCCAGAGTGGAAATGGGAGAATATATCCATGGACTTAGTTGTGGGATTACCGTAGACATCTCGAGGTAATAATGCAATCTGGGTTATTTTTGATCGCTTGACCAAATCTGCTCATTTCCTTGCTATACGATATACTTTCTCTCTTGATCAACTTTCCTGTTTGTATCTTAAAGAGATAGTCAGGTTACATGGAGTTCCTCTCTCCATTGTATCGGATCGTGATCCCAGGTTTACTTCTAACTTTTGGAAAGGCCTTCAGAAGTCTTTGGGTACTGAATTAAATTTTAGTACAACTTTTTATCCTCAATCAGATGGGTAGTCAGAACGGACAATTCAGACATTGGAGGATATGCTACGAGCTTGTTCTATGGATTATCAGGGAAGTTGGGACCAACATCTTTCTTTGGTTAATTTTTCTTATAATAACAGTTTTCATTCCAGTATACAGATGGCACCATTTGAGGCATTATATGGGAAGCGGTGTCGAACTCCAGCATTTTGGGATGAAGTGGGTGAAAGGAAGCTAATGGGACCAGAATTGGTAGAAGAGATGGCAGAAAAAGTTCAGTTGATTCAGAAACACATGAGAACAGCTCGGAGCAACTAGAAGAGTTATGCGGATAACCGGAGGAAGGATCTATCTTTCGAGGTAGGTGATCATGTTTTTCTCAAGGTTTCTCCTTGGAAAAGTGTGATGATAGTTGGTAAGAAAGGAAAGCTGAGTCCAAGGTTTATTGGACCATATGAAATTCTAGAGAGAGTTGGATCAGTTGCATACCGGGTGGCTTTACCTCCGAGTTTATCTCAGGTACACAATGTTTTTCATGTTTCAATGTTGAGGAATTATATGCCAGATCCATCTCATGTTTTGAGTCCAGAGGTAGTTCAACTGGAGGAGAACCTATCTTATGAAGAACAACCAGTCCAGATTCTTGACAACAGGGAGTAGGTGTTATAGAATAAGGTGATTCATTAGGTAAAGGTTTTGTGGAAAAACTGTGTGATTGAAGAGGCAACGTGGGAATCTGAAAATGCTGTGAGGGATAAATACCCCCACTTATTTTGATAAGTGAATAAAATTGTGAGGACGCAATTCCCAAAAGGGGGGAAGGATGTAACATCCCAGGTAAATAAAGAATAAAGAATTTTCATATTTATTAATATTTACGAATTAAATATTAATTTTAATTATAAAGGTGTTTCTACATTCGATAGCGTACTCGGTACGCAACGATGAGTTTCTTTGAAAACTTACGTTGCACACAAGTAATAAAATAATATTATTTTAAATGTTAGTTAACGAGTAGTCGTTGTACTGGCGGGAATGGATAGAAATAACTAAAATATGATTATATATGTTTCTAAATGTTTTTACACTTACCCAATAAAATATAAAGGCTTAAAATACGGAAAGAGTTCAATTTTAGGCATTTATACCCTAATTTTCACGAAAGGTCCACTTATCACCTTTTGACGGAGAACCGTCATTAAATATAGTTTTGATCAATCTTATAAATTCTATTGGACCAAATAAAACTCTTATTAAGAATTGGGACATCAAAATTTACTTTGTGTAAATTCTTGGTATCATTCCGATAAAGTTCATTTTTTTTAATAGTGTAAAATGTTGTATTTTAATTCAAAACCTCTTTTTAATATAATTTATTTATATGATTAGATTATATTTTGAATTGGTTTTAAAGTGAAATTAGAAAATATTTTTACCATTAAATCCAATAGTGGTCATTGGAATTAATTTCACTTTGAAATCGGACTTAAACTAGTGTCAATCTTTTGATACTTATTGTTCCATAAAAACACGCTATTTGCTCTGACAGCGGGAATTAATTATTAAATTAATTAATGTGACTTATATGTTTTGAATTTTGTAAAATAGACTTCATTTTTGAATTCGTAATATCAAATATAGCTTCGGGTGAATTTTTGGTAATTTTCTGAAAAACTTCATTTTTTGATGAATAGTGAAACCACTAAGTGGTACTTATAAAGAGTGATTTTCCGTTTAAATGAAATTTTTCCATCATTGTGTTTTGAATTTCAAAAATCCGACATACATGGTTGTCATTAAGAAGTAAAATGTGGTTCAATGAGATTATAATAATTTTTTGGTGAATAGTAACTTATTAAGTTCTTAATCGCGATTAGTGATAATTAGTGTAGTTTAAGGTAAAAATAATGCTTTAATAAAATAAGATGAGCTTGACACATGTCCTACCCTCATTGGTTGTGTCATGGCCGACCAAGACAAGTCATGGGTCAACTTGGGGACCCCATGGAGACACTTTGGTTAGGAAATGACATAAATAACTTTTTATTTAATGTAAAAGTAAAAATGACACAAACATGATATGATTTACTAAAAAAAATTTAAATGGGGTTATACAAGTCAGAGTTTTTATTATAAATAGTCATTGGAAATCTAAAAATATTTCCTACATCATAGTATTTTTTTTATAATTTTTAGACACTAAATAAATTAAATTATTTATGACATCATGATGATGCAGCGATGACCTCATTATTTAACGATTTAAATAAAATGGAAAGATAATGTAAAATCTATGAACTACAAATGTCAAAAACTTATTGGATGGGTGTATTTCGAACCCTTATCACCTTATCCACGAATTATTTCAATGTGGGACCTTTTAAAACCGAAACACATTTTCAAATAAAGTAATATTTCTTTACTTTCCAAAAGTGCCCCTCCTCTCCTCTTATAAAAGCCCCCCACCTCTACCTCATTTCACACACTCCTCAAGCATTTGGCTCGGCCAACCCCTGCCCATTTACTCTCTCCACATCCCTCTCCTCATCCTAGAGGATTCCCTTTGGGCAGAATCCTTTCAAAGGAAGCCTTTAGGCTCCAATCAAAAGGAGTTACACTTTTAAAGGTAATTCATTCTCTCTTGTTCATTTGTTTTATTTTGCTTCTCCAACCCTCTAAACTCTTTTTATTTACATATTTTGTAACAACACCAGTATCATCAATATACTAGGATGTTGTTATAAGATTTATTCTAGCTACACTCTCACACAACTACATCAAATGGTTAAAGAACATACGGTTTCCGTGGATGGCGAAATTCTGCCTCCCGAAACGATGATTGTTCAATACTCATTTAACACCTTCAAAGGTGTCCATTATGATGTCACTGTTTTTATATATGATATATAATATGTTTATTTTTTCTTTAAGCTTCTGTATTTTTCATTTTGGGTATACCTTTATGGTTTCCATTATGGGTAAACACGATATCTTCATTTAAGGAAGTGCGGACTACCGCCCCCTCAAAGTGATGTGATTCGTTAATGCCATATGTGGGACGTGTAAAGGATGGATTTAAAGTTATTATATATGATGATATACTGGAATTATAATATACCTCTATATCATTATTATTTCTTTCCATTAAAGTTTGAGATAGAAATAAAAGTAGTGTTCATGCGTATGTACGGCTTACCGTCTCCATGAATGGTGCATTTCATTTCATATCCCCAAATGTAATGTACTATTAAAATGACATGTATATAATGGATATTTATAATTAATTATATATCTAAATGATGAATATAATTCTGGAATTAAAATATACATACCTCTCATTTAGTTTTAATTCCATTAATATGACAAAGAAATGAAAGTAGCGTTCATGCGTACGTACGGCTTACCGTCTCCATGAACGGTGCATTTCATTTCTTACCTCTAAATGATTATGTAATATTATAAATACATGTATATGCTGGATATATATGATACATATTATATCCAAATCGGGAATTTCATTCTGTATATAAAGAACCTTTGACCACACGAACAACATGTAATTGTAAGAAGTCCACTTTCGACTTAAGAACCAAATATTGAGAAAACAAACATTATTAACTTAAATGGTTACATAATGTTTATAACATGGCAATAAGTGATATAAAAGGAATAATGAACTTTAAAAAGGTTCTTAATCAAGTATAAATTAACTCAAGTTTATTATTCAGGACGTTAAATAATGATCGAGTCAAGTCAGACCCGAGGTAAGGGACTTCGTCTCAATCTCCTTTCATTGAGGCATATTTCATTTTATACACAACTTTCTTTTATATGGTGTATAAACCCCTTTGACGTTTACTTTTATACAAAAGGAATCTTTTTCTACGAAGCGTTTTACAAAACGACAAAAAGGAATGTTTCTTTTAACGTACACGGTGACAACGACCTTTTCCGCTGACGCGAGTATTATTTGGTCTTTGGCTTTCTCTACAAGCCGTAATGTTTTTAGAATAAAATAAATACCATATACTCTTTTATGTTTTTTGGTATTGAAAATGGTTTTGAAAAAGGATTCTATTATGTCAATATATTTATGATATATTGTGATTGAAATGTGGAAATGGTATCATTCCTTTATATTGGTTTTATGATTTATGATTTTATACTGGTACTTGGACATTTTAACGGGTGGTTACGTTATAAACCATATGACGGTTGGTGCCATGAATACCAGGACGGGTGGTTACGTTATAACCTCCAATGCATTGGGTATGGAAGTTGGCCGTATGGCTATTCCATTAAGTATTTATGGAAATTGGCCGTATGGCTATTCCATTAAGTGATATGTGTGGAAGTCGACCGTATGGTTATTCCACTTAAGTATGTTTATGTCCCAAGTTACCTTTATATATGTTATGTGTTCTTTTTATGGGTTTTATGGTAGTCCTTTGGTTACAAAAAGGTAAGTAATAGCGCAAGATAATCTTGGTGTTGCGTATGGCGCAAGATAATCTTGGTGTAGCGTACAACAAAATACATCAAAGAAATTAAAAAGAATAATTCTAATAAAATCTCGGGTTATTACACCCCCCTTAAAATGAATTTCGCCCTCAAAATTCGTCGAGATTATAAATGGTGTTCTACTTGAAAGTTTCTTTAATTTAAACCCACATCTTAAAGTGAAATACCAAAACTTAACATTAAAAACTAAAGTATGAAACGTAACGGTTACCCAAATTAACTAATCATTGGGTTTCCACAAAGGAGAACATAGGTGAAAATATAGATATGGAAGAGAAATATAACCATCAACTTCTGATGAAGAGTGGTAGAGTACATGGCTATGAAAAAGCCAATAATCAAAAAGCCATAAATTTGTGATGATCTAAGGTACCATCCGATTCATCAGATATGAGAGCACTAGGACAACATTTTTTGTTTTCAAGATCATTTCCCTAAAGTTGATGAATTGTTGAATTAAAAGAAATACTTACTTGATTTTGGTATAATCTCACTGTTGCTCATGCCTCGAACAATTTCCACTTAATATCTTAAAGAAATGAAGTTTAATTTTTCTTCTGTGAAGTGTTAGCAGATTATGCGATAAAATGATAGGTCATTCCATCTATTTCTATTGCAAAAAGTTTAGCACAATTTATTAAATATACAGAAGTCCATCTATGATGAGATTAATCGTATATGGTTTCTAAAATGCACTTATACTTCATCTATCATAGAGATTAATAAAATAAAACTAGTTTCTACTAACCAGGGACTTCATGTAGGCCAGTGGTTGGTGATAAAGGCATGTCGCACTTTGGTTGTGGGTTCGATTCCCACATCCTTGTCCGACGCGACGGGTTGTCGCCCGTTCTGTAGGTTATCCATTTTCTTAAACTACACTATTATAACATTTTATCAATAATATCGAAAAATGATTCTATCCTTAAACAATACTAACTTATCTTTAACATAATCCATTCCAATATTTAGGTTTATCCAAAATACTTCTATCCAATCTCATAGTATAATGAACAATATTACTAAAGAGGTCATTCTACCAAGCATGTAAATACCATCATGTATCTTCCATATATCATATGATATATCTTGTTGTTGTTCACTTTCCAAAAATGTGAATACCTTAATCATGTATTCTCTTGAAAAATGAATACCCATTGAACCATAGTGAAAAGATGAATGTTGTCAAACTTTAACACTTTCCACATACCAAAATCCAAAAATTTCTATATACTCAAACCATAATATAACTTTGTCCTTATATCAATCATGATCTCATTAATACTATCAAACATTTCATTATTTTTTTATCCCTTCTTTATGCACATATTAGGTGCTTTCCAAAAATATCGGAATTACCTTTCATGGTTACCAGAACCATTCAACATATACTTTCAAAAACATACGGAAAAACAATAGTGTAACAATCCTTAGATGTCCCTTTATTCCATAGTACCATGAGATTACTTATACAACATTACTCTTGATAAATATGTAATCATTCCACTACCTTCTTAAACCATTGACCGATCATGAATAATTATTTCATCTCACATATCATTTGTAGTCTCTTCATCATCATCAACATAAATACTACCCATACAGCCATTCTTATTCTCTTCATGATACATTCCCTTAGGGAATTGGTTTGCATAATGCCCGTACATTCCACATTTAAAACATTTAATCATTTTTGATGTCGTAACAATACCATTATCCTTGTCCATGGTGTTAACTGAACCTTTTCCTTTGCACTTACTGGATTTGTGTCCTTCCTTTCCGCACCCAAAGCATCTACCAGTTCCTTTGAAACATTCTCCTTGATTCCTCTTCCCACATGATTTACATGAGAGAAATTGAACTTTCATTCCCCTATGATCATCATGAAACTTCATCTTTCTCTTATTAGATGAGTCAGGAAACTTACCAAAGTTGAGATTATTGATCACAATATGAGATTGCTAATTTGGCATAATAACGATGTTTGGACATCCAAATCCCGTTTCATTTGGTTGCTCATAAATAATTTCATTCCATTTCCCATCATATTCTCTATTAACATGAATCCTCCTGTTTCCTGCCATTTCTTATTACCCAAAAAGAATAGTATGAGAGGCAAAACTCGTTCTAGAAAACCAACATAATCAATGGGGATTACTTTCAATCTCTAAAATCTTAAGTTTAATTCTATGATCGTTACCGTAATTCTAGGACTATAACCTATACGTATACTTAACCTTAGGGACATCCCTAGACATACCTTAGAAATATCTCTAGGGATTTCACTAAAGTTTTCACATCCTAGTTTCCAAAGGTTAACTAAACCTTTCCTCTGATACCGACTATAGAGACCCAATGCTTGATGTACATAGACATTACATTACTTTTGCAGAATACTTAATACAAAATAAAAACATACACCAAAGGACTGTAATAGTTTAGTGTCTTTGGAAACTCAGAACGTAATCTTCTAATCATGGTTAAATATCTTCAAAATCATCCATAAATATCTTCCCCTTTTGGTTTTCTTACCTAAAACCTTTCTTTATATCTTGGGGAAAAGAAAACATAAAAGGGTGAGCTCAAATTCTCAGTAAGGGTAAACATAGAAAACATAAAACAATCCATAAACATTTGAATGCAAAAGCTTGAACATAAAATCTAAACATCAAAATCTTGAGCAAAGACATAAATCTTGGAAGTACTTAAGGAATATATCATAAAGGAACATCAATCATGATAAAATATCATGGGAATAAAACATGTGATTATGTAAACCATTAAGCACATGATATGATTTCCATAGTAGCCAAGGCATTGCTTCCAAGACCATCTTAGTGGACAAAGTCCCTTTCTGAATCGAGTTCACTCCCCGTTCCAATCATGTATTACTGAACCGGATTAACTTACCATTCCATCCATGTCTATCTCATGAGATATAAATCATTACCCAATGCATTGTAGGGCGATATAGGTCCCCCCCATCTCATAATGAAATCATTCTTTAGTGTCCCCCAAAATCATGAATTATACATCAGAGCATAACCCATGTAATAGAATGGGATTCTTAAACATCATATCATCATAACATAATCCATAAAAAATGGATAAAATTTTATCATAATAAGAATGAAACCATTTAGGTAATTGATACATTATACTTGAAACATAAACATATTAAATAATTTCAATTTATATGGAAATAGTTTTGATAAAACACTTGAAATGAATTCTTGAGGAAAATATCCTTTCTTCTTCAAAATCATTTTCTTTTCACAAAATTCCATGAAATTTTAAAAGAAAAGGGTTTTGTTGAAAATAATAATGAAATCTTATAGAGGAAGCTTTATGAAAATGAGATTTTATGAAACTGTAAAAATATTTTCACGCTGTATAAGTTAAAAATAACATTCTCCTCATACTTTTGTCAGAAAAGTCAAAAAGTACCTTATATGGCAATCAAAGGAAAGATTCCATCCATACAATGTGGTAAAAAGTAAATAAAGGGTAAAAATGAATTTAAACTTGCATGGAAGAATATTAAAAATTTTATGAAAACATTTTTAGAAAACATGGTCATGGATGATAAATGTAACCCAAGTAAGTACTTATGTATAAGCAATCTCGGATAAAAATGAGATTGAAAATTTATCCTTTACCTTATGTACGATATGCTTCTTATGTATCCGAAACTCCTATATAATGATTTAAATAATGTCATTGACTTATTACAGAATCATATTCATTGTTATGATAACATATATAGTTTACTTATGACTTTTTATTACCTTTTCTTTTGTAAATTCGATGTAAAAGCAGTGATTTGGGTAAAATCGTTTCATTTATTGTACGTGTTTCGACATGTTGTTCTTGATATTATTACATATATCCTGAATTACTTAATTTCCGAATGTAAAAAATGATTTATATATAATATATATTCATAATATACATATATATATGATATATTGATAAACGGAATGAAATACAGCATTCATGGAGACGGTAGGTCGTATGTACGCATGAACGCTGTATTTGTTTCCTTATTGAATTGAATGGAATTAAGTAGATGGCATACATATATATATACATAAATCCAGTATCATTATTATGTAATATATCTCATTATTATTAATTATATATAATTTATAATCATTCATGAATGGTTAACATGGAGAATGAATCTCATCGCGTCGTGGAGACGGTAGTCCATACGTACGCACGAGCGGTGATATCATTCCCATGATCGTGGAATTGTATTGAAGCGTTTTTATAATATTTCAGAATCAATATAACTTTACAATAATCATATATAGTTATTTATTTACACCATTATACCCATCCAAGTAAGGTGGTGGTCGAAAACAGATTACACCACGGCGTGGAGACGGTATTCCATAGGTACGCACGCGCGGTGATTTCATTTTCCGTAGGATGGATAGAAGGTGAAATAGGGTTGTTTAATATTTATAATAACATATAAGTATATAATTAATACTGATGTTATTACTTTATAATGATACAACTAAAGAATAAGAATTAGAAGAAGAAGAAGAAAGGGACTTGAGAGAATCGGAAGAAGAGATTACTTCTTCTTCAATACACCTCCTTTAAGCTTTCTCTTAAGGAAGTAGAGATGGTATTTTGAGAAGAAAAGAACCTCTAGAATGTTTCTAGGGAAGTGTAGAAGAGAAATGTTCAGGGGTTAGCCGAGCTTCAAGGCTCAAAATGGTGTGAAGAGAAGTGGGAAGGGGTGCCCTTTTTATAAGGGAGGAGAGGGGAACCTTTGGAAAAACATAAAATATTATTTTATAATAAAGTCATATTCGATTTTTAATAGCTGCAAACTGATTTATTTCTAAGATAAGGTGGGGATGGGTCGAAATACTCTAAACCAATAGATTTTAGCCAGGTTTGGGTCATTATATTAACCTTATATTTTAGTTTAAACTCTTAGTTAATTAGATTGACATTTACCATGTCACTTTGTATTTTATATTATATAGTTTATAAACTTACCATATACATCCAAGCGACCCCCAAGTGGTCCACTAATGATATACCTATAATGATATAAGTATCTTGGACGAACCATAGATTTTTAGGAATATAATAACAATTAATAATATAATATTTGTTTTAAAAACTATATTATATCAATTTTGACACTATTTGGTAATTGATTTTTTTGAAAATCATAACAGCTTGATTAGTTAGAACAAAGTTAATTAAATCAATAATAACATGTCATATTACCCTAAAAAATCAGTGTAATTCATAAAAAGTCTAAAATTACATTTATTTGGGTATTTATAACATCAATTATGTTTAAATTTCATTAATAAGATAATTACTGCATCATTATTGTGTCATAAATAAATTAAATTATTTAATGTCTAAAAATAATAAATAAAATTTCATTATGTAGGAAATCTTTTTAGATTTCTAATGAATATTTATTGACGAATTTATCTAATGTATAGACCTATATTAAATATGTTTTAGTTATTAAACTTTGATTTTAACCATTTTAACTCTTCTTTAAATAAAATAATAATAAATGTCCTAATCTAATACAGGTGCACCTAAAGGGAAATATTTTATTCCTAAGGTTGTTTTTTGTCGAATTAAACTTATCCAATAGAATTAGGACATGTGTTAGGGTAATAATAATATCATTTTTACACTTAATTACCCTATTTAATTTTAACAGCGGTAAATAAAAGTAAAAAGTTACTATTCACCAAAAATTATTTTTATCTTATTGAACCAAATTTTACTTCTTGATATTAACCGTGTCTCTCAGATTTTTGAAATTCCACTCAAAAAAGCGGTAAAATTATGTTTTATGTAAATTTCCAAATTCTTCTAGGAGGTGGGTAAAAGACGGTGAAAATTTCAATAAAAGTTTTATATTTCTAAAATTATTACAAAATGACTCCAATGAATTACATTGAACTTATATAGGTATTATGTATCAATTTTGACCTAAAATAATTTTAAATAAAATAAATAATTATTTAAATAAAAAGTCGTTTTTTAAATAGTAACGCAGTGTTTTCACTATTCATCAAAAATTGAAAATTTTCAGAAAAATACCAAAAATTTACCCTAGGATAATTTCGATATTCCGAATCCAAAAATGAAGTCCATTTTGAACGATTAAATTTATAAAATTTAAAATAGTGGGTATTACTATTCATAATAGCTAGTTTATATAATATTTTAATAACATATTGTTGTTTTGTGAAACTCGGTATTACGTACAACACACGCTATCGTGGAAGGTCATGATTGCGTGTAAATCAAGGAAAGACAGGGTTTTGTGTAGTGAAAGATTCCTTTGTTGTAGCATATAACAAAATCCAACCATATTTCATTTATACATTGAATATATATATATACACACACTCAATGTTGCGTAGAATAACTACTATCAAACAAACATGAAATTGTGTGTAACACGATCCAAGAATAGTGTTGCGTATACTACAATTTAATACGGTGTTGCGTATAGCGCAAGATAATCTTGGTGTATGGTACAAAAAAAATACATCAAAGAAATAAAAAAGAATAATTCTCATAAAATCTTGGGTTATTACAATGGGTGGAGCCCGCTATGGCTCCTCGATGCATCGGTAGGTCTCATGTGACAAACAAGTGTCTTGTCACAAGGCCTTGACAACATCTTATTTGTAGTCTTAGCATAAGGCCTTGACTATGTGGTTATGATAGTCTGGCATTATGCATTCCATCAGTATGAAATTGGTTATTGATATTTCATGTGATCATTCGACTAGTAGAATATCCATGTGAATAAGTAAATGGAATTATTTGATTTTATCTTTGCCATATTATTATGAAGTTCAAGTTTAAAAGGCTTTTTTTCTAGTCTTATACACTACCTTAAATGTTTAGGCTTATTTATGAAAGTTTTCGCTATAATGTTATCCTTACTGAGCATCTGAGCTCACCCCTTTCTATGTTTTATTTTCCCAGGATGCAAAGAAGTATATTATGAGTGACCTCCAGGGATAGTCTATGGGATCTCAGTGTTGTCTATGGAGACAATATAGTTGTAGTTTTCCATTTTATGATATAATGTAAACCTTATGAATATATCTACTACTTCCAAGGCTACTAAAGTAATCAGTCTTTCGAGACATGATTTCCTTGTGATCATGCCAATGTTATGTAATAATGCACCGACTCCGGGTAACTGGGGTCGGGGCATTACAGTTGGTATCAGAGGATGTTTAGTACAAACCTTGGAAACTAGATTTAGATAAACTCTGATTTGAGCACATAGCCCTAAGATAGAATTTGAGGATTAGTATAGAAGAATTTCCGAAAATTTTGGTATTGTATAGATTTTGTGATGTTTCCAAGTAATACATCCCTGTCTGGATACAAGAAGGTAAAGACGGCTCTGGAACAGATGTACCTAGGGGTAAAACCCAAAAAAACCGCTTTGATCTAGACTCGAACGGGAACTGGTGCACGACAACGAGCATTGCTGCACTCTTGGTTACGACACTCCCGGGGGATATGCTTATGATAATTTACATTTTCTTTACAAACCAATTTGAAGTATTTTAATATAAGATGAGAATAAATGACCTTGGTTAATCCTAAGGCGTTTCAAATTGAGAATATGGTGTCATGATATTCTCTAAATGATTTTATGACTACTATTACTCACACAATACTTTCTGGTTTTAGTCAATGGATGGATTCCAAGGAAGTCATAGTAACTTTGAGAATTATGTACAAGGTGAGAAAGGTGGTGGAAATGAGTAGCAAAATGGAATTTTGATAGGCATAAAATATTTTGTGTTCATGACAGATCAGTTTTCCAAAAACATGATCAGCAACATATATATTATCCAACTCCCGGACTCAACAAAGAAGATAAAGGTAATGAATGATAAGAGCTCCAGTAGCGGAGACCATGAAGAAAATAATCCTCAATTTGCATCATGCAGGAAATGTGGAAGGAGACACCCAGGAACGTGTCTCAATGAAACAAAGAAATGCTTTACATGTGGGAAAGAGGGAAATAAAGTGAAGAATTGCCGAGGAAAGTTGAAGAGTACTATGGAAGAAAATAAAAATGGTCCAAAGAATCCATTTATAGTCATTTTTCGTAAATGTAGGGGACCTGGCCATTACCCGAGTTAATGTCCTATTCTATATGATATTTTCTTGGTCAAAGAAGAAGCTATGTGGAAATAAATGGTTGGAGAATTGTTTAAAAGTATTAGTGCTCCTTGTTGATCAGACTACTTTGGACTAATTTTCTCTTGTATTTGTAACCCTGTATTTTTCCATGTGAGAATGATATTTGACGAAGAATTGTCTTTTCTCTTGTGGATATAGTTATAAATAACCATTTGGTTTTATATTATCATTGGGTTTGAGGCAATTATAAGTTATTATATTTTGGGATGAAAATTCAAGGTATGAGATAACATTTGTGGTTAAATTATGTTATGGTTATTTTGAAGAATTTATCTCATTTTGGAAATGTTATAAAATATAGTTTTTTAAAAAGAACAACACGTAGACCGTGTGACAACCCGTCGCATCGGACAAAGCTATGGGAATCAAACCCATAACCAAAGTGCGATTGGGATTTATCGCCTACCACTAGACTACGTGAAGTCCCCGGTAAGTGTGATTAATTATTTTTAGTTAAATGATTTTATTGATCAATAATAAGTTGATTTGGGATCTTATGTCTTATCAAATGAATACCCTTTGTATAGGAAAATGATTCGGTGATTAAGTGATAAACGTTATTTTGGAAGATCTTCGCTTTATTGGGAACACTATATGTCCAAGGAAAATAGAATACTATGGGATTTAATTTGAGGAGTAATGGTGGATTTTATATATGTGTTTATTATGGATTTATAGTGATTTGGGTTATTTATGGAAATTATTAACCAATAATATAGAATATGTAATTAGGTTAATTACTTTTAAATATATGACTTTAAGAGTAGTTGATGTCATTTGAAGATACAATTTAATGTTGAAGACTACATAACCAAATTCTTCTAAGTTTTGGGTTTCAATATTAGTTTGGATTATATTCAAGGATTTTAAGGACAATTGTTTATTGAATAGTATTTATTTAACTTTGGGGTATTGTTGGTTTAGTTTTAGAAATTAAGATTAGTGTTTCTTTCTCTAATGGAATATCATTTTGGGTGATCATCTGATCTTATATTAACTGTTTTGGTTTTGATTAATCTCTAATGAGAAGGTAAATATACAGTTTATCATTCGTGTATCTTGTGATTCTATAGAAGTTTATTCTAGCTCTTCCAGTGTGACCATGTATTCTTGAATACTCATCACTTAAAAAAATGAGTTAGTGGTAGAAATTTATTAAATAATGAAACTCTATTTAAAAATTAATTATATATCTTTATGTTGTTAGTCAATCTCATAAATTAATTCTTCATCTTTACGTAATGTAACATAAAACAAAAAAAATGTTGTCCATTTAATTTTCCTACTGGGAGATATTGATCGTTTGCCCCATCACAAGTTTGTGTTTTTCTTGTTGTTAAATTTCTCCTGATCATGTTTTCTATCCCACTCCATCAGAACTTGACACTTATTTTATCATCGATATCCATGTTTTCTTACATGGAATCCTAGTATGGGTTATCTTGAGTGACCTTGGAACTTCTCTTTCTTTCTTTTAAAATAATAGTTTTATTGACTCTTTTTCCGATGTGGGACTTTCCAGTATATTCCCAAGCCCAATTTTAAAAATTGAGAGGATGAAATTTGTTGAAGGAGGGGAGAATGTATCACCCCAAGCTTCCACGATACGCTTCTCTTTGAATAATACTGTAGCGTGTGTTGTACGCAACATCGAGTTCTAACACACCACAACTAATCAAACTAGCCATTATGAATAGTAATACCCACTTTTTGAAATTTTATAAATTTTACCTTTTAAAATTGACTTCATTTTTGGATTTGAAATATCAAAATTATCTTTTGGTGAATTTTTGGTAGTTTTCTGATAGCTTTCATATTTTGATGAATAGTGAAAATTATTAAATTTTAATTAAAAACAACTTTTAAAATAGAAATAATTAATAGTGATAAATTATGAACTAGAGTGATTTTAAAGTATAATTAGATTATATTTTTACCATTTAATCCAATGTTGGTCATTGGACATAATTTCACATTTAAACTGGATATAAGCAAGTGTCAAACTTTTGATAGTTATTATTTACTAAAAACACGCTTTTTGTTTTGACAACGGGAATTAATTTTAAATTAATTTCTGCCACTTCTATGTTTTGAATTTAGAAAAATGGATTCCATATTTAGAATTAGGAGTTTCAAATTTTGTAAATAGGTAACTTTTATTTTTATACATTTTGAACAATTACATCGGTAAATATTTTATTTACCATGGTTAAAGGGTAAATCCGGTAAATAAGGGTAAAAAAATAATATTATAATAATATTAAATTACCCTAAAACGTGTCCTAGCCTTATTGGTTGATACATTTCCGACCATGGGCATATTTGGGTCTATTTTGGGACCCCATGGAGTCACTTGTAAGTGATAATGACACTTTATATTTATTAAGTTAAAGTAAATACAAAAATTACATAAGTAGATATCTTTTAGGAAAAAAAATTTAAATAGGGTTATATATGTTATATTTTTGACTATAAATATATATTATAAATATAAAAATTTTTCATACATAATGTAATTTTATTTATAATCTTTATACATTGAATAATTAAATTTATTTATGGCACAATAATGATGCAGTATTTTTCTTATTAATGAAAGAACCAAATAATTTGTATTATAAATGTTAAAATAAATATAATTTGAGAGTTTTGATTACATAAAAGAAATTTATTGATTAATATGACATGTTAGGATTTATTAAATTAATTTGTTTCGAATTAATAAAGTTTTTAATACTTCAACAAAAATCAATTATTAAATAGTGTCAAAATTGACATAAATGAGTTTTTAAAACAAATATTATATTATTAATTGATATTTTATTCCTAAAAATCTAAGGTTAGGCAAAAGAACTTATATAATGATAGGTGTGTCATTAATAGACCACTTGGGGGTCACTCGAAAGTATATAGTATGTTTATTAACTATACAATATAAAAATACAAAGAGACATGGTAAATGTCAAACTATTTAACTAAGAGTTAAATCATAAAAAAAAATTAATATAGTGACCCAAATCTGTCTAAAACCTATTGGTTGAGTGGTTTTTGACCTATCCTCGCCTTAAAATTTAAATAATCCACTTTGGAGCCATTATAATCTGAATATGAATTTATTATAAAATAATATTTCTAGATTTTCCTAAGGTGCCCCTCACCCCTCTTATAAAAGGGCACTCCCCCTTCTCACTAATTCACACCTTCAAAGCCTTTTGGATTGGCCAAACTCGGCCCAAATACCCTCTCAACTATCCTCCCTTCATCCTAGAGGCCATCCTTTGGTCATAAATCCAACTTAAGGAGTGATTTTGATCAAATCAAAATAAAGAACCCAAAGAAGATGTAATAATTTCACCACCCTCTTTCAAGTTCTTTTCTTCTTCCACTTCTTCTTTTTTGTTATTTCCATTATAAAATAATAGCTCCAATATCATATATATACTGTGAATTTATTATAAATATGTTACATCCATATTCATTATTCTATTCATCCTTTTAATGACATGTCACCATACATGCGTACGTACGGATTACCGTTTTTCACGTCATGGTGTAATGTTATTCAATACATTATTATTTTAATGGGTTTAATAATGATGTGTAATTCATGTAAATAATAAATATAACATCATAATTATTCTTTATATATGATATATCATCCAATTATATATTATATTAATATCAAAAGAGTGATATTTTTGCTCGTGCGTACGTACGGATTACCGTCTCCACGAACGCGATGAGATTCATTCCCCATCGTATCCATTGAAGACTAAATTTCATTTGATGATTAAAAATAATGTTTAGAGACAAGATATAATTCTTGTTATGAATAAGCTACATCCCATCCATAAAAAATATGGTTCACATAAAAACTAATATAAAGGAAAATGAATCTGTTAACACCCGAAACGATGATAATACTAAGATATTATTAACAAATCAATATTAAAAGATCATATATGATATCTTATTAATGTATATAATTATTGTATAATTCAATTAAAATTATTTCACCATTATACAAAAGTTTAACCTACCCTCTACCAAAGAAAAATTACAAATTAAGGCGTTTCTTATCGCACTTTTAATTCTGTGAGATTTCTATTGTTCACCATTTATTTTTTGCATGTGGTGTGTGTATTGCCCATGATTGTATTCATTATGTAATATAATTTAATTTATGGATATTTAAATCATCATTATATTATCCTTATTTCATGGGTGTATGTTTCGTAAATTACCAAATTGGTAAGAGAATTTGAAATTTCAATTTCCACTCGTTCGGCTTTACGCACACTTCATTGATTATTTTACTCCAAGATTATGTGTGGAATAACTATTCATTTGCTTATGTCATTATTTCCACTCCCATTTATGTGGATATACTTTTGATACAAATAATCACTCCATTGATAATTTCTCAAGTCATCGATATGAACTTGATAAGAGTAAATTTATCGCAATCTCCATTTGTTGAGTTAAATATCCAATTCATTGGTGTTGTTTTTACCGGAATATGTGTGAATGTCCTTTGATTGATTTACACTGAATATCCAATCATATTGACTGTATTTCTATTTTTCACATGTAATTATGTCATTTATTTATCTCTAACCTAATGATACGGTCTTTATAATACATTTCATCTCAAATTACATTCCATTGAGACTTCTTTGTTGTTATACACCAAATCACATTATACGGTGTATATAATGTACTTTGACATAATATATCATGAATAAATTTATTATCATTATATTACAATGTTTTTATTACCTCAATTATTTGTATTCAGGTGTCTCACTTTTGGTTAGGAACGCTATCTAAAATATCATTTTAAATGTTTTAAAGATTTATTATTCTAAACATTTCTCATTAATGTCCATGTTTTAAAAATGGTTTTAAGGATTTATTTATATGGACATTGAAGTTTTAAAATTAAAATTCCTTTTAAAAGTTTCAAAGTGGTGTGGGAAACTTTGATTCAAAAATCTGTTTTTAAATGGATTCTTGATAAATAGTGTGACTTTTAAATGTTTTCAAGAAAAAGGGAGGTATTTCTCTCAAATAGTTTTGATGATTATTTTAATATATGTCAATATCATTCATTATTCTTGATTGAGGTTAATATGTTACAATATAATCTTTCATATTGTATTTAATGAGTTATGTTTCACTGTGGATGTGCTATTTTTGTACCATTCATGGTTTGTGGATAAAGTATTGACATTTCGTATGCAAATTTAATATAAAGGTTTATGTTATGTTTAAACCTGTTCATATGAGGAATGAATTGGACTTAGTAAGTGACGAGTGGAGACCTCTATAGCTCCTCGATGCATCGGTAGGTCTCATGGGACAGACTAGTGTCTTAGCACAAGGCCTTGACAAAATCTTATTTATAGTCTTTGCACAAGGACTTGACTATGTGGTTATGATAGTATGGCATTATGCATTCCATCATTATGTAAGTAGTTATTGATATTTCATGTGATCATTCGACTAATATAATTTCCATGTGAATAATTAAATGGAATTATTTGATTTTATCTTTTTCATATTATGCTGAAGTTCAAGTTTAAAAAGCTTTTGTTCTAGTCTTATACACTACCTTAAATGATTATTCTTATTCATGAAAGTTTCTGCTATAATGTTATCCTTACTGAGCATCTGAGATCACCCCTTTCTATGTTTTATTTTCCTAGGATGTATAGAAGAATATTATGACTGACCTCCAGGGATATTCTATGGGATATCAGTGTTGTCTATGGAGACAATGTTGTTGTAGTTTTCTATTTTATGATGTAATGTAAACCTTATGAATGTATCTAGTACTTCAAAGGCCAAAAAACTAATCAGACTTTCGAGAAATGATCTCCTTGGGATCATTCCAATGTTATGTAATAATGCACCGACTCTGTGTAATGAGGGTCGGGGCATTACAGTTGGAATCAGAGGATGTTTATTACAAACCTTGGAGACCAGATTTAGATAAACTCTGATTTGAGCACATAGCCCTAAAATAGAATTTGAGGATTAGTATAGAAGAACATCCTAGAATTTTGGTATTGTATAGATTTTTTGAGTTTTCTAAGTAATACATCCATGTCTGGATACGAGCAGGTAGAGGCGGATCTGGTACAGATGTACCTAGGGGTAAAACCCGAAAACACCACTATGAGCTAGACTCGAACGGGAACTGGTGCACGACAACTGGCCTTGTTACACTCTTGGTTACGACACTCCCGGGGATATGATTATGATAATTTACATTTTCTTTGCAAACCAATTTGATGTATTTTAATATAAGATGAGAATAAATGACCTTGGTTAATCCTAAGGTGTTTCAAATTGAGAATATGGTGTCATGATATTCTCTAAATGATTTTATGATTACTGTTACTCACACAATGCTTTCTGGTTTTAGTCAATAGCTGGATTCCAAGGAAGTCATAGTGTCTTTAAGAATGATGTACAAGGTGGGAACGGTGGTGGAAATGAGCAAAAAAATGGAATTTTGATAGGCGTAATAGATATCGTGTCCATGCCAAATCATTTTTCTAAAAACATGATCAACAACATATATATTAACCAACTCCAGGACTCAAAAAAGAAGAGAAAAGTGATGAATGATAAGAGTTGCACCAGTAGAGAGCATGGAGAAAAGAATCCTCAATTTTCATCATGCAGGAAATGTGGAAGGAGACACCCAGAAAAGTGTCTCAATAGAACAAAGAAATGATTTACGTGCGATAAAGAAGAAAATAAAGTGAATAATTTCCGAGGAAAAATGAAGAGTACTATGGAAGAAAATAAAAATGGTCCCAAAAATCAATTTACAGTCAATTTCCGTAAATGTAGGGGACCTGGCCATTACCCGAGTGAATGTCCTATTCAATAGGATATTTTCTTTGTCAAAGAAGAAGCTATGTGGAAATAAATGGTTGGAGAAATGTTTAAAAGTATTAGTTCTCCTTGTTGATGAGATTATGTTGGAATAATTTTCTCTTGTATTTGTAACCCTGTAGTTTGCCATGTGAGAATGATATTTGATGAATACTTATCTTTTCCCTTGTAGATATAGTTATAAATAACCATTTGGTTTTATTTGATCATTGGGTTTGAGGCAATTACAAGTTATTATATTTTTGGATGAAAATGAAAGGTATGAGATAACATTTGTGGTTAAATTATGTTATGGTTATTTTGAGGAATATTTCTCATTTTGTAAATGTTATAAAATATAGTTTTTGAAAAAGGACAACACGCAGACCGTGTGACAACCCATCGCGTCAGACAAAGCTGTGGGAATTGAACCCACAACCAAAGTGTGATTGGGATTTATCACCTACCACTGCACTACGTGAAGTCCCTGGTCAGTGTGAATAATTATTTTTAGTTAAATGATTTTATTGATCAATAATAATTTTATTTGAGATCTTTTGTCTTATCAAATGAATACCCTTAGTATAGGAAAATGATTCGGTGATTAAGTGATAAATGTTATTTTCGAAGATGTTCGCTTTGTTGGGAACACTATATTCCCAAGGAAAATAGAATCCTATGGGATTTCATTTGAGGAGTAATGGTGGATTTTTATCTATGTTTTTATTGAGGATTTATAGTGATTTTGGTTTTTTATAGAAATTATTAACCAATAATAGAGAATATGTGATTATGTTAATTACTTTTATGTATGTGACTTTAAGAGTAGTTGATGTCATTTGGAGATACAATTTAACGTGGAAGACTACATAACCAAATTATTCTAAGTTTTGGGTTTCAATATTAATTTGGATTATATTGAAGGATTTTAAGGACAATTGTTTATTGAATGGTATTTATTTAACTTTGGGGTATTTTTGGTTTAGTTTTAGAAATTAAGATTAGTGTTTCTTTCTCTAATGTAATATCCTTTTGGGGGATCATCATATCTTATACTAACAATTTTAGTTTTGATTAATCTCTAAATATAAGGTAAATATACAGTTTATCCTTTGTGGATCATGTTATTCTATAGAAGTTTATTCTAGATCTTCCAGTGTGACCATGTCTTCTTGAATACTCATCGTTTAAAAAAATGAGTTAGTGGTAAAATTTATTAAAGAATGAAACTCTATTTAAAAATTTAGTATATATCTTTATGTTATTATTCAATCTCATAAATTAATTCCTCATCTTTATGTAATGTAACATAAAACAAAAAAAATGTTGTCCATTTACTTTTCCTACTGGGAGACTAATGACTGTTTGTCCCATCACAAGTTTGTGGTTTTCTTATTGTTAACTTTCTCCTGATATTTTTTTCTAGCCCTCTCCATCAGAACATGACACTAATTTTTTCATACATATCCATGTTTTCCTACATGGAATCCTAGTATGGGTTATCTTGGGTGACGTTTGTACTTCTCTTTCTTAATTTTCAAGTGACAGTTTTATTGACTCTTTTTCTGATGTGGGACTTTCCATTATATTCCCAATCCCAATTTTAAAAATTGCGAGGACGAAATTTATTTAAGGAGGGGAGAATGTAACACCCCAAGTTTCCATGGTACACTTTCCTTTGAATAATACAGTAGCGTGTGTTGTACGTATCTTCACGTTCTAACACACCACAACCAATCAAACTAGCCATTATGAATAGTAATACCCACTTTTTGAAATTTTATAAATTTTATCTTTCAAAACTGACTTCACTTTTGGATTTGGAATATCCAAATTATCTTAGGGTTAATTTTTTTTACTTTTATGATAGCTTTCATATTTTTACGAATAGGGAAAATTACTAAATTTTAATTAAAAACAACTTTTTTAATTGAAATAATTAATAGTGATAAATTATGAATTTGAGTGATTTTAAAGTATAATTAGATTATATTTTTACAATTTAATACAATTTCGGTCATTGGACATAATTTCACATTTAAACTGCACATAAGCAAGTGTCAATCTTTTGATAGTTATTATTTATTAAAAACATGCTTTTTGTTTTGACAACGGAAATTAATTTTAAATTAATTTCTGTCACTTCTGTGTTTTGAATTTAGAAAAATGGATTCCATATTTAGAATCTGGAGGTCCAAATTGTGAAAATAGATAACTTTTATTTTTATACATTTTGAATTATTACTTCGGTAAATATTTTATTTACCATGGTTAAAGGGTAAATCTGGTAAATAAGGGTAACAATATAATATTATAATAATAATAAATTACCCTAAAATGTATCCTAACCTTATTGGTTGATACATTTCCTACCATGGCCATCTTTGGGTCGATTTTGGGACCCCATGGAGCCACTTGTAAGTGAAAATGACACTTTATATTAATTAAGTTAAAGTAAATTAAAAAATGACATAAGCATATATCTTTTAGAAAAACAATTTTTACATAGGGTTATATATGTTATGTTTTCGAATATAAATATTCATTATAAATATAAAACTATTTCATACATAATGGAATTTTATTTATAATTCTCAGACATTAAATAATTAAATTTATTTATGAAACAATAATGATACGGTATTTTCCTTATTAATGAAAGAATCAAATAATTTGTATTATGAATGTTAAAATAAATATAATTTGAAAGTTTTGATTCCATCCAATAATTTTATTGGTTAATATGATAGTTTAGGATTTATTAAATGAATTTTTTTATAATTAATAAAGTTGTTAAGACTTTAACAAAAATCAATTATTAAATAGTGTCAAAATTGACGTAAATGAGTTTTTAAAACAAATATTATATTATTAATTGATATTCTATTTCAAAAAATCTAAGGTTCGGCAAAAGAAATTATATAATGATAGGTGTATTATTAATGGACCACTTGGGGGTCTTTTGGAAGTATATAGTATGTTTATTAACTATATAATATAAAAATACAAAGAGACATGGTAATGGTCAAACTATTTAACTAAGAGTTAAATCCAAAAGATAAAGTAAATATAGTGACCCAAACCTATATAAAACCTATTTTTTGAGTTTTTTTTGACCTATACCCACCTTAAAATTTATTTAATAAACTTTGGATCCATTAAAAACCTAATATGAATTTATTATAAAATAATATTTCTAGCTTTTCCTAAGGTGCCCCTCACCCCACTTATAAAAGGGCACTCCCCCTTCTAACTAATTCACACCTTTAAAGCCTTTTGGATCAAAAAAACTCTGACAAAATACCCTTTCAACTATCCTCCCTTCATCCTAGAGGATATATTTGGTCATAAATCCAAATTAAGGATTCCTTTTGATCAAATCAAAAGGAAGAACCTGAAGAAGAGGTAATAATTTCACCACCCTCTTTCAAGTTATTTTCTTCTTCCACTTCTTATTTTTTGTTATTTCCATTATAAAATTAATAACTACAGTATCATATATATACTATGAAGTTATTATAAATATGTTAGATCCATATTTATTATTCTATCCATCCTTTGAATGACATGTCACCATATGTGCGTACGTACGGATTACCGTCTCCACGTCGTGGTGTAATTGTTATTCAATACTTTATTTTTAAATGGGTATAATAATGATGTGTAATTCATGTAAATAATAAATATAACATGATAATTATTCTTTATATATTATATAATATCCAATTATATATTATTTTAATATCAAAATAGTGATATTGTTGCTCGTGCGTACGTACGGATTACCGTCTCCACGAACGCAATGAGATTCATTCCCCATCGTATCCATTCAAGACTAAATTTCATTTGATGATTAAAAATAATGTTTATAGAAATTATATAATTCTTAGTATGAATAGGATACATCCCATCCATAACAAATATGGCTCACATAATAAATAATATAAAGGAAAATGAATTCGTTAACAACCGAAACGACGATAATACTAAGATATTTTTAACAAATCAATGTTAAAAGATCATATATGATATCATATTAATTTATATAATTCCTTTATAATTCAATAAAACTTATTTCACCATTATACAGGAGGTTAACCTACCCTCAACCAAGGAAAAAGTACAAAGTAAGGGGTTTCTTATCTCACTTTTAATTCCGTGAGATTTCCATTGTTCACCACTTATTTATTGCATGTGGTGTGTGTACTTCCCATGATTGTATTCATTGTGTAATATAATTCAATTTATGGATATTTACATCATCATTTTATGATCCTTTTTTCATGGGTGTATGTTTCGTAAATTACCAAATTGATAAGGGAATTTGAAATTTCAATTTCCACTCATTCGGCTTTACACATACATCATTGATTGTTTTACTCCAAGATAATGTTTCGAATCACTATTCATTTTCGTATGTCATAATTTCCACTCCCATTTTTTTGGATATAATTTTGATACACATAATAACTCCATTTATAATTTCTCAAGTCATCGATATGAACTTGATAAGAGTAATTTTAACTCAATCTCCATTTGTTGAGTAAAATATCAAATTCACTGGTGTTGTCTTTATAGGAATATGTGTGAATGTCCTCTGATTGATTTACACTGAATATCCTATAATATTGAGTGTATTTATATTTTTCACACATAATTATGTCATTGATTTATTATTAAACAAAGGGTATAGTCTTTATATGGGATTTCATCTCAAATTACATTCCATTGAGACTTCTTTGTTATTATACACCAAATAACTTAATAGGGTGTATATAATGTACTTTGACATAGTATATCATGAATACCTTTATTCTCATGATATTAAAATGTTTTTATTACCTCAATTATTTGTATTTTGGTGTCTCTCTTTTGGTTAGGAACTCAAACTAAAATATCATTTTAAATGTTTTAAAGATTTATTATTCTAAATATTTCTCATTAATTTCCATGTTTTAAAAATGGTTTTAAGGATTTATTTATATGGACATTGAATTTTTGAAATTAAAATTACTTTTAAAAGTTTCAAAGTGGTGTGGGACACTTTGATTCAAAAATCTATTTTTAAATGGCTTCTTGACAAATAGTGTGACTTTTAAATTCTTTCAAGAAAAAAGGGGGTATTTCTCTCAAATAGTTTTGATGATTATTTTAATCTATGTCAATATCCTTCATTATTCTTGATTGAGGTTAATCTATTACAATAAAATCTTCCATATTGTATTGAATGAGTTATGTTTGACTGTGGATGTGCTATTTTTATACCATTCAAGGTTTGTGGATAAAGTATTGACATTTCGTATGAAATTTTTAATAAGAATGTTTATGTTATGTTTAAACTTGTTCATATGAGGAATTCATTGGACTTAGTAAGTGACGGGTGGAGCCCACTATAGCTCCTCGATGCATCGGTAGGTCTCATGAGCCAAACTAGTGTCTTGGAACAAGGCCTTGACAAAATCTTATTTGTAGTCTTGGCACAAGGCCTTGACTATGTGGTTATGATAGTCTAGAATTATGCATTCCATCATTATGAAAGTGGTTATTGATATTGAATGTGATCATTCAACTAGTAGAATATACACGTGAATAAATAAATGGAATTATTTGATTTTTATCTTTGCCATATTATGCTGAAGTTCAAGTTTAAAAGGCTTTTGTTATAGTCTTATACACTACCTTAAATTTTTGTGCTTATTTATAAAATTTTCCACTATATTGTTATCCTTACCGAGCATTTGATCTCACCCCTTTCTATGTTTTATTTTCCCAGGATGCAAAGAAGTATATTATGACTGACCTCTAGGGATAGTCTATGGGATCTCAGTGTTGTCTATGGAGACAATGTTGTTGTAGTTTTCCATTTTATAATGTAATGTAAACCTTAGAAATGTATCTAGTACTTCCAAGTCTACTAAACTAATCGGTCTTTCGGGATATGATTTTCTTATGATCATGCCAATGTTAGGTAATAATGCAACGACTCAGGGTAACTGGGGTCAGGGCGTTACAACCAATTGATACTGAGAATCGCTTCGTAAGTCCTCAATGATTCCACCAAGAGGTTCTAACCAAAAATATCACCTCCAAGGGTAAGATCACACTATCTGCAAAGGTGTGTGATCATCGAGTCTCCTACCATAGGTGCCTCCAAGCGTAAGTATTGAGTCAACAACTTTACCAGAATCACAAGGTTTTGCACAAGACATCTGGTGATGAATGAATGACTTGCACAAATGTCTATAAGTATGACAGCTAAGGTAGAGAAGACACAAATCATACCTGGGATCATCCCTAGAGTCCCTGGGTTATATGCATCGACTACATTTATATTTCCTTGCCCCTATCCCCCAGCTCCCTGAGCCGGGTGCGGAAATCCTGGGGGTGGTGGTGGAAGTAGATCAAAGCGTCTTCTACCACATAAAACTCTCCCTACTCCTTTGCCACGTCCACTGCCTGGAAGGTCTGTCTGGTCTACTCTCTATCTCTACCTCTATGGTCCATCCACCGCCTCCATGTCAGTAGCTCAACGGGTCAGAAAATATCTAGTGAGATGTCCCCTACCATCGCACGAGTAGCATCACCTCTCCCTAGGCTGACTAGACCCAGCCTGAGAGCCCTAGACTATCGAACCCCTATCTTGGGTCCTCCTGTGAATTCTCCTATGTCCTGATCCCTATGCCTGATGTCGGCTCCCTACTACTGAGGTCTCCGCACCTTCCTGCCTGCTGATGACTGTCTTCGGTTATCTCTACTCTTCCAAGAAGCTCCCGATCACCAAGGCTCACTCGAGCACTCCAGTATAAGTTGGAATTCAAAGAGGCATGACACTAGCTCGGATTTCCCATCGTATACCTCATTATAAGGTCCAAGATCTAATGTATTGATCCCTAACTATATCCATAGAGTACCTGGCGAGGTTGGTGAACCCTGATGAATAGTTATCCACCGTCAAACTGTCCTACTGAAGCTGAAGAAGCTCTTGGATACACAGTGATCTTATCATAACTGGTGAGAACTCTTACCTAAAGAGTCACTCAAACTCCGTCTACAAAATAGTCTCCTTGTCGTGAGTCTATGTGGTCAAACTCCACCATTATCCCGCCGAACCATGAAGATGTCTTGCACCTAGGATCACCATCTGATCTTCTGGTGTCCTCATGAGATGTAAAACTTTGGTCACCACCTCAATAAATTCCACAGCCACCTATGGGTCAGGCTCATCTCAGAACATGAGGGGTCTCTGTCTCTGGAACTCATGGAGTGCGCCCATCCTGCGCCCCTCTTCATTTGATTCTGCAAGTACCATGAGCTACTCCACTAGTGGTGGTATAGTAGGTGCACCGCCTAGAGGAAACGCCTAGAGAACTGGTCCTTATATCAAAGCATCGTCACTGAGGGGGTCATCCTCTTGATCACGCTGCTGAATCCTAGTAGGTATGTGTCGCGGAGGAATACTGTAAGGAACAAGATGTACCATGGTCAAGAGTATATCTGGATAGCTGACACAATGGGCAAGGAAGACACAACCCATTCCTATATGATTCATGTACCAATCTATTATTTCACTAAAACTATTGTTTTCATGTACTGAGTCGAAAAGAGGGTTATCATAGTACCAGTGTATCGATAAGTCGGCTGCCCACACCAATACAAGAATCTCTGGCCTGAAATCCGATCTCAAAACACATAACATTGTTTCCCCAAACCAATATCATAGACTCTTGGTTCTAAGGTAGAACCGACCACCTCTGATACCACTTTGTCACAACCCATCTCGGTGGGGCCCATGTCGCGACTCCCCAAGCCCACCCCAATAGGCCAGGGGCTGGTGACTAGCACTGAGTAGACATTTTACTAACATGGAAGGCATTGCCTAAGTACTTGGACACACGCACACATCTCCAAGCCCACAAATTCTGAAATGTAAAAACCACTAAGGAAAAAAATGCATGCATACAACAAAACCCAACCAAAATAATACGACGGAATTAAGGTACTGAAATTAAATTGGGCCAAAATACAAGCCCACAAAAAACAAGAAAAAAAGAGGTCAAAAACTAAAAAGTATAACCTGTAAACACAAAGAGGTACTGGGATAACTGCTCATAGCCGTAGGAACACCTCATCCAGTAAGGAACTCAGAAAGATCAGTCATGTCCTAGTCTTCCCTAAACTCTGTCTAAAGGTTTCTCATCTGCACAAGATACAATACGTGCGGGCAAAGACTATGCAGGGGTGAGTGTAACAATACTTAGTAGAGGACCCTGAATACCACAAAGTAATACAAAAAGGAAAGGTATATTTATCTCTACACAATATATGTCTACTGAATATATAATAGGTGAACAAAATCCAGATATACTCAAAACCTAGACCCATGGTCTAGAGACAAGTCCAAAACTGTACCCCCCCCCCCCCACTAGGGATTCAATTTGAAGATTCCATGAAGCACTTGTCCAAGAAAACTCACTCCATCATTCTGATAGCTCTGATGACGTCTTTACGAGAAGTACTGTCTGTCGAGAAAAGTCAAGATTTATAGATACACTCATTCTGGGAGAACAGACTCTTGAGTGAAGAAAAATCTCGATATATAAATGAGGATCACTGTCAGGGCCTTGGAGGATACCACAACTCATCTGGATTCACCTTTTATGTAGATGATCGATGCCATTTGGGGACAGTCACATCGATATCTGACTCTACCTAGGGTCAATAATGGATAAAGAATCTCACTTCGGGCCTCTCAGAGAGATACATGACTCTATCTCAGAATGTCTTAAAGAACGGATCATACCCCTCAAAAAGGAAATGATACCTAATCTTCAGGGGAATGATAAAAAGGGGCACTAACCCAAACAAAACATTTCCAAGATAAGGCAGAAAATAATATCAAGTCATGTACTAAGAAGTACACGGCATGTAGAATTGTCACATGCCTTGTCTTCTGACCCCGGGTACTGCCCGTGTACAACGGCATGTGTTGTAAGGTTGGTCATGTAGAAGAAGGTATACACAACGTGTAAGAGAGTGACATGTCGTGTTCCTCTATTTGGGGGGGGTGGTGGATCTTTGTACACTTACCATGTGTTTGTACATGGCTTCAACCCATGTGTTACAACTCTTATATCAGGTACATAGGGTAACCCATGCATTTGGCATGGTCTGGCCGTGTGGTAGAGTACATGGTTGTGTACTCCGCCCCGTGTCCGTGTATCCCCTGGATACATGATGAGTCCTATGTCAGGATCCACACGTCGGGTTCTTTAGAGAACACACCCTTTCATCTCTTTACACACCGCATAAACCTATCCGCCACATAGCCAAGCCTACACGCCGTGTTCTTCGGGATACACGCCATGTTTACTGGAAATTTCCAGAATCATGAACCTCCACCATCGTGCCATGGGTGGAGCTCTGATCTTCGATTTGGCCGTCCCTTTGCCATGAAACAAGAATATTAAGGTTTCCCCAACATCCCAAAGTCATATCCATTGTTTTTTGGTCTCCGATCGGCCCAGAAAACGCGTATCGGTCCACCCACGTGAAGAACGCTTGAAAAACAGTCTCCCCCAATCTGAGCTAATTCGTCGTCCTATATTGTCGTCGCACCTCCGTTGAGTGGTCGCGATGTCGGGTATCCAGTTTCGGATCATTGCATTATGAAACGGACACACAATGATCCATTGTTTGTCATCTTGTGAAAAACACTAAGAACACGAAGAAAATAAGAAGAAAATCCAATAACAAAATAAGAACAAACCTCACTTTCATTCGTCACGGCGTTAATCCAATCCCGTTAGAAGGTTTTAAATGGGAGTAAATTAAAATCACAAAACATGGAATAAAATTCTCCCAAGAATAAACCCAAAGAAGCCCTCACGCAAAAACAATGATGTGCAGATCAAACAATTCTTAGTTTGATCCGTATTCACCATTAAATTCAAAGGACAGGGAATAAAAACAACTTTAAAATATAACCCATACCTCAGGGAGGGATTGATCACTGATGAAGGTATTGCATTGTCGTCATCATCGAGATCCTTCAACTATGTTGGCGTAGCGATTCACACTTTTGATTCATAGTCATTCGTCACCGAGAGTTCTCCCCAAAGTTTGAATAATTTACTAGAGTTTCTCTCAATCTTCTGCCAATGACCAACATTCAATTATCCCATTAAAAGGAGGAAACACATTTCTTTGTCCCATTGTGTTGTGGCATTAATGAGTCAGTGTTTCTGTTTCAAAGTCATTATGGCATGATATTAATTATCGAAATAGATGCCCCATCGTTATGTTGTAGCACATGTTTCCAAATAAAATAAAAGAAAATAAACCTTTTGAATTATTTTATTTTATTTGATTTTACTAAAAACGTCTGAAAATTAACTTTTTCCATCAACTCGCGTCTATCGAGGTTATACATGTTTTTAGGTAAACTCATCATCCTGGATGCAATGGTTCCCTTGGATTTTTATTCTGGGAATCTATTTGGAAACTTCCACAACCACGAACACCCTCCAACTTATTTAGCCAAAAAAAAATTCAAACCGCCATTCCGAGCTCATCGGGCCTCGGAATGACGTGCCATCTCTGCACTTGGTCTCGTAATAATTCCATACCATATTTACAAATAATAAATGGAAAATCTCATACATTACAAGAGAGTGAAATAATATTTTATAAACATCCATTGATTTCTATTTCAACAAGTTCAACTCAATAATAATAGATTTAGAGAAACAAGTATATATGATATTTTTTACTCATCATTAATCTTATTTAAGAGAGATAAAAACAAACATTTAGATTTAAAAATTATTGTATTCATAAATATTTTTATGAGTTTTGAAAATGATTTTCTAAAAATTATAAATGTATAAAATTTCATGTATTTTAATAAAAAAATAATATTAATATTATGAAAAGTGCCTATTCTTTTAGAAATATGATTTTAAAATTTGGAAATTGAGAGAAAACAATTTCAAAATAAATTATTAATTAATTTTAAAATAAAACATATCTCATAAAAAATTTAGAATTATAATAGATAATACTCCTCCTTAAAAGATAGCATAAGTGATATAAAGGGATCATAACCATGAATAACTAAAAGAATAAAATAAGAATTTCCATATTTAAAAATAAATTATGTTTTAAAAAGACATGAAAAGGAGTTAAAAATAACTCAAGAAATTTATAGATAAAATAAATAATGTCACAATATAACCATTCCCAATTCACCTTTAGTGAAATTGAAATGATCAAGGGATAAAGGCTTTGTTAGGTCTACTAGGTCGAATACCCTGAGAGGATGGTGAATCAGGGTATGATCGATTAAAACTTTTCCTCATTAAGATATTGTTTTGTTGTTATAAAAAACTCAATTATCTCTTACTCCTATATCAATTTACGAATAGATATAAAATCATGCAAAGGAAATAGTAATTTTTACTTGGTTCACCTTCACTGGGCTACGTCCAAGGATCATACAATGACAATGTTATGATATACCAAATTCAGTATGGATCACTACCAAAAATGAGTACAATTTTTGGGCTAGACCTTTTGTGCTCAGGCTCACTGGCTTTACAAAGTTTAGGGTCTACTCACTACATTCCCATGGGTCACTCTCTATGCCACTATCTCTGGCTCACTACGGATGGAAAGGGTCATCGTCATCCTCTTCCTTCACTCATTTCTCTTAGAAAGGAATCCACTCACGGTTTATAGACTTATAGGTCAAACACAGTTTATGGACACGTATGTCCATTAATTTTCATGAATTCATGCATCCTCAATTGTAGGTAGATGCTCTTTTGAAGATAATTTTTCACCCGTAGATGAATTCCACCTTCCCGAATATTGTTAGATACCAAAAAAATACTTTCTCAAAATGTTTGTAATCTTCTTCAAGATCCCTAGTGTGTTTCATGAACAACATGAATCATTTTCGTACTATGTACTAGGAAATGTAAACATAACATTCCCTTCATGTACAGATACCTCTTCCGGAAACAGTTATCTCTTTCACAAACTGCTGCCTTGGTTCCGCCTCTGTGAACTGCCCTCTATCCGCGAATTGTTCTCTATTCATGGAATATCTTCACTTCTATGTACTGGATATCCCCCTCCACATACTACTTGTGGAACTCTCCCTCTCACATACTGGAGATTCCTCCTCTGCGTACCGAGTCAACTCCTTCCATGTACCGAACTTCCTTCTCTACGTACCAGACATCCTTTGCAAATTAATAATCCTCGCAAACACCTTCGGCAAAATTACTTCTATGCGAACCACATTAGGTTTCACAGAATTCTTCCTTGTGAACCTCCTTTAGACTTTTCGAAAATCTTGTATCAAAATGATGTTCTAATTATATTCTATATCCATAGTAATCGATGGGATTAACAATTATTATATAGGAATAGATGTCCACAAAAACTGTTAATCTAAGATTTACCAAATCTTCAATCCAGCCTTCACAGCGTACTAATCCTTTTGTTGCCGTGAATCACAAGTCACCCAAGAACCATTTCTCCCAACCAATCTGCATACTATCTTTGTTCCTACGTGGATTATATCCTTGGCCGACATCAAGCCACCCATATACCTCAACGTCTTCTACAATGAACTATTTTTTATTTCTCAAACTGCTCCAGCGTACGACATCCTCCGCTCGGCGTACCTTTCCCAGAACATGGTATGTGGTCCATGAATTGTGGTATGAGGTTCTCATATTTTTCCTATTTTCTTCAATGTTCTTTATATAGTTCACTCCTATGAAGAAATCCTTCCTTTTCCAATATCAAACTCTTCATTTTGAGGCCCAAAAAATTAGAAAAATTGGGAAACTGCACCACCTTAAAAAAATGTCTTTGTAAAACACCATCCATACTCATTTGTGGTTATATATCTTTTTCAACAAACACAACCACACCCAAAAAATACCAATAGGAGACCTTGAGGGATTTTTTCCCAACATGTTTGTTAAAAATATCAATGATTTGACATTTAGTTGTGGAAAAAGGCAATAAGATATCACTTTTTTAGAAGTGATCTCTTTGGAAATTATGATGAAGTTCAGTGTGTTTGCTATGAGATTATTGTATATGATTTTTAAAGATATTTATGGTGCTCGTACTGTCAAAATTGATAGGGATATGGTTTATTGTTAGCCGAAGTCCAAGAGAGTGTGTTTTATTCATAGTATTTGAACACAAAAAACTCTTAATGGATATGTATTACACTTTGGAACTAGAAAGAGAAACATGATTTTAGTTTGTACTACTCCATGAGATGATGGATTTTTCTAGTAGATAAAAAGTTCCACTATTACTTTTTCTATCAAGTTAGCATCCACTAATATCAATATCAGGAAAATAAGTTAATTGAAAAGAGATTTCTTTTGGATGGAATAAATTGATACTTTTATAATCTTTTATGTAATGAAAAATTATTTTGATAGATTTGAAATGAGATTCCTTTCTATTTGATAGAAATTGATCACATGGAAAAACACTAAAAATGATATATGGGTGGTACGTGTCAAGGTAAATTAAATTATCAATCATAGTTCGATAAATCTTGTTTTCAACCATCATACCCACTTCATCCAAAATTAACTTACAATTTATACTAATGGGAGTACTAATTTCCTTAGCATGGTCCATTCTGAATCATTTTAAAAGTCCATTGATGTATTTTCATTGGTTTAAAAATATTTCATCATTTTTTTAAGAAATTTTTAATATGAGGATTAATTTACATTCACCTATAAATATTATATCAAAATACTTCTTAATTAAATTAAAAAAATTTAAAAAAAGATTTTTTTCATTGGTAGATCCAAAAATAACATCATTAATGTAAGTTTTAAATAATAAAATAGCATTTGATATGTATTTTAAAAAAATATTTGAGTTGTCTTTTCCCAATTTAATATCATTAAAAATAATATAATTTGAAATAAATTTTTTTCAAGATCTAGGGTCTTATTTTAAACTATAAATATCTATGGTATATTTGAAAAAAAATTGAAAAAGAAGATTTTCAAAACCATGTGGTTATTCCAAAAATACATTTACAGAAATAAAACCATTTACAAACTTTCTTTTAAAATCTATTTCAAAGAGTTTATAATTTAGATTAGAATAGAATTACAACATAATTATATTGGATTTGAGTAGAGTGATGGGTGAAAATATTTCACCATTGTTTATTCCTTCTACTTAGTTATAATATTTTGTAACTAAATGAGATTTATTTCATGTAATATTACTAGATTTTCCTAGTTTATTTCAAAAAAACCATTTAGATATTATAATGGTTTGATTATTAGGTATTTCCATGATATTACGTACATAATTTAAATTGCAATGATTAAGTTACACTTGTATGGAAAGTATCCGATTTTTACCATTAAGGGCATCGTTAAGGTTTTGGGGTCCTAGGTGAGAGAAAAATGCTATGTGTTAAATCTCATTTAACACTGATCTACAAGTATGTGTTCCCACTTATAAATCACTAATGATATTTTCAATGAGATGGTCATTAGATTTTTTTTAAAATTTGGAAGATAATTTTAAGGATATAATTATTCGTCTTCAACTTATTTAGTTTTAAAAGGTTCATTTAAAACATGAAAAACATTTTGAGGAATATATTTAGGAAATTTTTCATAAAACACATCATGGGTTGATTCTATCTCTATTTTAGTCATTTTTTTTAAATATATGGACTTATTTTCTTCATTTAGAGTAAAAAATAACAATACCTTCATGGGATTTATAATTGAATTTAACAAGATTATCTTAGGAGTTTAAAATAAATCATTTTCAACCAAATAAATAAAAGATCCACTTTATGTTTTCTATTAAGCTGATGTTTATAAGGGGTTTTCTTAAGAAAATATCTAATGAGAATGTGATTAATGATATGTCATGTAGTATCTATTGGCTTGGCTCAAAATATATTAGAATATAAAATTCATTAAAAATAGTTTGATATCTTTCATGGATTATTTGACTTCACCTCTATACTTCCCTTTTTGTTGATGGGTTTAAGGAGAAGAAAAAAAATAATTATATCATTCAAACGAAAAAAAATTATTAAATTAATTATTATTGAATTCTCCTCCCTGCTCACTTATAATTTAAATAATTTTAAAACCTTTTACATTTTCAACAATTTTAGAAACCATGATGATGTATTTTTATATTTTAATCTTATGAAATAAGAAATATGCTCATGTTAATCTTGTAAATTGATCAAAAATTATAAAATTATAGGTTTTTCCTCCTACACTTTCTATTTGATTAGGGTAAAAAATTTCAAGATAAATCATTTCAATATATTTTTAAGAAGAAATAAAAATTTTAGTTATAAAAGAGGATTTTTTTTCTTACTATACTGGAATGCTTCACAAACCAAGTCAACTTTGAAATTCAATTTTGGATGATCTCATAGTAGTTGATATCAATTGAGTTTTATGAGAGAGTGAGTGTTATAATGACCATGGAATCAGTGAAAAATACAAGAATTACAAACTTATGCATTCAAACATTTGATGTTTTGGCTAAGAGGATATTTTAAATTAATATTATAAAAAAATTTAAATCAAGAAGTGGTAAAAAAAAGTTTTCCTTTTGATTAAAAACTATAAAAAAATAATTTTAAAAAAACAATTTTAAAACCTCAATCACATAATTGACTAATACTTTATAAATTTAGTTCCAATAATTTTATGAATAAAACATTTTTAAATAATTTTGATTTAGAAAAATCAATGCCACCTTCACCAATTATCTTACCCTTATAATTATCACAAAAGTGATGCGACCTCCTTTAAGTTTGTTGATTTGATTGAATTTAGGGAGGTGGAAACTCATGTGTATCAAGAAACTATAATATAAGTACAAATTTACTATTTGTTTTTTCTTGGAAGACACTTTTCCTATAAAATTAAACAATTGATGGTTTTGGTACCCACATAAACATGGGTCCACTTACATTATCCAATAAAGATTTTGGAATATAGATTACTTTATAATGTTTTATTTTGTAAAAATTAGAAGTGATATTTATTTACTTTAGTCTTGAATGATCAATTATTTTGAAATCATTAAAAAAATTCTTTCAAAATACTTTTTATGAAACTAGTTTTAGATTGATTCATAAAGGTTCTCACACAATTGGTGTAACCAAAGTTGACCCGATATTTTCTAGGTTTTTGAGATCGAAAATTTCTATTTAAATTTTCTTCACCTTTGGTGAACATAAAAATAGGATTTTTTTTAAGATCATTAATGTTCGATTCAATATTATCAATATTTACTTGATTTTTAATTTTCTTGATGAGGTCATCTTTTTTATGAAAATATCCATTTCCTTTTGGATATTATCATTTTCTTGAAAAATTTGATTATATTTCTAATTGATTTCAAAGTATAATGAATCAAGTTGATTATATACATTTCCAATTTTATTTTAGGAATATTTTAAATATTTATAATTGAGGTGACTGGAGGAGAAAGAAGAAGAGGAGGAGTGATAATAATTAGGAAAATAATAAGGATAATATGATTATGATTATAGAATATGAAATAGAGTATTTACCTCAACATCTTCTTCAACATTTCACATAAGGAACATGAGGCATGTTTAACTTGACATGGATAATGAATTTGAGTCCATAGAATCATCAATTGTACTCCACTTTGATACTTTAAAATCCTTTTTACCTTTCATATTTTATGATATCTTTTTCTTTTATATGGGTAACTCTGGTTTGATGTGAACTTTCTTTTTACATTGATGGAACATCACTTCCAGTTCTACTTTTTGATTGGACTTTTCAGATCGCTTGTTGAATTTAATATTTTGGATGGGATTTAACATGTTCCAAGTAGAACATTCCCAGTATAAACATCACCTATTTATTATTCTTCTTTGGTAACTTTGAAGGTGATTATTTTCTTGAATTATTTAGCTTTATTGTTTGCCTTTTCCACTTTGTGTTTCATCATGATTTCATATGTCATTAATTATCTGATGAGTTCCTTTACTTATATCATTTTATTGTATTTGGTTTATTGGATAGCCTTAACATAAGGATCCTAGGATCTTGGTAACACCCATAATATCTTATTTAAGAGCATTTATATAGATAATTCATCATTGAGGGACTTTCTACTACTTCATATGTCATTAAATATCATAAAATGTCTTGTAATAGATTCATTAAAATTCATAGTAAAACTTTCAAAATCATAAAAATATATATATAATCTTGTATATTTTACTTTATTTTTTCCTTCATGAGTCACTTATATTAATTTCTAAATCTCTTAAATAGATTTTCATGTGGAAACATGATTAAAATTATTTCTATAAATACCACAATATATTTAATTCTTAGCTTTATTGTTTAATTCAAAATTCTTCATATCTTTTGGAGTCCATATTTATTTGGATTCTTTAGTGGTAATATACTCATGCATTACCATTTTACAAAGAGTATAATAAATACTACCTAGGAAATTTGAAATCTAATTCTTCTTATATGAGTAATCAGTACTGTAAAAAATAGGAGCATGTGAATTGGAATTATATGCCATAATAAAAAAATCTAGCTTTGAAATTAGTTAATTATTTAAAAAAATTGATAAAAAAATACAATTTTGAAAGATATGAGTTTTTTTATAGATAATAAAATCACTCATTTGATACGAATTATTGGTCAAATAGTATGGAAAAATGGGGAGTGGATTTCCCTTTTAAAAATAGCATGAAAATAAAAGTTGAATTTCAAAATTAAATGATTTTGAAATAATAAAGTAATAAATAAAATACATTATAGTTGATAAATTGGATTCGTGTTTATAAAGATAAAATAATATTATAAGTTTGGAAATTATCGAGCCAAAATTATGAAAGTATTTAAGTTTATTTTAAATGAAAAAATATAGAAAATTAAATAAAGGAAAAATACAACTGATAAGGAGTTCGTCTAAAGATCAATGTGAGCCCCTACATCCCCACCCCTTGACATAGAAGGTCAATAGTATAAATATCTTGGTTTAAATAGTGGCGAAGGACTAGTCCCTTACAATTGTGTATTTTTCACTACCAATTAATCTTTTTTAATAAACAATTAACTCATTTATCACTTTTGTAGAGTTAGAACCAATGGAGAAAATAGGAAGAGGGGAGAGAGGTTTTATTTAGAAAAACCTATTACATGCCACTCACAAATCTCTTTGATGGAAGGATGAACAATAAAGGTTAAATATATTTAAGATAGAATGTTAGGATCCTTTGAAGAAATTATAATTTAAAGGATCCTTAGAGTAATATATATTGTTGAAGCTTCACTGACAATTGATCTTTTGGGAGCATGTAGTTGGAAACTGGTTTGAAAGATTGATCTTCCAAGGAGACAAGGGAGGCCTTTTATTGGATCTAAAAGACTCATGAAACTTAATTAATTTTCTAGGTGTAATGACTATATGGTATAATTCATTTATAGTTTTTACACCATAATAAATTTACCCCTGAAGAAGCAGTCACAATGCCACTGGATACCTGGTACCCTCCATCGGGTAGCAAGTGGTATTCCTAGAGTAAGGGAAATATTGAAAAACATCGTCGACCAGCTGATACTATCAATTGGCTGACCGGTATCCTCTGTGAAGCAAGAAGGACTTATGGGAGGTATATTGATAGAATAATGCTCATACATTGACTGGCTTGTGGGATTTCTGAAAAAATGCTTCTTCTACCATGGAACTTGGTAGCTGGTGCACTCTATTAGCTAGTCGGTACAACCTACATATATTTAAATACATATAATACCTATTTCAATTCACTCAAAATAATTCCTTTGATCTTATTAAATGATTCCAAGGACTTTATATAGGATTATAGGATCTTTCCAATCCCTTATTAAGATCAACATTTCATCCTTGAAATTAATTTGAAAACTCAATAGAGTCTAACAAATACTTTACTTTAAATGAGTTTAAGGATTCAAAAAAATAGTCAAAATGAAAACATTAGATACAATGGAGAGTGTTTGAGATCATCAAAAACAAAATAATGGAGAGAGTTAAAATAGTTTCCTTCAAACCTTTTAGTCATATTTTAAAGACATAACTTTCATATGTTACTAAGTTTGGGAATTACCATATGGGTCATTATTATTATTTTCATAATTTCACAAAAAAAAAGGTCCTACAATTATTTATTTACCTATAGAGGGCAGTTATTTCTAGGTTGAATATATCTATCTTTTTTTATAAATTATAGGAAGTTTTACATATTTTTGGAACCAACCATGTTTTCAATAATTCAACTCAGATCATGCCCAAATATTATATGTAAAACAAGTATAAAATGATATTTCAAAACTATATGTTCTAATTTTACAATTACATACAACCACTTATCATTTCTCTCACTCATTTTAATTAATTCATCACTTTTGTTCATAGACATTAGAATTTAGTGAATTTAATTACCTTATAATGCATTATGTTAACTCATAGACTCGATCTGATGCACCTTTGAGCCTTAAAAAGAAACAAAATAACTATATTACTTGGTGATATTCATTTTCAAAGTTATGTATAAACATATTTTCATTACTTTTTCTAACAATAAAATTAAAATTATGAGTTTTCAATTTCTTTAAGGTGAAACAAGATGAAAACTAATATATTTTTAATAATATATGTAAAAAAAGAGTTTTTATCTCAGGTATGGATCCTTTTAAATTTTGTCTAATTATTTATTTTATACTTAACATGTTTTACCTTTGAGGTTATAAAAAATTTTAGGGGTGATCAGGGCTTGTTCAGATCTCGGAACCCCTACTGGTGGAGAAAATCACCGGGTTTCACGGTTAGTAGAAACTGTGTGACCCATCTAGCATGGCCTCTATTAACCGTGTGGGCCTGGACAATGGGGTGAAGCAAGGTGCATGTTTTCCCTCACCATGTGCTAGGGGCCACACACCCATGAGAAATTTCTACAGTTTTTAGTAAAAGAAAATCAAAATATTGGCACACAGTTTCCCTAAACGTGTGGCCTAACAAAGAGGGTGCCCTTCATAATTAGTGGGAGGTGCATGGTTGGTGCATGGATTGGCCAACCATGCAGCAAAACCATTATACCCTTAAATTTTGGGTGAAATTATAATTTTTCCCTTGATGAAATGTTTAAACCAACCCTTCTTCTTATTTTTCATTCCAATAGAAATAATTCACTTGGGAACTACCCTTTGGGATCAAATATTAGACTTTGACCCTATTTTTCCATCTGATGTCTGATTTTAGCATCGTCGGTCACATCGGATGTGCATCGGTAAGATCTCATTTTTAGTTTAGTCATTCTTCATTTCTCTTCTCCTCAGTAAAGTTGTTGATATGTGGGATTGTATGCCCTAGTTTAAAGGTTTTGGTCCATTATTTATATCTCTTCCAATATAGGCCATACTAAGGGCTAATACTTGATGAGGATAGTCGTAAGAGCCTAAGGTAGGTGGTCTATAAATCATCCCTCAAGTTTTCATCATTTTATAAATTTTAATATTTGTGTGTGCAACAATTTCATTGGGTGTAGCCTATTAAATTTATTTGTCTTTATTGTAGTAATTTGAACCATATTCTAAGAACCTTGTTATATATTTTATCCATCATTAGAGGTTATGATTTCAATGCCAACCTACCCAAGTAGGGTGTTTTCCTTAAATTTTCCTTTAGTGATTTTCTATTACTATATGTGCCACCATTTGGGTGTGCTTTCACTTGACCTTTATAAAGTTATGTGTTTAATTAAATCTATGAATTTTTAATGGATATTACATGTGAAGATATCACTTCACCCTTATAAGATAAGTTTTCTAATTAATTAAATGACCCTTTAAATGGTTATTTAGAAAGTATACTATGTATATTACTTACACTAATTAAATGTGAATGCAAGAATTGATTGCACATTCGTAAAACACCTTTACATGTTTAATGTAAGGGCACATAGTGAATGTGATAAATTTATTATGACTTAAATGAACTGCATATTTTAATGTCGTATTATCCTTAAAACACTAATGGAATATAATTTCTTAAAAAAATGATTTATTAAATAGTATGATTATCACATGGACATAATTAATTAATTAATAAATTATAAGGTTCCTATTTTATATAGACCGTGAAATCTTTATAGGAGTGGTCAGACTAGATCCATACTTGGATTCTTGAGGGAATTCCTTATGCTCTTGTGGACAGCATTCTGATTCAGGGATGCCGGTTTCCAAGGTTTATACCCACCTTGGTACCCAATCCTTATCTGCTTGTGGATGCTCAGTATTACACCATAAGATCCCTATATTATTATTATAGGATTCCTTGGATCCAACATGATGTCTATGGACATGATGTACCATGGATACACCCATTGGTCCTGGTCATTTCTTATCCTATTTTACCTTGGATGAGATCCTTAGAGTCCGTTAGAATTATGTTATTATGGAATGACTTGGGCATTTCCCCTTGGATTACACTCTTGCCTGTATTGATAGGTTATAGGTTATTAATGAGTTGTCTTGATCCCTGAGGTCAAGGATATATTTACCTGGGATCCTCTTCATTATTATTATCATTACAAGATGCCTTGTTATATCTTGGATCCTTAATTATTATTATCATGTCAGGATGTCAGTGCTGGTTATATCTTATGTGACATACTATATAAACTTAAACATAATTAATAAATGAAATGGTTATATGTTCATACACCGGCTTAGGATGAAGTACATACTTGGGTATTTACATTACTATACTAATTTACTTTTATATATGCATACTTTTACACTGTTTTAGTTTGTATTACATGGACTAGATGTTATATACATTGTTGGTGGTGTTCTAATAAGATTTATCCCATAACCTATCTAGGATACCATTGGTACCTAGGAACATTACATGTATGTAGGTGCTAACAAAGGGAACTATCCCAACTTGGACACCTTTATTTCTTGTCTTCTTAGGATGGATCTTGGTTGCAGAAAACTAAGTTATAGCTCAGGATACTTGGATAGTTCTTGGTTTATTTTTAATAATTTTGTATAGAGTGTATTGGATGCTACCTTGTATCCTTGTTTTCCAGTTTTGTACACATGACATACATTTTAATCAACTTTTGTATATGATTTAGTTATCAGCTTTGAGAAATATTATTAGTTTCTTATATTATTCATTATTCTTGTATTCTTATGTTTTTTCATCTATTTACTTATATTTCTTCCACTGTTTAACTTTTATTACTTCAATCTGCAATGTTGCACTCTTTTAATGAGGAAATATTCTCCGCGCAGACACACCCTAGGCTCTCACTACTAGTCGTAAGCCTCTGATGTTTAGGGAGATGCACTTCAGGCCATGTGGACAACGGGTCTTGAGGAACCTATGAGTGAAACCTGAGTTAGGTACATCACAAAGTGGTATAATAGGCATTTATTTTGTTACTTTACTATTTAGAGATATTAGATAGGATATTAGGAACATTTAGGAACTTAGTTATAAGTTGTGATTGGTCATAGATAACCCACGTTCGGGGTAAATGCTGAGTTTCTTAAAATAATTATTATATTCTTTTTCTTATTACTATTGATATAATTTCACCATTGGGTGATTCACACATTACGTAATGGTTGTTACCATTATTCTGATTGATTATTTTATTTCATCGTTGGCCTAATGACATGAGGGAAAGGATCATTATTACATACATCATCGTAAGCACCAAAAATTTACATGCCAAGAATATGCCATGCCATATAGGTCAATTTCACTACATTAATTTTCTATTTTTACTGTGATTTTTGAGTGATGTTATGGTAGTTATATTATTCCTATGATTCTCTTTGGATGTGATTGAGTGATTTTTAGTTTCAATTCATGAGGTGTATGGGACCTTGTTGACTAGAGTGGGTAGTTTACTGAGTCAATCCATTATATATAACATGTTATATTCTAAGACCAAATTTTTATTAGGGTAATTAGAAATTAAATGGGTTTAGATTTCAGTGATAAGGTGTATAGGCCCTGATTCATTGGAAATGAAAATTAATTTTATTTAAATTTTCATATAAGTTTATAAGAAAATTAATCTTTAAATATAAAATATTGACTTTTAAAATCTAATATTTTCTATTAAATGAAGAGGAAAGGTATAGCTGAAACTTCACCGACTATAAAACTTGTAATTTAAACTGGAACACTTAACAATACCTAGACTTTTAAGCAGGTATTTGGGGTAGTATATCATTGGTAGTGAGCCATTATTCTTATTTTTTTCTTCTACAAGTGTTTCTATATACTTAAATCTTGTTATGATGATTTTTCTTCACATTGTTAGATCTATTCCACCATGAAATCCTCATATCATGCACCAAGAGGGTAGCGATGACCACACTTCAGACATGGTGGGCCATGAGACTCCAGTCTTACCACTAGGAGTTCCACTTGAGGCACCACCTTTTATACCTGATCTAGGATCTGATGGTCAACTTTGGGAGAGTTTCCTACATCTAATTAAGTCCATGAATGGTGCTCCAATATCTACACCTATGATTGTTGATATCACCCATCAGTTCTAGAAGTAGCATCTTCCTACCTTCTCTGGGATAGAGATCCATTGGCTGTTGAGTCTTGGATAGAAGCCGCCTTATATAACTTTTAGCATCTAGAAACACCACCATAGTGGAGGTTAATTCTTGATACATACAAGATGTGTGATTCATCCAAGAAATGGTGGGATTTGATTATCTAGGCTAGTCACCATCATAGCATTGTATGGGCTGATTCCTAGATTGCCTTCTATGATCAATTCTTTCCTCAAATCCTAAGAGCTAACTAAGCCAAAAATATCATGCAACTAGATAAGGGTGTTATTTCAGTTGTGGATTATTCATCATTTTTTATTGAGTTTAAGCAATTTTGACCACTTCTAGCTAGTGATGAGGTTTTTCATGCTAGATGCTTTGAGGATGGGCTTTAGTATGCCATATGTACTCTGGTGAATGTTTTTCACCTACCTACTTTCTCTGAGATTATCAATCATGGTATTATCACTAATTTCAACTTAAGTGAAGGAGAAAGTACAAGTCATAGAGGATCAATGCTGAGGTAAGCCAGTAGTTATTCTGGTAGAAGAAAGAGATTCCTCGATGTTTCCTGTTTGGTTAATGGTAGTCAGAGTAACCACACTGGCAGATCTATTATATTCTATCAATGTGGATGTTAGGGGAATATAAATCCTCTGTGTGACAGAGTCCTAATGAAGTTTCATTCTTGCATCAATATGGGGAATCTTTAAAGTTGTTTCTAGACCATTCCATCTGCTTATAGTGGAAGATGATTTGTACCAACTCCACCTTCAGGGGTAGGATCTTTTACACCACATCAGGAGGGGAGTTATAGTAGAACTGGTAGTATTGGATGGATATGAGTTCATGGTCATGGTATCTAGACTCTAGAACATCAGTTTTAGTAGAGCGATCATACTCAGGGTTGTCCAGGTGTAGAATAGGGATATAGATCAAGCTATATTCCTGATTTACAACTGATACCTAAGGATCGAAGTGCATGACCATCTATAGTATGAGGTATTATTCAAGTAATCTAAAATATTGTATATGATTTATTTTATATAGGTGCTTCAAACTCCTTCATATCGTTATCTATCGTGTAAGTTCTTGGGATGGAAAGAAAGTATTACTTTGGTTTAATGACACTAAATACAAATTTGGGAGTATGGTCAGAGGGAATACGCCAATTCATGGATTTTCCCCTTGAGGTAGATAGTTACCCTTTCATGTGGGAACTCTTTTTATTTAAAATATTGGCTTTGATTTCATTATTAGGATGGATTGGTTAGTCTCGTATCATTCTTTTGTATATTTTCAACGCCGTAGGGTATCATTCACATCACCAGAGGGTAGTAGCTATATACATAAGGGTGAGTGGGATGTCAAGCCTAGTATAACAATATGAGAGCACCATTGGATAGGTAGAGTGACCACACAAATTTCTAATATCTTCATAAAGGACCAAGGTTTATATCATGATGGGTTCCATCTAGTAGTAGATCATTTTAAAAATGTCTTTCCTGATGATTTATTCTGGATTAACTCTTGATATAAAGGTAGAGTTTATGATTGATCTCCCTCCAAGAGTAGCTCTGGAGTCTATTTTTTTATATAGGATAAAACTTACTGATCTCCAAGAGCACAATCGGTAGATAGAGGATCTAGAAGATAAAGGTTTCATATGTACTAGAACTTCCTCTTGGGGTTTACCTATTCATTTCGCTAAGAATACGGATGGAACCCATCATCTATTCATGGATTATAAATGATTTAACCAGCTTATTATTATGAACTGGTATCCACTACTTCAAATAGATGATCTCTTTGACTAACACCATAGAGATAGGGTATTTTCAAAGATCAGCCTAATATAGGGTTATCATCAATTATGAATTAGGGCATCATACATACCTCATATATATTTCTGTAGTAGTTATGGTCTATATGAGTAACTTGTTTTGTCATTCAGTCTTACAAATGCACCTGTCATTTTTATTTCTTTGATGAATATGGTTTTCCACCCCTATTTGGATTCATTTTTCATGATATTTTTTTATGAAATATTGGTGTATTCTCACACTCATAGAGACCCTGATAAGTGCCTTGAGATAATTATTATTTCACTTATAGAGTATCATCTTTATGCCAATCATTCTAAGTGCCACTTCTAGATCAACAAATATCACTCCTTGGGTCAAATTATCTTGAAATCATGAGTTTTTGTTGACCCAAAAAGGTGATTGTTGTGTTTTACTAGGATCATCATAAGAATATATTAGATATATAGAGTTTATTGGGGATGGATAAATATTATAGGAATTTCATACAGAACTTATCATGCCTTACTGCACCTCTTACTGATCTTATAAATAAGGGTGTTAAGTTCCTGTGGTTAGAAGCATGCAATAAATCTTTTAGGAGCTGAAAGGGAGGATTTTCTTAAAACCTATTCTAAATATTCCAGAGCTCGGTAGAAGCTATACAGTGTTCTGTGATATATCAGGCATCATCCTAGGAGTAGTGCTGATATAGAAGGACAGATTCATTGCACAAAAGTCTTGGTAGTTAAGGACTCAAGATAGAAACTACTTAATGCATAACCTTGTGCTAGCATCAGTTGTTCATGAATTACGTTTCTAGATACTCTATCTAATGGGTTAGTTCTCTTTGGTGTATACCAACAAAAAAACCCTGAAATATGTCTTTAAAAAGTGTGACTTGAATCACAAATAGTATACATGGGTCGAATATCTTAAGTACTTTGATTTTGATCTTGCTTCTATAACTGTAAAATGAAATGTGTTAGCAGATGCGCTAACTTAGAAAACATAGGCACATGATGTATAGGAAGTTAGTGATGGATGGAAATTGATGGTCTAATTTTCTGAGATGCATCTAGAGTTTCATGATAGTCAGGAGTAGTCTTATATCTTATCCTTGACAGTTACCCCTCCACTCTTTGAGAGGGTAAAGAGTAGGTAGTTTTCAGATCATTAATGCTTGGTTCTCTAAGAGATCATTACTGGAGAGGACTCTCCACTGGATTGGTCTATAGATAGAGATGGAATACTACATATACATGGACATGTATGGGTTCCTACAGATATGAGAGGGGAACTGATGTGTGATTCCCATGCTTCTCAGTGAGCAATTCATCTTGGAATCTCCAAAATATATTGAGATATGTGATGCTAGTATTGGTGGTGTGGGATGAAATGTTAGATAGAAGTCTTTATCACTAGGTGTTCCACCTTTTAGTAGGTGAAAGAAAATCACCAATGACCTACAAGATTTTTACATCCACTTTTGGTCCTAAAATGGAAAAGGGAAGATTTTGTTATAGGCTTTATAGTTAGCTTATTGATGTCACATAGAGATAGAAATGTATTTTGGGTTGTCATTGAAATACTGATAAAGTTAGAACAATTCCTTCCTATCTAGGAGACTTTATCAGTTGATTAGCTAGGAAGAATGTATGTCCTTAAGATCATACAACTAAATGGGGTCCCTCATACTATCATTTTAAATAGGGATGATCACTTCACATCATGATTCTAGTAGGGGTTGTAGAAATATGTGGGTACATTGGTTCTTTGGAGAAACTTCTTTCACCCTCAAACCAGTGGATAGTTGAAATAAATAAGAGATGTCCTAGAGGACATAATCTGAACAAGCATCCTTGACTTTAGTGGTTCATGGGGGAATCATATCCCTCTCATTGAGCTTTCCTATAATAATATATTCCATGTAAATATTTAGATGGATAATTTTGAGACCTTGTATATAGGTTGTGTTCTTCACCCCTTTACTGGCTAGAGGCAGTAGAGGAAGACCTACTAGGTCCTTGTCTCATGTGGTAGGATTCAGAGTAGGTTTAGTTCATCAGAAAGTATATGTATACTGCTCATTCTAGATAGAAATATTATATCGATCATCATCAACAACATTTGAAGTTAGATTTTGGGGATCATGTTTTTCGGTGGGTATCGCCCAAGTTTGGGAATAGAAGGATACGAGGGAAAGGGAAGTTGTTGCTTTGTTGTGTAGGGTCATTTGAGATTTTAGAGAGAGTTGAGTTGGTATCCTATCATTTGTTTCTACCTCAGAGGGAAAGTTCCATTCATGATGTCTTCCATGTTTCATAACTTTATCATTATCATACAAAACTATCTCATACTTTTGATCCTTAGGTGGTCGAATTAGATTTTGATGATTATTTTTGAGGATTATTCTATACAAATCATTTATCAGAGCAAAAAAGGATCTCTTAGGATTGTATGTACCTTTAGTGTGGGTTTTATGGAAGCAAGGTCATGAATAGGATGATATATGGGACTGGGTGGATGACTTACATGTTCAGTGGTCAGATTTGTTCTTAGATGAAGTTTTTTCCTCCCTTATAAGGTGAACTTGGGGATGATATCATTTAAGGGGGAAGATTCAAAGAACCTGGTTTTTATCTTAGATATGTATCCTTTTAAATTTGGTCGAATTCATTATTTTAGACCTAATATGGATTCTTGTTGTGTTTAGAAGGGTTTTCGGGTGATCGGGGCTTGTTCGGAGCTTGGAACCCAATATGGTTGAGAAAAATATTAGGTCGCATGGTTAATAGAAACTATATGACCTAGCCCCTATGGAATATACTAACCATGTGAGGTTGAATAGTGGGTTGAATTAGGGTGCATGATTTTCCCTAACCATGCATTGGGGGTTGCATGCTCTTGTGAAATGTATGTAGTTTTAGCATAGGAGAAAAACTTAGTTTCCCTAATCATGCAACATAACCATGTGGGTTCCCTCCATAAGAAGTGGGAGGTTCATGTTTGGCACACGGTTTGGCCAACCACAAATCCAAACCATGAGACCCATAAATTTTGGGTGAAATGACCATTTATCCCTTAATGAAGTATTTAAACCAACCATTCCTCTTATTTTTCATTCCAGAAAATAGAATTGTCTTAGGAGCTCCCCTTTGAGCTCAAATTATATAATTTGACCATGTTTATCTATGTTGCGTTTGATTCAAGCACTATCAGTCACATTGGATTAACATCAGTAAGATCTTGTTTCATTTTTAGTCATTATTCATTTATCTTATCTTCATCAAAGTTATTCAAGTGCCAGATCATATGCCCTATTTTCAGGCCATTGGTCCATTATTTATATCTCTTCTAATCCAATCCAAAATAAAGGTTTATACTGGATGATGTGAGTTTTATGACCCTAAATTAGGTGGCCTATAACTCATCCATAATGTTTTCATCATTTTATATATTTTCGTAGTTGTGCACGCTCCAATTTCCTTGGGCATGGCCTATTAAATTCATGTTTCTTACTTATAGTTGTTAGAATTGTATTCTAATAACCTTGTTATATATGTGATCCATCATTAGAGGTTATGTCCTCAATTCCAACCACCCCAGGTAGGGTTTTTTCCTTAAATATATATTTAGTGGTTTGTTATTTCTATCTATGCCACCATTTGGGTGTGATTTGAGTTGACCTTTATAAAGGTAAGTGTTGAATTAAATATATGAATTGTTAATGGATATTACATATAAATATATCACTTGAAACTTATAATTTAAGTGATCTAATTAATTAAATGAAACTTTAAATGGTTATTTGGAAAGTATTATATATATATATATATATGTGACTAAACCTAATAAAATGTGAATGAAAGACTTGGTTTCACATATGTATCCCACCTTTACATGTTTAATGGAGGGTGATTGAGTGAACCTAATAAATTGATTATGAATTAAATCAACAAAATGGTTTCATTACCTATTATCCTTGTCACTCTAATGAAAGGAAATGAAATAAAACAACTGATTTATTAAATGGCGTGATTATTAGATGGACTTAATTAATTAATTAATTAAGTATAAGGTAACTATTGTATATGAACTTTGAAATCATTATAGGAGTGGGAAGACTTTATCCATTCTTGTATTCCTGAGGGAATCCATTGAGCTCTCATGGAAACCATTTCGATTTAGGGATGTCGGCTGCCAAGGTTGATTCCACTTTGGAACCTGATCTCTGTCTACTAGTGTATGACTGGTATGACACCATAAGATCCTTAAATTATTATTATAATATTACTTGGATACACTCCTTGGATCTAGTGCAATGTGTATGGACATGAGGCTCCATGGATACACCCATTGGGCCTAGTCATTTGTTATCATGTTTTACCTTGGATGAGATCCTTGGACTCGATTAAAGTTATGTTATTGTGGAATGCCTAGGGCATTACCCCTTAGATTACAATCTTACCCTTACAGCCAAGCTATATGTTATTAGTGAGTTGGATCAACCCCTGAGTTTAAGGATGCCTTGGTTATTACCTTGAATCCTCTTTGTTATTATTATCATTATAGGATTCCTTATTATATCTTGAATCCTTCATTATTATTAGCATGTCATGATGTCAGTGCTGGTTATACCTCACATGACCTACTATATAAACAAGAACATAATTAATAAATGAAATTTTTATATGTTCAGACACCTTTTGAGGCGGAAATAGGTACTTGGGTATTTATATTATTATACTTCATTACTATTATATATGCATGTTTTTACACTGTTTCAGTTTATATTACTTGGGACTCGATGTTATAGACGTCGTTGTTGGTGACCTACTGAGAATTATCTGACACCCTATCTATGAAGTCATTGGTACCCATGAATATTAAATGTATTCATGTGTTGAAAAAGGGCATCATTATTCCTAGGACACTTAATATTGCTTGCTTCCTTAGGATGGAGCTTGGTAGAAGATGATCGAGTTGGAACTCAGGATACGTGGATTTTTTTGTTTCTTTTTGATACTTTTGTATAGAATATATTTCCAGATACCATGTGCCCATGTTCTAAAGTTTCTTATTCACATTACATACATTGTCATCAACTTTTTTATATGATTCAGTTATCATCTTTGAGTATTATTACCAGTTTCTTCTATTATTCATTAATCATGTATGCTTCTATTATGACATATTTTTACTAATATCACATCAGATATTTACTTTTTATTACTTCTATATGTTGTGTTAAAATTTGGTAATGATGGAATAGTATCCTCATAAACACATCACAGGCCCTCTCTGCTAGTCTTCAACCTTTGGCATTCAGGGTGATGCGCTTGAGGCCATGTAGCCAACCAAGATCGGGGCACCTTTGAGTGGTACCCGGGTTCGGGATGTCAAAATATATCCCTTTTAAGGTTATGAAATTATATATTTATTTAGTAATGTATATATTTTTATTCAATCAATTAGATACATTGTATAAATTTAAAATTATTATGTTTACTTCATCTCATTATAGATATTTTATTAAAAGTTTAAGAAAATTTTAGAAACATGATTGTATTATTAATTGAATTATTGAATTTTTTTAAAATGTATATTTATGTATTATATTTATTTATATTGATATTTATTTTTATAAAAATATTTAAAATAAAATTATCAATGAATGAAACATGAATATGGAATTTTAAAAAAATAGATTTTATTTTAAATAAATTGTTTTTCCTCGTATCATATAGTTTTATTTAAAAGTTAGATTAATAAATTTCAGATTTTTAATTTGATTAAATAGAAATTATTTTTTTGTTAGTATGTTGAAATTAACATAAAGTAGATTTTTGGGATTTTTCTGAACAAGTTTATTTTTTAGTGAATAGTTAGAAAATATATTTTTTATGAATACTGTATCTTTTATGATATCATCATTATATAAATATTTCATAAGAATTTATGAAACTTTTTTAATGTATCTTACATGATTATATAATAAAAATATCATATATATATATATATTATTCTAATAAAATAAATTAATCGTTATGTAAAGATAAATATGAAAAATAATTATTGATGTCGACGTAGTGGTTGTGCGGCATTGGAAAAGTCAAAATTGGGGACTTTCAAATAATATTTAAGTGGTTATAAGGCTGTTATTAAAATCAACGATGAAAATAATTAATAATAAATTATTTTTATTTATATTTTTTAAATTTATAATTATATAATAAGTTAATTATCCAAATTCTTACCCAACGTTTGTGCGAGATAAGAAAAGTCACAATTCTTATCTTGAAAATGATACCATGATAAAAATAAGAAAAATATTATTATTATTGGATTTGGATGATTATATTTATTAATAATAAAATATATTTTTTATTAATTTATTTTTAATATTAAATAATTGGGTGATTATCTAAACTGCTTATGCAGTGACAACGCGGTGTTTGTGTGAGCAGAAGAAAAGTCAAAGTGAATGGTTTTAAAAATGTTAAAAGTGATAATATTTATATTAATTTATGTCTTTAATATTATTTTAGATGTAAATTATAGTTAGGAAATTAGAATGGTGATTAATTTTTCAACATAGTTACCTATTTTGTCACATCATCCACAAACCACTTCTAATGGTTGAAGTTTTATTTCAACCTTAAGTACAAAATTTTTAGGTTTCTTCTAAATTTCATTCTTTGAGTGGGTAAAGTATCCCTCAAACATTGACTCTCATGAATTATAGGCTCATAAAAATATTTTAATTGAACCAATAACTTATTTCCATGTCCCAAAAGACTCCATTATGTAAATTGTATTAATAAAAATCATACTTACCCCTAAAAATACCATATTGTCCAAATTTTGAAACCTACTCTTCTTTCATCTTTTGAAAATTAATTTTAGATACATTTTTAAAAGAAAAAATTTGTTAAACTCCCAACTCTTTTCTACTCACTCAATAACTTTTCTTTTGTTTTTCCAAGCCACCATTTGTAATAGTTTTTACTTTCAAATTAATATTCTCAATGTTTCCAAGGTTCTAAGAATCAACTTTCTTTTCCACATGTTTTAATGTCTTCACCTATGGCATTAGCCCAAAATTCTCACCATAAATTTAATGATATTTTTTCCATTTTCATGTGGTTTTTTTGGTACACCTAATTATTTTCATTCATTTTAACCTTAAATTATTAAACTTATTTTCTCTTTTGAGGTTTATATAACATTCTTAAAAACAATATAAAACTTTATTATGAATTTTTTCAGTTGTTTTTTAGAATCTGAGAGTTTTTTGTAAAACAATTTCAAACTATTTCTATTTTTATTTAACTTTTTCTTCCATTTTATCTTTTAAAATATTATCTTTTATAAGAAACCACTTCAATTTATCCACCTCTTTCATAAACTTTGTCTCATTTTCAACATGAATAGATTCATTTTTTCTTAAAGATTGATTGTACTTCTTTAAATTTTTTATCTCATAGTCTTATTTATAAATCATTGAAATATATTTATTGAGCTATTTCTTCTAAATAAACATGATTTTTTCATAACCTTTAGAATTGCTATTTTAATCACTTGTAAATGCTTCCTCATTCACTTTATTAATCATTAATCTCTTGTAAACATTACTATAAGTCTCAACTTTCTCATCACCATCACTACATTCATCATCCTCTGACTTTGATAATAAATTTATATTTTGTAGTTTATAGAAATTTTTACCTTTCCATTTTTAAGAAAACTTTGAATTTTTATATTTTAAATCCTTATTCTTTTTAAAACTCCTTAACCTCTCATTCTCATAATCACAACATTTTTCATCTTTCAATTTTGGATAATTTTTTGAAGAATTTATAATAGATATACACTTGAAACAATTTGGTGGAATTTTTCCCTTAAACCTTCCTTTTAATCTTCTCACACTTCTAGAAATTAGTGATAATAGTTTATTAAACTTCACTTTGACAACTTATTCTTCATTAGATTCCTTTTCTTCTAAAATTGATTCTTTCTTACACATTTCCCTATTTAAAAAATTTAAAGTAAATTTCCCTATCATACTTTCACTTCTTATGAAATTAGCTTCCCTTTCCTATTTCATAGACTATAATAATTCTATATATATCATCCAAATGAAGTGTACCATGATCACGATGTTTGAGTTTTGAGATCTTTGCATAAAAACTATTTAGAAGAATACATAGTATCTTCTTGATAATCAAATTATCCTCTAACTTCTCTCAAAACCCATTAAAAGTAATAATAATTTCATTTAATCTAGTAAATAATTTATTTATGGTTTACTCATCAGGAATATTGATATCTTTATACTTCAATCTCCAAACCTTTATCTTCGATTTCTTCACCTTGAATTGCCTTCAAAGATATTCTCTAACTTATCCCATATTCCCTTTGTTTTTATCCTTTTTACCTTTAGAAACTAATTCTCTAAAAGAGATGATAGGATGGAATTCCAAGAATGGTCAATATTTTCTAAGTTATTTCTATTAACTGTTTTCATTGTAGCACCTTCAGTACGAGGAAAAAATCTATTAGTAGCAGCCTCTAAAACATACAGGTTAATGGATAAAAAATATTATAGCTAATAATCTTTCCATATATAATAATTTTCTATATTAAAAGTGGTAATCCCCACATTATTCATTAAATTATTATTTTTCATAGTTATAATATAAATTCAAAACAATAAATTAAAAAACATAAGAACTCATTTTTTCTTCAAAATCCAAACAACAGATATTCTTCAAAGGGGAACATGAATGCTCTCATAAAACTTGAAAAGGGCCTGTAAAATCAATGATAATTCATTGAGAGAGGGGGTGAGTCTATGAATTCAAATCCTTTTTAGGATTATTTTAGAAACAATATTGAAAAATTATTAAAGTTAATAACTTTATTACAGTCACACACAACAAGGTACACACATTATAAGCACGACAAATTTTTTCAAGGTTTACTACTCAAAATGAGTAGCCATCCCTTCGAATGACCTAGGGTCATCCAAGACCATACTTCCCACTAGTATCTTCACATTGATTACAAATGAGTAGGATTTATCCCTAAACTCATTATACACAAAATTTATCATGACTATGTAAAGTTATCCCACATAAAAAAGATATAAAATCTGTTTAATACGAAAAGAGCGTCTAAACTTGTATCATACATCCATAAATATAATGATATGATTCTTATTCTAATATTTCCTTTTCTTCCTATTATTGCTATACTTATATAGAAATAAGTTCCATTTTAATATATTCAAATCACTACACACAAGCCTCTTCCACTACACTCACTCTCTCCTAAATAATCCACTCGGTATACCATACACAACATACATACAATACCATGTTCATATTTTTTCTTACTCAAAAGTAGTATTTACATAAATTTTGAATTTTAATTTTAAATTAAAATAAAAACAAACTTCTTTTAACTATTTTTTCAACTTCTATAATTTTTAATATATTTATTTTTCAATGCACACCATAAATATGTTCACAATATAAAATCTATTTTTACTACCAGTAAATACATTCTCAATTGATTTTCATATTTAAATCTAAACCACTAAATCATTTAATCATTTTAAACCACCATTTATATATTAAAGTGGAATTTTTTTTCATAGTCCATGATCCATTTTAAGTCATATATATCACACAATAGTAGTTCTATATAAATAATTTTTGAACTACTTAATATGTTCATCGAACATAGATTTTTCCAAAGTCTGGAACCCTTACATATTACTCTTTACCTTTATGCATCCCCATTTCATATGGATCCCCTTTACAATTCTCCCCATACAATATATTAATCTTATATAATCTTGAAGTGACCTTACATATTTAGAGAAAACCTAAAATTATATTTACATATTAACGAAATAACCTTTATATTTTACCTTGTGATTTGTATCAAACTTTAAATATTGGTAGATATAACCTTTACATAATGCCTATACCACTTATTTAACTTTTAATATCATCATATAGATTTACACATTGTAGTATTTTCCCTTATATATTGTCTTTGTCTATGGTCTACTTTCACGTATTAGAGTGCGCCTCAAAATCACCCATATGTATATAGAGAGATACTTTTCCTTTTTTAAATTTCCACTGGTATACTTAGAGTTAACTATACATATACATGGAAGTTTACACTTGAACATTAAAATAAATATACAAATTTCAAAACATATTCTTGGATCTAAGGGGACTTATACATATAGAGTAAAATTGAAACTTTTATATAAGGGGACTTAGCCAATTTCCTATCACAAATATACTTAACTCTAAAACCTTCCCAAAAAACTCCAAAATTCTCTAGAATTGTTCCAAAAACCTTTAAATAGTCAAAACAAATTGAATAAACATCACCACAAATGAATCACTATATATCACTTGTGTGACATCCACTCTGTCATTATGCTTTGGATTTTGTATTATTTTATCTTATCTTGATTCATTTCGTGTTATTATAGTTTTCAGGTTGGAATTTTATGTTTTTAGAGGAATTTTTAGGGAATTTCGGTTAGAACGCATGGTTATTAGTAAACATTTGGTGCCTGTGTGGATGGGTATATCATGGTTATAGAGTTATTTTTCATGGTTTCCACATGGTTTGTCAAATGGAGAGGCATATTTATCCTAGGAAGAGGATAAATCATATTTGGAGAATGGTTCGAAAAATTTTGTGGACACACTATATAGGTTCTCTTGTCTTGGGCAGTCCCCAGTGCATAATTGGCGCATAGTTTGGAAAACTGTGCGGCCAAACTATACATCTTTCCCATGTGTAAATATTTTCGGAATCTCCCAAAATTTCCTATTAAAATTAAAAGGTTTTTCACCCCTATTCTCCCCAATTTTCATCATCCATATTTTGGGAGCCTAAGGAGGTGGTCCACCTTCCTCATACTTAAATTATTGATCCTCCTTCAGTGATTTCCAAGAGGTTTTAGGTATTTCTATATCTCTTTAACTCTTCATTCCTTCCCTATATCTTTCCTCTTGGGTTTGGATTCTCCTATGAACTCTAGATATCTTGTGGATTATTTTAGGGCTATTTTGGGATATAATGTTGTGGTTTTGATGTATAGGTTTTTAGGCACCGTCTTTATCCCTATTGGTGTTCTCATCATTGAAGGTGACACATTACATCTTGGTTTCCACTTTTTACAAGTAGGTGTTTCTATGAAATTGTAGAATTTCGGAATTCAAAATGTTCTTATACTTTATAAATTCTTTTTTATTGAAAGTAAGAATATATATGATATCTTTTTGTGTTTTAAATCCATTTCATTATTTTTTAGCTTATAATAAATGGTTTATATTATAAATTCCATGTCTTCATGTTTTAAGTGGAATGTTTTCATGTGCTAATCATTTTATGAAATTTCATGTGACTTTTGAAATTATTTTAAATGTAATTGCTGTATTTTAATCTGGTTTTATTTTTTAAAGAGTGAAACTATGTTTTAAATATATTTTTTCTTAAAAGTGAGGTTTTGAACTCAAAATGATTTATAAAGTTTTTCTTTATTAGATTTCAAATGGTGATTTTAAGTGAGTGTGTGGCTTACCCCTTGTGATAAATTCCATAATGGAACTTTTGAAATGTATTTGATGAAAATGGTGGTACTTTGGCCTTATTTAGGATTTCAAAGAGGAATACATGTGTTTAAGGGTGTCTATGAAATCTTTTTTAAATGGTGTGTATGATTTACATCATTTCCTAAAAAATTCCAAAGTTTTTTGTTATAAAATGTGAATGGTATTGGAATTTTGAGTGGTTTTTTGGTGTTAATGGACCAATTTTTACTTTGGTTTTGAAATGGTTGTTGTAAAAGACACCATTTTATTCCACCCTTTGATTTGGTTACCCTTTGGTGGGTTTTTGATCTCTATGAGATTCTTGTTTCTCCTATTGTGTGGTAATTCTTTGTTTATGATATGGATTCATGTGATGTTTGGGGTTATTCATTGTTTTATTATTAGGGGAGAGGGTTAACCATTTTTTGTGCCATGTGTGTCAGAATTTCCTTTCTTATCCTTTCACTTAACTTACCTTTTCAGTATTGGGAAACTAGGTACTAAGTGGGAGATCTAAGATTATTCCACTAGTGGGTTCACACACCTCTAGTGCCCCTCCAATTGTTCTAGGAACAAGGTTAGTTATAGGTGTCATCATATGAGGCTTGTGAGGGATGGTTAGATAAATTTTGGTTTAGACTTCATCATATGTTAGTATCCATCTTGTGAGTTAGAATACTCTAATATGGTTATATACTTTTCACGTCAAGTATCTTAGGTAGATCCCATGACACACTCGATTACTGGAGTAGTTATTAATACATGGGAGTTTGATCTAGTATTTTTTACATCATTTAAATTTTTTTTTATCATTATGGTACCATTTCTTATTCATGTTTGATATATACATTGTTATATATGGTGGAATCTTTGTTATTCTTGACTCATGTGTGTTGGGTCTTTTTTTTGTAAAGTGAGTTTTCAAAGAAGTTCAAAAACTTATTTTGAATTTAAAGACTCTTGTGTGGATTTTTAAAGTGGATTTAAAAATGGGTGTTTTTATTTAAATATGGATTCATCTAGTTAAATGTTTACAAAGTATTAATTTTAATTTAAATAAAACAAATGAGTTGTTTTTTAGATATTTTAACACATGTGTGGTTTTAAAATGGTGTAGTCTAGTGGAAATGTTTTCAAAGAAATGTTTTTTATTTTAAAAAAATAGGAGAAATGTTTTGAAAGATGATTATATAATTTTTTTTTATTTCCATAATTTATATATATAAATCTTACATTCTAGTTTTATTTTCAAAATATAATTTAGAAATTCCCTAATTAAATGAATTGTATAGTTTCAATAGGTTTTTGTGACCTACTAGGATTTTTAGATCACACCTATATATTTCAAGTTCTAGGTTTTGGTTGGATTCTGTTTTTATCATTGTGGTCAACATGGGGTGAGTCATGTGATAGTAAGAAGAAAGAAATTTCATTGAGATGGTTTTGGTATTAACTCGTGTTGGTTTGTTGTTGTTGTTGTTTTTTATTTTTTAGTGTTTTATCCACTTATTCCTTGATATATCTTCATGTTTTTGGATGGTTTTTATATTTATGAAAATGGTTTAGATCAATTTAGTTTTCCATGACCTATTTACCATGTTTCTTCATTTTAGATCTATTTATATTCATGTCAATGTATTTTATCTATAATTTGGGGAAAAACATTACCAAAGGGATTTTTATGTTTCCCAAACACAAGTTTCCAACCCATGGTGATTGGAAATGGACATAAAGCCTTCTAATGGGTCAAGTCATATTTTAGGGTTTATTGGAATCCCAAACCATTTTGTCATAAAATGGTATTAGAGGTTTAATTTTTCATTGGTAAAGCTTAATCCTTTTTGTGTAACCCTTTCTATTTAGGGATGTCCTGATAGAAATTAGGTTAAGGTTATCAGGGACTAATAGGTAATGATGGGGAAAGACTATCTAGCTCTTTCACATCCTGAGCCTTAAGATTATGGGGAAGTTGGGTTTCAAATTGTGAATTCGAGTTTTTTTACTTGTTTCTAATAGATTTTGATGTGAATTGATGTTGTTTGATACACTTTGAGTGTGTGTGTGTGTGTGTGATATTGGTGGATACTCTTGGTCTATAGATGGAAATAAAGGTGAACTTAATCTATATAGTAATCTTTCATGATTGGAACATAGTATCCCAACCCAGACGTCCAAAACATGTGCAACACTATTTCTCTACTGGTTAGACTTCATTAACTTCTTTAAGTTCTATATTTATCCTAAAATTATTCTTACTTGTTATAGGTGAATTGAGGAGTTTTTTATTCCCTTTTTGGATGCGTTTTTTTATCCTTGTTTGAATGATTGTGTAGTGATTTGATTACGCTTGATTTTAAAACATTTTTTTAGAAAATGAAGGGATTTTTTGAAATTATCATTATAAAAACTGGTTTTTTGGATTTATTTAAAAAAATATAATTTATTTTAAAACAAATTTTTAAAGTTTTTTCATAATTAAAGTGTGTTGGATGATCATTCCTTGGATGCTTGGTTTTTAAAAAGAAATGGTATTTTGAATGGAGTTATTATGGTGTACCTTGTTTGGGTGGTGTGAATTCCATAAAGTTTGTCTTATTTCTAATTATTGAGTTATCTTGGTTTTTAATCATACATCTTTGTAGAGGGTGATTTAAAAATTTGATAGTGAAAACGGTAATTTTAAAAGAAATATTTCTTTTCTTGGTGTGAAATATGTGATCCATTCTTGACGGATTGTTGTATTGGATTTATTCTTGGATCATGAAGGACATATTTGGTTTATGTTTTCATGAATTAATTGATGTAATTCATGTCTTAGGTTTTTTTTTCTTCCACCCCCTCCAAGAATGGTAAAAAATGTTTCTTCAGTTTCAGAGCCTGCCCATACTATGAGGGGAGTGGTGGATGTGGAACCTTCTTTGTCATCAGGCCACATCTAGGAATTCTTGAGTCAGTATCTCTCTTCTTTCAGAAGTTATCAAGGGTCAATACAATGAGTTTGGTGGTTGGAAGATATTGAGGTGATCCTCTACCCTCTTGGGACACCTAAAGCTTAATGGGTGATGGCAATTGAGTTCTTGATTTTTGGTTTTATCCAAGTTTGGTGGGTGTCAATAGTGCATTATTATTTATACAAAGGTATATATTGTGATCTCTTCATGATGACTTTTATTTATTGGTTCTTTCCCAAAGTGATAAAACAAAAGAAAGTGTATGCTCTTTTATTCCTTCATCGGGGTGACTGATTAGTAGGAGAGTACATCGATCACTTTTTAAAGTTGGTTGTATTTTCTCCAAAGTTGGTTATCAGAAATTTTGATAAAGAACATTTCATCAAAGTTGGTATTCCCCAATATTTTGGTTCATCTATACTTGATTATGGTCTAACATATTTTTAGGGGGTTTTCAATAATTCCATTCAAGATGAATCTCATTAGTCTAGGAAATCTGTGGTGTGTGATGCCTTAGTTCTATATGGAAAGTGTAAGTATAACATGGTGAGTATAGAGTAGAATTAGGATGATCTAGATCTTGGTTCTAACATTCGTTCTCATGGGAAGAAACGATCTCTCTTGTGCTTCCATTGTGGGGATCTAGGGCATGATAATACCAACTATCTTACATATCTTATAGTTTTCTTCTATTGTGTTCATTCGGGTTATCTTCAAAAGTTTTGTAATCTTTGATTTCATAGGAGGTCTTGGGATTAATCCTTTGATGAAGGTTTTCTTTGGGACCTTTCATTTCCTTTTTAAAATATTTTGGTAAGATTTTTTAGCTTTAATTGTAGTTTGGAATCTTGTGCATGGTTTCTTTTTTAGATGTTTCATGTGAATGATTTTTTAATTTAATTTATGGAATACCTTTTTTCCTCTCTAGAATATCCCTTGTAGATGTATTTTGGGGTATTTGTTCTTTCTTACCTCATTCTATTATAGTTGGATGTGCATTTTTTTGATGTCCCTTGTTTTTTGGATGAACCTTCCCTGAGATTTTTGGTTTCACTCATTCTTGTGATGATCCTTGAGGTGATCCTTCTATGAACATTAGAAAGGACTTGGGTGAATGATTGGATAACTAAGGTATGTGATTTACTAGTTGATTTTGGTTTACTACATGGTGTTTGGCTCTAGTGGTTTGAGATGCACCGTGTGAGGTTGATCCAGTTTTTTACCCTAGGTTTCCAAGTGTGTCATGACTCTAGATGATAACTAATTTAGTTCCTTTAATTCTACTTTTGGTTTCTCTAACTTCTATTGGTTTAGAAGTGTTTTTGGTTTGAAATTGAGTTTATCTTATGGCTTCATAGTCATTAAAGGATGTTTCTATCAGTAGCTTTTATTTGGGGCCACCATATTAGAGGAATTCTAAATGTTGGGGAGACCATGTTAGTTCTATTATGATGCCTAGGTAATTTTTTGTACCTTTTTGTTGATTTATTTGATTATTTTTTAGCATATCTATTGTTGTTTTTGAGGTTAAATAATGTTGAGTGGTTCTTTTAGTTATGTCCTCTTCGTATCTCTCTTAATATCTAATCCTTTTATTTTGATTGGATTTTTTGGGTAATAAGGTGGTATGGTTGGGAATTTATGACACCCACCATGTTACAATATTATTTATTTTGTATTATTTTATCTTGTTATGAGTTGTGTTGAGTTTCGATAATTTTTTAGATGAAATTTCATTTTTTTGGCTTTTAAAGATAATCACAGTTAACTCTCATGTTCAGTAGTAACCATGTTATACCTATGCTAATGGTCCTATCATAGTGACTAATTAATTTTGCATAGTTTTTTCCACTTTGAAAACCCATTTGGACCTCCATAGAAACTATGTAGCCTCTTTAGCCTGGATAGTGTCTGGCGCATGGTTTTTAAATCATGTGGAGTTCTCTTATCCTAGGCAGTGGCTAGATCATGGTTGGAACATGGTTTGAAAAACCATGCATCAAAGCTAAGCAGCTTTCTCATGCATTAAAATTAATGGAATTTCCCAAATTTTCCTCTTATAATTAAGAGGGGTTTCACCCCACTTCTCCCCCATTTTCATTGGTCACCCCTTAGGATCCTAAAGAAGATCTATACCTTCCTCTTCCTTTGATTATTGGTCCTCCTTTTAAGATATTTTGAGGTATTTTTTCCTATATTTCTCTCTTCTTTCCTTCCCTCTCTCATTCCTCGTGAATTTGACTTCTCCCATGAACCCTAGACCTCTTTTGGAAGATTTTATGGTTCCGGGTAGATCAAATGTTGGGGTTTTAGTTTCTAGGGTTTTTATATGTTATATTTACCATTGTCGGTGTGCTTTTTATTGAAGGTGACATGTTTCATATTGGTTTCCTCTTCTTCCAAGAACGTGTTTCTATTAAATTGTTTCATTTTGGAATTAAAAATGTTCTCGTACTTTTTAAAATTCTTTTTTATTGAATGTAATAGTATATGTGATGTATTTTTTGTTTTTTAAGTCAATTTTATTGCATTTTGAGCTTGTCGTAAAGGGTTTCTCTTAGAAATTTCTTATCTTCAGGTTTTAAGTGGAATGTTTTCATGTACTATATTTTTTTAAAATTTCATGTAACTTTTTAAATGTTTTTAAATGTAATTGTTGGGTTTTAATCTGGTTTTAGTTTTAAAATATCAAAAACTTTGTTTTAAAGATATTTTATATTTAAAGTGAGGTTTTGACCAAAAAATGATTTATAAATATGTTCTTTATTGTATTTGAAATGGTTATTTGAAGTGAGTGTGTGATTTACCCCTTAGAAATTCTGTATTGGGTCTTTTGAAATGTATTTAATGAAAATTTTTAGACTTTTTCCTTGTTTTGGATTTTAAAAAGGTAGAATTTTGTTTAAGGGTGGATCTAAAATGTTTTTGAATTGTTTTGTGTAATTTCCATCATTTTCTAAGAAATTTCATTATTTTAGTTTTTTGACAAGTGAAAGGGTTTGGTATTCTGAGACATGTTTTGATGTTAAAGGTCAAGTTGTCACTTTGGTGTTGAAATTGTTGATGTGAAAGAAACCCCTTGATTATCCCCATTTATTTAGTTACCACTTGTGTGGGTCTTTGATCTCCATGAGATGATTTTTTCTCCTCTTGTGTGGGGATTTTCTGTTTATATATAGGGTGCATCCAATGTTTGGAGAAATTCATTGTTCAGGTGTTCGTGGGTTAAGGTTATCCATTATGTGTGTCATGTGTGTCAGACTTTCCTTGCATATTATTTTATCTCACTTACCTTTTTTCCCATGGGAAACAAAGTAAAAAGTGTGATATGTAATTCTATTCCACTATTTGGTTCACACACTTCTAGTGGCCCTCCAGACATACTAGGAACATGGGATAGGAGGGGTGCCATCATAATGAGGCTTGTGAGAGCTAGTTAGAGGACTTGTGGTTTATAATTTATCATATGCTGGTAGCTGGTTCATGAGTTGGAATACTCTTATATGGTTAGATGATTCAAACGTTATGGATCCAGGGTAGATCCAAATACATATTTGTTTGATTAAGAAATTATTCATATAGGGTAATTTGATCTAGTTCGTGTTTGTATCATTTCCCCTAATTGTATGGTTATGGAACTGTTTCTTATTCATGTTTGATATCTACCTTGTGATATATGGTTCCTACTTCATTATGATTTATCCATGTTTGTTGGGAATTTTTTTTGGAAAGTGAGCTATCAAAGATGTTTGGAAAACCTATAAAAAATTTAAAGACTCTTGTGGGGGGTTTTAAATTGGATTTCAAAATGGGTATTTTATTTTAAATATGTATTATACCAGTTAAATGTTAATAAAGTTTATATTTTCATTTAAATAAAACAAATGTGGTATTTTTTTAGAAATGTTAATGGGTGAATGGTTTTGAAAGTAATGGGCCGGTGGGGTTGTTTTCAAAGAATTATTTTTAGTTTAGGAAAATGATATAAATATTTTGAAATATGGTTATATAATTTTTTAGGTTTTTTATAAGTTATATTTTGAAATATTTATTTATAGTTAGATTTTAAAAATACTATTGATGAATTGAATTATGAAATTAATTGCATAATTTTAGAGGGTTACGGTTGCCTATTGGGTTTTTAGCTCATTCCAATATCTTTTAAGTTCCACGTTTTAGTTGGATTCATTTTTTATCCTTGTGGATGGCATGGGGTGAGTCTGATGATCATGAGAAATTGTAGGTTGCATATAGATGTTTTTTTATCTTGGGTTGAGTTGGTTTATAGTTGCTTTGATTTTGGTTAGTTTTGTATCCACTTGTGCCTTGATGTATTTTCCTTTTTAGGTATTTTGTTTATATTTATGAAAATGGGATTGATCAATTTAGTTAGTCATAAAATTTTTGGAATATTTATTCATTTTGGATCTATTTATATTACTTTATACTATATTTTATCTTTTATTGGGGTGAAATAATTTCCCAATGGATTCCTATGATTCCTAGGTACCACTTTCTCGCCTACAGAGATTGGGGATGCCCTTTGGGCCTTATAATGGGTCGGGTCAGGTGTTGGTCAAGTTCATTGGCATCCAGGTCATTATAACTTGAGTTTGAATATGATTTATGAACTGACAATAAAATACAATGTATAAACATTTCAACTCTTTTCTTTATCTAATTATTCTTACCTAGTAAAACACCAAAATTATAGGGGATACTTCTTCAAATCCATATCTTAGTAACTTATAATTGGATCTCAATATTCTCCCCAATGGTCTCAACATCTACCAAAATAGATCTTGGTCTCAACACATCTTTTTCCATGATCTTCTTAATGATTTATATCTTCATTCCATGTTAATCTATTTCAATAAGGCTCTTACTTATGGATGTCCGAACTATTGTGATTTATCAACAAAACAGTATTATATTTATAAAAAATTTTATTTCTCTATATAATTGTACCCACTTGTAAATTTCTCAAGAATATAATAATGTGGCTAGAAATGCATTAATTATCTAACCTATTTATAGAAAAATCATATTTATTGTTTCTCCACACAAAAATTAGCCTTTATAAAAGATTAATATAATGGTAATTAAACCCAGTTAAATGTGAAAGGGGTTGATTAAGTAAAGCATGATTTAAAAGTATTGAGACAAAAAGAAATGGATTTAATTAATTAATTGTCCTCCAGGAAATGAGATCTCAGACTAGTATGGGTGGGATATATATGTAGAAAATGTTTTGTCACCATAGGTCAAGGTTAGCCAGTAAGATAGAAGATTAAAGGGGTTTGATTTCATCTTGGGTGTGCGCTCTTGGGAAGGTATAAGTGGGATATAAATGTAACACATGTTATATCATCATGATATATAGTTGTTCTATTTAGTTATGAGAATATGTGAAACTCAAGAAAAGTGAAACCACAAAAAAAAAATTTATGAGTTAAGTGATGTTCAAGGTGGGTTCGAACACTCAAAAATTAAATCCTTATTATTCTTGCATAAATTACACTTTAAGAAAAATGGTATTTAGTGGGGGTTTAAAATTTGATGAATTCATGTGTTGAGAATCTTATCACGTCATTTTTTTCATTGTGGTTTGTTTGGAATCATTTTTTATTTTTTTAGAAAGATTTTTTTATTTATTTTTATTTTTTTATATTTTATATTTATTATTTATTAAATATTTATTTTTTATTTTTTATTTTTTATTTTTATTTATATATTATTCTAGGCCCACATTAACCTAGGCCCACCATGCCCTAGTCCCACCATGCTCAATCCCACCCATACCCACCTTGTAAAATCAATTATATATATGTATAGTGTTAAGACTAAGATGATGAGGACGATATTTGTTTTCAAGTGCTGTCTTTGGTTTTCAAGGAATTTTTTTGACTAAGGAAAATCATCTCACTTTGTATTTGGTGAAAATCATATTGATGGTTATTTTTAAAAGAATCATATTTACTCTATTTATCTTAACAAGAAGAATTAGTTTGAAAGAAAATGTTCTGATTAGACTTACCTTAGGTTCGGAATGGGAGAAGATCATAATTATGAATTCATCATTATCCAGAATGAAAGAATCTTTCACATGAAGGGTGTATCTTTCTGTGTTTAAATGGTCATTAGATTCACTCTAGATATGGTATGAAAGAAGTGATCATATCGGATTCTACATGACTACGATAAAATTAAATGTGATGATGCTTTACTAATTCACATTTCATAAATCATAAGTTAATTTAAGAACTTATGATGCAATCTTTATGGAAGAAAATAAAAAAATTATTCCAAATCGCACCCAGATTTATCTTATCCTAGTGGAAGAGAAGAAGTAGATATTTTTAGATCAAAAATGAATTTTACCCATGACAATTGTATTTGGGTGGAAGAGAATAAAGAGACGTTTCCAATCAAAAAAAGCATACCCAGTAAAATTGTATCTGGTAGGAACAGAAGAAAAAGGGAGCTGAAGATTGTACCCAGAATGATCATACCCATATAATCGTACTCTAGCTGAGATGGATGGTTTTTTGAATTGTAGAAGGAATAGATAGATAAACTATGATTTGTTTTCAAATTTCTTCATCAAATGGGTGAAGAGTTGAATTACTTTGTTTTTCTCTACAAATAAATTTTTCAACTAGGTCAAGAGAAAAAGTGAATAAATGAAGGAGATGATGTGTATTTCAGTAGGTTCAAGAGACTTTGTTTCAAAATTTAATTGTTTTATATTTCTAACTGGGTCAATAGAAGAGGAGAAAAAAGAAATTTGTATCTAAACTGGGGAAAGAGAAAAGGTGAAGAAGTTCAAAGAGTAGAGGTGAAGGAGTTTGATGGATGCACTGTCAAGGGGGATCTCGACATTCAAATGAATGATTTAATTTAGTATTCATAAGTGATATCAATTTCTTCATACATTTATACTGAATTGGTATAAGTCATTGTGTTGAAGAAATCAATTTCAGAAAATTGGATTCATAAATTGAAATCTGACTATAAATTGAAATGAAAGTATGAAGAAGTAGTGAAGTTTTTAGAAGAATCAAGAAGCTTCAATATGAGTTGAAGAAGTCAAAATACACCCATGATTTTAGGAGAAATTGATTTTAGGGTGAATTTGATAAAGAGGGAAAAAAATTTGGGATTCCCACCAATGCCACTCAAGGGTCGCCTTTAAAAGGAAAAGGTACATTGTACTTTTCTAATGACTGATGTAATATTCATGAGAGAGAATCTTCGAGTTTTAGAGAGAAGAATAATTTTATGTATTCAGTTGTGTTGAAGAAGTTTTTTTACAGATAAGTGAAAAAGAAGAGAAAAGATTGCAATATTGTATTCTATTAATCATCATACTCAGTGATAATTGTACTTAGCTAATTATTATATTCAGCTTGTGAATCGTATTCAGCATGTGAATTGTATTCAACTGATTATCGTATTGGTATAAATTAATCCATTTTTTGGATTTCCATACTAATAATTTTGGACTGAGGGAGAATCATACTAGGAAGAATCATAACTAGGAGAATCGTACTTGGAGGAATCAGACTGGGAAAATCATAATGGGAAAATCAGACTTGATTTTTCCTCCACAAAGTCCAAGAAGTTCTTAGCATATTTTGGGTAAAAAATTGAAGAATATTTTTCAATTGAATATATATATGGAATTAAAAATAATAACAAGTAACATGAGTTGTTACAAAAATTTTGTATTGCCCTATTTTTTTTTTGAGAGGGTGCACATGCACTATTGGATTGTTTAAATAGTGCTACATGAGTGAAAGGGTATATCCTACTCGTTGTAATATAAGGATTAGTTTCTAGTGGATTGTGTGGTATTAGATCATTTTCATACCATATCAAGGACATATATATTCTTATTGAATAGTGAACCTTATAAATACTTATGTTCCTATGGATGTCTGTTTGAATTTTTTTCATCAGGGAATTTAATCTTTAATAGGAGGTGAAGGTTATTTTAATTGAAATGAAATATAAAATAAAAATTATCACTAATTTTCCCACTCCCCCTCTCAGTGATACAATAATCATAACTGGGTACTTACAGCTGGTATCAAAGGGTAGGTCCCCTTCACTTGTTCTTTATCGATGGATAATTTGAATTGTGTGAGCAGTAGAGGTATTCAATCTTTTGATGGAAAGAATTATCTTCTTTAGAAAGATAGAATATTTCTGTATCTTATGTCTATTGAATATGATGTTCTTGAACCACTCCAACAAACAGTTGGAATATTTCATTCATAATTTTTTTTTGAATTCATAGCATATATATGTATAGGGTGAGATTTTAACCTCTTACCTATTTCTTATTTTTTTTAATGCTTTTACCACTTCACTAAGCCCATCATGTCGTGACTAAAAAAACTTTAATATTCATATATTTATATATACAGATAAATGAATGTAAATACCTATATATGTGTACATGTATTTATTCATAATTTATAATTACATACATATAAAAATATAATTACATATAAATATACATGTTTATAGATATACAAACATAATATATATAAATTTATATAAATATTCATAAATTGATATAAAAATATATAAATATAAATAATTTTACATAATTATATATATATAAAGGTCCAAGTAATGAACATGATGGTTCATTCCCATCAATTTGTTAAAGAGAGAGAGAGATTATAAATAATTATGAGAGGTTAAGGATCCATGTATACATCACCGCATATATCTGCTAAATGAAAATGAAAAGGTGAATTTGAAATACCAAAGGAATATAGAGAGGAGCAATCATTCACTTCCTTAAAATCTTGAACATACACATCAAATAAATTTCAATCAAAATATTTCCCAAATTATGGTTCCTAACATAGTCAACCACATGAATGATCTCCAATAACTCTGATTCAAAGGCCCTGAAGCAGCCAAGAAAATGAAAGAAGCAACCTTTCACAAAACCATGACTAGTGTGAAAAATATTGCCACAACTCACAAATCTAGGCTCACCAAAATCCATGCCATCCATATTGATTTTAATCCATGATTGGAGAGGGTTAATCCATTTAATATATTTGGGTTATTTCAATTCTCTAGTGACACTAAAAAATCCAAGAGTTTTTGTGATAATCAGATCCTCTGTGGTGGTATTCATGGAGCCCATATAATATATATATAAATAAATTTATATAAATATATATACATATAATCATTTATTCATATATACACTCAAATAATATATATACACACACACACACATAAATTCAAATATATATATATATACATATATAATAAAAATATAATTATATAAAAATAAAAAATTATATGTGTGTGTGTGTGTTTTTATTTATATGTAAATATATACATATATAAATAATTACTAATTTATAATTAATTAGTAATTAAAAATTCATAATAATTTAGTATTTTAAATAATAAATAAAAAGGATAATAAATAATTTATAATTATTAAATACTAAATAATTATTAAATATTCAATATTGACAAGTAATTAAATTTTTAATTAATTATTATTATTAATGGTTAATTATTATTAATTCCATGGTGGTTTTTTAAAAATAATCCTTAAAATTTTAAAAAAAATGAGATTTACTGACTATTTTAACTACTACAAAATGGTGGTGTTTATTAATAAAACTCCACGAATTAGGGGTGGTTTTCTAAAAATACTATTAAAAAACCAAAAAAACAAAACATTTTTCAGAGGTTTTAAAAATTGTCGCTGGATACTATTTTTCTTATAGTGTTACATAAACCAATGTATGTGAGGAATAGGAAGGACTCTACTTATTCCCTAGCTCTATAGACCTAGCCATCATTTCTCTACTCTTTATAGGGGCAAGATTTGGTCCTAATGGGAGCTTTTTCTTTTTCTTTTACACTCTGAATTTTTATAAGCCATGAAATGATTGGTATTAGCAAATAGAGACCTGACTTTTTCTTAGATCCCCTTTATATATTTTCAACTAGGAAAGTCTATATTATTTTTTCTTTTATAGTTGAAGGTATTTTAAGTTTATCCAATATTAAGTGAAAGTGTTTTAAGGTCACACATCTTACACTAAAATATGGTTCCATGTTTAAATTCATATAGATCAAATAAAATTGGATGTTTTATATGATTACCTATAACATAATCAACCCATAATTACATGATTTAAAATATGGGTTTCACTTTATTAATTTTCCAAGATCACACTAGTTTATATTTTTATAGAATTGGGTAAAACATAATATAAAAAAGTATAAACTTTCACACTATTTAGTTTTTCAAAAAAAATCGGGTTTTAATTTTACACCTTTACTTCGTTCAAGGCACTTTTTCTTTGTTTAATATGATTCATCATAGTGTAAATATCATCATTACTAAAAATTATACTCATCCATAGATAATTTGAAAAAAAATTAAAAATTTGGATGATCAAAACAAATCTTGATAAGAGATAAAAAAAGATTATCATTATTTCAATGACAAACATTAAAATCCATGAAGATGTTTACCTTTATCACAATAAAACTTTGAGTATATAAATAAAACATTTATGCTTGTGAAAAAAAACATTTTCTCAAATAAAACATTTGATAACCCATTATTAGTAATAAGAAAACTATGAAGGAATATTGAGTCTTTTGGGAACTCATGAAAACATTTCTTTCAAAAAAATTAACATTTCACCTTTAAAAGTTAAAAAGCTTTCCTTAGCTCATGAAATCAAATGGTTTGCATAAAAATCATTTTTGTGAGGACCATATAGGTATCTTATATAATAATATTCATAACCCATGTTCACTAATGTTTAACCCATGTTATAATAATTGAATACCATTTAATTCCATAGTAGTAACCAACCTGGTTATCTCCCTCACTTTTGCCTTTGAAAACAACATCATTACCTAATGCATTAGAGAGATATATCAGGCTCACCCATTTTCATGAGCAATAGAAGGCTCAAATTAAATCATAAATAATTATCATGTATAAAATCATGAGCAAAAAAATTATTATTTCACTTTTTCTTCACAAAACCTCAATTGAACTCATAAGTAAAACATTTTCCATTTTCACAAAATCATAGGAAGAAATATCCATTTTCTTTGAAAACAATAAAAAATGAAAAATTCTTAGAAGAGAGGGAATATGGTATACTATTAAAAACCATGTTACATTTTAGAGTGATATTAATAATGAATAATTTTTATGGTGATGGGAAATAGTGTTCAATCTATATATAATAAAAAAATTCACTTTTGAAAAAAGTCAAAAATAACCCATATGGAAAAATTTGAAAATATTCCTTCTTAAAACTTTGTAAAATATTATGACATATTCAAAAATAACCTTTATCATAATTTTAATAATAAATATTATCATTATTTAAACATTTAAAATAACATGCATATGGAGGAGAAAGAGTTTAAAATATTTAAAAAAAACATTTTAAAGGAAAATCCTTTACCACGAATCATGTCTCGTTTCATTCATATGTATACCATCCTAGGTAATAAAATTACATTAGTTTTATAATTACTTAAGAATATATTTATTGTTTATTACATTATCACTATTCCATTTATTTCATTTTTTACCATGTTTTATTTAGTTACTAAAATGGTTAAGTTTTCTTGGATGTTTTGTGGATGTTTGTTTTTTAACCTTAAAATAACATTGGCGCATTGACTTAGTTAATGTGGTTATAGTTAAATTAACTCCAGAATATTAAAAAAATTATTTTTTTTATATTTATACTGTATTTTAAATTTTAAAACCCATCTTGTAAAGTGCTCATCAAAAATGAATAATGTTGTTTCATGGAGGTGGCATTCCATATTTTTTTTGAAAAGAAGGACATGTAACATTAATGACGAAGATCAGCAGACATACAAATGAAAATCCAGGAAGGGAAATTGTCCAGCTAGAGCTGGTTGTCATCGAAGGGGCATAAGGCTGCTAGCTGATGGGCCGCATTGTTTCCTTCCCTTTTGGTAAAGGAGAAGGTGAAACAAGAGAAACCTTAGCAAAGCGAGCGAATTCTCCTGATGATGAAGCCAAATGACTGGAGTCCACCGTTGTTTTGGTTAATAGCATCGATCACGATGAGGCCATCATACTCAATGATGATATCAACCCAACCACGTTCCACAGTGAGCATCATACCTGCAAGGATGGAAGAGGTCTCAGCTATTATAGGTTCCCATAAGGCATGATGTGATTCATATTTTGCAGCAATGATTTGCCCCAGATGATTTCGGGCCAGGAGACTGAGAGAAACAAGCCCATCCTTGGGGAGAGACGCATCCAAATTTATCTTAAGAATCCATTTCGTTTGGGGATTCCAACGAGGGTGACAGGAGGGGGTTACACCTGGTATATAGTGTCCTTTGTGGTCCTTCCAGCTCTCAATCCATGAAATGGCCCGTTAAATCCAAAATTCGGGAGGTTTATGAACGTGGTGAAAAACAGCATTGTTACATCGAACCCAAATGATCCAGGCCAGGGTGCAAAGTGAACCTGTGTTATTCGATGAGAGATAGGAGCACCAATGCATCAAAAGATCAAGGAGGTCAGAGACAATGTCAAGTGAAGCATCTGAGGTCGAGCCCCATTTATTCCAAATTTCCTTAGCTCCCAGGTAGTGAATGATGGTGTGCAAAGGAGGTTTTGGAATATTCAGGTAGAAAGGGAATGAATCCTTATAACCATCCTTATAAGGTGGAAATGAAAAATGTATCGCCTTGCTTTGTGTGGGTGGTATTTCACACGTACATACGAGCAATGTTATCATTTTAAAACAGTTGGAAGGTTAACAAGGTAAGTAATATAATATATTGAAAAAATCATAATTATGAAATAAATATAATATATATTTACGTGATTCATCATTTTAACCATCCATGTGATCTAGTGATGAAAAAGGAAAAACATAGATTTGTGGAGGTGGTAGTCCACGCATACACACGAGTGATGTCTTCATTTCCCATAGGATAGAAAAAAGAGATATAAATGGTTTTACCATAATAATAATAACACTTTAGTATATTTAAGGTAATTATTTTTATATTTAATAGTGGTTAATTAATATTTTAATGAAGTAGAATAATAAATAAACATGAAATACTCTATAAATAATTGATCATATTCTTTATAAAATCTCCCATGGCTTATCCTTAAGCCTTCATAGGTTAGTATTTTTTTTGAGAGAAAGACCTCTAAGAAGTGGGGAGGGATGTTGTAAAGGTATTTTGTCAGGTAAGTCCTAATATATAGTACTCAAATTTTGTAAAGAAGTAATAATATGAGGTTCCCTTTTATAAGTGAGTGGAGTGGCACACTTGTAAATACTTAGATTTTTAAATATATAATACATATTTCTCAAAGTAAAATGGAAAAAAATTAACATATTTAAAATATATGATGATTATGAGTTGACATAAACTCATAAAATCAAATTTTAAAAAAATTATGATATTTTAAACCTTATCTCTTGGTTTTAACCCCCCCCCCCTCATTAACTCTTTTTAACATTATCGTGGTGATAGAGTGTTTTCATGGTTACATTGATAATGACAAAAAACATTGACCTTATTACAAAATTTCAACCTCTTGATTCCAAATATGAAATCTATTTTAATATATTAAAAAACCATAAGTGGTAAATGTAATTTTAATATAAATATTCTAACCGCAAAGAAAACAATTTTTAGAAAAATCCCATTTTAAGAAAAAAAATGATTTTGTACCAAAATTGTGTATAACGATGATTTCAATATCATTTATTTGATTATATTAATTAAAATGGTACGTATTTAACTTTATAAATAATCCAAAATATAATGATACTTGTTAAATAATAGAAAATATATGATATATTTAATAAAAATCGATATTTTTCACTATCCACCCAAAAATTAGTTTTTTAAAACAAATCCAAATAATTCACTCTAAGGTAAATTTTATGTGTTGAATCCAAAAATTAATTTATTTTTATCAAATTAAAAGTCATAAATTTAGTATTTTATATTTTAATTGAAATCATGTAATACATGAAAAAATAGTCTAGTTAAATAAAACTATTCATTTTTCAATTGAAAGTTTATAAAGTAATTTATAAAACTATAATAAATATGAATCTATAATAATGAATAATTATTAATATTAAGATTGATTTTTGTATAGTATTACATGGGTTCTCACGTTATTCCCCCTTTAAGAAATTTTTCCCACATAATTTAATTCATTACTTAAACAAGTGAGGGTATTTTTCTCACATAGCTTTTTCTAATTCTCATGTTTCTTATTCAATCATGTGATTATTCCATAAAATATTAACCTAGTGAATCACCTTATTTCATAATACCTACTCTATGTGATCAAAAATATAAATCATATTTTCTTCATAAGATATATTCTACTCTAACTATACCAATTTAAGGCTCAAAATATGAAATGTATCAGGTACATACTTCCTTAGAAAAGAAACAAGAAACATATCATGTACCTAAGATAATCTTTTTGGTAAGGCTGCTCAATAAGAAAATGATTCCACTTTCTCTAGAATTTCATAGTTTCCAATGTACCGTGGTATCAAGTTTCCCTTTTTATCAAAATAAATTTCACTTTTCCAAGGATATAATTTAATAAAAACAAGATCTCCTACCTCAAATGAGATATCTTTCATATAGTCATTTGCATAAGTTTTATGATTTTTTTGAGCTACCCTCATATAGTGTTGAGTCATCTTTACATTATCAACTGTATCTTTTACCAACTCCAATCTTAAAAAATCTCCTTCATCGAATTCATTCCTACATGAAGGATTTGGACACTTCTTTACATATAATTCCATAAAATGTTTCATATTTATATTAGAATGAAAAATATTATTATAAGAAAATTAAACTAATGAAATATGTTGATCCCAAATTCCCCGATTATCTAATGAGGAATATCAAATCATATCATAAAATTCTTGATCATTTTCTCTGACTATCTATCAGATTGGAGATGAAAAGTTGTACTGAAATTTAATTTGGTAACTAATTACTATTAAATCTATTTCAAAACAAATTGAGGTAAATTCAGGATCATGATCAGATATAAAAGAGATATGAACTCCATGTAATCTAATTATCACTTTAAGATAAAATCTAACAAGTTAATCCAAATACATAGTATCCTGAATAGGAATAAAGTGTGTATATTTTGTGAAATGATCAAAAAATACCCAAATCACATTTTTATATCAAGATTGTAAGAATTCAGATCTTTATTTAAGGTATGAATCTTGATTTTGGGTTTTTTTAGGAAAAGGTAGAAATGGGGTTTTTCTAAGTACATGTCGTGTACTTCTGAGTACACACTATATACCCAGTTATCGTATACATCCATTAACTGGCCATGAGATGACCTGGTAGACTGCTTAACTCAGGGGATGGTTAAGGCTACTACACAACATGTAAATTTAATGAACACACCGTGTAATTTTTTTATTTGATATTTCCGAGTGGGGTCGCGTCTTATGTCTGTAAACATCTTCTTCTCCCTGTAGTTCATACAGAAGAGCGATCGAACAGCTGAAGAACTTTGAACCCCTCCCTATTCTCTGTTGGAGCTTCAATTGAGACACTTTTAGGTGTGTTGGAATCCCACTAGTGAGTTATCGAATAATCTAGAGCCTTTATTCCTTATTCCTCCTCTCTTTTGAGTTATTCAATGTTGGGAATTTTTCAATTTTAGTAGAGCTATGTCTTTTTAGGCTGATTCAAGGGTCAAAGTTCAAGTATATCGATCATACGACATTGATTTAGGTGATTTGTGCATGTCATTGTTGATCTTTCGATTATATATGCTAAATGTTTTGTATACCCATGTTTGGGTTATTGCGTGTTTTGAAATTAAACCATGTTTAATACTTTTTATGGTTTGGTTGATTGATAAAGTGTAGTTTCATATGAGTAATTTTGAATACCTTATTTATGGGACACCCCATGGGTGTGTTTCTCTTGATTGACTGTTTATGGTCGTTTAGTCTAGGTTATCATTTTCTATGCCTTGAATTACTTAGGATGGATTTTTATTGATTATGTGAAATTCCTTTGATATGCATTGTGAATTTTATCCATCCAGTAGTTACAGATTACATGAGCTTCTTTGATAAGTTATGTGTTTTATTTCTTCAATGGACCATGAGAGCCTTGTACTAGGAAAATTACGGGGGTTTCCATTACACATGACCATGAGAGCCTTGTTGTAGATGTTGACCCAGGGGTATTGGCCATGAGAGCTACCCAGGAGGTCATTTATAATTACCTTAGGCTATATTGACCCGTGGGTATTGACCATGAGAGCTACCTAGGAGGTCATTTATGATTTATTTATGTTATGTTGACCTAGGGGTATTAACCATGAGAGCTTCCCTAGTGGTCGTTTGTAAATGATTAATGCTATGTTTGACCAAAGGGGTTAGACTGTTAGAGCTTCCCAGAGGGTCTTTATTTAATGAATTGGTGTTATGTTAAAACAAAGGTGTTAGACCATGAGAGCTTTCCCAGAGGGTTGTTTATGAATTATTTAATGATTGTGATGATTCTATTAAGAAAAAGCACAAGATTGGACCCGGTCTTACATGTTTGTTTAGATGGTCTTCTAAGAATTTTTTTTGACTATTACACAGTGGGATATATAGTTTAGGATAGATACTAGGATTACATGATTAAAATGATGAAATAAAAGTAAATGAATTTAATTGAAAACTGTATGACTATTTAATTTTGAGTACTTCCTAGTTTATTGCTTCATTTCTACATATTACTTGCTATATATATTCACTGACAGTTAGGCACAGATATTTTGTTGTTTTCATACTAGGATTCATATCACACACTATTTGGGTAATCTTTTGTACCCAAATAGAATATATGGTTGCAGGTATAGACAAGGGAAAGGGACCTTCTTCATCAGGAACTTGATAATTGTTAGAGCCGGAGAGAATGTGACCAAGCTGAGGCTTACGATGCTATTTGAGTTTATTTGTTTCTTTTGTACTTTGGTTTCTATATTTATTTTTATCATTGTGACTTGTTTGGTTATTTTCTTAGAAGCATATGTCATGCATCATATTTATAAATATATTATGGATTCTGTTGGATTTACTTTTAGTCTTCCGCTGTTTACTTTTGTGGTATTACTACTTTTGTTATTGTTACTATTTGTTTCCAATTATGTTTACTCTGCCAATGAGGGTATATTGTAACAGCCCGAGATGTTATGAAAAATATTCTTTTTAATTTTATTAATGTCTTGTGTTGTACGCTACACCAAAAGGATCTTGCACAACACGCATCCTTGATTTGCCTTGCATTACACGCAATCGCGACCTTCCTCGATAGCGTGTGTAGTATGTAATACTGAGTTTCACTAAACAACGATATGCTATTAAAATATTATTAAAACTAGCCGTTATGAATAGTAATAACCACTTTTTAAATTTTAGAAATTTTAACTCTCAAAATGGACTTCATTTTTGGATTCGGAGTATCGAATTTAGCCTAAGGTGAAATTTTGGTACTTTTCGGATAACTTTCATATTCTGATGAATAGTGATAATTACTAAATTATAATTAAAAACAACTTTTTTAATCGAAATAATTAATAGTGATAAATCATTAATTTGAGTGGTTTTAAAGTATATTTAGAATATATTTTTACAATTTAATACAATGTTGGTCATTGGATGTAATTTCACATTTAAACTAGACATAAACAAGTGTCAATCTTTGGATAGATATTGTTTCTTAAAAACACGCTATTTGTTTTAACAGCGGGATTTAATTATAAAATTAATTAATTCAACTTTTATGTTATGAATTTGGTAAAATAGACTTCATTTTTGAATTCGGAATATGAAATATAGCTTGGGATGAAATTTTGGCATTGTTCTGAAAAACATCAATTTTTGATGAATAGTGAAACCACTAAGTGGTAGGTTAAAAACTGAATTTTGCATAAAACTTAATTTTACCGCTTCTGTGAATGGAATTTTGAAAATCTGAGAGACACGGTTAATATCAAGGACTAAAATGTGGTTTAATGAGATGAAAATAATTTTTGTTGAATAGTAACTTTTTACTTTTTTTACCACGGTTAAAGGTAAATAGGGTAATTAAGGGTAAAAATGATATTAATATTACCCTAACACATGTCCTAATCCTATTGGAAAAGTGTATTTCGACCAAAAACAAACTTAGGAATAAAATATGACCATTTAGGCCCACTTGGGTTAGATTAGGACATTTATTATTAATTTATTTAAAGAAGGGTTAAAAGAGTTAAAATCAAAGTTTATTTACTAAAACATTTTTAATATGGTGTTATACATACTATAAATTTGACTATAAATATTCATTCGAAATATAAAAAGATTTCCTACATGATGGTATTTTATTTGTAATTTTTAGACATCAAATAAGTTAAGTTATTTATGACACAAAGATGATGCAGTAATTATCTTATTAATGAAATATTGACATAATTGATGTTATAAACACCAAACTAAATATAATTTGAGACTTTTTATGAATTCCACTAATTTTCTAGGTTACTATGATATATTATTGTTGATCTAATCAACTTGGTTCGAACATATAATTCTGTTATGACTTTCAAAAAAATCATATATCAAATAGTGTCAAAATTGACACAAAATAGTTTTTAAATAAAATATTATATTATTAATTGTTATTTTATTCCTAAAAATCTAAGGTTCGGCCAAATGACTTAGATAAGGATATATATATTAATAATAAACAATTTGGGGTTCTTTTGGCATGTTATAGTAAGTGTATTAACCATATAGTGAAACAAAACAAAAAGACATGGTAAAAGTTAAATTATTTAACTTAGAGTTAAATTTAATTGATAAGGTTAAAATAACATCCTAAACTTGTCTAAATTCTATTGGTTGATAGGATTTAGATCCCTCCCCACCTTAGCTTCGAAATAAGACCCTTTGGAACCATTATAAACCGATTTTGACTTTAATATAAAATAATATTTTGAGATATTCCTAAGGTGACCCTCTCCTCCCTTATAAAAGGACACCTCCTCCCCCTCCTCCTCACACCAATTTGAGCACTCAATCTCGGCCAACCCCTGCCAAAATCCCTTCTCCACTTTCCTAGCAACATCCTAGAGGTTCTGGTCTTCCTCAAAGACCAATTCTAGTGCCCTAAGAGGAGGTCTCAAAGAGGCACTTCAAAGAAGAGGTAATTACCGTTACCAATTCTTTCATCTTTATTTCTTCTTCCACTTCTTCTTCTTAGGTTGTTTCATTATGAAGTAATAACATAAGTATCACTCATATACTGATATGTTATTATAAGTATGAAACAACCCTATTTCACCATCTATCCATCCTACAGAAAAAGAAATCACCGCGCGTGCGTACGTACGGAATACCGTCTCCATGCCGTGGTGTAATCTATTTTCCACCACCACCTTACATGGATGGGTATAATGGTGTAAAGAATAAATATACATAGTTATTACAACATAATATTGATTCTGATATATTTTATAATCCACTCCAATTCAATTCAATATTTATAGAAATGATATCATCGCTCGTGCGTACGTACGGACTACCGTCTCCACGACGCGATGAGATTCATTCTCCATGTTAACCATTTAAGAATGATTATAAAGTATATATAAGAAATAATAATAAAATATATGAAATTATAAAGCTACTGGATTTATGTATATATATATATATGTATGTCATCTACTTACTTCCATTTCAAGACAATAAGGAAAGGAAAACAACGTTCATGCGTACGTACGGACTACCGTCTCCATGAACGGTGTTTTCCATTTTATTTATCTATCTATTATATATATATATATACTGAATTTATATGATATATAAATCATATTTTATATTCTGGAAGTAAGTAAATCATGATATTAGAAATAGTGATGTCAAGAACAACAAGTCAAAACACCTAAGATAAATGAAACGATTTTACCCAAAACGCTTCTTTAACATGGAATTTACAAAAGAACGGGTAATATAATGTCATAAGTGAACCATATATGATATCATAACAATGAATATGATTCTGTAATAAGTCAATGACATTATTTAAATCATTATACAGGAGGTTCGGACACATACGAAGCAAATTGGACCTAAGGTAAGGGAAATATCACAACCTCATTTTTATCCGAGATTGTTTATTCGTAAGTATTTACTGGGGTGTATTTTATCATCCACATCCATGTTCCTTCAATATGTAATATTGTTTCCATCCACTTACAATAGTTTAAATCCAATTTTACTCTTCGGTGAGTTTTTAGTAAAGAATATGAAAGGAATCTTTTGTCGCTTTTTCATACGAGGTACTTTTTGACTTTTCCGACAAAAGTACGAAGGATATTTTTTTTAACTTATACGGCATGAATGGATTTCTAAAACATTATTTCCAAGAAGTTTCATTTACAAGTTTTTAAGTTTATTTTTAATCAACTTCTTTTATTTTATAATTGTACGACATGTTAAGAAAGGAAAAGTATTTTTGAAGAAGAAAGGATATTTTCCTCAAGAATGGAGTTCAAGTGTTTTATCAAAATTATTTTCTATCTAAGATAATAAAGGGTTCTGTTTTTATCCCTATTATTAAATTGATTTGATCATGTTGTGATGGAATTATTTTTATCTTATATGAATTGATTTATGATGTCATGATGTTTCAAGAATCCCATTTTTGTTACATGTGTTATGCGATGATGTATGTTTTATGATTATGTGGCACACATAAGAAAGGATTCATTATAAGATGGGTGGGACCTATATCTCCCTCCAATGCATTGGGTAAAGATTTTATATCTCATGAGATAGACATGGCTGGAACGGAAAGTTATTTCGGTTCAGTAATACAGGACTGAAACGAGGAGTGAACTCGGTTCAGAAAGGGACTTTGTCCACTAAGATAGTCTTGGCAATGAGTCATGACTAACAAGAAATGATTTTCCATGATTATGTGTGCATGCCACAAAGTTTCAAGTTTTATGTTATGATTATGGGGATCTCATTTTCACTTCTATGATTTATCCCATGATAAGATATTATGATCTCTTTTGCAGGTTAAGATTTCCAAAAGCTATGTTCTTATGTATATGATGTGATTGATATTTCTTTTGTTTACCCTTACTGAGCATTTGAGCTCACCCTTTTATGTTTTCTTTTCCCCAGGATATAAAGAAAGGTTTTAGGTATAAAAAAAAGGGAAGATCTTTATGGGAGATATTGAAGATCTTTCACCACGATTAGAAGATTACGTTCCGAGTTTCCAAAGACACTAAACTATTACGATCCTTGTGTGTGTGTTTTTGTTATGTACTAAGTATTCCGCAAATGTAATGTAATGTCCATGTACGTCAAGATACGGGTCTCTACATATAGTTTACCCACTATCACACCCTAGGCCCTATCTGCTAGTCGACATCCTCTAGTGTTTGGGGAAATGCTCTTGATTCCATGTGGACAACTAGGTTTGAGGCATCTTTGGGAGGCACCCGGATTTGGGACGTTACAAAGTGGTATCATAGGGGTTTCTTTTTTAATTTTCCTTACTATTTGGAGCCTATATACTGGGATAAGAAAGAATAAGTAGTTGATAATAATTTATCAAGATTATCTAACTTTTTTACAGGGAAAATCCATGTTACCTCGAATATTACATTTTTCTGGTTTTGCAAGTGTTATAGTTGATTTGATTTCACCGTCGGGTGATTTACTTGTTTTGTGATGTTATGATTGATATCGTTGTGGTTATATTTCTGTTTCAACCTGATGAGATGAGGTTATTCCATATCATGCATCATATAGTCGCACACATGTCATGCATTATTATCATGCCATTTAGGGTGCATTACCGACTGAATGTTGTTGTGATAGATGATGTGCTAGATATGCATACTATTGTGATATATGTTGTGATATAAATACCTTGTATTTTGATAGGGTATTGGTATATATAAAGTTTCATTTGGATGGAATCCATGCTTTGGTACCTAAGGTGTTATGAGCCCTCTTGGATAAGAATTTTGTGTATCATGTTTGAACTTTAATTGAATTATGATAAAATATGATATTAATAAGGATTCCAAACTTTGATTGTGGGAGTATGGGCTCTCATGAATCGGAACTTAGCATTCCATGGAAAAATTCTATGTTTCTGAGAGTTCAGGAAAAGTTTCAAAGGCTTACTATATGGAAACCTAGACAACACGGCGTGTGATGTTATGAACATATGCCATGTGTTCTTCTATTCTGGAAGAAATGACTTTTCTTAAGTATACATTGTGTACCGTGTGTACACATCGTGTAGTTTTTGACCATGTTATTGACTTTGTGAGTAGAGACATGGTGTTTTTAAACTTTTTGTAGAACATGTTGTGTACTGGGAGTACACACTATGTTGTAAAACATTGAGTATCTGGATGTGTGACTAACGATATGGGTGGATGAAACTTGGGTTGTGCATTCCGTGTCTAGATTGTACACGTTGTGCTGTAATCAACCGTGTATTCGGTTGTGAGACTAATGAAATGGGTGGATAGAACTTAAGTAGTAAATGTTGTGTCTAAGGTGAAAATTGTGTATAGTGTTACACCAGAAAAAACATGTATTTTGAGCCATGTAGAAGTACTTGGTCCAGAGGGAACATTCAAGCACACATCGTGTCTTAGGATAAACACTCTATGTGTATGGGGTGTTACATGACCAGGTTATTAGGGATACACACCCATGTTAAAGCTTAAGGTAACACACCGTATAGTGGTTCTACACACTGTCTAACCCTATTTTGTAAAACATGAATGTGTTCCTTCTCTTTTTTCGTTCTACAACATCTATGTAAAAGTATTTGATAATCTTGAATTGAGGTGTGTGCTTGGCCTTGAAGATTAATTCCAAAAATACATCCTATGGTTGTATGCCAGGTGCAGGGCGATGATCAGACACTAGAAATGGTAGATTAGGGACTACCAACAGATCATCCTTTCCTGCCCCTCTTGGCACCAGCTATTATACTAGACATAGGTGTTGATGCACAGTTCCATGAAGGCTTTCTGAGGATGATATATAATTCTCAAGGAGCACTACATCCTACCCTGACTATGGAAGAGTTGACAAGGGTGTTCGAGCAGCATTATCTTACCACTTTTTTAGGGGATGGAGGACCAGAGGTTGTAGAGTCATAGTTGGAGGTCATGATTTATATCTTCAAGAATCTTTAGACACCTCCAGAGAGGATATTGAATCTCGAAACACAATTCATGCTCAAATTTACCCAAGAGATGAAGGTAGAATGACCCTTGTAGTTTTGCTTGGGTTATCGAATTATCAGAGACCTAAGAAGTAACCTACAGACACATACATTCTATGGATTGTTTTTGGCTATTAAGTGTCCAACATGGGTTAATTTTCGATGGGTTTAAGGTATCATTAATAGATTTAAGTTAATTCGAATTAAGATAATGATTTTATCTTAGGTTATCTCTTGGGGTGGATTGGATGAATTCCTTTTTTTAATGATTTCAATTTCTTATATTTGAGATGGGTTTATTTAATAAAATCAAACATTGTCATCAATTACTATTTTAATACCTACACACTTTAATACTAATCACCTATGCACTTGAAGGATCAATGTTTTGAGAACATCAAGGTAAAGGTTTGTATTAGCACTTGAAGTGTGTGGACTTAAATTCAATAAGGACGATGGAGTTTAAACATCATCAAATAAATATCTCAATTAAAATAAGTGATTAGAAATTACTAGGGAGATAAATAATATCCAATCCAGATCCTTGATACTCTATTGGATCAACCCATAAGTGGTTTATCCCTCCATTGATTTTATGGTTTCAACGGAAGCGAAAAGTAGACTCATGACGGAGGATTTGGAGAAGTAAAAAAACAATAAAAAGAAAGAAATCAATCCACCGTTGTGTGAAGAATATCACAAGGTATGGTGTGAATAAATTCACACCTTAAGGAAACGATATCAAATTGATAATAAGAATAACATAATACGAGTAAAGGAATAAATTTTATTAAGAACTAAGGTGATTTGAACAACATACAATAGAAAGAATAACGTAAGAAATCCAAATCGACATAATAAAATTACAATGAAAAAAAACTTCAAGGATACTCAATTCCTCTACCACCACTGACTTAAATAGGCAATTATGAAGCCTTTGGTCAATACTAAAACTGTTAAAGTCACCTAAATTAATGGTGATGGGCCTGGGTGGGTGGAAAGTTAAGAGAGAGTATAATTTTCCACCCTTGACCTGAAGTGGAATCCACCTTGCTTCCACTGAACAAAGGCACTTATAAGACCTTATAGATACCTAATTGGAGTAGTCCATAGAAGAAAAAAATAAATATTCAGATATCCCCTAGCTATATGTAAAATACCATCCAAAATTAATATTTTTTTTTGAGATATGATTAAATTGGTGGGCTGATTTTATGGACCTCAGAATCTGGACCATAATTTTCTCTCCAAATTGGGCCTCCTTAATAACCACCATGAAGGTCGAATTAGAACTGGCTCCTGAAAAATTATATGTTCCTCTATATGTCTTCTACTATCCCATGATGTTTTGGCTTCATTGGGCTTGTATGTTGGGCCCCACATTCTCATCAGTGGGATGGTATCCATTCTGCCTTATCTAGAATTGTTTGCATGAAATCTCATTTTGGTGGTCTTCCAATGTGAATCTTATAACACTCCACAACTATTAATTTTTCCCAATATAATGAGAAACCTTAAAATTAAATATGAAAATAAAATCAAGAACATTGGGTACTTTAGATGATGTTCAAAAATTTACCATATAATAGTGCATTTTAAAAAATAATTATAATCATAATGTGAAATGATGTTCAATGTGTAAAATGCACTAAAATGGTGTTTATGGATAATAAAGAACGTGAATATTATATATATTAATAATTGATATTAGCCTCATTTAGTGGCTAATAACACCCCCCAACTTGAGTTTGGATAGTCCCGAGAAAAATGTATCTCAACAATATGAAATCCAAATTCACTTTTTGAAAAACATTTTAATACACAATGATCACCAAAAACCCTTATACCAAGAAATCATGAAACCCATAGAAATAGTTTAATACAAGATAGTTTCATAAGATGATATGAATCCCAATCCCATTCCTTGGTTCTAATTCATCATCATATTTCATCCAATATCAATTAAGAGTGATGATGTGTTGTGCATTGCATTAGACATGGGGGTTCATCTTTATTCAAGAGGGAAATGATGTAAGCGCTAGGTGGAATCACATTTCAATATTAAGATGAGTATTAAAAAAACTTTATTGTATTTTTTTTGTTTTTTTTTTCAATTTTTCTATGGTAATTTAAATTCCACTCAAAAGAGTCAACCCCTATAGCGAGACTTTGCCGATGACTCCTAGGCTAAAAGACCTTAGGACACAAAGTTAAGACCACATACTCGGGCATCATCTCGAGTTAACTCAGTCAAAAACAAATTGAAATTACCAAAAATAGAAATAAAATTACTAACTCTGGGACATACAACTATGGAGTCACGATCCCCAATTGTCGAAAGCCACGCATTAGGTCATTTCATTGCTCTACGTGAAAATTTATTGTTTTTTTTTTAAATTTATTCAATGCTCATATTAAAACTTAAATGATCACCAAAACTATGCTATTTATTTGGGGGACCCCATTAACTCTAAATAATACCCCACTATCTAAAGGACATGCGTTGTGATTTTTTTTATTTGGATGAAAATATAAACCATGAAATATCACATTAGACAGCCACACCTTCCAAAATATATACTCATGAAATTATACATTTATTAAAATTAAAATCAGGGAATGCTAAATTATTTTATATTTACTTTTAAAGTGTACAATTTCTATTATCATGTTCAAATTTAAAGGAATTTTTCCTTCCATTTGCACACATTTTTTTCAAATCATTTTTTTACACAACAGTGATTTTTTTATTTCATATTCCCCCCCCCCAATGTAAAATAACATTGTCCCCAGTGTTTGAAGGAAAGAAAAATTAGAAGGGGTAGAGGTAGATAAGGAGGGTTCCAAAAGGAAATTGAAAATTAAGATCATGGAATGAAGTCACCTTGTGGTTGAAGTTGAAATTCTTGCTGCTCCCTTTTAATCCCTTGATCTCAAAGTCACTTTAGGAATTCCCTAGTGGAAAGAAATAAATAAAAATAAATAAAACTTTATACATATATATATAATAAATAAAGTAAAATATAAGTATATAAATAAAAATTATAGAATAAGGAATCATAATATTCCGTACATCAGTGGTAAGAGTGTGCCCTTGTCTCCCTTAGGTCCCGGGTTCGATTCCTCATGGCTTCACCGGTTGTGACACGGTTTTCCCCGCGACCTATGATGTGGCCTTTTAATTTTATTATTATTATTCTATTTTTTTAACCTACACACACATAAAAATAAAATGAACTGATGATACATTGTCTTCTTTTTAAATTTCTGGGTAAGTTATTACTCAAGGATCACACCACGTGACACAGATGAATATGGTGCTCCTCTTTCATACATATCCATACTCATAATAGAATAATAGGTCAACAGTATATTTTTTTATTATTTTTAAATATAAAAATGATTTATTAATCCTATTTAAAATATAATGTTGATTAAAACAACAAAATGATTGGAAAATTGTAAACCATGGGTTTCCTCCCATGCAGCACTTTGTTTAACGTCATTAGCCATACATGGATCCTAAATCTATCAATTTTTCCCTAGTTTATAGGTTTCCATATTCAACTCAACCTTTTTTTATTTTTTATTGAATGATTCAATGAATGGTTTTAACCTTTGACCATTGACCTTGAAAATATAACCACTTGTGGGATCTTGAATATATATTTCCCCATGGGGGTACACAAAATACACTATGAAAGGACTTGACTATCTAGACCTTAACTTTATCAGGTGTAAATGATGTTTTGAACAATACAAGAGCATGAATTCTCACAGTTTAAAATGTTTGACTTTGATATTCCTATATTGGTAGGCTTGAACTCTAGATTTATTGATCCTTGAATTTTCATAATCCTCCATCCTAAGTTCCTCAAGTTCATTGAGATCTAATTTCCTTTTTGTTCTGGCCAATGAGAGGTCATAATTTATTTTCTTAATTGCCCAAAAATCCTTATGCTCAATTTCAACAGGTAAATGGAATGATTTTCCATAAACCAACTAATATGGTCACATTCCTAGGATGGTTTTTTATGTTGTACGATATACCCAAAGTGCATGTAAGAGTTTCTCAGACCAATATTTCCCAGAAGGAGTGAAACTTTTTTCAAGAATATTCTTAATATCCCTATTTTCTAACTCAGCTTGACCATTGGATTGATGATGGTATGCAGTGGAAACTTTATGAGAAATCCCATACTTAGACATGAGTGAAAAGAATGGACGATTGTAGAAATGGGTTCCTCGATCACTGATTATAGCCCTAGGAATTCCAAATCGAGAAAATATGTGCTCTTTCAGAAATAGGATCACAACATTATGGTCATTAGACTTATTGGGAATAGCTTCAACCCATTTTGAGACATAATCAACAACTAAGAGGTTGTAGAGGTATCCCCTAGAGTTTGGGAAGGGAACCATGAAATCAATTCCACTACAGTCAAAGATTTTAATTAGTAAGATGGGAGTGAGTGGCATTTGATCCCTTTTTGTGATTGACCCTACTTGTTGACACTTAGGACAACTTTGAAAAAATGTGTAGGGGTCCCTTTAAAGGGTGGGCTAGAATAGACCACACTGAAGAATCATAGTATATGTTTTCTTAGAGGAAAGGTGACCTCCGCATGCCTCACTATGACAGAATTTAAGGATGGACTCTTGTTTAGATTTTGGGAAAAACTCTTAATGACTTGGTCAGGGTAGAACTTATAGATGTATGGATCATAAAACACACAGTTCCTAACATCAGAAAGGAATTTCCTCCAAGCTTGAGTACCTTATAATTTTGGAATGACTCCTATAAATAAGAAATTGTTTATGTCGTCATACCAAGGGCAGTCACTCACAGTGTACAGGTGTTCATTAGAGAATTAATTAGACACAGAAAGGTTATTTGAGTTGTCTTTTAATTCCGTCCTTGAGATATGATCAACTACAACATTTTCAACACCCTTTTTATCCTTGATTGTGAGGTCAAATTCCTGAAAGACAAGGACCCACCTAATCAGTCTAGCCTTAGCATCTTGTTTTTCGAAGAGGTGTTTTATTGCATAATCGTCAATGAACACAATGATGGGGGATCCTAATAGGTAGGACCTAAACTTATCCTAGGAAAACACAATAAAAAGTAACTCCTTTTCAGTGGTGGTGTAGTAGATTTGGGCATCATTACATATTTTCTTGTATAAGCAATGACATAAATATTTTTATCACAAAGTTGTCCTAACACAGCTCCTACAGCAAAGTCACTGGCATCACACATAAGTTCGAAAGGAAGGTTCCAATTTGGAGATTTCATGATGGGAGGAGAGGTGGGAGAAAATTTTAGGGTTGATAATAAACCCTCACAACTTTATATCCAAAAAAATGGAGCATCCTTTACTAGGAGAGCACAAAAGAGACATGAGATTGAACTAAAGTCCTTGATGATTATACTATAGGATCCAGAATGTCATAAGAAAGACCTCACTTACTTGATAGTTTTGGGTGATTGAAGGTGACGAATGATGTCAACCATGGCTTTATCAACTTCAATCCCCCTACCTGAGACCAGATGGCCTAGAACTAGTCCTTCTTTAACCATGAAATGGAATTTTTCCCAGTTTAGGACCAGATTATTTTCTTCACATATTAACAAGACTCTCTCTACATTCCACATACATCCCTCAAATGTATCCCCAAACACAGAGAAGTCATCCATGAAGACCTCAAGAAAATTCCATACCATGTCTGAGAAGATTCCCATCATGCACCACTGGAAGGTTCCAGGGGAATTGTATAACCAAGAGGGAATGTGTTTGAAGTCAAAGGTGGTGAACAGATATGTGAATGTAGTCTTCCCTTGATCTTCTAAGGAGACCTCATTTTGATTATACCCTAAGTACCCATCTAATAAACAGTAGAAGGGATGACTTGCCACTCTCTCAAGTACTTGTTTAATGAATGGTAAGGGGAAATGGTCCTTCTTGGTAAATGAGTTTAGCTTCCTATAGTCGATGCAGACTCTCCAGCAACTACTCTCCCTAGTTGGAAGAATCTATCCATACTTATTGATTATCATTGTGATTCCTTTCTTTCTTAGGAACTACTTGGATTGGGCTGACCAACTCACTCTCATCTATGAGATATATGATACCAAATTTTAACAATTTCAAAAGTTATTTTCTCACTAATTCTATGGGATTAGGATTGAGTCATCATTGAGGTTGACGACATGACTTTCAATCAGATTCCAGAACAATCCTATGAGTCCCAATAAGTGGGATAATCCCAGGAATATCAGACAGGATCCAACCAATGGATTTCTTATGTTTCCTAAGGACATCTAGAGGCCTCCTCTCATGATTTGATTCAAGATAAGAAGATATGACAATAATATGTGTTTGATTGTACCCTAGGAAGGCATACCTGAGTGCGGAAAGAAGTTCCTTTAATTCAAGATCAGGTCGGTTCATAATTTCAGTTAAAATTGGGGCATTTGATCAAGATCAATTTTGTTTCCTAGAGTTTTAGATAGGACCGATTCCCCACATTTATAAGTTTTAGCTACTATATTGGATTGATCAAATTTAGGGATGTAAGTTGGAGTGGTCTCCATGAAAGTGGTTTTCTGAAAGGTTTCACTGATTGTTGGACCAAATACTTCATTGTAAGAGAAATTTGAAAATGATTCTAGCCAAGGAGATAAACTTACATCATGTGAAAAAAGGAAGTCAATCTCATCATGACTTAAATATCCATCAAATATTCCTTGATGTTATATGGATTCATTATCAATTCTTCATATCATGTTAACTTCATGAATGTCCTCGTCATCCCCTATTTTTGAGATTTCATTATAGATGATCAAGTTTAGACTCATGTTTCCAAAGGTGATAGTCATGTTATCATTTCGGACTCGGATAACAAAGTTGATTGTTTCAAGGAGAGGACGACCAAGGATAATTGGGGTTTGTTTTTTATTTCCAAAGTTTGGATGGATATCAAGGACAATAAATTCAGTAGGGTAGATGATTTTTTCAACATTTACCAGAACATCCTTTAAAATTCCCTTTGGAACCCTAATACTATGATCAACAAGTTGAAGTGTGACATATGTGGGTTGGAAATATTATAGGCCTAACTGGTGGTACACAACATAGGGGATGATATTGACACTAGTACCTAGGTCACATAAGGCCTTGACAATTTTTCTCTCTCCTAGTTCAACATTGTTGTAAGGGAAACCCGGGTCTTTCAACTTAGGAGGAATGCTCCCTTGAATGGTGGTACTCACATTTGCAGCCAAAAGGATTTGGTTTTTATGTGAAAATTTTATTTTAAATGTGCATAGGTCCTTATGGTATTTTGAGTATGAAAAAATGGTTTGAATGGCATTGAGAAGGGGAATATTAAACTTGACTTGTGAGAAGATTCCCCTCAATGATTCACTCAATTCAAGCTTGGTTTTCCCCCTCATGCATTGAGGAAGTGGTACATGTTGTGGGGTGGTTTTTTGAAGGGTTGTTTCATTGAAAACATTATCGTGTTTTTTAGTTTGATCATTTTGTTCATTTGAATTTTCATCCTAGTTTGAATCTTTAGATGGATTCTGAATTAGTTTTCCAGGTTTCTCAATTGATTTCCTACTTCATAAAACAGTCACAGCCTTTAGTTGTTCATTAGTTGTTTGAGTGTAACTTGACTCTCCCCATAAATTGGATGATTTTACCACCTGATTAGGCATGTGATCCTTTCTAGTTTTTATGGTTTGAATTTCTTGTTTAAGGTAAGAGACTACCGAGTTCATCCTTTCCATTTGTTGGCACAGTTGTTCTAGTAATCTTTGGGGAACAGTTTGGGCTGGTGCTTGAGAAGATTGGTTTATCCTAGGGGGATATTTTGGAGGTGGGATGGATTGTTGAAAATGGACTGGTGTTTGTTGGTATTGGATAGGTTGTGTTTGGAACCGGTTATGGGTTTGGTAGTTCTGATGGGGGTAAGGATTTTGTCCATGTGGTTGGCTAGGTTTCTGGTTATCTTTCCATCGGAAGCCTCGGTGGTCATTATACCTTGGGTTGAAGTTGTTTTGGTATTGAGGATTTTGAAAGTTCAAAGCATTTACTTCTACTTGGGGCCCTACTAAAATAACATCCTTGATGGATGGAATGGTTGGTAAGTTGTATGTTTTACAGTCATGTTTGTCACAAATTGTGCAAACTGGGTCTATAGTTTGGATTTCATGGAATTTCATAACGTCTATCTCTTCGACCTTCCTAGAGAGTGCTGTGAGTTTAGCCCAAAGGATTTCCTCTTCTCTAAGTGTATGAATTACAGTAGTTCTTTGTGGCTTTTCTGAATAAGGTGAAGTTCCCCATGTTTGTTTTTGATCAGCAAGGCTTTCCAGGTACTCATAAGCATCATTTGGGGCTTTGTTTTTAAAGTTTCCCTTATACATCATGTTAATGAATTGTTTGTTCCCCATACCCAACCCTTCATAGAAAATTCTCACTTGTTCATGAATAGAAAAACCATGGTGTGGAACCATGTTTAAAGTGTCTTTGAAACTCTCCCATGTTTCATAAAATGACGCTCCCTCTTTTTCAAAAACGTTTTTGATACTCTTTTTAAGTGCAATTGTTTTGTGGTGGGGAAAGTATTTTTTGTAGAATTCTCTTTGTAGTTGGTCCCAAGAGTTCATGGATGATGGTCTCAAATTATTTATCCAATTTTTAGCATGATACTTTAAATAAAAAGTAAATAGACTCAACCTAGCTGATTCTAGTTGATGTGGGGGACACATGGTTTCTACAATGTCATTGAACTCCTTAACGTGAAGGTGTTGAATCTCGGACTCCATTCCATGGAATGTGGGAAGGTGGTTTAGGAAATGCTATTTAAAGATGTAGTTGGAATCTCATAAGGAATTGTGTCTAATTCATGAGGGTGCATTAGTCCAGGAAGGTGTGTGGTAGTCATTCATGGTTTGATCAACAACATTCCCCAAGTTTGGGGCTACCTCATTTGGGTTTCCATTTTGGTTCCCACTAGGGTTTATGAGTTGGTTTCTTTGAATAAGTTCTATTGAAATGGGCTCAATTTTTGACTCTAGAGTATTTGAAAGATTGTTATATAATGGAAAGAGTTCCCTTGGTTTACTTGACTCCCCAACCCCAGGACTATCCACCCTAACTAGACGATTTGATTGATCACGAGTGTAGGCAGACATGCGCCAAAAAAATGATAAAGGGAAAAGATAAAAGATATTGAGTGAGAAAAGAATAAATGGGGGAGAATAGAATGGGTGTTGAGATGACTTACTTGGGTCCCTAGAAATGGTTACAAAATTTGATTCATGCTCAAATTTACCCAAGAGATGAAGGTAGAATAGTCCTTGCAGTTTAGCTTCGGTTATCGAATCCTCAAAGACCAAAGAAGTAACCTACATACATGTGCATTATATGGATTTTTTTTGGCTATGAAATGGCCAAATTAGGTTGATTTTAGATGGGTTTAAGGTATAACTAACAGATTTAAGTTGATTCAAATTAAGATAATGAGTTGATCCTAGGTTATCTCTTGGGGTGGATTGGATGAATTCATTTTTTTTTATGATTTCAATTTCTTATATTTGAGATTGGTTCATTTAAGAAGATCAAACAACATCATCACTTACTAGTTTAATACCTACACACTTTAATAGTAATCACATATACACTTGAAGGATCAATGTTTTGAGAACTTCAAGGTAAAGGTTTGTTTTAGCACTTGAAGTGTGTGGCCTTAAATTCAACAAGGACGATAGAGTTTAAAAATCATCAAATAAATATCTCAATTAAAAGAAGTGATTAAAAATTAATGGGGTGGTAAATAAAATCAAATCCAGACCCATGATAATCCCTTGGATAAACCCATAAGTGGGTTATCCCTCCATTGATTCTATGGTTTCAATGTAAGTAGAAAGTATACTCATGAGAGAGGAATTGGAGAAGTAAAAAATAATAAAAATAAAGTAATCACTCCACTGTTGTGTGTAGAATATCACAAGATATGGTGTGAATAAACTTACACCATAATGAAATGATATCAAAGTTATAATAATAAAAATTGAATAATATGAAAGGAAGAAATTTTATTAGGAACTAAGGTGATTCGAACAACTTACATGAGAAAGAAGTATGTTACAAAGCCAAATCGACATAATAACATTCCAATGAAAACAAAGCTTCAAGGATCCTCTACTCCTCCAACAAAACTGACTTAAATAAAAAAAAATTAATCCTGGTGTATATACAACAACAGTTGAAGTCACCTCAATTAATGTTGGTGGGCCTAGGTGGGTGGAAAGTTAAGAGAGAGTATACTTTTCCACCCTTGACCCGAGGTGGCAGTCATCTTGCTTCCACCAAACAGAGGCGCCTAGAATACCTTCTAGATGGGAGAATTGGAGTGGGACATAGAATCAAAAAATGAATCCCCAGATGTCCCCTATATCTATGTAAAATATCAGCCCAAATTAATTTTTGGTTTTCTAGATATGATTAACTTTGTGGGATGATTTTATGGCACTCAGAATCTAGCCAATAATTTTATCTCCAAATTGGTCTGCCTTAATAACCACCATGAAGGCCCAATTAGGACTGGCTCTTGAATAATTATTTGTTCCTATATATTTATTATATCATCCCATGAAATTTGGTCTTCATTGGGGCAGTATGTTGGGCTCCACATTTTCATCAGTGGGTCGTTGTCCAATCTTCCTTCTCCAAAATTGTTTGTATGAAATCTCATTTTGGTGGTCTTCCAAAGTGAATCTTCCAACACTCCACAAGTATTAATTGTTCCCAATATAATGATAAACATGAAAATTAAATATTAAAATAAATTCAAGATCATTGGGTACTTTAAATTATGTCAAAAATGTACCATATAATAGTGCATTTTGAGAAGGAATTACAATCATAATGTGAAATGATGTACAAAGTGTAAAATGCACTAAAAGGGTGTTTATGAATAATAAATAACATGAATATTATATATATTAACAATTAATATTATCCTAATTTAGTGGAAAATCACACCCCCCCAACTTTATTTTTACTATTCCCGAGCAAAATGTATATCAACAATATGAAATTCGAATTCCCTTTTCCAAAAACATTTTAATACACAATGATTACCAAAAACACTTATACCAAAAAATCATGAAACCCATAAAAATATTTTAAAAAAAGATAGTTTCATAAGAATATACCAATACTAATCCCATTCCTTTGTTCCAATTCATCTCCATATTTCATCCAATACCAATTAAGAGTGACGATGTGTTGCGCATCACATTAGACATGGGGGTTCATCTTTATTCAAGATGGAAATGATGGAAGTGATAGATGGAATCACATTTCAATATTAAGATGACTATTAAAAAAAATTAATGTTTTTTTTTATGTTTTTTATTTTTCTTTCAATTTTTCCATGGTAATTGAAATTTCACTCAAAAGAGTCAACCCCTGTAGCGAGACTTTGCCGATGACTCCGAGGCTAAAAGACCTTAAGGCACCAAGTGAAGCCCACATACTCAGGCATCATCTCTAGTTAACTCATTCAAAAACAAACTCAAATTACCAAAAATAGAGATAAAATTACTAACTCTGGGCCATACAACTATGGATTCATGATCCCCAAGTGCTGAAAGCCACGCATTAGGTCATTTCATTGCTCTACGTGCAAATTTATTGTTTTTTTTTAATTTTCTTATTGAATAATCATTTTAAAACTAAAATGATCACCAAACCTATAAAATTTGTTTGGGGGACCCCATGAACTCAAAATAATACCCACTATCTAAAGGACGTGCGTTGTGATTTTTTTATTTGGATGAGAATATAAACCATGAAATATCACATTAGAAAGACACACTTTCCAAAATCTATGCTCATGAAATTATAAATGGATTAAAATAAAATTTATGGAATGATAAATTATTTGATATTCAGTTTTAAAGTGTACAATTTCTATTATCATTTTCAAAGTTAGAAGAAATTTTCCTTCCATTTACACACATTTTTTTCAAATCATTTTTTTCACAGAAAAGCAATTTTTTTTACACAACAGAATTTTTTTTATTTCATCTCCCCCACCCATCATAAAATAACACTATCCCCAGTGTTTGAAGAAAAGAAAATTTAGAATGTTTATAGGTAGATAAGGGGAGTTCAAAAAGGAAATTGAAAATGAGGATCATGGAATGAAGTCACCTGGTGGTTGAAGTTGAAATTCTTGTTGCTTCCTTTTAATCCCTTGATCTCGATGTCACTTTGAGAATTTCCTAGTGGAAAAAAATAAAAACAAGAAATCAAAATAAACTATATATATATTTATATATTTATATTTATATAATAAATAAAGTAAAATATAAGTATATATATAAAAATTATAGAATAAGGAAGCACAATAAGTCGTAGGTCAGTGGTAAGAGCGCGCCCATGTCTCCCTTAGGTCCTAGGTTCGATTCCTCGCGGCTTCGCCGGTTGTGACGGGGTTTCATGCATGACCTACAATCTGGAATTTTAATTTTATTATTATTATTATTGTATTTTTTTAACCTACAAACACATAAAAATAAAATAAAATGATGATACATTGTCTTCTTTTTAAATTTCTGGTTAAGGTATTACTCAAGGATCACACCACATGACACGGATGAATATGGTTCTCCTCTTTCATACCCATCTATACTCATAATTTAAGAATAGGTAAATAGTCTATTTTTTATTATTTTTAAATATAAAAATTATTCATTAATCCTATTTAAAATATAAAGTTGATTAAAACAACAAAATGATTGGAAACTTGAAAACCATGGGTTGCGTCCCATTCCGCACTTTTTTTAACATCGTTAGCCTGACATGGATCCTAAATCTATCAATTTTTCCCTGGTTCATAGTTTTTCTTAGTTAACTCAACCTATGTTTCTTTTTTATTGAATGATTCAATGAATGGTTTTAACCTTTGACCATTTACCTTGAAAATGTAACCACTTGTGGGATCTTGAACCTCTATTTCCCCATGGGGGTACACATGATTCACTATGAAAGGACCTGACCATCTAGACCTTAACTTTCCCGAGTGTAAATGAGGTTTTGAACTATACTTGAGCACGAATTTTCCCAGTTCCAAATGTTTGACTTTGATATTCCTAGATTGGTAGGCTTGAACTCTAGATTTATTAATCCTTGAATTTTTTTAAGCCTCTATCATAAGTTCCTCAAGTTCATTGAGATCTAATTTACTTTTTGTTCTAGCCAATGAGAGGTCATAATTTATTTTCTTAATTGACCAAAAAGCTTTATGCTCAATTTCAATAGGTAAATGGAATGCTTTTCCATAAACCAACCTATATGGTGACATTCCTAGGATGGTTTTGTATGCTGTACGATATTCCCAAAGAGCATCCAAGAGTTTCTCGAACCAATATTTCCTATAATGATTGACAGCTTTTTCAAGAATATTCTTAATATCCCTATTTTCTAACTCATCTTAACCATTGGTTTGAGGATGGGACATAGTGGAAACTTTATGAGAAATCCCATACTTAGACATGAGTGAAGAGAAAGGACGGTTGCAGAAATGGGTTCCTCGATCACTGATTATAGCCCTTGGAATTCCAAATCAAGAAAATATGTGCTCTTTTAGAAATCAGATCACAACATGATGGTCATTAGACTTAGTGGGAATGGCTTCAACCCATTTGGAGACATAATAAATAGCTAACAGGATGTAGAGGTATCCTCTAGAGTTTGGAAAGGGACCCATGAAATCGATTCCCTAGCAGTCAAAGATTTTAATCACTAAGATGGGAGTGAGTGGAATTTGATTCCTTTTTGTGATTGACCCTACTTTTTGACACTTTTTACAGCTTTGACAAAATGTGTAGGATTATCTTGAGAGGGTGGTCCAGAAGAGACCGCATTAAAGAATCTTAGCAGAAGTTTTCTTAGAGGAAAAGTGACCTCCACATGCCTCACTATGACAGAATTTAAGTATGGACTCTTGTTTAGATTATGGGACACAACTTCTAATGACTTGGTCAGGGAAGAACTTATAGAGGTATGGATCATCAAAAACATATTTCCAAACATCAAAAATGAATTTTCTTTTATCTTTCATTCCTAAAAATTTTGGAATGACTCTTGTAGCTAAGAAATTGGCTATGCCGGCATACCAAGGGCAGTCACTCACAGAGTATAGGTGTTCATCAGGGAATGAATCAGACATATAAAGGTGATCTGATTTGTCTTTTAATTCCATCCTAGAGAGATGATAAGCTACAACATTTTCAACACCCTTTTTATCATTGATTGTGAGGTCAAATTCTTGTAAGAGAAGGACCCACCTAATCATTCTATCCTTGGAATCTTGTTTTTGGAAGAGGTATTTTAGTGTAGAATGGTCCGTGAAAACAATGATGGGGGATCCTAAGAGGTAGGACCTAAACTTCTCTAGGTCAAATACAATAGCAATTAACCCATTTTTAGTGGTGATGTAGTTGATTTGGGAATCATTTAAGTATTTAGATTCATAAGCAATGACATAATGATTTTTATCACAATGTTGTCCGAACACAGCTCCATAGCAAAGTCACTAGCATCACACATAAGTTCAAAAGGAAGGTTTGAATTTGGAGATTCCATGATGGGAGGAGAGGTGAGAGAGGATTTGGGGGTTGAGAATGAACCCTCACAGCTTTCTGTACAAACAAATGGAGCATCCTTTATTAGGAGAGCATAAAGGGGATGGGACATTGAACTAAATTTCTTGATGAATATCCTATAGAAACCAGAATGTCCTAAGAAATACCTCACTTCATTGATAGTTTTGGGTGATGGAAGGTGAAGAATGATGTTAACCTTGGATTTATCAACTTCAATCCCCCTACCTGAGACGATATGGCCTAGAACTAGTCCCTCTTTAACCATGAAATGGCATCTTTCCCAGTTTAGGACCAGATTATTTTCTTCACATCTTGACATGACTCTCTCTACATTCTGCAGACATCCCTCAAATGTATCCCCAAACACATATAACTCATCCATTAAGACCTCATGAAAATTACCTACCATGTCTGAGAAGATTCCCATCATGCACCGCAGGAAGGTTCCAGGGGTAGTGCATAACCCGAAGGGCATGCGTTTGAAGGCAAAGGTGGCGAATGGACTGGTGAATTTAGTCTTTCCTTGATCTTCTAGGGTGACATAAATTTTATTATACCCTAAGAACCCATCTAAGAAACAGTATAAGGAAGGACATGCCGCTCTCTCAAGGACTTGTTCAATGAATGGTAAGGGAAAATGGACCTTCTTGGTAAATAATTTTAGATTCTTATAGTTGATGTGGACTCTTCAGACACTACTCACCCTAATTGGAAGAATTTATCCATCCTTATTAGTTATCACTATGATTCCTTCCTTTTTTGGAACCACTTGGACTGGGATGACTCACTCTCTCTCAGCTGTGGAATATATGATACAATATTTTAACAATTTCATAAGTTCTTTTCTCACTACTTCCACAAAATTAGGATTGATTCTCTATTAAGGTTGACTACATGGCTTTGAATCAGATTCCAGAACAATCCTATGAGTCCCAATAAGTTGGCTAATCCCAGGAATATTAGACAGGGTCCCAGAAATGGATTTCCTATGTTTCCTAAGTACATCTAAAAGCCTCATATCATGAGCGGCTTCAAGAGAAGAATAACTGACAATATGATGTGTTTGATTGTCCCCTAAGAAGGCATACTTGAGTGCAGTGGGAAGTTCATTTAATTCAAGATCAGGTTGGTTCATAATTGCAGGAGAATATTGGGGCATTGGATCAAGATCAATTTTGTTTCCTATAGTTTTAGATAGGAATTATTCCCCACATGTAGAAGTTTCGGCTACTAGATTGGATTGATCAGATTTAGGGAAGGAATTTGGAGTGGTCTCCATGAAAGTAGTTTCCTGAAAGGTTTCTCTGATTGTTGGACCTAAGACTTCATCATAAGAGAAATTTTAAAATGATTCAAGCCAAGGAGATAAACTTCCATCATGTGAAAAAATTAAGTCAATCTCATCCTGACTTAAATATCCATCAAATATTTCTTGATGTTCTATTGATTTATTATCGATGCTTCCTATCATGTTTACTTTATGAATGTCCTCTTCATCCCCTATTTGTGAGCTTTCATTATAGATGTTCAAGTCTAGACTCATGTTTCCAAAGGTGATAGTCATGTTCCCATTTCGTACTCCGATAACAGAGTTGATTGTTTCAAGGAAAGGACAACCAAGGATGATTGGGGTTTGTTACTTATTTCCAAAGTTTGGATGGTTGTCAAGTACAATGAATTCAGTAGGGTAGATAAAAATTTTAACCATTACCAGAACATCCTTTAAAATCCCCTTTAGAACCCTAATGCTACGATCAGCAAGTTGAAGTGTGACAGATGTGGGTTAGAGATCTTCTAGTCTAAACTGACAGTACACAGCATAGAGGATGAGATTGACACTAGCACCTAGGTCACACAAGGCCTTTAAAACTTTTATCTCTCCTTGTTCAACGTTGATGTAAGGGAAACCCGTGTCTTTTAACTTATGAGGAATGGTCCCTTGAATGGTGGTACTCACATTTTCAGCCAAAAGGAATTGGTTTTATGTGAAATTTTTATTTTAAATGTGTACAGGTCCTTAAGGTATTTTCAGTATACATTAATGGTTTGAATGGAATCGAGAAGGGTAATGTTCAACTTGACTTGTGAAAATATTTCCCTCAATGTTTCACTCAATTCAGGCATGGTTTCCCCCCTCATGCATTGAGGAAATGGTGCAGGTTTTGGGGTTGTTTTTTGAAGGGTTTTTTCTTTGACAATGTTGTCATGTTTTACAGTTTGATCATTTTGTTCCATTGAATTTTCATCCAAGTTTGAATCTTTAGATGGGTTCTGAATTAGTAGTTCAGGTTTCTCAATTGATTTCCTACTTCTTAAAATAGTCACAACCTTTAGTTTTTTATGAGTTGTTTGAGTGAAACTTGACTCTCCCCTTGAATTTGAGGATGGTACTGCCTGAGTAGGCATGGGTGCCTTTCCAGTTTTGAGGGTTTGAAGTTCTTGTGTAAGGGAAAAGACTTCCGAGTTCATCCTTTCCATTTATTTGCACAGTTGTTCTAGTAGGCTTTGTGGAACAGTTTGGGCTGGTGCTTGAGAATATTGGTTTATCCCAGGGAGATATTTTGGAGGCGGGATGGTTTATTGAAAATGGATTGGTGGCTATTGGTATTGGATATGTTGGGTTAGAAAATGGTTATGGGTTTGGTAGTTTTGATTGGGGTAAGGAGTTTTTTCATGTGGTTGGCAAGGTTGCTGGTTATCTTTCCAGTGGAAGCCTCAGTGGTCATTATGCCTAGGGTTGAAGTAGTTTTGGTATTGAGGATTTTGAAAGTTCAAAGAATTTACATCCATTAGGGGTCCTCCTAAAAGAACATCCTTGATGGATGGAATGGTTAGGAAATTGTCTTCTTTATGGTCATGTTTGTCGCAAATTGTGCAAACAGGGTCTATTGTTTGGATTTCATGGACTTTCCTAACGTCGATCTCTTCAACCTTCCTAGAGAGTCCTGAGAGTTTAGCCCTAAGGCTTTACTCTTCTCTAAGTGTTTGAATTCCAATAGTTCTTTGTAGCTTTTCAGAGTAACGTGAAGTTCCCCATGGTGTGGAACCTTGTTTAGAGTGTATTTGAACCTCTCCCATGTTTCATTGAATGACTCTCCCTCTTTTTCAAAAAAGTTTTGGATACTCTTTTTATGTGAAATTGTTTTGTGGTGGGGAAAGTATTTTTTGTAGAATTCTATTTGTAGTTGTTCCCAAGAGTTGATAGATAATGGTCTCAAATTATTTATCCAATTTTTATCTTGATACTTTAAAGAAAAAGGAAATATACTCAACTTAGCTTATTCTAGTTGATGTGGGGGACACATGGTTTCTATAATGTCATTGAACTCTTTAACGTGAAGGTAGGGCATCTTGGACTCCATTCCATTGAATGTGGGAAGGTGGTTTAGGACAAGGGGTTTAAAGATGTAGTTGGAATCTCCTATGGAATTGTGTATAATGCATGATGGTTCATTGTTCCAGGTAGGTGTGAGGTAGTCATTCATGTTTTGATCAACTGCATTTCCCAAATTTGGGGCTGCCTCATTTGGGTTTCCATTTTGGTTCCCACCCGGGTTTATGAGTTGGTTTATTTGAAGTCCTTCCATTGAAATGGGCTCATTTTTTGAATCTGGAGTATTTGAAAAATTATGATCTAATGGAAATAGTTCCCTTGGTGTACTTGACTCCCCAACCCCAAGATTATCTTCCCTAACTAAACGGTTTGATTGATCACGAGTGTAGGTGGACATGCACCAAAAAAACAAGAAAGAGAAAAGATAAGAGATCTTGGGTCAGAATAGAAGAAATGGGGGAGAATATAATGGGTGTTGAGATAAATTAATTGGGTCCTCGGAAACGGCACCAAAGCTCAAATTTACCCAAGAGATGAAGGTAGAACGGTCCTTGTAGTTTAGCATGGGTTATCGAATCCTCAAAGACCTAAGAAGTAACCTACAGACACGTACATTCTATGTATTGTTTTTGTATATTAAGTGGCCAACTTGGGTTGATTTTATATGGGTTTAAGGTATTACTTACATATTTAAGTTCATTCAAATTAAGATAATGAGTTTATCCTAGGTTATAACTTGGGGTGGATTGGATGAATTCCTTTTTTTAATGTTTTCAATTTATTATATTTGAAATGGGTTCATTTAAGAAGATCAAACAAAATCATCACTTGCTAGTTTAATACCTAAACACTTTAATACTAGTCACCTATACACTTTAAGGATCAATGTTTTGATCACATCAAGGTAAAGGTTCGTATTAGCACTTGAAGTGTGTGGCTATAAATTCAACAAGGACGATGGAGTTTAAAAATCATCATATAAATATCTCAATTAAAATAAGTGATTAGACATTAATGGGGTGATAAATAACATCTAATACAGCCCCTTGATACTCCCTTGGATCAACCCATAAGTGTTTTATCCCTCCATTGATTCTATGGTTTCAATGGAAGTGGAAAGTAGACTCATGAGGGAGGCATTGGAGAAGTAAAAAAACAATAAGAAGAAAGCAATCCCTCCACCGTTGTGTGAACAATATCACAAGGTATGGTGTGAATAAATTCACACCATAAGGCAACGATATCAAATTTATAAGAAGAAAAACAGAATAAAAGTAAAGGAAGAAATTTTATTAAGAACTAAGGTGATTCGACAACTTACATGAGAAAGAAGAACGTTACAAAGCCAAATCAGCATAATAACATTACAATGAAAACAATGCTTCAAGGATCCTCAACTCCTCTAACAACTCTGAATTAAATAGGAAATTTTGAAGCTTTGGGTATATCCTAAAAAAGTTGAATTAACCTCAATTAATGTTGGTGGGCCTAGGTGGGTGGAACGTTAAGAGAGAGTATACTTTTCCACCCTTGACCCGAGGTGGCAGCCAGCTTGCTTCCACCGAACAGAGGCACCAGGAAGACCTTCTAGATGGCCGAATTGGAGTAGTACATAGAATACAAAAATTAATCTCCGGATGTCCCCTATCACTATTTAAAATTTCATCCCAAAATAATATTTGGTTTTGGATATATGAGTAATGTTATGGGATGATTTTATGGGCCTCAGAATCTGGACCATAATTTTATCTCCAAATTGGGCTGCCTTAATAATCACCATGAAGGCCGAATTAGCACTAGATCTGGAATAATTATTTGTTCCTATATATTTCTTCTATAATACCATGAAATTTGGGCTTCATTGGGCCTATATGTGGTCCCCACATTGTCATTATTGTGCTGGTGTCCAATCTGCCTTCTCTAGAATTGTTTTGCATGAAATCCCATTTTGGTGGTCTTCTAATGTAAATCCTCCAAAACTCCCCAAGTATGAATTGTTCCCAATATAATTAGAAACTTAAAAAATAAATATTAAAATAAAATCAATATCATTAGGTACTTTAGATGATGTTCAAAAATGTATCATATAATAGTTTATTTTCAGAAGTAATTAAAATCATAATGTGAAATGATGTTTAAAGTGTAAAATGCACTAAAATTGTGTTTATGAATAATAAAGCACATTAATATTATATATATTAAAAATTAATATTAGCCTCATTTAGTTTCTAATAAGACCCCCCAACTTGAGTTTTTATAGTACTGAGCAAAATGTATCTCAACAGTATGAAATTCTAATTCCCTTTTCCAAAAACATTTTAATACACAATGATCACCAAAAACCCTTATACCAAAAAATCATGACACCCATAAAAATATTTTAATACAAGATAGTTTCATAATTAGATCACAATACCAAGCCCATTCCTTTGTTCCAATTCATCACCATATTTCATCCAATATCAATTAAGAGTGATGATATTTTGTGCATCGCATTAGACATGTGGGTTCATCTTTATTCAAGAGGGAAATGATGGAAGTGATAGGTGGAATCACATTTCAATATTAAGATGAGTATTCAAAAAAAAAATGTGTGTTTTTTTTTTGCAATTTTTTCATGGTAATTGAAACTATACTAAAAAGAGTCGACCCCTGTAGCGAGACTTTGCCGATGACTCCCAGGCTCAAAGACCTTAGGGCACCAAGTGAACCCCATATACTTGGGCATCATCTCGAGTTAACTTAGTCAAAAAAAATTCAAATTACCAAAAATAGAGATAAAATTACTAACTCTGGGCCTGAAAACTATGGAGTCACGATCCCCAAGTGCTGAAAGCCACGCAATAGGTCATTTCATTTTCTACGTGCAAATTTATTATTTTTTTAAATTTTTTTATTGAATAATCATATAAAAACTAAAATGATCACCAAACATATTCTATTTATTTGGGGGACCCCATGCACTCAAAATAATACCCCACTATATAAAGGACGTGATTTGTGATTTTTTTTATTTGGATGAAAATATAAACCATGAAATATCACATTAGACAGCCACACTTTCCAAAATATATGCTCACGAAATTATACGTGGATTAAAATCAAAAGTTGGGCATTCTAAATTATTTGATATTCAGTTTTAAAGTGTACAATTTCTATTATCATGTTCAAATTTAAATTAATTTTTCCTTCCATTTACACACATTTTTTTTCAAATCATTTTTTTTTCACAGAAAAGAAATTGTTTTACACAACATCAATTTTTTTATTTCATCTCCCCCCAACTTAAAATAAAATTGTCCTCAGTGTTTGAAGAAAGAAAATCTAGAAGGGGTAGAGGTAGATAAGGTGAGTTCATGGAATGAAGTCACCTGCTGGTTGAATTTGAAATTCTTGTTGCTCCCTTTTAATCCCTTGATCTCGATGTCACTTTGAGAATACCCTAGTGGAAAAAAATGAAAAACAAGAAAACAAAAAAAACTATGTGAATATATATATATATATAATAAATAAAGTGAAATATAAGTATATATATAAAAATTATAGAATAAGGAAGCACAATAAGTCGTAGGTCAGTGGTAAGAGCGTTCCCATGTCTCCCTTCAGTCCCAGGTTCGATTCCTTGCAGCTTTTCCGGTTGTGACGGGGTTTTCCCCACGACCTACGATGTGGCCTTTTAATTTTATTATTATTATTATATATTTTTTAACCTACAAACACATAAAAATAAAATCAATTGATGATACATTGTCTTCTTTTTAAATTTCTGGGTAAGGTATTACTCAAGGATCACACCACATGACACAGATGAATATGGTGCTCCTCTTTCATACCCATCCATACTCATAATAAAAGAATAGGCCAGCAGTCTATTTTTTATTATTTTTAAATATCAAAATGATTAATTATTCCTATTTAAAATATAAAGTTTATTAAAACAACAAAATGATTGGAAACTTGAAAACCATGGGTTTCCTCCCATACAGTGCTTTGTTTAACATCATTAGCCTGACTTGGATCATAAATCTATCAATTTTACCCTGGTTCAAAGGTTGGTTTAGTTAACTCAACATCTATTTCTTTTTTATTGAATGATTTAATGAATGGTTTTAACCTTTGACCATTGACCTTTAAAATGTAACCACTTGTGGAATCTTGAACCTCTATTACCACATGGGGGTACACATGATGCCCTATGAAAGGACCTAACCATCTAGACCTTAACTTTCTTAGGTGTAAATTAAGTTTTGAACTATACAAGAGCACGAATTTTCCCAGTTCAAAATGTTTGACTTTGATATTCCTAGATTGGTAGGCTTGAACTCTAGCTTTATTGATCCTTAAATTTTCATATTCCTCCATCCTAAGTTCCTAAAGTTCATTGAGATCTAATTTCCTTTTTGTTCTGTCCAATGAGAGCTCATAATTTATTTTCTTAATTGCCCAAAAATCATTATGCTCAATTTCAACAGGTAAATGGCATGCATTTCCATAAACCAACCTATATTGTGACATTCCTAGGATGGTTTTTTATGCTGTATGATATGCCCAAAGATCATCCAAGAGTATATCGGACCAATATTTACTAAAAGGATTGAAATTGTTTTCAAGAATATTCTTAATCTCTCTATTTTCAAACTCAGCTTGACCACTGGTTTGAGGATGGTACACAGTGTAAAATTTATGAGAAATCCCATACTTATACATGAGTGAAGAGAATGGACGGTTGCATAAATGGGTTCCTTGATCACTGATTATAGCCCAAGGAATTCGAAATCAATAAAATATGTGCTATTTCAGAAATTTAATCACAACATGATGGTCATTAGACTTAGTGGGAATGGATTCAACCCATTTTTATGAATAATCGACAAATAATAGGATGTAGAGGTATCCCCTAGAGTTTGGGAAGGGACCCATGAAACCAATTCCCCAGCAGTCAAAGATTTAAATCACTAAGATGGGAGTGAGTGGCATTTGATTCCTTTTTGTGATTGACCCTACTTGTTGACACATAGTATAGCTTTGAAAAAATGTGTAGGAGTCCCTTGAGAGGGTGGGATAGAAGACACCACACTGAAGAATCTTAGCAGAAGTTTTCTTAGGGGAAAATTGTCATCCACATGCCTCAATGTGAGAGAATTTAAGGATGGACTCTTGTTCAGATTCTGGGACACAACTCTTAATGACTTGGTCAGGGAAAAACCTATAGAGGTATGGATCATAAAACACATAGTTCCTGACATCAGAAAGGAATTTCCTTTGAACTTGAGTCCCTAGGAATTTTGGAATGACTCTTGTAACTAAGAAATTGGCTATGTCAGCATACCCAGGGTAGTCACTCACAGAGTATAAATGTTCATCAGGGAATGAATCAGACACATAAAGGTGATTTGAGTTGTCTTTTAATTCCATCCTAGATATATTATTAGATACAACGTTTTAAAACCCCTTTCTATCCTTTATTTTGAGGTCAAATTATTATTAGATAAGGACCCACCTAATCATTCCAGCCTTGGCATCTTGTTTTTTGAAGAGTTATTTTAGTGCAGAATAGTCATTGAACACAATGATGGGGGATCCTAAGAGGTAGGACCTAAATTTCTCTAAGGAAAACACAATATCTAGTAACTCCTTTTTAGTGGTGGAGTAGTTGATTTGGTAATCATTTAATTATTTACTTGAATAAGCAATGACATAGGGATTTTTATCACAACATTGTTCTAACACAGCTCCTATAGTAAATTCACTCGCGTCACACATAAGTTCTAAAGGAAGGTTAAAATTTGAAAATTTCATGATGTGAGGAGAGGTGATAGATGATTTGAGGGTTGAGAATGAACCATCACAGCTTCCTATCCAAACAAATGGAGCATCGTTTACTAGGATAGCAAAAAGGGGATGGGAGATTGAACTATAGTCCTTGATGAATTTCTATAAAAACTAGCATGTCCTAAGAAAGACCTCACTTCATTGACAATTTTGGGTGATGGAAGGTGATCAATGATGTCAACCTTGGCTTTATCAACTTCAATCACCCTATCTGAGACCAGATGTCCTAGAACTAGTCCCTCTTTAACCCTAAAATGGCATTTTTCCAACATAGGAATAGATTCTTTTCTTCACATCTTGACAAGAATCTCTCTACATTCTGCAGACATACCGCAAATTTATCCCCAAACACAGAGAATTCATCCATAGAAACCTCAAGAAAATTCCCTACCACGTCTGAGAAGATTCCCATCATGCACCGCTGGAAGGTTCCAGGGTCATTTCATAACCCGAAGGGTATGCGTTTGAAGGCCAAGGTGCTGAATGGACAGGTGAATGTAGTCTTTCCTTGATCTTCTCGGGAGACGTCAATTTGATTATACCCTGAGTACCCATCTATAAAATAGTAGAAGGCATGACATGTCACTCTCTCAAGGACATTCTCAATGAATGGTAAGGGGAAATGTTCCTTCTTAGTAAATGAGTTTAGCTTCTTATAGTCAATGCAGACTCTCCATCCACAACTCACCCTAGTTGGAAGAATCTCTCCATCCTTATTGGTTATCACTGTGTTTCCTGCCTTCATGGTAACCACTTGGATTGGGCTGACCCACTCACTCTCAGCTATATGATATATGATACTAGATTTTAACAATTTCATAAGTTCCTTTATCACTACTTCCATGAGAATAGGATTGATTCACCATTGAGGTTGATGACATGGCATTGAATCAGATTTCAGAACAATCCTATGAGTCCCAATAAGTGGTCTAATCCCAGTAATATCAGATAGGGTCCAACCAATGGCTTTATTATGTTTCCTAAGGACATCTAGAATCCTCCTCTGATGATTTTCTTCAAGATAATAAGAAATGACAATTGGATGTGTTTTATTGTCCCCTAGGAAGGCATACCTGAGTGTAGTGGGAAGTTCCATTAATTCAATATTAGGTTGGTTTAGAATTTATATAGATTATTGGGGAATTTAATCAAGATCAATCTTGTTTCCTATAGTTTTAGATAGGATTGATTCCCCACATGTATAATTTTTAGCTACTATATTGTCTTGATCAGATTTAGGGAAGGAATTTTGAGTGGTCTCTATGAAAGTCGTTTCCTAAAAGGTTTCACTGATTGTTGGACCTAAGACTTCATCATAAGAGAAATTTGAAAATGATTAAAGCCAAGTAGATAAACTTCCATCATGTGAACAAAGGAATTCAATCTCATCCTGACTTAAATATCCATCAAATATTCCTTGATGTTCTATGGATTCATTATCAATGCTTCCTATCATGTTTACTTCTTGAATATCCTTGTTATGCCCTATTTATGAGCTTGAATTTTATATGTCCAAGTCTAGACTCATGTTTCCAAATGTGATGTTCATGTTCCCATTTCAGACTCAGATAACAAAGTTGATTGTTGCAAGGAAAGGACGACCAAGGATGATTGGGGTTTGTTCTTTATTTCCAAAGTTTGGATGGTTGTTAAGTACAATGAAGTCAGCAAGGTAGATGATGTTTTTAACCTTTACCAGAACGTCCTTTAAAAATACCCTTTGGAACCCTAATGCTACGATCAGCAGGTTGAAGTGTGACAGATGTGGGTTGGAGATCTTCTAGGCCTAACTGGCTGTACACAACATAGGGGATGAGATTGACACTAGAACCTAGGCCACACAAGGCCTTGACAACATTTCTCTCTCCTAGTTTAGCATTGATGTAAGGGAAACCTGGGTGTTTCAACTTAGGAGGAATGGTACCTTGAATGGTTTTACTCACATTTGTAGCCAAAAGGAGTTGGTTTTTATGTGAAAATTTTATTTTAAATGTGCAGAGGTCCTTAAGGTATTTTGAGTATGCAGGAATGGTTTGAATGGCATTGAGAAGGGGAATGTTCTACTTGACTTGAGAGATTATTTCCCTTCAATGTTTCACTCAATTCAGGCTTGGTTTTACCCCTCATGCGTTGAGGAAATGGTGCAGTTTGTGGGGTTGTTTTTTGAAGGGTTGTTTCTTTGACAATGTTATCATGTTTTTATGTTTGATCATTTGGTTCATTTGAATTTTCATCCTAGTTTTAATCTTCATATGGGTTCTGAATTTGTTGTTTAGGTTTCTCAATTTATTTTCCACTTCTTAAAACAGTCATAGACTTTAGTTGTTCATGATTTGTTTGAGTGAACCTTGACTCTCCCCTTAAATTTGAGGATGGTATCTCTTGAGTAGGAATGAGTTCCTTTAAATTTTTGATGGTTTGAAGTTATTTTTTAAGATTAGAGACTTCCGAGTTCATCCCTTCCATTTGTTTGCACAGTTGTTCTAGTAGGATTTGTGGAACAGTTTTGGCTAGTGCTTGAGAAGATTGGTTTATCCTAGGGGGATATTTTGGAGGTGGGATGGTTTATTGAAAATGTACCAGTGGTTGTTGGTATTGGATAGGTTGGGTTTGGAACTGGTTGTGGGTTTGGTAGTTCTGATAGGGGTAAGTATTTTGTCCATGTGGTTGGATAGGTTGATGGTTATCATTCCAGCAGAAGCTTAGGTGGTCATTATACCTTGGGTTGAAGTTGATTTGGTATTAAGGCTTTTGAAAGTTCAAATAATTTACTTCCATTGGGGGTCCTCCAAAAAGAACATCCTTAATGGATGGAATGGTTGGGCAGTTGTCTGTCTTATGGTCATGTTTGTCACAAATTGTGCAAACAGAGTCTATATTTTGGATTTCATGGACTTTCCTAAGGTATATCTCTTCAACCTTCCTAGAGAGTGATGTGAGTTTAGCCCTAAGGATTTGATCTTCTCTAAGTGTATGAATTACAATAGTTCTTTATGGCTTTTCATAATAAGGTGAAGTTCCCTATGTTTGATTTTGTTCAGCAATCCTTTCCTGATATCATAAGCATCATTTGGGGTTTTGTATTTAAAGGTTCCATTACACATCATGTCAACGAATTGTTTGTTCCCTGGACTCAACCCTTTATAGAAAATTCTCACTTGTTCATGAATGGAAAAACCATGGTGTGGAACCATGTTTAGAGTGTCTTTGAACCTCTACCATGTTTCATATAATGGCTCCCCCTCTTTTTCAAAAAAGTTTTGGATACTCTTTTTAAGTGAAATTGGTTTGGGGTGGGGAAAGTATTTTTTCTATAATTCTCTTTTTAGTTGGTCCCAAAATTCGATGGATGATGGTCTCAAATTATTTTTCCAATTTTTATCTTGATACTTTAAAGAAAAATGAAATATCCCCAACTTAACTGATTCTAGTTGATGTGGGGGACACATGGTTTCTACAATGTCATTAAACTCCTTAACGTGAAGGTATGGCATCTCGGGCTCCATTCCATGGAATGTGGGAAGGTGTTTTAAGACATGGGGTTTAAAGATGTAGTTGGAATATCCTAGGGAATTTTGTCTAATTCATGAGGGGGCATTGGTCCAGGTAGGTGTGAGGTAGTTATTCATGGTTTTATCAACTACATTCCCCAAGTTTGTGGCTGCCTCATTTGGGTTTCCATTTTGGTTCCCACCTGGGTTTATGAGTTGGTTTCTTTGAATACCTTCCATTGAAATTGGCTCAATTTTTGACTCTAGAGTATTAAGAAGATTAGGATCTAATGGAAATAGTTCCCTTGGTGTACTTGACTCCTCAACCCTAGGACTATCCACCCTAACTAGACGGTTTGATTGATCATGAGTGTAGGCAGACATGTGCCAAAAAAATGAGAAAGCGAAAAGATAAGAGATATTGGGTGAGAATAGAAGAAATGGGGGAGAATAGAATGGGTGTTGAGATGAATTACTTGGGTCCCTGATAATGGTACCAAATTTGATTCATGCTCAAATTTACCCAAGAGATGAAGGCCGAACGATCCTTGTAGTTTAGCTTGGGTTATCGAATCCTCAAAGACCTAAGTAGTAACCTACAAACATGTACATTATATGGATTTTTTTTTGGCTATGAAGTGGCCAACTTGGGTTGATTTTAGATGGGTTTAAGTTATCAGTAACAGATTTAAGTTAATTCAAATTAAGATAATGAGTTGATCCTAGGTTATCACTTGGGGTGGATTGGATGAATTCCTTTTTTTAATGATTTCAATTTCTTATATTTGAGATGGGTTCAATTCAGAAGATCTAAAAACATCATCACTTACTTGTTTAATACCTACACACTTTCATACTAATCACCTATACACTTGAAGGATCAATGTTTTCAGAAATTCAAGGTAAAGGTTCGTGTTACACTTGAAGTGTGTGGCCTTAAATTCAACAAGGATAATGGAGTTTAAAAATTATCAAATAAATATCTCAATTAAAAGAAGTGATTGTATATTAATGGGTTGATAAATAGCATCCAACCCAGCCCCTTGCTACTCTATTGGATCAACCCATAAGTGGGTTATCCCTCCATTGATTTTATGGTTTCAATGGAAGTAGAAAGTAGACTCATGAGGGAGGAATTGAAGAAGTAAAAAAACAATAAAAAGAAATCCATCACTCCACCGTTGTGTGAAGAATATCACAAGGTATGGTGTGAATAAATTCATAGCTTAAGACAACGATATCAATGTGATAAGAAGGAAAATAGAATAATAGGGAAGGAAGAAATTTTATTTAGAACTAAGTTCATTCAAACAACTTACATGAGAAAGAAGAACGTTACAAAGCCAAATCGACATAAAAACATTACAATGAAAACAAAGCTTCAAGGATCCTCAACTCCTCTACCACCAATGACTTAAATAGGATCTTTTGAAGCCTTGGGTCGATCCTACAATAGTTTAAGTCACCTAAATTCATGGTGGTGGGCCTAGGTGGGTGGAAAGTTAAGAGAGAGTAGACTTTTCCACCCTTAACCCGAGGTGGAAGCCATCTTTCTTCCACCGAACAGAGGCGCCTGGACGACCTTCTAGATGGTAGAATTAGAGTGGTCCATAAAAGAAAAAAATGAATCTCCAGATTTCCCCTACATATCTATAAAATTTTATCCCAAATTAATATGTTTTTTGAGATATAATTAAATTAGTGGGATGATTGTATGGGACTTAGAATCTGGACCATAATTTTATCTCCAAATTGGGCTGCCTTAATAACCACCATGAAGGCCAAATCAGTACTGGATCCTAAAATATTATGTGTTCCACTATATGTCTTATAGCATACCATGAAATTTGGGCTTCATTGGGCCTGTATGTTGGGCCCCACATTCTCATCAGTGGGATGGTGTCCAAATCTATCTTCTCTAGAATTGTTTACATGAAATCCCATTTTGGTGGTCTTCCAATGTGAATCTTTCAACACTACACAAGTATGAATTGTTCCCAATATAATGATAAACCTGAAAATTAAATATGAAAATAAAATCAAGATCATTGGGTGCTTTAGATTATGTTAACAAATGTACCATATAATAGTGTATTTTAATAAGTAATTACAATAATAATGTGAAATTATGTTCAAAGTGTAAAATTCACTAAAATGGTGTTTATGAATAATAAATCACATGAATATTATATGTATTAACGATGAATATTAGCCTCATTTATTGGCTAATCACAACTTACATGCTGTTTGATTTTGGAAACAGATGTTAGTATGTTATCTCATAGGAGGGATGTTAACGAGATATGGCTTGGGAAGAGTTTCTTAGGACCTTATATGATTAATTCTACCCCAATACGTTGAGGGCATACCTATCCTTAGAGTTCATGCATTTCAAGCAAGGAACTCTTTTAGTGATGTATTATTATTCTCATTTTATAGAGCTTCGGTGTTTCGCACCTATTTTGAGAGGTGACAAGTTATCACTTGCTAGGCGGTTTGAGGATGGTCTTAGGTACGACATCTGATCTCAGGTAAATTTTTTCCGGTTGAATTCAGTGACTATTATAGTAAACCAGGTGCTGATTACCGAGCACAACTTTATGGAGTTTGGAGCTTCGATCCAGAGTAATTCAGCATCAAGGGTTGATACAGCTCCAAACTATCGGAGGAAATGTCACAAGGATTTTACACACAGTGGTTCTTCTAATAGTAGGGATGTTTCTTTAGGTAGCCAGGTTAGGTGCTACTAGTGTGGGAAGAGTGGGAACATGTGATCTCTATGCCTGATAGACCTAGTTGAGTGACAATATTACAGAAAGATGGGTCATATTTAGTGTTTTTTTCAGTTTTTCTCACCAGTAGCTGGTGAGAGGGTAACCTGTACGACTCCACATTCATGAGTGGGGCCACCAAATCATCATCAGTCAGGGAACTAGAGTTCGTTAGGTCCTTTAGGCCGAGGAGGTGGTCTTGGTTGTGGAATCCAGATGATAGGTTTACAGTGACAGCGGGGTGGACCAGCTCAGAGTAGCTGGGTATGGTCACAAGGCTATGGTACAGGTCAGACTTTTGCGATAGAACAGACCCAGCATGAGTAAGATCCCAGAACCTCTACGGTTAGAGGTATGATTCTAGTTGCCTCAGTTTTATTTTCTACTCTTTTTGATATGGGTGCTTCCCATAGTTTTATATTTGTTTCCATTTTGGAGATCCCTGGGATCTGTATCTTCATTTATGATGATTTTTTGATGTTAGACACTCTGTTGGGGATTAGAACAGCTAGTGTATGTCAGTTCAAGGAGTTCCCTCTTGAGGTTGGTGGGTGTCACTTATTATGGAAACTCTATGTCCTAGAGATTACATGCTTCAATTTCATTCTCAGAATGGACCGGTTGGTCTCCTTTTAGTCCTTTTTTGACTTCTATCATCGTATGGTGAGTTTCATGTCACTAGAAGGCATATCTTTTCTACATAAGGGTGAATGGGATGTCTAGGTGAACAGAGCTGGTCTCGAGCATCACGGGTTTGGAGGAATTATAGGCTATATTTCTAGTTTATATTTGGATGACCAAGGGAATTCACAGATGGACTTTCCTTCAGTGGTTGATCATTTTAGAGATGTCTTTCCAAACAACTTTTCAGTTTTGCCTCCAAACCGATAGGTAGATTTCTCTATTGAGCATGTTCCAGGAGAAGCACTGGTATTTATTCCTATGTATAGGATGGATACACCAGAGTTACATGAGCTCAAGAAGTAGTTAGAGGAGTTGCAGGTAAAGGTTTTCATTTGACCCAGTACTTCTCATTAGGGTTCGTCTGTCCTTTTTGGAAAGAAAGTGGACAGTAACCTCAGTCTTTATGTGGATTATCAGAAGATGAACCAGTTGACAGTCAAGAACTGATACCCCTTGTCAAGGATTGATTATCTTTTCGATCATCTTCAAGGAGCCCAGGTGTTCTCGAAGATTGAATTGAGATACGGTTACCATCAGTTTCATGTTAGACCATCAGATATACCTCTTATAAACTTTTTAAGCAGGTATAGTCTATACAAGTATTTGGTTATGCCATTCAGTATCATGAACACATCGGTAGTTTTCATGGCACTGATGAACCGAGTGTTCCTACCTTACTTGGATTATTTTATGGTAGTCTTCATAGATGATATCTTGATGTACTCTCACACTCGACAGGACCATTCCATTAATCTTGAGATCATATTGAGTACACTGAGAGAGCATCAATTATATGCTAAGATCTTAAATTTCTACTTTTTTATGGACTAGATTCATTTCTTGGGTCATGTTATCTTAGAGAAAAGAGTATCATTTGACGTAGAGAAAGTGAGATTAGTAGTTTCCTTGGATTAGTTGAAGAACGTATTTGAGGTACAGAGATTTTTGGGGTTGTCTGGTTAATACATACGCTTTATTTAGGACTTTTAACACTTATAAGTTCCATTGATGGGCCTGACTAGGAAAGATAACATGTACTTGTGGACAGATTCTGAAAATTCAGCCTTTTAAGAGCTAAAAGAGAGATTAACTTCTACAACTATGCTAATTCTTTTAGAGCCAGCCACTACTAGAAATACACTATTTCCCAACGGTTCACAACTGTTGGGAAAGCCCCTCAAACCGTTGGTATATGATATACCAACGGTTCTCCCAACCGTAGGGAAGTAAGCCGTGGGGAAAACCTTTCCCAACGGTTTACTGGAAACCGTTGGGGTAGGCTGACAGAAGGCACTCTATCCCAATGGTTTGGGTGAACCGTTGGGATAGTTTTTCCCAACGGTTTCTCCCAAACCGTTGGGAAAACCAAATATACCTTAACTATCCCAACGGTTCTTCAAAACCGTTGGGATAGTTTTCCATGGGTGAACTCTTTCCCAACGGTTCTAAACTGTTGGGAAAAGAGATATTTACCAACGGTTCATTGAACCGTTGGTAAAAACTTATTTAGGATTATATGCCAACGGTTTAAAACCGTTGGCATACCCTATGCTGCAAATTGCAGCAGCCTGCAATTTGCACAGCCCCTCTCCCCTGTACATCAGGCACCTCTCATCTCATCAGGCCTCATTTTCACCTCATTTTCGATCCAACTATTGTACCTGTAATAAAATAAAACATACATATACAATTACGAACAAATTCATACACATTTAACATATAATGGATCCTGAAACTATACACATCCATAATTAAATTACAATTCATAAACATACATAATCCATATATAATTCAATTTAAAATTTAGATGACAATTATATGTGGAATCCGATTGAGGCGGGGATGATTGGTACACGTCACATATGACCCATGGATCGTTCTCCTAAAGTTTCAATGGAAACCGAATGCGTTTGGTCGGTTTTGCATATGCCAGTTCTTTTCACTTATAATCCTACCCATTTTAAACAAAACAGACACAGTTAGAGCGGTTTTGGCCACACCGCGCCTCGGATTGAGGCGGGGATGATTCGTACACCTCACATATGACCCATGGATCGTTCTCCTAAAGTTTCAACGGAAACCGAATGCGTTTGGTCAGTTTTCCGTATGTACTTAAAATGATGTCCATTTTAATTAAAAGAGAGCCACTTAGACTGATCCCGGCCCCACCGCGACTCGGATTGAGCCCGAGTGGTCTCTTACATGTCACATATGACTAATGGATCGTTGTGATAAATTATCAACAGATTCGGAATGCGTTTGGTCGGTTTTGCGTATGCCAATTTTTCTTTTCACTTATAATCCTGTCCATTTTAAACAAAAGATACACAGTTAGAACAGTGTTGGACACACCGCTCCTCGGATTGAGGCGGTATTGACTCATACACGTCACATACGACCCATGGATCCTTGTGCTAAAGTATCGACACAGTCCGAATGCCTTTGGTCATTTTTTCGTATGTCACTTGATGATTTTCACTTAAAATGAAGTCTTTTTGAAACAAAAGACCGACACTTTGAGTGGTGTCAGCCACACCGCATATCCGATTGTGGCGGGGTTGATTCTTACACGTCACATATGACCCATGGATCGTTCTCCTAAAGTTTCAACGAAAACCGAATCCGTTTGGTCTTTTTTCCGTATGTACTTAAAATGGTGTTCATTTTAAACAAAAGAGACCCACTTAGACTTATCTCGGCCACACCGCGACTCGTATTCATCCCGGGTTGGGTCGTACAAATCACATATGACCCATGGATTGTTGGGATAAATTATCAACAGATTCGGAATGCGTTTGGTCGGCTTTCCGTATGCCAGTTGATGCTTTTCACTTAAAATGACGCCCTTTTGAAACAAAAGACAGACACTTTGAGTGGTGCCAGCCACACCGCATCTTCGGATTGAGATGAAACCACCGTGAAACATTCTAATTATTATTCTTGACTTGTACGCGCATACGGCACGTCAATCGGACGTGCGGTTTGAGCGGTACGGCTCAATATTCGTGTTTTAAGTGATGCGCGCGCTTCGTAAACGCGCGTGAGGTGGGTCCAAACGGGACGAACGAAGTCGGAATGACATGAAATCAGACGAAAAATACGGGTGAGTGATTTCTGAAGTGGTCGAGTAGACGGCACGTCAATCAGACGTGCCGTGTGCCCGCGGTGACCGACAACATAGTTCTGGTGTCATAAACGGCCAAAATTGGCGTCCAACGGTCAAATTCATAGCGGACGACCTCGGATTGAGCTGAAACCACCGAGAAACATTCTAATTATTATTCGTGACGTGTACGCGCAGACGGCACGTCAATCGGATGTGCGGTTTTGCGCGGTACGGCTCAATATTCGTGTTTTAAGTGATGCGCGCGCTTCGTAAACGCGCGTGAGGGGGGTCCAAACGGGCCGAACGAAGTCGGAATGGCCTGAAATCAGACGAAAAATACGGGACAGTGATTTCTGAAGTGTTCGAGCAGACGGAACGTCAATCGGACGTGTCGTGTGCACACGGTGACCGACAACGCAGTTCTGGTGTCATAAACGGCCAAAACGGGCGTCCAACGGTCAAATTCATAGCGGCCGACCTCGGATTGACCTAAAACCACCGGGAAATATTCTAATTATTATTTGTGACGTGTACGCGCAGACGGAACGTCAATCGTACGTGCGGTTTGCGCAGTACGGCTCAATATTCGCGTTTTAAGTGATGCGCGCGCTTCGTAAACGCGCGTGAGGGGGGTCCAAATGGGCCGAACGATTTCAGAATGGCCTGAAATCAGACGACAAATACGGGTGAGTGATTTATGAAGTGGTAGAGCAGACGACATGTCAATCGGATGTGCCGTGTGCGCGCGGTGACCGACAACGCAGTTCTGGTGTCATAAACGGCCAAAACGGGCGTCAAATGGTCAAATTCATAGAGAACGACCTCGGATTGAGGCGGGGTTGACTCGTACACGTCTCAAATGACCCATGAATCGTTGTCTTAAAGTATCAACACAATACAAATGCGTTTGGCCGGTTTTCCGTATGCCAGTTGATGTTTTTCACTTAAAATGATGTCCTTTTGAAACAAAAGACATACACTTTGAGTTGTTCCGACCACACCGCGCCTCGGATTGATGCGGGGATGATTGGTACATGTCACATATGACCCATGGATCGTTCTCCTAATGTTTCAATGGAAACCAAATGAGTTTGGTCGGTTTTGCGTATGCCAGTTCTTTTCACTTATAATCCTACCCATTTTAAACAAAACAGACACAGTTAGAGCGGTGTTGGCCACACCGCGCCTCGGATTGAGGCGGGGATGATTCGTACACCTCACATATGACCCATGGATCGTTCTACTAATGTTTCAATGGAAACCGAATGCGTTTGGTCGATTTTCCGTATGTACTTAAAATGATGTCCATTTTAATCAAAAGAGAGCCACTTAGACTGATCCCGGCCACACCGCGACTCGGATTGAGCCCGAGTGGGCTCGTACATGTCACATATGTCTGATGGATCGTTGTGATAAATAATCAATAGATTCTGAATGCGTTTGGTCGGTTTTGCGTATGCCAGTTGTTCTTTTCACTTATAATCCTGTCCATTTTAAACAAAAGATACACAGTTAGAATGGTGTCGGCCACACCGCTCCTCGGATTGAGGCGGGATTGACTCGTACACGTCACATACGACCCATGGATCCTTGTGCTAAAGTATCGACATAGTCTGAATGCCTTTGGTCAGTTTTTCGTATGTCACTTGATGATTTTCACTTAAAATGACGTCTTTTTGAAACAAAAGACCGACACTTTGAGTGGTGTCGGCCACACCGCGTCTCCAATTGTGGCGGGGTTGATTCGTACACGTCACATATGACCCATGGATCGTTCTCCTAAAGTTTCAACGGAAACCGAATCCGTTTGGTCGTTTTTCCGTATGTACTTAAAATGGTGTTCATTTTAAACAAAAGAGAGCCACTTAGACTTATCCCGGCCACACCGCGACTTGGATTCATCCCAGGTTGGCTCGTACATGTCACATATGACCCATGGATTGTTGGGAAAAATTATCAACAGATTCGGAATGCGTTTGGTCGGTTTTCCGTATGCCAGTTGATGCTTTTCACTTAAAATGACGCCCTTTTGAAACAAAAGACGGACACTTTGAGTGGTTCCGGCCACACCGCATCTCCGGATTGAGATGAAACCACCGTGAAACATTCTAATTATTATTCGTGACGTGTACGCGCATACGGCATGTCAATCGGACGTGCGGTTTGAGCGGTACGGCTCAATATTCGTGTTTTAAGTAATGCGCGCGCTTCGTAAACGCGCGTGAGGTGGGTCCAAACGGGACGAACGAAGTCGGAATGACATGAAATCAGACGAAAAATACGGGCGAGTGATTTTTGAAGTGTTCGAGCAGACGACACTTCAATCGGACGTGCCGTGTGCCCGCGGTGACCGACAACGCAGTTCTGGTGTCATAAACGGCCAAAATGGGCGTCCAACGGTCAAATTCATAGTGGACAACCTAGGATTGAGCTGAAACCACTGAGAAACATTCTAATTATTATTCGTGACATGTACGCACAAACGTCACATCAATCGGACGTGCGGTTTTGCGCGGTACGGCTCAATATTCGTGTTTTAAGTGATGCACGGGCTTCGTAAACGCGCGTGAGGGGGGTCCAAACGGGACGAACGAAGTCAGAATGGCCTGAAATCAGACGAAAAATACGGGACAGTGATTTCTGAAGTGTTCGACCAGACGACACATCAATCGGACGTGCCGTGTGCACGCGGTGACCGAAAACGCAGTTCTGGTGTCATAAACGGCCAAAACGGGCGTCCAATGGTCAAATTCATAGCGGCCGACCTCGGATTGACCTGAAACCACCGGAAATCATTCTAATTATTATTCTTGATGTGTACGCGTAGACGGAACGTCAATCGGACGTGCGGTTTGCGCGGTACGGCTCAAAATTCGTGTTTTAAGTGATACGCGCGCTTCGTAAACGCGCGTGACGGGGGTCCAAACGGGCCGAACGATTTCAGAATGGCCTGAAATCAGACGAAAAATACGGGTGAGTGATTTATGAAGTGGTAGAGCAGACGTCACATCAATCGGACGTGCCGTGTGCACGCGGTGACCGACAACGCAGTCCTGGTGTCATAAAAGGCCAAAACGGGCGTCAAACGGTCAAATTCATAGCGGACGACCTCGGATTGAGGCGGGGTTGACTCGTACATGTCTCAAATGACCCATGAATCGTTTTCTTAAAGTATCAACACAATCCGAATGTGTTTGGCCGGTTTTCCGTATGCCAGTTGATGTTTTTCACTTAAAATGATGTCCTTTTGAAACAAAAGACATACACTTTGAGTTGTTCCGACCACACCGCACCTCGTATTGAGGCGGGGATGATTGTTACACGTCACATATGACCCATGGATCATTCTCCTAAAGTTTCAATGGAAACCGAATGTGTTTGGTCGGTTTTTCATATGCCAGTTCTTTTCACTTATAATCCTACCCATTTTAAACAAAACAGACACAGTTAGAGCGGTGTTGGCCACACCGCGCCTCGGATTGAGGCGGGGATTATTTGTACACCTCGCATATGACCCATGGATCTTTCTCCTAAAGTTTCAACGGAAACCGAATGCGTTTGGTCGGTTTTCCGTATGTACTTAAAATGATGTCCATTTTAATCAAAAGAGAGCCACTTAGACTGATCCCGGCCACACCGCGACTCGGATTGAGCCCGAGTGGGCTCGTACATGTCACATATGACTGATGGATCGTTGTGATAAATTATTAACAGATTCGGAATGCGTTTGGTCGGTTTTGCGTATGCCAGTTGTTCTTTTCACTTATAATCCTGTCCATTTTAAACAAAAGATACACAGTTAGAACGGTCGGCCACACCGCTCCTCGGATTGAGGCGGGATTGACTCGTACACGTCACATACGACCCATGGATCCTTGTGCTAAAGTATCGACACAGTCCGAATGCTTTTGGTCGGTTTTTCGTATGTCACTTGATGATTTTCACTTAAAATGACGTCTTTTTTAAACAAAAGACCGACACTCTGAGTGGTGTCGGCCACACCGCGTCTCCGATTGTGGCGGGGTTGATTCGTACACGTCACATATGACCCATGGATCGTTATCCTAAAGTTTCAACGGAAACCGAATCCGTTTGGTCGTTTTTCCGTATGTACTTAAAATGGTGTTCATTTTAAACAAAAGAGAGCCACTTAGACTTATCCCGGCCACACCGCAACTTGGATTCATCCCAGGTTGGCTCGTACACGTCACATATGACCCATGGATTGTTGGGATAAATTATCAACAGATTCGGAATGCGTTTGTTCGGTTTTCCGTGTGCCAGTTGATGCTTTTCACTTAAAATGACGCCCTTTTGAAACAAAAGACGGACACTTTGAGTGGTGCCGGCCACACCGCGTCTCCAGATTGAGATTAAACCACCGTGCAACATTCGAATTATTATTTTTGACGTGTACGCGCATACGGCACGTCAATCGGACGTGCGGTTTGAGCGGTACGGCTCAATATTTGTGTTTTAAGTAATGCGCGCGCTTCGTAAACGCGCGTGAGGTGGGTCCAAACGGGACGAACGAAGTCGGAATGACATGAAATCAGACGAAAAATACAGGTGAGTGATTTCTGAAGTGGTCGAGCAGACGGCACATCAATCGGACGTGCCGTGTGCCCGCGGTGACCGACAACGCAGTTCTGGTGTCATAAACGGCCAAAACGGGCATCCAATGGTCAAATTCATAGCGGACGACCTCGGATTGAGCTGAAACCACCGAGAAACATTCTAATTATTATTCTTGACGTGTACGCACAGACGGCACATCAATCGGACGTGTGGTTTTTTGCGGTACGACTCAATATTCGTGTTTTAAGTGATGCACGGGCTTCGTAAACGCGCGTGAGGGGGGTCCAAACGGGCCGAACGAAGTCGGAATGGCCTGAAATCAGACGAAAAATACGGGACAGTGATTTCTGAAGTGTTCGAGCAGACGGCACGTCAATCGGACGTGCCGTGTGCACGCGGTGACCGATAACGCAGTTCTGGTGTCATAAACGGCCAAAACGGGCGTCCAACGGTCAAATTCATAGCGGCTGACCTCGGATTGACCTGAAACCACCAGGAAACATTCTAATTATTATTCGTGACGTGTACGCGCAGACGGAACATCAATAGGACGTGCGGTTTGTGCGATACGACTCAATATTCGTGTTTTAAGTGATGCGCGCGCTTCGTAAACGCGCGTGAGGGGGGTCCAAACGGGCCGAACGATATCAGAATGTCCTGAAATCAGACGAAAAATACGGGTGAGTGATTTATGAAGTGGTCGAGCAGACGGCACGTCAATCGGACGTGCCGTGTGCGCGCGGTGACCGACAACGCAGTTCTGGTGTCATAAACGGCCAAAACGGGCGTCAAACGGTCAAATTCATAGCGGACGACCTCGGATTGAGTCGGGGTTGACTCGTACATGTCTCAAATGACCCATGAATCGTTGTCTTAAAGTATCAACACAATCCGAATGCGTTTGGCCGGTTTTCCGTATGCCAGTTGATGTTTTTCACTTAAAATGATGTCCTTTTGAAACAAAAGACATACACTTTGAGTTGTTCCGACCACACCACGCCTCGGATTGAGGCGGGGATTATTGGTACACGTCACATATGACCCATGGATCGTTCTCCTAAAGTTTCAATGGAAACCGAATGTGTTTGGTCGGTTTTGCGTATGCCAGTTCTTTTCACTTATAATCTTACCCATTTTAAACAAAACGGACACAGTTAGAGCGGTGTTGGCCACACCGCGCCTCATATTGAGGCGGGGATGATTTGTACACCTCCCATATGACCCATGGATCGTTATCCTGAAGTTTCAACAGAAACCGAATGCGTTTGGTCGGTTTTCTGTATGTACTTAAAATGATGTCCATTTTAATCAAAAGAGAGCCACTTAGACTGATCCCGGCCACACCGCGACTCGGATTGATCCCGAGTGGGCTCGTACATATCACATATGACTGATGGATCGTTGTGATAAATTATCAACAGATTCGGAATGTGTTTGGTCGGTTTTGCGTATGCCAGTTGTTCTTTTCACTTATAATCCTGTCCATTTTAAACAAAAGATACGCAGTTAGAACGGTGTCGGCCACACCGCTCCTCGGATTGAGGCGGGATTGACTCGTACACGTCACATACGACCCATAGATCCTTGTGCTAAAGTATCGACACAGTCCGAATGCCTTTGGTCGGTTTTTCGTATGTCACTTGATGATTTTCACTTAAAATGACGTCTTTTTGAAACAAAAGACCGACACTTTGAGTGGTGTCGGCCACACCGCGTCTCCGATTGTGGCGGGGTTGATTCGTACATGTCACATATGACCCATGGATCGTTCTCCTAAAGTTTCAACAGAAACCGAATCCGTTTGGTCGTTTTTCCGTATGTACTTAAAATAGTGTTCATTTTAAACAAAAGAGAGCCACTTAGACTTATCCCGGCCACACCGCGACTCGGATTCATCCCGGGTTGGCTTGTACACGTCACATATGACCCATGGATTGTTGGGATAAATTATCAACAGATTTGGAATGCGTTTGGTCAGCTTTCCGTATGCCAGTTGATGCTTTTCAATTAAAATGACGCCCTTTTGAAACAAAAGACGGACACTTTGAGTGGTGCCGGTCACACCGCGTCTCCGGATTGAGATGAAACCACCGTTCAACATTCTAATTATTATTCGTGACGTGTACGCGCATATGGCACGTCAATCGGACGTGCAGTTTGAGCGGTACGGCTCAATATTCGTGTTTTAAGTGATGTGCGCGCTTCATAAACGTGCGTGAGGTGGGTCCAAAAGGGACGAACGAAGTCGGAATGATATGAAATCATACGAAAAATACTGTTGAGTGATTTCTGAAGTGTTTGAGCAGACGGCACGTCAATCGGACGTGCCGTGTGCCCGCGGTGACCGACAACGCAGTTCTGGTGTCATAAACGGCCAAAACGGGCATCCAACGGTCAAATTCATAGCGGACGACCTCGGATTGAGCTGAAACCACCGAGAAACATTCTAATTATTATTCGTAACGTGTACGCGCAGACGGTACGTCAATCGGACGTGCGGTTTTGCGCGGTACGGATCAATATTCGTGTTTTAAGTGATGCGTGCGCTTCGTAAACGCGCGTGAGGGGGGTCCAAATGGGCCGAACGAAGTCGGAATGGCCTCAAATCAGACGACAAATACGGGACAGTGATTTCTGAAGTGTTTGAGCAGACGGCACGTCAATCGGACGTGCCGTGTGCACGCAGTGACCGACAACGCAGTTCTGGTGTCATAAATGGCCAAAACGGGCGTCCAACGGTCAAATTCATAGCGGCCGACCTCGGATTGACCTGAAACAACCGTTAAACATTCTAATTATTATTCGTGACGTGTACGCGCAGACGGAACATCAATCGGACGTGCGGTTTGCGCGGTACGGCTCAATATTCGTGTTTTAAGTGATGCGCGCGCTTCGTAAACGCGCGTGAGGGGGGTCCAAACGGGCCGAACGATTTCAGAATGGCCTGAAATCAGACGACAAATACGGGTGAGTGATTTATGAAGTGTTCGAGCAGACGGCACTTCAATCGGACATGCCGTGTGCGCGCGGTGACCGACAACGCAGTTCTGGTGTCATAAACGGCCAAAACGGGCGTCAAACGGTCAAATTCATAGCGGACGACCTCAGATTGAGGCGGGGTTGACTCGTACACATCTCAAATGACCCATGAATCATTTTCTTAAAGTATCAACACAATCCGAATACGTTTGGCCGGTTTTCCGTATGCCAGTTGATGTTTTTCACTTAAAATGATGTCCTTTTGAAACAAAAGACATACACTTTGAGTTTTTCCGACCACACCGCGCCTCGGATTGAGGCGGGGATGATTGGTACACGTCACATATGACCCATGGATCGTTCTCCTAATGTTTCAATGGAAACCGAATGTGTCTGGTCGGTTTTGCGTATGCCAGTTCTTTTCACTTATAATCCTACCCATTTTAAACAAAACAGACACAGTTAGAGCGGTGTTGGCCACACCGCGCCTCGGATTGAGGCGGGGATGATTCTTACACCTCACATATGACCCATGGATCGTTCTCCTAAAGTTTCAATGGAAACCGAATGCGTTTGGTCGGTTTTCCGTATGTACTTAAAATGATGCCCATTTTAATCAAAAGAGAGCCACTTAGACTGATCCCGGCCACACCGCAACTCAGATTGAGCCCGAGTGGGCTCGTACATGTCACATATGACTGATGGATCGTTGTGATAAATTATCAACAGATTCAGAATGCGTTTGGTCGGTTTTTCGTATGCCAGTTGTTCTTTTCACTTATAATCCTGTCCATTTTAAACAAAAGATACACAGTTAGAACGGTGTCGGCCACACCGCTCCTAGAATTGAGGCGGGATTGACTCGTACACGTCACATACGACCCATGGATCCTTGTGCTAAAGTATCGACACAGTCTGAATGCCTTTGGTCGGTTTTTCGTATGTCACTTGATGTTTTTCACTTAAAATGACGTCTTTTTGAAACAAAAGACTGACACTTTGAGTGGTGTCGGCCACACCGCATCTCCGATTGTGGCGGGGTTGATTCGTACACGTCACATATGACCCATGGATCGTTCTCCTAAAGTTTCAATGGAAACCGAATCCGTTTGGTCGTTTTTCCGTATGTACTTAAAATGGTGTTCATTTTAAACAAAAGAGATCCACTTAGACTTATCCCGGCCACACCGCGACTCGGATTCATCCCGGGTTGGCTCGTACACGTCACATATGACCCATGGAATGTTGGGATAAATTATCAACAGATTCGGAATGCGTTTGGTCGGTTTTCCGTATGCCAGTTGATGCTTTTCACTTAAAATGACGCCCTTTTGAAACAAAAGACGGACACTTTGAGTGGTGCAAGCCACACCGTGTCTCCGGATTGAGATGAAACCACCGTGCAACATTCTAATTATTATTCGTGACGTGTACGCGCATACGAAATGTCAATCGGACGTGCGGTTTGAGCGGTACGGCTCAATATTCATGTTTTAAGTGATGCGCGCGCTTCGTAAACGCGCGTGAGGTGGGTCCAAACAGGACGAACGAAGTCGGAATGACATGAAATCAGACGAAAAATACGGGTGAGTGATTTCTGAAGTGGTCGAGCAGACGGCACGTCAATCGGACGTGCCGTGTGCCCGTGGTGACCGACAACGCAGTTCTGGTGTCATAAACGGCCAAAACGGGCGTCCAACGGTCAAATTCATAGCGGACGACCTCGGATTGAGCTGAAACCACCGAGAAACATTATAATTATTATTCGTGACCTGTACGCGCAGACGGCACGTCAATCGGACGTGCGGTTTTGCGCGGTACGGCTCAATATTCGTGTTTTAAGTGATGTGCGCGCTTCGTAAACGCGCGTGAGGGGGGTCCAAACGGGCCGAACGAAGTCGGAATGGCCTGAAATCAGACGACAAATACGGGACAGTGATTTCTGAAGTGTTCGAGCATACGGCACGTCAATCGGACGTGCCGTGTGCCTGAGGTGACCGACAACGCAGTTCTGGTGTCATAAACGGCCAAAACGGGCGTCCAACGGTCAAATTCATAGCGTCCGACCTCGGATTGACCTGAAACCACCGGGAAACATTCTAATTATTATTCGTGACGTGTACGCGCAGACGGAACGTCAATCGGACGTGCGGTGTGCGCGGTACGGCTCAATATTCGTGTTTTAAGTGATGCACGCGCTTCGTAAACGCGCGTGAGGGGGGGTCCAAATGGGCCGAACGATTTCAGAATGGCTTGAAATCAGACGACAAATACGGGTGAGTGATTTATGAAGTGGTCGAGTAGAAGGAACTTCAATCGGACGTGCCGTGTGCGCGCGGTGACCGACAACGCAGTTCTGGTGTCATAAACGGCCAAAACGGGCGTCAAACGGTCAAATTCATAGCAGACGACCTCGGATTGAGGCGGGGTTGACTCGTACACGTCTCAAATGACCCATGAATCGTTGTCTTAAAGTATCAACACAATCCGAATGCGTTTGTCCCGTTTTCTGTATGCCAGTTGATGTTTTTCACTTAAAATGATGTCCTTTTGAAACAAAAGACATACACTTTGAGTTGTTCCGACCACACCGTGCCTCGGATTGAGGCGAGGATGATTGGTACACGTCACATATGACCCATGGATCGTTCTCCTAAAGTTTCAATGGAAACCGAATGCGTTTGGTCGGTTTTGCATATGCCAGTTCTTTTCACTTATAATCCTACCCATTTTAAACAAAACAGACATAGTTAGAGCGGTGGTGGCCACACCGCGCCTCGGATTGAGGCGGGGATGCTTCTTACACCTCACATATGACCCATGGATCGTTCTCCTAAAGTTTCAACGGAAACCGAATGCGTTTGGATGGTTTTCCGTATGTACTTAAAATGATGTCCATTTTAATCAAAAGAGAGACACTTAGACTGATCCCGGCCACACCGCGACTCGGATTGAGCCCGAGTGGGCTCGTACATGTCACATATGACTGATGGATCGTTGTGATAAATTATCAACAGATTCGGAATGTGTTTGGTCAGTTTTTCGTATGCCAGTTGTTCTTTTCACTTATAATCATGTCCATTTTAAACAAAAGATACACAGTTAGAATGGTGTCGGCCACACTGCTCCTCGGATTGAGGCGGGATTGACTCGTACACGTCACATACGACCCATGGATCCTTTTTCTAATGTATCGACATAGTCTGAATGCCTTTGGTCAGTTTTTCGTATGTCACTTGATGATTTTCACTTAAAATGACGTCTTTTTTAAACAAAAGACCGACACTTTGAGTGGTGTCGGCCACACCGCGTCTCCGATTGTGGCGGGGTTGATTCGTACACGTCACATATGACCCATGGATCGTTCTCCTAAAGTTTCAACAGAAAACGAATCCGTTTGGTTGTTTTTCCGGATGTACTTAAAATGGTGTTCAATTTAAACAAAAGAGAGCCACTTAGACTTATCCCGGCCACACCGCGACTCGGATTCATCCCGGGTTGGCTCGTACACGTCACATATGACCCATGGATTGTTGGGATAAATTATCAATAGATTCGGAATGCGTTTGGTCGGTTTTCCGTATGCCAGTTGATGCTTTTCACTTAAAATGACGCCCTTTTGAAACAAAAGACGGACACTTTGAGTGGTGCCGGCCACAACGCGTCTCCGGATTGAGATGAAACCACCGTGCAACATTCTAATTATTATTCGTGACGTGTACGCACATACGGCACGTCAATCGGACGTGCGGTTTGAGCGGTACGGCTTAATATTCGTGTTTTAAGTGATGCGCGCGCTTCGTAAACGCGCGTGAGGTGGGTCCAAACGGGACGAACGAAGTCGGAATGACATGAAATCAGACGAAAAATACGGGTGAGTGATTTCTGAAGTGGTCGAGTAGACGGAACATCAATCGGACGTGACGTGTGCCCGCGGTGACCGACAACACAGTTCTGGTGTCATAAACTGCCAAAACGGGCGTCCAACGGTCAAATTCATAGCGGACAACCTCGGATTGAGCTGCAACCACCGGGAAACATTCTAATTATTATTCGTGACGTGTACACGCAGACGGCACGTCAATCGGACGTGCGGTTTTGCGCGGTACGGCTCAATATTCGTGTTTTAAGTGATGCGCGCGCTTCGTAAACGCGTGTGAGGGGGGTCCAAACGGGCCGAACGAAGTCGGAATGGCCTGAAATCAGACGAAAAATACGGGACAGTGATTTCTGAAGTGTTCGAGCAGACGGCACGTCAATCGGACGTGCCGTGTGCCTGCGGTGACCGACAACGCAGTTCTGGTGTCATAAACGGCCAAAACGGGCGTCCAACGGTCAAATTCATAGCGGCCGACCTCGGATTGACCTAAAACCACCGAGAAACATTCTAATTATTATTCGTGACGTGTACGCGCATACGGAACGTCAATCGGACGTGCAGTTTCCGCGGTACGGCTCAATATTCATGTTTTAAGTGATGCGCGCGCTTCGTAAATGCACGTGAGGGGGGTCCAAACGGGCCGAACGATTTCAGAATGGCCTGAAATCAGACGACAAATACGGGTGAGTGATTTATGAAGTGGTCGAGTAGACGGCACGTCAATCAGACGTGTCGTGTGCGCGCGGTGACCGACAACGCAGTTCTGGTGTCATAAACGGCCAAAACGGGCGTCAAACGGTCAAATTCATAGCGGACGACCTCGGATTGAGGCGGGGTTGACTCGTACACGTCTCAAATGACCCATGAATCGTTTTCTTAAAGTATCAACACAATCCGAATCCGTTTGGCCGGTTTTCCGTATGCCCGTTGATGTTTTTCACTTAAAATGATGTCCTTTTGAAACAAAAGACATACACTTTGAGTTGTTCCGACCACACCGCGCCTCGGATTGAGGCGGGGATGATTGGTACACATCCCATATGACCCATGTATCGTTCTCCTAAAGTTTCAATGGAAACCGAATGCGTTTGGTCGGTTTTGCGTATGCTAGTTCTTTTCACTTATAATCCTACCCATTTTAAACAAAACAGACACAGTTAGAGAGGTGTTGGCCACACCGCGCCTCGGATTGAGGCGGGAATGATTCGTACACCTCACATATGACCCATGGATCATTCTCCTAAAGTTTCAACGGAAACCGAATGCGTTTGGTCGGTTTTCCGTATGTACTTAAAATGATGTCCATTTTAATCAAAAGAGAGCCACTTAGACTGATCCCGGCCACACCGCGACTCGGATTGAGCCCGAGTGGGCTCGTACATGTCACATATGACTGATGGATCTTTGTGATAAATTATCAACAGATTCGGAATGCGTTTGGTCGGTTTTGCGTATGCCAGTTGTTCTTTTCACTTATAATCCTGTACATTTTAAACAAAAGATACACAGTTAGAACGGTGTTGGCCACACCACTCCTCGGATTGAGGCGGGATTGACTCGTACACGTCACATACGACCCATGGATCCTTGTGCTAAAGTATCGACACAGTCTGAATGCCTTTGGTCGGTTTTTCTTATGTCACTTGATGATTTTCACTTAAAATGACGTCTTTTTGAAACAAAAGACCGACACTTTGAGTGGTGTCGGCCACACTGCGTCTCTGATTGTGGCGGGGTTGATTCGTACACGTCACATATGACCCATGGATCGTTCTCCTAAAGTTTCAACGGAAACCGAATCCGTTTGGTTGTTTTTCCGTATGTACTTAAAATGGTGTTCATTTTAAACAAAAGAGAGCCACTTAGACTTATCCCGGCCACACCGCGACTCGGATTCATCCCGGGTTGGCTCGTACACGTCACATATGACCCATGGATTGTTGGGATAAATTATCAACAGATTCGGAATGCGTTTGGTCGGTTTTCCGTATGCCAGTTGATGCTTTTCACTTAAAATGACGCCCTTTTGAAACAAAAGACGGACACTTTGAGTGGTGTCGGCCACACCGCGTCTCTGGATTGAGATGAAACCACCGTGAAACATTCTAATTGTTATTCTTGACGTGTACGCGCATACGACACGTCAATCGGACGTGCGGTTTGAGCGGTACAGCTCAATATTCGTGTTTTAAGTGATGCGCGCGCTTCGTAAACGCGCGTGAGGTGGGTCCAAACGGGACGAACGAAGTCGGAATGACATGAAATCAGACTAAAAATACGGGTGAGTGATTTCTGAAGTGGTCGAGTAGACGGCACGTCAATCGGACATGCCGTGTGCCCGCGGTGACCGACAACGCAGTTCTGGTGTCACAAACGGCCAAAACGGGCGTCCAACGGTCAAATTCATAGCGGACGACCTCTAATTGAGCTGAAACCACCGAGAAACATTCTAATTATTATTCGTGACGTGTACGCGCAGATGGCACGTCAATCGGACGTGCGGTTTTGCGCGGTATGGCTCAATATTCGTGTTTTAAGTGATGCGCGCGCTTCGTAAACGCGCGTGAGGGGGGTCCAAACGGGCCGAACGAAGTTGGAATGGCCTGAAATCAGACGAAAAATACGGGACAGTGATTTCTGAAGTGTTCGAGCAGACGGCACGTCAATCGGACATGCCGTGTGCACGCGGTGATCGACAACGCAGTTCTGGTGTCATAAACGGCCAAAACGGGCGTCCAACGGTCAAATTCATAGCGGCCGACCTCGGATTGACCTGAAACCACCGGGAAACATTCTAATTATTATTCGTGGCATGTACGAGCAGACGACACGTCAATCGGACGTGCGGTTTGCGCGGTACGGCTCAATATTCGTGTTTTAAGTGATGTGCGCGCTTCGTAAACGCGCGTGAGTGGGGTCCAAACGGGCCGAACGATTTCAGAATGGCCTGAAATCAGACGAAAAATACGGGTGAGTGATTTATGAAGTGGTCGAGCAGACGGCACGTCAATCGGATGTGTCATGTGCGCGCGGTGACCGACAACGCAGTTCTTGTGTCATAAAAGGCCAAAACGGGCGTCAAACGGTCAAATTCATAGTGGAAAACCTCGGATTGAGGCGGGGTTGACTCGTACACGTCTCAAATGACCCATGAATCGTTGTCTTAAAGTATCAACACAATCCGAATGCGTTTGGCCGGTTTTCCGTATACCATTTGATGTTTTTCACTTAAAATGATGTCCTTTTGAAACAAAAGACATACACTTTGAGTTGTTCCGACCACACCGCGCCTCGGATTGAGGCGGGGATGATTGGTACACGTCACATATGACCCATGGATCGTTCACCTAAAGTTTCAATGGAAACCGAATGCGTTTGGTCAGTTTTGCGTATGCCAGTTCTTTTCACTTATAATCCTAGCCATTTTAAACAAAACAGACACAGTTAGAGCGGTGTTGGCCACACCACGCCTTGGATTGAGGCGGGGATGATTCTTACACCTCACATATGACCCATGTATCGTTATCCGAAAGTTTCAATGGAAACCGAATGCATTTGGTCGGTTTTCCGTATGTACTTAAAATGATGTCCATTTTAATCAAAAGAGAGCCACTTAGACTGATCCCGGCCACACCGCGACTCGGATTGAGGCGGGGTTGATTCGTACACATCACATATGACCCATGGATCGTTGTCCTAAAGCATCAACACATTTCGAATGCGTTTGGTTAGTTTTTCGTATGTCACTTTTTGTTTTCACTTAAAATCTTATGGAAATTCATATAGAATATTTTTATATCATATTTAGTATGGATTAGATTTTAGTTGATCGTGCTATGAAACATTTCAGAGCTAATGAAATTAAGGAAGGTGGAGGGGCTGTCCGGGGGGCTGTCCGGGGGGGCTGTCCGGTGGGTGTCCGGGGGGCTGTCCGGGGACCAAGGAGGAGGGTGGGGGGGCTGTGCGGGGTCTGTCCGGGGGGTGTTTGGGGGTTGTTCAGGGGGTTGTCCGGGGTTGTTCAGGGGGCTGTCTGGGGGTTGTTCAGGGGGTTGTTTAGGGGGTTGTCCGGGGGTGTTCAGGGGGCTGTCCGGGGGGTGTTTGGGGGGTTGTCCGGGGTCCAAGGGGGGTGGGGTGTGGGGGGTTGTCCGGGGGCTGTCCAGGGGGCTGTCCGCGGGGGCTGTCCGGTGGGGGCTATACGGGGGGCTGTACGGGGGGCTGTACGGGGGGCTGTCCAGGGGGGCTGTCTATAACGACCCATACTTTACATACATTGTTAATACTTCAAAATTGAAGCACACTTATTACAACATATGACAAAACCACAAAGGACCGTATAGGTATAGTGTCTTTAGAAACTGGGAAACATAAACAACTGGTTCATAAATCTTCTACAGTGTCTCCCATTTATTTCATCATATCTAGGGTCCCTTTTAGCATATTCTACTTAATATCCATCTTCCTGACCTGGGGAAAAGAAAACATAAAAGGGTGAGCTCAAATGCTCAGCAAGGGCAAATAAAGGAAATAAAAATCATATCATATCTTTTTGAAAATCAAAACCTGCAAAAGAGATCATAATATCTTAACATGGAATAAATCATAGAAGTGAAAATGAGATCCCCATAATCATAACATGAAACTTGAAACTTTGTGGCATGCACACATAATCATGGAAAATCATTTCTTGTTAGTCATGACTCATTGCCAAGACTATCTTAGTGGACAGAGTCCCTTTCTGAACCGAGTCACCCTCGTTCCAGTCCTGTTTCACTGAACCGGTATAACCTACCGTTCCAGCCCTGTCTATCTCATGAGATATAAAATCTTTACCCAATGCATTGGAGGGAGATATAGGTCCCACCCATCTTATAATGAATCCTTTCTTATGTGTGCCACATAATCATAAACCATACATCATAGCATAACCCATGTAATAAAAATGGGATTCTTAAACAACATGACATCATAAAACAATTCATATAAGATAAAGGAATTCATAAAAATGTTTCCATCACAACATAATCAAATCCATGTAATAATAGGGGTAAAAATAGAACCCTTTTATTATCTTATATGGAAAATAATTTTGATAAAATACTTGAACTTCATTCTTGAGGAAAATATCTTTTCTACTTCAAAAACACTTTTCCTTTCTTAACATGTCATACAATTTTAAAATAAAAGAAGTTGATTAAAAATAAACTTGAATACTTGTAAAGGAAGCTTCTTGGAAATAATTTTTTAGAAATCCATTCATGCCTTATAAGTTAAAAAAAACATTCTTCGTACTTTTGTCGGAAAAGTCAAAAAGTACCTCGTACGAAAAACGACAAAAGATTCCTTTCATACATATTACTAAAAAATCACCGAAGGGTACAAAAATGGATTTAAACAATTGTAGGTGGATGGAAATAATATTACATATTGATGAAACATGGATGTGGATGATAAAATACACCCCATTAGATACTTACGAATAAACAATCTCGGATAAAAATGAGATTGTGATATTTCCCTTACCTTAGGTCCGATTTGCTTTGTACGTGTCTGAAGCTCCTCTTCTTTGGAACGCCTCTTTGAATCCTCCACTTAGGGAACTAAGATTGGTCTTTGAAGAAGACCAGGACCTCTAGGATTATTCTAGGGAAGTGGAGAGGAGAAAATGGCAGGGGTTGGCCGAGCTTGAGTGCTCAAATTGGTGTGAGGAGGAGGGGGAGGAGGTGCCCTTTTATAAGGGAGGAGAGGGGCACCTTAGGAATATCTCAAAATATTATTTTATATTAAAGTCAAAATCGGTTTATAATGGTTCCAAAGGGTCTTATTTAGAAGCTAAAGTGGGTATGGGTCGAAATCCTATCAACCAATAGGATTTAGAGAAGTTTAGGGTATTATTTTAACCTTATCAATTAGATTTAACTCTAAGTTAAATAATTTAACTTTTACCATGTCTTTTTGTTTTCTTTCACTATATGGTTAATACACTTACTATAACATGCCAAAAGAACCCCAAGTTGTTTATTATTAATATATATATCCTTATCTAAGTCATTTGGCCGAACCTTATATTTTTAGGAATAAAATAACAATTAGTAATATAATATTTGATTTAAAAACTATTTTGTGTCAATTTTGACACTATTTGATATATGATTTTTTTGAAAGTCATAAAAGGATTATATGTTCGAACCAAGTTGATTAAAGCAACACTAATATATCATAGTAACCTATAAAATTATTTGAATTCATAAAAAGTCTCAAATTAAATTTATTTTGGTGTTTATAACATCAATTATGTCAATATTTCATTAATAAGATAATTACTGCATCATCATTGTGTCATAAATAAATTAAATTATTTAATGTCTAAAAATTACAAATAAAATACCATCATATAGTAAATCTTTTTATCTTTATAATTAATATTTACAATCGAATTTATCTTATGTATATCTCCATATTAAAAATGATTTACTTATTAAACTTTGATTTTAACTATTTTAACCCTTCTTTAAATAAATTAATAATAAATGTCCTAATCTAATCCAAGTGGGCCTAAATGGTCATATTTTATTCCTAAGTTTGTTTTTAGTCGAATTACACTTGTCCAATAGAATTAGGACATGTGTTAGGGTAATATTAATATCATATTTACACTTAGTTACCCTATTTACTATTAACTGCGGTAAAAATAGTAAAAAGTTACTATTCACCAAAAAATTATTTTTATCTCATTGAACCACATTTTACTTACTGATATCAACCGTGTCTGTCGGATTTTTGAAATTCCATTCACAGAAGCGGTAAAATTAAGTTTTATGCAAAATTCAGTTTTTAACCTACCACTTAGTGGTTTCACTATTCATCAAAAATTGAAAGTTTTCAGAAAAATACCAAAATTTCACCCTAGGCTAATTTCGATATTCTGAGTCCAAAAATGAAGTCCATTTTGAAAAATAAAATTTATAAAATTTCAAAAAGTGGTTATTACTATTCATAACGGCTAGTTTTAATAGCATATTGTTGTTTAGTGAAACTCGGTATTGCGTACGACGCAAGCTATCGAGGAAGGTCGCTATTGCGTGTAAAGCAAGCCAAGCAAGTGTTGTGTAGAAAAAGATTCCTTTGATGATTTATATAACATAAAAGTCTCGGTTGTTACATTCTACCCCCCTTAAAAAGAATTTCACCCTCGAAATTCGTCACTTTTTAACAAACAGATGAGGATACTTCTCCCTCATCATATCCTCAAGCTCCCATGTAGCTTCTTCAAGTTGGTGGTTCCTCCATAAAACTTTCACCAATCGAGTGGTCTTATTTCGTAGGACTTTTTCGCTATGATACAGAATCTCTATCGGTTGTTCTTCATAAGAAAGATCTTGCTCCAGCGGTACAACTTCTGAGCTGAGTACATGTGAAGGATCTGGTATGTACTTTCTCAGGAGAGATACATGGAACACATCGTGAACTTGAGAGAGATTCGGTGGAAGCGCCAATCGGTAAGCTACCTTCCCAACACGATCCAGTATTTCGAAAGGACCGATATATCTAGGGCTCAACTTCCCCTTCTTTCCAAATCTCATAACCCTCTTCCAGGGAGATATTCGTAAGAACACTTTATCACCCACTTCAAACTCTAGGTCTTTTCTTTGGTTATCGGCATAACTTTTCTGTCGACTCTGAGCTGCTCTTATGTGTTGTTGAATAGATCTAACATTTTCTGCCATTTCATCAACGAGATCAGGTCCTAATAGATTTCTTTCCCCAACTTCATCCCAGCAAGTTGGAGTCCTACATTTCTTTCCATAGGGAGCTTCATAAGGAGCCATCTGAATACTAGAGTGAAAGCTATTATTATAAGAAAATTCCACCAAAGGTAGGTGTTGATCCCAACCTCCTTTGAAATCCATAGAGCAAGCTCTCAACATATCTTCGAGGGTTTGAATTGTTCTCTCAGACTGACCGTCTGTCTGGGGATGATAAGCAGTGCTGAAACTCAACTCTGTATCCAGAGTATGCTGAAGACTTCGCCAGAACTTCGAGGTAAATCTCGGATCCCGATCAGATATAATAGAAAGTGGTACTCCATGCAATCTTACCACTTCCTTTACATATATCCCGGCAAGCTGATCTAGAGAGAAATCCTCTCTAATAGCAATGAAGTGTGCAGACTTTGTAAGACGATCAACTATGACCCAGATAGCATTATTGCCTTTGGATGTTTTAGGAAGTCCTGTGACAAAGTCCATAGTGATGTTTTCTCATTTCCATTCGGGTATGGGTAATGGTTGTAACATCCCCTTAGACTTCTGTCTCTCAGCTTTAACTTGTTGACAAACCAAGCATCGAGAGACATATTCAGCAACATCTCTTTTCATGCCATCCCACCAGAAGTACTCTTTCAGGTCCCTATACATCTTCGTGATTCCAGGATGAATAGAGAATGATGAACTATGAGCCTCATCCAGCAGCTCCTTCTTTAATTCGGGGATGGGAGGAACACAAACCCGATTCCTGAACTTTATTATCCCATCACAATCAAGGTTGAATTCAGGAACATTTCTCACCTTCTTTTGTAACTCAACATCTTCTTTCTGTGCCTCTTTAATCTTCGCATGTATAGATGGTTGAACATTAATTTGAGAAAGATAAGATTTTTCCCCTTCCATTATAATTCCAAGATCCATCCTTTGTAAATCCATAAATATTGGATCTTTTGTGATCCTCATCATGGATAAACTAGCATGGTCTTGTCGACTTAATGCATCTGCCACCTTGTTTTCTTTCCCAGGGTGGTAATGGATTGAGCAGTCATAATCCTTAATCAGCTCCAACCATCTTCTTTGACGCATATTCAGCTCCTTTTGTGTGAAAATATACTTTAAACTTTTATGATCAGTATAAATATCACACCTTTCACCATAAAGGTAATGCCTCCAAATCTTTAATGCAAAGATTACCGCAGCCAACTCCAAATCATGTGTTGGGTAATTTTGCTCATGGATTTTCAACTGTCGTGAGGCATAAGCTATCACCATATCATTTTGCATAAGAACACACCCCAATCCCTTCTTGGATGCATCACTGTAGATCACAAACCATTCTCCACTACAAGGCAGTGTGAGCACAGGTGCACTCGATAACCTTCTTTTCAACTCCTTGAAATTCTCTTCACATTCCTCTGTCCAGACAAACTTAACTCCTTTCCGAGTCAACTTGGTGAGTGGATTAGATAATCGTGAAAAATCTTTTACAAAACGTCGATAATATCCAGCCAAACCAAGAAAACTTCGGATCTCAGTTACTGTTGTTGGTCTCGACCATCTTTCGATAACCTCTTCTTTTGCCAGATTCACAGATATCCCCACTTTTGAGATTATGTGACCCAAAAATGCAACTTTTTGAAGCCAAAATTCACACTTTGAAAATTTGGCATAAAGCTTCTCCTTTCTCAGGGTCTTCAATATAATTCTCAAGTGATCTTCATGCTCTTCCTTGCTCTTTGAATAGACAAGAATATCGTCTATAAAGACTACCACAAATTGATCAAGATAGTATCTAAAGACTCTATTCATTAGATCCATGAAGATAGCAGGGGCATTAGTAAGACCAAATGGAATCACTATAAATTCATAGTGTCCATACCTTGTACGGAAATCCGTCTTTGGTATATCCTCCCTTTTGACCCTTAATTGATGATACCCTGAATGAAGATCAATCTTGGAAAAGTATTGAGCTCCGCGTAGTTGGTCAAATAAGTCATCAATGCGTGGGAGAGGATATTTGTTCTTGATAGTGATCTTGTTAAGTTCTCGATAATCAATGCAAAGTCTCATTGATCCATCTTTCTTCTTAACAAATAGAACAGGTGCTCCCCAAGGTGACGCACTAGGGCGTATGAATCCCTTATCAAGATTCTCTTGGAGTTTCTTCTTCAATTCCTGCAACTCAATTGGGGCCATTCTATAAGGTGTCTTTGAAATAGGCAAAGCACCCGGTACGAGTTCTATTGAAAACTCAACTTCACGATTTGGTGGAAGACCCGGTAATTCCTCCGGAAATACATCATCAAACTCCCGTACAATGGGCATATTCTTAATCATGAGTTTCTCACCAACCATTTGAGATAAATAACCTTCATTTAGTGGAATCAATACCCATAAGATGGAAGAAATTTCCACTGGAAGGTTATGTTCATCCTTGCATTGATAGACAATCGTAGATTGATCTGGAATATGAAATGTGACTTCCCTTCTTTGGAAATTGATATGAGCTCCATGTAGAGAAAGCCAATCCATGCCAAGAATCACATCAAATTCCACTAAAGGAAGGATCACAATATTTGCAGGAAGCACTTTCCCACAAACTTCGATCAGAGAAGAATTATAAACTTTTGATGCAACTGTTGTGCCATTAGGTGTTGTCACAGCTAACTCAACATCTAATTGTTGAGGTAATACGGTGATACCCTTAGAAAATTCTTTAGAAATAAAAGAGTGGGTGGATCCAGAATCAAATAAAACATTTGCTACTTTAGAGTGGATGGTAAGTGTACCTTTCACCACTTCGTTATCGTACTCCACATCGCTGATAGAAATTGCATGCGACTTTCCTTTGTCTTTAGCCTTAAGATTTTTTTGACGTCGACCATCATCATCAACCCTTGGATTTGGGCATTGATTGGCATAATTCCCCATCTCCTTGCACTTGAAACATTGAAGTGTAGTAGGTTCATTCTGTGTATCCCTTCCTTTGTTTGCATCATTAGACATCTTCTTCCCATTATCGCGGCATTCAAATGCCCGATGACCTTCCTTTCCACATTTAAAACATTTACTTGTCCCTTTAAGACAACTCCCTCCATGTTTCTTTCCACACTTTGATCATAAGGGAAAGTTCATCTTCTTTTCAGTGTGCTCTTTAGATTTTTCTTTGAATTCCATCTTCCTCTTCTTATCAAACCCATGTGACTGATGGGTTAATCCAATCTCCATCTCGACTTTGAGAGCACATCGAACAATTTCCTCGTAGCTATTGAAGTCCCTTATGGCTAACGCCCTTCGAAGACTTGGTTTTAAGCCACTAAAGAATCGATCGATCTTACTCTCAGGTTGGATAATAATACCAGAAGCGTACCTTGCAAGTCTTGTAAAATTTGCTTCATAGGTACCAATAGATTCATCATCCCTTTGCTTCAGTTCAAGAAACTCTTTCTCCATCTTTGTTCAGATAATAAGAGGGAAGTACTTATTGAAAAATAAGTTCTTGAACTCGTCCCATTCCATAGACTCAATTTCATCCCTTTGCCTCGTATTCTTAATAAGATTCCACCATTGATCAGCATCTCCTTCCAAACGATACACTGCTAGGATGACTTTATCATGTTCAGAACACTGAAGAACTGAAAATATCTTTTCAGTAGTACTAATCCATTGTTCAGCAACTAATGGATCAGTAGACCCGCTGAAAGAAGGTGGACGCTGCCTCATGAAAGATTCAACAGAATTTTGCTCCTTCCTTTGCTCATTTGGAAGTCCTGCATGATTCATAGCTTGATAAAGTTGTGTGAGCATGGCTACAAGATTTTTCATTCCAGCTCCCATATCGTTTGGTTGCTCAGGGGGACAATCATTGCATTTCCCATCGCATTCCGCATTAACACGGTTCCTTCGGGTTCCAGCCATTGACTAAAACCAAGAAGAATAGTGTGAGCAACACTAATTATAATAGGAAAACCACATAATTCAAGAATAAAATTTTCATGCTTATGGTCTTATCCTAGGGTATTCATGGCCATTTTTAAAACACTAAGATTGTGTTCTATGCTTAGACTTATCCTTAGGGTTCTTACTAAGGCTTTCACATCCTAGTTTCCAAAGGTTGACTATAACTTTCCTCTGATACCAACTATAACGACCCATACTTTACATACATTGTTAATACTTCAAAATTGAAGCACACTTATTACAACATATGACAAAACCACAAAGGACCGTATAGGTATAGTGTCTTTAGAAACTGGGAAACATAAACAACTGGTTCATAAATCTTCTACAGTGTCTCCCATTTATTTCATCATATCTAGGGTCCCTTTTAGCATATTCTACTTAATATCCATCTTCCTGACCTGGGGAAAAGAAAACATAAAAGGGTGAGCTCAAATGCTCAGCAAGGGCAAATAAAGGAAATAAAAATCATATCATATCTTTTTGAAAATCAAAACCTGCAAAAGAGATCATAATATCTTAACATGGAATAAATCATAGAAGTGAAAATGAGATCCCCATAATCATAACATGAAACTTGAAACTTTGTGGAATGCACACATAATCATGGAAAATCATTTCTTGTTAGTCATGACTCATTGACAAGACTATCTTAGTGGACAGAGTCCCTTTCTGAACCGAGTCACCCTCGTTCCAGTCCTGTTTCACTGAACCGGTATAACCTACCGTTCCAGCCCTGTCTATCTCATGAGATATAAAATCTTTACCCAATGCATTGGAGGGAGATATAGGTCCCACCCATCTTATAATGAATCCTTTCTTATGTGTTCCACATAATCATAAACCATACATCATAGCATAACCCATGTAATAAAAATGGGATTCTTAAACAACATGACATCATTTAACAATTCATATAAGATAAAGGAATTCATAAAAATGTTTCCATCACAACATAATCAAATCCATGTAATAATAGGGGTAAAAACAGAACCCTTTTATTATATTAGATGGAAAATAATTTTGATAAAATACTTGAACTTCATTCTTGAGGAAAATATCCTTTCTACTTCAAAAACACTTTTCCTTTCTTAACATGTCATACAATTTTAAAATAAAAGAAGTTGATTAAAAATAAACTTGAATACTTGTAAAGGAAAATTCTTGGAAATAATTTTTTAGAAATCCATTCATGCCGTATAAGTTAAAAAAAACATTCTTCGTACTTTTGTCGGAAAATTCAAAAAGTACCTCGTACGAAAAACGACAAAAGATTCCTTTCATACATATTACTAAAAACTCAACGAAGGGTAAAAAAATGGATTTAAACAATTGTAGGTGGATGGAAATAATATTACATATTGATGAAACATGGATGTGGATGATAAAATACACACCAGTAGATACTTACGAATAAACAATCTCGGATAAAAATGAGATTGTGATATTTCCCTTACCTTAGGTCCGATTTGCTTTGTACGTGTCCGAAGCTCCTCTTCTTTGGAACGCCTCTTTGAATCCTCCACTTAGGGAACTAAGATTGGTCTTTGAAGAAGACCAGGACCTCTAGGATTATTCTAGGGAAGTAGAGAGGAAAAATGGTAGGGGTTGGCCGAGCTTGAGTGCTCAAATTGGTGTGAGGAGGAGGGGGAGGAGGTGCCCTTTTAAAACGGAGGAGAGGGGAACCTTAGGAATATCTCAAAATATTATTTTATATTAAAGTCAAAATCGGTTTATAATGGTTCCAAAGGGTCTTATTTCGAAGCTAAAGTGGGGATGGGTCTAAATCCTATCAACCAATAGGATTTAGACAAGTTTAAGGTATTATTTTAACCTTATCAATTAGATTTAACTCTAAGTTAAATAATTTAACTTTTACCATGTCTTTTTGTTTTCTTTCACTATATGGTTAATACACTTACTATAACATGCCAAACGAACCCCAAGTTGTTTATTATTAATATATATATCCTTATCTAAGTCATTTGGCCGAACCTTAGATTTTTAGGAATAAAATTACAATTAGTAATATAATATTTTATTTAAAAACTATTTTGTGTCAATTTTGACACTATTTGATATATGATTTTTGTGAAAGTCATAACAGGATTATATGTTCGAACCAAGTTGATTAAATCAACACTAATATATCATAGTAACCTATAAAATTATTGGAATTCATAAAAAGTCTCAAATTACATTTATTTTGGTGTTTATAACATCAATTATGTCAATATTTCATTAATAAGATAATTACTGCATCATCATTTTGTCATAAATAAATTAACTTATTTAATGTCTAAAAATTACAAATAAAATACCATCATGTAGGAAATCTTTTTATCTTTCTAATGAATATTTACAATCGAATTTATCTTATGTATATCCCCATATTAAAAATGATTTACTTATTAAACTTTGATTTTAACTATTTTAACCCTTCTTTAAATAAATTAATAATAAATGTCCTAATCTAATCCAAGTGGGCCTAAATGGTCATATTTTATTCCTAAGTTTGTTTTTGGTCGAATTACACTTGTCCAATAGAATTAGGACATGTGTTAGGGTAATATTAATATCATATTTACCCTTAGTTACCCTATTTACTATTAACTGCGGTAAAAATAGTAAAAAGTTACTATTCACCAAAAAATTATTTTTATCTCATTAAACCACATTTTACTTACTGATATCAACCGTGTCTGTCGGATTTTTGAAATTCCATTCACAGAAGCGGTAAAATTAAGTTTTATGCAAAATTCAGTTTTTAACCTACCACTTAGTGGTTTCACTATTCATCAAAAATTGAAAGTTTTCAGAAAAATACCAAAATTTCACCCTAGGCTAATTTCGATATTCTGAGTCCAAAAATGAAGTCCATTTTGAAAAATAAAATTTATAAAATTTCAAAAAGTGGTTATTACTATTCATAACGGCTAGTTTTAATAGCATATTGTTGTTTAGTGAAACTCGGTATTGCGTACAACGCAAGCTATCGAGGAAGTTCGCGATTGCGTGTAAAGTAAGCCAAGCAAGTGTTGTGTAGAAAAAGATTCCTTTGATGATTTATATAACATAAAAGTCTCGGGTGTTACACTGTCCGCAGGGGCTGTCCGGGGGGGCTGTCCGGTGGGTGTCCGGGGGGCTGTCCGGGGACCAAGGAGGAGGGTGGGGGGGCTGTGCGGGGTCTGTCCGGGGGGTGTTTAAGGGTTGTTCAGGGGGTTGTCCGGGGTTGTTTAGGGGGTTGTCCGGTGGTTGTTCAGGGGGTTGTTCAGGGGTTGTTCAGGGGTTGTTCAGGGGGTTGTTCGGGGTTGTTCAGGGGGTTCTCCGGGGTTGTTTGGGGGGTTGTCTGGGGTCCAAGGGGGAGGGTGGGGGGGCTGTCCGGGGGGCTGTCCGGGGGGCTATCCGGGGTCCAGGGTAGAGGGTTGGGGGCTGTACGGGGGGCTGTCTAGGGGGCTGTCCGCGGGGCTGTCCGGGGGGTGTTTGGGGGGTGTTCGGGGTCCAAGGGGGAGGGGGGGGTTGTCCAGGGTCCAAGAATGAGGGGGGTTGTCCAGGGAGTTCTCAAACACACAACCACTAAAAGACAACAACATCCATAAAAACAGACAATATATAAAAATAACTCAACTCCAATACTATACTACGAGTCTAGATAAAACCAACAACTAGAATAGATTAAACATCAAATCTCAGTAATATAAGTCAAAAATGTAACGGATCAATATGTCCCACATCAGCATTACCATCACCATCATCGTCATCATCATCATCACCCTCGTCATCGTCCTCCTCATCGTCCTCACCCTCCACAGTGCCTTCCTCCTCGCCTTCGCCCTCCTCCTCGCCCTCCTCATCTCCCTCCTCTTCCGCATCAGACTCCTCGCCATCATCATCTTCAAGATGGACATCGGCCTGACCACTACTGGAATTGCCACCTGGTACACCATATATAGAATGTATCGACGACATGTATTCATCAATCGCTGGGCTGGCCTCTGCTGGAAGTGTTGGACGTAGAACTTCAATAAATTTCATAAATGCACTATTTACCCTAGCAGACTGTTCTGCCGTCTCTGTGGCCCTTTTCTCAGCCTGTTCTACCTGTTCCCTAACTTGCTGCAGCTCGGTGGCACTACAACTCGTACCTGAGGCAGGCCAATACCTCGTCGGGGCTATCCTAGGTCGGCAGCGTACTCTGCCAGAATGATCATCTCCCAACACCTGATGTAAGTGATCAGATGGCCCAAAATTGTCTGCTTCTTGGGCATCGAGGGCCTCTAAAACATCCTGTTACAAATATAAATATATTATTAAGTTACGAAATAGATATTAAAATATAAAATCAACAGATTAAAACTTACAATCTGCTGCTGAGTCGCTTCATTGACAGCACTTCCATCCTTTTTTCGTCTACTCGAGCAAAACAGTTTTGCTCGAGGCACACGTCCTTCAATATTTTGTACTTGCCTCTACAATGACATTGAAAACAAAAGTTATATAAAAATTTTAGCAAATGATTAAATAATTGAGGAAACAAAAGAAAATGTAAGTCGTAAAGAAAACTTATAAACAATTGTCATACCTGCTGCCTCTCATGATCCGACATCGTCGTGCGTCCTAGTGTATGGAGGTATTTTTTTGCATCAATGTTTTTTTTATTTTTTCCAGATGATTCCTAAATAAAATTCGATAATGAAAAGGATAATATTAATGCAAAATTTGAAAGTTATTATTTAAATACCTCAAATTTAATTCATACCTTAAACTGGGTACTCGTCCAATGAGTAATCATCTGACGATACTGCTCTATAGGACAATCATCCACGACTAGTACCGCCTCTAACTCAGTGCCAACTCTAGCACACCAACCAATATACAGCTCATGCTTGTAGGCTCTCCAAAGCTCGCCTAAATCCTTTAGACGTGCCAGTCATGCACCCTCACCATCAGGAAAATTAAATCGAAGCTGAAATCAAAATATTAATTCATATAAATACAAAAATAATTCATGGCATTAAATACAACATATTTTTTTACCCATATCTCTGCCCAAGCTCTATCTTTGACCTCATGTGGCAAATGTCTCCACGACAGCGGGCTGACGGGAATGATGTCGGAGTATTTGGCAAGCGTCGCCATAAAACTCCGACATTGTTGCCCTATTTTCTCAACCATCTGATTGTCTTCATTATATTCCACCATAACCTGTGTGCGACGGTTCCACACCGAACGCATGCGTGTACGGCCCCGCCCCCGCCTCCTGTCAGTAGATGTATCTGTCACGAAAGAAAAACAAATATTTTATCAAAACATGTTATAATGAAAATAAATATTGCTATAAAAATTTGTTAGGGTTTTATAAATATACCTGCGCTAGTCTGATCAATGAGTGGCGCCGGATCCACAGAACCTGATGGAACACCCTCTGGTGGAACAGGAGTCGAAGACGATGGAATATAAAAGCTCAGAGAGACAGAAGTAGAAGGAAAAGAAGATGGAACAGCTGTATGACCTGATGCTGACTGGGGAGTGGGAATCATCATGGGATGTGAAAATGATGGGGCAGAAGATGCAGAAGGTAGCGAAAACATGGGAGGTCTAAATATCCCGTGTGTCCCTAACGACACACCAGGATCAGAATGTGGGAAGGCTGAAATGTCAGTGGGAGGGGCAGGGTCTAGTCGGGCACGCGCAGCTCTACGTCCACCTCTGGTACGAACCCTCCTCGTACCACCGGCCTGAGTACTAGGACCAGTACTAGGCTCCTCGTCGAATAACTGTCGACGTAATGGTGGATCCTACAAAAAAGTTTACAAAAAAAATTAATCACATGACATTATATATTCTGTAAATATATATATATATTTGAAATAAAGTACTCACTGTAGGCACTAATGGTGGAATGCCCATCTCCTCCACCGGCGATTGTTCTCCGCCATTTTTTTTCTTCGTCTCTCTTCAATTGGCTTCATTTCCTGCATTGGAAAACAAATATGTAATTAATTAGAAAAATAAAATTAATGTGTAAACCAAAAAACTAAATATATGAGGGAATGAGGGGATTCATTGGTAATTTAGCTATCAATTGGTTTAGAAGAGCTTGAATGAATTTAATAAAACATACAAGTTGTAATGTTCACCAAGTTAGAAATATTGTTTGATTTGGTTTGAATACAGTTCAATTCCAAATTAGAAAATGCAATTCAAATAAAACAGCAACCAATAAACATTGAAAATTCACATAACGATCAAGTCAGCTAAAACATATTTGTGATCAATACTAAATAAATATGAATATTACCAACCTTAACAACCCAACTCGAGGTAAACCAAAATAATTGAGAACATGGATGAATGATTCTATATATTTCCAACCACAACTTCAGGTTCACAATCAACTCTGACAATTGAGCTGTTGGAGTCATCAAAAGATATAAATGGATTGGTTCCAATGGCAATAGGGACAGTGTCAATTCCATCATCAGCATTATCAAAAATATGTCTTGGAATTACTTCAACTATGACACCAAATTCAGGTTGAAGTTGATCTTTGACATAATAAACTTGTTTAGCCATTGATGCCAACACATATGGTTCTTCGGTTGCAAGAGTGAGGGTCATATTAATTACTTGAAATCCACAATCATCAATAAATGTGCCATGTCTCGTCATCGAATCAAACCAATGGCATTTCATCATTGTGACTCGTCCATGAGAGTAATAATCCAATATTATTATTTTCTCAACGACTCCATAATAACCCACATTTTCAAGTCGCAGTCTACTATCTGATGCACTGGCATAACAATCTGTTGTGGCAGTAACCATAATTCCATCATGTTCTGTTCTCATGTTTTTGGCTCGTTCAGTGACAATAAATCTGTACCCATTGATAACAATTGATTTACAGTCACGAACCACGGTATTAGGACCAAAAGCCAAAGCTATTATTTCCTCAGAGACAGAGTCAGCAGACAAACTCAATACCTGTAATATAAATGACAGTTAAACTTAAGTAAATATTGAAATAATTAATTTAAATAGTAATATTTTTACCTTCAATTTTAACCAAGCAGAAAACTCTTTGCTATGAAAAGTCTCTCTCCTTCTGAAAGATAAAGAACGATGCTTCCTATTTATCATTGTTTTATGTTCCCTGTAGATAAAAAAATATGAATAGTTTAACAAGATATATATGTAAGATATACATATTCAATTTTGTTACCTGATATAGTCATCGAACAAATCACAGTTGAACAAAACTGTGTGATGTGCCATCTCCCGCTCTTCATGGCTTAATGTATTCAATGTATATGATCCAGGAATTCCTCATGTTTGAGGAAGTGATGAAAAACTGGGTTCAATTTGCTCATATTGTTCTTCTTCATTTCTCATTGGTCTGTTCATTCTTGTAGTAAGATCAGACAAATACATTGAACAGAAATCCATACATTCTTGAGCTAAGTAACCGTTCACGATAGAACCTTCGGGATGATTCTTTTTTCGAACATAAGACTTCAATGTGAATATATTTATTTCAATTGGATACATCCTACTAAAAGAAACAGGTCCTCCGAGAAGTATTTCAGTTGGAATATGGACAGTCAGATGCAGCATGCATGTGAAAAATGATGGGGGAAATATTTTCTCCAACTCACACAAAATTAATGGGGCATCTGTCAACATTTTTTGCAAGAAAGACTTGGACAACTTCTTAGCACAAAGATCTCTAAACAAATGGCACAACCAAATAACACCCACCCTTACATTATTGGAAAAAAGATGACGGATTGCTATTGGAAGCAACTCATGCAGTAGAACGTGATAATCATGAGTCTTCAAAGATTTTAGCTTCAACTCTCTTCTGTTGACCCGTTTAGATATGTTGCTTGAATAGCCATCAGGAACTCTAATAGTCTCTAATACTTCCAAAAAAAAATTTCAGTAGGTGTCATCACTTAAGAATCACATGAAAGTTGCCATTTATTTTCACTGATACGCACAGGATGCAATTCTGGTCCGATGCCCCAATCCACCAAGTCACGTCGAGATCGTAAATCATCTTTTGTCTTCCCCTTGACATTTAGAAGAACTGAAAGCAACATTTCACATATATTCTTTTCAATATGCATTACGTCTAAGCAATGATGTAGCAAATTTTTTTGACCAATAAGGCAAATAAAAAAATATACTCCTCTTCCTCCAATTGTAACAGGTTTTTGTGGAAACATTCTTTCTCTTTCCAGATTTCATTTGAACCTTCCCGAACGAAAAACTGAAATCTTTCAATTCATTAAGCACATCAGTTCCAGACATACGCTGAGGTGGATCATCGGTCTCTATAGTATTATCAAATCTTAGACGATTCATTCTATATGGATGATCCTTTGGCAAAAATCATCGATGTCCCATAAAACTGAAACTACAGTGATGTTTCAGTCTTCTGGATCGTGTATTATTCATAGAAACTGGACATGACAGTTTTCCCTTCGTGCTCTATACAGACATCATTGCATAAGCCGGAAAATCATTGATTGTCCACATAAGCGCAGCGCGCATCTGAAATATGTCTTTCGAACATGCATCGTATGTGCGCACACCCACATCCCAAAGAAGTTTCAACTCTTTTATTAAAGGTTGCATGTATACATCAATATCAATGCCGGGATCAGAAGGACCAGATATGAGTATACTCATGAAAGTGAAAGATTTTTTCATACACAACCATGGGGAAAGATTATAAATGTGTATAAAAACTGGCCATGTGCTGTGCGAAGTAAGCATCTGCCCAAACGGATTAAAACCGTCACATGAAAGACCCAGCCTCACATTACGCACGTCAGCTGCAAAATCAGGATGTCGAGCATCAAATCTCTTCCATGCAAATCCATCTGTAGGATGAACCAACTCATCATCAGTCTTCTTTCTCTCGGTATCATGCCATCTCATTTTTATTGATATGTCATCAGACATAAAAAGATTCTGGAGTCTGGGGATCAATGGAAAGTGCCACATTACTTTCTGTGGAATGCGAGATGGTGTTATATCATATTTTGACTTCCAGCGGGATGTGCCACATTTTATACATTCATTTCGTTCTAGCGGTTTCCTCCCAGAATAAACTGCAATCTTTCGGGCAAGCATGAATTTTGTTTCTTGAAAATCCAAGTTCCTCAACTAACTTCCATGCCATATAGTGGTTTGAGGGAATATCTATATCATCTGGAAGTAAATCCTTCAAGAGGGTAAGAATGTAATTGATTGCTGTATTAGAAATCCCATACAAAGTTTTCCCATGAAATAATCGGATTAAAAATTCCAGCTTTTTCATTTTATCGCATTGTCGATATACTGGAGTCGTGGCAGCATCATTCAATTTTTTCACCCTATCAATATCATCATTTTCACTAGATGCATCAGTTTTCCTCATATCGAAGTCTTCTTGAGTCGAAATCCTTTCTTTTTCATGATGACGAATAAATGGAAACCGATCATCTAACAAATTCTCCATTCCAGTCTTTTCATTTCGATCATCACCAATTTGAGATTTCGTTTTCTCCCCATTGTGATACCACAGAAAGTAGTTTGCTTGAAACCCATTTTTGGTTATGTGGTAGCTGACTTCTTCACGGCTCAACCAAGGTATACCAACACAATTGGAACATGGGCAGTGTATGCGACCACTATCTGAAGCATTGTGAAATGCAAAATCTATAAAGCTCTCCAAATTGTTTTGAAAATCGTCTGAGATCCGATCAGTTTCATACATCCAACTTCTGTCCATTCTGTAAAAAGAATTTATATAAGTCATTTTGTCATAAACAATTCAATAGGAATTAACTATAATAGAAAATACATTTAAGTAAACGATAAAAGAAGAAAATAATCAAGGTATCAACTACACATGTCAAAAAAACATACAAATGTGTTATAGAAAAAATGTAAAACCAACAAGAACTTAATGTGTTATATCACATAACAGCATGACTCATCCCATAACCATATTAGTAGGGTATCATGAACATGAATAACATCAACCTTGTGCCATCCTCCTACCCTACATGACCCCAACCACATGCCACATCTTATTATAGCCTTATCACATCACACCTCACCGAAAAACACTAGGGAAATCATAGTACATCTCACCTGAAGACACATGGACAATCACATCGCATCTTGCCTAAAAACACATGGTCAATCACTTTTGAAGGAAGAGTAGGGAAGACATGGTAGCTATCCAAACATATAACCACCATCCTAGATATTAGAAAAAATACTCATAACTCAAAACCTCTGATCGTTGGTAAGTTTATCCAACTCTGGTTGGGAATGTGTAGAAATAACATAAAAATACATGATATATAGATAGCACAAAATACTCAACCTATGGGTTCACATTAACTACATAATCACACACTTCACTACTACCATAAAACACATAAACCACACCACCACCACACAAGACGCATAACATTGGAATATAATTCTACATTCAATAAGTCTATCTATTGAATTATCATAAGAATCCATGTATCAATTGGAATATAATTCTACATTCAATAAGTCTATCTATGGAATCCCTCCCTTGGATCCATGTATCACCCATGGCTTAATCAATATTCAAAGAAATGAGTCTATCCGTGGAATTCCACTGTGAATCCATTTATCACATAAAGCGTATAAGTTAATAGAAACAGGATTATATACCTGGCATCCTAATAGAATCCATGTATCACTATTTACTATTAATCATTTAATGAATTCCATTTCATTTAAACAATTCATTAAACATACCAAGGTCAAAAACAAAGGTATTTAATACAACTCACCTCAAAATGGCGACTCAATCAAATAATAACCTGAAAAGAATGAAGCTTCATTTACTCATGTTGTAATGACATGATAATGAGATTCCCTTGCTTAATCAGTCAATTCCATATCATGGTCTCAACATAACTCATAATGGCTAGCAATTCAATGAAAATTCAAGCACTCACATGGGAATTTTTAATAGAACACTCCTAACAAGACTATAAAGATATCACATGAATTAGTTATAATATATCTAACATGGTAACATAAAATATAAGATAAATTCAATCCAATTTCATAGATTCATAGCATAGTCTCTACTTTACTCACACTGGCAAGGCAATACAATTAAAACATGTGTTAAAAAATAATTGGCATTCATGTGTTAAAAGGGGAATGCAAACCATAAAATACCCTTAATTAATTTAATTTACAATTCAATTCAGAAATCAAACAATCAATTCGATTTATATAACCTTTCACAAATGACATCCCATGTTCAAGGGGTAAAATCCAAAAAGGAATTTTCAAGAAAACTCACCCTTAGGCTGGTCCGGCCGACAGTAGCTCCAAAATCGCCTAAACTGATGGGAAAATGAAAATACGTTTAAATACTATCCAAACATTTGAATACGTTTTCAGATAAAGAAGAAGAATAACCTGAAGAAGAGCTGGAAGATTCAAGGTCCGGCTGTCAGTACCTCCAAAATCGCCTAAATCAGCTGCTGCTCCTGTTTTAGGGTTGTGTATCGCGAATGGGGTAGAGAACAGGTGGCTGGGAATTTGGGGAGAACCTTTGCCAACGGTTTTTAAAAACCGTTGGCATATGCATATCTATCCCAATGGTTCTCTAGAACCGTTGGGAAAAACCTCCCCAAAGCATACCTCTATCCCAACGGTTCTCATGAACCGTTGGGAAAAGCTATCTATCCCAACGGTTCTGATGAACCGTTGGCAAAAACCTCACACCTATCCACACCTATCCCAACGGTTCTCATGAACCATTGGTAAAAGCCATCTATCCCAACGCTTCTCATGAACTGTTGGGAAAAAACCTCCCAGGGAACATCTATGCCAACGGTTCTAATGAACCGTTGGGAAAAACCTCCTTTACCAACGGTTCTATGAAACCGTTGGTATGTAACTTTGGGGAAAAACCCACATTCCAGTAGTGAGCCAAGAGTTACACCATTTACTATGATGCATCAGGTATCGATCTGGAAGCGGTGATTATACAGGGTGGAGGAGTCTTTGCATACTGTTATCAGCAGTTGAGGCCACATGAGAGAAACTACTTAACGCACGATCTCAAGTAAGATGCAATTGTTCATGCTTTACACTATTGGATACATTATATTTTGTGCGAAAATTTTGTGGTATAAACTGAACACAAAAGCCTCAAAAATATCTTTACTCATAGTGATTTGAATTTGAAACAGAGATGTTGGATTGAGTACCTTTAGTCCTCTGAATTTATTCATGCCTACATGTCTAGGAAAGTAAACACAGTGGTTGATGCATTGAGCATGATAACTCAGATACAGGTAGTTCAGCAGGCCTGTAGTGAGTGGTATCTTATGGCTCTGTTCTCTGAGATGCATTTAGAGGTGCACGATAAATAGGGGAAGGCATTTCTTTCCTCAATAGTTATTACCTCTAGTATATTGTATTGAGTGTGAATGAGGAAGCTATCATATTCTGAAGACCTATTCCTACGGGAGGGTGTGTTAGGAGAGGACCCTACTCATGGGTGGACCATAGGAGAAGATTAGGTTTTTTGTTTTTATGGGTGCGTATTGGTGTTAGTAGACATGCGCGAGGAGGTGTTTCTAGATTTTCATGACTCTATATGGGTAGTTCATCCTGTTGTCACCATGATGTATCGAGATCTACATCGTCAGTATTGATGGATAGGCATGAAGAGGTATGTAGTTGTTTTTTTATGAGATGTTCCACCTGTCAACAGGTGAAGTCAAAGCATCAGTGATCGGTAGGGGTATTATAGTAGTTACCCATTCTTGAGTGGTAGTGTAATGATGTCGCAATAGATTTTGTGATAGTTTTACCGAGGTCTCCTTGAGGAAATGATGTGGTATGGGTTGTTATTGATAGACTCGCTAAGGTTTCACATTTCCTTCCGGTCAAGGAAATTTTCAATTTTGATGATCTTGGAAAGTTGTACATTTGAGAGATTGTACGTTTACATGGGGTTCTGCACTCTATCATTTCAGACTGGGATGACCGGTTTACTTCTCGTGTTTGAAAGGGACTAAAGAGGGATTGGTTACATAGGTACTTATGAGTACAACTTACTATCCCTAGAAAGATGGTCAGTTCGAGCATACGCTTCAGGTTTTGGAGGACATGCTTTGAGAATGTGTCATGGATTTTGAGGGCTCTTGGGAGAGACACATACCCCTAGTGGAGTTTTCATACAATAATATTTTTCAGAACACAATTCATATGGAACCTTATGAGGCCTTGTAGGGTAGGCCATGCCAATCACCCCTATGTTGGATGGAGGTAGGATAAGTAGCTGTGCTAGGACAACGTCTTGTCCAAGAGACCACGGAGGAAGTGGATTTGATTTGGAAGATGATGGATACTACATGGTCTTGGAATAAATCTTATGTTGATCAACATAGAAAACCTCTGGAGTTTGAGGTCGGAGATCTAGTTTTCTTATGTGTCACACCGAGTTTTGGACACATGATGATTATGAGACAGGGGAAGATTTCACTGAGATACATTGGGTTGTTTGAGGTTTTGGAGAGAGTTAGGCCGGTTGCCTATCAGTTGCAGTTACCTCATAGGTATCGGGCTATGCATGACGTCTTTCATGTTTCTCTGCTATAGCGTTACTTTTCATACTCGTCTCATGCTTTTCTAAATGAGTACGTTGAGTTAGAGGTGGATTCATCCTTCGAGGAGCACCCTATTTGGATTGTGGATCGTAGCACAAAGGTTCTTTGTGGTCGGTTTGTTCCTATGTTATGAGTGTTATGGTAGCACGGGTGAGTATAGGATGAGACTTGGGAGAGGGAGGTCGATGTACGATCATAGTGGCTAGAATTGTAATGCCCCGACCCCAGCTACCCGGAGTCGGTGCATTATTGTGTAACATTGGAATGATCACAAAAGATCAAGTCTCGAAAGACCGATTAGTTTAGTATCCTGGGAAACACTAGATACATTCATAAATGTTACATTACATCATAAAGTGAAAAATCACAATAACATAGTCTCTATAGCCCACACTTCTATCCCCTTCAGACTATACCTATAGGTCGGTCATAAAATATTTCCTCACATCCTGGAAAAAATAAAACATTAAAAGGGGTGAGCTCATATACTCAGTAAGGATAACAATATAATGGAATCATTCATAAATAAACAAAAACATTTAAGGCAATGTATAACTAAAACAAAATCCTTTTAAACATGAACTTCAACATAATATGGAAAAAGTAAAATGAAATAATGCCATTTACTTATTCACATGGATATTCTACTGGTCGAATAATCACATGCAATATTAATAACCAATTTCATAATGATGGAATGCATAATGCCAGACTATCATACCCACGTAGCCAAGGCCTCGTGCCAAGACTACAAATAAGATTTTGTCAAGGCCTCGTGCCAAGACACTAGTTTGTCTCATGAGACCTTCCGATGCATCGAGGAGCTATAGTGGGCTCTACCCGTCACTTATTAAGTCCAATGCATTCCTCATATGAACAGGTTTAAACATATCATAAACCATAACATAATCGTATCGCATAAAACATGCATAAAGGAAACATAACTTTCCACATTTCAATCACAAGATATCAATACAACACATTGATATAATAAAAACTTTATCAAAATCATTTTCAATACGAAAATAAAAGAAAATTAAAATTTGGTATTTATTTTTCATTTAAAAAAATTTATGGCTTGTAGAGGAAGCCGAAACACAAATAATGGTCACAGCGGCGGAGAAGTCGTTGTCGCCGCATACGTAAGACAAAAACATTCCTTTTGTTGTTTAGTAAAATGCTTTGTAAAAAATATTCCTTTTGAATAAAAGTCAAATTCAAAGGGGTTTATACACCGTATAAAATAAAGTTGTGTATAGAACAAAATATGCCTCAATAAAAGGGGATTGAGATGAAGACCCTTACAAAGATCATTTTTTTAAATAAAGTAGATCTATTATGTGTATTCACTATAAGTACAGATAAATAAAGTACAAATACATGATAGCACATAATAATATCATGACATAATTTTAAAGTAGGAGATTAACCCAAAGAACGGAAATTGGGTTAAGAAGTTCCCTTACCTTGTGTCCGACTTGACTCGACCATTCTTTAACCTCCTGAATAATAAACTAGAGTTAATCTATACTTTCATAAAAACCTTTTTCAAGTTCATTATCCATTTTATATCACTTATTACAATGTTACAAAAATTATGTAGTCATTTATGTTAATAACGGTCGTTTTGTCGATCTTTGGTACTTGAGTCAACAATAAACTTCTTATAATTACAAGTTGTTTATGTGGTAGAATATCCATTATCTCAAGAATTATATTCATGATGTAGATATAATATATATCCTATATATCCAGTATATACATGCATTTATAATATTACATAACATTTAGAGGTAAGAAATGAAATGCACCGTTCATGGAGACGGTAAGCCGTACGTACGCATGAACGCTACTTTCATTTCTATTTCGTATTTAATGTAATGACGTTATAATTATATAAAGATATAATTTAATTCCAGTATAATATAATTTATAATACCATTTACTTCATCCTTTATACATCCCACATATGTCATTAACGATTCAAATCACTTTGAGGGGGCGGTAGTCCGCACTTCCTAAAATGAAATTATCGCGTTTACCCATAATGGAAATCATAAAGGTATGCCATAAATGAAAAATAAAGAATCATAAGGAAAACAAAAACATAATATATATCATATATAAAAATATTGTCATCATAATGGCCACCATGAGAGGTGTTATATGAGTGTTGAACAATCATCGTTTCGTGAGGCAGAAATTCGCCATCCACAGAAACAGTATGTTCTTTAACCATTAGATGTAGATGTGTTAAAGTGTAAATAAAATCCTTCTCATAAAAACATCCTAGTATATTTAATATACTTTTGTTGTTACAAAATAAAATAATAAAAATATTTTAGGGGGTCGGAGAAGAAAAATAAAACAAAAGAACACAAGAGAAGACATTACCTTAAAATCGGGTAACTCTTTTTTTATTTGAGCCAAAGGCTTCTTTGGGAAGACATCTGCCCAAAGTGTGGCTTCTAGGAGTAAGATAGGGAAGTTGGGAGAGTATTTGGGAAGATTTTGGCTGAGCCAAATGGCTTGAAGGTGTGAATAAGGTTGTAGTGGTGGGGGCCTTTTATAAGAGGAGAGGAGGGGCACTCTTGGAAAGATTAAAATGTTACTTTATTATGAAATGATTTTCGGATTTCAAAGGTCCCAAAATGATATATTTCGAGGATAAGGTGATAAGGGTTCGAAATATACTCATCCAATAGGTTTTTTCCATGTGTAGGTCTTATATTTTACATTACCTTTTTATTTTATTTAAATCGTTAATTAATGAGGTAATTGCTGCATCATCATGGTGTCATAAATATATTATTTTATTTAATGTCTAAAAATTATAAAAAACTATAAAGATGTAGGAAATCTTTTTAGAGTTCTAATTAATATTTATAGTCAAAAATATGACTTGTATAACTCCATTTAAAAATTGTTTTAGTAAAATAACTCATGTTTGTGACATTTTTATTTTAACATTATATAAAAAGTTTTTAATGTCATTTTCCTACCAAAGTGGCTCCATGGGGTCCCCAAGTTGACCCATGGATTTTCTTGGTCGGCCATGACTCATCCAATAGGGGTAAGACAAGTTTAAAGGTATTTTCATATTTTTATAATATCATTTTTACCTAAAATTTCACTAATTACCTTTAATCAGGATTAATTAAACTTAAAAGTTACTATTCACCAAAAATTATTTTAATACCATTGAACCACATTTTACTTCCTAATGAAAAACATGTATGTCGGATTTTTTAAAATCAAATCACATAAGTGGTAATGTTTCATTTAAACGAAAAATCAGTTTTTTAACTACCACTTAGTGGTTTCACTATTCATCAAAATTTGAAGTTTTTCAGAACAATGCCAAAATTTCACCCTAAGCTATATTTGATATTCCGAATTCAAAAATGTTGTCTATTTTTCAAAATTAAAAACATATAAGTTTCATTAATTAATTTTATAACTAATTTCTGCTGTCACAACAAATAACGTGTTTTTAAGAAACAATGTATATCAAAATATTGACAATTGTTTATGTCTAATTTCAAAGTGAAATTAATTCTAATGAACACCATTGGATAAAATGGTAAAAATATATTCTAATTATACTTTAATACCACTCAATAGTATAATTTATCACTATAAATTATTTTGATTAAAAAAGTTTATTTTAAGTATTTTTCACTATTCATAAAAAATTGGAAGTTCTCCGAAAAATACCAAAAATTCAACTTAGGATAATTTCGATATTCCGAATCCAAAAACTGAAGTCCATTTTGAAATATAAAATATATATAATTTCAAAAAGTGGGTATTACTATTCATAATGGCTATTTTGATTGGTCATGGTGTGTTATAACTCGAGGTTGTGTACAACACATGCTACTCTATTATTCAAAGAGAAGCGTACCATGGAAGCTTGGGGTGTTACATTCTCCCCTCCTTAAATAAATTTCATCCTCACAATTTGAAATTTTTCTTTGAAAATAAAAGATTGAAAATAGAAAATACCTTTATGGAAAACCCACATTGGAAAGAGGTTTAATAAAAATATAACATTAAAATAAAGAAAGAGAAGTACAAAGGTCACCCGAGATAGCTCATACTAGGATTATATGAAAATATGGATATGGAGGAAAAACAAACCATCAAGGTCTGATGGAGAGTCGTATAAAACAGGATTAGGATAAAGTTAACTACAATAAAATCACAAACTTGTGATTGGTGAAACGGTCATTAAATCCCCAGTTGGAAAATTTAACCGACAACATTTTTGTTTTAAGTGACCTTTTATAAAGTTGAGGAATTTATTTAGGAGATTTACTAAGAACATAAGAAAATATACTTACTTGTCATGTTGGATTTTATTCTTTAATAAATTATTTACCACAAACCCATCATTCACTCCAAAAGGTAATAGAACTCAAAAATATTCGATTTATCCTAATTGTAAAAGGTTCCAAATATTAACACATACTATTTAGATTAGAAAAACTATTTGTAATAACCAGGGACTTCCTGTAGGCTAGTAGTAGGTAATAAAGGCCTGTTGCACTATGGTTGTGGGTTCGATTCCTACATCTTTGTCCGACGCGATGGGTTATCCCCCGACCTGCAGATTGTCCTTTTCCTAAACATATAGTATTATAATATTCCAAAAGTAATCTTCAGAAATGTTTTAACCTTAAACAATACTATCCAAGGTTCAACTTAATCCATTCCAACCTTTATAGTTATCCAAAATACCTCTGTCCAGACTTTCTCTAAAAGGTCATTGAATTCCAAAATCAATTGTAACATTAGATTCCCCAAACAAAGTAAATTTTCTCTTATTGTCACATACTAAAAATATGATTACCTTCATCATATTAAAACCTTAATGAAAAAAACAAGTACTGCAGTACAATCCTTATATATATCACATTATTCTTATAACCACAATATAGTGCTTGAGTCCAAAAACACAAATAAAATAATTATTCAACTTCATCTGTAGTAACAGCATAAGATTGGCCTTGACCCCTTGGCCTTTTCGTAGGTATGTTTCCCTGGCGCTTAGGACATTCATTTGCATAATTCCTCATTTCTCTACAATTTTAGCATTCAACATTGATAGCCTCTTTCTTTCCCTTACAATCACGAGCCGGGTGACCTTTTTCTCCACATTTATAACAAACTCTCATTACTTTTAGGCAAGTACCGGGGTGATTCTTCCCATAATTATCGCATAATATAAAATCCTTCTTTTCCTTTTTCCCTTTATCTGTCTCTTGTTCCACCATTATCTTCTTTCCTTTCTTTACTTTATTGTCATAAGATTTAAAGAATTCCTTTTCTGTCTTGATAGCACATGAGACAATATCTTCGTACGATGAGAATGATTGTGATACTAAATATCGACAGAGAAATGGTTTTAAACCATCAAAGAAACGATCAATCTTACTTCTTGGGTTACGTATATAATCTGCAGCATACCTTGCTAACCTTGTAAAGTTGGCCTCATACTTTGCGACATTCTCATCCTCCTTTTTTCTTAGACTTAGAAATTGCCTTTCCATATCTGCTTGATGGCCATGAGGAAAGTATTTTTCTATGAAAATATCTTTTATATCTCTCTATTCCATCCTTGATACTTCTTCATCTTCCTTTGTATTTTGAATCAGCGACCACCATTGATCAGCATCTCCAGTGAGGCGGTAAGCTTCCATGACTACTTTTTCCCTTTCGCTACTCCCTAAATCCTGAAATATTTTCTCTAGGGAATTTATCCATTGCTCAGCTACTAATGGATTTTTACCCCCATTAAATGTTGGTGGTTTTTGCCTCATGAAGTAGTCTAACATTGATCCTCCACATTGCGGATCAGGGTGCTCCATACGAGTAAGGTTATTATTCATAACCTGAGTGAGTTGTCCCAGTATGGTGATAAGGTGATCAGCACCAGTTGTATCTCCAGCTCCACAATAATTATCTTGAGCAGGAGGGAAATCCCTACACAGAGTGCATGCATTGATACGGTTTCCATTCCTCCCACTAGGCGCCATTTCTAAACAATGGTATAAACTAGATTAGTTTATGAATTAAAATACATAATTCCATACTTGTAAAACACTTAACATAAATTGAACTATTTATGGATATAATCCATAATTATAAAAAGAAATGTTTTATTTGAGGAATTATATACTCATAAACCCTTCATAATTGTTTGTAAAGAAAATGAGAATTATCCTAAGCATATCCCCCAGGAGTGCCATAACCAAGAGTGCAGCAAGGCTCATTGTCATGCACCAATTCCCATTCGAGTCTATCTCAAAGCATTATTTTCAGGTTTTACCCCTAGGTACATCTGTGCTAGAGCCGCCTCTACCTGCTCGTATCCAGACAGGGATTTATTGCTCAGAAAACTCACAAAATCTCTATAATACCAAAATTCTAGGAAGTTCTTCTATACTAATCCTCAAAGTCTATCTTTGGGCTATGTGATCTAATTAGAGTTTATCTAAATCTAGCTTCCAAGGTTAGTACTAAACACCCTCTGATACCAACTGTAACACCCCGACCCCAACTACCCAGAGTCGGTGCATTATTGCGTAAAATTGGTATGATCACAAAAGATCATGTCTCAAAAGAACGATTAGTTTAGTAGCCTTAGAAACACTAGATACATTCATAAATATTACATTACATCATAAAGTGAAAAATCACAATAACATAGTCTCTATAGTCCACACTTCTATCCCCTTCATACTATCCCTATAGGTCGGTCATAAAATATTACCTCACATCCTGGGAAAAATAAATCATTGAAAGGGGTGAGCTCATATTCTCAGTAAGGATAACAATATAGCGGAAGCTTTCATAAATAAACAAAAACATTTAAGGAAATGTATAACTAAAACAAAAGCCTTTTAAACTTGAACTTCAACATAATATGGAAAAATTAAAATGAAATAATGCCATTTACTTATTCACATGGATATTCTACTGGTAAAATAATCACATGCAATATCAATAACCACTTTCATAATGATGGAATGCATAATGCCAAACTATCATACCCACATAGCCAAGGCCTCGTGCCAAGACTACAAATAAGATTTTGTCAAGGCCTCGTGCCAAGACACTAGTTTGTCTCATGAGACCTGTCGATGCATCGAGGAGCTATAGCGGGCTCCACCCGTCACTTATTAAGTCCAATGCATTCCTCATATGAATAGGTTTAAACATATCATAAACCATAACATAATCGTATCACATAAAACATGCATAAAGAAAACATAACATTTCCACATTTCAATCACAAGATATCAATACAACACATTGATATAATAAAAACTTTATCAAAATCATTTTCAATACGAAAATAAAAGAAAATTAAAATTTGGTATTTATTTTTCATTTAAAAAAAAGTTATGGCTTGTAGAGGAAGCCGAAACACAAATAATGGTCACGGCGGCGGAGAAGTCGTTGTCGCCGCATATGTAAGACAAAAACATTCCTTTTTTGGTTTAGTAAAACTCTTTGTAAAAAAGATTCCTTTTGAATAAAAGTAAAAGTCAAAGGGGTTTATACACCGTATAAAAGAAAGTTGTGTATAAAACAAAATATGCCTCAATGAAAGGGGATTGAGACGAAGACCCTTACAAAGATAATTTTTTTAAATAAAGTAGATCTATTATGTGTATTCACTATAAGTACACATAAATAAATTACAAATACATGATAGCACATAATAATATCATGACGTAATTTGAAAGTAGTAGATTAACACAAAGAATGGAAATTGGGTTAAGAAGTTCCCTTACCTTGTGTCCGACATGACTCGACCGTTCTTTAACCTCCTGAATAATAAACTAGAGTTAATCTCTACTTGCTTAAGAACCTTTTTAAAGTTCATTATCCCTTTTATATCACTTATTACAATGTTACAAAAATTATGAAGTCATTTAAGTTAATAATGGTCGTTTTGTCGATCTTTGGTACTTGAGTCAACAATAAACTTCTTATAATTACAAGTTGTTTATGTGGTAGAATATCCATTATCTCCAGAATTATATTCATGATGTAGATATCATATATATCCTATATATCCAGTATATAAATTCATTTATAATATTACATAACATTTAGAGGTATGAAATGAAATGCACCGTTCATGGAGACGGTAAGCCATACGTACGCATGAACGCTACGTTCATTTCTATTTCGTATTTAATGGAATGAAGTTATAATTATATAAAGGTATAATATAATTCCAGTATAATATAATGTATAATACGATTTACTCTATCCATTATACATCCCACATATGGCATTAACGATTCAAATCACTTTGAGGGGGCGGTAGTCCGCACTTTCTAAAATGAAATTATCGCGTTTACCCATAATAGAAATCGTAAAGGTATTCCATAAATGAAAAATACATAATCATAAGGAAAACAAAAACATAATATATACCATATATAAAAATAGTGCCATCATAATTGCCACCATGAGAGGTGTTATATGAGTGTTGAACAATCATCGTTTCGTGAGGTAGAAATTCGCCATCCACAGAAACAATATGTTCTTTAACCATTAGATGTAGATGTGTGTAAGTGTAAATAAAATCCTTCTCATAAAAACATCCTAGTATATTGAAGATACTTTTTTTTACAAAAGAAAATAATAAAAAGAGTTTAGGGGGTTGGAGAAGCAAAATAAAACCAAAGAACACAAGATAAGACATTACCTTAAAATCGGGTAACTCTTTTTTGATTTCAGCCAAAGGCTTCCTTGGAAAGACTTCTTGTAGAGACCCGTATCCTGACGTACATGGACATTACATTACTTTTGCGGAATACTTAGTACATAACAAAAACACACACACAAGGATCGTAATAGTTTAGTGTCTTTGGAAACTCGGAACGTAATCTTCTAATCCTGGTGAAAGATCTTCAATATCTCCCACAAAGGTCATCCCCTTTTTTTTTTACCTAAAACCTTTCTTTATATCCTGGGGAAAAGAAAACATAAAAGGGTGAGCTCAAATGCTCAGTAAGGGTAAACAAAAGATATATCAATCACATCATATACATAAGAACATAACATTTTTGGAAATCTTAACCTGCAAAAGAGATCATAATTTCATAACATGGGATAAATCATAGAAGTGAAATGTAATACCAATAATCATAACTTAAAACATGAAACTTTGTGGCATACACACATAATCATAGAGAATCATTTCTTGTTAGTCAAGACTCATTTCCAAGACTATCTTAGTGGACAAATTCCCTTTCTGAATCGAGTAATCCTCGTTTCAGTCTTGTTTCACTGAACCGGTATAACCTACCATTCCAGCCATGTCTATCTCATGAGATATAAAATCTTTACCCAATGCATTGGAGGGAGATATAGGTCCCACCCATCTCTTAATGAATCCTTTCTTATGTGTGCCACCAAATCATAAATCATACATCATTGCATAACCCATGTAATAAAAATGGGATTCTTAAACAACATGACATCATAAAACCATTCATATAAGATAAAGGAATTCATAAACATAATTCCATCACAACATAGTCAAATCATTGTAAAAATACGGATAGAAACAGAACCCTTTATTATCTTAGATGAAAAATAATTTTGATAAAACACTTGAATTGAATTCTTGAGGAAAATATCCTTTTTTCTTCAAAATCAATTTCTTTTCACAAAACATCATGCAATTTTAAAAGAAAAATATTTTATTGAAAATAGTCATGAAATATTTTGGAGGAAGGTTCATGAAAATGAGGCTTTATAAAACCGTAAAAAATCCGTTCGTGCCGTATAAGTTAAAAAAAACATTCTTCGTACTTTTGTCGGAAAAGTCAAAAAGTACCTCGTACGAAAAAACGAAAAAAGATTCCTTTCATATCCTTTACTAAAAACTCATAGAAGGGTAAAATTGAATTTAAACAATTTTAGGTGGATTGAAATAATATTACATATTGAGGGAACATGGATGTGGATGATAAAATACACCCCAATTATTACCAAAGTAAAAACAATCTCGGATAAAAGTGAGATTGTGATATTTCCCTTACCTTAGGTCCGACTTGCTTTGTAAGTGTCCGAACCTCCTGTATAATGATTTAAATCATGTTATTGACTTATTACAGAATCATATTCATTGTTATGATATCATATATGGTTCACTTATGACATTATATAACCCGTTCTTTTGTAAATTCCATGTTAAAGAAGCGTTTTGGGTAAAATCGTTTCATTTATCGTAGGTGTTTTGACTTGTTGTTCTTGACATCATTATTACTTATATCATGATTTACTCACTTCCAGAATATAAAATATGATTTATATATCATATATATTCAGTATATATATATATATAATAGGTAGATAAATAAAATGAAAAACACCGTTCATGGAGACGGTAGTCCGTACGTACGCATGAACGCTGTTTTCCTTTCCTTATTGTCTTGAAATGGAAGTAAGTAGATGACATACATATGTATATATATACATAAATCCAGTAGCTTTATAATGTCATATATTTCATTATTATTTCTTATATATATATTATAATTATTCTTAAATGGTTAACATGGAGAATGAATCTCATCGCGTCGTGGAGACGGTAGTCCGTACGTACGCACGAGCGATGATATCATTTCTATAAATATTGAATTGAATTGGAGTGGATTATACAATATATCAGAATCAATATGATGTTGTAATAACTATGTATAGTTATTCTTTACACCATTATACCCATCCATGTAAGGTGGTGGTGGAAAATAGATTACACCACGGCGTGGAGACGGTATTCCGTACGTACGCACGCGCGGTGATTTCTTTTTCCGTAGGATGGATAGATGGTGAAATAGGGTTGTTTCATACTTATAATAACATATCAGTATATCAGTGATACTGATGTTATTACTTCATAATGAAACAACCTAAGAATAAGAAGTGGAAGAAGAAATAAAGATGAAAGAATTGGTAACGGTAATTACCTCTTCTTTGAAGTGCCTCTTTGAGACCTCCTCTTAGGGAACTAAAATTGGTCTTTGAGGAAGACAAGAACCTCTAGGATGTTGCTAGGGAAGTGGAGAGGAGAAATTGGCAGGGGTTGGCCGAGCTTGAGTGCTCAAATTGGTGTGAGGAGGAGGGGGAGGAGGTGTCCTTTTATAGGGGAGGAGAGGGGCACCTTAGGAATATCTCAAAATATTATTTTATATTAAAGTCAAAATCGGTTTATAATGGTTCCAAAGGGTCTTATTTTGAAGCTAAAGTGGGGATGGGTCGAAATCCTATCAACCAATAGGATTTAGACAAGTTTAGGGTATTATTTTAACCTTATCAATTAGATTTAACTCTAAGTTAAATAATTTAACTTTTACCGTGTCTTTTTGTTTTCTTTCACTATATGGTTAATAAACTTACTATAACATGACAAACGAACCCCAAATTGTATATTATTAATACATATATCCTTATCTAAGTCATTTGGCCGAACCTTAGATTTTTAGGAATAAAATAACAATTAGTAATATAATATTTGATTTAAAAACTATTTTGTGTCAATTTTGACACTATTTGATATATGATTTTTGTGAAAGTCATAACAGAATTATATGTTCGAACCAAGTTGATTAAATCATCACTAATATAGCATAGTAACCTAGAAAATTACTGGAATTCATAAACAGTGTTAAATTACATTTATTTTGGTATTTATATTATCAATTATGTCAATATTTCATTAATAAGATAATTACTGCATCATCTTTGTGTCATAAATAAATTATATTATTTGATGTCTAAAAATTACAAATAAAATACCATCATGTAGGAAATCTTTTTAGCTTTCTAATTAATATTTAAAATCGAATTTATCTTATGTATAACCCCATATTAAAAATGATTTACTTATTAAACTTTAAATTTAACTATTTTAACCCTTCTTTAAATAAATTAATAATAAATGTCCTAATCTAATCCAAGTGGGCCTAAATGGTCATATTTTATTCCTAAGTTTGTTTTTTGTCGAATTACACTTGTCCAATAGAATTAGGACATGTGTTAGGGTAATATTAATATCATATTTACCCTTAGTTACCCTATTTACTATTAACCGTGGTAAAAAAAGTAAAAAGTTACTATTCACCAAAAAATTATTTTCATCTCATTGAACCACATTTTAGTCCTTGATATTAACCGTGTCTCTCGGATTTTCAAAATTCCATTCACAGAAGCTGTAAAATTAAGTTTTATGCAAAATTCAGTTTTTAACCTACCACTTAGTAGTTTCACTATTCATCAAAAATTGATGTTTTTCAGAACAATGCCAAAATTTCATCCCAAGCTATATTTCATATTCTGAATTCAAAAATGAAGTCTATTTTACCAAATTCATAACATAAAAGTTGCATTAATTAATTTTATAATTAAATCCCGCTGTTAAAACAAATAGCGTGTTTTTTTAAGAAACAATATCTATCAAAAGATTGACACTTGTTTATGTCTAGTTTAAATGTGAAATTACATCCAATGACCAACATTGTATTAAATTGTAAAAATATATTCTAAATATACTTTAAAACCACTCAAATTAATGATTTATCACTATCAACTATTTCGATTAAAAAAGTTGTTTTTAATTATAATTTAGTAATTTTCACTATTCATCAAAATATGAAAGTTATCCGAAAATCACCAAAATTTCAAACTAAGCTAATTTCGATATTCCGAATCCAAAAATGAAGTTCATTTTTAAAAAATAAGATTTATAGAATTTTAAAAAGTGGTTATTACTATTCATAACGGCTAGTTTTAATAATATTTTAATAGCATATCGTTGTTTAATGAAACTCAGTATTGCATATTACACACGCTATCGAGGAAGGTCGCGATTGCGTGTAATGAAAGGCAAGTCAAGGATGTGTGTTGTGCAAGCTCCTTTTGGTGTAGCGTACAACACAAGACATTAATAAAATTAAAAAGAATATTCTTTTCATAAAATCTCGGGCTGTTACATTCTACCCCCCTTAAAATGAATTTCGCCCTCGAAATTCGTCGGGGTTATAAATGGTTTACTATTCGAAAGTTTCTTTAATAGAAACCCACATCTTAAAAGGGAATACCAAAACTTGGCTTTAAAAACTAAAGTATGAAATGTAACGATTACCCAAATAAACTAATCACTGGGTTTCCACATAGGTGAAAATATGGATATGGAAGAGAAATCTAACCATCATGTTCTGATGGAGAGTGGTAGAGAACATGGCTATGGAAAAGCCAGTAATAACAAATCCATAAATTTGTGATGATCTAAGGTACCATCTGATTCATCAGGTATAAGATCACTAGGACAACATTTTTGGTTTTCAAGATCATCTCCCTAAAGTTGAAAATTTGAATTAGAATAAATACTTACTTTATTTTGGTACAATCTCACTGTTGTTCGTGCCTTGAACAATTTCCACTTCATTTCTTAAATAAATGAAGTTGAATTTGTTATTCGTGAAGTGTTAGCAGATCATGTGATAGAATGACTGTTCATTCCCTCTGTCTCAAACAAAAGGTTAGCAAAAGTTATTAAATATACATAAGTCATTCTATAGTGAGATTAATCATATATGGTTCCTAAAATGGACTTATACTTCATATATCATACTTCTTAATATAATAAAACTGGTTTCTACTAAACAGGGACTTCCTGTAGGTCAGTGGTAGGCGATAAAGGCCAGTCGCACTTCGGTTGTGGGTTCGATTCCTACAGCCTTGTCCGAAGCGATGGGTTGTCGCCCGTCCTGCAGGTTGTCCCTTTTTCTAAAACTACGTTACTATAACATCCCTTCAATAATATCGAAAATCTTCTATCCTTAAACAATACTAACTTATGTCCAACATAATCCAGTCTAATCTTTAGGCTTATAATACTGCAGTCCACTCTCATAATATAGTGACAACGATTACCAGAGATTTAATACTGTCGTTGATCCCCACATATCATAAGATATGTCTTGTTGGTCACATTCCAAACATTCAAAGTCCTTAATCGTGTATTTTCTTGAATACCTTAGTGAAAACATGAGTGCAGTTAAAAGTTAACACTTTCCTCATACCAAAATCCTCAAAATTCTATATACTCAAACCATGATATCACTTAGTCCTTATATCAATCATGAGCTCATGAATACTATCAAACATTTAATTTTCTCCTTATCCCTTCATTATGCGCATATCATCTACATTCCAAAAATATCTGAATAACCTTTCATGGATACTGGTAACATTAATCATACACTTTCAAAACACAAGGAAAGACAACAGTGTAACAATCCATAGATGTCTCTTTATTCCAAAATTACACATGATAAACATGTAATCATTCCACTACATTCTCAAACCATTGACCGAGCTTCAAAAATTATTTCATCTCACATATCATTTGTAGTCTCTTCATCATCATCCACATAAATACTACCCATATGACCATACTGATTCTCTTCATGAGTCTTTCCCTTAGGGCATTTGTTTGCATAATGCCCATACATTCCACATTTAAAACACTTAACCATTTTTGATGTCGTAGCAATACCATTATCCTCATCCATGGTGTTAACCGACCCTTTTCCTTTGCACTTACTTGCTTTGTGTCCTTCTTTTCCACACCCAAAGCATCTTCCAGTTCCCTTGAAACATTCTCCTTGATGCCTCTTCCCACATGATTTACATAGGGGAAATTGAACTTTCTTTCCTCTATGATCATCATGGAACTCCATCTTTCTCTTATTAGTCGAGTCAGGAAACTTACCAAATTTTACTTTATTGATCATGTTGTGAGATTGCTGATTCGGCATAATAATGATGTTTGGGCATCCAAATCCCATTTCATTTGGTTGCTCATGAAGAATATCATTCCATTGTCCATCATATCCTCCATTATCGTGAATCATCTTGTTTCCAGCCATATTCTAAAACCCAAAAAAGAATAGTGTGAGAGGCAAAAATCATAATAAAGGGGGAGTAACTTAAATATCTAACATCTTTGGTTTAATCTAATATCGTTACCATAGTTCTAGGACTATATCCTATATGTATACTTATCCTTAGGGGCATCCCTAGACATACCTTAGAAATATCTCTAGGGATCTCACTAATGTTTTCGCGTCCTAGTTTCCAAAGGTTGACTAAACCTTTCCTCTGATACCAACTGTAGAGACCCGTATCCTGATGTACATGGACATTACATTACTTTTGCGGAATACTTAGTACATAACAAAAACACACACACAAGGATCGTAATAGTTTAGTGTCTTTGGAAACTCGGAACGTAATCTTCTAATCCTGGTGAAAGATCTTCAATATCTCCCACAAAGGTCATCCCCTTTTTTTTTACCTAAAACCTTTCTTTATATCCTGGGGAAAAGAAAACATAAAAGGGTGAGCTCAAATGCTCAGTAAGGGTAAACAAAAGAAATATCAATCACATCATATACATAAGAACATAACATTTTTGGAAATCTTAACCTGCAAAAGAGATCATAATTTCATAACATGGGATAAATCATAGAAGTGAAATGTAATCCCAATAATCATAACTTAAAACATGAAACTTTGTGGCATACACACATAATCATAGAGAATCATTTCTTGTTAGTCAAGACTCATTGCCAAGACTATCTTAGTGGACAAATTCCCTTTCTGAATCGAGTAATCCTCGTTTCAGTCTTGTTTCACTGAACCGGTATAACCTACCATTCCAGCCATGTCTATCTCATGAGATATAAAATCTTTACCCAATGCATTGGAGGGAGATATAGGTCCCACCCATCTCTTAATGAATCCTTTCTTATGTGTGCCACCAAATCATAAATCATACATCATTGCATAACCCATGTAATAAAAATGGGATTCTTAAACAACATGACATCATAAAACCATTCATATAAGATAAAGGAATTCATAAACATAATTCCATCACAACATAGTCAAATCATTGTAAAAATACGGATAGAAACAGAACCCTTTATTATCTTAGATGAAAAATAATTTTGATAAAACACTTGAATTGAATTCTTGAGGAAAATATCCTTTTTTCTTCAAAATCAATTTCTTTTCACAAAACATCATGCAATTTTAAAAGAAAAAGATTTTATTGAAAATAGTCATGAAATATTTTGGAGGAAGGTTCATGAAAATGAGGCTTTATAAAACCGTAAAAAATCCGTTCGTGCCGTATAAGTTAAAAAAAACATTCTTCGTACTTTTGTCGGAAAAGTCAAAAAGTACCTCGTACGAAAAAACGAAAAAAGATTCCTTTAATATCCTTTAATAAAAACTCATAGAAGGGTAAAATTGAATTTAAACAATTGTAGGTGGATGGAAATAATATTACATATTGAGGGAACATGGATGTGGATGATAAAATACACCCCAGTTATTACCAAAGTAAAAACAATCTCGGATAAAAGTGAGATTGTGATATTTCCCTTACCTTAGGTACGACTTGCTTTGTAAGTGTCCGAACCTCCTGTATAATGATTTAAATCATGTTATTGACTTATTACAGAATCATATTCATTGTTATGATATCATATATGGTTCACTTATGACATTATATAACCCGTTCTTTTGTAAATTCCATGTTAAAGAAGCGTTTTGGGTAAAATTGTTTCATTTATCGTAGGTGTTTTGACTTGTTGTTCTTGACATCATTATTACTTATATCATGATTTAATCACTTCCAGAATATAAAATATGATTTATATATCATATATATTCAGTATATATATATATATAATAGGTAGATAAATAAAATGAAAAACACCGTTCATGGAGACGGTAGTCCGTACGTACGCATGAACGTTGTTTTCCTTTCATTATTGTCTTGAAATGGAAGTAAGTAGATGACATACATATGTATATATATACATAAATACAGTAGCTTTATAATGTCATATATTTCATTATTATTTCTTATATATATATTATAATTATTCTTAAATGGTTAACATGGAGAATGAATCTCATCGCGTCGTGGAGACGGTAGTCCGTACGTACGCACGAGCGATGATATCATTTCTATAAATATTGAATTGAATTGGAGTGGATTATACAATATATCAGAATCAATATGATGTTGTAATAACTATGTATAGTTATTCTTTACACCATTATACCCATCCATGTAAGGTGGTGGTGGAAAATAGATTACACCACGGCGTGGAGACGGTATTCTGTACGTACGCATGCGCGGTGATTTCTTTTTCCGTAGGATGGATAGATGGTGAAATAGGGTTGTTTCATACTTATAATAACATATCAGTATATGAGTGATACTGATGTTATTACTTCATAATGAAACAACCTAAGAAGAATAAGTGGAAGAAGAAATAAAGATGAAAGAATTGGTAACGGTAATTACCTCTTCTTTGAAGTGCCTCTTTGAGACCTCCTCTTAGGGAACTAAAATTGGTCTTTGAGGAAGACCAGAACCTCTAGGATGTTGCTAGGGAAGTGGAGAGGAGAAATTGGCAGGGGTTGGCCGAGCTTGAGTGCTCAAATTGGTGTGAGGAGGAGGGGGAGGAGGTGTCCTTTTATAGGGGAGGAGAGGGGCACCTTAGGAATATCTCAAAATATTATTTTATATTAAAGTCAAAATCGGTTTATAATGGTTCCAAAGGGTCTTATTTCGAAGCTAAAGTGGGGATGGGTCGAAATCCTATCAACCAATAGGATTTAGACAAGTTTAGGGTATTATTTTAACCTTATCAATTAGATTTAACTCTAAGTTAAATAATTTAACTTTTACCATGTCTTTTTGTTTTCTTTCACTATATGGTTAATAAACTTACTATAACATGCCGAACGAACCCCAAATTGTATATTATTAATACATATATCCTTATCTAAGTCATTTGGCCTAACCTTAGATTTTTAGGAATAAAATAACAATTAGTAATATAATATTTGATTTAAAAACTATTTTGTGTCAATTTTGACACTATTTGATATATGATTTTTGTGAAAGTCATAACAGAATTATATGTTCGAACCAAGTTGATTAAATCATCACTAATATAGCATAGTAACCTAGAAAATTAGTGGAATTCATAAACAGTGTTAAATTACATTTATTTTGGTATTTATATTATCAATTATGTCAATATTTCATTAATAAGATAATTACTGCATCATCTTTGTGTCATAAATAACTTATATTATTTGATGTCTAAAAATTACAAATAAAATACCATCATGTAGGAAATATTTTTAGCTTTCTAATGAATATTTACAATCGAATTTATCTTATGTATAACCCCATATTAAAAATGATTTACTTATTAAACTTTAAATTTAACTATTTTAACCCTTCTTTAAATAAATTAATAATAAATGTCCTAATCTAATCCAAGTGGGCCTAAATGGTCATATTTTATTCCTAAGTTTGTTTTTGGTCGAATTACACTTGTCCAATAGAATTAGGACATGTGTTAGGGTAATATTAATATCATATTTACCCTTAGTTACCCTATTTACTATTAACCGTGGTAAAAAAAGTAAAAAGTTACTATTCACCAAAAAATTATTTTCATCTCATTGAACCACATTTTAGTCCTTGATATTAACCGTGTCTCTCGGATTTTCAAAATTCCATTCACAGAAGCTGTAAAATTAAGTTTTATGCAAAATTCAGTTTTTAACCTACCACTTAGTAGTTTCACTATTCATCAAAAATTGATGTTTTTCAGAACAATGCCAAAATTTCATCCCAAGCTATATTTCATATTCCGAATTCAAAAATGAATTCTATTTTACCAAATTCATAACATAAAAGTTGAATTAATTAATTTTATAATTAAATCCCACTGTTAAAACAAATAGCGTGTTTTTTTAAGAAACAATATCTATCAAAAGATTGACACTTGTTTATGTCTAGTTTAAATGTGAAATTACATCCAATGACCAACATTGTATTAAATTGTAAAAATATATTCTAAATATACTTTAAAACCCCTCAAATTAATGATTTATAACTATCAACTATTTCGATTAAAAAAGTTGTTTTTAATTATAATTTAGTAATTTTCACTATTCATCAAAATATGAAAGTTATCCGAAAATCACCAAAATTTCAAACTAAGCTAATTTCGATATTCCGAATCCAAAAATGAAGTTCATTTTTAAAAAATAAGATTTATAGAATTTTAAAAAGTGGTTATTACTATTCATAACGGCTAGTTTTAATAATATTTTAATAGCATATCGTTGTTTAATGAAACTCAGTATTGCATATTACACACGCTATCGAGGAAGGTCGCGATTGCGTGTAATGCAAGGCAAGTCAAGGATGTGTGTTGTGCAAGCTCCTTTTGGTGTAGCGTACAACACAAGACATTAATAAAATTAAAAAGAATATTTTTTTCATAAAATCTCGGGCTGTTACACTTCTGCCCAAAGTGAGGCTTCTAGGAGTAATAAAGAGAAGTTTGGAGAGTATTTGGGCAGAGTTTGGCTGAGAGAAATGGCTTTAAGGTGTGAATAAGGTGGTAGTGGTGGGGGCCTTTTATAAGAGGAGAGGAGGGGCACTCTTGGAAAGATTGAAATGTTACTTTATTATGAAATGATTTTCGGATTTCAAAGGTACCACAATGATATATTTCGAGTCTAAGGTGATAAGGGTTCGCAATATACTCATCCAATAGGTTTTTTACATGTGTAGGTCTTGTATATTACATTATCTTTTTATTTTATTTAAATCGTTAATTAATGTGGTAATCGTTGCATCATCATGGTGTCATGAATAATTTATTTTATTTAATGTCTAAAAATTATAAAAAAATATCAAGATGTAGTAAATCTTTTTATATTTCTAATGAATATTTATAGTCAAAAATATGACTTGTATAACCCCATTTAAGAATTTTTTTAGTAAAACAACTCATGTTTCTGAAATTTTTATTTTAACATTAAATAAAACGTTTTTAATGTCAATTTCCTACTAAAGTGGCTCCATGGGGTCCCCAAGTTGACCCATGGATTTTTGTGGTCGGCCATGACTCATCCAATAGGTGTAGGACAAGTGTAAAGGTATTTTCATATTTTTATAATATCATTTTTACCTTAAATTTCACTAATTACCTTTAATCACGATTAATTAAACTTAAAAGTTACTATTCACCAAAAATTATTTTAATCCCATTGAACCACATTTTAATTCCTAATGACAACCATGTATTTCATATTTTTGAAAATCAAATCACATAAGTGGTAATGTTTCATTTAAATGAAAAATCAGTTTTTTAACTACCACTTAGTGGTTTCACTATTCATCAAAAATTGAAGCTTTTCAGAACAATGCCAAAATTTCACCCTAAGCTATATTTGATATTCTGAATTCAAAAATGATGACTATTTTACAAACTTCCAAACATATAAGTTTCATTAATTAATTTTATAACTAATTCCCACTGTCACAACAAATAACGTGTTTTTAAGAAACAATATATATCAAAAGATTGACAATTGTTTATGTCCAATTTCAAATTGAAATTAATTATAATGAACACCATTGGATAAAATGGTAAAAATATATTCTAATTATAATTTAAAACCACTAAATAGTATAATTTATCACTATAAATTATTTTGGTTAAAAAAGTTGTTTTTAAGTATTTTTCACTATTCATAAAAAATTGGAAGTTCTCCGAAAAATACCAAAAATTCAACTTAGGATAATTTCGATATTCCGAATCCAAAAAATGAAGTCCATTTTGAAATATAAAATATATATAATTTCAAAAAGTGGGTATTAATATTCATAATGGCTATTTTTATTGGTCATGGTGTTTTAGAACTCGAGGTTCGTACAACACACGCTACTCTATTATTCAAAGAGAAGCGTACCATGGAAGACTGAGGTGTTACAAGAGTTGTTTGAAGTTTCCTCTTCACCACCCTTGGAAGGGAAATTCGGGGTTGAATTTCTTTAAGGGGGGAAGTTTTTAAGAACACAGATCTTCATTTCATGTATGGATCTTGATTTCGGGTTGTTTTTTAGGAAAAGAAAGATATGGGATTTTTCTAAGTAAAATTAGTTTAATTCTGAGTACATGTCATGTAATCGGTTTCTGAATACAACCGCGTACTGGCCATATAATGGATAAGTACATGGCAGTGTAATGACCTGGAAGACCTCTTAAGTCAGGGTCTAGTTAAGGCTACTACACAACATGTACATTTAATGAACACTATGTGTAGTTTTATTTTTATTTGATATATCAGTTCAGGGTAATGTTTTATATCTGTAAACATCTTCTTCCCCCCATGGTTTGTACTGGAGAGCGACGGAACCGCTGAAAAATTTCAAACCCATTCCGATTCTCTATATGAGATCCAATTGAGACATTATCAGGTGTATTGGAATCCCACCAGTGAGTTCTCAAATCCTCTAGATCATTTCTTCCTGATTCCTCCTCTCTTGTAAGTTATTCAAGGTTGGGAGTTTTTCACCTTTTTGTAGATCTATGCCGTTTTAGTCCGATTCAAGGGTTAACATTGAATTATTCAATCATATGACATTGAGGTAGATAGTTTGTACCTTTCATTGTTTGTCTTTGGATTATATAGGCTAAAGGTTTCATATACCCACATTTGGGGTATTGCGTGTTTTGAATTTAAACCTTGTTTACAACCATTTATGGTTTGGTTGATTAGTAAAGGGTAGTTGCATATGTGTAAGGTTTAATACCTTGTTTATAGGACATACCACATGTGTGTTTCCCTTGATTGACTATTTATGGCTGTTTGGTCTAGGATTCCATTTTCCATGACTTTAATTGCTTAGGATGGAGTTTGATTGATTATGTGAAATGCATGTGATATGCATTGTGAATGTTAGAAATGTAGTAGTTATAGATTACATGATATGATTTTATATTTTATCCACACTATTTTTTCAATGGATCATGAGAGCCTTGGACCATGAAAACTGTGGGGGTTTTCATATTATTTACATAGGACTATGAGATCCTTGGTGTAGATATTGACCCATGGGTATTGACTGTGAGATCTACCCAAGATGTTGTTTATAATTACCTTATGTTAAGTCGACCTAGGGGTGTTGAATGTGAGATCTATCAAGGAGGTCATTTATAATTTATTTATGTTATGTTGACCCAGGGGTATTGACTGTGAGATTTACCCAGGTGGTCATTTGTAAACAAATAGTGCTATGTTAGACCAAATGGGTTAGACTATGAGAGCTTCCTAGTGGGTTGTTATTTAATGAATTGGTGTTGTTTTAAACCAACAGGGTTATACTATGAGAGATTTCCCAGAGGGATTTCTATGAATAATTGAATGATTGTGATGAGTCTTCCAAGCCAAAGAACAAGTTTGGACTCGGTCTTACATGTTTTTTTAAATGGTCTTCTGAGACATCCATTTTGTTACTATTACATAGGGATATCAAGCTTAGGATAGATCCTAGGATTACATGATTTAAAGGATGAAATAAAATTAAAGGAATGTAATTGAAAACAGTAGGATTTTTTACTTTTGATTGCTTCCTAGTTTATTTCTTCATTTATGAATATTACCTACTATATATATTCACGTACAGTTAGGCACAAATATTTTAGGGGTTGCCTGTTGGGATTCATCTCACACAATATTTGGGTTATGTTTTGGATTCAAACAGATTATATGGTTGCAGGTATAGACAATCTAAAGTTACCTTCTTCACCTAGTACTTGATTGATGTTGGGGTTGGAGAGCATGGGACCAAGCTAAGGCTTGTGATGCTGCCGGAGTTTATTTATTTCTTTTGTGCTTCAGTTTTTTATATTGATTTCTAGAATAGTGAATTGTTTGGATATTTTATTAAATACATATTCCATGCATCATAAATATAAATATATTGTGTCTTCTGTTGGATTTACTTTCAGTCATCCACTATTTACTTTTGTGGTATTATTGATTCTGTTATTATTACTATATGTTTTCCGCTATGTTTACTCTGCCAATGAGAGAATAATTTCTTCACTATCGCACCCTAGGACCTTGATGCTAGTTGGTATCCTATATATTTTGGAGAAATGAACTTGAGGCCATGTGGACAACCGAGTTTGAGGAACCTTTGGGCAGCACCCAGATTCAGAACATTACAAAGATAACTTTGGTAATGCCACCATAAAATCCAGGGATATCTTCTCTTATTTCCATTTAGGAACAGAAAATACTAAATCATCCCCTTCAGTATTATACACTAAACTTTAACCTATTTTCAATTAAAACATTTAATACTAAAATCATTGATATCTTTATTCATTCCAACCCACCAATAATATTATTCAAGGTCTCTATACATATTATTATTTTCATGATGAATGGAAAATAGAAAGTTATGAGCTTTTATTGACAATTCCTTCTTCAATAAGAAATTACTTAGCCCAAAAAAACACTTCAAAAATCTCATAAAACCTTATTTTTAAATGTTAAATTGATAAAACATACACTTTTGATTAATTATGCCATTTTTAGCAAATTTTGATCTTCGTTTTGAACATTCATATTTTTTTCTAACAAAGATAACTGCACTAACACCTGAACCAAAAGAGAGGGATCTCCTGTATGAAAATTTTCTTTGTTAAAATTCATCAAATCATTATCCAAATGTTCATATTCTAAATGTAACATGGCTAATGATACATTATCCTTTTGGCTCAAAGAATTGGATATCTTTTTCTTTTCTTTCATGATAGTGAATCAAAAAAAAATTATAATACTTTATCTGTTCTAAGCATATTCTTTGCCTCATGTTCAATTATTTTTGAGTGAATATATACTTTAAACATTTTTATTAAGTATATATTTCACATTTTACCCCATATTAAATATGCCACTAAATTTTTAAACCAAAAACCACCATAATAAGCTCAATATCTTGTGTGGGGTAATTTTTATCATGGATTTTTAATTGAATTGAATCATATGCAATTACCTGATCATATTGAATCAATACACAACCAATTATATTAAAATAAGAGTCTTTGTAATTAAAAAATTCACCATTTTTTATTTTCATAGATAACACTAGAGTATTAACTGGTCTTATTTTAAATTCTTGAAAATATTCATCACATTAGTTTATATAAATGAATTTTAATCCTTTTTTAGTAAACTTAGTTTGTGGGATAGATAATTTAGAAACAATTTACCACTCTTTAAACAATTTAATTATTGTAGGATCAACATTAATTCCATCATTAGAAACAATATATCCAGGGAAAAAATTTTGTTGTAACTAAAATTTATATTTACTGAATTTTATATAAAATTTTTTTTCTTTTAAAGTCTGCAAAACAATTCCTAGATTTTTCTCATGTTCCTCATAAATTTTAGAATAAACCAAAAATGTTATAAATTATAAATAGCACAAATTTATCAAAATACCCATGGAAAAATCTTTTAATTATATCTATAAATATTATGGGTTCATTTATCTGCCCAAAAGGTATAACTAAAAACTCATAAATCCCTTACCTAGAATGGAAAACCATCATCAGAATTTATTCTTCCTTCACCTTTATATTTTGATACTAGGATCTACAATAAATCCTTGAAAAATATAGAACAACCTAAAACTGATTAAAAATTCATTGATATGAGTAAATAGATATTTTTTCTTAATATTGATGCTATTGAGTGATCTATAATCAATTAAAAGCCTCATGTTACCATCATTACTTTAAAAAAATTTGGATCACCTTGAGGTGAAGTATTAGGGAAGATAAACCCCTTATTAAGAAACTATTGTAAATAGTTTTTTAATTCCAAAAGTTCTTATGGATCCTTTTGATAAGGGGGATTTGAAATTGTCTTATCATTAGGAACTAATTCAATAGTAAATTCATCCTCCCAATTAAGAATAAACCAAGTAAAATCATTTGGAAATATATCTAAATATTCATTTTCTGTTAGAATGTCACTAATTTGAACAATTATTTTCTTTCAAAAAAATATGTACAAGATAACTTTCACTTATATAATTTATCAGTAACTTAGCTTCTTAATATGTTATCAAATGTATGGATTCATTCTTATATACAAACTAATAATCACTCTGAAAAATAACTTCTTTAGAACTACAATTTATCTTATCATGATAAACTAAAATTCAATCCATAACTATAATAAAATCAAACTCTATAATGGGAAAAATAATATGGTTTTTAGGAAAAATGATTCTATAAATGATAATAACATTATTTATATAAATTCTTGTTTCCTCTATACTAATCCTAAGAGTTTTTTACAAAAGTTAGGAATTCATTTCTTGATATGTAATTTCCATTTTACTTGTGAATTTAAAAGATATTAAATAATGCATGGATCCCAAAACAAAAAATACATCAGTATAATCAGAATAAAAAAGTAATGTACTTGTAACCATTTCATTTTAGGTTAATTCATCTAAATTGGTGGTTGAAAAATAATTTGTCACACCTTTATTTTTTTGATCATGATGATTCCCACAATGAGTATTTAACTTTAGAATTGCGTTGGAAAAATTTACCAACTCATTGCAATTAAAAAATATTACACTTAACTAAAGATATGCATTCCCACTAATTTTCTTATCAGAACTCTTTTCCTTGAAGTCACAAGCCAAATGAAAAAGTTTACCACATCAATAACAGTTTCATGATCCTACCAAATATTCTTTAAAACTAATTTTACCACATTTTATACATTTTGGGGGTTTACCTCTATATATCTTGGTTGTCAGCTTCTCCATTCCTTTCAACCATGAAATCTTCTTACCCTTGTTTCCATGAACTAAATAAATGTAAAAAAAAACTCCATAAAAATATTATTATTATAATTAACAACCTCCTCATAACATTTAAATTCATTAAAGGATAATGATATTCATAAACTTGGTTTTTAACTTGTGTAAAATTTCTCAATTTTACTCTTATGAAACATAATAAAATTTGGTGCATACCTGGATAGTTTAGTAAACTTTTATACATAATCAGCCACCGAGTCTTCTTCCTTTTTATTCAACTATAGAAATTTCCTTTCCATTATATGTTAAATAAAATTTTGAAAATAAATCTCAAGAAAAAAATATCTTTAAAGATCATTCACTCCATGGAATAAATCTTATACTTTTGCTTAGTATTCTTAATCAATGATGGCCATCGATCATCTTCACCATCAAAATGATAAATAGTAAGAATTATCTTGTGATATTTTTTCATCACACAACTTAGAATATCATATTCAATGAATTTATCAATCCTTCAATCCTAAAAGGTTTTTGTTTCGTGAAATTCTCCACTATAGAAATGTTCCTGTATAGAGAATTTGAGTTTTCTCCTCCTCCAATGGCCCGAAGGCCTTCATTTTTTATTTATTTTTGATAATACACCTTTCAAGGGGTGAGGTGGAACCCTTACAAGGCCCATAGGAGTAAGTATTACATGGCCCATAGGCCTTAGAGGAATTAAATTGACCATAGTCTTCAAACATTACATACAACCCAGACTAACTACTTGGAATTTCCCCTCCCCAGCATCTTCATCGTGAAATCAACTCTCCACCTTCGCATGGCTATTCAGCTAGGCATTCCCATGCATGCACAGGCTTGTCCCGGTGGTAGGTGCCATACCCTCTCATTCTTGCAATCTTTTTAGCTTCTACTATAGTAAAAGTTCCTTGCTCGTCCTCCTTGTAGAGATTGTTCCTTGCAGGTCGTCTGGTTTGCATCTGCACTTAAGGTGGCCCAAAGGCCTTGAGGTGGCCCGAAGGCCTTACTAACCAGATGGCCTAGGGGGGCCAAAGGCCTTAAAGGACTCAGGGACCAAATCAGTGGCCCGAAGGCCCAAATGGGGGCATATTTCTGGCTGCTATAGTGCCAAACAGTACCTACTACAGTACCTGCTACTACACTGCACAGTACCCACTACAGTACTGCTACAGTACTCCCAAATGCACTTACAGAGTCCTTACCAACTAGGCTAAGTCTCATGTGTGAGAATTTGATTTTTCTCTTTCATGGGTACCACCATTAATATCCTATATCAAATGAGTTAATACTACAACAAACTTTTATTTTCCAATCATACCAAGTTGTTAATTTGGAAGGTTATTATCCTATTTATGCCTTCATACTTCAGCTACTCTATTTCCTCTATGGAAAACCATTTCAAACAAACATTGATTATATGAAGTAACATGTAAATATTAAAATTACATCTCATGATAATATAAATATAAATATTTATCTTATAAGACTGTCTTTTAACATTATTCTAACCTCTAAAGGTATCTAAAACTTTCCTTTGATATCAAAAATAATGTCCTGTAACATAATCAGCCCATAATTACAAAATTTATAACAATTGTTTCACTTTTTTATAATTCTAAGATCTTTTAAATTTATAATTCTAGATAATTAAATAAAAAAAACATAAAAAATTGGACACTTTCACACTTTGCACATTTTTATACATAAATAAGGCTTTAATTTTATAGCCATGTTTCATTCAAGACACTTTTTCTTTGTTTAATATGAGTCTGTATAGAGTAAATCTTGAAAATGATAAAATTTATACTCATCCATAGATCATGTCAAAAAATATAAAAATGTATGATGATAAAAATAAATCTTAGTAAGGGATAACAATAATAATTTTGTTAGTCTGGTGAAAAACAAAAAAACCCATGAAAATATTTACCTTTATCATAATAAAACCTTGATCACATAAATAAAACATTTTAATATGTTAAAATAAACCTTTTATCAAATAAAACAGTTTATTACCATATTTTAATCATAGAAAAACTATGACAGTATCTTGAGGCACATGAGAACTCATGAAAACGGTTTTTTGAACAAAAAAATAAACCTTTCACTGTTAAAAGTTAATAAACCTTCCTTACATCATAAAATAAAAACATTTCCATAAAAAACTTCTTTTCAAGAATATTACAGGTGTCTTGGAGAATAATATTCATAACCCATGTTCAATACTTCTTAAACTGTGTTAGAATAACTAAATATCAATTAATTATAATGTCATAACAAACCCAGTTATCTCCCTAATTTTCACCTTTTATGACCATATCATTACCCAATGCATTGGAGAGATATATCAGACTCATCAATCATAATAAGCAATATCGGGCTCACCTTTCAAAATATATAATTCTCAAGTAACATCATGAACAAAAAATTTGAAAATTTTCACATTTTTATCACAAAACCTTATTTCAACCCATATGAAAAACACTTTTCATTCTCACACAATCTTAAGGAGAAATATCCTTTTTCTTTGAAAACTCTTAAAAATAAAAAATTCCTAGAGAGAGGGAATAGGGTATAATTATAAAATCACGAAAACTGATAGAGTGATCTTGAAAATAAATAATATCTATGATGGTAAGAAAATTTTTTTAATCCATAAACATTAAAATCATTCTCTTTATACTTTTTTAAAAGATAAAAAATCACCCATACAAAAACCTTAAAAATATTCCTTCTTAAAACATTGTAAAAAAAGTAAAATATATTAAAAAATAACATTTAAAATCTATTTAAGAATAAATATAGACATTATAAAAAAACTTTTAATAGAACATGTATATGGAGGATAAAGAGTTTAAAACATTTAAAACAACATTTTAAAGGAAAATATATTACCTCGTGTCTCGAATCATTTCATTTGTATGACCACCCTCCTGAGTTATAAAAATATATTATTTTAATAATTTTTTAATAAACTTTTCATGTTCATTTATTTATAATTATTTCCTTTATTTCAATTTTTATCATGTTTTATTTAGGTATAAAAAAATAGTTAAGTTCACATTGCATATTCTGAGGATGTTTGGTTTATAACCATAAAATAAAATTGGTTCATTGATCATGGTAAAAGTTTTATAGTTACATTAAGTCCAAAATATTAAACATGTTTTTATTATAATATTTATGTTATAGATTCACTTTTAAAACCCATCATGTAATGCGGTCATGAAAAATTAACCACATCATTTCATGGAGATGATAGTCCGTACATATGCATGAATGACATTTTCATTTTTCTATTGGGTGGAAAAGTAATAAATTAGATAGTAGTTTAATTTTACATAATCATATATATGTCATTAATGGAATATTTATTTATTATTTTCATCCTCATGACTATCCTTATATGTTTGAAATGAAAAATGAATTTCATAGCTTCGTGGAAGTGGTAATCCACACGTATGCACGATCGATGTTATCATTTTACAATGGATAGAAGGGTAAGAAGGTAAGGAACATATTATATTTTAAAAAATCATCATTATATCATAAATATAGTATATATTTAATTGATATATAATTTTAATTAACCATATGATCCGATTATGAAAAACAAAACACATCACTTCGTGCAGGTGGTAGTCCACACATAAGCATAATCGATGTTTTCATTTACCATAGGTTGAAAAAGGAGATGAAAAAGGGTTGTATCATAATCATAATAACACTTTAGTATATAAAAGGTAATTATTTTATTATTTTATAATGGTTAAAAAAAATTAAAGTATTTAGAAGAAGAAATAAACATGAAATACTTGGTTAAGATTAAACCTCTTCTTTGGGAAACCTCTCTTAACTTACACCATAAGTTTTCTTAGGTTGGTATTTTGGTGAGACCAAGACCTCAAGGACGTGGGGAGGGATGTTGGGAAGGTATTTGGGAAAATATTATACGAGATATAGTGATCAAAATGTGTGAATAAGTAAGGATATGAGGTTCCCTTTTATAAGGGCGGGGAAAAGAACACTTGTAAATAATTAAAACTTTTAAATATATTATATGTATTTCTTAAAGGAATGTGGAACCAAATTGACATATTTCAAATCTAGGATGAGTATGAGTTGAAATAAACTCATACAATAAAATATAAACAAAATTTTATGATATTTTAAACCTTGCATCTTAGTTTTATCTCCCTCATTAACTCTTTTAACCATTACCATAGTGAAAAAGGTTTACCAAGGTTACTATTCAAAATAAAAAAACATGGGTAAATTCACAGGATATATTGAACACTTTGAATTGGTGGTTTTTTTATGAATTATTTTTCTTTTGAATTAAACCTCTTTAATTTTTTATGGTTCTCTATCCACTCAATATTATCTTTCAATCTCACCTCACGTAAAGTTATAATAAAGAAGAGAGTAGCATGTGGTATTTAGAAGGCTTAGTAGAAATCCTACACCTTGATGCGACTGATTATTACCACTAGTTATATAATCTTCACTAAAAAAAGTGATTAAAATTCTCTTAGTTCTAAATAAGGTACTTCTTGTACTTCAGCTCCAACCAAGAGACTCCTTCTACTTCTGACTCCAACCAAAAGACTTCCAATTCTTTCAACTCCAACTGAAATAATTCCTTTGATCCAGCTCTAACCAAGAAACTCCTTCTGCTCCTATCACCAACTAGAAGACTCCACATGCTCCTGAAACTAATTGAATGACTTCACCTTTTTTTAAGGATTGATCCATGGTAGGATGATATTTTATCTTCCTCCACAAGCTTACAAGATCTGACTTTCTCATATACACTTCATGTATCCTCAACAACCACTGATCAAGGTTGTTGTTCTTGATCAATTATATTTATATCACCCATTCTTGATCAATTTCCTCAATGAAACTATGCTCAAGAAATTATTCATTCTCATGTTGAAGTCTTGACCTCACTTATTCGGTGTAAGTGATGGATACACATTTTTAATATTTTATGCAAGATAAGAAATGAACAATATCAATTATTTAAATTACTCTTCATCCATGAATAAAAACTTTCATGGGATCCTCAATCAAAACCCTATAACATATAATATTACCTATTATTGTTTTATGTACTTCTCAAAGTGGTTATTTTATTTGGCTTACTCAATATTATCAAGTTATTATGAATGCACATATTTCATACATGTAACACCCCAATCTTCCATGGTACGTTTCCCATTGAATAATGCAATAGCTTGCATAGTACATAACTTGGAGTTTTAGCGCACCACGACAAATCAAAATAGTCGCTATGAATAGTAATACCAACTTTTTGAATTTTTATAAATTTAATGTTTCAAAATGGACTTCATTTTTGGGTTCGGAATATAAAAATTATCTTAGGGTGAATTCTTGGTATTTTTCTGAAAACTTTCAATTTTTGATGAATAGTGAAAAACATTGCGTTATTGTTTAAAACTGAATTTTTAATTAAATAATTAGTTACTTTATTTAAATTTATATTAGGTAAATATATATATATATATATAATACCTATATATGTTCAATGTGATTCATTGCAGTAATTTTATAATAATATTAGATATATAAAATTTTATTAAACTTTTTACCGTCTTTTACCCACCTTCTAGGCACATTTGCAAATTTGCATAAAATGTAATTTCACTACTTTTGTGAATTGAATTTCAAAAATACAAGAGACACAGTTGAAATCAGTAAGAAAATTTTGGTTCAATAAGATGAAAATATTTTTTGTTGAATAGCATCTATTGAATTTTATTTACCACGGTTAAAAGTAAATAGGGTAATTAAAGGTTAAAATGATATTATAATTACCCTAACGCATGTCCTAATTATATTTTATAAGTGTATTTCGTCCAAAATAAACCTTAGGAATAAAATATGATCATTTTTATCCACTTATATTAGATTAGGACATTTATTATTATTTTATTTAAAGAATAGTTAAAAGTGTTAAATTCAAAGTTTAATTACTAAACCATTTTTCATATAGGGTTATACATAACCCAAATTAGACTATAAATATTCATTATAAATCTAAAAATATTTCCTACATAATGTTATTTTATTTATAATTTTTATACATTAAATAATTAAATTTTTTCATGACACAATGATAATGCAGTAATTACCATATTAATAAAAGATTAAAATAATTGATATTACGAATATCCAAATAAATGTAAATTGAGACTTATGATGAATTAAAATAATTTTATAGGTTAATATGACATGTTAGGGTTGATTAAATAAATTTTTTTTAAGTGATAAAGTCTTTATGACTTTCACAAAAATAAAATACCAAATGGTGTCAAAATTGAAATAAATGAGTTTTTAAAACAAATACTATATTATTAAATGATATAATAGACCTAAAAATCTATTGTTTTTCCAAAGGACTTATATAGTAATATATATGTAATTAATGAACAACTTGGGGTTTTTTTGTCATTTTATAGTAAGTTTATTAACCATTTAATATAAAGATACAAGGAGACATGGTAAATGATAAACTATTTAACCAAGAGTTAAATCCAAAAGATATGGTTAATATGATGAGATGAACCTGTATAAAACCTATTTATTGAGATTTTGTCAACCCATACCAACCTTATCCACTAAATAAATCATTTTGGAGTAATTATAAACTGAATATGATTGTATAATAAAATAATATTTCAAGCTCTTTCTAAATTAACCCTCACCTCTCTTGTAAAATGGTACTTCCCCTTCTCTAAAAATCACACATCAAAATCCATTTGGCTTGGCCAAACCCAAATAAAATATCCACCCAGATACCCTCAATTCTACCTATAGGCTGTACTTTGATCAGAAATCCAACCTAAGGAGCTCTTTTGATCAACTCAAAGTGAAACACCCGAAAAAGAGGTAATAATTTCACCACCTCTTTCAAAGATCTTTTCTTCTTCCACTTCCTCTTTCTTTGTTGTTTCCATACCAAAATAATAAATCCAGTACCGTATACATACTTTTATTTTGTTATAAATATGGTGCAACCATATTCATTATTCTATTTATCCTATGAATGACAAGTCACCATATGTGCGTACGTACAGCTTACCGTCTCCACGTCATGGTGTAGTTTGTTATTCAAACACTTCGTTATTTGGATGAGTATAATAATGAGTATAAATAATGTAAATAATAAATATAACATGTTAAGGATAATGTATATATGATATACCATCCAGTTACATACGATTTCACCATCAATAGAATGATATTTTTGCTCGTGCGTATGTACGGATTACCGTCTCCATGAATGCGGTGAAAGTCATTCCCCATCATAACCATTCGAGAATAATTTTCATTTTATGATTAAAAATAATGTTTAAGAACTTAAAATCATTATGGATATGAATAAAATGAATCATATCCCTAAAAAACATTACTTACATAACAAAACATATAAATGAAAACGAATCAGTTAACACCCGAAACGATGATACTACTGAAATATTATTAACAAAGAAATATTAGAAGATTATATATGATATCATAATTATATATGTGGTTCTCGTATAATTTAATAAATTTGATTTAACTATCATGAATGAGTTTAACATACCCTCAATCAATAAAAAGTACATGGTAAGGGTTAATTTAACAATCTCTTTATTATCTGAGGTTGTTTATACCTGAGTATCTACTAGGACCTCTTTATCATCCACGTCTGTGTTTCATAAAAATGTATTTCAAATTTTTTTTACTATTTCTGAGAATATGGGTTAAAGTCATTTATACCCTTTTTTTCTTTTTATAAAAAATTTATAAAGTAATCTTTCCATCGTTTTCTAAAGAAGGTACTTTACGAACTTTTCGACAAAATTAAGGAAATAATGTTTTTTTAACTTATACGACGGGTGCAACTATTTTCTTCCATTATAATACCTTAAAATCTTCCCTTAAAAGATTATAATAATATTTTCAAAATAAATATTTTGTTTTATAATTATGTGACTTTAAATTATTTCAAAATAGAGAGATATATTTCTCTCAAATAGATTTGATTTCATCTATGTCAACATCCTTTGATGGATTTTACACTTGTTTGAAGTTGATTTATTATGATACAATATTCCATATTGTATTAATGTTTTTTTGATATGTTTTACTATGGATGTGTTATTTTTATATCATTCATGGTTTATGGTTAAAGAATTAACATTTCTTATGCTAGTTTTAATACGAATGTTTATGTTATGTTTCAATCCTTTCATATGAGGAATGCATTAGACTTAGTAAGTGACAGGTGGAGCCCGCTATAGCACCTCGATGCATCGGTAGGTCTCATGAGACAAACTAGTGTCTTGGCACAAGGCCTTGACAAAATCTTATTTGTAGTCTTGGCACGAGGCCTTGACTGTGTGGTTATGATGTCTGACATTATGCATTCCGTCATTATGAAATTGACTATTGATGTTACATGTGATTACTCGACTAGTATAATATTCATGTGAATAAGTAAATGGAATTATTTTGATTTATATTTTCCATCTTATGATCAAAGGGGAAAAAATTTTGTTGTTGTTTTTATTTCATGATGTAATGTAAAACTTATGTATGTATCTAGTACTTCCAAGGCTACTAAACTAATCAGACTTTCAGGATTTGATCCCTTGTGATCATACCAATGTTACATAATAACGTACTGACTCTGGGTAACTAGGGTCGGGACGTTACAATTGGTATTCGAGGAAGTTTAGTACAAACCTTGGAAGATAGATTTAGAAAAACTCTGATTAGAAAACATTACCCTAAGATATACTTTGAGGATTAGTATAGAAGAACTTCCTAGAATTTTGGTAATATAGAGATTTTGTGAGTGTTTCAATAAATACATCCCTGTCTGGATATGATCTGTTAGAGTCATATCTGGAATAAATGTACCTAGGAGTGAAAACTCCGACAAGGGGTTTTGGGCTTGAACCGGGGTATCCTGGTACACGACAACAGGCATTGCTGCAGTCTTGGTTAAGACACTCCTTGGGGATATGCTTAAGATAATTCACATTTTTTTACAAACCATTATGATGTATTTATGAGTATATACCTCCTCAAAGAAAACATTTTTATGATTATGGATTATATCCACAAACTATTCAATTTATGTTAAGTGTTTTACAAGTTTGGAATTATGTATTGCGATTCATAAACTAATCTAGTGTATGCCATTGTTTAGAAATAGCGCATAGTGTAAGGAATGGAAACTGTATCAACGCACGTAATCCATGTATGGATTTCCCACCTGCTCAAGATAATTATAGTGGAGCTAGTGATGCAACTAGTGCTGATCAGCTTATCACCATACTGGGACAAATCACATAGGTTATGAATAATAACCTTACCCGTATGAAGCACCCTGGTCCACAATGCGGAGGATCAATGTTAGACCGCTTCATGAGGAAACAACCACCAACATTAAATGGGACTACAAATCCATTTTTTTCAAAGTAATGGATAAGTTCCATATATAAAATATTTTATTCTTTGGGGAGTAGTGAAATGGAAAACGTTTTTATGGAATTTTATCACCTCATGGGAGATGCAGATCAATGGTGGTCATTAATTCCAAACAGAAAAGAGGATGAATAAGTATAAAATATGGAATGGAGGGAGTTTAAAGATATTTTCTTCGAAAAATACTTTCCTCATGAGCATCGTGCAGATATGGAAAGACAATTTTTGAGTCTAAGGAAAAAGGAGGATGAGAATGTCGGAAAGTATGAGGATAACTTTACAAGGTTAGCATGATATGCAGCTAATTATATACGTAACCCAAGGAGTAATATTGATCGATTCTTAGATGGGTTAAAATCATTTCTCCATCGATCATTACACTCACAATCCTTCTCATCATATAAAAATATTGTATCATGTGCTCTCAAGATAGAAAAGGAATTCTCCAAGTATTACTACTTTAAAGAAAAGCAAGAGAATAAGAGATCTATTGAACATCCTGGAAATGAAAATAAGGGGATGAAGGGAAAATTTGAATATCTGTACTATAGTAAATGTGGGAATAAACACCATGGTACTTTCTTGGAGGTAATGGGAGTCTGTTACAATTGTGGTGAAAAAGGCCATCATGTTTGTGATTGCAAGGGAAAGAAATATGTCGTCAATTTTTAATGCTACAATTTTAGGGAAAAGTGGAATTATGAAAATTAATGTCCTAAGTGCAAAAGAAACTTACCTCAAAAAGGCCAAAGGAGAAAGGCCAAGCTTATGCAATCATTACTACTAAGGTTGAAGCTCTGAAAGACATAGTGGTAGGTAATTTAATGGTTTCCTCAAATGTTGAAAATTCTTTATTTGATTCTGGATCATTATATTGTTTCATATCTTCCCAGAGTTCTAAGAAAATTAGATATTTACAATTTGATTTAACAATGTAGTTATCAATCAAAAATCCTAAGGGAAGTATCATTACAATAAAGTTTTGTGAATCAATTACCACTGGGGTATATAAATTTTCTTTATCTGTTGATCTCATCGTCATACCCATGATTGAATTTTATATAATCCTCAGTATGAATTGGATTTCCGGCCATGATGAAAAAATTTATTATTAGAAGAAGGAGGTTACAATTTTCAATTATGATAAGGAGTACCTTATCTTTAGATTAGAAACGTCACCACCTGATTCTTATCTAGATCCTCCCCCGGTACCTCTATTAAATTAAATTATTTGGGAGGAATATAATGAAATAACTATGGGTGAGGAAAATAAATCTCAAATAGAGGATGTACCTATTGTGAAAGAATATATTGATGTGTTTCCAGAGGATTTACTTGGACATCCTCTAGAATGAGAAATTGGGTTTTCTATTGATTTAATTCCTGGTTTAAGGACCATATTGAATACCCTTTATAGAATGGCCACTATGGAATTTGTGTAAATAAAGAAACAATTAGAGGAATTGAGTAATAAATGATTTATTCACCCTAGTATTTTTCCATAGGGAGACCTTGTTCTTTTTGTGAAGAAGAAAGATGGATCTATGAGGTTGTGCATTAACTACAGGGAGATAAATGTTATAACAATAAAGAGCGAGTATCCCCTACCTCACATTGATGATTTATTCAACCAACTTCATGGAGATCAATATTTTTCAAAGATTGAACTTCAATCTGGATATCATCAGTTCTGTGTGAAGAAGGAAGACATTCTAAAAATAGCATTTCAAACAAGGTACGAGCATTATGAGTTTAGAGTAATGCCTTTTGGATAGACTAATGCACCCTCTATTTTCATGGATCTAATGAATAGATTTTTCAAGGAATGTATTAATGACTTTTTAGTAGTATTTATTGATGATATCTTGGTATAATCAAAAATCTACGAAGATCATGAAAATTACTTGCGCACTATTCTGAAAACCCTTAGAAGAAATGAATTTTATGGGAAGTTTAGCAGGTGTGAATTTTGGATTTAGGAAATTTCTTTTCTTAGCTATATTGTCTTTAAGGATGGAATATATATTTCTACTTCTAAGAAAAGATAAATATAAGAACATCCAGAACTTAAAATTATAAATGAGGTATGCAGTTTTATTGGTTTAGCAGGTTATTATTGGCATTTCGTCCAGAATTTTTCCTGATTGGAAAACCCACTAACGAAGCTCACATGTAAAGGGGTTAAATTTTTTGGGAAAAAAGAGTTTGAAGAATATTTTGAAGAACTGAATATAATATTAGTCAATTCTCCTATATTGACTCTACCATCAGGGAATGATGGGTTTTTTTATTTATAGTGATACTTCAAAGAAAGGACTTGGTTGTGTCCTTGTGCAGAATGATAGAGTTATTTCCTATGCATCACGATGGCTAAAAATTCATGAACAAAACTATCCCACTCGTGATATTGAGTTAGCAGATGTAATATTTTATTTGAAGAAATGGAGACCCTATCTTTATGGTGAAAATGTGAGATATATACTGATCACAAGATCTTGAAGTATATTTTCTCATAAAAATAACTCAACATGAGGCAATGGAGATGGCTCAAACTACTCAAGGATTATGATTACACTATAAAATACCACTTGAAGAAGGCAAATAATGTGGCAGATGTTTTGAGTAGAAAGGATCATGGAGTTTTGAACAAGATGAGAGTTGAAAGGGATCCTATGTTCATGGATCTAGTAAAAATTGATATGGGAATAATCATGGAAGGTGAAACATCAATACTTTTTCAAATGGTTTCCAAACCATCTATACTAGAAAGGATAAAAAGTTCCCAGACTGATGATGAGGACTTTCAAAAGAAAATTAAAGCTGTGAATGATGGGATATTGATTGATCCGTGTATGAAGATGGAATTTTGAAATTTGGGAAGAGACTTTGTGCTCCTGATATACCTGATCTAAAAAGGGAAATGTTTTATGATGCTCATAGCTCAAATTTCTCTATACACTCTGGTAGCACTAAGATGTGTAGATATTTGAAGAAACATTTTTTTGTGGGACAACATGAAGAGGGAGATTGATGATTATATGTCAAGATGTATGGTTTTTCAATAGGTGCAGGCTGGAAGAAAACATCATATAGGAGTCATGCAACCTCTTCCCATACCTAAGTGGAAATGGGATAATATTACGATGGTCTTTGTCATAGGGCTACCAAAGACTCCTAGAAGGAATGACTCAATATGGGTCATTGTTGATCGTCTTACCAAGTCATCACATTTTCTTTCTATAAGAGAAGATTTACCAATTGAACATTTATCAAGAATATATATTAATGAAGTTATAAGACTTCATGGAGTACCCCTATAGATTGTTACTATCCATGATCCCCATTTTACATCAAGATTCTGGAAAAGTTATCAGAAGGCCTTAGATACTAAACTTAATTTGAGCAATTCCTACCACCCTCAAACTAATGGACAATTAGAATGGACTATTCAAACCGTAGAAGACATGTTGAGATCTTTCTCACTTGACTTTGAAGGTATGTGGGATCTGTATTTACCTCTGGTAAAATATTCCTATAACAATAGTTTCCATTCAAGTATTTAGATGGCACCATATAAAGCATTATATGGAAAGAGATGTCGCACACCAACTTGTTGGGATGATTTTAGTGAAAGAAAACTCATAGGCCCAGAACTTTTTGAGGAAACAATGGAAACGGTTAAGATTATCCAAACCCGCATCAAAGCAGCTCAAAGTAGGCAAAAGAGCAATGCTGATAACATAATGAAGGATTTGGAATTTCAAGTATGACATCATGTTTTCTTGAAGGTATCTTCACGGAAGGGTGTTATACGATTTGGTAAGAAGGGTAAATTGATTCCCAGGTATATTAGACCTTTCAAAATTCTAGAAGGAATTAGAGTTGTAGGTTATTGTTTGGAAATGCCGCCAAGTCTCTCCAAAGTTCATGATGTGTTCCACATATCACTATTGAGAAAATACATGCCTGACCCAATGCATGTACTCACCTATGAATAAATAGAACTGGAACCCGACCTATATTATTTCAAAGATCCTATCATAATTCTTGATACCAGAGAACATGTGTTGAGAAACTGGATGACTCGTCTAGTGAAAGTTCAATGGAGAAACCATAAGACGGAAGAGGCAACATGGGAACTCGGGGAACTTATAAGGAAGAACCACCCAAATAATTTTGTACAGTAATATTCTAGAGATTTCGAGGATGAAATTATTTTAAGGAGGGAAGAATGTAACCCTCAAGCTTCCACGGTATGTTTCCCTTTGAATAATGCAATAGCTTGCGCAGTACGCAACTGGGAGTTTTAGCACACCACGACAAAACAAGAAAATTGTTATGAATAGTAATACCCACTTTTTGAATTTTAATAAATTTTATTTTTTAAAATGGACTTCATTTTTTGGTTCATAATATCAAAATAAGCATAGGGTGAATTTTTGAAAACTTTCACTTTTTGATGAATAGTGAAAACACTGCGTTATTGTTTAAAACCGACTTTTTATTTAAATAATTAGTTATTTTATTTAAATTTATATTAGGTAAAAATAGATACATAATACCTATATATTTTCAATGTAATTCATTGGATTCATTTTATAATAATATTAGATATATAAAATTTTATTGAACTTTTTACCATCTTTTACCCACCTTTTAAGCACATTTACTAATTTTCTTAAAACGTAATTTTACCATTTCTATAAATTAAATTTCAAAAATCCAAGAGACACAGTTGGCATCAGTAAGTAAAATTTTCTTCAACAAGATGAAAATAATTTTTGGTGAATAGTAACTTTTGACTTTTATTTACCACAGTCAAAAGTAAATAGGGTAATTAAAGGTAAAAAATGATATTATAATTACCCTAAAACATGTCCAAATTCTATTGGATAAGTGTATTTAGACCCAAATAAATCTTAGGAATAAAATATGATCCTTTTGGCCCACTTATATTAGATTAGAACATTTATTATTATGTTATTTAAAGGAGAGTTAAAATTGTTAAATTCAAAGTTTAATAATTAAACCATTTTTAATATAGGGTTATACATAATATAAATATGACTATAAATATTCATTAGAAATATAAACATATTTCCTACATAATAGTATTTTATTTATAATTTTTATACATTAAATAATGAAATTTATTCATGACACAGTGATGATGCAGTAATTACCTTATTAATGAAAGATTAAAATAATTGATATTATAAATATCAAAATAAATGTAAATTGAGACTTTTGATGATTTACAATAATTATATAGGTTAATATTAAATTTTAGTGTTGATTTAATAAATTTTTTTCTAAGTGATAAAGTCTTTATGACTATCACAAAAACAAAATACCAAATAGTGTTAAAATTGACATAAAGTAGTTTTTAAAACAAATACTGTATTATTAAATGATAAAATAGTCCTAAAAATCCAAGGTTCAGCCAAAGGACTTATATAATAATAGATATGTCATAAATTAACCACTTGGGTTTCTGTTGGAATTTTATAGTAAGTTTGTTAACCATATAATATAAAGACACAAGGAGACATGGTAAATGTTAAACTATTTAACCAAGAGTTAAATCTAAAAGATAAGGTTAATATGGTGACCTAAACCTTTCTAAAACCTATTAATTGAGAGGATTTCGACCCATAACCACCTTATCCTAGAAATAAATCATTTTTGAGCCATTATAAACTGAATATTATTGTATAATAAAATAATATTTCAAGCTTTTCATAAAGTAACCTAACCTCTCTTATAAAAGGGAACTTCTCCTTCTCTCAAAATCACACCTCAAAAGCCATTTATCTCAGCCAAAACCTAATAAAATATCCTCCCAACTACCCTGAATTCGATCTAGAGTCCTTACTTTGATCATAAATCCAACCTATAGATCCCTTTTGATCAAGTCAAAAGGAAACACCCGAAGAAGAGGTAATAATTTCACCACCTCTTTCAAAGTTCTTTTCTTCTTCCACTTCCTATTTATTTGTTGTTTCCATACCAAAATAATAAGTCCAGTGCCTTATACATACTATTATTTTATTATAAATATGTTACAACCATATTCATTATTCTATCCATCCTGTAAATGACAAGTCACCATACATGCGTGCGTACGACTCACCGTCTCCACGTCGTGGTGTAGTTTGTTATTCAAACACTTAATTATTTGGATGGGTATTATAATGAGTATAACTAATGTAAATAATAAATATTACAGGTTACGTACTTTGTATATATGATATACCATCCAATTACATACAATTTCACCATCAATATAATGATATTATCGCTCGTGTGTACGTACAGATTACCGTCTCCAAGAACGTGATGAAATTCATTCCCCATTGTAACCATTCAAGAATAATTTTAATTTTATGATTAAAAATAATTTTTAGGAGATTAATATCATTCTTTATATGAATCCAATACATCCTATCCATAAAAAACATGACTTACATAACAAATCATATAAAGGAAAATGAATCAGTTAACACCTAAAATGATGATACTACTAAAATATTATTTACAAAGAAATATTAGAAGATCATATATGATATCAAATTTATGTATGCGGTTCTTGTATAATTTAATAACAATTATTTAACTATCATAGAGGAGTTTAACATACCATCAATCAAGGAAAATTACAAGTTAATGTTTAATTTTACAATCTCTTTATTATCTGTGGTTGTTTATACCTGAGTATCTACTGGGACCTCTTAATCATCCACATCCGTGTTTCTTAAAAATGTATTTAAAAAAAAAATTGATATTTACTAGACTATGGTTTAAAGTCATTTATACCCTTGTTTGAATTTTTATAAAATGTTTATAAAGTAATCATTTTGTCGTTTTCCAAACAAGGTATTTTACGACCTTTTCGACAAAATTAAGGAAAAAATGTTTTTCTAACTTATACGGCGAGTGCGGCTATTTTCCATCATTATAACACCTTTGAAGCTTCCCTTACAAGATTATAAGAATATTTTAAAAATAAATGTTTTCTTTTATAATTATGTTATTTTTAAATGATTTCAAAATAGAAATAGATATTTCTCTCAAATAGTCTTGATTTCATCTATGTCAACATCCTTTGATGGATTTTACACTTGTTTGAAGTTGATTTATTGTGATACAATCTTCCATATTGTATTAAAGGTTTTGTGATATGTTTGAATTTTGATTTGTTATTTTTATACCATTCATGGTTTATGGTTAAAGTATTACCATTTCGTATGCTAGTTTTAATACGAAGGTTTATGTTATGTTTCAATATTTCCATATAAGGGGTGCATTGGACTTAGTAAGTGACAGGTGGATCCCACTATAGCTCCTCGACGCATCGGTATGTCCCATGAGACAAACTAGTTTCTTGGCACAAGGCCTTGACTAAATCTTATTTGTATTCTTGGCACTAGGCCTTGACTATGTGGTTATGATGTCCGACATTATGCATTCCATCATTATGAAATTGGTTATTGATATTACATGTGATTATTAGACTAGTAGAATATCCATGTGAATAAGTAAATGGAATTATTTTGATTTATATTTTCCATATTATGCTGAATTTTAAGTTTAAAAAGGATTTTGTTTTAGTCTTATACATTGCCTTAAATGTTTATGCTTATTTATGAAAGTTTATGCTATACTGTTAACCTTACTGAGCATTTGAGCTCACCCCTTTCTATGTTTTTATTTTTCCCAGGATGTGAAGAAGTATTTTATGGTTTACCTATAGGGATAGGCTAAGGGATATAAGTGTGTTAAAAGGGGGAAAATGTTTTTGTTTTTTTTTATTTCATGATGTAATGTAAAAATTATGTATGTATCTAGTACTTCCAAGGATACTAAACTAATCAAACTTTCAGGATTTGATCCCTTTTGTTCATGCCAATGTTATGTAATAATGCACCAACTCTGGGTAACTAGGGTCATGGCATTACAATGCATGTGTTTAGTGTATGCATGCACTTCATAATGTTATGTGCACTTTCCTTCTTCATAAAATCCAAACTCGTAAGAACTGCACTATTTGTGAAACCCTTTCCCATCAATTACCTCACTGTTTCACTTACACCTTATTCATGTTCTGCACGTAACACATATTTTTTCCCTTATTCTTCATGAAAGAGTAAATACTCTATAAAAACTAGTATTCCTTCACATAGGTATATCTTGTAAACCATGAAGGATTCATGATATCTCAATTCCTTCCCATATCACTTAAAGTGTGCTATGAATATGTTGAATTTTTGTGGTGTTTTCTCTCTTCCTCATGCAAGAAGAATATTTAAGGTTCCTTTCATTATAAAATAGTGGTTTTGTGGATTATCTATATCATTGGAAGAAATGATTACTTCTCAAACAATAGAAACAACCCCATGGAAAGTTGTTTCGGTATTTATAGACATAATATCATTTCCTCGCACCTCATTAAATCCAATAATTATGTTGTGTCAATGACTTTGAAAATCATGTTGTGTTAAGGCTTTAAAAAACATCAAAGATCTTAGTATTTCTCAAATATGTTATGATGATATTCATGGTGTATCTTATTGTGTGAGTTCATGTTTTCTCCTCTCTATGATTAAATCATGTTCATGTGATATGGATCGAATGATTTTCCCTCACTTTGAAGCTCAAAAACATCACATATCTGAATTCCCTTCTACAAATTCATTTAAGTTCGATTTTGTTAGCTTCTTCAAGTAGCATCATGTACTCAAGATTAATATTTCACTCATGGAGTTCCTTCAAGATTATTGACCACTTAACAACCATTTAATTATTGGGTATGATAATCAGAGGTTCACACATCTACTCTGGTGAATAGAAGACCGTCAGTGATGCTAGAGGTAGGATATGATATCCTAAGTCAATCAGACAGTTTCGGTAGATCTCATTAGATGAAAAGTGATTTATTTGTAACTTATTAAACTGGATGAATAATATTTATGGATTATTTTATCCCACAATAGAGATATATTTAGTTGAGTGACTCTTATTAATCAACTTTTGATGCTATCTCTTTGAGCAGAAAGTGGGGAATCAGCACCCGCAACACACCACACATGCCCCACACCAGTCATGTCTTGCCTGGACAGTCCACCTCAGGAACCTATATTCACACCTTGTATGTTCTTTTTAGCCACTATACATGCATACCCTTGTAGGAACACACACCCATGCCATCATGTAGTCTCCTTGGGCCATCTCTCTAATGTGGTCGAAACCTTGGGTACTACATGTATGGTTGATGGGATGACCTCTGTGACTTGTAATGGTTGTCCTATTTTTTAATAAAGTTCCACCATCATATAATACTTATACTTCTAAGTATAAAATATAATTCCAAGACTTCCTCAAATACCAATGAAAAAAATGAATGGTATTCTTTTAATTCATCTTCTTCTAAACTCTTCTTCATGAAATTAATATCGTAATGGTCTTCCACTTCTTTTATGCAATGTTCTCTTCTAATCACATAACTACAACATTAAATAATGGTCTAATAAATCATCACAATTATAAGGATAATTGTACAAGTATGACATCCAATGACATAAAATGTATACATAACAATTCTCTAAGAATCTCTACTTCATATAATCAACTCATCAAACACATATTGACACATCATTGAGAACAAATGAAACACTAGGACCAACAATATTTCCCTTTGTATTTTGTTTTCAATATACCATCACATATTTAAAATTCAATATGCATTCTCAAACTTTCTCCCCCTTATTGGAAATAAAATGAAAAGGGTAAGTGGGGTTTTCTTATCTAATATTTCTTTTAAAAAACATGATCTTCTCCCTTATATGAAAATTTATTGATCAATTATAATATATAGATGATATCACATGGTTATCTTAGCAAAGAGACTTTATTTAATAAACTCTAATTCTACATGGGCTAACCCAATGTAGAAAATAGGAGATATATAATTGATGTTATCTATGTTGTCCATAAACTACCATTCATGTGAAATCATGATCAGAAATTATCAATTATCATTTAAGGGGTTATAAGTAATCATATTTATCAATAAAATATTAAATCTTGTCCACACTTAAAAAAAACATCATAACGTTTAGGTGTATTAGATATAGATACCCCTTTGTTTCATCTTATAATCAACTACTCACTCCCGCTTAATTGATATTATTAATAAAATTAAGAATAAGGGATTAAAGTGTGATTGGCATATCTCAAGGTTACTACCCCTTAAAGAATACAATATTTTATTCCATTTCACTTAAATCATTAGACTCATTGAAGTAAAATCTCTTCATGATTTCTAGAAGTGACAGCCTAAAACTTCTCCTTCAATTCTATGAATATTAGCTCAAAACCCACAAAATAATAGGGAATAAGGAGGAACATTTTTCTCTTTTAAAAACAACATTCAGACTGAGATAATCCTCTATATTTGGGCTATTATTTTCTACCAATATAAACATGTGAATATTTCTTTGGACTCTTCTTTTTTATTTGAGTCTCATTGATTTGACTATCCTATTTTTCCCTTATTATTCTTTATGTTGAATAAATTTTTCAACCTCGGTCTTATGAATCTTAAATCTTCCATTTTTGGATAAATTCTTGTCAACTTTAAACTTGTTTTATGAGACCACTTGTTTTCATTTATATTTAGAAAGTTTCTAAACTCCCTCTAAATTTTTATCCAGTTTCAATTGATGTGTCCAAACAACTAGGAAGTCTTTTATAACATTCTCAATATTCTCATAACATTTACATGAATTTACACTAGTTTTCATTTAGAACCTCTTACCCTTCATATCATAGGTAACTTCTCCTTACAACCTTTTCATGCATACATCAACCTTGTGACCTTATAAATTGTATCTTCTAAAGTCTTCTTTTAAAATATGGAAAAAAAATTGTGCATATAGTTGTGGAACAGATCTGGTTACAACTTTTTTATCTAATATTTTCCCTCATATTTTCATTGAAACTCCCCCTTTATTCTTTCCTCTTTCTTGGTAAATAAAAATTTAACAATCAAGAATAGGCTTTGTGACCATGGTTAACAGAACACAAAAAAAATACTTGAATCTTTATTCTCCCATATTGGTTCTAGATGATTCTCGATCTGTGTTGTAGTTTTTCTCTTGAAAATTGATCCTCACTTTTCTTGGTGGGTTGTGTCCTTCTTGGAATATTATTACATTCCCTTTATGTGGAAGATTTTTTCTCATTATTATTGGCCCATATATCCTTAGTTTTATTTTTTACATCAGCATTATTAAAACTAACAGATCTATCAAAATGATTAGGTTCACTTTTACCTTACTTCTCTCTAGCTTTAGAATATCCTCCCTTGATCTCTATAGATTTATTAAAAACTTATATGGACTTATTTAACTCATGTTGAGATATGACACATATGGATTATGACTAAAACAAACCTTATTATCTAGAAACCAACTTCACTTCAATATCACATATCATATTATCTTGTTTATAAATTTTAATTTATGCATCTTGATCTCATTAAAAAAAGACACTTCCTTCTTGATAAGATACTACTTTTCTTCATCAATAATAAATATTTCCTCTTTATTATTTTTAGTAGCTAATTTCTTATTTTATTTATCAAGATTCATCTTTTATTTCTTGAGATATTGTATCTATCCCATGAATAATTCTATTTTTTTCATCTTCCACTCAAATTTTGTTCTTTATTCTTCATCATCACTAATACTTGAAGAATCAGTTCTTTTATTTACAAGAGAAAAGAAACCAATGTTATTATTTGAACAAATTGACGATGAATATTTCTTGTTCTCGATAATGAGATTTATATTCTTGTTTTTGTGGTGATTCTTTTTCTTCTTTCCCAATTTGTGTTTATGAGATCTCTCATATTCTTATTATGATTTATATTTTGATAATTCAACCTTATTATTTATAAAATTCTGGAAAAAATGACAATAATTATTATAATTAAATCATTTTGGTGGTTTCTTACCCTTTGCCTTCCACATTTCCTTTCTAGATCCTTTTTATATAAGAGAAAAAACATGATTTAATTCATAATCATCCCCACTTCTATCTAAATATTTATATTCTTTATCCTCTTATTTTTCTGAATTTTCCCTTTCTTATGGATTTGAAATCCATTTCAATTATTTCTTTCTTCCTTAAATATGGAATTTTGTGTAGTACATAATGATAAAAATCATATCTTTATTCTAGGGTTGAGATATCTAAATAAAAATGATCTGTAAAATTCCTCATCAATTTTTAGAAAATGATAGAGTCATATAGCTTCTCACAAAATACTTAAATGCTACTCATTATCTCATTCACTCTATAAAAATAGTCATATGTATTTTCCACATTATAAATTTTTGTGTCCTTAAATTTACTCCTCCAAAATTGTATTTTGGATTATTTGACTTTGAAATTACATTCATAATTGTTTCTTAGTTTGTCCTGGTTATCCTTGGTATTCTGAAGACACTTGACCTTTGTGTAGACCTTATTTAATAGATCCATCAATATGTAATTTTGATCATTTCCATCCAACTCCATATTTCTATTATCATCTTTTTTATGGAAGAATCATCAAGAATGGTTGGAAAACTAATTGTTTCAATATATATCACTTCCAAGATTTGTGATACAAGATAGGGTAGCATCCTATTCCTCCAATTGTGAAAATTATTCCCATTAAAAGTAGAAAAACGTTAGCTATTGAAAAAATTAAAATTCTCTATCAAATAGAATTATTCTTGGATCATTAGATGGAATCTTTCCTCTGATACCACTTGTAGATCCCTAGGATGGAATGACCATTGATATGGGAGGGGTGAATAAGTGGTTTTTTAGGAATTATTTTTCTTTTGAATTCAACCTCCTGAACTTGTTATGGTTCTTGATCCACTCAATATTATCTCTCAATCTCACCTCATGTGTAGTTGTAATAATGGAGAGAGAAGCGCGCAGGATTTAGAAGGTTTGGTAGAAAGCTCGCTCCTTGTTGCAACTAGTTATTCCCCCAAGTTACTGATTCTTCGCTATCAAGAAATTTATTAATATCATCCCAACTCCAACTAATAGACTTATTATACTCCAGATCCAACTAAGATACCCCTTATACTTCTATCTCCAACTGAAATACTTCCACTTTTTTTATATCTGACTAAAATTCTTCTTTTACTTCAAAATCAATAAAGAGACTCCTTCTCCTAGAACCATCAAAAATAATTCACCTAATCTTAGCACCAATTAGAATATTTAACCTTTTTTGAAGGATTGGTCTACTATATGATCATATTTTATCTTCCTCCATGACATTGTAGGTTCTGACTTTCTCATGTACACTTCAATTATATTTAAAAAACACTGATTGGGTCTATTGTTCTTGATCAATTTTATTCTAATCACTTGTACTTGATTAGTATCCTCAGTGAAACTATTCTCGGGATGTTCTTCCTTCTGATGTTGAAGTACCAGCCGCACTTAATTTTTTCAAGTGATGCACACATGTTCTTAAATATTTTATACACAATAAGACTTTCACAGTCTCAATTATTTCAAGTACTCCTCATATAGGAATAACAACTTTCAAGGGATTATAAATCAAAACCCTAGCACATATAATATTACTTATTGTTATTTTATGTACTTATCAAAGTAGTTATTTTGTTTGTGTCACCCAATGTTCTAAATTTATTATGCATGCATGTATATCATGCATGAGTTTCATGTATGGATGGATTTTCTAATGTCTCATGAAATTTCCTTCTTCATGTAGGCCATACACACAACCACTAAACTATTTACAAACCCATTTCCCATACTTTGCCACTATTTCACTTGTACTTATGAACATTCTTCACATAACACATATATTCTCCCTTATTCTTTATGAAAGAGGAAATACTGTATACAAGCCATTATTACTTCACATAGGTATATCATGTAAAGCCAAAAAGATTCATGGTATCTCAATTCCTTCACATAGTAATTTGAGTGTGCTGTGCACAAGTCAAATTCTCATTTTGTTTCTTCTCTTCTTCATGCGTGCGGAAGCTTCATGGTTCTCCTCTTTCCGAAATAGTGGTTTCATGGATGCTCTATTTCATTAGGAAACACAAGATCCTCTCAAACAGTAACAAAAAAACCTCATGGATTGGTTTTTCAATATGTATAGGTAGAATATAAATTCTTCACACAACCTTAGATCTAAGAATTATTCCATGTAAAGGATCCCAAAAATCATGGCGTGTTAATGCTTTTATAATCACCAAAGATCTTGGTATTTCACAAATATGTTATGATGAAATTCATTGCGCCATATGTTGTGAAATTTCAAGTTTTATCATCATGGTTATTAACTCATGTGCATTAAATATAGATCATGCACTTCCCCTCACTTTGAATCTATAATACTTCATGTTTCTAAATGGCCTTCTACAAATTCATTTGTATTCAATAATGTTGAATTATTTGAGTAACATATTTCATGCAAGATGAAGATTGTGTGAATAGAGTTATATTATCTCATCTATTTAGCTTATTGACCATAAAAAACCATATAATCATCGAGTTCAGTCATCAAATGTTTTTCCATTAACTATGGTGAACAGAATACTATCAGTGATGTTGGAGGTAGGAGATAATCTCCCAAGTCAATCAAATGTCATGGTAGATATCATTAGTCCCATATAATCTTATCCATAACTTATTAAATAAGATGAATAGTATTCATGGATTCTTATTTCCCACATTAAAGATCACTTTGGTTGATAAAATCCCCTATTAAACAACTCATGTCACTATCGCTTTGATATGGTAGTGGGGGATCAGCACCCGCAACACAAATACCCCTCACCGACCATGATTCACCTAAATGGTCCACCTTAAGCACCTCCATGTGCACCTTGTGCATAGTTTGTTGGCACTATACATTCCTACATGTGTAGTCTTTCACACTCCTGACACCATCTAGGATCCTTGGGTTGACACTCCCATGTGGTTGACCCCTTGGGTTCCACATGTGTGGTTGATGTGCTGGCCCTTATGGATTGTAATAGTTAGCCTATTTTTTATAAATTCACACCATTATATAATACATAGAAATATAAGTATAAAATATAATTACAAGCCTTCCTCAACTCCCCATGAAAAAAATTAGGGTCTTCTTTTAATTCTTCTTATTCTAAACTCTTCTTCGTGTAAATTAATATTTTCACGGTCTTCCACTTTTTCTATGCAATTTCATCTTCTAAACACATGTATTTGACATTTAAGAATAGTCCAATCAATCATCGTAATTACAAGGTGAATTTTCCAACTATGAAATCCAGTTATATAAAGTGAATCCATAACAATTCTCCAAGCATCAGCACTTCATACCATCAACTCACCAAACACATATTGACACATCATTGAAAACAAATTCTACATTGGGCCCAATAAAGTGAAATTGAAATTATTAAAAAAATTCAAATATAATCATTAAAAATATGAAATACATTTTACCGTATTGAATTTCTAGAAGTGGTAAAAATTAATTTTAATATAAATGCACAAATGGAAATGAAAATACTTTTTAGAAAAATACCATTTTAAGTATAAAAATGATTTTGTACAAAAATCAGGTATAATAATGATTATTATATAATTAATTGGATTATTTCTATTCAAATGGGACTAATTTAACTTTAAAAACAATCCAAAATATAATGGTACTTTTTAAATATTTTAAAAAAAAGAAAGTTTTAATAAAAAATGATACTTTCACTATTCACCCAAAAATTAATCTTTTTCGAACTAATCACAAAAAATCAACATAAGATAAATTTGATATGTGGAATCCAAAAATTAATCCATTATTATAAAACTAAAATTATAAAATTTAGAAATTTATTTTTTTAATTATAAACATGTAATATAAGAAAAACATTTTGACTAGAAAAAACTATTCATTTTTTATTGAAAAAATATATAAATTCATTTATAAAACTATGATGATTGTGAATACGTAAAAATGAATAATTATAAATTATAAAATTAATTTAATTCTAGGATTACCTATTTCATCACATTGTCTATTTTTAAATAACCTAATGTGAATAATGTACCCAATTCTATCATTCATCATAAAAATCATCATGAAATTTTATTAATAAGGAAACTGCAAACAAGGAGAGTTTCTCAAGGAGGTATGAAATAGTGCAAGGAAAGGGCATCCCCTCTAACAAGAATCACCCCCTCAAGAGGTAGTGAATTAATACTGGAAAACAAAGTGATATTAGTACCATTAGTAGCAGTAGAGGCCAAAAAGTCTGCAACTTGATTTCCCTCCCTCTAAATGTGAAGGACCTCCATGTCTCAACTAAGATAAGTCCTGCAGTGTCTAATAGTATAAATTAAAGACCAAGACACCTTTCCAATTGCATTAAGTGAACCATGAAGGACCATGGAATCCATCTCCACTACTGCAATAGATATCTTCTTTTGTCGGTAGAGCCAAAGACCAATGAAAAGAGCCATTGCCTCAGCTGGGAGAGTATGGCCTTGTCCAAAACTTACGATGAAAGAGAGAATGACAGAGCCACTGGGATCCCAAACTACCCCCCTCCGCGAATAATACCAGAGACACAAGAACCATCGGTGTCGAGTTTTAAACCCGAGGAATGAGTAGACCAGCGCACCTGTAACCCTTTTCTGGCTCTGAAAAAGAGGGGTGAGTTCCCCGCATTGATGAGCCTAAGGGTGGGGGAGTCCTCCCCGTAATTGAGAATGCCAAAGAAATCCATGAGCATAATTTTTGTACGTATGATCATTGAGTGACACCGGGAGGCCACTCCTTCAAAGCGAGTTGAATTCCGATATTTCTATATGCACCAGCATCCAACAAGAAGGACCAATGCTCTCACCTTTCTATTCGATCCCTTGGAATGGGCTCTGTGAAACCAAGAATCAAAGAAATAGAAATGGGTCTCATATATGTGAAAGCCTATAAAATCACCGAATGAGTTCCAGATTGAACATTCCCATACGCTTCCAAAGAATATATGTTTATTAGTCTCTGCCTTGTGAATACTACAGTAGGAGCACCTGGAAACTGAGGAGATGCCCATGCGCTGAAGGTTTTTATATGTGGCCAGCCTTCGGTTCCTAATCCTCCATAGAAGGAAGTTTATATTTCCAATAATTTCCTTCCTCCACAGTAACTCCCCCCACATATCCACGTCCTCCACTGTCAGGGTCTGGGATGAAGATGATGTTGTTGTAAACAAGTCTCTGATCGGGAGTCAGTATAACATCAATAAATTCTGGGAAGCAACTAGCCTCTTTGAAGGTAATACCAGGTACGGGGCACCCAGGAAAGCATAGAATCCCTCCAATCCAGTTGTGGAACCAAAAGGAAACATCTCCCCTACCCACAATCCAACGAGAGTGGTCCTGGAGTATCTGAATGTGTGGGTAAACTAAAGGCCAGATCGATGGAAGGTTCCCCCCAGCAGCGGTCACCTCCCCCCATGACTTTCCCTCCCATGTGGTAACCCCAAAGGGTTTTCTCTTCTAGGTACTCCCAACAGAGCTTAGCATACATTCATTGAAGTGTGACCGAAAAATTATGAACGTTAATTCCCCCTGCCCCATACGGTCTGGCCGTACGCCCCCATGAATCCCAGTGATGCTTGAAGTCACCATGGGTAATTAGGTTGCCTTGCCATAATAATCATACTTAACCTATCATGAATAAAAAATCATACACTAATAAGGAAACCTTGATTTTGGTAGAGAGATCCAAGTGATAACCAAATTAAGGCATAAGCATCAAAAAATTATTAATTCCATGAACACTAGGGTATTTAATGATATAAATCATATCATGAAATGTTTTAATTGAATATATTGAAATGATAATAGGTATGATAGGATAATAACTAACCATGTTTAAATAATGGTTTTTTTATTGTACCATTAGACTGGTATACTGAGAATGATCACTGGATATATTCAAAAGATAGGTCCCACTATAATAGTGTTGAAGACGTATGGGGTTAGAGAATATTTTCCTTGGGACAAATATATTCCCTTGAATAAGAATAATCATATCATATAAGTAGTTCATGTGATTTCACTATGCCTAAAAATGGGGTCCCTTGGGTTCAGATATACTAATTTCCAATAGACATGAAATGATTATAGTAATTTTTATATTTAAGACAAAATTTATGGTTTATGAAAATGACATTTTCAAATATATTTTAAATATTTTAACTCTGGGTCAATCAAATTGGGTTGAAATAAGATTTAAATAAGGTTATTTATATGAATGATAGATTATGTTTGGATCTTGAGTAGGAATTTCATATGTCATTATATATTATATAGTAATAGGAATCTATCCACATGTAGTTCTAAAAAATAATTTTTTCTCCTATCATAGGGTTTATGGAAATATAATTAATTTTAATTGGTGAAACCGGACACTAAGATGATATGAAATTATGGATGTAATTAAAAAGGAACTCATGATTAGGACCAATATAGACTATTATATCATTATCAAGTTACATTATACTAAAGTAATGTTGTAGAAAATCCATCATAAATCAAAAAAAATTATGCAATATGATGATTTGAATGGGTCATTGGATGAAGGGGGGATTTTCAGTTGGGCCTAAGATAGGTAATCCAATAATCACTATATATTTTTTGGTTAAAGGAGTCATGTAAGATGTAGTTCTTGTTAAAGTGTATTTTTTTCATCAAATCACCAAATAAATGGGGCTCTTATATTTCTCTATATATTACATAATCAGAGTTACATTATTTTAGGTCATACATAATGGACCACTCTATAAAGTTTAAGATCATATGGGATAAATAATACACTCTAAATTTTAATGATGTATGGTTAAAACCATGAATTGTACAATTTAGATACATTTGATAAGGACCTTATATTATAAAGTTTATGATCTTGAGATAAAGACCTTTTGAATTGAATGTGAAATTTTTATGAAAACTATTTATTAAGAAACCTTGTATTAGCGGGTAGAAAAAATAATTATCCATCCTCGGTGATCAAGGAGTAGGATCCATTAGTGTATACCTTATATAATATGTTTGGTCCTTCCCAATTTGGTTCTAATTTTAGAGGTTTCTTTGGTATCATTGAAATCATCAATGTTATCCCCAATTCTCTTTTAATGAATGATTAAATGTAACTTTCTTATTTAATGCTCATTCCACATGATTATGATGAACCTTGATATTATGTAAGGACTAAAACCATTTATCATCAAGTTCTTCTAAATCATTTAACCAAACATGAAACCTTTCAAATTCATCCATTTGATAATATGTTTCTATTTAAAGTGAGGTAAATTGAAATATGATATAAAATACTACTTCAATCCCACAGACTGGTGAATATGGGATCTCCTATATAGGAGTACACATGGTAGTATGGTAAATCCATAAATCATTTAATAATTTATTATGATAGGATTTTTTATCTCTTCCCAACATATTTTATAGGGTATTTGATAAAATTTTGTTAAATACCTTAATTTTTACATTTATATCCACATGATAGCTAGATAAATGGTTATACTTCATGTTGTACTTTAAATAAAACATATTCAACTTTGATACATAAAAATTTATATCATTATATATAAGAAGAGTTTAAAATCTAGTGACTATATTAAATTTAAAAAATTATTCATAGCCCACACCCCAATCTCCTTCAAGGGTATAAATTTAGTCCATTTATAAAATAATTTGGTGGTATCAAGGATGAATTTGCACTACCTAATGATTTTGGAGGGTAAGGACTAATGACATATTTCCCCATACACCAAATGGAAAGGAGTATTTTATAGCATGCAATAACTCTAGGGGTTGCTGAATGAATTTGGTTTTAACCTAACTTGCATGACACATATTGATGAATTTCACACTGTCATAAATCATAGATTCTTAAAAGTACCAAAGTATCATGGTTTGGTGAGAGAGTTTGACTCCTATTTAATTCATGCCACTCATTCCAACATGTACCTCTTGCATAATAGTGAGGGTCTATTATCCTTTAATACACTAGAGAAGGATCCCATAAAATACTCACTTATATATAATCTTCTAGTAATTTGGGATATAATATAGGATAAAGTTTTCTAACAATGGTAGAAACTATTATTTCTAATATTTTTACCAATTTACGACTTTGTTTTGAAGAAAATATATAATTAAGGATATATATTTGGATACTTTATCAATAGTAAGAGATGAGTACCTGAATTTCATCAAAGTTTTATTAACTTTAACTATCTATTTCACCTATTATTGTAAAAATGGTTAAATAACCTTTGATTAGAGATATGGATGATTGTCTCATCTTTATTAGCATTGGATAAATTCATTTCCAAATTATTAAATACTTCTACTTGAGTATTCTATGATCATGGGATAGGATATATCATTGGTTACGTGGAAAATTGATTCATTAATTATTATTTATGGTCATGAAAAGGTATTTTTTATTCATTATATGTATAATAGTACCCATTGATCTATTACATCATCAATTTTGAGTGACCTTTAATTCATAACTGGATAAATGGTATTTTTATATCCAATTTTAAGCTTGTGATGGGGCTATGGTATTCCACCTCATTATCAGTGCATCCCTTCATAAGAAGTAAAGAGTATGGAGAAATTTACTTTTATAAAAAAATAAATAAATCCCCTAAAACAACTTGGTTGAGTCTTAGATCATCTATCCCCTTTCTATATAGACTTAAGGAAGCACCATCAAAATATGTTTATCATGTGATGCTTCACGGATAGGTAATACCTTCTCATCAATTAGATCAATATCCAAATGTGATTCCTCTATAGAAGGATTTTATTCTCAAAAATATATTAATGATTGTACCTTTATTTACTTTTGGGAGATGAAATTAATATCCAATTATTTAAAAATGATATCCCAACATGTTAGCCACCAAGTTAAAATGAGATGACTGAGGATATACTTCAAAGGATCGATGTTAGAGACCAAGTGGATTTTATGATACTATAGATAATAATATAGCTTCAATACCACAAATATTAGTGAAATATAATTTTTAAATAGATTTATGTCTTCTCTCAACCTCCAACATTATATGAATAAGATAATAAAGGATATTTTATTTACCTTTATTATTCTTTTAAGTAATAAGGGAACTAAAAGATTGTTCATTAGTGTCCTCAAAAGGAATGTGTAACTTAACTTCCATAGTAGGAATTAAGATGGGCATATGTGATAAGTATTATTTTAGACTTTCAAATTTACTTTAACTGTCTATATCCTATTGCTAAACTACACCCTTCATCATAAGATTTATTAAATGTGAAAAATTTCCATTGAGGTTCATGATGAAGAAGATTATGTTAGTGAGTCTTCCTTGTATCCCTATCAAGTATCAAATATTTTTATGGGGTTATTTTAAGTATTTATTTGGTTTCATAACATTACTATAACTGTAAATTTCAATAGATTCATCTTTAGGTTATGCATTCAAAGTTTGGAAAACACCACCTCTAAATAAAAAAAATGGTCTAAATACATGTATGTCTTAATGAACCAATCATCAGCATATAATTCATTAGTTTTTCTGAGTAAATTATTGAAGATTATGTGTATTTACTTTTAATAAGTTTACCTAGAATTATTTAAACCAAAAGGAATCACCTAGTAGAAGTACACTCCTGGGATTTATTTGAAGGTAGTGGATTCTTCATCCTTAGGATCTATCCAAAATTTGTTATAGCTAGAATATCCATTCATAAATGATAAGTATTTAAAACAAGTTATGGAATAAATTAATAGTTTTATTATTGAAACATTTAATTCTTCTTTTTGTTAATGATTATTTAAGTATCTGAAGTCAATGAAAACTCTACTTTTTCAATTTCTCTTTTAACAGGGATGATGTTATTCAGCCTTTTCAGGTACATAACCTCCTAGATAATGTTGGATTTGATTAAATTTTCCACCTTAGCTTCAACCTTATCATTGTTAAATGGATGAATTATCTTGTCTTCTTGTTTATAACCATTTTTTTTAATTGGTAAACCTAAATGATGAACAAATAATTGAGAATCTAAACCCATTATTGGTATATACCTCTATCCAAAGATATCCCAATGTTTCAATATGAATTCAATGTATTACTCTTGATCCTCTAGAACCATGGATTCATTGATTAAATTTGGTCATAGCTGTTCATTTATTCACATGTTTACTTACTTTATATTATCCATAGTGGTAGATATTCCTTCCTTAAATGAAAGTAATTCATCTCGAATATCTTCATCATCAACAATATATGTAAGAAAGGATAGGTAAACCTCTTGAGTCCCAAAAGGTTGAACAAGAGTTTCATTACCTCTTTTGGAACTATATTTTTCACAGATGGGAGGATATTCTTCTATATCATTAGACTCCATGGGAATATATATTAAATTTACTAACCCATGCATCTTTTATCAATTTCTAATATTTATCTCATTAAATTTTTATAGTTATACTACCTGAATATTTTTCAAATCATATTGAATCCACTTGAGGATGATTTTGTATTTGTTTTCAATAATTATGTATGAAATATTTATAATTATTATAATTTTATTTTTCGTGGTTAGGGATGACTTGAGGTTAATTAATAAGTTATTTTCCTTATTGAAGAAATCTAGAAATGATGTTTTGAAGATAAAAAATGGATAATTACTAAAGTTTTCAAAATAATTTTTTAGTTTTCATAAGACTTATAGAAATCTCATAAGACTTGTAGAGATTTCATAATACTTTTTGATATTTCATAATATTTTTTTATTTTTTATAAGACTTATCAAAATTTTGTAAGACTTATCAAAATTTTATAAGACTTATCAAAATTTTATAAGACTTGTCAAAATTTTATAAATATTATAGCGATTTCATAAGACTTTTTGAGTTTTCATAATACATATTGAGTTTTCCTAAGAGTGGTTGAAATTTTTTAAGATTTTGTGGTAATTTTATAATAATTATATACTTTATAAGACTTACCTATATTTATTAGGACGTATATATCCTTACAGTGAATTTGGAATATGCATTTTTCATAAAAAAATTAGAAAATGTATAAATTTTTTACATTAGATTCTATCAATTTTCCAAAACTACAGAAGTTGGAGTTACAAAAGTTAACAGATGAATTTTTTTTGTTCTAAAAAGTTTTAAATAGCATGTAATTGTTATTAAGAAATATTCCAAGATAAGTTTCATAGATAATTAATAAAAATTAATTTTTTATGATTTGTAAAGAAGAAATCTATATCATAAAGCTTTTTGAAGAGAGATATCAACCAAATTTGGTTCTAATAATGAAGATATAGTCCTATTATACGGATAAAATTATGTCATAGTTCATGATGAATTGATCATTTTGGGAGATATTTAAAATAAAAAATATGATGTCACACAATGATTATTCTGACATGGTAGAAAGTGAGACTTTGCTCACGCCACAAAGTGAGTGGTTTAACCATGAGGTTTTGTGTATGAAAACATGCATGCTAATGTGAATTAAATTATTACTTGTGGTTTTTGTGGATGATTTAAATAAAAATAAATCTCATTTTTCATGGAATTTTGAAAAAATATATTTAAATAGGATTTAAATGAGAATAAAATAGGTGATCGTGATACAATTTTTCAAGGAATAATTTCTATATTAAATTATATAAATATGATCACATGAATTGAAATTTATATATGATGAGAGATAGAAAAGAATAATCTGGATTAATATTGTTAAAACTATTTGAGAAGTTTTTAGTGTTAAAAACAGTGTAATAGGGTTGTTTTATGAGGAAGAGGGAGAATAATATAAATAATATCAACAACTGTTTAGCCTATATAGAGACATGACCTTACTTTAGTGATCATTATTCAAAATTAATCACTCTATTTTTTAGTTATGAATTTAAAATGGTTATATACATCCTTTGCAATAGGTTTAATTTCATTACCTTAACTTCATAAACTTCTTGATTAAAAGATAAGAGTTTTTTGTGTGTGGGATAAAAAAACACACCAAGGACATAGTAATCCTTTTGGAAGTTATACATCATTAATAAAAATATTTTACTTATATTTAGTTCCTACATTTTTGTGATTATGTTGAATAATCATGAGATAAATTGAGTTTAAAAAGTTTATAAGCATTGATTCATCCCCTGATGCTTTTCATCCAATGATTGATCCTAAAAATTAGTATTAGATCAGGTTTTGTCTCTATTGTGTCTCTCAAAGTTTTCTATAGATCCTTAAAAATATATTAATAAAAATGGTGTTCCAATATTTTATTTAAAAATATTTTATATTTGTAAGGATATAATGGTTCCCTAATCTTTCTCTTTGGGTCTTGATATTTTTAAATTTTTCTAGTGAGGGTTCACTTTTCTAAATGAAACTTTTATGTGGTCTCTTATTAACAAAAAAATACTAAAAGGGGCAAAAAGGAAAGAAATAATTTATTTTATTTTTTATCTAAAAAATAAATTTAAATTTTCATGAGAGTAAAATAAACAAATTATATTTAGAAAAAAACATAAAATTATCTATGAAGGGGACAAAAATGTGAAGGAATCCAATTTTCCTATCATTAGACATCGGTTTAAAGACATTAAAATTCAATAAGATGAAATATGTGATGAATTATTTTCTAGTTTTAACCTAATTTTTAGTATCATCAGAGAGTTTATAGAAACTCCTGAATATTATACTATGGTTAAGAAGAATATTATACTTTTACTAGATAAGTTTAATGTTAAGATCTCAACACTTGAAGATATATCTTGATGATTTAATTATTGATGAACTTCATAAATATATCATCAATTATGTTATGAGAAGAGGAACTACACTAAAAATAAAGAAAAATGACGAAAATAAAATTTCCTTTAAACCATTCAAAGGGTTGAATATGAAAGATAATAAAAATTTATCAAATGAAGAATAATGTATAGAAGACTATGCTGAGACTCTCTCACTAATTTCAATGAACACCACATTATGAATGGATGAGTATAAAGTAAATATTCCATTTAAATGATTTAACCATAAGAAATTTGGTTATTTATCTTCCAACCATCTCTTGAAAATTAGGATTCAAAGTGAAGATGGAGAAATAGAAAGTAAGGTCACCAATAAGATATATTCTCTAAAGAGAAATTAGGAAAAGTGAAAAATAAAGTTACACTCAAATTATTTATAAAATACTTTCTATAAGTTTATGAAAGTGTATCAGATAGTGAATAATGTTAAAATAACGAGGAGTCACCCTGAGAAGATTCTCAAAGATTTCTCATAGCATAAAAATAAGAACGATTTAAATCATTAAAAGATGAATCAAAAATAAATAGTTATTGTGTTTCAAAACAAGGAGAAATATTCATGGAATATACTATGATAATAGATATTATAATGTGTTTTGAAGGAAATTGTAAGAATTATATAAGAAAATTTACATCTAAAAAGGGCTCATAAAAACACACTCAAATTCATATTGATGGTCTGATTAAGGAAATTGAAAATTTAAATCTTGAAAATGCATAGAAAGAAAATTGAGGATATGAATTCCAAAATTATTCTTGTATATAATTAAGTTGAATTATTAAAAACAAATATTGGTTAAATAGATAAACACAAAATAAATCCAAAATTAGATTTAATGAGGAAATTGTTAGAACATTAGAGTATTCAAAGAAGAAATAACCAAGTAACTTTAGTGAATAGAATGTATGACATGAGGAGAAAAAATATACTCATGCCCTTTCTCAAAATAAATTCACACATGTCGAATAATCTTGTATTAAAAAAATCTATATTAATTAAAATATCTGAATAAAAGACCAAATTTTTTTAAGATCTAGAAATATAAAATTTCAGAAACAATTTGTGTATTGGTCTCAAAAGTTTAGGAAAAATCCCACGAAAGTTTTTGGAGTGATCAACTCAATTTAGTATTGATAATATATGTAGATAGTATCTCAAGGAATAGAATATGTTTTATAAAAATATGTGGTTTGAGGGTTATTGATATTTTTTTGGTGTATTTGGACACAAATATTATAATTTTTGGTATATAATGTCTCTATTTGGAATAATAAGGGAGTAAGAATCAAGGTTGAGATGACAACAACAAAATATAATTTTCCAAAAGCTTAAATTTCATAAGAAGAAAGTTTAATTAAAGAATAGTTTTTGGAATTTCCAAGTCGTGTATGGAAAGTGTGATCTAGAAGGATAAATCTCATATGAATGAGTTATATTTATTATATATTAGTTAATTATTTATCATAAATTTGGATATTTTCATAATCAAAACCATATCAAGAAATAAGAAAGATTGGTCAAAGTAGCATTTAAGTCATGAAAATTTGAGAATCCATGCATCATAGATAGTGGTTGTTCTTCACATATGAAAAGTTATTTGAATAATATGATAAATATATAAATATTTGAATGAGGTGTTTTGAAATGCTCCATGTTACTATTATGATGTATATATTATTTAATTTTGTATTAATTTCATCTTTCAATGTTTTTTAAGATTTTATTTTGAAAATTTGAAAATTTATGGGGGTCACACAGCTTACACACGGTTATGGGAAACTAAGCGATAAGCATGTGAGGGGTGTTTTAGTTCCTAAAGAGGTAAATTTAACAATTTTTTCATGGCTTAGTAAAATATATGGCCAAACTATGCAGGTTTAAATACTTATCTAGTGCAACTTGCATGGTGGGTGTACAATTTATCGAATTATGTATCCAAACTATGTGAGTCATCCAATTTTCATAAAAATATAATTAAACTTATAAACCCTCTCTATTTTTAACATTTTGATTCCCCTCTCCTCTATCATTAATTTTTTTGATCCCATAGATCCCTTGTAAGAGAAAAATCCTCTCCTCGCTTTGATTTTGGCTTCCTTTCCCTTGGATTTCAAGCATTCTTTAAAGAAATCTCTCCCACTCCTCATTTTTCTTATTTCCCCTTCTCTTCTATATTTCACCTATGATTATTCTTCTCCTGGGAACCCTATTTCATTATGAATGAGTATTTAGGTATTTGAGTTTATTATAACCTTGGGTTTTGATTATTTACGACCCATGGGGGTGTTTCCTTTCTTTTTTTGTGTGTTTTACAAAGAAAGTGACACATTTCATATTTGTTTCCATATAGTTTGAGGTAGGTGTTTCTTTTTACTTCCTTTATTTTTAAATTCCTGTAATTATTTGACTTTATAAATTCATTTTTAATTAAAGTGTTGTTATGTATATCTTATTGGGAGAAATTATAAATTTTTTATTGAATTATAGGATTGGAAAAAGGTTTATTCATATGAATTTCATGTACTACTTTTAAATTATATGAATTTTCATTATAAACATATTTAAAAAGTGTTATGGGGTTTTATAAAGGTATTTTAATATTAAATATCATCCTTGGAACTTATTTCAGATTTTAAAAGGAATTTTCCATGTATTTGAAGAAAGTTTTGGAAATAAAAGGGTTTTATTTTCCAAGTATTTCCAAAATTGTTGAAATTGTGACATTTTAAAGAAGGGGGTTGAGACTCATCATAATGAGTTAATTTTTATGTAAAGTCACATTTAGAACTTTAAAAGTTAAATGGTTCATTGCTCAGGAAACCCTCATTGGTTTACCCAATGATTTTTTCACCCATTATGGATTATTGATTATTTATATATTGGATATAAAATTTTTAAAGGGTTTTTTCTATGAAAGAGTATTATAATTGTTGTGTGAGACATTTCTTATATTTTATTTTGGTAATTATCTTAATTTATTTCTCCTATCCAAATTTTATAGACATGGGAACTTGGGTGTCTATTTGGGAGGTCATTATTTATGCTTCCTAGTTGGTACACACACTGCTATGGTCCCCCTAGTTGTTCTTAGTCCTAGGATGGTAGGGATTTTCCATTATGATGATACCATTATGGGATAATCTATTGTATTTTGTTATTTTTGGACACCATATATGTCTGTTGTTGGTTCTTGGTGTTATAGTGCCATTAAGATCATCACACACTGGTACTTGAGGTGTAGCCCATGAAATTTTTTCATTGATCAATGGTTCTATATAAGTGATTCTATTATTATATTGATTAAATTTACCTTGTGATTGTATGATTATGGGAACCATTTTTATTTGATTATTTTATTATCATAGTGTTACTTAATCAAGTGGTGTCTTTTATTATTATGCTTTTATTTTCTCCAGTTGAATGTATTTTTAAATGAATTTAATGGTTACTTTGAACAATTATTTTTAAATAAAAGGAGATTTTTGTTTTATGGATAATATTTTATGAAAAGTTCTGGAAGATAATATAAAATGGGCTTTGTATGTTTTTTTCTGGAAAAAAAAAGTAGTGTGTTGTAGTTTTCAAAGTATTTTGAATTTTTGCAGATAAAAAGGAAATGGTTATTTTTCAATATTATAAGTAATGAAGTTTATTTTGGATGATTCTATTAGATATGGAAAACCTTATTTTCTAATTTATTTAAAACTATCATTCATGGCATGATTTATTAAAATAATTGTAGACTCTTTGGTGGGATTCTTCTAGGATCATTCGCTTATACCCTAGATTCACTTTACTATGAGTGTGTATGTACTACTCATATTTTATCAGAGTTCTAGGTTTCATTATTTTGGGTGGATTATTATTCTCTAGGCCAATGATGGTGAGTTGGGATGTAGTGAGAAACCATGAGTTTCGGGGAGGTGTTTGGAATTTGGTTCCTGTCAAGCTTTGTTTTTATTTTGAGAGATTTAGGTATCAGCCAAGATGCCCACCTACTTATTTTTATTTAATTTTAATTATTATTACTTATAATGTATCTACTTTGGATTATGTATGAGGATAAAAAAAATTTAAATAATTATTATTCGTTATGAATTGTTTTTTTATTTATTTACACAGATTCTGCACATTTTATATTTCATGGATCTATAATGTATGGATGGTCTATGACAGATTTTTAGTAAATGATATGTTTTGTTGATTACTCTAATTTTAGGGTGAGACAATTACTAAGTGTGGTTCCCTTTATATCTAAGAACTTTTTTCCATCATTTAAAGATCAGGAATTCCATTCAAGCCTTACCATGGATTGGTTTGGGTTCCTGGTTCAAGGGTGACATGGATTGTTTCATGATAAAATGGTATTATAGCCTAGGTTATTATAAAGGCATTGGTTATTGAGAGATACCTTTTTTATTTGGGGTGATTCATGGTTGTAAGAAGATATATATGTTGGTACTTGAGAGATATGTTCTTGGACAGTCTAGTTAGCTCTTTTCTATTTGTAACCTCTAGTTTCTATGGGTATTCGGGACTTGAGTCTTAGATTTTTATTCCATTAATGACTGGTTTTGTGGTGTTTTGGTGTAAATTGATGATATTTGGATCTCCTGTGAGTTATATAAGTGATTTTTGGGGTTCTATTGAGTATTGGGGTGAAAGTGGATGAAGTACTGGAGTTAAACTATTATCATTCATTATCTAGTAAATTATTTGTATCCCATGTAAATGGTTTTGAGGGATTTATCGAGCATGTGTAAGATACCATATTTTTTTAGGTATGTTTAACTTTGATTTTTTCATTTAAACATTGGTGGCCAAGTTTTGTTTATAGATAGAGATCTCCTATTTGATAAAATAATATAAAGTTCAAGGATGTTTGTATGTTTGAATTAATGGATTATGAGTTTAAATTGGTTAAGTATTTCTTGGGTTCTTGGTGAGTTAATAAGCATTAAAAGAGGTTTGTATAATTAAAGGGAAAATAAGCTGAAAACTTAATTGTAGAACATTTAAGCATCATGTAAGGGGATTACATTTCATGTAATTGTTTTTGGGTTTTAATTAAATAAATATGAGTTGTTGGGTTTTTTCTTTAATTCCATTAAAAATATTTACACGACTTTAACTACATTCCACATCGTGTAAATTTCCAACCTTCTATTTTAAATAGTTTGTGTGGCTTAATTCTGATATGTTTTAGTTGTATCTCCTCTTTTCTCAACCCTAGATAATTCTATATGTGATTTTTTAGTGCCAACCTCCCTTCTAAAAGTTCCTTTTTCATCTTCAATCCCTAGTAAGTTCTTTTAGTTAGGGTTCTTTCTTCTTCCCTTTGGTTCTCCAACTATTGGGGTGAAGTAATTTTTCTGATTTCATTGTTGGTTTTTATATTGATTATTTTTTATCTAGGAACCACTTTAAAATCATTTTCACCTACATCCTAATGGGAATTTTCCATTGGAAGTATTTTTGGATTGTTGGTTAAAGGTATGGGTTCTAAATATTAACCTTATGGTTTGATATTTGTCAAGGTTATGCAATATCATAATCGTGCCATCGTTGTGTACGCCCAAATTAATTGAATATAAATGAATTGGCTATTGGATCAAAGTATTTTTATAATTACATGTGACCTAGGGTGATTTCTTATTACAGAATCCCTAAATTTTAGATTATTTATTATTGATATAATTGTTGATCAATTGTGAATTGAATTACATAGTGGCATATAAATGAAGAATGTTAATTCAAAAAAATAACTATTGAGAATTGTGAAGTGATATTATGATATCCATGTTATATGATAGGAATTGTTTTCCCTGATAAGATTCTTATATAATATTCTAGGCTTATGAACATGCACATGAATATGTTTTAACTATTATAGAGAGCGGTCTCAACCTAGTTCCATGTTGTAATTCTTATAGGGATTTGACCTGGAAATGTTGTAATGATTATAGGGCTTGGACCCAGAAATGTTTTAATACCTCTAGGGCTTTGACCCATATTGTTTGTGGTTGCTATACCATGGGTATATGGTTGTGGTTGTAATTTTTTTAATACATTAATAGATATTATCATGGCATGCTGTAACACCCCAAGATTTCTTAGTGTGTTATTTCTTCAAAATAATTCAATAACTAGCACTACATGCAACACCGAGTTAAAGTGCACAATGAATTACCAAACAAGCCGTTCAAAAGAGGTTATGAATAGTATTAACTAAATTTTAAACTTTATATAATCCTTATAATTTTAGAATCCATATTATGAGTTTCTTAGACATAATGTAAGAACAAATTCATTTTCAGTATTGCACTTTTACCAAATTTTAACAGTGAACCCTTTTTAAATACAATATTTTAAACTTTTTGACTAAATGGGGACATCAAAAATTTAAAAGGAAACATCCCAAGCTTCCACGGTATGCTTCTCTTTGAATAATACAGTAGCGTGTGTTGTACGCAACTTTGAGTTCTAAGACACACCATAACCAAATCAAACAAGCCGTTATGAATAGTAATACCTAATTTTTGAAATTTTATAAATTTTAACTCTCAAAATGGACTTCATTTTTGGATTCGGAGTATCGAATTTAGCCTAAGGTGAAATTTTGGTACTTTTCGGATAACCTTAATATTTTGATGAATAGTTAAAATTACTAAATTTTAATTAAAAACAACTTTTTTAATCAAAATAATTAATAGTGATAAATTATGAATTTGATTGGTTTTAAAGTAAATTTAGAATATATTTTTAATATTTAATACAATTTTGGTCATTGGACATAATTTCACAATTAAACCGGACATAAACAAGTATCAATCTTTTGATAGTTATTATATCTTAAAAACACGCTTTTTATTTTGACAGCGGGAATTAATTTTAAATTAATTTCTGTCACTTCTATGTTTTGAATTTAGAAAAATGGATTCTATATTTGGAATCAGGATGTCCAAATTTTGTAAATAGGTAACTTTTATTTTTAGACATTTTGATTAATTACTTGGGTAAATATTTTATTTACCATGGTTAAAGGGTAAATCTGGTAAATAAGTATTAAAAAATAATATTATAATAATACTAAATTACCATAAAATGTGTCCTAAACTTATTGGTGGACACATTTCCTACCCTGGTTATCTTTGGGTCGATTTTGGGACCCCATGAAGGTGATAGGGACACTTTATTTTAATTAAGTTAAAATAAGTACAAAAATGACATAAGCATATATCTTTTAGAACAAAAATTTTTACATAGGGTTATATATGTTGGATTTTCGACTATAAATATTAATTATTAATATAAAAATATTTCCTACATAATGATATTTTATTTATAATTTTTAGACATTAAATAATTTAATTTATTTATGACACAATGATGATGCAGTAATTACCATAATAGTGAAAAATTAAAATAATTGATATTATAAATACCAAACTAAATATAATTAGATACTTTTATTGAATTAAACTAATTTTATAGGTTAATATGTTATATTAGGATTGATTTAATTGACTTTTTTCGAAGTAATCATTCTGTTATGAGTTTCAAAAAAATCAATTATTGAATAGTGTCAAAATTGACATAAAAGAGTTTTTAAAACAAATATTATATTATTAATTAATATTAAATTCCTAAAAATCTAAGGTTATGCCAAGAGACTTATATCATGATAGTTGTATAATTAATGGACCACTTGGTGGGTCTCTTGGATGTATATAGTAAGTTTATTAACCATATAATATAAAAATACAAAGAGACATTGTAAAAGTGAAACTAATTAACTTAGAGTTAATACTTAAATATAAGGTTAATATAGTAACCCAAACCTGTCTAAATTCTATTGGTTGAATGGTTCTCGACCCATACCCACCTTAACATTTAAATAATCAACTTTGGAGCCATTAGAAACCGAATATGAATTTATTATAAATTAATATTTCTATCTTTTCCAAAGGTGCCCCTCACCCCTCTTATAAAAGGGCACTCCCCCTTCTCATTACTTCACACCTTCAAAGCCTTTTGGTTCGGACAACCCCTTCGCAAATACTCTCTAAACTTCTCTAAATACAACCTAGAGGCATTATTTTGATCATAAATCCAACCTAAGGATCCCTTTTGATCAAATCAAAAGGAAGAACCCGAAGAAGAGGTAATGTTTTCACCACCCTTTTTCAAATTCATTTCTTCTTCAACTTCTTCTTTCTTTGTTATTCCCATTCTAAAATAATGAATCCAGTATCTCCTATATACTTTAATATTATTATAAATATGGTACAACCATATTCAGTATTCTATCTACCCTTTGAATAACATGTCACCATACGTGCGTACGTACGGCTTACCGTCTCCACGTCGTGGTGTAATTGTTATTCAATAAATTGTTATTTTGGATGGGTATAATAATGATGTGTAATTCATGTAAATAATAAATATAACATGATAATTATTATTTATATATGATATACCACCCAATTATATATTATTTTAATATCAAAAGAATGATATTGTCACTCGTGAGTACGTACGGACTACCGTCTCCACGAACGCGATGAGATTCATTCTCTATCATATCCATTCAAGTATAATTATCATTTGATGATTTAAAAATAATTTTTAAGGACTTAATATCATTCTGGATATGAATAATATAAAACCTATCCATGAAAACCATGGATTACATAACAAAACATATAAAAGAAAATGAGTAAGTTAACACCCGAAACAACGATAATTCTAAGATATTATTAACAAAGCAATTTTAAAAGATCATATATGATATCATATGAATGTATATGATTCTTGTATAATTTAATAACAATTATTTCACCATTATACAGGAGGTTAACCTACCCCAAACCAAGGAAAAGTACAAGGTAAGGGGTTTTCATCTCACTCCATATTCTCGTGAGATTCATGCCATATTGCCACTATTACATTTTGTGTGGTGTATGTACTGCCCATAATTATATTCTTTGTGTAATACAACTTAATTTATGTGTATTTACATATTCATTGTATGATACCTCTTTCATGGGTTGTACGTTTCGTAAGTTACCAAAATGGTAAGGGTTTATTTCGCAATCTCTTCATTATCCGAGGTTGTTTATACGTAATAATCTACTGGGATTTCTTTATCATCCACATCCATGTTTCTTTGAAATGTATTTCAAAACATTTTTACTATTTAAAAAGAATATGGGTTAAAGTAATTTATACCCTTATGTGTTTTGAAAGGAATCTTTCCGTCATTTTCCAAACAAGGCACTTTTAACCTTTCGACAAATTTAAGGTAAGAATGTTATTTTTAACTTATATGACGGGTGCGGCTATTTATCACCGTTATAAAATCGTCAAAGCTTACCTTACAATCTTATAAGAATATTTTCAAAGTAAATGATTTATTTTATAATTATGTGACTTTTAAATGATTTCAAAATTAATATTTTAAGAATTATTGAAAGGTACTCTTTATCAAGATCATAATTTTAAATGTTTTAAAGATTTATCTTTCAAAATCTTTTAATTAATGTCCATGTTTTCAAAATGATTTTAAGGATTTATTTATATGGACATGAATGTTTTTAAATGATATTTCTTTTCAAAAGTTTCAAAGTGGTATGGGACACTTTGATTCAAAAATCTCTTTTAAATTACTTCCTTTATAAATGTGTGACTTTTCAATGATTTCGAGAAAAGAGATATTTCTCTCAAATTGTTTTGATTTCATCTATGTCAACATCCTTTGATGGATTTTAAGCTTATTTGAAGTTCATTTATTATGAAACAAAACTTTTGTATTGTATTGAAGGTTTTGTGATATGTTTTACTATGGATGTGTTATTTTTATACCATTCATGGTTTATGGAGAAAGTATTGACATTTCATATGCTAGTTTTAATACGAATGTTTATGTTATGTTTAAACCTTTTAATATGGGAATGCATTGGACTTAGTATGTGACCAGTGGAGCCCGTTATAGCTCCTCGATGCATCGGTAGGTCTCATGAGACAAACTAGTGTCTTGGCATAAGGCCTTGACAAAATCTTATTTGTAGTCTTGGCACGAGGCCTTGGCTATGTGGTTATGATAGTCTGGAATTATTCATTCCATTATTATGAAAGTGGTTATTGATATTTCATGTGATTATTCAATTAGTAGAATATCCATGTGAATAAGTAAATGGAATTATTTCATTTTATTTTTTCCATACTATGTTGAAGTTCAAGTTTAAAAGGCTTTTGTTTTAGTTATACATTGCCTTAAATGTTTATGCTTATTTATGAAAGTTTCCGCTGTATTTCTTACCCTTACGGAGTGTTTGAGCTCACCCCTTTTCTATGTTTTATTTTTTCCAGGATTCCAAGAAGTATATTGTGATTGATAAGAAGGGTTAAGACAAGGGAATAATGGCATTCATAAAGGATTATTTATGTTGTTTTGTATATTATGAAGTGTAATGTAACATTCATTTATGTGATCTATTTTTTCAAGACTGCTAAACTTATCAGTACTTCGGGACTTGATTCCTTGTAATCATGTAAATGTATTAAAATAATGCACCGACTCTGGGTAACTGGGGTCAGGGCGTTACACATGCTGTCAAAGAAAGTTATTTACCTTGGTTACAGTGTGGTTGGCATGGTCGTAAGACATTCTTAGAGATATTCTGGCACAGAACTGAAGTAGGTTATGGTTGTATTTTATTAATTATTAAATTAATTAATACACATATTTATCACTTTATTTCATACACTTCTTATCATAATCGTTTTGTTTAGACACGGGGGTGAAGACCTACTAAGTTATATCCACCCCCTATTTGGGCTGCCATTTGGAACCCTAGAAGAATATGTGGATGCAGGTTTGGATAAGGCCAAAGGACCTTGTTGTTGATTACTTGTTTGTTTTTGGGATTGAGTTTAGAGATGGGACTGGTGTGGGGTTTAGGACTCGGGACTTTGAGTCTTTTATTTGATTCTTCTAGTCTTATTCTTTTATTTTTATAACATGAAATTTAGTTACATTCCATCACGTCACTACATTATTCTTTTATTATTTAATGGATATTTTAGTTTTATTTTACTAATGTATTTCTCTATGTATTTACTTTGATTATTGTTTCCATTTTTATTATGAATTTTTCTACTACTATGACACTTCATACCAAGGGGTATAGTCTCACCACTATATGATTTACACCCCCACTACTAGTCAGAAGACTCTAATGTATGAGGATGTGCACTTAAGGTCTTATAACCAACCATTTCTATCCATGTGAGAGAGTTCCATATTGGGGGATGTTATAAAGTGGTATAAAATCAGAAGGTTTTTTTATCATGCCTTACAGTTTGGGAAAAGGTAAAAAGAAGACTAGGATGTGTCAGGACATGGTAATTAGCTTGTGTATAGGTGTATCTAGCCCATGTATGAGGGAAAATATGAGTACCCAGGGATGGTATTGTTGTTTCTGTTGTGTTCTTTTTACATTTAGTGTTATTTCACCTTGGGTAATTAACATGTTGTGTGATATTATTGTTTTATGATCTTACAGTTTCTTGAGATTTTTTATCATGGCATGGTATGTCATAAGATAAAGAATGGATGATTTATAATAGGAATTTAGGGATATTAACATTCATTGTTTATGCTAAGGACCTATCGATTTTCTCATGTAATATATACTTTCCTATTGAACTATAATATGAGATATTTGTTCATTGCATAAATAAAATGGGTTAATTTGACATGCTAAAATACTTGTAAGTCATTTATAGAGAGACCAAGAGTTAGTGGTTCTCTTTTGTATTCACCTGTTGTGTTGACCTTATTGTTATCCAATCCTTTAAGGTTTGTGTTTGTCTTATAGAGAAAATTCCCCCTCGTCATCTTCAACTTGAGCATCAGGAGAGTGTCAATCAGTACGATCTTAACATACTTGAACCATAGAATCCTATTATTCTTGATGAGCATATGGATTTTCGTCTTTTTGATAGCTTCTTGAGGTTCATGTAATCCATGGAAAGGGAGAATGTTCATATCTTTCCTTTTATGTCTGAGATGACAAGAGAGTTTCATCTTTAGCATTCACCTATGTTTAATAGGGATGCGGTGCCCTAGGAAGTCAAGTTCTGTATTAAGTCACTCTAGAAAATCTTTATGCATATCGATAAACCCATATATATGAGGGTGAATCTTGTTGTGGATATGATTCAAGGACCTTCCAAGCATTGGTGGTATATTCCGGAGGAATCTTAGAAGTAGGATGATCTATCTTGGAAGTAATTCAAGATGAATTTCTTAATCCATTTCTATCCTAAAAACTTGAGGTATGAAAAATCTCATGAGTTCATGCATCTGACATAGGAGAGTTTGTCAGTGGTGGACTATGATGAATGTTTTACCAACATAAAATGATTTGTTCCATCCTTGAAAGCTGGTGATATCTCTAGGTAGAGAAGTTTCCAAGATGGTCTTTATTATGAGATCAAGTCATAGGTAAAAAATCCATTTAAGTAGCTTTGAAGATGTGATGAATCAGACACTCATCACAGAATGGAATCTGAGAGAGGCCCCAAGCAGTGGCCATGCTGTTTCAGTAGAGAAATCCATAAGTTATTCATTGAGTGGTAAAAATCACTATTATGATAGTTTATTCTAAATAATTAGTGGATTGTGCTATCGGGGTAGTGTACTACCATATCAAGATTTTTTCCTATTCCAGTGCTATCGGTGTGGAAATTTGGTCACATAAATCTGAAGTACCGATACCCCGTAGTTGAGTGTCACATTTACGGCAGACTGAGTCATCTTCAGAGGTTCTATGTGAACTTTCTATAGTATAATAGTTGTGTAGAATCAGGATAATCACCAAAGTTTAGAAAGGGCTCATCTACACCTCAACAGACAAGTAGTTGGAGTTCCATAGGTTGTTCAGGCTTAGGCAGGGGACGTAGTACCCCAATGCATGAGAAATAGTACCAATCAATGGAAATAGATTAGGGTAGTCATATTGTATCCTAGGTTAGAGGGAAGAATTAGTTTCACTTTATAAAGACTAATTCCACTATCATGGATGTAGGACCTTCTACTATTATAAGTATGATTCTTGTATCATCTACCTTATCTTGTGTTTTGTTTGATATAGGAGCATTTCATTATTTTCCATATTATATTTTTGAAAATGGATTGTTCTTGGATCTAGAAATCATAGACGGTGTTTTAACCATTGAAACATTGTTGGGAGAACAGTCATAGAATATCAAATGTTTCAAGGTGTGTTCTCTAAAGAATGGTGGTTACCATTTCTTTTGGGGAGCATTCATGCTAGAAATTATAGGTTTCAAATTTATTCTTAGTATGGATTGGTTTGTTCTATACCAGTATCATATTTTCTCTTACAGGAGGAGTATTACTTTCCTATCTCCATAAGAAAGTACTTATTATCACTAGGGTGAGTGGGATCTTCAGGCTGGTCATGCTGGACCAATTTAGTAAAGATTGGATTTTCTCATGGATCAAATCATTTTTCTTGGTCCAGATAATGGTGGAATGTATTAGGATTATTTTTTTCCAATGGTAGACTATTTTCTGGATGTTTTTTCTGATGAGTTATATGGCTTACTGCCTGAGTGAGAGATCAATTTCACGATCGAGTTGGTGTCGGGAGAAGAACTAGTTTTTATCTCTCTTTACTTAATAGAGCCATAAGATCTTCAAGAGTTTAAGGTTTAGTTGGATGATCTAGAATCTAAAGGCTTTATATGGACAATTACATCTTCATGTGGTTCTCTAGTTCTCTTCTCTCAAAATGCTGATGGATCTTTGCACTTATATGTATATTATTGGTGGTTAAACTAGATGATAGTCAAGAACTAGTATCCTCTTCTATGCATTAACGATATTTTCAATCAATTGATAGGTGATAAGATATTATAAAAGAATGATTTTAGATCAAGATATAATTAGTTAAGATTGAGACTATCAGACATACCTTAGACTACTTTTATGAGCATATATGGCTTGTATGAATTCGTAGTGATGTTGTTTGAGTTGACTAATGCACCTGCGGTATCATGGCCTTAATGAATACGATATTTCAACCTTTCTTGGATCAGTTTGTGGTGGTTTTATTTGATTATATATTAGTTTAATTCAATTCGAAATAATATCATAACAAACATCTTAACATCATCCTGAGTATATTGAGAGAGCATTGGCTTTATGTCAAGATAACTAAATGCATTTTCTGGATAAATAAAGTTCACTTTTTGGGTCATGTTATCTCAGAGGCAGGAGTGTCAGTGGACCCATAGAAAGTTGTATACATGATATGTTGGTAATATCCCAATAAACTCTTTTAAATTTAGAGATTTTGGGTTTTGTAGTTTATTACTGGAAATTTATCTAATATTTCTACCGTTTGGAAGCACCAATGTTTGGGCTGACTAAGGGGTGAGTTTGTTTGGTATAATGCTTATGAAAGATCTTTTTAGGAGCTGAAATGTAGGATAAACTCATCTCTTATCCTCGCTTTACCTATGAAGGGTAAATCATATACTATGTAATATGATGCATTTGGAGTTGGATTCAGAGTAGTTCTAATGTAGGAGGATCATGTGGTTTCTTATATCTCAATGCATCTAAGACCGCATGACAGGAATTTCCCAACTCAGGATTTAGATCTGGAAATAGTGGTACATTCTCTAAGATATTGGATTCACTATCTCATGGATGAGAGTTTTTTGTTATGTATGGATCATAAGAGCCTCATGTACATCTTTTCTCAGTAGGACATTAACCTTCGATAGAGGGGTGGTTTGAGTATCTACAGTCTTTCAAATTTGAATTGTCATATAAACTAGGAAAGGTAAATGTCATTGCCAAGGCTTTGAGAAAAAATAATTAGGAAGAGGCAGTATGGGTGTCTTTTAAAGAGTGACAGATAATGGACCTCTTTCCAAGAATTCATTTGGATGTCCATGAATCTAAGGGGTGAGTAGCTCTAACTTTGACAACAGTTATACCCATGTTTTGGGACAAGATTAAGATCGAGAATTTGTCTGATCTGGATGGATTAGTTTGGAGAGTCAAATTATATGGTGGGGAGACACCATCAGGATGGTCTCTTAGTAGTAAAAATTCTATTCTTTTTTGTGGTCGAGTATGGGTTCCTACAGGCTTACACAAGGGGAAGATGAGGGAGTTTCATGATTCTAAATGGATGGTGCATCCTAGTTTAGAAAAGATAAGTCATGATCTCCATAGATAGTACTAGTTCTCAAGAATGAAGAAGTATTTCTCAAGATTCATGGCTAGATTCTTCACTTGTCAGCGGGTAAAAGCCAAGCATCAGAGGCTAGCTGGGATTTTATAGACTTTAACCATTCCGAAGTGGAAATAGAATGATGTCATGATGGATTTTGTGACACGATTACTCAATATGACCCATTAGAATGATGTTTTATGGGTTTTGGTGGATTGAATCACTAAGGTATCCCACTTCTTACTAATCAATTAAACCTTTATAGTTGAATATCTATGAAATATTTACATGTGTGAGGTGGTTTGGTTGTACTGTGTTACAAGGAGAATCTTTTCAAAAAAACATCCATGTTTCACATCACGATTCTAGAAGGGTATTCAGAAATCCCTGGGATTGTGATTTATTTTAAGAATAGCCTTTAATCCACAAATCGATGGTTAATCTAATCTAAAAATTTGGGTTCTGGAGGATATTCTAGGAGCCTGTGTTTTGGATTTTGTTGGTTTATGGGAGTAACATGTAGCACTCAAGGATTTTTTATATAATAATAGCTTCAAAACATCGATACACATGGAACCTTTTGAGCCTTTGTATGTAATTTTATTTAATTCACCTATTTGTCGGTCGGAGGTAGGTGAGTTAGTACTTGTTTGGCCTAGTCTCATGCATGAGACATCTGAACAAGTTCAGTTGATCAGGCAGTAGTTGGAGACCGTGTAGAGCATATAGAAATCATATGTTGACCATTAGATAAAACCTATGGAATTCGAGGTTACTCATCATGTTTTCCTTTGGGTGCCTTCTAGTTTGGGGTAGCACTGTATCAAGCAATAGGGAAAGCTAACACCCAGGGTTTTCGGGCCATTTGAAATAGTGGAAAGGTTTGGTCCAGTAACCTAGCATTTATCCCTTCCATAGTGCTATAGTTCCATGCACAACATGTTCCACATGTTGTAACTACCAAGATATCATCTAGACCCTTCCCATGAAATAGACTTAGCAAACATTGAGATTTGTGTTGATGCATCCTTTGAGAAGAATCTGATATGGGTCGTGGATCGTAGTGATAAATATCTTTAGGTTGGACTATGCTATTGGTTCTAGTGCAGTGGCATCATTGTAAAGTTCAAGAGGATACCTGGGAGAGGTATTATAATATATGATCAAAGTGGCCTAACTTTTTCACTGATACCTCACAGTGATGCTTAGATCAACTCATGGATGATCTATTATAAGGTGAGGATGTTGTACAATCCTGTCATTTTCTAGTTACGTTTCTCTCTGAGTTTTTCATTTAAGCCTTGGTGGCTGAGTCTTGTACGGAGACAGAGATACCTTTTTTGGATAAAATGATCTATAGTTTGGTTATGTATGTATGTTTCAATTAATGGAGTTTGGGTTTAAATGGGTTAAGTATTTCTTGGGTTCTTGGCTAGTTGATAAGCATTACAAGATGTTTGGAAATTTAAAGGGAAATGGGATGAAAAATCAACTACATAACATTTACACATTGTGTAAGGGGATTACATGTCATGTAATTTTTCATGGGATTTAATTAAATAAATATGAGGTGATGGTTTTTTTGGATAATACCATTAAAAACATTTAAATGGCGTGTAACTACATTACATGTCGCATAAATGCATGACCTATTGTTTTAAACATGTTGTGTGGCTACATTTGGATAGGTTTTTTTTGTAACTCCTCTCCTCTTGACCCTAAGGAATTATCCATGTGATTTTGGGGTTCCAATCTCTCTTCCAAACATTCCTTTTTCATATTCAATCTCTACTAATTTCCTTTGGTTAGATTTCTTCCTTATTCCATTTGATTCTCTAACCATTTTGTTGAAATTCTTTATCCTATTGCATGTTTGGTTTTAATATTAATCAGTTTTGATCTAGGAACCTCTTTTCAATCATTTACACCTGCTTCCTCAAGGGATTTTTCCATTATAAGTGTTGTTGGATCATAGGTTAAAGTTAGGGTGTCTAAATAATAACCCTATGGTTTTATATTTTCTCTAAGTTATGAAATAGTGTGATGGTGCCATCATTGTGTGCGCCCAAATTAATTGAATATAAATGAATTAGTTATTGGATCAAAGTATGTTTAGCATGAAATGTGACCTTGGGTGATTTCTTGATATAGAATCCATAAATTATAACTTATTGATTATTTATATAATTTTTAATAAATTTTGAATTGAATTGAAAAGTTTCATGTGAAAGAAGAATGGTAATTCGTATAATTGACAATTGAGAATTGTGATGTGATATTGTGATATCCATGTCGTATGATAGGAACTTTGTTCCATGCTAATATGCTTATATAATGGGATAGGCCTAGCCACTTTCACATGAATATGTTGAAATTCTTATATAGAGTGGGCTCAACCTAATCCCATGTTATAATGCTTATAGGGCTTTGACCTGGAAATGTTGTAATGCTTATAGAGATTCAACACGGAAATTCTGTAATGCTTATAGGGATTTGACCCAGATTGTTTGTGGTGATTATACCATGGGTATATGATGGTGGTCGGCATGGTTGTAAGACATACTCATAGATTATTCTATTATGGCATCGAAGCAGGTTTTTTAACTTGGTTACAAGGTAGTTGGAATGGTCATAAGACATGCTTATAGATATTCTAACATAGATCCGAAGCATGTTATGGTTTTATTTTATTAATTATTAAATTAATTAATACAATTTTTTATCACTTTATTGCATACACTTATTACCATACTGGTTTCTTTTAGAAATGGTGGTGTCAACCTACTGAGTTATACTCACCTCCTATTTGGTCCACCATTTGGAACCCGAGTAGATTATGTGGATGCAGTTTTGGACAACTCTAAGAGAACTTGTTGTTGATTTCATTTTTATTGTTGGGATGAACATTGGAGATGGGACCAGCATGGGGTTCAGGACCCAATACTCTGAGTCTTTTATTTGAGTCAGCTGGTATTTTTCTTGTGTTGTTCTATAATTACATTTAGTTACATTCCAACACATAATTACATTATTAATTTATTATTTATTGGATATTTCAGTTAGATTTTATTAATGTCTTCTATAATGTCTTTACTTTGATTATTATTTATATTTTATTATGAATTGTTCTACTGCTATGACACTTCATACCAGGGGGTATAGTCGCCCCACTAGAAACTTTACACCCCAACTACTAGTCGGTAGCCTCTGGCATACGGCGAGGTGCACTTGAGGTTTATAACTAACCCTTCTTCGCCAAATGAGAGAGTTCGAGATTTTGGTACTTTACAACATGTTTCACAGTTGGTTCATGGCCTACCAAACCATGCAAAAAAATCATGAATGAATTTATATCACTCCTAAGTTTTTTATTTTGACCACCTTTGATTTTGGATTTCTCCTATAGTGATTTTCACTTGTTATAGATTAATTAAAAGGGTGTGATGGTGTTTTGATGTGTTATAATGGATTTTTTTTGGAGTTTTAATTTTCATTTTGTTATGCCTTATATCTGAATGATGTTTTAGTGGTTTTTTTGGGATGAAAATGAGGAATTTTACCATGTTTTGAGTTTAAAACTAGTTTTATAGTACTATTTTAAAAAGGATTATTTATTTTACATGGAGAATTTTATTAAGTGGTAAATTTTACTATAGTGATTAGAAAGTGTTTTAAAAAAAGTTGGTTTTATGTAAATTATTTAAAATTAATTTATTTAATTTAGAAGTGATTAGAATTTTAATGAATTTGGATAATGGTTCAAATAAATTTTAAAAATAAGGAAGAGTATTTTACCAAGGATGAATTATTTTAAAATGGGGTTGATTTGTTATTTTTATTATAAATACCTTGGTCAAATGGATTTTAAACTCTTGATAGAGATCATCATTTCTAGATTAAAGGATTCTTATTATGTGTAATTTGTATGATTTTTTTTAGATTTTATATCTAGATTAATTTCATGGTTAACAAAGGGGTTGTTTTATTTAAATTACGAGGCATGACTTAAATGGGTTCATTTCATGTTTCAATTAGAGTATGCCTCCTAGAAAGGTAAAAAATAATGTAGAAAGCATTTATTCAAGGATGGACCTCATGGTGAATCCAATCATCACTTTGATTAGATATTTTTAGTTCTAAACTCCACCTAAACTCCAAATAGAGTTGTGGACTTGAAATATTATATTTTTTAGACCTCGGATTGGGAGTTTCTTAGGATAGTATTCATTTAATGGTTTTAACCTGAGGAAATGAATGTGGAGAATTCTCTCAATTTTTTGTATCTTAATCAAGTTGAATGAAAAATGGAGGATATTCTTGATTATTTCTTAGAGTCGGTGTTCTTTTCTTTTGAGCGATCCATCGATGAATCTTTGAAAGTTTATTTCATAGAAAGAGGTATTTGTTTCAACCTTAGATTTATATTACCAGTTGGTATTTTCAAATTTTTGTGGTTTCCAATGAGAGGATGGGATCTTTTGTGCATTTGGATGTGTATTTGGGACTATGATTAGGGTTTTTGTGAGTATGGATTTCATTGAAAGTATCAGGTGTGGTCTTGTTTGGGATATTTTTTGTTATAAGGTTTTTATTTTGTGGATTTGGATCTGGTTAGGTTGTAAGGTTATTTTTTGGATTTTTCCTTAGGAATATCCTTAATAATTTTTTGGAATGTTGGTTGTTCATTGTTATGATCCTACTTGGTGGAATTCTATCCCTTGAGTTTTACATGGTTTTGGATGTTGGTTGTTTGAGATTTGATTATGGATGGGCTGAACATGGGAGACATTTGGGTCCATGCTTGAGTAACTAGGACTGGTGTTGCCTTCTAATAAACACCTTAGGGTTTTGGTTTTATTTTGTGGGTTCTTCATGAGATAGAGTATCATGGATGAGACCCCAATTTAGCTTATAGAGTAATGACCCAATGTGGGAGCTCATATTATTTCCTATTTAGGCTTGGTTATGGTTGTTTTTTCTATATATTTTTGGTTCGAAAGGCTCTGATGAATTCCTTGATGGTTTTGATGATATCATTAGTGGTTTTTTGGATGATCTATTTGGTTATATCTTGATATTTTTTATCATTTTTTCTTATAATGGTTTTTTGTGGTTAGCAGATGAGGTATATCTCCGGTGGTGGTTTCTTCTTAGAAGTGCTTCCATTTGTTCCACCATTTTAGAAAAATTATAAATAGTGGGTAGACCTATAAGAGGTATCGATTCCTCTAGTAATTTGGGTCAAATAGGTGTGTTTTAGTAGTGGTGGTAGATGTTCGATGCTAGTTGAGGTTTGGGTTTTTTTTCTTAAGTATCTGGTTGGGTTGTGAGGTTAATTTGTTGGATGTTTCCTTGGATATATCTTTAATCTATTTGTGTAATGTTGGTTGTTCTTGGTTATAATCATGCTTTGTGGAATTATATTCCCTAACGTTTATGTGGTTTTGGATGTTGGTCTTTTGATATTTGATTTTGGATGGGTTGAACCCAGGAGACCTTTGGGTCCAAGATTGGGTAACTAGGATTGGTGTTGCCTTTCGTTAAGCATAGAAGGGTGATAGTTTTATATCCTGGGTTTTCCATGAGATGGTGTCTCAGGGTTGAGGTCTTGGTTTACCCTTATGGAGTAATGACACAAGGTGGGAGCTCATGTTGTTTCTTGTTGAGGCTTGGTTGTGGTTCTTTTTTTTGCTCTGTTTTGGTTAGGATGGTGCTAATGGATTCCTTTATGGTTTTGATGAGATCATTGGAGGTTGTTTGGATGATCTTATGTTTTATCACTTAAGATTTTTTATCATCTTTTCTTTGAATGGTCAGTTATGGTTGGTAGATGAGATTAACATCTGGTGGTTGTTTCTTCTTAGAAGTATTTCCTTTTATTCCACCATTTTAGAAGAATTCTAAATGGTGGGTAAACCTATAAGAGGTCTCTGTTCCTCTAGGAATTTGGGTTAGATAACTATGGTTGAGTGGTGTTGGGTGATGTTTGATAATGATTGAGGTTTGGGGTTTCATTTCTTGACGTTCTATGTGGGTTCACCACTACAAAATGCAATATATACAATGTTTTCCTTTATCATTGTTGACAAAAAGCGTTGATAAAGAGGAGCTTCATTATATCATTTTTTTGTGCTGATAAAGGTCCGGATCACGCGCACAAGTCCCATATCAAAATAGTAGTTGTTTGGTCACTTCCTTATATAAGATTCCATTGCAAGCCAAGCTCAAAAGCCATTCACAGGGATGGGTTCCCACATACACTATACACACACTCATATAGGCCCATAGGCTCGCACAGGCCATCGGCCAATCTATGCTTCTTATGAGATTTAGCCCACTTGAATACACATGACTGGGTCCAACCCGACCCAGCCCATACCCCCTATTTTTTAATATATACCAATAAAAATAAAAAAAATACAGTTATTAAAAATATTTTAAAAAATGAAATAATTAAACAAATAAATTTTAAAAATATTAAAAAATTTATTAATTAAATAATTATTAATAGCTTTGACATATATATATATATATATATATTAGTAAATATTATATATTAAATAAATATATACAAAATGAATAAATTGAAAAAAAAATACAATTATTAAAAATATTTAAAAATTGAAATGATTAAACAAATAAAAATTAATAATGAATAAATTAAAAAAATATTAAATTGTTTATTAATTAAATAATTATTAATTACATTAGTATATATATATTATAAATATTAATAAATAGTATATATTAAATATAGATATAAAAATGAATAAATAGAAATAATTAAAAAAATAAAAATTAAAAATGAGAAAATTAAAAAGATATTAAGAAAATTATTAATTAAATAATTATTAATAAAAATGAATAAATTTATAATACATATATATAAATTATAAATATTAATAAATATTATATATTAAATATTAATATATAAAATGTCTAAATTGAAATAATTAAACATAAAATAAAAATGAATAAATTACAAAAAAATTAAAAAAAATATTAATGAAACAATTATTAATAAAAATGATTAAATTAAATATATATATATATATATATTAATTAATTATAAATATTAATAAATAATATATATTAAATACAAATATGGAAAATTAATAAAATGTAATAATTAAAAACATATTAATGTCTTATTCATTTTTAATGGTTTTTATACATAATTATTCATCAATATAACTAATAATTTATTATAAAAATATATTCATTTATATGTTTTTATATATATCAATATATATTATTCCCTAAAATATGATTTATATAATACAAAATATTTATTCTTACATTAAATAAGTCATATATTTAGTGAAAATGGTTTACAATTAATAAATATTATTAATTAAAAATATTGAATAATTTTATCGAGTAATGGACATTTAATTGAATGTCATTTGATTTTTCAATTTAACATATATCTAACATGTGTTACATTGATTTCACATATACATATAAGTAATTAATGCATTTTTATATATAATTCACACTCGCATAATATTTTTGTAATTTATTCAATTTTTAATATTCATTTTAGAATTATATCTATTAACATAATATATTTAATATATATTATGTTTTTAATCTGTAAATTTTATCATTTTTTATATTTTTATTCAATATATACTATTTATTATTTTTCAATATTTTTTTAAAAAAATTTCATTTTTAATATTATTTTTTCATTAATAATATTAATAGTTTTTTTAATATTTTGTAATTTATTCATTTTCGATTTTTCATTGTTTAATATGTTTGTAATTTTATCTATTTCTAGCATTCATTTATATATATTTATTCATTAAAATTTACTTTTTTAACATTGTTCTACTCTATATAATTAACATGTATTCATTAACATATGTAAATATTCATTTTTAATTTTTTAAATTATCTATATAATTAATAACGGTTATTATTTTTGAGAATTTATTCATTCATATTATTATTTATTTCATTAATTGATGTTACATATTATATAATTTCATTATTCAATTTAACATGTATCAAACTTGTATATATATAAACACACACACATTAATTTCATGCACACAAATATTTACATAACTAATGAAATCGTATATATATATATATATTAGGTACTTGGGGGTAAAATTACATTAAACACACACACACCACACACACAGGCCAGAAGTATAGACCATAGCCCCCCCAAGGGATAGCTTACCCATCAAGCCTTATTTTATTCAGTACATGGCCCGAAGGCTCAATGGGAATGAAGCCCATTACATGGCACAAAGGCCCATAAACTGGCCTAAATTCCAAGTGCAGCGTCACGCCTACATCATGCCTACGTCACCACCTACATCACCACATGCCTGTGTTTTTCCTACGTCACTACCTTCCTGTGGAAATTTACCCCTGCCCGAATTTGAACCCATGTCTGATGTAGGATTATGGGGAGTCTTTACCACTCAGAAAAGCTATCAACTGCAAATGAAATCTTATATAAAAACACATACACATAATATTTATACAATTTATTCAAATTTTAATATTCTTTTTAAAATTTCATTCAGTAACATAATATATTTAATTTATTATGTTTTTAATCAGTAAAATTTATTTATTTATTTTTATTATTATTACAGTTACTATTATTTATTCATTTTTAATATTTTTTATTATATTTTTTTTGGAATTTATTTATTTTCTATTATTTATTTATAAATATTTAGTTATTATGTTTTAATATTTTCAATATGTATTCATCTTCATTTCAATATATATATATATATATATATATCATTTTTTAGATAATTAGTATAATTAATCGCATTTATCCATTTTTTTAATATTTCTAAAGTCTACTCATTTTTAATTATTCAATTTCACTCATTTTTAACATTCATACATTTAAGACTATATATTCAGTAATAATATTAAAAAATATTTTCTAAAATAAATATTTATAAATATATATATCTATAAATGTAGATTTACCATATTTATAAAATTATAAATTTATAATTATATTTTAATAAATATAATTTTTTTAAAGTATTTATATAATTATAAATAAATTATTATATATTTAAATAATTATAAAATTATAATAAATATTTATAAATGATGAATGCATTCACTATATTTATATTTATATTTATATTTATATTTATATTTATATTTATATTTATATTTATTTATTAAATATATATATAATTATATAATTATATAATTATATAAATTTATAATAAATATATTTCAATAATGAATATAATTTTTATATTTATATTTATATTTATTTACTAAATATATATAATGATATCAATATATTTATAATTATAAATATATAATTATAAATATGTTTACAAATATATGTATTCATACATATATTTATAAATGTATATTTACTATATTTATAAAATTTTAATTTATAATCATAAATAAATAAATATAATTTTAAAAAAAGTATTTATAAAATTATAAATAAATAATGTAATATTTAAATAATTATAAAATTATATTAAATATATTTAAATAATGAATATATTTAATATATTTATATTTATTTATTTATTTATTTATTAAATACATATATAATTATATAATGATATATAATGATATAAATATATTTATAATTATATTCAAATATTTATAAATATAATTATAAATCAATATTAAAAGTCCATATTTATCAGCGCTAATGTTTTAAAACTGATAAATAGGCCTTTTATTACCGCTTATTAATTTAGCATTGATAAAGCCCCGCTTTATCAATGTTTTATTATAGCGCTGACAAAACCATCCCCTGTCTTTTTAAAAGAACCCTAAATGGACCAATTTTAGTCACACCTCTCAAGCTCTCATGGAATTCAAGTGTTGTCCTCGCTCCCTCTTGATGTTATCTCAAACGAATCAAACCTCGAATCTAAGGTATGTTATTTTTTTCTCTTCCCCTCTCGTTTCTTGCTCTCTTGAGTTATACGGTGTGTGTAAATGTTATGTTTTCTTGGCTTGGTGCTCTTGTGGGTTCCACGGTTTCCTTCTCCTTCATCTTATCCTCCATCCAAGTTATTATTTCTCCTCCCTCACTACTTCATGTTTTTGTCTGAACCCTAGTTGGGTTTAGGTTCTAACTTTTTAATGTCTCGATACGTAGTGTGTTCAGGTTCTATTTGTGGATATATTTTATTGTTAGTTATTGGTATGTATTTTTTTGTATTTATTGCGGCTTTATGGTTACAGATTTTGCAATTAGGTTTCATTTTAATGGGATGGTTATGGATGTCCAATTTTTGTGTTATTTATTGATTTGGTCTGTTTTGGGGGTTATAAATTAGAAATATGATGAATGGTTTGGGGAATAATTCATAGTGTGTTTTTGAGTTATGTATTAGAAATATGGTTATGGGTTGGTTATTTGGGATCCAAGACTGGTTGGATTTTTTGACATGTGATCAATTTTGATGTGTGTGTCATAGGTTTAGTACATGCTTCTGTGTATGGATTTTAGACTTAGTTTTTGTCTAAATTCATACAAATATCTCCTAGAAATTCTCAAGGATGGGAAGAAATATGATGGGGAGGATTTAATATTTATTCCATGTTTTCCATGATTAGTAATATATTAAGGTCTTATATATAGAATTTAGATGTCTATTATATGGTTTTAATGGTATTTTTTTATCATCAATTTTAGTAGTTTTTTTTATTTTTTTTCTTTTGTTATGAAATTTCAGTTCCATGGTTTTAGGGGCTTCATATGGTCATTTATAATTTTAAAATATCTCTATTAATAATGGTAAGTGGTCTCAACTCACCATGTGATTCTTAGGCTATTCCTATAACATGTTTTCCCTCTGTTTTCAAACTCTTTTTATAAAACTAATATTATATTTTAAAATATCAATGGATGGTTTCCAAATATATTTTTATATAAGGATTACATTTATTTAATGGTTCCATAGGATTTTATGTAGATATCATCACTCTATCTTTCTTATTTGGGGTGAACTTTACTTTAAAGATTCAACTTTACTGATCCCAACCAATATCATAATTTTTCAGACGGTTTCATGATATTTAAATCTAGTACCTCATATTAGATCCTATCACATAACCCCATACTCTTAAATTATCACACACTTTCTCTTAACTTATACTTGGGTGGAAATTGAACCCTTGGGTATATTTATAAGTTATTATATTATATATACAAACTTTAGGTATGGGCCTCCACTTGAATTATCACCTTGGTTAATTTTCATATAACTGTAGTGGACTTCTTTTAACCTAAAATAAAATCTATAATTAGAGTCACTTTATAACAACCCAGAATCCATACTTCTAGATTCGGTGGTAAAAACATAAATATTACATTTCTGGATTTTATACTAATGAATATTACCCAATTTTTTCATCAAGACTTACAACATAAAATGGAAATATTGGATCACTTACATACCCAATGACCTTTTAGTTTTATAGATTTATAGAATTAGGAAAAAATACATATCTTAGAAAAATAAACAACTAGCCCACAAGAATCTATATCATCTTTTAAAATTTCATCAGATATAGAACCCTTTATAAACATATCCTAATTAAAACCTTTATTCATAACCTAGGGAAAAGGAAACATAATAAAGGGTGAGATCAGATGCTCAGTGAGGGTAAACATAGGAGATAATAATCTATGATCATATGAAAGCATAATACAAGAATAAGGTTATATGGTCAGGAACATAACTTAAAAATTCCATATCCAACCTTTCATAGATCATAAAGATGATTCATGGAATAAAATATTATCATTTTAGAAAACATGGGCTATAAGTGTGATACTTCATAATAAATCAATCATTAACCATAATATCATGTCATAAAAGTGTGGCACCATTATAAATATAGAAAACCATTTCATATGTCAAGGTTCACTACCAAGACCATCAACATAGTGGATCAGGACACACCAATTTACCATAGTAGATTAGGACTCACATGTTTACCATTATGGATAAAGCTCATTGACTTTTTTCTTATTATTATCTCATGAAATATTAATCTTTACCCAATGCATTGGAGGGTGATATAGGTCCCATCTGTTATAAAATGAAAACCATACATATGTGTGCCACAGGATCATTAATCATTCATCATATCAAAATCCATAAAAGAATAAATAGAAAAGGAACATTAAATATCTTTAATATAAGTAATTTTATGAAATAAAATTTCAAAGAGTAGTATATACACCACACAAAATAAATGAGTGGTAAATATGGAAAAAGTCTCTGAGAAATAAAAGTGAGACAGAAAATTACTTACCACTTTATAATCAGTAGAATCGTATAACCCATGAAAGAATAGTATTTAACAAAACTTTAAATACATTGAGAGTAAATAAATTCATTATATAACATGTAAAATGTGAATTATATACACCTTATAAAAGAATATAGGAACATAACAACAATATAAGCCTCAACATAAGAAAATTGAGTCCCCTAAAAAGATCATATCATTGTAGTTAATAAAATGAATTTATTATGTGTATCCACTAAAAATCCATAAAAAATATTTTTAAATACAATATAAGATAATAAAAATTCATTTTACACATAATCTTAGCATGAAATAATAAATTAAGTAGAAGTTTCACCTAATGAAGGGAAATTGAGTTAAGAAATCTCTTACCTTAAGTAGAAAATCATCATGTAAATTATTTATCTTCCTAAATAATAAACTTAGGTTAATTATTTAATTTCTTGAGAAATTTTTTCAATTTTATTATTCCAATTTTTTCACTTATTACCATGTTATAAAAATTAATTAATTATTTAAATTCATGTTGGATGTTTTGAAGATATTCGATTCATGAGTCCAAAATGAATTCAGTAATTTTAATATGATCAAAATGGTCATAATTTCATCACCAAGAAAATAATATTCATGAAATAATTATCAATTTTATACATATATTTTACTTTTAAATCCATCCATTAAATATGGTTATGAAAATGAACTGTGTTACAATCAAGGAGATGGCAGGCCGTATGTACGCATGAGTTACATTTCCATTTTTTAACTATCATTATGAAAAGAATATAAGTATTATTTTATCTTTATAGAATGATAATAATATCATATATATAATATTTATTCTTTAAATATAATTATATATATCATCCATGTGATGTGGTGATGAAAAACTAATCACACCGCTTTATGGAGGAGGTAGTCTGCATGTATGCACAAACAACGTTATCAATTTTATATGAATGTAAAGGTAAGAACATAAATGATATATTATATTTTTATAATGATACATATTTTATAAATATAATATATAAACATTAATTCCATAACTATAACTGTTCTTTATAGATGGTGATGGAAAATGAAATACATCGGTTAATGAGGCGGTAGTCCACCGTACACACGGACAATGACTTTTTTCCCATTTGATGGAAGAGGAGAATGATATGGGTCATTAAACACACATAATAAAATATAATTATATTAATTATAATAGGGTTATTATTTCATCATGGTTGAATAAAATTAAAATTAAGTGGAATAAAAAAACAGAAACACGTGATTAAAAACAACACATCTTCTTCAAACAATCTCTTTAGCTTAACGCCTTAATACCTCTAAGGTTGGTATTATTCATAAAAAGGATTATATAATGAGGAAAGGAATTATATGAATGTATTTGGGCCTTTATTTTCTGAACCAAAATGGTTTTAATGTGTGAATAAATGAGAATAATAAGTTTCCTTTTATAAGAGAGGGGAGGGAACTCTTGGAATTTCTCAAAATATTAATTTAATATAAATTAATTTTAAATTAAAAATGAATCAAAGTTAATTTATTTAAATTATAAGCTTATTAGTGGTCTAAATAATATCATCCAATAAAAATAAGATAATTTTTTACTATATTTCTACCTTTATCTTTTGGTTTTAACCCTTATTTAACCTTCTTAACTCTTACCGTAACAACATGGATTTTTAATCTTTAAGGGTTAATGTAGTAATTATAAAATGTAAAACGAACCATAAATGGATCATTTATGAAATTTTCAACCTTATCCTAATAATTTGTCCAAATTTTGTATTTTTATTAATTTGATATTATTTAATAAAATATTATTTACTGTAAAATATTCATAATGTAAATTTTAAGAACTATTCTTTACGTTGACTTTAATAATATCAAGATAACACTTATAATAAAAAAACTATTTTATTACATCCCTAACATGTTTATGTCTTATATAAAATTCGTTTATTTCATTAATTATCTTAAATTATATTTATTTTAATATTTTTAGTAATATTTATTTGATATTTCCATTAATAAAATAATTACTACATCAGCACTATGTAAGAATTTAAGGTAATTATTTATTCACTAAAAATTAAAAATAAATTACGAGGATGAATAAAAATATTTATATTTCAAATTAATATTTATATTATAATATATATTCAGGATAACCCCATAATAAATGTTATAGTTATTAAGAATGTGAGTGTAACATCTTTGACTTCTTTAAATAAAATATTATAAATGTCATAATCACTTAAAAATGGAAATCAAAGTCCATATATTCAAACATTGAGTGTTTATGGATGAAAATTACTCATAAAATAAAAAATTTCAAGTGTATGGGTAATTTTATAATCTTTATCATATTATTTTTAACCTTAATTACTTGATTTACCCTTTATGGTGGTAACAAAATTTATCATGGTTAATATTCATATTGTCCAAAAGTAAAAGGGATCTACTTAATAAATTTGGACCATATGATTCAAAATATGAAATAAAATTTTCAAAATTAAAAAAACATAATTTTTAGAATTTAATTTAAAATTAAACCAGCAAAATGCAATGAAAAATAGTTTTTCGGAAAAAATCCCCTTTTAAAGTATAAAATGTTTTTTTACTAAATTCAAGTATAAAATCCATTTAAAAAACATAATTGGAATATTTTAAATTGATTTAAACTAATTAAATTTTAAAACTAATTCGAAACATAATTTTATCATGTAAATACTTGAAAAATAAATTTTTAATAAAAATTATTATTTTTCACTATTCATTAAAAAAATCACCTTTTTAGAAAATTATCAAAATTTCACCATAGGAAAATTTTGATATGATTATTTAAAAAATTAAGTTCATTTTATCAACTACATTCTCTAAAATCTCTAGAAATTAATTATATTATTTTTACATAAAAAGCAATGAAATCATTTTTTGAAGAAAATTTATTTTTTTTGAAAAAAAATGACTTTTCTAAAAATATATTAATTATTTAAAATGAATTAATTAATAAATTTTAAATGATTAGTACCATTATATATTTTATAATTCCATTAATACTATTCATTCCAACCAATTTAATGGCTAGGATATAATGATGTCATAATAATATTTCATTATTTATTTAAACTTGGTGGTATGTATCTTATAGACTATCGAACATAGTATTTAACTCTAAAATATCAGGATATTATATTGTTCCCTCCATTAATAAATTTTTCCCTTATAATTTTTACTTATTCTTGACTACATAGGTTTGACTTTTCAAAATACCTTTGTTGAAATCCTACATCATAAAAAGGGTCTATAAAACTTCCCCTTTAAAAGAAAAAAAAAGGAAAGTATGAAGGTTATATAGAATGACATATACTAGGTTTATATGTAAGAAAACATGGAAATTGAAGAGAAAACTGACTCTCAAGGACTGATAGATAGTGATACAGAACATGGTCATGAGAAAGTTGACCATCATAAAATAGTAAATTTGTGATCGGTTAAAAGGCCATTGATTTCTTGATAATAAAAGTAAATGGATAATTTTTTTATTTCGATATCCTTTTTCCTATATTTGAGGAATTACATTAAAATATATTATAAGAACATAATTAAATATACAATCTTGAGAAGTAGAGTTTCATCCTTTAATCAATTTCCACCATAAACTCATCTTTTTCTCCAAATGATGAGTATTCAAGATGAATGTTTTTCATACCAAAAGCATTAGAATCTACCTCTGTGAATCATAAAATTCAAAGAAGAAAAAAAATAATCCTCCTATCTATATGAATTAACCAAACCCAAAATGGTTATTAAAATATTATATAATCCCCAAAATTAATAAACCATTATATGATGAAAAAATACTTTAATCTCAAAAATTCAATTGTAATGCCCAAAGTTCAACATAGATCATCTAATAAATAACTATCCTTAAAATTCCTTGAAATATTCTGGAATAAGATTGAAACCCAAAAATCAAATATTCTTCTAAGATAAATCCAATATTTATCTCTATATAAAATCAATCACTCTTAAAGACTCATACCAAAAATTTAATTTCCCTAATAACATAAACTCCAAGATATGCCAATAATTTCCATAAATAATCTAAACACCCATAAATCCACAATAAACTCATATGTGATTCCAAAAAATAATTACACCTTTATTTCTCAAATAATATACCATAATATCATGTAATATTCCCAAAATAGTGAGATTCTTCTAAAATAATATTAATCACTTAACCACCAAACCAATATCTATACCCATGGTTATCTATATGATAAATAATATGTTCTCCAAAATCAACTTATTATTTATCCATAAAATCAATTTAAAAGATTTCATACTAATAGAGACTTCATGTAGTCTAGTGGTGTGAGATTCACCCTTTTCACCCTTTGGTTGTGGGTTCAAACCTCAGATCCTTGTCAGATATAATGGATTGTCACTCATCCTTCTAGTTATCCTTTTTCTAAAATTATCCTTATAAAATTCTAGAAATGCAAGAAACATCCTCAAAATTAATATTAATATATTAAAAACTAAATAAATATTTTAACCTCAAATTTTATCTCATACCTTTAATTTTTCATCCCAAAATGTAAAAACCCATATTTATCTCGAAAAAATGTCTCCAAAAATATCATTATTCAGCTTAAATTTTCATAACTTAAAACCTAAAAAAGGAGCATCTAATACTATAAAATTATAGTATTATATACCCATGATGATATATATAACTCTTAAGATAACTTCTTTTGAAAACATCCTAATCTCAAAAGTTATCTAAATCCTACTTTGATGTCAACTATAATAGACCAGAATCCACACTTTCAAATTTGAAGCTAAAAGCATAAACATTACAAATCTGGCTTTGATATTGATAAATGTGAACCAATTTTTTCCATTAAAATGTGAAATGTAGAAAGGAAATATTTTTTCACTTACATACCAAGGACCTTTTAGGTTTATAGTTTTATATAATTAGGAATAACTCTTATATATCTTATAAAAATAAACAAATGGCACATAAGATTCTATATCATCTCCCAAAATTTATTCACATATAGCACCCTTCTTATACATGTCCTACTTTAAACCTTTCTTCATAATCTTGGGAAAAGGAAACATAAGAAATTGTGAGATCAGATTTTAAAAATAGGTAAACATAGGATATAGCAATATATAATCATATCTAAGCATAAGATAAGAATATCTATATGTGATCATGAACATAACTTACAAAGTCCACACACATCCTTTCATAGATCATAAACATGATTAATGAAATAAAACATTATAATTTCATAAAACATGGTACATAAGAATGATAAATCATCATAAATCAATCATGAACCATAATATCATGTCATAAAAGTGTGGCACTATCATAAATATAGAAAACCATTTCATATGTTAAGGTTAACCACCAAGACCATAAACATAGTAGATCAAGAAACATCTATTTCCCAAACGATATTAGGATGAACATATTTACCATTGATGATCAAGACCATAAACTTGTTTCCCATTATTATATCATGTCATATTATTCATTACCCAATTCATTGGAGGGAGATATAGGTCTCACTCATCACATAATGAAAACCATACATATGTGTGCCATAAGATTATAAATTATTCATCATATCAGAAACCATAAAAAATAACTTTAAAATGAACATTAAGTATCATTAATAAAATTAATTTCATTATATAACATTTCAAAGAGTGGTATACACAACACACAAAATAAATGAGTGGTGAATATGGTATAAGTCTCCCAGAAATAAAAGTGAGACTAAAAATTCCTTACCACTTTGTAATCTGTAAAATTGTATTCCCCAAGAAAGAATACAATTTTACAAAACATGAAATATATTGAGAGTAAATAAATTCATGACATAACATGTCAAAGGAGTGTTATATACACCTCATAAAATAATATAGGTTCATAACATCAAAATATTCCTAAATGAAAGAAAACTGAGACAAATTCCCTTACAACAATCATATCATTAAAGTTAATGAAATGAATCGATTATGCGTATCCACTTTAAATAGAAATAAAAAAATTGTAAATAACAAATAATATAATAAAAATTCATTTCACAAATAATATTATCATGACATAATCAAATGAAGTAGAAGTTTCACCCAATGAATGGAAATTGAGTTAAGAAATCCCTTACCTTAAGTCAAAATTGTCATGTACGTTCTTTATCTAATTTGATAATACACATTGGTTAATTATTTACTTTATTGAAAACCTTTTTAAATTGTATTATTCCATTTATTTCACTTATTACCATGTTATAACAATTAATTAATTATTTAAGTTCATGTTATATGTTTTGACGATATTTGTTTTAAAGTCCAAAATGACTTCGATAATTTTATTATGGTCAATAACATCAGAATTAAATCATATATAGAATAATATTCATTAAATAATTAAAAATTATATAGATCAATTATACTTTTAAATATATTCATTAAATATGGATATCAAAAATGATCTATGTTATAATCATAGAGACGGTAGGTCGTATGTATGCATGAGTAACATTTTCATTTTTCAACTATCATTTTGGAAAGTTGATAAATACAATTTTATATTTCCAGAATGGTAATATATATATATATATAATAAATTATTTAAATATACTTATATAAATCATTCATGTGATGTGGTGATGAAAAATTAATCACATCGCTTCATAGAGGTGGTAGTCCACACATACGCGTGAACGACATTATCATTTTTCTATGAATGACAAGGTAAGAATATAAATGATATATTATCTTTGAATAATGATAAATATTTCATTAATATAATATATAAACATTAATTCTATCACTATAACTAGTCCTGATAGATGGTGATGGAAAATAAATTACATCAGTTCGTGAGGTGGTAGTTTGTTGTGCACACAGACGATGAATTATTTTTCCATTTGAGGGAATATGGGAAGGATATGGTCCATTACACATAGATAATAAAGTATAAGTATATTAATTATACTATATTTATTATTTTATCATGGTTTAAGAAAAATTTAAGTAAGTGGAAGAAAAAACAAAATAGAAACACATGATTAAAAACAATACCTCTTCTTCGGACAATCTCCTTTTCTTAACACCATAAGACCACTAAGGTTGGTGGTATGCCTAAACAAGACCTATAGAATGATTAAATGGATTATATTATGTATTTGGGATGTATTTTATGAACCAAAATGGTTTTTAAGTGTGAATAAATGAGAAAAATAAGTTCCCTTTCATAAGAGAGGGGAAGGCCACACTTAGAATATCTCAAAAATATTTAATTATTTTAAATTAATTTTCAATTAAAAATGAATAAAATTTGACTTATTTCAAATATAATATGATTTTGGGTCTATATAATATCATAAAATACAAATTAGATAATTTTTTACTATATTTATATCCTTATCTTTTGGTTTTAACCCTTATTTAACCACTTTAACTCTTACCGTGACAACAAAGATTTTTACTCTTTTAGGGTTAATATAGTTATTATAAAATGCTAAAATACCCATAAATGAATCATGTATAAATTTTTAAACATTATAAAAATCATTTTTCTGAATTTTATATTTTAGTAATTTAATATCATTTAATAAAAGGTTATTATGTATAAAATATTCATAATATCAATTTTAAGGACTATTCATTACTTTGACTTTAATAATATGAATATAAAACTTATAATTTTAAAAAACTATTTTATTATATCTATAAAATTTCATTTTAATATATAAAATTATTTTATCACATTAATTATCTAAAATTATATTTTTTTAATATTTTTAATAACATTTATTTGATATTTCAATGAATAAAATAATTACTACATCAACGTTGTGTAAGAATTTAAGGTGATTATTTCTTCACTAAAATTTAAAAATAAACTAACCTAATGAAGATAAATCTTTTATATTTCATATTAATATTTATATTCAAATTTATCTTCTGGAAATCCCCATAATAAAATTTTAAAGTTATTAAAAATATTAGTGTGGCATATTTGACTGTCCTTTAAATAAAATATTGTAAATGTAATAATCACTTAAAAATGAAAAACAAAGTCCATATATTTGAAAATTGAATTATTATGGAAAAAAATTACTCATATAATAAAATTTGGTCATGGGTAAAGGTTATTTTATTGACTTTATCATATTATTGTTACCCTTAATTACTTGATTTATCCTTTATTGAGGTAACAAAATTTACCAATGTTTTTATTCATATTGTCCAAACGTAGAAGGAAACTATTTTCTAAATTTAGACCATATGATTAAAAATATGAAATAAATTTTTTAAAATTAAAAACTCATAAGTTTCATAATTTAATTTATAATTAAACTAGAAAAATGGAACGAAAAATAGTTTTTCAGAAAAAATGCTTTTTTTAAATATAAAATGTTTTTATACTAAATTCAAGTATAAAATCCATTTAAAAAACCATAATTATAATATTTTAAATAAATTTAAACTAAGGAAATTTTAAAACTAATCCAAAAAAAATTTGATCTTGTAAATACTTTAAAAATATATTTTTTAATATAAATCGATATTTTTCACTATTCATTGAAAAAACAAACTTTTCAAAAAATTATCAAAATTTCACCATAGGAAAATTTTGATATTATGATTTCAAAAATGAAGTTAATTTTATCAAATAAAGTTTCTAAAATCTCTAGAAATTAATTATATTATTTTTACATGGAAATAAAGAAAATCATTTTTGAAGAAAATGTATTTTTTTGAAGAATAAAATAACTTTTCTAAAAATCTAGTACTTATTTAAAAAAATAATTAATATATTATAAATGAGTAGGAACATTATATATTTCATAATTTTATTAATACTATTCATTATCACTAATTTTATGGATAGGTTATAACATTCACATAATAATATTTTGTTTTTTTTCTTAAACTCGGTGTTGTGTATCTTTTACACTATCAAACATGGTATTTATTTCTAAAATATCAGGATATTAGCCATGTACTCCCACTTGAACTTGAATAATATAACATTCAAAAAACAATTCTTGACTTATGGTAAATAGCATTTCAATTGTGATTTGGAAGTAGGGTATAATAGAAGAGAAAACTTTATTTACTATAAAAACCCAAAAAACAATATATATACTCAAACATCACACTTTAAAGCTATAATGGTTTTATGAGACTTAAATTGTGGAAATTTTTAGAAAAAAAATATTTTAGAAATGGTTTCTCTTAGGATATGATTTATATTTTTTTCACATTTCCATATTAAATTCTTCTTCAAAAGGTTTTATATAATTTTTTTAGTTACTACTCACACTTACCTTCTAAAACATGTCCGCTTAAATGAAATTTGGTTATATCTAGTGTTTATTATAAGACTTTTGTTGATTGTTGAGTTGATAAGTGTAACATTGAACCTAATAAAACCTAAAAAATTAATTATGATAGTCTATTATAAACTTATAACATTGTTTTTAATTTATTATTTACCATTTCATACCAAGGACTACCACTATAATTACCAAGTTTAAAACCATGGTATGTTTATGTAAACCTTTACAAAGAAATTGTAATGAACTCCATACTACCTCATATAGTATTCTCCTGGTGTTTCTTAGGATTCCATTTTAACACACCTTAGTGGTTCAATTGGGAAGGGACAAGATTAATTGATAGATTTAATGTCACATTATAACACTTGAATTACTTGTTTATTTTTCTCATGCGTGTATCTTTATCAGTTGATTCTATAAATGTGTGATTTATTTGAGTAATAAAACCATTTTATTAACCTTTTTAACAAGATAAATGGTAATAAATTAGAGAGTAAACATTTATGATTAAAGTGGATATCTATCATTAGTAATATGTCATGATTAAAGGAAAGAAGGATTGAGCATTTATCTATACTTTTCAGTGGTCAAATATCCCATATGATTTCAATTTCTTGTTAATTTTTCATGGATATTTTAATTAATTATATGTGACATTTTCCCAATGATAGGTGACGGTCACCTAAACATTCCCACTCCTTTAAAGCTCCACTAAGACTATCAATGAAACACCATCTAGCCCACCACATACCAAGTGAAGAAATGAATAAAAATCAACTCCACCCATTTGTTAGAATCCCACCTAGAAAAGTTATAGAAATCATCCTAGAATTACCACCTTTTTATCACGAGAAGCTAATCATTTCTGAAATTCTCTTCTCATACCAAAGGCATTTTCCTTTTCATGGAGTAATTGAAGTCTCACTTTGAATGTTGAAACTAAAATGGTTGTCTTAGCAAGAGTTTTTTGTAATACCATCCAGTTGAGTCTTCTCTTGGTAACACCAATCGAGGATCCCCTTGTAGGGATCAGACTACTACTACTATTTTTTTAGCTTTAGGAAACAAACTAAGAAATATTGTCTGGTGTTTCACCAACTCCCATCCTAGAAACACTTATATTTAAGGATGAAACTTTAATCCTCATCAAATTATTCTCCCAAATAGTTATTATTTCATTTTTTTCTTAAGACTCATCCCCTATCTCTTCTGGACATGCATCTATGTTTGTTGAGCTATTCTGAGTAGTATTCATCCCATACCAGGTACCGGTGACCATTTTGAATGAATTCAGAGGCTAAAAACTACCACCAATGATCATTTTAATTTCATTCATATGTTCGCCATCTATGTTTGTGTTTACATTGTTGTCACTCAAGAAAAATTAGTCCGAAATAGTTGGAAGACCATTTGATTTATCATGGAATAAATCAGTGCTATAAATGTTGGACTAAACATGGGTAAAAACTGAATGTTCACACTAATTGGGATGATACTGTAGTTTAGGGATCATTTGATATGAATAGAAATTTAAATTATGATGGAGAACATATGAAAGAAATTAAAATGGTAATTGAATATGAACTTTTTGATTATCCAAACTTTTTTAAGAAGTTAAATAGTTGTGCTAAGAGATCATTGTATATCGTTTTTACTAAATACACAACATTTTTAACTGTATTAAAGTTATATAATTTGAAAGATGGCAGTGGATGGAGAAACACCAGCTTTATAGAAATACGTGGTCTCCTGAATGATATGATACCAGAATAAAATAAACTTCCTTGTTGAACATATTCCACTAAAAATGATACATTCAATGAGAATGATCTCTAAAAAATACATGATTGTCTAAATGACTGTATATTTTTTCACAAGGACCATGAATCACACATAAAATTCCCTTAAGTGTGATACAGATCAATAAAATAAATATAAATAAATTACTTTGAAAGATATATGTTACTTTATATTCATTCCATAGTTTATAAGACTAAATGGATGTCAGGAAGCCATGAAACAATTGGTATGGAAATCAGATACAATAATTAAATATGGGAAACTACATCATCCAGTAGACTCTCCTTAGTGGAATAAATTTTATTACAAGCATCCTGAATTTGGAAATGAGTCGATAAACTTTCATCTTGCGTTATCTACATATGGAATAAATCCTTTTGGAGTTCATTTTCGTACTCATAGTACATGGCCAGTCATGTTGGTAAATTATAACTTTCCACCATAATTATATATGCAGTGAAATTACATTATGTTGTCTCTGCCTATATCTCGACCAAAAAAATTTTTAATTATATCAATGTCTATTGCCTCCATTGATCAATGATCTGAAATTGATGTGGGATATAGGTGTTATAATGTATAATTCTCATAGAAGTGAAGAATTTACATTGAGGGCCATATTGTATGGGATAATAAATGACTTTCCTAATTATATAAGTTTTTTAGGATATAGAAGTACAGGAATGTTGGGGTGTCCCATTTTTGAAGAATACACAAACATAATTCAGTTGAAACATTCCTTGAAGACTGTGTTTTTAGGACATCGAAAATTTTTACCTTGATGACATAAATATCGATCATGGATGATAGAATTTGATAGTAATACCAAAAACGTTACAACACTATCTCCACTAATGGGTGATAAATTATTCGATAAAGTAAAATATATTGACATAATTTTTGGTAAACTATTCTCAAAAAACCTTACGAAATCAGGTTGGAAAACAATATCAATTTTCTTTGAAATGCTGTATTGGAATTTTTTGTACGTCTGACATTTTCTGGATGTCATACATGTAGAAAAATATTTATTTGATAGTGTAATTGGTGCATTACTAATTGTTCCTAGAAAAACAAAAGATGTAATTAAGGATAGTTTTTGACATGATTGGAATGTTGATAAATGAAGAGTCCACATCGGTAAAGGGTAAAGGGTGGGATTTTCTTTATCTGGTAGTTTACACTCTATGAAGATAGGAAAAATTAAAAAGAAATTACTAAATGGTGTAAAAGTTACAGAGGGGTGTTCATAAAATATCATGAATTTCATGTCAATGACTAATTTGGTGTTATAGGGACTAAAATAACATGACTATCATGTTTTGATGAATGATTTGATTTATGTCACTTTATGTTGCATTCTTTCTAAAAATGTATGACATACATTAACCAGACTTTGTTTATTTTTAAAAGGCATAGGTAGTAAATTTATAGATCTAGCGAAGTTTCCAATCATGAATAAAGATATTTCAATCATATTATGTGAATTAGAGATGTTTTTTCTACCATCAGTCTTTGATATAATGGTCCACCTAATGGTTCACTTTGTTAAAGAGTTTCAACTATGTGGTCTTGTCCATTATATATGGATGTACCCCATTGAACGGTAAATAAATATTTTTAAAGGGTATGTTAAGAAAATAAGGATTCCAAAAGGTTGTATTGAATAATTATTATTGTTAAAGAACTTGTTAAATTTTGTACTGATTACCTATTAGATGTTTACATCATCAGTCTCCCAAAGTCTCAGTATAGTGGATTCCTTATAGATGAAGGGATTTCCAGAAGTGATATTGTTATAATTACTATCACAAATTAGGGACAAGTTTACATTTTCATTTTACATAATATTAAATATTTCAATCCATACATTCATGCGCACAAATAAATTCTTAATGATTTAAATTCATAAAGGGATTAACGATAGATATCAAATATACATAATATATAGTTTATAGTAAGGTTTCAATATAATATTTATAAGGAGTTATCTGAAAATATGAATTCCATTATTGAATGAATTTGAAGGATAACCAAGGGACCAAATGATAATGTTATATCTTACACTAGTTTTTTAATCAATAGTTATATGTTATATACAAAAGAAAATGATGGCCATGGTATGATGAAAAATAATGAGATTTACACTTGTGTTGTAAGAAGTGTACAAATATATTTCCAAGGATATAAATCCAATTTACATGAATATATCATACTTCATCATTATAGAACAGATATATGAGTTTAATTATACAACATTTCAAGTGATGGTATTCTATTACAAATGGGTTAAAAACATGAGTGTAGTGAAAGTTGATGAAATGGGCTTCATGAAGGTGAATTTCAGTGTAGAAGTGGAAAAATAACAACCATTCATAATGGAATCATAAGTAGTGAAAGTATTTTATGTCTCAAATACAACAGAAAATAATTATTTGGTTTTCATACTAGTTACTAAAACAATTATATGGTCAAATGAAAATTCAATCAAGGATGGTCGTTTCATTAGGAGATCACAATCAGTTTATAGAGGTCCCAATGTAGACAATGTCTTGTATATTATAGGGTACCACAAAGAGGTAATTTTTATTCTTGATAGAGGATCCAAATCCCTACAATATTTAAAAAGAGATATTTCAATAGGTTAGAGTTTTTTTAATATACTATGTTTTTCCTCATAATATTTTGTGTTATCTACTATATTAACATAATCTAAATTAAATGTTTGACTACTCATGTAGACAATGTATTCTAAACATGATGATGTTACCGATCTTAGTGAATAATAGGATATTGATGCTAAAATTGAATAATTTTTTGGGGATCAACATTATTTTTATGAAAAAAAAGAATGATGAAACACCATAGTGTTGACTAAAATTTTCATGGTAAGAAGTAAGGGTATAAAATTTTAGGTTGGTTGAAATCAATGCAGCCAACCTATTGACCCCAACAAGTCAATGTTCATTAGTTATGTTGGGATCACAAGAGGGGTGAATGTACCAATTAATATAGATTCATGGAACCATGTCCATCTTCTAATGAAGGAAACCCTTTGGGAATATATTAAGGTCATGTTATGATATACTTTATTTGTTTTATCTAAAAATTATATAATGAAATATTGACTTAATTTTCATTATTCCTTGCAGAGTTTGTTTATTTTAGATTAATTATATAAGAAATATGTATTAATGTCCACTGGAAAATCCCATAGAAGCTTCTGCACTCTTCTTACCAAGTTTCATCTTAGGGATACTGATGGGAAAGTAAAGCCTCATCCACCAAAAACTTATACACACATTATAAAGAAGGAAACATGAAATTCTTTCATCAGTCTTCATGATGAGAAATATTTTAGGTGAATTATAGTTGGTAATATATTATTTTACATTATTTATTTTATCCAATTTGATTCAAAGTTGTTAATTTATGAAACAAAAAAGGAGTGATGGAAAAGAAACAACATGCATCCAAACCAATGTACCTCAATCGTAAAGCAAGGATGGGGTGTGCTTCACTAGACAAGAAATTGGTATGTATTTTAAATAAAAAATAAAAGTTTTATGTCATATGAAACAATATATGTTCCTTTTTTATATGTATATTAATGAATCAAAATCTTAAGTCACTACCATTCCATGTCCTGTGCAATGGAAGGAGGCTCGTGTAAATAAGGAGGGTAAAATAATTGATGGAAACACAAAATAATTACGGGGAAAATGTATAAGTATGACATAATATGCTTTCATTATGCTTTATAATAGTATTACCTAAAAATATCTATTTATTTTTTTATGTTTTTATATGGTTTAGGCACAAGAATCGGCAACAACCATACTAGAAGAAAAACTACTTTCAGTATCTCTGAAGTGTCTGGAATAGTACGGTCACATTAGAGGTGTAGGTTTTGGAGTATTTCCTTGCACATATTTCAATAATAAGAAACCAAAATAATATACATGTAAGATTATAATAGGATTTCAAAATCAAATAGGTTCTTTTCAAGATATTATTTTCTGGTCTGGTTTAGCAGACCAATATATGTGAAAGGATCAAAGTGAATCGAAAGTGGAACAAATATCAGGAGATGAACAACCAAAAGAACCCACTATATTTGAGGCTATTCATTTCCTTCAATTTCATACCTTACCTGAGGTAATCAATTTTTTCATTACTCTTTCTCCTAAATATGAATCAAACAACTTTCAAGAAATTTATAGTACTACAATTCTGAAGGGTAAAGTAGTATGTGATTTATATATACTAACACTCACACACTACCTTATTGTGAGGTGTATGGTGTATAATATCCCAAGAGACAAACTTCATAATAAAGAACTTCCAAAAGATCACATGAGAGTGGGGATTGAAGTAGCTCAAGAGTCGAGTGCTGAGTTTTCAATTCCACTTAATGATTCAGATATTACAATGGTCAATGATGTTATTTGAACATTTGTAGAATGGTTATCAAATATTATAAAGATACGTGAGGTATGTCCTTAACAAATATTTTCAAATGAAAAACCTGTAACAGTTGATGAAAAATGTTCTGAAGTGAGGTATGATATTACATACGAATAAAACGATGGGGAACAGAAGGTCTAATCAAGAAAATCTAATGAATCAACCAAGAAAACAAATGGACCTTCTAGGAGCACCTTCTCTCTGATGGTTCCACTATATAATATATTAACATTACAATTTCATACAAAAACCACATAAAAACATAGAGATATGTTCTACATTCTATTTAAAGAATAAATATTTGGAACTTTCATTACATATGCAATTGGTATCAAGGGTACAAATAAAGTTCTCAAGGTTGAATAGCTATACGTCTCTGTTGTGAATACATATATAAGGTACATTTTTATAACATTTATGCCCTAAAAATGATCTAATATGTTCAGTAAATTTAATAACTATTCATATTTTTTATAGGTATTTACATATCTACTATATAAATAGAAAACCATGTGAATCATGATTTGGATTCATTAATCCGTATATCATTTCTACATGAGAAATTATTATGGAGTTGGAAGAAATTGATATTAAAAAATTTGTGCTAAATGATTCATTTGAGAATAAAATAACTGATGAAAGACTTTTTTTATGTATATAATGCAGGGTTAAAACTATACAATCTAATCACAAAAAATATATTTTTATTTTTTTCATTACTTATTTGTTTTTTTAGGGAGCACTGGATGCAGATCGTAACCAATTCAGATACCCCAAATATTTATTTTTTGGATCCAATGCATGGATTTCCAACAAACCGACCACACATGATGTGTATTGTAAATTTTTAATGCACTTTAATCATTATTTTATAGATAAAATTCAAATTATATGTTTCATTTTTTTTAATAAGAATTTTTTTATGATATGGCGGTCTCAAAATATAGTCTAAATTATGGTAAGAGGTTGGTGCCTAAAAATAAGAAGCCTATTGATTATTTCAAATGGAAATAGATTGAGTTATATATACAAATATTTAACTATCAAAACATATTTCAAAAAAAAATTACTTATTTTGGTCAATATTTCTACAGTTTCTGAAGCAAGATAGCGAAAACAATTGTGGATATTATGTTTGAAAATTTTTGAAAGATATCATATACCATCAAAAAACCAGCATCCCCGGATCGGTAATTTTTTAATGTAATTACAATTTCAATAAAAATATTTCTTAATCATTTTTTTCTATATTTTCATAGTACTACCAAGATTATTGACAATCTATGTACTTAAAAGAAAAGTAAATTTATTTTGAATTGATTGGGAAACATACATGGTGTTGGAATGTTTATCGATGTCAAATTTAGGTGATTACCTATTATGTTTATGATCTATTATAAAAAGTGACCTTAGAGACACACTTGGGATATGAATTATTAGTATCAAAATACTTATATATTATTTTTGATATTTTTCTCAAGGATAAGTATAATGAAGGAAAACAATTAATTTAGAAATGAATGGGAATAATACATGGTGTCAGAATGTATATTGACATCATGAACAAGTGACTTCCTACTACTTATTGCGTTAATTTTCTCATCATTTTTTATACTTTTTTTAGTTAATTTCTTTATCATTTTTATCTAATACTTATTTTTTAAAATTTACACATTAGTTCAAAACAAACATCCCATGATCAAAAATAATAAAAAATCAGATTGCCTTTATAATTTCAGAAAATAGTCTATAATAAATTTTTTATGTTAAGAAATGATTTTCACCTTAATACGGATACACTGTATTCCCAGTATGACTCAAAATTGCAATTATTAGTTTAAAATTAACTTGTTAGTTAAAAACGTTTGTCGCTCACTGAAAACCAAGAATACACGCTTGGATTATTTTGATAATTTAAGACAACGATTCATAATTCATTTATGATATGTATGAATAATTCTCATGTCAAACCAACACACTATGTGACTAGTATGACTCAAAGTGAGTGTTTTCAGTTTAAAATGACATTTTAGTAAAAAAGAAAAGCAACATACTCAACACCGAGCAAACACATTTGGATTGTTTTGATACTTTAGTAAAATGATCCATAAATCATTTTTGATGTGTAGAAATCAACCATAACTAAATCTGATACACAGTGTGGCCAATATGACTCAAATTATGTGGTTTCAGTTTAAAATTGACATATTACTAATGTATTGTTTCATATTTATGTTTAATTTTTTTCTTTATAGTGTTACTAAAATAAGAATTGTTTTCTTATATAGGTGGATTCTTTTGATCAAGTTGGAGTGGTTTGTTCAAAGATTCTCATTATCATGAGATATTGGACTTCAAGGATACAACTAATATAATGGAAATAAGGAAATGGATCAAGAATGTACACATATATTATGAAAAGGTGAATTAATACTATTTATTTAGTGAATTTTTTCATCATTTTATATACTATTTTTAAGTTATTTTCCTTAAATATTTCATCAAATAATTATTTAGTTTTTTCACTAATATTTTGGAAATTCATATTTTCCTTTTAAATATCTATAACAATCCATAAAAGAGATAAAATGTTCCTTTTGGATGGAAGAGCAAAATCTATACTTCCTAAAATGTGATGTGTTTCAGAAAACATGGGGTTTCCTCTTCCATCCAAATAGAACATATTCTCTATTTTATGGCCTTTTTTAAATATTTTAAAGAAAATCCCACATCAAATAATCAATCATTCACACCTCAATCTGATACACTATGTGATCGATATGACTCAAACTATGTGTTTTTAGTTTATAATTTAAATTTTAGTTCAAAACATGCATGACATGCTCAAAATTGATAAAAACAAATTCTTGTTGTTTTGTTGATTTAGGGAAATGATCCATAAGTCATTTGTAATTTGTAAGAATCATCCTCACCTAAATCTAATATACAGTTTGACTAGTATGACTCCAAGTGTTTCTTTTTATTTAAAATTGACATTAATTTTAGTAAAAAGAATAAGTGACATACTCCAAACCAAGAAAACGCATCCATATTGTTTTGATATGTTATGAAAACAATATATAAGTCATTTTTTATGTATAGGAATCATCCGTACCTTAATCTCATACATGGTGTTCCCAGTATGACTCAAAGTGATCGTTATCAGTTTAATATTGACGTTTTAGTTCAAAACAATTGTTACTCACTGAAAATTAAGAAAACATGCACAGATTGTCTTGATAATTATAAGTCATTTTTTGATGTATAGGAATTATTCTCACATAAAATTGACACATGATGTGACTGGTATGAATCAAAGTGCATGTTTTCAGTTTAAAAATTCATTTTAATAAAAAAACACAAGTGACATACTCAAAACTAAGAAAACACATTCGAGTTGTTTTTATACATTAGTATAATGATAAATAAGTCATTTTTGATGTGTGAGAATTAGAAAAATATTAATCCGATTCATGGTGATATCATTATGACTCCAAGTGTGTATTTTTATTTAAAATTAAAATTTTAGTAAAAAAGAAAAGTGACATACTCAAAAACAAGAAAACACATTTATATTTTCTTTGATAATTTATGAAAACAATCCATAAGTAATTTTTCACATGTAGGAATTATCCACACCTCAATCGAATACACGGTCTTCCCAGTATGACTCAATGTGTCCATTATCAGTTTGAAATTGAAATTTTAGTTCAAAACATGAGTCACTCATTCAAAACTGAGAAAACACACTCCGATTGTGTTGATAATTTAGTAAAAAAATCATAATTCATTTATGGTTTGTAGTAATAAGTCTCACATCAAAACTGAAACACGATGTGATCAGTATGACTCAAAATGTGTGTTTTAAGTTTAAAATGACATTTTAGTAAAAACACACAAGTGACATAGTAAAAACATAGAAAATGAATTCATATTGTTTTGATAGTTTATAAAAATAATCCATAAGTCATTTTGGATGTGTAGGAATCAACCTCGCCTCAAAATGATACATGGTGTGCCCAGTATGACTCAAAGTGTTTGTTATCAGTTTAAAATTGAAAATTTAGTTCAAAACATATGTCACTTACTAAAAAACAAGAAAATTTTCTCTAAATGTGTTTATAATTTATTAAAATTATTCATAAGCCATTTTTGACATGTAGAAATCAGTCTCATATCAAACTGACACACGATGTGACCGTATTACTCAAAGTGTGTATTTTCGGTTTAAAATAATATTTTAGTAAAAACACAAGTGACATACTCAAAAACTGAGAAACACATTTGGATTTTTTTGATACTTTATTAAAATTATCCATAAGTTATTTTTTTTCATGTAGGAATTAGTCGCACCTCAATCTGATACACAGTGTTCCTGATATGACTTAAAGTGTTTGTTATGAATTTAAAATTGACATTTTAGTTAAAAACATGTGTCACTCATTGAAAGCTAATAAAACACTCTTGGATTTTCATGATGATTTATAAAAATGATTCATAAGTAATTTTTTATGTGTGGTAATCAGTCTCACATCAAACCTACACACGATGTGATCGGTATGACTCATATTACGTGCTTTGAGTTTAAAATGGAATTTTAGTAAAAGAAAAAAAAGTGACATACTTCAAAACAATAAAAAAACATTTATATTATTTTGATACTTTAGTTAAACAAACCATAAGTCATTTATGATGTGTATAAATTATTTGTAACTCAATCTAATGCATGGTGTGACCAGTATGACTCAAAGTGTATCTTTTTATTTAAAATTTATGTTTTAGTAAAAAAGACAAGTGACATACTCAAAACTAATCAAATTATTTTGTATTGTTTTTATACTTTATAAAAATAATAAATAATTCATTTTTTATGTGTAGGAATCATCCACACCTCAATCCAAAACATTATGTGCCTGATATGACTCAAAGTATATGTTTTCGGTTTAAAATTGATACTTTGTGTTTAATTTATTTCTTTATAGTATTACTAACATAATAATTGTTTT